>OX422207.1:415996101-420796101 GCA_949130495.1 Sambucus nigra
TATTATGTACTGACCTTGTTTCGTTTGCCTCGCACAACTGTCCTCTCTTTTTGTACCTGTGGCAGTGGTCTAAATGGCACTAATCGGGTGGCGACGGAGCTTCTAGCGCATAGGTGGCTAGGTGGGGGCGTAGGAGCTTTTTTTAAAAAATATTCTAATATAAAGATATTGGAAATATTTATGAAAATATAAAAACTTTCCAATCAAACATTTCACATAATTCATAAAGAGATAAAAGTTCATGCATGTAACAATGGAGAAAATATTTGAAAATGATAAAAACAGGAGTTTATTATGTATAACTATCACAAAGAAGATGATGTGTATGGAATTTATAGCGACACGTGGTGCGTGGTTGTGCCTCTGGGAGAAGACTATAATTTATTTTCTATTTTTAGTTTAGGATTTATTGTAATTTTCTTTTATTTTTAGTCTTTTATTAGTCTCCAAGCATGTTTGGGGCTAATGAGTCATTTTTAGATATTAGTTGTACTTTTTGGGTATTAACTTGGCTAGCAAGCTAATTCTTCCTATAAATAGGCGTTTGACCATTTGTACTTAACCTTGAATATTGAGAATCGAGAAGAGAGAGAGAAAGAAACCCATTTTATTAGTTTAGTTTAGTTTATTTGTTGTTGTGTAGTTAATAGTTGTGTAGTGTAACAATAATGCTTCCGCATTTTTAGATTTACATCAAATTGGTATCAGAGCGAGGTTTATTCTTGGTGTTCGTCGTGGTGCTTCGTGAGGTGTGAAGCGGGTCACGAGTTGTGATCCAACTCCAGCAACCCTTCAATTGAAAGATTGATAAATGTCCAAATGGGAATCGGGTCGATGGAAACCCTAATTTCCATCACCGTTAAAAGGGGGGATGCCAATCCTTTTAGCCTCCTCCACCTTCCATATCCGCCACCAACCTCCTCCACCTCCACCTCCACCTCCACCTCCACCTCCTACCGCCACACAACCATCACCCCGTTTACATGAATCTCCGTCTTCTTTCTTCCCTAAACCCTAACCCAAGAAACCCACAACCCCAAATTAAAACCCTAGTCCTCAAGAACCCAACAAACCTTAAAGAAACCCTAGCCCCACCCCTGTTAAGACAGTCGCCTGCCAAACAGAGGCAGACTGACCCAATTTTTTTCCTTCCCCCAAACCTTTTTTCCCTGATTTGACCCCTGCTGCCTCCCTATCCTACCGCCGACCAAGGTTTTTCATAAGGTCTTTCAAAAGATTGCGACTAGCGATAAAGACGCTTTACGAACGTGAAGTCCTTCGCTGAGGCAAATAGACAGCAACTAAAGTCGCGAACACGACCAAAGTTTGTCAGTTTTGCATAATTTTACGGAACACAAATTTTTCACGTCGAACTGATAACCAAGAAAATTTTAAATACAAAAGATGCATTTCAAACATAATTTTATGTAGGAAGAATATATAGCATCATGTATTTGGCAAGTCTCAAAACCACAAGGTTAAATTATAACATTTTTTAACTTAAGAAGTTATTTAACCGAGGGGTGAATCTAAGTCATCTAGATATATACATTTATCCTAAGTGATTAATTAAGGAAAGTGACATGAATGACCCTTTAAGAAATTGATAAATCTTTTCAAAGACCTCTTAGACTAGACTCAAAGTGTGTTTTACATAATGGAGTAGGACAATCCAAGTGACGTGGGGCACATTAGTATACATATACACTTACAAAAATAGTATCCACATTTACATACGCCAAATATGGATATGTATACTTGGGTCTAAGCAGGACAACATATCATCGCCTAATGCCTAAGGTCTAGGAAACGCGAGGTATCTAAAAAAGTAATTAAGGGGGCATTACGCCTATCATGGGACATCTCGAAAAATAGATAAGGGGTGTCGCATCGATGCCCGAATGCAACGAGAAATGGGCAATGGTTCCCGCACCAATTTGGACGCGTGCGGGTAAAGAAGCTACTTCAGCATAGTAGACTTAAGTGAGCTACTTGGAATATAGGGATTTTAGCAAGGAAAGGAATTGAGCTAGTGGATACTATGATAAGAAGAAAAAACATAGCTTGTTAACAAGAAACTAAATGGGTCGGTGAAAAAGTTAGAGAAATAGAAAATATACTGGGTTTAAATTATATTATATAAGTAAACATGGAAATAAAAACGGAATCGAAATAATAGTAGTTAAGAACCTTAAGGATGATAAATGTTATTAGGAGAGGCGATAGACTTATACTTGTAAAATTAGTATTAGGTGAAAATATAATTAATATTGTGAGTGCTTATGCATCTCAAGTAGGATTAAACAAGCATACTAAAGTACAATTTTGGGAACAAATGGATGAACCAATTAAAAAAATCTAAGAAAATTTAAATTTATACAAGGGGAGATTTTAATGGCCACGTAAGAGAAATTCAATTAGGATATGAGATGGTGCGTGGAGGATACGGTTTTGGCGCTAGGAACGACATTGAAGAGTTTATCTTAGATTTTCTGAGAACTTAGGATCCTGTACTAATAAATACACGCTTTAAAGAGGCTTAAACTCTTGATAACTTATAAAAGTGGAAAAAATAAGGGCAAATATGCCTTTTTAGTACTAAAAAAAGAGATCGATTAGCTTGTAAAATATCACTGAAAAGATCACAACCTCACAATATAGGATAATGGTATTGGATATAGATATTAAAAATCAATCACGAGCGCGAAAGAATGAGATTAACCCCCAAACTATATTTTGTACTTCTTGATTCCACCACTAAGACTCTGTCTCCCTACCTTTTGATTCATCAGTAATTTATTCCGATATTCCCCTAATGCATGTAGCCATCTTATCCCACATTATGTTAGTCTTGTTTTCGGTATTCCATGATGGTTCGTTTAATAATTCATTTTTCAACATTATAATTTTTCTCCTTTTCAAGTAGAACATGAAAACATAAGTCTAAGATATATGATGATCTTTATACAAAACTAGGAAAAAAAAAGGGAATAAAGTATTTATAAGCTTGTTAAACTTAGAGACTAAAAAACAAAAGATTTTGATAACAATAAGTGTATTAAAAGTGATGATTAGAGAGTCTTAGTCAAAGATGAAGAGATTAAGGAAATGTGGAAAAAATATTTCGAGATGTTATTGAATGAAGGTAATGATAGTAGATTAGATATGGAGGAACTTAGGGAGACTCGAAAGAATACATTTTTTCACAGAATTAGGACAACAAATGTTAGGATTTCTTTTAAAAATATAAAAACATTTATGGCTTTAAGACCAGATGGTATCCCAATTAAGATTTGGAAGTGTTCAGGGGAGTAAGGAATGTATTGGTTAATAAAATTCTTTTAAAAAAATTATGATGAGTAATAGGATGCCTTATGAATGAAGAAAGGGTGTTTTAGTACCTATTTAAGAAAATAAAGGAGATATAAATTATTGTTCAATTATCATGGTATTAAGTTAATGGGTCATATAATAAATTTTGGGAGAGAGTGATTGAACATAGATTGAGATTGGAAACAACAATATCTGAGAATCAGTTTGGGTTTATGCCTAAGAGGTCAACAATAGAAGCTATTTATTTATTGAGAGATTAATGAAAAGTTATAAGGAAAAAAGTAAGGATTTTCATATGGTTTTTATAGATTTGAAGAATGTGTATGATAGAATACCTATATATATATATAATATGGTGGGTTTTATATAAAAAAAGGAGTGATATATTGATGTGACCAAGGATATGTATGATGGGCCCGTGACTATAGTAAGAACAACAACTGGAGAAAGTAGTGAACTCCTAGTGACTGTATGTCTGCATCAATGTTCAAACACTAAGTTCTTATTACATTGCTCTTAAGTTGACTAGACAAATACAAGATGATGCGTCGCCGTGTTTGTTATTTACAGTTGATGTTGTTTGTGTGGATGAATCTAGCGCATGGATTAATGCTAGATTGGAATAATGGAGAGAAACTCTGGAAACAAGAGGATTTAAAATATGCAGAACTAAAACAAAATATGCAAATTTTAATTTTAGTGATAATAAAAGAACTGACAGGGATGTGGTGAAACTTGAGGGTAAAAAATACCTACAAATGATTATTTTGGTTATTTAGGCTCAATTATCCCAAGAGATAGAGATATTAGTGATGATGTTACTCGTAGGATTAAAACAGGGTAGATCAAGTGGAGAATTGCTACCGATGTATTATGTGATCGACGACCATTAAACGTGTCATGTTATATGAGATGGAGTGTTGGGCAACCAATTAACAAAATGTACAGAAAAATGAACATGATATCATGTGGTTTAATCAAGGATATTGTGCTGGACAGAGTTAAATGGGAAAATAGAAAAATAAGATATAGCGGATCCCAAGTAATTGGAAAAAAGTTTTGTTGAGCTAAGTTGATCAGTGGGGTTTAATAAAACGGGATGTGGATAAGGCCAATTAAGGGTGGAAATATGCGTTGAGGGCATTGTTGTCAAATATATATACACTAGGGTATGCACCCATACATCATTTCTATTACCCCATACAGGCTATACATATTTGTTTTCATTTTCTAATAATTAGAAAAATGCAAATGTGAATTCATTACAAAACTAAAGAACCACAGCTCCACATGTTTACAATGACTTTGGTGTCGCTTTCTTTAAGTATACATTTTTTGTATTTCTAAGGATGAAACCAAACAATAGATTATAGTGTTTAAGGGTCGAAATTTGCCTTAGAGCATGTAACAATTTCACAAAGAGGCTATAATAATGCTCAAGGTGGGAGCTTGAGCACAGATAATGGGTTGCTGCAACATGAGGATGCTGAATAAGGAGAGCCAGCATTTTCCCCTTTGTGGTGCCATAATACATTCTCCAATCTATGTGTCGAGATTGTCTACAATTACAACATCAGTGATCAAATTTAAATCCCAAATATATAAAGAACCGAATTCGAAATCAAGTTTGTTTGCAATAGAAAGAGCATTTACTAATCTATGACAGCTATTTTATTTGTTATAAGTTATCTTATTAGGGCCAAAAATTACCATCCATGACAGCTAATGTATTTGTTATAATCTGAAATATCATTTGAATTAACTTGAGGGCCAAAAATTACCATCCATGACAGCTCATCTATTTGTGTATATTAATTATTGGATGCGCACAACTCAATTCAAATGGAAAGGAAAAAATATATAAATTCTGAACGGAATGAAAAATATTCTAGTAGAAATAAGAAACAATCAATTTTATAAAGTTTCCTTTCATACGTCTCCACGTATTCTCAGCAAGAATTCTGAACTTAGACTAGAGTCAGTATGCCATATGTAAACGTAAGTTAATGAAATCACATTGCAACTATACTTGAACTAACACCTGAAGCATAAGCGAATAATTATTGTGAAAATTATATTCTGAAATGAAAAAAATACATGAAGTAGCTCAGGTCCACTTTCTTCAAGAACATGGATAAAAACAGGAGCAAGCATTATATAAAATAAGAAATAATAAGAAATGTCAAATGTTAGCATATAAACAGACGACTACTATCTAATTAGCGTATGGATGTAAAAGAAAGGTTCGCCCATCAATAGCATTACCTCCAACAAATCCTTACTAAAAACCTAAAAGATGGGTATTGAAATTATTACCATGGGTTTTAAAAGAGATTCACACAACATGTCAGGTCAAAAATAAGATATCAAATTGATGAAACAACAAATACAAAATGGTCTCTAACTTTAATAAAATTTTATTTGTTAAAAAATTAAATCATAAGAAAATAAATATGCTATGTTTGCACAGATTGGAGGTCAGAGTAAACATAGTACTCTATATTATATAGATCAATGGTAGAGAGCACAAAAATATTAGCCATTTTTTATCAACTCTTTAACTACCATGATTTCCCTTGCTGTCGTTTGTGAGCAGGCAACACATGAAACGTTGTACGTTCAAGCATTGAATGAGCTGGCAACACAAGAAACAAAGCAGAAATTGAGTCTAAACAATTTGAAATTGAAGTAAACAATACCTTCGCACAAAATCACTGTGGGATTGGACTGTGTCTATATGTAACCTGAAGTATATATAGAAAAATAGAGAACCAAATTTAGCATCAAGTAACAAAGTTTACCTCAACCAATGAAGCATTGGGAGTGGGCAATGTTGTCACAGGAGTGTCTTGAAACAACTCGATATCAAACTGAAGTACATATAAAAATACTCAACAAATTGTTTAAAGAACATAGAATATAGAATATTATTGTACAAATTAATTTTCATATATAAATTCATTGAGAAATGGGCACATTTAGATTTAAGTGACAAAGGGAAACAAACCAAAAGTATATATAGCTCTTGTATTAGCGGATATTTTTTTGCACATTGGTTCCTTGCATCATGTGAATGCTCATGTGCATTCAAAATGCTTTTCCAATTGCTAATTCTTGACAAAATGGTAAAGTTTGGTTTATGTTGCTCACTGTTTGTTATTAATATTTGGAGTTTGGTACTAAGGGTGAAGTGGGAAAAAAACTAAGTTAACAGACATGGATGGCCCCGTCAATTTTGAATACCAAACTATACAAATGAAACTTTCATGACCAAAGTCTACTTTTGCAAACTAAATGGTATCTAAAGTATCGATGAAATTATTGCTCAAGATATCTCAGTCATGGACACAAGCTTGTTTTGAAAATACAAGCTATAATTCTTAAGCTTGTGGTTTCTACTTCTGGAAATCAACACTATGGGAACTTGATGCTTTATTCTGCTTACCCCCGACCCCCTTTTCTAGTTTGTCCAAGTTAGTGGCCAAATAGTTTCCATCTGTTGTTTCTTTGTGCAGGCCAATTGATCCTCCAAATTTCAAACAACTGATGGAGGAGTACATCAGCCTTTGCACAGGTTCCTTCCTTGGTTTCTATTGTTTCTGTATTTATTTTGGGTAAAATCACCCCCCACCCCCACCCCCACCCCCAAAATAAATAAATAAATAAATAAACTAATTATCCTTACAATTGTAAATGCCCTCTTACTGTTATAAATAATCCTCTGAACTGTGGAAAAGTTGCAAATACTCCTAATGTGTCACTTAAAAGCATCTTTTAGCGACACAGAGAAGAAATCACATGGTAATAGTTCAAGAAGTTTTTAGTAGGATTGATAGTTTAGGGGAATTCTGCAGATAAAGCAATAAAATAAGGGGGTTCTTGCAATTTACCATTGTATATGCATGTTCAACAAGTGTGATAAGTTACAAATTGTGATATTCGAGTGTTAGCAGATCTGTCAAGAAAAATTATGCATGGAATTGCTCTAGCGCTGGGTGGGTCTGCAGATGAATTAGAAGCCGAGAGAGCTGGAGATCCGTTTTGGGTGTTACGTATAATTGGTTACCCTGGTGTTTCTTGTCCAAATGATCATGACATGGCAAACAATGATATTGGATGGAACTGTAGTAGCTTTGTTGTTTCTGCTTACACTTCTTCTGGTGTTCTTTGGGTTCTTATATAAATGTTTTTTCTATTGTAATGTTGGCCATGTCTTTCGTCCATATACCAGTGGAGCTCACACTGATTACGGTATAGTTTCTAACTTTTGGATGGTCAAAACACGATGTAATCTTGTTCATTAGTTGTAACTATCTTCTGGTACTGTGTAACAGGTCTGTTGACATTGGTTAATCAGGATGATGATATAACTGCACTTCAGGTGGTCAATTATCGTTGATGTATATGGGTGGTCCGGGATTTTAATTGTATTTTTTCATGATTTTATTTATGTCTAGTTTAGTAATTTCCCCTTTTTTAGCTAGCATAGGTAGGTGAGGATCAAATTCTCTTGGAATGCTTAGTGTGCCCTCTTTAGTCATTTTACCTTTTAGGGTTATCTTGGCTAACTAAAAAACTTAGACTATGGAAAAAGCTTTTGGCCTTCTTTTATAATCACTACTGTTACTTTTGTGATGAATTAGAGAGAGATGTTGGGTCGTTGGGCTCTAAATCATGTTGTTGTTGTGGTGGTGTAGTGTAAATCAAATCATTTCCACTTCCGCTTCCACCTGCACATCAAATTGGTATCAAGTTGGTGGTGTAAAGCCATGGGTAGCGCTCAGAGGAACCATCGCTCCTTCAAATCTGAACCCCAGTGCCCGCGGTCAAGCGGCACCACCACCTTGTTTTCCACCACTATACCCTCAAAACCCTAGATCTGAACCCAATTTTCAGAACAGTCGCAGGCCCCAAAAACCCTAGCGTGAACCCCTCATTCCAGCTAAGTATGCCACTAAACATCAGATCCGGACACAACCGGAGCTCGTCAAAACGTTATCTTTATTTCTGACGACCATCGAAGGCAACAAGAGGTCGCCAACAAGCGGAAACCTTTGGCCGAACGCCGGTCTGAGGTGATCTACTACATTCAATCTCCTATAAAATCACCCAATTAGACCCTCATCGCGCCTGATCTACTACATTCAGTTGCTCTCCAATCATCTGTGCAGCAACCGACGTCGGTCGGAGGTGAACGAACCTTCAACAACCACCAATGGCCCTTCCCACCTAGCGATGTCACAAAGTTGCCTTCAAACAACAAAGGCCTATCGAAGAACCTTAGGACTTCATCCCAGCACCGTCGGCTTGGAGATGTCGATGCCCCATCCCTCACCTCCTACAGGCAACGTTCGCCAACGGCATGCTACCCTCACCAGTGCTTCGGTAGGTGATGACTTCACTGGAGGCATGTAACCCTCACCAAACCTCCTACAAGCAACGTATCGTCATTGATGAACTCCAAGATTGCATCGACAGGTTGGTGCAGGCAGGTGACTCTATATAAAGAAATTTTAGATTTCCAGTTTAGCATCATTAGGAGCACCAGTATCTCCTAAATCAATCTCGCACGGAGTTTCTTGAGATGTAAGCGGTGTGTGATCATTAGGTATGCGAGCGGCCAAGGCGTTTGACCATCTATTTCGACTATTTATTTGCCTATGTGATATCCCATTCGGCCGATGTCGTTTCTGTGTAAGACAATGATGTCCATTATCCTTTTACGTATGGTGATGACTTCTCAGAGGATGCTGAGGGCCCGTCAGAGTATGGTATGGATCTTGAGTTCTGTCCTCATGATTCTTTCTCATTTTGGGGTGGACGAATGATCTGGGACTTTTTTTTCATCTTCGGGGAAGAGGAGGTTGGGTTGTGCGTCCTAGATTTCTTCAATATTTTTGTTGAGGATGGTTGGAAGACTCACGCATTCCCGGAGATAGGGTCGTATCATATGATTGATTGCTTCCCACTTTTTGGGAGTGGCGATGATCTTGATGGGGTGAGTTTGCCTGAGGATGACGCGTTGCTTTGGGTGGAGGAGATTGAGTTGGGGTATGCAAACCTATATCGGGAGGCTCGTTCAGTGGTTAAGTTGAAGCGTTTAGGCTCATGGGTGCTCATCTTGGGAGACTCAAACCACATTTAGCATCGTTGGCCCTCCCCGAGGCGTCGGTGTGAGGGTTTACATCGTGGCTAAGTCTTAGGTCGTGTTCTTACTCGGCCGTGGTTGGTCTTCATGATTATTCCCTCTCTCCTTTTTGTTAGCTGACATGCAGGTAGTTTCCGGGGATGGCTTCCCTCTTAAGTAGGGGAGTCCTTTGATGCTTGTCTTGCTCCATGGCCGCTGACCGCTGGCCACCGACGTTTAGGACAAACTTCTTCAAGTGGGGGTGAATAATGTATATGGGTAGTTGGGGAAATTAATTGTATTTTCCTTATATTACTTTCATGTCTAACTTTGTAATTTTTCCTCTTTTAGTTACTATAGGTAGTTGAGGAGTGTGCCCTATTTATTTAGTCATTTTATCTTTTAGGGTTATCTTGGCTAGCGAGATAAGTTAGCTTGGCCTTCTTTTATACTCATAGAGAGAGAAATTGAGCCCGTAACCTTTAAATCCTGTTGTTGTCTAATGTAAATTAAATCGCTTCACCCCCCAACTACACATCAATCTTCTCACGAGCCTCCTTTGCGATATGAATTTACAACATAATTTAGATTCAAAACCCATGTTTTGCTAATTTTAAAGATAAATTGTGTAAATAGAATTAAATTGGGATATTTCGAGTTTGCACCCCACATTTGCCATTGAGTTTGCACCCTATGTTTCAATCTCTGCTTTTGGATCCAAACCATCTGCCAAAATCCAACTCCTGAGATTCAGATTCAACGAGAGGGGCCGAACTCAAAGGGTTTAAAATGTTGTGTGCAAAGCCAAATAATGATGCAAAATATAAGGTGCAAACTCAAATTCGTTTATGAACAAGAAAAAAAATCCAAGTATCTTTCATGATTTGGAATTTCACTTCATTTTCCCCTTTGTTTTTTGTTTTAGGGATTTTCAGGTTGTGTTCTGTGTCATGCTGCAACTTCTTAACACTATCCTATTTACTTATAGAATAATCGATCGTGGATTCTCTTTAATTCATTTTGTTAACATTATTGTCTACTTTAGAATACTATAACCAACAAGACATATTTTTTTCTTTCTTCTTTCTATTAGTTGAATTTTCTATGTAATTTGGTACATAAACATTAAATAGTTCATGGTATCTTTCCTCGGGATAAAGCAATAATCATTAGTTACAGAAATTATGTCTTCATCTCCTTTTCCTAGATTTCTAATTGATTAATGTTCCTTCATTTTAATTAGCTAATTCTTGTGTTTGTTGTTGAAGGTGAGAAACCTTTCGGGTGAGTGGATATCGGCAGTTCCTATCCCTGGTACATTTGTCTGTAATATTGGTGATATGTTAAAGGTACACTACTTGGCAACAAATTCTTCAATTTAAGCAGGCTCTTTAACATAAAGAAAATAGAGTCATAGTCCTTAACTAGGGGTGCAACCGGTACGGGTTTTTACCGTACCGTACTGTTTTGGTCCGATGAAAAATGGTTTTGGTTTCATATTATGAAATATCGAAAACCGATTTTACCGAAACCGAAAATACCGTAAAAAATTGGGTTGGTTTTGATTTTTAGATATAAAAAACCGATTTACCGTACCGATTTATCGTACCGAATTTACTGTACCAAAATTATCGAATTACCATACTGAAATACCGTACCAAACTTACCTCATATTACCATAACAATTACCAAATAAAAATTATATCTAAAAAATATATCTATCCAATTATTAAGACCCTTCATTTTTTTAAACTCATCTCATCCATTTATTGTCCCTACTATAAAGGCCACGAAACCCTAAAATTTTAACACAACAACTCAGCCGCACACCACACAACGCAAACCAAGCATCTCTCTCTTCAAAAGCACAAGATAACTCTTCTTCTTTTTCCCAAATCATTATAACAAACTATATATATATGTCTCTTTTTTTTCCTTATACAAGCTTGTTCGAGTTGCGATATTCCTGTTGTGTTTTTTTCCCTATCGCGTATTTGTATTGTGTTTTTCCCAAATCAACACCAAAGCCAAAAAAAAAATGATGTGTGCGTTTGGGAAAAAAATTAAATACCACCTATGCTTTTTTACCAAATCGCGTGTTGCGTTTTTTCCAAATCACCTGGCCGAAATTTTAGATCCTTCCAAGTTGTGTATTCCACCTGGGCGGAATACACGATATTGGCCGATGGGTTCATTCACATACAAATATAGAAGAAAACATATACCTGCTACGAAAATATGTTTTTGCCTCAAACAAATATTAAAACCTCTTTGTCAAATAGATTCCCTTCAATACACCTTCCTTATGCCTTGTAAATTTGTAAAATTGTAATTAGCTTTTAGGATATTTGAAATTTTGATTTTGATTGTTGTGCCATACAATTTATTTGAAATTAGCTTTCAGATTTTGATTGTTGTATTGTACCATACAGCATATTAATTTCATATTTGAAATTAGCTTTTGATAGTTACTCCCCATATAAATTCTTTTATACAGTTTGGTTTTATAGTCAATTTTGGTATTTACCAAAAAAAAAAAAACGAATTGAAACCGAAATTACCGAAACCAAAAATACCAAAAAATACCCAAAAACCGGTTGGTTTGGTTTTGGTTTTTGTTTTGATGTACCGGTCGGTAAATTGGTACATAACGGTTTTACCATTTAGAGTGTGGTTTTGGTATTGGTAAGGGGTCGTTACCGACCATACCATACCGGTTGTACCCCTATCCTTAACATAAACACATATTCTGTAAAAAAAAACATTTGTTTTTAGTTTAATTTATTTAGTCCTTCAAAAGCCCACTTACGTAATACTCTCTTATTTTTAAAGGTCCGCGCTAACGACCCCCACCCCCACCCCCCCTACCATCGCTGGAGTTTCGGACTCCAGCGATCCTGCCAGAGCTCCGGTGAGAAGGGGGGGAGGGAGGTGGGTAATTGGGTTTGTGTGTGTCCTTATTTCGAGTGTTTATTTTCTTTTATTTATTTATTTATTTATTTATTTTATTTATGGTGAGTGACTGTTTGGAACAAAACAAAAAATTTCCTGTTTGGTTTGCAACTATAATTCTGTTTTCTGTGTTTAAATACAATTCTGATAAAAAATATCCTAGGGAATTGACCGAACATAAAATATGCTTTGGAAAATAACCTGAAAAAAAGTGCAGATTTTATCAAATGGCCTGCATGAATCAACTTTCCACCGGGTCATCAACAACTCTCACAAATATAGGGTCTGTGTGGCCTATTTTTATGAGGTTAAATCTCTGGCCATTTTATCTTCGTTTTTTAACCCTCAGTCAGATTCTTTTTTAACTTCTTAAGTGATCCTTTGTATATGTTTTATTGTATATTGAACCGAATAAACTTATGTGTACCCTTATTTGATACCTTCTAATAAGACAAAGGCAATAAGAGGTTGTACTTGTTATTGTGGGTCCCGTCAGGACAACAAGTACAATCTCTTGTTGCCTTGTTTTATTAGAGGGTACTAAATGAGGGTAAATGTAGCATTACTTTGATGAACAGCCAAACTTCAATGCTGTAATAGAGCCGTTGGATATATGCTTCCAGAGGACTGGTGGAATTAAGAAGTCCTAATCAGCTGTTTATGGGAAGCATTTAGTTAGTAAAGTGCTCACAAATTTTGGCAGTAATTGCCTTTTATCTTCGACCTTTTATTTATATTGTATTAACTGGTCAGTTATTTTACTGTATTGTAGTTTATTTGTGTGCAGTCCCATTTCATACTTTTTTACTGTCACCTATCCCATCCCTCATTTGTCTAGTAAGCAGTCCTAGTGGTTATGAAATTCAAAGGATTTTATCATTTTGATCAGAATATCTGTGTTGAAACTTTCAACACAGATATTCTGATCAAAATGACATCTCCTCACCAACCACGATCTAATTAACTGCTGTTAAATGGGACTAACAACTAAAAGTGAAATGCATAGGATCGGACACTAATAAATTTCATGTTTTAGGATTAAATGCTTGAATGCCCTTGTTAATAATGTCCAATGAATAAATTTTGGGGCAGTCGTATGTAATCTACCACACTGTTTACACATGCATTGAAGTCTCTGATTAAAGAATTGAAGTTGGTCAAGTTGTAAAGAGACCCACATTGACTTGACTAACATCAATAGTTAATACACAACGGTAAGATAGCTGGCACACCTAATTGTTGCTGCATTAACTGTTTTTTTCAGGGGGTGGGTCAGTGGGTGTCGTTTGTATATTGCCTACATGATACTAAATCCGAAATTTCAATTGATTTTTTTTTTTAAAAACGTCTATGGATACTAAATTGCTTGCTATTTTTATTTTA
Organism: Sambucus nigra; assembly: GCA_949130495.1. Lineage (NCBI taxonomy): Eukaryota > Viridiplantae > Streptophyta > Magnoliopsida > Dipsacales > Adoxaceae > Sambucus > Sambucus nigra. The sequence goes on from OX422207.1 coordinate 416,009,897, forward strand.
GGGTTATTTTGACAAATTTCCAGTTCAATATTATAATATTTTACTCTAGTTCTTGCAAATAATTATACATAATACAAATTTTATGAAAAAAATGTTGATTTACATAGAAAAATTGTTGATTTGTGTAGTTTTCCATATACTATGTGTCTATGTCTATAGTTCTAGATTTTCATGAAATATGTGTCGATTTGAATGAATATGTGTCGCTTTGCATGAAATTGGTATTATGTCTAATTATTTGCAAAAATAGGAATTGAGTTAATATCGTATTATCATACTAATTTTTTTTAATATAATCTTTTCGGTATCTTACTTTTTTGTATTTGTTTATTGGATCTTTTAAACAAAACTCCATATCAGACAATTTTGGCAATTTCTTGGGCATGAAACTAATCTTTTGATATGGGACTATATATGTTGCGCCAACTCTCAGAGGCACAACTTTTTAGAGAGAAAAGACGGACTTTTAGATATTGTTTGTTGAGATAAGTCCTGAGAGTTTTCTTGAGAGAGTTGAAACAATCTATATATTTGAGAGGAGAAGATTTATTGTAAATTTCCTAATGAAAATTTGATGAGGGGTTAGCATTTTAATAAATTAAAAATGCTGGGATTAAAATTCAAGCAATTGAAAGCATTGACATGCATATCAAACTAACTTCTAACCTTAAATTTTTATTTATTATTATTTTTTTTGTTCTTTCCAAATTTTCTAAATGTAATTTTCGGATTTTCAATATGTTTTTGAGTAGCTTCCAATATGTTCTTTAAAAATTATTTGGAATTTCAAAAAATTTAAATATTTTTCAAGTTGCTTTAAGTTTTAGAAAATATTTTTCTGCAATTTTTAGATTTTTCTAAATGATTTTGAGCAATTTTAAGAATTTATCAAATACATTGAAGATTGGTACGAATTATCTTGCTCTTAGTTTATGGAATTTTAGTAATAAAGTGAAAATATTTACATTTGATAAAGAAAATATTTACCTCAGCAAGCAAGTTTTAGGCTGCGTTTTATGAGAACTTCGAAAGACTGAAATTCTCTAAAGCACTTATAAAATTAGAAAGTGTTTGGGCCAAAATGAACACAACCAAAAGAATCAACTTTGTACGAAAAATTATTGGGTGAAGTTTATTGAATTGATTTACACAAAACACTGAACAATTTAAAACATCGCGTTCACGGATCAGTAAACAAATCTAATAGTCTCTCACTAGGGAAGATTCAAGGCCAAAGGCTATCTCTCCCGATGCATGATTTTTTTTATAAAACTCTCTTAGTATCTGCATAGTCTTTTGTGTTGATCCAATCAATTTAATTCATGTGGGGGATTGTTAGAATTTATAGCATTTAATTAAGTTGACAAAATTAGATTTTGATTGACTTTAGGGTCAGTTTAATATGGAATTCACACGTCTTTCGAGATGGTTCGAAGTGGTACAACATTCTCCACCGCGAGGAGTATAATGTGGTTTACTCACATGTGTAAAATCATAAATCAATGAATGAGAAATTATAGCTCAAAGTATCCACTTGGAATATGAAATTTGGTTGAAGTTTTATGTTAAAGCTCTTGTTTCACATAGGAAGAATGTGAAAAATAAGTGTAGTATGTTATAACTCATTTTGGCTTTAAAGGCTTGGTGCCCTTGGGCTCTTTGAAGGAGGGGGGACCAACATGAGCTTGGATTGACTTTCAAGTCCAAGCGCGCGCCGCCGCCTGCTCGACTCGACTCATGCTCATGCGTTGTGGGCATTGGGTTTTGGGCCTTGATCTGAAGGATAAACTTTTTTGACCAATTTTATTATGCCTTTTATTTATATATGAGTCCATTTTTTGCGGTTTATTTTATTATTTTCTGGTCCAAATTTTTATTCCGTTTATATTATCTCAATAGTTGGCTGTTCACATATTTTGTTTTTTTATCTCAACAATTGTGACTATTTAGATATTTTCCAACCGTTTTTATCCACCACTTATTTAGTATAAATAAGTGATTTAGTCATTCATTTTTTGCATGATTTTAAGACAAAAAATATGTCTTAAGTGAGTCCCGTTTTTGTCCATACAAAAAGAGAGTTTCTTACTATTGGGGTACCAGTGACTTGGAATTTGGAGTGCTATTACTGCAAGTGATATTGTTGTACCATGGGAGACAATTGTCATTGAGTCCGTTGAGCACTGGTGTAGGAAAAATCTCATCTTAAGGATAAATTATTCAACACTCGCCTCAATAAAAAAATCTGCATTTATTGTCATTGTAAGTTTGTATATGTTAATTTCAAATTATTGTTCATGTATTAATTAATGTTTATATATTCTATAAAATAATTAAATTCATCTTGAATAATAATTTTAAGATGGGATTTTTTCTTTACTATTATAAAATTCCATTATGATTTTTCGTGTTAATTAATTACAGAAACGTTATTATAATAATTCGTGTTATGATTGTATTTGTGCACCAAAAAATTATTTTATACATGTAAGAATTTATAAGACTTTGTTTTATACCTAATGAACTGCATGTCAATTCTGTGATATAATACAAGTTTTGCTAATTCATAAAAATTAGTTCACTTTTACTGCATGTGAAGTATTTACGTTAAACTCAATTTTGTTTACAAGTAATTATATAATAAAAAACAGCGTCATTATATTAATATAATTTGTCCACTCATATATCTTGTCATAAATACATATTTATTTCTCTTTAAAATAAAAATGTCATTTACTTTATTATTTCCTGTTGCGATTATACTAACAAATGTTGGACATGGTGAAAAACTCGAAATGTTCAAAGGGACCAATTTAAAATGTTGGCAACATCAAATGTTGTTTTATTTAATAATTTAAACTTGGCTAAATTCCTTAAGTAAGAGACACCAACTTTGAAAGAAGGTGAGACCAACTAGCACGTAATCGATGCAATGAATACATGCAGATTTTCTATGCAAAAATTACATTCTTAACAAACTGGAACACACATTATATAAAGTGTAAATCCTCCTTAAAACTGCTAAAGAGGTGTGGGAGTCTTTGGAGAAAAAATACAAAACAGAAGAAGCCAGAATGAAGAAATTCATTATCGATTGATTCTTAGATTTTAAAATTATTGATTCAAAGACTATCACTAATCAAGTGCAAGAGCTCCAATTGATTTATCATGGATTTTTTTCAAGAAAAATGAAATAGGGTGAATCATTCCAAGTGGATGCAATGATTAAAAAAATACTATCATTCTGGAAAGATTTGAAATATAATTGTGGGTACCTCGATTTATCACCACGGGCCCAGACGAGTAGCCCAGTAGAAACGGCCCAAAGTCTGAGAACCTTGCGTCTCAACCAAAATCAGTTACGACTTAGTCTATTCCTAAAATCTCGTAAGGAGATATTCTAAGAAGATAGATTGACGTGGGAAAGTCCAACATCCCCACTCCCCGAAAACAGAGATGTATATAACAAACCCTAGGCCTAGGGCAAAAGGCATGTATTGTATTTTCTGTAAAACACTCCCTGGAGTATAGAGAAATAATACTGAGAGCACCACCGTGGACGTAGGCATTCTTACTGAACTATGTAAATACTGTGTTATGTGATTGACATTCTTTACATTCTTTATTTGTTTTGGTGATTGTCTTTTTTTTTGTGAACTTGTGTTGAACATTATTGTCACCACAATTGGCGCCGTCTGTGAAAAACGTTTGTCTTCCTTAAGAAAGCCCTCACCAACAAAAAATCTAGAATGTCTGGTCATAGTAGCAATGCCCCTCAGGCAGGGGATATCTAAGAACAACCTGCCCCTCGCAAGATCCAATCTGAAGTTCGGTGTTAAGATCAGAGGGCTCGCCCAGAGCGGCAAGCCTCAGAGTAAAGTCAGGGACCAGCGAAGTCCACACAAATCTCCAGGTTGATCGATGCCTATGAGGCAAGTCTCCAAGAGCAAGGAGAGGCCGCTCGCAAGCAAGAGGCTGAGAATGCTCGCCTCAAAAGAAGATTAGAAAGGATGGAGAAAGAACTCCATCGCAGCACTAGGCGACGTTTATACCGCACTCCTAGCCCTCTGACGAGCAAGTCTCGCAGCCGAGGAAGGAGCCCCAGGCGCGGATCCCAGAGAAGTGAGAAGCACGAGTCGGATGATGACTTGCTCGAGCAACAGCGACCAACTCGCCGTTACAGGAGCGTAGCTCGAGGTGATGAGGATATATGAAATTTGGTCCGCAAAGAAATGGACTAGCACCCAGCATATCGGGGTGCCAGATCGACCAGAGAGCTTGCTCGGCGAGCTCTCAGGACCCAGATGAAATCCCCTTTTCTCAAGGGAGATAGAAGAAGAAGCCCCTAAGAAATTCGCAATTCCGAGATTCAAGATTTATGACGGAAAGACTGACCCTATCGACCACGTTAGGCTGTATAGGCATGCCATGACTCTCTGGAACCACAGGGATGCACTAATGTACCAAATTTTTCCCTCGAGTCTGCATGATGTGGCCCAGAAGTGGTTCGAGAGGCTCCCCCACAGGTCCATCAGGAGTTTTGAATCCCTGCCGAGCTCTTCACGACTCGCTTCATTACCAGCAGCTCCCATCCAAAGAGGATGGATGCTTTACTAAGAATGAAGAAGACTTCTCAAGAGAGCCTCCAGGACTACGCAAAGAGGTACTGGGAGTTGTTCAACGAGGTCGAGGACTGCTCGGAGCAGGTAGCGGTGGCCTCTTTCAAGATTGGCCTACCCAGCTCTTGCCTTCTGCACCAATCCCTGACGAAGAAGGAGCCCAAAACCATCGATGACCTGATGGCTCGCATCGAGAAGTACGCCAAAGTGGAAGATGTGACCCGCCTCAGTACAGGGGATAATGGTCGGACTAAGCTCGCTGCCAAGGGCAACGATAAGGTCGAAAACCAGAAGAAAGGAGGCAAGAATGGGGGCAAGGGTGGCTCCAAGAATGGAGGCAAGAATGATGCTTCTAAAGCATTTCAGGTAGTAAACACTGTCTTCTAAGAACCAATATACAAGATCCTAGCAAAAATCAAAGATGAGCCCTTTATTAAGTGGACTAGAAAGATGGGAGGAGATCCCTCAAAGAGAAACAACGCGCTAAGATGCGCTTTTCACAAGGAGGGGGGATATAAGACTAAGCACTGCAAGGCTCTTAAGTCTCACCTTGAAGAGTTGGCCCAGACTGGGCATCTGAACGAGTTTGTGGAAAAGAAGGCAAAGAAGGCTGCTGCCAATGGAGACACAAGGCCTGACAACGTACTCGAGGACGATGCTGGCCATGAATTTGCAGTAATTCATGGGGCATCTGATATGAAGAAGATTCAAGGGAATTCAGCTCGGATGGAAGTGAAAAAGCTTATAGCAGTAGTGCAAGCTTTTCAGATCGATTCAGCGAAGACACAGTCAGGAAAGCGTCGACGAGAAAATGACGTTGATTACAACAAACACATCGTGTTCACAGATGAAGATTTGGTGGGGATAAGAACCCCACATCATGACGCTTTGATCATTACGCTCAGGATAGCCAACTATGACGTCGACAAGTTGCTCGTCGACCAGGGAAGCTCATCTGAGGTAATGTATCTCGACCTATTCAGAAAATTGAAGTTAAGCGTTGCCGACTTGAAGGAAGCCACTGTCCCTCTCGTTGGCTTCGCTGGAAAAGTAACTATTCCATTGAGAAAGATCGTGCTGTCAGTAAGGGCAGGAAGTGTCTCCAAGATGATCGAGTTTCTGATAGTCGACATTGACTCGCCATACCAAGCTATCCTCGCCAGAGGGTGGCTATATGCAATGAAGGCAGTCCCCTCGACCTACCATCAGAAACTCAAGTACGTGACTGAGCGAGGAGTGATGGAGATCCACGGGGATCAAGCGATGGCAAGAAAGTTCTTCATAGCAGCCATCCTCTCGAAACTTGAGAAGAAGGCAAAAGAAAAGGTCGAGGAACAAGAGGGTTTGATACGATCAAAATAGCAGTTAAAGTATAAAAGGCCCGGAGTGGAGGAGACCAGGCTCCTCCCCTCTGAGAGGGTCGTTGAGAACCTGGAAGAAGTTACAGCCGGTGGTAACAAAAAAGACAGGAGTTTCTTGATTGGGACATCTCTCACAGATCAAGAGAAGAAAGTATTGATGATGCTACTACAGAGCAACCTAGATGTTTTGGCGTGGGAACCATACGAGTTGCCTGGAATTAATCCCAGTGTGGTTTGTCATCGGTTGCACATCGATCCTACTTTCAGACCTATAGCGCAGAAGGCACGACGAACTGCGCCAGAAAAGGCCAAGGCTGTAGAGAAGGAGGTAGAAAAGCTGTTGGATGCAGGATCCATACGGGAAGTTCAATTCCCTAAATGGATGTCCAACCCAGTAGTGGTTTCGAAGAACAATGGAAAATGGAGAGTTTGTATTAATTTCACTGACCTTAATAGGGCATGCCCTAAGGACAGTTTCCCTCTCCCAAAGATCGACCAATTGGTGGACGCTAACACAACTCATGAGAGAATGAGTTTTCTAGACGCGTATTCGGGATATCACCAGATTCCTCTATATGCACCAGACCAAGACAAGACCGCGTTCATTATAAAGTTATTTATATTGTTATAAAGTTATGCCCTTTGGGCTCAAGAATGCAGGAGCTACTTACCAGAGGCTAGTCACCAAGATGTTCAAAGACCAAATGGGAGATACCATGGAGGTCTACATTGATGATATGCTCGTCAAGAGCAAGAGCAAAGAGGACCATCTCTCAGACCTATCAAATACCTTCGAGATCCTCAGAAAATACCGAATGAAACTCAACGCGAGCAAGTGTTCTTTCGGTGTCCAGTCAGGAAAATTCCTCGGGTATTTGGTTAGCGAGAGAGGCATTGAGGCCAACCCAGACCAGATCGATGTGATCAACAGGGTACAACCCCCTCGCATGATACGAGACGTACAGAAGCTTACGGGTATGCTCGCATCTTTGAATCGTTTCATCTCGAAGTCCTCTGAGAAGTGCAAGCCATTCTTCCAGCTCTTGAAAGGAAACAAGACAGTATAGTGGAATCAAGATTGCTCGAAGGCATTAGAAGAGCTCAAGGCTTATCTCAACACACCACCTTTGCTCATTATACCTCAAGAAAATGATTCCCTGTACTTATACCTCGCCGTCTCTAACCACGCCATCAGTTCTGCACTGGTGTGCGAAAAAGAAGGAATCCAGCACCTAGTCTACTATGCGAGCAAGACCTTATTGGGTGCCGAGTAGCGGTACCTACCACTGGAAAAGCTCTCCTTTTCACTAGTGGTAGCCTCGAGGAAGCTGAAGCACTACTTCGAAGCTCACACTATTATCATTTTTACATCACACCCTCTTAAAGCAGTCCTGTGAAAAACGGATTTGTCTGGCAGACTATCCAAGTGGTCAGTCGAGCTCGGACGATTTGACATCCAATTTCAACCAAGGAATGCAATCAAGGGGCAGGTCCTAGCTGACTTTATCGCGGAGTTCACAGGCGAGCAGCCTTGCGACCAACTTTAACCCATTAAGCAAAAGGAAGATCACTCATCAGAAGGAGTTTGAATACTGTTTGTAGATGGAGCCTCCAATTCAAAGGGGGGCAGGAGTAGGCATTGTGCTCATTACTCTAGAAGATACAATCCTCGAATAGGGAATGAGGCTTGGATTCGAAGCCTCCAACAATGAGGCAGAATATGAGGATTTGATAATCGACCTACAGAAGGCACATACGTTGGGAACGAAGCAGCTGCAGGTGTTCGGCGACTCGCAATTGGTATCCAATCAGATAAGTGGGGACTTCAACGCAAGAGACGAAAGAATGGTAACTTACCTTGCCTTAGCAAAGAAAGTAATGTCCAACTTCGAGGAAGTTAGTGTCCAACAGTTTTCCAGAGGACAGAACAGTCATGCTGACGCCCTAGCAGCCCTGAGTTCAGCAATCGACTCCGACTTAAAGAGAACAATCCCTATTAACTTCCTCGCCCAACCAAGCATCAACCAGAGTGACTAGCTTACAGACATGGGATATATGCTCCAGATTGAATCAACACCCAGTTGGATGGACCCCCTGAGGGACTATTTGAAGGATGGTGCACTTCCAGACGATAAGAAGGTCGCTCATCAGATAAGAGTCAAAGCTACCCGCTTTCACTTATCTCCTGAAGGCAAACTATACAAGAGATCATTCACTAGCCCTTACCTTCAATGTGTTCACCCGAAGGACGTCGAGCAAGTTCTACGCGAGCTTCATGAAGGAATCTGTGGAAGCCATATTAAAGGGAGGTCATTAGCTTTCCTAGAAATGAAGGAAGGCTACTGGTGGCCATACATGCAGAGATATTATGCGATATATGCTCGCAAATGCTAGAAATGTCAACTATATGCTCCTATGGTCCACCAACCTGCGAGCGACCTAAGATCACTTACCAGCCCCCGGCCTTTCGCCTAATAGGGAATGGACATCGTAGGCCCTCTTCCTACCGCTGCCGATAATAACAAGTATCTGTTGGTCGCGATAGACTACTTACCAAATGGATCGAGGCAGAACCACTGGCGAACATCCAAGATGCAGATATGATGAGATTCATATGGAAAAACATAATTACCCTCTTTGAAATTCCCAGAACCATCATCACTGACAACGGGATACAGTTTGAGAGCGGCCCCTTCCAAAATTTCTGCAGCAAACACGGGATCAGGTACCATTTCAGCTCAGTAGCCTACCCCCAGAGCAACGGACAAGCCGAGGCTTCCAAAAAAACAGTGATCGATGGGTTGAAGCAACTACTGGAGTGAGCCAAGGGTGCATGGGTGAGCGAACTGCCACGTATTCTGTGGGCTTACCGCACTACCCCACGGCGAGCAACTGGGGAAACCCCATTCTCACTACGTATGGAATGGAAGCACTCTTCCCTTTGGAAGCTAGCCTACCAACCATGAGGTCCACCCTTGTCGACCAGGGCTAGAATGATGCAGGACTACTCGCTGAACTTGACCTAGCTGACGAACGTAGAGAACTAGCCTTAGTGAGACTATCGAACTATCAGTAACAGCTCACGAAACACTATAACAAGAAGGTCAATCCAAGTGCATTCCAGGTTGGGGACTACGTCCTAAGGAAAGTCCTTGGAAGCGTAGTAAAACCATCAGACGACAAGCTAGGACCAAACTGGGAGGGACCATTCAAAGTAACAAGGGATGATCTACAAGGAGCCTATCACTTAGAAACACTGGAGGGCAGAGAGATACCCCGAGCTTGGAACGTTGCCAATCTGAAAAAAAATTTATTTTTAGTTTTTCTTCATCTTTTATCACATTGTTTTGAATTGGAAACTCATTTTTTATTTTGTTTGGCAATGGCATTTTATGAAGTGTTAATTCTTTATTAGGAACTTTATAACTTGCACATCTTTTTCAAGCGATAGGCACCTTATTCAAAGCACAAAAGCAGGGTGTCACCCTCCTCAGGTTTTCGTTATAAAATACGAAAAACCTCCTAGCATTTCCCCGACAATATATGAAGCCCTACAGGGGACCCTTAGACAGCTCGACCAAATCGAATTGGTCACCAAACAATGTTTAGTTCAGAAAACCTGATCGAATAGAACATCCAACACCAGGTGTGTCCTCGCCATTGCCACACTTAGTCCTAAGGTAGTGTGACGACACAACCTAAAAGGTAAAGTGAGGAAAAATGGTATCCTAAAAGCATACTGGACTGGGAGGATACTCACTCAACGAAACAACCCTAAAAATCTAGTCTGCTACGAAGGGCCCAAGATAATCAAGTGAGAAATAAATGAAGTAAAAAATATACAACACATGTTTAGTCGGCAAAATCGCCCAAGTCATAAATATTATATTATTTCATTACATGTACAATTAGTTACATTCGGTAAAATCTTAATGAGGATTAGGCCTCTAAGCAAGATAATCAGCCACTTGTGCTCTTCGGTCGTCGTCCGAATGAGGAGCCAATTCCTCCTCGACCTCATTCGCATCTGGATCTAATAGCTGTCTGGGGATAGCATCTATAGGGACCCACTGGTCGTCCCTCCTGAAAGGATTAGGCCTCAGAGTTGAAGGAGAGATCTCATGACGGTACCAGAGTACTGAGTTCCTGGGGACCTGCATCTCCCTGAGGGCGCTCAACCATCCCCTAATAAAAGATAGCTCCTCAAACTCTGTCAACCTCGTTGGAGCATTTGTCCAACCTTGGTCGTAACCATCAGCCCACACTCGCCGAGGACCTTTATTGAACAGATGCCTCGGCCGTGTGACATCTCTTTGAAGCCAAGCAGCAATCACGTATGCTCGACGAACATCTTCTCGAAGTTCGTCCATCTCCCTGGCTGGACCCCCTACATCTGTACCAGCTCATGGACCAGCGGATGGGGTAGAACCTCACAAAACTTGAGGGGCGACACTCGACCCTGTGCCAGCTCGCGGAACAGCCGATTAAGAGGAACCTCGCAAAACTCGGGGTGCGACACTTGGTGCATGCTCCCTGAGGCGTAACACTTCCCTCCTAAGAGTCTCATTCTCCTGTTGAAGAACTTCTCCGACTTGATTAATCTTAGAGGCATCGAGAAGTCTAGCTCTCAGAGTGTTCACTTCTTCATGGACATAGCACCAACCTCTCCCATCTCCTAAAGTATGTCTTTCAATTTGGCGACGAGCTCAGACTGGTCTTTAAAGCTCTTATTCCTCGATCACAGTGACTTGCAAATCCTTACGAAGGCTTGGTGAACTTGATCACTCGCATTAGGACTAAGAATCCTTCCCAGTTAAGAGGTGGCAGGTATATATTCATCAACATTAATCGACTATAAGCCATAAAGAACAGTAAAGAACAAAAGAATCAGTACTACAAGCTATAAAGAGCAGTAAAGAACAAAAGAATCAGTATGCTGAAGGGAATTTTTTTTCATTTCATTCAAATAAAGAGGCCTAAGTACATCGAAAGTTAAAAAAGATAGTACAAACAAAGCAAAAATACAAAAGAAGTCCTAAGAGAAGGCTAGCTGACAACCTCGGTTTGTTCAAAGGTAGTTGGCTGCTTTCCCTTATCAGCGGCAGTAGCAACATCTCCCTCAGAGGGAACAACTACTGTTCCCCGAGCAGGAGGAGCAATAATAGGAACAGTCTGAGAAGCGGGGACTACACCTTCAACGGCTGGGGCAGGCGCATCATCCATAACAGGCTTCGGGCCTAGATTATGCTCATCGAATAAGGGTGAATTAATATCCACCCCAGCAGCCAGAAGATCTTTGTTCCAGCCCTTCTTGAAGTTCAGCCGACTGATGTAGCCTATCTGAACATCAGCATCTTCATATGCGGTAGACCACCCAGAGTTGTACGAACTCTCCTTAATGGTAGCTACCTCAAACTCCAGCTTCTTCACCTTCTCTGCCAGCACCTCGACCATAGCCAGCTTGCTTGTGCAGACCAGATCATAGGACTGCCTCAACTCATTTAGTTCCTTGATCGCCGCTTCCTTCGCTCTGTTTGCTTCAGCAAGGGTAAGATCGGAGGACTTCTGGGCCTCGCTGGTGGTCTTCAAACTGGCCTCCAACTCGATGCCTTTCCCCTTCAGCTCAACATTCTGCCACTCCAAGTCCACATTCCTACTCACCAGCTCGTCGCAAGTACGGTAGAGAACAACGAATTCGGTCACAAACTGTAAGTAAAGAGGGAGCATTATAAGAAAGCATTGAACATAATATTACAAGTATTGAAAAACGGAGACAGACTTACCAAGGCTAGCCTCTGACTCGCTTACAGAGCTAACTGGTCGGTCCCCATTGCCTTCTGTCGATCAGCAGGAAAAATTGCTCTCTCGAGCAATGTAGGAGACAACTGGGGAGAGATGGCGACAGAGGCCCCCTCGAGCAACGCGGACACAGGCACCAAAGCTTGCCCAGCCTTTGTCCTCACTTCCACTCTCCTCCTCTCCTCTTCCCTCTCCTTCTTTTCCCTCTCATCACTCTTCCTCTCATCCTCCCTCATCCTCTCCTCTTCCTTCTTTCTCTCTTTCTCTCTCAACTGCTCTTCCTCCCTCCTCTTCTTTTCCTGCTCGATGGAAGCAGGTTGAGAACCATTGGAAACCTCTCCACTGCCAGACTTTTGCTTCTTCAATCGCCTAGAAAGAATCACATCATCACCGTCACCCCCCTGATCAAATTCCTCCTGAGAGCACCTCCCCTATTATCACCTTCCCCAGAACTGCTCTCTTCCTCGTCCAATTGGATAGAATATGCAACAGCTTCTTCAGTGATATCAAGCTCGGGGATGCTATCCACAAGTCGCACAATAAAATTAGACCCAATGTTCTTGTACTCCAGAAGAAAAGCAGCTGATTGAGGATGTTCGCCGTCAGCCAAAGGTTCTCTAATATTCCAAGCTTTGATCAACTCAGCAGCTCGAATCTCACTGAGAGAAGGTTCTAAATTCTTTGTCCTCGCTGAAAAAAGAAGACAAGAATATCAGAAAACACAAACATTAAAAAGAGGTTCAATGAGCAGAGCAAAGATTACCTATGCACTACTCCCCATAAAAGGGGACCGTGAATCTGTCAGACCTCGACCCCTCAGTATGGGGGGGACAATGCCAATTTCTAGTAAGAAAACCCTCTTGCCAGTAATCCTTGTGGGAAGCAGGTAGATTTACTACCAATACCCTATCAAGACTCATGGTCTTGAGGTAAACAAGACCAAAACTGGTTTGCGAGAAAGAATAAAAAAAGAAAATTGCATCAAGCCCTAGATTGGTGCCATAGAGCTGATTTATTCTATGGACACCATTAACTATCTTCCAAACGTTTAGCGAACACTGTGCAAGGACAATATTAAAGTAACCAAAGAAATGCAAAAACAAATTACTTGGAGGGAAAGTGAGCCCCCTTGGGACAGTAAAAGAACGTGAATCCAGTGAGCGCTCTCTATTTCTCTAACATTTTTAGGGATAGGGGCACACTCAATGTCTACCCAATCTGGGATGTTGTAACACTTCCTAAATTCGGTTACCGACCGATTGCCTATTTTCGCCATTTACAAAACCCTAACTACAAATACGAGGAGGTTGTAATAGAAAAAAGTACAGAAAGAGATCAAGAAGAACTTACGAAATAAAAACTTGTCTTGGAACGACGCGAAGTCATAAGCAAAGACGATGGAGGAAATTGAGATTGAAAGATGAAGACCTGGGGACGAGAGCGCAACAGTAGAAGATGAGAAAATTTGAAGAAATTTGAAATGACAACAACGAAATGCAGCTCCAAAGGACTTTTAAATGTTTCCAATCATAACGCACAGGACACGAAGTAGGCTGCCACCTAAATCAGTTTTCAATCCTGAGAAGAGTTGCACAATTTACAAGGAAGTCATTATGACAAATCATTTAAATTTATTGAGCCCAAATTGTGGCCCAATAATTTTAGGGGCAATTGTGGGTACCTCGATTTATCACTACGGGCCCAGACGAGTAGCCCAGTAGAAACGGCCCAAAGTCTGGGAACCTTGCGTCTCAACCAAAATCAGTTACGACTTAGTCTATTCCTAAAATCTCGTAAGGAGATATTCTAGGAAGATAGATTGACGTGGGGAAGTCCAACATCCCCACTCCCCGAAAACAGAGATGTATATAACAAACCCTAGGCCTAGGGCAAAAGGCATGTATTGTATTTCCTGTAAAACACTCCCCGGAGTATAGAGAAATAATACTGAGAGCACCACTGTGGACGTAGGCATTCTTGCTGAACCACGTAAATATTGTGATGTGCGATTGACATTCTTTACATTCTTTATTTGCTTTGGTGATTGTATTTCTTTGTGAACTTGTGTTGAACATTATTGTCACCACAATAAACATAAAGAAATGTGGCTTGAGGACTTGATTTTGAGATTAAGGATTGAAGAAGATAATCGTGTATCTGAGAATAAAATTGGAAATCCTATGGAATCCAAAGCATGTGTTGTGAAATAAGGGAAAAGTATCAAGAACAAGAAAATGAAGCATGTTTTAACACCCGTGCCTGAGATTTGTACTTCGATCCTTGTAATTTGTATGCCTTTGGGCCATAAACTGTATATGATGAATTGATATTGAATTTGAACTATCCTTGTGGCCTTCACGCAATTTAATTTGGGGATTTAATAGCCTAAAGTTATGTTGTAGAAATTTGGTCGTCGTTCGAGTGAGTGGCCACGTCATTCGAATGAAAAAGGGCATGTTGTTCGAACGAGGTTCAAACAATATTATAACGACTATGACCTGTTTGGTTTCCATCATTCTCTCGAATCTTGTTGGAATGACCTCATGCGTTGTCATTCAAATGGGGGGTAGTTTCCTGTTCGAACTAGCTGGTGTCTTTTGCCCCTTTAAGACACGTTTTTACCCTCATCAGATCCCTCGTTTGAACGAGAGGGGATCTTGTTTGAATGAGGTCCAAGTCATTCAAAAGATCGGGGGAAAATCTGGATTTTCTGCACATTTTAATGTGTTGTCACAATGTGGAGCGTTGGATTTGATGACGTGTTGCGCTCCAATGGCTCTGATCAAAACGTGGGTTTAACCATTGGTTAATAGGTTAGTGTTTGTGGGTTTAAATAGAGGTGAGGGGGTGTAGAGGCCATTTCTCATCAGATTTTTGGATCTCTCTCTCTCTCTCTCTCTCTCTCTCTCTCTCTCTCTCCCTCTTTCTAAGCTAAACTATTCCATCCCCAACCCATTTCCACCATTTCCCAAGGTTTCCCTATCCACCCCAAGCATTTTCGAAACTCTTCCAAGGCTAAAACACCCATTTCAAGTATATTTGAAGAAAACGTTGGGTAGAAAAAGCCATTGTTGGAACTCTCTTGAAGAAGTTGGAGCTTTCTTGGAACTTTGGAGTTTTTTTTGAATCTTTCAAGTCATTCCGTTTAGTTTCTCCTTTTCAAATCCAAGTTAGGATTTTCCTCCAAACGTTTTCAAGATTAAAATCTCTCAGGATGCATGCTAGAAGGGTTTATTTTTGAAGAAATATTTTCTAATATGTTTATTTAAAGTTTTCTTACGAAAATAGGATTTTTGAAAAAACTAGTGTAAATGGATTTTTGAAGAACAAATGATATTTTAATCTTGGAAAATAAGCATGGAAATGTATTCCCATGTTAATACCATATTTAATTGCATATTTAAGGGTTTATAGGCTTGAAATCCTCCCAAAATGCTCAAAATGTTGTAGTATATTAAATAAGGACTTATAGACATGATATATGGGATTGAAAATGGGTTTCTTGATGAAATAAAGAAGTTGAAAACAAATTACCCTAAGTATGTTGTAAAATCATAGTAAAATGGAAATGACATTTTAATACAACATATGTGTATGAGGGTAAAATATACATTTTTGGTCATTATGACATTAAATATGTTTCTCGAAAAGAAATATAAATAAATGAGATTTTCTTGGAGAAAAAGGATTATGTATGATTTTTTGACATAAAATCATGAAAGGTGATTTTTTGAACATAAAATGACTATTCATAATGCCATGACGAAGGAATATATTTTTCGCTACGAAATCAATCCCTACAGAAGAATAGCAATGATGTCTCATGTCGCAACCTTGAACGTGGATGGGTAAACTAAGTAATACTAATACAATTACGATTATAATTAATATAATGGAAATAAAATAAAGGATTTTATTTAAGAGATGACTGACATCTTATTACATATTAGAGTCTGGAAAAAAAATTATACATCTTAAATGTCTGGCGTACATAAACATAAAACATTGAGGAACACTAGTAATTCATAATAGCCAATAGGTTGCGGTATAGATATTCCAACGAGGCTTGCCATCTTTGTGTATTACTACCCACATACTGTGAATATTGACGGAGGTAAAAGTGAATAGAATTTCAAGGGGGCGAGCGGTAATTGATCGTCTTCAGGCTCGTTGTCCATCTGGAAGGAAAATAATTATGCAAACATGTCAAGTAGATAATTTTTATTTCTATACAAGATGGTATTGATAATAAGATTTTGAGGGGTTAGTAATATTTTGATTTTCTACCTGTTGAAAGAAGATGAAATATCATGAGGCGTTCAGGGGCATACTAACGCTTTTGATATGTAAATAAACAATATGGTGAAGATAAAATATCAGGTTAAGATAACTTGGTTCAACAATAACTCGATAACCCATAAATCCGTAATGAGTATACATTACACTATAATAATGAGTATACATTACAATTTAAAAGTCGAGTCGATTATGAGGAATCAACCAACCATGAATGGTCCTTTATAGATTATTCAAACAACTCTTATTATATTGTGTACAAAACAAAACCCAACATTAACCATCATACGACCAAATAATCAACCAACTCTAGCTTGATCCTAAACTGTACAAAAAGTTTAACTACTTTAGACCAATTCATCATCAAGCAACGTACCATAAACTGATATTATTAATTATCATTAATTCATTATAATTAACCGCAGGAGGTGTATTATAATATTTTTAAATATGTTGTTTAGGCATCTTGGTTAAGTTTGACATATATAAACATTATCGTGATAGTTTCATAAAAAAATTCTGAAGCCAGTGTATACCTATACACATATACAATTAAAATGTACTCATTTAACCATACACACTAAAACACACATATTCGAATTATAAATCACCCCCCAAAATTCAACATGTATACATATAACATTATTATTAAATTTTCCTGACCGCATGGCTGGTTATCCATAAATTTATCTATATATGCGCAATTACTCTCATATCTTATCAATAAGTTTACCCCCTAACCTCTATATAAAAATATGTGTAAACTCATATGATACACTGTCCCAATTGTACACCATTAATCGTACGTTTTTAAACATAACCTCAACCATTTATATTATTCGAACAACCATAACTTAAATATAAAATACACAATTAGACATTTAATCTTATCCCATAACTCTCAATTATTCCTTCAATTAATCTACCAAACTAGCTATTTAAACTCCCTAACAAATTCCCCTTATAAAAAAATACAAGGAAAACCTCCTGAACACCCATTAACCCACCCCTTTCCAATCCCTACCTCTATAGAGGCCTTACCTATCTATAATGACCCTTCCTATTCGATATAGTGGCTCTCCCCACTAGGGTTTTATTCGTAAAACTATTGTGATGTTTAGTTTTCAATGAAGTTGTGTTACTTCATTTTGGAATAAGAATCATATTTTTTTATAATGCCTTACAATTGTCTTGTAATACCTTGGGTTTTTGTAGGAATAATTTAAGATTAATAAATCATAAATTGTGAAAACATATAATGGTTATAACTTGAAATTGGTAATTTTGCTAAAATGTGAAATTCGTATGTTTTCAGACTTACAAAAATATGGAATTGTGTAAATATGTCAATTTGGATTTAATTATTAATAAGATAATTTTTTACTTAGTGGTGTTATAAAATGATTTTAAGAATTCAATTTAAACTATTTTGATGAAAATATGTTGATTCTATGAGATGAATATCCTTAAGCTATGATGATAATCTGCCAGAAATTTTAACACCACTTTAAACGAATGCCCTTTTATTTGTACTTTGACTTAGACTATGAACTATGGACGTAAAGAAAGGTATAGATCTTAGCTTTATAGAGAGATTTTAATCATGTCATTTGGACATCCGTGGAGGGAAGAATAGCCGTTTAGTAAAAGGTGTTTAATCTAATAGAATATTAGATTTGTGTGAATTTGTGATTTTTAAGAATTTTAATGGTATATGGGCTCTTATATGTTTACCTATTTAAAGGGAGGTCATGGGATAATTTTTCAAACTCGTATTAAGCTATTTCCAAGAGATGTTCTCTCCATAAAAACTCTAACCTCTATTAAAGAAGATTTTCAAGTTTATTTTTGAAGAGGAAAAACTTATTTTCTCAAGATCATCCAAGAGACTTTCTTTATCGACTTTTCAAAAGGAACACAACCATATCAACGAATTTTCTATACGACAACTTTGATCAAGCAAGAATACTTCTATTGTTCCCCTTAAGTGTTGTATATTTTAAATATTGCCTAAACTTTAATTAATCACATTTTCTTAAAATTAAGTAGGAAGATTAATTAGGGAAGTTAAAGTAAAAATCAAGGATATTTTTATTAAATCTAAAAGTATGATTTAAGACTTGAAACAATCGCATGGTTAGATTAGAGGTTTGAGTTCGGTAGAATTGTGGGACGATTCGCATGCTAGAATTAAAAGTATGAACTTGGAATAATATTTTGACCCATAAAATGATGATATTAATGTGTAAGTTGTAGAAAAAAAAATTATTTTTGTGTACCGTTATTAAAACACATGTTAAATTGGAATCATGTGTCAATTGGTAAAATATCACTTGTATTGAAATTATAAAATTTGACAACTTGTGTGGCTATTTGGTAGAACTTGTTTGTTACTTGATTAGATAAATGGAATAAAACCAAAGAATTAATTGGAAAATTTGTAATGATAAATTAAAATATGATTCATGTGGGGATTGTTCGTATTAAATGTTAATACCGTGGGGACGCTGGGATTTTGGGAGTAGTTATACTTTCACCTTTATTTTATAGGTTGCTTTCTAGGTATAGGACTAGTAAGTAGACCTTCTTATTGTTGACACTTTCTAGGTATGTGATTAGTGAGTGTGCATGAACGGTTGGGAATTTTTCTAGGTGGGGCTAGGTAGTACACCCTTAATTTATTCCGTTAGCCTAGGTGGTAATTTTTGGTAGGTATTATTCCTAGCTGATGGACTAGGCAAATACTTATGGTTTGGTGATCTCTAGGTATGGGACTGGGGATGATTTTTTTTGTGATACTGAAATTAAGGGTGGGGCTAATAGAGAATAAAAGACATTGATTAAGAATTAATAATTAATGCCTATGATAATAAATGGTTATTAGAATGAATTTGCATCGCGGTTATGTACAGGGCTAACGATAATTGTGCTGACTGGATATAGCAACGTGGGTGTGTGTTGGCATCATGAGTATGTGATGGTCTAACGATAATTGGGCTAACTGGATATAGTGACGTGTCATGCGTGGAACCTCATGAGTATGTGTAGAGATAACGAAATTAGGTTGGCTGGCTATAATGAGGGGAATGGGTGTTACACGTTGTAACTAAAGCACCCCAAGATTTTGTGCAGGACCAATAAAAAGGTTGACTGACTATAATGGTGTCGCACAAATAAGAATAACTAAATAATTAAATCGAGTAAGATAAATGTTTAGAGCTAATTCACTATTATATCACATAATTAGACTTGCATAATGGGGTGGCTTAGTTATGTGGGTAGTTAGAATTGTTTTACTTCACTCGCATGTGTTTATATTGTGCAATTTAAAATATTCTATTGTAATATTTATCACGTGGTGCTTATGTTTGGATTCGTGGATCCTAATTGGGAGGAGGTGATGGTATTCATGCGATGGGCTCTGACCCATTGCTTTAACTAACATTTCAAGTATAGTTGCTGGAATAGCTCCATATGATGGATTGGAGATTTTTTGGAGTGCAGCTGGAGTTTCATTTTATCGCTTTAGTAATTTAGATTTATTTCATTCCGTCGTTTTATTTATGAGTAATTTCTTACGGATTTGGTGGGACATTCCATTCCACAGTCGTTTAGAATTTATAGTTAGAGATTTATAGTTGGATTATTCATTTAAGTATTAATTTATCTTTCGGAGCTGAGTTTATTTTGGAGTTAGCATGGTGATGGATTTTATTGTGTGGATGTTTATATTCATTGGATTAAATTTCACCTTATATCTTTGTGGGAAAAGTTTTTAGTGTCTCATATTTCTGTCACATGCTAAGAATGGTATTTTAATTTTGACGCCCGCTGTAGTTTGGCAACGGGGACTGGCCATCTCCATTGTTAAATTATGCGGGGTCACATGTCTTAAATATATTTTATACACACGGGTCAATTAAAAATAGTAAAAATTATAGTGAGTTGGGTTCATTTGGTTCATAAATGATCAAAATTATGCTTGTATTTCAATTGAATAGGCCACAGTCTAAATGGGGAGTTAATATCCCATCAGTAAAGTTGTGAGTATGATCGTAGTAACTTATCTTTACTTCAGGAACCTGTATGATGGCTTTGGACTTTTTGATACTTTAAAAAGGATTGTACTAGTACATTAGGAATGTATTGAACGGGACAACCATGAGAATTAAGTCTAGGTACTGACTAGATTAGACTTAGCACAACATTCGCAAAGGGTTCATAGATTCTCAATCACGAGGAGTATGAGGATTAGAATATCTACATAGTTGTTTCTTTGATTGTTATGGATGCAATCCAATTAATTGGGTTTAAATCTCCACATGTTGGGAAATTGTTATATGGATATGCCCGGTATCATATTCTTGAGGAAAACACGTATGTGAGATATCCTGGATTGTGATACCTCCTTGATAAATTTATAAGTTTTGATTCTATGAGTAAACCCGACCGATGTCTTTTATAATCTAGTAGAGTATCAAATAAGTTAATTTTGAGATCAATAAGTACATGGGATGTTAGTGAAAATCGATTAAAAACGAATTCAGTTTCACTAAGTGGGTGTGGTATGCTTTATGTGGGGAATCATATTATCGATTATCTAACTTTTCAAATAAGGCCTAATTATTTCGACAGATTTTGAGATAATTAAATCGGAGTGCAGTTGTGATTATCTAAGGGAATTAATTGCGTTTAAAGGGTTGAAATTTTAGATTTTTGAGTACCTACCTAGAAGCCAATTTAATTATTTAGTCTTGGGTATCTAGTATATTCCATTACCCAAGTAGTAATCCTAAACTCTCTAAAAATCCAGTTTATACCTATATATTAATGTAAGTTAGGGTTTTAAGTAACTAATCTATTATGGAGGGTTCGAAAGGGAGAGAAAAATACTATTCATATTTTTGTGAAGTGGCGAGGAGAGAGGACGTGATTTCTCTCATATTTCACCATGTTTTCATCTCCGGGAGTTCCGCACACAAGTTTTAGTTTGGGGGGTCATTTAGAAGATTCGAGTATTTTGGTGGATTCTAGAAAAAAAATGGCCTTGGTAGGTCAACAATATCATCATCTTCATCATATATTTCTCCTCATTCAAATCACCTTAAATCCACAAAGGTATCAAAATTCAAAACCCTAGGTTTATGCTTTAAACCTCATTCTTGTTTTTACTTTATAATGCAAGATCAATCAAAGTTGTAGGGATGCAAAGTTTTCCATATTTATGTCAATCCCCACTAATTGGTATCAACACCATGGTTATTGATTGATCATATTTTGGAAAGGTCCATGTTGTCCAACATGAATCCCTAGTTTTGCATGTTGTAGGAATATACATATTGGTATATTGTTTCTACTAATATAGTTTTTGAGGGCTCTAATATTTATATGCATTTCATCCTGGATAAATGAATGTTGGTTATGTGAATGGATCCTACGGTGGTTCATCTGTAGTTATCTTCTTCATATATTCGATTTCATTGTAACTATTAGGTTATTTTTAATTATTTCATTAATATATGTATTTAGAGCACATTGTGAGGGGATATAATAGTTTTTACTAGTTATAATCATGTATTTACATGGGCTATAGGATGATACAAAGTTTCATGGTGTTTGGTAAAATTTGGCCCATGTTTGGAATCATTTCAGGTCTCCATTCTGGGCTCCCGTTGGATCGTTCCATTCTGAGTTTGGATCGATCTGGCTCTAGGGTAGATCACTCTGACCCTGGGTAAATTTGCAATTTTGTTCTCTTAGTGCTAGTTTGGCTGGTTACGCAAGGGTTCTTTGTCCCGATCTTTCCCGGACCAAAAAGTAGTATTCCAAAGGTTTAATACATGAAGAACCCCATTTTATATAGAATTCAACTTCAAAGAAGACTCTTGTTCAAAAGGAAGTTTACTTCGAACGAGATTCTTGATATTGAAGAGTTCAACTTCGAGAGGAAATCTAGGCCATGATGGAAAGTGTAATTTGTTTCATATTTGAATTGTGATTGCATGTTATCATGTTCTATTATGATTCTACCATGTTACTCAGGCTAATAATTTTTGCATGCTAATTAGTTAATTAGGATCCCATAATTATGAACAACATGGATAATTATCATGACTGACCTAAATCATATTTTTTTTTATCTAGAAAATATGTCTCTATTTATTCTTTTCTAAATTAAATTTTATTAGGTAATCAATTTAAGGGTATAAAATAAATTGTCATCTTTAGGTTTTATTTTAATCTAAAAATGGTTTTATTTCTGGAAAATAAAAATAGTGAGATCGAGAAATTTAATTAGTACTAGTAAATTGGGAGTTACCAATGATTTAATTCGGGCATTTAAAATTGAATGAATTATTTTTCAAAATACCCATACGTTTAAAATATTAAGTAGGAGAGTGGTTTTAACATAAGCGTCGCGGTCTCCATCAGTGTTTAAAGAACGTGATGTGATTAGTTCCTCACGTCAAATTTTTCTGCCCCCCATGGATGGGATTATTCGTGATATTCGATATTTTTAAGACTCTTAAGTGATAATTCCTTGAATTTGAATATGAGTGAGTTTGGTTCCCCCACCATGGAAGTTCTACATGAGTCGATTCCGATTCGAAGAATGAACCGGTAATATACACTTAAAATAAAATTAATGATATCCTCTCCAAAAAAATCACTGCCATTAATTGTGGGACCAAAAGACTTTGTCTATTGAATTATGTTGGATAAAATATTTTTGGACTGTCCTGATAACAAAATTTGAGGATGAAAAATTTGTCTAGTTCAAAGTGGAGTGATTTAAGATCCCAATGAGATATATCACTTTACATGGTAACTAGGATTCTAGACCGAATTAATTATAATTAGTGATAGAGGGATGCCAAATTAAAATTTGATTCTCGCATATTTAATTGAAAATTATGTTTTTCAATGATGATTCTAAGATTTCAAAAATGAGTGAAATTTTCACTCACTGGTTTTTAGTCTTAAGGTTTTAATAGGAATATATTCCAAGGACTGAATATGCAATTAGACATTGGTCTAACTTAAGAGGATAATATAGTTATTTAACCCACCATCCCCATCATTTTTTAAAAATTGTGTGTGATTAAATCCTCGTCATCTTGGTTTGCCCCCCCAACGGATGGAATTAATCATGAAATCATGATATTTTGAAATTTATAGGAATTCATTTAAATTAAGTATTATGTATGATCATCCCCCTAATGGGGACTGTCTATATGTAGATGTTTAATTTAAAAGAATTAATTGATTGGAATTTTTAATCTTGAACTCAACGGTCATCCTTGAACTCAACAGTCATTCTTGAATCTAAAAACTTCATGTTGCCACTATACTGGGACGACACGGGATTCCACCTGCCCATTCAGGTGGAGGGGTCGAGGGGGTACGCCCTCACGGGGTCTAGCCCCCACCTCCAAGAATTGTTTAACACTGTTGAAACTGATCTCTATGCCAAAAGCTTCCTCTTATCACCGATCTTTTGTCACACTCCTCCATTGATAATTGTGATGAAAAAATAATAACAAATTACATATGCCCTATGCCTCCATGAAGGAGTTCATATTCTACCTCAATATTACATTAATCCAACATAAAAAAATAACCACAAATAAACCATCGTGGGATCCAATCACAGAAAACAAACCATAAATATGTGACCATAATAGTGGGATACGATCGTTGCAAAATAGAATTTAGCACATATCTATATTCTACCTAACATATATGCACATATACGATTGTCTTAATTGGACAACATGGCTGAATTCAACCTATACCTGGCATCAACAGGGCTCTGATACCAATTGTTGGAGCGGAAGTCCAAGGGTCTATTTAAAATGCGTATAGATTGAACTACAAAAAAACTACACATACATGAAATCCTACAAGGCAGATTTAGGATTTACCCGTGAGATTTCTTTTATCACAAACATAATATTTAATGGCTTCATTCACCTCACGATCTTCTACTGTATTCCTGATATAGACAACCAGGATTAGAGGGTGGGCTCCTATTTCATGACCACTTTCTTATCTCCTGTTTCTTCTTCACTATCTCTCTTTCTCACAAGTCTGAACTCGGGTCTTTTGAGTATCCAAGAGTGATGGCTAGGTTAAGAAAGAATGAGACTTAGATGCATATATATAAGCAACAGTAGGGACCCTAAGGAGAGATAAAGATGTGACTCCTAATAGACCTGAGAAAAACTAATCCTTCCCGAATCCTAATCTCAATCCCTTAATTATAATTAATACCACTAAATAATTATAATTGTAACTCCACTCCTTAACTCAAAATTATATTTCGAGCTCCTCATTATTAATTACTTAATTCTCCCCACGTTAATGTTACAGATACCTGTTAATAAAATAAATTACTAATTATTTATTTGATTAACTTCTTGAAGTCCTTGAGTGGTCCAACTTAACTTATTTGTAGTGTCGAATTAACATAATCCACCTACAGGATTTTATACATACAAAAGTTATAAGTATCTCAAGGGGGTATCATGGGTCTCTATACCAAGACGTGGATTCCATCCATAAAATACTTTCACTGTACATTAATCACCAGTACCCAATTTATTAATATTATTAATCCAATAATGAATCTCACCTGATAAGTCAAAGTAATAAATAACTAGTGCCTGTGTCCATCATTTATATCCGGATTAAGAGCCTTAAGTAAACCTAATAATCACGAGGTGTACATTGTCTTATAAAATAAGTATAAAAATAATGACATCAAATTGGTCCCATTTAATACACACAGAGTGTACTAGCACAATAAGTTAAAATTATATAGTTTCCATTAATCAAGATAGACCTACTAAAATATTGTGCTACAGTCCTATTGATGGTGTGTCTAGTTCCATTTAAGACTGTAAACGATAAAAATTATATTCCATAAAAACTGGTGATCTGATCCTCTGTGTGTAAGTCGTAGTCTACACACCAGAACACATACTGGATAGAATAAAAGACATCAACAATATATAAAATACTGAAAACATTGATATACCAAGTATAGACCCATCTCAGAGTTTTATCACCTTAGCCAAAGCCGACCATCGCTAATCCATCCAGTATAAGGAGTTATGACTCGACCCTGGGCTCAGCCTGAGCTGACTCGTCCTCGGCTGATAGTTTAACACAAGGTGCCTCAGCCTCATCCCGAAAGGCTAGTCAACATGACCCACATCATTACTTTTATGATCTACTACTCTCATCCTCGACCTTCACCCGGACGATGAGGACAAGTGGAGACAGCTCAACAAGGCAGGTGTCATTCCTTCAGTGGACTCCAGTTCGACAGTAAACAACTGTCATAGTGCATGGATTGAGGAACGCGTGGGAGTGTGCATGTGGGCTACGAATCCCATATGGACCAAACCATTATAACAACATCCTCCCCATGTATGGATAATATCTCTCAATCATAATTTATATGCACAAATGACAGGTGGTAGCATTGCATTGGCCACTCCAAATTGTACATGCATATTGTATGTTTGGGGTGCGCATGGCACTACCCCAACCATATATAAATATTCACCTTCTCCTACCTTGGGAAGGACCTCTAATTCGAAACCCTACTGAAACTTTGCTAAAGTTATTGCATAAAGGGAGAAAGCTTGAGTGTTTTGTATCTCAAAGCCATTAGAGCCATTTTCTTAGTGGATTTCACACTCACTCACGTAGTGGAGTAGGCCTAGATAGGTTAAACCACTTATATTATGTATTATCTCCCTCTTTGCCTCACCTTATTCTATATTTATATATCTGTTTATTGTCCATTAATATACCAGTTTGAGCTTGTATATTTACATTTATTTAGTGATACCATTTCTGGTATCATCAATCTAGCACCGTCTGTGGGAACGAAGAGCAATTTCTTCCTCCTCCTTGTTTAACTTGTACTCACCGAATTCTATGGTGGTGATCCATATCCGCTCAGGTGGGATCGTATCACCATTGAAAGAGCTAGAGTTGAGCCTCATAAGCCTTTATTCAGATTATTAGCTCTTCCAGTTCACCAGAGATGTGGCCTCCAATCTGCCTCTGGGCATTGGCCCAAGCTCCAACTAAGCCCCACCCCAGCCAGGAATAACTGAGGTGGCGGTGACATTGTGCTCATTGGCGGCCAGCCAATAAAAGATCCAAGAGAAACTCGTTGTCATGCCAACATCGGAGTGGAGTTGATAACTCCGGCCACCAAGGAAGGCATTCTAGATCCGACGACCAGGGGACTACCCCAGGCCTCGCACAAAGATCTCCCCCTCAGCAAAGGCATAAAGATATGGATGACCCTAGTAGTTTACATCTGGGGAGGCCGCATCAAGAACTCCATGATGATGAGGACAATCAATGTGATGATGAAGATGATAGAGAGTATTAGGAGGCTTATTAAATCTTAAGAAACACTATGCGCCTAGTTTAGCCTAGTAGCGGACACAATCCAAGGTCGAACTAAGAATTCCAGCCATGGGTAACAACTTTGGATAGGCTAAGCAGAGAGTCATCCTTTAATAGGCTGGACTCCGGAGGTGATTTGAGAAATTATCTCTCCAGATCTAGAAGCATCGCTGGTTCCAGAAGAAATGATAGATGTGATGGCCGTCGAACTCCGTAAGGCTAGGATGAGTAACAACATGAAGTCAACAATTGAAAGAGAATGGATGGTAGGAAACCTTCACTTCGCCCAGCTAATAGAGAAGGAGTTTGGGACAATATTGCCCAAGTCGAGGGAGAGGTAGCATCTATGGCTGATAGGGCTTGGAATGTTTCCATACAACGATTGAAAAACAAGATAGGGGATATCTAGAAGAGCTGAGACCCCGTGCAGAGGGGCTATACTGAAGGCTCCCCCTTTGTGACAAAAATAGCGAGTTATCAAACCCCGACTAAGTTCAAGCCACCGATAGTCACATTTAAATATGACGGGAGCACAAATCCCATCCATCACGTGGATATGTATTAGTATGTTACTGATATCTACTCAATTTCTAATGATATGAAGTGTCGGGCCTTCTCCAGCACACTTACCAGTGCTGCTCATATGTGGTACACCTCCCTTCCCAAAAACCAATAAAAAAATTTAAGCAGTTGACAGAGAGGTTCATACTCAATTTTTGCTTCAGAGTGAATCCCCAAAAGAAGATGACACACCTGTTGTACGTTAAGAAGGGAAAGAATGAGACTTTGAGGGAGTATATATCCCACTTCAACAAAGAGAAATTAAAATTTGAAGACTATGAAGAGAGCATTGCTATGACCACCTTAATAGGAGGATTATAAAAAAGGGAAGCTCCCATAAAAGCTAGCCGAAGATCCTCCAAAATCCATGGACAAACTCCTGGCTATGACCGAGAAGGTTATGAATGCGGAGGAGGAGGTGGATGCCAAGGGATATGATGAGAAAGGATCAAGAAGTTGAAGTAAATTCCATAAGTCAAAGGGTAAAGATGGCAAGAAGAGGTCGGTAGACGATAAGTTCGCTGACTATACCTCGCTGGAAGTCAACTCTGAGCATATTCTAAATGAGATAAAGAACGATCAGTCTTTGAGATGGTCGTAGAATTTGAGATATCCTCCTCACAAGAGGAACCAGAAACCGTGGTGAAAATTCCACCAAGACCATGGACTCACCACCTATAGAGGCTTAGCTCTCAAAGATGATATTGAAAAGATGTTGAAGGCTAGAAAGGTAAGGAAATATGTGGATTAGAGCTGTTCAAAGGGTGGTCGAGATGACACTCAGAAGAATAGGAATGATAAATACAGGTCAAACGCCCTATCAAGCTGAGATGACAATGCTTCAGATGATGATGATAAAGCTGACCTAAACCTACCACCTTTAATAATCGATATAAGGGTCGAATGAAAATGATTTCTCTTGAAGTTAAAATATTTTGTGGAGGACTTTTAGGTGATGAAAATGAAATTATTGTCAGGAAAGCTCATGTGACAGAATCCAAGCTCTTTCTCCAAAGCCCAAAGAGGTGCACTCGGCAGCTGTTGAGCCAAAGAAGGTTAAGAGAACAAAAATGGATATGAATACGCTGATAGTGGGCTGTTTGAGGTTGGATTTCAAGGGGATCCTAGCCCACATGATGACCCTTTGGTGATCACCACCTTAGTACATGATCATGAAGTCCCTAGGATATTGGTCGATGGTGGCAACTCGGGCGATGTGATGTTTTAGGATTATTACATGAGCCTAGGATTGATAAAGAAGAGAGTCATCCTGTATCACCAACCTATGATTGGGTTTAGTGGAAAAAAGGTACAGCCTTTGGGAATTTATGAAATGGAGGTTAGAATGGGGAACAATTGGCCTAAATGGCTCACAAAAAATATTGGTTTCTTTGTTAGGGATGAGAATGTCTACTTAACCTACAATAAAATTTTAGGACGAGTATACCTCAAGGAGTTTGAGGTCGTTCCCTCAACAGTTCACCAGATGATAAAATTACTGACTCTTTATGGAGTAGGGGATGTTCAAGGTGACCAAGTTGAGGCATGTGAATGCTACTTCAACTCGGATAAGGAGAGAAAGGCGTATAAAAGGGCCACCACAACTTACAATATAAACACTCTCGACCCTAGAGATGAGACCAAGATGAAAAAGGGTGAAGCCATCGAGGAGGCATAATCCATCGTCCACAATGAGGATTAGCCGAAACAAATCGTCGAAGTTGGTAAAGCCCTAAAGAAAAAGATTAAAGAAGAGTTGGTTAAACTGCTGAGGAAGCGGAATAATATTTTTTCTTAGAGCCATGAGGATATGCCTGGAATTGATCCTAAAGTCCTCTGCCACAACTCAATATGGCTGATGGGGCAAAGCCAGTCAGATAAAGACAGAGAGTGTACTCCAGAGAAAAGTATGAAGTTATCAGAGATGAGGTGAAGAAGTTGGAGAAAGCCGACTTCATCAGGGAAGTTATCTACCCTGAATGGTTATAAAATGTTGTCATCATTCCTAAGGCCAATGATGAGTGGAGAACGTGGGTTAATTTCACAGACTCGAATAAGGCATGCCCCAAAGATAGCTTCCCTTACCGAGAATAGATCAAATGGTTGATGCCACAGTCGGCCATGAATTGATGAGTTTAATGGATACTTATTAAGGCTATAATCAAATATGCATGGACCAAAATGACTCTGATAAGACCTCGTTCATTACAGAAAAAGGTACATACTTCTATAAGGTAATGCCCTTTGGCCTCAAGAATGCTTGGGCTACCTACCAGAGGCTTGTAAATAAAATGTTCGAGGATCAGATAGGTGATACCATGGAGGTGTACGTTGATTCCATGCTTACTAAAAGCGTTAAGGTCGAAATGCATGTGGCCGACTTGGAGGACACTTTTGATACGATGGATAAATATCAGATGAAGTTGAATCCTTCAAAGTGTGTCTTCAGGTTTGGTGCAGGAAAGTTTTTGGGTTTCTGATTAAGGGTGAAAAGTAGCGCGCGTCAAACGCCGATTGTTATTTTATGTTCACCTCCTTAATACAAAAACCTAAATTATGATTGCACTTGCGATACAAGTATAGCGGTAAGTCGGGTATCGAAAATCCACAGAGACGAGTTGATAGAATTTATAGGATTTAATACTCCTAAAATAAAAGTGTAAAAGGTGATAGGTCGGAAATAAAGAAAAGGGAAAAATTAAGAAGTTAAGTTTAAACTAGAATTAATAAAACGAGAGTCGGGATCGTGTCCCCACCATGGGCTAAACAACTAATAATTTGAATTTCGGTTCGAAAACATTTAATCGAGCATTTTCAATTAAGTATAAACATCACACAATAAGGAATTTAACCCAAAGTTGTGAGATTAAACATTTAATCAAAAATGGTCACACGCGGATTAAATTCGGATTATCGCTATAAACACTAACGTTGCGTGACAAAGAAAGTTAAACGCATAATAATCCGACTTTAATACGCGAGGTTTCAATTAAATGCAATTTTACACAAAACCTAATTTTCGAAGCTCAACGCCCATCAATGGCAGACACACGACCCAAACTTTATGTAACTACTCACTACACATGATTAATCTAATTAAATAACTAATTAATAAACAAAACAAGAAATAAATAATCTAAACTAATTTATCTAGGCAAGAAAGTAAAGAACAACACAGAAATTAAGCTAAAACAACTAAGTACAAAGCTTGAAGACAATGAGTAGTAATATTAACTTACAAAGTGGGCAAAACACCCATGGAAATGAGGAGAGGGAAGCTCCAAAAAATCCCCAAAGTTCTCTAACCTAAAATGAATTATCTCTCCAAAGAAAAGCCCCAAACATTCTATTAATACCCCAAAATAAACCCCCCAACAAAACCAAGCCAAAAAATCCAAAATAAGTCAATTTTCGTCCATATCTGATGGGACCGATCAAACTCTGTTTTGGGACCGGTCGACCGCACTTTTGGAATTTGCCTTGGGTTGGAGACAACCCACTTTTCCTCTCCAAACCAATTTTGACGCGTTGCACGGAAATGGCCATAACTCCCTCATACAGAATCGAAATGAGGTGTAGTTTGAACCGACACGAAGCTAATTCAATTCGATACATGATTCTGTTTTGAAACCCTCCAAATTATGCAGTATGAAATTACCAAAAAGCCCTTGAAGTAGAAGAAAATATCAAAACCTTCCAGAAATGGGCATAACTTCCACATACGGAGTCAGAATGACGCACGGTCAGTGGCCATGGAAAGATAATTTGATGATATACATGTTGGTAACTTAATTCCAAAAAAATAGTGAGTTTAAAAAGACCAAATTTCCCTTGTAGTAGCATTCGACGATGGAACTTCTTTGAAATGCAACCGAACCTCACTTTTAGCATTCCAATACCTACAAAAGCACAAATAACCCTTGTAAAGCATGTATATATCCAAATCCAAGGTTGTATGGTTGATGAGCATAATTATAGGCATTTAGGACCATAAAAGTGCTAGAATGCATAAAGATAGAGGGCAAAAATATACAATATTCGATACGAATCAGTTTCAAAATCTAGAAAAAAAATCAAAGCCTTGGCGGAGATGAAGAATACTACGATGATAAAGGAAGTTCAAAGGTTGACTAGACGAGTGGTTGTGTTGAACAAGTTCGTATCCAGAGCTATTAATAAGTGGCTCGCCTTCTTTAAGGTGATGAGGAAAGATTTTGAGTAGAATGAAGGGTGTGAGACGAACTTTCAGGAGTTGAAGTCATATCTTGGATCTTCACTGCTATTATCACAACCTGTTCAAGGGGAAAATTTATATTTGTACCTAGCCATGTCAGAGTCTGCCATTAGCGAAGCGATTGTAGGAGATGATGGGGGTGTATAGAAGATAATATATTTCAACAACAAGGCTCTTCAAGGGGCTGAGCAGAGGTGCCCCAAAATGGAGAAATTAACTTACTCTCTCATTCAGGCATCTAGGAAGATGAAGCCCTACTTACATGCACATACCATGGTAGTCCAGGCAGACTCCCTTCTTAGGCAGGTAATCCATAAACCTAAGAAATTGGGTAGGCTGATGACCTGGTCTAGAGAGTTGGGAGAATTTGACATCATCTACCAACCAAGAACGACCATCAAGGGGCAGACCCTAGTTGATTTTGTGTTCGAGTTCACATGGGACGAGGCCGACTCAAAAGAGATTGAGACTCCTTCTTGTGAGCCAGAAAGGAGAACATGCCTCCCCCAACTAAGGCTAAGACTAGTGCGACTAGGAGAGGAGTGGCCGAGAACGAAGAAGAAAGACTTGTGTTCAAATATGGAGCATTAAAAGAGGGCATATTTTCAAAGAAAAAAACTGTGTGGAAACTCTTCATTGATGGTTAATCCTATGAAGCATGGAGTAGAGTTGGTATGATTGTGTCGGCACCAGACGGAACAGATATAGAATATGCCTTGAAATTCTAGTTCAAGGCATCCAATAATGAATCTGAGTATGATGGCCTTCTTGTCGGTCTCTCTCTTGCCAAAGTACTAAATATAAGTTAATTGTTAGTTCACAGTGATTCTTGACTGGTGGTTAACCAAATCTTAGGATTGTATGAGGCTAAGAATGAGAGGATGAGCCAATAATAGTCTAGGGTAAAAGCATCATTAAAAAACTTTAGGGAGGTGATACTAAAAAAGATCCCTCGGCTAGATAATGACTGAGTCGATGCACTAGCAAGACTTGCCTCAGCAACCAAGATAGAAATCCAAAGATCAATACTAGTGGAGATCCCTTACCAATCGAGCATTGAAGAAGAAGACATCACGGTTGAATACTAATTGAACCAGGAGCTAGGAGAATCTTGGATGGATCCTCTCATCCGATATATAAAATATGGTGAACTTCCAGATTCAAAGTTAGAAAGGAAGAAGCTAAGGTATAAAGCTGCTAAGTTCTCAATCATTGGGAACAATTTGTATAAGAACGGATTCCTCTTACCTCTACTCCGATGTGTCCATCCAGCAGAGGTGGAGTACATTTTGAAATATATACATGAAGGATCCTATTCCAGCCATATGGGAGGAAGATCTTTGGCAAAAAGGGTAGTGACCTAGGAGTATTGGTGGTCGATCTTTGCCAGTCTTGTCAAGAGATGCAACTAGTGTCAGAGGTTCGCTAGCATCCCTCATCATCCTATATCTTCTATCGTCTCTCCCTATCCATTTGGTGTATGGGGAATTGATCTGGTCAAACCCTTTCCTAGGGAAACTGGAAACTATAAATACCTCATAGTGGTGATTAACTACTTCTCAAAATGGGTTAAAGCAGAGGCCATGATCACCATCACTGAGACGAAGACCTTAAAATTCATTTGGAGGAACATTATTTGTAGATATAGTCCGCCTCATACCCTCATCTAAGAGAATGGAAAGCAGTTCAAAAGTCATTCATTAGAAGCCTACTGTAAGAGGGTCGACATCAAGCATTTTCTCAGCTCTTTGCCGACCCCAAGTGAATGGTGAAACAGAGGTAACCAACATAACCATACTGGATGGGATAAAGAAGAAGTTGGAAGATGCCAAGATTCTATGGATCGATGAAGTGCATATTGTCCTATGGGCCTACAGGATGACAAAGAGGACTTCGAAAAGAGAAACCCCTTTTATGCTGGCCTACGGATCAGAGGTAGTGATTCCTATAGAAATTGGTTTTCCAAGACATAGGGTGCAGACCTATGACCCAGGAGCAAATGCCGAAGAGAGGTGGTTGGATTTGGACATCATTGAGGAGAGAAAAGAAGACGTTGAAATTAGGCAATCAGTAAACCAACCACTACACTAAACTAGTAGACTTGTCACTATCTTCGACCATGACATGTCCAACTTGTCAAGGTCTTTGACCGTGATAAGTCTGAGGGTGACAACTTATTTGGCACGAACTTGTCACGGCCTTTGACCGTGATAAGTTCATTAGACTTATCACGATCTTGTCAGGATCGTTGACCTTGACAAGTTTTGTCATAGTCAAAGACCGTGACAAAACCTAAAAAATTATCACGGACTTTGATCGTGACAAGTTTCTTTGTCACGGATCATAGTCTTTGACCATGATAAGTTTCTTTGTCATAGACTTGTCACAGTCAAAGATCGTGACAATTCTGGGCAGAATTAAAAAAAATGATTGCTAGGCAGTATGGCCAATGCCACTGCCCAACAGTATATTTGTACCTATTATAGCAAAAATGTACCTGTCCAAACAACATATATCCAAATAAAATAGAAATAATATACCAAATCATGGCATATATAATCCATATCCAAATAAAATCGAAATCCTAATATCCATATCCAAACCAACATGTACCAAAATAAAAATAAATAAAATACAATCCAATATCTAAATATCCAAATAAAAAGATAGAAATGATGTCATGAAGAAGGAGCATATCGGAGGAGTAATGAAGGCCACACGACATATGAATTGAGACACCACACAATATGCTGAATGCCGCATTATTTGTGTAACCACAAATGTGAGTTCTCTTTTCCCTCCACTACATGCATTACACGCACTCTTGCCTCAATGTCTTGGAGGAGACGTCCATGAACCGACATACCCAGGAGGAAGCTCGGATCCCTCATCCCCCTTTCTATCGGCTCCCCACAACACATGTTGAGTATAAACATTCTTGGCTAATCGATTGTTGACATAGGCCACTCGGCAGGGGTCACGATGGGTAATGGATCATCATATGTCTCCAAGTTTGTGCGTATCGATGATGAAGTAGTGGCATCCTCGTCCTCGTCCTCATCTACCTCTACTTCCTTATCCTTCTCCTTTCCCTTACCCTTACCCTTGCCCAACTGACGCTTCATGAAGGCGTACATATCTGGGACAGTCGTTTCCAAATTTGATAGCTTATCGTCATGGGTGTCCACCTTATGTGCCAACCCACTGTTGCTCATCTCCATTCCAATGATCCTAGACTTCTCCACCAGCGAACTCACCCCTAGTCCTCCCCTTGCAATCCTGCCCGAGTACTTGGCCGAGTGCCTCCGTAGCCAAAGATGCTTTGTTGGCATCAGACTGCGACTCATGCACTTCCTTAAGATTTGCCTGAAAAGATAAAAAGTACACAATTAGTTAATTAAGTAAATAAAAAAATTATAACATAATTAAATAACTTAAACATTTATAACTTATAATGGTGGTTGCGTCGCTCTGGTCCACCTCCTTATCCTTGCCCTTTTTCGTCCGAATTGCCACATAGGCATCGAGCCTATGTGGCCTACCCCCAGGGCCACTCCCCGTGTGTTTAAAGTATGTTTTATTTATTTTAAAGTAAGCATAAGAACTAAAACTTATACCAATTTATACCAATATCAATACCAATTCAAATTCAATCTATACCAATATCAATACCAATTCGAATTCAATTTCAATTTATACAAATTTATACCAATATAAATACCAATTAGAATTAAATTTCAAGTTAGAGAAACAGGTCCTATAGAATTACAATGTATACAAATTAAAAAGGTTATTAATGTTTAGAGCATTTCACATGTCTCAGTCCATTTCATAAGAAGCTAAGGGGATGGTAACACTATTTGGGTAAAGTATAAAATCCACAAAAAACATTGATACTATTTTCGGAGTCATACACGCACATGTGACATTCCATATATTAATCCCCAAATTGAAAACAACACACTAAAATCTCTTACACAAAAACCAAACACAAATTGATTCTCTCACCTCCCCGCATCACTCCCCCCTGCCCCCACTCACCCCCTGCCCAACCACTGCCACCCCCCCACACCTATACACACAACCCTCCGTCCCCACCCCCCAGACACACACATGCCCACCCACCCACCTGCACACATACACACGCAGTTCTACACACACACACATGCAGTTATATACACACACACATACATATACACATATACACATATACACATACACACACATATACAAATGAAAGGGAGAGAGAGAAAAAACTCACCTGAAAACATATAGAGAGAGAGAGAAGTCATGTGCACGCAATAGAGAAAAAGGTGGGAAATGAAAATGGTGGGAAAAAAAGAGGCGGTAGGTTTTTTTTACTGTGAAAGTTGTCATAGACCTATCAAGGTCTTTGACCATGACAACTTTCTAAAGTTGTCACGGTCATTGACCGTGACAAGTCCATAACAACTGTACTTATCATGGTCATTGACCATAATAACCAGTTGTCACAGACTTATCACGATCATTGACCGTGACAAAAAATGTGTTTTTTTTTGTCACGTCCAACGGCCGTGACAAACCTGGCCGACCCAAAGGTGATAATTTGGCCTTTTTGGTGTAGTGAACGGAAAGCTGCCAGATTTTATAATAAAAGAGTGAAGGCTCTACCATTGGAGGTAAGGGACTTAGTTTTGAAGAAGACATGGCAAAAGCTAAACAAACTTCATCCCAATTGGCATGGTCCCTATAGGGTAACATAAGAGGTGGTCCCAAGAACATATCTGCTTGAGAACTTGGAAGGAGAGCCATTCTCCTATCCTTGGAATGCCGACCATCTAAAATGTATTATCAGTTTGATTTTGTATAAATTTCTTCTATAAATGTAACATTGTATGAAAAGAAAAGTTATGAATGAAAGATTGTGAGTTTTCTCTCTTATTCTTGTTGTATGAGTAGCTCAGATTGTATGTTTCAGTTCATCATAAGTTATGGAACATCACTTATGTAGTGAAGTAGCTTTACCTTACTCTCGGTGACATGATAGTCCGGATGGGGATAACCCCGTCCATGAATTCTCAATAACATCGAGAAGTGGAACAATATCTTTAACATCATTAACTTGGTGAAAATCTCTCTCGACCGTGACGACAGTGTAGGATGACGTAGCTCTCGTCCACACACTTTAAAAATAATGAGAGGGGACTTGTGATATAACACCATAATTTAGTGAATTCAAATTCAAAAATCACTTTATTATGGTTTATCTTGAACATCATTAATTTGCTGAAATGCTCTCTCTGTTGAGACAAAAGTGTATGGACGAGGTAGCTCTCGTCCATACACTCTCAAAACAACGAGAGGGGACTTGTGATATAATAGCATAATTTGGTGAATTCAAATTAAAAAATCACTTTATTATGGTTTACCTTAACATCATTAATTTGGTGGAACACTCTCTCGGTCGAGACGACAGTGTATGGACGAGGTAGCTCTCATCCATACACTCTAAAAATGACGAGAGGGGACTTGTGATATAACACCATAATTTGGTGAATTCAAATCCAAAACCTAGTCATTTGGTTATATTTATCTCGTCCAAGGACCAGACAATGTGCAAAAAGGAAAATTGCTAACTGTTGATCTCAAGATTATAAGCGATTCAAGCATGGTTACTTGTTAAACATCAGTATTATTCAGACATGCAAACATATAAAGACAACTCAAGTACAAAATAAAACTCTATTCATTCATTCAAATATGACAGTAAGTTCAGTACAAAAACTTAGTTCAAATACAGATGGAGGAAATAATTGAAATGTTCACAAAAATTTATTACAAAGTAAATGGTATTGGTCACAGACGACGACCCTATAGAGTTGGATCCCCATTCAGGGTTGACTCTCCATCACCTTCACTGACCTGAGTTTACTCAACATTGATGGCTGTAGTTTCCCTAGTAGCAGTATTAGTGTCAGCCTTAATAGGGGCCTCATCCATAATGCCATCTCCCTCGGTTGTAGGCAAGGAATCAACATATTCTAAAGACGAATCCATGTAAGGATCCTCCATGTCGGGAGCTTCTAGATCGACACTGATGGAGGAGATAACCTCAAAAAACTTAGTGACAACCCACCTACAGGGCGTCTTGAGGCCCCTCTCAAAGTATTCCATGTCAAAGATGAGAGACTTATCAGATGCCTGATATGCTTCAATAGCCTCGTCCTGAATTTTTTTTATGCCCTTGGTCGGTAGAGACTCGTCCTTAGCCTTCTTAATGGTTACAACCAGTTTGGGGGTATGATTGGTAACTTGGGTCTTCATTGTAGTCAGCTCACCATCTTTTTTCTTTAGATCCTTGGCGTGATCAGACTTGAGCTTGTCTATAGACCTATTAAATTCCTCTCGACGCTCGCAGCGTCTCTTCTTCAAGATGGCCAAGTTATGGATGGCCTTCTCGCCCTCTTCGAAGTTTGACGCATTCTCTGTGGCCCATTTGTTGATAGAGGTGAGGGCACACACATCTTATAAAAAGTTATATACAGAGAATAGAATTAAATGAAGAAAAAGGATATATGAGACGATGTGTAAGTTTAATACGAAGACGATACCTGTCCAAGGTGATGAAAACCTAAGTCAAAGGTCTTCAGGGGAAGCATCTTCCTTAAGAACTCATAATCCCCCTTTGAAGGGAAAGTGAGAAGATTCTCTTTCGACCTCCTCATTGATGGAATAGAGAGTCAGGACAAGCATGGAGTTAAGCAAGGTTATCCGCCTAAAAGTTCTCAAATGAGTCCGCTAAGGAAGAGCCGGGCCCTGAAGGACTTGGTACTATCGGGGGTGGAGGATTTTTACTCTGCCTCGTCTCTCCGTCACGATGAATGTTAGTAGGTGTAGCTGATGCCTTTTTCTTTTTTCCAACCTCAGGGTTGGTCGATCCTCCGGCAGTAGATTTTGTTATAGGATTCTTGCCTCCCTTCTTCAGCATGCTCTTCAAACTAGGAGTCGTCATGTTTCACAAGTCGTCTGAGATATGAGCAGGACGACCTACAAAATAAGTACAAAAAATTAGTGTCATCCATTAAAGATAGAGACATGACAAGACTTTGAACAAAAAAGTTCAGTGACTCACATAGCTCGACTAGGGGGTCAACCTCTAGGCAAGTCTTATCTAAAAATCCTGAGTCATAACATCCTTAAATTAGGGAAGGGATCCTTATTCCCCTTGGCCCTTAAAATATTCAACCCTCTCCCGATCGGCAACACTGAGTCCAGGGTCTAACTTGGTGGACATGGAGGGGTTGGCCTAAGCGCTAGGTAATTCTCGGCTCATCCTCAGTTAAATTAGCCTCGGCTGGAAATTTCCAGGCCCCAAAAATAAAGAAGAACCTCGGCTTCCAAGTATGGTTTGATGTTTAGGAGACATGGATAATCTTTTTATCAGGCTTTCTCGCCCCCAAGTGGTATTAGCTGGGCTGAGTCTTGGAGGACGAGACATTATAGCAGGCTCTGAATATGTCGACTGAGGGGTCATTCGTTTATTTTTTCATCCACAAGGAAGTGTATCTGAGTATGATACGCCAGCAATTTGGTGCTAGCTGGGAGGGATTAAGTCCTAGGCTAGATAGAATGGGATCGATAGAAGGATGTAAAGGCAGTCTGACACCGACTTTGAAAATATATTCATAAATAGTGACCTCATCCTCTCGATCGCCATAAACTCTCTCGTCCTCGATGGGGACACGCATGACCACATCAGATTTAATACCGTATAGATGTCTCTAAAGTAGCAAGTCCACTTCTTTGATAGAAGATTGAAACGTTTCGGCATAAGAGTATTTTAATGGCTCCTCAGTCTTTGAGTGCTCGCCCTCTGTATCCTCATCCTCATTAAGAGCTTCAATAACTAGAGCCCCGTTAATAAATCTCTCTTAAAACTCACTCTTGGTCATGACTCTGAGAGGGATGGTAGTTGGAGGAACAACAACGTTAACTCTGGGCTCAGCAAGGTTTGAGATGATTTGAATCGAAGAGTCATCCTCATAGAAGACCCGTCATCCAAAATTTGGACTAAAGAGTCATCTAATCTAGAGTATCAGGCATGGTTGGAGGAAGATGTTCGAGATAAGCTCTCAGCTACCTCAGGTTCCATTGGATGTGAGGGTGGCATTCTCATCACTTCTTCAACTGAATCTCTCCTATCGACTGGCATAGAGGATGACTTGGGATTCTTGTCCATACCGACCTTCGATGAAGAGGGTAGAATGGTCTTTAAAAAAATGGGAAATATTTGATGAATGTAGTTGGGTTCAGCTTGCACAAAGCCTCGTCCTCGACCTCTATCCTACGTATTTCTTGGAAGTACCTCTCCCTAAGTGTGGGATACTGTTCTGCTAACTCGTAAAGCTTCTTTAATATCAAAGAAACTGATCTTAAACTTAAGTGAAATTAGGCTACAGGCTAAAAGGGCACAAACAAGACAAAGTTTGACTATGGTTGACCTAGGAATAAAAATGGGAAAACTAGATTATTTTTATCCAAGAACAATTAAAGACAGTGAAGAACAGTGTTCACCGGAGTTTCACCGGAGATTTACAAGTGGTTAATCAAAGGTCAAAGTAGGTGGAAAAAGCCAAAAAAAATCCCCACAAACCACCAATAAATCCAAATAACCACCTAGATAGCTACCCAGAAACCCCAATCACAGTCGCCAAAAAATGAAAAACTCACTGAAAAATATGAAAAGTCTTAAAGTAAGTTGAGAGGGGTAGAATATTGAAAAAGAGAGATGGAAAAGGTTACCTGGATTGATTAGAAGAACAAAGGAGCAGATGGAGCTCAAGAACCACCCCTGAGAATGCTTGAGTAGGAGAGATAAAGAAACTGGGTTTTGAGTGAGGAATGGCTTGTGCGCAAAGAAGATAAAACTGGAGAGAGAAAATGAGTTTTTAAATCATTTAAATACTTTGAATGATTTTACACAACTTCCAAAGGACGTCATAATTAGGGCACAAGGCCCTAAGCATCACGTACAATCATCACTTTTAGGCCACACCATTACACACAATGGCTACCAAGTGTCAATCCAGTCTTCATCGAACTCTTCAGATCTGACATATGAAAGGATGCCTTTTAAACTCATACCTAGAAGATGCTTTATACCCTACCCTTCATTTCACATTAAAGACTAAGGGCTAGAGGGTGATTGATACACGAAGTATAGCTCCGTCCCAGAGTTTTATCATCTTGGCTAAAGCCGACCATCGCCAATCCATCCAATATAAGGAGTTATGACTCGGCCTTGGGCTCAACCTAAGCTGGCTCATCCTCGGTTGATAGTTCATCGCATGGTAACTCACCTCGTCTCGAAAGTTTAGTCAACACGACCCACATCATTACTCTTATGATCTACTACCCTCATCCTCGGCCTTCATCCAGATGACGAGGATAGGATGAGACAACTCAATTGGACAGGTGTCATTCCATCAGTGGACTCCAGCTCGATAACTCGACCTCAGCCTGGACGGATGACCTATAGTAGACAGTTAGCAGAGTGCATGGATTGGGGAACGCGTGGGCGTGTGTGCGTGGGCTGCGGATCCCACGTGGACCAAACCGTTATAACAACATTCTCCCCATGTCTGGAGAATATCTCTCAATCATGATTTACAAGCATAGATGATAGGTGGCAGCATTGCATTGGCCACTCCATATTGTACATGCCTATTGCATGCTTGGGGTGTGCATGGCACCACCAAGTGCATATATATATATTTACCTCCTCCTACCTCGGGAAGGACCTCTAATTCGATACCCTACTAAAACTCTTTCAAAGTTACTACATAGAGGGAGAAAGCTTGAGTGTTTTATATCCCAAGGCCATTAGAGCCCTTTTCTTAGTGGATTTCACACACACTCACACAATGAAACCACTTATATTCTGTGTTATCTCCCTCTTTGCCTTACCTTCTTCTATATTTATATATATGTTTATACTCCATTAATATTATGGTTTGAGCTTGCATATTTACATTGATTTGGTGATACCATTTCTAGTATTATCAAACATGATGTCCATGTATAATTCTTATTGAAATAGGAATAAATGATTATATTATAACAATAAATCCATAACTAAAATTATTACATAAAGCATGGTTTTAGTCCACTTCTCTAACATTGACTTATCTTGGCAAGAAGACATCATTGCCACCGGATGGGGGGGTGAATTTGATAGCTCTAATGATGAACCAAATTAGGAAAAGGTCAATTCAGTAATCAAGATGTGCGGGATGATCTCTTTCGGGGAATTATTGGGGGAAATCAGTAAAGTGACCGTATAATTAGAAATCGATGAAGAAATAGGGTTGTTGTTCTTCCCCTCCTACATAAACCATATGACCAGATCAAGGAGAAAATACTAAGATCCAAATCCTCAGCCATCAAGAACAGAAAAGGTAAAGGGAGTTGCTGAGGAACTTCCTATGCCAAAAATGACCATCGAAGAGAGTAAGATCCTTGACCAACTCAAGAAAATTTAATCCAATATCACCTTGTGGGGACTCTTCATGTCTTCCTAAGTACACCAAAATGCTCTAATAAAGTTGCTCACTAGGCCTAAATCCCTCCTTCCACCATTCCAGAAGAAGCTGTGAATCTGGCTAGATCCTTGACCACCATTACACTCCTTTCCTTCAATGAAGAAGAAGTTTTAAAGATTGTCCATGATCATAACTATGCCATCAATATCTTAGTTGAAGTGATCGGAAAGACAGTCTCGTTCCCACTTATAGAAAATGGGCCTGCCCTCAATGTTTGCCTATTGAAGACCTTCAATTGCTTGGGGTTAAAAGTAAGTGACCTGACTATTACTTCCGCTATAATTCGTGACTATG
Organism: Sambucus nigra; assembly: GCA_949130495.1. Lineage (NCBI taxonomy): Eukaryota > Viridiplantae > Streptophyta > Magnoliopsida > Dipsacales > Adoxaceae > Sambucus > Sambucus nigra. The sequence goes on from OX422207.1 coordinate 416,052,078, forward strand.
ATAATACTCGTCGAAAGGTGATGTGATCCATAAAACTCATAATAGGGTCTATCCCAATCAATCTCATTACTGAGTTTTAAGTTATTGATATACCCGCATGATACAACCTACTGCTTGGTTGACCATGGCTTCATAACATTCAAGGGGTATCCTCCTCTCTTCATTAAAAGTTTAAAATCTTTGCCAAGGGGCAAGTCGTTACCATTTTAAGAGACGATCACAGTACTAAAAATGCCAGCTCCAGCATTTCGGTACTAGAAATACAACATAGGATGGATGACATGCTTATTTTTGGCTTCAGGGTTGTTCCGCTTCCCCTTCCAGCAAGGGATGATTTCAAAGACCAAGTCTGTCCAGAGCACAACCCTCACAGGAATGTTACTTTGATATAAATGGTAAAAAATATACACTTTATTCCCAGACTGGGGCTGGGGCGATGTTAATAATGGATATTGGAACCCATAGTCCTGAAAAAGCCTTTTTACCCGTGTGGCCTAGGCTATCATCCTTCACCAAAGGAACTCAGAATGCTCCACCAACCACAGTTGAACATAAGTTTAGAAGATGGTAAGACTGTTTTGAGGGATTCCTTGAATGGGAGATTCGTCAAAGAGGGTGAAGACTTTTGCTTTTGTGGCTATACTGAACCATGGTATGATCATGTGGATAAGAAGATGAAGCAAGGTATGGAAATCTTATTTCAAGGCATTTGAAAGGATTTTATGAAAATTTGGAATGAGACCTATCCAAAAGCCTTTAACAGAATCAAAATATACCTTACCAGACCTCCGGTACTTGTGCCACTATAGTCTGATATCCCTCTACTCCTATACTTAATCGTAATAGATACTACATCAGGGATTTTTTTAGCCAAATACATTGAATAAACCTACAAAGAAAGAGACATCTACTTTGTGAGTGGAAAGTTGGCTGGGTACGAAATCAAATACACTGCTTTAGAAAAAGCATGTGTTTCCCTAGTCTAGGTCACTCAAAAGTTACGACACTACATATTTTCTTTTCCCATTAGACTTATGTTCTGAATGGATCCATCAAATACTTACTTGAGAAACCCGTAATGTCTAGCCGAATGGACCGGTGGTTGATGTAACTATCTGAGTTCGATATCGTGTATGTTATGCAGAAATCCATGAAAGGGAGAACCATCTCCTATTACCTTGCTGACTACCTTATGGATGAGGTTGATGTTTGGGTCTCTAAATTATCAGATGAGGATATTCTCTACACCTCTCAAGAGGACCTACGATGGCAAATGTTCTTTGACGGCGCAGTTAATAAGAAAGGATATGATATTGGGATACTCCTGATCCCTCCCAATGACTCTAAGACTCCCATTGCCATCAAGATTGATTTTCCCTACATCAATAATGTGACCGAAAAAGGCATGCACTGTAGGCCTCAAAGTCACGCTAAAAAAAGGTATCAAATATCTAGATGTCTACAGGGACTCCCACTCATCATCGGTCAAGTCCTTAGAATATGGAAAGTCAATTATGAGAAGATCTTACCCTTTCAGGATTTCACCGCCAACATTCATCAAGAGTATTATATGATCACCATGGTTCAGGAATGCACCGCCTACATTCAAAGATGCCTCAAATGCTAGCAGTTTTCTAATCTCCAATAATTGCCTCCTCGAGAATTGTACACTATGACTTATCCATGTCTGTTCTCCACTTGGGGCATTGACATCATGGGGAAAGTCACATTCAAAGCCTCCAATGGTCATGAGTTCATCTTGGTTGCCATTGATTACTTCATCAAATGGGTCAAAGCTGAGTCATATGCAGTCTTGAATGCCAAGAAAATCTACACGTTTATTCGAAAGAACATTATCTACCGATACTGAGTCCCTCACGTGCGAGTATCAGACAATGGGTTACATTTCAAATCCGAGGTCATAAAACTCGTCGATGAGTATGGGATTTAGAGATAAAAATATTCTCCTTACCGAACCCAAACCGATGATGCGTTGAAGCCGCCAAGAAAAACCTCAAAGACATTATCAGTAAAATGATTGAGAGTTATTGAGATTGGGCCGATCGGATCCTTATGCCCTCTAGGTCTATCACACTTCAGTTAGGACATCTATTGGGGCTACCCCTTATTCTTTAGTATACGGTATGGAAGAATTCCTACCTATTGAGCTAAAAATAACTTCACTGCTCATTATTCTTAAAACCAAAGTCAGTGAGGAAGGTTGGTATTAGACCCGCCTTGACGAACTGTCACTCTTGGATGAAAAGAGACTGAAGGATCTATACCACATAGTAATGTACCATCGTCAGATAAAGTGGATTCAATAGAAGATTCAAGGACTGCGGTATCCGAGAGGGAGACTTGGCTCTTAAAGAAATTATAGAACCTGTCTGGAACCCAGAGGGAAATTGAAGCCAAACTAGAGTGGCCCCTACATCATGAAAAAGATCTTATCTGGTGGTGTCACTATGCTCAATGATCTTGATGGAGAAGTGATGGTGCATCCAATCAACTTGGACTATCTCAATAAGTTCTACCCTTAGTTCGAAATCTCGGTGCGCTACGACTCCTCTCATATCCTTTATATTCTATTTTTTTTTATTTTCCTCTACTCAAAACTACGTGGGGCCTGAACATCTAAAAAACTTTTTCCTCTCAAATTGAAACTCAGAAAATTTTCAAACACCCAAAGGTACATAGGCAGTTCATACGCTATACATGGGCACGGTACCCTTGTTTTCATAAAATGCTACTCTTTTCTTACCTATGAGAATGACAGTTCATTTTACCATTTACCTGAACAAAAGGATTATGTATGCCTTAGCGATTAATATAGATAATTCAAATGTAAAACCCATCAAGAGGCATAAAAATAGGATTAAAATCCGTTTTAATAAAAAATTGGGGAGTTCAGTACAATAACACGAAATATTAGTGAATGGAGTCAAAATAACCAGCCCCACTAACCAAACTGTCCTTAAAACAAACCTAACCAAATCTTCCCAAAATTATTCCCCAAAACAAACCAAATACATCTCAGTCACAAAATCTTCATTAGAAATGATCCCAGTTTCACAAAAGACCCTATCCGTAACTACCAAAAGACCCAGCCCCATCATCATCGCTTCTTAAGGCCCCTAAACCTCCCCTACCTGATTGGTGTTTCAAAGGCGCTCCATGGAATGATATGCCCTAACCATCCTAGAGAAAACCACTACCCCCCTCCCTAGTGTTAAAAAAGACAAACCACCTCTAGCCGGTCTCCTCCACCAAGATCTTCGCCACGACCCACTTCCACAGCCATTTAAGATAGTCCCCGAATACATGCCAAAACCTACCTACGTATTAAGATGGGCGAGTTGGCGATCGACGATTCTCCCATAGAGAACCTAAACTCATGCACATGATTAAGTTAAGTCTCACACATGAAAAAAGTCAAGTTCCCGAGGAGGAACTATCTGCTCCCATCTGACTCAGCATAGAAGACGTCAGGGGAAATTGAATGAGGTCTGTTGAAAGCCAACTAGATGAACATACCAATATTATCCCACCACGAAGACATCGATCTCCGTGCTCCATGAACCAATTTACCTAGTTCTCTATAGATGGTCCGAAACTGATGGAATCTCGAGTAAATAAATTCGGCACTGCTGCCAAGTGATATTTAGGGGGAACCTCCAAGTAGGATCTCTCGACCATCCACATTAATAGCATAATCGGGATCCCTCTCAGAAAATCAGAGCGGCCTTCCTGCCAAGAATCTGAACTATTTAAGCTTTCTGCCAGTATCACCACCGTAAAATTATGACGATATGACATCCATGCAGTAATGGCAACCAATTGAGGGTCCACCATTAGGCCCCCTATCACCATCAAGAGCCTCAAAGTTAGGCCCAAGGAAATAACTCCGACATGGGCCACATCGTTGAAATCTCTTAGACGTACAGAATACTTGACAATCGAAAGAGAGATCATTCCCCCAATGACCAACGACCGAGCCGCCAAAGGGGAAATGTGGAGCAACTGTGCTAACATCGTTTAAAAAGATCAAGATAATTCGGGCATAACCGCTGCTATGCTGGAATTAATCCTTTAACATGGCTGAAAACTCCTTGTAGGTCGGATAGACCTCGTCCAAACCAAAGCAAAAATGTGATCCTTAAGGTACCAGAATTCCACTGATATCGCCAATATGTTCCAATCAATAGCCCGATTGTTCTAAAATGAGACTTGATGCAAATTGAAGGCTTCGTAGTCCACATTATAAAGGCACATAAATTCTAGGATCTCGAGGTATGAAGAGAATTATACACTCATTGGAAGGGCCATTTGGTAAACGAGAAGGCAAAAGGCAAGAAATAAGAAGGAAGAGAAAATGAAAATGGATGAAAAACTACACCCCCTTTACCCCCTTTTATAAACAAAGGCCTTCGCTTAAGACAAGAAACCTAAAGAGCCCAAATAAAGCCTACCTCCAACGTACTTTTGGATGCAAGAAAGCGCAATAAAAGCCTTAGGGTGATTTGGCTGGACCCATATGCCGATAGGCAGGACAAGGGGTATGCCGATCGATAACCCCCTTATTTTAAAACATTATATCTTTCTTTTTTATCAAAATCAAAAACTCAAAAAAATAATAAATCCTTACTTTAGGACCCTCGTGTCATTTTTTCTAAAGCATATCCATTTTTACCCATCATTTTTCGTCATAAGTCTTTTTCTCGAATTATTTAGTCTCTTTTTAAAATAGATATCCCATCATCTTTACAGTCTCAGTAGTAGAGTAAAAAGTGCATGTAGAATAAGTCATTAAAATAAGAATGAAAAATAATAAAAAATGCTCTTTATATATATTTCCATTTTCATAAATACATTTTTTAGGTGGATGAAGAAATAATAAAATAAAAAACGGGACTCAACCCGAACATAATCTTTCTGTCTCTCTCTCTAGACCCTCAATCCTTGCGGCAGATGCGTGATAGAAATCACTTTTGCGTGTGTGTGTGTGTGTATATATATATATATATATATATATTGTCGTTGCTTGAAAAGTCCTTCTAATCAAAACCTCAAATATCTACAAAATATAACAATCTCAAGTGTAGAGGTAAGTATGGGTATCAATCCACTTCCAAGGGAGTAAGCTAGAGACAAATTCAATTGTAATTCACTTTTTATTTTATTTTTGTGCTTTTTCAATTTTTTTAATTTTTTTAGCTTTTTCAAATATTAAAACAATTGGGCGAGGTGATGATTTAAACTAAACTAAACTAAATGTGATATGATAATAACTAACTAGAAAATTACTAAAATGAAAAATAAAGTCTAAACTAAAATAAGAGATAGAGTGAGGTAAATAAATGTGGGAACAATCAAGGAGTGGGTTTACACCACAAATTTTAGCTATTCTAGCTAATTAATTTAATTAATTGAATTCTTCCAAATTAATATCAAACTTACAAATCAACTCTCGTTGCAAATGTAATTTTAATAGTAATCTTTTAGAAAATAAAGTTTAACACCCCACAACTCTAGAAAATAAATCTACACTCCTTTTAATTACTCACTCGCTAGGATCGATCGATTAAAATTTATGCAAATCTTAGAAAATAAATTTAGAGTTGAAATTGAAGTAATAATACCCCACTTAAGAAACCCCTATCTCTAGTTCGAATCTAAAATGGGTATTATAACTAGAATTTCGATTTTCTCGCGAAAATCATTTACCCTCTCTCGAGGCGCAAATCTAAGGGTGAGGGATCAAAATTAACATTCAAAGGGAAATTTCAAATAATCAAACTAATTAAACTAAAATAACATCAAATAAGGGTTTCCCTCCACCCCTTGAAAGGGGATTAGCCTAACATGGTATTAAACATGATGAATAAATAATCAAAGGCAAATATAATAAAAGAGTAGAGAAAGAGAACAAATCTTCAACAAGTCTCCTTGAAATTGGTAATTTGAACTCTATCCTTTTCCATACAATTCAATTACTCACAATTAAATCTCACCAAATCTCTAAAAAAATAAAAACGAAAACTATTTACAAAATGGTATTTATCTCTCTACAATTCTCTCTCTAAAAATTCCTATTTAAAAAGATCTTTTCTTTCAAATGGGGTCTTCATCTTCATTTATAGTAGGCACATGGAGCATGGGGGTATTTTTGGAAATTGGCTTGAGTGTGCATGGGAATAGTGAGGTGTGAGGATAAATGGTAGTAGAGGGAATAAAAAATCTGATTTGTTACAAGGGTATATTTGGGTATTGGGTAAAAGAGGTGGTTGGGGGGTAAAATGGGTAAATGGGAATAAAGGGTTTTATGCACATGTGGGATTTGTTTTAATTTTGGTCTTATTTGGTTTGGTCTTTGGCAGCTCACGATTTGGTTTGGGTTGAAAGGCTTTGGGGTTGGAATGAAATGGGTTTGGGTTTTGGGATGAGATGGGTCATGGGGTTATGTGGGTCAAGGAGAGAGAGAGAGAGAGAGACCGGATTGGGTTTTGGGCAGGTGAGGCGCCGCCGATGGTTTTAGCGCCGGAGTTGATTGGAAGGGGGGTCCGATTTTGTACTTTGGTTTAAGGAGGGGTCAAGATGCCGTCGGGTAAGGGGTAAGGGCAGGGGAGCGCCGACGGTAAGGGTATGAAGGGTGTAACGCCGACGAGGAGGGGTATTAGGGTCGCCGACGGTTGAGGCATCACCACCCGGAGCAGGGCGATCGTGGCGACGGGTTTCGACAGGTTCGGCATCAGGTTTGGGTTGTGATCGGGCTGGTGTGGGTTGGGTGAGTGAAGCGTCGCGATCGAGCTTGTCAGGTGGGTCAGCCCGGAGGTCGTGCTAGACATGGGTTCTGGCGCCGGCGTCGAGATGAGGGTTTTTGCAGGTTGAGGGTTGGGCGAGGGTTAACGCCGGAGGGGGGGGGGGGTAAGGTTTCAAGCCACCACTAGCAGGTGGTGGTATTTTTTTTGGTTGGGTTTGATGTTGTGGGTGTTAATGGTGGGTTAGGATTTGTGTTGATAATGGAGGTGAGAGATGGGTTTGTGGAGAGAGAAAGAGGAAGGAGGTAGAAGATAAAGTAGGGGGTAAGTGGTGTGGTAGGGTGTAGGGGAAGAATGGTGTGGATAGGTGAGGTGTTTGTGTGTTGGAGATATATGGGATAATGTGTGTGTGTGTTTGGACCCAATTAAAAGTAACACTAAAAAAAACTTAAACTAATAAAACTAAAAATCTAAAAAATAAAAATCTAAAAAAATAAAAATTCTACTTCTAATAATAAAATAAAGACTCAATTAAAAATGAAACTAAAAAGAGAAATAAAATAAAAATAAAAATAAAATCTAATAAAAATAAAACTAAAATTCTAATTAAATGTAAAATCAAATAAAATTAATAAATGAAATCCTAAAAAAAATCTAATCCTAATAAAAATAAAACTAATAACTAATAAAAATAAAGATGAAATAAAAATATACTAATAAAATTTAAAAATAGTAAATAAAACCTAAAAATCCTAAATAAATCAAAAATAAATCCTAAAAATAAAACAACACAAACTAAAAATCTAAAAATTTATAAAAAAGTACAAAATCAACACACACATGGGTCGGGGAAGGCTAAGGCTAGGATGGGCTAGGTTAGGATCAGGGGATTGGGTAATTAACTCCATTTTAAGTACAAATTGCCTGGAAATATAGCTTTTGACACTGCAACTACAATTAAGCCTGCATATTGAATAATTAAGCGCATAAGACCCAAATTGTCGAGAATTAGCAACTAAAATACATCTATTCGGGGTATAAAATGTACAGTTTTGGGTGCTTATCAATGCGCTTCCCCCGGTGGCGAGCTATAGAACCTTCACTCCCCGAGCTCGATCCCTCGTCCAAGGAAGTAGGCAAAACCATAAAAGAAGGAACAAGAACAGAGTCCTTGATATAGGCAATTGCAAAGGCCACCAAGTCCCCGATGTCCTTCAGCCAAGTAGTGGACACCCGAACATATTGTAAGTAAAACCATAGAACCAAAAACCAAATCGGTTAGTAAAAACAAAATAAAATATCAAAAGCAAATAAGACAAGAAGTGAAAAATACCTCAGGCTGAAGGGCCTCCTCTCCCAGCCCCATCAACCCAGATCCACCGCATTAGAATGGTGCAGTAGGCTCAGTGATACCCCTCCAATCAACCGAAAATTATATGAGGGTGGAGTGACCTGAAAGAGCGAAGCCTCCTCTGCCGTTGCCACCGATAACGACGTGCCACCTGTACTGTGGATAGATCCCACCATCCTACTCGTACCCCTTCCCCGAAACTGTAGGAGGCGGAGGCTTTTCCACCACATCATAAATACATGCAAACATTACCCATCTCATCACGAAATCGAGGTAGTCGTGTGTCATTGTTGTGTCCATATATAATGAATAATCCTCACCTAGCATCCCCGCCATCCTAGACTCCTCCGATATCTCCCACACCCGCCTCATATACATCAGAGGTCTCATCGGTGGGACCACCACCACGTACTCCACTATCTACCACACAACCCTCTCTCCTAAGTACCAAGAGTACCCAAAATCACGCGCCATCAGCCGTCGCATCTGCGCATGCGTTCCTGTCAACCCCTTATACTGAGGAGCCATCCCTCAGGGATAAAAGGTCACCTGTAAGCATCGAAAATAAAAATCAGTATCCAGGAAAAGAAAGAAAATATCGAAATAATATTCAAAAGATAAAAAGGAATAACTTTATCACTCGCCAAAGTTTTCAAGGCCTATCACACTTCCTCCAGAGATAAAGATTATTTCAACCGCTTATTCGACTTCCGCCACCCGTACATCTGACTAAAGTCCCCTAAGTTCTCATCTTTTACGGATATCAACTTGGTGTCGATCCCAATAACCTCATAAAACCACGTCTGTAGAAAGGACAAGAGTAATCAATTAGAATAAATCTAAAAGAAAATGTAAGAAAATAAAAGAAAAGAAAATACGAGAATTACCTCCAATAGGTATGTGGCCCCAGTAAAGGTCTCCCGAAAGCACCGACTGAATGCATCTATAGAAGAATAAAGGGTCGCTAAGATCAGGCTCCCCCAATTATAAAGAAGGATATCCAAAAAGATCCTCAAAAAATGGCAAAAGCCAAAGAGAAATGATGCCGTCGCCAAGAAATCAACGAACAAAAGCAAAATGAATAATCGGTCCATCTACCTCACTTGCCACCCATCCGTCTCATCAATCCTCTGACTCAAAATAACCTCCCTCGGAGAGGATATACGGAAAAAATCTCTAGAAAATATCCTACCCACATCCCCCAAAGCTACCTAAATTGCCTCCGACGTCAACCTCACCATACAATCCACCTCAATCTGCACACCCTCATAATTTATCCCTAACAGCTATTTCACGTCGATGGGAGTTACAGTCATCTCCCTAAAACCCAGGTGAATTTTGTGGGTAGTGTCCCACCACCTCTCTTCTAATGCACATAAAACTGTAATGGAACACGGTATCCCATCTAAAGCCTGTGCTAAGCGGCCAAAGCCAACAGAAGTAACTAACCAGCACACCGCTGCCGAAAGACTTTCCCACACATCCTTCAACCCTATCATCCTCTTGAATGCATGCTCTAAAGAGAAATGTCAATTTGTTAAAACCAAAAAGAAAGAAAAATCCTTTCGTCAGCACAATAAAACAAAGAAAGGAAGAGAAAGAAAAAAATAATTCCAAAGGTCACTATAATTACATAGCCACTAAGGTTCCTCACCCTAGAAGAACGGTGGTGTGAGGGCTCATCCAGAACATGGCAATCGTCAGCTAATGGCTTAAATAAATCATAGGAGTTTTAATTGCCCAAAGCAAGGGGCACCCTTGCTCTCCACTTTAGGCTCGCCCAATCGGTACATTCATGTTCCTCTGCCTAAGGATGCCCAGGAGACCATGCCACTTGCCAAACGATAGCACCTACCACATGCCGGTTCGCATACCCCCTGAAATTTATGCCAAAAATCCAAAAATCCTCTGTAATATTTCAAAAAATGTTCAACAAGTATTAGAACATTTTTTTTACCAAGAAAACCATTTTAAGCTCTTAAAATCCTCTGTCAGATTAATATCACATTATTATCCCCAATAAAAACCCTAGAACGCATGCCACAAAATAGTGTGTTCCAAAATGGTCCAATAAAATTCACAAGCAGAACCCAAAATAAAATGCTTCCTCAGCAAGATTACATAATATCCTCCTAATTCCCCAGAGGAATTTCCAGAATAAATTTTCTCCCAAAAGCTTATCCCAGTAGAGTCTTTAAATAATAAAACTGTAAGTACAAAAGACTCCATAAGAGAGCATACCCCCGTATACAACTTTAGGTCCTCAGAACCGACCTCGAATAGCAGAAGCGATCGTCACCTCAGCCCCCAGAATCGGTCCCCTCAACTTTAGGTCCTCAGAATTGACCTCAGCCAATAGAATTATTCGTCCAAACTTTAGGTCCTCAAAATTGACCTTAGCCCACATAATTGGTCATCCAAATTTTAGGTCCTCAGAATTGACCTCGGCCCTCAGAATTGGTCGTCCAAACTTTAGGTCCTCAGAATTAACCTCGGCCCACAGAATCGGTCTCCTTAACTATAGGTCCTTAAAATTAACCTCGGCCTGTAGAATCAGTCGTCTCAACTTTAGGTCCTCGAGATTGACCTAGACCCTCCGAATCGGTTGTCCTACTTTAGGTTCTCAAAATTGACCTTGGCTCACAGAATCAATCATCCTAACTTTAGGTACCCAAAATTGACCTCGGCTAGCAGAATTGGTCATTGCCTCGACTCGCATAATTGGTCTCCATAGCTTAACATCCTCAAAGTTAACCTAAATCGGTTCCCTCAACTTTAGGTCCTCAGAATGAACCTCGACTCGTAGAATTAGTCATCCAAGCTTTAGGTCCTCAGAATTGACCTTGGCCATCAGAATTGGTTGTGCAAACTTGAGGACCTCATAATTGACCTCGACTCGTAGAAGAGGTCGTCCAACTTTAAGTCCTAAGAATTTTCCTCAGTCCGCAGAATTGGTCGTCAAACTTTAGGTTCTCAGAATTGACCTCGACTCACAAAATTGGTCTTCTTAACTTTAGGTCCTCAGATTTGACCTCGACCCATAAAATTAGTCGTCTCAATTTTAGGTCCTTATAATGATCCTGACCCTTAGAATCGGTCATCCTACTTTAGGTCCTTGACCTCAGCCCGTAGAATCGATCGCCCTAATTTTAGGTCCTCATAATTAAACTCGACCTGCAGAATCGATCCCCTTTTAGGTCCTCAGAATTGACCTCGGCTCACAGAATTTATTGTCCAAACTTTAGGTCCTCAAAGTTTACCTCGACCCACAAAATCGATCATCTCAATTTTAGGTTCTTAGAATTGAACTCGACCCGCAGAATTGGTCGTACAAACTTTAGGTCCTCAGAATTAATCTCTGCCCTCAAAATTTGTCTCCATAACTTTAGGTTCTCATAATTGACCTCGACCCTCAAAACTGGTCCCCTCAACTTTAGGTCCTCATAATTGACCTCGACCCTCAGAATTGGTCACCTCAACTTTAAGTCCTCAGAATTGACCTCATCCCTCTGAATCAGTCATCCTCATCCCTTTGGTCCACATAGTCGACCTCTTTCCCAAACAACGATGTGGTGTCTATTCGATGACCTTCATTTTTTTTTCGAAGCTTACCCATCTAGGGTCTCTATAGAAACCACATTTTAGAACCCTCCTAAGACTCTCCTTAAGTCCCTAGCACTTTCCCATTTATCGTAGAATCCTAGGTCATACTTTGAGCAATGATCTAGAGGCCACCGAACGCTCTCAAGACTCGTTTGACTCATGTCCACTTTCTCGTCTGAGTGAAAGCTCAATGAATCCTTAAAGGTATCTGAATACCCTTTCCAACAGTCTGCCGTGTGTAGAAATTAGCCTTATGATTCAAACGAACAGTCTATTTTACAATAAAAAATCAATCAAAAGACCACTGGGCACCATTTTGACCCCAATAAACTTCCTCGATCGAGTGAAAGCTCAATGCATCTTCTAAAGGATCTGAATCCTCTATCCAATGGTCCACTCCATGTGTGAATCGGCCTTACTATTCGAACGAATGATCTATTTTCTCAGAAAAAGTGATTCGAAGACCACTGGGTGATCTCGGACTCCGTTTGACTCCCGTCAACTCTTTAACTCTAATGAGAGCAAATGAATATTTAAAGGGAAGTGAATACCCTTTTCAACAATTCACCATATATGCGAATCAACCTTAGGGTACGGACAACGACCCATTTTACTTCAAAGGGTCATTGGGTGCTTTTAGGCTCCGTTTGATTAAGGTCAACTCTTTAAAACAAATGAGAACAAATAAATCATCGAAGGTCTCTGAATAGCCTTTCCAATAGTCCATCACATGCACAAATCGGCCTTACCCATTTTCCCTCGGGAATCTCCAGTCCAAGAGACCGTCGAGAGCTTCTAAGCCCTATTTGACCAAAGTCAACTCCGAAACTAGGGAGCAGCCCATGGATTCTTAAAGGGTTCTAAATAGACTTTCCAATAGTATGCCTCATGCATAATTTGGACTGATGGATTGCATTTTATGACCATTTTTTGAAAAATCTGCATGAGGTTTTGGAATGGCAAACCCATTTCCATATCTATAGGTAGTGTGTCTTGGGATTCCTACCGATAGAAAGGTCAAGTACAATGCCGATCAGCACCCCCTTGTCCCTGTCTAGGGAGATCATGATATCACTTTGAAAGGCACCCCACAAATATCCCTCTTAGTAATCTCAACAATATTCTCTCAAACTTAGCGAGGTTTCTCTATTTAGACCTTTCCTCCACATTCCATTTCAATACCTTTCATGCCAAAATTAGAAAAATCTTTTCCCTCTCCCCCTACAACCTTTATCCACTTAAGAGGGCAGCCTTTTCAACAATCAAGATCAGTCCTCAAGTCTCTAAAGAAGGTCCAAACATATTCTATCTTTTTTAATTTCCGTATTTTCCCATTAGTTATCTTATCTTTACTTTAGCATTTCATCCTTGTTAGTTCACACATATTAATAATATCATTTTTTATTAGTAGTATTGCACATAACATATTTTCTATAAGAAAAACCAAAAACATAAAAAAGAGGGTTTACTCATAAAATCCAAACAAGATTCTTCACCACATTTTCTCAAATCAAAACATCCTTTTTCTAAACACATACATTTAAACAAAAACTCTAATTGGAATTATGGGATAAACCACACCCTCATATGCGAACTACGCGGACTTTGATGTCCTTTTAGGCTACGTAGGCATTTCGAGTCAAAACCCGAGACTCGAGTCCTCCTTGCAGATTTCTGTTCATATATTATCATACGTGTGATTGTTATTCGCGCTTTATCTAACATATATCATCGTTTCACCATAATGATAGATATCCTGATGAGAAAAAATATTATGTTTTTAATTACTATTTTTGGAATACTCCTACAGATGATCTCACTTTGCCTTTCTTCATGACATGAGTTAAGGAATTCCATTCTCCATTTATATATACATGCGCACACACTTCACAGAGTTTTTAAAGAGAATAATAACACCTTCCTATTAGAGACCGAAGGGGGGTATGGGTTCCTAACAGCTTCCCATTCTGTAACTTAGCTCCCGAACCTTTGAGCTATTGATTTCGCAAGCATCAGCATGACTTTGATTTCGTTCTCTTGAGGATAAAACATTTCTTTTGCCTGTTTTGTGAAAATAGGTTGGCGACTCTATCTCTTTATATCATCCCACATCGATGACGACCGAAGTACTACCAGAAACGGCATGAGACCTTCTCTTTCCCCCAAGTCGTAGGCGCGAGCACCAATGCACCCCCCCTCCGTGGAGAAAAGGAAGCGGAGGTATGGACACATCTTTAAAAGACATTTAATTTTTTTTTGAAATGAAAGCTCTTAAAAATGTAAAATCCCCTGAAACAAATAAAGGCTTTACCAAACTACCATAACTTTTCTGAATGTTGTTAAGACGAATGATTCTTCAGTCTTCCAAAATCATCAACTTTGTCTTCGAATATGTAGAAACAGTTATGAAGGTGTAGTGTATGTGTAACTTGATAAGCCAAATAAAAAATACATTGAGCAATTATAAAACTTTCTTTTACACATCCTGTCTAGGAGGATCATTTCCTCAATAGTAGTTAAAATGAAAACACTCGCGGGGATTGAATTTATTCTTGGTTTAGGATAAGTTTTTAACCATTATGTTTCCATGTCCTTTAGATCATGGTGCACATTATCTTTATCTTTCGAATGAGATCGCCCAACCATGTTCCTATCAATTATTTCACAAAATTCTTCCCCGTATGCATCACATTAATTACATGCCTTACGTGGTGCTCTTTCCAATATGACAAGTTAAATAGCATTGACCTTCTAGGCCATGCCTTCATTTTACTAGGGTCTTTTGGATCCTCCCTGGATTTTCTATTCTAGCTTGTAAGTCAAGGGTGTTTTCCTATAAACTTATTCCCTAAAGTCTTATCTTTTACCATATCCTCGATTTGATAACCATAAAGTCAAGAAGGTTGTGTCCTACGCTCGTGACCAATAGTTAAAAAGTTAGACTTGTCGTTCCTAAAAGGGTTACTATTTTATAAAAATCTATGACGAAAAGCATACCATATCTATAGACTCCCCATCTTGGTATCCCATAAATACCTCCTTAGGCCCCTAACACTTCTCCCCTACTAAAAGACCCTAGGCATTAATCTAAATCCTAATCTAGAGGCTAGTGGGCCCTAGCGAGACCCGTTTGACCTTAGTCAACTTTCTAACTTAGGAAAATATCATTGAAACCTCGTTGGGATATTAATCCCCCTTCAAACATTTCATATCATGTGTGAATCGGTTCCACGGTTCACATGTACTCACCTTTTTAATCTGAATCCTAACTAAAGGCCACCAGTCACTTTCAAACCACATTTGACCTAGGTAAATCCTCTAAAATGCAAAAATATCACTGAAAACACATAGGGATGTTTATTTTCTTTCCAACGGTCCATATTGTGTGTGAATCAGCCTCATGGTTCGCACTTACTCACCGTTTTATGTCGAGCCCTAATCTAGAGGGCCCTAGGAACTTTTGAGCCATTTTTGACCTCAATCAACTCTCCAAACCAAGATAAGTCATTAAAATCTTATAGGGTTCTGAATCCCCTTTCCAACGGTCCAAACCGTTCCTGAATCGGCCTCATGGTTCGCGCGTACTTGTCTTTTTTACTTTGAGAACCACCGTTAAGAGACCATCATGTTCTTTCAAGACCCATTTGACTTTGGTCATGTCTTAAACTTGGGCATGGATAATTTATTCTTATAGGGATTTGAATACCCTTTCCAACAATACCAACCATGCATTATTTGGACTTACGATTTGCATTTTATTCCCCTTTTAAAAAAAAGTCCATTCTGGACTGCCTATAGGAACCTGAGACCCCCTGCCTCTCGGCATGGTGTACTCTTTTTTACCAGCAAGGCAGGGGTGTGTTGATAGGTAGGCCAACGGATATTCCAATCGACATGCCCCTAAAATCCTATTTTTTTTTTACTATTTAAGGAGACCATGACCTCATTCCCAAGGGGCCATTTTGAAGTCCTAACATTCTCCTTGAAATCAGTGTGCTAAAATTCCATTTTTCCAAACATTCTCCCGATTTTCTTTCATCATTATCATCCATCTTTGTCCATAATTTTTACTCTTACCTCATCATCATCCAACCACCTAAAACTCAACCACTACTACTAAAAAATAAGAATTAACGTTCTATAGAAGGTTTACTCTTATCCATTTACAACTCATTTGATTAATAGTAATTATTTACTTTTCTTTGCACTTTTGATATATCTTTTATTTTATTTCTTCACTTCAAACTTAATATCATTTTTTATTATTTAGTACACACCAAACTTTTCTTCATAAAATATCAAAATGGGCAAAAGAGGACTTTCCCTTATACCCTAAATTAGAATTTCCTCAGTTTTCACACTCTCTACACTTGTGCACATTTTCTAAAAAGCAAACTAAAGGAATTTCTAATTTAGGATTTATGAGTTAAATTCCACCCTTGCATGTTATCTAACTGCGTGGACTTTGATGCCATTTGGGATACATAGGCGTCTTGAGCCAATCTTTGTATCCGAACCCTATTTTCTCTTAATTCATTTTTTGTCTTCTCACGTTTAATAGTATTACGGATATGCATACTTTTGCATATTAGTGATCCCACTCAATATACAAACTCACTTCCTCATTGTGATTTGTTATTTGATGTACACTCAAAATATATTATTGTTTTATCCTTTTTCACACTCCTTAGAATGATTCCACTCCATCTTTCCCATGACGTAAGTCAGATGATTTCTTTATCTCATTATTAACACCATAAACATGTACACACGTATCACATTTTAGCAAAAAAGAGAATATTATCATATACCATGAGAGACCAAAAGTGCAGAATGAGTTCCTAAAACCTTTTCATTCCATAACTTAGTCCATGGACCCTTGAATCATTTGGTTTCATTCGCATTAGTATGACTTTTGACGTCGTTCTATTGGTACAACTACAATTCTTTGGCATATTTTGAGCAAATAGGTTGGTGACTCCATTTCTACATGTTCTCCCCTTTTGATGGCGACTAATTTATATCCGTGGTAGGTCACAAAGATCAGCGCTAGTGTTGGAAAGAGGATTCCCTTATCCTTGATTCCCTCCACACATGGATGAACCCGACCCATACGGCCATAGTGGCGACTCCGCTGGGGAATTCTTTTTTGTTTCCATTCCCTCTTTTCTCTCTACCTTTCTATATGTGTATACATTCCTCCACTTGTATGTTCTTCTTACTCCCATACTTACATATTGTATGTATGCCTCGTTCATATCACGATGTTTATCTATACCATACTCTTTTCTCATCACATGGATATATCATCTTTTTGTCACATGTTTCACCCTTTACTCACTTGTATATATATTCACCATGTTTCATCCAACATCACTTGTAAATATCCATTCTTAGTCACACTAGCACGCACTCTCACATTCTTTCCACTCGTATATAGCTTTAAGCTTACTCATATATTTCACACAGCACTTGTAAATATTCATGTTTAGTCTCACTAGAACACACTTAAACATTTCTCGCACTTGTGCATATCCACATATTTTCTTTGCTCAGCTATGGATACCGAATCTTACCTAACCAGGGTCCAATATATCAATGCTAATGTATCCCAAGGCCAAATAACATAACATGTAAGGACACAAATTTCCAATTGAGTCCATATATTGTTTTGGCTCAATTCCGGACAAAACATTTATTCATAGGATTGTATTTAATTGTAACATTCTCAAGCCTATGAAAATTTTGTTGAAGATGTAGCGGCAAAGAGTATAAAGCTTCATCATCATGCCGGTTTCGTGCCTCGTTTATATGTCATCAACCATAGTTCCATGCTCCCAAGGTATGAATGCAATTATATATATATAGGAGCTTGGAACTTGTTTATTGGGTGTTAGGTTTAATTAAAACTGTGTTTTATTTTCAGAAAGAATTAATTAAAACTTTAAAATAAGTTTATAAAGTTTTCTGGGCTAAAAAATTGAATATTCCAAAGTTTCTGGAAGCTCGTTCGATATGTCGTTCGAACGAGATTGTCGTTCGAACCACATGTCATTCGAACGAGATTACCAACAACTTCCCATTAAGGCATACTGGAACTTCGTTCGAAATGTCGTTCGAACGAGATTATCGTTCTAACGAGTTTTCCAACGAGTTTCTAATGAGTTCATACTGGAACTTCGTTAGAAGACTCGTTCGAACGAGAATGTCGTTCGAACGAGATGCCAGGCGGGAACAGTTTTTGGCAGTTTTAAGCAGTTTTTCACCCACTTCCCCACTTATTTCTTAACCAACTTTTCACAGAATTATTATGTGCGGGAATAACATTTTTCTATGAATCTTTTTCATATCTTACTAACTCCTAGAGAGTGTTTTGAGAGTAAAATCAAAAAGGGAAAAAGATCATGTTTTGAGTGTGTTTTTATCAAGGAGAAAAATATACACTACTCTAGTTTACACCCAAATTAGTTTCTTCAAGTTCCCATATTCATATATCTTGCTTGGAGATTTGCACCGGGTTCATCTCTTCCGTTTAAAGAGAAGTTTCAGGTTTTCTTCTACATCCCATAAAGAAAGAAGAAGAGGTTATTGCAGCATTACCCACTTGGAGAAAGGCTCCTTGCTCGGGTGACGGTGACCATATAAAGTCCGATCGGTGGATTTCGAGACCGCGGTGGAGCTCCAAGGTTATCCGCTAGGAAGAGGTATCTACAAGAAGAAGCGTCGGGGCTTTAGAGGGATCGAGTCGTGTGTTGTAAGCCTTTATGTCTTGTATTTGTAAATTCCGTACTTAGTAGATTTTTGGCTAGGGCCGTCCGAGGTTGTTTTCTCGTTGTGGGTTTTTCCTCGTACATCTCGGCGTAGTGGATTAATTATTTATTTTATCTTTTGCAAAATCACCTAGAACACATGCTTAGGTAAAAGATTAAAAATTGGTTTCAATTAATCTCTACGTGTTTAATTTGGGTAATGTGTAGTAAATTAATTCAAGTCATTTAATTTAATTGTTAAAATTGGTTTGGCCTAAATTGATAAAATTCCGCATATGACTTAGGCAAATTCTAGGACTTGAATGAATTAACTTGGTTTAAGTTAAAATGATTTTAATGCGTTAATTTAATTTCACTCGGTTTAATTTTAATTTGTTTAAGAAAATTAAAATTTGGTAATTCGTTTGTTTGTGAACCATCACACTTCTTTATGCTTCCGCATCTTGATATATATATAAAAGGAAATAATATTTTAATTGAGAAAATTAAAATCGGGGGTCAATCGCACTTACAAACTGGTATCAGAGCCAAAGCGATAAATTATTTCGTTAAAGATTCTCTAAATAATTTTGGCTAAAATGGAATTTTCCCCATTTTCTAAATTTTCTATTTTCGATGGTTCTAACTACGCTTATTGGAAAGCGCGAATGAAATCGGCACTAAAATCTATCGACGAGAGAGTTTGGATGTCTGTTGTTAACGGGTGGCCCCCACCAACTCACTTAGTTGAAAATGAACGTGTTCCCAAACCGGCCGATAGATGGACTGAGAATGAGTTTAAACTTTCTAATTTTAATTCCGTGGTTTGAATGCCTTGTTTAGCGTTGTCACACCGAATGAATTCCGACGTATTATGACGTGTGAAACCGCTAAAGAAGCTTGGGATATTTTACAACTAACTCATGAAGGAACTAGTGTCGTTAAAGCTTCGAAACTCCAGAACCTCACCACTCAATTTGAATCTATCAAAATGAACGATTGATGAATTTTATGCTAGACTTTCTGATATTGTCAATTCATCTTTTAATTTGGGAGAGAAAATACCCGACAACCGAGTTGTAAAGAAAATTTTAAGGTCCCTACCCGATAGATTTATTCCAAAAGTGACCGTTTTAAATTCTTTACCAACTTTAGCCTCTACGAAATTAGAAGAGCTTGTACGTGATTTACAAACCTATAAACTAGATATGTTTCCCTCTAAAACTGAAAAGAAAATTGAAAAGGGTGTTGCTTTAAAAGCCCGAAAAGAGGTTAAACAAGTAGTAGAGAGCGAGAGTGATAGTGACTCGGAAGACATGGCTTTGTTTGCTCGTAAATTTAGAAA
This sequence comes from Sambucus nigra, assembly GCA_949130495.1. Classification (NCBI taxonomy): domain Eukaryota; kingdom Viridiplantae; phylum Streptophyta; class Magnoliopsida; order Dipsacales; family Adoxaceae; genus Sambucus; species Sambucus nigra. The sequence continues at coordinate 416,071,887 of OX422207.1, forward strand.
ATTTCTTAAATTTAACAAAGATAAATTTAAAAATGATTTTAAGAAATTTGAAACTTCTAAGCATGACAAAAGCGAGAAGATCCCTAAAGCCGAGAAGATCCCTAAACCTATTAATGAAAATTTAAATAGGGACGAGTCTAATAGGTGTTTTGGTTGTGAGGGTTATGGCCATTGGGCTTCTGAGTGCCCCACTAAACTAAGGAAAGAGGGTAAATGACCCATTGCATATAATGCGACCCTTAGTGATAGTGATAAGGAAGAGGGACCCGATTCCCCCACTAAGCCAAATTTTGTGGCTTTTATGGCTAGTCATGTGAGTGATAGTGAGAACTCATCGATTGATGAAACGTTAACACATGACACTTCCAAGGTCATTGTTTATGATTCTCTTGTTTTTGATGATAGTGAGAGTGGAGAAGAAAGAGGGAGTGAAAATGAGGAAGAGGTTAATGTGAGTGAACTTCAAAATGATTTTCAAGAACTTTATAAAGAATCTATTAAATTGAAAAGAGCTAATTTGAAGTTAGAAGCTAGTTTAAAAGAGCGTGTCAAGGTAATTGATGATAGCATGTTGGTAGAAGACCTTAAGACATGTGGGAGGACTCTTCAAGAGAAGCTTGAATATGTAGAAGGCGAGAGAGATAGCCTTAGGGGTTTAATGGAATCCTTGAAAAAGGAGATTCTTGCTTTTGAAGAGCAAAATGTTTTATTAGAGTCTAACATTTTAGAATTGCAAAATAAATTAAAAGACTCTAGTAATGTCAAATTTGATTTGGAGTGTCGTTCGAAAAAATTAGATAAAATATTAGGAACGGTCCAAATTAAAAATGACACTTGTGGTTTAGGCTTCAATACCTGTAATGAATCTACTCATAAAGCCAAAACCAATGTTTTAGGAGAATCTACTAGGAAAGCATTTAGAGATCACTCCTTAGGTAAATCGTTTCGACATGTTTTTACTTGTACATATGGTGGTCGAAAAGGTCATCTTAAGAAATTTTGTTTTGATCTTAAACGAATTCCTAGAAAATCCCAACGTAAAGCAACCAATGTATTTAAAATTCCTACACCCCAAGATAGTCATTCTTCATTAATTTGGGTTAGGAAATCTGAATTGGTTGCCTTGCAAAATAGGGTTTTTGATTCCCATTTACTTTCACATGCTTCCTCTCTTGCTAAATCTAAAGGATGAATGTGTTAGTGCTTGCATACTTTAGCTTTTGTACTTTATGCTATATTCACATGCTAAATGTGTGCTTGTGTAATCATTTTCTAGTCTATACTCCATGCTTATCACATACTAGAATTCTGATTTTTGTTTATCTTTTGTATTATCTTTCCTTCATTTTGTTTGCATCAAATGAAAAATACAAAAAGGTTTTTGTTTATCATCTGGATTTTATCTCTTAGTAATTTAAGCTTAATGAAAAATTCAAATGATTTTTGGTTTGTCTTTTGAGTATATAATTTTATTTTTGGTTATAAATGTCAAAAACTCAAAAACATTGTATTTTGTGTGTATTTTTGGTTTGACACACTTTATGTGGCATATACTTGTGTTTGAATCCCTCCTTTAACGCTCTCATGTGGCTAGAACTTTTGGTGTAGATTATCAATCCTTATTATGTTCTTTACCATGCTTACATGGAGTAGTTGGATTTTGAGTTGTTATAAACGGATTCTATTTTTATATGCCTCTATTCACACATGCACGAGTTCTTTTGAAATTTTAACTTCATATGTATATTTGAGCTATGTGAGGTGTTCTCCTTCCAATCTTATCATCTACATATTTTTGACTTAGGAGGACTAGTGCATGTCAAAATCCGTTGCACGTGAGATTTGTGTGAAAAATGAAAACATGATAAATATAAATGTGCACGGGGAAGGGCTCCGAAAGGACTCAGTGATCCTTTGCGATTGTAAGCCACCGTTTGAAATGGAACTAAAAGAAATACGTGGTCCAAAGGCCTAAAAATAGAAAATATGGCATTAAAAAGAGAAATAATTTGCCAAGGCCCATGTTTGATTGATATATTCATTCAAAATTAATATATGCTTATTGAGGGAGATTGGATGGTATATCAACGGTTTGCACAATGTCCGTTTATCCTAGTTGCGTATCTCATGTCATGACTCTATTGGTTTGTAGAATCATCAATATGATAGGCTTGTATGCATTGTGTATGTTTGTTCATTGACTTCAATTTATATTGTCACATGAGGTTATATTAAAATGTGATGAAGTTTGTAATCAATTGAGAACTCCGTGAACATGTTTTAAGTGAGTGGGTCTACATTTAATCGTTACTAGTTCACACCCCAACACTTCCGTTTCCATATGACACATTTTTGCCATACAAGTGTGAAAGACTCCTATTATATTTTGTGCATGTCATTTGTGTGTTTATATCTATATATATGTGCGTATGCCTTCTTGATATATTTCTAGTACATATATATATGATATTTTGTTTTGCCTTTGCCTTGCTTTCTAGTCTTTCTATGCTTATATTTTAGTTTTGGTATCACTTTAAGCTTCAATATGCTTTTATATTTGTTCTTTATCCTTTGCCTATTCATGAACAAAATAGGGGGAGAAATGGTATCTAATCCTATTATAATCTTATCTAGTTTAGGAGATTTAACTTAGGGGGAGTAGCTAACTTTATTAATTTTGGGGGAGTATTTATTTTTGTTGCTTTAAATACTTTGATATTCCCTATGCATTTGATGAGTTTGCTTAAGTGTGCAGGAATTCTTCTAAAGCGGCATCTTTCAATGGCAAAGCATTTGATCCTTGGGTTGAGTCAAGTTTGGGTGGGTTATGTTTTGAGTCTAGTGAGCTTGACGACCCTTTAGGATTTTTGTTTGGTTTTTGTCCCGGAATAGCCGAAGGGGGAGATTTGTAAGGACACAAATTTCCAATTGAGTCCATCTATTGTTTTGGGTCAATTCCGGACAAAATCATTTATTCATAGGATTGTATTTAATTGTAATATTCTCAAGCCTATGAAAAGTTTGTTGAAGACGTAGCGGCAAAGAGTATAAAGCTTCATCATCATGCCGGTTTCGTGCCTCGTTTATACGTCATTAACCATAGTTCCATGCTCCCAAGGTATGAATGCAATTATATATATATAGGAGCTTGGAACTTGTTTATTGGGTGTTAGGTTTAATTAAAACTGTGTTTTATTTTCAGAAAGAATTAATTAAAACTTTAAAATAAGTTTATAAAGTTTTCTGGGCTAAAAAATTGAATATTCCAAAGTTTCTGGAAGCTCGTTTGATATGTCGTTCGAATTAGATTGTCGTTCAAACCACATGTCGTTCGAACGAGATTACCAACGACTTCCCATTAAGGCATACTGGAACTTCGAACGAGATTACCAACGACTTCCCATTAAGGCATACTGGAACTTCGTTCGAAATGTCGTTCGAACGAGATTGTCGTTCTAACGAGATTTCCAACGACTTTCTAACGAGTTCATACTGAAACTTCGTTAGAAGACTCGTTCGAACGATAATGTCGTTCGAACGAAATGTCGTTCGAACGAGATGCCAGGCGGGAACAGTTTTTGGCAGTTTTAAGCAGTTTTTCACCCACTTCTCCACTTATTTCTTGACCAACTTTTGACAGCATTATTATGTTCGGGAATAACATTTTTCTATGAATCTTTTTCATATCTTACTAACTCCTAGAGAGTGTTTTGAGAGTAAAATCAAAAAGGGAAAAAGATCATGTTTTGAGTGTGTTTTTATCAAATAGAAAAATATACACCACTCTAGTTTACACCCAAATTAGTTTCTTCAAGTTCCCATATTCATATATCTTGCTTGGAGATTGGAACCGGGTTCATCTCTTCCGTTCAAAGAGAAGTTTCAGGTTTTCTTCTACATCCCATAAAGAAAGAAGAAGAGGTTATTGCAGCATTACCCACTTGGAGAAAGGCTCCTTGCTCGGGTGAGGGTGACCATATAAAGTCCGATCGGTGGATTCCGAGACCGCGGTGGAGCTCCAAGGTTATCCGCTAGGAAGAGGTATCTACAAGAAGAAGCGTCGGGGCTTTAGAGGGATCGAGTCGTGTGTTGTAAGCCTTTCTGTCTTGTATTTGTAAATTCCGTACTTAGTAGATTTTTGGCTAGGGCCGTCCGAGGTTGTTTCCCGTTGTGGGTTTTTCCTCGTACATCTCGGCGTAGTGGATTAATTGTTTATTTTATCTTTTGCAAAATCACCTAGAACACATGCTTAGGTAAAAGATTAAAAATTGGTTTCATTTAATCTCTACGTGTTTAATTTGGGTAATGTGTAGTAAATTAATTCAAGTCATTTAATTTAATTGTTAAAATTGGTTTAGCCTAAATTGATAAAATTCCGCATATGACTTAGGAAAATTCTAGGACTTGAATGAATTAACTTGGTTTAAGTTAAAATGATTTTAATGCGTTAATTTAATTTCACTCGGTTTAATTTTAATTTGTTTAAGAAAATTAAAATTTGGTAATTCGTTTGTTTGTGAACCATCACACTTCTTTACGCTTCCGCATCTTGATATATATATATAAAAGGAAATAATATTTTAATTGAGAAAATTAAAATCGGGGGTCAATCGCACTTACAGAACAAGGTCAATGAGGGCCTTAGGTTGCTATATAAGAGATTCGATCAGGTCAAAATCTTAGGGAACTATAAGGACTACACCCATATATATCCATATCCCATGTACCGATTACCAAAATTATTCAAAAATGTCAGACATTGAGAAGTTCGAAGGAAGGTACCTCTAATTGTGCATATACCTAGATATCATCGTGCCATGACTCTCCTTGGGGTGTTATAGTAAGTAACGGTCCAATTATTCCGGTAAACCCTCAAGGGAGGTGCCCTCCGGTGGTTCTTATCCCTGGAAGACTACATAATTTGCAATTGGAAAGACGTAGCCAGAGAGTTCATGACAAAATATAAGTATAATGAAGAGTTAGAAGTCACTCGTAGAGACTATGAGCTACTAAAATGAAATCTAGGGGAATTAGTCAGTAGCTTCATCAGAAGGTGGAGGGAGAAATAAGGTATCATGACAAATAGGCGATCAAAATAAGAACAATTGAACATAATGAAGAAGAACTTCTCACACCATATTTGAGATTCAATAGGAGTCAGTAATACCTTTATTTCAGAGCCATCTGAAAGGTTGGGTTATAAATTAAAGAAGGGGTCACAAATCAGGAAGCTAAATCTGAACCGAAAAAGGCTGACGAGGTAGTTCACACCATAAAAGTTTGATAAGATGACCAATATCTTAGTCTCAATGATCAATAACATATCCTAATCTGCCACTTCTTAGACATCTAAAAGTTGTCATAATCCTACCAAAAAGGTGTACACTAGAATCCACGCTCCTCTGTCAAAAGTGTATCAAGCCTTGCTTGCCCAAAATCTTAATAAACCTTTGGAACCTCGATCATCACCAGATACTCTTCCCAGAAACATAAAAAGTGATGCCCATTGCGATTTCCACCAAATTAATGGGCATACCACTAATCAATGCTTCCATCTCAAGAATGTTATCCAGAGTCTCATAGAGAGGGGTATCATCACCACTAGCCAATCCTAAGCCCAATACCGCACATAATCCTCTCCCTTCACACAAAACTGGATCCTTTCAAAAGGAGATCCATAATTCAACCCCTCAACTAGAACTAAGTCCATTGAAACACCCAATATACCTACTATCTCAACAAAACCATTCAAATCTATCCTCCTTTCTACTGGATCCTACAAACCCTATCGATTAAGCCTTATTATTCCTAGACGAGCCATCATTGCCATTTGTACTCACTTAGAAGGGGGAGGCGTGGAACTGCCTACGGTTCTAGATCAGTTTTAAAAAATCTGGCTAAAATTTTCCTTAGAGATAACTATTGATTGTGAGAAGATCAGTAATTTGTTGATGTAAGCCCAAAGGTGAATCACATGAATGGGTTGTGCCTATAAAAGTGTTTAACCTAGATGACGTTGTACATGTCATATCAAATATGTTCTTCCATAATCAAGAAATATGCACCATCTCTGAGTTTCTCACGATTATAAAACTCCAAGGGCCCCTAGTCGTTTCCTTCCACCACTTCCCCGCTGCATGGGAAGATCTGAATGATGAAGCCATAAAGGTCATTGAGTGTATAAATTTATCATGGAAATATTATATCATTTCCATTAGGCATGGTGATAAATTTGACAACCCAAGTAATGAATTAAAAGATGAGGATTTCCCCTTTTGTGGATTCCTTGAACAATGGTATGACCCCGCTAAAAAGAAGATGAAATCGGGTCTAGGTATCTTCTTCAAAGACAAAATTTCTTGGGATGAAGGGTAGAAGCATGAGGTAGAGCCTCTACCAGTAAGAGACATAAAAATATAAGAAATATTAGGGGCAGTGATACATATAGTCATTCGACCTGCATACACAAGGGCTGGATCTATGCATGATCCACTAGAAAACCGAGCTGTCTGATCCGTCCGAGAAGATAACCATTGCTGATGCAACCCTCTTAAATTTGTGTGCCACTCCAATCTAGTCTATGCTAACCAACCTGAACCTCATTATTCATACTCTCGAAGAAATATCTGAGTCTAGTATTTTTCTCCTATTTTTGATGTATCTGTGAAAGAGACCTCCTTTGATGAGGTTCCCATCGTAGTATTCTCGGGAAAAATTTTCAATGAAATAAATGATGATTTTGGTATCTTTTTGTGCTTTACATTAATTGTCTTGATTCTAATCAAACTTTTGATGAAGGTGATTTATTAAATGAAAAATTCTTAACTAATCTTAATGAGGAAAAAATTGAACAACATAACCGAATTCAAACGAATGATGATGAGACTATTGTTGTTAATATCAGTTCTATTAGCCATCGACGCAAGATTAAGATAGGGTCCACCCTCGATAAGATGAGCAGTCACAGTTTGAAGATCTTCTGAAAGAGTTTGTGGACATCTTTGCATGATCCTATGAAGACATGCCTGACATTGACCCAAAGATAGAACAACATGAGTGATGTGCCCAAATATGACCTCTTCCTAGGATGAGACCACTCCATTCCGAAGAGCCGAGGTTATGAACAAACTCACAGGTCACTTCTAAGACTCGTCAAAGACCAAGGTTAGCCTCATACGTATAACCTTAGCTATGCATAAAGTCGAGACTTTAAGAAAGAGTCATAGCAGCAAAGTTCATCTCTTATACTGTCTGCCGGCCGATACCTGAGTCGACCATCTTAGCCAACCTTAGCCTGAGCTCTTCAGGCCGAGACTATACTTGTCAGTTTCACATGTAAGGTTAAGCACTCCATCAACAACCTCGTAATCATCCAAGCTAAGGCGTCTGCAGACGACACCATGACTGAACAAGAAGTAGAAGGTACACAGGTGACGTATCCCACGTGAGTAATTCAATTATAACTAAGATTATTCTCCTTACGTGAGGGGAGATTTCATCATCATTACATACATGTGCATGGATAGCTGTCACTACCTGAGTGGATGCCTTCATCTGTGCATGCCTTTAACATTCTTGGGGGGGGGGGGGGTGTATTACACCCCCTAGGCACTATATAAACCCTTTATCTTCTTCATTATAAAAGATCAATTAATTAAAATCCTAGCTAAAACTCTGCTCATTTGTATACATAAGAGAGAGAGAGAGAGAGTGAGAGAGAGAGAGAAATTGTGTTGTAACCAGGGCATTAGGGCCATATTTACTAGTGTATTTCACTCATGTACACATAGTGGACGTAGACTCCGTTCGAACAACATTAATCCGGGTGTTCATCCTCTTCACCTCATTTCCTTCTCTGTTGATTTACTGTGTGATTATTACCATTGTTGTACACCTATTTGAGCTTCACACATCTGTGACGTGGTGATAGTATTTCTAGTATCATCAGTCTGGCACCGTTTATGGGAACACGTAGTATCATCTCTTCCCTCCTTTAACTTATCCTCATCGGAGTCTCTGGTGGTGAACCAGTCTTCCCCTTTTGTGGAGTTGTTTCACCATTGAAAGAGTTCTTGTTTAACTTCCAAGCTTGTACTTCTGCTTTGGGATAAGACCCTAGAAGAAGACTACTCACCTGATGTATGTTAAATAGGGGAAGAATGAGAGTCTCAGGGAGTATATCGTGAGGTTTAATAAGGAGAAGTTGGAAGTGGAGGACTATAAGGAAAGTATTGCGATGACATTGTTAATAGGAGGCCAGAAGAAATGGAAATTTCTTTGGAAGCTTACTGAGGACCCACCAAAGTTTATAACCGAGATATTGGCGACAACCGACAAGGTCATGAATGTTGAGGAAGCTATGGCAGCTAAGTATGAGGATGAGAATGGGACTAGCAGTGGGAGAAAGTTATAGAAGAAGAATAAAGATGGACAGAAGAGATCAGCAGGTGATAAGTGGGTTGGGTATACTCCTCTCACGGTCAGCTGCGAGCACATTTTGAATGAGATCAAGAATGATCGGTCCCTAAGATGGCCCAAGAAGTTGAAAGCTCCCCCTCACAAAAGGAATAAAATCTTATGGTGTGAATTTCACCAAGATCACGGGCACTTAAAAAATAAGTATTTTGCTCTGAAAGATGAGATTGAGAAGATGCTTAAGGTTGGGAAGCGGAGAAAGTATGTGAGAAGTGGAAGCCCAAAGAGGGGACGAGACGACTCCAGAAAAAGAAGGGCCGATAAGTGCAAAGAGGATGTCCTTGGGAATAAAGATGATGTCTCAGACGACGATGATGAGGACGAGCGAGATCTTCCACCAAAGGACGATGGTCCTAAATGTCTCCTTTATATGATTTCATTCGATGTGACGGTGATTTATTGGGGCCTAGCAGGAGGAGGTGCAGAGGTGGTTGATAGAAAGGAACACGTTGCAAAAGTCAAAGATCTTCCTATGGTTGAGGTGGTTAACTCAGCTGAAATAGGTGTTGAGTTAGAGAAAAGGAAGAAGGTGGATATGGACACTTTGATTGTGGGTTTTTTAGGACTTGAATTCAAAGGTGTCCTAGCCCCCCAAGATACCCCCTGGTGATTACAACCGGGGTTCATGTGTATGACGTGATAAGAATACTGGTTGGATATGGAAGTTCGATAGATGTTATGTTATGGCCATGATTCAAAGGCCTAGGACTCAGCAAGAAGAGGCTCGTGCCTTATCATCACCCATTTATTGGATTCAGCGGTGAGAAAGTCCATTCGTTGGGAATGTATGAGATGGACGTCAGAATGGGAGATGTTTGCCCGATGAGGCTCACAAAGAAAGTCAATTTATTTATAATGAATGAAAGTGTATACTCAGTTTATAACATTATTATGGGAAGAGTGGCTCTCAAAGAGTTTGAGGTCGTGCCCTCAACTATACACCAAGTGGTGAAATTCCTGACTCCTTATGGGGTAGGAGAAGTCCAAGGTAATCAAGTTATGGCACGGGAATGCTACTTTAACTCAGTCGAGGATAGGGAAACTCATAAAAAAGAAACTATGACCTATAATATCGATACCCTGGACCCAAGAGATGAGAAGAAAATCAAGAAGGGAGAAGTCACTGAGGAGGAGGAATCCATCATCCTCAATGAGGATGAGCCAAAAAACCCCATCCAAATTGGCAAAAACCTAAAAAAGGGGGTTAACTAAGAATTGGTGAAGCTGTTGAGGAAGAGGCAAAGCATATTCGCATGGATCCACGAAGACATGTCAAGTATTAACCTAAAAATTATGTGCCATAAGCTCAACACAGTCGATGATGCTAAGTCGATACGGCAGAGAAAATGAGTATACTCAAGAGAGTAGTATAATGTTATCAGAGAGGAGGTTAAGAAGTTGGAGAAAGATGACTTCATCTGGGAAGCTATCTATCCCGACTGGTTAGAAAACACTGTCATCATCCCCAAGGCCAATCGAAAGTGGAGGATGTGTGTAGATTTTATGGATCTGAACAAAGCATGCCCGAAAGACAGTTTCCCTTTGCCCAAGATTGATCAGATGGTTGACGCTACTACCGATCATGAATTATTAAGTTTCATGGATGCCTACTGAGGCTACAACCAGATATCCATGGACCTGACCAATGAAGAAAAGATAGCCTTTATCACTAATAAGAAGACCTATTGTTATAAGGTCATGCCCTTTGGATTGAAGAATGCTGGGGAGACATAACAGAGGATGGTCAACAAAATGTTTGAAGACCAGATTAGAAAGATGATGGAAGTATACGTTTATGATATGATGACTAAGATCCTCAAGGCTTACATACATGTGTCCGACCTTGAGCGCACCTTTGACACGATGGACAAGTACCGGATGAAGCTCAACCCCTCCTAGTGTGTCTTCGGCATGGGGGTAGGTAAGTTTTTAGGATTTATTGTGAATCACAGAGGGATTAAAGCCAATCCAGAGAAGATCAGGACTTTTTGGAAATGAATACTCCTATGATAATAAAGGATGTAATGAGACTCACCGTAAGAGTGGCAACACTAAACATGTTTGTCTCTAGAGCCACTGATAAATGCCTTCCTTTCTTCAGAATATTGAGAATTTTTTTTGAATGGAATGAGGAGTGTGATAAAGCCTTCAAGGATTTGAAGTTCTACCTCGGCTCCCCACTCCTACTATCAAGACCAATTCAAGAGGAGAGATTGTATCTTTATTTAGCAGTATCTGAGTCGGCCATTAGTGCCGTTATTGTAAGAGAAGAGGATGGAATCCAAAAACCAGTGTATTTTAATAATAAGGCACTCTAAGGGGCTGTGAAGAGGTAACCCAAGATGGAAAAGTTAGCCTACGCACTGATCCATGCCTTGAGGAAAATGAAGCCTTACTTTCAGGCTCATACCATGGTGGTCCTCATAGACTCACCCCTCAGACAAGTTATTCACAAGCCTGAGAAGTCAGGAAGACTGATGGCATGGGCATTCGAATTAGGAGAGTTCGACATCGTCTATTAGCCAAGAACATCCATCAAAGGACAAGACCTAACGAACTTTGTGGACAAATTCAGTTGGGACGAGGCCAGCATAGAAGATGTTGAGGCTACTTATGAGCAAGAAAGTAGAGCATGTCCTCCCCTACCCAGTACGAGACGAGTTCAACAAGAATCAAAGTATCTAAGAATGAGGAGGAAAAGTATATTTTCAAGAATGGAACCCCGAAAAAGGATAGTTTTCACCAAATGGTAATATATGGAGTCTCTTTGTTAATGGGTTTTCATGTGAGAATGGAAGCGGTGCAGGATTGATAATGTCGGGCCCAGATGGAACTGATATTGAGTATACATTGAGGTTTAACTTCAAGGATTAAAATAATGAATATGAGTATGAGGATCTCCTAGCAGGCCTCTCCCTTTCTCGGACCCTAAATGTTGACCAACTCCTTATGCATAGTGATTCTAGGTTAGTTGTCAACCAAATTTTGGGGGTGAATGAGGTCAAAGATGGAAGAATGAAAAGGTACTTGGGAAGGGTCGAGACAGCACTACAACTGTTTTCTGAAGTGAGGCTGAAGATGATACCCCAACTAGACAATGACCGACCCGGTGACCTTATAAAGCTGCCCTCAGCTACAAGAACAGAGATCAAAAGGACAGTGCCGATAGAAATCTTACACCGGCCGACCATTGAAGAGGAGGATAGCGCTCCAGAGTTCTGTTTGAATTTGAACATGGGAACCTCCTATATGGATCCACTCATCAGGTATATAAAGGATGGGGAGTTTCCAGAATCAAAGATCGAGAAAAGGAAGTTGAGATAAAAGCTATTAAGTTCTCCATCATAGGAGAGACTTTATACGAGAAAGGGTTTTTTCTTCCTCTGCTCAGATGTGTCCATCCATATGAGGTTATGTATGTCCTGAAGGACGTGCATGAAGGCTCCTACTCCAGTCACGTTGAGGGAAGATCTTTGTCTATGAGGATTCTTACCCAGGGGTATTGGTGGCCGACCTTGGATAAGGATGCTACTGCATATGTCAAGAAATGCAAAAAGTGCCAGAGGTTTGCTACCATTCCTCACTAGCCTCATCAACCTCTGACCTCCATTACCTCTCCTTGGCCATTTGTGGTGTGGGGAATTAATTTAGTAGGACCTTTGCCCAGAGCTGTAAACAATTATCGTTATCTGATCGTGGTGATAGATTACTTTTCAAAGTGGGTGGAGACCAAGCCAAAGATTATAATTACGGAGTTGAAAACCTTCCCTACCTCCCTAGAAAAAAACCACGAAAGGGTCGACATCAAGAAATTCTTCTCCTCTTCTGTCCGACCCCAAGCTAACGGGAAAATGGAAGTAACAAACATAACGATTCTTGATGGAATCAAGAAGAAGTTAGAGGATGCAAAGGGGATATGGATCGAAGAAGTGTATGTTGTCTTATGGGCCTACAGGATAACGAAGAGGACTCCTACCGGGGAGACCCCATTTATGCTTGCTTATGGCTCTGCCTACTCATAAGGTCCAGACCTACGAACCTAAAAATAATAGTGATGAGTGGACGCTTGATTTAAATCTTATATAAGAAATAAGAGAAGACGTTAATGTTAGGCAAGTTCCCTACCAGCAAAGAACATTGAGATTCTACAACTAGAGAGTTAAGACTCGACCACTGAAAGTAGGTGACCTAGTGTTAAAAAAGACGTGGGAGAATCCTAATAAGCTTCATCCAAATTGGTACGTCCCGTATAGAGTGGTTGAAGAGGTGGTACCAGGGAGATACCGATTGGAGAATCTAGAAGGAGAACCCTTCTCCGACCCATGGAACGCTAACCACCTCAAAAATTATTACTAGTAAGAATTCAATTATGTTAGTTTTCTTTCAGTTTCATTGTACTACATATGTATGAAACCCAGATGAATGAAATTCAATGAAAATATCAATGTGTTCTCTCATATGTTGTCTATTTATTTGAATGATTATTTTTTGTATGTGTCATCTTGTCTGAAGCTACAAAACATCATTCGTGGTGAAGTTGGCTTAAGTAGCTTTCGTTGATACGACAACCTAGACGAGTTCAACCTCGTCCATGGGTTGTCAATAACATCAAAAGACATTCATTATTAAACATCATTCATTTTTTAGATTAACTCTCTCAGCTGTAAACGACAGTGCATGAACGAGACGACACTCATCCATACACTCTAAAAAATGATGAGAGATGGCTTATGATATAATACCATGATTTGGTGAATAAAATTAAAAATCACTTAATTGTGATTCATTATTAAACATCATTCATTTGGCGGATTAACTCTATCGGCTGTAGACGAAAGTGCATGGACGAGACGACACTCACATATACTCTAAAAACTACGAGAGAGGACATATTCTATAACACCATGATTTGGTGAATGCAAATTAAAAATCACTTAATTGTGGTTCATTATTAAACATCATTCATTTAGTGGATCAACTCTCTTGGTTGTAGACGACAGTGCAGGGATGAGACAACACTCATCCATACATTCTCAAAAACGATGAGAGAGGACTTATGCTATAACACCATGATTTGGTAAGCGCAAAATTAAAATCACTTAATTGTGGTTCATTATTAAACATCATTCATTTGTTGGATTAACTCTCTCGACTATAGACGACAGTGTATGGACGAGACGACACTCATCCATACACTCTAAAAAATAATGAGAGAGGACTTATGTTATAACACCATGATTTGGTGAACTCAAATTTAAAATCATTTAATTGTGGTTCATTATTAAAACATCATTAGTTTGGTGGGTTAAATCTCTCAGCCGAAGATGATAGTGCATGGACGAGATGACACTCATTCATACACTCTAAAAAATGATGAGAGAGGGTTTTTTAATTATAAATTTGGTTCATCAATCCATTGGCCAGAGATGATGAAATTACAAATTATGGTTCATACCAAGAAAGCATAAAAAAGTTGATAAAAGCAGAGACACGACTTGAGAATATTGAGCAAGCACAATATAGGTGAAAGAAAGTTTAGCAAGATTACAAAAGTTGAAGGCCGTAAAAGGACGGGAGTCACATTACATAAAAAAGTTACACCAAAAAAGAAGATGAAATGAGATACATAAAAGTTGCATAGAATCAGAGCTACAAAATGTCATCACCACCAGATGGGGCGATCCTTTACCAGCTACTTGAGTCTCCCCCCCAATCCCAGAATTTGTTATCTCGGCACCATCGTCACCAAGACCAAGGTCAGCCGTGTTCTCTTTCTTCTCTGCGACCTCAGGGAGATTAGTCTCTGTGACAGCAGTGGGGTCCTCGACCTCGGCCAAGGCCATATGTAGACGCGTATCACTAAAGTTGAGATATGCAAAGTCATCAGGGGAAAGATCCGCAGTCTCGGCATACTTAAGGATAGCCCATCGGCCGGTAGTTTTAATGCCCCTCTCTAGACACTCAAAGCCGAGCTCGACAAATCCTTGAATTCAACTATAGCTTGTTCCTTAGCATCCTTAAAAGCAATTTTATTTTTAGATTGCCTTTTTTCGACTAGGGTCTTTAGAGTGTTGGCATGAATCGTCATCATATTGTTAATTTTGGTGTTTGCCTCTTATAAAACCCAGTTGGCAGTCTGTAGCTCAGTTCGGAGGTTACTGTCCATTGTGACATCATCTCTTCCCTTTTGAATTAAGGGCATAGTTTTGTTGATCCAATCTCACATCCTGTGCAAAGAGACTATACCTTGCAAAATATGAGAAGACAAGTCAGTACGAGGTATCATCAAAGACGAGACATCACTTTGAAATTTCCTAGAAAGATATCTGAACAGCTCTGTGGATGGAAAACTCAGTCAGCAACGCTATATCCATCGACTAAAGGAAGCACTTATGGAACTCAGACATGATACATCTGATGGTGTCGATGGCCTGTCTGCTATGTCAATTGACGCAATCGTTGGCAATCTTTAGCTGCGATAGCCTGATAGCAAGCACATCTTCAGAAGAGATTAAAATGGCTTTATCTTGATGACCTTGCTTTGAAGGATGAGTTGTGGTAATTTCATCAACTCGGGTTCTTTTTTTCTTCTTCCCAACTTTATGAACTCGACTGGGTACACCTGCAGATGCCTTTTTGGTTGCTGGAGGAGTAGGGAGTTCATTCCTCTGCCCATGCTTGCCTGCGAACTTGCTAAAGTTGGGGCTACCATTTCCCAAAGAGTATCGACGATGCCTTTCGGATGACCTGCAAATGATAGACCTGAGAAGTTAGTCACAAATATCTGAGAAATATGAAGCTATACTTGGCAAGGTTTATTACTTACACAACTCCTCCAAGGGTCTAATATCTAGACCTGTCTGAGTTAGATAATATGGATTCATCAGGTGCTCAAGCTGAACTAGACGAACTTTCTCACCCTATCCCCATATCTTATTAACCTTCTCATAAGCATTAGGGTTCAAAAATGGGCCTAATTTGGCCGACGCTGAGACCTTGCCAAACCTCAGAGGAGTCCTAGGCTCAGAGGTCCCGGAAGCTTGAGTGGGCTGAACTCCCAAGCCCTAGAAATAAAAAAGTAGAGAGGCTTCCAATAATGGTTGGAAGTTTGGGTAACTAGTAGAAGCTTCTTCTCAGATTTCCTAGCTACGAGGTGGTAGTAGCCAGGTTGGGTCTTTGAGGACGATGGTGTGTAGAAACCAAGAAAAATGTTTAGTGGAAGGTTAGTTTGGTGAACAGTCCTCAAAAGTATGATGGAACCAAGGATGACCCTCCAAGAATTTGGAGAAAGCTGAGAGGGGTGAAAGCTTGAGATGGGCCAAGATGGACCGGATTATAGGATGGATGGGAAGCTGAAAGCCGAGATTAAACATTTTCTTATAAAAACAAACTTCTCCTTCTCGACCGTGAAACACTCTCTCATCCTTATCAGGGTTTCTCATGGAAATAGAGGAATCTATCCCATATAACTGCCTCCAGACCAAGAGCTCGACGTCAGACACTGTGCTCTCATACTCCCCAGCCACTGAAGTATCAACCTCACTCCCTTCACTACTAATTTCTTGAGCCTCGACCTGAGGATTATTTTGAGTCTGTGGATTATCTGGGTAACCACTTGGGAACCTTTCTGCAAACTTGGCCCTAGTTGCGATCGATAAGGGAATTGCATCCACAGGGGGTGGATGGAATTACCACATTAGGCTCAATAATATGAACAGAGTCAGAGTGATTTGAAACCTCATCTCTATGAGATGAAGAGACAAGAGAAGTGTCCTCGTATTCGTCTGATCCTCCAGAGTAAGCCATCGCCTCCTCTTACAAGTCTAAACTCTCGGCTGCTTGAGATGTAGACATAGGGCCATTTGAGGGAGAGGACGACACAAACATGGGATCACTTGGTTCAGCAACTAGGGGATCGCAAGGTTCAGTGGCTTGAGAATAGATGACAGCCAAGGGGGAGGATAAGAAGGACAAAGTGGAAACGCTTTGAACTTATGCCTCTCATCCTCTTCAAACTCTATCCTCCTAATATGTTCGAAGAACTTATCTTTAACACTAGGAAATTCCTCGTCTAACTTGTAAAGATGTCTTAACATCAAAGGCTAAGTTTTTACATGGAATTTTATATGGAAAAAGGCACATACAGTTTACAACATTGACCAAGGATGATTGAAGATTAAACAAGAAGTTGAAAGGCTTTTAGTTAAGAACTTCAAGAACAGTTTGAAGCTCGTCGGAGAAGATGATCGAGGCTCGCCTAAAAATGTTTGAAAAGACTCAAAAAGCCCTAAAAACCTTCCAAGATATTGCTTACCACCTGAGATGTCCTAATAAGGGGCTGATCTTCACCCCCGAAACACCCTAAACTCTATCAAAAAGTTAAAACCTCACCAGAAAATTGTGTTCTTTAACCAGAAATGCAAAATGTAGTAGGTTGAACAAACCTAAAAAGAAAAGTTATTGAGATAAGGGAAATAGAAAAGATACCTTGGAGGTTGAGCGCGGTAAAGAGGAAGATGAAGAAGCTAGATGCATAGGAGGTTAGAGAGAGAAAATAAGGCGGGAATGTTTGAGAAAATGAAGAAGAAAGAGAAAATCTCAGTTTTAAATACCAAGGCAATGATGGGACACATATCCCAAGATGCATCATCATTTGGAGACACAAAACCCAAAGATTTCAGTAGTCAAGTCAGACTTGGGCAAGAATCTACCCAACCAAAACTATGACATGTGTTGCCCTCTGATATATCAAGATGCATCCAGAAGAGGCGTTAGAGACACATCATAAAGGGGCATTGCCGACTCGTATCCCTCAGCCACATCTTCACATAAATGACTGAGTGCTATGGGGTGATTGATATGCCTAAATATGACCTCATCACAGGACAAGACAGCTCTAATCCGAATAGCCGAGCTTATGAACAAAATCATAGGTCTCTTCTAAGACTCGTCTAAGACCAAGGTTAGCCTTATACGTAGAACCTCAGCTATGCAGAAAGTTGAGACTTTAAAAAGGAGTCACAGGTCTCTTCTAAGACTCGTTTAAGACCAAGGTCAGCCTTATAGGTAGAGCCTCGGCTATGCAGAAAGTTGAGACTTTAAAAAAGAGTCACACCAGCAAAGGGCATCTCTTATGCTGTCTCCCAGCCAATACCCTAAGTCGACCATCTTAGCCAACCTTGGCCTCAGCTCCTCAGGCTGAGACTATACTTGTCAGTTTCACGTGTAAGGTCAAGTGCTCCATCAATAACCTCATACTCGGCCAGGACGAGACATCTGTAGATGACACCATGACTAGAGGAGCAGTAAAAGGTACCAAGGTGACATGTCCCACATGAGTAATTCAGTTATAACTAAGATTATTCTCCTCACGTGAAGGGAGTTTTCATCATCATTACATACATATACATGAACAACTGTCACTACCTGAGTGGATGCCCTCATATGTGCATGCCTTTAACATGCTTGGGGGTGTATTACACCCCCTAGGCACTATATAAGTCCTTCATCTTCTTCATTGTAAAAGATTGATTAATTCAAACCCTAGTTAAAACTCTGCTCATTTGTATACGAAAGAGAGAGAGAGAGAGAAATATTGTGTTATAACCAGGTAGTTAGATCCATATTTATTGGTGGATTTCATTCACACACACAATGAACGTAAGCTTCAACCGAACCACTTAAATTCGGGTGTTCATCATCTTCACCTCATCCCCTTCTCTATTAATTTACTGTGTGATTATTACCATTATTGTATACCTATTTGAGATTCATAGTGATACCATTTCTGGTATCATTAATGAGATCCCTTCATTCCTAAAGAGCAAACCTATGTAGTAGAAATGAATAAAACTTGGAAAAGAATGGTCCTTAAAAATCAAAGACAAATTTGTAAAATAGTTAAACGTGGACCTTATTTCGTGGTCGCGAATATGCTTCTGGCTTAAAAATATCGTTCCCATACCGAAATTGGAAGGGAAAGTCTAAATGTGCGTCAATTACTTCTGCCCAACTTTGGCATGATCATTAATAACACTAGCATTTTTGCCATCGGGTCATTTGTCAACAATTTTTCCTGGTATAATCTGATTAAGATGTATCATGATCATCAATAAAATACTACCTTCATCACCCCGTGGGGAACCTTTTACTACACCGGCATACTATTCGGTCTAAAAAATGCAACAACTACTATTTATGACCTTATCTATAAGGAATTCAAGGTCTATGTCGATGACATGATCATAAACTCCAAGACTTGAGAAGGTCACGTTCCATCCCTGAGGAAGTTCTTCGAGCGGATATGACAATACAAAATGAGACAAACCCCATAGAAATACATCTTCGGTGTCACCAAGGGTAAAATCCTCAAATTCATGGGCAAAAAAAATGGAATTGAGTTAGTCCTCACCAAACTAAAATCCATACTCAAGATTCCACCACCCGAATAGAGAAAGAAGTGCGTGGATTCTTGGGCAAGATCCTATACATTAGTTGGTTCATCAACCGACTGACCTCTATCTACGAGACTATTTTTAAAGTTTTCCTAAAGGATTCAATCAAAGTTTTGAATGAGGCATGTTAGGAAGACTTTTATCAGATAACACAATACCTTACCCAACCTCTGGTACTCATTCCTTCGCATCAAGGTATCCTCCTCCTCATATACTTGATTATCATCGATACTGCAGTAGGGGATATGCTGGCCTAGTACATTTAGGAATCTCATAAGGAGAGATAAATCTACTACTCTAGTCAAAAGCTAGATGGGTACGAGGTGAGCTACACCGCTTTAGAGAATTCACGTGTCTCCTGAGTGTAGTTCATGCAAAAGGCTTCGACACTACATGATTGCATTCCCTCATCAATATGGTTTCCCAATAGATCCAATAAAATACTTGTTAGAGAAGCTCACTCTATCTAGTTCCATGTCCCATTGGCTAATGTCATTGGCCGAGTTTGATATCATGTATGTCATATAGAAGGCTATGAAAGGGATATCCATCTCTAATTACCTTATCGACAATCCCATGGAGGTAACAGAGCTTTAGATTTCTAAATTCCCGGATGAAGACATCCTTTGCACATCTTACGAGGACCTCAAGTCGCAAATGTTCTTCGACAGAGTTATAAACAAGAAAGGGTACGGTATTGGGATAATCCTGATCTCCCCTAATGATTCTCACACTCCCATCATCGTAAAACTGGATTTCCCTTGCACCAATAACATGACACAATATGAGGCATGCACCGTAGGGCTCAAGATTGTCCTTAAAAAAGGAACAAAATGCATGGATGTCTATGGGGACTCAACCCTCACCGTGGGGAAGATTCTTAAGAAATGTAAAGTCAAAGATGAGAATCTCTTAGCCTTACACGCTCACCCTAAAGAGCTCACCTCCAAATTCAAAGATGTCACCTTCCATTACTTTGTTCTCTCCAAGAATAGCCTAGCTGATGCACTGGTAGACTTGGCCTCCATAGTCGACATTCCTGAAGGAATAATTATGGCCCCTTTTCTGGTCCAAAAATAAGATACACCCACTCACTGCTACCACATTGATCTCACCACAGAAGAGGATCCAAACATAATTTGATTGTGGTACATTTAGCGCCTCCTCATACATGGTAGGTATCCACGAGATGCTAATAACAAAGATTGTGCGACCCTTTGTAAGTTAGCTGCTTAGTACATTGTCTACAACAAGGCACTCTTCAAGAGAAATTTTGATTGAATCCACTTGAATTTCATACCAGGGGATGGAATCGAAGAACTGATGTAGATATCCATAATATTGAATATGGGACCCACATGAACGGTTATATTCTTGCCAAGAAGATCATCCATCAAGGGTATTACTAAACCACCATGGTTCAAGATTGCACTACTTTTGTTCGAAGACGCCTCAAAAGCTAGTAGTTTCTAACCTTCAGCACTTTCCTCCTCGAAAGCTATACACCAGACTTCTCCCTGGCCCTTATCCACATGGGGTATAAATATCATCAGGAAAGTAACTCCCAAAGCTTCAAGTGGGCATGAAATCATCCTGGTCATCATTGACTACTTCACAAAATGGATCGAAGTCGAGTCATACACAGTACTTAATTCAAATAAAGTATCCAAATTCATCAAAATGAACATCATCTATCGCTGCAAAGTTCCCCGTGAGTTGGTGTCAGATAATGGGCTCCATTTCAAAGCTAAGGACACAGAAATAATTAACGAGTACGAAATTCTTAGGAATAAGTCCTCTTCTTACTAACTTCAAACCAATGGGGCTATCTAAGCCACTTATAAAAGCCTCAAGACCATTATTATCAAGATGACCAAAAGATGCAGAGACTGAGCCGATCAGATCCTGTACGACCTTTAGGGATACAATTCCTTCATCAGAAAACCCACTCGGGTTACTCCCTATTCTCTGGTATATGGCATGGAGGTGTTACTCCTTATCAAACTTGAAATACTTTTCTATGGGTATGATTGAAAGTTAGGCCAGGGAAGAAGATTGGCATCGAAACCATTACAACGAACTTGCACTCTTAGGTGAAAGCAGGTTGAAGTCCCTATACCACATACAAGGGTATCATTGGCATATTACATGGTCATTCAATAAAAAGGTTAAGGATCACGGTGTTGAAGAAGGAGATATTTTCCTCAAGGAAATCATATAACCTGTATGGGATCTGAGAGGAAAGTTCAAGCACCATTAGAGTGGCCCTTACATCGTAAAGAAAATCCCCTCTAGCTGTACCTCTATGCTCATAGACATCAATGGAGAAGAAATAGGGCGTCTAGTCAACTTGGATAGTCTCAAAAAGTTTTAACTCTCATCGTACTATGACTCTTGTCACCTCCTTCTATTCTAAAAGAAAAATAATCTCTCTCTTTCTTCTCTAATCAGAACAATGTAGGACTTGATTTTATTAGAAATGTACCCACTTTTTCAATACAGAAGTTCACATTTTTCAAAAGTAACAGAGGTAAGTAGGTAGCCTATAAGACACACATGGGCACATTCCTTTCTTTCTCACAAAATGCTATTCTTTTCTCACTCCGAGAATGGTAGTCTCCCTCATCATTTAACTGAATGAAAGGATTATGTATGCCTTAGTGATCGGTATCGATAGTTTAAACAAAAGAATTAATTAAAGACAAAAAAATACATTGAAATCATTATTCTCTATATTTAAAATAAGGGTACAACTATTACATGAGATATAAGTAATGGGAATGAAAAACAACCCCCTCCCTTATAAGACTCATAAAAACATCAAAACCTAAATATCCCATACCATTACCAGATTCACAAAAAAGGAAAAACAACCTTCTCACAAATATCTCAAAACTTACACAACCTTCTCCAAATATTAACCACCCCATCTCATACCCAAGACATGCCTTTAACTGTCTGATGGACCTGCTTCATTATCATTGACTATCCTTGAAGGGACCTAAGAATCCTACTCCTAGTTGTGACTCCGAAACCTCTTCGTGCAGTAATAAGCCTTTATCAGCTTGGATGAAACCACAACACCTTCCTCTAAAGTGTCAAACATATCAAGCCATACCTGACCTGTTTCTTCAATAAGAATCTTCACAACCAAACACTTCATCAGCCACTTTAGATAATCCTCGTATATGCACCCAGTCTCACTAATATATTTAGAAAGATGGGTACACAGTCGGTGATGCTGCCATAAAGTCCCCAATATCATTCCCAGCAATTCAGTCAAGTCCTCCATCGGAAAGAAGTTGGTTATGAATGGAGGAATAAGTTCCTCCTATCCCGCTTGGCATAGAAGCCATGATGGGAGATAGAAAGAGGTCTGATGAAGGCTCACCAGCTGCACATACTAGTAATCACCTAGTCGTGAGACACCCCTATATTTGGAGATTATTTACTTTCCTCCTTTGTATATATCATTTCCAAAATATAGACTTTTATTTATAAAAAAATAATCTATTAGTAAAAAAAATCCTTCTTAAGTCTTTCTTCTATTTCTTCTATTTTATCTTATCATTGCAATAAATGAAACCTCAATAAAAAATTCAAGTGCATGTTGGGTAAGCCACTAAATCAAGATAATTAAATAAAAAGATGAATTTTATATATACTTGTAAAAAACGATTACATTTTTTTCTTTAGGTTTAGAAAAGAAGAAAAATAAAAAGAAAACAAAAAAGATAAATCGAGACGCAACCCAAACCCTCCAAAATCTTAATAAAATATCCACCCCAGGAGCCCCGATTAACATCCTTCCCCCAATGACATGAGGTAGACTCCTGCTTCTAAAACTGGATCTATCCTCAGATATAGCTGGTGGCACTAGGCAAGGACTAGCCGACTTCCTCACATAGTCAGATACTGATGCCATCCGATCCCGAATGTCCCGTATCTAGGTTATCGATATGAAAATAGTTTGTAAAAGAATTAAATCACCAAAGGCAAGCAAATCAGTAATGAAGAAAATCGGAAGTATGAAAGAAAAAAGTAATATATATCCCCAGAGCACCTCCTCGGGAAGACCTATAAAGCTTTATATATTCGCGTTAGGGAGATGAGGCGTCGACACCACCTCCCCACTGTGCACCCAAATATGAAAAGAAGGGGTGGAAAATGGTGGAAATGAATATTCTCTGCTTCCATTGCCAAAACCCCATTCTATGTGTCGATGTTGCTGATATGATGGTACCCTCCCAGATCCTGCTGTTGGTGGAGGAATACTATCCACACCATAGATACATAACGACATTAACCAGTTGGTCGCAAAGTCTAGGTAGTCGTAGCCTACCGTCATGTCAGTATAGTGCATATAGGGATCTCCTTCCATCGTCGCCACCCTCGTTTCATCAGACATCTCCTTCACCCGCCTCATATACTCTGTGGGTGCCAATGGTGGGACCTCCACCTCACCCTCTATAAATTTCCTCCCAAACTTCTCTCCTATGTTCAATACATACCCAAACTCGTTCGATAATAGCCTCCTCGTCTAAGCATGCATGCCCGTGATCCCTGCGGCCCTTAAAGACAAATGCCAAGGGTAGAAGATCACCTCTTTCCACAACAATAGTCAGTAATCTATGGGCAGTAACCCTTTGACTCCCCTAAAAAGCCTAAGATTCCGTGTCATATGTCGAGAAACACCCATTGACTATGCCTATAAGTATCCCCCTTAAAATTTCATAATAAAAATTCAAGAAAAAATTAACAATTACTGAAAAAATTCACAAAAAGTCCCCACATGGCGGACTACATCACTACCTTGATGAAACTCACTAAAATTCATGAAAACCACTTACAAAATTCTTATCACTAGCACAATCCCTAGCATGATCAGAAACAAAGTTAATCAGCACTTACAAAGCTCTCATCACCAACATACTCCCCAACAAAGTCAAAATTTGAGTGCGCAAGAACTCGTAATACAAATACCTTCCCTAGAGGAGAAAGGATTAAAGAAAACTCCTCGTTAGAAACTCTTTAAGTCCAGATAATTTTCTATATCCTTGTAATTGAACTCGACCCCGAATTGCTCGTCTCAACTCCTTAGGTCCGCTAAATCGACCTTAAACCCCTATATCGGTCACCTTAACTCTTTAGGTACGTGGAATTGTCCTTGGTCCATAAAATTGACCTCAATCATCTGAATCGGTTATCTTAATGTCCTAGGTCCGCATAATCAACATCGACCCTCTGAATCGGTCTTCTTAATTGATCTAGGTTCGTAGAATTGACCTCAATCCTCTGAACTGGTCATCTCAACCTTTTAAGTCCACATAACTGACTCAACTCTCTAAATTAGTCACCTTAACTCTTTAGGTCGAAAAAATTAACCTAGGTCTGTAGAATTGACATCGACCCTCTGAATCAGTCCCCTTAATCAACCATCTTCAAAATCACCAACAAGGTCCCTAACCCTTAAATATCAATGAGATGTATATATTTAGATACCCTTTTCTTATTTCAATAACTTCATTGAGGGGCTCTATAGATCCCCCATCCTAGTACCCCATGAATACATCCTTAGGTCCTTAACACTTCTCCCCCACCATAAGACCCTAAATCCTATTCCAAACCCTAATCTAGAGGCCATTGAATACTCTGGAGCACCATTTGACCCCGGTTAACTCTCCAACTCGAGATAAAATCATTGAAACATCATAGAGCTTTGAATTCCATTTCTAATGGTCCATATCGTGTGCGTATCGGCCTCATGGTTCTCATGTACTGATCTTTTTACTCTAAATCCTAATTCAGAGGTCATCGGGCACTTTTAAACCCCATTTAACCTCAATCAATCCTCCAAACCAATAGAAGCTCATTGAAAACTCATAGGTATCTAATTAACCTTTCCAATAGTATATACCATGCATGAATCGGCCTTAT
Organism: Sambucus nigra; assembly: GCA_949130495.1. Taxonomy (NCBI): domain Eukaryota; kingdom Viridiplantae; phylum Streptophyta; class Magnoliopsida; order Dipsacales; family Adoxaceae; genus Sambucus; species Sambucus nigra. The sequence goes on from OX422207.1 coordinate 416,096,753, forward strand.
GTTTGCATGTGGTCACCTTTTTACTCCGAGACCTAATCAATAGGCCACCGAGCGCTTTCGAGCCCCGTTCAATCTTGGTCAGCTTTCCAAACTGAGCGAAGCTTATTAAAATATTATAGGGCTTTGAATACCCTTTTCACCCATCCTACCCTTTTGGTTTCTCATGGGCGTGTGTTAATCTTCTTCTATTAAACTGTGTGAAGTGTGTGCTTATGTGCATAATATAAATCGAGAATGGAATCACTCAACTCGCGTCATGGACAAAGGCGGGATGACGCGGTGAGGCCATCATTAGGAGTGTTCATAAAATAGTAATTCAAAGTAAAATGTAAGTGTTTGTTGATTCAAAAGTCGTTATAGAAGAATGAATATGCATATCGGACAAGATACAAGCAATCAAGCAAGCATATAAATTATATATTGAGAATATATAATAAGAACAAGGTAACAAATGTATATGGAAGGACTCGAGTCTAGGGATATACCCAAGATGTCTACATTGCCCGAGGGGGCATCAACATCCACATAGTTTGAAGATAATACAAGGTGGGGTTCAACCCATAAATCCAACCGGGGACTTTTCTTATATGTGTGTGTGTAGAAAATGCGTTTCAGTGTGAGAAAATGTGATGAGAATTACCCATTTGGAATTTATAAGTAAACCCTTTTTTTCTTGTTTTTAGGTTTTATTATAATAATAAAGTATGTGCAAATACTAATAATAAAAAGTTTGAAGTTAAGGTGTGTGATGTAATGAAGTAAAGTATTAAAGTTGAAATGAAGTAACTAATGCACAAATAAGAGAATTTAAAGACAAAGGGGGAGAATTGGACCTCCTAATGAAGACTTAGAATGGATCTTTCTTATAGATGTGCTAATCTCATAATGAGGTGATGGTGGTATGAGGATATGGGTGATAATTTACTAAAAGGAGTATGAAAATGATGGAAGGAATGTGGAAATATGCTTATTAACAGGGTAACAACTCTGAATTTGAGAGAATATTCTTTAAATTGCTGAGAGGGGTTCTCAGGGGTTCCCTTCAAAGTGAGGTGATGGACTCTATTAATAGGGCCAAGGGGGTGCCGATCGACATGGTCCTAGACGTACCTGTCAGTATTGAACCCCAGACTCACTACCAATAGGTAGGGTACTCGGGGTGGCATTCATTAGTCTGAGGAAGGTTTTTCAAAAAGAGGACATAAAATGTGAATTGTAAGTCAGAATAGTGCATAAGGTGGACCATTGGAAAGGGTATTCATTGTCCTTTAAGAATCCATTAAGGAAATCTTGAGTTTGAGAGTTGACTAAGGTCTAACAGAGACCGAAGTGTTCGTTGGTCACTTGATAAAAAATTCCCGAAGGAAAATAAATCATTCGTCCGAACCGTAAGGATGATTCACACATATGACAGACCATTGGAGAGGGTATTTAGTGAGATTTTGAGACTTCATTCATCATCATTCGGTTCAGAAAGTTGACCTAGGTTCAACGGGGCCTGGAAGCGCCCAGTTGTCCTTTAGAGTAAAATAGGTTGTTCATTTATACCGTAAGGCTTATTCATGCATGGTGCAAACTACTAAAAAGGGTATTCAGAGCCTTCAGATATTCATTCAGCTTCATTCAAGCTAAAGAGTTGACTGGGGCTCGAGATTTCTCGTGGCCTCGAGATTAGTTTTTGAGGTAATATGGATCATTCATCCATACCGTAAGGCCAATTCATGCATGGGATGGATCGTTGGAAAGGGGATTCAGAGGCCTTTAAAGATTCATTGAGTTTTTCCTTAGGAGAGGAAGTTTACTGGAGTCAAATGAGGCTCGAGAGAACCCAATGGCCTCCAGATTAGTTTTTGATAGTAAAACGAACCATTCGTCTAATCCATAAGGCTAATTCAGGCACGAGGAGGACCGTTGGAAAGGGGATTCATAGCCCTTTGAAGATTCATTGTGCATTTTCTCAGGCGAGGAACTTGACCAGAGTTAAACTGGTTCCACAAGATCCTAATGGCCTCCAGATCATTTTTAATAGTAAAATGGAGCGTTCGTTCAAACTGTAAGACCAATTCATGCATGGGAAGGATCATTGGAAAAGGGATTAAGAGATATTAAAAAATTTATTGAGATTTAGCTCAGGTGAGGAAGTTTACCTGAGTCAAATGGGGCTCGAGAGCGCTTAGTGACCTCCATATTAGTTTTAGGGTAAAATGATCATTCGTTCGAACCGTAAGGTCGATTCACACACGGGACATACCATTGGAAGGGGAGTTCAGAGCCCTTCAAATATTCATTGAGCTTTCACTTTGGTGAGAAAGTTGATCGAAGTCAAATGGGGCCCGTGAGTGCCCGATGGCATCTAGATCGTTACTCGTAGTATGACCTAAGTTTTGTGGTGAATGAGTGATAGGGACCTAAGGATGTGCTTAGGGGGTCCTAGGATGGGGTGTCTATAGAGAGATCTCAATGGGTGATCTTGGAATAAGCGAAGTTTATCAAATGATAGACACCATATCGACGTTGCGGAGGAGGATTTTAGGTCAATTTTATGGACCTAGAGGGTGGGATTGATCAATTAAAAGGGTTGAGCTTAGTTTTTACAATTTAAGGAGATGAAGGTAACTGATTCAGCGGGTTGAGGTCAATTCTGAGGACTTATGGAGTCGAAGATGACCGATTTAGTGGGTCGAGTATGTGTTACAATTGGTTATAAGGGGCTAGGGATACCAATTCTGCGGGTCAAGGTTGATTTTAATGACCTAAGGAGACGAGGATGATTGATTTTAGCGAGTTGAGGTGAACTCTCAAGTTGTTCTAGGGATGACCAATTCAGTGGGTCGAGGCCAATTCTAAGGACCTTGAGTTGTGACAACCAATTCTTAGGGTCGAGGTTAATTCTAAGGACCGTAAGTTGTGATAACCAATTCTGAGGGCCGAGGTTAATTTTGAGAACCTTAAGTTGGGACGACCAATTTTGAGGGTCGAGGTCAACTATAAGGACCTTAAGTTGGGATGACCAATTTTGAGGGTCGAGGTCAATTATGAGGACCTTGAGTTGGGATAACCAATTCTAAGGGTCAAGGATAATTCTAAGAACCTTAAGTTGGGGCGACCAATTCTGAGTGTCGAGGTTAAAACTGAGGACCATAAGTCTTGATGACCAATCCTGAGGGTCGAGGTCAATTCGAAGGACCTTAAGTTATGATAACCAATTCTGAGGATCGAACTCAACTCTGAGGACCTTAAGTTGGGATAATCAATTCTGAGGGATGAGTTCAATTCCGAGGACCTTAAGTTGTATGACCAATTTTGAGGATCGAGGTTAATTCTGAGGATCTTAAGTTATAGCATGGGGAAGTCATCTCCTGAGGAATTTAAGTTTCCTGCGGTTCCACTGAGGATTGTGTTGTTTGAGACTCCACGGGGGGATGCTTTATTTTTGGTATTCTGGATGGGAATAGTTGTAGGCTTGGATGTGGGCACATTATTGGTTGTGCTTGTGGAACATGCTGAGAATAGGTGTTTACGATTAATTCTGTTGGGGATAAGAGCATCAGATTAATTCGATTGGGGATTTTGAGAGTTTATAAAGGGCTTAGGGATAAAAAAATATTTTCTTAAGGAAAATAATGTTCCATATTTTTAGGAATTTATGGGAATTTTTCTATGAAATTTTTGGATTTTCTAGCATTTTCTGGCATTTTTTGTACAAAATTTGGAAAAGGGCGTCAATAGATAGTATTGGGATAGTTCTAATTGGCAAGGGCACAAAGTCCTGGGCTTCCTCAAGAAGAGGAAAAGGTAGCTATCGATCGGTATGGTTAGGGGCTTCAAAACTTTTCTTTTGGGTGGATTATTGAATATTTGTTAGGGATGTAGGTGACCTTCTATTCCTGGAGTTTTCCTTCAGGGACTACATTGGCTACTTGCTTAAAAGTGTAAATAAGGAGATTGCTGGTGCATGAGGCGGTGTCTGGGTTGATGAGGCTTACGGATGAGGTGACATTCATTTATGGTTCTTTGCTTTTGAGATTTTCTTGCATATTGTTGTTATGACTGGAGGAGCTTAGTGTGGACCATGTTCTGTACTTGATGCATTGAATTTCTTTGTACATAAAAAGAGAGACTTATGAAGGCAAAAATGATGCATGTTTTTGTTTAATTATCTTGATTTAGTGGCTTATTCTATTTGCACTTAAATTTTCTACTGAGGTTTTGATTTTAGAAAAAATAGGAAAATTCCATTTTATGGAATTTTTTGAGTAGAGGAAGGTCTTGGAGGTTTGGTTGCAAAAAGCTTCCTTTTGAAGGGACTTATTTTGAGAAAAATGTATTTTTGGAAATTTTTGGATAGCGGAAGTCCTTGGAGGCTTGGTTTGTATATGGATAAGGAGGTATAATGCTTGATGTAAAGTGGAGATTATCGCCTTAGGCCTTACTACGAGGCTTTTACTCATGATAGGGGACTTAACATCTAATCCCTAAGGGGCTGAGATAATAGTGTGGATGTCTTACCACCATAATCATGCGATGGTGGTGGTGGTTGATACCTTGAGCAGTCTGGATGCTTGGAAGCAAGTTCGTTCCAACTTTTTGTGGGAGAGACCATTAATGCTATTTATGTGTCTTGCAGAGAGGTTTCGTCTGACGCCCCCTCCCGACTATCCCTTTGCGGTTGTGCCCAATTTCATTGTCTGGCCATTCTTCAGCTTCGGACCATCTGTAGATAGTTGGGTTAATTGGTTTGTAGAGCATGGAGCCTAGTATTGTCGCTGATCAATGCCATGGTGGGGCAACTTACTGTCTGTCTTGTAGCTTGGAGAATGTCGACATATGCGGTTAGTGGGCCTTCAATAGACTTCCTTCTATTTCTCCTATCGGATCCTGCGCGAATTTTGGGTGGGAACAGATTGTGCCCCATCGCATAACAAACTTCTTCCCCAGTGGAGGATTTGACTGAATCATTGAGGATGCTGCTGCGCTCTTTGTGGAATGCTGTCGGCCATCTATCCATCCGTCACAATATGTGGGAAGGGACTGGAATATGTGTGGGGACTTCCTGAAGTGCTATAAAAGAGGGTAGTAGAGAAAATTATGGTGGAAGAGAATGGTCAAAGGTGGTTAATTACTTTCAACACCTTAGAAGATAATGTTGTGGTTCCATCAAGGATTGTCATGATGTATTTCTCCATGGAACGCCTATGGAAAGTCAACCATGAATGGGAAACTTGGTGACCTCAAGGGATGATAACGACGATGAGGCAAGCCCATTCGACTGTTGAAGGCAATGTTTTGTGAAGTTAGGATGGTTTTTTTTTAACCTATGATAATTTTTGTATTTTGTGGGGTTTTGGAATAATTTTTGTTGTAACTTGGTTTAGGGTTAGGTTTGTTTAAAAATGGTTTGGCCAGTGGAATAGATGGTGGTTGTTTAACTCCCTTCGTTATACCTATGTAATAATGAAATACACTTTATTAGAAATAAAAATTAATTTTGATCATATTTTATTATGCCCGTTGTTGGGTTTTGAATTTGAATTATCTATACCAATCACTAAGGCATATATAATATTTTTGTCCAGATAAATCATAAAATGGACCGCTGTTCTCGGAGGTCAGAAAAGAATAGCTTTTGTGAAAAATAAGGGGACCAAGCCCAAGTATGGCGTATGGGCTGCCTATGTACCTCTGGGGGTTTAAAAAATTCTCATGAGCTTCATTTTCAAAAGAAAAGTATTTTTTGTAAGGATCGGGTCCCACGTAGCTCTGGGTAGGGGGAATGAAGATTTTTTAGAATAGAAGGGGGATTAGAGGAGTCATAGCACATTGAGATTTGAATTTCCCTTTGGGGTACCATACGGTTTCTATGATCTATTTAGGGGAAAGGTCTCGTTACTGGACGCCACGATCCTTGACTTTTTGATGGAATGATTGCCTTATCATACGATGGTGCCCCTATATATCATATAGAGCCTTTAGTCTCTTTTCATCCTAGAGTAATAATTCATCAAAGTGCCTCTGATGCCATTCTTCTTTGCTAACTTTGCTTTTGAGTAGGACGTGGAGGTAAGGTATTTCTAGTTTGACGAGTAGGAATGCTTCCATGTCGTACACTAGAGAAAAAGGGGTATCCCTAGTAGGCATTCTTATTGAAGTGCGATAGCACCAAAGGGCGTAAGGATTCGGTCGACCTAATCTATATAACTTTCAGTCATCTTGCTAATTATGGTCTTGAGGATTTTATTAGCGACTTTGACATCGCCATTAGCTTGGGATCAGTAGGGAGAAGATTTGTGTCTTTGAATACCCTACTCGTTAATTAGTTCCATATCCTTACCTTCAAAATGGAGCCCATTATATAACACTAACTCGTGAGGAACTCCTTATCGACAGATGATGTTCTTTCAAATAAACTTGGCCACTATCTTGGCATTCAACACCGCAAATGACTCGATTCGACCCATTTGGTGAAGTAATCAATGGCGACCAAGATGAATTCGTGAACATTTGAAGCTTTGGGAGTAACCTTCCCTATAATGTCAACACCCCAGGTTGAGAAGGGCCAAGGGGAGGTTATGTTATATAGTTCTTGGAGAGGCAAGTGTTGGAGATTGTCAAATTATTGGCATTTGGGGCATCTTCGAACATAAACTATGCAATAATGAACCATGGTGGTCCAATAGTATCCTTGACGAATGATCTTTTCAGCAAGCATGTGACCGTTCATGTGGGACTTGCTTTCCCCAATGTGGATCTTCAACATTATTTCTTCAACATCAACCCCTGTTATGCAGTGAAAATGGGTTTCATCGAAGTTTCTCTTGAACAGTGCTGTCCCACATATAATGTACTGGGCAACCGATTTTTAAATAGTTGCACGATCTTTCTTATCAGTGTCTTGGGATACCTACCATATTTGAGGAGACGCCAACCTTCCTTCTCCATCCGTAGTGGTGTCATCTCAAGTATGGCTTTCAACTTGGAAGGTTCTACTTCGATTCCCTTCTCACTAGCCATGAATCCAAGAGTTTTCCTTTCGTGATGTCGAAAACACATTTATGTTGATTTAGCCGCATCTGTCATGGTCATAGTCCCTCGAAGAATTTTTGGAGGGCGTGAATATGGCCTTCTCGAGTATTAGATTGAATGATCATTTAATTTACATAGACTTCAACCTCCTTATGAATATGATCATCCAGGATGGTTTTAGCAGCCCTTTAGTAGGTAGACCCAGCATTCTCAAATCTGAATGGCATGAGAGTGTAGTAGAAAGTTCCCCATGAGGTGATGAAGGCAATTTTCTCCTAATGGTCAGGGTGCATCTTAATCTGGTTATATCTAGCAAATCCATCAATGAGATATTTGATGGCGTGGTTGGCTGTGTTATCCACAAAGATGTTGATGTTAGGCAATGGGTAATTTTCTTTTAGGGATAATTTATTCAAATCCCTATAGTCGACACACATGCAAACTTTTCCTCCTGATTTTGACGTGGGGATGATATTGGCAATCCATGTATGATATTTGACTATGCAAATAAAACCCAACTTTAATTTATTGACCACTTACTCTTTGAATTTGAGTGATGATTTGATGTGGAGATTCCTTAACTTTTGTTTAACTGGTTTGCATTTTGGGAATGCTGGGATCTCATGCTGAGCTATTTTTGGGTCAATGCCGATCATGTCATCATAGGACTATGCGAAGATGTCCATAAATTCTTTGAGTGATTCTTCAAATTGTGCACGCTCATGCTCGTCAAGGGTGGACCCTATCCTAATCTTGTGTTTATGGATACTAGAATCGAGATTAATAACAACAGTCTCATCATGGTTAATTTAAACGCGATTATGTTGTTTGTTATTCTCCTTATTAATATCAGTTAAGAATTTTTCCTTTGCAAAATCATCATCATGAAAGGTTTGATTAGAATTAAGACAATTGATCTAAGGCACTTCAAGATACTCAAAATCCTGTTTTATTTCATTTTCAGGAAAAATAGTATGGAGAATCTCATCAAAAGAGGTCTCAGTTACATTGATATAAAAAAAAGGACAAAAACATTAGACGAGGAGACTTGGATAGGATAAATAATAGGGTCATGTTGAATTTGAGAAGGTTGGATAGGCACAATATTCCAGTTGCGGAGAGGTATGTCAGAATCTGTGATGTGAGTAAATGGACCCGACAGACGACATCTGAGAAGATCATGCAGAGACTCATCCCCCGTGTTTGCAGGTTGAATAAGTCTTAGAAATCACTTTCCTTAGAGTCCCTGGTAACTATCACAGCTTTCTCGATGAGAGGTTTCACTTGATATATTAGTCTTCGGCCCAAGAGGTGTTCTTATCAACATGGTGATACCATAGTTCAGGGAAGCCGTAGAAAGGGAAGTATTCACCCTCCTTGATAAACCTTTCATTCAAAATAGTGCTTTCTTCTTCTTATAAGATTCTTTTTTGCCATGGTCACCGGTGTGTTTTGAGCTCTTTTGGTAAGGGATGGTAACCCAAGCCACATGGGTAAAGTCTTCCTTTCAGAATATGGGCTCAAGGATCCATTGCTGGCAGCGCCCTAGCTCCATTCCTGGCATGAGGTGCGTGTTTTTGAATATTTGAATCACATTGACATTTCCATGAGGGTTGTGTTCCGAACTAAGTCGGTATTTGAAATTTTCTCTCGCTGAAAGGGGAAGTGGGTCGACTCCGATGCCAGATAGGAGAATGTCATTCATTCCATGCTGAATTTCTAATATCGGGTTGTTAGTACTGGCATTATCTGTATTGTCGTCATCTCCCAAGATGGTGATAACATAGACTTTGGCGAAGAACTTCAGTTTCTGATGCTGTGGAGCCATGGATGGCTAAGGAGTAGATTGAAACATGAAGGTATGCTAATGGATTGGAACTCGGTGATAGTATTAATAGGGCCAACTCCTATTGTGAGGTTTATGGACCCCATTACATCTCGACGGGTATTGTCATAAGTACGAACGATGAAGGAAGCGGGAGTGATATCATTGACTTTTAGTCCTAAATAGTTGAAGGTTCTGAGAGGACAAACATTGAGAGCGAATCCATTATCAATAAGTGAGAGTGGGACTGTCTTTCCCAAGAATTCATTGGAGATGTTGAGAGCATGATTATGGTTTGGGCCGATCTTAGGTATCTCTGCTTTAGAAAAGGAGAGTAGTTTGGAAGAGGTTAAGGACCTAACCATGTTTACGACATCTTCGGGAGTGGTAGAAGGAGGGACTGTAGTCCCGGTGCGGACCTTTATTAGAGCATTCTGATGTAGCTAGGATGATATGAAAAGACCCATAGGGTGATATTGTCTTGGATTTTATTGAGTTAGTTAAGGACTTTGCTTACTTTGATGGTTAATTCTAGCATGGGAAGTTCTTCAGCAACACCCTTTCCTTCATTTTTCTCGACCACATGAGGAATCAGATCTTTGCTGTGTCTCCCTGACCTGGTATGTGATTTACTGAGCTAGGGAAGAACAAGAACCCCATGTCTTCATCTACCTCTGGATGAATGGACACCTTGTTGATTTCCCCCAATAGATTTTCGAAGGATACTATTATGCAAAGATTGGCTACTATACTGGTTTCTTCCCGACTAGGTTTGTCATCTGAACTGTCAAAGTCATCTCCTCATCCAGTTGCGACGATGTCTTCTTTCCAAGAGAAATTAATACATTTAATAACCTCAACGACTTCATCTTACAAATCTTCCCACTTAGCGGGGGAAGTTCAGGAGTAAAGGGACCAACTGTCCCGAAATCTTCAAAATAGTGAGTAGCTGAACAATGCTAAAAATTTCACTTGTCCGAGCATTTATGAATATGCCACTGAATTTATGACAATCAACAGTCATTTTTATAGGTATTTTCAACCCAAACTCCAAGATTTGGTTTAATATAGCTAGTAACTCCATATCTTTACCTTCATATAGGGTGTGAACGCTAATGCAGACCCTTATAAGGAGTGACATATCTTGATCGGTGAAGCATGTAGGGTGTAAGAGAAAATATGGGCAAATTTTGAGCGGTTTAGGTAAGATTATGGGTATGATGGATGCGTTGCTGGGCACAATTTGAGCAGGGGTCAAATTATGGGTCACTCTCTAGAAAGATGGCCTTTGTACGATTTGGAAGTGGGTTATGAGTGGTAATGGGTTTATTATTGGCTGGTGGGGCGATAATACCCCGATCAATTAGGCCTTGGATAGAATTCCTAAGATGGAAACACTAGTTAGGAGTATGGTGAGCGGACTAGTGGAAATCACAATGGACATCATCTTTGAAGTTTTTAGAGTGTGGATTTGGTAATGGATGGGGATCCAACAGTTTGATGAGGTTTCGGTTCAATAGGGCCTGACAAACTATGAACATGGGAGAATGGAGCTCAGCGTACTATTTCTTGGTAGGATTGGAGAAATTTTTTGATGCCCAAAAGGTAGAAGGTTTGGAAATATTACTGATGGTTGAGACTGTAGCACTGACGACCTTCTCCTACTTTCGGGAAGTGAATTGTCCGGTCACTTTCTTTAGCTCTGATTCAACTTTGGTAACGCCTCCTTCAATTTCTACACCATCTTCTCGAGGGTCTTGAAAGTGTGAATTATACTGTCCTCCCATGGATGCCCGTATATGAGGCAAGATACTGACTTATTCCTCCTCGGAGGTTCTGTTGGTTATGGTAACATCTTTCTCTTTCCACCTTCCAATGAAGCTACTAACTCTTTCCCAAGCTTCTACTTAAGAAGCTCTAAATCTCGGTGCGTAACCTATAACTCCTCATTGTATTTATACTAAGACATAAATTCTCGTGCAACATCATCCCAACTACAAATTTTGTATTCTTTGAAGGATAAAAACTAACGAAGGGTGCTTTCTTTCAAGGTCTGTTGATTTCGGCCATTATCTCTTCAGAGGCACCAAGGAGGGTCATATCTCAATGATAGCTTCGAAGGTGAAGAATTGGGGGGGTCCTCTTCCCCTAAACTTCTCAATGTTTAGAATCTTGAACTTCTCTAGTCGTGTTGGTTTAGGATAAGGAGACTTATATGTGTAGTCCATGTAGTTCCTGAATATCTTAACTTGGTAAAACTTCTTCAAAATAAGCTTGTGGTCATCCTTGACCTTTTTCAGTTCCTCTTCCTGAGGATTCATGGTTACTGGTTGGTTAGCCCCTAGTTGAGTAAGGTTTAGAATAAGGAGTTGAGTTGGTGGCGGCCGATTAGCAAATAGGGCACGCGGAGAATGCTGATACTCTTTTAGGACCTAAATAGGCTCCGGAAGAGGTGGACCCATTGCACAAGGAAAGAGAACCTTGGGTTCTTTGAGAATTTGGGCTCAATGATGCTTCATCTTATGGACCTCAATCTGAAGGTCATTAATCTTGGCGTTGAGATGTGCTAAGATGGTCACTAGATAGGGATGCACATTCGGTGCTTGGTCAGTGTTTTCTATAAAGAGCTCGTGGAGGTAAATCCCAAACTCGAATGACGTAGAAGAAGAATCGACAGAGCTTCAGGACAGTTTGAAGGAAGATCGAAGCTAATAGAGAGCCATGCCAAAATCATGTATGCGATCGACCTGAGGGATAGAGATTCAAATTTATTTTTGAAAGAAGGAGGGAGAAATTTTTTGGTGTTTTGAAAGGAGGTGAAAAAAGGTTTTTGGATCAGGTTGAGTCTGATATGATAGAGAGAGGTGAGGCATTAGACAAACAAAGGATGCTTATTGGCTCAGCTTGAGTCTGGTATGAGATGCATTGGCCGAGACGGGTCGAGCAGTTTTACAAGATGGGTCATATTAAGGAGATTCACTGAATTATCTTGGGACGAGGGTGCATTAAGACGAGACAAGGTCTCATAATGTCATATCAATCACCCCTAGACCTTAGTCTTCCATGGGAATAGGAGGCAAAGGGATAAATATCTGAGTTCCAATGTTGATGAGGGATTTTTGATGTATCGGGTGTGGGCTGGTTGATGAGGTTGATATTTTAAAACTTGTCCTTAGATCATGGGCCTAGCGTGTTTCCCAAGAGGAGGCGACAATTGACATTTTGTGAAGTGTCACCTAATGATGGGGCCTTGGAACTTGTGCCTCATCATTATTAGGTTGAAAAACAAATTCAAACCCCCATTTTCCCCTTCTTCTCCCTTTACGCACCAACTCTGTCTTTAAACCCAAAAATTTTTGGAGCCCTTTATCCCTCTCTTTACTCAAGCGTTTTCCAAGTTATTTTTGGGGGTTTTCAAGCGTTAGTCCTCTTCCAGTTATTCACCATTTCCCTTTTTCTCTTTTTCTTTTACTGGATTAGTGAGTATAACACTTTATATTTTTTTGGTAGCATTCTGAGTTTTTCGACGACATTTAAGCTCGGCTTCCATCGTTGACTTTTGGTCCATTTTAGTGTTGGTTATGGTCTTTTTTGTTTAATAAAGGTGGTTTTAGGGCCTCCCCCTCCTTTCCTATTTGTTTCACCTACTGTGAAGTGTTTCGATCTAACACCGTTCATCTTCTTCGATCGTACTCATTGAATGTTCTTAGCTGTTCTTGAGTTAGAGATTAAAAAAACTATTTGTCTTGCATATTTATTTTTTTGTCAAACTCTATCAACCTTTCAATATTTTTGAGGAATTTAATTGTTTTAGCCAAGTCTAACCTTGTCCCCTGGATGTGAAGGAGACTGTATGAGTTAGATGATCAATTTCCAAATCTTAGGGAGAGGATATTTAGAGAGATCTATCAGTATGAGGCCAAAGTCAAGTCTAAACTCCCAACTAAGACCTTTCCCTTATATCCCATATTTCCACACCCTTAGCTGTTATCCATTCTTCGAATGTTGAGAGACGAAGGATTCTTTGCCATCTCGCCCTTACAGTTGCGGGATGATTCAACCCATCTGTCATTTATCCTTCGACTGTCATTATTAGTAAGTCCAGTATGAGTGATAACTCATACTCGCACGATAATGTCATAGACATATCATCTTTGGAAAGGTATATTCCTTCATCATTTAGGGTCTCGACTCTTGCCGACTCTTACAAACGTGCTATGAGGGTACCTTTCTCTCGTATAGCTGAGGATGGGGCCACCAGGTCTAATGAGGTGGACTTGTTTGCTGATGAGTCATCCTTATCGGGGCCAAGAGTTACTGTCGCTCACCCCCCCAATCCAAACAATTTTCCTTGTCTCCGCTATCATAGGTGGTGAATTTTAAGAGAGATTCCTAACTGGAGGACTGGCTCCTAATGCTATAGACTCTAGATACGAGGCTGAAGAGACATTAAATACTTTCTTTGCCCAAAGATTTGAGAGTACCATGACTGAGGCTGACCTCTTAATTTGGAGGCACTTGTGTGGCATAAGTTTCGAGATCACGATGAGGGTTCTGGACGAGTTTGAGAGAGCCTTCAATGGTCATCCTGGAGAAGTTGCGGTATAAAACAAATGTTTAAACTCGTCTTTTACCTTCCCATACATCCTATAGTACGAGTTGTTCTTGCCCCGCTTTGGTGTAGCTCCATATCAACTTTCCCCAAATGCCTATATCACTCTTCTCGGCTTCATAGTGCTTTGGAAGTTCTATCATAGTACCTACCTTCCAGTCGGCATGTTCATGGCATGCTATATTTTTTAAGGCATTGAGTCTCAGCCTTGTTATTATCACTTCGTGGTTAGGAAGCCGACCAAGAAGGTGATTTTTGTCAATTAAATGTCTAATCACCATTAGAAGCTGAGATACTTCTTTATGTCTGGCGCATGGGAGTTTCCTTCTAACTATGTCTAGTCTTCCACCGAGTCGAGGGTACCCCAGAAATGGGATAAAGTATCTATGTCTACTAACCTTGATCCCTCTCTGAGTTTAGATGACCAGGATAATATTAAGACCTTAAGGGTTCAAGGTGAGGACGATGGTCTCGCCAAATGTGAGGATCTCTTGACCCTTTATAACCTCGTTGAGGCTGGTCTTCATGTTGATCCTCTCACTGAGATTTATAAGTTAGGATGTAGCCTTGTCTTTTAATTATAGTAGCGACTTGGATACTTTTGATATTAACCTTTGGCCCTTTATAGATCGTCCAAGCAATAATTCCGATGCACTCTAGAAAATGGTGGCTCCTAACCTTCTTAACATGGTTAATAAGTTTATAAAAAAGCAGCTGCCACAGCTCGTCAGATAAAGAAGACTACTGGAGGCCCTTGTCAAGCCGATGATCCCAGAAAGAGGAAGGAGAGAGTGGAGGGTACTACTACACCCCGTCATGCAAAATCAGGTCGGTCGAACCAAGGATCGGATAGGGCAATACTGATCCACTCTGATGACATCCTTGATGCTCATCTTTCTCAGCCGAAGTTAAACATTGAAAGCGTCATGGGAAGTTTGAAGAAGTCCCTCGAGGCTATCGGTTCATTGATATCTAAAATTAACAAGCAATTTCTTCAGTTTGTTGACCCGTCTCTTGTCACAGAGTTCGACCTTCACAAAGCAGTCTAGGTATCCATATGGACTTTTCTCATTTTTGTTCTTCCCAAGTGTTGTCTTGTACTAACTAGATTCAAATGAAATTTTGCAGCTTATGCTTTCTATATACTGTGATAACCCCGACTAATAAAATACCGGTCGATCACGCCTATATCAAATTAAAACAAGAGTCTCAAATGGTTCATTCTCAGCATCACTGTCGAAAACCAATTTAATTACTAATATTCTATTAGGCTGCCGTCAAATTTTAATTAACTAATATTTTTAACCAAACCATTCAAATAAAAACTATTACAACTTTTGTATGAAATAATTAAAATTAAATAAAGTAACCGAACACTCGGCACAAAATAATACAAACAAATCGAATGCCGCACAAAAAGGCGGTAAAGGAATAAATGAGTACAGTTGGGCCATCATCCCGAATATGTCTACAATACCTCCTATCTATATTTTAATGATAGAAGCGCCTATAATAAACCTGCTAGCATCCACAGCTGCTACAGCAAACGTCTGACTTGAAGGAATCATCATCCAGGTGTCCCTGTGTCTGGACACCTATATATATATATATAGCAAGAGAGGGGAAAAATAAAGAAGCGGGTCAGAGCCCGAGTTTTGAAAACATTTTTGCAAGTGCTTAAAATCCATATTTTAAAGAGATGATATTTCTCATATTTAAACTGGTATCGCACTCTCATGAGATACACCTCACCCATTTTCTAATAGTGCACAACTATCGCATATCTTTTAAACAACCTAGTTAAGCTACCCGGCCTAACTAATGTAATTACCATCTTCAAATAATCCTCATTAATCCAAGTACTGAGGACAAAACTTCTCCCCATTCCCAACATTATGTTACATTCATGCGTGGGGTGTCTTGCGAAGCGAAATCCAAATGAGGAACCCCCTCGACACACTACTACGTTATAATGTTGATCGTCGGGATCCATTAGGCCCTCAGTACATATAACATCTTATACTATCCCGTATATATATTTAGTTCTCATTAGAACCTATTATTCATAATTCATAAACATCCAGATATAAATTTACCGGAAGGACTATATCACTTTATTCATTCTTTTACCTTTTATACAAAGTTATGTTATATGATATCTCATCTCATATATAACAATATACTATAAGCAACAAGTATAATAATCAATCCACCGAGCTATAATATAAGTATCTTAGTCATTTTTATTTACTAAGCAACAGGGGAACAACACAAGTATACATGTATTTTATTCTCAGTACATATATTCTCAGTACACAAGTATGATAACGATAGGTATTTATCTCACCTATACAAAATTCCCCATAGGTATTTATTTAACCATACATATAATAATATCAGGGCATACGCATAGCCCATATAATAAATCCCATATGTAGTATATTTATATCGAATATCTTACGCATTTATCGATTATAACCAATCCTCATTATATTATTTCCTAGCTTTTCTCACCGTACGATGATAATACCAATAACACCGTTATATTTATTCATTTTATACTATATATAATTTAACGACATCTTCTATATAATCTATATCACTTCCCAATTTAACGACAACCTCGAGTGTTCCCTTTCGTAATAATATAAGCATTCATACTTATAATGCTTCCCCAATATGTACTCTCTTATTTAATATTCAAGTCGCTCCTTAATCACTTCATAAAGATTTCTATAAATAATTCCAAATGTACAAATTTGTAAAAATTAAATAGCGTACGCACTGCGTATCTTGATATCTTTGGTGTCTCCTCACCTATAATAATCTTCGTCCATAGACACATAGGATAACTGCTTAATTCTTTGTAGTACGTATCCTAAATTTTATCCTAGTCACCTCGTAGGATTTTACTCAATCAAAATCGTTATATAAATAGCTTTTCTACGCGCATAATTACTTATATAAAATTGCCCACCAAAATACCTCTCCAAGTATTACTCCTCACGAACACCCCTATTTGGGTAAGTCTTGGATTTTACTTTAAACTAACCCAAAGTACACATCTCACTTGAATAATTATTTATAAGTCCCCACACTATTTTTAGGAACCCCAAATGTCTCACTCTATAATTTATTTTCCTCAAAAATACACATTATGTGCCACACCATTTTTACACTTTCCTAACCCCCATTAACTCCTATAAATGATTAGGAATAATTTCCTTTTAGTATATATTTATTTCCTCAATTAACTAGGATAAAAACAATTAAGTTTGTAATTTATTCCATTTAAACCAAACTAACCCAATCTGCCAAAAATCCTAAAGGATCGATCGATCGATCCCTGGCATCAATCGATCGATCGATCTGGGAAGCTTCTTCTCCGAGAAGCTGTCCAGCCATTAAACCTTCCCCTAAGATTTTATCTCCTCTTATAACCTCCTCTAACCTCAATCAACAACATATATATACATCAAAGGGGTTCTAATCATCCTAGAACCAATTTTCAACAATTAATTATAATAAATTCAAAGTTTCTCAAATTGGGTATTAATCGAGTTATATCCGTTTTAATCTTTCGAAAACCCGTTTGATCCACGAAAATCCAACCCAAAAATCTTTATAGTTTTACACCAACTACAATATGAGAAATTAACACACTCAATTGTAAATCAATTTAAACACTTGCCTCGTGGATAAAATTCGACGACCCCGAGTCGAATCCCGCGAAGTTTGGCCGGAAATTTCCTTTTCTTCCTTCTTGTCTTGTCTTCTTCCTTTTTCTCTTCCTTCTCTCTTCTATTTCTCTCTCCTAGGGAAGATATTGGGGAAGAAATGAGGGCTTTCTCTTATTAAACCCGAAATTGGGTGTATACCCAATTGTAAAATGGCTTGTGTACTCAATTACGAGTCCTTACTAGTCCAAAAATCGTCGGGACCTAAACACTACCCCCGGATACTCTATTTTGACTATCTCGGCCATTCCAAACCCAACGGCGCACTTGAAATATCCATCCGAGTCACTTAACTAAAATTCACTAATTAAACCCGACACGTTCAATACGCGTATTTTCCAATTAAAATATTTCCATTTGTCTATTTACCCAACCGTGACATGTAATAAAAATAATCCACTCTTATACTTAGTCTCGTATGAAAATATAATCCATGTAAATATTAATCCGACACTCAAAAACTAATATGTACTATTCACTTTATAATATTAAATTTATTTAATTTTACTCATAAAATCAAGAATCACTATTCATAGAAATTTCTCAAATTACCAAATTACATCCACAGTGTAATTTAAATATCTTTAAAAGTACGGGGTATTACATACTTCCCCCCTTAAAACAGAATTTCATCCTCGAAATTTAGATATAGCCTACACCACTACTCTAGGATCGCTATATACACTACGTCCTAGTTTAACCAAATTTAGATATAGCCTAACACAATGGTCTCCCACCTTACTCTACCTATCACAAGGTGTATGCTGTAACGCACTAACTTAACCACAAGCTTAACCAAATCTCTATATGTTATAACGCCACCTCGATCATAAAGTTGACTCTAATGTTATCGCACCTAGTGCTTCTTTAAGTGCATATAAAGAAAACGAGCCTATAATCGCCGCTCTAACGTATTGGTCCCATCGGAGGTCCGTTACTCCAAGCATTCACTCATTTACATCAGGACATCTAATTTCCCTTAAAAAGGAAATGACACTAGCGCTCGACTATTCCCGTCAGTCTTTTTGCTTACCGTAGGACTCGTATTGTACGGATGTAATTAAATCATTGCGTACTTCTTACGACGTTCCATCCAATTTATTTCAAATCCATTTATAATTGCCTTGCAGTATAATATCTAGATTTATATACTACGTCAATTCTATTTCGGGTGGTATATAAAATCAACTTACCAAGGTTCTCATACACCTTTTTAACCTGTGCCTATCTTCACAACCATTGTAAATGTCTGATACGTAACACTCACTCTAAATAATGGGTCTCATTTACTCGGCCTGATACTTATTCCTGGGTACCCTTAACCCGAATAATTCGAAATTCAATTCTCTCAAAACCTGGAAATTCAATCCTCATTAAGGTTAACTCACCGATCTTCATGCGGTTACACTACAAAAAAAATTAGTTTTTGAGACAGTGGCTAAACGATCCCAAAAGATGGTTTATCCGTCTAAAATACTTTTTGGGACGGTATTTGGGACGGCTAGGGGGGGTCTTTTTGATAGGGGGTTATAAATACTTTTTGTGACGCCATAGCCATCTCAAAAGAGTTTTTTGAGACGGGAACATATCCGTCTCAAAAGGTCATCATTTTATATGACCCTTTTGAGACGGCAAGAGAACTGTCTCAAAAGAGTGCTTTTGAGATGGGAATTAATCCGTCTAAAAAAGTTACTATTTTATAAGACTTTTTTGAGACGACAAGAAAGCCGTCTTTAATATATTTTTGGGACAGTTTTAACCATACCAAAAGAGGTGAAGAGATCTTAAAGTTTTTGCACCAATATATTAGAGAGAATAAAATCTATCACTAAACTTTAATATATAATTGAATCACATTTGAGACAGTTTATTAATTCATCGCCAAATGATCAAAAAATATAAGACATAAGATGATTTTCAACCAATACAACGAATCATTTTCATTCAATAATAGTTAGAGTTCTTACAAGCATCTCTAAATATCTATCAAAACAAAAATTATAACGCTAAGTTCAAATCTTCGACTTGACAACAAAAATACATTAAATTCTTATACTCCAAAACACAGAATGTTTTATCCAAGTAATCCCGCAATCTGAAAGTGTACGACCTCCAAAATCACTGATTAGCATTGCATGTTCTACAAAAGTTTCCACCTGCAGTAAAAAAGTGTCATTTACGTCAAAATCAATATCCCACTCCTCAACAATACAAGGTGCAATGAATCAATATAGCATATTCTCATCACAAACAACATAAATTTTAACTGCGATATCTTTTTAATAAATATATAACTACTATTATTTTTAAAAAAAATCGACAGAGTCTCCTTTGTTTATTCATGAAAACCACAGGTAGCCAACCTGTTTTAAACATTCAAATTGATTCTAAGAATATTATACACCAACCAATAGCAAATTCTCACCACCACAATAACAAATTCTCAGCACCACCATAGCAAATTTTCACCACCATCATTGAAAATTTAATTTTAATAGAGAGAATTTTCCACCAACTACGACAAACCAACAACAACCAACTACTATTTCAAAAAAAATCGAAAGAGTCTTCTTTGTTTATTCATGAATACCAAAATGTTTATAGGTTATAATTCACCCAAAAAACTCAACAATCAATTGCCACAACAAAGTAACGTGTAACTTTAAAATGGATAATTTCCCATTTTATATAGTATGAACTACATCAATCTCATAATAAATAAAATGTATTATTACCTAATCGGTACGAGTCGTGGAGATTCTGGAAGCACGGTGTGGGACAATAAATAAAAAAAAAACTTTTGCATTTCACTCCTCATCGTAGTCTACATCTGTAGTAGAGCTTATTGGTTGTTAATTTTTAATTCTTCGAGCTCATTTCGATGTCGAGCATCTCGATCTTCAATGTCCTGCTGATGTCGAACATCCCGCTCATCGACGCCTTTCAAGCATTACCTATCAAATAAAAATACGTCAAAATTAATGAATCTAACCAATTAAACATATAACTTTGATGAACAGTGGTAGTTTTAGTTGGTATACATACCTCTCTATTTCGTTTCGGAGATATTGTTGACAAATTTATCAAAACAAAAGCAAACTTTGTGGTATTTCACAAATTTAGGATTTGCGCCTAGATTTTCAGAAATTTAAGGTAATTCTTCGACTACACATTGTAGTGAATAAGGATAAGGGTAGTTTTTAGTTTTTAAATATAATTTTTCTTATACAGAATTCAATTCAGTTAAATTTGACTAAAAGTTGGGAGAATTGAAAACAGAGATGTGATAATGGCTCAGAAAAAAATATGATACATTGATTACAAAACTTTCCTATCGCACAATCTTATCTATACAGAAGCATACATTTACAGGAGGGGGGTTATCATGGTAAATATTGTCGAAGACACTATTTTAAGTTTTGAAATGTAACAGGCTTTGAAACAAAAGAGTCCATACCATTTGCAAAACATTCTTCTGCACTCTCTGATAATGCATTTTCTGTCATTACAAAACACTCTTCTGCAGCAGTGACATGGGAGCAATGCTGTTGAATTATTTTTGCATAAGCTTCGCCTATGCCTAACACAGAAACATACAAACAATAGAAATAAAAAATCAGTAAAAACAAAGAAGAAAAGTCCTAAATCGTAAATCTGAAAATACATTTGGATGACATACCCAAGTAATTCCAAACGACATACACGGATCTGCAAAAAAGAACCTCAATTTAAAGAAATAGTAGTGTGGTGCTTTGATAAACTCTGCTTTATTAGCTTTATCATCTTTCTCTAAAATCTGCTTTATCAGCAGCTTCTCCATCTCACCATCATCTTCACCATCATTCTCATTATCATCTTTATTCGTAACAGTGTCATTTAATGAGGTACTTATGGGATGGTTCCTGCCATTTTGATTAAACGGATGAAAATATTCATCATGGTCTTTTGAATCATCTTTATTCGCGTCGTTTATCTTTGAGAGCACGTCATAAGCCTCGTTGTACACATCTAGAGATTTGCCCAATAAATTAATAACCACATGCTGGTCTGCAAGGCTTTGATCTTCTTCGACTGAACTTTGTTGGATAAAGGAAGCTCCTGAGTTGTTGTTTGAGAACTCTTTATTTCGTGCTCTCTGATTCCAGGTACTGGCGAAGATCCTTTATCTGGCTATTTTGAAATGTTGTCTTGAGCTCCATGACACGTTCCAGTAGTATGGATTGAAGGAGTTCATGTAAATGCAAGCTCAGCTCTCTAGGGGAGACTGCATAGTTAGAAGAGTGAGTGATGGAACTGCCGCTGCCATCTTATAGATCCTGAACTAAGTTCTCAGTCTATTTTAACAACTCATTCAATTTATCTACCTCCCGGTTACTTGCCAATAATGAAGATATTATACCAACAGATATCCCAAGGCAAAAAAGAAGTGCTCCATAGGATGATCCATCTTGTAAATTGGAGTGCTTCCCACAGGCCATTTTACTTGAACTGTTCAATCTTCCACCCCTCTCCTTTCATTTATTAACTCTCGTTTTCCTTCGGATCTCCATAGGCACAATGTTTGGTAATGGAGGAAATCCAAACATAGTCTTATTCTCCTCTGAGTAGCTTTCCTTCTGCAGCTTTTTTTCCACTGTTTGGGTATGACCACCAAAAGAATTGACAGTTGCTCTACTGATTATTTGCTCCCATCAGTCATAATTAACGGTCTCATTGTTGGCATAAACGGGGAAGGAATTTTACCAAACATTAACTCATCCATTTCATCACGTTCCATGTATAACTGAGCCATGAGGCAGCTTTCTAAAGAAGTTACAGGTTTAATCAAATGCTTACTGGCTCCTTTCCATCTAAGAATGCTTCACCATCAACCCCACTTGTAGAAGCTATTTCTGTGGTAAAACAATCTTGAGGAATAGTATCACCAACAATAAGAACCCATTAGATTGAAAAAATTTAGTAAAAGCCAACTTGGGAGCATTGTCTGATCCAAATTTCTTAATAGAAGCTTGAAACTAGTGTTATACCATAACAATAAACTTAGTAATAATAGACTACACATAAGATTAATTCTTCATCAAAAAAGTACACATAAACCGAGTACAATCATCCACAAGAGTAACGAAATATTTGTGTTATGTATGAGAAGTAAGATGATTTGTTCCCCAAACATCACAACAAACTAAATCAAAGTGTAACTTGGAAGGATGATTATGAGAAACAAAAGAATATCTTCTTTGTTTAGCTAAAGTACATACAAAACATGGTTTATTTGAAATACCAGCAAAAGACAAGTGTAATTGAGTTTACAAACTCTCCAACCTCTTAAAGGACATATGACTTAAGTCTATTATGCCGCAATTGAAAACAAACAATATTATAAATTGTATATTTTTTTATTCATAGAATTAGTACTTTATAAAACATAAAGATCCTCTATTCTTTTATTATTTCCAATCATCCTCTTATTGTTGTGATCCCGAACAAGGCAACAATCTGAAAAGAAACTAATTATATATAATGAGTACTTAGCAAGAGCACTGACAGATAGAAGATTAGACTTGAATTAGGGCAGAAAAAACACATCCTTACGAACCAAATCATCATTCAATTTAATTGTCCCGAAAAAGAACACTTGAATTCAAGCATGATTACACAAAGTGACAAAAGCATTTTGAATAGGATAATGGGCAGTAAATGAAGCAACATAAGAGAGTATGACTTATTGCACCAGAATCCATAATCTAAAACTCATGAGAAGAAAAAAATGGATTTATAGAAACTGAAAAACATAGGCCTGTAGCATAAGGGGTAGATTGATTCTCGGTATCAAAAGAAGCCTTGGCTGAAGTAGTAAAGTGGTTAGTCAACATTGACATAAGCATCTGAGTAACTTGTATTAGGATTTTACTTTATGCACCTATTCTCGGTTAGCTTGATTTTCAATGGTTTATTCATATTCAAACTATTATTCATGTACTTTACTATGAGCAGTAACGCCTTCGCGATGCAAAGGATGGCAATCTCACAGGGGGGAATCCCCTGCTATCCTCCACAAACTAAACATATTCCTACTCGTATACATTCATCCGTTCTCCCTTCCTCTATATTTTGAACTTTAGCAAGGACTTGTTTCTCGCATATTCTAGTGAGAAAGATTCTTTGGGGTCCCATGAATATGTTCGTAAAGACTTGAGGGCCATGTACTTGGTAAAACTGTTTCGAGCGGGAACATCCAGTGGGGTATCCACTTCGTCTGGGAATTCCTCATCTTCAGCATGAGCCTCTTTAATTTTTTGAATCTCGTCCTCTATTTGCTCCTTTGTCACGTCACCTTCCATTATCACCGAATCAACTTCCGTTTCTTCATTTGAATCCTTTAAATTAAGTGAAGCTTGGTCACAATCAAGGTCGAATTTTCCATTGCCCTCTTTCCCAGGAAAACTAGTATCTCATTCATCTAGTGCCATACCATCGTCTTCATCTTTATCGTCATCCGAATTGTCCATATCTGAATCATCTACAATCAAGCTACCTAGTATTCAGAAGTCCCCCGAGGAAGAGCCCTATTTTCACCTTCTTTTTCCTTGTGGATTTTATCATCATAACCCATTTCTGCCTCTGTTGGCTATGTTTGTTCTCCTGCAAGAGGATCAAGAATATTTTCAACAAGTAAAGGCTTTGCTTCAAAGGATCAGGGGTTAAAGAACTGATTGCATATACATCATTCGCTTCATATGAATCCATTAAGTCTTCTTCTTTTCTCACATTTAAAGGACAATGGTCCTGGAGAAGTTCAATTTTAGACAACTGAAAACCCCCTGCACTTAAAGCGTGAAGCAGCTGATTTAGAGAGACTGCGAGCATGCAAATACATTGAGGAGGGTATAGTTTTTCGAATTGAATTCATCAGCTATGACATCAACCTTTTGGGCCTTGAGATAAGGCCGTTGATTGCTCTAATGATGAACCGTAAGCCTTTGCTCCTAAAAAAGCCACATGAGCTTATGCAACTCATCCTTCGTATTTGTAAGATAAAACTTACAATTCTCGAGAAATTTAGAAGCAATGATTGAAGTGCACGTCTTCTTCAAATCATTTTTTTTTCACGTTAGTAGGTAGATCACGAATGAGCATAAAAACTCTAAGCACATAGAGGTATTGAGAGCCAAATGAACCTATGTAATAATCAGAACATGTCTTCTTCACATGAAGAGTTTTTCGATGCAACAAAAGTAATCAAATCGGCAACCTTGGCCATTTCCATACATGCTAGAAAGTCACCATGAGGTGATCTTTGCTTCAAAAAAGTGACCAAGGTTGCTGCTACGATGTTCGCAACTATGTTTTTTGCTTCTTGAATTTTATAAGGTGTTTTGATATGCTTTGTTGTGCAATAGTAGTTCAGATATGATTGCTTTTATTGTCTTATCTCTTTACTTCGGAAATGTGTCTCTCTTTCATCAACTAAACCAGACACTTGGCTTCTCAAAATATGAAATCTTGTTTGATTATGAGCCTTCACCACTAACTTTTAAAGCTATTACGCGTCTATTAAGTTAGCATAGTCATGTTCTTGAAGATCCCCTGCAGTGCACAAATGCAGAACAATTTTATCCAAAAGATAAATCTTTAACATTTCCATCCGTATAACATTTGTGCTCGTTTGTGTAGTGGCATGACGGGCAAAGCTACTGGTAGCATCTTCTTTTGTCACTAATCAACGAAAATTCTGGGTGGAAAGCTGAGCAAATGTTTGCTGAATTTGGAGGGCAAACATGAGATCAAACTTGTGGTCGATTAGGGAGGACACCCCCACCCCGTGCCCCTCAATATTAAACACATCAATTTCTCTAGGACGTATTGGTTCTTTGCTCATATACAAGAATAAAATGTCTCCTCTCTTAAAGCTAGGTTCCATGCTTTAAGAAATAACAACAACAACAACAACAACACCACAACAACAACAACAACAACAACAACAACAACAACAACAACAACAGGAGATTCACCCCAAATCTAAAATCTACAACATAAATCAAATGAGTTCCAAACATAACCAAAAAGAATAACAATGCACCCTTCTCGGGACCATTTAACTTATAGCTTACCAAAGCTCGGTACAATTTTAAATTATTCATCAGTTGTCCCTCATAACCCAAATCCTTAGATAGCATACAACTGATAGGGGAGAAGAAATAAACTACAAAAAATAATACAATAAAGTACTAGATTGACCCTTTTAGTTAAAACTTAAGCAACAGTAAATGCTGAAGACAACAAATCTGTATAGGCATTTCAAGTTTTACAATTAAAAAAAACAGGCAAGCTTAAAATACAACTAAATTTGCAATATCTCAGGGTTCCAATTATTCAATCATATAATTTCTAATGTCTACAGAAGTAAATCCATATGTTTCATTATTTTCAATTAAGTTGACGCTTTTTCGCCATTAATTTTCTATTTTAAGAAATAAAAGGTATTCTTAAGTAGATAATATTATAGTACATATTGTAGAAGAAATTGTATTTCGTACTTGAAGAAGTACAACTTAATAACTATGACAAAAACACTTAAATTTGGCCCAGACATATGCCACAAATAGAGTTGTTGCTTAAATATTGTTTTTAACAAGGTACAACTTACAAAATAAGTACTAAGTGTCCTTCAATACACAGTAATCAGTTAGATTAAACTACAGATTCAAAAGTTGAGCTCAATGGTATACAATTCTTACACAAATAGTAGTTGCATATTTCAAATATAACATGAATAGAAATGAAAGTTGAACACCACTCAACTTCCTTTAAAAAATAGAAACTCCTCCACTTGCTACATATAGACATGCACACTAATACATATAATTTGCTTCAAGAAAGTAATCATTCATTGGTAGTTAATTTCATGTTCCATACAAATCATCTCCCGGTATAACTAAAATAAAATCAAGATACTACCATATATTATTCGAAGACCTTATGAGTGAAAATTTTAGCAGCGAAAATTTCAATACACATAACGGGCTTATAATTAAAAGTGACAATTCCAGCATTGAAAATTCCAATGCACATAAAAAACCACACGTGACTTTTAGAAGAAGTTGTCAAAGTATATAGAAATCAAGTAAACTAGTAAACAAATAACCAACATGTTGATCATGATAAGAGTTCATGGTCAATAACCAAGTACCTTGCATCAACAAAAGTAAAAAACATTAAGCCTTATTTGTTTGAGGATTTGTTCCCATGTACTTGTATTAGTTATTTTTGTACTTGTATTAGTTCTTTTTGTTCTCCCTATTTTGTTCTTTCAGATTAAACTAATAGTGTTGATCTAACAATTGAGGGTGTTTTACATGTTTTCAACTCTTCAACAGTGATGAGTGTTTGAATTAATTTGGGTCCATCACATATATCATATAATAAAATCATAATCGAATAGTAAATCAAATTAATGGAATGAAATACTTGCAAAGTACATGAATTAATTAACACAACTAAACATATCAATAATTCTAACTAAATTTCACACAAACAAGTACACAAATATTTTCATAAATTAGTCTTAAAACTATAACACAACAACTAATTAACAATCCGGGTTTTCAATTAACTCACCCTCAACCTCGTATCACCATTGATAATCTCAAACATAAATCTTCACTCCCCAACATACCAAATCCTAAAAAAACCAGAAATTGCACCGAAAACGAATCTATATGTAACTCGAGTAATTAAAAAAACACATGATGCCAAGCAATCAAAATTGTAGATCCAACACACACACACTTATACAAAGTAGTTTGTGTGTTTGTGTGTATATATATACACACACTAATCAATTATCAAGATCATGACCTGTTTACTATCGTGGGATTTGATTCATTGATTACGTAAAAAAAAGTGGATTTTTAATTTGGGACATCTTAGAAAGGAATGTAGGATTCTTAATTTTGGAAGTTTATGTAATTTAAAATCCCAAAACATATAAAGTATTATGTTCAAATACTCAACAAATAAATAAATATTCTTCATATGTTCAATCCATATACAATCCATATTTCATGTCATTAATTTCACTGTGTTATACTCAACAAATAAATAAATGCTGAACAAATAAATAAATATTCTACATATGTTCAATCCATATACAATCCATATGAGCATTGGGTACAATCGAAATAAATAAATAAGAATTACTCAACTACACCATCCATATACAATCAAAACAATATTCAAATACTCAAGAAATAGGCATAAACAACAACATTTTGTTCAATAGAATTTAAATTCCTGTTAATTATCTCTCTTAGGACCTATCATATCTTGCATCAAGATTCTTTAAAAAAAAATCGATCCAATATATATATATAGTAAGAGAGAGAGAGGGAGAGAGAGAGAGAGAGAGAGAGAGAGAGAGAGAGAGAGAGAAACCTCTTGCCCGCGGGTTGACTAGAAATCTAGCTAGGGCTAGAGAGATTTAGGGCCGGGAGGAGTGGCTAGAGCTAGGGCGGGGTGAAGGGGAAACCAGGGTGAAGGGTGAAGAGGGATTTAGGCGCACAATTTTTTTTCATAAAATGTTTTTATTTCTAGTGACTAGAAGAAGCGGGAGACTTAAAGTTTGAAGGGGGAACCAAAAATTTTTAGAACTGTCTCAAAAGGTATCTTTTGAGACGGCTACTAATTTGCAGTCTCTTTAGGTATTATTTTTTGAAGCGGGAAATAAAAAGGGTCTTCTTAGATAGTACTTTTTGAGACGAAAAATAAAAGGGGTCTTAAAAAGAGTAGTTTTTAAGACGGTTAATTGTACCCGTCTCAAAAAGTGAGTTTTAGAGACCCAAATTGTAGCCGTCTCAAAAGGCTTCGTCTTAAAAAGTACTTTTTTTGTAGTGTTAACTCACAATAGTCTTCCTATATCAGCGCCACTAATCTTACTGGCCTTACTTCGTGGTAGTCCTAAGATTAAGGTTCTTCTAACACACATAATAAGAGTACTTTCCTAACTATATCCCTAGTGCCCAAGACCTCTCTCGACTTCCGACATTGCTCGGTTTCATGCATGGGACTTCTTGCAAAGAGAAATCCAAACAAGGAACCTTCACGATACACTACTCCTTCGCTTCGTCGGTCGTCGAGATATAACGGTCTAAGGGACACCAACGGGACGTTCTAAATCCTACCTCGTTAACCTACTAACGTACTTCTACCACTATATCCTTCCATCTTGACCAAATGGAAAGTCCGACTAATCAGGGCGCCTACTCTCGACAAAAGTGTTATGAACATCATACTCAAAACGTATTTCCTCTGAATTTGCCTTCTATTTAAAGCCTGGCTACAAGTCTCAAATCGATGTCCTTTACCTTACCTCACCCACTTACTTGCGGTGAGAGGAAAATTTGAATGCTTCTCCATAGCACTTATATCTCTATATAATTTTACAGTCACAAAATGTCTCTTAGTCTATAGTGTTTCCTCTACACTAGGTGACTTATCATCAAAACCAACATCGTTGCATTTTATAACATCTTTCCACTCCCGACGTCGTTAAGGTTCATGCGTGGAGCGTCTCGCAAGAGAAATCCAAACAAGGAATCCCTCCTATACACTGCTACTTAACTTTGTCGGTCGTGGAGGTCCGCCAGTTCAAATATGACACTGTGATAATCCCATCTCTCCTATCAACAAAAGTGTGGTCAGAACTCCTATTTTTGTCAAGGAGCCTTACCGTAAGCTCTTGCATTAACACTAAGTCTTTAGATCAACCAACAATGAGCTTAATTCCATAACTCAACATTAAATGATGCATACCTTAAATCATACCTATAAGGTGCTCATGCACAAAAAATCATGGAAACGAAATATCTACTTATCGAAGTTACACCTAATCATTTACTAAAGGCGAGCTCATATAGAATTTATCTCGCATTCCGTTATTTATTATATCCATAAGTATATGTTTCACACCTCTCATAAATATATATACAATATACTATACACATCACGTATATCCATACTTATATATTATACACTATATAAGTATAATAACCAACCCTCAGAGCTATAACTCAGTGGATGAAGTTTCACAATGCTATCATCTTCCAGGGAATTAATTACATATTATCCTGGGTACCAGTGGTCGGACTATCACACCGACTTGATAAAAACCAAATCATATAAGTATACCAATCACACACATATATTTGTAAACATATCACATATATACGTCTCAATATGCCCGTATATATATATTATAATTCGACTAATCGTGCATATCTCTCGTAACATTAGCCCGTATTTCCCGATTAGAAAATTCTATTTAATTCCCATAATATAAATAAATATTAAATTTATTACAACTAGCTCGTATCCCACTGACATTCGAGATTCTTATTCAAATCCCAAGGGTCCTTTTCTTATAAGAATTCCTAAAATCATAACTTATCACAACTTTAATTTATGGCAGATTACACACCTTGCCCTAAAATAGTTGTAACTCACTCTATAGAAATTTAATCACTAGTGAGTCTATCATTCCACAGAAGAACCCTCTGTCTCTATTTTACCTCCCTTACTTTGGTACTAAGTTCACTTAACCATGTCACTCTTTATTCACCGTCGCTCTCAAACCGATCTTTATGTGAATAACCTAGGAATTGCATTCTCTTTATTCCTACTAAATCAAAGGAATTTGCTGTTAAAACCATCCGTAAGATTCATTTATGAGCAAATCATCATGCTCCCCCAAATATGGTGACCATCATTCCCATCATTTCACATTGCTCTTACTAGTGACAATTTTTCCTCAAATTTTTACATATGGGTATTTCCATACCCAACTTTAAGCCAAAGCTTATGAGCCTTCTACTTCCTTTGGATAAAGCTACACTGCTTCCGTCTAGCTCAACTTCAACATACGGTCCTAATAAAAGACCTCTTAAACTTTTTACCAATTTAACCTCACTGAGTAATTAAAGTTAGGACCATTCTCTACTATAGCGGTGCTTGGTAATTATAACTACTATACTTTAGTAGTCATTGTAGCAATCCATGACAATGCCACAAGGAAAGTGAGCTTTACCGCAGTCCTCATTCCCAACATCAACTTACAACTCTAACTAAGCCCCGGATCCTGCTGCCCTCACAATGGACTTCCATGGTCGCCCTTCGTCGATCAACACACGAATCCCAAACGAGCGCGCAAAAGATTTACGATAATTTTACATAATGGCAGGAGAACGAAATCTCACAAGAGTATATCAACAATCCTAATCATAAGGCTCTATATCAAATCAAAAGCAACGCTGAAAGCGTAGTATGTCCGCGCAGATTCCTAAAGGACACTAGAACCCCGATGCTATGATACCACTTGTCAAAACCCCGCCTAATAAAATACTGGGCGATCACTCCTATATCAAATTAAAATAGGAGCCTCATATGGTTCATTCTCAACATCACTGTCGAAAACCAATTTAATTACTAATATTCTATTAAGTTGGCGTCAAATTTTAATTAACTAATCTTTTTAACCAAACCATTCAAATAAAAATTGTTGTAATAGTTATGCAATAACTGAAATAAAATAAAGTAACCAAACACTCGGTACAAAATAATACAATCAAATCGAATGCCGCATAAAAAGGCGGTAAAGGAATAAATGAGTACAATTGGGACATCATACCGAATATGTCTACAATAACTCCTATCTAGATCTCAATGATAGATGTGTCTACAATAAACCTTCTTACATCCACAGCTGCTACAACAAACCTCTGACTCAAAGGAATCATCATCTAGGCGTCCCTATGTCTGGACACCTATATATATAGATATAGTAAGAGAGGGGAAAAATAGAGAAGCGGGTAAGAGCCCGAGTTTTGAAAACATTTTAGCAAGTTCTTAAAATCCATATTTTTAAGAGATGATATTTCTCATATTTAAACTAGTATCGCACTCTCATGAGATACACCTCACCCCTCTTCTAATAGTGCACAACTATCGCATATCTTTTAAACAACCTAGTTAAGCTACCCTGCCTAACCAATGTAATTACCATCTTCAAATAATCCTCATTAATCCGAGTACTAAGGACTAAACTTCTCCCCATTCCTAACCTTATGTTACATTCGTGTGTGGGGTGTCTCGCGAAGCGAAATCCAAATAAAGAACCCCCCCCCCCCGGATACACTACTACATTACAATGTTGATCGTCAGGATCCATTAGGCCCTCAGTACATATAACATCATATACTATCCCGTATATATATTTAGTTCTCATTAGAACCTATTATTCATAATTCATAAACATCCAGATATAAATTTACCGGAAGGACTATATCACTTTATTCATTCTTTTACCTTTTATACAAAGTTATGTTATATGATATCTCATCTCATATATAACAATATACTATAAGCAACAAGTATAATAATCAATCCACCGAGCTATAATATAAGTATCTTAGTCATTTTTATTTACTAAGCAACAGGGGAACAACACAAGTATACATGTATTTTATTCTCAGTACATATAATCATATCTGGCACCCCTAGGCCAGGCCGTAGTGGACACATACTTTTCTATCTAATCCCGGTACATCACGTACATAAGGATCACGTGTTTCGAATCACTCAGGAATCGTATCAATAAAAATCACACATATTGCAGGCGAACATAGTTCACATACCCATGGGTCACGCACATACCTGCGCTCCCATAGTCTATAGAATTATCAACTCACAAATAAGCCCTTCACAGTCCTATGTTCTTGAGGTACCAATCTAAATCCCCCCTGTACGCACACAAAGATTAGATGGACCTATTTCGAAAGCCGACCTCCCGTGATAGCAAGTATGGTAGGTACGTCATACACATAATAAACAATAATATAGGTACACATTCCACCTTTATAATTATAACATCAATGAGGTATTTACACTACTATATGATAACGATAGGTATTTATCTCACCTATACAAAATTCCCCATAGGTATTTATTTAACCCATACATATAATAATATCAGGGCATACGCGTAGCCCATATAATAAATTCCATATGTAGTATATATATATCGAATATCCTACGCATTTATCGATTATAACCAATCCTCAGTATATTTTTTCCTAGCTTTTCTCACCGCACGATGATAATACCAATAACACAGTTATATTTATTCATTTTATATTATATATAACTTAACGACATCTTCTATATAATCTATATCACTTCCTAATATATTATTGCCATAATTTCCAAACTCTATAGCAATAGCCAATAACCTCGAGTGTTCCCTTTCGTAATAATATAAGAATTCATACTTAAAATACTACCCCAATACGTACCCTCTTATTTAATATTCAAGTCGCTCCTTAATCACTTCATAAAGATTTGTTTAAATAATTCCAAATGTACAAATTCGTAATAATTAAATTGCGTACGCACTACATATCTTGATTTCTTTGGTATCTCCTCACCTATAATAATCGTCGTCCATAGACACATAGGATAGTTGCTCAATTCTTTGTAGTACTTATCCTAAATTTCATCCTAGTCACCTCGTAGGATTTTACTCAACCAAAATCGGTATATAAATACCTTTTCTATGCGCATAATTACTTATATAAAACTGCCCACCAAAATACCTCTCCAAGTATTACTC
This sequence comes from Sambucus nigra, assembly GCA_949130495.1. NCBI lineage: Eukaryota > Viridiplantae > Streptophyta > Magnoliopsida > Dipsacales > Adoxaceae > Sambucus > Sambucus nigra. The sequence goes on from OX422207.1 coordinate 416,129,611, forward strand.
CTCACGAACACCCCTATTTGGGTAAGTCTTGGATTTTACTTTCAACTAACCCAAAGTACACAGCTCACTTGAATAATTATTTATAAGTCCCCACACTATTTTTAGGAACCACAAATGTCTCACTCCATAATTTATTTTCCTTAAAAATACACACTATGTGCCACACCATTTTTACACTTTCCTAACCCCCATTAACTCCCATAAATGGTTAGGAATAATTTCCTCTTAGTGAATACTTATTTCCTCAATTAACTAGGCTAAAAATAATTAATTTTGGAATTTATCCCATTTAAACCAAACAAACCCAATCAGCCAAAAATCCTGAAGGATCGATCGATCGATCCTTGGCATCGATCGATCAATCGATCTGGGCAGCTTCTTCTCCGAGAAGCTGTCCAGCCATTAAACCCTCCCCCAAGATTTTGTCTCCTCTTCTAACCTCCTCTAAACTCAAGCAACATCATATATATACATCAAAGGGGTTCTAATCATCCTAGAACCAATTTTCAAAAATTAATTTCAATAAATTCAAAGTTTCTCAATTTGGGTATTATCGAGTTATATCCATTTTAATCTTCCGAAAACTCGTTTGATCCACGAAAATCCAACCCAAAAGTCTTTATAGTTTTACACCAACTACAATATGAGAAATTAACACACTCAATCGTAAAGCAAGTTAAACACTTGCCTCGTGGATAAAATTCGATAACCCCGAGTTGAATCCCGCGAAGTTTGGCCAGAAATTTCCTTTTCGTCCTTCTTCTCTTCTCTTATTCCTTATTGTCTTCATTCTCGCTTCTCTTTCTCTCTCTTAGGGAATACTTTGGGGAAGAAACGATTGCTTTCTCTTATTAAATCCGAAATTGGGTGTATACCCAATTGTAAAATGTCTCATGTACTCAATTACGAGTCCCTACTAGTCCAAAAATCACCGGAACCTAAACACTACCCCCGAATACTCTATTTTGACTATCTCATCCATTTCGAACCCAACGGCGCACTCAAAATCTCCATCCGAGTCACTTAACTAAAATTCACTAATTAAACCCGACACGTTCAATACGTGTGTTTTCCAATTAAAATATTTCCCTTTGTCGCTTTACCCAATTGCGATATGTAATAAAAATAATCCACTCATATACTTAGTCTCGTATGAAAATATAATCCATGTAAATATTAATCCGACACTCAAAAACTAAAATTTACTATTCACTTTATAATATTAAATTTATTTAATTTTACTCACAAATTCTAGAATTACTATTCATAGAAATTTCTCAAATTACCAAATTACATCCACAGTGTAATTTAAATACGTTTAAAAGTATGGGGTATTACATATACCATCTTGGAGACTTGATTGAGAAAAGACTTCACTTGATTCAGAGGGAAGATATGCAAAGAAGGTTGATCAAGGTTTGAGGGACGATCTTTAACAAATCAAAGTCGGTTGAAAATCTAGCAAACCAGGCATTGGACAAGCTCAAGGATGATCATCAATAGTTAATGAAGACAATGACAAAAGATAAGAAGAAAGAGATTGATGTCTCTGTCCGGGCTTCCTTGGATGAGGTAAATGTGCAGGTCGTGGTCGAGTTCAAGGTGTTTGAAGAATTTGGAGGCTATGCCTTTGAATACCTTGAAAGAGGCATAAAGACAACCTATCGCTGGGTCTAGCTGAAAGGGGTCGAGGTTGGAGTACTGTCATCCAAGATTTTTTAGGGATTGGATTTTAATGATGACATGCTCACCACTGCTTTGTCCGATATAGAGAATCCTGAGAAATCTTCGACTGAGGTAACTTAGCACAGCATAGCCGAGACCTCTGAGCAGGTGGTGCTGAATGAGGAGAACATCGGTGTCGATGGAGACGAGGGTAGAACTCAAGTTTTGGATGATAATCCCATCGCTCTTTCCAACACTGAAGTGCTTCTGGATGAGGCGACTGCTTAGGAGACAAAGTATTTAGATTGCTTGGGCGGCCACCCCACCTGTGGCCATACCTATTTTTATTTGTATATCTTTCTGTTTAAGCAACATTTGTGGGATTTCAACTTCAATGTCATCTTAGAATATTTTTTTTTATATTTTGAATGAATGAATTTCTGTTTTTGATGTTTATTTACTTGCTCATGATTTTCTGGATTTGTGTGACCGTCACTGAATGCTTTTGAATTAGGGGATCACCCAACTAATGATGTTGTTTCCTAATCTCGTCTCGCCCTTGGACGAGATGGGAGTAACCAAATTAATGATTTTTAGAATTTAAGTCACCAAATTACGGTGTTCTAATCACAAGTCCCCTCTCGTCGTTTTGAGAGTGTATGGATGAGAGTCGTCTCGTCCATGCAGTATCGTCTCGGTCGAGAGAGTGTTTTCATCAAATTAATGATGTTGTTCCTTAATCTCTTCTCGGCCTTAGACGAGATGAGAGTTATCAAATTAATGATTTTTAGAATTTGAGTCACCAAATTATGATGTTCTAATCACAAGTCCCCTCTCATTATTTTGAGAGTGTATGGATGAGAGTCGTCTCGTCTATGCATTGTCGTCTTGGCCGAGAGAGTGTTTTCACCAAATTAATGATGTTTAATATGAACCATAACTAAGTGATTTTTAATTTGAATTCACCAAATTATGGTGTTTGCATTACAAGTCCCCTCTTATCATTTTGATTGTGTATGGATGATAGTCGTCTCGTCCATGCACAGTCGTCTCGACCTAGAGATAATTTTCACTAAATTAATGATCTTTAATATATTCCCCCTCTCAGCATTATTGAGAGTCCATGGATGAGGTTGACCCCATATGGACTATCATGTTATTAAGAGTAAGTAGGAGATACTTCACCACAAATGATGTTCTCTAGCTTAGGATGATCATATACATATAATCTAAAATAATTCAAACAACAAAATAGGAAATAACTCAAAAAAATTTCATTCATAATCTGATTCTCATATGCATGGAGAAATGACACTAAATGAAACAGGCAAGTGACAAATGAAGCTAAAATAAAACTTTAACACAAAACTCTTATTAATAGTATTTTTTGAGGTGGTCAACATTCCCTGGATTGGAGAATGGCTCACTATCTAAATTTTCCAGCCGATACGTGCCTCGAACCATCTATTTAACCACCCTATACGGACCATGCCAGTTAGGATAAAGCTTGTTAGGCTTCTGCCACATATTTTTCAGAACGAGGACTCCTACTTCCAGTGGCCGGGTCTTCACCATCTTATTATAGAACTTCGTTATCCTTTGCTGATAGGCAGCTTGCCTAACCTCAGTGTCATCCATTCTCTCTTTCACTACGTCCAAATCTAATCAGCATTCTTCAACGTTCTGCTCCGGGTAATATGTTTTGACTCTAAGGGTTGGGATACCTATCTCTATCTGCACCACAATCTCTGAGCCATAGGCTAGCATGAACTGATTTTCCCCTATTGGAGTCCTCTCTATCGTACTATATGCCCATAAGATGATATGCACCTCATCAATGGACCTCCCTTTGGCATTTTCTAACTTTTTCTTGATTTCGTCAATAATTATTCTCTTCGTTACCTCTGTCTTACCATTGGCCTGGGGTCATCATGGAGTTGAAAAGAATTATTTGATGTCGACCCGCTCACAGTACTTCTCGAGGTAGATGTTCTTAAACTACTTCTCGTTATCAGAAATCAAAGTGTTAGGCATGTTGTATCTACAGATGATGTTTTTTCAGATAAACTAAAAGGCTTTATTATCTATTATAGTGATCATCGCCTCAGTTTATACCCACTTTGAAAAATAATCAATAGCTATAATCAAATAGCGATAATTATTCACAGCCTTGGCAAGGGTCCTACCAATTCGATCCCCCAGACTACAAATGTCCATGGGGATGTGATAGAGGTCTGTGGCTGATGAGGTTAATGTGGAATGATGGCAAACCTTTGGCATTTTTCGCACTTATTCACATATACGAATGCATGTTTGGTCAACGTCGGCCACCAGTATCCCTGAGTGATAATCCTCTTAGCTAATGACCTTCCTCCGATGTGATTGGGGAAATATCCCTCATGAACATCTTTTAAAATATACTATACCTCAAACGGATGAACACACCTGTGTAGATGGAGTATGAGCCCTTTCTTATATAAGATGTCTCCTATGATGGAGAACTTAGTCTCTTTGTACCTCAGTTTCTTCTTCTTAACTTTGGAATTTAAAAACTCTCCATATCTAATGTACCGAATGATAGGATCCATCCATGAATCTCCCATATTCAAGTTCAAAAAAAATTCCACAATGTTGTTTTCCTCTTCAATGGTCGGTCGATGTAGGATCTCTACCGGCACCGTTCTTTTGATTTATGTTCACGTTGCGGAGACTAACCTTACCAAAGCATCGACTTGACTATTGTCCAGCTGAGGTATCCTCTTCATCTTCACTTTTCTAAAATGCTTCAATGCTGATTTTACCCTTATAAGGTATTTGGCCATTCTGTCATCCTTGGCCTCATATACTCCTAAAATTTGATTCACAACTAAGTTGGAGTCACTATGGACGAGGAGCTGGCCGACATTAAGTGCCCGGGAAAGGGAGAGACTTGGTAGGAGGGACTTATATTATGACTCGTTATTTGAGGCTTTAAAGTTTAACCTAAAGGAATACTCAATATTGGTCCCATCTGGTGCCTACACAATCAAACCCATTCCGTTACCGGCCTCACATGAAGAGCCATTAACAAATAAGTTCCATACAGTACCATCTTTTGAAAAATTACCCCCTTCTAGGGTCCCATTATTGAAGAGGAATCTATATTCGTCATTCTCAGACACCTTTTTTCTTATTGTAATCGACCCATCCTCAGCCGGGGGAGACATACTCTTCTTTATGGCTCATAAGTTAGAATCTCAATCTCTTCTGCATCGACCTCGTCCCATGTGAACTCGGATACAAAATTAGCTAGGTCCTTCCCCTTATTGTCCGTTCTTATCTAGTCGATGATATCAAACTCCCCTAACTTAATTGCCCAGTCCATCAACCTACTCAATTTATTAGGTAATGGATGACTAGTTTGAAGGGAGAGTTAATGGGGACGACCATAGTATGTGCCTGGAAGTATAACTTCATCTTTCTTAAGGCATGGATTAGAGCATAGGCTAACTTCTCCATTTTGGTATATCTCTGCTCCACCCCCTAGAGGGCCTTACTGTTAAAATACAATGGCTTATGTACTCTTTCCTCGTCTTTAATAATGGCAACACTATTAGCCGACTCTGATACTGCTAGATACCGATGTAATTTTTCTCCCTAAATTAGCCTTAATAGAAGAGTGGGGGGACGAGGTAGATCTTCAAATCTTGAAAGGCCTTATCATACTCCTCATTCCACTCAAAATATTTTCAAAGAACTTTAAAAAATGGAAGGCATTTATCAGTAGTTGTAGACAAAAATTTGTTCAATGCTGCCACCCATCCAGTTAGCCTCTACACATATTTTATTGTTGTTGGTGTATTTATCTCTATTAAATCTTTGATCTTCTGAGGGTTGGCCTCAATTCCACTATAGTTCTTAATAAAGCCTAAGAACTTTCCTCCCCCATACCGAAGATACACTTGACGGGGTTGAGTTTCATTCTATGCTCATCCATAGTGTTAAAAGTTCGCTCAAGGTCGGCCACATGAGTGTCAGCCTTGAGACTCTTCGTCAACATGACATCGACATAAACCTCCATCATCTTCTCGATCTTCTCTTCGAACATATTATTGACCAATCTTTGATATGTTGCCCCAGCATTCATCAAGATGAAGGTCATGACCTTGTAATAATAGGTCCCCTTGTTAGTTATAAAAGATGTCTTTTGAGCATCGGTCGGGTCCATGAATATATGATTATAGCCTGAGTAGGCATCTATAAAGCTCATTAACTGCTGTGGCATCAACCATCTGGTCGATCCTCGGTAGTGGAAAGCTATCCTTGGGGTAGGCCTTATTCAAGTCCTTGAAATCAACACACATCCTCCACTTACCATTGACCTTGGGGATGATGATGAAGTCTGCCTTTTCTAACTTCTTCACCTCTTCTCAGATGACATCATACTTTTCCCAAGAGTAGACTCTCCTTCTTTATCTTATCAAAATTGCATCCTCGGCCATGTTGAGATTATGGTAGAGGATTATAGGATCGATTCCTGGCATATCCTCATAGCTCCAAGCAAAGATGTTCTGCCTCTTCTTTTGATCAACTCTTTTTTAATTTCCTTCTTCAAGGCTTTACCGATTTGGATGTTTTTTCCATCTCGTCCTTATTGAGGATGATGGATTCTACCTCCTCAGCGGACTCAGCCTTCTTTAACTTAGTCTCATCTCAATGTTATACATTGTGGTGGCCCTTTTGTATACCTCCCTCTCCTCGGCCGACTTAAAGTAACATTTGCGTGACTCAATTTGGTCACCTTGAACTTCCACTACTCTATATGGGGTCAAGAATTTAATCATTTAGTGAACTGTTGAGGACACGACCGTAAACTCCTTGAGGGCCACCCTTCCCAGAGTTATATTGTAGGCCGAGTAGACATTTTCATTCTTGACAAAGAAATTAATCTTCTTCGTGAGGCATTTTGGCCAGCTGTTCCCCATTCTGACTTCCATTTCGTACATCCCCAAAGGGTGAACTTTATCTCCGTTGAATCCAATGAGGAGTTGATGATACGAGACCAACCACTTCTTACTCATAACCTAACCTTTCTAAAAATCCCAGAATATCATGTCGGTCGAGCTACTGTCGTCGACCAATATTATCGAAACCTCATACCCATGCACATGGGTCGTTATCCCTAATTGGTCATAATGAGGGTTTAAGATCGCCTTAAAGTACAATCTAAAGGAACCAACAATCAAAGTATTCATATCAACTTTAGTTCTTTTTACATTCTTAGACTCAATCACCGCTGAGTGCACTTATTTAGGCTTCGGAGGAAGAGATTTTACCTCTGCCATATGAGCCTTTTTGTCAGCAATATCTTTTCCTCCTCTTGTAAGTCCTCTGTAAATCATCTTGACCCCAAAATAAATCATGTTCAGTCGGTGACATGTTAGGGTGTTCCTCATCATCATCATCATCATCATCATCATCCGAATCATCATCATCTCGATTGGCTGGAGTATCAGGCTTCCTCTTATAGTTCCTCCTCTTTCGGGTGTCATCTCGGATACCCTTTGAAATGATCCTGTCAACATACTTTCTTAGCTTACCAGCTTTCAGCATCTTCTCAATTTCATCTTTGAGAGCAAAACATTTATCGGTCAGATGACCATGGTCTTAGTGAAACTCGCACCATAAGTTCTTGTTCCTCTTATGGGCAGGAGCCTTCAGCCTCTCAGGTCATCTCAGGGATTGATCATTCATTATTTCATTCAGGATGTTCTCATAACTGACCATCAAAGGAGTATAGTGAGTGAACTTATCATCCACTGACATTTTCTTTCCATCCTTATTCTTTTTTTAAAACTTACCACGACTACTATTTGTTCCCTTCTCGTCTTTGCCTTTTGCATCCATTGCCTTATCCACATTCATAGCCCTCCTAGCCATATCAAGGAGTTCAGCCATGGATTTAGGAAGATCCTCGTCCTGCTTTCAGAGGAATTTTCCTTTCCATAACCCTCCCATCAGGGTTGTTATAACGATACTCTCCTCATAATCTTCAACCTCCAATTTATTTTTATTGAAGGTAGCTATATCTCTCTTTGACTTTCATTCTTTCCCTACTTCACATATAACAGGCGTGTTGTCTTCTTTTGGGCCTCACTCCCAAGTAAAAATTATGTATGAATCTCTCTGCTAGCTATTTGAAATTGTTAATTGAGTTTTTAGGGAGAGAAATAAACCATACATGAGTGGCTTCGGTGAGTGTGCTTGAGAAGGCTCGACATCTCATTTCGTCTGAGGCTGAGTAGATATATGCGGATGATTGGTACATCTCCACATAATGGACAAGGTTAGTGCTCCCATCATACTTGGGCGTGACCACCGACGAATTGAACTTAGCTAGGGTTGGATAACTCCCGATCTTAGAAACAAAGGGGGAGCCTTTCCTGTATCCCCTCTGCAAGGGGTCTCGACTCTTTAGTATGTCCCCTATTTTATCCTTCAATCTCTGAATGGATTTATTTTGTAAGAGGGTATTTTAGATTAGATGGAGGCGTAACCCCTTTTGAGTATAGTAATGACAAGTTAAATAGCAACACTATTGATTAACTACCATACATGCAAACACAATTTAGTAAAGATAAACTTAGTTAAAACTCACAAATCTCTTGTGTGTAACTCAAAAAGTTAATAAAGAAATCAGAAGTAACTCATTCGGAGGGAGAGAGAAGTAAGCACCCTAGATACACCTTGGTATGAAGCCAAAACACATCAACAGCCCTTAGAAATGCCTGTCAAGTATTAAAAGCTTCGTAATAAATGACAATGGTGGTTGAGTAATCTCTATGGTTTGTAATAACTCTCTCTCTAGTAATGACTTCTGAACTCTCAAAAGGAACATCCTCTCCTCAGGGGTGGTTGGGGTCCTTAAATATCCCCCCCACACCACTCCAGAGGTAACTCAGTCTTTAAAGGCTATAAAAGACATCCCTCATACTTTATGTCACGACATTAAATGTCTGATTCACTAGCTGGCTCCACGTCATAGACATTAAATGCCAAGACATGCCTTTTACCTAACCACTATGTGTCAGGTGGCTGTCGTCACAGAGGTGGCTCACCGACTGCCTGACAGCCCCAAATACCACGGTAGTTTACTTAAGTGCAGATTTAACATTGACTAGCTATCTAGTGACATCACTTACATTAGATGCGACATTAAGTGGAGGGATATTTGATTCACAACTCAACGCCCGATGAAACTCAAAGATTCTTCACCTGAGGTTCCATAGTCAGGGTCCTTCGGTGTTTTACCAGGTGTATCTAAGATGGTCAGGACAAGCCCCAACGGTTCCTCACTTCTCAATCCTCCAAACCAAGTTCCTCCAAAGTTCCCACGGCGAGGTCGTTCGATAGAGCATGAAAGCTCTCCAAGGCCCTGCCAAGACTGGCCTCTCGCGAGTATCGTTAGACCTCACACAAAATCATTATTCTCGTTACATCATTTCAATCGTTATAGCTCATAGTCAGTACAAACAAAAGTTATAATAAGGATGAGTAACACAACAAGCTAAAGTATGAGTTGCCACGCTAAGCTTCCTCACTGAGATGCCACACTTGAGCTGCCTTATTGAGTTGCCACGCTGAGTTGCCTTGCTGAGTTGCCACACTGAGCTGCCTTACTGAGTTAACACGCCGAGCTGCCATAATGCCTTAACCCCAAACACTGTTATAAATGGAGAGATTATCCCTAATCTCAGGATTACCTTCAAGCCCCCTCTATATTTGCCCCTTCGTGAAGAGATTTATTGTGGGAACAAGAAATGTCTGCACGAAAACTTCTCAATCCGATGAACCTTCTCCGTGTGAATTTTTTTTGGCATTTTCCTTTCTTTATAACCACTGCGTTACCGTCGGTAAGAAAAAGTAAAACCCTCCCCGATGTACCTGAGTCGAAGCGCTGAGGCTTATTGGCGCTTTGGCGAGGGGACATCGCAACTTTTTCCTTTCACTGACCTTCAATCGTTCTGGCTTTGTTTCATTGGCTAATTTGGAATTCTTTTGAAACACCTACTGACTTTCTCAAATATTCGTTTTGGCTCTGGGAAAGTGAAATTCTCCTGTTTGTGTTGCTGTGGAGTATAGTTGTAGGTCGTGAGTTTATCGTTAGGACTGCCCCTATCATTGTGACTTGTGAAATTCTTCCTTGTAACGTTTAGCTATGTTTGAAAAAGAAAAAATTCTCCCCGTTGTAGCTGAGTCACAATTAGACAATGTTTTGACTTGTGGCGAGGGGACATCATAGCTTTTTTGAGCTGTTGGGACAGTGTCTTCATTGGGAGTTAGTGGACATGTCTGACAAAAATTCTGGCACCAAAACTCAAACTTGCTTAAGAAGGCAACCCTTTCCATTCTTCAAGCGTCACTTCATTAATGACATGGCACTGTCTTTTGAACTGTAAAGACACTTTCGGAAGTGCCACATGTCCATTTGAAATGATTATAGGCGGCCTTGTACGTGTGGTGGTGGGAAACTCAACGGACGAGTTCTTTAAAAGGTTTCAAACGTCTATTTTTTCAAAACCCTTCTCTTTCCTTCGTCTTCTTCAAAACTCCCGTCTACTTTAGAGAGAGAAACTTTGCTCAAAAACTCCATTGTTGCCCAACCTTTTTCTCCTCATTCCTTTCGTTTGCAATCATTCCCACTTTCTAGCCACTCAATTGTTACTTCTCTGGTGCTTTTTCAAAGATTTTATTGCACTTAATTTCCATCCTCAATGGCCTCATCAAGTAACCCTACCACGTCTGCCACCAATGCTCCATCTGCTCCCCTATTTCCACTACCTCCACTACCACCTCTTTGACTGCTGCCCGCCAGGACCAGCTGCGCTTCTATCGCCAACCCCCTATATTCGACAAGGGTGATGATTTTACTGGGTTTTGCAAGACTTTCATTTTCAATGCTAAGTATAATGGCATGACGCTTGGTGATGAAGACGAAAGTGCTGCTGACTGGGGCTTTCTACCCCCAGAGGGGACTCTCCGATTTCATCTTGAGCGAGGGGACTTCCCGTGGTCCTATATTGACATCGAAAGGCCTGGAGTCTCTCCCTCTCACTTCGCTACCTGGAACTCCCATATGTAGAGTTCTCACGCTAATACCCTCACTAAAATTATGCTTCATCTGGCCAAGTAGTTTGGTGAGTTTACTCTATCCAAGAACAATGCTGCCCTTCCTGTTCTGGTATCTCGCTGGAACATTACCACTCATACTTTCATTACTGCGTGGGGTGAGTTTACGATAATGTTGGAAGACATGTGTAAGCTCCCGAGCCTTGAGACAAAAGGCCATGAGACCTATTTTGATTAGGCCCTAGATGCCCAGGAGGCTACTGACCATTTGAAGTTGGACCATATATGCCGAAGGTGCATTAGCTCTTCAAAAAAAGCCACTTTCACTCCTCTTATCAACTATTTCTTCAAGGATCCCTTTGAAGGTAGTTCCTCTGAGGCTGACCCTGGTCAAGGTACATCGCTGGAACTTCCTGCCTACATCCTTATCATTATTTCTCATTTCCTTTTAACAAGGAAACCCAATGACCAACCTCGAAGGGACCTCATCAATATATCCCTCTATTTGGCCTGGGGTATCAAGTTTCCTCTGACTGCAATTTCCTTGGGATCCCTCTACACATGGCTTGATAGAACCCTTTTCAATATGGAACGATATCTTGGTCATTATAACTTGGCCAACTTTTCCAATTGTGTCCTTCTGACAGGCTTCCTTTATGTTCGTTTACCCGCCGTAGCAGCCAAGACCAACCGCCCTCCTTCGGGTGAAGCAATTCCGCCATCACGCTCCTTTGTTTATCACAAGAGACAAAGCAAAAAGGAGTTGACCTCTATTATTGATCAACCTGGGAATTTTTTGATGAGGCCTTATGAAGATGATATCTTCCTCTACACTTGGGGTTTTTTCAAACATGAAGCAAGGGTGGTCCAGGCAACTACATTAGACCTCATTGTTGAAGACCCTTCGCTAGCTGTGGTCCTTCTATTTTTTCCGGGGTACCTGCCTTCCTACACTGGGTGGGGATACACCAGCGAGCACTACAACCCCAATTGATGCAGCCATAAATCCAGTTTCGATCAGGGGGCTCCTCGTCCAATTTTCCAGTTATCTCATCCCAAAGTCTCTTTAGCGAGGCATGTTCCCTGTTCTCATCAACTGTTGCATGGGGAGTAAGTTCTACCATAGCTGTGTGAGTCACTATTCCAAGCATCACCAGGCACGGAGGAGTGACCCCTCTATTTGTAACAAAGTACTGGCCGAGTCAGCTGGCCCAAATTTTTGAGTTCATCGAGGGGGATCCTGTGTATCCTTCGGTTCTTTCATTTTCTTCCCTGGAGATGGGGCTGAAAGGTAATTCCATTCTTGGGATTGAGTTTCCTCTAATAAAAACCCCCAAGGTACCTCCCATTGAGCTTCCTCCACATTGCTCCATGATCCCTACTACCATGCCCAAGCCCAAGACCATTGCAACCCCCAAATAGCCTTACCTTTCAACCGAAGTAGCCACTGGCGAAGGCCTTTCCCAGCCACGAACCAAAAGGACTACGAAGTCCAAGAGTAGGACTTTCTTAAAATCCAAGTCCTCAAAATCCAAGTCTCAAACTCTGCCATAAACCCCTTTGGAGGCATTCCTTATTGCCTCCATTGCCGCTCCCATATCTGCAGAGGTAAGTGAATGGCTGAGAAGGTAGGTTCAGGATGAGGTGGAATGGATAAATGCTGAGTTTCAATGATGCGCTCTTATCGTTCCTCCTTCTATTGCCTTCCCCACTATCCTGGTTGATCTAACTGAACCGGGGGCAAAGAGGAAGAAGAGTTCAAAAGCCCCTCAGGGCACTGGTGCGAGGAATAAGACTCTGTGTACCAAGTCCCAGAGGAAACGAACCCCCGAGGTACATCTCTCCCCAGCTCCATCTATTGTTGCCTCCTCTCCTCCTTCGCCAGTGATTATATCCTCCCATTCTCCCACTGTATCCGAGGTATGTATGTGTGTTGTTGATTTTATTCACATCTTTTTCTAAGGGAAGCTACATCTGTTTGCCTCTTAATCACTCTGGTGCAGGAAGTTGGAGAAGAAATACCTAGCCCCCCCGTGAGCCCTTTTATAGGGGGACATTTTGGCTCCTCTTAGACCGATGTAACTCCTCCCCATACTCCCATGATCGGGCTTACCTACTCCCGCCGTCCAACCTCTCAATGTGCGAAGGATGCTACCGTGGGGGGTGAGTCTGTTGAGTCTATGGGCATCTCTTCCCAACCAGAGATAACTCCCCCATCCACTTCGGAATTATCATCTCAGCATGAGATCCTTCTTCCCATCGTTCCGGCTACGGAAAGTGCCCCTTAGGTAACATACTATCTATTACTTGTCAGGTCTCACGTCTTTTTTCTTTTGCCATCCCTTTGTTTATCATATTGAACTTTAAATTGTTGGGATGCCTTAGGTTGAAATGCATCCTTGTTAGCTGGCATTCTTCTTTCCACTGTGCTGACAAGCCTCGTAGCTGTTGTTCCCCTTTTGGTGCCATAACTGAGGTAAGTAATGCTTAGATGTATTTCTCTCTTTTTCTGTACTTGTTGCTGGTGTCTAACACTTATCTTCATGTTTGCAGCTTTTGCCAAGTCTTACCACACCCTTTTCTCTTGGTGGTCTCATATTTCCAAGGCCAAGGTTGATGCTTCTTCCAAGCGGGGTGGTTCTTCTATACCCACCCATGTTTGGGCATCGATTGGGGGTCCATCGTCTTCTCCCAGTGAAACTCTTATGTTGGCGTTGGTACCTTTTGTTGGCGAGGGAGCTTAACCGACCGTTGAGGCTTATTTAGTTAGGGGCACCGTTGAGGCCTCTGAGGAAATAAACCTGCCCCCAATGATTCCTATCGTTATGGCCTCCACGGTGACTCCCATTCTCGCTCCCTCTACTGCTGAGGTACTTCACTAATTTCTTTGCATTTCTCAACTGTGACACCCCACCTAATTAAATACTGGGCGATCACTCCTTTATTAAATTAATTCAAGGTGAACAGTTGGTTCATTCTCAGCATCACTGTTAAAATAAATTTTTCCAATTTAACACCCTAATTAGTTAAGCTAAGTGTCAAAACCATTTTCATACATACTTTCCAAATTTTATTTAAAGAAAAATCATTTATTTTATTTATTAACAACATCACAATAAATAAGAATCACACCACAATAAACCTGGAACATAATCCAATTAATTTAAAACATTCGCCAATCGAATGTCAACATGCGAAATCTAAAGCCACACATCCAAACTGAATAAATCCCATAGTAAAAATACTGGAAATAACTGAAATACAAATGTCCCATAACAATGAAATAATGGAAAGATCTACACATGCCCAACTAGATGAAAGTACTAAGAGTGGATCCGAATGAACGAAGTCGTCTAATCAAGAGACCTGCAACTCCCACCTAAGCTGCAGCGCGTTCCTGCCAAGAGATCCTAAGCAAGACGCCACTGTGGCTGGGCACCTGTAATACATACATATATATACAAGAGAGAGAAAGAGAAAAAGAAACGGGTCAGAGCCCGATAGTGTGTTTGATTTAAAATACGTTTAGCAAGTATTTAAATTGATACAGGCCAATGCAACAACATATTAGAGCGACACTCTCTTGATAAATTCTCACCTCTCTTCTAATGTGCACGCCTATCGTACTAACCTTCCCAACGGTTTATCTTATCATTTTATCATACTAACCTTCCCAATAATTTATCTTATCTTAACTTATTCATAAGATTTCAAAACCGAACAATATCATTGTTTAAAAAGGATACTTCCAATTAGCAGCACCACTCTCGTTTTAGCTTTATTAATTTATAAGTTTCCCAGTGTCATATTATAATTTCAAAAACAAGTATTTACTATTTGAGTCATCATCCATGTCCTACTTATCAAATCACAGTAGGCAGTTTCAAATTTCCTGATCTCATATATATATTAACTACTCGTATAATATATATATATAATAACAGCACCCCAAATAAAACTATGGTGCGTGCATACTTCTACTATCCAAACCCCATACCACTCATATCAAGGGGAATACAAATTCGGAATCACTCTCGAACTGTATTAACACATACACAAACAATATCGAGGCGAAGCATAGATTCCAAGTCTCTAAGAGGATGGCACATACTCGCGTCTCTTAGGACCGTCTGAACTATCAATTCGATAGCCTGTACCAAGGATATCTATCTTCTAGGGTATAAGTCAATATCCCCCATAAAGGTCCCATCGAGATAAGACTGTCCCAGCGCGGTAACCTCAAGGATAACAAGTAGCGCGGTATGTTTTTCACATGTATATAATATATGTACACACAATCATATCAATATACCACTTTATCATATTAATATAGGTTCCTCTCGTCACCCATAATTAAAACATTTATCCTTAATTTCACATTATTAGTATTACGTATAAGGTTTCATCTCTAACCTTAACTCGAAGCGTTTTCTCACTTATTACGTGACACTCGTGGACTCTATCCCTCCAAGTAGAAAACTCAGTAGGTATACCTCTATTCACTATCGTAACTATTCGCCGTAATCTCTCACTTGGAATACGTAGTTTCATCGTTCATTATATAATTATCCCAAAAGCAAAATTCTCGTCTTATAATAAAGTTCCCAACACTTATTCATATGTCATACTGGTCTTTCCTATCCCCCAAAACATTTTATTAAGAATACTCAAGAATTATTTCACGATAAATTTAATTTAACTGATTAAACAAGGGAAATAGGAGTCTGCCAGGAGGGGTCGATCGATCGAAGTTTGGGGCACGATCGATCGAACCTTCGATCGATCGAAGCTCTAGGCTCTATCGATCGATCAAGCAGGTATTTCGATTTCTGCAGAATTGCAGTTACGGGTTCTACCACTTTTCTTCATCCAAATCCATATTTTCCAAACCCAAACGTCCCAAAAATTCTACTACTAACATTATAACATTATACCAGATGTTTTCAACGTAAAGCATGTGTAATTCTATCATTAAACATGGATAATCAACACAAAATCTTATCTAATCATCAAGAACCCTAGAGTTTTCTTAATCATGGTTCTAATCTGATTTTACCAGAATTTTCTTCTAATACATCATCAAAATTTCGTGGGTTATTCTTCTACATCACAAAAGATTTCCAGAATAAGGTTTTAGTCTTTACTACATGCAAATTCCTATCAAAACTTGGGTTTTCTTCCATCTATTTCATCCCTAATCATTCCTAAACTAATATGGAAATTGCACCAACAAAAATAGCAAGATAAACACTTGCCTGGGATTTTCAGAGGTCTGGATTGTGGCTAATTTTGGTGTGGTTGCGTTCCCCTTCTCGCGATCTACGCGTTGGTGGTGGCGGCGGTGCAAACCGGTGACTTTTTGGCCTTGAATTGCCTTGAGAGCTCTCTCCTCTCTTCTCCAATGGCCGTTCTAGGTTTTGGGTCTTTCTAACCCTAGGTGACAACCTCAATATCAGATACAACCCCTCTGATTTTCGTGGGTTTAATTACCCAAAAATGTAAAATGACCAAAATGCCCTCCCGGGTTACTAATTAGGCCTAAAAATGCCCCGAGACCCAAACTACACCCCCGGGTACACTTTTCTGACTATCTCGACCCCTCCGGACGCGTTGGCGCACTCAAAATGACCATACGGGCAACTTATAAAATATTCATTTTTAATTAACAATATTTAGTCCTGACGCGACACGGGCGCGTCCCGACTCAAATTTCCAAAATTGTCATTTAACTTACTCATGACATTAAATATAACCAGTATTATATATTACTTTGCTCATTAGTAATATTCAACAATTTCCCATAATTACTAACTCTCATCACGTTAATAATTATAACATAATTAATTTTTGGATTTTTATTAAATAATTCACTCACATTAAATTTAATAAATCCCCAAATTAATATAGCATAAAAATACGGGGTATTACATACTTCCCCCCTAATAATGGAATTTCATCCCGAAATTCGGAAAATAAGGCATACCTGGTAAAAACAAATCTGGATATCTCTCGCGCATATCTGCCTCGCTCTCCCAAGTGGATTCCTCCACATTATGATGCTCCCACTGGACCCGCACAAGTGGAACTATCTTCGACCTCAATCTCCTCTCACTATAGTCTAGGATAGCCACCGGTCTCTCCTCGTAAGAGCTATCAGGCTGTAAGTCGATCTCATCTATCGCAATGTGAGTATGGGCCATATCATCCCGAAGATATCGTCTCAACGACGAGATGTGGAATACATCGTGGATGCGATGTAAATGCTCTGGCAGTCCCAACCTGTATGCAACCGGCCCAATCCTCTCAATTATGGGAAATGGTCCCACGTACCTCGGGGCCAATTTCCCTTTCTTCCCGAACCTCATTACTCCTTTCATAGGAGATACACGCAGTAATACTTAGTCCCCCACATTAAACTCCCGGAAGAACCGTTTCGCATCGGCGTAGCTCTTCTGCCTGTCCTGGGCTACCCGAATGCGACTCCTGATCATCTCGATCCTCGCGGAGGTCTCCTGAATCACCTCTGGTCCTACCAACTTGTTATCCCCCACCTCGAGCCAACAAGTCGGGGAACGACAAGGCCTGCCATACAAAGCCTCAAATGGAGCCATGCCAATCGTGAACTGATAAGAGTTATTATAAGAAAACTCTACCAGTGGAAGGTGTGGCTCCCAACCTCCTCCAAAATCAAGAACACACATGTGTAGCATATCCTCCAACATCTGATTAGTACGCTCTGTCTGTCCATCTGTCTGTGGGTGATAAGCTGAACTCAGCCTCAACTCAGTACCCATAGCCTCCTGAAAGCTTTCCCAGAAATGTGACACAAAAATCTTGTCTCTATCTGACACAATATTCAGGGGCACCCCATGTAATCTGACAATCTCAGAAATGAACAACTGAGCATATTGACCCGTGGTATAATCTGTCCGCACCGGCAGAAAATGAGACACCTTGGTCAAACGGTCTACAATCACCCAGATAGAATCGTGGCCCCGCTGTGATGTAGGCAACCCTGTAATAAAATCCATGGAAATACTCTCTCACTTCCACGCGGGTACTTCCAATGGTTGGAGCAATCCTGACGATTTCTGATGGTCCACCTTCACCAGTTGGCAGGTAGAACACTTGGACACGAACTCAGCAATGTCCTTCTTCATCCCACTCCACCAGTATTGCCTCCTCATATCCTGGTACATCTTATCTCCTCCAGGATGTACTGTAAATCGGGACCCGTGAGACTGGGTCATCACTGCATGACGTAATTCTGCTCCTTCTGGAACCACCAATCTCCCATTAAACCTCAAACCCCCATCAGAACTAACAGAATAGGACTTAGCACCCTCAGCTAAAAGTCGTACAATCTGCTCCTGGAAAAATGGGTCTGTGGTCTGGGCCTGTATCACCCTCATAACAATCTCGGGTGTGACTGTCATAACAGATATGAAAGAACGGGCTACTGCGTCCTGGTGACCCAACTCCTTCCACTTTGCTTTCCAGACGTCCGCTACATCGTCTACCGGTCTACGGCTCAACGCATCAGCAACTACGTTGGCCTTCCCCGGATGATACTGTATTTTGAACTAATAGTCTTTCACAAACTCTAACCACCTGCGCTGACGCATATTCATCTCTCGCTGAGTGAACAGGTACTGCAGTGACTTGTGGTCTGTGAACAAACGAAATTTCTCCCCCAATAAATAGTGCCTCCATATCCTCAATGCAAAGACGACCGCTGTTAACTCCAGGTCGTGGGTGGGGTAATTCTTCTCATGCGGCTTAAGCTTGCAGGAAGAAAAAGCTATAGCCTTCTCCTCCTGCTGGAGTACTCCTCCAAGTCCCCGTAAAGACGCATCGGTGTAAACCAGGCACTCCACATCCGGTTTCGGTAAAGCAAGGACTGGTGCTAAAGTAAGCTTGTCTTTCAGCTCGTCGAAAGCTAACTGACAAGCATCATCCCAAACATATGGTACTCCCTTGCGAGTCAGATTCGTCAATGGACCCGCTATTTTGGAGAATCCCCGAATGAATCTACTGTAGTATCCGGCTAACCCCAAGAAACTACGCACTTCCGTCGGTGTCATGGGCTGTCCCCATTCCCTCACCGCTGACACTTTACTCGGGTCCACTGCTATCCCCTGTTCAGAAACAACATGCCCCAAGAACTGTACCTCTCGCAACCAGAATCCACACTTCTCGTACTTAGAATACAACTGATGCTCTCATAAAGTCTGAAGAACCTGCCTCAAGTGCTCGGCATGCTCCTCCTCGGAGTGTGAATATATCAAGATGTCATCTATGAAGACGATGACAAACTGATCCAAGAACTCTCTGAATATTCGGTTCATTAAGTCCATGAAAATGGCCGGAGCATTTGTGAGTCCGAACGGCATCACCCTGAACTCATAGGACCCATATCTCGTCAAGAAGGCAGTCTTTGAAACATCCTGCTCTCTAATACGCAACTGATGGTACCCCGACCTCAGATCTATCTTCAAAAAGAAAGTTTCTCCCCTCAACGGGTCGAACAGATCATCGATTCGAGGCAACGGATACTTATTCCGTATCGTGACCTTGTTCAACTCCCGGTAGTCCACACACAACCTCAGTGAACCATCCCTCTTCTTCACAAACAAGATTGGAGCGCCCCAAGGTGAAGTACTCCTACGAATGAAGCCCTGACCTAATAGCTGCTCTATCTGATCTCGTAGCTCTCGCATCTCTGCCGAAGCCATACGGTACGGTGTGCGTGCTATAGGTCTCGTATCTGGCAATAAATCTATAACAAAGTCTATCTCTCGACTAGGGGGTAGGCCTGGTATCTCCTGAAACACATCGGAATACTCCCTAACAACTGGGATCGAATCCAAGGGAATCACAACCTCCTTAGAGATATCCTCCTCTATGTAATACAAATGAGCGGTCGAACCTCCCTCTGGGCGAGGCATCGCCACAACAAACATCTCTTGCCCCGGAATGGTAAAAATAATGCTCCCACTAAAGCAATCAATCATGGCTCTATAAGCTGCGAGCCAATCCATACCAATAATCACATCATGCTCGTGCATGTCTAAGACTAACATGTCCGCAGGTAACACCAAACTACCGATCTCTACCCCCACTCCCCGGCATATAAAGAAAATAAGTGACCCACTCCCCAGTGGTGAGTCCACACACGTCACTTTGCTCTCTGCTGTGGCTAACAACCCTAAGGCCTTTGTAAAATGCGTAGCTATAAAACAATGTGTTTCCCCCGTATCAAACAAAACTCGACCCATAGTACCATGGATAGGAAACATACCCTCAATCGCGGGTGGTGCCTGTGGAGCTGCTGCCTGGTGGACGTTATAGACACGTCCGTACTGTAACTGCCCCTGCTGCAATGGAGCTGCTGGTAGGGCTGGCACCTGGGCTGGAGCTGGGAGTGCATCCGGAAAAAGTGGTCTCTGTGGCTCATTACGGGCACCCTATTGCTGTGGGGCCCTATCTCCCTCCGGAAAATCCTGGTGCCTATGGTCGTGTCTACCACATCCAAAACATCGGCCCTTGAAGTTGCCTCCCCTCTGTCCCTGCTGACCACGGCCCTGCTGGCCGTTACCTCCTCGCCCCTGGCCCTGTTGGCCCTGATTAGCACGCTGCTGGCCCTGCTGCTGTCCCTGCTGTCGGTGTTGGCCCTGCTGATTAGGCTGGCCCTGCCTATAGCCCCCATATCCCTGCCTAGAATCACCTGAACGGAATCACTTAGCAGGGTTCCCCTGATGGGAACTCTGCTCGTGCTGACGAGTCTGTCCATGAGATGGTGCCCCACTGGAACTATTACCCCCGGTCCTGCCCTGCTGGCTGGACTCTCATGCTCTCTTGCTTCCCTACAGATGGAAGCAGTGATCCTGGCAATGTAGCAACGCGGCATTGAGTACATCAGTGAAAGTACTCAGGGATAAATTCCCAATAAGGTGCTGACGGATCCTCCAAGCTAACCCGTCGACAAACAACATAATCCTCTTACTCTCAGTAGGTGCCTCATCTGGCACAATGGTGAGAAGTATCGTGAACTCCTCCTCATACTCAGCTACAGTAAGATTCTCCTGCTTCAGATTTAGTAATTTTCGCCTCATCTCAGTCTGCACTGCGGGTGGAAAATACTTGCGGTCAAACCGCTCCCAGAACAACTGAATAGGGATCGTGTCCCTCTCCTCCAAAGTGGTAGTGGACTCCCACCACTGCAATGCGTCTCCCACCAGCTTAAAGGAAGCCAATAACTGCTTTTGCACGTCAGTGCACTCATACATACGGAGATGCCGCTGGATGTCTTTCTTCCATTGGCTAACTGTGACAATATCGGAGCTACCAGAGAACTCAGGGGGATGCGCTTTCTGAAAAGCATCCCAAACCCTCTCCCATGCAGATGGAAGCTGTGCTGGTGCTGGCGCCACTGCCTGAACCTGGGGTGGAGCCTGCTGAACCACCGCTAGTGCGGCATTCACCGCCTGAGCAACAATGGCGGCTACCTCGTTTGCATTCATAGTACCCTGTGCCGGAGATGCTGGCTGCTCGGCCTGGGTACGCCTATCCTTCGGAGCACGTCTCGGAGGCATCTGAAATGTGAAAGATTTTATTAGTCTACAGTTATTATCAAATCTCAAATAGCTGAAGACACAAAATTGAAAGCAAGAATACAACCATCCTAAAATAGGGCTCTATAGCAATAACGTTAAGCTGAAAGCGAAATAAGCCGTACAGATCCTATGGACACTAGAACCTGATGCTCTGATACGACCTGTGACACCCCGCCTAATTAAATACCGGGCGATCACTCCTTTATTAAATTAATTCAAGGTGAACAGTTGGTTCATTCTCAGCATCACTGTCGGTAAAATAAAATTTTCCAATTTAACACCCTAATTAATTAAGCGAAGTGTCAAAACCATTTTCATACATACTTTCCAAATTTTATTTAAAGAAAAATCATTTATTTTATTTATTAACAACATCACAATAAATAAGAATCACACCACAATAAACCTGGAACATAATCCAATTAATTTAAAACATTCGCCAATCAAATGTCAACATGCGAAATCTAAAGCCACACATCCAAACTGAATAAATCCCATAGTAAAAATACTAGAAATAACTGAAATACAAATGTCCCATAACAATGAAATAATGGAAAGAGCAACACATGCCCAACTAGATGAAAGTAGTAAGAGTGGATCCGAATGAACGAAGTCGTCTAATCAAGAGACCTGCAACTCCCACCTAAGCTGCAGCGCGTTCCTGCCAAGAGATCCTAAGCAAGACGCCCCTGTGGCTGGGCACCTGTAATACATACAAATATATACAAGATAGAGAAAGAGAAAAAGAAACGGGTCAGTGCACGAAAGTGTGTTTGATTTAAAATACGTTTAGCAAGTATTTAAATTGATACAGGCCAATGCAACAACATATTAGAGCGACACTCTCTTGATAAATTCCCACCTCTCTTCTAATGTGCACGCCTATCGTACTAACCTTCCCAATGGTTTATCTTATCATTTTATCATACTAACCTTCCCAATAATTTAGCTTATCTTAACTTATTCATAAGATTTCAAAACCGAACAATATCATTGTTTAAAAAGGATACTTCCAATTAGCAGCACAACTCTCGTTTTAGCTTTATTAATTTATAAGTTTCCCAGTGTCATATTATAATTTCACAAAACAAGTATTTACTATTTGAGTCATCATCCATGTCCTACTTATCAAATCACAGTAGGCAGTTTCAAATTTCCTGATCTCATATATATATTAACTACTCGTATAATATATATATAATAACAGCACCCCAAATAAAACTATGGTGCGTGCATACTTCTACTATCCAAACCCCATACCACTCATATCAAGGGGAATACAAATTCGGAATCACTCTCGAACTGTATTAACACATACACAAACAATATCGAGGCGAAGCATAGATTCCAAGTCTCTAAGAGGATGGCACATACTCGCGTCTCTTAGGACCGTCTGAACTATCAATTCGATAGCCTGTACCAAGGATATCTATCTTCTAGGGTACAAGTCAATATCCCCTATAAAGGTCCCATCGAGATAAGACTGTCCCAGCGCGGTAACCTCAAGGATAGCAAGTAGCGCGGTATGTTTTTCACATGTATATAATATATGTACACACAATCATATAAATATACCACTTTATCATATTAATATAGGTTCCTCTCGTCACCCATAATTACAACATTTATCCTTAATTTCACATTATTAGTATTACGTATAAGGTTTCATCTCTAACCTTAACTCGAAGCGTTTTCTCACTTATTACGTGACACTCGTGGACTCTATCCCTCCAAGTAGAAAATTCAGTAGGTATACCTCTATTCACTATCGTAACTATTCGCCGTAATCTCTCACTTGGAATACGTAGTTTCATCGTTCATTATATAATTATCCCAAAAGCAAAATTCTCGTCTTATAATAAAGTTCCCAACACTTATTCATATGTCCTACTGGTCTTTCCTATCCCCCAAAACATTTTATTAAGAATACCCAAGAATTATTTCACGATAAATTTAATTTAACTAATTAAACAAGGGAAATAGGAGTCTGCCAGGAGGGGTCGATCGATCGAAGTTTGGGGCACGATCGATCGAACCTTCGATCGATCGAAGCTCTAGGCTCGATCGATCGATCAAGCAGGTATTTCGATTTCTGCAGAATTGCAGTTACGGGTTCTACCACTTTTCTACATCCAAATCCATATTTTCCAAACCCAAACGTCCCAAAAATTCTACTACTAACATTATAACATTATACCAGATGTTTTCAACATAAAGCATGTGTAATTCTATCATTAAACATGGATAATCAACACAAAATCTTATCTAATCATCAAGAACCCTAGAGTTTTCTTAATCATGGTTCTAATCTGATTTTACCAGAATTTTCTTCTAATACATCATCAAAATTTCGTGTGTTATTCTTCTACATCACAAAAGATTTCCAGAATAAGGTTTTAGTCTTTACTACATGCAAATTCCTATCAAAACTTGGGTTTTCTTCCATCTATTTCATCCCTAATCATTCCTAAACTAATATGGAAATTGCACCAACGAAAGTAGCAAGATAAACACTTGTCTGGGATTTTCAGAGGTCTGGATTGCGGCTGATTTTGGTGTGGTTGCGTTCCCCTTCTCGCGATCTACGCGTTGGTGGTGGCGGCGGTGCAAACCGTTGACTTTTTGGCCTTGAATTTCCTTGAGAGCTCTCTCCTCTCTTCTCCAATGGTCGTTCTAGGTTTTGGGTCTTTCTAAACCTAGGTGACAACCTCAATATCAGATATAGCCCCTCTGATTTTCGTGGGTTTAATTACCCAAAAATGTAAAATGACCAAAATGCCCTCCCGGGTTACTAATTAGGCCTAAAAATGCCCCGAGACCCAAACTACACCCCCGGGTACACTTTTCTGACTATCTCGACCCTTCCGGACGCGTTGGCGCACTTAAAACGACCATACGGGCAACTTATGAAATATTTATTTTTAATTAATAATATTTAGTCCTGACGCGATACGGGCGCGTCCCGACTCAAATTTCCAAAATTGCCATTTAACTTACTCATGACATTCAATATAACCAATATTATATATTACTTTGCTCACTAGTAATATTCAATAATTTCCCATAATTACTAACTCTCATCACGTTAATAATTATAACATAATTAATTTCCGGATTTTTATTAAATAATTCACTCACATTAAATTTAATAAATCCCCAAATTAATATAGCATAAAAATACGGGGTATTACATCAACCTTTAAAACTTCCCCTATGATGGTGGCTAAATGCTGAAAACACTTGTTAAGATTTTCATAAACTCCACCTGTATTGGTGACTTAACAACGAAAATGCTTGTTAAGATTTTTCATAAACTCCACCTATATCGGTGACTTAACAACGAAAACTCTTGTTAAAAATTTTCATAAACTGCACCTATATCGGTGACTTAACAACGAAAGCACTTGTTAAGATTTTTACACAAACTCCGCCTATATCTGTGACTTAACAACGAAAACACTTGTTAAGATTTTTCCATAAACTCCACATATATCGGTGACTTAATAACGAAAACACTTGTTAAGATTTTTTCATTAACTCCACCAATATCGGTGACTTAACAATGAAAACACTTGTTAAGATTATTTCATAAACTCCACTTATATCCGTGACTTAACAACGAGAACACTTGTTAAGATTTTTTCATAAACTCCACCTATATCGGTGACTTAACAACGAAAACACTTGTTAAGATTTTTCCTTTCAACTCATTAGTTCTTCTACCTGTTCTCAGGTTGCACGGGATAATTATCCACCAGTTCTTTCGCCCATCGCTTCACCCCATCGGGAACCCGTTATCTGAGAAGATTCTAGTCACAACGATCAAGGTTCCACGACTAGTGCTTCTGCCGAGAGCGAATCTGGTTGTGAGTTCCCTCTGCTCGACCTAGCTCCTCATGCCTTTTGCCTCATGGTCCTTCAGTGGTCTCCTCAAATGCCTGCCATCCATCACTTGGTAGTTAAGCAGCTTGCAAGCCACCATTCTGAGACTTTTACTATGGATTGCCTGCGTTCCAACATCCCCGTGATGAGATACAGACTTCAAGGCATGGACACCGTTATTACTGATATCGCTAGCACTCCTACTTCAAACATTACCAGAGCCCTCCTCAACCAATTCCTGGGCTATTTGAGGGAGTTGGGTTATAATGGCTTCCATTTTGACTGGCTTATTGCATACTTAAAAACTTTGAAGAGTCAGTGATTGGATAGTCCGAGGGAGATGCTGCAGAAATATCGGGAGGATCAACGAGCTGAGGAGGCTAAATTAGCTGAGCTTGCACCTCAGCTTGAAGCTGTTAATAAGGAGGTGGAAGATGTCTAAGAAGCTCTGCGACTAGTGAAGCTAAAATGAGAGAAAATCCTCATCGACTGTACACAAGCACAAACGAGGTTGGAGGTTTCTATAGGTGCTCAACAGTCTAGCCTAGCAGCTTCTTTGAGCCTTCCTGAAGATTTTTTCGATGCACCAGATCTGTGGTTCCTCTTAGGTCAATGAATTATTGTAAACATTTCATTTTCTTCTTCTTATGTTATTCTTGGGCAATATCTCCCAATTTTGTAATGCCCCAAAGTTTATGAATGAATGAAAAGAAAAAAAATGTATGTTTTCCCATATCATTTCTTTGTACTACAACTGTTTGCGTATATTATGAAGTTCTATAATTCTTTCATCTCCACTCGAGCTATAATAAAAAAAGAACTTGTATATTCATAACAACATCTAGATACATCAGTGGTCCAAACTTAATTGCTTACACATGATATACTTTCAACCATTTATTGTTAATCTTGAATGGTTTGTCTTCTTCCATATTTGAAATTAAGAAATAACCTGAATTGTGAGCTTCTTTTACAATGAAAGGTCCCTCCCAATTTGCTGCAAATTTAGGTAAAGGAATCCCCCTGATGTGCTTTACTGCTGCCTTCAAAATGAGGTCTCCCTCCACGAACTTCCTTGGTCTCACTAAGTTATCATATACCTTGGAGAGTTGCTTTGTATACATTTGAAAGGGCTGCATCGCATTATCTCTGTGTTCATCCAACGCTTCCAACTGCACATGTCTATTTTGAGAGAGCATGCTACTTCGTAAGGCATATTGAGCAAAAGGAATTTCTAACTCTACCAAAATAATTGCCTTAGCCCCATGAACAAGGGATAACGGAGTATACCCTGTGGGCTTCCTCTTGGTTATTCGATAGGCCCACAACAAAGCTGGTATCTTATCATCCCACTATCATAGAAAATCCTCCATCATTTTAGCCAAAATATTAACCAAGGTTTTGTTAGTTGCCTCGGCTTGACCGTTGCCCTTTGGATATGCCATCGTTGAAGTATGATAAACAATGGAGTACTTGTCTGTGAGCATTATTACCTCTGAATTGTCAAAAGGGGTTCTGTTATCTGAGAGAATAACCTTTGGAAATCCAAAACGACAAATGATGTATTCTCTGATGAAGTTTCTCACCATCCCAATTGTTGTCCTTCTTAGTGGTATCACTTCGGCCCCCTTTGTAAAACACTTCGTTGCTACTAGTATCCATATCTTCCCCCTTAAAGAAGGATGTATTACCCCTACTAGGTCGAACGCCCAAGTATGAAAAGGATAAGGAGTTACCAAGGAGTGTAGGTCCACCGATGGGGCATGGATCATATTTCCATAAAGTTGGCAAGCCTTGCACCTTCAAACGAACTCAGCATAGTCTTTTTCCATTATTAGCCAATAATAAACCCAACGTCATCAACTGGTCATACAACTTGTCCCCTCATATGTGGGCTGGATCGTGCGCCTTTTTGAGGACTTCGGCTGCTTCTTCCTTCGTGATGCAATACAATGGCCTGTTGAAGTAGCCCCTTCGATAAAGCTGCCCCTCTTGAACGTAGAACTTCAAGGCCTTTCGATTAAGTCCCATCGTATCAATCTCTTCTATTGGGACAACCCCATCTTTAATGAAGTCAATATAGGGTTGTCGCCAGTCTATTTATGCTTTAACGAAATGACATTCAGCTACCTCGAAGAATAATTGGCATTTATCTCACTTCTGTTGTAGCTTTGCTGCATCCTGCTTCATTCTAGGCCAGAAATTTCACTCCCTTTGAATTCTCCTGTAAAGAGGTATCTCAGTTGTTTCGCAATGCTCTTCATGTGTTTTTTCAACCTCTCCTCTGCTTTTTCTGGGCCGATGCATATTGACAGCCATCCTCTTGTATTTTTAAAGTAAAGATTTCCTTAGTTTGTGAAGTATTGGGCTAGTTCCCCCAGCTCCATCACTTTTTCTCCAGATTCCAATTGCTTTTTAATCTCTCCCCTTTATTCATCCTCCTCCTCCATCGACAGAATTGACTGTACCACCGAAGGAGTCGTTCTTCATTGAATCACGACTGTAGTTGTATCGTTCCCCATGACTATTTTCTGGGCGATGGTGGAATAGGCATTTGGATGTCGATTCATCATTCAGGGATGTCTCTTGATCTTGGTCTGATGGAACTGGCTGAGAAGCCTCTGAATGATTGTTCGATACGGTGCCAGACTCAGGTGTTTCAACACATATTCTCAATTCACTTGTTGAATTACCAGGTTCGAATCACCTTTGATACAAAGTGAACGAATCCCCCTTCGAAGGGTCTCCAGTAACCCCAGCACTAATGCTTCATACTCTGCTTCATTGTTGGAATAAGGGAAATATATTTTGTAGGAAAGACAAATGTCCTCCATTCCTTTTGAAAGAATAACCCCTGCCCCTCTTTTCTTTTTCGCCGAAGATCCATCAAACTGCATCGTCCATTCCTCATCACTTGCATCTATGTAATTGTCCTGTAAGTCATCTCCTGGAATACTTTCTTTAGGTAGATGAAACGTTCTAAAGGGGAAGTTTGCCAACATATCAGCGTATGCCTGGCTCTTGATCGCGCGAGGAACCACACACTTCAAGTCCTATTCTGAGAAGCTGGGGAACCACCTAGCTTCCCTACCAATCAATATAGTTCTTGCCAGCAAATACTTAATAGGATCACATATAGTTACAATATGAATTGTTAAAAATAGCATATAATGTCTAAGTTTTTGCGCTACAAAGACTAAGACTAAACAATGCCTTCCCAAGATACTATATTTGACCTCTTGCCTATGTATAATTCTGCTGAGGTAGTAGAGTGGCCGTTATTGCCCGTCAATCTCTTGTGCCAGCAAATATCCAATGGACCTTGTGGTGGATGTGAGGTATAGCTGCAACGGTATTCCTGCTTTTGAGGGAACCAGGGTTTGTGGTGAAACGAGTAGTTTTTTCAGTTCAGTGAGAGATTCCTGGTGAACCTCCTCCCACTTGAATTTTGTGTTCTTTCGCAAAAGCTGCATCAACGGGTGCGTTATTTCGGCCAATCCTCGTATAAATATCCTAAGGTAAGAAACCTTACCCAGGAAACTCTTCAGTTCCTTTGTCGTTCTTGAATTGGGCATCTCCAAGATCGCTTGTTGTTTGTCTTAGTCCATCTGTACTCCCTGCCGATCAAACATGACACCCAAAAATTTTCCACTAGTTGCTCCAAAGACACATTTTAGTGGGTTCATCTTGAGTTTATACTTTCTGCACCGAGCAAACACCTCCCTCAAATCGCTTAGATGAGACTCTTCCTTCTTCGACTTGATGACTAAATCATCCACATAAAATTCCATAAATTTGTGAAAGAATTCATGGAAAATGGCTATCATTGTTCTCTGGTAAGTCGCCCCAGCATTCTTAAGTCCAAACGACATCACCTTATACTTAAAGTTGCCCAATAGGGTTCTAAACGCCATATTCCCTACATCTATGGGGTTCATCTTAATCTGGTTATACCTTACATACCCATCCATGAAGTTGTACGTCTCATGACTAGCCGTTGCATCTATCAAGTTGTCGATCGAGGGTAGAGGGAACTCATCCTTGGGGCAAGCCCTATTCAAGTATCTAAAATCCACGTAGATCCTTATTTGATTCTTGTCTTTCTTTCCTACTGGGACAATACTAGATAGCCAAAGTGGGTGTTGTATCGGTTTGATGAACCCTGCCATCAGTAAGCATTGGACCTCTTCCTTGATTTTCAAGTCTAGTTCAGGTTTGTACGTTCTCGTTGCTTACTTCACCAGAATGGCTGAAGGCATCAGGTTCAACTTGTGGCAATTGACTCCCTAATCCAGCCCTTCCATCTCTGTGTATTCCACGCAAAAATGTCTATAAACTCCCAAATCAAGTCAACCAAGGCCTCTCGTCTCTCCTTACTGAGATCTTTTGAGATAAAAATAGGCCTTGGATCCTCCCCTTCTTTCCTCAGGTTCAACCATTCCCACTCTTATGCCTGTGGTTTATGTTGATCTGCCATGTAATATGGTTCTTTGGTAACATCTTCCACAAACTCTTATATATTGGAGTTGTCTATCACCATACATTATCCCCGTTGATCCACCAGCAAACACTCATATATCAGGTTAACCTCATTCTCAGTTTCTTCGACCGCCCGTTCACACCATTATAACCGATAAACCACCTTTCCTTTTTCGATAAATACCTTTTTGCACTGTCTACTAATAGTCTCCATAGCCTTCCTTTTCTTCTCTCTAGAAGCCTCAACAACTCTTCCTCCTGAAAATTAACTCAGTACACTTTGTTATTTAACCTCATGCTCCATTAGGTCCACTCTAGGACTCATCTTGTTTTTGAGATGCTTCGAAATATTTTAGGGCCGAGGGACCACCTGATGGGCTTCTTCGTCCATTAGTCTTTTACTGCTTACAGCCTCTTTATTCTTCTCATTTAAGAGACCCATCCTTTCTCTGATCGAGGGAACCCATGCTCCCTCCATTCTTCTCGTTAGGACCCGGACATCCTCCTCCAATTCTGCGTAAAACTCTGCATCTACCAAGTGAGCTTCCTTGACAGCGAAAGGCCTCTTCGTAGACCTAATGATCACCTCCGTTCCCTTGATATTCTCCTTGGTGCATTGGTGATACATTGAAGGAACTAGCCCTTGGTTGTGCATCCACACTCTTCCTATCAACAAATGGTAGGAAGTTACACTCTCTATTACTTGTAACTTGATATGGGAACTCAAATTTCCCATAATAATACTAACATTCACGTACCCAATGGACTTGGAAGACTGGTTGTCATATCCCAAAATCACCAAAGGCATGGGGACTAACTTTTCTTTCGAAATATTAGCTGCATGGAAAGAGTTTATTAGCATGATATTAATGTAATCTCCCCCATCCATTAGAGTCCTTGCAAAACTAACCCCATTGACACTGGCGATCACATATAATGTCCTATTATGAGGGAACATTACGGCCCTATCTGCGTCACTGAAAGTTACCTCTGACATAAACCTCTTTAGCAACCTGACCATGGGTCCCTTCCATCTCAGCGAAGGGATTGCGTTCCTCCTTGCAATGTCAAGGATTGCCTGGGTTATTTCCAATATACTATCCTTTGGTATTCCTACTTGGTCGAAGAACCAGGTAGACTTTGGGAATTTTGAAACTGCACAGTATTCTATGACTTAGTCTGCATCCTCACCTTCAATGATGTATACATCCTCCACGTCTTTAGCGCTTGCTTCATCATAGGCTAATACTACGTTAGCCATTCCCTTAGTAAAATCTTCCAAAGCTTTTTCGAACTCCTCCTGCTTCATCGTTAACTCTCTTTCTTCTCTTTCTGCCTCTTCATTACAAGCCACCACCAAATTGGCCCCATGTACTGGGAGTGGGTTGTTATTAACATTCTACGAAGGGATTTGCAATGTCTCTGCCTTCATATACTTATCGATGATTCTTCTTAGCATGAAATAACTCTCTATTGGATGCTAGATCTTTCGATGAATCTGGCAATCACTACACCAAAACAGGCGATTTGTAAGTGTTTTAAACACTTACAAATGCCATTTGCAAGTGTTTAAAACACTTACAAATCAGCGCGTTGCAAAAAAATTATAAGTGTTCAAAACCGTTACAAATGTCATTTGTACGTGTTCATTGGGAACACATATCCGTTTCGGATAACCGTTACCAAAAACTTTGTAAGTGTTTTGAACACTTGCATATTAAACCTTTGCAAGTGTTTTAAACACTTACAAAATTTTCGTTTGCAAGTGTTTAGAATACTTGCAAAATTCAGCAACCTTTTTTTAATTTACAACGGTTATAAACACTTGCAAAAGAAAATATATATATATTTTTTGTAACGGCTCAAAACACTTACAAATATTAATATGTAAGGAAAACAATGTTCATTTTGTAAGTGTTATGAACACTTACATAAATTAAAATATTTTTAAAAAAAATTATCCACCAACCTCACATATAACAAACAATAAAAACAGCTAAAAACATAACAATTATATCCAAACACTTTCGTACAATACTTCATGATATGTTCGACATAAACAAACACTCTCATCAAGAAGGGAAGCAAGAACACCAAAGGTATATATTGAGTATTCTCATTAACAAATGGCATACATCTAGTTATTGTATCCAAATATACATGTGCCACAACCGTATTACTATGGCAAGGAAATTGTGTTGATAAGAGCATTGTCACTGCCAGTACTCACCACCTCGTCGCTAAATGACTCTCCAATTGCATAAAAAATGAAATCAGAGATTCTACCACTTCAACATTCCTATCGGCAGAAGATGGAACGACACTACCAATGAAAGTCTGTTAAAGACCCGAGTAACATCACGAAATTCAAATTTAGCAATAGTTTTATGCAATTGTGGACAAACAAATAAGTGATTCTTAAAAGGCAAACACACGGGTCCAAGAAAAAACATTAAAACTAAGGGGGTAACCGAATAAGGTTTGTAACATTTACATATACTTGACAGTTACAACTATTATATATACGACCTCTACCATAAATTTTGTAGTTCACAAGTAATATAGTATATGGGTGTAGACTATCACAGGTAATAAAATTTATCATCTATTCAGTTCCCACTTTAAAGGGCCAAATGGTTCCTCCTTCCTCATTGTGGATCAGGGCTCTGATTTGTTCTTCATAAGCCTTTAGAATCAATCCTTCTCTCTGTTTTCCAAACACCCTTTGATCATATCCCTCTTAATCTGATGTTTTAAACACCCTCACAAATCAGCACATTCAAAACACTACAAAATTAAACACACACTATCCTCTATAGCAAAATAATAATGGAACTTACATCGAAAGTGGCTTCAAGGATCTCAGGATTGAATGCAATAAGACTCTAAGTCCTCTCCTCCCGCTCTATGAAATGACTGCAACACCAGAATTTAACAGTCGCAACATGTAGATTTTTTTATAGAAGTATCAATCACCATAAAATTTACCTCCAAGCGGCCAGGAATTGAGATGGTTCGAAGTAGCTTGTCTAACATGAGTTTCTCGTTATTATCTCTGTTACTGAAATAAACAATACTGCTAACAGGGACCCTCATTATATCCCCACGTTGAAGATTGAAGCTCTCCCTCCCGTCCTTGAGCACCAAACTGATGCTTCCCTTTCCTATAAACATTTTATCACATTACGTATAATTATCCTTTATAAATGTTGATTTCGAAACTAGTTAATCAAAGAATAGAAATTGATAAAAAAATAGTACCTTGAGCAACGTAGAAGATGTTATCTGTATCACAGTGGTGTGGAGTAATGAAGGTTTGAGGATCAGCTTTAAGAATGGCCCCACGATAGTTCTCAATTCCTTTTAGAAGCTTTGATCTCCGGGTGAACCTTTGGAGGACTCTAAACCTCCCATGTTGGGTGCCAACTCTGGTACTGAAGTGTTGATCCTGAAACACAAACGGATTAAACGAGTTGAATCCCTATTCTTCTATGTTGAAAATAAGCAGCATGCATTTAATTTGATAATTTTTGTGTGAATTTGTGAATTTCTTACTCTCATTACGTTCAAAATACATATAAAGGATATTAAATAACATAAAAGGACCACCATATGTGCTAGCACATCATACAGTAAGAACCTTTATACCTTCCACTACTTTATAAGATGATGAACTGTTGTAAAAACTAGTCACACCAATTTTTAAGATCCCTGACACTTCCTTCAAATATCGAGTGTCGGCATGCACATATGACAGGCTTTGACATGTCAACGACCCATTGACAGACGTGGCCCCACAAGGACTTTTTGTAAAGCTTGCCATTCTGAAGAGAGTGTTGATTTTACATTAGACAAACGACACCGGAGTGAATCTAATTTTACATTAGATGGTTTTAAAGATGAAAGACTGCAGCCTGTGGGTGGGTCCAGTGCCATCTTCACTTTTCTTAGTGCATAGTAACCACAATTTCAGATTAAAATCTAGTAACGTCACTATGAAAAATATTCATAGATATGATTAATTTATAATTAGAAACACAAAAGTACCTTGTAGTTTAATTTTGCCAAATGTCTTTTTACATTTTAGTGCAGCTCCTTCACTGACTAATTCTGAAGATCTTTTCCTCAAGAGTTCTTCCTCTGATTGTAATAAAACTTATTGCAACCTATAGCCTGTAGAATTCATAAAATCCAAACACAAATCAGAGGAAGATGGGAGCTTCCACACAGCAAATCAGATTAAAATGTTACCCAAAAGCATTTCGCAGCAGTTCACATTCGTTTTCTAAGAAGATGGGAGCTTCCACACAGCCCATAGCTCAGGAGTAAAGACAAAGACGAACACATGCATCATAAGAAATCACACCATACCATGGACCTAGCCCGCTAAATCCAATTCCAATGACAAATAAATAACAACAGTCGATAAAAATGGTGAAATAAAATATATAAATCAAGTAATCGGACAATAAGATGACTGGTTAAGCTACCTTGCATGAAATGTGGGCAGGAGAGCTGGCAAAGAACTAGAAGATACAAAACTTGAACCTAAAGGCGTGTTTTTTCCCATGTTTAATTCATCTGTAGTTGCATGGCAAGGTGTACTCTGTCTTCTGAAAGTTGGACATTAGCCTGCAACTAGATTAATTTCTTTCACAGAACTGGTATGATGCAACGAGTTGAGTCCTTTTATGTTGCCTTTTAGCTACAATTTGTATCAATTGGGGATCTCACTTCTAGGAAAATTAATTTGTTGAGTCCCTATTCCATAAAATTATCAAATTAACATCAGAGTTGTTATATTTATAATTAAAAGGGAAATTAAAGTTATGAGTTCTTGTACATACTTTGATATGAAGTGAAAAAAGATTTGGTGGTTTCTTTACGCCAAGTAATTGTATATTTTAGGGTTGTTCTTGTCTCTCTCTAGGTATTCCCTGTTAATGCGGCTTTTTATCCTTTTCTTCAAGTCAACTGGGGTAGCACATTTAATTGTCTAGATCATAACCCCCACCATCCTCTGCCAAATTGATGTAGAGTTATAGGTAGACGACCAAAGCCAAATCTCGACAAAATATAGGATCCCGGGAGAGTTGAAGTCAAGTCGACTAGGCTTAGAACAGATCTATACAATACAAAGGTTGGAAGAAAAGCTAGGAGATTGATGAAAATAAAAAAACCCTTCAACAAGGCTATGTTGAAGGATTACCAATTGTATCCAAAGCCACCTATCATTATGCCCAAGTACGATTATAAATTAGATACCGTATAGAGCAATGTCAGTATGTAACTGTTATTTACTATATTTGGATGAAACTTGCTATTGAGATTTCTCTAGCACATTAACTGGACCAACTCATGTGTGGTACACGAGACTCTCTAGAGACTATTAAGACATTTAAACAACCAGCTAACTCATTTATAAGCAAATGTTGCTTCGGTATGAAGCATATTAAGCGAATTAAGTACCTTTTGAGCGTCAAGCGGAGAGAAAATGAGACAACCCGTGAGTACATTACCTATTTCAACAATTAGAAGTTGAAAGTTGTGAATTATGATGAAAAAATAAATATTACAACTATGATGAGCACACTACAACTAGGATAGTTGTATTGGATATTTGCAAAAGAATCATCTAACAATCAAAGTGAAAGAACCATGTTGTTTCCAAATGCGCTTTCTTTCAAATCTTTCCTATAAAAAGCATTATCAATTAGTATACTTAGTAAAACATAGTTGGAACAAAGCTTTAGTTGAAATAAATAAATTAGTTTAGAGGTATCTAGTGCTTACACTAAGTCATTCAAAAGCCAATATCTTATCCCCATTGCTGAGTTGCTTCAATATTGGCACAAGCATCTTTAGCACCAACATTTGAATCCACTGGCCATGTCTTTGATACCACTAGCCTCCTGTGTTGAAGAGATATTAATAAGCTTTCTTTTTGCATTGGACATGCAGAGAAATATGGATATAATAACTGAAGTATGAGATGGAAGGTATAAAAACCTCTTCCCTTTCCACTAAATATGGATAAAATATTTTTTTTGAAATGTGGTTGAGAGGTCATTTTAAGAATTGGTCTGACCATATTCTTTAAGCAAATTTGGCAGATCCAAATCCCTTTAGACTGCCTTCAAAACCAGATTTGGCAGACCCAAATTCCCACTTGGGTGAAAAATCACAAATTAGACTCTCATATATATATATATATATATATATATATATATATATATATATGTGTGTGTGTGTGTGTGTGTGTGTGTGTGTGTGTGTGTGTGTGTGTGAGAGAGAGAGAGAGAGAGTGTGTGTTTCACCTTTTACAACATTAAACTTATTAATATGTATATATAACTAGCAGAAGATGATTATAGCCTCTCCTACTTAAACATAATCAACAATGACACACTAGCGTTGGCTACATACGATTAAAAGTGAAATGCTTGAGAAATAAAAAGGCTCTTCAAAATGACTAAGTACATACAAAATTTAAAATTTCAACAGTAGAAGCTAAACGAAACAGTATATACAATTTCATAAAAAAAAAATATTGCATTTTAACTTTCAGCTGATCATTAACTCTATAAATATCACTCAATTAAGAAAGAATATGTGAAAATGGAAAACCACAAGAATTGCAATAAGCCATTGATTTCGTTTCCCCTGCATATATGTCCTCAGTAGATTCATAATATTCAAAGCAAAAAATTTTGCTCTTACGACATTAGACACCTAGTCATCATCGGGACCAATATAAGTTTTCCCAACAAAGAATTTGGACCATACCTCTCAAGCAACTTGAAATGTCAATTGTCATGTTTCAATATTAGGGCACATGCAAATTAATTTCTTCAATCCTGCCAGTTATGCACACATCATAAGATCGAAAGATAAAATCGAAACTGTTATTAACGATTAGACATATGCACAAATTAGACATACGATCGAATCGAAATTATTATTAGATGAAATCCCAGATTTGGAATTACAAAATAAGACATACGCACCAAATCGAAAGATCAAATCGAAATTAGAGAAATCTAAACCATCTTCATTGCCTCTCAAATATGAATATGAGAGACAATGTCATTGTCTCTCAGATTTCCTTTTAAATCTAAACCATATTCATTGTCTCTCAGATTTCTCTAATTTCTTCACCTCTTCTTGGACCATTTAACAGAATATATGTATCTGTCACCTTCATTGTCTCTCAAGATCTTCTAAACCAACTTCTTGTTCATACGATTGAGTTATTTTAGATTCCTTACTAATACTAAGCATCCTCCTAAATGAATTCAACCTCGAACTTAACCTACACTCAGTCTAACTTATATATATATATATATATATATATATATATATATATATAGAGAGAGAGAGAGAGCGAGCATTATACCTGTTTGCAATTGAGCCCTATTTGTGGTTTTTCTGCAAATTGAAAAAACAATTATAACCAGAGATTAAGCCCTATTTGTGGTTTGCGATTGAATAAAAAGAGTAAAATGGAAAAACACATAAACATCTAGACATAGCAAGATCGTAAGATTGAGTAACATTTTAAAAGAAACGATTGTTTGATTGAATAAGAAGCGTTATACCTGGTTGTCTAGACATTACGCATACCATACCATGGAATCCCTAAATCTCACATCAAAACAAGAATACATACCATAGGATCCATACCAGAGAATCCATAAATTGAAGGTTGTACGATTTTGGAGTCTTGGATTTTGGTTTGCAACGAAGATTTTGGTGCAATTTTGGGAACGAGGGGTGGGAAAATTTTGGGAACGAGGAAGGAAATTTTTTAGGAGGGAAATAACGAAGGTGCTAAATTCTCTCTTTACGCTTTTTGGGAGGATTTTTAACGCTTTTAGGTTTTGGCACGAATGAAATGACAAATTTTGCAAGGGTTTTGAACACTTACAATGTTTGTAAGTGCCCAAAACTGCTGTAATTTTTGTAAGTGTTATAAACACTTACAAATTAAATAATCTATTACTTATAAAATAGCCATTATGGTGTAGTGAATATTTGGGATCCGCCCTTATTGCAGCATCGAATTCCTCAACGGGAATGCCCTTTGGTTCGTAGATCGTTCCTCCTTGGACCATTGTGTTGTAATAGCGGACAACCTCATCCACTATACAAGGCAATGGTGGTGGGTCCTCCTTGTCTCTTCCAAACTTCCTCTTGTTGTCCTTCTTCGCTACCTTTCCCCCATCTGTTCCTTCAGTGTACCCTAGCCGTGGGGGCTGAGACCTCCCCCCACAGGTTGTATCGGTTGTCTAAACATCATAGGTACCACCACTGGGTTTGGTCACACCACCAATGAGATATTTCTTGCTTCTTTTAGGAATGCCGAAAAAGTCCCCTCGTGCGTCTCACTAATGAGATGGTAGATGTACTCAGGAAGCAGTCCCTCTGCACAGATCTGTAATAACTTGGACTATTTGGCCTCCTTCCTCACATCGAGGGACCTTTCCCTGAACCTTCGAGCGTAAGCCACCACTTCTTCCCCATGTCGTTGCTTCTCCCTCCCCAACTGGGTCAAAGTAAACTCATCTTTCGCCAGAAAGAACTTCTGGACGAACAAACGTGCATCTACTCCCATGTGGAAACACTCTTGGGAGCTAAGTGAGATTACCAAGTGTATGCCTTATTGGTTAAGGATTTAGATAATTCCCTCAACCTGAGTTTCTTTTTATTGTAATCCACCCCCAAGTGTTCAACAAAGCATTTAATATGCTATTTCGAGTTTCCACCCTTTCCTGTGTATTTTTCAAAAATAGGAGGGATATAGTCTTTTGGGTAGAGCTCATCATTGTATTCCTTGTGGTAAGGCATCCAAAAATCGTCATAGGATGAAGCTGCCTCACCCGCAGATTACGAGGAGGCTTGCATAAACTTCAGCATCTCTTTCTGCATCTTCTTCCTCATCTCTTCCATGGGCGACACCATTAAAGCAACAACCAACGAGACTATAGGTTGCATGCCCGTTGTAGCTGGAGAAATCATCACAGTTGGAGCCGTTGATGCTCCTGGGGTTCCCGCCGTTGGATTTACAACGAAGGGTGTACTTGCTGGAACTGTTCCTATTATGACCGCACTTGGTGGGGTCGTTGGGGCTTCCCCTAGTGTCACGAAGGAGTCGACTTCAAATCCTCCCAACACCATTGAAGCT
The DNA here is from genome assembly GCA_949130495.1 of Sambucus nigra. Classification (NCBI taxonomy): domain Eukaryota; kingdom Viridiplantae; phylum Streptophyta; class Magnoliopsida; order Dipsacales; family Adoxaceae; genus Sambucus; species Sambucus nigra. The sequence continues at coordinate 416,168,545 of OX422207.1, forward strand.
ACGGGAGTTTGCAGAAACTCATAGAATTTATTCAGATGGAGTGCCACTTGAACTAGACCCAACCCAGCACTCACAGAAGCTTGTGTCGCTCCTGGGACACTTATCGCCGCCTGTACTGGAGGTACCTTTATTCGAGGAGCCCCGTCCTTTAAAGCCTCTAGTTCTCTCGCCGCCTGTTCTTCATTATGTTGAATGTCATCAAAGTTGAGCCTTCGATTCACGTTATCCTGCGCCATACTCCTTGCTTGGAAGAATGCCTCCCAGCAGAGTCACCAAATGTAAGAGGGTAGTTTAGATTAGATGGAGGCGTAACCCTTTTTGAGTATAGTAATGACAAGTTAAATAGTAACACTATTGATTAACTACCATCCATGCAAACACAACTTAGTGAAGATAAACTTAGTTAAAACTCACAAATCTCTTGTGTATAACTGACACGACTCAGAATGTGTCTCTAAAGTGTGTGCTCTCTAGGCTCAAGTGCAAGCCTATCGTTCAAGTAATAATCCGACAAGTCGGGTATCGATCCTCAGGGAAGAAGGACAACAGAAGTTGTGACGACGGGATAAGATTAAGGAATCCTAACAATGACTCTAAAAGAAAAGAAAAAGATTGATTTGGCTTTTTGGGATTGATTAAACTAAATGCAATTATGAAATAATGATGAAATATGCAACTAACTAAATTATCTAAATGCTGAATGAAGAATTAAATTGAAACTGTTAAACTTAAATGATGAGAAAACAGGATGGGAATACAATCCCCCAACCCTAGTGTAGTGTAGTGACAACTTCAATCATAAATTTATCCGATTAATTCAAACCCGGAATTTAGTACTCCCAAGCATTATGTATACGAGGTTCAAGCCCGCGTCATACCTAATCTGAGGATGAGTAAATCGGTATCGCGGTAATTACACTCAAATTGTACTCTAAATCATCACGAGTACCCATAGGCAAACGAGATATAAAGATCTACAATTATTATGAAATTACGCGATACGATCAAAATTAATCATTAAATTCAGCGGATCGACGTTATACACATGCACTAACACATCAGGTTGGGTTCATGCATCCCAACCTTGAAAAACCTAGTCGGACATGTTAAATGGACTAATGCATGAAATAATAACGTTGCATGTGTATGAGTTCATGATAAAACTAAATCTAAACATGTAAATACGTATTATGAATGCGAAAACAAGTTGAATCTAATGGGAAAACAAAGCATGCAAGAACAATAATAAGAAACAAGAATTTTGAATTAAAACTAGAAAAGCAAACCCGAAACAATGAATTCTTGAAGTAATTTTAGCCCTTGATGTTCCTAGATGTTCCTCCCCTTTCTTTCTATCAAAAACTCTCTAAAAATAGCCCTAAAGGCTGCTCCTAGGTTAATGCCTTCGTTCCCCACAAGTTTGGAGTGTTTTAAACCTATTAGGAGACTTGGAGACCAATCCAAATGAAAGACAAAATTCGCGTGTCAGGTACAGCGAACCGGTTCGCAGGTACAGCGAACCGGTTTGCTGTACCAGCCTGGTCTTGCTCTCAGCACTTAGATTTTTTTCTGGTTTTTCTCTTCTTTTCTTGGATTTTTCTTCAACTTCAACTGAGCATAACTTTTCAACCGTAGCTCGGATTTGGGTTCCGTTTTTTCCAGTGTGCTCGTTGTTCCGAGATCTTCAACTTTCCAGAAGGTCCCACCTCCAGAATCGGGCTGTAAAATTACGAAAATGCCCTTGAACTTGCCTTCCTAGCCTTTCTTCTATGATTTTTCCGCAACTTCAAGGGGTCATAACTCTTTCATCGTAGCTCGGATTTGGGTGCCGTTTTTTATGGTGTTCTTGTAATTGAAAGATCTTAAACTTTCTAGTTGGACCCACTTCCGGACTAAGGCTGAAAAATTACGAAAATACCCTTGAACTTGCCTTCCTAGCTTTTCTTGCACTGTCTTGCTTCCTCCTTTGCACTGCTTGCATAATTAACCTGTAAAACCAATAGGAGAAGCACAAAACACGCAATACTAGCCAAGAAGTTTAGAAGCATAAAAGTGAATCAAATCCATATATGTTACATCATTCGGGTTCACAAAAGTACTGAAATTAGGGGGATAAATATACAATATTTATGCCCAATCAATAACTCAACAAGATAATAACGAAATCAGAAGTAACTCATTCGGAGGGAGAGAGAAGTAAGCACCCTAGATACACCTTGGCAGGCAGCCAAAACACATTAACAATCTTCAGAGATGCCTGTTAAGTACTAAAAGCTTCGTAATAAATGGTAATGGTGGTTGAGTAATCTCTCTGGTTTGTAATAACTCTCTCTCTAGTAATGACTTCTGAACTCTCAAAAGGAACATCCTCTCCTCAGGGGTGGTTGGGGTCCTTAAATATCCTGCCCCACACCACTCCTGAGGTAACTCAGTCTTTAAAGACTATGAAAGACATCCCGCATACTCTATGTCACAACATTAAATGTCGGATGCACTAGTTGGCTCCACGTCATAGACATTAAATGCCAAGACATGCCTTTTGCTTAACCATTGTGTATCAGGTGGATGTCATCACAGAGGTGGCTCACCGACTGTCTGACAACCTCAAATACCATGGTGGTTTACTCAAGTGTAGATTTGACATTGTCTAGCTGGCTAGTGACATCACCTACAGTAGATGTGACATTAAGTAGAGGGCTGTTTGGTTCATAACTCAACGCCCGATGAAACTCAAAGCTTTCGTTCGAGGTTACAAGGTCAGGGTCCTTCGGTGTTTTAACAGGTGTATCTAAGATGGTCAGGACAAGCCCCAACGGTGCCTCACTTCTCAATCCTCCAATCTAAGTCCCTCCAAAGTTCCCACGGCAAGGTCGTTCGATAGAGCATGAAAGCTCTCCCAGGCCCTGCCAAGACTGGTCTTTCGCAAGTATCATTTAACCTCACATAAAATCATTATTCTCGTTACATCATTACAATCGGTATAGCTCATAGTCAGTACAAACAAAAGATATAATATGGTTGAGTAACACAACAAGCTAAAGTATGAGTTGCCACGCTAAGTTGCCTCGCTCAGATACCGCACTGAGATGCCACACTTGAGTTGCGTGCTCAGTTGCCACGCTGAGCTGCCTTACTGAGATGCCACGCTGAGCTGCCTTACTGAGTTGCCACGCTGAGCTGCCACACTGACTTAACCCCAGACACTGTTGTAAATGGGGGGATTATCCCTAATCTCAGGATTACCTTCAAGCCCCCTCTATACATTCCAGGCCTTTCGAGTGGAGCGATAACCTAGGCCAAAACCACATTGTCTCCATCCTATTCTCTACTGTCTGGACGAATTCAGGGCTCCCTGACAACTATTCTATTCCAATTATTTACCTCTCGCCATTCCTCGTCTCGGCCACGAGGAAGTAAATGGTTATCACATCTGTCATTCCTTCTAGAACTATCTATACTTCTAGATCTAGAGAGGTAATTTCTCAGGTCATTTGCTGTTGGGCCAAGCCTATCAAAGGCTAACCCCCTGCTTAGTCTATCCAACACTGAGGCTCTGGGCGTTCACTCTCGGCTCAACCTACTGCTACATCCCTAACTGGGATGAATTGGTAGCATAGTGCCTTTACAAATTTCATAAGGTTCCTAGAATTATCTATTATCCTCATCATTGCACTAGTCATCCTTATTGATAAACACCAAAAAGCGTATATTTTATACCCCGAATAGATGCATTTTAGTCACTCGTTTTAATTAAAAATGACCTTATGTTCGTATTTATTTATTTCTCACGTCAATACGCAGTTGCGGTACAAATAATGCTAAATCCAGTTAATTGCGACGCAAAAGCGGTCAAAAGCGTACATCGAAGAAATCAAAGGAGACCGCAAAGTCAGGAGTCCATTCAGGGCTTGCCCTGATGTGATCCGATGCCCCGAAACAGTCCCGTAACCCAAACTTAAGCCTACACCAAGCCCAGACCATTTCCCGAGCCCCGTGTGTGTTGAGTTTGTACCTTTATTATTTTTCTAGATTTTTATTTTTAATCATTTTATTTTTAGGATTTATTTAGAATTTTTTAGAATTTATTTTCTATTTTTCTATTTTTTATTTTGATGTTGACTTTTATTAGTTTTTAATTTTTAATATTTATTTTATTTTATTAGGATTAATTTATAGAAATTTATTTTTTATTAGATTTCATTTTATATATTTTTTATTTATCTTAGGTTTATTAGGATTATATTTTTTAGGTTTAATAGAGTTTTATTTTAATTTAGTGAGATGTTAGTTTTTTTTTAGTTTTATTAGATTTTTTTTTAGTCTTTATTTTATTTTGATTTGATTTTTAGATTTTTAGTTTTTTATTTCTTTTATTATTTGAGTTTTTTTTTAAGATGTTATTTTTTTTTAGTTTTGTTAATTTAATTTTTTTTAATTAGATTGTTTTAATTTTTTTTACGGGTACAAATTAAACACACACAACCCAATTAAACACACCCCACATAAACTTACACCCTCACACAATTCCTATGTACCTCACCACACCCTATCACCCTCACCCCATCTTCAACCACCAAGCCCAACACCCTCTCTCTCCTCCATAGCCAACAAAAAAAACTCAACACCCATTTCCAAAATCCAAATTTAAAGCAATCAAACCCATTACCCAAAATCAAACCAAATATAAAATAAAAAAAAAAAAAAAAAAAAAATGGAGTTGCTAAACCCCCAAACCCGAAACCGCAGATCGCAACCCAGCCCAGCTCGAAAAAAACGTGCCTGAACCCCAAAACCCGGAAAACCCGTAAAACTTCTGCCCCGCTCCCTCACCTCCTCACCTCAGTCTGGACTACCCCTGATCGTAGCAGCCTCCGGCCGGCGCACCCCAAACCCTCCAACGCCGACCTCCCTCCGGCGACCGCCCCAAACGGGCGCTGTCGAAACCCGGCCGAAAACCTGACCCAGGCGAAAGCAACCCGGTTCCTACCCCCTATCACCTGTCTGCCCAACCCATACCCATCACACCCGAACCCAATCTCGACATCCCTAACCCGATCTTCCACGCAGCCATACCCATTGCGATTTAAACCAACCAAGCCAAAATCCCCAAAAAAATCGGATTCCCACCTTTGATTTAGCCATATCCAAAAATCCCAAGAATATCTCATCCTCCATCCAAAGTTGTGGCTACACAAAAAGGAAGGGAACTCTCATTTAAGAGAAGGCTCTCAGCACAAAAAAGAAACACTCAGAGAGAGAGAGAGAAACACTCTATATTATGTACAGTTTAGGTTGATACAAAAATTTCCAAGAACTTCCAAAAAAATTATTTTAGTTTTAGAATAAATTTTAGGTTTGTTTTTTATTCTTTTTGGTGTAATCAAGTACTGGATTTGTGAGAAGATTGAGACGCGTGTTCATGCACAGTTGACACAAGAAAAAAATTACGTATCGTATTCTTTCCCTACCCCGTTCAAGGGGTGGGATGCACTGCGTATGATATCAGTTTAATTAATTGGTTTCTTTAATTTTATATTTCTAGGTAAATTAATTTTAATTGTCACCAATTAATTTATGTAATGAGAGTTAGTAAATTAATTGAACGAATTAATGTTTGAATGTTGGAATCGAACTAGAGATAGGTTTTTTCGATAATTAAATATTAATTCGGTATTGAAATTTGAGGATCGATATTGTTTTCTTTAAATTGATCCTAGCGGGTAATTTTTCGAAAATAGTGTAGTCCTAATTTTTCATCGTGTGACATTTTTTAATTAATTTTCTGAAAAAGATTTTATTAAATTTATAATTTTAACGAGAGTTAGATTATCGATTTAATATTATCTCGAAATATTTCAAAATTAATAAACTGAGGAATTAAAATGATTGAAAATGCAGTGTAATCCCATCTCTTGACCTTCTCACATATTTCACACTCGGTTGCACATTTTTTTCATTCTTTAGTCATTTTATAATTTTTAGCATTTGTTAGTTAATTTTTCCCTTGAAATTGTTTTAAAAAAAATAAAAAATATTTTAATAGAAAAAATTTGGAATTGCACGTTTTCACATTAATTTTTTCACCTTGAAAGTTGGATTGATACCCGTACTTACCGCAATACGAGTTATTTTTAGACAAGTTTTGTAGGTACTCAAGGGAATTTTGAGAGTGACTTTTGCATAACAACGATACATACCATAAAAAAGTACTTATCAAATGGCGCCGTTGCCGCTTTCTTGACCTAGAGACATGATTGAAGACTTGTAATTTTATTTATCTTTTTTTTAGTGTAGTTCTTCCTCCTCCCTCTTCATTAGACTGGTTGTATAGGATTTTTAAAGCTTGGTATTTATTTTGGTGCATTTTGACACCGATTTTTTAAAATAATTATTCATTAAAAAAAGGGAAAATCGGACAAGGTAGAGAGAGAGCGTCCATGGCGAGGATTTTTGAAGCATCTCTACTTTGGGTCGGTAGGACTCCCGGGGACGACTGAGATAGGCGAGATCTCTCCCCGGTCGACTCTGCTCGGTCTTCACCCCACGTGTGTAAAAATCGTGGGAGGTACAATTTTTTTCTCCCTCGCGACTCTCCTGCCAGCGAGTTCATTTTTTGTGTGCTTAATTGCTCCTATGTGCCTTTAATTTTTGCATCGTACTTAAATTGAATGGTTTGATGAATTAATTTACCTAAGACCTGAACCCGGTCATTGAAACGAGAAGGGATTTCATCACCCGACTCACTCGCTTATCCATTGTGTGCTACCCTAGCTGTCATTAAATTCAAAATCAATCAACTAGCTAGCCCCGTAGGAACACCTTTTTGCAACAGGCGATCACAAAGATAAATTCCGTTAATTTCGTCACCCGCGGACTTAATTAAAAATTGACTACCCCCTTTCACAAATTTTGAAGATAATAATTGGCTACTTGCGCGTTAGGATTTTTTCTTGACTCGTGTGTGTCCAATTCCATTATTTCGGTAGTCGGTTTTCGTTAGTTCGCTCAAATCAAGAGTCCAATTTTTCCCATTTTTCGAAAAATACCAAAAAAATATATATTTTTTAAAAATATTTTCAAAAATCCCAAAAAGATTTTCTTTTTTTTCCATATTTAAAATACTAAAAAGATTTTCCTTTTCTTATTCTCAAAAATCACAAAAAGATTTTCTTTTCTTTTGAAAAATATTTAAAAACCAAAAAAAATATTCCTCTTGTCATGGCCGAAGAACGTCCTTTACGGGAATACTTTGGCCATTTCATATTCTCTCAAAGTTTGTTTGATGATAAGCTCGAATCGACTCTTAATTCATTAATTCATGGCTTTAACTCTCAAACACACACCGTTGATACTCCTGTGTCGTCCATGCACACATCTCATCTTCCACCGCCTCCGGTGACGAGTATCAACCCATCCCATGCTTCGCCATGCACACACTACTTTCTGGTGGATCACTTGTCCCATGAGTGTCCATTTATATTCTCTCCATTTGAATCCACCTTGGACCATGTGTATCCCTATGACACTGTTTTGGAACCACCCTCGACGTATTGTCACGACATATCTAATGTCGAGGGGTATGAGTACCCAAGCTATTCATGGAGGCCTGATCATCCTTCCATGCAATATGAATCCCAACGCCATGTTGTGGATCCTTACGGTTTCCAACAGTCGCCATCGCCCCCTCGTGCACCTCATACCTATCAGTCCGCTTCATATGCTCCTTATGCTGATCACACTTTTGTCCCTCACAGAGATGCTTCTCCGGTGACTGATACACTTGACCCTCATCCACACACTTCATATGATTATTCTCCACATCCTAGTGTTTCTAGCGAGTTGCATCCACCTCACCCACCCCCTTGCACATCCGCTCTCGAGAGCCTCTTACACAAGTTCGCGCACACTCTTCAATCTCAAAATGAAGCCCTTCAACGGCTTGAACACAGGTGTACTGCATTTGAGTGTGCGAACGAGACGGATTCCACCCCAAGTCAACCCATTATTGACCCCGCGTGGGATGATGATGTGTCGTCTTATGCCACGTATTTTGAGTGTGACCAACCCTATCTTCCTGAGAATCCTGACATTGAGACCACTCCGTGGTCCGGGCCCCAAGTTGACAATAGTGTTAACATTTCCATTGACTGTGAGACTGATCCCACACCACCCTACCCTCTCGAACCCACCATTGCGTTTTGCCTTTCCCCTTCGATAGAATCCATACTTATGCCCGAGTCTACACCTTTTGACCCTTTTATGTGTGTTCCCGAGGAACCACTTCATCCTAGGTTAGCTCCGGCTGCGAGTGCTCATAATTTTCTTGATATTGAATCCGAGAAGGTTTCTATCCCTCTGGATATGGATCCCATCCCACCATGCTTAGCTCCCGTTGAGTAAGATATTACTGTTGATTCATTTATCTCGGATTTGGAAGCCTCGTTAGATTCTACCACCACTGCTGGTGACACATTGGTGGATAAGTTGCTCACTCTGTCGTTCACTTTCCCACCTCCTCCTACGAGTTCCCTTGAGGATTATTCTGAGCCTCGTGAGTAGTGTGTCTCTCCCACTCGTGAGTTAGATCATCTTCCCACACCCTTTGTCCCACCCGATCCACCCACTGTCCCTTCCACCCCACCGCCTAGTTTGGACCTTGTTATTTCTCCTCACCTGTTCACATATAAGCATTTAGGTCTTCACCTACACCCACCCTCCGCCGTAGTTCTCCACGATCCCCTTTGTGAACTTTTCATCGACCCCGCCATACATGTGAGTATTCATGCTACTCTCTCCATCTGTGACGCCGAGCTTGTTACTCTATGCACACCACTTCCTTATGGTGTTGATTTTTTCCATCTACCTCTCCCTGGCATGTCACGACGTGACCATTATCATCGTCCATTTATAGAATGGTCGCGCACTTTCTCTGAGGCCTGCCCCATCACTATTGCCAAACCATTTTGCCTCCCCCACCAATTAGAGCACCATTCTTATTGGGCCCTTGTTGCCCTCACATTTATGCTCAATAAGGCCCGTGACCGGTGCCTGTTCACCCTCCCCCTTACCCTTCATCCATGTACCCTCCTACCCACCCGCCCCTGGTCCACCGATGCTTTGCATCGAGTGATGCACTTTGCTATACAGGTGCATTGACCCGTTTTCGCCTTTATCCAACAAGATTAACGCTTCAGTCTTGTTTGGGGGTGATTCTCATCACCCAATTTTTTCTGCCACCCGTACTTTCCTGGTTCCTATCCTTAGGGTGAGATTGGTTCGGTCTGGCTGAAGACGTTAAACTTAGCGCTCCCGGGAGGCAGCCCGTTGTTCATTGTTTCTGAGTATGAGTCTTACCCTGTTTGGGGGTGGTGTTTCACACCACCCAATGCTTTTCACATAACTTCTCGACTTGTACGTATTTGTGCATCACATCTGTTCTTCAGGTTTTTATCTCTCCATCATGCGGTACATTTCACTAGTGGTTCATTATGGTAATATCTTTCCTCCTTTGTGATTTTCATTTTTATATATGGTTTTAAACATCGAGGACGATGTTCTCTTTTGTTTGGGGTGGGAAATTTATCAAAATCGTACCTCTTTTGAAAATTTTCAGAAACAAGTGATTTTAAACTTTTTGTGCAGTTAAAAATAAATTTTTATGATATGGTTTGTCTATCATCCCTCTTTTAGAAATCTCGGAATACCCGTGTTCGAACCTAAAAAATGCGCTTTTTACAATAAATTAATTAATACCTCTTAAAAGCGTACTTGCACCATGAATTCCTAAACTCGGCAATTTGCACAGTCACTTTACAATCAAAAGTTGGAGAGTAACTATATTCTTAAGAAAGCCTTAAAAGATCACTAGTAGAGACTTAAACCCGTGAGATTTGAGCTTTTCACCTTTTTGAGGGTTTTTACGTATCTCCGAGTCACAAGTTGACTCAACTTTCTTTGGGTACTACATTTAGTCGTTGCATGATCTCATCATTTTTTTCAAATTTGGCATAATCACTGAGAATGACATTACTTTTGAGTTGTAAGAAACATGTGTCTTGTAGTTTGTCCCGAGCACTAAATCGATTTTTTCATACACTTACCATTTTCTCTATCACATTATCATTCACCCATTATCATTTTCCATATTACCCTTATCCATATGTCCCAGATACCATACATCATTACCATTGTGTTTGAGAAAAAGAGTGTTTGAAATTATCAATGTAAATTGTCTTCATTTTCGTTATGAAAAGAAAAATGCATCGCAATAAAAAAAAAGAAAATAAAAAAACAAAAAAAAGAAAATAAAAATAGAAAAGTAAAAAAAGAAAGAAAGATGCGATCATAAGTTCAAAAGATGAAGACAATAGTCAATCAAAGTGTGTCACACTCTTCTCAAACACCCCATCATTCATCTTCTTCATTAGCCCCTCATACCTTTCATAAATGACATTTTTCACCCTTGGTAAAGTGTTCAGGCAAACGAAAAATTTATATGGTGAATAACTCGACATTCTCGACATAGTGATTAGCATTACTTCATGAGATCTATTTCTTTCATGTATCCGTTTTTATTATAAAGTGTGTGAGACATTTGAACTTGTTTACATTTACTCACATCCTCACACACTAGAGAGATACACTTACCCAATTCTTAGAGAGTTCGATTCAGAGAGATATATCCAGTGAGAATTGAAGTCAAAGCGTCGATTCTATAAAGGGAATCTCAGAATTACTCTAATGATACTTCACACTACACACGCTGAGTTTTAGGAAGGATTACGCTTTTTGGTATTAAGTAATTTAACATATCTTATTTTGATAGTTGAATACGGTGTTCCTTGATATCCTTTTAAAGTTGGGTTGTATAGCGTTTCATCATCAAATCAGAAACTGCATTCAAATAAGTTTTTGAATTTTGTGGGTACATTCACTGCAAACCCTCACGAGACACCACTCGTCCTGTAGGGCAACCTATAGGTTTAATGGCTTGTTGCACATGCTAAGTGCAATCGACAGTGCCTGCGAAAGTGGCACACTTTTGGTTACTTATCTCTGTTTTCTCTCTAATTTTTGCTCGAGGACTAGCAATGTTCTGTTTGGGGTGGTGTGATAAGCACCCAAAAGTGTATATTTTATACCCCGAATAGATGCATTTTAGTCACTCGTTTTAATTAAAAATGACCTTATGTTCGTATTTATTTATTTCTCAGGTCAATACGCAGTTGCGATACAAATAATGCTAAATCCAGTCAATTGCGATGCAAAAACGGTCAAAAGCGTACATCGAAGAAATCAAAGGAGACCGCAAAGTTAGGAGTCCATTCAGAGCTTGCCCCGATGTGATCCGATGCCCCGAAACAGTCCCGTAACCCAAACCTAATCCTACACCGAGCCCAGACCATTCCCCGACCCCCGTGTGTGTTGAGTTTGTACCTTTATTATTTTTCTAGATTTTTATTTTTAGTCATTTTATTTTTAGGATTTATTTTGAATTTTCTAGAATCTATTTTCTATTTTACTATTTTTTATTTTGATGTTGACTTTTATTAGTTTTTAATTTTTAATATTTATTTTATTTTATTAGGATTAATTTTTAAAAATTTATTTTTTATTAGATTTCATTTTATATATTTATATATTTATTTTAGTTTTATTAGGATTATATTTTTTTAGGTTTAATAGAGTTTTATTTTAATTTAGTGAGATGTTTAGTTTTATTAGATTTTTTTTTAGTCTTTATTTTATTTTGATTTGATTTTTAAAATTTTTAGTTTTTTATTTCTTTTATTATTTGAGTTTTTTTCAGGGTGTTATTTTTTTTTTAGTTTTGTTAATTTTAATTTTTTTTAATTAGATTGTTTTAATTTTTTTAGGGGTACAAATTAAACACACACAACTCAATTAAACACACCCCACATAAACTTACACCCTCACACAATTCCTATGTACCTCACCACACCCTGTCACCCTCACCCCCATCTTCAACCACCAAGCCCAACACCCTCTCTCTCCTCCATAGCCAACAAAAAAAACTCAACACCTATTTCCAAAATTCAAATTTAAACCAATCAAACCCATTACCCAAAATTAAACCAAATATAAAAAAAAAAAAAAAAAAAAAGAAGAAAAAAAAAAGGGTCAATTATTAAATAGTCCCTACTATAAATATATATTTTTTAAAAAGGACACATATTTTTAGTTTAACCCATTTAGTCCCTCAAGCACTCAATATCCTCTTATTTTTAGAGGTCCGCGCCAGCGGCACTCCCACTCCAAAATATGTGGCAAAGGACTTTTTGAGGTAAAATAAAAAAGTTTGGACTAAATGGGTATTAAAAAATGTCCGAGGGACTATTTGGTATATGTCAAAAAAAAAAAAAAAAAAGGACTTGCTAAACCCCCCAAACCCGAAACCGCAGGTCGCAACCCAGCCCAGCTCGAAAAAACGTGCCTGAACCCCAAAATCCGGAAAACCTGTAAAACTTCTGCCCCGCTCCCTCACCTCCTCACCTCAGGCCGGACTACCCCTGATCGCAGCAGCCTCCGGCCGGCGCACCTCAAACCCTCCAACGCCGACCTGCCTCCGGCGACCGCCACAAACAGGCGCTGTCGAAACCCGGCCGAAAACCTGACCCAGGCGAGAGCAACCCGGTTCCTACCCCCTATCACCTGTCCGCCCAACCCATACCCATCACACACGAACCCAATCTCGACAGCCCTAACCCGATCTGCCACGCAGCCATACCCATTGCGATTTAAACCAACCAAGCCAAAATCCCCAAAAAAACCGGATTCCCAACTTTGATTTAGCCATATCCAAAAATCCTAAGAATATCTCATCCTCCATCCAAAGTTGTGGCTACACAAAAAGGAAGGGAACTCTCATTTAAGAGAAGGATCTCAGCACAAAAAAGAAACACGCAGAGAGAGAGAGAGAGAAACACTGCATATTATGTACAGTTTAGGTTGATAAAAAAATTTCCAAAAATTTTCAAAAAAATTATTTTAGTTTTAGAATAAATTTTAGGTTTGTTTTTTATTCTTTTTGGTGTAATTAAGTAATGAATTTGTGATAAGATTGAGACGCGTGTTCATGCACAGTTGACACAAGAAAAAAATTGCGTATCGTATTGTTTCCCTCTTGTTTCAATTTTGATTAATGCTATTGTGATAGTTGTTTATTCTAACATGAGAATATTTGGTTAAACACCCCGTTATGATATCAGTTTAATTAATTGGTTTCTTTAATTTTATATTTCTAGGTAAATTAATTTTAATTGTCACCAATTAATTTATGTAATGAGAGTTAGTAAATTAATTGAACGAATTAATGTTTGAATGTTGGAATCGAACTAGAGATAGGTTTTTTCGATAATTAAATATTAATTCGGTATTGAAATTTGAGGATCGATATTGTTTTCTTTAAATTGATCCTAGCGGGTAATTTTTCGAAAATAGTGTAGTCCTAATTTTTCATCGTGTGACATTTTTTAATTAATTTTCTGAAAAAGATTTTATTAAATTTATAATTTTAACGAGAGTTAGATTATCGATTTAATATTATCTCGAAATATTTCAAAATTAATAAACTGAGGAATTAAAATGATTGAAAATGTAGTGTAATCCCATCTCTTGACCTTCTCACATATTTCACACTCGGTTGCACATTTTTTTCATTCTTTAGTCATTTTATAATTTTTAGCATTTGTTAGTTAATTTTTCCCTTGAAATTGTTTTAAAAAAAATAAAAATTATTTTAATAGAAAAAATTTGGAATTGCACGTTTTCACATTAATTTTTTCACCTTGAAAGTTGGATTGATACCCGTACTTACCGCAATACGAGTTATTTTTAGACAATTTTTGTAGGTACTCAAGGAAATTTTGAGAGAGGCTTTTGCATAACAACGATACATACCATAAAAAAGTACTTATCACTTATCATCTGGGCATTCTTGACCCAACCTCTCCAGGCATAAACACCTAGGGTCAGCCATATCTATGCGCCTATGTTAAGGAGGAATATCTTTATGCCTGGGGTGGTCCCATGGCCGTTGGATCTGGTACACCTTCTCTAGCGGTCGGAGTTATCATCTCATCTCTAACACCAATGGGTATAACCACCATGTTTTGGATTAAAGTTGCTAGAGTTTCCTGCATTTGTTATTGGCTGTCCACTAAGGAATGCAAGGCCATGCCACTTCAGCCATTTCTAACTAAGGATGGGTTTGGATGGTACTAGGACCACCCATAATAGGTGGATTTACTATCATTTAAGAGTTCTAGTGATCGAAAAAATCAAGTGATGTACTAGAAATGAGCTGGATGAGCTGAAAGTGAGCTTGAACTCAAACCAGACTCTTTCAATGATAGTTCAACCTCACTAAGGATGATATTGGACCACCACTAGAGAATATGATGGAGTAGATACAAATGAAGGGAATAAGTTGACTATCTCGTTCCAACAGATGACTCCACATTGATGATACCAAAAATGGGATCACCAAGTCAATGTGTGTGTAAGCTCAAAACTAGACAACAATGGAGTATGACAGATATAAATAAGTAGAAAGAAAGAGACGATGCAAATAAGAAGATTATACAAAATATAAGTGGTTCAGCCTTTGAAGGGCCCACGTCTGTGTGGTGAGTGTGTGAAATCCATTAAATCTGGGTTCTAATGGCCCTGGGATACAAGCACTCAAGGTTTCTCTCTCTAAGCAATAAATTTAGCAGAGTTTCAATAGATTTTATAATTTGTGATCCTTTACAATGATGTAGAAGATAATTATTTATATGGTTGGGATGGTGTCATATGCACCCTAGGCATGCAGGAGTCATAGGCGATATCCAGTGCTCAATGTTCCAGTGCCATCTATCCTTTGTGCATGTAAGCAATGATTAAGAGATATTCTCCACATGTGTGGATGACGCTATTACAATTGTTTGTCTCATATGGGTCTTGCAACCCACGCGAACTCTCCCATGCGTTCCCTATTCCACACATTTTAGTAGGTGCTAAGAGTGTCTTGGTGAGTTGAGGTGTCGGCCTGACCGAGTATGAGACTACTGATTTACCACAGAATCGCATGTAGATAATCGCCAAGTGTAGTCTCGATTGACCAGTGTCAGGCCGAGATGAGAGTGTAGGTTGACCTAAGGGGTCTCAACCTTGTGATAGAGACGAGGTGAGACGTTAGACAAGCAAAGTTTGCCTGTTAGCTCGGTTTGAGTTCGAGATGAGATGCATTGGCTGATACGGGTCGAGCAGTTGTACAACATGGGTCGCATTGAGGAAGCTTCATGGAATCCGATTAGGCCTAGGGTGGATTAAGCCGAGATGAGGTCCCATAATGGCATATCACCAGCTGATCATCAGAACTTCTAATGATGAGTTTCGTTTTCCTAGGAAGATTTTGGCTCTTTGATCTCTTTTTAGACAAGCGTACCCCTTGTGCAAGTCATACAGCTACAAACATGCCATGGCGATCTTATATTATATATAAGTCCTTGGGCTTTTGACTCAGTTGAAATCTATTGGCCCATACTTATTAGCCCAAAGATTTCAAGGGCAATTGTGGAGCCCAATTTCTACAAGTCCATGAGAGTAGCCGACCAAGATAATTTAATTATTTTGCCCGGCCCAAATCATGGCTTAATTTCTATACGGGTAGTTTAGTCAAAGCATGACACTCGAAGATATGGTCAAATTAGGTACCAAGAATCTCGGATGAGATATTCAAGTATATCATGGCCAATCCACACCCTATTATGGCGACTTGCCTGCGTCCATAGAGAGGTTACTTGTTCTTATTATATATCTCTCTAGCAATAGATATATAATTTGTACATCCTAACCCGGGGCAAAGGGAAGAAAACTTGAGACTTTGAGAGACACTTAATAGGAACAAGTAACCTCTCTGTGGACGCAGGCAAGTTGCCGAACCATGCATATTGTTGTTGTGTGTGTGATTCTATTTATTTTTTTTCCATTTTTATTGTTTTCGTAAAATCTTTTATTGTGAATTTTCCTGCACGCACATATATATATAAACTTGTCACACCCTGCTTTTTGGTATGAATGTACAATAGAGTATATATAAATCAGTGAATTAAGTTAAGGAAGAAAACAAAACTTTATTCATTATAAAAGTAGTACGCATAGTGTATTACCACCTCATGGGTGAATTACATTTTATTTTTCAACTCAAACTATAACATACAAAATAGAAAAGTCCCACTTCTCGCTCCCATCTATCTTAGTCTCAACCCATACAGCCACATATGCGAAGGTGGTTGATGTTTATCTCTAAAAGGGAAGAGATATAATCCTCTTTCCCTTCGGACATCGGGAGGAATAAGGAATTAGCACAAATGTGCTAAGTAGACTTTACCAATTTTATAACAAGTATCTGTATAGATGATAAGTGGAGTGTATATAGAATTCAATGTTTTTCAAATGTAAATGTTCCTTATAATAACATTAAATCAAGGAGTTGGATTGATAATACCATAAAAAAATCAAGGATTTTTGAACTGTAATTCCATACTTAATAGCTCACTAAGAGGTATAGAATTAAATAAGCCATCAGTAAAACCAAATAATAAGTAATACAAAACCTTTGGATAATATTTGGCTAGGCACACAATTAAAGTGACATTTATACATATGTAGCTAAATTTCAAGCTCTCAAACATCTGAGACCATAGGCCTAACACAAAAATTATGTGGGATAACATGGTAGTCTACTCCTTAGTTATTACTGATAGTTGTACAAGGAATAATAATGTAGAAAAGTGCAGGGTGAACTAAACCATTATAATTAATTATTGTGATATCAGTTATTAGATGAGAAGGGTTAAATTTTATACGATTGATCATAAATAAAACAATGAGTGATATAATAACATACGAGTATGGTAACTTATACCCATACTTGGAATCATATTGGACTATCAGAGAATGAAATCAATAGCAATTAAACAAATACGCAAAATTTACTCTTAAAGAGGTAAAAAACCTACTTGCTAAGTGTTTTGAACTTCTTATGGATGAAAAGAGGATATCGGGAGGAGCTGGTACTTGATTATCTGTATACAAATGTTTGAATGAATAAGTATTGTTGGAACTAGCTTTGGTTTTAGTCAATTTATACCAAAAATAATGTAATTTAAAGTTCTAGAGGTTTAAATGTAAATAACTTGAGACTTTAAAATATTAGAGTTAGGGTTATATTTGAACTTTAATGTAGGAATTTTTGACTTAAAAATATTTCAAAGTACTTATAAACAAAGTTTTGGGTTAAAATTCATAAGTTAAAAATGTTAGGCAGGGTCGAATTATAGTTTGGACAAAATATTTCGACCTTAAAACCTAATTTTCCATAACTTTGTCCAGGCTCGTCCAAACACAACCTTAACTTATACATTTTGACCAGAAAAATAAAATAAAAAATATTGAAAAAACTTCAAAAAATTTTGATTGGCCACGTGCCCTCACGCATCTGGTCAAATAGTTCTTCAACCTCTCGATTTTTGACTTTAGGTTTCAGATTTTTTATCGAAGATATCTCTTTCATTTCTTAACCATTTAATTTGATTTATAAACAAACTCAACCAAAAATTTCATAAGGAATCCAAATATATAAGTTTTATGGATTGGGGTGCAGTATACAGTGAGTTCCATAACTGTGTTTTTTTTTCGAATTTTTGACTTAACGTTCATAGCTTTTAAGAATATAGTAGGGATTCTTATGAACATGGTTTGGTTTTTGTTGTGTTAAGGAGTAGTTTGGTTTTGATTTCAGGCTTTGAGGTGGATTATATAAGGAGAATTCGAAGTTTTGATTTTTTTGGTTCAGAAAACACTTTTGATGAATTGAAATTTGTTGTTTAAATTTGTGGATTTTGACCATTGCATTAGAGGTCCTGATATTATAATGAATGTATTCATAGTTTCAAACCTGAGTTCTAAGCATTGTATTAAAGTTCACCATCAAAGATCAAGATTTAATGGTGAATTTTCACATTTATTCACCTAGGGGCTATTTTACACGTAAAATTTCTATTGTTTTGATGTATTTAAGCATTATAACAACACATAAATAATTTGGAATGGAAAGAAATAAATTTATTGCTATAGAGGGGGCTCGAAGGTAATCCTGAGATTAGGGATAATTCCCCATTAGCAACAGTGTTTGGGGATTAAGGCACCGAGGCAGCTCAAGTGTGGCAGCTCATACTTCAGCTTGTTGTGTTACTTAGTCATATTGTATTTTTTTTATATTGACCATGAGCTATAACGGTTGCAATGATGCAATGAGAATAATAATGAGTTTTAGTGTGAGGTCAAACGGTACTCGTAAGAGACTAGGCTTGGCAGGGCCTGGGAGAGTTTTCATGCTCTATCGAATGACCTCGCCGTGGGAACTCTAGAGGGACTTGGTTTGGAGGATTGAGAAGTGAGACACCATTGGGGATTGTCCTTACCATCTTAGATACACTTGGTAAAACACTGAAAGACCCTGACCATGGAACCTCGGGGGGAGCAACCTTGAGTTCCATCGGGCGTTGAGTTATGATCCAAATAACCCTCTACTTAATATCACATCCACTTTATCTGATGTCACCAACTAGCTAGGCAATGTGAGACCTGCACTTGAGTAAATGTGACACCCCGCCTAATTAAATACCGGGCGATCACTCCTTTATTAAATTAAATCAAAGTAAACAGTTGGTTCATTCTCAGCATCACTGTCGATAAAAATAAATTTTCCAATTTAACACCCTAAATAATTAAGCTAAGTGTCAAAACCATTTTCATACATACTTTCCAAATTTTAATTAAAGAAAAAGATTTATTTATTTAAAAACAACATTTCTACAATTAAGAATCACACAACAATAAACCAAATAATATAGTACATTCGTCAATCGAATGTCAACATATGAAAACTAAAATCACAAATCCATACTGAATGAATCCCATAGAACAATACTGGAAATAACTGAAATACAAATGTCCTAATAACAATAAAATACTGGAAAGGGCGACACGTGCCCAATAAATGAGAATGCTAGAAGTGGAGTCAATAAAAGAAGTCGTCTACGCAAGTGACCTGCAACTCCCACCTAAGCTGCAACACGTTCTTCTCAAGGAATCCTAAGCAAGACGCCCCTGTGGCTGGGCACCTGAAATATATACATATATATACAAGAGAGAGAGAAAAGGAAACGGGTCAGAGCCCGAAAGTGTGGTTGATTTTAAAATACGTATAGCAAGTATTTAAATTGATACAGGCCAATGCAACAACATATTAGTACGACACTCTCTTGAGAAAATCTCACCTCTCTTCTAATGTGCACACCTATCGCACTAACTTTCCCCACGGTTTGTTTTAGCATTTAACGCACTAGTCTTCCTAAATGATTTAACTTATCTTAGATTACTCGTAAGATTTTCAATTCCACGATTCCATTTTTTAAAAAAAATGTTCCAATTAGTAACCAAAGTTCTCCATTTCAACTTTATAAAATCAATAAAGTTTTCCAGTGACATATTATATTTTCTCAAAACAAGTATTCATAATTTAGTCCAGAATTATTCCTCACTTACTACGTTACAACAACAGTTTAAATTCCTCAATCCAGATATATATATAAAACACTCGTATAATTTATATATATATACTCTAACAGCACCAACATATAAACTATGGTGTAGGCATACTCTGCTTTCTCAAAACAAGTATTTACAATTTTTGTCATCAACATGTCCTACATATCAAATCACGGTAGGTAGTTCCAAATTTCAGAATTTCATATACATATTAACTACTCGTATAATATATATTATAACAGCACCCCCAACTAAATTATGGTGCGGGCATACTCTACTATCCAAAGCCCCATATCACTCATATTAAGGGGAATACATTCGGAATCACTCTCGAAATGTATTAACATACATACACAAACAATATTGAGGCGAAGAATAGATTCCAAGTCTCTAAGAGGATGGTACATGCCTGCGTCTCTTAGGACCGTCTGAACTATCACGTCGATAGCCTGTACCAAGGACATCTATCTTCTAGGGTACAAGTCAATATCCCCCATAAAGGTCCCATCGAGATAAGACTTGTCCCAGCGCGGTAACCTCAGGGATAGCAAGTAGCGTGGGCATGATTTTCACACATAGATAGTATATGCATACACAATCATATAACTATACTAACATTACCATATCAATATTAGGTAAATTCTCAATTCCCATAATTTCAACATTTCCAAATTATCATATTATTAGTATCGTGTATAAGGGTTCGTCTCCAACCTTAATTCGAAGTATTCTTCCATCTTATCACGTAACTCACATGGACTCTCTCTTCCCAAGTATAAAAATTCAGTAGGTGTCCTATTTACGTTCCAACGTAACCCTCTTATGTAACCTTCCCTTTAAAACAATACTTTATCCAACCTAAGGTAAATACCCCATAAATACCATCCTCGTCGAATATTAAAGATCCCAACATCTATTCATATACCCTACTGGTCCTAAATGTCTCCCAAATCAATTTATCAAGAATGCCCAAGAATTATTTTACGACAATTTGAATTTAACTCAATTAAAGAGGGAATTAGGAGTCTGCCTGGAGGGGTCGATCGATCGAAGCTTGGGGCTCGATCGATCGAACCTTCGATCGATCGATCAAGCAGGTCTGGGAAAAAATTCTGCAGAATGCAGTTACGGGTTTCATCACCAAAATTACACCAAATCCATATTTTTAAGTTCCAATCGTCCCAGAATTCTACCACTAACATTATAACAATATACTAGATGATTCTAACGTAAGGCATGTACATATTCATCATTTAAACATGGATTTTCAACCTAGAATTATGTCCAATTATCAAGAACCCTAAACTTTTCTTAAACAGATTTCTAACAACTCTTTCTCCAGAATTTCTTTCTTATGATTATCAAATTTCGTGGTTTATAACCTCTACATGGCAAGGGTTTCCAGAATCAACATATACATCAATACTACATGGATTTTCCTATCATACATTGGGTTTTCTTCCATAGTTTTCATCACAAATCAATCCTAAACTAATATGAAGATTGCACCAACGAAAATAGCAAGTTAAACACTTGCCTGGGATTTTTGGTATTCTGATTCACGGCTGATTTTGGTATGGCTGCGTTCCTCGTCTCGCGATCTACGCGGTGGTGGTGGCGGCGGTGCAAAGCGGTGACTTTTTGGCCTTGAATTGCCTTGGAGCTCTCCCCTCTCTTCTCCAATGGCCGTCACTTGATTTCTGGATATTCTAACCCTAAAGGCTAACCTAAATGGCTGATATAGGTTGCTGAAATTCGTGGGTTTAATTACCCAATTATGTAAAATGACTAAAATGCCCTCCCGGGGTACTATTTAGGCCTAAAAATGCCCCGAGACCCAAACTACACCCCCGGGTACACTTTTCTGACTATCTCGACCCTTCCGGACGCGTTGGCGCACTCAAAATGACCATACGAACAACTTATAAAATATTCACTTTTTATTTAACAAAATTAGTCCCGACGTGACACGAGCACGTTCCGACTTAAATTTCCGAAATCGTCATTTAATTCACTCATGACATTCAATATAACCAGTATAATATAATATTCTGCTCATTAGTAATATTCAACCAATTTCCCATAATTACTAACTCTCATCACGTTAATAATTATAACATAATTAATTTCCGGATTTTTATTAAATAAATCATTCACGTTAAATTTAATAAATCCCCAAATTAATATAGCATGAAAATACGGGGTATTACAGTAAACCACCGTGGTATTTGGGGCTGTCAGACAGTTGGTGAGCCACCTTTGTGACGACAGCCCCTTGACACACATTGGTTAGGCAAAAGGCATGTCTTGGCATTTAATGCTTATGACGTGGAGATAACTAGTGCATCAGGTATTTAATGCTTGTGACATAAAGTATGAGGGATTTCTTTCACAAGCATTAATGGATGAGTTGCCTTGGGGGTAGTATGGGGGGCTATTTAAGGACCCCAACCACCTTTGAGGAGCGACTATGTTCTTTTGAGAATCCAGAAGTTATTGCTAGAGAGAGAGTTATTACAAACTAGAGATTTTACTCACCCACCATTGTCATTTATTACGAAGCTTTTAATACTTGATAGAGATTATCGAGGGTGGTTGGTGTGTTTGGCTGCCTACCCAGGTGTATATAGGGTGGTTACTTCTCTCTCCCTCTAACTGAGTTACTTTTGAGTTCATTATCACTATTTGAGCTATACACGAGAGATTGTGAGTTCATCATCATCATCATTATGTGGGTTCAAAATGAGACTATCTTCATTGAGTAGTGTTTGTATGTCCTCTGGTTAATCAATAGTGTTGCTACTTAACTTATCATTACTATACTCAAAAGGGACTACGCCTCCATCTTATCTAAACTACCCTCTTACATTTGGCGACTCTGCTGGGGAGGCATTCTTCTAAGCAAGGAGTATGGCGCAAGGTAACGTTAATCGAAGGCTCAACTTTGATGACATCCAACACAATGAAGGACAAGTGATGAGATAACTAGAGGCTCTAAGGGATGGGGCTCCTCGAATAGAGGTACCTCCAGTTCAGGCGACGACAAGCGTTCTAGGGGTGACACAATCTTCCACGAATGAAGGGTTGGGACTCGCTCCGGTGACACTCCTCATGAATAAGTTTTATGAGTTTTTACAAATTCCGATAGCTTCAATGGTGTTGGGAGGATTTGAAGCCAATTCCTTCATAACACCAGGAGTAGCCCTAACGACCTCACCGAGTGTAGGTGTAATGGGAACAGTCCCAACAGATATACCCTTTATTATGAATCCAGCAGTGGGAACATCAGGAGTATCAACAGCCCTAACTATGACGATTGCTCTAGCTGCGACGGGTATCCAGCCCATGGCCCCATTGGTTGTTGCCCCAATAGCATCACCCATGGAGGAAATGAAAAAGAAATGCAAAAAGAGATGCTGAAGTTTATGCATGCCTCCTCGCAGTCTGTTGGGGGAGGTAGCTTCGGTTTACGATGACGTTCGGAAACTTTACCCCCAGGAATACAACGATGAGCCTTATCTAAAAGATTATATCCCTACTATCTTTGAAAAATATACAGGGAAAGGTGGGAATTCGAAGGAACATATTAAGCGCTTCGTTGAACACTTGGGGGCGCATTGCAATAATAAGGAGCTCAGGTTGAGGGAGTTTTCTAAATCCTTAACCGATAAAGAATATACATGTTATTCTCATTTGGCTCCTAAGAGAGTTTCTACGTGGGAGGAGATGCATTTTTTATTTGTCCAGAAGTTCTTTCTGGTGGAAGATGAGTTTACTTTGACGTAACTGGGGAGGGAGAAGCAACGAATCGGGGAGGAAATGGTGGCGTATGTTTGAAGATTCAAGGAAAGTTCCCTCGATGTGAGGGAAGAGGCCAAAGAGTCCAAGTTATTGTAGATCTGTGCGGAGGGTCTGATTCCTGAGTACATCTGTCATCTTATTAATGAAACGCGTGAGGGGACTTTTTCGGTATTCCTAAAAGCAATAAGAAATATCTCCTTGGTGGTGCGACCAAATTTGGTGGTGGTGCCCATGATGTTTAGGCAGCCGATACAACCTGTAGGTGGTGGTCTCAGCCCCCATGGGTAGGGTACACCAAGGGAGAAGATGGGGACACGTCACCGAAGAAGGACAATAAGAGGAAGTTTGGAAGAGACAGGGAGGACCCACCACCATTGCCTTGTACGGTGGAGGAGGCTGTCAGTTGTTACAACGCAATGGTCTAAGGAGGAACGGTCTATCAACCAAAGGGAATTCCCGTGGGGGAACCCGATGCGGCGATAAGGGCGGATCCCAAATATTTCCAGATTCATTGGAAGATCCAGTATTCAACAGAGAGTTGTGTCAGGTTGAGGAGAATCATCGACAAGTACATAAAGTCAGGGACGTTGCAAATCCCTCCATAGAATGTTAAGAATAACCCACTCCCAGCACATGGGGCCAATCTGGTGGTGGCCTATGATGAAGAGGCAGAGAGAGAAGAAAGAGAGCCAACATCGAAGCAGGAGGAATTCAAAGAAGCTTTGGAAGATTGTACGAAGGGAATGGCTAATGTAGTACTAGCCTATGATGAGGCAAGCACCAAAGACGTGGAGGACGTATACATCGTTGAAGGTGAGGAAGCATACCCAATCCTAGAGCACTGTGCAGTTTTAAAATCCTCAAAGTTCACCTAGTTTTTCGACCAAGTGGAGATACCGAAAGAGAGTAGGTTGGAAATAACCCAGGCAATACTTGACATTGCAAGGAAGAATGCAGTCCCTTCGCTGAGATGGAGGGGACCCATGGCTAAGTTGGTGAGGAGGTTTCTGTCAGAAGTAACTTTCAGCGATGCAGTTTGGGCTGTGAGATTCCCTCATAATAGGCCATTGTATGTGACCGCCAACATCAACGGGATTAGTTTTGTAAGGACTGTTATGGATGGGGGAGCTTCCATCAATATTATGCTAATCAACTGCTTCCACGCAGCCAATATTCCAGAAAAAAGGTTGGTCCCCATGCCTTTGATGATTTCAGAGTATGATAACCAATCTTCCAAATCCATTGGGTATGTCAATGTTGGGATTGTAATGGGAAATCTGAGTTCCGATATCTAGTTCCATGTAATAGAGAGTGCAACTTCCTATCATCTGCTAATAGGAAGGGTGTGGATGCATAACCAATGTCTAGTTCCTTCTACGTACCACCAATGCGCTAAGGCGAACATCAAGCGAATAGAGGTGACCATTAGGGCTACAAAGAGGCCCTTCACCGTCGAGGAAGCTCACTTTGTAGATGCGGCATTTTACACAGAATTAGAGGAGTATGTTCGGGTCCTAACGAGAAGAATGGAGGGAGCATGGGTTCCCTCGATCAGAGAAAGGATGGGGCCCTTGAACGAGCAGAATAAAGAGGTTGAAAGAAGAGCAAAAGTAATGGCCGAAGAATCTCACTAGGCGGTCCCTCGGTCCCAAAACATCTCGAAGCATCTCAAAGACAGAATGAGGCCCAGAGTGGATCCAATGGAGCATGAGGTTCAATGGCAAAGTGTGCTGAGCTGATTTTCAGGAAAAAAAGTGGTCGAGGCTTATAAAGAGAAGAAGAGGAAGGCAACTACAACTACCAGCAGACAGTGCAAGAAGGCCATTACCGAAGAAGGAAAAATGGTATATCGATTATAACGGTGTGAAGGGGCGACCAAAGAAATTAATGATGAGGTTGACCCGATATATGAATGCTTTCTGGTGGATCAATGAGGATAATTTATGGTGACAGACAACTCCAGCATACAAGAATTTATGGAGGAAGTCACTAAGGAACCTGATTACATGGTGGATCGATCGAAGCCATATGCACAAGAATTGGAGCAGTTGAACCTGACGAAAGAAGAAGAAGACCCAAGGCCTATTTTTATCTCGAAAGATCTCAGTGAAGAGAAATGAAAGGCCTTGTTTGAGTTGATTAGGGAATTCATAGATGTCTTCGCATGGAAGTATACGGAGATGGAAGGGATGGATAAGTAAGTGAGCTACCACAAGTTGAACGTGATACCCTCAACCATTCTAGTGAAATAAGAAACAAGAACGTACAAGCCTGAGCTAGACTTAAAGATAAAGGAAGAGGTCTAGAACTTATTGGCGATAGGGTTCATCAAATCGATACAGCACCCGCTTTGGCTGTCTAGCATTGTCCCGGTGGGAAAGGAAAAAAAAACCAAATAAGGATCTTCGTGGACTTCAGAGATTTGAATAGAGCTTGCCCCGAGGATGAGTTCCCTCTGCAATTCATCGATAGCTTGATAGATGCAATAGCTGGTCATGAGATGTATAGCTTCATGGATGGGTATATAGGGTACAACTAGATCAAGATGAACCCCTCGGATGAAAAGAAAATGACGTTCAGAACCCCGTTGGGCAATTTCATGTACAGAGTAATGCCGTTTGGACTCAAGAACGCTGGGGATACTTACCAGAGAACAATGATGGACATTTTCCATGACTTCTTCTATAAATTTATGGAATTTTATGTGGATGATTTGGTCATCAAATCAAGGAAGGAGGAGTCCTATCAGGGCGATCCGAGGAAAGTGTTTTCCCGATGCAGGAAGTATCAATTGAGGATGAACCCGCTGAAGTGCATCTTTGGGGTAATAAGTGGGAAATTTCTAGGCTTCGTGGTTGATCGGAAAGGGGTACAGCTGGACCAAGACAATCAGCGAGCGATCTTGGATATGCCAAGTCCAAGAACGGCGAAGGATCTGAAAAGTTTTCTCGGTAAAGTCTCTTATCTTAGGTGATTTATGCTTGGGTTAGCCGAGATGACACATCTGTTGATGCAGCTATTACGAAAGAACACGAAATTAAAGTGGGAGGAGGTTCATCAGGATTCAGTCGCTGGGCTGAAGAAGCTTCTCATTTCACCGCAGATCATGGTTCCCCCACAAGTAGGAATACCGTTGCAGCTATACCTCACATCCACCACGAGGTCCGTGGGAGCTTTATTGGAACATGAGATTGATTGGGAAGAACGACCGGT
Organism: Sambucus nigra; assembly: GCA_949130495.1. Taxonomy (NCBI): domain Eukaryota; kingdom Viridiplantae; phylum Streptophyta; class Magnoliopsida; order Dipsacales; family Adoxaceae; genus Sambucus; species Sambucus nigra. Next base: position 416,195,179 of record OX422207.1, read on the forward strand.
CTACTACCTCAACAGAATCATACATGGTCCAGAAGTCAGATATAGTAGCTTGGAAGGGCAGTGTTTAGCCTTAGTCTTTGTAGCACAAAAACTTAGACATTATATGCTGTCTTTTACAATTCATATTGTAACTAAATGTGATCCTATTAAGTATTTTCTATCAAGAACTATATTAATTGGTAGAGAAGATATGTGGTTCCTCATACTCTCCGAGTATGACTTGAAGTGTGTGGTTTCTTGCGCAATCAAAAGCCAAGCGTACTTCGATCTGTTGGCAATTTTCTCCGCAGGAACATTTGAGCCACCTAAAGAAAGTATTCTGGGAGATGATTTGTAAGCCAATCACCTAGACGCAATGGATGAGTAATGGATAATGTAGTTCAATGAATCTTAGGCAGAAAAGAAAGGAGGAGCAGGAGTCATTCTTTCAAGAGGAATGGAGGAGATTTGCCTTTCCTATAAATTAGATTTCCCCTGTTCTAATAATGAGGCAGAATATAAAGCATTGGTACTAGGGTTGCTAGAGGCTCTTCGAAGGGGGATTCGATCACTTTGCATCAAAGGTGATTCAAATTTGGTGGTTCACCAAGTGAATGGAGAGTACGCGTTGAAACACATGAGCCTATCACCATACCGAACAATCATCTAGAGGATTCTCTGCCAGTTCCATCTGACCAAGATCAAGAGACAGCCCAGAACGGTGAATCATCACCCAGATGCCTATGCCACCATCACCCAAAAATGGACATGAGGAGTGATATAACTATCATCGTGATCCAATGAAGAATAGCTCCTTCGACAGTACAATCGATTCTACCAATAGAGGAGGACGCAGACTAGAGGGGGGAGATTAGAGGGCAATTAGAATCTGGGGAAGGAGCGATGGGGCTGAGGGAATTAGCCCAATACTTCATGAACCAGGGAAACCTTTACTTTTGAAATACAGGAGGATGGTTATCGAGGTTCATCGATCCATAAGAGGTAGAGCAGAGATTGAAGAGAATACATAAAGAGCACTACGAGACAATTGAGATACCCCTCTACCGAAGAATGCAAATGGAGGGGTATTTTTGGACCAGAATGAAATAGCACACGACGAAGCTACAACAGAAGTGCAATAAATGCCAGTTATTCTTTGAAGAAGTTGAATTTCATTTCGTGGAAGCTCAACCTGATTAGAGACAACCGTATATTAACTTTATCAGAGATGGAGTTGCCCTAACACATAAAATTAATGCGATGGGACTCAAGCGGAGGGCCCCGAGATTTTACATTCAGGAGGGGCAACTTTATCAAAGGGGATACTTCAACAGGACATTGTGTTGCATCAAGAAGGAAGAAGCAGCCGAGGTCCTCAAAAAGGCGCACGATCCAGCTCATATAGGAGGGGACAAGTTATATAACCAATTGATGACGTTGGGGTATTATTGGCCAATAATGGAGAAAGACTCTACTGAGTTCATTCGAAACTGTAAAGCTTGTCAACTGCATGGAAATATTATCCATGCCCCATCGATAGACCTACACTCCCTAGCGACACCTTATCCTTTTCACACTCGGGAGTTCGACCTGGTAGGGACAATACATCCCTCTTCGAGTGGGAAGATATGGATACTAGTAGCAAAGGAGTTCTTCACAAAGTGGACTAAAGCGATACCACTTAGAAGGGGCAACAACGGGGGTGGTGAGCAACTTCATTAGAGAATACATCATTTGCCATTTTGGGATCCCAAAGGTCATCCTTTCAGACAATGGAACCCCTTTCGTCAATTCAGAAGTAACGATGCTCACAGACAAGTAATCCATTATCCATCATACTTCGACGGTGGCATATCCAAACGGAAATGATCAGGCCGAAGCAACTAACAAATCTTTGGTTAATATCTTGGCTAAAATAATGGAGGATTTCCCAAGAGCATGGGATGATAAGATACTAGCTGTATTGTGGGACTATTGAACAACCAAGAGGAAGCCTACGGGGTATATCCCATTCTCTTTTGTTTATAGGGCTGAGGCAATCCTCCCAATAGAGTTAGAAGTTCCTTCCGCTCGATATGCCTTGCGAAGTAGTATGCTCCCTCAGAATAGACATGTCCAGCTGGAAGCGTTGGATGAACACAGAGATAATGTGATGCAACACTTTTAAATGTATACGAAGTAGCTTAACTTAGTGAGACCAAGGAAGTTCATGGAAGGAGACCTCGTGTTGAAAGCAGCAGTGAAACACATCAGAGGGCTTCCTCTACCCAAGTTTTCAGCAAATTGGGAGGGACCTTTCATTATAAAAGAAGCTCATGACTCAGGTTATTGCTTAATTTCTAGGATGGAAGAAGATAAACCATTCAATATTAATAATAAATGGTTGAAGGTCTATTATGTGTAAGCAATTAGGGTTGAACCACTAATGTATCTAGCTATTGTTATGAATACACAACTTCTTTTTTTATGATGAGTATACAAGTCATTTTTATTATAACCCAAGTGGAGATGAAAGCATTATAGAACTTCATAATGTATGCAAGAAGTTGCAGCACAAAAGAAAAGCACGAGAAAACATATATCTTTCTTCATTCATAAACTTTGGGGCATTACAAAATTGGAAGCTATTACCCAAGGATTACATAAGAAGAAAAAGAAAAAAAATATATATATACAAAAACTCATTGTCCTAGGAGGAACCACAGATCCGGGGAGGAGAAAAAATCTCCAGGAAGGTCCGAAGAAGCTTTTACGCAAGACCGTTGGGCATTAATAGAAACCTCCAACCTCGCCTGCGCTTATGTGCGCTCGATAAGGAGTTTCTCTTATTTTAGCTTTGCCGGACGCAGAGTTTCTTCGATGTCCTCCACCTTTTCGTCAATAGCTCCAAGAAGAGGAGCTAACTCGGCCAACTTAGCTTCCACAGCCCGCTGATCCTCCTGATGTTTCTACAGGAGTTCCCTCTGGCTGTCCAGTTGTTGGCACTTCAAGGTCTTCAGATGCATGATAATCTAGTCAAAACGAAAGCCGTCACGACCCAAATCCCTCAGATAACCCAAAAATTGGTTAAGAAGAGGTCTGGTAACGTTTGAGGTCGGAGTGTTGGCAATTTTAGCAATGACGGTAGCCATACCCTGAAGCCTGTAACTCATAATGGAGATGTTTAAACCCAAGAAATCCACCGTGAACGTTTCAGGATGTTGATTTACAAGTTGCTCAACTACCAAACGATGGTTGGTAGGCATTTGAGGAGAATGCTGAAGCACCATCAGGCAGAAGGCGTGAGGAGCTAGTTCGGGCAGAGGAAGCTCATAGCCAGATTCTCTCTCAGCAGCAGCACCGATCGTGGAACCTTGATCATTATGGCTAGAATATTTTAAAACGACAGGTTCCCGATGGGGCGAGGCCATGGGCGAAAGAACTGGTGGAGAATCCTCTCGTGCAACCTGGGAGTAGGTAAAAGAAATAATGAGTGTATGGAAAATCTTAACAAGTTTTTTCGTTGTTAACTCACCGTTATAGGTGGAGATTATGAAAAAATCTTAACAAGTGTTTTCGTTGTTAAGTCACCATTATAGGTGGAGATTATGAAAAATCTTAACAAGCGTTTTCATTATTAAGTCACCATTATAGGCGGAGTTTATGAAAAATCTTAACAAGCATTTTCGTTGTTAAGTCACCATTATAAGTGGAGTTTATGAAAATCTTAACAAGTGTTTTCATTGTTAAGACACCGTTATTGGTGGAGATTACGAAAAATCTTAACAAGCGTTTTCATTGTTAAGTCACCATTATAGGTGGAGATTATGAAAAATCTTAACAAGTGTTTTCATTGTTAAGACACCGTTATAGGTGGAGATTATGAAAAATATTAACAAGCATTTTCGTTGTTAAGTCACCATTATAGGTGGAGTTTATGAAAAATCTTAACAAGCGTTTTCGTTGTTAAGACACCGTTATAGGTGGAATTTATGGAAAACCTTAACTAGTGTTCCCAGTATTAAAATCACCATCATAGGTGGAGTTTGAAAGGTTGAAAAACTACAGAGAAACTCGCAAAGTACCTCAGCAGTAGTAGGAGCGAGAACGGGAGTCCCCACGGGGGCCATAATGGTAGAAACCGTTGGGGGCGGGCTCATTGCCTCAGTAGCCTCAATGGGGCCCTTGGCTGAAGAAGACTCAACGGTAGGCAAACTTCCCTCGCCACTAAAGGTTACTAAGGCCAACACGGGCGTATCATCGAGAGAAGATGTTGGACCTCTAAGAAATGCCCCAACACTGGCGGAAAGAGAAGAACCATCATGATGAGCAGAAACATCAACCATGGCCCTAGAAATATACATACCACCAAGAGCAAAGGGTGGGGTAAGCCTCGGTGAAAGATGCAAATACAAAACCAAGTTTTAGACATAAAGAATAAGTACAAGGAAAAAGGCAGGAATACATCTAAGTGTTACGTACCTCCTTTATATCATCAAAAAGGGGAATTGCGATCAGGGGTCTCGTCAGCACAGTGGGAAGAAGAATGTTAGCTATCAGAGATGCCACTTACACCTGAAACGTACCAACATATCAGAATGATAAAAAAGGCAATGGGATAAGGAAAAAATGTGAGTCTTGATAAAAAATTTACCTCAGGAGCACTCTCCTCAATAACAACGATGGGCAGAGGGACCTCTTGTTCAGATGGTAATTCATAAGAGGCTGGAGTAGTTGCCTCTGATTGGGCAGATATTCCAACAGATCCAACGGTGGCAGCCCCCACAGCAACATCTTTGGCCCGTTGGGAGGACAAACATCGAGAGTAGGTAAGGCCTATCATGGGGGAACGGGGAGTAGTATTAGCTTGAAAGACACCGAAATGCCCCCTCACAAATTAGCTCACGAGGGAACCAGGGGAATCAGGGGGACTGGGCCTTTTTTCAACTCCCTGCACCAAAGTTATCAAAGATATAAGCATATGCAGCTTGCTTTAAGAAAAGGGGAACAAGAACAAAACGTGCACACATACCTCAGATCTGGAGGAAGAACGAGAAGATATAACCACTAATGAAGGTCGAGAGGAGGCACAGTAGAAGGGGATGTGGTAGGAGGTATCTTGCCTGTTCGTTTCTTCTGGGACTTAGTGCCTAGAGTTTTCTTCCTTGCGCCTGTTGCATCTGTACCTTGAGGTACTCTCGACCTTTTCTCCTCTTTTCTGTTGGCTTAGTTGGATCAACCACGATCGTGGGAAAGGTAGCCAAAGGAGGAATGACGATAGCGCACCGTTAAAACTCATTAGACCTCAGCTTGAACCTGCCTCCTCAGCTCTTCACTTACCTCTGCAGATATAAGAGGGGGAATGAAGGCAATAGGGAATGCCTCTGAAGGAGTTTATGCTTGAGCTTCAGACTTGGTCTTTGAGGACTTGGATTTTGAGGGGACCCATTTTTAGACTTCTTGGTCTTTTTAGAAGGTGGCTGAGAAGGCCCTTCCCTAATTGCAACTTTAGCCGAAGGGGCAGGTGGTTTGGGGGTTGCAGTGGCCTTGGGCTTAGGCGTGGCAATGGGGATCATGGGAGAGTGTGGAGGAAGTTTAGTAGGAGGTACCTCGGGGGTTTGGCGTAGAAGGAACTCAATCCCAAGAATAAAATTCCCCTTTAACCCCAACTCCAAGGCAGAAAATGAAATAACTAGAGGATACATGAGATCCCCCTCGATGAACTCAAAAATTAAGGCCAGTTGTCTCGGCCAGTACTTTATTGCAAATAGAGGGGTCACATCCCCTTGCCTAGTGATACTGGGAATGGTTACCTACCCAGCCATTGTAGAACTTAGTCCCCACGCAGCAGTTAAGGAGAACAGGGAATATGCCTCGCCAAAAGAGACCTCGGGGTTAGATGATTAAAAAACTGGGCGAGGAGCCCCTTGATCGAAATCGAATTGATGGTTTACATAGGTTGGGATTATAGTTCTCGCTGGTGTATCCCCACTCAGTGTAAGAGGGCAGGTATCCTGGCGAAAACAAAAGGGCCACAACTAGTGAAGGGTCTTCAATAATGAGGTCTAGAGTAGTTGCCTGGACCACTCTGGCTTCATATTTGACAAAACCACAAGTGTAGAGAAAGATATCCTCTCCATATGGCCTTATCACAAAACTCGAAGAATCATCGATAATAGAATTCAACTCCTTTCGACTTTGTCTCTTGTGACAAACAAAGGAGTGTGGGGGTAGAGTTATTTCCCCCGAAGGAGGGCGATTGTGTAACACCCCGCCTAATTAAATACCGGGTGGCTAGTCCCATACCAAATTAAAACAGAATATACAGTTGGCTCATTCTTAGCATCACTGTCGAAAACATTTATAACTCACCCAATACTCAATTAAGCTAGTGTTAAAAACTTTCCAAATTTTAATTCAACAAAATTCATTTCTAGTTTAAGAATAACACAACACATTTTATTCTACAACACTGATAACCAAATAGATAACATAAAAGAATTTAAAAGCATTTGGAATAAACATTCCCACATAATATTAATCCATTACAGTAATCCCAACAATGTTAAATGTATTAAAAGACACGAATACAATAGTATTTGGCCCCGATAGAAAAGAGATAACTGAATCCTTTGGGCGACATGCCCTGACTAAGAATACTGTGAATAAAAAAGATGATAGGCGTTTAAGCAAAACTCCATAGATCCATAGCCTGTCATAATCCGCTAAGGTTGGCGCCCCTGTTGCTGGACACCTGATATAGAAGATACAATAGAAAAGAAAATATGCAAGGAAACGGGTCAGAGCCCGATTGTGTAAATGATTTTTAAAACAACAAGTATTTAACAAGTGCAATAAATCTTTTATTATGTACATGTTAGACCCAACTCTCACTTGCCATTCTCACCTTTCAACTAGAGTGCACACTTAACGTTTCCTATTAACCTCCTAGTTAATGGTTCCTCTTTTCTAGTCTCCATATTATAATTCCATCCCAATATCATAATCCCCGTATGTCCCATACCATACGCCACACTATTGTTCATTTACATTTCTCATCGTTTCTCATTAACATGAATCATTTCTCATTAATATGAATTAAGTTTTTCAATAAACATTCATTAACTTAATTCAATTATCTTTCTCTATTCACCGTTATCTACAATTATCACCGTAGATAGATTTAACCATAATAAATATCCATTCATTCATTTATATATATATATTCATATATAATACGGCACCCCGAGTCACAGCTGCGGTGCAATGCATTACTCTGCTATCATGTCCCAATATCGCTGGTCGCCGAAAAGGGGACAAAAGGTTCGGTGAGGATACCTCGAACCATTAACAACAACACAATCATTGGAGGCGAACATAGTTCTCATACCCATGGGTCACGCACATACCTACGTACCCATAGTCAGCGGACTTATCAACTCCCCGATAAGTCTTTCATAGACCTATGTTCTCGAGCGACAAATCAAAGATCCCATGGATTCATCAGGATATGACTGCCTGTGACAACCCGCTCACCAAAATAAGGGGTGGCCAGCCCAATACTCCAATATAACGGAATCATGGATGGAATCATTCTCAGCATCAAAATAAAAATATAGAGTATCCAGGATAACCACCCAATATTTCAGAAAACGGGTTGCCAAAAATTTTGATTTGAAAGTAAATAAATGAAAACGAACAACCCAATTCCTGAAAGATAAGGGAAACCCCAAGATATAAATAAATAATATAACAAGAATACCATAAAAAGACCAAATATGTAACCGGTCACTAAACTCATATACCAAAATATACAAGTACGATAAGTTACTTATTACATTTCATTAGACATTTACAAAAGCTTGGGCCTCTCGCCCGAATAAAAGACTTGATCTTAACTAGAATGAAAATGAAAACGTCTATACCAAATGTATCCCGTAATACCCGCAATGCGTCACGGCTCGTCCAAAACATCGGAATAGGAATTCAAATCAGGCATCCTTGCGGCGGAGTACCTGAGCAGAGACAAGAAGAATATGCAACAGGAAATGTAACCAGGTCAGGGCCCGGTTCTATATGATTACCAGATGAATAAAGAGTATGACAGTTATGTAAGATAAATCATGAAGAAAGAGAAATAAGCAGCAACCTATACAATTTAAAACATAAGCTAAGCATTAAACTAAAACTTCATCAAATGTGCTAGTTATTTTATATATCTTTTCCTTAGCAGGAAATATATTTATAAACACAATCTTTTGCTCTTTAAGGCAATTATATCTCAATTTTACCCTTTGTAAAAATCCTTTCCTTATCAGGAAAATAATCATTTTCAAATGCTCTTTGTGGCATTTATATGTGCTCTTTATGGCACTCCATCATGCTCTATATGGCATATCAAATACATCAAGTCCCACTTGATTATGAACTGTTATATTATATACATATAACGTATTCTAAGACTGCCCGTCCGGGTTTCCCCACTGTGCGCGCCCCTAAATGACCATCATCTTCCAGGGCCTATCATTAGACAACCTGGGCACCTATATCGCAAGACGTCGGGAAGCGGCCATGAGCCTGCGGGGTAGTCAAGACCACACCTGGAATCTCCTACCCATCGCAGAAAAATATACAACAATAAGCGCTCCCATGGCCTAGGACTATATCCACCCTGCATTCATTAGCCAGGGGGCTTCACCTCACGTGCGGACTTCCCTTATGATGTCATTTAGAGAGGTGTGTTTAAGCCATTTTATTTATCATTTCAAAATCAAGTAAATCATTATTTACCGGTTCCATGATTAAGTAAATTATCATTTACAAATATCAATACCATTTCCATTTCATTTCCATTCCACGTATATGTTTCATTTTATTCGAAACCATTACTATTTACTTTTATAAATAATCTAACTTATCACCCATAGTCATACGATAGCTTATATCAACACTACAACCTCAAAGGAGTAATTAAACTCTTCATTATCTCCAAGCATTTTAGGAGGTTATTTTAGAACCCCAAGGTTATCATCTTTCGAAGGAATGAAATAACCTACAATTTATTCTCCAAACTCACCTTTACGGTACTATTATGAACCACCAAGGTTAACATAGCTCAATCGAACTTTTAAAATTTCCCAACATTCTTTTGGGGTGGTAATATAAACCCTCAAAACTAGTATAGCTTAATTAAGCTTCTAAGGTCTTCCGAACATAACACTACATCTCCTAGTTTTATAATAATTAACTAAAAGGAAAGAATGCCCTATCATTAATAGGCCTAACCCCGGAAAAGTCCCCAACCTAACCCATTCCTAATGTAGGGTAGACAACTAACTCATCTCACACTCTAGGACTCTAAATTTAATTCATTCAAGAAGGTTCCTAATCCCTATATTTAAAGAAAAGAATTAAAATTGAGTTATAAAAATTAACTCAAAAACAGCAGGAAAACGAATCGATTCCCCCAAGGGCCGAATCGATTCGCCCTAGCGAATCGATTCGCCCAAAAAGCGAATCGGTTCGGATTACTAAACCAACCTTCTGCAATTGACCGAATCGATTCGGCCTTAACCCGAATCGATTCGGGTTATGCAGACCTGGAAGCTACCCCTTAGCGAATCGATTCTCCCAAAGGGCCGAATCGATTCGGACCTGCAAATTTGCCAAAAATGGCTACGAAGGGTTATGAACCCTAAATCCTCCAAACTTCAAATATCTTCCTTTCATACACATCCAACAACAAAAATCTACCCCAAACTAATCTACATGATTATTAACCATCAAAACCCACAATTTCTTCAACATAAATCAAGACTAGGGTTTAAATCCCACAAATTCTACATTTAAGCCATAAATGTAAATACACAACTATCATACAATTTATGCATCTTAAATCACATATTAGCAAGTAGAAAACTTGCCTTAGGGTTGATATCTCAGATTTATTTGGAGAAGAAGCAATCCCAAATCCTCCATCTTCAATCTCTCTCTCATTTCTCCATTTCTCTTCTTCTTTCTTTCTCTCTCTTACTCTCTATGCTCAAGACATAAAATGGGGAAAAATAAGGGATTTTAGAAGACTAAAATCGTGGCTTAGGTTAAAACTCCCAACTTAAATGGTTAACACCACATTAAAAATGACTCGCAAATACGCATATAAGCTAAAACCAGGTAAAAGTGCTCGAAACACAAAAATACAATATGGCACTTATTTTGACTGTCTCGCACCTTCCGAGACTAACTACACCCTCTAAACTGGCATCCGAAAATTTTATAAATTATTTCGAGTTCCAAAATCATTCAAACTAAAATGCCATTTAAAATATATGACACTACAGACATGCAACCTGATGTTATTTACTTTCACATGCAGTAAATATGCATCAATCTAGTAAATATTAACTTTCAATTCATTAAATTAATATTTACTCCAGTCCCCACATTTTATATAATTACCTTATGCGGTAAAATTAGTATAAAATGAGCCTCCCAGAATGGAGGGTTGTTACATACTCCCCCCCTTAAGAGGGAATTTTGCCCCCAAAATTCGGGCATACCCAAATTTGATAAGGGTATACTACTCTAAACTAGGATTCTATCATCCTAAACAAACTCCTCGTTATTGCAACGTCCCAAATGGACTCAGACTAAGGTCGACCCTGTCGATCTCAGTCAATCCTCTTGTTCTCTAGTAGCACAAGGCACTCTTTACTAACTATCGATTCTAGCTTCCTACGATGGAACACGATGCCCCCACGACTCGGCACAATTAGCCAAATCTTTAGAATTATGTTACATCTCACCTCGGGGCACCCATACCGACTCTAAGTGGCTTAGACCCAACGCCACTCAGCTATCCCCCCCGCATCGACGTATCTCATCAAGGCGTATGGCTCAAAAGCCAAAACCCTAAAGAAATGTTCCGAGACCACTCCAAGTCCAAGGAACATATTACCCATTGGTTCCATCCAACGAGCATACGAATTACTCAACTGACCGCGCTAGGCCACTCACGATACCATGCCTTAGGAAATGATCCATAAGGCCACTCCAAAACCTAATGGTTGCACGAAAATCTCCATCCATACCATTACTTCTCCCATCTGCTATGTATACTAAGGCGCACGTTCGTAATATGCCTTTCGGCATAAGTCAATTTCCTCCCTTACATCCATCCACTTTAGGGTGGTAGGTCATACGCCATTTCCATACAATTCCCATTACTTCACAGAAACTTTTGCTAAACCTTCGACACGAATATCTAGTCTCGGTCCACCCCATTTTAATAGGCACCTCCCACGGTTTTACTATTCCCCCATCGAGAATGGGGTGTACTCTTCTACATGTAGTCCGTCCATAATGGGCGGAAAAGCAACGATTGGGTCGACGGTCAACAATTCTCTCAATTGGTATCATGACCAGTTCGATGCCGGTAGTTCAATGCAAACGTCTGAATACCCTTCTTCGTTCCATCACTACTCTTCTTCGCACGAGTAGGTGAAATTGCCAATCACAAATCGAAATGCTCTAGCTATAGAGTCTTCTGAGTCATATTCACTCTACTTGGCCTTCCATGCCATTACCATTATCTCTGACGAGTTCTCTACTCGACACGTCCACTAGCCCAATCGCATTTCCTTAGCGAATGAGAAAATATCCAATCACTATTTCTTCTGAACCCCGAGCACTAACTCGATTCCTCCCACAACATATTGCAACAACTTGTTGCTTACGAGAAGGACCAAATTTCCTGCCCAGGAAGTAGTGCCTTATCTATTTAAGGTGATCACTACCACGATGAATCATAATCCAAGCACGGGATATTACTTTCCACAAGTTTAAGCTCGTGCGACACATAAACAGTGAGTATATGTCCTAGTATTATTACTCCCCAATCATGGCAGAGCTTACTCATTAAACTCACTCTCGAGCTTACAATCATGGCTCAGGAGTGAGGATCCACCCGTCCTTATTAACTCCCCGGAAATGAAGTTACCAACGTAACATTATCTCTAAGAAATGCCTCATCTCCTTCGGCCGAACCTACCAAACTTCTCGAGACCCCATAATCTCGCTCCTAAGGGATCCAATCCCTTTTTAGAGTTAACCCACGACTTATTCGTGGTCAACTCCTAACAACCATCCTAAGCTAACGCCACCTACCCTCAAGGTCTTACATCCTAAAAATCCTAAGGTCTATCTATATATATCCTACCTAAATCGTAAGCATATAATACTAAATACATCCCTAGTGCCCAAGACCTTACTCAACTTCTGACATTTGCTCGGGTTCATGCGTGGGACGTCTCGCCGAAGCGAAATCCAGATAAGGAACCCTCCCGTTACACTACTACCTCGCATCGTCGGTCGTTGATATGTGACGGTCTAAGACACATGATCGGGATCTGTACAACTCTAATAATAAGATTCTACTTCTAGACTTTACCTTAGCATTCTATACATGAAATAAGAGAAAGGAAATATGGCATCTCTCCACTCCCAACGTCGTTAAGGTTCACGCGTGGAGCGTCCCGCAAAAGCGAAATCCAAACAAGGAACCCCTCCTATGCATTACTACTTAACTTTGTTGGTCGTGGAGATAAGTCATAGCATCTACACACAATGCAAGTAAATAATAGAACACTCAAACCAAGTAACACATATGACACATATACATTTAAAAATATCATCACTCGCTTCATAACGAGTGAAGAAAAGATAGAACTTCCATACCACAGAAGTCATATAATTACCCTTCTATAATAGAGTAAATACTACTACAAGCTCAAAATACACACCCGAGTCTACCGTAGACAAAATACTACTAAATCTTATCCTAAGGAATACACCACCCACCTATAAGGTGGAATTCCCACCACAGTTCGTACCAAGCACTCCGGGTCAATACTAATGGTTCTCAGACTCCACATTCGAGCCTTACACATACCAACATTATTTCTACCAACTCCCCAACCAGGCACTTTACTCTTGCCCTTGCTCTCCTCTCAACGAAGTTTAAAATGAGTGGTTCTACACTCCACATCATAGCCGTTATTCCGACTCTGGCTGACAATAATTGCCCATGCAGTCCCTCTTACTTTCTCAGTAAAAGAGGACACGCTCTTGGCCTCCCCTTCCTCAGTTTAATGAAACTTCCCCAGGTGGGTGTTCACCGATAGGTTTCACGATTCTTACTCCATCAGAAGTGTTGACAACACCTATTTTGGAGCCTAACACTTCATGGTGCATGATCTCGTCTCCCTAACCATCCAACACCTTATTTGCCATTGGTCTTTAACCGAACATTTTGTGAACATTCGAGAATCCACCTTCTCCTCAGTCCAGTTATCCCAGAGAAACTCGCCATTGCAAGTATCCACCGGGCTTCTCTATGGGCCAAACTTCTGGCACCCATGAATATAGTGACCACATTTTCACCACCTCAACACCCCTTCTATGGGTGAAGGATTTTCCTCCATTCTACTACAGGGCACTTCTCCACTTCAATATAACATCGCGTGAATTCTCAAGTTTAGTACCACTTCCTACTTCTAGGGGTACTTGGGAAACTACATCAACTAAAATTTGTAGTCGTAATAGCAAGACAAGAAAGTGCTACAAAAAAGGGAGCGGCCTCTAAAGCGGTCCTCCTCCCCGACCACAACTTACAGTTCTCCACTAACCTTCCCATAACGCCCTTCTTCCATCGACCTATTATTCTCACACGAATACGCAAAAGATTTTATAGATTCTACCTCATGGTAGAAGAACGAAATCTCACAAGAGAAATCAACGATCTTAATCCTAAGGCTTTACATCAAATCAAGAGCAACGCTGAAAACTTAAGGCGTCCACACAGATTCCTAAGGACTCTAGAACCTGATGCTCTGATACCATCTGTGACAACCCGCTCACCAAAATAAAGGGTGGCCAGCCCAATACTCCAATATAACGGAATCATGGATGGAATCATTCTCAGCATCAAAATAAAAATATAGAGTATCCAGGATAACCACCCAATATTTCAGAAAACGGGTTGCCAAAAATTTTGATTTGAAAGTAAATAAATGAAAACGAACAACCCAATTCCTGAAAGATAAGGGAAACCCCAAGACATAAATAAATAATATAACAAGAATACCATAAAAAGACCGAATATGTAACCGGTCACTAAACTGATATACCAAAATACACAAGTACGATAAGTTACTTATTACATTTCATTAGACATTTACAAAAGCTTGGGCCTCTCGCCCGAATAAAAGACTTGATCTTAACTAGAATGAAAATGAAAACGTCTATACCAAATGTATCCCGTAATACCCGCAATGCGTCACGGCTCGTCGAAAACATCGGAATAGGAATTCAAATCAGGCATCCTTGCAGCGGAGTACCTGAGCAGAGACAAGAAGAATATGCAATAGGAAATGTAACCAGGTCAGGGCCCGGTTCTATATGATTACCAGATGAATAAAGAGTATGACAGTTATGTAAGATAAATCATGAAGAAAGAGAAATAAGCAGCAACCTATACAATTTAAAACATAAGCTAAGCATTAAACTAAAACTTCATCAAATGTGCCAGTTATTTTATATATCTTTTCCTTAGCAGGAAATATATTTATAAACACAATCTTTTGCTCTTTAAGGCAATTATATCTCAATTTTACCCTTTGTAAAAATCCTTTCCTTATTAGGAAAATAATCATTTTCAAATGCTCTTTGTGGCATTTATATGTTCTCTTTATGGCACTCCATCATGCTCTATATGGCATATCAAATACATCAAGTCCCACTTGATTATGAACTGTTATATTATATACATATAACGTATTCTAAGACCGCCCGTCCGGGTTTCCCCACTGTGCGCGCCCCTAAATGACCATCATCTTCCAGGGCCTATCATTAGACAACCTGGGCACCTATATCGCAAGACGTCGGGAAGCGGCCATGAGCCTGCGGGGTAGTCAAGACCACACCCGGAATCTCCTACCCATCGCAGAAAAATATACAACAATAAGCGCTCCCATGGCCTAGGACTATATCCACCCTGCATTCATTAGCCAGGGGGCTTCACCTCATGTGCGGACTTCCCTTATGATGTCATTTAGAGAGGTGTGTTTAAGCCATTTTATTTATCATTTCAAAATCAAGTAAATCATTATTTACCGGTTCCATGATTAAGTAAATTATCATTTACAAATATCAATACCATTTCCATTTCATTTCCATTCCACGTATATGTTTCATTTTATTCGAAACCATTACTATTTACTTTTATAAATAATCTAACTTATCATCCATAGTCATACGATAGCTTATATCAACACTACAACCTCAAAGGAGTAATTAAACTCTTCATTATCTCCAAGCATTTTATGAGGTTATTTTAGAACCCCAAGGTTATCATCTTTCGAAGGAATGAAATAACCTACAATTTATTCTCCAAACTCACCTTTACGGTACTATTATGAACCACCAAGGTTAACATAGCTCAATCGAACTTTTAAAATTTCCCAACATTCTTTTGGGGTGGTAATATAAACCCTCAAAACTAGTATAGCTTAATTAAGCTTCTAAGGTCTCCCGAACATAACACTACATCTCCTAGTTTTATAATAATTAACTAAAAGGAAAGAATGCCCTATCATTAATAGGCCTAACCCCGGAAAAGTCCCCAACCTAACCCACTCCTAATGTAGGGTAGACAACTAACTCATCTCACACTCTAGGACTCTAAATTTACTTCATTCAAGAAGGTTCCTAATCCCTATATTTAAAGAAAAGAATTAAAATTGAGTTATAAAAATTAACTCAAAAACAGCAGGAAAACGAATCGATCAGCCCAAAAAGCGAATCGGTTCGGATTACTAAACCAACCTTCTGCAATTGACCGAATCGATTCGGCCTTAACCCGAATCGATTCGGGTTATGCAGACCTGGAAGCTACCCCTTAGCGAATCGATTCTCCCAAAGGGCCGAATCGATTCGGACCTGCAAATTTGCCAAAAATGGCTACGAAGGGTTATGAACCCTAAATCCTCCAAACTTCAAATCTCTTCCTTTCATACACATCCAACAACAAAAATCTACCCCAAACTAATCTACATGATTATTAACCATCAAAACCCACAATTTCTTCAACATAAATCAAGACTAGGGTTTAAATCCCACAAATTCTACATTTAAGCCATAAATGTAAATACACAACTATCATACAATTTATGCATCTTAAATCACATATTAGCAAGTAGAAAACTTGCCTTAGGGTTGATATCTCAGATTTATTTGGAGAAGAAGCAATCCCAAATCCTCCATCTTCAATCTCTCTCTCATTTCTCCATTTCTCCTCTTCTTTCTTTCTCTCTCTTACTCTCTATGCTCAAGACATAAAATGGGGAAGAATAAGGGATTTTAGAAGACTAAAATCGTGGCTTAGGTTAAAACTCCCAACTTAAATGGTTAACACCACATTAAAAATGACTCGCAAATACGCATATAAGCTAAAACCAGGTAAAAGTGCTCGAAACACAAAAATACAATATGGCACTTATTTTGACTGTCTCGCACCTTCCGAGACTAACTACACCCTCTAAACTGGCATCCGAAAATTTTATAAATTATTTCGAGTTCCAAAATCATTCAAACTAAAAGGCCATTTAAAATATATGACACTACAGACATGCAACCTGATGTTATTTACTTTCACATGCAGTAAATATGCATCAATCTAGTAAATATTAACTTTCAATTCATTAAATTAATATTTACTCCAGTCCCCACATTTTATATAATTACCTTATGCGGTAAAATTAGTATAAAATGAGCCTCCCAGAATGGAGGGTTGTTACACTGCCCTCACGCGCAAACCTCCCACCGATAGCAAGTAAGCTAGGTATGTCATACACATAATCATTAATCAATCAAATAGGTATTATCATACCTATAGTATACTAACAACAAGGTACTCACATTAACCTTATATTATTCCCTTACGTAGCATTATATCTCTTTAAATCCCACGTATTAAAATGTCATATCTTTACTTCATAATTTAATTATCCTCGCATCCTATAACATCTCTCCACTCCCGACGTCGTTAAGGTTCATGCGCGGAGCGTCTCGCAAAGCGAAATCCAAACAAGGAACCCCTCCAATACACTACTACTTAACTTTGTCGATCGAGGAGGTTCGTCAACTTCAAATATGCGATCGGAATAACCTCATCCCCTCTTTCAACCAAATGTGTTCTAAACTCCCATCTCTATCCAGGAGCCATACCACTACGCTCTTGTACTACACTCAGCCCTTGCGAAATCAATAATGAGCTTAAACTCAGTCCTTGATGTTTAAATTGTAACCCTAAGGCTACCCAGGTGTTATATTAAATCTCCCCTACTTGAACTATCCTTAATCCTCATACAAACAGATTAGAATCCAACACATGAATCTAGCAACCGAAATCTCTTTAACTTTAATTATCATAATTCTAATCAATTAAATCCCAATCAAATTAATTCAAATCTTAACTAGGGCTTACTGATCTTCTCTAAGTCCCATAATATCCAATTAATAATCACCGAATACCTACAAAAGTTTTGGGATAAGAACCAACATTAAAAAGAAACAACATCATGAATTCTCATATTTTAAATACTCAGAAAAATCAGATCCAAAAATTATTCAAATCATCAATCCGACTTTAGATTTGGATTCTACACGAAAAATTGAGTCAGGTATGTGTTTTGAGTTTTTCTTAAATCTCATCCAAATGCACTCAAAAAGAAGATCTAAACCTTCCAAATTGGCTCTTCTCATTCCACTCGTTTTTGCCTCTTTTTCCAGAAAATTATCAACATATTATCTTCAAGAACACTAAATTATTTTCAGAATTTCTTCCACAGATTGATGAATATTTATTGGATTACTAACTACCTACATCATGAGTTTAATTCCTATATATTTTTAGATTCCAAAAATCCATCAACAACTATATCCTTTCATAGCATGAAAATCATCTCTTTTTATAACTATCCTAACATGGACAATATACGAACTTAAATTGCAAATATCAAACACTTGCCTTTACTGAAGATCTGATCCTTTGGAGTTGAATAACATAGGTGGTGATGGTGGTGGTGGCCTTTGACCTTTGGTTCTCCTCCTTCCCAAGCAAACTTCTTTTTCTTTCCAAGCAACCTTCCACTCTCTCTAAGAAGATGACTTTTAAATTTTGTGTAGAAGAGATGAAATGAACCTACACACACTAATCTCCAAATACTTATAATAAGACAAAACCCGAAATCACTATTCATCCCCTTGTAAAAATAACCAAAATGCCCTTTTGGGTTGTCTTTTCATTTTCAAATGACCCGAGACCCAATATCAACATCCAAATAGACTTTTCTGACTATCTCAACCCTTCCGGACGCAATGACGCAGTCGAAATGACTATAAGGATGATATAAAAATAAGTTCCCTTTTTAATTTAACAAATTAGTCCAGACACGTCCCATACCGCGTCTGACTAAAAATCCAATTTATCGAGAAATTATATCATACCGTCATATCAATGACATCACATTCATATATTACCTAAATATCTTTAAGTAATATTCAGAATCATCCATTTTAATATCCACAATTCGGATAAAACCCAAATGAATTAATTTATAATAAGATCCAATTAATCCATTAATTTAAAATATAACCCATTTTAAAAGTCATTAAAATTACGGGGTATTACAGATTGGCCTTGGCTGCTACAGTGGGGAAACACACATAGAGGAAGTTAGATAGGAGGACATATTTGGCAAAGTTGGCCAGGTTATAATGACCCAGAGATCATTCCATATCGAAAAGGGTTCTATTAAGCCATGCGTAGAGGGATCCCAAGGCGATTGCAGCGAGAGAAGCTTGATACCCCGGGCCAAATAGAGGGATATGTTAATGAGGTCCCTTCGAGGTTGGTCATTGGTTTCCCTGTTAAAAGGAAGCGAGAAAGAATTACAAGGATATAGGCAGGAAGTTCCAGTGATGTACCTTATCCAGGGGCAGCCTCAGAGGAACTACTTACAAAAGGATCCTTGAAGAAGTAGTTGATAAGTGGAGTGAAAGTTGCTTTGTTCGAAGAACCAATGCACCTTCGACATATACGATCCAGCTCCAAATGATCGGCAGCTTCCTAGGCATCAAGGGCCTCATCAGAATAAGGCTCATGACTTGTTGCTTCAAGGCCTAGGATATCGCACACATCTTCTAACATTATTGTAAACTCACCCCATGCATCAATGAATGTATGAGTGGTAACGTTCCAGCGAGACACCAGAACAGGAAGGGTAGCATTATTCTTGGATAGAATGAACTCACCAAACCACTTAGTCTGATGAAGCCCAATTTTGGTGAGAGTATCAACATAGGAACTCTGTATATGGGAGTTTAAGGTAGCAAAGTGAGCAGGAGAGCCCCAAGTCATTCGAAGTCGATGTAGGACCATGGGAAGTCCCCTCGCTCAAGAAAAAATTGGAGAGTCACCTCTAGAGGTAGAAACCCCCAGTCATCAGCACTTTTATCTTCATCACCAAGCGTCAGGGCATCATACTTGACATTAAAAATGCAAGTCTTATAAGACCCAGCAAAGTCATCACACTTGCCGAATATGGGGGACCGGCGGTAGAAGTGCAACTAGTCCTGGCGGGCAGCAGTCAAAGAGGCGGCAGCAAAGGTGGTGACAACAGGGGTAGCAGGTGGAGCACTGGTGGTAGGTGTGGTAGGATTACTTAATGAGGCCATTACAAACAACAATGAAGTACAAAAAAAGAATCTCGTTAAACGAAGGGTTGGGAATGAAGATGGAAGAGAACAACCACAAGTGGTGGCGTAAAAGATGAGAGAAGAAAGAATCTAGGTAAGAGCTTGTTAAACAATGGAGTTCGCACAGAGTTCTCTCTCTAAAGAAGACATGAGCTTGAAGAAGATGAAGGAAAGAGAAGGGTTTGAATAAAGAGACGTTTGAAACCTTTTAAAGAACTCATCTGTTGAGTTTCCCACCACCACACGTGCAAGGCGGCCTATAATCATTTCAAATGGACACGTGACACTTCGGGAGGTGTTTTGACAACTGAAAAGATAGCTCCACGTCATTTACGAAGAGACGCTTAGGGAATAGAAGGGGTTGCCTTCTTCAGCAAGTTTGAGTTTTGGCGCCAGAATTTTTGTCAGACATATCCAATATACTCCCAATGGAAAAGATGTCTCAATGGTCCAACAAGCTACGATGACCCCTCGCTACAAGTCCAAACATTGTTTAAATTATGGGTCGGCCACATCAGAGAGAATTTCTTCTTTTTCGAAAATAGTGAAGCATTACAAGGGAGAATTTTGCTTACCAAGAGTCAAAACGAGTATTTAAGAAGGTTAGCAGGCCTTTTGGGAGAATTTCAAATAATAAAGTTAGAACGATTGAAGCTCAGTATAAGGAAAAAGTGGCGATGTCCCTTCGTCAAAGCACCAATAAGCTGTAGCGCTTCAGTTCAGGTACATCGGGGAGAATTTTACTTTTTTCCTGAGGATTCTAACGCGGTAGTTCTAACGAGGGAAAAGATGCCAGAACTTTTTTTCACACAGAAAAGGTTTATCGGATTGAGAAGTTTTCGTGCAGACATTTCTTATTCTAACAACAAATATCTCCACAAAGGGGCAAATGTAGAGGGGGCTCGAAGGTAATCCTGAGATTAGGGATAATTCCCCATTAGCAACAGTGTTTGGGGATTAAGGCACCGAGGCAGCTCAAGCGTGCCAGCTTATACTTCAGCTTGTTGTGTTACTTAGTCATATTGTATTTTTGTTTATATTGACCAGGAGCTATAATAGTTGTAATGATGTAATGAGAATAATAATGAGTTTTAGTGTGCGGTCAAATGGTACTCGTGAGAGACCAGGCTTGGTAGGGCCTGTGAGAGCTTTCATGCTCTATCGAATGACCTCGCCGTTGGAACTCTAGAGGGACTTGGTTTGGAGTATTGAGAAGTGATGCACCATTGAGGCTTTTCCTGACCATCTTAGATACACCTGTTAAAACATCGAAAGACCCTGATCGTGGAACCTCGGGGGGAGCAACCTTGAGTTCCATCGGGGATTGAGTTATGATCCAAATAACCCTCTACTTAATGTCACATCCACTTTATCAGATGTCACTAACCAGCTAGGCAATGTCAGACCTGCACTTGAGTAAACCACCGTGGTATTTAGGGCTGTCTGGCAGTTGGTGAGCCACCTTTGTGACGACAGCCCCTGACACACATTGGTTAGGCAAAAGGCATGTTTTGGCATTTAAGAGATAACAGTGCATCAGGTATTTGATGCTTGTGATATAAAGTATGAGGTATTTCTTTCACAAGAATTAATGGCTGAGTTGCCTTGGGGGTAGTATGGGGGGCTATTTAAGGACCCCAACCACCTTTGAGGAGCGATCATGTTCTTTTGAGAATCCAGAAGTTATTGCTAGAGAGAGTTATTACAAACCAGATATTTTAGTTACCCACCATTGTCATTTATTATGAAGCTTTTAATACTTGATAGAGATTCTCGAGGGTGGTTGGCGTGTTTGGCTGCTTGCCAAGGTGTATCTAAGGTGCTCAGTTCTCTCTCCCTCTAACTGAGTTACTTCTGAGTTCATCATAATTATTTGAGCTATACATGAGAGATTGTGAGTTCATCATCATCATTATGTCAGTTCAAACTGAGTCTATCTTCATTGAGTAGTGTTTGTATGTCCTCTGGTTAATCAATAATGCTATTTAACTTATCATTACTGTACTCAAAAGGGATTACACCTCCATCTTATCTAAACTACCCTATTACAATTGCATAAAATGATAGTTACCTATTTTGAGAGACAACTCAAGTTCTTGAATCTATTAAAGTGGTGAGTTTTAATTTATGAGCTCGTGGGGATTTTATAGTACATGAGCGAGGGGTCTGATTGGTTCGAATGAGAGGTGGATTTAAGCAGGTTAATAAGAGCTTTAATGCTTAATACTTGAACCTCACATGTTTGCATGGTTTAAACATGTGGCTTTTGTCATTTTGTGCTTATTTGGAATCTTAGGTGGATAGGTGGTCTAATGTAAATGATAAATAATTGGTTTTTGGTACTTGGTTGATAAGATATATACTTATATAGCTCAAAAAGTGTATTTTGGTAAAGTGTAGGAATTCTTTTATAATTTTAGAAAGTTGTAAGGGCTAAATTCTAATTTCTAGTTATTGAAGTCTAGAGGGTTAATAGGATTTAAAGTTATGGCCTAGGGATTATGTATAGGTTAAGTTATGATGATTTGAAGTTTTAAAGGTCTAATTTCCAATTATTGAAACTTCAGGGATCCTTGGATAATTTAGCAATTTTTAAAGTTTTGTAGAGTATTTTAATCCTTCTTTTGAATTTGTTTGAGTTTATACATTCTAGGAGAAATTTGGTTGAAATTAGGGTATTTTTAGTTCGAGTACGGATATTAAAAAGTGAGAATGAATAAAGTAAAAGAATAAAAAAAAGAGAAATTGAATCTCGAGATGCCTAACTAGCCAAAAATGGCATCAAAGTCCACGTAGTTCGATAATATGCAAGGGTAATATTTAACCCACAAACCCAAAACTACAATATCCTTAGTTTTTTGGAAAGTGTGCATAAGTGGAGAAAGTGCAGGAAAATAATGGATTCTAATTTTGGGTTTACGGATTAAACCTTGCTTTTATCTTTTTTAGATTTATGAAGCTATATTTTTGTGTATATAAATAATAAAAGGGGGATTATTTGGAGTGAGAAATTAACAATAAAGTAAAAGACATGGTAAGAGTAAATGAAGTTCAATAAATGACATTAATTAAATGAGCTATAAAAGGATAAGACTAGACCTTTTATGAAACATTGCTACTGATTTTTAAGGTGAAGTGGGTTGTTTGTTTAAGTGATGGAGTGGTGATGGAATGGGTGGCAAAGGTAGGGTGAAAGTGATGAAAGGAAAGGTGGAGAGAATGTTTGAAAAATGATGTTTTTGAAAAATGAGGCATTAATTTCGAGGCAGGGGATCTTTAGATTTTGAAAAGGGGTCCTTAGGAATGAGGTCATATCCTTCTTAAATAGTAAAACTTTATGGTTAATGGGTCGGCCAATCAGCATAGGACTAGACCTGCCTATCGACATATCCCCGACTTATTGGCTAAGTAAAGTACCCCTCTTCCAAAAGGGACATTTTTGAAAAAATGAGCATAAAATACAAACCATAAGACTGAATTGAGCACGAAAAGGACCATTAAAAAGGGTATTCAGAGCCCTATGAAAATGCTTGAAGCATCCGAGGGACTATTGCTTAGGGTTTGGAGTAAAGAGGTAAGTACGCATGATCCGTGAGGTTAATTCGTGCATGGTATGGACCGTTATAAAGTTATTCAGATCCCTACAAAACTGCATTGGTCTACTCCCAGTTCTGAGAGTTGAACAAACTCACACAGAGCTCGAAATCACCCGGTGGACTCCAGGTTAGGGTTTGGAAGAAAAAGGAAAGTACCCACGAATCGTAATGTAAATTTGCTAATGATATGGACAATTAGAAAAGGTATTCAGAGCCCTATAAGAATGTATTGAGCTACTCCCGGGTTTGAGAGTTTACCACTTTAAAACCGAGCTTGGAAGAACTTGATGGTATCTAAGTTAGGGTGTGGAGTAGTTCTTAGAGTTCGAGGGTGAAAGGCATGGTTTTAGGGACGTGATGAGATGTTTGAAGGATACTAGGAAGGGTGCCTACATTACCCCTCGATCGACGAGCCTTGGATAAGAGAATGTCATAGAATGATATAAACCTCTCTAAAAATGTACAAATGTTGAGGGTAGAGGTTGTATTGTGAGGACCTAAGGAGCATAAGCGACCAATTCAGCATGTCGGGGCCTATACTAAGGACTTAGTGTGTCCTCATGTGCATAAAGAGTAAAGAAACCCAATTCAAAGAGTCGAGGCTAGTTCTACAAACCTAAAGAGTGAAAGTGACCTAATTTAGAGGGTCAAGGCCAATTCTGCTGAAATAAACCTAATTCAGAGGGTTAAGGCCCATTCTATAGACCTAAAGAGTGAAAGAGACCTAGTTTAGAGGATTGATGCCATTTTTTCAAAAATAATGAGGGAAACCTCCATGATTTAGAGGGTCGAGGCTAATTCTGCGAACCCAACGAGTGAAAGATCACCAATTAAGACGGTTGATGTCAATTTTGTGCGCCTAGGAGTGAAAAAGACCTAATTTAGAAAGTCAAGGCCAATTCTACGCACCAAAAGAGTGAAAGCGACCTCATTGAAAGGGCCAAGGCCAATTCTGCAAACCTAAAGAGTGAAAGTGACCACATTCAGAGGGTCGCGGCTAATTCTATGGATCTAAATAGTACAAGATACCCAATTCAGAGTGTCGAGGCTAATTCTGCAGACTTAAATAGATAAAGACTCGATAAATGCGACTGATGATCAGTGGTTGTGACAGGCGGTGATATTTTTATTTTATTTTTTCCACGGAGTGCGAATTCCAATGTTGGGGCATTTTGATTAGATTTTTTTTCTAGATTTTTGTGAAATCCTTAAATGATTTTGTATTCTTTGAAAACTGGATGAAATTTATGAAAAGAGTTTTTTTTTTGATGATTTTCGAGGTTTTGATTCCTTTGGGGATTTTTTCGTAAGTTTTTAAAGAAATTTTTGGGATTTTTTTGGACTTTTATGACAAAATTAAGGGGTATGCTGATAGGGATAGGCAGAGGTGTGCCTATTGGAAAAGGGAACAGACTAATGGGCTTCATTGGGTTGGTGAAAGATCACTATCGATGGGCGCCATACCCTAGTGGAGGCAATTTTCATCATTTCTTACGCCTTCAAAAAGATAAATTTCTTCTATATCTCGCTATAGAAATCCGTTTTAGATGCTTTTTCTTCGAATGGAAGGCATGGTAAATAACCCTATTGTGACCACTGATGAATGGGATGGATTAGAGTGGCATGATGCTGAGGCACTGGTGCTTGGGAGTGAAAAAACATATGAATAACTTTGAGACCGTTCTTGATGAGAGAGTCTTACTAAGGGATACTGAGATTCATTTCTCTTCAGGGGTGAAGAATCTAAATGGTTACATGAGTGTTTGAACTTATTATTGAGTTTATTACTTACTTGATTTTTTAATTTTGATAGTGATTTTTGATTTTTTTTTTCTTATGTGTAGGTGGAGGTTTCTTCATCAGGCATTTGTTCACGGGATTCAAGGGGGATTTGGAAGGTGTGGGAGAATCTACCTAGGGATGTGAAGTTGATAAGAGAGTCTTTTGGGTTTGCTCCTTTAGTGGGGCCTTGGATACGATGTCGCGATCTTCGGTGGTGTCGTGAGCTTTAGGTGAAAGGTGGTGGGACACTATTCATATATTTCATTTGGTCATGGGAGAGAAGACGTTCGCTTCAATGGATGTAATCAGTTAATAGGGTTGGAGTGCAAGGCTCAGCAGATCATAGTAGACCAGACGTCGTGTAAATCTGATGTTATGATACAAGCTTTCAAAGGGGATATCGAGCGTATTGTTTCTAGGGAGTCGACAAGGATATTAGTGTTGAAGGACACCCTAA
Source organism: Sambucus nigra (assembly GCA_949130495.1). NCBI lineage: Eukaryota > Viridiplantae > Streptophyta > Magnoliopsida > Dipsacales > Adoxaceae > Sambucus > Sambucus nigra. Next base: position 416,220,787 of record OX422207.1, read on the forward strand.
AGTCCAGACCGATTAATGTGACTGATGGGATGGAGGTGAGATAGACAACCCATTTATTTATTTTTCTCTTACTGGGGTGGGGGTATTTGGGGCGACGATGAGTGGTAATGTTTTCCATTTATGGTTTCTTACTTTTCTGCGGGTTATCTCCGAGATACAGTTGTAATAATGGGGGAGATTTATGCTGACATCCCTCTATGTGTCTCTGGATGCCTTCAGTCGATGTCGTCGAGAGACTTTTACAGGACCCTCTTACCTTCCAGAGGTGACCTTTAGACTCTGCTCTTTATTTTTTTGATTTTATTCTTTGACATTTGATAAGATCTCATGTTGCCTTATGTAGACATGGTTTTACGAGCTAATTACGCACATTTTTTGTTTGGTGCCTCTGAAGGTGAGTGAGGAGGGGAGGTTTCTGTGGATGTACTGATGGATGAGGACAAATAGGTAGTCGAAGGAGTTCCTATCTTTTAAGGATTTGAGGGCATTCTTGAATGGTCTAACAACTGCTTAGGTTAATCTCTAGTTTTGTCTTTTTTGGATTTTGCATATTTTTCGCATTCTTTTTAGATTTTTGTTGACTGACTTTTATTTGGGCACAAGTGACATTTTATCCTTGGCGTTTGGCCTCAGGGGTTGTCGAAGTTACGAGAGCTAAGACCCATATGCAAATTTTAATGGCCATCGAGTTCGGGTATGTCTGGTACCTAAGATAGAGGATGGTGAGGAAAGTTATGGAAGGTTAGGTAGAGGTTCCACTGTTAGCATCCCTAAGTATATGAGGAGGTTGAAAGAGACGTCGACTGAGGTGATGATGACATTGATGGCGGGTGAGCCCTGTATGCTCTATATGGATGTGAACACGGGGTACGATTATTTATACTTTGCAACTATTTGGTTAATTAATCCATCTAGTTATGATATGGAGGGTATTCTCCCACCACCAATAGGATTACATGGGTAAGAGCGTGTCTGTATCTTTGGCACATAGCTCAAGGGGTGGCGTAGTGGCGGTGATAGAGGATATTATCATAAAGAAACTTTTAATTAAGCCATCTAGTTATGATATGGAGGGTATTCTCCCACCACCAACAGGATTACATGGGTAAGAGCGTGTCTGTATCTTTGGCACATAGCTCAAGGTGTGGCTTAGTGGCGGTGATAGAGGATATTATCATCAATAAACTTTTCATTACTTCTTACCACACTCAGTTGGGTGGTTAACATTTCGTCTCGGTGCCTCATCATCTTCAAGTGATGATAGACAGCTTTGCTCCCCTCTATGAGGAGGTTCTTTAGAGGAATGTATGATTTTACCTTTCAGTTTTGCACTTTGATTCTAATATTTTTCTTTATTACTGACTTTTTTGCCTTTTATTGAACGTTCTTTTATGAACTATTCATGTGTCGGCATCTTGGCTGTGAGATATCTGAGATTGGATGGCTTTGGTTTATGACCGTGTGAGAAAGTAAGACAAATCTTGTATGGTGCTCCTAGAAACTTTTGAGGAGAGCACTAATTCTGGGAGTGGAGTGCCCACCTCTCACCATCGTGTTCCCCAACGTTCTTGAGGCGGTGATATTAGTTGGTAGGCTTTTTGGAAAGTTCGAGATGCGTCCCGAAAATTTTGATCTTTTTTCTTTTTCCTTTTTTATTCCTGAAAAATGTAAGTGTATATATATATATATATATATGCGAGGCATTTTTCATTTTCTTGATTTATCTTAAATTGAATGGCCTAATCTACATGCACTTTAATTTCCCACAGGAGGGTTTATCTATTGAACAAGAAAGAAAAAAGGTTTAAATATCAATTATTTTTTGGAAGTTCTAATCAAGGAAGGGATAATCGGAAGGCTAATTCCTGCATCCTTTGTGGATGATTTCATGTATAAAAGGGGAATTTCGGGTAGGGTTTTGAATCAACCCTCAACTTCTTCCTTTTCCTTTATTCCACGAAGTTTCTTGCTCCTATGAGAAGGAGGTTACCGTGATTAAAGATTTTTCTTCCTACCTTGAGGAGTTTGAAGTTATGTATTTGTACAATGTCAATTATGAGGTAGTCAACTTGTGGCGAACTACTTTGTGGTGTAATCATTCCATTGACTGAATACATTGGAAGCAGTTATGCGGTTTCGATATCTCAAAGACCATATATTTATCTTTGGCTTGGATAAGTCCTCTCCTATCTATGAATAATTTTCTGCAATGACAGGTGTCAACCCCATGTTTCCGCCACTATGCTTGACTTGTCCTATTCTACTCGGGTGTCGCTAGCTGAATTGTGTATCTCTCCTTTAACTGACTGACCATTGGTGTGTAGGGTAAGTATCTTCCATTTGGAATTTTTGAAATTGGTGTGTCATAGAGAATACATTGAAAATAGATGGGCTAATATCATATTCTTGGGATTCACTTCCAAGTTGCTCTTAGTGACTGGTGATACGATGACGGACCCTCAGGGAATCACGATCGTACTGTATATATCTTATCACCATAATTCGACTTATACTATTCAACAGAGACATTAAATTTCTTTGATTATTAAAATGAATGTTGAGACAACTTTTTACGAGGAAGCCCTGTGATGTTGTTCATGTGATTGTCAGAGAGACTTAGCCTAGTGGTCCCCTTTGAGTTCCCTCTGACGGGTGACCCCAAATTTCTTTATATAATCCTTTCATAAATTTTGTCCCTTAGTGGTAAAGTGTGTCAACTAGCTTGTGGATCATGGTCTAGACATCATCGTTGGCCAGTGCCATGGTGGGGCGAAGTTCCTGTTCTCTAACTGGGTGATTATCGTTATGTTTGACTGGTAGGCCTTCACCAAACTTCCTTCTACTTTCCTTTTCATCTTTTGTGTCAACCGTGATGGGAGAAAATTGTTTCTCGATGCATAACCAACTTCTTTCTTGTGGAATATTTGACTAGGTCTTTGAGGATGGTTTTGGGGCCTCTAAGGCAGTGATGCAAGGCATCTAACCATCTGTCCCAATCCATTAGAGAACTTAGGTTCATGCCTGGGGACTATTTGAGGTGGTTATTAGGGAAGGTGATCATGAAGATTTGTGCTGACAAGATTGGGCAAAAGTGGTATGCAATGTTTGATGCTTTATAGGAGGAAATTTTGATTTCATCGAAGCTTATCAAGGCATACCGTTGCATGGATTTTGTAAGGAATTCTAGTCAAGATTGGGATTCTTAGGGTACTCTGGGGACTGGTGATGATGTTTGCAATGATAAGGCTGGTCCATCTAGTAGTCGAGGTAGGTTTTGTGGAGGTATGGGGAAAGTTTGGTAGTAGGTGAATTTGTGTGGGCAGGCCAGGGTGTTGGGTTGGTATTATTAAAAAACATATTTTTGGATTTTTTTTTATCGCGGATGCTTCATATAATTGTCATGTATATTGATGAAAGAACAAAATGATGTTTTGATAGATTTTATTGTGCCTTTTGAATAATATTCTTTTTTTAATAGTCTATACTAAGCACTAAAGCATACATAATCTTTTTGTTCATTTAAATGATGATATAAACTATTTTTCTGAGGTGGATAAGAAAATAACATTTTGTGAAAAAGAAAGGACCATGCCCAAAGTGACTTTATGGGTAGCCTACATACCTCTGCGTGGTTTAAAAATTTGTTTTGGAAGTTTTTTTTCTTTATAAGGAGAATTAGAGAGAATTAGGTCCTTATGTAGTTCTAAAATGAGATGAGTTTTTTTCTTATAATAGAATGGAGGTGAGATGTGTCGTAGCTTGATGAGAGTTGGAATATGGCTAGAATTTCTTAAAATGGTCCAAATTGGTTGGATGCATCATCTCCTCTGCATCGAGGTCTGTAAGCATAGTGTCATCACTTGATAGAATCTTCTTCACGATGTAAGGCCCGCTCCTTGTAGGTTTGAATTTTCCTCTAAGGTCCATAATTTCTTTAAGAGAAAGATATGCTTCTTTAACATTTCTTGTTGAATTATCATGGAATGTGGTGATGTTACCCTTTTATATGATACAGAGCCTTTAGTCTTCTTTCATCCAAAAGTGTGAGGTCGTCATAATGAATTTGCTGTCAATTAACTTTGTTGACCTAACTTTCGATCATGACTCATAGTTAAGGTATATCGATTTTGACAGGTAAGACTACCACCATGCCATGTATCTTCCCAATATTTGTAACTTTTAGTCACTTTATTGATTATGGATTTGAGGCTTTTATTAACAGCTTCGACCTCCCCATTAGTTTGTGGTTGGTAGCGAGAGGATTTGTGCCTTTAAATACCATACTCATCAGCTTCTTTCGTGACTTTAGCTTTAAAATGGAGCCCATTATTTGACACCAACTTATGGGGAACTCCGTAACGGAGGATGGTGTTCCTTTTGATGAACTTGGCCACTTTCTTTGCATTCAATACTGTGAATGATTCGTCTTTAACCAATTTGGTAAAATAACTAATAGTGATAAGGAAGAATTCATTCCTGTTTGATGCTTTGGGTGTTACTTTCCCAATTATTTTAATGCCCTAAGTTGATAAAGTCTAGGGTGAAGCCATGTTGTACAACTATCGGGGAGGAATGGGATGAATATTGACAATTTGTTGGTATTTGGGGCACCTTCTGACATAAGCATTGTCGTTTTGAACCATGGTGGTCCAATAATATCCCTGATGGATGATCTTTTTAGCAAGCATATGACCATTCATATGGGGTACACATTCCATTCTTTGGATTTTTTGCACCATATCTTCGGCACCATCCCCTGCTATGCATTGCAAATGGGTTCCCTAAAACTTTATCTCAAAAAGTGTTTTATCGCAGATGACGTATTGAGCCGAAACCATGCAAAGAGTTTCACGATCTTTTTTATTAGCCTCATGGGAACTTTACCATGCATGAGGGGGCACTACATCATAATACTACACTCCAGCTATATTTGGTTCTTCTTCTATTATGAGATCGACATCGTAGCTGTGAGTGGGTGTAGACTAATTTTGGACTAGAATGGGATTCATTTTTATTCCTTTGGACATGTTGACCATGGAGGACAAGTTAGTCAATGTGTTATCAAAGTTGTTTCTTGAGTAGGGGAGGTAGTGGAAGGTGATACCCTCAAATTGGGAGGTGGGCTCTTAGAAGTGAGTGTGAAAGGGTGGGATTTTCTCATCTTTCACTTTCTACTTTTTGAGGACTTGTACTATTATGAGAGTACAACTCCATAGACATAGATGCATGTGATTGCTTTCTCGAAGGCAGTCTTGATACCTACAATTCATTCTTCATGTTTTGTTATGTTATTGGTCCAGGGGAAGTTCTAACTTGATGGCAATGGGAATGTGAGAATCGTTGGGGGATATTAGGAGTGTCCTAAGGTCATATCATTTCCTGTTAGAAGATCCGTTAAAGAACATCTATCATCAGAACTATTTATGATTCTTCTCCTATAGGATTGTCGGCAAGTTTATCAGAGATGGTTTTCCCTTTCATGGACTTATGAGTGGCATGTGTGATTTTGAATCAGCTAATAATATTGACCAACGAGCTATTCGACTGGATAATATTAGTTTTTTCTAACAATTATTTCATGGAATCCATTCTAACACCAACTTGATGGGGAACACATGCATGTTATATCAAAGCTTCTGAGTGACCATAACTAAGGTGGCACACGCCTTCTCCAATGTAGTGTTAGTTCACTTCATACCCTTAAATCTTTCGACTAACGTAGTAGATGGCTCTTTCTTTGCATGACTCTTCAAGATATTTAGATATCATATCCCATACCACAGTGTCTATAATAGTGAGGTATAGAATGAGGGGAAGATCCAATTATGGTGGCATGAGCACCGGTGGTCGGGTAAGGTACCACTTGATCTGGTCAAAGGCTTTCTGATCTACCTCGTTCTAAAATTTGGTCGAATCCTTTCGAATAATTTTGAAAATAGGCTTGTAGATGTAGGTAGTTAGGTAGTGAATCGACTGATGTATTGGAGTTTTCTTAGGAACTCACAAATTTGTTTCTCCATTTATGGTGGGGGAATTTTGAGAATTCCACTAAGTTTGGAAGGGTCTTATTTGATCCTCTTCTCACTGACCATGAAGCCGAGAAATTTTCCATTCATGATATTGAAGATGAATTTTGCAGATTGAGACGCATATGATATTATCATAATTGCTCAAAGAATTTTCTCAAGGTTGGGATGTGACCTTCTCGAGTTTTGGACTTGATGATCATATCGTCAACATAGACTTTGACTTATTTGTGGATAATATTGTGAAAGATAGTTGTGGTTTCCCTTTGGTAGATTGATTCAATATTTTTTATATCAAAAGGCATAATGGTGTAGTAAAAGGTTCCTCATGGGGTAATAAAGGAAATATTCTCTAGGTGATCAGGATACATCTTGATTTGGTAATACCCTAAAAAACCATCGACAACTGACTTGAGGGTATGACTAGAAGTGTTATCGATAATCATGTTGCTATTGGGCAGAGGGTAGTCGAGGATGCTTTGTTTAAATCCCAATAGTCAACGCACATTCAACTTTTCCTCCCAATTTTTTCATAAGGACGATGTTTGCGAGCCATGAAGGATATCTGACCACATGGATGAAGCCTACATTCCACTATTCGACACTTTATATTTAACTTAGGGGAACCACTCACTTTGAAGATTTCTCAATTTTTTCTTGACAGACTTTGTTTCTTGTTGAATAGAAATTTCATGATGTATGATTTATGGGTTGATGCTAGCCATATCACTATATGACCATGCGAAGACATCCACAAATTCTTTCAAGATTTCTTAGAATTGCGATCGTTCATTCTCATTGAGTGTGGAGCCTATCCTTATCTCATGTGGACTGCCACTAGAATTGAGATTACCAATAATAGTCTCATTATCATTAATTTGAACTCAATTATGTTTTTTAATTTATTCCTTATTGAGATTATTTAAGAATTGTTAATTTATTATACTATATTCATTAATTGGTTGAATAGAATCAATGCAATTAATATAAGGCACAAAAAGATACTTAAAATATTAATTTATTTCACTAAAACATTTTTTTTAAATACAGTAGTGAGAACCTCATCAAAGGACGTACCATTTATAATCATATAAGTATTAGAAAATGAGGGGATAGATTTGAGTTCTTCCTATACAGGGTGAATAACAAGGTTAAGGTTGGTCAAAGTTGGGTTGACAAGTACACCATGCCAGTTGAAGAGCACTTTATCAGCAGGGAAGATTCTGGCAAACGAGTCAGATGGCTCAGCCTTGGTGTGGATCATGCAGAGATCTAGTCCCAATGTATTTAGAACAAAAGAATCATCATTGTCACTGCACTCATGCTTTGGGTTTTCAGTCTAGGTGACTTTGTATCCAAAGACAATATTATATCCCAACTTCATTTTCTTCTTAATGGGGTCATAACGTGGTGTGGGGAAACCACATAAGTAGAAATCCTCATCTTCCTTGATAAATTATCTATTTAAGGAGTATCATGAGATTACCTATTTTTTCCCGGATCTTATTTTGATACGGTTGGAAAAGTACCATGAGCTCATCTGGTGATGGTTGGTAACCCAAACTTATTTCAAAAATATCGATTCAAGAATCCCCTATTGATAACGACCTAGCCCCATTCCGAGCATGAAATGCATATTTTTTAAAACCTGGATAACATTGACGTTGCTATGTGGGGTGTAATCTTGGCATACTCTATCTTTGAAAATACTCCCTATTAGGGATTTGATGTGGATCAATTTTGAAACCTGAGAGGATCATGTCTTATCCCCATACTTTATTTCCAAAATTGGTTTACTTGTACTGATGTCATCAGAATTATCATCATCCTTAATGATGGTGATGACTTGCTCATTGACAAATAATTTCATCTTCTAGTGGAGGGAGGAAGACAAACATATGATATTAAGAAGCCAATGATGACACAAGAGAAAGTTGAAATAGGTTGGTATATCAATTACCTAAAACTTGGTTTGGGGGAATATAGGGAAAACCACTAGTGTGAATTTGATTAAACCCATAACTTCTTAACGGGTGTTATAATAGACACACAGAGAGCAAAAATAACGGTGAGATCATTGACTTTTTTCCCCAGGAAATTGAGACTTCTTAATGGACAGGCGTTCAGAGCGAATTATCGACAAGTGCCAATGGAACCATTTTTCCCTCGATTTTTACAAAGATGTTGAGGGCATAGTTATGATCTAATCTGACTAATTTCCTCGTCGACAAAGGATATGAGCCTCATCATGGTAAGAGATCTAATAATGTGGATGTCTTCTTTAGGGGTCCGTGCGTTTTATGAGGAGTTTGATCAATGAATTTCTATGTAATTGAGAGGACGTGAAAATCTCTCATAAAGTGATGTTAGCTTGGGTTTTCTTAAGTTATTTAAGGACTTTACTTTTCTCGACCCATATTTTTGGCATCGGGAGTTCTTCAACAACTCCTTTATCTTTATCCACACATTTTCTCGTATGTACTCGTCCACTTCTGTCATGATGGATACTTTATTAATTATCGCTATAAACTCTTCAAAATAAATCATCCCACATAAATAGGCAACTGTGCCAATATCCCTACTATTTGGTTCAACATCTGAGTTGTCAAATGGGTTTGATTCATCACCCTACCTGGTGGAAATAATGTTATATCTCTATGAGAAATCTATGTATTCTATGACTTCAATTTCTTTATCATACAAATCATCCCACTTAGCGGATAAGTGTTAAAAGAGGGAACCTGGAATCCTTTGAGAATTAGGATGGTGAATAGTCTAGAAGTTATATGTATTTGTTTCTTTTTAATAAACTTATCAGATATGACCTTCATAATGGTGTATAAGATGAATACCTCAACTCACATAAACCAATCATATTATTTTGAAGGCCATTCTTGGGCTTCCAGGTATACATAACTGATCTTTTCACAACCATCTTCTTTGAGGGTCATCCTTGGTGGTGGCCCAATGTCCCTGAGTTAATTCAAAACAGGTAGTAGCTCCATGATTCCTATTTCTAATCAAGTTTAAATGACAATGAATGCCCTTATCACGAGAGATATGGCTTGGTATGATGCATTTTTAGGTGTAGAAGGAGGGAGGGATAAAATTTTAGGGATTTAAGGGAATTATATTATGGTTAAGGTGTATCGATGAACCATGTTCTAGTGAAAGAATTAAAATATGGATTTTCATCTACAAGAATGGCGTTCACCCTAGTATGATTTACTGGTAGAGGGTTTTTAGTAGTATTGGGTTTAGGATTGGATGGAAGAGTAATGGTACCCTTATTAATGAGGCCTTGAATAGTGTTCTTAGATGGAAGCATTGATTAGTGGAGTGCATGAAAATTTGGGGGAAGTCACAACGAGCGTCATTCTTAAAATTCCTAGTAAGTGGTTCTGGTAATGGACGAGGTTCCAGAGGGTTGATGAGGTTTTAATATACGAGATATTTGTAAACCTTTAATAAGGGAGCATGGAGTTCGATGTATTTATTTTTACTAGTGCAGTACAATATTTGGGTGTCCATAATGTAGGAGGTTGAGAAATTCTTTTATTGATTGAGACATAAGTGTTAGCTAGCATATCAAACTTGCTAGGAAATACTTTCCCTATTGATCTCTTCGACATAGCCTTGACATTCTGATGGATGGCATCTTCTTCTATCTTGACCGTTCCCTCTTAAAGGGATCTGAAATGAGGTTATTACTATCTTCCCATTGAGGTTCAAATATGAGGAAGGAATTTTTTTTATTCCCATAGATATTGACCCTTGCCTATGGATAAAGCCATTGACTAATTCCCCAGGATTCAACCTGAGTAGACCAAGGTATTAGCGAGTGACTTCTAACTCATAATTGTATCTCGGGCTTCATCCTCCCAATTATAGATTCGGGATTCTTCTAGTGAAAAGAACCATCAAAGAGAACATTATTTGAGGGCCTGTTGGAATATCTACACCATTATTTCTTCAGATGATATAAGTAGAGTCATAACATGATAATAATTACAAAGGTGTAACATGGGAGGTTTGCTACCTCCTCAATTTTCAAAGTCTGGCATCTTGAACTTTTTTAGGAACCGAGATTTTGGGTAGGGAGATATGTGGGTGTAATCCACATTGTAACCTGAGATCTTAACTTGCTCAGGCTTCTTAGATATTAATCGGAGGTCTTCCTAGAACTTATTCAATTCATCTTATTTACAATATACATGAATAGTAATTGTAAAATTATCCTCTGGTTGGGCGAGGTTTGGTAGGCAATTGAGCTCACGGTGGCCCATTAGCAGGTGGGACACATGAGACATGTTGGTACTCTTCTGGAACCCACATTCGTTTTGGCGCTTGTTGTAGGAGGGTAGTGAGACTGGGGTCTATGAATAACTGGAAAGGGTGAGGCGTGACCCACTCCAATGGACGCTGCCTGCAAGGTCTTCAAGGTCTCCTGGTGCAACTTCTGAAGAAAAATTCTCCTTCTGGTAACAATGGAACTTAAGCTTCAACTCACTCCCTGCAAGAAGATGAACTTTTGCAGCAAGAATAGTAATTTTCTCAAGGGAAACACCTGATAGTGATGGCTGTCAGTGGGGAGTGAAGGAACAAGGCACTCAGCACTAAGAGAATGAGCAGGGAGAGAATACTTAGGTAGGTCTGGTGATATTTTGGCAGAATAACAGTGCAATTTCTAATGTCTATCTCTTAACCTTGCCTAGAGGTCTATTTATACTAGGGCATTAGGGGTGAGTTGGCATTTTTTGGGCGCCAAAATTGAGAGAGTTGGTGGGAAACAATGTCTGAAGTGTACCATTTGTCCCTACCTGTAGGCAGCCTGCCTGTCCCCCCTGCAGGCGCCACCTAGCGCCGACCAAAAGTCAAAAAGCACATATGTGTCCTAATGGAGACAAAATATCAGATTTGATAGTTATCTTTTGAAACGGTAACTCGTGGTGCAATTTTGCAAATCTTGAGAGAGGAGACCTTAAGGACTCCTTTCCTCTAAAAATGTTGTTTTTATTGAGAGGGACCTTGAGGACCCCCTCTTCTGGAAAAGTCATTTTCTTGTAAAGAGTTTATTTCTTGTGAGTAGCCAGCTCTTTGGCTGCTCACTTCACTTGTGACCAAGTGTGCAGTGTGTGTAGTCTCGAGTGACTTTCGGGTCTTCCTACTAGTATTATCTCAATCCTATAGTGCTAAGTGGTTGAGCTTGCTCAACATACCTTGTCCCTCAGCCGCCAAGCCAAAACTCCTAGGAGGTCCCAACGCGCCTGTTCAAGCCCTGCTTGCTCGACTAGGCAACCTGTACAAGAAAGTAAAGTGTTTGTGCTGCTGTTCAATTAGAGACTGATGTTTCATGATGAGGAGTTGTTCGTGATAGCTACTCCCTCAATATGAGTTTCTGTTGAAACCCTTGTAGCATCACCTCTCGAATAATATTTCTGCAGTGACCCTTGCAGTGGCACCGAGCTTTGCAGTGACACTGACTCTCTCGACTGTCATTACTGCAGTGACCCTTGCAGCGGCGCTGACCCTTGCAGTGGTACTTCTTAACTTTGGATTTCTGTGGTGACCCTCGCGGGAACCTCTCAAACGTTATTGCTGTAGTGACCCTTGTTGTAGTGGCGCTGACCCTTGCAGCGGCGTTGACACTTGTAGCGGCGCTGGCACTTGGAATGGCGCGGACACTTGCAGCGACGCCGACCCTTACAGCGGTGCTGACACTTGCAGGGGCGCTGACACTTGCAGCGGCGCTGACACTTGCACCGGCGCTGGTACTTGAAGCAGCACCGACACCTGCAGCGGCGCAGACACTTGCGGCGGCGCTGACACTTGCAGCGGCGCTGGAACTTGCAGCGGCGCTGGTACTTGCAGCGGCATAGACACTTGTAGTGGCGCTGACACTTGTAGTGGCGCTGACACTTGCAGCGGCGCATACACTAGAAGCGGCGCTGACACTTGAAGTGGCGCCGACCCTTGCAGCGGCGCTGACCCTTGCAATGGTGTAGACACTTACAGGGGTGCTGGTACTTGAAGCAGCGCCGACCCTTGCAGCGGCGCGGACACTTGCAGCGGCGCTGGAACTTGCAGCGACGCTGGTACTTGAAGCGGCGCCGACACTTGAAGCGGCGCAGACACTTGCGGTGGCGCTGGCACTTGCAGCGGTGCTGGCACTTGAAGCGACGCTGACCCTTGCAGTGACGTAGACACTTGCAGCGGCGCTGACACTTACAGCGGTGCAGACACTTCAAGTGGCGCCGACACTTGCAGCGGCGCTAACCCTTGCAATGGCGCAGACACTTGCAGCGGCGCTGGCACTTGAAGCGACGCCGACCCTTGCGGTGGCGCGGACACTTGCAGTGGCGCTGGCACTTGCAGCTGCGCTGACACTTGCAGCGGCACTGGCATTTGAAGCGGCACTGACCCTTACAGCGGCGTAGACACTTGCAGCGGTGTTGACAGTTGCAGCGGCGAAGACACTTGAAGCGGCGCTGGCACTTGAAGTGGAGGCGACACTTGCGACGGCGCTGACACTTGCAGCGGCGCTGACACTTGAAGCGGCGCTGACCCTTGCAGTGGAGCCAACACTTGCGGCGGCACTGACACTTGCAGCGGCGCTGGCATTTGAAGCGGCGCTGACCCTTGTAGCGGCGCAGACACTTGAAGTGGCGCTGGGACTTAAAGTGGCGCCGACACTTGCGGTGGCGCTGACCCTTGCGATGGCTTTTGGACTTCTGGGTGACCCTCGCGGGCACCTCTCGGATGTCATTAATAAAAGAAGCATTTTTTTTAGAACCCATGCGTCAGTGCGGCAACTGTCATCTCGTCATTTGAGAAAAAAGGTCATCACATTTTTGCCTTCCTGCACGTTTTCCCATTTTGATGCAAAAAACATAAGTCCCTTTTCTTGGGCTCTTTCATCTTCTTCAAAAAACATAAGACACCTTTGGATTTATAGTGAGAGAGAGTGAGAGAAAGGGATTTTTAAAACACCATAGCCACCCATCCCCTCATTTTTTGCTCTAGCTTTTCCAAATACCATAGCCTCTCATTCATGGATTCTAATCCAAACAATACTTCTTAAAATGTAGACACCTCCAAAGTACCCATGGTTTTAGGCTCTATGCCTTCTTCATCGTCCATCCCAACGATTCCGACTGCCCCTATTATCGCCGTCGATGCCTCATCCGTGCTACCTGCCTCCTTTCCCTCGATTGGCGGTTCGAGAACCCCCATGGGTTCCTCGCGATTTCATTCCGCGGATGAGGTTCAAGTTTTGGGTATCTCGACTAGTGGCACTCCGTTAGAGATGGTCGGTGTCTCGCCCGTCCCCCTACTGTCAGCGAGAGGTGTCTTTCCCAATCCGTGTGTGACCTTCAGTCTTGCTGTGGCTGTTGACGAGGGCCCAAAGCAAGTGGACCCCTCGTCCGAGGGTCTCTCGCCAGTCGCCTTGGGCTGTTATGAAAAAATCAGTTGCGTTGGGAGGGGTATCTCGACCTCGGTTCACGAAGTTTATCCAGTTAGTTTGGGTCATGGTATCTCGGAATTTTTTGGCACCGACAGTGGTTCCTCGTGCGTTGATCTAGGCGCGGGGAGTTCCTTGTCTATTGAAAATGAGCTTAGAGGGAGGGGGTCTCGACACCCGTGAACTTTTCTGAAGCAGAGGGGGTCTCGAACCCTTTTTTTTCGCGAGGCAACCCTTGCAGCGGTGGGCGGGTCTCGACGCCTTTGAGTTTTTTAGAAATGGGGGTTTAGGTCTTCGGCGGTCAATGGCTAGGGGTCTCGCGACCTGGCCTAATGCCTACGGGTCTCTCGTCAGTGCAAGGGGATGTCTCGACATGTATCAGTGCTGACGTAGGTATCTCAACCTCGGGTGTCTCGACATCCATGATTTTTGTTGAGGAAGGGGGGATCTTGGCCCATGGTTTGCCGCGAGGAGACCCCATGCCCGAGGCAACCCATATCTCGATGCCTTTGAGTTTTTCTGAAATGGGGGTCTCAGCCTATGGCAGTATGGTGACCTCTCGTCAGCAGTCGGGGGTTTCGCAACTTGGCCTCACGTCCACGGGTATCTCGTCAGTGCAAGGGGGTGTCTAGACATTTTGTCACATCGAGGGTTTCGTGACCCAGGGTGTCTCGCCAACTATTGGTGTTATGGAGAGCATGCCACTGACCGGGGGCTCTTCACATGATTTTGTTGGGGTTTCCGCCTCCACTTCTTCTTTTTTTGCAACAGGGGACGCCCAGGGTCCCTCATTCTGAGTCCCCACTAGGATGAGTTCTTTTCTTGAGCCCATGGCTCTTGGTGGTTCCTCAGCTACGCCATCCTACTCTCAGGCATGGAAGGACTATATGCACATTCTCCAAGGGCGAGACTTTGGTGTTTATCGGCGCGCTCCTTTTTTTGGTCCTGCTGACAGTTTCATGATTTCACTTCCTGAGTTTGGGGAAAAATTTTCGAGTGCTGTTCTCGAACATTTTCATGTGGGGGGTTAAGTGAGTCTGCTGACCTCCCTACTATTTCTCCGGATTCCTTTCTCCGAGTCCGAGTTGACCGCGGCGACTTTCCTTATTCCAATGTTGAAGTTAAAATGCCGGGTGGACCCACAGAGGAGTGGGCCAGCAGGGTTGATCATGTTCTGAGCGTTCCTGATTATGTGGCTATTCTTAGGGAGGTGGGACTCTTTACCGCCGTCAGCAGCCTGAAGTCCTGCACCATATTTATGCATGGTTCTTCGCTCAATCTTTTATTGTCTCGGTGGAGTATGGAGTCTCACACCTTTGTCACAGGCTGGGGGGAATTTACCCTTACCCTAGAAGATGTATGTGAATTGTACGCCCTTCCTTTCTTTGGGCAACATGTCTTTTCTGATGACTGTGAGGACTCCCTAGAGCAGGAGATGGTGGGGGAGTTACGGTCAGCTCTCGGAGAGTGCTCGAGGTATGTGGCCATAAATATAACTGGTCATTCCAAGCATTCCTTTGCCAAATGGCAAAGATACTGGTTTAGAGACTTTGAGCAGTTGCAGAAGGGGGAGACTTCACGTGCAGCCCCCAGATCCCAGGATGGTCCTAAGATCCACTCTCCTGCCCATTTATCCGCTTTCCTTGTTACATTTCTGACTCGGTTCCTTCTACCAGGTAAGCCCGAAGACTGTCCTCGCGAACTTCTTTTTAGATTAACTGTACGATTGTATCGCGGTAGGTCGGTACCCATGGCTGCCCTAACCGTAGGTTCTCTTTACACCTGGATGGATCGAGCACACATAGATGTAGAGAGGTCCTACGGTCGGTATGATGTTGCTAATCATGCCAACGCCCCTCTCTTGATGGCCTTTTTATTTGAGAATTTCCCCCACTTTACTTCAGGGGCTCACGCTTGTCATAGTGACGCTGCGAGACTTCTCTGGTGGCATAAGAGAACTCCCAAGCAATCTCTGGGAATGTTGATTGATGATATCAAGGAGTTTCAGTTTCGGCCTTATACCAAGCGCCCTGGGGGAACTTTCAGCTGGCTTTCTTTCCCTGGCGATGGCGAGACCTTCTATTTCCCTTTAGCAGTGGGGTCGGTTTCCACGTGTCCTCATATTAATGTGGTGACGTTGCTCTTACCATGTCACCTCCCTTCTTGGACCGAGTTAGGTCCGCTTGCTGAATCTTATCATTCCGAGAGGGCAAGACGATAGTTCGGCTATGATCAGGGCGTTCACACCCCTCCTCTTCCTACCTACAACAGTCATTCTGAGGCATTTTAAGAGGCGTGTGCTGGCTTTACTCTTCAGGGATTATTCCATAGGGTCAGTGGTTTGGGTGGCCTCTATGTGCCTCCCTGCGATTATCATCCTTCATTCACTTCGTCTTGGTTCCTTCTTTGGCAACAGCAGGTCCGTCTTATCCAAGAATGTGTAGTTGGACCCCCTCATGAAACTAACCCCATTAAATACACCAGAGCTCAGTTTTTGGTCAGGCGGACGCAGAAAGATCCTTGGTTTCTCAGCACCACCTCCACGCCACCCTTGGAGCATGCCATTCCCATTTTAGTGAAACCTCTCATTGACGAGTCACTTCCGTCTCCGCCGGCTGAGCTTCCCCCTGTGAAGTCTAGAAGCCAACCAAAAAGCAGAGGGAAAACGAGCACCTCTACTACGAGCAAAAGGAAACACCCTGACGCCGACGTATCCAATTTTGTTCCTGCTACTACTGCTTCTCCTCCTTCTTCTCCTGTGAGGACCCGGGCTGCGAAGAAAAAGAAAGGAGATGGCGCTGGCATGGCTGCTTCCTCTACAGTGGATCAAGAGTCTGATACTGGAAATCTTGGGGCGGGTAAGACTTCCCAAGTAGTGAGAGGCAAAGGCTACTCCTCACTGAGCCTTGCTTCCCAAGAGGCGCGGGTTGCGTCTATTCCCATTGCGAAAGGTACTCTATCATGACATTCTTTACTTAGTGGAACTAGTTCTCTCGGAGTTTCTTTATCTCCCTCCTCTTCATTTGAAGAGGAACTAGTTGATTATGGGAGCACCCCTTCCTATGACGACCATAGTTCTTCTTCGAGTGATATGGGCGGCCTGGGTTTCCATAGCGAAAGCACTACTGACACTTATGCTTTGTTATCAGTCTCCAGAGAGTCTTCTAGTGATAATGAGGCATGCCATTCTCCTGGGGGGTTAGCCCCACACATCTCCCTTATAGCCAGACTACGCGCCCTGCTACTGTAAGCGTTCCCCCTTTAATTGTCTATATTTTTTTGCATATGATTTTCTTTCTTCCCCTCATTATTTTTTATTTGTTAATTAAAGCATTCTGTCATATTTGTGCAGGTCATTTCCATAGAGACAAGTAGTTCTCCTCTTCCCCCAGTACGACCGACGCCCTTTCAGCGGGAAAGGAACTCCATGCTCATTTCTTCCCGAGGCCTTTTTAGAGAGGTTTATAGTCTCCTTAATTCTTTTACCATCTATTGTAATTTATTCGTCTTCTAACTACCTTTTGGTTGTGTACACTGTCATTTCCCCACAGCTTTCATCTGTGCACTTTACCGTCACCAAGACCACCCTTGTGGCTTCCCCTTCTCCTCAGGTATGCCTCGCTATTCTCAAAACTTTCATTGTGCCATTTCCTCTTCTACTTCTTCCTGTTATTTACCCATTTATCATGTGTAGAGGGTTGTGTCTTCTGGCGTTGTCACCTCATCTTCTCTTGTCTCGACGGTGGGCACTTCTACAGCTGAGCCCCTGGAGGCCTCTTCATATGAGGTACGCATTTTTACTTTTGAATATTTGTTTCTTTTTTAATAGGAGTCCTAATGGCTCTTGGACTTTCTTTTCAGGGAGGGGCTCCTCCCTTGCCTGGCGTTACCGCCCCGGGTTTATCCTCTTCAGGGAGAATTTCTATCCCTAGGGTCCATGTATCTATGGACGGTAGACCTTTGGTTCAGGCGATCTTTCGTGGCCCAATATTTATTGTGGCTTCAACCAATGAGCCTACGCTTCAGGTCAGGCCTTTCCGCTGAAGCCTGTAATCTTTTTCTCCTCGATCATGCGATGAATAATATACTTTCATTCTTTGCAGGCTATCAGCACAGCCCCTACTGCGCCGACCGTCCTTTTTCGTGCTTCCCCTTTGGATGGGGTTCAGGTACTCTCTTATTTTCTTGGTTATATATTTCTTATCTATCCAGCCTGTACTTATCGTAGCCCTCTTTTGCTTTGTCGCAGTTATCCCTTGGCGCTGTTTCGAATGCGGCTCCTGCTACTATCTCTTCGGCAACCCCTATACATGGGCCAGTTTGTCCTGTTATTGCGCCCCTTCAAGTAGGTGTCTTTGTGGTGCTTTTTTAGGAGTTTCCCTCTCCCTTTTGTTTTAATTGAAGTATTCATCATTCATGGAATAACTGATTTGTTACCTCTCGCCCTTTCTTGTCATTTGCAGCCTCGCCTACCCCTCGCGCCATCCGTCACTGAGGTTATTCTTCCGAAAGTGTCTGAGGTTGAGGTAGCTTCTTCAGAAGCACTGGTCGCTGAGACAACCCCTTCTGGAGTATCGATCAATGTTGCTGCCCCTATGGGAGCCCCTGCTCCTCCTTCTATGACCGTTACAGAGGGCGTTATTCAGGTACCGTGTATAAGAGTATCTACTTCCCTCATGTCATTCTTATGTCTTTATTATTTTTTTTACATTACGCAAGCATTCCCCTCTTCACCTTTGTTGCATTGTCTCCAGGTGAGCGAGGTCGCTCTGATGACTAAGGAGCCGGATGAAGTTGCTCAAATACTTGTGAAGTTAGAGAATGGGATGGCTGCGAGAGAGGTATTAGATTAGCATACTCTCTTTTTACTATTTCCCTTCTTTTCTTCCTGCGTATACTGTGCGAGCGTTCTAATTTCCCCTTTGTTTTATTGTTTCCAAGTGCATGAAAGTACTCCGATGACTGTGGAGTCTGGCAATGGGGCAACTGCGAGAGAGGTATTAGACTGGCATACCCCCTCTTTTTACTATTTCCCTCTCTTCTTCTTGCGTATACTGTGCAAGCATTCTCATTTCACCCTTGTCTCATTATTTCCAGGTGCATGAGAGTACTCCGCTGACTATGGAGTCTGGCAGTGGGGCAACTGCGAGAGAGGTATTAGACTGGCATACCCCTCTTTTTACTATTCCCCTCTTTTCTTCTTGCGTATACTTTGCAAGCATTCTCATTTCACCCTTGTCTCATTGTTTTCAGGTGCATGAGAGTACTCCGATGACTGTGGAGTCTGGCAGTGGGGCAACTGCGAGAGAGGTATTAAGCTAGCATACCCCCTCTTTTTACTATTCCCCTCTTTTTCTTCTTGCGTATACCGTGCAAGCATTCTCATTTCACCCTTGTCTCATTGTTTCCAGGTGCATGAGAGTACTCCGATGACTGTGGAGTCTGGCAGTGGGGCAACTGCGAGAGAGGTATTAAGCTAGCATACCCCTTCTTTTTACTATTCCCCTATTTTTCTTCTTGCGTACACCGTGCAAGCATTCTCATTTCACCCTTATCTCATTGTTTCCAGGTGCATGAGAGTACTCCGATGACTGTGGAGACTGGTAGTGGGGTGACTGTGGAGGGAGATCATAGTTCTGAGTTCACTCCTTTGGTTGGTGACGCTGATTCTGGTGGGGAGTCTTCTTTCCTTCCTTCTGAGGCGGGGTCTCGCCACTCCGATGGCGATGATGAAGCAGAGGATACTGTGACTATTTCTAGTAGGCTATGGCGTGAGGAGTTACCAGGCCGATTCAGGGTACATGAGCGTCAGCTCTTGGATCTCATCTTGGAGCACCATCCCGAGACGTTCACTTCTCAGAGTATACTTCAGGTTGACAGTCTTACGACCTTCAACCTGAGGGCTCTTGCCAGCCATGTTCATGAGTTCTTGGCTACCTCCCCTGCTAAGCTGACCAGCTCTTCTATTTTTCTATTCTTGGATGCTCTCCGTGACTTATAGCAGTTCTATCATTTTCATTTAGATTGGCTTGACGCAGGGTTTCGCCCCTTTCTGAGTGTTCCTTTTCAAAAGAAAGTGAGGTTTCACACTTCCCGACAGTCTAGGGTTGAGCAACGGCACGCTGAGGCTACGAGGATCTGGAATCAGATCGCCCTACTGCAGGTGAAACTTGCCAGACTCGAGTCTGGCAATGAGGAGGATGAGGCTAAATTCGTCAGGTTGGAGGAAGAGTTTCTGCGGGAGGCTGGTCCGTCATATGCTGGCGCCATCGCGCGTGATGATTTATTTTTTGTGGTTTCTAGCAGATAGGCTAATTCTTGCTTTGTAGTGCTCAGAATTATATGTGTAAATCACTTATCATTCCTGTATGAGACACTTTGTTTCTTCTGAACTTTCTTTTTCCTTTGTTCTCCCTTTATACTATGGGTGTTCGTTTTATATGACTTGCTCTAATTTCTGTGAGCATTTAGTCTACTGGTGGCTACCCCATATACTGCGGGGTATTTGCATTGATATGAAAAGTTATGCATTATCATATTGTATATATTTTTTGAAAATGCACCTCTTGTGGCTGTGAGGTGTTGGCATGTGACTTTCTTGGGTTGCCCCTCCTGACTGTGGGGGTATTCCTGCATATTACTGCTTATAGTCGTAGAGGCTAGGTTGGAGAGGAGGGTGACTCCTGCCCCTTTTCGAAAGCCTGATTTTATTATAAAAAACTGTATTAATTTATGTCTGGGGGACTTTGCTCAGTATACTTTCTCTTAGGATGGACTTACCTCCCAAGTGTAGTGAGCAAAGTTCCTGATCTTTTTTTTTACTCTCTTCTAACTTAATAGGGAGTGTATATGTATGTATAAATGAGCAAGCAAAGAAAATGTCAACAATGATCAAAAGTGTTGCTATTTCATTTCTTTACCTTTGTGTGCTGTTTACAGTGTAGTGTTGCTCTTAAAAAAAATTTACAAAAAACTTTTCTGGTATAGGAGCAATCCTCGAAATCCATTACAGACATGCAAAACACAAACAAAACTTGTTAGCTGTTACTAAGCATAGTACCTCTTCAGCCACTTGCAGTTGATGGACTGGAGGCAATCAATCTCTGGTTCTGATATTTGGCAGTAGCCCGACTTCCCCACTCCTCTGACAACAAAAGGGCCTTCCCAGTTAGGTTTGAATTTTGATGCCGACATGCTACGAAGATGGTGAGTTGATGCTCGCAAGACTAAATCTCCCACCTGGAATTCTCTAGGCTTAACCAAGTTTTCGTAGGCCCTGGACAGTTGCTGAGTGTAGACTTTGAAATTATCTCTCGCCTTGTCTCTGTGCTCGTCCAGCGCCTCCAGTTGCACATGCCTTGGGTCTGGGATGAGCCCATTGCTAAGAGAAATTCTAGATGAAGGTACCACCAGTTCCACTGGCAGGACAACTTCAGTCCCATATACTAGAGAGAAGGGAGTGAACCCTGTTGGCTTTCTTTTTGAAGTACGGTAGGCCCATAACACCATAGGCAACTTCTCATCCCATGCTCCCGGCATGTCTTCTAGCATTTTCTTTAAAATATTTATCAGGGTCTTATTAGTAGCTTCTTCTTGGCCATTGCCCTTGGGGTAGGATATGGTTGAGCTAATATGCACAATCTTATACTTGTCCGTGAGAAGGGCCATCTCTTTGCATACAAATTGCTTCCCATTATCCGTTAGGATCACTTTGGGCATATCGAACCTACATATGATATACTCCTTTATAAACCGGGTTACCACTTGGGCAGTGACTCTCCTTAAAGGAATAGCCTCCGCCCGTTTGGTGTACAATTCTGTAGCCACAATGATAAAAGCCTTGTCGTGAGATGCTGGGGCGATCTTTCCCACCAGGTTGAACGCCTATGTGTGGAAGGGATAGGGGGCTTCCAAGCTTTGTAGACCTACGGAGGGAGCGTGCACCATGTTTCCATGCACCTGGCATGCTCTACACTTTTTCACATATCCAATGGAGTCAGCCTTCATGGTCGGCCAGTAGTATCCCAGCGTCATCAGTTGATCATACAGCTTGGCGCCTCCCATATGGGAGGGCTCATGAGCTTCTTTCAGCACCCTTTCCACTTCCTCTTTGGCTACGCACCTTAGCGCCTTCTCATTGTACCCTTTCCTATATAACTCTCATTGTACCCTTCTCATTGTACCCTTTCCTATATAATTCTCCTTTCAAGTTGCTTCTCTACCAGACGCCTCTAATCTTCCAGCTCGTTACTTGGGAATAAGGACTTTACAGTAGTGGGTACCGTTCTCTGCCTCACTGCGATGGTTGCTTCTGGCTCCTCCATGTCCAACTTTTGTGCTATGGTGGCAAGCACGTCAGGGTGCCTGTTCATCGTTCACGCTTGCCTCTCCATAGTTACTTCTAAGAACTGTCCCAGCAGTCTTTGGATGGTGTGTCTGTATGGAGCTAAGTTGGCATGTTTAAGGGAAAATTCTCCATTGACCTTCCTTACTACCAGATTGGAGTCCCCTCGTATACACAGTACCCTGATCCCTCTTCTGAGTGCTTCCAACATCCCTAGAATGAGGGCTTCGTACTCAGCTTCATTATTTGAGCATTTAAAATCTAACTTGAAAGAGAGGGTAATCTTCTCCTTCCCATCTGATAGTATGGCGCCGGCTCCGCCTGTTCCTTGAGCACTGGAACCATCGAATTCCATAAACCACTTCTTCACCTCCTCCGCCAGCATGCTTGGAAACTTTCTCCGGGCAGCTCTTCACTAGGTGGTTCAAAAACCCCACTCAGGAAGTGGGCCAGCAGATCTGCTACTGCCTGGCTTTTAATGGCTTTAGGCACTACGCATTTTAGATCGTATTCTAACAAGATCAAAAACCACCTTGCTTCTCGTCCCACTAGTATAGTCCGCGCGAGGAGGTACTTGATGGGATCACACTTGGTGACTATGTGAACGGTGAAGGCTAGAAGATAGTGTCTCAACTTCTGGGCTACAAATACCAGCGCCAGGCAGTGCCTCTCAACGCTGGTGTATCTCGATTCTGTTCCGGATATTACAATTGACAGGTAGTAGACTGGTTTTTCCACTCCTTCTTTCTCTTGCGCCAAGAGGGCCCCTATCGACCTCTCTGTAGAAGTAAGGTAGAGCAGCAGCGGCGCTCCGGCTTCGGGGGGAATTATCGTGGAAGGAGAGGCTAGGATTTCTTTAATCTTCTCAAACGCACTCTCTTGCCTCTCTCCCAAAACCCACTTGGCTTTGTCTTTTAGTAGAGGTGCGAACGGATGAGTTACTTCTGCTAACGCAGGTATAAACCTCCGTAGGTAGGATACCTTTCCCAGGAAGCTCTTAAGTTGTCTTTGACTCTTGGGTGATGGCATCATCACAATGGCTTTCATCTTCTCTGCATCCACTTGCACCCCTTGTCTATTTACCACGAAACCTAAGAATTTCCCTACAGTAACCCCAAAGGCACACTTTGAGGGGTTCATTCTCATCTTATATCGATGACACCTTTCGAATACTCTCCTGAGATCCTGAATATGCTTGTTTTCTTTCTTAGACTTCACCACCAGATCATCCACATAGAATTCTAGTATATCATGAAATAAGTTATGAAAAATTTCCATCATGGTTCGCTGGTATGTGGCTCCAGCGTTCTTCAATTCGAAGGGCATGACTGTATAGTAAAAGTTCCCTAACGGTGTGCGGAAGTTAGTCTTCTCTGCGTCGGCGGGGTCCATTTTAATATGGTTATAGCCAACATACCCGTCCATGAAGCTATACATCTCATGTCCCGCGGTGGCATCCACTAAGCTGTCTATGCTGGGTAGTGGGAATTCATCCTTAGGACACGCCCTGTTCAAGTCATGAAAATCTACACAGATTCTGATTTGGGCCTTGTCTTTCTTTGCCACTGGCACTATGCTGGACAACCATATGGGGTGCTGAATAGGCTTGATGAACCCCTGCCGCTAACAACTTCTCCACCTCAGTTTTTATTTTCAAATCAAGGTCTGCTTTATATGTGCGTGTGGCTTGCCTTACCGGAAGGGCATTGGGAAGGATGTTCAATCTATGAGAGCTCACTTCTGCGTCTATTCCTGGCATCTCCGTGTACTTCCAAGCAAACACATCAGTGAACTCCTTAAGTAGCTCAATGAGCTCTTCCTTCTGCTTCGGTTCCAGGCACTTGGAGATTAGAATGGGTCTACTCTCGCCCTCTTATAACCCCAACTTGATTTCCTCTAATTCCTGTAGCTGCTCTCTGGGTCCGTCTTGCATGCACTCTGGCGCTTCTTCTGGTTCCTCAACATGCTCAACAATATGGGATTCATTAACGATAAAACACTCGGGCATCGGGTCGATGCTCTCATCCCAGAACACCGCCTGCGCAGACTGTTATAAACGGTAGAGATCTTTCCATCAGGCAAGACCACTTTCTTGCAAGTTCGAGGGGGTCTAGCTACCTCCTCTACTTTCCTCTTGCCTTTTGCCATATGGGGGATTATCCTCTCCCCTAGACGGTCATGAACGGATTTCTTCTGCGGGACCCTTCCCTCAGCTACCTTGGTTCCTACTATTTTTCTTGTAGAGACCTTTCTTTCCTCATCTAACTCGGTGTAAAAGGCATCATCTACCAGGTGGGCCTCCTCAACGGCGAAGGGTCTCTGCGTGGCCTTGATCACTATCTCTGTACCTCTAATGTTTTCCTTCACGCATTGATGGTAGGTGGAAGGCACTACTCCATGAGTGTGCATCCATACCCTTCCAATAAGTAATTGGTAGCTGGTGTTAGCGTTAATAACATGAAATTTGATGTGGGAGGTGAAATTTCCCAACTTAATTCCCATATTCACGTATCCAATAGACTGCATTCCGGCGTTGTCGAATCCGAAAATTACTAGTGGTACCGAAACCACCTTCTCCTGGTCAATTCCTATTTCATATAATGTAATGATGGGCATGATGTTAATATATGCTCCTCCATCCATCAACGCCCTGGGAAATGAGACTCCATTAATTATGGCTGTGACGTACAACGGGCGATTGTGGAAGTAGGGCACCACCCTATCTGGTTCTGAAAACACCACTTCAGAGGTATACTTCTTAATCATCATTCCGATTGGACCCTGCCAATTTAGCGAAGGGTCTCCCCGCTGCTGCACTGCCTCCAAGACTTTCCTCGTGATGGACACCCTCGTGTCGTACTTCACCCCTATCTGGTCGAAAAACCATTTGAACTTGGGGCTTCTCGCTATGGCCTCACATTCAGAATCTAAGTCTACCTCGTACGTCTGGGCACTACAAACATACTCCGCTTCAGAGGTCCCTCCCTCATCTAGAGCGAGGATGACGTCTACCTCACCTTCTGAGAGAGACACTTCCTCAACTTCCCCACTTCCCTTTTCATGCTCCGGAGTGAAGAACCACTCCTCTTGCTTTCTTTCTAGCTCAAGTCTGCTCAGTGACAGATTTTCTAACTCCTCGCATAACTGCTCGCCACTCTCTCGCTTCATAAGATTTCTTGTAGCTTCTTCGTCATAGGAAACTACCATGTTGGCGGTGCCAAAGTGATGCGCATGAAGTGGGTTCTCGTTAACGTCCACAGGGGGTATCTGCAAGGTACCATTGGCCATCTGCTCACCAATGATCCTTCGCAAGTAGTAACAATCCTTGGTAGAGTGCTGCACTCATTGGTGCAATTCGCAGTACTTTGGATTGGCTTTGTCAGCTACAGTGGGAGTTTCTCCTTTTAGGTGGGGGGGTCCTGCTACGCCTTCTCATACTAAGGTGCGGTAACAGTCCATAGCCTCAGCTAGGCTGCACGGTAGTGGCGGCGGGGCATTTTCCCCAAACTTTCTCTTGTTATCGGGACTGTCAGTCTTGGCCCCAGAGCCTCCCTTCTTCCCTTTGTTACTCCCATCCACATAGTTAACCGCTTGCCTCCTCGAAACTTGAAACCTCCCGGGAGTCAGTGGAACTTGCGTCCTCCAACCCGGGGCTCTTGGTTTGATTATCATAGCTATGTTGCTGGCGGCCCTGGTGAATTCTCTGAAAGTTCCATCTCGAGTTTCGTTGATCAAATGCATCTTGTACTCTTCTAAGAGTCCTTCCAAACATATCTGTAGCAACCTGGCCTCCGCCACGTCCTCGTGGACATCTAGGGCCCTCTCGCGAAATCGCTTGATGTAGTGCATCAACTCTTCTCCTGGCTTCTGTACCTCTTGCGCCAGGTGCCTCAGTGTAAATTTGTCTTCCGCTACAAAAAACTTCTGGAGGAACTGCCTATGCATCTCTTCCCAAGTAGGGACACCGTTAGGCGCCAAATAGGAATACCATGTATAAGCCTTCCCAGTGAGAGTCTTAGAGAACTCCCTCAGCCTCAGGTTCTTGTCGCCAGCATGTACTCCCAGGTACTCGACGAACCTCTTCACGTGCTCTTTAGGATTCTCCCCCTACTGCCAAACTTGATAAATTTTGGTGGAATATACCCCTCAGGGTATGGCTTCTCACTTATTTCCTGTGGATAGGGGTCTTGTAACTCCTCGTATAGGTGGGAACCCTCTCTTTGAGAGGAGGAGAGGAGCTTCCTCACTTCTTCCATAGTAAAAGCCTTAGAGGGTGACTCCTCCAAACACGTGCTTTTAGCAGCTGGAGAACCTGTTGGCGCCAGGACCTGCTCCGGAGCCGCCTTCCGAGACGAAATCGTCTCTGCCGGAATCGCAATAGGAGTGGCTACCCCTCCAGAAGGGGCAACATCAGGTGTCACACAACCTTGACCCAAGCTTGATAGATCCACGTTGTTTTGCTTTAAAAAGTCAAAAAACATTGCCATAAGATTCATACCTGCCATTGGACCCACTGTCGGCGAACTGGTCTTCCCTCCTTGAGGCACTGGCACCTTGGCTCCGATCACCACCACTTTTTCCTGAGTAGTCTGGTCACCGTGAGCTCCATTACCAGACGGAATGTCCTAAAAAACCAACTGCTTAGAGACATTGAAACCTTCTTTGTCCATGGAAGTGAGGGTACCTCCCAAGCAGAGTCGCCAAATGTAGGAGGGTAGTGAGATTGGGGTCTATGAATAACTGGAAAGGATGAGGCGTGACCCACTCCAATGGACGCTGCCTATAAGGTCTCCTGGTGCAACTTCTGAAGAAAACTTCTCCTTCTGGTAATAATGGAACTCAAGCTTCAACTCACTCCCTGCAAGAAGATGAACTTTCGTAGCAAAAATAGTAATTTTCTCAAGGGAAACACCTGAGAGTGATGGATGTCAGTGGGGAGTGATGGAACAAGGCACTCAGCACTAAGAGAATGAGCAGGGAGAGAATACTTAGGTAGGTCTGGTGATATTTTGGCAGAGTAAAGTGCAATTTCTAATGTCTATCTCTTGACCTTGCCCAAACGTCTATTTATACTAGGGCGTTAGGGGTGAGTTGGCATTTTTTGGGCGCCAAAATTGAGAGAGTTGGTGGGGAACAATTTCTGAAGTGTACCATTTGTTCCTACCTGTAGGCAGCCTGCCTGTCCCCCCTTCAGGCGCCACCTGGCGCCGACCAAAAGTCAAAAAGCCCACATGTCCCCTAATGGAGACAAAATATCAGATTTGGTAGCTATCTTTTGAAACGGTAACTCGTGGTGCAATTTTGCAAATCTTGAGAGAGGAGACCTTAAGGACTCCTTTCCTCTAAAAATGTTGTTTTTATTGAGAGGGACCTTGAGGACCCCCTCTTCTGGAAAAGTCATTTTCTTGTAAAGAGTTTATTTCTTGTGAGTAGCCAGCTCTTTGGCTGCTCACTTCACTTGTGACCAAGTGTGCAGTGTGTGTAGTCTCGAGTGACTTTCGGGTCTTCCTACTAGTATTATCTCAATCCTATAGTGCTAAGTGGTTGAGCTTGCTCAACATACCTTGTCCCTCAGCCGCTAAGCCAAAACTCCCAGGAGGTCCCAACGCGCCTGTTCAAGCCCTGCTTGCTCGACTAGGCAACCTGTACAAGAAAGTAAAGTGTTTGTGCTGCTGTTCAATTAGAGACTGATGTTTCATGATGAGGAGTTGTTCGTGATAGCTACTCCCTCAATATGAGTTTCTGTCGAAACCCTTGTAGCAGCACCTCTCGAATAACATTTCTTCAGTGACCCTTGCAGTGGCGCCGAGCCTTGCAGTGATGCTGACTCTCTCGACTGTCATTACTGCAGTGACCCTTGCAGCGGCACTGACCCTTGTAGTGGTACTTCTTAACTTTGGATTTCTGTGGTGACCCTCGCGGGCTCCTCTCGAACGTTATTGTTGTAGTGACCCTTGTTGTAGTGGCGCTGATGCTTGCAGCGGCGCTGACACTTGTAGCGGCGCTGGCACTTGGAGCGGCGCGGACACTTGCAGCGGCGGTGACACTTGCAGGGGCACTGGTACTTGAAGCGACGCCGACCCTTGCATTGCTGCGGACACTTGCAGCGGCGCCGACACCTGCAGCGACGCCGACACTTGCAGCGGCGCTGGCACTTGAAGCGGCGCTGACCCTTGCAGCGGCGATGACACTTGCAGCGGTGCAGACACTTAAAGTGACGCTGGCACTTGAAGTGGCGCCGACTCTTGCAATGGCGCAGACACTTGCAGGGGCGCTGGTACTTGAAGCGGTGCCGACCCTTGCAGCGACGCTGGTACTTGAAGTGGCGCTGACACTTGCAGTGGCGCTGGCACTTGCGGCGGCGCTGGCACTTGCAGCGGCGCTGGCCCTTGAAGCGGCACTGACCCTTGCAGAGGCGTAGACACTTGCAGCGGCGTAGACACTTACAGCGGCGCACACACTTGAAGTGGCGCCGACACTTGCAGCGACGCTGACCCTTGCAATGGCGCAGACACTTGCAGCGGTGCTGGCACTTGAAGCGGCGCCGACCCTTGCGGTGGCACAGACACTTGCAGTGGCGCTGGCATTTGCAGCGACACTGACACTTGCAGCGGCGCTGACCCTTGCAGCGGCGTAGACACTTGCAGCGGCGCTAACACTTGAAGCGGCGCTGGCACTTGAAGTGGCGCCGACACTTGCGACGACGCTGACACTTTCTACGCCGCTGACCCTTGCAGCGACGTAGACACTTGCAGCGGCGCTGACACTTGTAGCGACGCAGACACTTGAAGCGGCGCTGGCACTTGAAGTGGCACCGACACTTGCGGCGGCGCTGACACTTGCAGCGGCGCTGGCATTTGAAGCGGCGCTGACCCTTGCAGCGGCGTAGGCACTTGCAGCGGCGCAGACACTTGAAGCGGCGCTAGGACTTGAAGTGGCACCGACACTTGCGGCGGCGCTGACCCTTGCGATGGCTTTTGGACTTCTGGGTGACCCTCGCGGGCACCTCTCGGATGTCATTAATAAAAGAAGCATTTTTATTTTATTTTGCATTTTTATTGATAGACACCCATCTACATTATCCCCTCGTGCAAAGATTTTTTGGTTGGGTAGACTAAAAAAACTTTGTACGCCATAAATCTGATTTCAACAATTATATATACATATATATATATATATATATATATATATATATATATATATATATATATATATATATATATATATATATTTTCTGAGGGACCCTAGGATCATTAACTGTGATGTCCCTTTATTCGAGGTTTTTAATTTTTTTGAGAACCCACGCGTCCGTGTGGGAACTGTCATCTCGTCATTTGGGAAAAAAAGGTCATCACCTTTTTGCCTTCCTGCACGTTTTCTCATTTTGATGCAAAAAACATAATCCCCTTTTCTTGGGCTCTTTCATCTTCTTCAAAAAACATAAGACACCTTTGGATTTGTAGTGAGAGAGAGTGAGAGAAAGGGATTTTTAAAACACCATAGCCACCCATCCCCTCATTTTTTGCTCTAGCTTTTCCAAATTCCATAGCCTATCATTCATGGATTCTAATCCAAACAATACTTCTTCAAATGTAGACACCTCCAAAGCACCCATGGTTTTAGGCTCTATGCCTTCTTCATCGTCCATCCCAACGGTTCTGACCGCCCCTATTACCGCCGTCGACGCCTCATCCGTGCTACCTGCCTCCTTTCCATCGATTGGCAGTTCGAGAACCCCCATGGGTTCCTCGCGATTTCATTCCGCGGACAAGTTTCAAATTTTGGGTATCTCGACTAGTGGCGCTCCGTTAGAGATGGTCGGTGTCTCGCCCGTCCCCCTGCTGTCAGCGAGAGGTGTCTCACCCGTGTGTGACCTTCAGTCTTGCTGTGGCTATTGACGAGGGCCCAAAGCGAGTGGACCCCTCGTCCGAGGGTCTCTCGCCAGTCGCCTTGGTCTGTTATGAAAAAAATAGTTGCGTTGGGAGGGGTATCGCGACCTCGGTTCACGAAGTTTATCCAGTTGGTTTGGGTCATGGTATCTCGGAATTTTTTGGCACCGACAGTGGTTCCTCGCGCTTGGATCTAGGCGCGGGGAGTTCTTTGTCTATTGAAAATGAGCTTAGAGGGAGGGGGGTCTCGACACCCGTGAACTTTTCTGAAGCAGAGGGGATCTCGACCCCTTTTTTTTCGCGAGACAACCCTTGCAGCGACGGGCGGGTCTCGACGCCTTTGAGTTTTTTAGAAATGGGGGTTTCGGTCTTCGGCGGTCAACGGCTAGGGGTCTCGCGACCTGGCCTAATGCCTACGGGTCTCTCGTCAGTGCAAGGGGATGTCTCGACATGTATTAGTGCTGACGTAGGTATCTAGACCTCGGGTGTCTCGACATCCATGATTTTTGTTGAGGAAGGGGGGGATCTTGGCCCATGGTTTGTCGCGAGGCGACCCCATGCCCGAGGCAACCCATATCTCGATGCCTTTGAGTTTTTCTGAAATGGGGGTCTCAGCCTATGGCAGTATGGTGACCTCTCGTCAGCAGCCGAGGGTCTCTCAACTTGGCCTCGCGTCCACGGGTCTCTCGTCAGTGCAAGGAGGTGTCTCGACATTTTGTCACATTGAGGGTTCCGTGACCTAGGGTGTCTCGCCAACTATTGGTGTTATGGAGAGCATGCCACTTACCGGGGGCTCTTCACATGATTTTGCTGGGGTTTCCGCCTCCACTTCTTCTTTTTTTGCGACAGGGGACACCCAGGGTCCCTCATTCGGAGTCCCCACTAGGATGAGTTCTTTTCTTGAGCCCATGGCTCTTGGTGGTTCCTCAGCTACGCCATCCTCTTCTCAGGCATGGAAGGACTATATGCACATTCGCCAAGGGCGAGACTTTGGTGTTTATCGTCGCGCTCCTTTTTTTTGTCCTGCTGACAGTTTCATGATTTCACTTTCTGAGTTTGGGGAAAAAATTTTGGGTGCTGTTCTCGAACATTCTCATGTGGGGCGCTGACACTTGCAGGGGCGCTGGTACTTGAAGCGGCGCCGACCCTTGCAGCGGTGCGGACACTTGCAGCGGCGCTGACTCTTGCAGCGGAGCTGACACTTGCAGCGGCGCTGACACTTGCAGCGACGCTGACACTTGCAGCGGCACTGGTACTTGAAGCGGCGCCAAAACCTGCAGCGGCGCTAACACTTGTGGCGGCGCCGACACTTGCAGCGGCGCTGGCACTTGCAGCGGCGCTAGCACTTGCAGCGGCGCTGACCCTTGCAGCGGCGCAGACACTTGCAGTGGCGCAGACACTTGCAGCGATGCAGGCACTTGAAGCGGCGCTGGCACTTGAAGTGGCGCCGACACTTGCAGTGGCGCTGACCCTTGCAATGGCACAGACACTTACAGGGGCGCTGGTACTTGAAGCGGCGCCGACACTTGCAGCGGTGCGGACACTTGCAGCGGCGCTAGCACTTGCAGCGGCGCTGGTACCTGAAGTGGCGCCGACACTTGCAGCGGCGCGGACACTTGCGACGACGCTGACACTTGCAGCGGCGCTGGAACTTGAAGCGGCGCTGACCCTTGCAGCGGCACAGACACTTGAAGAGGCGCTGACACTTGCAGCGGCGCAGACACTTGAAGAGGCTCTGGCACTTGAAGTGGCGCCGACACTTGCAGCGGCGCTGACCCTTGCAATGGCGCAGACACTTGCAGCGGCGCTGGCATTTGAAGCGGCGCTGACCCTTACAGCGGCGTAGACACTTACAGTGGCGCTGACACTTGCAGCGGCGCTGACACTTGCAGTGGCGCAGACACTTGAAGCGGCGCTGGAACTTGAAGTGGCGCTGACACTTGCGGCGGTGCTGACACTTGCAGCGGCGCTGGCATTTGCAGCGGCGTTGACCCTTACAGCGGCGTAGACACTTGCAGTGGCGCTGACACTTGTAGCGGCGCAGACACTTGAAGCGGCGCTGGCACTTGAAGTGGCGGTGACACTTGCGGTGGCGCTGACACTTGCAGCGGCGCTGGAATTTTAAGCGGCGCTGACCCTTACAGCAGTGTAGGCACTTGCAGCGGCGCAGACACTTGAAGCGGCGCTGGCACTTGAAGTGGCGCCGACACTTGCGGCGGCAGTGACCCTTGCGATGGCTTTTGGACTTCTGGGTGACCCTCGCGAGCACCTCTCGGATGTCATTAATAAAAGAAGCAGTTTTATTTTCTTTTTCTTTTTTTATTGATAGACAGCCATCTACAAATTATCCTCTGGTTGTCGAGGTTTGGTAGGCAATTGAGCTCACGGTGGCCCATTAGCAGGTGGGACACATGAGACATGTTGGTACTCTTCTGGAACCCACATTCGTTTTGGCGCTTGTAAACCCATGGTATATGTGAAAAAATGTCATGATAAGGAACCTCGAGTGTCTGAACCCTATTTCACTGCATCTCCTTGACATTTTCTTAGAGATGGATGAGCGAGGATTGTCATCAATTCTAGTTGTATATTAGCATTCTAATCAAGGTTCTACATGCAAAATCTTTGGAAGGATTGTTTAACTTCCATGGAGGTAAAAGAGGAGGTGGTAGAGATTTTAAGTGGCTTCATGGTGGATCTGAGCTAATAGGGAACCATACCAAAACTAAGGTATGTGAATGCACTTGAGAGAGAATGGAATTTTCATGTTTATTATAGTGGAAAAATAATATTTTTTTGTATTTCATTTGGAAAAAAAGGTGAAAATATATTTGGTATTATGAAAAGGGAATAAAGGGAAATTCCCTAGTATAGTTAATATTTTTTATTATGTTTCACTTATATTATGTTATGCCAATAGTGCAAGTGAAATGTCGGACATGACTCGAGCCTAGGAAAGAATAGGATATGCGATGTAAGACATGGTTTGACTTGTTTCCAGACTCACAGATAGGTCCTATTTTAAAATGGCTGAACTAGCCCAAAATTAAAGTGGTAAGATGACTCAAAATGTTTGGCAGAGTTTTGCGTTGAAATCGACAAACTAGATATGAGTGTCCTAGGACAAAACACCTATATAAGGGTGATGCATCGGGAGGTTGGTGGAAAGGTCCCCTCATTTGGCACGACTTCTACAATATATACCTCTTTCCTATAAAGTAAATCATTCATCAGTACGTGTGGAGAAGACATTTGATAAATGTGAGTGTACAAAAATTTCCTCATGATATACCTCATGGAGATGGTACGGGTTAGAGTGAGTTTTCTATACTTAACATACATGTACGAGTTCCCTGCTATATACCTCCCATTGTGAGTTCAATCAAGCGGTACGATGTGAGGGGAACCATTCGATATACATCAAAGGTACTAGGATAATGGAAGGCATGAATAATATCTCTTACTTTAACTATTAGCCATGGGATCGACATCCATCACGAAGTGATTCCCTAGTACAGGACAAAAGTTTGGTAAAAATATAGTACTCACCAGATGTAGTCTGCAAAAATTCACGAGTCTTAATAATTTTATAGAGAATTTTATGTATGCTGTGCGAGAGAAGTACTACTACTAAGCATTAGATAGTGCATGAAATATACATAAGAGACATGTGATAAGAGAGCTAAGCAAGAAGACAAAAGCTAGAAAGTATGTACATGATGAATGGAGCGTATACAAAAGCATGATGATATATAAAAAGTGTGAGGCATGAGAATATACACAAGTGGGATAAAGGTATGTGCAAAGTGAGAGTGACATGGGAATATGTGTAAGTGAAGAAAATATGCACATAAATATGTATATATATATATACACACACACACACACACACACACACACACACACAAGTGAGAGTAATGTGGACATGTGTGTTTGTGAGACTGAACATGGATATCTATAAGTGATATGAAGTATATGAAAATATGAGTAAATGGAGTGAACATGGTAATTATATACAAGTGAATAAATCAGGAAGCATATGATAGAAAAACTGGTATTTACAGATAATGAAAAAAGAGCACGATGGAAAGAGGAATATACATGGATATTATGATATGAGGAAGGCATATATACAACATGTAAGTATGAGAGTAAGGAAGAATATACAAGTGAACGTATATACACAGATGTATAGAAATAGAAAAACGGAGAAAAAAGAAAATAAAAACCATGTGAAATATATTTTAGTCGTCTAAAAAAAAGTCCCCAACGGAGTCTCCACTGTGGCCATTCATTTTTTTTACATGGGTTTGTCTAGAAAGAGAAATTTTTGCATGAGGGGATGAAGTAAGAAAATTCTCTTTCCTCCACTCATATAATCATTGCGGGCTCCCACGACCATAAATTGGTCAAAGTCAAAGGGGTGAAAATATTGAAAGGTGGAGTTGCCAATCTATTTTTCTCAAAATAGGTAAAATATAGATGTATCTTTAAATAAATGGCATAAAAAACAAACCAATTCATACGAAATGAAATAGATCATAGGTCTGTGGACCATGTTACAAAATGGAAGGTGTTAGGTCCCCATTTCTCCCATTCAGTCTCTCATGGGACATGATAATATTCTCCAATTTCTTTAAAATATAATTTGCGTGTCTAATGTGTACGAAGTGAAATAAGTGAGAAAACAAGTCGTCATACCTACTTTGTTGAAAAGATGGAGATGAGTCATTTTGAGGAGTATAAATAGAAAAAATGAATATAATATAAAAGGTAGCCAAAATATGAGAAGCACGCCGGATCATAATCCATCGCAAGAAATGTAATATGCTTGTCTGATGTAGCCGCTAAATGTATAAAAGGCTACGCTATGAGAAATACACCGGATCATAATAAACTATGAGGAAATGGATATGCGTGTATGATGAGATTGAGAAAACAAGCGAAAAGAATAAAACATACAAGAAAATAATGTAATGTGAGCAACACACTAGATTATGATCCACTATGAGGAAGTGAATATGCATGTCTGACAGGGCTGCTAGGAACATATAAACTAATATATACACGCATGCGGCGCGCGGGCACACACACACACAACACACACACACACACACACACACACACACACACACACACACACACACACATATATATATATATATATATATATATATATATATATATATATATATTAAAAGTGAGAATGAAAAAAATAAAATAATAAGAAAGTGAGATGCCTACGTAGTAAAAAAAATGCCATCAAAGTCCATGTAGGTAGATAATATGCAATGATGGGATTTAACCCATGAACCCCAAACTATAATTTCCTTTAGTTTGTTTGAAGGAGTGCTCAAGTGGAGTAAGTGTAAGGAAAATGGGAGGAAAATTCTACTTTGGGGTTTAAGGATTAAACCCTATTTTTGAATTTTTAGATTTATGAAACTATATTTTTGTGTATATAAATAATAAAAGGGGATTATTTAGGGTGAAAAATAAAAATAAAGCACAAGATATGCTAAGAGTAAAGAAAGTGTGATAAATGACACTAATTAATTGAGGAACAAAAGGATAATAGTAGACCTTGTATGAGACTTTGCTAGTGATTTTTTTAAGTGAAGTGGAATTTTTTTTATGGTGATGGAGTGGTGGTTAAATGGGTAGCAATTGTGGGGTGAAAGTGATGTAAGGAAAGGTGGCGATAATGTTTGGAAAATGATATTTCTAGAAACGACACACTCATTTCAAGGCATGAGCTCTTTATATCTAAAAAAGGGGTCCTTGGGAATGATGTCATGGACTCCTTAAATAGAAAATATTTAGGGTTAGGGGTTTTGTTTTTCTACATACCCTTAGATTTCTGGCTAAGAAAAGTACCCTTCTGCCGATATGCAGAGGGCAGGGGTGCCTATAGACAATCTAGAAGGGATTTGTTTTCAAAAAAATGGGAAAAATATTCAAACAGTAAGTCTGAATAACATACGATAAGGGCTCTTGGAAATGGTATTCAGATCATATAAACGTGCATTGAGACACTTTACCAAAGTAAAATGGAGCTCAAAATCTCCCAGTGGCCTCTAGGTTTAATGAGGAAAGTGCGCATGAACTGTAAAGTCGACTCACGCACGATATGGACCTTTGGAAATTGTATTCAGATTCTAGGAAAGTGCATTATTTTGATGGTGGAATTAGCAATCAAACTGAAAAACCATTTCCATATTTTTTATAACCAGAACTGAGTTGGCACGAAGAAAAAACAGCCCAATGCACAAAGTTTGGTTCAATTATTGGTTTTTCCAATTTTATTGCACATCCCTACTTTGTATTCCCTCATTTAAATTGGATCATATTTTTATTTTTAGATTCGCATTAAATTCCTTATTATTGATATAGCATGAGAATAAATTAGCCATATACCATTTATAATAGTTAGGCATTTTTTTTCATCACATATGATAAATACATGTTTTGTACAAATAGAGATGGGTTTTGGGTAGACATGACAACGAGTCATTTTGAGTTTATTTCATGTTGTGTTTAATATGTTCGATTCTTGTTAGATGCAGTTCTAAATGGGCAATTTTTTATCATGTGAAAAAACATATCCAACCTAACCCATTACCTTAACTTGTCGTGTTGTCTTCGTGCTTATTAACCATGAAAGGAATGCATAATTTTAAATCATATATGAGTTGACACATTAGTCCAATATCAAACATAATTAGACTCGTTATATCATTACCATTACCAAAACTCTCATTTAGTAAAATTCACTGTGATATAATTAACATTAAGACACATAAATTCATTGGAATATCCCATAATATTTATTATTTACATAAAACAATGTTTCATAATTGGTCTTAATAGATATTAGTGGGGGTGAAGGGAGTAAACACCAAAACTGAGCTCTTAACTATTGTATCTTACCAATTTGGAGCTAATATGACCCAAAACCATTATAGGTCCACCCATTTTGTGTCGTGTTATTGTATCGTGTATCATTTTTCTATGCCTAGTTTTGGGCTTCCATTTCCAATTGTGATTGGAATATGAGAGGGTGTGGAAACACTATAACCATTGATTCAACTTTCACATTTTATTGTGTAATGAAACTCGATTAACGAAAATAGTTAAAAGAGAATCACATTGTGACACTTCAAGTGTATCGCACATATTGGATTTTCAAATCACATATTGGCATGCATTGAAACTTTGCCTCACATTACCTTAAATTTTGTGTTTGAAGTAAGTTTAATCCATTATAGAAATACTATTAAGGTGGAAGTATATCCTCAACATATCCAAAATTGATTAAATCCCTTTTTTTTCTAGAACGGGAGCAGTTAGTCGAAAAAATGTTAAAAATTGCTCCTCTCTAACAACAAAAATAAAACTTTCAAGAGTTACTTATAAGAACTCTTACCATCATATTAATTACTAAATCCATGACTATATATAATCCGAGCATACTCCTTATTTTTTGACAAAATTTAATTAATTAAATTAGCTAATTAATTAAAATGATTTATGAAGTTGGAATTTAAATTAAATGTAAATATATCTAATTCAAATTAATTTAGTGAATTTTAACTAATTAAATGAATATTTTAAACATTTAATTAATTATTTGGGAGGTTTGAGTCGTTTTTTTTCTTATTTGGACTCCAAGCCATGATTTGATTTTTGTTAAACATATTTTAATTTAAAGTGATTTAAAGAAGTTGGAATCTTCAAAGAAAATGAAATTTAAATCCAAATGGGATTAGAAAAAACAAAGAAAGATGGATGGGAGGGCATGCTTAGGCCGACTATAGTGGGACTTATAGCCTCTATAACATCTTAGCTACCACTCCGAACGCCCAAGTATCAAGGTCCTCTCATAGTGAGGATTTTAGCCAACGCTGGTTTCTTTATCTCAGGGCTCTTGAAAAGTTTTTTTTTAATAAGAAAAAACATTGGGTATTTTATTTTTTATTTTACATTTCACTCATTATGCTTCACAGAAATAGACAAACCCTATACTTTTTTAAAACCTAAGCACCATTAAATATTTTTCACTCTTAATTTGGGAGGCTTTACAATAAGATTTTGAATAATGCTAATGAAGAAAAATTACATATTTTTTAAACAGGATCAAAGCATGTTATCAAGATTTTTAGAATACTTTTACATTAGACAAGAATATCTCTATTTTTTCCCATAAGTAATGAAATATTTATAACTCATTGGGACGTTCCACTGAATAGGTCTATTTATCACCACATCATATTGATAGGATGGTGGATGTTACCTTTGGAATGTTGGATTGGTCACTTCAATTGTATCTTGACATTTTGGATTTGATTCTTTCTCCCAAAGAACCCAAATCCAACCTCCCAGAATTCTCCACTACTCACCCATGGCATGCCTGGATCCTGTCCCTATATCAGGTCGGAGGTGGCATTGTATGTCTTCTATTTGAGTTCTCCCCCATGGGAGTTGTTAGGTTCATTTTTGGTCTGATTTGCCCGGTCAAGATGCTTTGAGTGAGATGCTTTATATTCTCCCTCATTTCCTCCTAGCTCCTAACGGGGATTTGAAATATCCATACAAGTCTCCCAAACCAACTGGTATACAAGGAGGAACCCCCTCTATTTCCCTACTATTCTATGAGTTTTCAAACCTTTTTGACAGAAAATGTACATAAAATAGAGTATCGCAACAACAAAATGAGTACCACAAAAATAAGAAGTTAAATTTGCAGGAAATGAGAATCAAAAGTAGAAATATATGGATCTATATGAGGAATGAAGTAATTACTAGGATTCAAATGAAAAATTATTTTAAGAGAGTTACAAACCCATGAAACGCAACTCAATTGTATCACAATTCAATGGTTTAATGAATTTTGCTAGCCTCAAACCCTAGTAAATAAAATAGTGGAAAGGGAGAGTAGTTACAACACTAATATATTATTTCTTAAAACTTGTCTATTGATTATTAACTATAAGCAAATAACATATATGAGATATTAAGTGATGAAATACAAACAATAGAGAAAATAATAGATATGTTAGAGGGAAATAATAATAACTGGATTTACCTAGTTCGACTGAAAGTGGTTCCAATGTCCATAGGTGCAGTGTTATTTTTATTGATTTATAAGTTAAAATCCATTAACAAGTACAATAAGAGAGTACCCAAGTTCTCTCTAGAGTTGAAAAACATAACAATAAAGAAAGTGCCCCCCCTCCCCCCCAAAAAAAGTGGGTTGATTATGCTTTTTATAGGTTATTAGAAGAGAGAGAAAGGTGAGTTCCATGTGCACCACCTTTGTAGGCTAGGTGAATGCACACTTAACATATATGGTGAGAGAATAATCATAAATTTAATTATTTGCAAATGGGGGATAATATTTGCATATCTCATCTAAGTGCACATCAAATAAGTGTTTTTGACGTCATCTAATCACGTAGTACATACTTTCCATGATAGAATTAATCAACCTTGTTAGTTAACTCCTAACTAAAGGGGTTAAATGAACTATTGAGACTGGCTGAGCAAACCTCATTTTGGGGCTGACTTGGTTATGAGTTAGGGTCGATCTCATTTGTATTGATGTATGAGTCCAAGTCTCCTCTTTTGATTGGTACACGGGATATCCTATATTTATGGTATAATAATAGCCCCAATACATGTCTCACAATTGTATCTTGTAGAAGATTCTCTTAAGTGCTACATCTTTTGTGTAGGAGCTAAGCAAATTGAGTGAGTGAAGTTTGAATTGCAAGATGGAATCGGCTCGTGTTCTTGTCTTCTTGGGGTATCTTCTGCTCGTCTTTGGATTAAACTTGAGAAATCTTGGAATTTCATTTGGTTTTGAGGTTTCCACATTTTGACAACTGGCAGTGGAGATATGCACATTTAATGTGCATGTGCCTACAGCAGTGCACATTCAGTTCGAGAGGAGCAATTGCCTTTTTAAGGTAGGATGACATACTTGATTTGAAAAATATTTTCATTACCTCCTTGAAGGTATAAATAGTATATTTCATATCATTTCAACTTTTTTTGACTCCAGTTATTTACCATGCAGCCTAGAGAGGGGAAGCCCTTCCTAGATTGAGCTTCTTTCTTATATAGCCATTCCTTCCACCTCCTTATATTATTTTTTGATTGCATTCCTATTAGAAACACTTCCAACTGGCAAGGGTTTCTTTATTATGACATTTATAGTCCATTGGAAGCTATTGAGTCATTCTTCAATGTTTGGAGCTTTATGGTACGTCGTTACCCATTCCTTGAGTTCCTTAGGGAATTTATTCAATTACTCCTTATTCATGTTACGATTTTCTATGCATTAGTGTTATTTATTATTTAGCTACTGGTTGGTTTTTTGTTGGTGGATTTTATGATTTTAGGGGGGCATTGAGTTGGTTAGCCCAGGGCTTCCAAGACTTAGTATTTACTCTTATTCTTTGCTTTCAAAACCAAAGAACCCCTAAGATTTTTATTTTTTCCAAACCCTAGGACTTTATGAGAAAATATTCCTAGGTTTATAGGGTATAAGAACGTATTAGAGAGTTAAATAGGATCTTTCCTGGTTTTCTTGTGAATAAGTACTCGACTTTTTTGAAATCTTTTCGTATTGAAGATGATCCAACCCATTCCAATTTCACCCATCGCGCTCCATCCTCGGTTGGATCGGCTCCCCAAACCCAAGTGTGGAATTTGGTAGGTATAAATTTTTAGGCCATACCATCTCTACTAAAGAGTATATTATTAACCTTGGGACCTCTACCGAAAAGGCCAGATCACTCGATCCTTCTTAACCTTCCACTTCACTAGTTTTTGTCTTATTAGATGAAGAGATCACCTCCATAAATTCATATCATTTTACAAACACTGAGGACCGATTCCATGCTTGTGATGTTATGAAGGATAATATGGTGGACTTACAAGAATTTTATGTTATCAACATTAGTATTACTTACATGTTTCTCGATTGCTACGAGAGGGTCTATGTTCGACATGATGCCAATGAAATATACTTTGCACTTTGGGAATTATAGGTTGGAGTTCTTCTACCTCTCCATATATTTATTAGGTCGATCTTGAAAGGTTATGGGGTGGCGCCAATACAACTTCCCCCAAATTCTTAAAGGGTAATTTTAGGGTCAATGGTGTATTGGAGGAAACACTTTAGGTTTGATATCACTGGAGATATCTGTCATTTCATATATGGAATAAAAGAAAATCATAAGGCCACGAGATATTACTACTTCTCCTCCTGCAAAGTACACCAAAAGTTAGTGGCGGTGGTCGAGATGAGCAATCGCAACTAGAGAATCAAGTTTTTATATCTAAAGGATAGTTAGGAGTTCAAAACGAGAGGGACATATCTGATAGTTTTCCTCGCAAAAGGGGTGGGTTGAAGTAAATTTCTATATACCTTTTCTCTATATGATTTTTTTTATTTCTCTGGACTTTGTGTTCTAATTTATACTTTATTTTTTTCAGTAAATAAGGCTCTCAAGTTGTCCCATACTCTGAAAAACTTGGTGACTAGGTTCTGCGTAGATAATTGTCCTTCCTTTGAGAGCGTCTTTAATTTGAATAAATTCACCGAGCTTGGGTACTAAACAACCCCATGGTTAACCCAAGTTTAGTAGGTATCTTAAGAACCACTTGTAGCTGAAGACTATGTTGAGACTGACTAGGAGGTCTAAGAAGGTGAGAAAATTTTACAAGTGTTAGTTCATATTCAATTTTGGATCATAGCTTTTATTAATTATTAATTTTTAGTGCATATTCTTCTCCTTACTCTTCATGTTTTTGTGTTGAGCCTTCTATTGGAATGGCATCCAAGAAAACTGGTTGTGATATCCTTGAATAGATTCATCAAAGGAAGGCCAAGAAAGAGGACCAAAAGAAGGATGATGTAGAGGCCTGAAAACAAACTCTAGCTCAAGCTGACGCCTATGCTAAAGCGATGAAAAATTTCAATGTTGAGGAAAAAAAAGAAGGTTGATTCCAAAGACAAGGATAAAGGTAAGGACAGTTCAAGTACGAATCCTCCTATTGGTGGTAACAAAAGGACGATAGAAGTCTCTTCCACACAAAATGATCCAAAGCATTAGAGTATGGAAGATTCGATGATTGGTGGGAAGCCTTCTCATTGCATTGGCAGGGATGCTGGATTCTCCTCATGCCATCCCTTAGTGGAGGAGTTAAAGTTTGACTTAGAGAATATTATGTCCCTTTAGAAGTTAAAAAAGGACATGGACTCTATTTTCCATCGTATGAATAACTCTGTGAATGTGCTCGGTTATCATGATCATAGTCCTGATTTTTAGTTTTCTCAGATACTGGATCTTAACACAAGATCATAGGGCATATGTGGTAAGTTCTTAGTAAGTTTATATATTTTTTATTTTCCCAAGATTTTGAATGTTAGATGATCTTATTATCTTCTTCTTAGGGTGCGATGGCTTCCGTTATTCTTAGATAGAAAGCCTTTACTAGTGTTCGCGCCTTCCAATTGGAAAAATAAATAAACCAAAAGCTCCTCATGTAGTGAAATACTTGGAGCCAGATGGTAATTAGTCTATAGGAGGAAGCAACCAAGAGTAAGGATAAGGGTAAGGATACTTTTGATAGGCTAAAGGAAAAAGATTATGGCACGTTTAGAAGATATTATCTCATGGCTCGACTGAGGAGGATAATGGTAAACTTAAGGAGAAGATGGGAACATATTATAAAAACATTTAGAGCCTCGAGGAAGATTTGAATAAGTCTAAGGAATCACTTATGATGTCTGAGGAGAGTGTAATTGATAGGTTTAAAGCTTTCGTGACTTCTCTTTGGAGAACATTACTTTCTTCTTAAATGGATAAAATGAACTACATAAAAGGGTGATGAAACATCACCTTGACAACGCTGAGGTCATCGATCTATGGGAGGGAGACAATGAAAATGTGATGACCTTGGACACTAAAGAAGCTGACATGGAGGTTGCTGAGTATTTTGTCGAAGATCATATTATTAGGCGAACTGAGAAGGATTTTCAATTATGGAAAATCCCCCCATCGTTCCTAAGGTTGTTCAAGATAATGCTCAAAATACTCCCATGGATGAGGTTATTGATGCCAATACTCCTGAAGTTTGTCCAACTAACTAATAGACTCTTACTGCTTGAGTCCTTTAAGTTATATTTTTATGAAGCTTGACTTTGTAATTTCTCACAACAAGTTTTGTTGTTTGAAAATTTAAACTGAACGGATGTTTGATTGTGTATAAATATTTTCCATACTTTTTTTCTTGTAGTTGTGCAAGTATTGTTCACTTTACTTAGCCTTATACATAGTAATTTTACTTGTCTAATTCATTAGATCTTGCCCGCGATCAATTTTTTTGGGTGTGTGCGAAACATTTCTCATAGTTAATGTGGTCGGATCTTGTTGACCTACCAGTATTTTTGGTCTTATGTCTTAAATTCGGATCCTATCGACCTGACTCGACTTACTAGCTATGGGTTAGAAGAACCTAAATTGTCCTAATATGGTCAATATAAGTGAAAATGTAAGGTTATAGTATCAACTTTTGCTGGGATTCTCTATTGCTTTAGTCACCTTACTAGTCATGTGGTCGGATTTTATCGACCTAACCATGTGATAGACTTGGTTTTCCCAAATCGGCCAAATTCATGATCATGACCTGTCCAAGATGATACCCTTCACCTTTCCTAAAGTATGTCTTGGTCGTAGTCACTTTGATCAATTTTTGAGATATCTTCGGCATGATCTTCTTACGCATCTCTTATAATGATTAGCTTTGAAGTAAATAAATAAGGAACATAATAATAATAACACAATGTAAATACATCTAATTTCTTTCATCAATACACTCAAACTGATTATAAGGGATTTAAACCGGATACATCAAATTATGTTATCAAAAGATTCTTTATATCTAAATGGTATCGAGTTCCTGAGGTGTTAAGAATTCTAGGAGTTAATAAATTATTCTCTATAGTGTCTTAATTTTGTAAGTGCTAGTTTTACTACTGCTGAGACTCTATAAGGATTGTGACAATTCAGATTAAGCTTATTCCCTTTTTGAATCTTCAAAACATAATCTCCCATTTTTAGAGTGATCGACTTAATTCTCTTGTTATATAACCTTGTTGTCCTCTGTTGATAAGTTCCACCCGAAGAGTTGATTGTTATATGACCTAATCAACTAGATCTAAATTTAGTTAGTTCATGAACTCATTAAATGGCAACTTAAAGTTGAGTACTCTCTGTCTCCGTAGGATGATCTATATAGGCACCACTAATTCTGTGCCAAATGCCAACATAAATGGAGTCTCACTCGTTGCTATCCTATGAGTTATCATGTAAGCACACATAACACTTTTTATTTCATTAATCCAGTTGGACTTAGCGTCATCTAACATCTTCTTTATCCCATCCAGTAAGGTTTTGTTGGTAACCTTCGTCTGCCCATTTCACT
Organism: Sambucus nigra; assembly: GCA_949130495.1. Classification (NCBI taxonomy): domain Eukaryota; kingdom Viridiplantae; phylum Streptophyta; class Magnoliopsida; order Dipsacales; family Adoxaceae; genus Sambucus; species Sambucus nigra. The sequence continues at coordinate 416,265,004 of OX422207.1, forward strand.
ATGGATGAGCATGTGCTTAATGTAGCTTCTTGATTTTAGACCTAGTACAGTAGGCAGTGAAATCATTTTTATTGAATTATGTGTTGTGGTATGTGTAAATTCATAAGCCATACTATATTACAGAAATATATTCTTCGAAATGAAATAAAAAACCCTTGCATAGGTCATCATCGCCAATGGTTCTGCCTCGATCCACTATGTAAAATTGTCTACAACAATAATAAAATCTACAGGTATATGATCAGTGTTATAGATTCTCTGGGTCTCTTATGTATAATTTTATATCGTTATCACTTATTATATTTTCTGATGTAATCAACACAATATCTTTCATGGTCGGCCATTATCACCCCTAAGTTGTAACATTTTTCACCAGTGATCATCCTGCTGAATGTTCTATATAAGAACCTTCGTTGACCTCTTTAATAAATTCGAGCACTTATCTAGGATGAACACATAGAAACAGTGTTAGGATAATCCTCTTTTGAATGGAACCCCACCTTTCTGCACATACCTCATTTTTATTATAATGAAGTTATGGTGCCTCATTAGTAATTGAGGTACTACATCAGTCTCTGGATACGCTCTGATGGGATTCATAAAAAATGGGACCATACTCACTTTCGGTACCTGCATATACTCCTCCTCAATGTTTAATTGTAATAAAATCTCCATAAAAATGGTTCTTTAGTGTTCGAATGTTATTATTGATGCCAGACAAGCTAATGCTTCTACTCGAGAATTTTTAGCTCTTGAAATCCTAACCTTCTGGATGGTCAAAAACCTTGGGATTAATAGTCTCACTTTTTCTAAATACTTTAACATTGTTTCCTCTCTTGCCTCGTAGATTCCCAACACTTGATTCACCACTACTTGAGAATATCTTTGGGAGGACAACTATTGAGCACAAAGTGATGAAGCTAGTCTAAAAGCCATAACGATATATTCATATTCTTCCTCATTACTAGAGGCTTCAAAACTGAATCATAGGTCATATTCCACATATTAGACATTAGACGTGGTTATAATCATCTCAACTTCGTTGTAGTTTGTAAATTATCAACCATAAAAAATAGTTTCCCAACAGGGAGCTCCTTCGTGAAACTTCCCTATTCTATGGATCCACTCTTAGTCAACTTCTTCATTTGCTCTAAGTCGTGAGATCTTTCCTCTTATCTATCGAAAGACTCCAGCATGTCATTGTTTGGAGATAGAGTAGCCTTGGTATTTGTTGTATTCTCCTCATTGTATATGAACTCAACTATGAAGTTGACCATAACTTGGCCCTTGATCATTATTCTTGGCACATACGTAATATCATATTTTCCTAACTCCACAACCCAAGCCATTAGTTTGTCAAATGTTTCTGGATTGTGGGTGGCTTGCTTAATAGGGAGATCTATGTACACTAAAATTATATGAGCATAGAAGTACGAATTCAGCATCCTAAAGGCCTCAATTAGTGATAACACTCACTTTTCCAACCTAGGGTACCAGATTTTTACTCCATGGTAAGCCTTATTGGTGTAATATATTATCTTTTTCACATCATCTTCTAATCACACCAATTCCAATCTCATGGCTGACTCACCGCCAGGCATAAATATGGCTTCTCACCGATGATCAACTTAGTTAGCAAAGGCGTAGATACTAGGTTCCTTTTTAACTCCAAGAAGGCTTTATCATATTCATTGTTCCATTTGAAGGTCTTTCTAAGCACCTTGAATAATGGTAAACACCGATATGTTGCCTTTGAGATAAATTTGTCCAAAGCATCTACTCGGCTAGTTACACTTTAGATTTTTTTCTTATTTTTTGGAGGTTTCATGTTCATTAATGCCTACATCTTACGAGGGTTAAGCTCTATGCCCATATGATTGACAATACATTCATAAAACGGTCCTTCTCTAACCCCCAAATGCATTTCCCAAGAGTTATCTTCATCTGACATTTCTCCATCTTATCAAAGATTTGGCCGAGTTGATAAATGTGATCGACTATTTTATTTCTCTTAGTCAGCATATCAGTCACATAAATTTCCATTATTTTCACATTTTACTCCTCAAAGATCTTATTGTCTAGCCATTGATACGTAGCTCCAGTAGTTTTAAGCCAAAAGGGCATAACGTTGTAATAAAACATGCCTCGATTAGTAATCAATGAGGTATTTTATCTATCTTATGGTTTCATCTTTATTTGATTATACCCTGAGTACGCATCCATGAACTCATGCCCAATGGTAGCGTCGACCAGCTAGTTAATTCAGGATTGTGGATAATGATATTTTAGGCAGGCTTTATCCAGATCAGTAAATTTCACACATATTCACCATTTAATATTCTTCATCGGGACCATGACCACATTCATAGCCAAGAAGGATATTTCATGTCTATACTGAAGTTTGATGCCTTCGTATTCTTATTTTCTATTGAATGTCCATGTTTTTCTCTTCAGAGGAAACTCACTGCTTATGTTTGATAGGTTTTGAATTCTTTAAAATGTTGAGCTCATGGTAGAGGAAATCTGCATTTATTACAGTAGTTTTCTTGTGTATCCGCGTGGACAAATTCTTCCTCTATCTTAGAAAATATTTTAATTCATTTTTTTAATTTGGGTCTAAAGACAAGCCGATCTAGGATGTCCTTTTTAGATGCTCATCAACTAGCACAATTGGCTTTATTATCTCTATCATTTCACTTGTGACCAATTTATGTTCACCTTGAGGATCTAATGTCTTAATCTAATTAGTTGTGGTTAGTTTATTCTACTCTTCTTTCTCAACTGAGATGTAGTAGCATTCATGCACCTCAGTTTGGTTTATTTTCACTAACCCCACTCTATAGTTCATAGGAAACTTGAGGCACTGGTGTACAGTGGAGGAGACCGCTTCAAAAATCTTCATACCAACCCTAACAAATATGATGTTGTAAGTCAAATCTACATTAAGAGGAACAACATAATCTTAGTTTTGCAGATTGGCTAAGTTTCTTAAAACCATTTAGCTGTATTTATCCAAGTGGTTATACCTTCTCCCTTAATAAACCAATATGTGGACTATGGTACACTTTCAACTTTATATCTTCCAAACTTAGCCACTTGAAACAGTAATAACACAATACATTTATTGAGTTACCATTATCCCCAAGATTTTGGCGACCAACCTCGCGTGGCCCATCATGGTTATAACTAGAGGGTCATTGTGTGGAAATACAAACCAAACAAATCATATGTAGAAAATTGAATTATTAAGAGTTATTTGTTTAACTTATGATGATGAATTTCCACTGCTTTAACCATGGTTGCTTTTCTGGTGTGCACACAAGATTTTGCCTCGTTTATGTATGACTTCCTCTCAGTTGGCTCATCTTCTCCACTTTTATCTCATCCAATAATGAAATGACACCCAAAGGAGATTATTCCAACCATATTCATTGGATTCTTAGACTTCTTTGGCATGTCTGTGTTAGTCTCACCGCCTGAGTTTTCATCTAGGATTCACATTTTATCGTTATTACCTTTGCAAGGATACTTTTATCATGTCCTAATTTTATGATCATCTCTAGGTTCAGATGCTCAGTGAGACTTATCCACATACTTCGCTAGCTTATCTCTTCAGATCAAGTTTTCAATTTTATTCTTTAAAGATAAACACTTATCAGTATTATGGCCATGATCCTTGTGGAACTACCATTACATGCTTTTATCTCTCCTTCTTGGAGGTGAACGACCCGACCCGGATTTATGGATCACTCGTAAGTCAACCTGATCCGAATCGGACATTATGTGTGAAGTGCAATGAAATAACCTAGATAATGTTGCTAGTCCAGTTTTATTTAAAATTAACGTTTCACTAATTTAGCAATCGAGTCCAGTTTCAAGATAAACTATGTGTGGGACCCATATGGAGCACCCCGAGTCCAAGTAAACAAAGTTACTAACATAAAACAAACAAAGTAAACTTACCTATACAATGCCGTCAAATTATGAAGCCGTACCCAAACTGCCATAACAAAGCAAGGGTGGGATCCTATGCCAAGTGGGAATATACAAGTAATATAGAAATGACCGGTAGAAAGGAATACTAACACGCTACAATCACACGCATGTGAAAATAGATATGTAGCTACATACATATAGATGTACCTTTGAAAATACATATTCAAATGCATTAACCATTTTACTTCCAAAACATAGCACATTTAGATTACTTTACCTTAATCTTGAAAAGACTTCCTTTATTCATACTTAGCATTTCTCACTTTGTTTAACACACCCGGTTCAACACATAAAGCCAATCCACATGATTTATTCAAACCCACTCCTTTACCGGAATTTAAACCTTTAATCCATTTATCTACATTTGAGTATTTTCATTGGAAATCACCATTTCGACGCACACATTCACCGTGTTAGAAAATACTCAATTAGTCGTTGAAAATCCCTTTTGACACATTCTTGTGTTAGACATGGTTTAATCATTTAGGTTTCTCAACCACCCATTTGTCTATTCCATTTAACACTTTCCATTTCTTTATGGACATTACTAGATTTACACATTTACTTGTCTATTTTACCTTTACCTTAACATTTATCGCATTCATCCAAGTTAGGTTGTATTAAAACATTTTACCACATAATTCGTTACTTGATAGGTTCCATATTCTCTTTATCTTTTCTCAAAATATCCCAATACCGCATACTTACACAGGCTCCACACCGACAGCTATGCGCACCATATGCTCTGGACAGTGATTTAGGATATTTCACCTAAGGGCTCCGGGCCCTTCTTACTTTATCCCCAGTGTCATCCAAGTTCCTTTTATGTGTTTTAACATTTTACAATATCCACATTATTCCAATTCCTTATCTTTACCCAGTTGAAGCCAAAATCTGGACTTAATCGTCCGTTTTTCCATTAACACTTGGAAAACTGTTTCTTTTCTCCGTTAATTCCCTTATTCACACACACGTGATTTATACTAGACTCATTCACGCTTCAGGACTTAACTCATTTTCACACATATTGTGTAAACACATTCTTTAACATTTTTATTCCATAAAATGTTCCACCTTAATTAAATTACCAATTTACTTTTTATTTGCTAAACTTGCAATTTAGTCCTTCAATCAAGCGTATTTTTGTCAAAATGGTTGTTAAGTTTCCAAATTAATATTTAAATCACTCCAGTCAATTCAACACTTGTATAACATTACACTTTTGCCCAACTTTCACATTTGTCACTTTAACATCTGTAATGCATAACTAACACCCTTTACATTTCAAGCTCCCGAATTTACTTTTTATTCATAATGTTTGCATTTACGTGAAACTTAAAAGGAATTTATTTCATAAATATTTAAACAACATGAACATCAATCCACATTTTTATTTCATAAAAATGTCAATTATTTCCTTTACAAAAATTACACACAAGTAATATTTCCTTACATTTTTATCCCATAAAATGTGTATATTATTTCTTTTTAATGGAAACATGCGATAATAATTTTTTCTCACATTTTTCTCCAATAAATATGTATATTATTTATTTTCACTAGAAATATGCAACAATAATATTTTCTTACATTTTTATCTCATAAAAATGTATATTATTTCTTTTTTCTAGAAATGCACTAAAATAACATCATCACAAATTTTTATTTCATAAGAATTGCTATTTTCAGATTTATTAGGAAAACATACCACAATAATATTTTCTAGTATTTTTATTCCATAAAATGTCCATTTTTAAATTTAATAGAAAAGACACAACAATATTACTTTTCAATGTTTTTATTCCCATAAATATGCCTAATTTCAGTTCATTAAAAGCACATCATTATTCCTCATAATCTTACTCATATTCATACACGATAACAAGACTATAATATTTATCAAATATAGTCACAAATACACTAAGAGTAGATGGATCACCACAATGAAGTACAAATCAATGGAAGTCATAGAAGAATCAATGAAGATGATAACCTCCCCACCTCCTAAGGTGGCTTTAAAAGGGTTGTCTATCACCACCATATTTGTCTCCAAGAAGCCACTATTAAAACCCTCTTTAAAATACCCCCAATAATGTACCCATTTTTCTTCTAAAAGAATACCTCATTAAATACTCATCAATTCTCCAACAACATTTGCTATGTTTTCGTAACTCCATAATAGTAGTTGGGAATATATGTATTTTGGTGTAAGTGTGGTTGGGTAAGACCCATAACTGCCGAAGTCAGTGTACGAAAGGGAGGGAGCTATGAGCTCCTTGAGGAGGACTCAACAAAATTACTTTTTTTGCTTTCCTTGTTCACAACTCACGCTCCTCTCTAATAATACAAACACATAAAGTGCTTCCAATAAAAGAGGGCCTCGTCATCCCTAAGTCTTCTCATACCGGTTATTGGGTCTTTCATTAATCGACAACTCATGTAATCCTACAACCCTTATTGAGATAGCGTAAGGCTGCCTGATTGAGGTATAAATCACACCTCTTTCTTTTTCTCTCTAATGTTAAAAATAAAACTCATGCCCACAAGTTAATATATTCATTTAGCATTTGTTAGGACCCAACTAACTATGGAAATGGAGCCATGAATAAGGGGGCGACAACTCACTTGTACCTCACTTGCATGAGGTCGTTGCTCGAACAGGGGTGGTCGTCGCTTGAGCGACTGACATTTCAGTATGAGATGGTTTACCTTGGCACCTATGATATTAAACCCATCTGGTCAAGGTTATTATGTTAGAAGTACCTCTACCTTTGCTTAATCGGTTCCAAGGTCTAGTAATAGTATAAGGGTTTAATCAACTTTATAACCATTTATTTATAAAATCCTTAAAATCCTCAATATGCTAATTGTCTCCAAAACCCACTAATACTCTTTATTTAATTTTATTTGTTACCCGCCAATTCGTATAATAATATTTGATTCATCCTCATATAGAATTTGTACATAATTTAATAGATTTTACGAGCGCGGTATTACAAACTTCCCTCCTTAGGGAATGCCTCCCTCAAAATTCTTATCTCATCACAATATATACTCCAATTACTCATGGACAATTTTCCATTCTAAGAGTCCTTAACATTATGGTCTAAACCAAAGGGTTCCATTTTAATCGGACACCATTGATAATCCGATCACGACAACCCTAAGGTCTTGTTACAAAAATTACAAGTATGCCTAACATATCCATCTAACAAACCTCGAGATGATTGGTACAAATAAAATATCGCAATATCAACAACGAATTCATTAATATGTTTTATTCCTTCATTAGGATTCAAAACCTACGTTTCCTCAAACAATCTTGTCTCATGCCTAGCCTAGGTTGGTGTATTTTCAACACTCCTCGTTATACATACAATGATTCCTAAGACAATCACCATATCACTTAGGCCTACCTGACCGATACCTCTTATGAGACCCTTATGCTAACCTAGAATCATTCTAGGCATCGTAACATGGACATACGTGAATGATCATCTCCTTAATCTCCATGATTTCGAACCAAGTGCAATGCTAACACTCAATATTCATCATGTCCCCATATTAATAATACCATCAAGTCGCAACCTCGGGACACATGACCAAGTCATAACTAGTTATACCGGCTAACTAACAACATGTTAACCTAAAATAATCAAACACATATGAAACTCAATTCAAGAACGCGAGACCACATGTACACACAAACTGGCGTAGAGGAAAGGTGATTACGAGGAAGAGTGAACTCTCATACCATGACGCATAATCCATAATAAGCCTACCCTGCATCACTACTAAGGTTACACAACACCGCACCCGAGTCAAAACTGATTAACAATTTCACATTAGCGAGATCAAGGAAGACACATGTGCTGTAATGAATCAGGTGACCATCACGCCATGGGAAAACAGTTAATTTCTGACAAAGGATCGACCCACATGGATTACGAAGCCACAATATATAATTCAATTCTATAACTCTTTACTGGTACCTCCTAAGCTCCTTATCCTTGCCACATACCTTGGCTTGGCCTCTTAACCCTGACGAACTCTACTCAATGATCATCCGTTCATATCGAACAAACGGAATACAAGATGGTCGATAGGCTTCCCTCCTTAGGACTAACATTACCTATCCAACACTGGTAAGCAAAACTATCCAAAGTCAAGGCAAAGTTACTTTTCCTGACACTTATCATTGGCTACTGACCCACCACAATTAGGCCTCCAAGACTTCAACATGCGATAACTAACCCTAGTTTGTGAGTCCACTCTTATCAAGTGAAGCACATCGCTCACATAATTTCAAACATTCAACCCAAGAACCATTACAACAAATCTCAGAACAGTCTATATGATTCCAAATCATAACTATTCTAATGGCATCTCACACTATCAAGCATCAGCCATGCCTAAGGCCTAATGATTTTACCCACTAGGATTATATCAACCATACAGGTAGCACACGAGGGTTCTATAATTAATTCTAACACTAACTCCAAGGAACCGCCATAACTCGACATAATCTAATCATACTATAGTCATCAATATTCGAGCATCATTTATGTAAACTTCGATACAACGATGACTCCCAATGCTTCATTGGTGACAATCATCAAAGTCAATTATTTCTCTAAACAACATACATATCTATTGCTAGAAATCACAAGTCAAACCCTGACCCATGCTACTCAACCTTGAGTTTTATCACTATGAAATGTACGTCACAACATAAACCTCAATGCAACGATGAATCCCAAATGTAATACACGGTACCCATCCTCAATTTTCAATATTATTAAGGAATGTGTACCTTGTATTAATCAACTCTCTAGATTAAACTTGGTGTACATTTCAAGGATTTTTTTACACAACTTCAGATGCCTAACCATGTTACTAACCCGAAGTGAATATCACTAGACCACATCCTAACTCTTATGAGTTTTCCACCACTAAATCGAAAATGCCTTACTATGTAAGCCTCATACTTTGTAAACATCACACTATGTGCTAACCTACTAATTAACACAACTATATATCTTCTGTTAGGATACGGGACGTCGATCATTTCCTAAGAACACTAAGGCCCATGCCTGTGAAGGCCACATGATCCTATCTCTCAATACCAAACTAAAAATCTAGGTCCTGGTAGGACACATGACATCGGGCATTGCCCAAGAGGAGACCCACCCTAAAGATGCCACAAGAGGTCCTATTCTAAAACATCACCACTCACATATTTAATACTAAGTCACCATGGTTATCTAAGTTCACCAATAAGTTACCTCAATCATCGAGATTTTCTAAACCCACATTATAATCAAGGCACATGAATTGGGATATACTAAACCCCAGTTTACAATGAAGAGACCTAATACTTTCTCACCACGGAATCATACTTATAAAAACATTTCTCATTCACTAAATTTCAACCTTTCTATCTGAGTCGTGGCGAACATCATACGATGTTACTACTACTACTAAATCGTTTATAAGGATACAAAGCACTATCTATAACTTGCAAATCCTAAGGTATACACTACTAGTGTCACGAAAGATCCTACTCCTCAATTGTTGCATTAGCATCTAACTCACTACCCCGAAGGGCTTCCTAAGTTTCACTCACTTGCCACTACAGCTCATCGTTGTCCCTTACATGACCGTTTTCCATACATGGACAATAACTTTAATCACGTCTAATAAGATACATTCACCGCCTACCAATTCACTAAGGTGTTCCCCCATAAGGGTAGCATTCTACTAACTATGACTAGATTATCCTCTAACGTTAGTCTACATCAATCCATGTACTCATTGAACTTACCATCAATCACGATATTACCCCAAGGATAAAAATTGCCTAATCATCACATTATTATTGGCCCCTTATATGTGTCTCCCCAAGGCTACATGATGTTCAAAATCATGATTTCCCATTACATAATTATGACACTCTAAGTATCAATCTCTATCATTGATTATTCACAAGTTGGTTCCACTTGCCCAATGGGTGATATTTCATTCTATTACATCTCCCCAAACTCTATGTTATCAAAGGTTGAAATAGCACCTCACACTACAAACCACGATGTCACCACTGACTAGATTACAGGGACACTCATAAATTATTGACACACTTAATCAGAAATGGGGAAGTGATTTGTAATAATTACCTTGATCGTATGCCACTTGGCACTAACTTACTCGCCGTGCTAACCTATTTGACCTTACCATCGCGGACAAAAACTAAATAATCATTAAAATAGCATAACTATCCCAAACCAATATCGATGTCGAAAGATCCACTACCAACCTCACCACGTTACTCCCAAAAGGAACCTTGAACCTAGAGCTTTGATACCATTTTTAATGACCCCACCAAGATTTATAGATCACCCGTGAGTTAACCCGATCCGAATCGGACGTTATGTGTGAAGTGTAGTGAAACAACCTAGATAATGTTGCTACTCTAGTTTTATTTTAAATTAATGTTTAACTTATTTAGCAAGCAAGTCCAGTTTCAAGATAAACTACGTGTGGGTCCCATAGGGAGCACCCCAAGTCTAAGTAATGAGAACTACTAACGTAAAACAAACAAAGTACACTTACCTGTACGATGTTCTCAATTATGAAACTGCACCAAACCTACCGTAATGAAGCGAGGGTCTGAGCACGTAAACAGTGGGAATATACAAGTAGTACAGAAATGAACGACAGAAAGGAATACTCTCATGCTACAATCACATGCATGCAAAAATATATATGTATCTACATACATATATATGTACCTTTGAAATTAAATATTCAAATGCACTAACCGTTTTACTTCCAAAACTTAGCACATTTAGATTAATTTACCTTAATCTTGAAAAGACTTCCTTTATTCATACTTATAATTTCTCACTTTGTTTAACACACCCGGTTCAATACATGAAGCCAATACACTTGATTTATTCGAACCCATTCCTTTACCGGAATTTAAGCCTTTCATCCATTTATCTACATTTGAGTATTTTCATTGGAAATCACCATTTCGACGCACACATTCACCGTGTTAGAAAATACTCAATTAGTCGTTGAAAATCCCTTTTGACACATTCTTGTGTTAGACATGGTTTAACCATTTAGGTTGCTTTACCACCCATTTGTCTATTTCAATTATCCCTTTCCATTTCTTTATGGACATTAATAGATTAACGCATTTACTTCTCCACTTCACCTTTATCGGAACATTTATTACATTCATCCAAGTTAGGTTATATCAACACATTTTACCACACATCCCATTTCTTGATACGTTCCATATTCTCTTTATCTTTTCTTAGAATCTCCTAATACTTCTTTCTTACATGTGCTTCACATCGTTGGCTATGTGAATCATACGCTCTGACAAGTGATTTCGAGTTTTTCACCCAAGGGCTTCGGGACCTTCTTGCTTTATCCATGGTGTCATCCGAATTCCTTTTATGTGTTTTAACATTTTACAGTGTCCACATTATTCCATTTCCTTATCTTTACCTAGCTGAAGCCAAAACCCGAACATAACAGTCCATTTTTCCATTAACACTTGTAAAATTGTTTCTTTTCGCCTTTAAGTCCCTTACTCACACACACGTGATTTATACTAAACTCATTCATGCTTTAGGACTTAATTCATTTTCACACATATTGCGTAAACACATTCTTTAACATTTTAATTCCATAAAAATGTTCCACTTGAAGTAAATTATCAATTTACCTTTTATTTGCCAAACTTGATTCAGTCCTCCAATTAAGCGTATTTTTCTCAAAATGGTTGTTAAGTTTCCAAATTAGTATTTAAAACACTCTAGTCAATTCAACACTTGTTTAACATCACACTTTTGCCCAACTTTCACATTTTTCACTTTAACATCTTTAATGCATAACTAACACCCTTTACATTTCAAGCTCTCAAATTTACTTTTTATTCATAAGGTCTCCATTTGCGTGAAACTTAAAAGTCATTTAATTCATAAATTTTTCAACAACATGAACGTCATTCCACATTTTAATTTCATAAAAATGTCCATTATTTCCTTTACTAATATTACACACAAGTAATATTTTCTTATATTTTTATCCCATAAAGGGTATATATTATTTCTTTTTATTAGAAATATGCCACAATAACGTTTTCTCATATTTTTCTCCCATAAAAATGTATATTATTTCTTTTTACTAGAAATATGTGACAATAACATTTTCTCACACTTTTATCCTATTAAAATGTATATTATTTCTTTTTTCTAGGAATGCACTAAAATAATGTCATCACGCATTTTTATTTCATAAAAATGGTTATTTTTTGATTTATTAGGGAAACATACCACAATAATATTTTCTAGCATTTTTATTCCATAAAAAGTCCATTTCCTGATTTAATAGAAAACACACAACAATCTTACTTTCCAACATTTTTATTCCCATAAAAATGCCTAATTTCAGTTCACTAAGAACACATCATTATTCCTCAGAACCCTACTCTTAATCATACACGATAACAAGGCTATAATATTTATCAAAAATAGTCATAAATACACTAAGAGTAGATTACCTACCGCAATGAAGTCCAAATCAGTGGAAGACATAGAAGAATCAATGAAAATGCCAACCTCCCCACCTCCTAAGGTGGCCTTAAAGGGGTTGTCTAGCACCACTAGATTTGTCTCCAAGAAACCTCTATTGAAACCCTCTTCAAAATACCCCCAATAACGTACGCATTTTTCTTCTAAAAGAATACCTCATCAAATACTCATCAAATCTCCAATAACAACTACTATATTTTCATAACTCCATAATAACAGTAGGGAATATATGAATTTTCGTGTCAGTGTGGTTGGGTAATACCCTTAACTTCTGAAATTAGTGTATGAAAAGTGGGAGGGAGGAGGACTCATCATAATTATTTTTTTGCTTCCCTTGTTCACAATTCACGCTCCTCTCTTATAATCCAAACAAATGAAGTGTTGCCAATAAAAGAGGGCCTCATTATCCTGGAGTCGTCCCATATCAGGTATTGGAGCTTTCATCAATCGAAAACTCATGTAATCCTACAACCCTTATTGAGATAGAGTAAGGCCGTGAGATTGAGGTATAAATCAAGCCTCTTTATCTTTCTCTTTCTCTCTAATACCTAACATAAATCCCACGCCCACAAGTCAATTTAGTCGTTCAACATTTCTCATGCCCCAGCTGACTATGGAAATGGAGCCACGAATAAGGAGGTGACAACTCATTTGTACCTGACTTGCGCCAGGTCGTCGCTCGAACAGGGGTGGTCATCACTCGAACGAGCATGTTCGGCATTTGAGCGACTTGGTCATAGTTTGAGCGATTGACCTCTCACTACGAGATGAGTTATGTTGACACCTGTGATATCAAACCCATCTGCACAAGGTTATTATGTTAGCAGTACCTCTACCTTTGCTTAATCGGTTCCAAGGTCTAATAATAGTATAAAGGTTTTATCAACTTTATAACCTTTATTTATAAAATCCTTAAAATCCTCAATATGATAATTGTCTCCAAAACCCACTAATACTCTTTCTTTAATTTTATTTGTTACCCGCCAATTCCTATAATTATAGTTGATTCTTCCTCGTATGGAATCCGTACATAATTTAATAGATTTTACAGGCGGGGTATTTTAGGAGGAGACTATAACTTTCCCAACCACGTAAGGTTTTCAATTCTTCAAATCTCATCGAGGATGTGATGAACGCCCACAAGGAATGGTGTGTATTCATAAAATCTCTTTAACTTCTCTGACTTATTAGAATATTTGGGATTATATTTATTTTCCAAGCTTCTACCTACATTAGACTTCAGATTACTGGAATACTTCACTTACATTACCTCCTTGGTATTCATTAATTTTTTGGCCTTGGCCAAAAGCTCGACCATTGTGTTTGGTGGTTATTTTTCCAAATACCAATAAAGTTTACGAAATAACAAGATTCTCATAATGTTAGTAATCATAATCTTCTCATCGTAGTATACTACCTCTAACTTATTTGTGTTGAACCGAGTGGCGCACTCCCTTATAGTTCATCCACTTATTGACGGATGCTTAATAAGTGAGATACCCTTTCCCCGACTTAGTGCGGAAGCAAATGTTGTTCATAAAAAAATTAAGTAGCTAATTGAAGTTGGAGATTTGACCCTTTAGGAGACCATTGTACCATATCTGGGCCAACCTTGTGAGAGGAGAAGGCCCTGCATTGCATCTCCTCTAGGATAAAGTATATGTGAGAGGTAGCTTGATACTACTCTACATATAGCATCAAATCAAACTTTCCATTATATTTTAGAGTTATGGTGGGAGGATTTACCTTCGTAGGTGTCGGATAAATCACAACAGATATTGTGAATGGGGATCCATGTACATAACCCCTATATAAAAGGTTCTTTGCCTTTATGAAAACCCCAAAATGATCTTCCAAGGTTTTCCCTCGGCTTGTAAGATTGTTCACTTCGATCAGATCTTAACATTTTGGATATGTTTTCTTCTACTCTTGAGCCCAAATTCAACCTCTTGGCATTCTCCACTGCTCGCTAATGGTATGCCAACCTCATGTCCCTATATGGGACCAGAGGTGGAATTTACATCTTTTATTTGAGTTTCCCCCATGGCGATGGTGTTTGGATTGATTTCTAGCCCACTTTGTCCATCCAAGATGCTTTGAGTTAGCTATTTCATATTCTCATGCGTTACCTTTCGACTCCTAGATAGGCTTTGAAAGATCCCATGCAATCTCCAAAAGTAACTGGTGTAGAGGGGGAAACTCCCTCTCTTTCCCTACTCCTTTCTAGGTTTATAGAAAATGTACAAAAAATAGAGTACCACAACAAAAAATATTGTATCACAAAAATAACAAGTTAAATTTGTAGGAAATGAGATTTAAAAGTAGAACTATGTGGATCTAGTTGAGGAATAAAATAATTACTTGTAATCAAATGGAAATTTTCTTTTGAGAGAGTTCTAACCATGGAAACCCAATAAATTGGATTATATTTGTTAGTTCACGAATTTTGGTATTTCAAATCCTGGCAAACAAAAATGGGGGAAAGAGAAAATAATTATTCCATTTCCCATAGATGGTACCAATTTGTTATCACCTAAAATTGATGTATTATTATCTTAGCATGAATTCACTAATTGTAAGCAAATCATAAATAATAGATTTAACTACTGAAATACAAAGACTAGATCAAATAGTAGAGAGATCGGGGGGAAAGAATAAGAAATGGATTAAAGTGGTTCTCCCCAAAGTGGTGCCGACATCCACATTTGCTATGTTTATGTATTGACTTACTGGAAAAAATCAATCGACAAGTAGAATAAGAAAGATCTAAATTCTCTTTAGAGGTGGACAACATAACAATAAGGAAAATATATTAGATCCCCACAAATGTGGGCCTTTTGTGATATTTATGGGTTGTTAGTAAATAGAGAACAAGTAGTGTCATGTGTATCATCTTTATAGGCTAGGTGAGCACACACTTTAAATACATGGTGAGAGAATAATGATAAATTTATCTATTGGCATAAGGGAAAGAATATTTACATATCTCCTCCATGTGCAGATAATCTAGTCATGTAGTACATTCTTGGGGTTACGGAGTTAATTAATAGTGTTAGCTGACTGATAACAAATGGGATTAAATGAACTTTCATGACTTGCCGAGCATACCTCATTATGAGGCTTACTAGGTTTCTAGGTGGGGCTTATCTCATTTATACTTATGTATGAGCCTAAGTGCCCTCTTGTAACTGGTCCATGATATAACCCATTTTTGATGATATAACAATAAAAAAAACGTTGCATTTTTTATTTTACATTCACATTCATTATGCCTTGCACAAACTCATAAACCCTATACCATTTTAAAACCTAAACATCATTAAACAACTTTCAACCTAAATTCGGGGGACTTGCAATGAGATTTTGAAGAAGGACACAAAAGAAACATTTTAGATTTCTGAAAGAGGAACAAAGTGTGCTACCCATATGATAATAATTTTACATGAGGCAAGAATATCTCTATTTTATCCTTAATTATTATTTGATTTAAATGTTGCCTAAACTCTAAATATTCATGTATTATAATTGTGATTAGATAATTAATTATTTTAAGTGATAACCTAATCATAAATATATTTATATGAACTTATGAATTTTCATTTAATATTTGAAATCCCGTATGTTTAGATTATTAGACTTTGTTATTATTGGGTGTTGGGTCTAATAAAAAGCTAAATATAATATGAATTACGAGAAGATGTTAAACTTTATGTAATTATATAAATGGTGAATACTAGTTGGAATATAAAATACGTTGCGATTTTACATTGACTGGATACAATGTATGTGTAGAACCTATTGTAGTTTGGCTATTTTGACGGGTTATGTGGGTGTCAGGAAATGGGAAGGGTCTAGTCTTGAATGTACATTATATAAGGATAAATTTTTTATTGAGTCAATTCATATGTATTGACTTAATTCTGGACAAAACATTTTGAGTATTAGGTCAGGGTTGGTGTTTCCCTTTCAAATCTTTGACGTGTTTGGATGAAGACAAAGCGGACAAGGTTTAAAGATTACATCATTGTGTCATGTGTCATGTTTCATGCAACATTTTGTCTTCATGTCACCTAGAATATCTCGGGTTTGAATGTGTATTTATTTTAAGTCGTGGATATTTTATATATGGGTAATAGGATTTATAAATGTTTTAAAATGATTTTTTCCTTTTTATAATTTTTAAAAGAAAAATATATTTTTGTGACTTTGTTCGAACAAACTTTGGAAGTCATTCGAACTAGTACAGTACCTCGTTAGATCCCTGTTCAATCGAAACTTTAAACGATTTGTTTTTAACCCTTCGCTGAATCTCAATGAAAATGTCGTTTAAATAGAGTACGCTATTCTTTTATAAATTCGAGCTAGAGTTCCAACTAGATGCTATTGTTATCTATTTTTTTTTCAACAAAGATCCTATGAATAGGAGTGCATAAGAGTATTTTCTTAGAGACATTCTCTATGTTTTAGAGTTCCTAAACTCTTTTAAAAATCTCTCCAAAAATCCTAGTTTATACCCAAGTTATTTACGATCCAAGCTTCAATATATATGCTTTAAAGATCATGTTTGGGCATCAAGGTTTATTATCCATAATCTTTGTGAGAATTGTTTCTTAAGGTGGACTCCATATTTTATTGTTTACACACAATGGACTCCATGATATGGTGTTGCGTAGGAGAAGTAATGGATTCAGTGTTCCAAGCCGTAGATAGTAGCTAAGCCTAGATCGATGGATACAAAAACATGTATGGACCCATACGTTATGGCGCTTTCATGGGCTAATTCATGCATTGTCGATGTGAAGGGGTATTTAAATATTAGAGACGTATCAAGGTTAAAAAGAGAGTCGAGTCGTTGTGTAAGTCATCTTTCAACTTGTGGAAATCCACATCATAGTGAATTATGTGGATAGTTCTTCTAAGGTTTTTCCCGTCGTGGTCTTTTCTCTTATATCGGGCATTGTTTAATTGATCTTTTTTATCTTTCTATTCTCACCTAAATGAATATTTATGATAAGATAAAATTGGTTTTTAGTTTAGTCACACCAATCCATTTGAAATTGGTGCTAAATTTTACTTTTGGGGTTAATATGTCTAAGGTTATTATTAAACTTACAAACGTGATATTTGTTTTGATCACTCCTTATTAGCGAGCTTTCTCAGATTGGTATCAGAGCGGGAACACTAAGTTATCTTATAGATTCGTCGTTTAATGTTGTTTTAGGGTAGTTTGGGTGTCTATTTATCTCTTTAGTTTTCAGTTGTTTCTCTCGATTAGTCATAAAATTGATAAGTTGTCTGACGTGTTCAACAATGATGACGACTTATATATCCGAGATCATTTAATTACCTTCATTACCATGCTAAAAAATTAGTTCTTATGAATCCAAATTTTTCAAAAAGAATTAAATTTTTTGAAAAAGAATTTTTCGTTTTAAAGCTAAAATTGATTTTTTGTGAGTTGTTCAAATTCAAAGAGATATCTTACTTGATAAACTCATGGACATGAACCTTGATTTTAAATAGTTAGAAGTGTCCAAAAAACAGAGTGAGGATATGGCCCTATTTTTAAAAAGAATTAGAGGACTCTAAAATTTCTATGGCCAATTTAAGTGCCATTGAGGATAATGATAAATCGATAAATGTTTTAAGGGCACGTGAGAAGACTCTTAAAGGTAATTTTTCTTAGATTGAAGGGGAGCGGGATAACCTTCTAGAAATGATTGAAAATTTAAAGAAGGAGTTCCTAACATTTTAAAAGTCTAAGTTTTTGCTTGAGTTTAAAATTTTGAAGTTAGAAGATGATCTTAAAGACTCAAGTAATGATGGTACTAGATTTCATGATTATAATGATTTTGTTGTCAAATCCAAGAACACTTCTTATTTTAGAGCATCAGACACAACCCAGTGTGTTAGAAAAGGTCAACCCAGAGGTCCCATTTCTCACCGCGCTTGCACATGCACACACTATGGTAGGAAAGATCACCTTAGATGTTTTTTTATGATCTTGTAAAAGACCCTAGAAAGTTTAAGTCTAGTGCCACCATGGTTCTCTAAACTCGACGCATTTAATTATTCATCTATTTGGTCTAGGAAACTGGTTTTTGAGGCTTGCACATTACTCTTCACGTGCTATATCTTACAGGTGATTACTTGCATGTTTTTCGTACATTATCTTTTGTACTTCATGATATATGATTTCTAGTTGTATGATATTTATTCTTTTTTATTTTGTTTTTCCTTTTTAGGTCTTGTTGAAAAAATACAAAAAGATTGTGCTTGTCTTTTGAGTTTTTTTTTTTATTGGTATCATTTTTAAAAATGTTTAAGAACTCATAAAAAAAATTGGTTCATATATAGTTAAGTTTTTCACATTTTATATGGCATATTAGTTTCTTTGAATCCACTTTATTCCATGATTTTCAATGCTTATATTGTTCTTGATCATGCTTGCATGGAGTTGCTCAACTTTTATTTTACTAATAAATTACTTTGTATATGCCTCCACACACATATGCATGAGATATTTAGAATTTTGACTTCACATGTTATATATAATCTAAGTGATATGTTCACCCATAAATCTTGTCATTTACATATCTTTTGAGCATGGGAGATTTGTTCATGTAAAAATCGTTGCCCCTGGGTATGATGATTTTTAATAAATGTATCAGGGTGCATAGGAAAAAGACACGGAAGGAGCAAATATCCTTTGTGCTCAAGCCACCGTTGGCAAGAGCCTAAAAATGAGAGGAAAAAAGAAAAGATCATGTTTATTTAATTATTTTCCTAAAATGTTATCTTTAAAAGAATTATGGAAAAATGATATTTGCTTATCTTTTAAAGCTTCTATAGTCGAAGATTAATGGGTTTTCACATGAATCCTACTTATGCTTATCATATCATGACACCATTAATTTATATAATCATTAAAATTCTATTCTTGTGTGCATTATTCTTCTTTATTCTTTGAGTTCACTTTATCTATAACTTGAGGCTAAATATTTGTTTGATAAAGTTTTATGGACAAATAGAACTCCTTGGACCATTTGACTGATGGGGTAATTTTATTTGTTCCCAGTTTAATCCCCTTCACTCCATTCTATATGTTTAAATACATCAATAATATGCATGTGTGTAAAGCTTATGTGTTTTATGTCATTTTGTTTTTGCTTATATATATATATATATATATATATATATATATATATATATATATATATATATATATACAGTACTGATCTTGTGCGTACCAGTCCACTTTTTAGAGTGTTGACTGGACATGTGTCACCTGGAGATGAGCCTAGAAATTATAGGCTAAATTATAAGCACTCTCTCTCTCTCTCTCTCTCATCGCCAGGTGACACATGTCCAGTTCGCACTTTTAAAATGCGAACTGGTATGCACAAGAGCAATATTGTCTCTCTCTCTCTCTCTCTCTCTCTCTCTCTCTCTATATATATATATATATATATATATATATATATATATATATATATATATATATATATATATATATATATATATATATATATATATATATTTATGTATGTATATATATGTGTGTGTGTGTGTGTGCGCGTGCGCACGCGCTTGGGTGTCATTGATATCTTTTGCATATTTATATATATATATATATATGGTATCGTTTTGTTTTGTGTATTTCCATTTGCATTTAATACATGCTTGCCATATGCTTTATCTTTGGTTCAAATTGGCATGCTATATGATAATTTTTGGTATCTCTTGTTGCTTATTTACATTGGTATCTCATGTTTCATTGTGTATTCAAGTTTGAGTCATTTCTTACATTAATATTGGTATTAACCGATCATTGTGTCGATTATTTATGATTATTTTTCCATGTTGTGTTTGTTGAAATTTACACCATTGCATGATATTGTTTTTTAATTTCAATTGGTATCATATGTTCTCACTTTTTTCTGAGAGATATGTTTTATGGGGGAGAAACGGTTTATTGTGCATTCTGTCTTGGTTTATTCCTGAACAAAAAGGGGTAGAAGTGGTATCATTCACTATAGGTTTAGGATGAAATCTTTATCTCAGGGGATTACGTCTTACCTTAGTGGTGATTGTTAGACATGAGGGGAGTTTATTCATATGCAGATTTATACTGTTTATATATTCTCTTTGCCTTTGAAGGTGTGTTTAAGTGTGCATGTTTGTAATAAATGACAAAGTTTACAAGTGTTCCAATCCATTCAACGTATGTGTCTGTCGTGTATGTAATTTATCCTTTTAGGGTTGGGATGGAGTCTTTTAGATGATCTTGACAACCCATAGGAGTTTTCATTTTGTGTTTTGTCCAGGAATAGCCAAAGGGGAAATTTGTAAGGATAAATTTCCTATTTAGTCAATTTGTATGTATTGGCTTAATTTTGGACAAAATATTTCGGGTCATAGTTTAGGGTTGGTTTTTACCTTCAAGACTTTGACATGTTTAGATGAAGGCAAAGAGGCCAAGATTCAAATATTACATCATTGTGTCGTGTTTCATGCCACATTTCATCTTCATGACACCGAGGATATCTCAGGTATGAATGCGTATTAATGTTGAGCATTGGATATTTTATATTTAGTTATTAGGATTTTATAAATGTTCTAAAATGAATTTATTCCTTTTTTATTTTTGTAAGAAAAATTATTTTTTGTGACATCGTTAGAACGAACTCGGGAAGTCGTTTGAATGATTATAGTTTCCTCATTAGATACCTCTTTAAACAAAACTTCAAACGAGATGTTTTAACCCTTTGCTACAAATCGTTGGAAATGTCATTTAAATAATGCTCGAATGGGATGCTATACTTTGTTTGAAGAAGGATCAAAGTTGTTCGAACGAGTACATAATTTTTTTATGAACCTGATATTTTCAAAATAATGTTTCATCCTTATCTCATTTTTTAACAAACCTCCTATAAAAAGGAGTGTGGGGTAGCTATTTTCTGAGATATTTTTTCAATGTTTTAGAGTTTGAAAACTCTTTTAAAAATATCTCTAAAAATCAAAGTTTACACCCAAGTTGTTTAGGATCCATTTTTCAATATATATATATATATATATATATATATATATATATATATATATATATATATATATATATATATATATATATATATATATGCTTTGAAGATATTGTTTGGGAACCATTTATTATTCTACACAATCTTTGTAAGAATTACTTTTTATGGTGGACTCCATATTTTGTTATTTGCACATGGTGAACTCGGTGGTGTGGTGTTACAATGAAGAAGCAATGGATTCCGTGTTCCAATCCGTATAAGATAGTTGCTCTTAGATCTATAGATACTGATGTGTGTGTGGACTCAAACAATATGGCACTTGAATGGAGGATTCTTGTGTTGTTTCTGTGGAGGAGCGGTTGAAGATTATAGATTGTCAAGGATGGAAAAGGAGTTGATTCATTGAGTAAGTCATCTTCCAACTTGTGTAAATCAATATCATAGTGAATTGTGTGGCTTGGTCGTCCGATGTTTTCCCCGTTGTGGGGTTTCCTCGTACATTGGGCGTTATGTGATTAATATATTTTATATTTATATTATCACCTATATGAGAGCTTAGGATAAATTGGTTCTAAGTTTTACTTTAGCATTAACCTTATTAAGATTATTATTTAACCTAGAAAATAAAAAAATGACTTTTGTTTTGACCACTCCTTGTTAGCATGCTTTCTCACACTACGATGTGTTCGAGACCTAGGAAAATTGGCATTAGTAAGAGTTTTATGGGTGCTTCATGGTATGTGTGGTGTCTAGTGTTGACTGGCTAAGATAGAGTAAGCAAAGGACCTAGAAAAAACTAGTTATAGTTGTATTTATTATGTGGGATATATCATGGAACGTGCAGGTGACAATATAGGTCGTCGGGCTATAGTTATGTATGTGAATTTTGATATGATGAGACGGTTGGTACACCATGGTATGTGCAGGATTGTACATATGATAAATTAGCTATAGTTGTTTTGCAGTTGATATCAATCAATATTGAAAAGTTAATAAATGTTAAAATAAACAAATTTGCAAATATTGGGTAGTTGGTGCACTTTTCGTTACTCGCATCGTTATTATATCGCTTATCGTTAATTAAAATATTATATTATAATATTTATCCCGTCTAATGCTTATGATTGGATTCATGTAACCCTAACTGGGAAGAGTAGTTGGTATTCTTGTAGTGGTCCTTGACCCATTGTTTTTAACTAACCTTAAGGTCAGATTATTGAGTATATACATTATTGGATATTAGTTGGACTTGCATTCTGATATTTATTCTATTTCATTAATTGAGTTTCTATTCGAGTCATTAATTTTACAAGATTGTTGTATTTGGACTTAGCAGTTCCTTTATCACCACAATTTGTTTTATGTTTTTTATTTGGAGATATTATGTTGATGACATTTATTCTATTTGAGTTTTAGCATGGTAATGGATCTTATTATCTTGGATGATCTAATTATATTTGGGTTATTTCAAACTATATATTGTGAAAAAAAAATTATGTGTCTCGTATTTCTGTCACATGCTAAGAATGGTATTATAATTCTAGCAATGGATATATCTTGGTATCGGGGCTTGAGTACCCTAAATAGAAAAATACGTTGGTTTATTAATAAGAATCCCCCATTTAACAACAAAAATCGAACCATCCAAAGTTACTTATGGGATAGGTAAGAGTAAATGTATACTGATGTGACCCACTTCACTTGAATTGTGATATATCGTTTCACAAAACACACATTGAAATCAATTCCATAGGTCTCATAAAAACTTCATCAAATCAATATGAATCATCCATGTCATTGGGCCGAGTTAATCACTTAGGATAAAGGTATATTATATAGAAAATTTACATTGACCCACTTGGTTAAATATTTTCTTCAATTGAAAAATGATTATTTAACATTGGAGTTGTTTATGATTTCCAAATACATGTTATTATATATTCTTCATATATAAAACTACTCAAAATACTTTTTATTTATATCAAACTTATGTTTATACATTTGTATATAATCAAAAGCTGCTTAATTACTCCAACGAAGTTGAAAAGAGATTTTTTAAGGAGAGAAAAAATATTAGCTCTAAAGAGTAAAATTCTTTTAGCCTCCTGTTTTGTTCTTCAATTTTATTTGTTTCATTATTGAATCAAAGAAAGTTTGACTTTCATATTCAATCTTGTATTTACAATTTTTTTTAATATGGTACACTTTCAAAAATATATTGTAAACACTTTATGTGTTTTTAGAGAAACCTTCCACTATATCTTTTCAACCATAGGATATCCCACATCCTAGAATGTAGTTTGTGGCAACTCGATAGTTGAATTTCCTTGGAAAAAAAGTTCTCTTCCACTTCGAAGAAATTATTTTTGAAAAAGAATTGAAGACATTGGTTGAGACCAAAGTAGTTAACGATTATGTAGTGTACTCCAATTCTTAGCGCTCTCTAAAAATATTATGGTGATAAATCGTCGATATAAAGTTAACACATTGTGTTATTGTAAGTTATTTTGTCATTTTCTTCAAATTTCTACCGTAGTACATTTGTCTTTCATTTTGGCCCAATGTTTTGTTTTTCTCGTTAGTGGGTTTTTCATCTAACATATGGTCTTACATGAGTATTTTTTTTTTATCTATTCTCATTATTAGAATCACTTGTCTTAAAAAGAAGATAAAATTGATTAAATTCTAATTATAATACCCTATATTTTTATGAATTAAATAAATTATTATCTAATAATTTAATAATATTGATTCAGGTGATTTGACTAGAAAATTATTCAAATTATTTGGCTTTAATTACTAACCTAAACTTAAAGAAAAAATTTAAATAATATGTGAACAACTAGTTAATCTAATAAAATAGTTTTGTGTAATAACCCTCGCTTTTGAATAATTTATTTTACAGTAATTTACTGTGTAAAGTAATTATTTAAAATATTGGATAATGGAGTAAATATTAATTAAGTGAGTTAAAAGATACTATTTACTAAATTGTTGCATATTTACGGTTATGTGTATGTAAATATCATCACGTTACGTTTTATAGTGTCATGTGCTTTAAATGACATTTATGGTTTAATTGGAGCCGAAACTTGCAATGATTTATAAAATTGGCGAATGCTAATTTAGAGGGCGTAGTTAGTCCCGAAATAGCCGAGATAGTCAAAATAAGTGCCATATTGTATTTTTGAGTTTTGGGCACTTTTGACTGGTTATGACCTAAATGTGTTTTTTATGGAGTATTAGCATTTTAAGTTGGAAACTATTGTTAGTCCCCGATTTTAGTCTTCCAATTCCCTTATTTTCCCTAATACATGTTCTTAAACGTAGAGAATTAGAGAGAGGAAGAAAGTTGTGGAGAAAAAGAGAAGATAAGGAAGAAAATTGGAGATTGGAGATTGGACATTGGAATTGTTGCTATCAAAGGAAATCTGAGATTTCAAGCTGAAGGAAAGTTTTCTTACTTGCTAATATATGGTTTAGGGTGAATAAATTGTATTGATTGTTGTGTATTGTTATGGTTTAACAAGTTTAGGGTTTTAATGGATTTGTAGGTTTCGAACCCTTGGAAGTTGATTTAGATATTTGTTGGTGTAGATTATAGTAGTTAGATGAATTTATGATTAGGTTGGTTGAATTAATGATCTTGTTTTGGGTAGAAATGAGTTGGGGGAATTTGGAGTTATAAGACTCCAAAGTCGAAATTGGCAATTCTAGGCTGGGCGAATCGATTCGCTAATGGTGTATACTACAGGTCTGATGGACCGAATCGATTCGGCCAAGACGAATCGATTCAGCAGTTTGTAGAATGCCAACTTCTCTTGACCGAATCGATTCGGCCTAGCTGAATCGATTTGCTTTCAAGACCGAATCGATTCGGCAGGGCGAATCAATTCGAAAATCCTGCTGTTTTGAGTTATTTTTCTAACTCAATTCTAACCCTTTTTCTTTAAGCTTAGGACCTAGGAACCTTCTCTTATGAAGTAAACTTAGAGTCCGAGAGTCTTAGATGAGTTAGGTAACTACCCTATATTAGAAATGGCTTAAATAGGGCTTGTTCCGGGGATGTCCAAATTGATGTTAAGGTATTATTTTCCTTTCGTTAATTGATGTGAGACCAGGAGTTGTAAGGTTATATTGGGGGAATTTAAAATGTCAATTGAGGTATGCTAGACTTGGTGGTTTATAGCAACACCATGAATTCTTAGGGAATGAATTAGTAGTCTATCGATCATTGAGGATATAATGATGGTATATATTACTTGTGGCTCCGGATAAAATGTCATGCATATATCAAAAAGGAAATAAAACTGTAAATGATAATTTACTTAAACACACCTCTCTAAATCGCTATCATAAGGGAAGTACACACATGAGGTGAAGTCCCCTGGCTAGTGAATGCAGGGTGAATATAGTCCTCGGCCATATGATCGGTTATTTTGTATTATGTATTTATGGTTCGAAGTGAGGTAATTCCGAGTGTGGTTATGACTCACTGTCTAAGGTATATGGCCACTTCCCGATGTTGTGTTGTAGGATACCCAGATTGTCTTGTTTGATAGGCCCTAGAAGATGATAGCCATTTAGGGGTGCGTCTAGTGGGGAAACTCGGAATGATGGTCTTAGAATCGTTATATATGTAGTTGAATATAACTATTCTGATTCAAGTGGGACTTGATTTATGATAAAATGTTCTAAGAATTAAAGGGCTTTGTATTATATTTCCTAATGAGATATGGAACGATGAAATGAAACTGTGTATAAAGGATGATGATTCTTAGTTAATGAAAGTTATTCAAATCCTCTAGTATGAATGAATTAAAACTTATGATCACGACAATTATTTTAGTTTTTCATCTATAATTGTGTGGATAGATTCTAGATTTCCTATCATTATTAATCATGATTAACTATTCATAACTGTCATACTCTTTATTCATGTGGTGATCATATAAAGTTGTGCATGAATCTTATGTTCGCTCAGGTGCTCCACCGTAAGGACGCCCGTATTGACTTCCCCATTCCCGTGTCTTGGCGCTGCAACACCTTGCGGATGTGACGGGTTATTTTGTGATAGACGCCTTCATTTTTGTACTCTAGTTATGATAGGGTCATCTATTCGGACGTTTGGCCCAAGCTTTTGTACTTGCCTACTGTCATGTATTATGTAATTTAATTTAATTGTTGAAACTACTTGTATGAGACTGTTAACCGACAGCTTATTCAGTTATTGTGATATATATGTACTGTTCATTTTATTTTGGTAGGTTATATCCACCTTCTTTTCAAATTGGGTCGTTCAAAATGCTTTCTTTAACTTATTAAATAAATATTTTGACAATCCGTTTTCCAAAATATAGGTTGGTTATCCCGTATACTTATTATATTATAGGGATGCTGAGAATGGTCTATCTATGATTCATGATATTATTGGAGAATCGGGCTGGCCACCTCTTATTTTGATAAGCGGGTTATCACCGATGGTATCAAAGCATCAGGTTCTAGAGTCTTTAGGACCTATTCTGACTTGTCACGTTCTACCGTAGCGTTCTTTGATATAGAGCTTAATGTTAGTAATGTTTTGTTGCCTATGTTTGCGATTTTTTGCAAAATAGATTGTTCTAAATAGTATTCAAATTATATTGTTTCTTTGTCTCAGATGCCGCCTAAAAGTGGTCGCCCCGCTAGAAGAAATAGGGTTTTAGAAGAGGAGGTAGGTCCTCCATCGCCACAACAAGGAACAATAATTGTTGCTGAAGTAGCAAATATTGTGGCTCAAGCGGTCAATGCAGCGATGACTGTCGTGGTTCAGCAATTTCCATAAACTCAACAACAACGAGCTCAAGAAGTGCAAGCTCCCGCGGGACTTTCTCCGTGGGGGAGAGTTAGAGAATCCTTTTTAAAGGTCCATCCCCCAGAGTTCCAAGGAGGTTCTGATGTCATAGTAGCTAATCAGTGGAAAAAGGATATGCAGCGCCATCTGCGTATGGTGGAGTGTAGTGAGGAGAGGAAACAAATCCTTGCTACTTTTAAATTAGTTGGAGTTGCACTACATTGGTGGGAATCGATGACTACGCCAGAGCAGAGAGATACTGTGACTATCAATGATTTCTGGGTTCTGTTTGATCGGAAGTATTTTCCTCTCGCAGTTCAAAGGGAGATGAGAAGAAAACTTCAGGATGTGGTGCAAGGTGAGCGTTCAATTGTGGAATATGAAGAAGAATTCACTCGGTTAGCTAGTTTTGTACCAGACGAAGTGACTCCGAAGGAGAGGAGGATATCCAAATTTATTAGAGGTTTACACTGGAGGATACGACAACATTTGTTGGGCAATCCTGCTTTACAGACTTTTGGGGATGTGTTGAACACGGCATTACTTTATTGTCAAGAACATAGGTTGTATGTCCAAGGTAGTAGGAAGGCCTCAATTTTGGGGCAAGCGGGTAAACCTGGAGGCAATGGGGCAGGAGGAGGAGCACTACCCTTGTCCCAATCTTCGGAAAATAAACAAAAAGAAAGGGACCCCCACCAAGGGGACTTGTCTAAACGGCAGTGTTTTGGTGGATTCAATGTTGGTGGAAGTAATATTAGGCACGGTCAGGGTGCCCAACAACAAGTAGTTCAGGTTGGTAATGGGGGTAGAGGCCATCCAGGCCAGGGCTTTGGGCAGTTTCGAAAAAATTGGGGCCGAAACGAAGAGAACATGACGGGTCGATGCTTTCAATGTGGAGAGTCGGGTCATTTCAAGAAGGCATGTCCACAGTTGATTGGGGGACAACTTCCTAAGATTCCACAGCAGCCACAGGCTCAGATACCGCAATAAGTGCCTAATCCAGTTGTCCCTCCACAACAGGGACAACTACAATATGGTCATGTTTACCACATTCAGGATGCTATGGTTCCTCCGGCCCCTCCCGTGCCGCCAGCTATTGAGGATAAGTTTCTCATTCAGGGGCATATGGGTCGTGTATTATTTGATACGGGTGCGATACACTCATTTATTTCTAGAAGTTTTGCTCAGTCTACAGTGTTGATTAAATCTGCGGAAAGTACCTTCACTAGTGTTGAATCTTCTATGGG
This sequence comes from Sambucus nigra, assembly GCA_949130495.1. Classification (NCBI taxonomy): domain Eukaryota; kingdom Viridiplantae; phylum Streptophyta; class Magnoliopsida; order Dipsacales; family Adoxaceae; genus Sambucus; species Sambucus nigra. Next base: position 416,293,724 of record OX422207.1, read on the forward strand.
TGATGGTTCACTCATTTTCTTTATTTGTAAACGAGTAGAAATAAACCTAGGAAATTTGTGTTTTGAGGCCGATTTACTCGTCCTTGATATGGTCGGGTATGATGTAATCCTAGGTATGGATTGGCTAGTGAAGTATAGTGCAGTAGTTAATTGCTATGGGAAAAGTATAGTTTTTTCCATTACGGGGCAGGAAATGTTTTTAGTGGCTATGCCTCATTCGGAAGGAGGTTCTAGCACTTACTTCTACTGTATCGTGGAGGAGACTTCTTAGGATGTAGTAATTTCCTTAGATTCGATTTCGGTTGTTAGAGATTTCCAAGATGTTTTTTGGGAAATACCGACTTTGCCTCCAAGTAGGGAAATTGAGTTTGTTATATATTTAGCGACGGGAACGCGACCGATTGCTCGAGCCCCATACCGTATTGCTCCTGTTGAGATGAGGGAGTTAAGGGATGAGATTCAAAACTTGTTAGAACAAGGGTTTATTAGGCGAAGCACGTCGCAGTGGGACGCTCCGGTGTTATTTATGAAGAAGAGATACGGCTCTCTCTGGTTATGTGTTGACTACAGGGAGTTGAATAAAGTCACCATCCGGAACAAATACCCATGGCCTAAAATTTATGATTTGTTTGATCAACTTAGGAGAGCGTCGTACTTCTCTAAAATAGATTTGAGGACGGGGTATCATCAGTTGAGAATATGAGAGCAAGATGTGTCCAAAACCTCTTTCCTAACTAGGTATGGGTCCTACGAATTTCTGGTTATGCCCTTAGGACTAACTAATGCTCTCGTCGTGTTTATGAACCTTATGAATAGAGTGTTTTGAGACTTCCTAGACCAGTTTGTTATCGTGTTTATTGATGACATCCTAGTGTATTATCAAATAGAAGCCGATCATGCTACCTTATGAAGTCCCCTGGATAGTGAATGCAGGGTGAATATAGTCCTCAACCATATGACCGATTATTATGTATTATGTATTTATGGTTCGAAGTGAGGTAATTTCGGGTGTGTGTAACACCCCGACTAATAAGATACCGGGCGATCACTCCAATATTAAATTAAAACAGGAGTTTCATATGGATCATTCTTAGCATAACTGTCAAAAATCCATTTAATTACTAATATCCTATTAGGTGAGCGTTAAAAACTTTTATCTAACTACTCTTTTTAGCGACCAATTAAAAACATCCACAATTAAATGCGTAATTGAACTGAAATGAAAATGAAATAAATTAAAATAACCGAACACTCGGTCCAAATATACAACCATATCGAATGCTGTACTGAAAGAATAAATAAATGCAATTGAGCCATTGGCTCGAATGTTTATACAATATCTCCTATCTAGAGTACAAGGAGAGAAACGTCTACCGATAACCTGCAAGCATCCACAGCTGCTGCAGCAGACGTCTGGCTCGAAAGAATTTCCATCCAGGCGTCCCTGTGTCTAGACACCTATATATATATAGTATAGAGAAAGAAAGGAGAGTAGACAAACGGGTCAGGGCCCGAATGTTTTGAAATATTTTGCAAGTGCATAAATGCTTTATTTTTAGGAAAAAAGTTTTATCTCATATTTAAATTGGTATCGCACTCTCATGAGATACCCCTCACCTCTCCTATCTCTAACAGTGCACACCTAGCGCATCCCTATAAACATCCTAGTCAAGCTACCCTGCTAAACTAGTCTAATACCCAACCACTATCTAACCTAGATAGTCAAACAGATGTACTAAGGGCTAAACTTCACTCTAATCTCGACGCTATGCCATGTTCGTGTGTGGGGTGTCTCGCGAAGCTAAATCCAAACAAGGAACCCCCCCGATACACTACTATGCAGCAAGGTCGATCTTCGAGATCCGCCAGTCCCTCAGTACAGAAAGATATATATAATATATATACCATAAACATTTAATAATATTAGAGCACTAAGGATTAAACTTCTCCCCAGTCTCAACACAATGCCATATTCGTGCGTGGGGTGTCTCGCGAAGCAAAATCCAAACAAGGAACCCCCCGATACACTACTATGCAGCACGGTCGATCGTCGGGATCCATTAGACCCTCGGCACTCGATTTATACGTATACGTACATCTACAATATACGTCCGGATAATATCTCCCGGACTGAGGATTACTTGATACATATAGTATTTATATATACTTATCCTTTTCATTTCAAAAACTTCCATTTCCCTTCTCATATCCAGGAAATGTATTTATAGAAGCCAATTCATTATCATGAATTGCTTTAACAAATCATATACTTTTTGAAAGCCAATTTTATTAACATAAAAATGCTTTTCCTTTATCAATTATCCCATTTCCCTTTTTATACTCAGGAAATGTATTCAAAGACATTTTCATTATCATAAAAATGCTTTGATCATAACATATGCTTCCACATCCCTTCTTCCATCCGGGAAATGTTACCGAAGCCAAATAATATAACCCATTTCCCTTCCTATATCCAGGAAATGTAATTAAAGAAAATCCATTATTATGAACTGCTTTAATAAACGCGTTCTAAGACCGCCCGTCCGGATTTCTCCACTGTGCGCGCCCCTAAATGGCTATCATCTTCCAGGGCCTCCAAGACAACCTGGGATCCTATATCGAAAGACGTCGGGAAGCGACCATGTGCCTGCGGGATAGTCAAGACCACACCCGGAATCTCCTAACCAGCGCAGAAAATATAACAACAAACGCTCAGATGGCCTATAGGACTATATCCACCCTGCATCATTAGCCAGGGGGATTCACCATACGAACGCAACTTCCTTTATGATAGCGATTTAGAGAGGTGTGTATCCTCATTTTTATTATTTATGAAAATCATTTGCCTTTCCATTTTGAAAACATTTATATTTTATTTTCAAAATCATTTACATCATAACATATATACTTTAATCACATAGTATATACATATACCATATATTCATCCTTGAATATACATAAAGGGCCATATTTGCCAACTATATATAGCGATGACCATTAATCCCAAAGATTCCCTCGAGGAATCATAATCATGCTTTCATATAAGCATGATACTAAACCCAAAGTATTTCCTTACTTTGTTCAATACTAATTACCTCAATCATCTCTTAAAGGTTTATTTATCCTCAAAACCCTTATTTAGTAATCCCCATAAAAATCCCAAATAATAATTCAACTCCCCATACTCTTAAAGGGAGAAAACTAGAAATTCTGGCCTAAGCGAATCGATTCGCCCCTTTAGCGAATCGATTCGGATGGGCGAATCGATTCGGTTCCCAATTCGAATCGATTCGGAAAGTATTCTGCAAACAGGTCTGTAAATGGAGAATCGATTCGGTCTGTACCTGAATCGATTCGGCCCATTGAAGAAACCCAATTCCCCTTAGGCGAATCGATTCGGCCTGTACCCGAATCGATTCGGCCTGTTCGAGGGTCACAGTTTGGGCGATTTTTCAATCTCCAAAATACCCAAAATTCAATCCAATATCCAGTTAAATCCTAACTTGGTTTTATTACTACAAAACCAAAGTTTTTATATCTCCTCAAATTCTTTAGAGGTCCTAACAATTCTTTTGAGAACCCCTAATATCTATCTCCAATAAGTTCTAACTAATGATTTCAGTCTCGGACAGCTTTCTGTAGAAAAATCACTATAAATCCCAAAAAAATCAGAAAAATACGCGGTCAGCGCCCGCACGACCGCGTCGAAAAGATCTACAATTTTTATTTTTTGACCAAGAGCCGAATCGATTCGGTAAGCACGCTGCCTACACTATTCATCGTCTTCTCCGAGACAGTTTCGGCCATTAAAGCTTCTCCCAAGCTTTTGTCGCCTCACCCAACGTCCTACAACCTCAACCAACTACAAATACCCATATATTAAGGGTTCTAAACATCCTAGAACCCTAAACCACCAATTAATTTTTCATAAAACCTAAGTTTCTCCAATTAACCAATTTTAGGGGTTTATTCGTTTTATCTCCCGAAAACCCGTTTTATCCACGAATACCCAACCCAAAATCATTAGGGTTTGTTATACCAACTATGATATGAGATATTTATGCTCAAAAATAAATAAAGCAAGTAAACACTTGCCTCGTGGATAAAATCCGACGACCTCGAGTCGAATCCGGCGGAGTTGGCCCGAGATCTCCCATTTCTTCTCCTCTTTCTCCTTCCTCTCTCTCTTCTCTCTCTTTTCTTTCTTTCTTTCTCTTTTATTTCCCTCTCTTCCTCCTTTTTTAAGGAGAAAAGGGTTTTAAACCCTTAAAACCCAAAAACGACTCGTTTACCCAATTACGAGTTACTTTTACCTCTAAAATTACCCGAAACTCATTTTCGACAATCGGACACTCTTTTCCGACTATCTCGGACATTTCGAGACTTGTGGCGCAGTCGAAATTTCCATCCGAGGTACTTAACCGCAAATCACTATTCTAACCCAAAATAATTAAATGCGGTAGTCTTACTCAAAATCTTACCTCTTTTGTCGCTATACTCCACGGCGACATATAATTAAATTACTTCGACCTATATAGTCCCAAAATAATTTATAACACCCTTCGAAAATATTTAAATCCTCGAAAATCCCAAAAATCACTATTTTGAGAAATTCTCCAAATTCTAAATTATACTTAATTATGGAATCTAATCATCTCCAAAAGGGCGGGTTATTACATACTCCCCCCCTTACAACAGAATTTCGTCCTCGAAATTCAGATGCAAGTTACACCCGCTAACTAGGATTACTACAAATCCTAAAGCTGAAGGGAAGGATACTAACCTAATGGTTCCTAACCATACACTATGCGGCTATCACAATCATAAAGTGACTCTAATACGCCACTTAATACCCATCCTCTAAAATGCCTCTTGGCATGGATTTAAATCTTGTGTACTACTCCTATCTTAACTAGGCGGTATACCAAACCACCTTACCAAGGTGCCCATACACCTTCCTAACTTGTGCACATCTGCACATTCGTAGCGAACGTCTGACACGTAACACTCTCTCCCAATAAGGGTCTTCTTTCCTCGGTGTAATACTCACCTATGGGTCCTTCCAACCCGTGAAATTCCAACTCCTAACCTCGGCGCTGCTAACTCTAGCGAACCTACATCCTAACAAGGCTATAATCTATGCGTCACCCTACCTACGCGAAACTAATATAATCCTAAGTATGTCCCTAGTGCCCAAGGCCTCTCTCAACTCCCGACATTTGCTTGGTTTTGTGCGTGGGACGTCTCGCAGAACGAAATCCAAACAAGGAACCCTCCCGTTACACTACTCCCTCGCGTTGTCGGTCATCGAGATATAACGGCCCAAGGCACACCAGCGGGACGTCCTAAATCCTACTTCGCTAACCTACGAACGCATTCCTATTATCTTATCCTTCCGCCCATACGAAAGGAATCCTAACTAATCAAAGTGCCTACTCTCTGTAGGAACACTACTAACATCACACCGATCAAAGATTTTCTCCAAATTTGCCTTCTTATTAAGGCTTGGCTAACATCCTCGAATCAATTTCTCTAAGTCCTACTCCACCCAACTATTTATGGTGAGAGGACCACTTTAGTGATTGTCCATAGCACAATATTTCCATAAGTGTATCATCATCACAGGGCTCATAGTCTATAGTGGTTCATCCACACCAATAGACTAACCCACATCCTTGCATCCTATAACAGCTCTCCACTACCGACGCCGTTAAGAGTCATGTGTGGAGTGTCTCGCAAAGCGAAATCCAAACAAGGAACCCCTCCACACATTAACCCTTGACTTCGTTGGTTATGGAGTTCTGTCATTTAAACATGCAACCGAGATATCCCTATCCCCTAATCCAACAAAAAGGTGATCTTAACTCCTATCTCTAACTAAGAGTCATACCACCCTTCGCTCGCAATCATTTTTTTTAAGTCCTTGCGCAAACAATAATGAGCTTTATGTTCAGCTTAAGGAAAATCCTGCGGCCTTAAATCATATATATAAGGTCGCCATAAACCCAAATCACGATAAGGAAACCTCTTCTCACTGAAGTTCCATTAACCCATAACAAATAAGGTGAACTCAACCTATATCTAGGTGAGACACCACAACAATAACCTGTTCCCTCCGGGAACCATGGACACGATAGACTTGTCATTTTTAGCCTGCTATCGCTCCGCAATTACACCATAATGTATTAGGCTCCTCATACCACCATGCTCGTATAGACATATAAAACGAGCATCACTAACCAGATATGTATATATATACCATATATCAGCACCCGCCTCTATGGCGAATGAAGAAAAATAAAACTCCGCTACTGCGGACAACACATAGGCATACAAGATATAATGTTATCGATACCGCCATAACTCAAATTACCCACACGATTCTAGGGCTAACTAATACCGCGACTTCATCTAGTCACGCCTAATATACCTCCTCAATTGAGGTAAAACTCATAACCATAATTTCATTATAACGATTTCCACGAGTGGATGTCCAACCATGGGGTCCTCGAACATACCCATTCTTTAGTGAGCCCATCCTCCTTAGAAAGGACTCAATATTCATTGCACCTAACTCACTTAGGTACAAGGTTCACTTAACCATAATACTCTTTATTCACCGTCGGCCTCTGGCTGAACCTTAGGCAAATAATTCCCAAAATAGCATTCTTCTCATCCTGCTGATTCATGGGAACTCACGGTTAAAACCATTCGTAAGATCCCTTTCGAACCCTTATCTCCACGGGGTAATTCAATCTTAAGTACCACTTTCTACCATAGTAGTACTTGGTTGACCATAACTACCATACTTTAGTAGTCGTTGCAACAATCCTTAATAGTTGCCTCAAGGAGAGTGGCCTCTACTAAGGTCCTCGTCCCCAACTTCTACCAGCTTCCCCAGCTAAGCTCCAACTCCTGCTGACCTCCGAGCTCCGCACACGATTCTCAACGAGCGCGTAAAAGATTTCTATAATCTCATAATATGGCAGGAGAACAAAATCTCACAATTGAAATCAACAATCCTAGTCCTGAGGCTCTATAACAAATGAGAGCAACGCTGAAAGCGTAGTACGTTCGCACAGATTCCTAAGGACACTAGAACCTGATGCTCTGATACCATCTGTAACACCCCGACTAATAAGATACCGGGCGATCACTCCAATATTAAATTAAAACAGGAGTTTCATATGGATTATTCTTAGCATCACTGTCGAAAATCCATTTAATTACTAATATCCTATTAGGTGAGCGTTAAAAACTTTTATCTAACTACTCTTTTTAGCGACCAATTAAAAACATCCACAATTAAATGCGTAATTGAACTGAAATGAAAATGAAATAAATTAAAATAACCGAACACTCGGTCCAAATATACAACCACATCGAATGTTGTACTGAAAGAATAAATAAATGCAATTGAGCCATTGGCTCGAATGTTTATACAATATCTCCTATCTAGAGTACAAGGAGAGAAACGTCTACCGATAACCTGCAAGCATCCACAGCTGCTGCAGCAGACGTCTGACTCGAAAGAATTTCCATCCAGGCGTCCCTGTGTCTGGACACCTATATATATATATATATAGTATAGAGAAAGAAAGGAGAGTAGACAAACGGGTCAGGGCCCGAATGTTTTGAAATATTTTGCAAGTGCATAAATGCTTTATTTTTAGAAAAATAGTTTTATCTCATATTTAAATTGGTATCGCACTCTCATGAGATACCCCTCACCTCTCCTATCTATAACAGTGCACACCTAGCGCATCCCTATAAACATCCTAGTCAAGCTACCCTGCTAAACTAGTCTAATACCCAACCACTATCTAACCTAGATAGTCAAACAGATGTACTAAGGGCTAAACTTCACTCTAATCTCGACGCTATGCCATGTTCGTGCGTGGGGTGTCTCGCGAAGCGAAATCCAAACAAGGAACCCCCCCCGATACACTACTATGCAGCAAGGTGGATCTTTGAGATCCGCCAGTCCCTCAGTACAGAAAGATATATATAATATATATACCATAAACATTTAATAATATTAGAGCACTAAGGATTAAACTTCTCGACAGTCTCAACACAATGCCATATTCGTGCGTGGGGTGTCTCGCGAAGCGAAATCCAAACAAGGAACCCCCCCGATACACTACTATGCAGCACGGTCGATCGTCGGGATCCATTAGACCCTCGGCACTCGATTTATACGTATACGTACATCTACAATATACGTCCGGATAATATCTCCCGGACTGAGGATTACTTGATACATATAGTATTTATAAATACTTATCCTTTTCATTTCAAAAACTTCCATTTCCCTTCTCATATCCAGAAAATGTATTTATAGAAGCCAATTCATTATCATGAATTGCTTTAACAAATCATATACTTTTTGAAAGCCAATTTTATTAACATAAAAATGCTTTTCCCTTATCAATTATCCCATTTCCCTTTTTATACTCAGGAAATGTATTCAAAGACATTTTCATTATCATAAAAATGCTTTGATCATAACATATGCTTCCACATCCCTTCTTCCATCCGGGAAATGTTACCGAAGCCAAATAATATAACCCATTTCCCTTCCTATATCCAGGAAATGTAATTAAAGCAAATCCATTATTACGAACTGCTTTAATAAACGCGTTCTAAGACCGCCCGTCCGGATTTCTCCACTGTGCGCGCCCCTAAATGTCTATCATCTTCCAGGGCCTCCAAGACAACCTGGGATCCTATATCGAAAGACGTCGGGAAGCGACCATGTGCCTGCGGGATAGTCAAGACCACACCCGGAATCTCCTAACCAGCGCAAAAAATATAACAACAAATGCTCACATGGCCTATAGGACTATATCCACCCTGCATCATTAGCCAGGGGGCTTCACCATACGAACGCAACTTCCCTTATGATAGCGATTTAGAGAGGTGTGTATCCTCATTTTTATTATTTATGAAAATCATTTGTCTTTCCATTTTGAAAACATTTATATTTTATTTTCAAAATCATTTACATCATAACATATATACTTTAATCACATAGTATATACATATACCATATATTCATCCTTGAATATACATAAATGGCCATATTTGCCAACTATATATAGCGATGACCATTAATCCCAAAGATTCCCTCGAGGAATCATAATCATGCTTTCATATAAGCATGATACTAAACCCAAAGTATTTCCTTACTTTGTTCAATACTAATTACCTCAATCATCTCTTAAAGGTTTATTTATCCTCAAAACCCTTATTTAGGAATCCCCATAAAAATCCCAAATGGTAATTCAACTCCCCATACTCTTAAAGGGAGAAAACTAGAAATTCTGGCCTAAGCGAATCGATTCGCCCCTTTAGCGAATCGATTCTGATGGGCGAATCGATTCGGTTCCCAATTCGAATCGATTCGGAAAGTATTCTGCAAACAGGTCTGTAAATGGAGAATCGATTCGGTCTGTACCCGAATTGATTCGGCCCATTGCATAAACCCAATTCCCCTTAGGCGAATCGATTCCGCCTGTACCCGAATCGATTCGGCCTGTTCGAGGGTCACAGTTTGGGCGATTTTTCAATCTCCAAAATACCCAAATTTCAATCCAATATCCAGTTAAATCCTAACATGGTTTTATTACTACAAACCCAAAGTTTTTATATCTCCTCAAATTCTTTAGAGGTCCTAACAATTCTTTTGAGAACCCCTAATATCTATCTCCAATAAGTTCTAACTAATGATTTCAGTCTCGGACAGCTTTCTGTAGAAAAAGCACTATAAATCCAAAAAAAATCAGAAAAATACGCGGTCGGCGCCCACGCGACCGCGTCGAAAAGATCTACAATTTTTATTTTTTGTCCAAGAGCCGAATCGATTCGCCTCTATGCCGAATCGATTCGGTAAGCACGCTGCCTACACTATTCATCGTCTTCTCCGAGACGGTTTCTGCCATTAAAGCTTCTCCCAAGCTTTTGTCGCCTCACCCAACGTCCTACAACCTCAACCAGCTACAAATACCCATATATTAAGGGTTCTAAACATCCTAGAACCCTAAACCACCAATTAATTTTTCATAAAACCTAAGTTTCTCCAATTAACCAATTTTAGGGGTTTATTCGTTTTATCTCCCGAAAACCCGTTTTATCCACGAATACCCAACCCAAAATCATTAGGGTTTGTTATACCAACTATGATATGAGATATTTATGCTCAAAAATAAATAAAGAAAGTAAACACTTGCCTCGTGGATAAAATCCGACGACCTCGAGTCGAATCCGGCGGAGTTGGCCCGAGATCTCCCATTTCTTCTCCTCTTTCTCCTTCCTCTCTCTCTTCTCTCTCTTTTCTTTCTTTCTTTCTCTTTTATTTCCCTCTCTTCCTCCTTTTATAAGGAGAAAAGGGTTTTAAACCCTTAAAACCCAAAAACGACTCGTTTACCCAATTACGAGTTACTTTTACCTCTAAAATTACCCGAAACTCATTTTCGACAATCGGACACTCTTTTCCGACTATCTCGGACATTCCGAGACTTGTGGCGCAGTCGAAATTTCCATCCGAGGTACTTGACCACAAATCACTATTCTAACCCAAAATAATTAAATGCGGTAGTCTTACTCAAAATCTTACCTCTTTTGTCGCTATACTCCACGTCGACATATAATTAAATTACTTCGACCTATATAGTCCCAAAATAATTTATAACACCCTTCGAAAATATTTAAATCCTCGAAAATCCCAAAAATCACTATTTCGAGAAATTCTCCAAATTTCAAATTATACTTAATTATGGAATCTAATCATCTCCAAAAGGGCGGGTTATTACAGTGTGGTTATGACTCACTGTTGAAGGTATATGGCCACTTCCTGACATTGCGTTGTAGGATGCCCAGGTTGTCTTGTTTGATAGGCCCTGGAAGATGATAGCCATTTAGGGGCGCATCCAGTGGGTGAACTCGGAAGGACGGTCTTAGAATCGTTATATATGTACTTGAATATAACTATTCTGATTCAAGTGGGACTTGATTTATGATAAAATGCTCTAAGAATTAAAGGGCTTTGTATTATATTTCCTAATGAGATATGGAACGATGAAATGATACTGTGTATAAAGGATGATGATTCCTAGTGTAACAACCTAGGTTTTTGAGCGGCTATTTTATATTATTTTGCCCGATGGGATAATTTTATAAAATAGGGGACGTTGGAGTAAATATTGTTTCCCGTGATATTAAGGGATAATATTTACTATGTTTTGTCTATTTACCGTATGAGAAGGTAAATGGCAGTATATTGTGTTTTATTGCATCGTTATATGTAAAACGACGGTTATGACCTATATATAAAGTTGGAACACAAAATTTGTTCACGTTATCCCGAATGACAAAATAGGGGGTCAGTTGTTTTTAGAATAGTCGAGATAGTCGAAATAAGTGCCACGTTGTATTTTTGAGTTTCGGGCAATTTTGGGGTGTTATGACTCAATTATGTGGTTACGAGTCATTTAATGTGTATTAGCAATTAAAAGAGGGGAATTGTGATTTAGAACCCGTATAAGTTCCCCCACCCCTCTTATTTTCTCATTCTTATGTGAGAAGCCAAGAAAGAGAGAGAAGAGAGAGTTGGGAGAAAATGGAGAAAAAGAAGAAAATGGAGATTTGAGGCTGAAATCCGTTGCTACTGGAGGAGGATCCGAGACTACGAACTCATGGCAAGTTTCTTACTTGCTAGATGTTAATTTAATGTGATAAATTTCATGTATGGTTAGGTTTTTAGAGATTTAAAACATAAATGGGTTTTTGTTGATTTTGTTGATTAAACCCTTAATCTTGTGTTTTAATTTGATTTGAAGAAAACTAATTAGTTATTTGATGTGTAGAAATGATTTTGTAGTAATATTTGTTGTTGTGGTTGGGTGAAATGATGAATAAAATCTTTGAGGTTTCGTTAATGGCCGAAACAACTTCTCGGAGAAGAAGCTGTCCTCCAGGATCGATCGATCGAGCCTGGGGGATCGATCGATCGAAGACTTCGATCGATCGACGGCCAATGGTCGATCGATTGACCCCTTCTGAAAGGTGAGATTTTTCCTAGTTTGTTTTAGCCCTTTGATTTTAGGTTCAAGGTTTAGGAACCTTCCTTTGGGAAGTAATAGGGAGTCCTAGAGGGTTGTTTTGGGTAGACTAATGTCCTAGGATAAGATGGGATAATTGGGTTTACCCGAGGGCTAGTTTGTATAGGTTAATGTCCGAATGATATAGGAAGTTAACCTGAAAAGATAAATTGGAGATATAATGTTAATGTTGAAACTTTTGGGAGATACTCCTTGAGGGAGACTCACTTTGAGGGTTTATGAAATGGTATGAACTCTTGGAGACTAGTTTGAGGTTTATGGCACTTCGGGTCTTAAGTCATTAATAAAATATGACACTAAGAATAAGAAAAACATATGCTAATATGGGGTATTAAATGAATAAGTACAAATGATTTTGAGAACGTAAAATTGGATGTTTTCAAAAGGAAAAAAAGTCATGTTTTTCATAAATGTTAATTTATGATTACACACCTCCCTAAATCGCTATCATAAAGGAAGTTGCGCGCGTGTGGTGAAGCCCTATGACTAATGAATGCAGGGTGGATATAGTCCCTAGGCCATATGGCTTTTATTATACTGCGCTGGTTAGGAGATTCTGGGTGTGGTCTTGACTTTCCCGCAGGCATATGGCCACTTCCCGACGTTGATAGGTTCCCAGGTTGTCTTGTTTGATAGGCCCTGGAAGATGATAGCCATTTAGGGGTGTGTCCAGTGGGGAAACCCAGAGGGACGGTCTTAGATATCTTAAATCAATTCATAATAATGAGTTGGCTTTAAATACAATTCCCAGATGGAAGAAGCGAAATAGGATATATGGTTTGGCTTCGGTTACGGCTCCCGGATGGAAGAAGGGAGATGGAAGCATATGGTATACAAAAGTATTTTTATGATAATAAAAATGACTTTTGATTACACTTCCTGGATGGAAGAAGGGAAGTGGGATTTTATGAAAAAGGTTAAAGCATTTTTATGATAATAAAACTTGCTTTAAATTATGTATTTTTCCTGGATTGAAGAAAGGAAATAAAATTGGTAAAGAAAGTTTTGAAAGGTGATTGAATTGGTAAACATTTGATAAAATGACTTACCATATATATATATTCCTAAAGAAGAATTAGGAATTATGCTTTTAGTTGGTGAATGGGTTTCTTTATGTTTCCTCAAATAGCTGTAGATGCAATCTCCCATGCATATATATATATATATTAATTACATGCTGAGGGTCTAATGGGTCTCAACGATCAACCTTGCCTAAGTAGTAGTGTATCGGGGGGGTTCCTTGTTTGGATTTCGCTTTGCGAGACACCCCACGCACGAATAGGGCATAGTGTTGAGTCTGGGGAGAAGTTAGCCTTTAGTATTTGGGTTAACTAGATCATCTCATGGATATTGCGCTAGGTTGCTTTTAGACTGAGAGGTGAGAAATATTATTGTTAACCGTGAGAGAATTACGCACTTAATTGTCATGCATTCTAGTCACATGGGAATCATATCAAACCAGACCCTAACCCGTCTATATTTCTTGTTTATACATATATTCTTTGCCGTACAGTTGCTCTACCGCATGGACACCCGTATTTACATTTCCATTCCGGTTGTCAAGGAGCTATGGCATATTGCGGATGTTGTAGGTTATTTGTATTAAACGCTTCTTTCCACTGTACTCTAGTTATGTTCAGTTTATTTATTCGGGCGTGTTGCCCAAGTGTTGCACTCATTTATTATATTGTAATATTTAATGTGTAATACTCAGTGTAATTATTTGTATTGGTCTGTTCACCGACAACTTATTCGGTGATTATTTATTATATTGTCATTCCTTATTCATTGATTTTTGATATCCACCATTTTTGCAAATAGGATTGTCTAAGTGTTTTTTCTTTTACTTACTAAATTTTTAAATTTGACAGTCCATTTTCTAAAATGATTGGTGGTTATCTCGTACTATTATTTTAATCGACAGTGATGCTGAGAATTGACCATCTATGATTCCTGTGATTATTAGAGTATTGGGTTGGCCACCTATTATTTTAGTAGGCGGGTTGTCACACTTAGTTAATGAAAGTTATTCAAATCCTCTAGTATGAATGAATTAAAACTTATGGTCATGATAATTGTTTTAGTTTGTGCTCTATAATTGTGTAGATAGATTCTAGATTTCCGATCATTATTAATCATGATTAACTGTTCATAACTGTCATACTCTTTATTCATCTGGTGATCATATAAAAACTAGGCCCTGACCCGTTCGTATTTCTTGTTGTGCATGAATCTTATGTTCGCTCAGGTGCTCTACCGCAAGGACACCCGTATTGACTTCCTCATTCCTGTGTCTTGGAGCTGTAACACCTTGCGGCTGTTGCGGGTTATTTTGTGATAGACGCCTTCATTTTTGTACTCTAGTTATGATCGGGTCATCTATTCAGTCATCTAGCCCAAGCTTTTGTAGTTGCCTATTGTCATGTATTATGTAATTTAATTTAATTTAATTGTTGAAACTACTTGTATGAGACTATTAACCGACAACTTATTCGGTTATTGTGATATATATGTATTGTTCAGTTTTATTATGGTAGGTTATATCCACCTTCTTTTCAAATTGGGTTGTTCAAAATGCTTTCTTTAACTTATTAAATAAATATTTTGACAATCCGTTTTCAAAAATGTAGGGTGGTTATCCCGTATACTTATTATATTATAGTGATGCTGAGAGTGGTCCATCTATGATTCCTGCTATTATTGGAGTATCGGGCTGGCCACCTCTTATTTTGATAAGCGAGTTATCACATTATGATAAATTTGTATGTCATGAATTAGTAACGTTGGACAATGTCCTAAATTAGGCCGCAGGGATAGATACCCCATTGAGCCAAGTTCCAGGAAAATTTTGGATTGATCATGCATTAGAAAGTAAGAAGAAAAACTAGGTTTAAACCATAAACCTAGGGTTTCAAATTATGAATCATTTGCAGATCTTATAGGTGATTCAAATTAGGAGAAATGGATGATGATCTTTCTGTCCTCCCAAGGTATCCAAAACCCTTGATAAAATCCACCTAAAGCCTCGTATCTTCTAATATATTATGATTCCCCCAAACTAATTTTTCTCTATGGGACTTCTTGGAGTTGAAAAACATTGTGTAATATGAGAGAAATCTCTCTCTCTCTCTCTCTCTCTCTCTCTCTCTCTCGCTCTCGCTCTCTCTCTATCTCTCCCCCCCCACCCACACACATAAGCCCTAAAAACATGAATAGTTGTTTTCCTCTCCCTCTCTAATCCTCCATAAGGGACATGTTACTATAAACGATATAGATTAAACCAATATATATATATATATATATATATAAGACATGAGCTTAGGCTAAACTTAGTTTTAAGAGAGTTTAGGCCTACTACTTGGCTAACGGATCGTACTATGGACCCAATACTAAATAATTAAATTGAATTACGTATAGGTACACATAAATTCCAAATTACAACCCCATAATTTATTTCCTTTATCCATTACATCACAATTAGTTCCATTAAATAATCACAACTCCAATAAAGTTTAATTATCTTAAAATCAGTATAAATAATGAGGTATTGTTCCCAAAGTTAGATAATGCTTAATATGATTCCCCGCGTAAAGTATACTATACCGTATTTGAAAAATTCAATTAATTGATAATTCATTTTCGCCAACTTCTTATGTATTCCTTGATCTTAAACTTAAATTATTTGATACTTTACCAAAATTTAAATCCACGAGCTAGGTTTAAAGGTAAAATAAAGACTTTTAAGTTTATCAATGAGGTATTAGAACCCATAATATCTTTCACCTTCGGATTCCTTTAGAATAGGATATCAGACATATCCATAATGATTTCCCAACTTGTAGAGATTTAATCCAATAGATTGTATTGTACCCATAACAATAAAGCAAAACAACCATGTAGATACTCCAATCCTCATTATGGAGAATATATGAACCTTTTTGAAACCTCGTTAAATTTACCAATGTAACAGCCGGCCTAATTAAATACTAGGTGATTAGACCTTTATTAAATTAACATCAAGGTGAATGGTTGGTTCATTCTCAGCATCACTATCATAAAATAATTATTACCAATATAAACACCCTAAATAATTAAGCTAAGTGTCAAAACAATTTAAAGTCTCATTTTTCCTTTCTTAAGTACCAATATAAAAAAAACATTTTTTTATACCCAACAGTTAAGAGTCACATAAATACTAAGGATGACAATTTACACACAAGAATTAAACCATTTATATAATCCAAACCACGTATAAGAACCATAAATGAAATCATTCTGACAAGAGTTAACTCCCAAGGAGCATTGAACACCGAAAATATAAATGAACATAAATCCTTGACAAGATCTAAATGAAATAGGAAATCGGGCGACACATGCCCTAACTATGAAGATCTAAAGTAGGAAGTGATTCAATGACGAAGTCGTCTAAAGCAAGGGCTTGCAACTCCCACAGAAGCTGCAGCACATCCAATCCAAAGAACCTAAGCATGACTCCCTGTAATACATACATATATATACAAGAGAGAAAGAAATGACAGAAAACGGGTCAGAGCCCGAGTGTAAAATAGTTTAGCAAGTATTTAAAATGCTTACCGGCTAATATCACAACCATGTTAGTATGTGACACTCTCTTGAGAATCCTCATCTCTCATCTAGTGTGCACCTCTAACGTACCTCTAGGACATCCTAGTTATAGATCCCACGCTAACTAGATTAATGACATGTATCCATTCTTTATAGCCCAAATTATTCCCACGTATTAACCTTATAATACATATAATGATGTTATAAACATATATATATATATATCCATTTAGATTCAACATGGATAAGTCCCTTATTAATTCAATTCAACTAAGTGTTTTCACACATAACTATCTTACATTTCTATTTTAGCCACATAGTAGATATCATCATATGTATATATATATACTCACTATATTATATATATACTATACTGCACCCCGAGACACAGCTGCGGTGCTGCATTACTCTGCTATCTTGTCCCAATACATCACGTCGCTGTATAGGGGACTATAGGTTCGGTAAAGATTCCTCGAACCACAAATATCAAATCACAAATAATGGAGGCGAACATAGTTCTCATACCCACGGGTCAGGCACATACCTACATTCCCATAGTCAGCGGACTTATCAACTCACCGATAAGTGTTTCATAGTCCTATGTTCTCGAGCGACAAATAAAAAATTCCATGGATTCATCAGGATATGACTGCCCTCACGCGCAAACCTCCCGTCGATAGCAAATAAGCTAGGTATGTCATGCACAGATACATAATATATGCACAATCACAAAGTCAGACATATAAATATTCATATTTTCCAAATTAGGTTTTCCCACGACCCCTAATTGTTATTATCCATACTCAACACAAATTTTACTCAATTATTTCTCATAATGGATTTGTCTCTTTTATTCTCATTCATTATTTACTTCGTTCTTACTTCTCATCTCTTGAAGTATTCTTTCTCACTAAATATAAATTTCAGTAGGTGTACCCTCACTTACCTTCTAGTCTAAATCTTTCATGAGTCTCAATCTTTTAGTAAACGTACACACAATTCCCAATGTATAAATAACTCCCCGTTAACTCATAATTTCATCTCATATTAATTTCACTCAACGAACTCTACTTAGACCCTATTGTCCCTCTTCATAAACCTTTATACTCTATCAATGATGATCAAGGGTTCCTACGCATTTTAACCGGACTAAACAAAAAGGAAAAAAATATGCAGTTTTCTAGGAGGGGTCGATCGATCGAGGAAAGGGGGTCGATCGATCGATCATCGATCGATCGATGATCTTGGTCGATCGATCGATCAAGCAGTTCTTGCCCAGTTTTCTTCAATTTTCAACCTACGAGTTCAACCATTTTAACCCCTCCAAACCTCTATAATTTCATCCTAAACTCCCATCAAAGTAATCCAAGTGTATAAGCAATGTACATAAACAAGTTCTAATGTAACGACATCAATAAATCCTCAACGAATCAAACAAAAAGGGGTTTAATCTCAAATCTCTTTATACAACCAAATTTTGCATGAATAATCACCACCCTCTATTTTAATCAAGATTTTCTTCCCAAATATCATAATAAATTCATGGGTAATCCTCTACATATGATCAAAATTTTAGACTACATGGGTTCTCCCTACAACTCATATAAATTCTCGTCCAAAATATATAATTTTTCCATTAAAACATATGATTTTCATTCCTAGACTAACATGGAAGGTATATTAACTTGGAATTTAGCAAGATAGATACTTGCCTCGGATTAAAGGGTCTGATTTGTTGATGAAAAATATATGGTTGCGTTCCTCGTCATGCGATCTATGCTTTGGTGGTGGTGGTGATGAAATCGGGTGAGTTCTAGGCCTTGGATTGCTTGAAGACTCTTCACCTTCTTCTCAAATCTCTTCACCTTCTTCTCTAATCACTTCACCTTCTTCTCTAATGGCTGGCTTAGGCTTTGTGTTTGTTAACCCCAAGAGACAACTCTAAATGGCTAATAAATACTAAGAAAATTCTTGGGTTTAATTACCCAAAAATACAAAATGTCTAAAATACCCTCCCGGGGTGTCAATTAGGCCTAAAAATGCCCCGAGATCCAAACTAAACCCCCGAGTACACTTTTCTGACTATCTCGACCCTTCCGGACACTTTGGCGCACTCAAACCGACTATGTGAACGAATTATAATTTATTCACTTTAATAATAATAATTTAGTCCTGACACGACAAAGGCGCGTCCCGAATTAAATTTCCATAATTGCCATTTTATTCACTCGTGAAAATCTTAATAAAATCAATCTCATATATTACTTTACTCATCTAGTAATATTAAAAAAAATTCCAATAATTACTACTTCACATCATGTGAGTAAATATTAAAAATAAATTTCCGGATTAATATTAAATTAATACCTCAAATTAAATTTAATAAAACCCCAATTTTAAAAGCCATAAAAATACAGGGTATTAGATACTTCCCCCCTAATAACGGAATTTCATCCCGAAATTCAGAAAAATAAAGCATAACTGGTAAGGACAACACCAGGTATTAATCTCACATCTCATGTAATTTTCGTCGTACCACCCATACAGTACATTACCGAATACCCCCACTAATGTTATACTCCAAGCCTTACCATTTAGTTTAAATTATCTTGAGTTAAACTTTACCCAATCCATACTATACCATCCTCATGGAAAATTTATGGGGGTAATGATCCTAAGTCATCAAATAACTAAATCTGGAAGTCACAACGTCTACTTTCAGTAACCTCAAGAATACTTACTGTGACACAATTATGGAAAATACTACAATCAAACCATCCAGGACACCCATTCACTCAATGTGCGTACATTCCATCATAAGGTCTAAATTAGTGTGATTCCTCTGTATGGTAACCCTTAATTAACTGACTACTTAGTCTATAATCCGTATTTCTATGATTTCCAAATTCTCATTTGGCGATTTCATTTGCCTCAAATCACGCTACAACTCATAACTCTCTGATTAATATAAATATATAAATATATATAGATGTATAACGGCAAAGATTATAAACTCATATTCTAAAGGCCTAACTTACTTCGACTCCCAACATTCTTTAGTTTCATGCGTGGGGTGTCTCGCAGAGCGAAATCCAAACAAGGAACCCCCCGATACACTACTACCTAAAATAGTTGGTCATCGAAACTCCTCAGGTCCTTAGTCTATAGTATATAACATCCCAACTAGTTTTATCTATTTATAAAAGTCTACTTATTCACTCTTGTATCAAAGACAATACGTTGGATATAACGATCATTCTTGGTCTCATATACAATAAGTCAATCCATGCCGATAATCATATCCTACTCGGATATGTCTATAACAAGTAAATCCCCGATAAAATTAAACTCACTTTTTGATATATACAAGAAAATAATAGGCGACCCCTACCCATCGGTGAGTCTACATAAATAATAATGCCAAAAGCCAAGTCTAGTAACCCTATGGTCCACACAATTCTAATAGCTACAAATGAATATGAGGTCCTAATAACAATCATTATGCGCCCCATAATTCCATAGATAGCAAACGTACCCTCATTCATGGGTGGTGGTTGTTGACTCCCACTATTATAACTTTGCTCCGAGGAGTCAAGAAAAATTTTACCCCAAATTTTCAGTTTTAGTTAACCACACTCCACTATATGTCCAAGCCTTTGAATATATTCCCTTCATTGGGTAACACCAAATTTACGCATTTCTAGGACTTCTACTGATGACTCTCCTCAATTTTCCATTTGACCCTCTCCCAAGCGTACTATGTTGGGTGAGTCTAATTTGGCATCACCTTCGACTATAGCAGCACTTGGAATTTGTAGGCTGCATCCTAACCGTCTTTACAGTCCTGGCCTCTCGTGCCATACTAGGGGTGGCCTCGACTACGCTCATCATCCTCGAACATACTTCATAACCTCCAAAGTACGACCTTCGCAATTCGTCCAATGGCCCCCATCTACCATACTTCTTGTACAAACACACCCGAACGCAAATAAGACTCACTAATATATACGTTATAGCAGTAGAACTGAATCTTACTATTGAAATCAACAATCCTAATCATAGGGCTCTATATCAAACAATGTAACGCTCAGCTGAAAGTATAGTAAGCCATACAGACCCTAAAGGACTCTAGAACCTGATGCTCCGATACCACCTGTAACACCCTGCCTAATTAAATCCCCGGTGATCAGTCCTTTGTTAAATTAACATCAACGTGAACGGTTGGTTCATTCTCAGTATCACTGTCGTAAAATAATTATTACCAATATAAACACCCTAAATAATTAAGCTAGGTGTCAAAAGAATTTAAAGTCTCATTTTTCCTTTCTTAAGTACCAATATAAAAAAAACATTTTTTTATACCCAACAGTTAAGAATCACATAAATACTAAGGATGGCAATTTACACACAAGAATTAAACCATCTATATAATCCAAACCAAGTATAAGGACCATAAATGAAATAATTCTAACAAGAGTTAACTCCCAAGGAGCATTGAATACCGAAAATATAAATGAACACAAATCCTTGACAAGATCTAAACGGAATAGGAAATCGGGCGACACATGCCCTAACTATCAAGAGCTAAAATAGGAACTGATTCAATGACGAAGTTGTCTAAAGCAAGGGCCTACAACTCCCACATAAGCTGCAGAACATCCAATCCGAAGAACCTAAGCATGACGCCCCTGTGGCTGGGCAACTGTAATACATACATATATATACAAGAGAGAAAGAAATGACAGAAAACGGGTCAGAGCCCGAGTGTAAAACAATTTTAAAAATAGTTTAGCAAGTATTTAAAATGCTTACCGGCTAATATCACAACCATGTTAGTATGCGACACTCTCTTGAGAATCCTCATCTCTCATATAGTGTGCACCCCTAACGTACCTCTAGGACATCCTAGTTATAGTTCCCACGCTAACTAGATTAACCACATGTATCCATTCTTTATAGCCCAAATTATTCCCACGTATTAACCTTATAATACATATAATGATGTTATAAACATATATATATATATCCATTTAGATTCAACATGGATAAGTCCCTTATTAATTCAATTCAACTAAGTGTTTTCATACATAACTATCTTACATTTCTACTTTAGCCACATAGTAGATATCATCACATGTATATATATATACTCACTATATTATATATATACTATACTGCACCCCGAGACACAGCTGCGGTGCTGCATTACTCTGCTATCTTGTCCCAATACATCACGTCGCTGTATAGGGGACTATAGGTTCGGTAAAGATTCCTCCAACCACAAATATCAAATCATAAATAATGGAGGCGTACATAGTTCTCATACCCACGGGTCACGCACTTACCTGTGTTCCCATAGTCAGCGGACTTATCAACTCACCAAAAAGTCTTTCATAGTCCTATGTTCTCGAGCGACAAATCAAAAATCCCATGGATTCATCAGGATATGACTACCCTCACGCGGAAACCTCCCGTCGATAGCAAGTAAGCTAGGTATGTCATGCACAGATACATAATATATGCACAATCACAAAGTCAGAAATATAAATATTCATATTTTCCAAATTAGGTTTGCCTACGACCCCTAATTGTTATTATCCATAATCAACACAAATTTTACTCAATTATTTCTCATAATGGATTCGTCTCTTTTATTCTCATTTATTATTTACTTCGTTCTTAGTTCTCATCTCTTGAAGTATTCCTTCTCACTAAATATAAATTTCAGTAAGTATACCCTCACTTACCTTCTAGTCTAAATCTTTCACGAGTCTTAATCTTTTAGTAAATGTAAGCACAATTCCCAATGTATAAATAACTCCCCATTAACCCATAATTTCATCTCATATTAATTTCACTCAATGAAGTCTACTTAGACCCTATTGGTCCTCTTCATAGCCCTTTATACTCTATCAATGATGACCAAGGGTTCCTACGCATTTTAACCGGACTAAACAAAAAGGAAAAACATATGCAGTTTTCCAGGAGGGGTCGATCGATCGAGGAAAGGGGGTCGATCGATCGATCGATCAATGATCTTGGTCGATCGATCGATCAAGCAGTTCTTGCCCAGTTTTCTGCAATTTTCAACCTACGGGTTCAACCATTTTAACCCCTCCAAACCTCTATATTTTCATCCCAAACTCCCATCAAATTATCCAAGTGTATAAGCAATGTACATAAACAAGTTCTAACGTAACGACATCAATAAATCCTACGAATCAATCAAAAAGGGGTTTCATCTCAAATCTCTTTATAAAACAAAATTTTGCATGAATAATTACCACCCTCTATTTTAATCAAGATTTTCTTCCGAAATATCATAATAAATTCATGGGTAATCCTCTACATATGATCAAGATTTTAGACTACATGGGTTCTCCCTACAACTCATATAAATTCTCTTCCAAAATATATAATTTTTCCATTAAAACATATGATTTTCATTCCTAGACTATCATGGAAGGTATATTAACTTGGAATTTAGCAAGATAGATAATTGCCTCGGATTCAAGGGTCTAATTTGTTGATGAAAAATATATGGTTGTTTTCCTCGTCATACGATCTACGTTTTGGTGGTGGTAGCGATGAAATCGGGTGAGTTCTAGGTCTTGGATTGCTTGAAGACTCTTCACATTCTTCTCAAATCTCTTCACCTTCTTCTCTAATCACTTCACCTTCTTCTCTAATGGATGGCTTAGGCTTTGTGTTTGTTAACCCCAAGAGACAACTCTAAATGGCTAATAAATACTAAGAAAATTCTTGGGTTTAATTACCCAAAAATACAAAACGTCTAAAATACCCTCCCGGGGTGTCAATTAGGCCTAAAATCTCCGATATCCAAGCTAAATCCCCGAGTACACTTTTCTGACTATCTCGACCCTTTTGGACACTTTGGCGCACTCAAACCGACTATGCGAACGACTTATAATTTATTCACTTTAATAATAATAATTTAGTCCTGACATGACACAGGCGCGTCCCGAATTAAATTTCCATAATTGCCATTTTATTCACTCATGACAATTTTAATAAAATCAATCTCATATATTACTTTACTCATCTAGTAATATTCAACAAATTTCCAATAATTACTGTCTCACATCATGCGAGTAAATATTAAAAATAAATTTCCGGATTAATATTAAATTAATACCTCAAATTAAATTTAATAAATCCCCAATTTTAAAAGCCATAAAAATACAGGGTATTACAACCAAGTCTAACATATTTAGCACGTTTCCGTTCAATACATTCCTCATGCACCGATATGATCCTCCACAAACTATCAGGAAGACAGGGTCCCATAGTTAAGATAAACTAATAAGTTTGTACTCAAAGCTTCACTAATGCATAGTCCTAATCTTTTGTGATCAAGACCGACCTAACTCACCAAAATTTTAACTAAGTTCAATTGATTGATATGTATACTGATCAAGCGTGAAAAGTGGCGCCGGTCAGGACGCCGATCGTTGAATTCATTTCACCGCGTTAATACAAAAACCTAAATTACGACTACACTTGCAATACAAGTATAGCGGTAAGTCGGGTATCGAATCCACAGGAAATGTTTGTATAGCTCGTAATCGATTAATCAATTAAAGAATAAAAGTGCAAAATGGTGATGTGTGCTAGTAAATAAAAGAAAAGAGAGAAGTTAAGTCTAAATAAAGTAAAAGTGAGGATCGGGATAGCATCCAACCATACTTATCAAAACAACTACTAATCAAGATTCCGGCTCGAAATCTATTTAACCGACACAATCAATTAAGCATAAACATCACACAATAAGGAATTCAATCCAAAGTTGCGAGATTAAACATTTAACAGAAAATGGTCACACGTGGATTAAATTCGAATTATCGCTATAAACACTAACATTGCATGACAGAGAAAGTTAAATTCATAATAATTCAACTTTAATACGCGTGGGTTCAATTAAATGCAATTTTGCACAAAACCTAATTTTCGGAGCTCGGGGCCCGTTAATGGAGTAACGAAATCCCGACCCTATTTATCTAAGGGTAATACATGAATTAAACTAATTTATACTAATTAAACTAGGAAAGCAAGAAATAAAGCAAGTAAACTAATTTATAAAGCAAGAAACTAAGTTACAAAGCAAGGAAAATAAAGAACAAAATTATATTAAAGGAGATGATAATGAATAATTCAATCTTACAAAACTAAATGGATGTTACCCCAAGAAAAGAAGAAGATGAGCTCTCAAAACCAAACCCTAACCTAAAATGTCTTCTAAAACTAAGTATCTCTGATATTACAACAAAAATCCCTTATATAGTAAGTTGTGAGAAAAGAAAAGAAGAAAGAAAAGAAAAGAAAAATATCTCAAAAAAATAAGGGATCGATCGATCGACCCATTTGGTCGATCGATCGATGGCAAAAAATCAAGCCCACTGTCTCCCACAATTTCTGAAATAAAGAGGGATCGATCGATCGATGTTTTTGATTGATCAATCAATCAAGTAGGTGTGAGCCTACAGCATTCCTTTTCCTTCACTTATCCCCTCTTTTGGTTTCATTATTTTTGTCTTTCGCCAAAAGTGCCGTAACTTCTCCGTTAGGTATCTGAATTGTGCACCGTTCATAGCTACGCGAAGCTTGCGAGGAGGCATACAACTTCCGTAAAGATGATGGGCCAGGTGACCAAAATGTGAAGTGACTTAACTACCCTTGAACGTGCGATTGCGTACATAACTTGTGCGGAATGTGTCTGAACTCCATTCTTAGTACCTAAATACCTACAAAAGACCAATTATACCTCGTATAGAATGTTAACAATATAAATCGGGTTGTCTAGTTAACGGGCTCAAATATAGAGATTAAGGCACCCGAGGGGGCTAAAATGCGTAGGTTCGAGAGATGATCACCCCCCCCTAACTTACACATTGCTAGTCCCTAGCAATGAAATAGGTTGCAACAAGAACTACAAGCAAACCAAAAGAAGGATAAGTACAAAAATATGGTATAAATGCATAAGGCCACTTTCACGGGAGATTCGATTGCATTTAGCATATGCATTAACCCGTTAAACCCCTAGGTTACCCTAGTGGACGAGTGTTGTCTCGTGAGGGTTTTCAGGGATGAAACCCACAAACATCATACAGTTTCCTCAAAATATGTCCAAACCAAGATGCGATAAGCCCAACAATAACGAAAACGATTTCATACGCATTATTAGAATATTGAACGGATTCAAACAAAAGTCCAAATCATTGACATTATAGAATGCACCTCATAAAATTAAAACTTTAAAATGTGGGAGGGGAGCGAGCACATGCAAAATATGATTTGGCAAAAACTTAAATAACTCGGATACTAAATATTAAAGCATGCATATAAGTCAATCCTCACGGGCATTACACTCATAAAATGAATTCACTTAAAACGGGGAGGTAACACACGGGATATGCGGGCATAATGAGTAAATGTAAGTGGAAACTAGGCCGCACACATGTCACAAATGAAGAACGCTATATAGAAAATAAAAATTGTAATCTGAGTGAAAGATACTGCACATATTAACCATGGCGAAATGTATTTTCACAGACTATCAAAACTATTTAAACCTTTGAATTACATCTACTTAAGATCACATAGGACTTTAATAGGGTTGTAAAGTAGGCTAGGCTAGGGTACAAAATGGAAGACATGTATATACGGATTCAAAGGTGTTTGGGGATGAAACTCGGGATAATGGGAAAAAGTGGGCAATTTCAAAATTGGACAAATGATTTCCAAACGAGCATTAGATATAACAATCGAGAGAGTAACAAGGATTATTAAATCACTATAGACAATATATACAAATTTCTCTTTCGTTTTCTTTTCTTCTTTTTCTCACTTTTTCTTTTATTTTCTTTTATTTTCAACTTTCTCTTTTTCTTCTTTTTTCACAACACTTTCTTCTTTTACCACTCTTTTCATGCTCAAATTGCAACCACAAAACAAAAATATCATTCAATCCCAAGTAAACAATCCAAACAGGGGTATGTAGGGTAATATGTATGGTATGAAACTCCAATTTGGAGTTGGTTAGGGGATTTTGGGTAATGAAATGAAAGGCTAGTATTTAGGCTCAAGTGGCTTGACTAGGGAACATATAAAAGGTGAGGTCAAGGTCATATGGGTGATATACAAAGATGGACTATGATCATTTCATGAAGTTTACGCAATTCTCAAGTCAAAACAATATATGAAAATCATGCTCAAGTAATACATTTCAAGAATGAACTCAATTATTGAACGGTCAATGAAAGAATAAAGAGATTACCAACGGCTGTAATATTTTCAAAGAGGAAAGAATAGTGTATACACTCACAAATGAAGATAAGTCTCTAATCTCACTTTGGTGTAAGTATATACAATGTAACGAAAGATTATCGGGTTATAAAAATCTTAAACCAAATCAATATAACAAGAAAAACGCATGTGCTCAAGGGATAAAGTTTAATTCATGAAGTTATTCATAATCTCAATAAGTGAGGGCTAAAGTTTAATAACTTCTAAAATTGAGAACATGCATTGTTGAGTTGTCAATTGGATAGGGAAATTATTAAAATTTATCATCGAAAACAAGAGCAAAATGCCCAAAAAGGAGAAAAAAGAAACAAAATCTTTTTGAAAATTTTGAAATTTTCTATAGAAAACTACGTAACTAACATGTGAGAAAAAACATGGACACTACCAATGAATGGATAGAATATACCACACCCCTAACTTAAAACCTGACATTGTCGTCAATGTTAATTAAGAACCAAGTTTAAGAAGGAGAAGAGCGACATTACCCAAAATGGAGCGATCTCCGGAAAGTGCGAGTTCGATGATTCTACAAAACAAGTTAGTAACAAGCATAGAAAAAACAAATAACAAAAAATTAACTAATTACACTAGACTAAAATAAAAAGAAAGAAAGAATAAAAAGCTAACTTTATACAACCTACTATTTAGGCTTCACACTAACTATACACTAGAAGTCTTAATTTTTGAGCGTCCACCCAAAAGACGATTTGACTTTGAAAGATCCACGGCGGACCCTCCCTTTCATGAATGCCTCCCAGAATATAGGAATTCCATTCAAACAATGGAATGCATGTGGGTGGTGGAAAAGTTGAACCATCCCCAATTAAAAATTTGAGAGGAAGGATGGGGGATTTGGATAGGACAAGTGACAAATACATAGGGGGACAAAAAAAAACTGAATTTTCTCTTTTTCAATTGGAATGGGAGGGGGCGCACATGGAGGCAAAGATGCCTTCATGGAGAGCAACTAGAGCAAGTACTCCTCGTCGATGAAAGGGTTGAACGTTTTAAAGTTCGGCACCGATTCATCGGATACTTGAGACGGTATGATAACGGAGAATGAAAGGGGGGGGGGGGGGGGAGAAATTCAAACTCATGAGATGAGTTATCGTCGCTCAAAGTTGGAATTTCAAAGGAGATAGGATCATTTTCAATGAAACTTTATTCTTTGGGATCCAAAGACGAAATCATTTCATTTCAAATGAATACTGCATTGATTTCATCCTCGCTTTCATTATCTATTAAAACATGGGCCAAGTCAAGAATGGTTTGTTCCAAAGTAGGCATAAAATCCTCATTTGGTTCAAAACATTCCTCGACTTCAAAAGTTTCGAAAGAAAATTGATCCTCGAATTCAAATAATAAATCCAATTCATGTTCCCACAGACAATTTTCTTCCCGATATTAGTCTTCATACCTCTCATTCTTAAGCATGAGCAAACCCTCACCGAAAGTCATAGGCCAAGGTGCGGATTCTTGGAAATGAGAAGTTTGAGAATTATTATCGGAACTATGCTCAAACTCATTATTATAAGAATTTTGAAAGCTATAGCTTTTAGTTTCAACATTCATATTATAAGGAATTAGAGGCCCAAAATCATTATCATCCTCCTCAAAATACACGCACTCCAAAGCTTGACTTTTGTAACACTCGCCCAAAGTCATTTTTGAATTTGCAATTTTTTGCGACTCTAAGTATTGACAAAAAGTCAAAGGAGTACGGGGATTTTGAGAATTATCATAATGATTACCAAAATGATTGGAATGAGACATGCTTACCCCAAAGATTTCTAGAAATGGCTATTTCCACGAAGATGACGTGCGCACGGCAAAATTCAAGAGTTTCTAGGCGCTCAAATGTAGAAGTCCTGTAAAAAAGTTTAAAAGAAAGAATACAAATACAAAAGAAAGAAACTACGAACTAATAAGACAATTACAATCTATAACAAAATAGTCCCCGGCGATGGCGCCATTTTGATCAAGCGTGAAAAGCGACGTCAGTCAGGACGTCGATCGTTGAATTCGTTTCACCGCGTTAATACAAAAACCTAAATTACCACTACACTTGCGATACAATTATAGCGGTAAGTCGGGTATCGAATCCACAGAGAATGTTCGTATAGCTCATAATTGATTTATCAATTTAGGAATAAAAGTGCAAAAGGGTGATATGTGTTAGGAAATAAAAGAAAATAGAGAACTTAAGTCTAAATAAAGTAAAGGATTGTGATAATATCCAACCATACAGATCAAAACAACTACTATTCAAGATTCTGGCTCGAAAGCTATTTAACCGACACAATCAATTAAGCATAAACATCACACAATAAGGAATTTAACCCAAAGTTGCGAGATTAAACATTTAACGGAAAATGGTCACACGCGGATTAAATTCAGATTATCACTATAAACACTAACATTGCATGACAGAGAAATTTAAATGCATAATAATCCGACTTTAATACGCGCGGGTTCAATTAAACGCAATTTTGCAAAAAACCTAATTTTTAGAGCTCGGGGCCCGTTAATGGCGAAACGAAATCCCGACCCTATTATCTAAGGGTAATACATGAATTAAACTAATTTATACTAATTAAACAAGGAAAGCAAGAAATAAAGAAAGTAAACTAATTTAGAAAGAAAGAAACTAAGTTACAAAGCAAAGAAAATAAAGAACAAAACTATATTAAAGGAGATGATAATGAATAATTCAATCTTACAAAACCAAATGGATGTCACCCCAAGAAGAGAAGAAGCTGAGCTCTCAAGACCAAACCCTAACCTAAAATGTCTTCTAAAACTAAGTATCTCTGATATTACAACAAAAATCCCTTATATAGTAAGTTGGGAGAAAAGAAAAGAAGAGAAAAATATCTCAAAAAAAGAGGGGATCGATCGATCGACCCATTTGGTCGATCTATCGATGGCAAAAAATCAAGCCCATTATCTCCCACGATTTATAAAATAAAGAGGAATTGATCGATCGATGGTTTTTATCTATCGATAGATCAAGAAGGTGTGAGCCTCCTGCATTCCTTTTCCTTATCTTCTCCCCTCTTTTGGTTTCATTATTTTTCTCTTCCGCCAAAAGTGTCGTAACTTCTTCGTTAGGGATCTGAATTGTGCACCGTTCACGGCCACGATAATCTTACAAGGAGGGATACAACTTCTGTGAAGATGATGGTCTAGGTGACCAAAATGTGAATTGAATAAATTGCCCTTGAACGTGCGATTGCGTACGGAACTTGAGCGGAATGCGTCGAAACTCCATTCTTAGTACCTAAATACCTACAAAAGCCCAATTATACCTCATATAACATGTTAACAATATAAACCGAGGTTGTCTAGTTAATGGGCTCAAATATAGAGATTAAGGCACCCGAGGGGGCTAAAATGCATAGGTTCGAGAGATGAAATACGCATTATTTGCGTATTATCATATACCGTGAAACCAAATTTATTTCAACCGAAATAATTATGTATGATGACAACACATATAATATTTGATGACACTTAATTATCTTATATCTAATATACTTGAGATTGAAGCAAACAATTAATACATTATGAGATATGTTACAACATTCCTTCCATGCAACCATGGAAATATTCCCATGCAATAGAATGAATATTCAAGGCATTCCTTAAACCCTAGAAAGTTCATCATTCAAGCTTCAAAATAAGATCAAGATAAGCCATACATACAAGAAATCTCATTATAATACCACATAAACCAATCAATAAAGCAAGATCATGATCATCTCAACATCACATAACATGTGAAGATCACGATCAAGAAAGCATGCTCTCGAAACATATCACAAAGTAACATCTCACATCTCAAGAATTTTAGAATAATTTTCAAAAGGCAAGAATATCATTGCTCAATATATTGATGTACTTTAGGAACTATTGTACAAAGGTAAAGAAACTTGTTTGATCTTGTATATGCTCAAAAGATACTTCCCCAAACCTACCTAAAACCATCCTAAACCTACCCAAATCATTGATGCAAAACCTATCAACATAATGCTTTAAACCACAGAGTAGTAGGCGAGTAAAAGTAATTTTAGTCAACCCAAAGTACAAGTCCATTAGACTAAATATTTCCCTAGATCCCACTAAAATAGGCCATCTTAATCTGATTTTGACAAAGGAGGTTTTAGGTGACTAAAATAATATTTTAGTCTAGTAAAAGTATTTACAAACTCTAAATCCAATAATGGATAGTTTTAAAATCAAATTATAAGTTAAGTCTTATTGCCTTACTACCCTCATACGGCTAGTTGCTTATTTTAAGTCTATAACACTTAATCATAAAACAACAATACCATTAGTAAAGTTACAATTGAATCTTATGTCAATATCCCAAATTATCTAAGAGGGAGAAACCAAGGCCCAAACCCATTTCAACCAAGAAACTCCATTGAAGTCATGCTTCAACCCAAAACCCATTTATTCTTCAATCATCATCAAAAATCACTCTGTAGCAAAGTTGTAAACCCAATACCCACTTGTGCTAAATATTTAACCCAAAACCCGTTTGAGCATCATACTTGGCATTCTTGTTTGTTTACTTTCCTAGAGAGAAAAAGTATACCCATTTCACCATTGTTTTAGTAAAGCTATTTTTCTTTACATTTTATTAGTGGATCTCATTATTATGACTTATGGTTGACTTCATTTTATTTTCACAACAAGTAATGCCATTATTACGATGACTCAAGGCATTTAAAGACCTTAGGCTCTTGCGTGGATATCTCTTATGCAAGGACGATTTTAGCATCTTGTTGGTTTCAATTTTGTAAAGTGTTGTTCCTTGTAAGGATTTTGGTTCTGACTTAAGTGAATCAGAGATAGTGAAGTACATAAGTACGATCTCGAGCATGGACGTAGGCAAGGGCTGAACCACTTTAAATTCTCCCTAATTTCTCTCTTTATCTCTCTCTCTCTCTCTCTCTTTGTCTCCCTCTATCTATCTCTCTCTCTTAACTACTTATGCATACTGTTGATTAATTTTTTACACTTGATTTGATTTACCATATTGAAATTAATCCCTACATGGAGTTAAGAATGTTTGAAATTTCCAATTATACCCAATTCATTGCCTCCCTCTCTTGGATATATTTTGATACCAACCATTGATATCAGAGCCTAGCTCATAAATACTTATTTTGAAACGTATATTTTGATTATATAGATCATAATAACAATTACATGTATATCTCAAATACTTTTGTAAAAAAAATTATGTAACGATGTTTTCTAGAGATTATTTTAAACTTTGGATAGTTAAAACCTTGTACATAATCCAATCACTTGATTATTATGCTTGGGAAATAATTAATGATAGAAACTCATCTCTTCATGACATATTACGCAATGAAAAGAAAATGTATTTAAATAAAGAGTGAGTTATAATATTGTTCTCATCTCTCTATAAAGTTTCTTCAGGGATGGTTACCGATTACATATATGCCAACGCAATTTTGGATATCCTCTCAAAGGAATACCTTGACGAAACGAACAGTAGTGAAACATATACCGTCACAACATCAATGCCACTAATTCAAATTCAAGAAAGTGAGGAGTAAGAATAAACCTTTCTCCTTTAATAAAAAGATACAAAAGTAATGAAACTTCAAAAACTCCAAATGTCACAAGGAATGGAAGTATTAGCGAGGAATGTTCTTGTTATTTTCTCGCCTAAATGTTGGTACAGACGATGAAAAATCATAGTGTTATTCATTTTCTAACAAAGATCATGAGAAGATCAACTTTCCTCAAATGGTATACCAATCAATTCTCAAAAGATGACATAAAATATGCAGTTGATAAATTTGACAATATCTATCAACGTAGCATAATAAGCTATAAAAAATATAACAGATTTTCACATGAGAATGAAATATATTAACAAAACATTTCTATTGAGAAATAAATAACGTATTTCGGAAAATAAAAAACTTAAACAAAAAAATAAATTTAACAAATAAAATTAAAAATCAAGAGCCCAAATAACCACATGACTTCTCACTGCATAATAAAAATCTTAAATTTAAAGAAGAAGTAAAATATCTCAAACCTAATTTTAGTAAATACGAATGAAGTGGTCACATTTTAAAATTGACCACTGAACAATTAGAAAGGAGGTCGGGTAAGGAAGTTCTAAGGTCCACAAAATTTAGAAATTTGCTAGACTAACTCAAACAAATGGACAATCAACTTAGGACAATCCTTGAACAAATTTTTTTCTGTATAATCGAAAATTTGTCAAACTAACTTCAACAAACATTAAATAAACTTAGGACAATCCTTGAACAAACAAATAAATTAGAAGCTTATTTTTTGTATATAGGGTAAAAATAAAAGTCACACTTGTGTAAACTATCCAACTAAAACCTCAATTATTCCCCGTAAGAAAAGGGTTCCGCCGAACAAAATTCAAAGGAATAATCTATTCTGCAAATACACACGACATCAAATTACGCATCATTTAAATTCCTCAAAAAGAAAAACATTTCAAAATCATTTCAAAACATTAAACAATCCCAAGGGATACTATAATCGCCCATATGGTTTCATCCAATATGAACACATGAACTTAAAAGGAGAAAGATTGAATAAACAACTAGGAATAAATATCTTATCTAATCAAATAAATAGTTCTTTCATGAACTAAAATAACTATATGGTAAGAAATATGAAACCAAGTTACATAAATATTACTAATAATCAACCTTATTTTTAAGTAATCATTACCCTAAAAAAATCAAAAGTATCTTTTCATATCACATTAATCAAAGTTCACTTAAGTTCCAAGGATTCAACCCCTTTTTCATGCCTACAAATAGGATTTAAAGAATATTCATCATCACCCAAAAGACCACACTTTTGCACCTATAAAATCACCCCTAAAAGCACAAATGCTGACACTTTTAATCGGGTAAACGAGAGTTTTAGTAGACTAAAAGATGATTACTCAAAGCCATGTGCATGTCCAAGCCCTCAAATGATTCCCCATTCCCAAAAACTCATATTCCATTCACTTATATCTGATTTAAAATATTCTATTTCAACTAATCCTTCACACTCAAAAAAATCTTTGCATTATCTTACATTTTTGCCTTTAAAATTTAAAAAATCTTCATAACTGAACATGGAACTTGAAGGTCCAAGCAATACCATTGTCCAAATTCCATTGCATAACTAAAATGACCAATCTTTCTAAACTAAAATGGTGAATTTTATTTCAATAGAGATTCTAGTCATCGTACCACATAATAAGGGAGGTTCCACTCCATTATTTCTCTTAGGAATGAACTTATCCACTCCTCTAATGCTCTTAGGAATGAACTTCCACATATTCGTAGGTTGTTACTCATCCAAGGGTGATTAAGATTTTTGTAAACATTGGAGATTATTTTTTTCAACATCCCCGGAGTGTTCTACTCAAAGCTCTTAACGAAACAAAATGTTTTCAAATATTCTATTTTATTATGACCCATTCTCATATCCCAAAACCTTTTTAATGATCTTTTTAGACTTCCCAGTGGTGGTCTATATCTCTATTCCATCCACAAATGGATCAACAATCAAAACTTCAGAATTGTTATGGCTATGAACTTCTTGGTCAATGAACAAGTTATTAACTCTTCACAATTCTAAATACACTACACTCGTATCTCTTCCACTTCTCTAGTCATCTAGAACATTGTTAGAAAATTCATTCTTCCCCAATTGGGACAATAGTCTGCTATCCCAAAAGTAAATGCCTTCCTAAATTAGTGTATCCAAAAACATATCAACATCAACCTCTCTATCTCATAATAAAATATATGCCAACCACTCACAATAGTAGTAGAAGTTATCTTCCCTATAGTATGAATATGAATTGAATGTTTCATGATTTTAACGTTCCAATGGTCTCTCCGAAACCATGCATATCCATATTTGAACGACCCATTTCTCACCTCGAGACTCTTGTAAGTCTCAAACTCTCCAAATACAATAAAAACTAGTAATCCGTCCATATAAGCCTAAACTAAATGATTGAAATAATTTATGAAAACCACTAGGTTGATCGTATTGAAAACCAAAAGGAAAATATATTTTTCGACCTCCAAAGTCAAATCGGCACCTCCAAACCTAATGACATAAATATTATTAACCACTCCCTCAAAGTAGACCATCTTTACTCCTATATTAAAATAGAAGTCTCCACACTCCACTCAAACCAAGTACAATCAGCTAACTCCATCAATGAACTTTCAATCCAATTTATAACACATGTGAATTTTTAAAAGGACCTTTGGAATAACAACACAAATTAATGGTACTCATGGATGTCACAACACCCCATGCACTCTCCAAATCCATATTATCTAATATTTTAAATCAACAAAATGTTTGATTTTCCAATGGAAAATATTACTCCTCCACCGAATGCTATGGATGGTATCCCTTAAGTCCGTCCAATTCGAAAAATGACACCATATAAATGGAGATGAAACCATAATTCCTCCTTCAAAATATCACATATATCACCCCACCTATCCCTATTACTAGCAGATTCTATTATGTTTGTAATTAGATCCCCTTTTTTATTAATGGAAGTACGTGATGTCTTGGGTTTCGATTCACCTTATCTATTCATGTATCATACAATTGAAATTATGAAATCTATGCCTAAAACTTGTCACTCTCATAGATTCTAACCAAAATATGTTAAAACAAAATTTTCAAAGTGAAAAAATGCCATCTTTACATCATATTCTTCATAAATAATATGACTCACTTGTCATACTAGGTAAAAATTCACCAACATAACAAAAAATTACCCCTCCTTAAACACACTCACATATATAACATTTGAATGATTCCATAAAATTATAAAAATAATATTGGATTAACATTGCTCCAAATCCATGCATTCTTTTCCACTTCATGTCCTAACCCATATTTGGAGTCCATGATCAAGAGAGTAAAAGAGGATACAATCTATTTGGTGTAATCCCCCGTGATTTTAAAATGTAAAATCTATTGTGAATTAAAAATTTTGGATAAATTAAAGTTTTTTGTAAATTGATTATTTTCTTACTTAAAAATGTTAACCTTGATTTGTACAAAAAGGTTTTTTTATCCGAATTGAAATTGGGTTCAAAATCGAAGAGTTTTGCATTTTATAAAAAAAATAGGAGAAGTTCGATTTTGTATGAAATCTGAACCGGTTAGGAAATCCGGCGAACCGTTTCTCTTTACCCGTTTGCAAAAATAAAACTTTTTTATTTTATAGTTTATTTATGACTCAAACACGTTTCTGGTATAAAAACAAAAAGGCTTAGGTTTAGGGTTTTTAAAACACATTTTAGCCTTGTTTAAAAGTAGTAGTCTCCCATAAATTTCATCCTCTCTTTTCTTCAAAACCTAAACCCATTAAAAAAAAAACTTTCAACCTAAGATTTGAAGGTCTAAACCAAGATTTCTCAAGAACAACCAAGAAGGTGTCTTCACTATTTTCTTGAGAGGAACGCAACCATCTGATCATATTTACAAATTAATTTTTGCAAGCATGAATACTTATATTGTTCCCGTTTAGTATTATGACTTTTAAATGTCGCCTAAACACTAATAATCGTTGTTTTCTTATAATAAATTAGAGATACTAATTAGGGAAAGTGAAATTAAACTTGGGGCTGTTTTTATTCAAATCACCAATACGAACGAAGACTTAAAATTATCGCATGCTTAGATTAGAGGTTGGGATTCCATTAGAATATATAGACATTCACATGTCAAAATAAATCTTTTGAACTTTATAAATTGAATTTGACTCGTAAAATCATGTTATTTATGTGTTTCTTGAAGAATGGAAATTTATGGTTATATTCCCCCTAAATATGCATGTGAATGTTAATTATATAAGTTGTTGAAAGACAAATTATTTAATTAATATTATACTTAAATGAACATAATTTTGATAAGTACTAATCTTGTGATTAATTAAAAGAATGGTTGTGATAGGTTGAAAATATGCCTTGTGTGATCAGTAGTTATGTTAATATTCGACACCGCGGGGACGAAAGATTTTTTGGGGTAGCTATGCTTTAACCTAATTTTAGGTTTCTTGTCAGGTATGGAGCTAGTAGATAGGTCTGTGTTGTTGTAACACTTTCTAGGTATGGGACTAGCGGGTGTAGATTTTTACGGATGGTTAATTCCGAGGTGGGGCTGAATTTTGCGTCATTTGAGTTGGTTCATTAGCTTAGATATGAGACTGGTTGTAGTTATTGGTAGGTATTCTTCCTTAATGCTAGGTTAGGATATACTTGTGTTTTGTGGATCTCTAGGCATGGGACTAGGGATGGCTTGAGAATTTATGCTCACTTAAAGGGTGGGGATAATTGAAAATAATGGGAGCTAAAGAAAGTTTATAATTAATGAAATACCCCACCATAATATTTAATTTAAAATTGTGTATAAATTTTAATAAAGTGAGGCTTGGTTATAATTTTAGAAAATTTGTGGGTAAGCGTTGGAATTTTGAGAAAAGAATGAGATGGGGGTCATTTGAACAATGAGGGGAGTATTTCGAATGAGAGGTTAGGGTCATTCGAAGAAAAGGATCAAACAAGCTTCGAACAAGACCCCACTGCGTAACTTTTAAGGTTCATTTGAAGGTCATTAGAAGCCAAGGGTAGAATGCGATGCCATTGTTGTCCGAACGAGGCTCAATGTCGTTCGAACGATGCACTTTGAAAATTTTAGATCTGACTGCCCTTGCATGTTGTCACGTTTTTGGCCCTCATATTGTTGAGCTGTCAAAATTTGGTGAGCCCAGATGGGAAAACACGAGATTTTTGGTGTTTAATAATTTTTATATGGATTGGTTTGGGGCTCCTTTGGGTCATTTGAAGTTCGAAGAAGCAAAAGAGAGAAGAGGTGGTCTTCCACCATGTTTGGACACCTCTCTCCACCATTCCACCACCATAAATCACCTTGTTCGTATTCCCCCATATTTAAGACTAATACACCCATTTTATCCATTATTGAAGTAGAGATACAAATTTTGGAGTAAGGTTGGGGGATTTTAAATATGCAAATGGAATCTTTTATGAAGTTTAAAAAGTTTGAAAGGATTTTGCTTAGAGATTAATTGGAGAACATATGGAGCAAATAGGGGATGAACTTATTAAACCCTTGAGGTCACCTTTGGAGGTAGGGGTTGCTCCTCCTACACCAACTTTCAACCACCATTTGGAGTCTTTATAGGTGGAAAAACTCTACTCTTGATACTAAGCCTCTTTTGTATATTTATAGTCTTGTTGTTAAATTATACGAGTATGATGAATTTGATACATGATGAGTTTCAAGTAAATTGGTATTTAACATTTTTATGGATAATTTAAAGTAAATTGAATATTTTAAAGTTTTCTTGAAAAATAAAGTTTGGGATTTGTAAAAAAATGGCAAATTTCTAGAAGTTGAGTTAAACATTTTATGTAATAAAATGTTTTCAAATGATAGTTATCTTCGCATAACATTTTGGTGAAATAAGATTCCAATGTTTCTTGCAAAAATGTAGATTTTAGAAAAGTTGGACATTTGCTTAGCTTTAAAGAATAAAAAATGTCTCTTAGTCTTATAACTAGCATACTTTTGAAGTAATACGAATTTCTAGATTAAATTGTATGTTTGACTCATGCAATAAGATTTTTAGATTAAATCCAGCTTCTTATGCATATAAACTTGTAATATCTTAATGACGAACACATAAATAAGTTTAAAGAAGGTTTGTTGGGTTTAATCATGAAATGAGGAAAAATATAAATTCTAGTCTTTAAAGTGTGTGAAAAAGAGGTTGAAAGTGTAAGGTTGTAAGACTACATGTGTTAATAAAATGGTGATTTTCTTATAAAGCGACTCTTTAAATGTAATTGGGTTTCTTGATGAAGAAAGTAAAGAGATGCCAAACTTGAAAAAAAATGGTTAGAAGAGGTGTTGGATAAGTGTTAATGGAATAAACATTGAGAAGTTAGTGTGTTTAATTTAATAATATTTTATGAGATTAACACTTATGAAATTGGAAGAAAGGGAGAAGTTTGGAAACAAAGGGGATAAATGATAATTTTACTTATAGTGGCACATTTTTATGAAATAAAAATGTTAAAAATGGTGTTACACAAATTAGTACTAAATGAACATGATTTGAAATAAAATCAAAGTTAAAGTGTCAATGACATGAAAAGATAATTTCAAAGTGTAACACAAGTTGGGTGAAACCCTGAGTTTGGCTTTGGCCGGGCGAGAAGGAAAAAAACGAAGAATAATGTGGAAAATTTTAAATTGTTAAAATACATTAAAATGAACTTAGATGACACCGGGATAATTAAGGAGTGCCCAGAGCCCTGGGGTTAAAGACCCAATATCACTGTCTAGAGCATACGGTGATATTGCTGACAGTGTGGAGCCCGTTAAAGAATGCATTTATTGGAAGATTTCGAGAAAAAGGTAAAAGAATACAGAATATGCTAAGAAATGGGTTGCGTGGTAAAATGTATTAAGACAACCTAACTTGAATGAATTAATGAATGTTCCGATAAAGGGTAAAGTGGACAAGGAATGTGTAAATTGATTAATGCCCATAAAATAAAGGAAAGGGGATGTATAGCGGTCAATGGTTGCGTTAAGAAATACAAGAAGATGTAATCCATAATTCACACATAGGTGTGCTGTGAAAGGTTTTCAAAGGTTAAAGAAGTATTTTCTAACATGGTGTTCGCGTGTGTTGAAAGAGGCTATTTTCAATTAAAATACTAATGTGCCTCGATTTAAATGGAAAGGGTGATTTCGGTAAAGAAATGGTTCGGTTAAAAAAAGCATAGCGGCTTCAAGTATATAATCGTGACTCGTATCTCCAGTTGCATCAAAAAATTATAATGGGGTTAGTTTATAAAACACCAAGTTTTGATTGATTTGAACTTTGTTAGTATTGTAATGGGTTATAATAAAACCCCAAATTTAATTTTCAAATCTAAAGTATTGGACTCAACCTCAGGATGTAGGTAAGTTTGGGTTTGTTAAGCTACACAGAGGCTTTTTCTTTATTTTTAAAAATTAATAAAACTTAAGGGGGGGGGGGGGGGGGGGGTATCGTCCTTCTTTGATAAAAAAATTTATTTAACCGCATGTGTTAAATAGAGGGATAAATGTCAATTTAAGAAATAAGAAGTCTTTTATGAGATTTCGGTAAATTAATTGGGCTAAATAATGTTTTCAGAAGTAAAACGATGACACGCATTAATTATATATAAGTGTCTATATATCGACAAAGTAGTTGCATGAGCATATAAGTATAATGTGTAGAGTCTTCTTTCTACCATTCGTTTCTATACTGTGTTTGTATATTTCCCACCGGACATTGGCTCATACATCGTCTCTGTTATGACAGGTTGGGTGTAGGTTCTTATTTTGAAAGGGTTATATAGGTAAGTATTTTATTTAAATTTTCTTTAGTAGCTTTGTATGCTTGGACTCTGAGGATGCTTCCCATAGGTCCCTCACATAGCTTGATTTGAAATTGGTATCGCAAGCTAAGCAAGTGAAACTCTAATTAAAATAAAAATTGGTTTGGAAATATTATATTGTTTATTCATTGCACTTCACACCTAACACTTGGGTCAGATCGGGTTGACTACGGGTAATGCATAAATCCGAGTCGGGGAGTTACAAATGGAATCAAAGCTCTAGGTTCAAGGTTCCTCTTGGGAGTGATGTGGTCAGGTCGATAATGGATCCTTCGAGGTGTTAGTTTATCTACCCTCGATAATCTTCTCAATGGTTTAACTTGTGTCCTCGATGGTGAAGTCAAAGAGGTTAGCATGATGGGTGAATTGATTGTCCAATGATAAGTGATTAAGTTAATTACCATTAATCTCTTTCTCACTTCTGACTTAAATATTCTAGTGTTGCAAGTGTCTGTGCGAGCCAATAGCATTGACATCATATATTTTTAGTTTGAGGTGCTTGTGTGTCAATTCATAGTGATATAAGAAGCCAATTGAGATGTAGATAATGATGAATGACGTTTATTATGTTAGTAACATAACTTGTGTAAGGTCAATCGTGGAGGTTAGGTAGCCAGTGCATCATACCAAAATAGTGTTGATTGGTGATAGAAATGTATTAAGTTCTTCCACTGGGTACTTTTGGGTAGTTAGTACCGATGATACGATTAGACGAACTCGATCCTTGAGATAGTATCCTTCCTTAAGGAAATTGATGATTTAATTGGCATGATGGACAATTTTGGTTAACACTTGGGATGTGTACTCACTTTAAGTCGGTAAGATAGTATTGTTATAAGTAAGCGCCTAGTGATTATTGATCAAAAGTTATACCTCATAGGGTATGATGAGAGTTACTAACAAATTACAATAAGTATATTACATATGCGATGATAATGGTGAAGGATACTTGGGAGTGAAATCTAGGTATTCTTCTATGATGGGCTTTAGAAAATATAATGTGATTTCAAAGAATAGAACTTTTAGTGATGTTAGTGATGCGGTCCTAGAGGTTTATAGTTTGTAGGCGATGTCCTACATCTTGCCAACATCCTTAGTAGTGTTAGTTGTGGTTTGGTACGTGGCTTATGGACACAACCATTTAGATGAAAGATGATATTCTTATCTAAGTGTCAAGGCTCATTTTAGATTCCAAAGTAATAGCTGGGAACAAGGTAATCCTAATGTGAGTGTGGTTTAAAGGATTTTGATGTGTCCATAGGACTAATTGTGTGTGGCATCATTGGTGAGAAAAATTGACTTATTGAGACATACAAAGGTATTCTATGGTTAAGGTGTGCCATATATGGAAGCTCGTAGACTAGTGTCTTTGCGAGCACCAAGTGATCGCGATGTGGGTATTGACAGGTTTGTAGAGAGAAAGTGAAATGGTAAAGGTACATAGGATGAAATTTTGTTGAATTTGGGGACTTTTAAGTGGAATGAGTTTGGTGCCCTAAAGAGTCCAGTTAAGTCTGGTAGAAGGAAGCATTAGTGTCTTAGTAATGATTGTATTGAGGGTTAAGTAATGATCATAATTTTTTGGTCAAGGTTTAGAAGAGT
Organism: Sambucus nigra; assembly: GCA_949130495.1. Classification (NCBI taxonomy): domain Eukaryota; kingdom Viridiplantae; phylum Streptophyta; class Magnoliopsida; order Dipsacales; family Adoxaceae; genus Sambucus; species Sambucus nigra. The sequence goes on from OX422207.1 coordinate 416,335,881, forward strand.
CATATAATGTACGTGCTAGGTGTGACTTCCCTAATCAACAAAAATAGGTGGTGTAATCCCTAATGTAAGCCGGAAGCTTGTGTCGTTATGGGTGTGATACTTGAATGTCATGAAATGACAAGTATTAGTGTTGTGACACTCGGTTTCGAGGTGCACTAAGATATGTATTCTAAACTTAGATTGAAGATGCTGGGTGGAGGCTTGAAAATGGAAACCAATGTAGGGTAATATCGGGGCATGGTTAAAATATTGGCATGTTTGGATGGTATTATAGGATTAGTTCTTTTCATGTCCAACCAAGCTAGTATGGACTATAATATGTAGCCCTGTGTGGTACTTACTACCCTTAGAATGCCAATGATGGATGGTGTGGTCGCCACGTAAATTCAGTTGGGTAGAACTCGAAAGTAAGCTTAGTGGCAATTTCGTGTAATCAAAGGACATGATAAGGTGAATGCCTCTCTTCAACTGAGTAATGCCTATGGGAATTTGGGATTTTGATTATGGCATGATAAGGAAGACAGTGACCTACATGTAGTAGGTTGGTTATATCATCCCCGGTAAGTGGACTAGGTCATTGTGAACAAGAGCGTTAGGCATTCTTTAATTGGAGTAGTTCATGTGTGCCAAGGATGCGAATGGTAGGGACTTTCTATGAAGGATGAAAGTTGAGCATTCACTTCATAGAGAAATACATGCTCGTATGCTGCTTTCGTACTATGAGAGTGAATAGCTGTGATTCAATTCATCACAACTGGTGACCCAAGCTAGGGTATATGGCCAAGATTAGTAACCGATGAGAATATTGAGGATGAGTGATATGACTTCAAGCATACTGTGTAGGTTTGTTTTTGTAAAGCATTGTCTGACGCATATGGGAGGGATTTTTTCTAAACGGTTTTTTATTCCTCCTAACTCTCGTGTGTCCCTTTAGATTTCGGTAAGGGGATCGGTATTCTCATGCATGTGGTAACTCGGATTGGTACCATGTTGTGGTACGATGCGGTTGGGACTGGTAGAGCGCGGATGATCGGGTATGGTCAATGTGTCTCAATAATTAGGTGCACCCTATTTGAGGAATTCTTTTATGGCATAAAGTTCTATGTAGGGGTGGTTGTACCTTCGTTCGCATGGTTTGCCCATAATATTGTCCTTTCCAAATAATAACAACCTTTTGTAACACCCTGTAAATTCAAGGACCTTTAATTTAATTATATTTGGGAGAAAAATAATTTATTTTATTGCGAGACATTAAATTTATGATTTGGGCAAATTTACTTAAATTGGAGGATTTATTTAAATTGGTATATTGAGTTTTATTGTTCGGATTATTTTTTATCGCAGTTTTTAGGTCAAGAATTGGAGAATGTTATAAATTAATTTGGATGGAAATTTAGAGTGCACGGTTGAGTTCGGATGGGTCGAAATAGTTGGAAAAGGGTACCCATGGGTAGTAAATGGGTCTCGGGGTATTTTTAGGCATATTTAAGCCCTCATAAGAGTGTTTGGGCCCTTTTTATAAAGCCCACAAGCCTAAAAATATGATTAAGTTATTAAACCCTGAAAGTGAGAGGGTGTGGCAGACATAAAATATTTTATAAAATCCTTTATCGAGAGTGGGAGAAAAAATAAAGAACAAGTGTGTGGGTTCTTCATCAAATCATCCTCATCTACACCAACGAATTTCGTCCCTACGAACCCTAAGGCAAGTGGTTAGACTTGTTTTTAAATTAATTGGGTATTTATATTAATATCATTGTGGGTGTGATAAGATGATATGGTTTTGGGGTTAGTTGATAGCTAAATTGGGTTTTGATGGGTAGGATTGAATTGTAGAACAATTTCTTGAATTCGAAGAAGTCTATGAAATTGGGTAAATTGAACCATCATTTTAAAAAACTGTGTTGTGATGTTTTGGTGCCGAAAATGGCTATTTAATCCGCTCTGCCTCGTAGAAAATCCTGTTTTCTGTATTTTGTTTTTTTGACATGTTTCTTCAAAAACATCTCCAAGATGCCTCAAAACAGGATTTTAAAAATTTAGGCAGATTCGTGGGGCAAATTTTAAGAATGTTATTTTTAGTTGTTATTCCGTTGGAGGTTTCCTAGATTGACTGATTGTGATTATTTTTCTATAATAAGGACATTAGTCCGAAAGTGGAGATTATGATTACATAAAATGGGACAAGTCAGTTTCGGAATAATTGAGAAAATAATCCGTAAGGGAATTAAGGTTGAAATTGAGTAAATTGAAAACCTTAGATTACTAAGTGTGCAAAATTTATTAAGGGGAATTTGAATAATAAATTCTAAATATTGTATTTTCAGGCCAAGTGAGCAAGATCGGATATATTAGTTGAGTGACGCTAAGGTAATAAATTAATTAATGCGTGATTGATTCAATTGAGTCGGGATATTGACTCAGGTGAAATTTGGACAAGTGCTACGAGTGTTTAGGCACGGATTTCGTAGAGTTAATTTATTATATGGTTATATAATAAATTATGGAATATTCAAAATAAAAAAGGGTGTTAAACTTAACATGTTGAATTTGAGAAATAAGTTCTATAAGACGAAAAATTCGGACCAAAGGATCTAGTTCAGGTAATTTAGTAGGGTGACACAACTTGCGTAATAAATATCATGTCCATATATAGACTTGGGAATGATAGGCTAGTGTTATGAAAATTGTGCACGGGTATCCTAGATTAATTAAATATATATGCGGTGATGTGTAGTGTGTATATATATATATATATATATATATATATATATATATATATATATATATACATTTGGTTTATTTAAAAATATTTGTGTAATAATATTTATAGGGATTCAAAACCCTCTACTGCTATCATGGGAGGTTGCACGATGTGGGTGAATCCTCTAGCTTGAGGAGTAGGGTGAGTATAGTCCATAGGACATAGCGTCTGCATTGTTAGGGGTGAGACGTCTTGGGTATGTGTCGGTCTCATTTCCGGGGGAAACTATGGCCACCTCCACTGCATTTTTTTTATTTTTTGATTCGGGGAGATAACCGTGTCAGGGTCCAGGTGGATGAGTATACTTGGAAATGATAGAATTTTAGAGAACATCAGGTGAATGCCTACTCAGGAGGATGGATTATATATTTACAACATGTGTTTGAATGTTGTAATATGATGATACGTATATATGGTGCTGATATTTATATACGGGTAAAATACATAATATGAATTATATAGATATTTCATATAACTCGTGATAATGTTATAAGGTCCCAAATGAGTAATGATTAATTAAGTTAATGTGATAAATAACCTATAAATCATATATTAAACATACTCGGGCTAGAATAGTGTGATAGGAAGGGTAATTGCGAGAACTAGTTACGGGGAAGGTGACTAGTCGGGTTATATAGGAAAGCGTTCGGTGTGCACAATAGTTGAGGGGTGAGTCAGTCCTCAAGGGAGTGCGACACTAACTTAAATATGAAAACCCTTTCTACAATTTAATTCACTTTCTAAATATTTTCAAAATGTTTGGGTTCTAACCCTTGCTATAAAATATTTTCAAAACCTTTTAGGTGTCCAGCCACAGAGACGCCATAATTGTTCTATTTCAGGGTTATACAACTGTAGCATATGTGGGTGTTGCAGGATTTTGACTTAGCCGCTTCAGTCATTCCATTCCTAGAGTAGGATGCAGTCAGCATTTCATTTGGGAATGTCTCCCTTGTTATTTCTTTTGTTCTAGTCAGTTGATGTACTCATTCTATTATTCTTGTGGTTTATATTTTTGGTATTTGGTTTGTAACCGGTGGTTTTCTCGGCAAAGATTATATTTATTCATTTTCATTATTGTTTGATTATGCGATTGTTTGAATGTTTAATTATATCTTCCTTCGCATGTTGTTAGAGATGTTTAATAAAAAGATAAAATTTGACACCATTCCTTTTTGAATACTAGGTGGTTAGTAACTTTTAAAATGGTTTTCGATAGTGATGCTAAGAATGAACCATATGAGATTCTTGTTTAATTTGATATAGGACTGATCACCCGGTATTTTATTAGGCGAGGTGTCTCAGATGCTATCAAGGCATTAGGTTCTAGTGTCTTTAGGATCTGTGAGGATTTTTCGTTTTAGCGTAGTGTTATTTTATATAGATCCTTATTATAGGATTGTTGTATTCCTTTCCGTATGTGACTTGCGTTTTCCTTCTATAATGTAAAGTTGATGTGATTCATATACGATTTCGATTGAGCATGGAAGATAGAAAATTATAGAATGATAAACGTGGGACGTTAGAAGGATTGCAGGAGGGAGGACTGAATAGAAGTCACGGAGTATTCTGGAAATAGTGACGCGATAGGAGTCACTATGATAATTTTTCGAACAATTAAAGTTGGAGTAACCGTTAGGGCATAGTAGTTTCCCCAAGAACCGTCGGGAAGGACAACGGTGCAAAGTTAAAACCCCAAGTGTAGACGACAAAGGGTAAGGGTCGAAGAAGATTTTTTTTAGAAGAACAATCCGCTAGAATTCGAGGAAGGTGCGAAAGGGTGACTTACCAATGTATAAAGAACATCTAATTAGGATCACATGTGGGGGAGTGTAGTGACACTCAAGTCAAAATTTCGAGTTAAGATGTCTGGTCATAGGAGCAGCGTAGTGTAATGGGAGTCAGTCACCATAGCTGTTGATGCAAAAAACTGGATCGAATCCCATTTTTATTATCACATATAAATAGATGAAAGCAATCCAATCAAGCACATGAGAGACAAAGATTTTTAAAGTGGTTCGGCTATAAGAAAAAGCCTACGTCCACTGTTGTTTTATTCCCAGGGGTTTACAACAGCACATTGTGGTGTAAAGAGAGAAAAAGGTGTGGATCTTGTGTATGATGTCTCTCGGTTCTACCGGATCTCTCTCTTTTTGGCTAAGGGGATACATGTATTTATAGTGATGGGAGATAAATAGATTCATTGTATGTAGACATTTATGTCTACATTCAACGAATCTAATTGTTGAATTGCTTGGTATGCTATGTGTTGTCATCCATTAATACAGTATAAATGTACATTAAGGCTCATTAAATGCACTGTCATCTTCATTAATGCACATTAAATGCATAGTTATCCTTTGATCTTCCTAGTTGGTATGCCGACCAACTCTCCTCGGGTGCCGACTAACTCTCCTCGGGTGCCGACCAACTCTCCTCGGGTGCCGACTAATTCTCCTCGGGTACTAATCAACTCTCATCGGATGCCGACTAACACTCCTTGGGTGCCGACCAACTCTCCTCGAATTCCGACCAACTCTCCTCGGGTGTCGAATATTGCCACGTAGGATGACATGTGTCCTTTTCTGATTGGTCCTCGTAGATGGAGAATTTTTACGTTAACAGAAGCCCCCAATGCTCCATGCTTGATGGTTTAATTGAAAGGATGGAGTATTTATTCTGCAGTGTTGCTCGGTGCTCGTGAAATTCTTGATCTACCTTCTTGATTTGTTCAACATAAAGTGCATTATCTCCTGGACGACATATGATGCAGGCTCATCGATGGTTGCTAATATTTTTTTTGAGGAACTCCGTGTGCTATGTATCACCCCTAGGAATTTGGATGCAACCATGCCATAGTATGCAGCTTGTCATAATCTTCAAGTATGTTGATTGGTTTGCTAGCCGACCAACTGCCTCATGTGTCGAGCAACTGAGTGGTAATTTCACGTGCTTGATTCTTCTGATTTATGATCCTCTGAATACTTTGTCAAGTAACATACTAACTTTTGAACCCAACTCTTCAATCTGATTAGTACCAAGCTAATGGTGGACTTCGAAACATTTTCATATAACTTCTTCTTCAATGTTGGTCGGGATAGTAGTAGTAAAGATCTCAGTGCTGTAGATGCTAAATTTGACTTCTGAACTTCAATAGTATGTGCATAATAACTCTTGAATATGCCTCCTGAACTTCTGAATGCACCTCCTGAACTTCAATATACCTCCTGAACTTCAATATACCTCCTGAACTTCAAAAACCTCCTGAACTTCAATATCAAAAATAATTCCTGATCAAGAAAAACAAATTCTGAATGATAATTGGTCGGGGACCCGACCGTGTGAGTTTGTGGAGTTAAATTTGATGCTCGACTGCATGATGTTATAAGAATGTGCCACCAAATGAACAAATATATCTGTAATAGAAGCCCCCAAGTGTGGAATGTGAACTTTGAATTCTTTTTGCTTGATCCCTTTCACATACTCATACTTTGTTTCTGACCAACTGTAGTTGACAGCTTCTTATTTCCGACCAACCTGAGTTGACATTTTTGGGAATAGATTTACTTCCTAACCAACATAAGTTGGCATTTTTAGGAATACAAGTTTTACTTCCCGGAGGAATACAAGTTTTACTTCCCGTAGGAATACATAGTTTTACTTCCCGTAGGAATACAAGTTTTACTTCACGTAGGAATACAAGTTTTACTTCCCGGAGGAATACAAGTTTTACTTCCCGGAGGAATACAAGTAGCTTTACTTCCCGGAGGAATACAAGTTTTACTTCCCGGAGGAATACAAGTAGCTTTACTTCCCAGAGGAATACAAGTTTTACTTCCCGGAGGAATACAAGTAGCTTTACTTCCCGGAGGAATACAAGTAGCTTTACTTCCTGGAGGAATACAAGTTTTACTTCCCGAAGGAATATATTTACTTCCTAACCAACATAAGTTGGCATTTTTAGGAATACATTTTTGATAATAAATGATAGAGACTTCCTCGGAGTTGACCAACAGATTGTTGGGAATAAGATATAATAAATGCTGGAGACCTCCTCGGAGTTGACCAACAGATTGTTGGGAATAAGATATAATAAATTCTGGAGACCTCCTCGGAGCTGACCAACAGATTGTTGGGAATAAGATATAATAAATGCTGGAGACCTCCTCAGAGCTGACCAACAGATTGTTGGGAATAAGATATAATAAATGCTGGAGATATCCTTGGAGCTGACCAACAGATTGTTGGGAATAAGGTAATATATGCTGGAGACATCCTTGGAGCTGACCAACAGATTATTGGGAATAAGATAATATATGCTGGAGACATCCTTGGAGCTGACCAACAGATTGTTGGGAATAAGATAATATAAATGTTGGAGACCTCCTTGCTGAAATAAGAATAAAATATGCATCCAAATAGATATAAAGAATAATTAAAAATAATAAAGTGCCTTGTTGATCTGTTGAGGTAGAATTATATAATGACGAACAAGAATAAGATCTTCCAGAACATAAGAATATGGCCGAGAACGTTGTCAGGCCTGAATATAAATAAGAATTATCCGACCAACTATCCGTTGGGGGTGAAACACAACGAATGTTGTAATTCTCCTCAAAGATGAATAAGTATCTTGTCGAGGCACAATTGCATAATGCCGAATAAGAATAATATTTTCCAGAACATAAGAATATGGCCGAGAACTTTGTTGGGCCTGCATATAAATAAGAATTACCCCGACCAACTATCCGTTGGGTGTGACATATAATAAATGTTATAATTCTCCTCGGAGATGAATATGATAATAAGTATCTCACCGAGTTCCATGTTGAGATGAATATAGAATATGAATCCCAAGGGATATATAGAATAATTTGTGCTTGAGCCGATATCTGGGCCTGAATATAAATAAGAATTGCCCCGACCAACTATTCGTTGGGGGTGAAATATAATAACTGTTGTAGCTTTTCCTCGGAGCTGAATATGATAATAAGTATCTCGCTGAGTTCCATGTTGAGATGAATATAGAATATGAATCCCAAGGGGTATATAGAATCATTTGTGCTGGAGCAGATATCATAGAAATAATAAAATCAATAGTTCCTCGCTGAGGTGAAATTTCATACTGCCGAGCTATGATAATATTCTTCAGAAGAGTAAGATTATTTCCGAGCATTCGTCGGAGTTGAATCTTGTACCTGTAAAAATTAACAACTTGATCTACCATATGTGTAGGCTGAATTGATTAGTCATGAGAATAATTTACTCATCCAATCAATATATGATATGTCTATGCTTGAGAAATAAAAATATTAATTTCAAAAAATGAAATAATATATGTTGGCTGATATGTCGAGGTAAAACTGCCTGATGTCGAGCAATAATAGTTTCCAGAGGTTTAAAATTGTGGCTGAGCTTTCGACGGGATTTAATATCGTCCCTATGAAATCTTAATAAGCTGCCCGAGCACCTGTCGAGACTAGATCAAATAATTATTGTCACGAGAATAATTATTCAGCCAAACAATATGTGATGTGTATCAGCATAAGGCAATAAAAATTTCAAAATATGAAATAATATGTTTTATGCCAAATGTGTGTGAGATGGACAAATTATTATTAGATATGCGCCATAAATAAAAAGTAGAGTTTTTTTAAAAGTTATTTAATCTCCAACAACTAATCAGGTATAAGTTGCTGTTTGAAAATTAATTATCACTTGGTTTTAAAAATATTTTTGGGATGATCACAAGTTAAAAAGGACTTAAGCCCCCTGTTTGTCCCCAAGCTGAACTCGTGTTTAAAGAAATATCTGGGGTGCTTCACATTTTTTTAATACCCCAAGATTCTAATGCCGTCGACAAACGGCATGGATGTTGCCGACCAACATTTAAGGATATCTCAAGTTATAGAATATATGGTGTCGACCAAGAAGCAAATGGTCCCCGACCAGCAGAGCGATTTTGCCGATCAATAAAAATAGTGCATTGATATTACCGACCAACTGTTGGATGGTCACCGAACAACATCAGATGTCGCCGACCAAGAAGTGGATGGTTGGATAGTTACCGACTAGTAAATTGAACCCTTCGAACAAGACTGAGATGTCCCTGATCAAGAAGTAGATGATCGTCGACCTGCAATTGGTTCCATCGAGCTACAATAAGAGTCTCTGACCAACAATAAGATACCTCGTAGTTGGATAAAATTATTTCAACATTGGTGATGGATCTTCACATCTTATCTCCGATAAAAAAAATGGTTTGTTTAAGCTTCCCTTTAATAAAAGATGGCCAAAGATGATGCCGACCAACAATATAGATGGATGACCAGAATATCTTGAATCCTTAGATCAGAAAAATAACATTCGATGAAAAATTTAATCATTAAGAATGTTAATTAAATGAATAATTATCTAATCCACTATATCGTGTGATTCCGATAAAGAAACCATGTGATGTGATGAACGAGGGGCCAACATATCAAATTTGTGCCAAAGAGTCTTGATATGGTCATGATTGTTTTACTGATCCTCTTTTACAAGAGGTGGGTAATGATTTATTTTTGGTTACATAAAATTATTTTTTATATTGATCCCTTCCTATTCCCCATTTGCATAGATAAAAATATGGTGAATGATCGAAATTATTACCAAATTTATATCAAAAATCAATCAATTTGACTTTATTGACATAGATGGAAGATGAGCCAAATATAGTTCATAAAAATGAATGCAAAGAGACTCAAACTTGAAGAGAGAGAAAGTAGATCTGGGTCATGATTTCCATGAGAAAACTTTTTATTGTCTTTAACCTTTTCCCATTCTCTGATTAAAAATGTAATGATAATTTGAATAGACATCAAAGATCTTACAAAATTTATAATGAAAATTATCAAATTTTACCACCGTCATATATATTGGTATATGTAATCATTTAAGATATTTATTCCATGATATAAAATTGAAACTTGAGAATCAAGAAAAAAGTTATGATTTATGAAATCCACTATTTTTCAGATTTCTAAATAAGACTGAATCTAACAGTTATGATTTAAAAATCATGATATGCAACATTTTGCAGATAAAAATTGGACAATTAATTTATGTATATAAACATAAAAATCATGATTGAATCAAAAGATGCATGTATAATTGATTATACATAGAGAAAATAAAAACTTAGCTTTTGATGGAGAACAATGCTTATAACACGTTCCCACAGACGGTGCCAATCTGTTGATGCAAAAAACTGGACCGAATCCCATTTTTATGATCACAGATAAATAGATGAAAGCAATCCAATCAAGCACATGAGAGACAAAGATTTTTAAAGTGGTTCGGCTATAAAAAAAAGCCTACGTCCACTGTTATTTTATTCCCAGGGGTTTATAATAGCACAATGTGGTGTAGAGAGAGAAAAAGGTGTGGATCTTGTGTATGATGTCTCTCGATTCTCCCGGATCTCTCTCTTTTTGGCTAAGGGGATACATGTATTTATAGTGATGGGAGATAAAGAGATTCATTGTATGTAGACATTTATGTCTACATTCAACGAATCTAATTGTTGAATTGCTTGGTATGCTATGTGTTGTCATCTATTAATACAGTATAAATGTACATTAAAGCTCATTAAATGCGCTGTCATCTTCATTAATGCACATTAAATGCATAGTTATCCTTTGATCTTCCTGGTTGGTATGCCGACCAACTCTCCTCGTGTGCCGACTAACTCTCCTCGGGTGCCGACCAACTCTCCTCGGGTGCCGACTAATTCTCCTCGGGTACTGACCAACTCTCCTCGAATGCCGACTAACACTCCTTGGGTGCCGACCAACTCTCCTCGAATTCCGACCAACTCTCCTCGGGTGTCGAATATTGTCACGTAGGATGACATGTGTCCTTTTCTGATTGGTCCTCGTAGATGGAGAATTTTTGCGTTAACAATAGCCATGGGAAAATTTCCATAAATAATGAGGAATTTGGGGTGCAGATTATTACAAATCCTCGTACTAGAGGTTAAATAGAGAGGCAAGGGAAATTTCAGTAATGTTCTAAAAAGTGCCGAACATTGGCTAGATGTTAAGGATTTTTGATAGAATTTTCAAACTACGTAATCGGTGAGAAGGATACAAAGAATCAAGTAGGGTTGTAAGTTAATAATAGACCCATGGGTAGAAAATACAAGAGCAGATAGGAAATCCTACTAGGATGACTGGTGTCATTGTCGTCAAGGTTGTACATTTACAATTTGTATCAATGCTCTCAGGAAAGGGGAGCTATGGGAGTTGGAGAATCTATCACAAGAGTAACACTATATTTGTGTGCTAGTGACGCACCAACGGAAGTGATACCCAGTACATGACCCAGATTAATAATCAAGATCAGTATAATTCCTACCCAGTGACGGTGGGTTTTGTCAGGTATGTCAAGTCCATGAAAAAGTCCCATGGGACCATCGGAGCCAAAGGAACATTAGGGGTAGCAATCAATGTCAAGACTACCAGGTCCGCGAAAAGGACACCCCGATATGGCCAGTGGGGACGGAGAAAAGGGAATGACACAAAGAGGTGTCTTATGTGTAAAAGAGTAGAAAAACGTGGGTGGATCTTGTCTGCAGTGAGTCAGGGGATAGGAATAGGATATATAGCAAGGGCAATAATTAGAGAATTTTTTGGGTTAGTTCAGACGAGGGTGTTATTGGCAATTGAAAGTATGAATTTTATTCTGGGATGATTGGGTTATATTTTGTGTGATGCGAGATAGTCATAGCAATGTATTAGTACTAGATTCGCGTGAGAAATGGGTTTAGTGGAGGTAACATTAATATCACTAATATGTGTATATTTACCATGGAGTAGCGAGGCGCTCTTCAGTCCCACCTATAAGGGATTGGGTTAGTACATTGATATGATATATATTTCTATGAGAATAGCTCATTTTGAGAAGTGATATTCGAGGTATGGTTTTATCCCGGGTACAGATAGGTTTGCAGTGGTGGGCAGTTATAGCAAGGCTATCGTGCTCATTATTTTAGGGCAGGATCTAAATTGTTATGATGTCTCACCTGAAAGAGGGTCAATCTCACGACGATATTTTGTATAGTAGACTTCAGAGTGTATAGTTGTCTACTTTTATTGGATCTCGATGCGTAGGGACTCTTACTGATGATATTCAAGGTATGTTGGGTTGCCATGGGTCATAGAGATTTAGCTCGTTATTAATATTTAGCGCTAAAGTCTTAGTGATAGTGCGAGCGCAGTAATATATGACTCCTTTAGAGACACAAGAGTCCATGATTAGACTTGTGAGTATAAGGACAGAGTTTGAGTGTCCCGAGTATATGCTTTGGGTTTTATAAAAATCGAGGACTGATAATGCTGAGGAATAGTGCATTGGGAAAAGTTCTTTTGGGCTTGGTGTGAGGTTTTATATGCATAAGCCTTAATAAAATGTCAGAATTGTGAAGACATCATTGGATTCTAGGTCATCGGATTTAATGATAATTAGTGAATGTGTGGAAAAAATACGTTGAGTAGAGAGCCACTAAGAGATAGGGCTAGTGGAGTCGAAAGGTGTTGCGAAAGAAACACTGGGAATATTTGCACCACAAGTTGATAGGTTGGGTAATATCGAGAAGAAATGTAATGCAATTGATAAGGTCATCGAATATACCCAGAGAATATAGCCACGCCGAGAATGCGGGGGCCGAGCTTGAGATAAGTATGTTACGTATGTGATGATCTAAGGTTTGTGAAAATATGCACAAAATATAGGGTGTATCGGCACCCTAGGAGGAGCTAGAGTCTCTTCTGTGCAGATACATAGCAGATTTGGGAGAAAATGCAAGGGTAATGATTTTAGGTATATTCGGAATAAAGGGGAAAAAAATGCCCCTCGAGATGAGAATGTTGAGCACAAGTATGTATGAAGTGACATTTAGTGCGTCATAACCTATGGTTTGCTATCATTAGGATTTGTGGGTGAGACGAATACTAGTGGGTGCATTGGTCATGATATCCATATTTTATATATGAGTACCGTGGGGTAGAGGGATTCTTTGGTGTTAACCATGAGAGAGTGGGAGGTACACTTAGAGGATAGTTGCATTACACTAGAGATTACTACTTTCGAGAATTATGGGAGTAGGGTGGATGATTTTTCAAGTTTTAATTGGTTAGTGATAGTTTGGGGCTATAGTGAATAGTTATAGTAAGACTGAGTGTTTGCAGTACTAGGGTATGAATTATCTTCACTAGGTTTCACCTGAGATATGATCTAGCATATATATACGATTGTATATGATTATGATGTGTTACATAATAAAATTTTAATAATTGTTAGTTGAAATCCTAGGGAGTAGGGACGTTATTGAGGTGATTCAGGTTGGTTGAATTATTGTCGAGCGGGGAGATATTACTCGGGTGTTATTTTTCGCGCAAAGAAACTAGTGATAGTAAGGACGCGGTAGTGTATGTTGTCCTTTTTAGCATAAGAGTGGATATGTATACTTTTATTCCGAGAGAAGGGTAATTGGGGTGTTATAATTATGGGATCGAAGTTATATTACGATTAAAGGCTAGTAAAATTCGGGTGTTATTTTGTACGGTTAAGCACGGGTACAGGGTGTATGGGCGCTCTGGTTAACTAAATTCGTTTGAGAAATATGTGTAGCAATGTCAAGGTTAAATGATTAGGGAGCTAGTCAAGGTTGAGAAAACTAGGCTGATCTGAATTTCGAGGACGAAATTTCATTGTAAGGGGGAAAGTATGTAACACCCCGTAAATTAAAGGACCTTTAATTTAATTATATTTGGGAGAAAAATAATTTATTTTATTGGGAGAAATTAAATTTATGATTTAGGCGAATTTATTTAAATTGGCAAATTGAGATTTAATTGTTCGGATTATTTTTGTGTCGCATTTTCAGGTAAAAAATTGGAGAATGTTATAAATTAATTCAGATGGAATTATGAGTGCACGGTCGAGTCTGAATGGATCGAAATAGTTGGAAAAGAGTATCCATGGGTAGTAAATAGGTCTCGGGGTATTTTTTGGCATATTTAAACCCACATAAGAGTGTTTGGGCCCTTTTTATAAAACCCACAAGCCTAAAAACATGATTGAGTTATTAAACCGTAAAAGTGACAGGGTGTGGTTGCCATAAAACATTTAATTTTTTTTTATAGAGAGTGGGAGACAAAATCAAGAACAAATGTGTGGGTTTCTCATCAAATCATCCTCATCTACACCAATAAATTCATACCCTACGAAACCTTAGGCAAGTGGTTAACCTTGTTTTTAAATTAATTGCATATTTCTATTCATATCATAGTGGGTGTGATAAGATGATATGGTTTGGGGGTTAGTTGATATCTAAATTGGGTTTTGATGGGTAGGATTGAATTGCACAACAATTTCTTCCATTTGAAGAAGTCTATGAAATTGGGTAATTAAACCATCATTTAAAAAAAAATTGACGTTTTGGTGCCGAAAATGGCTATTCTGTCTGTTCTGCCTCGTAGAAAATCATGTTTTCTGCATTTTGTTATTTCGATACATTTTCTCAAAAAAGGCTCCAAAATGCCTCAAAATAGCATTTTAAAAATATGGGCAGATTCGTGGGGCAAATTTTAAGAATTTTATTTTTAGTTGTTATTCCGTTAGAGGTTGCCTAGATTCATTCATTGTGATTGTTTTTCTATAATAAGGACATTAGGCCTAAAGTGGAGATTAGGTTTACATAAAGTGAGACAAGTCAGTTTTAGGATAATTGAGAAAATAATCCATAAGAAATTAAGGTTGAAACTCGGTAAATTGAAAACCTTAGATTAATAAGTGTGCAAACTTTATTAAGGGGAATTTGAATAATAAATTCTAAATATTGTATTTTCTGGCCAAGTGAGCGAGTCCGGATATATTGGTCGAGCGACACTAAGATAATAAATTTATTAATGCGTGATTTTTTCAATTGAGTCGGGATATTGACTCGGGTGAAATTTGGACTAGTGCTACGAGTGTTTTGGCACGGATTTGGCTGAGTTAATTTATTATATGGTTATTTAATAAAATATGGAATATTCAAAATAAAAAAAAGTGTTAACCTTAACATGTTTAATTTGAGGAATAGGTTCTATAAGATGAAATTTTCGGACAAAAGGAGCTAGTTCGGGTAATTTAGTTGGGTGACACAACTTGAGTAATAAATAAATAAATAATGGTGGGAATTATATATATATGCGGTGATGTGTAGTATATATACATTGTGTGATTTATAAATATTTGTGTAAAAATATTTATAGGAATACATACCGCGCTAGTGTTGTCATGGGAGGTTGCACGATGTGGGTGAATCCCCTGGCTTGAGGAGCAGGGTGAGTATAGTCTCGAGGTCATATAGTCTATATTGTTAGGGGTGAGACTTCTTGGGTATGAGTTAGTCTCATTTCCAGGGGGAAGTATGGCCGCCTCCATTGCCCTTATTTTATTTTCTGATTCGGGAAGATATCCGTGTCCGGGGTTTGGGTGGATGAGTATACCTGGAAATGATAGAATTTTAGAGAACATTCGATGACTGCCTCCTTGGGAGGATGGATTATATATTTACGATATGTGTGTGAATGTTGTAATATGATGATACGTATATATGGTGCAGATATTTATATACGGGTGAAATACATTATGTGAATTGTATAGATATTTCATATAACTCGTGAGAATGTTATATGGTCCCAAATGAGTAATGATTAATTAAGTTAATGTGATAAATAACTTATAAATCGTAGATTAAACATACTCGGGCTAGAATAATGTGAAAGGAAGGGTATTATTGAGAACTAGTTACGAGGGTAGGTGACTAGGCGGGTTATATAGGAAAGCGTTAGTTGTGCACAATAGTTGAGGGGTGAGTCGGTCCTCAAGGGAGTGCTACACTAACGTAAATATGAAGAGCATTCATGCATTTTAATTTACTGAAATTTAATTCACTTGCTAAATATTTTCGAAATGTTTTGGGTTCTAACCCTTGCCATAAAATATTTTCAAAATGTTTTAGGTGTCCAGCCACAGGGATGCCAGATTTGTTCGATTCCAGGGTTACGCAACTGCAACATATGTGGATGTTGCAGGATTTTGACTTAGCCTCTTCAGTCATTACATTCCTAGAGTAGGATGATGTCAATATATCATTTGGGCATGTTGCCGTAGTTATTTGTTTTGTTCCAGTCAGTTGATGTACTCATTCTATTATTCATGTGGTTTATATTTTTGGTATTTGGTTTGTAGCCGGTGGCCGATATTGTTTGATTCAGTGATTGGGTGAATGGTTAATTATATATTTCTTTGGCATGTTGTTAGAGATGTTTATTAAAAAGATAAAATTTGACACCATATCTTTTTGAATACTAGGTGATTAGTAAGTTATAAGAAGGTTTTCGACATTGACGATAAGAATGAACCAAATGAGATTCCTGTTTAATTTGATATATGACTGATCACCTGGTGTTTTATTAGGCGGGGGGTTACACTTTTTGACTGGCCAACACGAAAGCCAGTGGCTTTAGTTGTTAAAAGTGGGATGATGAATTGAGGATATAGTATAGTGTTGGGAACCAAGGAGAACTTGGCGCACGACGTTGCTTTGCTACGGGAAATGGAGTAGTGTGAGGCTCAAGTTTGTGCACTAAGGTGAGACACCTAGGGTAGTACTAGGTTCATCAGAGTAATGTAGCGGAATGTGTATTTAGTAGGTGTATTACTTCTTGGAGTGAGATATTAGCATTGTATGGTTAATGGAAAGTTCATGCATGTCGTATAGTCGAGATAACCTGAATTTTTTTTAGGAATAGGATGGGTAGCCCTAAGACTGGAAATAGTTCTTAATGATGAACATTATGATTGATTGTATTACGGTTCACTTTTGAGTGTGTTTGTGTGATTGGAGAAGGTTTCCCGTTGAGGCGCTGATTTACTATAAGGTACTAGCATAGGTAGTAATAGGAATTTCTTGAATGTAATCAGAAAGTGAATGGAGACTCAAAGTCGATTGTGTGAAGCTCATGGTTAATGAAGTGGTGAGCATTAGAGCATGTCGGCTGTTGATCATTTGGTGACCAACCCCAGATGAGGGCGTGTAATGTGACTTTAGTATCGAGGAATTTGATAATTTTTTCTTAAGGGATTTCAATGACATAGAATAGAAGTCGGTGAACCTCATAATCTTAAGGACTGACAAGACGAGAATTTCCAAGACAAAATTACCCAAGGAGGGAAGTATATAATACATCGCCCTAATATTTCATTTAAAATTTGTATAAATTTTAATTAAGTGAGGTTTGATTATAATTGTAGGAAAATTGTGGGTAAGAATTGTAATTTTGAGAAAAGAATGAGAAGGGGGGCATTTGAATGATGAGGTGGGTCATTCAGATGAGGGATTATGGTCGTTCGAATGAGAGTTAGTGTTGTTCGAAGCAAGGGATCAAACGAGATTTTAATGAACCCCCAGTGTGTACCTTTTAAGGATTGTTTAAAGGTCATTAGAAGCCATGGATCGAATGAGATGCCATTGTCATTCGAACGAGGCTCAACGTTATTCGAATGACACACTTCAAAAATTATAGATCTGATTGCCCTTGTGTGCTATCACATTTCTGGCCCTTGGATTGTTGAGATGTCGAAATCCTGTGAGCCCAGATGGGAAAAAATGGTATTTTTAGTGTTTAATGGGTTTTATAAGGGCTGGTTTGGGGTTCATTTAGGTCATTTGAAGTTAGTAGATGAGGGAGAGAGAGGTGGTCTTCGACCATGTTTGGAAAACTCTCTCCACCATTCCACCACCATATTTAAGTCTACTATACACATTTCCTCCATTATTGAAGTAGAACTACAAATTTTGAATTAAGGTTGTGGGATTATTAGAATGAAAATGGAAGTTTTTATGGAGTTTGAAGAGAGTTTGAAAGGGGTTTTAGTTGAAGGATTAAATGGAGTACATTTGTAGCAAATGGGGGATGCACTTGGTAACCCCTTAAGGCCACCTTTGGAGGTAGGGGTTTTTCCTCCTACACCAACTTTATACAACCATTTAGAGTCCTTAGAGGTAGGGAAACTCTACTCCTAGTGTTAAGACTCTTTTGCATATTTTTATTCTTGTTGTCAGATTATAAGAGTAGGATACATTTGATATATGATGAGTTTCAAGTAAATTGGTTTTTATCATTTATATGTAATCAAAATGTTGCATAAGATGTCATTTGTTAGGAGAAAATTACGGTTGAATATTTCAAAGTTCTTTCAAAAAATAAAGTTTGGGATTTGTAAGAAAATGGTAAATTTTAGAAGTTGAAGTTAAACATTTTACGTAATAAAATATTTTAAAATGATATTTACCTTCCTATAATATTTTAGTGAAATAAGATTCCAATTTTTCTTGCAGAAATGTAGATTTTATAAAAGTTGGACATTTGTTGAGTTTTAAAGAAATAAAAATGTCTCTTAATCTTGTAAATGGTATATTTTGCAAGTAATATTAATTTCTAGATTAAGTTGTATGTTTAACCCATGTAATATGATTTTTAGAGTTAAATCCATTTTCTCATGCACATAAACTTGTATTATATTAGTGATGAACACATAAACCAGTTTAAAGAAGGTTTCTTAGGTTTAAACATGAAATGAAGAAAAATAGAAATTCTAGTCTTTAATGTTTGTGAAAAGGAGGTTGAAAGTGTAATAAGTGTAAGGTTGTAAGACTACTTGTATTAATAAAAGGAAATGGAAATTTTCTTATAAATGTCGTCTTTAAATGTAATTTGGTTTCTTGATGAAGAAAGTAAAGAGATGCCTAACTTGAAAAAAATGGTTAAAAGAGGTGTTGGATAAGTTTTAATGGGTTAAAACATTGAGAAGTTAGTGTGTGTAACTTAATACTATTTTTGGGAGATTAACACTTATGAAATTGGAAGAAAGAGACAAGTTTGGAAACAAAGGGGATAAAATGGTAATTTTACTTAAAATGGAACATTTTTATGAAATAAAAATATTGGAAATGATATTACACAAATTAGTCTTAAATGAACATGATTTGGAATAAAATCAAAGTTAAAGTGTAAAGGACATGAAAGATATTTTCAAAGTGTAACATAAGTTAGGTGAAACCCCGGGTTTGGATTCGGCTGGGTATAAAGGGGAAAGGAGGAATAATATGGACATTTGTGAAGTGGTAAAACACATTCAAATGAAATCAGAAGACACAGGGAAAATTAAGGAGGGTCCGAATCCCTTGGGTGAAAGACCCAAAATCACTGCCCGAAGCATATGGTGGTGTCGTCGATAGTGTGGAGCCCATTAAAGTATGCGATTATTGGAAGATTCTAAGAAAAAGATAAAGGAATACATAATATGTCAAGAAATGGGTTATGTGGTAAAATGTATTAAGACCCTAACTGGAATGAACTAATGAATGTTTCGGTAAAGGATAAAGTGGTCGAGTAATGTGTAAATTGATTAATCTCCATAAAGCAAGGGAAATGGGACGTATAGCGATAAATGGGTGAAATAAGCAATCTAAGAAGGTATAACCCATAATTGACACAAAGGTGTGTTGTTAAGGGTATTCAAAGGTTGTAGAAGTATTTTCTAACACGTTGTTCGCATGTGTGGGAAGAGGTTATTTTCAATCAAAATACTATTATGCTTCACTTTAAATGGAAAGGGTGCTTTAGGTAAATAAATGGTTCAGTTAAACAAAGTGTAGTGCTTTCAAGTATTTAACCGTGTGTGTTAAATATAGGGATAAATGTCAAATTAAGAAAGAAGAAGTCTTTTACGAGATTCAGGTAAATTAATCGGCCTAAATAATGTTTTCAAAAGTAAACGATTACATGCATTAAGTATGTATATGTTTCGATATAGTTACAAGGTAATTTCATGTGAAAATGGTTATAATGTGTAGAGTCTTCTTTCTGTTGTTCGTTTCTATACTCCATTTATAAATTTCCCACGAGGCATTGGCTCACACCCTCGTCTTTTTTATGACAGGTTGGGTGCGGGTTCGTATTTTGAGAGTGTTATACAAGTAAGTATTATGTTTAAATTTCTGTTAGTAGCTCTGTATGCTTGGACTCCGGGGACACTTTCTATGGGTCTGTCACGTAGTTTGATTTGAAATTGGAATCGCATGCTAAGAAAGTGAAATGCTAATTAAAATAAAAACATGATTACCACATTTTATATGTTGTTCGTTGCACTTCACACATAACGCTCGGGCCGAACATAGTTGAATACATGTAACCCATAAATCTGGGTCAGGTCGTTACAATTAATGCCCAAGACAAAATGGGGTATAAAAATAAATTTGGGTCGCGAGTATGCACAGAACTAAAGAAAATTGGGTTGACTGGCTATAGCGATGTGGGTGTGTGTTGGCGTCACGAGTATGTGTATGGCTAACGATAATTGGGCCGAGTGTCTATATTGATATTTCATGCATGGAACCTCACGAGTATGTGCGAAGCTAACAAAATAAGGCTGAATGGATATTGTGAGGAGAATTGGTGTGATGTGTAGAACCTTAGGCGCGCCAAGAGTATATGCATGACCAATAGAGAGGCTGACTAGCTATAGCAGTGTTGCACGAATTTGAAAATTTTGGATAATTAAATTAAGAAAGAATAAGAGCTAATGTTTAAATTTAATGTTGTGATATCATAACTGGACTTGGACATTGGGGTGGCTTCGTTATATGGGCAGATAGTGTAAGTTTATTTTTACTTGCATGATTATATACATCTTGTTTAAATTAAAAAATACTCTATTGTGATTTTTGTCATGTATAATACGTCTATCTAGGTTTACAGACCCTAATTTAAAGGAGTAGATAATATTCACATGGTGGACTCTACCCCATTGCATTGACTAATGTTTTTAGGCTACAGTGTTGGTGTAGCTGCATAGCAGTGATTGGAGATTTTTGGAAGTGCAGCTGAAGATTTATTTTATCTTCTTTAGTAGTTCAGATTTACTTTCCCTTCCATCATTTTTATTATCAGACTTTCATTTACGGATATGGTGGGTCAATAGGTTCCACGATTTTTTATGGTTTCAACCAAATATTTATAATTGGGCCATTTCATTTGAGTTTTAATAAATTGGAGTTGAATTTATTTTGGAGATAGCATGGTGATGGATTTTATATTGCATGAATGTTTATATTGATTGGATAAATTTGAATATTATCTTGTGAATGTTTTTTAAGTGTCTCATATTTCTGTTACATGCTGAGGATGATAACTTATTTTGTGACGCTCGACGTATTTTCGGGGCAGCCAACGATGTAGTGTGCGTGGTGTTACATATGGTATCAGAGCGTAGTCTCGTAGGTTGTGCATTCGTTTAGCTTTCCCATTACCGATCTTTGACTCCATTTGTTGATTTGTACTTTGTAAGATATTTGGTCTAGCCTACGTGTTAGCTATGTTTCTTGGAGATACGGATCATTGTGTTAAGGACATTATAGGCATTGCTGTTAGAAGTAGTAATCTTGATGTGAGGGCCCTTAGAGTTAATTTTGGAGATGATATTTATTTGGGAGATCGTTAGGTAAGATGCTAGGTATCGTCAGTATCAATTTGGTCATGTGATTTGATTTGAGGACATAAGTATTGTGACGACTTTAGGAGATAGAATAGAGTGGTGATTCGTGCGAGAGCGTGGTACACCGTTATTTTCTTAGATATGCTTATATATATATATATATATATATATATATATATATATATATAATTTTGTTTGTGGGATGCGTACGTGTAGGATTGGGTGTATGGGCGCCCAATCGTGGCGTTCTATGAGTAAGCATAAGTAAGCCATATTTTATTTGTGCGATTTACGTTTATTCTTTGTCGAATTTCGAGAACGAAATTCCTGTGCTAGTGGGGAAGTATGTAATACCCAATGATTTTAAAACATAAAATCTAGCGTGAATTGAAAATTTAGGATAAAATAAATTTTTGGAAACTGATTATTTTCCTACCTAAAAATGTTGACCTTGATTTGGATAAAAATGGATATTTATCGGAATCAAAATCGGAGAGTTTTTCATTTTAAAAAAATAGGAGAATTTCAAATTTGTACAAAAATTCAAGCTGGTTCGAAAATCCAGAGAATCGGTTCACTTTATCCATTTATGAAAAAAAACTTGTTTCTTTTAGAGTTTGTTTATGACTCAAACACTTTTCTGATATAAAAACAAAAGGCTCGGGTTTAGGGTTGCCTTCTCTAAAAGTAGTAGCCTCCCACAAATTTCATCCCCTAGTTTCTTCAAAACCTAAACCTATTAAACACAAATTTCAACCCAAGCTTTAAAGATCTAAAATAACATTTCTCAAGAAAAACCAAGAAGGTTTATATCACAACCTATGATTTTTAAACCGATTTTAATTCAAATAAATCAGATTTGGAAAAATAATTTTTGGAATCTATTTAATTTCGATATGTCAAAATGTTGGATTTTATATACAAAAATAAGTTTTTAAGTGCAATTTAAGTCGGGAATTAAAATTGGAAACTATAACTTTTTGTATAAAAATTGGGGGAGGATCCGACCTATGGAGGGTAAAAAAATAAAAATGCAACGGCCCGATCGAGTTGAATTTTTTTACAACAGCTTCGTCTCCCCATTAGCTAAAATATATGAAAATATTAGCTAATTTCGACGATCCGATCATTCGTAATAAATTTTCGAGGGTTTGTGTTTGAGTAGGGCTCAAACTCTTTTTAGTATATCAACATAAAATGACGATTTTAGGACTTTTAAAACACATTTTATCCTTCTAAAAATTAGTAGCCTCTTCTATTTTCATCTTCCTCCATCTACAAAACCCTAGCCCCATTTAAACAAGTAAAACCCATGATTTGAAGGCTTATTTGGTGTTTTCTCGAGTTTGGGCTAGAACGAGTTTCAATTGTTTTCTCAAGAGGAATGCAGTGGTATGATCAAAATTTTGAGGCAAAATCTTATGAGTTTCTTGTGATGATTTTAAGGTACGGGGTTTACGCAATATGCTCCTTGAATGACTCAAGATTAGTCATTTTGTTCATGATTTATTTGTACTCATATTATTGATATCATGACGTTTATTGGAATCTAAAATATTGATTCGATTTGAGATATTGCATTTGTTGATTGGCATGGTGTCATGAAATTTTTATATGACACGGAGAATGGTCACCGGCCAAAAGTCCAAAAGCCAGGATGAGGCTTTACTAAGCTTAGGTGAGGTGAGTCCCGGTGACGTATTGATGTGTTACTGAAATATTAAATTGGTATAATGCACGGATGACGCATTAAACTTGAATTCAAATTTGTATTGTTGTATTTATTCACCGTTATTTCTTTGAGGATCTATTCTTATCATATTATGTACTTCCCTATATTTTTTTTACTGGAAGGTTAGGCGGATTTGGAAGCTATGGATTTTTGGGAGGATTTTAGAGCACGACGTTTGGAGGATATTTATTTTTTTATAGCTTGATAGTGTAATATATTTAACTCCGCTTGTGTCGTGCTTAACTTCTTATTTTTTTGACACTGCCGGTCCCAAGCCCGAAAAAAGGAGGAGGGTTGCGTTAGGTAGCTGACAGCCAGCGTAAAATTTTGTCAGATCCTTATGAACATGAATCCTATGAATATACGTGCTAATGTTAGGGCATTCCCCTTAAGCGATGCATTGCGCCTACCACCGGGTGTCTCGAAAAATAGGCAAGGGGCGTTGCACCTGCCACCGGGTGTCTCGAAAAATAGGCAAGGGGCATCGCATCGGAGCCCAGATGCGACGATAAATACGCAAGGGTTCCTGCAATAAGCTGGATGTGTGCGGGTAAAGAAGCTAGTCCAAGATACTAGACTTAGGTTAGCGACTTGGAACATAGGGACTATGACAGGAAAAGGGATGGAGTTAGTAGATACCATGATAAGAAGAAAAGTTAACATATCTTGTTTACAAGAAACTAAATGGGTCGGTGAGAAAGCTAGAGAAATAGAAAATACAGGATTTAAATTATATTATACAGGAAAACATAGAAATAAGAACGGAGTTGGAATAATAGTAGATAAAAACTTTAAGGATGATATCGTAACCGTTATTAGAAAAGGTGATAGACTTATACTTGTAAAATTGGTATTAGGTGAAAACATAATTAATATTGTTAGTGCTTATGCACCTCAAGTAGGATTAAACGAGCACACTAAAGTACAATTTTGGGAACAAATGGATGAACTAATTCAAGAAATACCCCTAGGTGAGAAATCTATATTGGTGGAGATTTTAATGGCCATGTAGGAGAAGATCGTGTAGGATATGAGATAGTGCATGGAGGACATGGTTTTGGAGATATGAACGACGGGGGAGAGTCTATCTTAGATTTTCCGATGGCTTATGATTTTGTACTAGTAAATACATGTTTTAAAAAGAGGCTTGAACACTTAATAACTTATAAAAGTGGAACACATAAGAGCCAAATAGATTTTTTCATTACTAGGAAAGGAGACCGATTAACGTGTAAAGATTGTAAGGTTATCCCAGGAGAGAGCTTAACCTCACAACATAGGATAATGGTGTTGGATATAAATATTAAAAATCAATCACGAGTGCGAAAAGTGAAGATTAATCCACGAACTAGCTGGTGGAATTTAAAAGGAGAGAAATTAGAACTATTTAAAGATAAAGTATTAAATGAAGCAACATGGAATAGTGAAGAAGAAACTAACATAATGTGGAATAAGATGGCCACATGCATTAGGAGAATATCAAAAGAAATTCTTGGAGAATCAAAAGGCGAAGGGCCAAAGTCTAAAGAAACTTGGTGGTGGAATAAAGAAGTACAGAATATAGTAAAAATTAAAAGGGAGTGCTTTAAAACACGGCAAACAAATAGAAATGAAGAGAATTTTGAGAAATATAAATGGGCTAAAAAGGAAGTTAAGAAAGTGGTAAGAGATGCTAAGTTAAAAGCGTATGATGATCTTTATAAAAAATTAGGAACACAAGAAGGGGAAAAAAGTATCTATAAGCTTGCTAAACTTAGGGATATGAAAACAAAAGATTTTAATAAAGTTAAGTGCATCAAAAGTGATGATTCGAGAGTCCTAGTCAAAGATGATGAAATTATGGAAAGATGGGAAAACTACTTTGAGAGGTTGTTAAATGGAGATGATGGGAGTAGATTAAATATAGATGAACTTAGGGAGACTCGAGAAGATATATTTTTTCGTAGAATTAGGACAACAGAGGCCAGGATTGCTCTAAAAAGGATGAAAACAGGGGAGGCTTTAGGACCAGATGGTATCCCTATTGAGGTTTGGAAGTGCTTAGGGGAGGATGGAGTATCTTGGCTTACAAAATTATTTAATAGAATTTTAATGACTAATAGAATGCCCGATGAGTGGAAAAAAGTATTTCAGTACCTATTTATAAAAATAAAGGGGACATACAAAGTTGTTCAAATTATCGTGGTATTAAGTTAATTAGTCATACAATGAAACTTTGGGAGAGAGTGATTGAATATAGATTAAGATTGAAGATAAAAGTATCTGAGAATCAATTTGGGTTTATGCTTGGGAGGTCAACAATGGAAGCAATCTATTTATTGAGGAGATTAATGGAGAGGTATAGAGAGAAAAAGAAGGATCTTCATATGATTTTTATAGATTTGGAGAAGGCGTATGATAGGATACCCAGAGATATAATATGGTAGGTTCTACATAAAAGTGGAGTGACTCGCAGATATATTGATGTGATCAAGGATATGTATGATGGTGCGATGACTACAGTAAGAACATCAGTTGGAGAAAGTAGCGAGTTTTCAATTACGATAGGGCTACACCAAGATTCAGCATTAAGTCCTTATCTCTTTGCTCTTGTTATGGATGAGTTGACTGGACAAATACAAGATGAGGTGCCATGGTGTATGCTATTTGCAGATGATATTGTTTTAGTCGATGAGTCTAAGATGGGGATAAATGCTAGGTCGGAATTATGGAGAGAAACTTTAAAAACAAGAGGATTTAAAATAAGTAGAACTAAAACAGAATATGTGGAGTGTAATTTTAGTAGTAATAGGAGGACAAATGGAGATGTGTTGAAATTGGAGGGTCAAAAAATACCTAGAAATTTCCATTTTCGTTATTTATGATCGATTATACAAAAAGATGAAGATATTAGTGATGATGTTACGCATAGGATTAGAGCAGGCTGGGTTAAGTGGAGAAGTGCGACCGGCGTTCTGTATGATAGGCGTATACCTTTGAAGTTAAAAGGAAAATTTTATAGGACGACCATTAGACCCGCCATGTTATATGGGACAGAGTGTTGGGCAACCAAGAAATAAAATGTGCAGAAAATGAGTGTGGCGGAAATGCGAATGCTAAGATGGATTTGTGGTAAAACTCAAAAGGATAAAATTAAAAATGAACAAATTCGTGAAACGGTAAAAGTAGCTCTTATAGAAGATAAATTGAGAGAAAATCGACTTAAATGGTTTGGACACGTCAAGCGTAAACCAATGGATGCTCCTGTAAGGAAGAGTGATTTAGTTAGTATTGATGGTAACCCAAGGGGTAGAGGTAGGCCTAAATTAACTTGGTGAGATATTATAAAAAAGGACATGATATCATGTGATTTAACCGAAGATATTTCACTGGACAAAATGGAATGGAAAAATAGGATTCATGTAGCCGACCCCAAATAATTGGGAAAAGGCTTTGTTGAGTTGAGTTGAGTTGATAGTGTAATTTATTTACAGAGCTTTGTATTATTTTTGAGTGAAATTGAATTGTAATTATTTGGGAAGTGTAATTTTGATTCGTTATGTTTATTTTTGTGGAATGTAGATACTCTATATTAATTGCTAAGGATTTAGTTTAGTTTTAATCGTACTAGCACCTCATGTTTTGCACGGGGTGTTATAGATGGTATTATAGCTTAGGTATATGACAACACTCGAGTCTTTGGGTTTGGGTTTAGCATGCGTGTTAGATGTGTTTCGTTGGAGATAGGGAGTTTTTATTGAGGACATGGTAGGCATTGTGATTGGGATTAGTAATCTTGATGTGAGGATGTTTAGAATTATTTTGAGGACCTTAGTGTTATGATGATTTTTTAGAGATAGAATCAAGTAGTGATTCATGAGAGAGCGTGTCGGAAAACATGCGGGTAGGATTGGGTGTATGGTCACCTAATCGTGGTTTTTATCGGTAGGAATTTATGCACCGTATTTTATCTTGAGCATTGGGCTTCGTTGAATTTCGAGGACGAAATTCTTGTGCTAGTGGGGAAGTATATAACAACCTGTGATTTTTAAACCGATTTTAATTAAATTAACTCGGATTTGAAAAAATAATTTTTTGAATCTATTTAATTTTGGTATGTTAAAATTTTGGGTTTTATATATAAAAATAATGTTTTAAGTGGAATTCAAATCGGGAATTAAATTTGGAAATTATAACTTTTTGTATAAAAATCGGGGGATGATTTTACCTAAGGAGGATAAAAATAATTAAAAATCCATCCCTCTAATTGAGCTGATTTTTTACGGCAGCTCCGTCTCACTGTTAGCTACAACATAGTAAAATTTTAATCAATTCCAACGGTCTGATCATCCGCAATTTATTTTTGAGTGTTGTTGTTTGATTAGGACTCAAAATTCTTTTTGGTATATAAACATAAAGTGACCAGTTTAGGACTTTAAAACACATTCTAGCCATCTCAAAAATCAGTAGCCTCCTCTATTTTCATCTTCTTCCACCTACAATACCCTAGACCTATTTGAACTAAGATTCAACCCGTGATTTGAAGGATTATTTGGTGTTTTCTCGAGTTTGGGATTGAACGAGTTTTTATTGTTTTCGCGAGAGGAACATAGTGGTATGATCAGAATTTTGAGGCGCATAATCTTATGAGTTTATTCTGATGATTTTAAGGTACGGGGTTTAAGCAATATGCTCCTTGAATCTCTCGAGAGTAGTCATTTTGTTCCTCATTTATTTGTACTCGAATTATTGATATCATGATGTTTATTGGAATCTAAAATTTTGATTCGATTTGAGATATTTTATTTGTTGATGGGTATGGTGTCAGGAAAGTTTTATATGACACTGAGAATAGTCACCCGCCAATAGTCCAAAGGTCTAATAGCCAGGACGAGGTTGTACTAAGCTTAGGTGAGGTGAGGTAAGTACCGGTGGCCTATTGATGTGTTATTGAAAAATTAAATTAGTATAATGCTTGGATATCGCATTGAACTTGAATTCAGATTCGTATTGTTGCATTTATTCACCATTATCATTTTGAGCATATATTCTTGTCATATTGTGTACTTCCCCATATTTTTCTTTTACTAGCCGGTTACCGTGGATATGGACACTATGGATTTTTGGGAGGATTTTAGAGCACAAAGTTTGGATGATATTTATTTTTGTAAAGCTTGGCAATGTAATTTAATTCGATGGCTTAGTATTATTTTCAAGTGAAATTTAATTGTAATTATTTTCGAAGTGTAATTTTCAATTCGTTATGTTTATTTCTATGGAATATAGATGCTCTATACTAATTGTTAAGGATTTAGTTTAGTTTTAATCGAAGTAGCACCTCATGTTTTGCGCGGGGTGTTATTAGTGTCTTTACTATTTTCTGGAGAGGAACCCTACCATCTGATCAAATTTTCAGTCTACTTTTTATAGGCATGAATACTTCTGTTATTCCCATGTAGTATTATGCATTTTAAATATTTTCTAAACACTATTAATCGTTTTTTCTTATAATAAATTAGAGATACTAATTAGGGAAAGTGACACTAAACTTGGGACTGTTTTTATTCAAGTCTCTAATACAAATTAAGGCTCAAAACTCATTAGAGGTTGGGATTCCATTAGAATATATGGTCATTCTAATGTTAAAATAAATCGTTTGATCTTTATAAATTAAAATTGACTCGTAAAGTCATGTTATTAATGTGTTTCTTGTAGAATAGAAATTTATGGTTGTATGCCCCCAAAATATGCATGTGAATGGAAATTCTACAACTTGTTGAAATATGAATTGTTTAATTAATATTATAATTAAATGGACATAATTCGGATAAGTAGTAATCTTGTGATTAATTAAAAGAATGGTTCTGATAGGTTCAAAATATGCCCTATGTGTTCGTTAATTATGTTAATATTCGACACCGCGGAGATGACGATATTGCTGGGGTAGCTATGCCTTAACCTAATTTGAGGATTCTTGCTAGGTATGTGACTAGTAGATAGGCCTTTGTTGTTATAACACTTTCTATGTATGGACTAGCAAGTGCAAATTTTTACGGATGGGGAATTTCGGGGTGGGGTTGAATTGTATGTCATTTCTGCTGGTTCATAAGTTTCGGTGTGAGACTAGGGAGTAGCTATTGGTAGGTATTCTTCCTTAATGATAGGTTAGGATATACTTATTTTTTGGATATCTCTAAGTATGGGACTGGGGGTGGCTTGAGGATTTATGCTCTATTAAAGGGTAGGGTTAATTGAAAATATTAGGAACTTGAAAAAATTGATAATTAATGCCTAAGACAAAGAACATGTATTAAAATAAATTTGCATCGTGAGTAAGTGAAGAATTAATAAAAATTGGGTTGACTAGATATAGAGATGTGGGTGTGTGTCGGCGTCACGATTAGGTGCGAGGCTAACGATAATTGGGTCGACTGGCTATAGTGATGTGTTATGTGTGGAGCCTCTCGAGAATGTGCGAAGCTAAAGAAATTGGGCTGATTGGCTTTAGTGAGGGGAATGAGTATAATGTGTAGAACCTTAGGCGCGCGAAGAGTATGTGCAGGACACGTGGAGAGGTTGACCTGCTATAGTGGTGTCGCACGAATTAGAATAATTTGGATAATTAAAATAAGTAAGAATAAGAGATAATGTTTATATTTATTGTTGTGTTATCATAATTGGACTTGGACGTTGGGGTGGCTTGGTTATATGGGTAGATAATGGAAGTTAATTTTTACTCGCATGATTATATATATCTTATTTAATTTAAAATACTATATTGCGATGTTTATCATGTATAATGTTTCAATCTGCGTTTACGGACCCTAATTGGGAGGAGTAGCCGATATTCATGTGGTGGGATCTAACCCATTGCATTAACTAACATTTTTAGGTATAGTGTTGATGTAGTTGCATAGGAGTGATTGGAGATTTTTGAATGTGCAGATGGAGATTTATTTTATCTTCTTTAGTAGTTTAGAATTACTTTCCATTCCATCATTTTTATTATTAGACTTTCATTTATGGGTGGGTCAATCGGTTCCACAATTGTTTATGGTATCAGTCAAATATTTATAGCTGGATCATTTCATTTGAGTATTAATAAATTGAAGTTGAATTTATTTTGGCGATAGCCTGGTGATGGATTTTAAATTGCATTAATGTTTTTATTGGTTGGATAAATTTTAATATTATCTTGTGGAATTTTTTTTAAATGTCTCATATTTCTGTCACATGCTGAGAATGATAACTTATTTAGTGACGCCCAACGTATTTTGGTGGCGAACGATGCTAGAGTGCGTGGGGTGTTACACTTGGTATCAAGAAAATCATTTTCACACCTTGAACACCAAAGTAAACTTTTCAAAAGTACCCCCACCCTTTTCACTAATGACAAAGGGGGAGAAATCATAATATAAGAAAAAGATGCTAGAACATAGTGGGTGGGGGTGGGGGGAGGGAGGAAATCATTTTCAAAAATCTGGTCTCAAAGTAAGGGGGAGAATTTCAAACATTTTCTCAAAGTATTTAAAATATATTTGTGACACCCCGTAAAATCTAAAACTAGATTGATCAGCCTGATACAAACCCACGAGAATCAAAATAATTTAAAATCATTCTTAGGATGATTGAAAGTAAAATTTAATAAATTCATAAAAGTAAATAAATGACATACAATAGAGGTGAACCACATAAACTCTTATACCACACCAATATAAAGTAATAGAATCATCATATACTATCACTGTCTACTAAAACATGCTAAAACCAACATAAAGTATCAACTAACTCAAATGTGAAATCGACAAAAAATATGAAAAGTACTATAGAGTATGAGCACGCATGCTCGATACATATATCTTATAAGATGAACATTGAAGAGCAGATCAAGTCTAGATGATGGGTGAGGATGCATTGGAGGCCTGCGTCCTGAAAAAGGATTATATGAGATGTTACCAACAACTCTAAGCAGTATAATAATATAATTAACATTGGAATAAAATATTACTATGCATATTCATCCGGTCTTTTAGTTTCTTTGAGTTAACCCAACCCAAACAAACCTACATATCACATATGTCTACTTTCGAGCCCCTGTGTTCCCCATGATTAAGTCTTCCATATCATTACCAACTTTTAGGTATAATTCCACATTTATTCCTATGAACTTCACCATTTTATAATGTCTTACGAAAGTTTACATTAATGTAATCGTACACTAGTACTGTCCGAAATGCGTACCGCATAAAAGGCCCCCATCATAATCCCACGCACAATGAAGGGAAATACTGTCACTTTTGAGGTCTGCTTGTGCGTACTAGGCATAGTCAGAGACTACCTCACCTATTTATATTAAATAATCTCTAAAGGAATAAGCACCACTCATTTACAACAATTATATAGTCCCATATCCAAAATTATATTAATGTATCGGCCTAAGTATCTCACTCTAGAGATCGTGGGCATTCAACACGTAGTGTCCGGGGTAATAATAACCATGCCAACCTCGTTCTCATTGCATCAGGGTGATAATATCCTTCGTTCACACCCCACATGGATATCCCATCGATTACATATCCCATGATTATAAAAACGATGTATGTTTGCATAAAATATACCAAATAAGTAAATTCTATATAAATAAGGGCTACAAGTCTAAATCCTAGTTTAATCACCTTATTTAACTTCTTTTAGTTCAGAAAATATAATTCTTCTTTAATGTCATTTGATCACCTCATTTGAATGTGAATACATTTTTTCATTTGAAGAAGTCATGCTGTCATTCTAACGAAACCAACATGTTCATTCGAATGACTTTAAATTATCATGCAAACAAGATCTTCCTAGAACCCTTCTTCTTTCCGACAAAAGTCCGCCATTATTAAACCCAATTTCATATTTTTGGGTCCCTAAACATACCCAAAATTTACTAATTGATGTATATTAGTCCCTAAACCAATACTAACCAATATCCAATGATTTTAATTTCTTCTAATATAAGATTTAGATATTAATCCTTAATTATCATCTCAGGAGCTTTACTCATGATTCATCTCAATTCAACCCAATTTCAGTTTATTTCAAAAGATTAATAAGGGATTCCTAACCTTTAACATTAATTACAATAGCCATAATATCAATTTAGCATTTTCTTCTCTAAATCGTGATAATTATTCCAACTTAATAACAAAGTCTAATTCCTTAATTCTAACAATGGCTAATTAAATTATCTAATTCAAATTATTTTAGTATTAAATTGAGAATCCAATGAATAATATCATTATAACACAACTTCAATTATAATATTATACTAAAAAACCTTTCCTTTAATCAACATGGGTTGAATCCTTAATCCAAAAGCCCCAAATTCCTCTTCTCATTCCCTTAGCCTCTAGGGTTTTCTCCAAAGTGAAATAATGATATTACTTAACCATACTCTTGTTTATAGAATGCTAATCACGAAATAAGGTTTTAAAACTATATGGGCCATGACTCAACATGCCCAAAATTGATTCCAATTAGCTTAAAGTTTAGCCCAAGACTCAACCTTTTAAGGTGAAAACGAACTTTCTACTATCCCTAAAGTCATATACAAATAACCAAAATAATTTTTTGCTTTAGTTAAATAATGATTAATGTATTAACATATTTTCAGTTTAATCCAATATCAAATAATACACTGAAACATATCAGTGCAAATAAAGTAATCAATATTAATTAAATAAAAATTTGATCCACTTAAGATTTAATTCACTTAAAATTACGGGGTACTGCATTCTTCCTACTAAAAAAAGGATCTTCATCCTCAAAATTTAAATTTGTATACCTGAATAGAAACTCTAGGTACCTCTCTCGCATGTCATCCTCTATCTCCCACGCGGACTTTGCTTTGCGACGGTGTCCCCATTGGATTCGAACTAATAGAATTATCTTGTATCATAATGTATTCTCTCTTTGATCAAGTATGCGCTGAGGTAAATAATTGTAACTCCCATAGGGATGTATCTCAATCCCGTCGAGATTGATGTGTTGATAAGCATCCTCATCCCTGATAAATTTCCTTAACATCGATACGTGGAACACATCATGTACTCACTATAGGTGATTAGGCAAGGCCAATTGATACTCCACCAGGCCTACTCTATCCAAAATGTGAAGGGTCCAATGTAATGGGGTGATAATTCCCCCTTAGATGCAAATCTGACCACCCCTTTCATCAAGGAAACTCATAAAAGCACCTGGTTCCATACCGAAAACTCTAGTTTTATTCATCTCTTATCAGCATAATTCTTCTCTCGATCCTATTGTATCTTCATTCATGCTCGGATGTGTGCCACCTTCTATGAGGTGTTTCAAATAATGTTAATCCTGAACATCTTTCTCTCCCAGGAATTCCAACCAACAACTCGATGAATGGAATGGTCGCCCATACATTTTCTCATAGGGTGCCACACCAATAGTCTATTTATAACTATTGTTGTAAGAAAACTGTATGAGAGGAATATGATGATCTCACACGCCTTTGAGATCCAATAGAGAAGATAAAATAAAATCCTCTAAAATCTGGTTCAACCGATCAGTTTGGACCTCAGATTGGTGGTGAAAATCTATACTCATAGTTGGTTGTACTCCCATATCCTTTTGAAAACTCATCTAGAACCAAGATATGAAAGTACTATTCTAGTTGGACATAGTGTCAAGTGGTACACCATGGAATTGTACAATCAATGTTACAGATGATTTGGTGTACTACTTGGATGTGAAATCTGTGCAAACTGAAAGAATATAAGCCACTTTTTCCAACCTATCAACAATGCCTTAAATCAAATCCTGACCTCTCTAGGATCACAAAAGTCACACTTATGAAGTCCATGGATATGCTCTACCACTTCCACTAAGGAATTTCTAAAGGTTTAATTCCCTTGTCGGTATTTAGTGCTCTACCTTCACTAGCTCACAAGTGGCACACTTAGACACAATCTTTAAAATATCCTTATTCATCCCTATCCACTAATACATTTTGTGCATGTCTTGATAGCTCTTATCAATGCCTAGATGTGCCGTGAGCCGTGTGCCTCAAAATCTCTACCTACTATCCAAACTGATCAAGAACGATGGAGCTTCACCTGACAGTGGTTTGCAAACCTTTTCCTAGAAGAAGGATTTTAAAGAATGGGTCTGTATTACCTCTGTCACCATGGCTAGTGTAACAATCATTAATCCCAAAAAGGCATCCGTCAAGTCTAAAACCTGAGCATCCTTCCACCGTGTTGCCCAAATTTATGACAATTTCTCTCCTTGCTCGGCTCATAACACTAGTAAAATGATTGTTAATGGCCGACTCAGTGCATCGTCCACGACATTCGCATTCACTAAGTGGTATTAAATCGAGAAACAATAGTCTTTCACCATCTCCTCTATCGCATATTCAACTATTTCGATGAAAATAAGTATTGAAGACTCGTATGATAAGAATATAATATGAAATGTATACCTAATAAAAAATGTCTCCAAATACAAAGGAAAAATACTATTACTGCCAACTTCAAGTCGTGGGTGGGGTAATTAACCTCATGACGCTTTAGCGTTCGGGACTTATAAGTGATTTTCCTCTCCTCCTTCATTAATAAACCTCCTAACCCCTGCAACGTTGCATCCATGAATTCCAAATATTCCACATCGCACTTTGGTAATGCAAGTACAAGTGTAGTGGTAAGCTTCTCCTTAATCTCTTCAAAATATTTTTATCAATCTTTGTTCCACAGAAAGGATACTCCCTTCTGAGTGAGATGTCACAAAGGTCCATAAATCTTTAAGAACCCCTGAATGAATCTCCTGTTGTACCCTGCCAAACCCATGAATCTTTCATCATGGGTAGGTGTTATGGGTTATCCCGACTAGATAACTGGAGATATCATTTTAGGATCCACCAAAATTGTAGATTTATATACAACATGGCCCAAGAATTTCACCTATCGGATCCAGAATCTACACTTAGGGAATTTAGCATACAACTTATGTTGCCATAGTGTCTGTAACAACAAACTTAAATTCTCTGCATCTTTTTATGTTGACTGATAACAAATCAACATATCGTCTATAAACATAATGATGAACGGATTTAGAAGCAATCGAATTACCCTATTAATAAAATCCAAGAATATCGTTGACGCATTGTTCAATCGAAGAAGCATAATCTATAACTCAAACGATCCATATTACGTAAAAAAAACATCTTCAGAATATCCTCCTACGTAATACGTAACTAGTGATACCTCACATGCAAGTCAATCCTCATAAAGAATGATGTGCACCTTAACTAATCAAGTAGATCCTTGATACATGGAAAAAATATGTGTTTCCTATGGTGCCCTCATTCATCTCCTTATAATCCGCACATAATCAGGGTGAACCATCCTTCTTCCTCACAAACAACAATGGATATCCCACTGAGATGCATTCCACTGTATGCATCCCTAGATCAACAACTATTGAGTCTTTTTGCGTAATGCCTTTCTATCTAATGGATCTATACGATAAGGTGCCCGTGTAATGGGACTGCTTTCGGATGCCACATCTATAAATAGAGAGTCTATCTCTGTAATAACCCAACCCAATGTTTCATCCCACTCCATGTAGTTCGTAGTAATATGAAGTTAAAATATGAGGATTATTATAAATGAGCTCTTATCCCTTCATCTAGTATAGTTTGGTGCCTCTCTTTTAATTTAAAGAAGTTGTCGGGCTAAAATTTAAAGATTTCAAAATTGGGTGGTTCGAATGAACCCGTGTTTGTTCGAATCAAATCTCTATGTCGTTCAAATGAGACCATCAAACAAGTATTGAACGACCTCTCACTGCCTTACTCTGAACCCTTATTCGAAGGTCATTCGAAGGAAAAGATCGAATAAGAAACCGACCTCATTTGAACGAGATATACCTCGTTCAAATGACTGTATCGGGAGAAGATTGTGGCAGTTGTGCTGTCACCATTTCAACCCTAGATCTAGATATTTTGTCAACTTCATGGAGCTTGACGAATCTGGTGGCTTTTAAAATATTTTTAAATGTTTTTATGGGGTTTAGCATGGGTTATAAGAGAGGGAAGTGACACAGAAAATCCCACAACCATTTTCAGATTTCTTCTTCTCTCTCAAGAGTTCATACACCCATATCCCTCCTCAAACCATTATTCCTCCATTTTGAGTAAGTCTAACCATTCCTACACCATCTACACATTTCTAACATCTTTCAAGCTCTCTTCCAAGAAGAAAGTGGTAGAGAAAGATTATATAGAGGTTTTGTCGAAGCTTTTGAAGAATTAAGGGGGTTTTGGAGCTAGAAGTATTGGAGCTTAGGAGTTTAGGAGCTTTCAAGTCATCCATTATTATTTTTTTTCCTTCAAAATCTAAGGTAGGGTTTTCCTTCCATGTTTTCAAGGTTCTTCTACTCATGAAGTTATGTAGGATGTTCCTAGATGGATTTCAATGCCTAAAAATTTTGTTACATTTACAAAATAATTGGTCTTGCAAAAAATGAAATTTTCTTCGGGACAAACCTTAAGTGGGTCTTTTGAAATAAATTGTGGTTATAAATCCTCTATTGAACATGTAAGAAAATGTTGTATATTAAATGGTAATGTGGTAGACTTGAATAAAAATGTTAAAATGGGTTTTGTAGTAAGCTGGAAAAGTAGGGAAAAACAACCCCTAAAATATGCTAATGTTACTATGATGAAGATAAACTAATGTGGTGTTTTACATATAATCATGAGGAAAATCTATGGATTTTGATTAAATGGCCTTAAGTGATCAACAACATTTTATGTGATGGAACATTAATTAAATACGTATGGTTTCGAACACGAAATAATGAAAATAATATTGGAAGAAATTATTTACTCTTAGTGCCAAACTAAATTCAAAAAATAATGTTTTTCTCAAAATTATGGCAGAAAAGGGATTTTGACAAACTTATGGATCCAAAAGCTTATGTTTCCTCTCGAGACCCTATCGTTATATTTTTGTTGATAAACGGTTAAAGTGAGTTTTGGCACGTTGAGAGTGAACCATCAATCAATGATAAAACTTGGTTACTTAAATTCCAATTTTATTCCCCAAAACCTTAACTCTTGCAATTAATTGTGATTGACTAAATAAATAAAAGCAAGCATGCAAACAATCAAAAAATGATGGAAAATCACCCAAAATGGTAAAATATTTTTATTTCACTATATCTTGCAACAACTTACAAATACAGAAAATACAGCTTGATACACGAATACCCGCAGACGTTGGTTCGTTGTTGTCGGTAAGAGATCCCGCAAGAGCTCCAATCGTTAGCAATGGATAATCGGCCTACTTCTCCACAAGTGTACTCCATACGAGTAGAATAAGTAATCTAAGGTTTAAATGATTCACATATGAATTTGGGACAATTTGATGAATCAAATGGTGTTTAAAACTCTCAAAAATGAAGTCTTAAATTGCAGTTGTTTCTGTAGAAAATGGAGTTGTAAAGACTTGAAAAACTTGATTACAGAACATAGGTATTTATAAAAAAATTGAGTCGACGCGCTCGCTCTAAAGAGATTGGGACTTAGGTCTATCGACTTATGATGTCATTTTAATGACTTCGCGCGACGATGGTAAGATGTCGCTCGAATGACCTGAACGTCAAATCAGTTCACCTCAACACTTAGAAAAATTTCTTATCACGGAAGAAAACATTCCAGGTACTGAAAATAGTTTCTACAAAATTCCCAAATAAATATGTAAACATTAAAAACTCCTAATTAAATAGTTTACCATAATCACGAGTGGAGAAGTGGGAATGTTGAAGATACACATTTCACATTTCTGAATGATGTTGTACTATGCACGTATGAATATTATGGTTGCATTATAACTTCGAATCCGAATGAAGGTCATTATGGATGATCGTGTTGATGTGCCGAGTGTAGCGGTATAAGAAATACATGATGTGATCTAGGATACTTAGAAAATTTCCTAGATTCTAAATGGACATTTTTAAAATCACATCCTTATAAATATCCCCCTATGTCTATGACGCTACATACATAAAAACTATCCGAATTATGCTACCCAAACTTAAAAGAAATGACATAAAAATTAATATCCCCATTAAACCCAAAAACTGGAAATACTAAATGACATGTCTTCAAAACAAATCTTCAACATCTTCAATTCTTCAACTCCTCACTCTTTCTTTGTCAACATCAGAGTGTGCAAAACTTAATCCTCAATTTTGTACCTATATACATGAGAAAATAAACAAAACCCGTGACGCGCAATAGTTTAGAAAAATAATGATAATAAAAAATCAATATCAATTAAGCTTAAACAAATCACTATCAAAAAAATCTCCCCCATAATCCGTTCTCCCCCTTTTTATGATGTCCCTAAATAGACAAATATGAATAACACAAAGTAATGCAAATGGAGATGGTCTCGAGGTAATAAAACTATCTCTTTTTGAATTTTTCAAAATGTTTCTCATAAAATATACAACAAAAAAATCACACCACGAAAGAACATGAAAATTACCAAGTCAATGATAGAGTAAATGTAGGGATGTGAAAAAATTTGACAGGAAAATAAATGCACACAAACATGATATATGTTCACGATGAATTTTGGATATTCCTAACGAATGAACTCAACGTCTTCCTTAGGTGTAAAAATGGGGGAATTATAAGAAATTCACTCAATCTAATCAACAAATCAAAGCTCAAAGTGATTTCCACGCCAATAACATCCAAAAATATTTAATGATTTTTTGAGATCTTTCAGAAAGTGCAAAGCCATTAAATCCAACCAAACTCCCTCAAATTTCTATTCATTTTTCATTTTCTTTATAAAGTGTCTATTTTTCTCAATGTAGAGAAATCCTATTGGCCCCATTTTTGGCATATGATTATTTTTATTGCCTTGATTTTTCTTGGGATCTTTTAAACAGTGGCTTTCACGAAGAGTTAATTTTGCACAACGCAGCCCTTTCTCTTGAACACTCATCATTTTTTCATTTACGTTTTTAAATCCTCACAGTAAATAGTTCATACATTCACAACTATTATTATTCTCATTTTATTTCATTTAGTTTGTTGTATCGACATAATTGAGATGGAAACACTTAAACCAACATGTGATAGATAAGCACATTATTCAAATAAAATCATGCACGTGTGCATTAAAGGAGATAAGGAGGCAAACATGTAGAAGATGTAAATAATTGCATCTTAATGAATCCATACATTATAAAGCACATGGATAAAATGATGTAACATCTTAAAACACTATCAAACAGTCACGTTGAATATGGAATGGAGTTGTGACTATGGCTATCTTAAATGTTCATCCATAAATGGTGTAAGAAAAATACAAAACTCTTTTTGTGTTTTAAAAAAAAATTATAAAAAGAAAAACATTTTGGCTTTTTCAAAAATTTTATGAGATGTGGTGACTAAAAACACAGCCTACACTCTAAGACTCAAAAATCGCTAGTGGCACGTGGTGGAGCAAATGTACGTCGTGTCCGACCCAAACTATAACAAAACTCCCTAAAGTGTCCTTTTTCTTTTACAATAGGTACAAAAGTACACAATCTTAGGCTGAACTTGGTTTTCTTTTCTTGGTCGAACTCTTCTCTAGGGTTTTGGGTGATGGCCATATAGATTCGTAGTTAACTTTGGATTTGGTTCCGATGTCATATGAGACAAGGAAGAACCATCAAAACCTATTCCCTATATTTCACCAAACCCTAAAGTAGGGGAGAGGAGAGTGTTTCCCCTCTTTCCAAATTTGTCCTCTATATATACCTTGACCTCTCGGGCTCTCTCAAGGTCATGAGTGAGTTGGGCTACAAGGTCTTCAAGTTTCTTTTGAGTGTCTGTGGAGGAATGGAGCTCACTCGTAAGACTATGCACATGCTTGGTCCCCCTTTCTCTTTCTTTAAACAACTATCTCTATCTCTATGAAAACATTCTCTCTCTCTGAACGTAAACAGTCTCTCTCTTTATCAAGGAAGTGCTAATAGAGGACTTTCTCTCGTATCTCCCAAATATTTCTCTAAGGAAATGATCCTATGTTCTAATGCTTTGTTAAGATTTTTAGTTTTAAAATAATCAGCATATAAATCAGTGTATGCGTGTCATAAGTCGCTCTCTCTTTCACTTGCATCATCCTCCCCCTCACTCACATCGCTTTCATTGCCGAGGTGTCCATATGAAGTGGCCTCCTCATCGTATTAGGGCACACTGTCAGTACTCACCTTATTAGCCATGAATGCGGTGAATTTACATTCATTCGGTGACTTGTGTCCAGAATCCATCGACAAAACCTCACTGTCGTCACTAAGGGAGACAATTAAAGCAGCTTTGCCTTTGCCTTTTCCTTGACGTCTCACCCTAGTAGGACACTCAAATGCCATATGACCTTTATCATCACACTCATAACATATCTTCTCTTCTTTATTTGGCGCATCCTTTTTATCTTTATCATTTTTCTTTTCAAACTTATTATTATAAAAATTCTTTTTATATTTGAAATTTCCATTTATCTTTAATTTGAGAAATTTCTTGAAATTTTTCGCAAAAAAAGCCAAATCGTGTAAGTCAAAATCAAACTCTGAATCAGATATCTCTTCCTCTTTTCTCCTAAACGACTCACCTTTCTTTCTTGCTGACCCCTCACTCTTCCTAGACTTGGATTTAAGTGTTACCCCTTTATCTTTTGATTTTATCGTGTTAGGAAACATGTCAATTTCATAAGTCTGGAGCTCTCTTACCAACTCTTCTAATTTCAGACTACTCAAATTTCTTATAGAATTTAACATAGTGACTTTAGGGATAGAACGCTTAGGCACTGATCCCAAAAACTTTTTAACTACTCTAGCATCAGGAATGTATTCACCTAGATTGAAACTAATGTTTACAATATCAGATAAGCGTGCATAAAATTCATCAAAACACTCAGATTTGAGCATGTTTATTATTTCAATTTGTGTAGTTAAATTTTGAAATTTTGATTCTTTGATTGCATTAGTGCCTTCATGGGTAAGTTGTAAAGCATACCATGCTTCTTTAAACGTGGTGAACATCACAATACGTCAAAAGTCCTTAGGGTTGACCACACCATAAATTACACTAAGCCCACGTGAGTTATATGTACTCCATTTAAATTCTTCCTTAGTCCATTCAGTCAAAACTTTTAAATTTGTTACGTTTTCTACAGTGATGTGGGAGGAGTCCACCCTCTTTCGCACACAACCCAGAAACGTTCATCAATGGCCTTTAAGTGAGATTTCATATGGGCTTTCCAATAAGCATAATTTGACCCATAAAAAATTGGCACTAGTTTATACAAGTTTGTGTAATTGGTACTCGATTATACAACTTTACAAAAAAAAATTACATGATATAATTGTGTAATTGGCTCTGATACCAATTTTAGAGTGCGCCAGTAATCAATGATCAAACTTGTTTAATTAAATTCCAACTTTATTCCCAAAACACTAACTCTTGTAATTAATTGTGATTGACTAAATAAGTAAAAGCAAGCATGCAAATAATCATAAAAATGAGGAAAAATCCCCCAAAGCGGAAAAACCTTTTTATTTCACTATATCTTATAAAAACATACAAATATAGAGATCTACAGCTGACACATGAATGCCCACAAGTGTTGGTTCGTTGTCATCGGCAAGAGATCCCACAAGAGCTCCAATTGTCAGCAATGGAATATCGACCTTCTTCTCCACAGTGTACTCCAAATGAGTAGAATAAGTTATCCAGGGTTTAAATGATTCACAAATGAATTTAGGACAATTCGGTGAGTTAAAAGATGTTTAAAACTCTAAAAAATGAAGACTTAAATTGCGGTTGTTTTTGCCAAAAACGGAGTTGTAAAGACTTGGAAAACTTGATTGTAGAAAACATGTATTTACAAAAGAAATTGAGTCGGTGCGCTTGCTCAAACGAGATTGGGACTTCTCTCGAACGACTTATGATGTTGTTTGAAAAACTTCACGTGAGATGCCCATGTCATTTGAACGACAGTAAGATGTTTGCTCGAACGACCTGAAGGTCAAATCAGTTTGCCTTAACATTTGGAAAAAATTCTTATCACGATGGAAAACATTTCAGGTACTAAAAAAAAGTTTCTAACAAATTCCCAAATAAATATGTAAACATTAAAAATGCCTAATTAAACATTTTACCATAATTGTGAGTGGATTAGTGGGAATGTTGAAGATGCAAGTTGCACGTTGCTCAAATTCACATATGAAGATGATGGGTACGTGATAACTTCGAATCCGGATCAAGATCGTCATGGATGATCGTGTTGACGTGCCGAGTGTAGCGGTATAAGACATAATGTTGTGATCTAGGATACTTATAAAATTTCCTAGACTCTAAACGAAGATTTATAAAATCATGTCCTTACACATGTTGAGAATGTAAAAAATGCTTCAAAACCATGGTATGACCAAAATGGTAAAAATGGGATGACAATATGGAAATTAGATAAAATGTTAAAAGATATAAAAAGTTAGACTCAAATGACATCGGGAAAATTAAGGAGGGCCTAAAGGCCTAGGGTGAAAGATCCAAAATCACTAGCCAGAGCATGTGGTGATGTCACTGGAGGTGTGGAGCATATTAAAGTATGTGGTAATTTGAACATTCCATGAAATATAATGAAAAGGGAATTAAGTTGGTTGTACTTGTAATTTAAGAAAGCAACCTGACGAAAAGACGATAATCGAGTGTAAAGGATAAAATGTGAATAATTAGTCTCTAGACCCAGTGAAGGGTGGTAAAATTGGTTAAGTGTGAGTATAAGCTCATCGCTTGGGTGTATTGCATGTAGTTGATTTAATACTAGGTAAATTATTAAAGTTTTCTTAATTAATTAAAATACACGTTATATGTATAACATTGGTAGAAAACGTATAGCTTAGCATTACCCACCCTGATGAGCGTTCACTCACCCCTGCTTTTTATGTTAAAACTCCCACCCCCCACCCTAGGTACTTAGAGTAGGAAAGTCGGACATGACCCTAGTAAAGCCCCATGGGCGATTAACGTCATTAAAATGCTCTGTACTTGTTTTCGAACAATGGACATTTGGTATTTTCACTTTTGGTACTTGGACTTTTATTCGGGCCTTTAGCCATAATTTGTAATAATACATGATTGTTACGACTTATTTTTTAGTTAATTACTATTGGGGTTTAGTCTTGTTAATTGACTAATAACATAAAGTGGTCACCCTTTTCTCAAACAAAAATAGAAATTTTAACTATTAAATTATGAGGCAAATTAAGGATTTTCTTAAATAAAATGGCTAAACTTTACCACCTCCCCTCTGAACTCCTTCGCTCAGTGTGGGTTGATCCAACGGTGAACTAAACTAGTGTTGGGGTGTTACAAATGTTATCAGAGAAATATGATCCTCGTGTGTGAAAGAGTGTTTATATTTTTGTAGTGCATTTCCTCATACATCTATGCATAGCTAATGCTTAGTACTATTCAGTAGATCGCTTCAACTATCATTTTCATACGTATTATTTATATTAAACTCTCCATTATTATGTAGATGCCTCCACATCATGATGTAGTCAGCGGGTCCCTCTGTAGTGAGCTCTAGCATATGGAACATGTCGTGCGACATCTTGATGACTCTCCCTCTTAATAGCAATGGGAAAATTGTAGTTGGTCCGTTGAAAGCGCTACCTCGACTTCAATCCTCAAGGAATTTAGGAGGTTGTATCCATCCACCTTCAACGGGACAGCTGGCCTCGAAGAAGTTGAGGAGTGGATTGCCGAAGGCACCAGAATAATGAAGATCCTAGATGTACCGACATAGCAAAAGGTTAAGATTACTAAGTTCCAGTTGATAGAACAAGGACAT
Source organism: Sambucus nigra (assembly GCA_949130495.1). Classification (NCBI taxonomy): domain Eukaryota; kingdom Viridiplantae; phylum Streptophyta; class Magnoliopsida; order Dipsacales; family Adoxaceae; genus Sambucus; species Sambucus nigra. The sequence continues at coordinate 416,379,880 of OX422207.1, forward strand.
CGCTAGTGGAACACTTATTTTTCCAGCACCACTATAGCTATTGATGTGAGCATCTTACCGGTGGCCTTCCTTGATAGATACTTTTTACAGGCATTCAATGATGACAAAAAAGATGAGTTTGTCGTGCTGATTCAGGGAAGGACTTTGGTGAATGAGTAAATGGTGAAGTTTGATAGTTTTTGTTAGTATATTGACAATGTTAGTGCTACGAGGCTGATAAGATAAGCCTATTTGACAAGGGCCTTAATTTTGATATCCGACAAATCGTATCGAGTTTGAATCTACCCAATTCCAGAATAGCAGTGAAAAGGGCCACACGGTTGGAGCTTGACCTGAGGATAGAAAAAATATAAGGGAGAAGAAGAGGGAACCCAATAGGTCTCACTCGGGAGGGCATAAGAATTCCCGAAGTGGGTCACGAGGATCCTTTGCGAAGATTAAGGTAGCTATAAGGGTTGTCTCTTCCTTAGCACAGTGCGTTAACAATCAGATCCCTATTCCCCCCACAGAGAGGACCTATTTCATCTGCGGTATCCCAGGCCACATGAAGAAGGAGTGCCCCAGAAGTTTTTGAGAGGTCAACAGAGCAACAAACTGTTAACTTCATACCGAACCAAAGTTCCAATTATACAAACCCCACTCAGCAGGAGCAGTAGTTTCCTTCAGGTTACCAGTATCTAGTAAGGCACGACATGGATAGTTCACGTTTAAGCTAGGGAGAGGGTGGTCGTGGGTAGGGTCAGGTGCCCAGTATCAGACTAACATGTTTAATCCCAGGAGAGCTTACGCTAATTCCAAGTAGACGACACTTTACAATATTACCTATGTGATGGAAAGTATGATTCTCTTGTACAGTACTTGGGTAAAGGTATTATTTGATTCAGGTACATCACATTATTTCATATCTACATCCTTAGACTTTAGTCTAGGTTTAGTGGTAGACCGATTTCACCCACCTATTTTCATTGGGCTTTCGTTGGGTCGAGGCATAGTCCTTGATAGGGTTTGCCATAGACGTGTGATCATGGCTTGAGATTTTGTCTTAGAATATGACTTATTACTAATGGAACTGTATGGGTTTGAGTTTATCATGTGTATGGATTGGCTATCGAGTTTTAAGTCCACCATCGAATGCCATTGGCACAATATCCTAATGTCGCTTCCAGACGGGTCTCGCCTCATTCCAGTAGTGAGTAGGGTATCGATTATCCTTAAAAATTCTCCACTGTATATGAAAAAAGAAACTATTTTGGTTGGATGAGAAACTTGGTGGTCTAAGATGAGCATAAGAGTCTGATTTGAGATTATCCGGTGGTACGAGAGTTTCCCGACATGTTTTTAAATGATTTCCCTGAGTTGTCACCATGACAAGAGGTGGACTTTTCCATAGAGGTGCATCAGGGTGTATTAGAAATATCTATCCCACCTCATAGGATGGCCCCAGTAGAATTACAAGAATTATGAGTTCAATTGGAGAATTATCCAATAAAGGCTTCATCCATCCCAGATGTCCCTTCGGGGAACACTGGTCTTATTCGTAAAGAAAATGAATAATTTTATATGGCTTTGCATCGATTATTGGCAACTGAATAGGGTGATCATGAAGAAATTGTATCATATGCCCCGTATTGATGATCCATTCGACTAGTTTCTTAGGGCAGACATGTTCTAAAAAATAGACCTTAGTTCGGTTATCATCAACAGCGCGTCAGAGACGAGGATATTTCTAAAACTACATTCTGGACATGGTATGAGCACTACGAGTTTTTGGTAATACCCTCTGGGTTAACAAATGACCCAACAATATTCATGGACATGATGAATCGCATCTATCATTCCTATTTAGATTAGTTTGTTGTGGTTTTTGTGGTTGACGTCCTGGTGTACTCAGCGTCGGACCGAGATCATGAGGAGCATCTTCGGGAGACACTACAGGTGCTCTAGGAGAATCATTTGTATGAAAAGTACAGTAAATGCAAATTATGTACGGATGAGGTGAGACACATTGCCATGTCATTTCTGGTGAGGGTAACTCTGTTGAGACGCCCAAGGTGGAATCAATTTTAAGTTGGAGTCAGCAGAGGTGTCCAGTTTCTAAGGTCTGTAGTTTCTTACCATGGACAGTCACTATGGTGTGAAATTTCTTGGCTTTGGTCCAGTATTACCATAGATTTATACATGATTTCTCAAGGATGGAGATTCTCTTCACCAAGCTGACTAGGAAGGATCTACATTTTGAATGGTCCGAGGATTTCATGATAGCCTTCCAGGATTAAAGGTCAGGTTTACCTCTTCACCTATTCTTGTCCTTTTGGAATAATTCAAGGTTTAAACGGTGTATTGTGACACATCAGGTTTAGGACTCGAAGCGGTATTGATGCAAGACGGTCGGGTGGTGGCCTATGCACTTCGCCAGTTTAAGGTGCATGAGAATAATTACCCTACTCACAATTTGGAGTTAACTTCCATAGTTTTTGCACTGAAAAACTGGAGGTACTATTTGTATGGGGAATGATATAACAAGAATCTCCGGTACATATTTACACTGCGAGACCTTAACCTCAAACAAAGAAGGTGGATGGAATTAATGAAAACTATGATTTCTCGTTGTTGTACCATCTCGAAAAGGCCAATGTGGTCGATTCTCTGAGTAGGAAATCTAGTCTCACATATGAGGTAATAAAAAGCCACCGGGTAAAGATGTTTGGGGAACTGCAGAAGTTCGACATTCACATCTAGTGAGGATACAATAGGGCATACATTTAGGGTGTAATGGCTAGGCCCCTCATCTAGTAGAAAGTTCTAAATGCTCAGTCATGTGACCCCGAGTTCTTCAGTATCATGATTGTATTTGGAATGGGGAAGTGTTCAACACCCTTACAGTATATAAGGACGGTGAGGTACGACATAAAGGTCAACTGATCATTCCTATCATTGAGGAGCTTCTGGATAAGGTAATGGAAGACGTCCATTAGTTGTGTTTCAGTATACATCTCGGTGCCACCAAGATGTATACGGATCTTTATAGATATTTTGTTGGTTTAGCATGAAAAGGAATATAGCGAAGTGTGTAGCAAAGTTCTACACATGCCCGTAGGTAAAAGACGAACATAAAAAGTCATCGGGATTGTTGCAACCATTACACATGGATGAATGGAAGAGGGTCTACATAATGATGGAATTTTTCACGGCCTTACCATAATATGAATATGGTCCTGATGAGGTTTGGGTGATAGTGGATTGGTTTACCAAGTCTACACATTTCTTTCCAATTCAGGTCATGAATATCGTAGCTAAATTGGCAAAGTTATATATTCGGGAGATAGTCAGACTCCATGGTGTCCCACTCTCAGTCATATAGGATAGGGATTCTCGATTTGATTCTCGGTTCTGAAAGAATATCCAATAAGAATCGGGAATTAAACTGAATACCAGCACTTCATATCATCCCGAGATCGATAGGAAGTCGGAGCGGACTATCCAAATCCTAGAGGATATGCTAAGGTCTTGTGCGCTTGACTTGTAGGTAAGTTATGTGGAGAAACTACATTTGACAAAGTTTGCATAAAACAACGGTTACTAGGCAAGTATTGAAATGTCCCCTTTAAGGCTATTTATGGGAGACTATGCCATTTGCCATTTTATTAGGCCGAGATGGGTGGAAAAGCACCTCACTAATTCAAAGATGATCTAGGAAATGACTGATAGGGTATGGATAATTCTCAAGAGAATCATGACGATGCAGATCCAAAATAAGAATTACGTCGATAGTCACCGAATGCACTTAGAATTCTTGATAGGTGATCACATGATGTTGAAAGTAAGGGCCATAATTGGTTGCCAATGATTTGGGAAAAAAGGGAAAGATTTCCCCATGGTACATTAGTACCTTTAAGATCCTAGAGCGGATAGGGGATGTGTCATATCGCTTGGTGCTTCCCAAATAGATGTCCCATGTGCACAACGTGTTCCACGAGTCTATGTTGAAAAAATATCTTCACGACCCCCGTCATGTCTTTGGTTGAAACCAGATCGAGTTGGAGGAAAATGTCATGTTTCCCACAAGGGTAATATACATCCTAGATCATAAAGAAAGAGTCGTACACAACAAGTTTATTATGTTGGTGAAAGTCCTTTGGGAATTTTAAGGTATCAAATGTTCTACTTGGGAACGTAAGTCAGTCAGAGATGCGAGAAAAGCACCAAGAACTCTTCCCTTAGCTTCTTATCTTGATTCTGGGGACAAAATTACCTAAGAAGGAGATTTAGTACCCCGACCCAATGTTTTATCCCATTCTATGTAATTCATAGTAATGTGAATTTAAAATAAGAGGATTATTAATAATGATCTCTTATCCCTTCATCCTGTATAGTTTAGTGCCTATATTTTAATTTAAAGAAGTTGTTGGGCTAAAATTTAAAGATTTGAAAATTGGGTGGTTCAAATGAACTTGTGATTGTTCGAATGAGATCTCTGTGTCGTTCAAATGACACCATCAACCGAGCATTGAATGACCCCTCACTGCCTTACTCTGAACCCTTGTTTGAAGGTCATTCGATGTAAAGGATCAATTGATAAGCTAATCTCGTTTGAACGAGATTGACCTTGTTCAAATGACTATATTGGGAGCAGATTATGACAGTTGTATTGTCACCATTTCAACCCTAGATCTAGAATATGTGTCAACTTCGTGGAGCTTGACGAATCTGGTGGCTTTTAAAGGATTTTTAAATGTTTTTATGGGCTTTTGCATGGGTTATAAGAGAGGGAAGTGGTAGATAAAATCCCACCACGATTTTCAGATTTCTTCTTCTCTATCAAGAGTACATACACTCATCTCCCTCCTCAAGACATTATTCCTCCATTTTGAGTAAGTCTAATCATTCCTACACAATAAAATAACCCATTTCTACAGATTTCTACCATCTTTCAAGATCTCTTCCAAGAAGAAAGTGGTGGAGCAACGTTGTAGAGAGGTTTTGTGGAATCTTTTGAATAATTAAGGGGGTTTTGGAGATAAAAGTATTGGAACTTAGGAGTTTATGAACTTTCAAGTCATCCATTGTTGTTTATTTTATTCAAAATCTAAGGTAGGTTTTCCTTCCATGCTTTCAAGGTTCTTCTACCTATGAAGTTATGTAGGATGTTCCTAGATGGATTTCTTTGCCTAAAAATGTGGTTACATTTACAAAATAATTGGCCTTGCAAAAAATGAAATTTTCTTCAAGACAAACCTTAAGTGGGTCTTTTATAAAAAATGACATTTTACCTTGATATTTGGAATAAAACATGTAAGCTCCATAAAACCCCTGATTAGTCTTTACTTAAATGCATACTTGAGGTATTTCTAGGTTAAAATCTTGTCTTGAACATGTAAGAACATGTAGTACGTTAAAGGGTAATGTGGTAGACTTGAATAAACATGTTAAAATGGATTTTGTAGTAAGATGATCAAGTATGGAAAAATGACCCCAAAAATATGCAATATGTTGCTATGATGAAGATAAACTAATGTGGGTTTTTACATGTGATCTTGGGGAAAAACTATGGATTTTGATTAAATGGCCTTAAGTTATGAATAATATTTTATGTGACAAAACATTAGATAATTAGGTATGGTTTTGAACACGAAATAATGAAAATAATATTGGAAAAAATTATTTACTCTTAATGCGAAACTAAATTCAAAAATAATTTCTTTCTTAAAATGATGGAAAAAATGGATTTTGACAAACATGAGGATACTAAAGTTCAGGTTTCCTTTCGAGACCTTATCAGTCTATTTTTGTGTGAAAAATGGTTAAATTGAGTTTTGTCACGCTGAGAATGTGAAAGATGCTTCAAAACCATGATATGACAAGAATGGTAAAAAGGAAATGATAATATGGACATCAGATAAAATATTAAAACATATAAAAAGTTAGATTCGCATCGGGAAAATTAAGGACGGTCGGAGCCTTGTGGGGTGAAAGACCCAAAATCACTAGCCAGACCATATGGTGGCATCACCGGCAGTGTGGATCCCGTTAAAGTGCGTAGTATTTTGAAGAGTTCAAGAAAGATAATTAAAAGGGAATTAAGTTGGTTGCAGTTGTAAATTATGAAAGCAACCTGACGGAAAGATGACAACTGAGTCTAAAGGATAAAATTTGAATAATGAGTCTCTAAACCCGGTAAAGGGTGGTAAAATCAGTAAAGTGTGAGTACAAGCTCATTGCTCGGGTGCATTGCCTGTAGTTTCATTAATACTAACTAAATTGTTAACGCTTTTGTTAATTGATTAAATTACACTTTATATGTATAATGTTTATAAAAAATGTATAGCTTAGTATTACCCACCCTACTGCGCGTTCGCTCACCCCTGTTTTTTACGTTAAACCCCCCGGCCCCACCCCAGGTACTTCGAGTAGGAACGTCAAACAGGACTCGAGTAAAGCCTCAGGGGGCGATCAGCATAATTAGAATGCTCTATACTTGTTTTTGAAAAATGGACATTTGGTATTTGCACTTTTGGTACTTGGACTTTTATTCGGGCCTTTGTCCATAATTTATGGTTGTGAGTTATTTTTTACTTAATCAGTATTGGGGATTAATTCTTGTTTTTATAAATAAATCTTGTTAATTGACTAACCATATAAAGTGTCCACCTATTTCTAAAAGAAAAATAAAAATTTTAAGTATTAAATTATGAGGCAAATTGAGGATTTTCTTAAATAAAATGGATAAACTTTACCCCTCCCCTATTAACTCCTTGGTTCGATGCGGGTTGACCCGATGATTACCGAAGGCCACACCTGGATGTTACAATCTCTCTGCTTGGTGTAGTACAATTACCTTATCAAACATGTCAGTAAACTCCTAGACTATGAATATGGAATCTAACGGTATGGTATTTTCATCATACGAAGTCGCATACAAGTAATATAGGTGTATGCTAGACTCTCACTCGAGCCGATGCATAACTATACAAAACATCCTCGCCCCAAATGGCAATCATAAAAAACTACCCCACAGTAGTTAATATAAGCGTACTACATAAATTTACTACTCAATTAAGTATCATATGAATCGTAAGACCACATATCTAAATAAACAGGGCAACTAAACACTAAGCCAACCATATAGGTTATCATGACTCTACAATCCTGATGTAAGGAAGAACCCTATTCATCAGGGCATCCTTGTGTAAATAAAATTCTATGTCACTCATATCCATAGTAGCGTAGTACTTAATAAAATAAGGGTAACTACTTATTGTCTAACATTAGTGATTCTCAGGCATAAATATAATCATAATCCATCCCACTGCGTTAACCCCACTACTACAGGTTTCCCTAACGAAACTGGTAGAAACGAAGGTTCCCGGAAAAATACCAAATTTCATATTTCTCAAATGTGATGGATCACCAAATATATCAAACTTAAAATTTCTTTCAAATTTAAAAAATTAAGTTTCCCAAATTATAATTTCCACAAAATTAAACTTAAATTCAACCAACCAAATATTTAGTTTTCCTTTCAAACAAAAATTAAATAAACTCAATTGAAGTTCTACATAAGCCAAACAAACTATGCATGAATATTTTAAAATTAAATTTCTTGACTTGAATTAAACTAAAATTACCCAAACTTAATTAGCACCAAATTTACACCATTATTGTGATTAAACAATTTTTTATCTTTTCAAACCTACACATGCATCTAAGTGAATTTTTGCAAGATAAAAATAAAGCGTAACATAAAACGCTATGATGTGCAAGGAAAACCCACAACAGAAAAAACCTCGGATGACCCAACCAATAAATCCACTAGGTATGGTTTTACAAAAACAAGACAAAAGACTTACTTCCTCAATTGGACTCCCTATCAAGACTTGACTCTTTTTCTTTCTTCCATCTTTGCATAGTTGATAAATTCGGAATCCACCACAGTCTCGAAATCCACCGATGGGGTTAGCTACTGTAAACTACACACGAAGCCTTTCGTCGTATGCACACCACGAATAAAAAACACATGGACTCCTCCATAGGGAATGGTTTCCTTTTGAGTTAGAGATGGAACCCGATTCCAACAAGATGATCTCTAAGAAACTATATATGTAGGAACTTGGATCAAACAAAAACATGGGTGTAAACTTTGTGTTTTTAATGAAATTAAACCATAAAATATAAAGAACAAAATGCGAATTTTTTAGGGTAAAGAATTCTCTCTCTAATGTTCTCCAAAATCTGGAAAGTCCTCCCCAAAAATTTGTTCCCCGAGTCTTAAAAGAAGGTACAAAATTAGTGGGAAAGTGAGAAGTTTTTACAGCAAAACTGTCAAAAATTGACACCGGTCGTTTGAATAACTTTTGAATGTAGTTCGAACGAGTTTATCGAACGAGATTACTAATGAGAATGCAGTGAAAAACTTTTCTGTGACACCCCGCCTAATTAAATACCGGGCGATCACTCCTTTATTAAATTAAATCAAGGTAAACAGTTGGTTCATTCTCAGCATCACTGTCGATAAAAATAAATTTTCCAATTTAACACCCTAAATAATTAAGCTAAGTGTCAAAACCATTTTCATACATACTTTCCAAATTTTAATTAAAGAAAAAGATTTATTTATTTAAAAACAACATTTCTACAATTAAGAATCACACCACAGTAAACCAAATAATATAATACATTCGACAATCGAATTTCAACATATGAAAACTAAAGTCACAAATCCAAACTGAATAAATCCCATAGAACAATACTGGAAAAAACTGAAATATAAATGTCCCAACAACAATGAAATAATGGAAAGGGTGACACATGCACAATAAATGAGAATACTAGAAGTGGAGTCAATAAAAGAAGCCGTCTACGCAAGTGACCTGTAACTCCCACCTAAGCTGCAGCACGTTCCTCTCAAGGTATCCTAAGCACGACGCCCCTGTGGCTGGGCACCTGAAATATATACATATATATACAAGAGAGAGAGAGAGAGAGAGAGAGAGAGAGAGAGAGAGAGAGAAAGAAACGGGTCAGAGCCCGAAAGTGTGTTTGATTTTAAAATACGTTTAGCAAGTATTTAAATTGATACAGGCCAATGCAACAACATATTAGTTCGTCACTCTCTTGAGAAATACTCACCTCTCTTCTAATGTGCACACCTATCGCACTAACCTTCCCAACAGTTTCTTAACAATTTTATCATACTAACATTTTCCAATAATTTAGTGTATCTTAACTTACTCATAAGATTTCAAAACCGAACACTATTTTGTTTAAAAAAATTACTTCCAGATTAGTAGCACAACTCTCGTTCTAGCTTTTATTAATTTATAAAGTTTCTCGGTAACATGTTATACTTTCACAAAACAAGTATTCACTATCTGAGTCATCAACCAAGTCCTACTTATCAAATCACAGTAGGCAGTTTCAAATTTCAAAATCTCATATATATATTAGCTACTCGTATAATATATATATAAAATAACAGCACCCCTCATAAAACTATGGTGCGTGCATACTCTACTATCCAGAACCCCATATCACTCATATTAAGGGGAATACAATCGGAATCACTCTCGAATTGTATTAACATAAATACACAAACAATATTGAGGCGAAGCATAGATTCCAAGTCTCTAAGAGGATGGCACATGCCTGCGTCTCTTAGGACCGTCTGAACTATCACATCGATAGCCTGTACCAAGGATATCTATCTTCTAGGGTACAAGTCAATATCCCCCATAAAGGTCCCATCAAGATAAGACTTGTCCCAGCGCGGTAACCTCAGGGATAGCAAGTAGCGTGGGCATGATTTTCACAAGTATATAATATATGTACACACAATCATATAAATATACCACTTTATCATATAAATATAGGTTCTTCTCGTCACCCATAATTATACCATTTATTCTAAATTTCACATTATTAGTATTACGTATAAGGTTTCATCTCTAACCTTAACTCGAAGGGTTTTCTCACTTAATACGTGACATTCGTTGACTCTATCCTTCCAAGTAGGAAAATTCAGTAGGTATACCTCTATTCACTATCGTAGCTATTCGCCGTATTCTCTCACTTGAAATACGTAGTTTCATAGTTCATTATATAATTATCCCCAAAACAAGATTCTCATCTTATAATAAAGTTCTCAACACTTATTCAAATGTCCTACTGGTCTTTCCTATCTCCCAAAACATTTCATTAAGGATACCCAAGAATTATTTCACGATAAATTCAATTCGACTAAGTAAACAAGGGAAATAAGAGTCTGCCAGGAGGGGTCGATCGATCGAGGTCTGGGGCTCGATCGATCGAACCTTCGATCGATCGAAGCTCTAGGCTCGATCGATCGATCAAGGAGGTCTGCGAAAATTCCGCAGAAATGCAGTTACGGGTTCTACCAAATTTGTTCATCCAAAACCATGTTTTTCCATTCTAAACGTCCCAAAAATCCTACTACAATCATTATAACATTATACCAGATTGTTTCAACGTAAAGCATGTGTATATCTAACATTAAACATGGATAATTAACCCAAAATTCCATCTAATCATCAAGAACCCAAGAGTTTTTCTTAATCAAGGTTCTAATCTATTTTTACCAAAATTTCCTTCTAATATATCATCAAAATTTCGTGGGTTATATTCCTCTACATGGCAAGGATTCCAGAATTTCATATAAATCATTTCTACATGCATTTTCCAAACACAAATTGGGTGTTCTTCCATATTTACCATATCTAATCAATCCTAAACCAATATGAAGATTGCATTAACGAAAATACGCAAGTTAAACACTTCCCTGGGATTTTTGGTATTCTGATTCACGGTTGATTTTGGTATGGCTGCATTCCTCGTCTCGCGATCTACGCGGTGGTGGTGGCGGCGGTGCAAACCGGTGACTTTTTGGCCTTGAATTTCCTTGGAGCTCTCTCCTCTCTTCTCCAATGGCTGTCACTTGATTTATGGATATTCTAACCCTAAAAGCTAACCTAAATGGCTGATATAGGTTATTGAATTTCGTGGGTTTAATTATCCAATTATGTAAAATGACTAAAATGCCCTCCCGGGGTACTAATTAGGCCTAAAAATGCCCCGAGACCCAAACTACACCCTTGGGTACACTTTTCTGACTATCTCGACCCTACCGGACGCGTTGGCACACTCAAAACGACCATACGAGCAACTTATAAAATAATCACTTTTTATTTAACAAAATTAGTCCCGACGTGACACGAGCACGTTCCGACTTAAATTTTCGAAATCGTCATTTAATTCACTCATGACATTCAATATAACCAATATAATATATTACTTTGCTCATTAGTAATATTCAACCAATTTTCCCATAATTACTAACTCTCGTCACGTTAATAATTATAACATAATTAATTTCCGAATTTTTATTAAATAAATCATTCACGTTAAATTTAATAAATCTCCAATTAATATAGTATAAAAATACGGGGTATTACATACTTCCCCCCTAATAACGGAATTTCGTCCCGAAATTCGGAAAATAAGGCATACCTGGTAAAAACAACTCTGGATATCTCTCGCGCATATCTGCCTCATGCTCCCAAGTGGATTCCTCCACATTATGATGCTCCCACTGGACTCACACAAGTGGAACTATTTTCGACCTCAATCTCCTCTCACTATAGTCTAGAATAGCCACTGGTCTCTCCTCGTAAGAGCTATCAGACTGTAAGTCGATCGCATCTATCGCAATGTGAGTATAGGCCATATCATCCCGAAGATATCGTCTCAACTACGAGATGTGGAATACATTGTGGATGCGATGTAAATGTTTTGGCAATCCCAACCTGTATGCAACCGGCCCAATTCTCTCGATGATGGGAAATGGTCCCACGTACCTCGGAGCCAATTTCCCCTTCTTCCCGAACCTCATCACCCCCTTCATAGGAGATACACGCAATAACACTTGGTCTCCCACATTAAATTCCCGAAAGAACCGTTTCGCATCGGCGTAGCTCTTCTGCCTATCCTGGGCTACCCGAATACGACTCCTTATCATCTCAATCCTCGCGGAGGTCTCCTGAATCACTTATGGTCCTAGCAACTTGTTGTCCCCCACCTCGAGCCAACAAGTTGGAGAACGAAAAGGCCTGCCATACAAAGCCTCAAATGGAGCCATACCAATCGTAAACTGATAATAGTTATTATACGCGAACTCTACCAGTGGAAGGTGTGGCTCCCAACCGCCTCCAAAATCGAGAACACACATGCGTAGCATATCCTCTAACATCTGATTAGTATGCTCTGTCTGTCCTTCTGTCTGTGGGTGGTAAGCTGAACTCAACCTCAATTCAGTACCCATAGCCTCCTAAAAGCTTTCCCAAAAACGTGACACGAAAATCATGTCCCTATCTGACACAATATTCAGGGGCACCCCATGTAATCTAACAATCTCTGCGATGAACAACTGAGCATACTGACCCATGGTATAATCTGTCCGCACCGGCAGAAAATGAGCCACCTTGGTGAAATGGTCTACAATCACCCAGATAGAATCGTGGCCCCGCTGTGATGTAGGCAACCCTGTAATAAAATCCATGGAAATACTCTCCCACTTCCACGCGGGTACTTCCAATGGCTGAAGCAATCCTGACGGTTTCTGATGGTCCACCTTTACCAGCTGGCAGGTAGAACACTTGGATACGAACTCGGCGATGTCCTTCTTCATCCCACTCCACCAATATTGTCGCCTAATATCCTGGTACATCTTATCGCCTCCCGGATGTACTGCAAATTGGGACCCATGAGAATGAGTCATCACTGCATGACGTAATTCTGCTCCTTCTGGAACAACCAATCTCCCATTAAACCGCAAACCTCCATCAGAACTAACAGAATAGGACTTAGCACCCTCGGCTAGAAGTTTCACAATCTGCTCCTGGAAAAATAGGTCTGTAGTCTGTGCCTGTATCATCCTCGTAACAATCTCGGGTGTGATTGACATCACGGATATGAAAGATCATGCCACTGCGTCCTGGTGACCCAATTCCTTCCACTTTGCTTTCTAGACGTCCGCTACATCGTCTACCGGTCTACGGCTCAACGCATCAGCAACTACGTTGGCCTTCCCCGGATGATACTGTATATCGAACTGGTAGTCCTTCACAAACTCTAGCCATCTGCGCTGACGCATATTCAGCTCTCGCTGAGTGAACAGGTACTGTAGTGACTTATGGTCTGTGAACAAACGGAATTTCTCCCCCAATAAAAAGTGCCTCCATATCCTCAATGCAAAGACGACCGCTGCCAACTCCAGGTCGTGGGTGGGGTAATTCTTCTCATGCAGCTTAAGCTTGCGGGAAGCAAAAGCTATAGCCTTCTCCTCCTGCTGGAGTACACCTCTAAGTCCCCGTAAAGACGCATCGGTGTAAACCAGGTACTCCACACCCGGCTTCAGTAACGCAAGGACTGGCGCTGAAGTAAGCTTGTCTTTCAGCTCATCGAAAGCCAATTGACAAGCGTCATCCCAAACATATGGTACCCCTTTGCGAGTTAGATTCGTCAATGGATCCGTTATTTTGGAGAATCCACGAATGAATCTCCTATAGTAACCGGCTAACCCCAAGAAACTACGCACTTCCGTCGGTGTCGTGGGCTGTTCCACTCCCTCATCGCTAACACTTTTCTCGAGTCAACTGCAATCACCTGCTCAGAAACAACATGGCCCAAGAACTGTACCTCTCACAACCAGAATCCACACTTCTCGTACTTAGCATACAACTGATGCTCTCGTAGAGTCTGAAGGACCTGCCTCAAGTGCTTGGCATGCTCCTCCTCGGAGTGTGAATATATCAAGATGTCATCTACGAAGACGATGACAAACTGATCCAAGAACTCTCTGAATACTCGGTTCATCAAGTCCATGAAAACGGCTGGCGCATTTGTGAGTCCGAACGGCATCACCCTGAACTCATAGGACCCATATCTCGATAAGAAGGCAGTCTTTGAAACATCCCGCTCTCTAATACGTAACTGATGGTACCCCGACCTCAGATCTATCTTCGAAAACAAAGTTGCTCCCCTCAGCTGGTCGAACAGATCATCGATTCGAGGTAACAGATATTTATTCCGTATCGTGACCTTGTTCAGCTCCCGGTAGTCCACACACAATCTTAGTGAACCATCTCTCTTATTCACAAACAAAACTGGAGCGCCCCAAGGTGAGGTACTCCTACGAATGAAGCCCTGGCCTAACAGCTTCTCTATCTGATCTCGTAGCTCTCGCATCTCTGCCGGAGCCATACGGTACGGTGCACATGCTATAGGTCTCGTATCTGGCAATAAATCTATAACAAAGTCTATCTCACGACTGGGCGGTAGGCCTGGTATCTCCTGAAACACATCGAAATATTCCCTAACAACAGGGATCGAATCTAAGGGAATCACAACCTCCTTAGAGGTATCCTCCTCTATGTAATACAAATGAGCGGTCGAACCTCCCTCTGGGCGAGGCATCGCCACTACAAATATCTCTTGCCCCGGAATGGAAAAAACAATGCTCCCACCGAAGCAATCAATCATGGCTCTATAAGCTGCGAGCCAATCCATACCAATAATCACATCATGCTCGTGCATGTCTAAGACTAACATATCTGCAGGTAATACCAAGCTACCAATCTCTACCCCCACTCCCCGGCATATTAAGAAAATAAGTGACCCACTTCCCAGAGGTGAGTCAACACACGTCATGGTGCTCTGTGCTGTGGCTAACAACCCTAAGGCCTTCACAAAATGCCTAGCTATAAAACAATGTGTTGCCCCCGTATCAAACAAAACCCGACCCATGGTACCATGGATAGGAAACATACCCTCAATCGCGGGTGGTGCCTGTGGAGCTGCTGCCTGGTGGACGTTATAGACACGTCCATACTGCAATTGCCCCTGCTGTACTAGAGCCGCTGGAATGGCTGGTAGGGCTGGCACCTGGGCTGGAGCTGGGAGGGCAGGTGGGAAAAGTGGTCTCTGCGGCTCATTTCGGGCTCCCTGCTGCTGTGGGGCCCTATCGCCCTCTGGGAAATCCTGGCGCCTATGTCCATGTTTACCGCACCCAAAGCATCGGCCTTTGAAGTTACCTCCCCTCTGACCCTGCTGTCCATGGCCCTGCTGGCCGTTACCTCCACGCCACTGGCCCTGTTGGCCCTGATGTGCATGCTGTTGGCCTTGCTGGCCCTGCTGCTGTCCCTGTGGTCGGTGTTGGCCCTGCTGATTAGGCTGGCCCTGATGGCCCTGCCTGAAACCCCCGAATCCCTGCCTAGAATCACCTGAACGGAATCTCTTAGCAGGGTCCCCCTGATGGGAACTCTGCTCGTGCTGCCGAGTCTGTCCATGAGATGGTGCCCCACTGGCACTATTACCCCCGGTCCTGCCCTGCTGGCTGGACTCCCCTGCTCTCTTGCTTCCCTGCAGATAGAAGCGGTGATCCTGGCAATGTAGTAACGCTGCATTGAGTACATCAGTGAAAGTACTCAGGGATAGATTCCCAATAAGGTTCTGACGGATCCTCCAAGCTAACCCGTCGACAAACAACAAAATTTTCTTGCTCTCAGTAGGTGCCTCATCTGGCACAATTGTGAGAAGTCTCGTGAACTCCTCCTCATACTCAGCTACAGTAAGGTTGTCTTGCTTCAGATTTAGTAATTTCCTCCTCATCTCAGTCTGCACTGCGGGTGGAAAATACTTGCGGTCAAACCGCTCCCAGAACAACTGAATAGGGATCATATCCCTCTCCTCCAAAGTAGTAGTGGACTCCCACCACTGTAAGGCGGCTCCCACCAGCTTAAAGGAAGCCAATAACTTCTTTTGCACGTCAGTGCACTCATACATACGGAGATGCCGCTGGATGTTCTTCTTCCATTGGCTAACTGTAATAATATCAGAGCTACCCGAAAACTCAGGGGGATGCTCTTTCTGAAAAGCATCTCGAACCCGCTCCCATTCCGATGGAAGCTGTGCTGATACTGGTGCCACTGCCTGAACCTAGGGTGGAGCCTGCTGAATCACCACTATTATGGCATTCACCGCCTGAGCAACAATGGCGGCTACTTCGTTTGCATTCATTGTGCCTGGTGCCGGAGCTGCTGGCTGCTCGGCTTGGGCACGCCTATCTTTCGGAGCACGTCTCGGAGGCATCTGAAACGTGAACAAGTTTATTAGTCTACAGTTATCATCAAATCTCAAATATCTGAAGACTTTAACGTAAAAGCAAGAATACAACAATCCTAAAAATAGGGCTCTGTAGCAATAACGTTAAGCTGAAAGCGAAATAAGCCGTACAGATCCTATAAACACTAGAACCTGATGCTCTGATACCACCTGTGACACCCCGCCTAATTAAATATCGGGCGATCACTCCTTTATTAAATTAAATCAAGGTAAACAGTTGGTTCATTCTCAGCATCACTGTCGATAAAAATAAATTTTCCAATTTAACACCCTAAATAATTAAGCTAAGTGTCAAAACCATTTTCATACATACTTTCCAAATTTTAATTAAAGAAAAAGATTTATTTATTTAAAAACAACATTTCTACAATTAAGAATCACACCACAGCAAACCAAATAATATAATACATTCGACAATCGAATGTCAACATATGAAAACTAAAGTCACAAATCCAAACTGAATAAATCCCATAGAACAATACTGGAAACAACTGAAATATAAATGTCCCAACAACAATGAAATAATGGAAAGGGCGACACATGCCCAATAAATGAGAATACTAGAAGTGGAGTCAATAAAAGAAGCCGTCTACGCAAGTGACCTGCAACTCCCACCTAAGCTGCAGCACGTTCCTCTCAAGGGATCCTAAGCAAGACGCCCCTGTGGCTGGGCACCTGAAATATATACATATATATACAAGAGAGAGAGAGAGAGAAAAAGAAACGGGTCAGAGCCCGAAAGTGTGTTTGATTTTAAAATACATTTAGCAAGTATTTAAATTAATACAAGCCAATGCAACAACATATTCGTGCGTCACTCTCTTGAGAAATACTCACCTCTCTTCTAATGTGCACACCTATCGCACTAACCTTCCCAACAGTTTCTTGACAATTTTATCATACTAACCTTTTCCAATAATTTAGCGTATCTTAACTTACTCATAAGATTTCAAAACCGAACAATTTTTTGTTTAAAAAAATTACTTCCAGATTAGTAGCACAACTCTCGTTCTAGCTTTTATTAATTTATAAAGTTTCTCGGTAACATGTTATACTTTCACGAAACAAGGATTCACTATCTGAGTCATCAACCAAGTCCTACTTATCAAATCACAGTAGGCAGTTTCAAATTTCAAAATCTCATATATATATTAACTACTCGTATAATATATATATAAAATAACAGCACCCCTCATAAAACTATGGTGCGTGCATACTCTACTATCTAGAACCCCATATCACTCATATTAAGGGGAATACAATCGGAATCACTCTCGAATTGTATTAACATAAATACACAAATAATATTGAGGCGAAGCATAGATTCCAAGTCTCTAAGAGGATGGCACATGCCTGAGTCTCTTAGGACCGTCTGAAATATCACATCGATAGCCTGTACCAAGGATATCTATCTTCTAGGGTACAAGTCAATATCCCCCATAAAGGTCCCATCGAGATAAGACTTGTCCCAGCGCGGTAACCTCAGGGATAACAAGTAGCGTGGGCACGATTTTCACAAGTATATAATATATGTACACACAATCATATAAATATACCACTTTATCATATTAATATAGGTTCTTCTCGTCACCCATAATTATACCATTTATTCTACATTTCACATTATTAGTATTACGTATAAGGTTTCATCTCTAACCTTAACTCGAAGGGGTTTCTCACTTAATACGTGACATTCGTTGACTCTATCCTTACAAGTAGGAAAATTCAGTAGGTATACCTCTATTCACTATCGTAGCTATTCGCCGCATTGTCTCACTTGAAATACGTAGTTTCATAGTTCATTATATAATTATCCCAAAAACAAGATTCTCATCTTATAATAAAGTTCTCAACACTTATTCAAATGTCCTACTGGTCTTTCCTATCTCCCAAAACATTTCATTAAGGATAAACAAGAATTATTTCACGATAAATTCAATTCACCTAAGTAAACAAGGGAAATAAGAGTCTTCCAGGAGGGGTCGATCGATCGAGGTCTGGGGCTCGATCGATCGAACCTTCGATCGATCGAAGCTCTAGGCTCGATCGATCGATCAACTAGGTCTGCGAAAATTCTGCAGAAATGCAGTTACGGGTTCTACCAAATTTCTTCATCCAAAACCATGTTTTTCCATTCTAAACGTCCCAAAAATCCTACTGCAATCATTATAACGTTATACCAGATGTTTTCAACGTAAAGCATGTGTATATCTAACATTAAACATGGATAATTAACCCAAAATTCCATCTAATCATCAAGAACCCTAGAGTTTTTCTTAATCAAGGTTCTAATCTGTTTTTACCAAAATTTCCTTCTATTATATCATCAAAATTTCGTGGGTTATATTCCTCTACATGGCAAGGATTCCAGAATTTCATATAAATCATTTCTACATGCATTTTCTTAACACAAATTGGGTGTTCTTCCATATTTATCATCTCTAATCAATCCTAAACCAATATGAAGATTGCATTAATGAAAATACGCAAGTTAAACATTTTCCTGGGATTTTTGGTATTCTGATTCACGGCTGATTTTGGTAAGGCTGCGTTCCTCGTCTCGCGATCTACGCGGTGGTGGTGGCGGCGGTGCAAACCGGTGACTTTTTGGCCTTGAATTGCCTTGGATCTCTCTCCTCTCTTCTCCAATGGCCGTCACTTGATTTCTGGATATTCTAACCCTAAAAGCTAACCTAAATGGATGATATAGGTTGCTGAATTTCGTGGGTTTAATTACCCAATTATGTAAAATGACTAAAATGCCCTCCCGGGGTACTAATTAGGCCTAAAAATGCCCCGAGACCCAAACTACACCCTTGGGTACACTTTTCTGACTATCTCGACCCTACCGGACGCGTTGGCGCACTCAAAACGACCATATGGACAACTTATAAAATATTCACTTTTTATTTAACAAAATTAGTCCCGACGTGACACGAGCACGTTCCGACTTAAATTTCCGAAATCGTCATTTAATTCACTCATGACATTCAATATAACCAATATAATATATTACTTTTCTCATTAGTAATATTCAACCAATTTTCCCATAATTACTAACTCTCGTCACGTTAATAATTATAACATAATTAATTTCTGGATTTTTATTAAATAAATCATTCATGTTAAATTTAATAAATCCCCAATTAATATAGTATAAAAATACGGGCTATTACATTTTCTAGATATGTCATTCGAACAAAACATCTAACAAGAAAACAGAGAAAATCTCATTGGATATCTCGTTCGACCAACCTAGGTATGTTGTTTGAATAAGATCGTTTAAACAACCCACTAACAACATTTCAGAAAACGATATTTTTGTTTAAAAAATAAAAATACATTTTAAACTTTATTTAGTAAAAAAAAATGGCACCCAATAAAATTATCTAATTCTCTATACAAATAATATGCACTCATACCTGTAGAGACCATGGACTTGAAATTTTGATGACGTAAAACTTGGCACGAAAATTGGTACTGATGATATTCTCACTTTACGCTTGGCCCCTACATCTGTAACTCAATTGCCATAGGCTTAAAAGGATACAACAAACTACTATCCTATGACTCAATTAGTTTTTCCCGTAACTAAGCCAACACTACAAATAGACTCAATTGGAAATTTATCCTTACAAATCTCTCCTTTCCTATTCCCGAACAAAACCCAAAATAAAAATCCTATGGGCCATCAAGTTCTCCCAAAAATACAAAAACCTCCCAAAATAAATTTTCTATAGATGCTTGACAAGATACATGGGATGAAATGCTTTTCCGTTTTCAAAAGGTTTCCACAAAAGATGAAAACCTTCACACTCAAATGCATAGGGAATATGGCAATATAGAGTGCATAAATAAATTCTCCTCCTTTGTCTAACATGATCTACCTAAGAAAAATGTCTCCCACTAAGTTAGATTTTCCCAAATTAGAAGGTTTAGATACCATTTATCCCCATTTTTGTTCGGAATAGACCAAGTTTAAAGTGCATTAAATAACCTATTTCTCCCCAATCAAATCAAATACTCCTCCTAAATGAAACAATGGATAAAACAAGTATATCATGCAATGGTGAATAAAATGACAAGTATCACAAAGCACATGGCATGAGAAGCAACTAATCCAACACAAAGATTAATAAATATCAACTATGATGCGATGGAAAAATGATACCAGGTAGAATAAACTGATATGAGCATTTGATATCAGTCGTAACAAGATAAATATCAATTTCAGCATGAATCATACATGGACTAGATAGCAAGGCAAATACTTAAAAATAGAAGAAATATCTTATATATTTATATATACACAAATAATACCAATAACGCACACGCACATATACATAGGTATAAACACTGCACATGACACAAAATACATTAATCTTTCCACACTCAAATGGCATAAATGTGTCTAAAAAACATATGTTGAACGGAGTGAAGGGGTGTGAACTAGTAATAAAAGAATTAAGACCCAATCACTTAAACATGTTCACGGAGTTCTTATTTGATTTGAAAACTTTATCAAACTTAAATATAACCTCGTGTGACAAGATAAAGTTAACTCAAGGAACAAACAAGCACAATGCACACAAGCATATAATTTTGATGATTCTACAAACCAATAGAGTCATGACAAAATAAACATAACTAGGATACATTGTTACTATACAACCCTTTTGATATATCCACCCAAAATTCCTCATACATAATACTTCTTTTCTTTTGAATGTTCATATCAAAGCCAACTAATTTGGCCTTAGCTAATTTTAACAATGCCATAATTTTTAAGGCCATATTTCAATCGTGGCTATTCACGCAAAGTAGTTTTGTCTTTCGCAGCCCGATTCCATTGATAAATAACTACACTGGGTAAATATTTTTTTATTTTTTTAAATGGGGGAGATGGTTCTTACATGCACAAATACTCGATAGTCATAAATATATGTAGATCACAAAATTGATAGGATAACATCTCACTTAGCTCAAATATAAATGTGAAGTTAAACTTCAAAAGATCTCCTGCATGTGTGAATCGAGGCATATAAAAAGGAAATACACTTTAAGGATGGAAATTTTTAACCAAAAGTGCTAGCCACATGGAAGTGGGGTTGATATGAGATTCAAACACAAGTATATGCCACATGAAATGTGTAAAGCTAAAATACACAAAATAGATAATATTTTTGAGTTTTTTAATTTTTTTATACAAACACAAAGACAACCCAAAAGACGGGGAAAAAATCATTTTGTATTTTTCAATAAGACTTAATAAATATAGAATTAAATACAAAAGATACACATATCATAATTCTAGCATAATTTGTATAATGAAGCATAACTAGAATATTGCAAACAAACATACAACTAGAAAAAGTCTATCATGATGCACAAAAGCTAGTGTATGTAAACTAAACTAACATAAATAACCTTTAGATTTATCAAGTTAGGAATCATGTGAAAGTAAATAAGAATCATAAACTCCATCACGTAAAATCTCCAAATTGAATCTCCTAACCCACATGAGTGAAACATGATGCTCTTGGGATTTGGTGACCATGGCGACTCTACCTTTTGACTTTATAGGACCATTTTTAAAATCAAAAAAAAAAATTCCTTAGGTGCCCCTTCCGACCACAATGTGTGCAAGTGAAAACACGGCATGAAGTATGACCTAGTGATTGATCTTTTATAATATTCCTAGACGATTCTCTTAAAACTATGATTTTGGCTTTATTAGCGGAAGTACCTTGAGTATCGAAGCCAATACTAAACTTGTCATCTTTGATTTGGACGGTGCCAAAGATTTTATCTAATTTCTTCGACCTACACTCCAAATAAATTTGACCCGACTTGAGTCTTTTAATTTTTCTTCAAGTTCCACTATTCGATTCTGAGGCAAACATCTACACTCTTCAAACTCGATAATCTCTTTCTTTAAAACCTATGTTAAACCTCTAAGGCTATCTCTTTCACCTTCTATGTACTCTAGCTTCTCACGAAGAGTTCTCTCTCGTGCCTTAAGATCTTAAACTAAAACAATCTCATCATTAGCCATGACACGTTCTCTTATTTTAGGTTCTAACTTCAAGTTTGCCCTTTTTAATATTAAGAATTCCGAATACAACTCACAAAAGGCTACTTGAAGTTCACACTCCTCTTCCTTTTCTTAATCCTCACTTTCTTCTCAATTACCTCTAGCATCAAACTTTTGGGATTAAAAAAATATGGCATCGGAAGTATCATGTAAAGGAATATATTCATGGGAAGATTCATTATCGGTGCTCACATGACTTGCCATGAACGCATTGAAGTTGCACTCAATGGGAGAATCAGGTCCCTCCTCTGGTTCAATATCACTAAGGGTGGAATTAAATGTAATTGGTTTATTTCCCTCCTTCCTTAGTTTAGTAGGACACTCGAATGCCCTATGTCGATAACTCTCACAATCATAACACCTTTTTGACTCGTTCCTATTAAAATCCTCATTATGATTTTTAGGGAATTTCTTGGATTTACTATTCTTAGACTTCTCAAACTTATGATAATAATTTTTAAGTTTCTCTTTATTAATCTTGAGAAATTTTCTAAACTTACTAGCAAATAAAGCAATATCTTCCGAGTCAATCTCAAACTCATCATCCGAAACTGATGTTTCCTCCTTCTGGGCTTTCGAAGCTATGCCCTTGTCTTTCTTCTTCTCATCCTTAGGGTAAAATATGTCAAGTTCATAGGGTTGAAGGTCACCTATAAGCTCTTCAAGTTTCGTAGAGTCTAAAGTGCCTAAAGAATTTTAAATGGTCACCTTTGGAATAAATCTATTGGGTAATGACCTCAACATTTACTTTATGACACGGTTACTGGGTATCTTTTCTCCCAAATTAAAGCAAAAATTCACATTATCTGACAATATCGAATAAAACTCATCAAATGTCTCACTTTCTAGCATTTTAATGGTTTCAAATTGAGTGGTGAGGTTTTGGAGTTTTGAAGCTTTAATTACAATTATTCCCTCATGGGTGAGTTGGAGTATATCCTGTGCCTCCTTAGACTTTTCACACGTCTTAATCCAGCATAACTCATCCGGTGTGATTGCACTGAAAATAGCATTTAAACCATGGGAATTAAAATTAGCTAACTTAAGTTGAGTCTCACTCCATCTTTCTGTGATTTTAGGTACACGAACCTCTCCTTCTAGGCATATTGGTGGGGTCCACCCTTTAACTAGAGGTAGCCAAACCTGCTTATCTAAGGATTTAAGTGCCAACGTTATATATGAACTTTCCAATAGGCAGAATTGGAACCATAAAAATTATGAAATTTTGCAAAAGGTAAATTTTCCATTTTTTTAAAACACATTTAAACAAAGGATCTTAACAAAGTAATTTAGCATTCCTTCCCTAATACCACTTGTTAAAAATGAAGGTTCCCAGAAAAAATACCAAATTTTGTATTTCTCATATGTGATGGATCACCAAATAAACTAAACTTAAAATTTATTTCAAATTTAACAATTAAGGTTACCAAATTTTAATTTCCACAAAATTAAACTTAAACTAAACAAAACAAATATTTGATTTTCTTCATATGCACCCCACGAATCACAAAAACACAGAATCCTCCATAGGAAATGGTATCCTTTTGGGGTAGAACTGGAACCCGGTGCCAACAAGATGATCTCTAAGAAACTATATATGGAGGAATTTGGATCAAACTAAAACATGGGTGTAAACTTTGTGTTTTTATGGAAATTAAACCATCAAAGATCAAGAACACAAATGGGACTTTTTTGGGGTAAAGAATCATCTTTCTAATTCTCTCTAAAATTTGGAAAGTCCTCCCTAAAAATTTATTCCCGGATTCCTAGAAGAAGGTATAAAAGTAGTGGTAAAGTGGGAAGTTTTTTAAACAAAACTGTCAAAAACTGATGCCGGTCGTTCGAACGAATTTTCAATGTCGTTCGAACGACTAGGTTCAATTGAGTTTATTGAATGAGATTACTAACAAGAATGCAGTAAAAAAATTTGTTAGCTATGTCATTTGAACAAGACTTCTAATGACAAGATAGAGAAAAACTCATTGGATATCTCGTTCGAACGACCTATGTATGTCATTCGAACGAGTTCGTGTAAACGACCTACTAACGACATTTCAGACTATGTTATTTTTCTCTAAAAAATAAAAATACATTTTATACTTTGTTTAGGACAAAAAAAATGACATCCAATAAAATTATCCAAGTCTCTATATATATAATATGTATTCATACCTGTAAAGACCATGGACTTGAAATGTTGATGATGTAAAACTTGGCACAAAAACCGACACTGATGATATGTTCACTTTAGGCTTGGCCACTACGTCTTCAACTCAATTGTCATAGGCTTTAAAGGATATAACAAACTAATATCCTATGACTCAATTAGTTTTGTTCGGAATTAAACCAACACTACAAATAAACTAAATTGGAAATGTTTCCTTATATAAAATACTTCCTAAGTGGTCTCACTCACCACAAGTGCAAACCTTTCGCTAAAGGAACTATCGAGATGGCAGCCTTATGGGTAAATCTGCAAAACTTTCTTCTACAGTTATTTTTGCTAAAACTTGTATCATTTACCATACTCTCATTAGTTGTGACTCCACTGGTCATAATTCCTTAACTCCACTGTCTTTAGCATATAATATTGTCTACTCTTGGAAATCCCTTAGTGTATGCTATCACCCTAAATACTATTCCTTTTGCTCATGAGGTCTTCCCTTCCTAGGGCTATGTTGTCCCATCTTTATTCTTTATGACATACATTTGACTCATGTTTCACTATTCCAAGAATACGTATCCTTTAAATGGTTGTGACAATCCTCCTTATGAAAAAAGGTAATTTTTACACCCAAGTGCAAGTGATGATAAATGGTTATCCAATAACACCTTCCAAACCCTTCATGTAAAGTTTCTGCCTTTGTACAAAGTCATATCAAATTTTAACTGAAATTATAAATAGTCCTGTTCACTTTAATATTAATCCCTCCTGGTGAAGAAAAAGAAAGATGACTCCTCCTCACATTGGTTACCACGTGGTCGTTCAGACGAGGTCTGTACAACTTTTTTAGTTTTACCGTGAAGAATGGTGAGTGGAAACATTTTCCCTACAACCATACACTAATCAAATTCCAAAGGTCTCACATTCAATGCTCCCTAACTATGAGTCAATCGCCTAGAACAATTGCACAAATCTCTTAAGTGTTCATCATTGTATAGAATACAAGTTCTAAATAATAAGTCTATAAAAGGGAATACGAAAAATCAATGGACGTACTCAACATCCCTAGGACACTACAATCTGGAATTATCTGATACCAACTGTGACACCCCTTAAAATATAATAATAGATTCATCAGGCCTTGTACTAATTCGAGGGAATCAAAATAATTAAATATCGTTCTAAGCATGATTGCAAATAAAATTTAACAAATGCATAAAAGTAAATAAGTGGCATACAATAGATGTGAACCACAAAAACTCTAATACTAAAGTAACATAAAGTGAGAGAATCATCGCATACTATCAATGGCTACTAAAACATGCTAAAACCAACATAAATCATCAACTGACTAAAATTTAAAATTGATATATTCATTAAAAGGACTATAGAGAATGATCACATAGGCTCGACACCTACATCATATGAGATCAGCAATGAAAAGGAGATCAAGTTTGGATCAAGGGTGAGGCTGCACTCGAGGCCTATGTCCTAAAAAAATGTTAATAGGAGATGTCAACAGTAAGTATAAGTAGTTTAAAAATATAGTTGACTTTGGATGTTAATATAACTACGTATCTTCATCTATTCTTTTAGTTTCTTTTAATTGACCCAACCCAAACAACCATGATGATGCTAGAAACCATTCTTTAGGATTCAGCCAGTTTGGGAGCTTGCTTAATAATGGAAACTATATTAAAGGTTATATAATATCCCTGATGCCACGATTTCCACGCATGGATGAGATGTATGAGGTAGAATGTCTCAGTTATTTGAGAGTAATGAAGCCTCATTCCTTTGTGGATAAGTCGAGAGAAGACTAGTTGGTTGCTTTAGACAGATACCAATGGTGCTATTGAGTCGACTTATTGATATTGTATGAGGTTGATATTATAGATGGCTGAGACTGATGTTTTCATCGGATGAGATTACTTCCATGCCATCGAGGTTGGTCTCTAAGGATGAGACCATTTAATATGGGATTGCAGATGGGAGCTTACCGAAGATGATGGCTATAGGCTATTGGTGGGAGCTTATTGAAGATGATGACTCTGAAGGCATATATGGAAGGAAAATCTTCCATGGTATGTACTTTTTATACAAGACCAGAATTATGTGTATCAATCACCCCTAGACCTTAGTCTTAATGTCAGTGGGAGGCTAAGGTTAAAATACTTTTGCAATCTTGTCTCCTCCTAGAATTGTGTTTTTTATCCTCTATCTATGGTTATCCCATGGTTAGAGGACACAAGGGTCATATTGTACTTTGTCACAAGTGTTATTTTTCACTTGAGAAGTAAAGATACATGTCATTTGATGAACATATTGGAGTGACTCTCAAATTCATGCGTGCATCCAAATGTCCCATTTAAGGGGGCTCCCTAATAATGGGTTTTTGGGAAGTGTGCACATATTTTTAGGCGATAAAAATCCCCGTTCTCCGTTTCCTCATTTCTGTCAAATTTCTTTTCAGAGAAAAAGAGTTCCTTCTCTCTGAACTCTTTCATTTATTTAATTTAATCTCTCTCTTTTTCAGTGATTTTTCATGCCCTTATACTTCCTCCAGCTTTTAGGTACTCCTCTCACCCCCTCTCTTTGTTTCTTCTTGTTTAATTTTTATTTTTGTAACTTTAAATTTTTTTGTGAGTTTTCTAGATATTCCGACCACCAGTTTATGGTGGTTTGTCCCTTAATTTGTGGCAGTTTTGTGTGGGTAGGTAATTAGGAGAGCATTTGAGATTGAATTACATAGTGTTTTGGATATTAGATCGACTGTTTCTATTTTCTAAAGTCTTCTTTGGTGAGAGCTTGCGGAGATGTTCCTGGTGTTATTCACAAAAGTTTTACAAAAAACATTAAGTTTCCTATTTTGATCTTTAGCAGTTGACCCCTTAAGTTTTCTTCACATTTGTTTATGTACTAGATAACGTACGAGTTAGGTGAAGATTTTGACCATTTACATGAGCACATAAATGAGAGATCAAAAGGGCTAAGTCCGAGTCCCATCGACATAGGCCTCAAGTTTCACTAACTCCAACTCCGTTTACTTTTCTCCTTACTTACCCAACTCAATCTGAGACTAGAGTGGTCATTTCTATCAATAGTGACAATATGTCTTCCTAATTTTCTAAGGGCTAAAGCCCTTCTTAACATCTGGGTTTTCATGATGACCAAACAAATACTAGGCCTAACTCCTTTAAGGTGAGAATATAGGTCCTAGTGACGCATTCTAGTGAGGGTGAGAGGGCCGAGTCCAATAATTGGGGTCGTCCTAGTACTTCCTCCCGTCAACCAGAGGACCCTCAACCCCAGGTCTATGTTATCTCCAATAACGAGTCAGAAGTTGAGGTTGCTAACAATGTGCTTCCACTCGTTCCTATGGTTGTGCCAATCTTATGTATAATTCAGGCTATTTATCCCCCATGACCCTCATGGAAAGGATCCTATCATTGATGATAATGAGGAGGAATATGTCTACGTTTTGGACAAAAGTGTAGCCTCGGTCATACGTAGTGATGTCTGTGAGATTGATTTGGTGGCCTGAGGCAAATCTGTGGGACTAATTCCTCCATCATCACGAGACTTCTTATTGAAGATAAACGTACATTTGACATCAAAATGAGGTAAAAGTAGACATCTACAAGAAATTAATTTAGGTTGGATTTCGCCTTTCTATTCACCCGTCCATTAAGGAGATTATTTCTTTTTATTAAAGTTGGCCCTAAACAACTAACATCGAATGCTCGGAGCATCTTTGTGGTTTATTATCTTTGGAAAGTTTCCTAGGATGTCTATCTCACAATTGACGTCTTCCAGGTGTGTTATACAACTGTCACTATGAGATCTACCCCTTGCAACTATCACTTTGCGTCTTGTTGTCCTGATGAAAAAATCCTTCATATTAATCAAAATTAGTACACCAAAATAGGGTAGTTGTCACGGTATTGGGGTGATAACTTCTTTTGTCAAGAAATTGTCATGGTCATAGTTCATGATAAACTTGCATTTGTCATGGACATGGCACGGTTAACAGTCGTGACAAAATTGGGCAGTAGAATAAAAAACCACTAGGAAATATGGCCAATGCCATTGCACAACAGTATATTATTTAACATGTAGCATAAATCAAAGATATATTTTAACAATAACTAAAAATAATCAACACTAATATTAATAATAATCAATCACTAACCAAATATAAATAAGAAACACAATATGTTATCCTGAATTTAAATGTTAAATACAAATTATTATGTAAAAAGTAAATGTTCATTGATTCTAAGGTTAGAGGAGAAAGGTAGTCCATACAATATAAGAACCAACGCAACCTTCAACATGTTGCACGCCACATTGTTCATACAGCCACATGGTTTCATTTTCTTTCCCTACCAAAACTTTAGCGACACGGACCTGAGCCTCGTGAGGATGCAACGGATGGTTATGAACCACATAACTTGGGCAAAAACTCAGCTCCCTCAACCCCTTAGCAATTCTATCTTCTCCCCATCGGTCTAGTAAATAGACTTTCCCCTAACCAATTATAAATAAACTGTGGATAGATGGGACGGGGGGGGGGGGGGGAGGGGTAGGTTAGTAAGCCATATGGAGATGAGGGGTGTGAGGTGAGAAAGACGGAGTAATGGTCCGTAATCCACTACTTTCTCCTTTCCCTTCCCTCAACTACTCCCAGATCGACCTTGAATAGAATGCCTACCCTTCGAAAACATTTTATTCAATGTTTTTTATGTTATCAAACTTTTGGTCCAAGTTGGTCTTTAACTCGTCAGCCTTGCATAACGATACACTATTGATTGATGAAATCTCGATGAGCTTTGACTTTCCCACTCGAGATATAGCACACTGAATATGCGCTTTATGATCCCGCCTAAGCATTTGGCTAAGTTCATCCGTACTTAGAGATTCCTTGTCGACATCACTGTACGAGTTGTGGGCTTCTTTAAGCTTTACCTGAAATAGCAAAAAAGTATACGATTATATTAAATAACGAAAACATATGTGATTATAAATGATGAATTAACAACATAAATATAATTATAACTTACAATAGTGGAAACCACAACCATATTGACCCCCTTGACCTTCCCTTTCTTCGTTCGAATCGCCACATATGAATCAAGCATGTGCTTACCCCCAGGACCACTCCCATTCTCTTGAAATAAACTAATGCGAAATCACTGAATTAGTATATATAATAAAATGAAACTAAAATGAAATAACATTCAAAACTTACCATCCTATGCTCCACCTTAGCATAAGACGTATGCCCAGAGTAATGCACATTAACGTTCTTGGCCCGGTTTACCCTTCGTAATTCACGAGAGGACTACTGCCTATCTGATATCTCATTATCGATAAATTTTCTAGTTTTCTAATGAGATTAGCTCATTATCAAGTACCATGTCCCTACATCATAAAATGGACTGCCAGTCCCTACTAAAATACCATGCACACATGTTTTTCTTCCCCGTTTTCCATTTCTCCCTTAGTTGTTCCAATTCAGCATCTGAGAGTCCACAATAATCCAATGGTTTAACTTATTTAATTAGATGTCAATTCACAAAAATAATTTCATTCCTTTAAACCCTAAAACATGCAACTACATGATTCAAGATATTAA
Source organism: Sambucus nigra (assembly GCA_949130495.1). Classification (NCBI taxonomy): domain Eukaryota; kingdom Viridiplantae; phylum Streptophyta; class Magnoliopsida; order Dipsacales; family Adoxaceae; genus Sambucus; species Sambucus nigra. The sequence continues at coordinate 416,409,967 of OX422207.1, forward strand.
GCAATAAAGCATGCAATAAAAAACTTAACCAATCAAAAGATTTCAGGGGAAATCCCCAAAGGGGAAAAACCTTTTATTTCACTAAAACAATTTGTAAATATCAACCTATAATTGTATGAGTGAAATACAACCTAATGAATCACCCACTGGTGACCTTCATCTTCTTCAGCAGTAGTTCTCACAAGTACCAAAAAAATCGCGGTTTTACTTCAATAATGATTCCCGCAAGAATCACAAGGGTAGTACAGACTCCTTCTCTACAAGATCAGCAATGAAGACTCCTCCTTCATAATTTTAACTTCAATATAGAAGTTGTTTAGGGTGTTAAATATGATTCACAAAAGTATTTAGGAGAGATGTGTGAATCAACAAATGTTTTTTTCCTTTTTATGAGTGAAGACATTATGCAGCAGGCCTGTAGTTTGCGTAAATGAAAAGTCTTATAAAAAAACCCTACAAAAAGTAGGAATTTATAGGAAAACACTAAAATTGAGGCATCATGGGTTTATTCAAATAAGACTGTACTATCATTCTAACAAGATCATCATCTCGTTCGAACGAGACATGTTTCGCTTCTAATTACCCATAAAAACTAAGAGAGTAAGCCCTCGATCGAAGCACATTTGATCAAAAGTTGAAACGACCTTCGAACGAGACATAATGTCGTTCTAACAAGATTCAGATCTCGCTTGAATGAAGCAGGAGAAAATTAAAATATTTTTAAGGTTAAAAAGTAGCTTCATTTGTAAAAGCCTTTTAATAAAAAAATCTCTGAATACTATATGAAAAATCAACGAAGTCCAAAGAAACTACTGTACCAAAATTACGTGAAGTCGTGGAGTATGTTGAAGATAAAGTGGTGCACGTTGGCGATGAACTGTGTGATGCTTGATAATTGAATCCATCTTCCTAATCATGAGAACGTGAAGTACCATGACAGAAGTAATGGGATATGCCATACTCAATGCATCCTACATTCTATGGACATGTTCTAAATACTAGGGGCAATGTCAGAAAATTTTCCCTTACGAATCTCTCCATCGTGTCTGTCATTGAGGGTGAAGGTTTTGAGATAGAGGGAGTTATTGATTTGGTTGGAGTCCCGTTTTTTTGTATCATTTGGTTTTTCTTCTTTTACCTGGAAGGATGTAATCATGCAACAACAATACATATATATATATATATATATATATATATATATATATATATATATATATGAAGGAGATGCATTTTTATTTTTATTACTTTAATGACTTATCTTATATACACTTTACTTGTCTACTAAGACTACAAAGATGACATGATGTTTATTTATTCAGAAAAAGATAGTATATTAACTAAGGGAAAAGATTTATTTTGGAAGTAAAAATGGATAACTAAGAAAAAATGACCCTTTTTTTTCAAAATTAGGATTTCTTTTTGAGAATTTAATTTTAATAAAAGAGGACATATGGATTTTTCCAATAAGGGGGTTACCGATCGGCATACCCCTTGTCCTGCCTATCATATGGGTCAAGCCAAATCACTCTAAAGCTTTGATTGCATTTTCCTGAACTCTTGTGGGGCTTGGAATTTACTCAAATTTTTAGATCCTTTTTCTTTCTCCAAGTCTTTTATATATAAAAGGAGAGGTAAGGAATGTGATTCATCCACCCATACCCAATTTCTTCTCCTTGATTTTTGTTTCTTACCTTATTTCTTTATTATTCCCAAATGGTCCTTTCGGTCCATGCATAAATTTCCTCCTACCTTGAGGTTCTAGAGACTATGTGATTTGTATAACGTAGACTACAAGGCTTTCAACCTATGTCAAGTCTTTATGTGGTGTAATCGAGCCATTAACCTAAATATGCTAGCGGCGACAATACAGTTCTGATACCCTGAAGACTATGTCTTACATTTTGACTTGGATGAGATATGTTTGACTTATGAAGAATTCTCGTACAAGTTAACGAATTTTATTTCTCTCCTGAGGCATGATTAATGGAGTTTCCTCTTGTTTCCCTTTCGGTAGCTCGAACGTTGGACATTCGGGGGGATTTCCCTTTAGGTTGTTATGCACTCCGTGTGCTTAAAGGATTTTAATGACCCGGGCTATGCAGGAGTTTCTGCCTTAGGACTTACTTTGAGGCTTTCATCGATGACGTGGGACTTAATGGTGGATCCCGAGTTGGCAGCGATAACAGTGTGGATATCTCACTTTCGTATTCCTACAACGGTGATATCGACTGAGACTCTGAGTGGTCTTGATGCTTGGAGAGAAGGTCGGTCTAATTTTTTGAGGGGGAGCCCAATGATGTTGTTCAAGTGGCTTGCTGAGAGGTTTCGTTTGGCAGCTCCTCTTGAGTACTCCTTGGAGGGTGTGTCGAATTTCTTTGCTCGGTACTTTTTTTATTTTGGCCCATTTGTAGAGAACTAGATCAACTAGTTTATGAAGAATGGACCTCAGTGTGTTCGTTGGTCGGTGCAATGGTAGGAAGAATTATATCTTGTTCTAGAGCTGGGAGAGAATCAATATGCATAATTACTTGGCCTACGACGAACTTTGTTTTATTTCCCTTGGCAGCTTCTAAGCCAAGTTGGGTGGGAGAAAATAGTTCCTCCACTCATAATAGACTTCTTTTCGGTGGAAGACCTAAATGAGTCTCGAAGCATGATGATGGGTTCGTTGTGGGAGAGTCATCACCCATCTACCCGTCCATCTCATTCTGTAATAAGGGTTTGGAATGTGTTTGGGGACTATCTAAAGTGGTTATAGAAATGAGTAGTAGAGAAGATCGAGGCAGAAGAGACTGGACAGGGTTCTTTATTCTTTACGACACCATGGAAGGTGGGGTAGTGCCTTTTTCCAGACTAATTAGGGTGTACCGCTTCATGGAACGTATTCGGAATATTAATCAGGTGGGAGAAATTTGGTGCACTCTTGATGTGGAAAATGATGACGAGGTTGGATCTTCTAGCACCCGTGGATAGAATTTAATGATGGTATCGATAATTTATGTGAAGCTTTTGTGTATTTTTATGATTTTTTTGGTTTGATGAGGTTTGTAAGGACAAAATTTCCAATTAAGTCCGTTTGTATGTATTTAACTTATTCCCGGAACAAAAATTATTTGAGTCATCGATAGATTTTATATTGTCACGATTCCCACAAATTCTATGACGTGTTTGATTAGAAGACGTAATGGCCAAATTTCAAAGATTTGTCATGTCGTGTCTTATTGGTGCATGTTTCACGTCTTCACTTCATTCCGATTTCTCAGGTATGAATGAATTATGTTTATGAAATTCGTAAAGAGTTTTTAATGGATGGATATTTTGTTTATAAATGATTTCAAAATGTTTTTAAAAGGGGTTAACTTCATTTATTATGAGATAAGTATGGTTTAGAGTCACATGAAACACTAACTTTAGTTTAAGTGGTTTGAACGTCATATGATGTCATTCAAACGACATCTCACAGTCATTAGAACGACATGTGGATATTGTTAGAATGACCCATCGACTTAATTTTAATATTTAAGGCAGAGTTCGCTCAGAATTTTGAAAGAGTGTGGAACAAGAATACAGTTTAATAGTCTTATTTTTTTACACAAAGTTTTCTAAGATTTTCAAAGTCTAAATAAATCCTTAGAGTTTAAAAGATCGGAGCTTTCACATACAATTTCTACAGAGATCTTGTTTTCCCCATTAGGGTTTGTTCATTACTTTGAACATTGTTCGTTGGGTTTTGTAATGAAGAAATGAAGGAGTTCGTGTTTTGAATTGTAGACAATTTGCCAAGCTTCATCGGTGGACACCGAGGCACTCATAGATGCTTATATTGTGGACATGTATCATGGAAGGACTTATATGTGGGCACCGTGGAGGAGCAGTTAAAGAGAAGAAGATTGTCAAGTCTTGTGAGGATCGAGTCGTTATGTAAGTCAATTTGTCTTCCTTTGTAAAACTAGGCATCATAGTGATTGTATGGCTTGGGCCGTTCGAGGTTTTTTCCCTTTGGGGTTTCCTCGTATATTCGGCGTTGTGAACTTGTTTATTTTACTTGTTTTAATCACATAGATGAATGTTTATGATTAAATAAGATAAAATTGTACTTAATTGAAATTGGTTCACAAACTTGGTGCATGTTAAAATTTGGAAAAAGGATTTTGAAAGAATTTTTTTTGACATCCTTAAGGCACGGTTGAAAAAAGGGGCCTACAAATTGGTATCAGAGCGAAATTTTTTTGTTTTGTGTATGTTGATCCCTTCTACTTTTATGTATGAATTTCAAATATTTTGAAAATTTTAGAGCTCCTGTTTTGATGGCACAAACTATGCTTATTAGAAAATATGAATGAGAACTGCTTCAAAATCAATTGATAAGCGTGTGTGGTTTGCGTTCGAAAAGCGTTGGACACCATCGGTCACATGAGAAAGAGAGGAAACTAATTTGAAATACGTTGAGTTATGGATCGAAGCCAAACATAGACTTTCAATTTATAACTCTAAAGGTCTTCACGTTATTTCCTCACATGTCACACTGGAAGAGTATAATAGGATCATGATGTGTAAAACTTCAAAAGAGGCTTGGGATATTCTTTCACTTACTCACGAGGAAACTAGCACGGTTAGGGTGTCTAAGCTTCAAACCTCACTACACAGTTTGCGATTATTAAGATGTTAGAGAGTGATTCGTTTGATGAGTTTTATGCTAGATTATCCAACATAGTCAACTCCTCATTTAATTTTGGAGTGAAAATACCCGACAATCGTGTTATAAAGAAAATCTTAAGGTCATTGTCTAGTATATTTGATCCCAAAGTGAACATTTCAAACTCCCTGGGTATGCTTGAATCGAAGAAACTAAAAGAGCTTGTAGGTGACTTACAAGCTTATGAGCTTGACATGTTTACCTCCAAGCTAGTGCCAAAGAAAGAAAATTGCATTGATTTGAAATCCCAGAATGAGGAGACTAATATTTTGGATGATGATTCTGATTCCTATTTTGAGGCAATAGTCTTATTGGCAAAGAAGTTCAAAAATTTTCTTAAGTTCCAAAAGAAATCAAAAAATTCCAAAAGACTTGGGAAATCCAAGAACAACGAGGTCCATACCGACCATAAAAATAAAAGTGACAATGTCAAGAGGGATAAGTCGGATAGGTGTTTTGGGTATGAGGTTTATGGTCACAAAGTAGGTGAGTGTCCCACTAGACTTAATAATGAGGGCAAGAAATCGATAGCTTATAATGCCACCTTAAGTGATAGTGAACCGAAAGAGGGAGAGAGTTCTACCAATGAGAATAACTTTGTTGAGTTCATGGAATGTCATGTGTGTGATGATGATAAATATTCTCATGATGATTCCCCTGTGAATGACACTTTTGATGTCGTTGAGTGCGAATCCCAAGTGAGTGAGGGTGAAGGTAGTGAGGAAGAGGAGATATATGTAGGAGACTAACAAGTTTCCTTTAATGATTTGTTTAAGGAAGCGATAAAGGTGAAAAAGGCAAACTTGAAGTTGCAAGCTAAGTTGAATGAGAGTGCCATAGAAAATAATGATGCTTTGATTGAGGATCTTAGGGCACAAGGGAAGAATATTAGAGAGAAACTAGAATACGTTGAGAAAGAGATAAATGGTCTTCTTGGTTTGATGGGGGCTTTAAAGAAAGAGGTTCTAGAGTTTGAGGAGTCTATCCATTTGCTTGAGTCTAGGATTAGTGAGATTGAGGAGATATTGAGAGACTCGAGTAAAGTGAATCTTGATTTGGAGGCTCGATAGAAAAAGTTAGAGAGGATGTTAGGCACCATCGAAATCAAGTGAGATAGGTTTGGTATAGGCTATGATTATCGTGTTGCTTCCATTACCAAAGACAATACCAATCTTATGAAAGAGATGACTAGGAACATTAGGAGAGGTCCACATTTAGGTCACATTCCTCAATGTGTTTACCATTGTTCCTATTGTGGTAGGAAATGTCACCTTTGGGGGTTTTGTTATGACCTTAGAAATGCTCCTAGGAATTTTCGGAATAAATTCTTATCGGTTCCTAAAAACCCCATGCGTCGTTACATACCTACTTGGGTTAGGAAATCGGGCTTAGAGGCTTTATGAATTAAACTTCATAGTTCTTGTTTGGTTGCACTTGATTCTTCACATGCTAAATCTAAAGGATGGTTGTGTTGCCATGTTTGTCTTATGCTAGTCTTTACTTCACAATATATATCTTGCTAGTGTTATAACACGTGTATCTCTTTGTATTATATTTTTCATTTAGTTAAGTCTTATTTGAAAATTACAAAAAGATTTCATTTTTGATTAAAAAAAATTAAAATACAAAATGATTTTTGGTGTCGTATATTTTTAAAAAATACAAAAAAGATTTAACTTTTTGGGTCAAAAATATTTTTAGAAAAACACAAAAAGATTTTCGATTTCTTTTTTGTGTCTTGAGTTGTTATGTTTGTTGTGGAATATTAGTGTGCTTGGACCCCCATCACTTCATTATCAATATGGCTAGGACATTTGGTCATAATGGTTGATGCGTTGAATGAACTTAACCATTGTCTAAATGGGGTTGTTTTGAAGTTGATAAGCATTTGGATTCGACTTTGTATATATGCCATCTCTGCACACATGCATGACTTTATATGAATGTTTGACATCTCATTCATATTTTAGTTTGGTGAGACATTCTTATCTCAATTTTGTCATCTATACGTAATAACACTTAGGAGGAGGTGTGCATGTAAGAACTGTTTACCGTGAGGATTTATATTTCTTGAATTAGAAAAAAATGATGAGTGTTCACGAGAAAGGGCTGGCAGAGTACAATTAACTCGTTATGAAAGCCACCGTTTAAAAGGGACCCAAAAAGAATTAAGGCAATAAAAAGAATCATATGCCAAAATAAGGCCAATATGATTTCTCTTAGTGAAGAAAAATTGAAACCTCAAAAGAGCTTAAAAAGAAAATATAAATATTTGAGGGTGTTTGGATGGAAATTAAACGTGTTTGCACCACGAATCCTTATGTTTAAAATCTTATCATGATGCTATTGTTTGTAGAATTGTCATAATTCCGGATTTGTGTGCATGTTGATTGTTTAGTTCATTAAGCTCAAAATATTAATTATCACATTTGGCTAAAACTAAGTTTGATGACATTTAGCTATCAATTAGATCTTCTTGATTTTTTCGATGTGTTCATGTTGTGATTCATTTGTTCTATTTTACTCCCATTCACTCCATATCCATGTTTGAGCACATTCATACTATGTTATCATGAAACTCACATTGTTTTGTTTGTTTCATTTTATAGCTTTGAGTCTATTTTTCTACTGTTTCGTATCTTTAGTACCTATTTTCATGAAAATTTTTCACTGGACAAAACTTTAACAATTTTGTAACTAGAATACAGAGTTTGATAACGACTTTTGGACTTCGTTAGAATGACGTGTCCAAGTCGTTCGAAGTCTTTCGAAGTTTGCTTCTCGCGACACGTTTTTGAGGTGTCAATTTTATTATATATGGTCATTAGAAGGGTCGTTATAAGGTCCTTAGATAGATGTATCGAACGACGCACACTGTTTTAGGTAATTTGATGCACACTTCAAATGACATGCTTTGTCGTTCAAATGACATGGCATAGTCGATCGAACGACCTGCTTGGATTTTTGAGCCCCTATTTTGCATTTTGTATCTACTTCATATGTGATTATATCATTCTTTTTTGGTACTTCTGAGTTCATTTGGAAAGTTTCCATGCCCTTTATAATGATTATTCATGTGTTGATTCTTATGTTGTACTGATTTGTTTAGTCACATCATTGCTTAGATTGATGATTTCATTCATTGTAACTGTTTGCTAGCTATGATTACGATATGGTATTATTTGATTATTGTTAGTTGGCATTTCCATGTTTATCTAAATATGCTTCATTGATTATTCTCATTTTAGATGTTTGATTGTTTGTTTATCTTTTTCAGTTTTTTTCTATTCGAGACAAAAAGGGGGAGAGATATATGTGATGTAGGGGGTAATTTTATTAATGATGAACACATATGATCATTTTGACTTATTTGGTATCATAATTTGCTCACATGTTTAACAAATGATTTGTTTTACATATTAGTATTTTTTTATATAATTTGTTCCTTCATACTCCATGGGGTGTTTGTCTGTTTCATGTGTGTGGGTATTCTTCAGCGAGTCGAGATTTTAAGACTACATCACATTCAGATAGCTCATGCTTGTTGGACCTGCATATACTAGTTCTTATCCTGTAATTTTTGGTTTTGAGTTTTTTGGGATGTGATTTAGGTGTCATACGGCTTAGACTTTTCACTGTTTGGGTTTTGTCTTGGAATAGTCAAAATGGGATATTTGTAAGGACAAAATGTCCATTTGAGTCCGTTTATATGTATTTAACTTATTCCCAGAACAAAACTTGTTTGAGTCATAAATAGATTTTATATTCCCATAATTCCCACAAAGTCTATGACGTGTTTGATTAGAAGACTTAAAGGCCAAGTTTCAAAAATTTATTAGGTCGTGTTTTATTGGTGCAAGTTTCACGTCTTCATTTCATTTCGATCTCTCAAGTATGAACACATTATGTTTATGAAGTTCGGAAAGATTTTTTAAATAATGGATATTTTGTTTATAAATGATTACAAAATGTTTAAAATTTTTTTAAAAGGGTTTAACTTTGTTTATTCTGAAATAAGTATGGTTTAGAGTCGTATGGAACACTAACTTTAGTTTAGGTTGTTCAAACGACATATGATGCCATTCAAACGACATCTCACACTCGTTAAAATGACACGTGGATCTTGTTAAAATGAATTGCCAACTTAATTTTAATATTTAAGGCATACTTTGCTCAAAAATTTGGAAGTGTGTAGAACCAGAATACAGTTTAACAGTTTCATTTTTCTGCATAAAATTTTTCTAAGGTATTCAAAGTCTAAAACCATCCTTAGAGTTTAAAAGATTTGTGCTTTCATATATAATTGCTACAGAGATCTTATTTTCACCATTGTGGTTTGTTCATTACTTTCAACATTGTTCGTTGGGTTTTATGGTGAAGAAACGGAGGAGTTCGTGTTCCAAATCGTGATGGTTTGCCAAGTTGTATCGGAGGACACCGAGGAACTCGTGGACGCATATGATGTGGACAGGTATCATGGACGGACTTCTGTGTGGGCATCGTCGAGGAGTAGTTAAAGATAGTAAGAGCATCGAAGCTTGTGGGGATCGAGTTATTGTGTAAGTCTATATGTCTTCCTATGTAAAACTTCGCATCATAGTGATTGTCTGGCTTGATGCGTGTTAAAATTTGAAAAAGGTTTTTAAAAGAAAATTGTTTTAACATCCTTAAAGCACATTTGAAAAAAAAGGGGCCTACAAGGTTGTTGTTTTAGGAATGGTTTTGAGTCAGTTAAGGGGGTGGTTTATATTAACTCCCTTCGCTAATATTTCATGTAATGGTACCATATTTCCTTATTTGAAATAAAAATTGGTTTTGCTTATATTTTGTTGTGCCTCTTGATGAGTTTTGCATACGAGTTATTTATACCAATCGCTAAGGCATAAGTAATCCTTTTGTTCATGTAAATGATAAAATGAACCATCATTATTGAAGGTTAGAAAAGAATATCATTTTGTGAAAAAGAAGGGGACCATGCCCATGTAAGGTATAGAAGATGCCTACATACCTCTGCAGATTTTGGAAATTTTTTGTGAATTCCATTTTGAAAGAAAAAGGTTTCTTGAGAGGAACACACCCTATGTAGTTTTAGGTAGAGAGAAATGAAAAGTTTTTTATAGATTAGAAGGGGGACAAGAGAAGTCGTAGTGTGCTAAGATTTTGGATTAAGGGTAGAACTTGTTAATACGGTCAAGGTTAACTAGACGTGACATCTCTTCTCTATCGAGTTCTTTGAGCATAGCGGCGCCGCCTGACAAGAACTTCTTCACTATGTAAGGGCCGCTTCAATTCGTCTTGAATTTCCCTCTGGGGTCCCAGACGAGTTTTATGATCCCTTTAAGGGAAAGGTCTCCTTTCTGGACACCACAGTCCACCACAGTCCTTGAATCTTTAGTTGAATGATCTTACTATTCTGTGATGGTACCCTAGTATATGATATAGATCCTTCAACCTCTTCTTATCCAAGAGTCACAATTCATCAAATAAATTTTGATTCCAGTCTTCTTAGCTAACTCTACTCTCGATCATGATGTGTAAGGAAGGTATTTCTAATTTAATGGGTAGGAATACTTCCATACCACATACCAGAGAATAAGGGGTGGAGTCAGCAGATGTCCTCACTGAAGTTAGGTAACTCCAAAGGGCGTAAAGGATTCGTTCGGACCAATCTCTCTAACTCTAAATCAATTTTCTTATGATGGTTTTGAGGTTTTCATTAGCGAATTCAACAACACAATTGGTTTAGGGTCGAAAGGGAGAAGATTTGTGTCTCTGAATCTCGTACTCATCCAAAATTATTTGACCTCGGATTTGAAGTGTAACCCATTATCTGATACAAGCTTATGGGGAACCCTGTATCGATAGATGATATTCTTTCTGATAAACTTAGCCACTTTTAAACATTCAGCACTACATATGACTCAACTTCAACCCATTTAATAAAGTAATCAATGGAGACTAGGATGAACTTATGCCTATTTGAATATTTAGGTGTGACCTTACCTATGATGTCAATTCCCCAGATGGAGAATGGACAAGGAGAAGTCATGCTGTATAATTCTTAGGAGGTAAGTGATAGAGGTAACTGTTGACATTTGAGACGTCTTTGGACATAGGCAGTGCAGTCTTGAACCATAGTGGTCCAATAGGTCCCTTGACTGATGATTTTCTTAGTAAGAATATGATGGTTTCTATGGGGCATACATTCGCCATTATGGATATTCTGAATCATTTCTTCAGTATCATCCCCTACAATGCTGTTCAAATGGGTCCCATCGAAGTTTCTTTTGAACATTGCTTTGTCGCAATAATGTACTGGGCATCAAATTTATGAAGGGTCATATGGTCTTTCTTATTGGCATCTTAGAGATACCTACCATGTTTGAGGAGGTACCATATGTTGTATCCATATCAGAATCTTGCTCGAGCTCAGTGTGGTAGTAGTGGGTTGGCATAACTTGTTTTTTTACTAGGAAGGGGGCCATTGGTATTTCCTCGAGCATGTAGACCATAAAGGCTAGAGTAGAAATGGCATAGACTAAGTCGTTCTTTATGCAAGGAAGGTAGTGGAAGGTGATATCCTGTAACTGAGGGTCAAGTCTTCTATGTGAGTGTGAAAGGGTAAGAGCTTTTCATTTTTGACGGTCCATCTTCTAAGGAATTAGGCGATGATAAGGGAAGAGTCTTCGTAAACATCTAGGTGTTTGATACCTTTCTTGAGGCCTATAGTGCATGCCTCATATTCAGTCATATTATTGGTGCAGGGAAAATATATCTTGATGGAAATGGGAGTGTGAGAGTCATCAGGGGAGATCAGGAGTATGTTGGCATGATAATGTAGCAAAAGGTTTCCTAGGGGGTGATGAATGTGGTTTTCTCCTAATTGTCATCATGAATCTTAATCTAGTTGTATCCGGTGAATCCATCGACAAATTATTTGAGGGCATGGATGGACGTGTTCTCCACAATTATGTCGATATTGAGCAATGGGTAATCATCCTTTGGAGACGCATTGTCCATGTCCCAATGGTCGACGAATATGCAGACTTTTCCTCCTAATTTAGGCATAGGGATGATGTTGGCGAGCTATGTGGGTTATTAGATCAAACGAATGAAGCCTACATTTAACTACTTGAATACATTTTCTTTGACTTTGAGTGACCATTCGGTGTGGAGTTTCCTTAGCGCCTATTTGATCGTCTTGCATTCTAAGAATGTTAGTATCTTATGATTAGCTATTTATCAATTAATATCAGGCACATCATCGTACGGCCATGAAAATTTATCCACGAATTCATTCAATAGTCTTCGAATTGCACACACTTATTCTTGTTAAGGGTGGCACGTATTTTAATCTCACGTTGTTGACTACTAGAACCAATATTGATAACAACAGTTTTATCCTCATTAATTTGAACACGATTATGTTGTTTGTTATTAAAATTATTAAGATCAGTTAAGAATTTTTCATTTGCAAAGTCATCATCATCAGGGGTTTAATTAGAATCAAGACAATTAACTTAAGGCACAACAAGATACTCAAAAGCCTCATTTATTTCACTCTCGAGAAAAAACAACATTGAGAACCTCGTCAAGAGAGGTATCTGTTATATTGATATCATAAAAAGGAGAAGTAACAAAAAGTAAAGATATAGGGTAAACAACAACTGTGGGTTGATACTCATCAAGTTGGACTGGTATATCATTCTAGTTGAGAAGAGGCCTGTCAGCAGTCTTAATCACAATGGAGGAGTCTGTCGGTGTGGCATCTGAATGGATCATATAGAGAGTCATCCCATATGATTGCAAGTTGAATGAGTCTTCAAAAGCAGTTTCCCCAAAAATTGTAGTACTGTTATGGCTTTCTTAGTGAGAGGTTACACAATGCTGGCAGTCGTCGGCCCAAGAGTAGGTGTCTAGAAAGAAGATTTAAATTCTTGGTTTCATCTTCTTGTCGACGTGGTCATACAATGGTTCAGGGAAGCCATGGAAAGGGAATCCTTTGCCTTCCTTGATAAATCTTCCATTCAAAGAATATCTCGAAATAGTCTTTACATCTTCTAAACCCCTTTTCAGTCGTGATTAGTGGAGCGCTTTGAGTTTTTTGGGTGAAGTCTGAAAACCCAGGCCACATAAGGGAAAGGCCTCCTTCAAGACTATACGCAGAATTATCCTTTATTGACATTGCCCTAGACTATGCTCGGGCATGAACTACATGTTCTTGAGCATCTGTATCACATTGATCTGGCCACGAGGGTTGTGTTCTGGACAGACTCGATCTTTGAAACTATCTCCTACTAGAAGAGGAAGTGGATTAACTTTGAAGCCGAAGGGAAGCATATCATTCGTCCCATGCTAGATATCCAATATCGAATTGGTAGCTGGCATTTTTTGTACCATCATCATCCCCCAAAATGGTGAAGACCAATGAATTCTAATGAAGGAAAGAAGATACCCCGTGTTTTGAAGCCATGGCCGACCAAGTAGGAGGTTAAATCATGCATGTATGTGAATAATGTGGAATTCAGTGACAGGGTTGATAGGGACAACCCCTATTGGGAGTGTTATGGATACCATTACCTCTCAACGGGTATTATCTTAAGCACACATTATGGCGAATATAGGAGTAAGGTTGTTAATTGTCAACCTCAAGAAATTAAAGGTTCTATACAGATAAACATTGAGGGAGTATTCATTGTCAATAAGTGATAATGGGACTATCTTTTCCATCACTTCAACAGAGATGTTGAGGTCATAGATTTTGGTCAGTGCCAATCTTTAGAATTTCCTCTTCAGGGAAGGAGAGGAGTCTAGGGGAGGTTAAGTACCTAACCTGGTTTACATATTCTTTGAGAGTGGTGAAATGAGGGACTGTGGGCCTAGTGAGAAGTTTTATCAGAGTATTCCGATATAATTAAAAAGACATGAAAATTCCCCATAAGGTGATGTTAGCTTGAGTCTTCTTGAGTTGGTCGAGATTTTTCTCTCTTCAACGGTCATTTCTAGGATAGTTAGTTCTTCAGTAACTCACTTTCCCTTATTCATTCCTAATGGAAGAGGATTCAGATCCTTATAGTGTCTCCCAAATATGGCCATGTGGTTTACTGATGTGGGGAAGAACAAGAACCCCGTATCTTCATCTATTTCCGGCTGAATGGCTACTTTATTGATCTCACTAATATGTATTCGAATGACATCATTCCACACATGCTACTTATTGGATTGAATTTTTTCTGGCTTAGTTCATCATCTGAGCTGCCATATTTGTTCCCCGCAGTCGGTGGTGATGATGTCTTCTTGATAAGAAAAATCTATGCATTCAATAACCTCAACAACTTCCTCATATTAATTTTCCCACTCAATGGAGGGGTGTAGGAGTGAAAGGACCAATTCCCCTTACGGCCTCAATGCAATGAGTAGTTCATCAATACTATAAATTTCACATATCTGTCAAAACACATCGGCCATAACATGCACTACATCATCTAGACTGACTTTATCAATGGGTACCACCCAATTATCGAACTCCCAATCTCATTTTTGGGAATCCATGAATAAGCCATTGAATTTGCGATAATCGACGATCATCTCTACGAGAGATTTCAGCTCGAACTCTAGGAGTTTGTTCAATATAGTAGGTAACTACATATCTTTCCCATTGGACCGGGTGAGGACGACAGTATAATCCCTTGTGAGGAGTGATAGAGCTTGGTTGGCATAGCAAGTAGGGTGTAAGAGAAAATATTGTAAAACCTTCAATGGTTTGGGTGAAATTATGGGTATTATGGGTGCTTTAATGGGCATAATCTGAGCAGATGGATCAAATTATTCTCTATAAATATGGGATTTTCATGGGTTGGAAAGGGTCTATGAGTGGTATTAGGTTTATGATCTTTTGGTGGAGCGATGAGACCCCGATCAATAAAGCCTTGAACCATGATTTTGAGATGGAAGCACTGGTCGGTAGTGTGTCCCGTGGATTGGTGAAAGTCACATTAGGCATCGGTTTTGACGTTCTTGGGAAGTGGGTTTGATAGTAGATGGGGGTCCAAGGGTTTGATGAGGTTTTGGCTTAAGAAGGCCTAGTAGACTTTGGATAAGTGAGCTTTGGCATATTAATTTCTGGAAGATTAGGGCTGTAACTAGTGCTTAAGAGGTAGCAGGTTGGTAAATATTGTTAATAATTGAGGCCGTAGCACTAGAAGGCTTCTCATACTTTTTGGGAATGAATTATTTGGTCACCTTCTTTGGCTCGACTTCTACTTTGATAACATTTTCTTTCATTTCTATACTCTCTTCCTGGAGGGCTCGAAAGTGTGGATAATACTGACCTCCTATAGTCGCTCGGATATGGGGAAAGAAATTGTTCTTCACGATACTAACTTGTTCCTCATTGAAGGGTTTATTGGTAATGGTATCTACTTTTTCTCTCCACCTCCCTATGAACCTACTAAATTTCTCCCCAGGGTTCTGCTTAAGAAGCTTTATGTCATAGCGTATAACCTCTAGTTCTTCATTTTACTTGTATAAAAACATGTATTCCGGGGCAACAACTTTCCAACTATGGATTCTAGACTCTTTGAGGTATAGGAACCATCATAGGGCACTTTATTTCAAAGTATGTTGAAATATCTGGGCCTTTATCTTGTCAAGTGTGCCAAGAAGGGTCACAACTCGGTGAAAGCTACAAATGTGAACAATTGGGGGCCCGCTGCCTCTGAATTTCTCGATGGCTAAAATCTTGAAATTCTCTAAAAATATTTCTTTGGGATAGGGAGACATATGGGTATAGTCCATGTAGTTCCCAGATATCCTGAATTGATTGAATTTCTTGGACAACCGTTTCAGGTGTTTCTTGACCTTGTTCAATTCTTCCTCCATGGGATCAACATGCACTGGAAAGTTATCCTCTGGCTGGGTAAAGTTTGGCATATAAAGATGAGTTGGCGATAACTATTGGCAGGCAGGGCATGGGGAGAATGCTGATATTCTTTTGGGACCCAGATAGGCTTAGGAGCGGGTGAACCCATGAACCAAAGAAAGAGGACCTCGGGTTCTTCAAAAATCTAGACCCGATTTTGTTGCATCTCATGGACCTAGATTTTAAGGTTCTTAATCTTGCCACCGCGTCAGAGTAAGACTGCCATCAAATCAGGCTGCACGTTCAGTGCTAAGTCAGCATTATCCATACAGAGCTAGTGAAGGTAGATTCCAAAATCGAATGAAGTAATAGAGTAACTAGTGGAGTTTCAGGACAATTTGACAGAAGATCAAAGCCAATAGGGAGCCCAACTAATAATCAGGTATGCGATCGACCTGAGAAGGAAAAATGGTTCAAGTTTTTTTTTTAAAGAGGGAAGAAATAATTTTTTTTGGTAATTTTAAAAAAGAGGAAAATGTTTTTGGTATTTTGTTTTTTTTAGAAAAATTGAGGAAAAAATGTGAGAAGAATTTCAGCACAATTACTATTATTATTATTATTATTACTATTATTATTATTATTATTATTATTATTATTATTATTATTATTATTATTATTATTATTATTATTATGTTTCAATTGTATTAGGTTTACCTAAATGCAAAAAATGTCAAACAGGACTCGAGCCTGGGAAAGTTTGGTTTGAAAAATATGTAATATATGGTTTGACTTTCTTCCAAGCTCATGGACAGGATCCCATTTTGAATAATGGTGAAATAGCTCAAAAATTTGGGCTGCATGCCGATCCAGTATTTTGGCATAGTTTCGTGTAGCAACCGGTAAACTAAATAGGAGTTCCCTAGGCTTGAATTATAAGGTTTATACAGTTTGTTGGGCTAGTTATAGGTTCCCCCCTTGGCGCGACTTCCACGTTATAATTTTTTTCCTTTGAGGGAAATCAATACATGTGGACAAGCCATTTGATATACTCGAGTGTAAGCGAATTGCCACACTATATACCTTGTCGGGATAGTACATGTGAGAGAAAATTTGATATACTCGACATAAATGAATGAGTTCCCTTCTATATATATCTAGTAATGAGTTAGGTCAAGCAGTACAATGAGGGGGAACTATTCGATATTCGTCAAAGATACTAAGCAAGGTAATACCCCGTAATTTTATGCTTTTTAAATGTGGGATTAATTTAAATAATGGGAAAATTTTAATAGGGGATTTATTTGGATCAAAATAAATATTAATTTGTGAGATAAGGGTTAATATTTATTTATATTGAATATTACGTAGTGGATGAGTAATAGTAATAATGTGAGAAGTTAAACTTGTCGTGAGTGAGAAATACGACAGTTATGATAAATTTAGCCGGGATGCGCGTGTGAGTCATGTCGGGATTTAAATTAGGAAATAAAATGTAAGTTCATTTTTGGTAATTCGTATGGTCATTTTGAGTGCGCCAGTGTGTCTGGAGGGGTCAAAATAGTCAAAATAGAGTACCCGGGAGTTATGTTCGGGTCTCGAGAATTTTTTAGATTAATCGGAACTTATTTAGGTGACTTTTGGGCTTCTTAATGGTAATTGAAAAGTCAAAAACGGGATTACACTTATAAAATGAAAGGTTTGGTCTTAGGGAAGATCCGTTTTCACAAAACCAAAGGTTAGGAGAGCTATAAAAAGAGTTAAAGAGAAAGTGAAGTGAATTGAGAAGGAATTTCAAGAGTCTAAGAAAAGATTTGAAGAATTTGTTCAAGAACATACTTGGAGTGAAGATTTCGGAAGAAAAAATTTGTATGGGTGTTTCAATATCATCATCAAAGTGTAAATGAAAGAGAGGGCACTAAAACCATATATTTCTTCTTCAACGGATCAAACCTATATTAAAAGGCAGGTGTTTATCTTGCTAAATTTTAGTTGAATATAATATCCATGTTAGAATATGTCAATTACTACTTTGAAATTCATGAAAATTCATAATTTATTTGAGGAATTAAAATTATGTTTTGGGTAGAATTAATTAACTCTTATATTGGAAGATGAATTTGATTAATTCATAATGATTATAACTTGAATAAATATGAGGTTTATATGTTTTCATGATGAAAAATGGTAAACTAGTGTTTTAGAGAACATCCATGAATTAATAAAAAAAATTTGAGGTTATTTGATGATTTGATGAAATCAATAGATTAGAGATCATGTACTTAGGTTAATATACTATTGGGAATGTTTGTATGAGAATTTGGAGAGTTAAAATAAAGAGTTAGAATGATAAAAATGGTGGGAAAATGTAGATTTTGGAGGTAGGGGACGAACAGTAAGAATCTCGTTCGAACAACATCAGAAATCGTTCGAACGATAGGATCAAATGAGATTACATATCGTTCGAGCGACCTAGACTTTTCGTTCAAACGAGATGCCAGGTTTGTACGAATGACGGAAAATGGGAAATTTATTTTGTTAAGGTGAAATCTGACACAGTATATCCTAGAGAACATGTGAGTGATTTTCTGCCTCAAATTCGTAGTGAGATATTTGGGTGAAATAATAGAAATATAAAAGATAAAAAGGGAAACAAAAGGTTTTATAATGATGTATCATGTTTGGTGAAATACAATAGGGAAAATAATCGTAATTTAGAAATTTGTGTGAGTATTAGTGAGAAATATACTACGTATAAATCCTGATAGTTGGGCTATGTGTATACCTATTAAATGTATAGGCTGTGTGAATACCTATTTTTCTGAATTATTATGTGTATTACATACCGACGCCACTTGCTATCCGGGGGAGATTTTGCGTCATGGACGTTCTTATCCTGATGAGCCCATTGGGGGGATTTTAGACTCGCACCTAGAACATAGGAACTTGGACACGTGCTATCTGAGATTATGAAAGTTTTAATTATTTAATGCGAGTGTAGGTATGTGCGTGACCCATTTGGATGGGGACTATGTTCGCCTACCATTATGTGTGAATTGAATTTGAGGTTCAAGTGAGATACTGAACCAATAGTCCTTTATTTTGTACGTGAGGTACTAGAACTTGATAGTAGATTATGCATGCACCAGGAGGTCTCAGCCTAAGGGTGAAGTATTATTATGATTATATATATATATATATATATATATATATATATATTGGTAATTTACTCTACTGTGTGTGCTTAATAGAAAAGAAAGATAAAGATATTTAAATATGACATGTGAATATTTAATTATAAAATGAGAAATTTATAATTGATGTATGGATAGTAAAGATGATATCACATATTGTATGGGCGATATGAGTGAATATAAGGAGCTACAGTGTGTTTTAAAATAATTAGGTTATACTAGATAGATGGGGTAGTATAATCATGAAGCGTTAGAATATATGAGTTAGGTGTGCACAATAAATGAGAGGTGAGCATCTCAAGCGAGAACACGTGAACCTAACATGAATATAGTATTTGCAAATTTTGCATTTAAACACTAGATATATTTTTAAAACTATTTTACTCGGGATCCGACCCTTTTTTATCCAAATCTCTATTCTTTTTGTAAACCATTTTAGGTGCCCAGCCACAAGGACACCATGCTTAGAAGATTCTATCTTTTAGCGTGTTGCAGCTACGGTGTAAGTTGCAGGTTATTAAGATTAGACACCTCAGTATTGATTATGTTATCCATTATGAACTTTCATTCCAGTCACACATGTTGTCCATTTTTATTCTATTGTTATTTAGAGATGTTGAGTTCCATTATGATGTAATAGACTATGGTGCATGGATACTTTGAACTAGATTGTATGATTCAGATAGAATTATTATTCTGTCATTGTTCATTGTGCGTTTGATACTTAAATGGTGGAATGTGATATTATTTATCATTTGGTTTTATGTTAATTAAAAACATGAAAATTTTAACATGAGCTTTTTGAAAACTTGGTGGTTAGTAAATAAAAGTTTTCGACAGTGATGTTAAGAATGAACCAAATGGATATTTTGTTTTAATTTAATAAAGGACTGATCACCCAGTATTTAATTATGCAGGGTGTTACAAATGGTATAAGAGCATCAGGTTTTAGTGTTCTTAGGATATGTGTGGCTTTACTACGTTTCAGCGTAACGTTCTTTGATATAAAGCCCTGTTATAGGATTGTTGTTTTCCTCTTCGTACATGGGGTTACATTCTTCTTCTACTCTGTATAATTCATATGAATTATATGCGTGGTCGGTTGAATTCCATCTGCTAAACAACGTAGGATGACCAGCGAGGACCGTTAGAAGGACTGTAGGAGGAAAAGACCAGTAGAAGCTATAAAGTATTCTGGTAAATATTAAATGAGATATAAAGTCATCATGATTATGGTTCAAATAGAAGTCATAAAGCGAATCATTAGAGTGCAGTAGTTTCCCCATACACCGTCGTAGAGAACGATGGTTAAAATTTAAGACTCACCCAATGTAGCTGACAAAGGGGTGGGGGAAAGTAGCAGGATTTTTCAATGAACCACTCATAAATTTAATTTAATTTTGAACGTTTTGGAATGGTTTAAATATATAAATTAATAATTTAGGATTTAAGGGTAATACAGTAATATCTGTTAACTTAGGCTCCAAGCCAGAGTTTGTGAGAGGAACTATATGAGGAATATTATGTGTGATTATACGGATACGGGGAGAAAAGAAGTGTGACAGGCGAATGGAAGGACAAAATCGCAAAATAGTTTCGTAGGGTGAGGTGCAGTGACATCTCGAATTTAAGGTTGGATTAAATTTTACTCATAAGAGCAGTACTACCATATTGGGAGATAGTTACCACATAAGGATGTAGATAAGGAATTAATCAAGAAATGTGGGGTGCGGTTTAACCACAAGTTCTTTAATCTGCTATTCAAATAGGGGTGTGAAGGAAGATTCTTGACTTTTCACAGGATAGACGAACATAGGCTAATTATTATGACAAAATTATCCATTTAAGAGAACTTCATAACCGAGGAGGTAGGTAATGGAGAGTAAAGTTCTTTAGCATAATAATGAACTCACGAAAAAGAGTCACCAATAATTATTGGAATTCAGTCTTGAACAAAGTACATACATGACAAAAATGACATGCTTTCAATGTTTATATCAATGCTTTCATCAGAAGGGAGCCAAGAGAGCTGGATGACACATCCAGAGGATACCCAACAGGGGACTCATTTAAATAATGAATATCAAAGGGAATTTCTACTGAGGAACGATGTATTTAATTAGGGCCACTTGGGATGACATAGTATTTCCCAGGGCAACAAAAACAAACGGACAATAAGGGTACTAGTCGAAGCCAAGACTACCTGGTCTGAAAGAAGGATAACTCTAATATGGAAAGTTAGGCCAGAGATAGAGAGGTGACACAAAGAAGTATCCTATGTGTGTAGAGTAGGGTTACAAGTATTAACCTTGTCTGTAGAAAGTTAGGGGACATGAGTAGGATACCTAATAGGGGAAATAATTGTAAAAGTTTTTGAATCATTTCGGATGAGAGTGGTGTGTCCAAAATGCATTTAGACCGCCAGTGATATTGGGAATTAAAAGTGTATGGTTTATCCTAGGATAATTTGGGTATATTTGTGTGACACGAGTGAGTCATAATATTTCATTAAAACTAAATTTGAGCGTGAGACAGGTTCAGTGGGTGTATTGTTAGTATTAAAATTGTGTCCATATATTTTACAATTTAGTAGTGGGGATCATTAGTACCATCTACGTGATAGTGGGTATAAGCATTGTGAGGTTATGTTTTTGTGAACCTACTCATTTCAAGAGATGATATTCGAGTATGATGTTATACTGATTATGGATGGTTAGCGACGGGATGAACGATGGTGGGCTGTTATAGCAAGACTATCGTGTATGCTATTCCAGGGAAGGATCGTGTTGTTTAGCGATGTATCATCTGAAAGAGAATGAATTCGCATTTATACTACATCATCGAAGAGATACCCAAGGCTATAGTTGTTTCATTATATCTAATTCCAAGGTGTAGGATTTGTACTAAAATGATTTGGGGTATATTACGTTTACGATCGAGTGGGTAGATTTATCTCATTATTGACTGAGTTTGGGAACACTAATAATAGTGTGTTGTATAAAATTCATTTAGTAATGTGGGAGTGGATGGTTAGACTTGTGTGTTTGGGGATAAGATTTTGGATACTCTAAGTAAGTACACAGGATCTACAGATCTCAATGATGGACAAGGCCAGGTAGTAGTGTATCAGGAGGGTTCCTTGTTTGGATTTCGCTTGCAAGTCATCCCACGCATGAATTACAGCGAATGTCGAGAGTCGAGAGATGTATTGGTCACTAGGGTACAAATTTATCAGTGTAATGTTTTTGCATACATTTTAATGAAAACTTTAATTGGGAACTAATTTATAAAATAAGGCCTGCAGAGTTGAGTATTGCTATGTGGGAAGCACCAGGAAAATTTTTGCACCATTAGTTGATAGGTGGGGTAGTAGTCTCGAGGAGAGTCAAATTATTTTTGTAGGGTAACTGAAATTAGCCTTACTGTATAAACACGTTAAAAAAGAGCAGGGTCGAATTTTAGATAAGCATATTACGTGTGACACGTTAGATATGATTTTACAATGGTGCATATGATATAGGGTGTATGGGAGCCCTGGCTAATTTGTTTTTCGGTACCGTCTGTGATAAGAAGTCTTAAAATGATGTTATGAAAATGTCTATGGGACAGTTTGAAAAACAAGTGGAAATGTAAGAGAGGCTAAACGTCGTTTGAGGAAAGGAGATAGTCTGACTACGTGCATTTCCCAACAAAACTACCACAGCTGAGGTGAGTTAGAAGTTGAGTTAAATAACATTGAGAATAATGTGAGTCTCACCTAGACCAATGCGTAGATTAGTTCGCACATCGATAAGTTGGTAAAATTCAAATAGCTAGAAAAACGACCTAGGAAATACGCAAGTTTGGAGCAAACACACGGGCCAAAAAATTTATCTATCTCAGAATAAGTAATATGTTCCACGAGACGTGAGATGATAAGTGAGTGAATTTCGGGTTAAGTCGGACATAGTGCATTCTCTAGGTATGCCACCCATATGAGAAAAAGGTTTGTGTGATACTACCAACCAGAATGATGAGACAAATTGATAACTCTTGGACACCATAACAACCCAAGATGATAAAGTTCATTATCATATAGTGTATAGGATTTTCTTTGGGTTAAGAAGTAAATTGTTCAAGAAAAAAATAACTGTTATTATATTGGGGTAATTTATATTACTAGGCAAGGTGCCCAGCATGCTATTAAACGAGACAATATAAATCGACTCAAAGTGCCGCCCAATTTTGATGTAAATTAGAACAAGACTTTTGAGTCCCACCTTGGATAGGAAGTGTTAGGAGGTGATAAGGACAGGGTTTTGCCTTGACCAATCATAGGTTGATCGATAGTCAAAATGGGTGATATAATATGTGGCAAAATGCGAGGATGCATGTTTTGAACTTTTGGTGTAATTAGAAATACTAATTACAACTGGTGGGGCGGTATGCGATAAAACGAATATAAACTACTTAGTGATTTTGAGGCTTAATAGAAGAAAATTTTCCTCCTTCCTTTGAATAGTTGTAAAAAGGGAAAGAATTAGTTTCTCAAAATTGAGGTGATTCATGGTCTACTGACAAGGATTGACCCACTCCATTTCATTTCATCAAATTAAAAAAAAGGTAGTGAGAGTACTTTGGTGGGAACCAAATTTTGAGTCCTGACATGAGTAATCAGGAGTTGTTGAGAGAGTATTTCACGAGGAGAGATGGCTTGGTACATCAATGAAATTGATACCTATAGAAGCAAGGTCTTTTCTAACATAGTGATAATAGAACCATTTGAGTATAGACGCATCTTTTGAGATCTTGTTATCTAATTCACGATAGTCTTGCATGGAATTATATCAGTGAGACCTTAAACATAGAGGAATACAAAGGTATGTAATGGATTCAATGAACTTGTAGCTAACCGTGGGTTGTAATGAACAGACCTTTGATTGAAACGGTTCCATTAGTGCATGAATTGTGGATATAACAAAATACTTTTGTAAGTAAATTTTGAGCACATCTAAACACAATTGTGTATAAGATTCTGAGGTGATATTATGGGGCATCATAATGCCGATAAGTATATTTACGACCACGAGAATGAGATGCGTGTAGATATCCAGAATTATTTTATCAAGTATACATTATTTCCGAATTTCGGGACGAAATTCCATTATTAGGGGGAAGTATGCAATACCCTGTGATTTTAATGCTTTTTTAAATGTGGGATTAATTTAAATAATGGGAAAAATTTAATAGGAGACTAATTAGGATAAAAATAAATATTAATTAGCGAAATAAGGATTAATATTTATTTATGTTGACTATTACTTGGTGGACGAGTAATAGTAATGATTTGAGAAAATTAAACTTGTCGTGAGTTAGAAATACGACAATTATGATAAATTTAGTGAGGACACGCGTGTCAGATATGTTGAGACTTAAATGTGACAACCCGCCATCCGAAATAGGGGGTGGCCAGCTCAATACTCCTAAAATAACGGAATCATGGATGGAATCATTCTCAGCATCACAACAAAATAAGAAGTATACGGGATAACCACTCCTTATTTCAGAAAAATGGGTTGCCAAATTTTTTTGATTTTTAAAGTTAATAAAAGAAAACAGCTTAACAACCCAATAAAAGAAAGTGTAAATCCAGATGAAATAATATTACATACCCGCAAATGTACAATAAGGGACCGAATATGCTTTCGGCTACAGACTCATACAACAATATTAAACAAGTTCAATAAATTACATAATACATTACATTAATCAATTACAAAAGCTTGGACCTCTCGCCCAAGTAAAAAGACCCGATCTTAACTAGTGTGCAAGGATGACAACGTCTATTGCAAAATGTCCCGTAATACCCATAAAGCATCACAGCTCGCCAAAGACACCAAAATAGGAAGTCAAATCAGGCATCCTTGCGGCGGAGTACCTGAGCGGATACAAGATGCATGCACAACAAGAAATATGAATGGGTTAGGGCCCGGTTCTATATGATTAGCAGATGAATAAAAAGTATGATAGATATGAATGATAAATAATGATGAAAAGAAATAAGAATCTACCTACACAATTTAAAACATAAGCTAAGCAGGAAAATAAAATGAGTAACATCAATCTACAACTTCATCATGTGCACCAATTATCTCATATTTTTTTACAGGAAATATATATAATCACAATCTTATTCTCTATATGGCATTTTTATCTCACTTTTACATTTTGTAAAAATTCTTTCCTTATCATGAAATAGTCATTTTCAAATGCTCTTTGTGGCATTTCAATGTGCTCTTTGTGGCACTTCATTATGCTCTTTATGGCATATCTCAATACATCAAGTCCCACTTGATTATGAATAGTTATATTTATATATATAACGATTCTAAGAACGCCCGTCCGGGTTTCCCCACGTGCGCGCCCCTAAATGACCATCATCTTCTAGGGCATATCATCAAGACAACCTGGGCACCTATAACGCAAAACGTCGGGAAGCGGCCATGTGCCTACGGGGTAGTCATAACCACACCCGGAATTACCTACCCATCGCAGAAAATATACAACACAAACGTTCACATGGCCTAGAACTATATCCACCCTGCATTCATTAGCCAGGGGGCTTCACCTCATGAGCGAACTTCCCTTATGATGTCATTTAGAGAGGGTGTGTTCAAACCCTTTTATTTACCATTTTAAAAATAAAGTAAATTATCATTTACCATATTCATATGTAGGATTCATTTTATCCGAAACCATTATCATTTACATTTTGTAAATAATATAACTTATTATCCGGAGCCATACGATAAATTATATCGTTGCTACAACCTCAAAGGAGTAAATAAACTTTCAATTATCTCCAAATCTTTGGGGGGTATTACTTTAAAACCCCAAAACTATCACACCTCAAAGGAATGAATAAACTTTCAATTCATTATCCCAACACACTTTTATGGTGTTATTATAAACCA
Organism: Sambucus nigra; assembly: GCA_949130495.1. Taxonomy (NCBI): domain Eukaryota; kingdom Viridiplantae; phylum Streptophyta; class Magnoliopsida; order Dipsacales; family Adoxaceae; genus Sambucus; species Sambucus nigra. Next base: position 416,435,668 of record OX422207.1, read on the forward strand.
TCAAGGTTAACATAGCTCAATGGAGCCTAACACTACGACTCCTAGCTTAATAATAATCAACTAGAAGAAATAATGCCATAACATCAATTGGCATATCCCCGAAAAAGTCCCCATATAACCCATTCCTAGTGTAGGGTAATTAACTAACTCAATTAAAACTCTAGGACACTTAGTTTACTTCATTCAAGAAGGTTCCTAGGCCCTAGACTTAAAGAAAATGGATTAGAACTAAACTAAGAAAATCACTCAAAAGTGCAGGGTTTTTGAATCGATTCGGCCTGGCCGAATCGATTCGGTCAGGAAAACCTGACTTCTGCATAACTGCCGAATCGATTCGGTCCACTCAGACCTGGACACTGCCCCTCTAGCGAATCGATTCGGCCAGGTCGAATCGATTCGCCCCCTGTGAATTTGCCAAGTTTGTTTTAAGGGTTATGAACCCTAATTTTCCCAAACCTCAAATCTCTTCCAATTTAAACACAACCAACAACATTTATCTACCCAAAGATTATCCTACATGGTTTATAATCATTATAACCCACAACACCATCATCAAAACCAAAATCTAGGTTCAAATACCATAATTTCCATTTTTGATACCCAAATGCAAATACATAAATATCACACAAATTATTCATCTTAAATCATATATTAGCAAGTAGAAAACTTGCCTTAGGGCTGAAATTCAGATTTCTTTGTGGTAGAAGCAACAATCCATCTTCAATCTCCAAATCTCTCTCATTTCTCCATTTTTCTCTTCCTCTCTCTTTCTCTCCTTTTCTCTCTATGTTTTAAGACATGAAATGAGGAAATGAAATAAGGGGCAAGACTTAATATCGTGGCTTAAGTATAGAGTCTCCAACTTAAGTGGTTAATACCACATTAAAATGACTCCCAAATACGCATTTAAGTTAGAACCAGGTGAAAGTTCCCGAAACCCAAAAATACGATATGGCACTCATTTTGACTGTCTCGCACCTTCCGAGCCCAACTACACCCTCTAAACTGGCATCCGACGATTTTATAAATTATTTCCAGTTCCAATTTCACTTAAACCATAATGTCATTTAAAATACATGAAACTATAAAACATGCAACCTGATGATATTTACTTTCACATACTGTAAATATGCATTAAACTAGTAAATATTAACCTTTAATTCATTCAATTAATATTTACCCCAGTCCCAACATTTTATATCATTACCTCCTGCGGTAAATTAGTATAAAATTAGCCTCCTAAAAGCGAGGGTTGTTACATACTCCCCCCCTTATGAGGGAATTTTGCCCTCAAAATTCGGGCATACCCTATACGCATAAATGGTATACTATCTTAAAATATCATTCTATCGCCCTTAACGAACCCTCGTTATTACGGCATCCTAAAATGGACTTGGACTAAGGTCGTTAATATCAATCTCAGTCTATAATCTTTATGCTCTTTCATAGCACAAAGCATTCCTCACCAACTATCAATTCTATCTTCCTACGGCGAAAGATGCTAACCACGCGACTCGCTGTAAATAGTCTTACATCTTGAATTGCGTTATATCACACCTCAGGGGTACTCACACCAACGCTAAATGGCTTTACCCCATAACTACACAACTTCTTCTCAAATAGGTGTAGCCTTTCAAGGCATATGGCTGAAAAGCCCAATCCTTAAAGAAATGTTCCGGGACCGCTCCAAGTCCAAGGAACCAATTATTCGCTGACCTCCTTTAACGAGTATGCAAATTACTCTCCCAGCTACACAAGGACACTCACGGTGCCATACCTTAGGAAATGATTCATAAGGCCATCGAAAGCCCAATTATTGTACGAAAATTTCCATCTATACTACTACTGCTCCGTTCGTTATGTATCTTAAGGTTCACATTCAAGATATGCCCTTCGGCATTAAGTCAACTTCCTCCATTCATCCATCCATTTATCCCAAAGTGCACCTTTAAGGTATGCCTTTTGGCCTTATGTTAACCTCCTCCATTTCCATACAGCTCCCATTTCTTCATGGAAACTTTACCAAACCTTCGACACGAATATTCAGTCTCGGTCCACCACTATTGTAATAGGCACCTCCTACAGTTCTATCATTTCTCCCTAAAAAGCGGGGCATACTTTTCCACATATCGCCCGCTCGCAATGTCCGGAAAAACAACAATTTGGTCAAACGCTCAACAATTTTCTCAAATAGGATCATGACTAGAACGGTGCCGGCAATTAATTGAAAATGCCCACGGATACTCCCTTCCTCGTTCCACCACTAGTCTCTTCACACTAGTAGGTGGAATGGTTAATCCCAGACATGACTGCTCTTGCTACAAAGTCTTCCTAGTCATGCAAGTCTCATTTGGCTTTCCATGCCATCACTAATTTCTCCGACGGGTTTCTTACTCGACACATCTACTACCCCAGTCGCATTCCCTTAGCGAATGAGAAAATCCAATAAATAGTCCATTAAGAACTTCATACACCAACTCGATTTCTCCCACGACATACTGCAACCACTGTTGCTCGCGCGAAAGACTAAATTTCCTGCCCAGGAAATGGTGCCTCCAACACTTTAAGGCGATTGCTACCGCAATGAATTCTAAGTCAAGCATGGGATAATATTTCCCACAAGTTTAAGCTTGTGAGACGCATAGACCATGGGTCCATGCTCCAGTATTATTACTTCCCATCCTGGTAGAGACTTATTCCTTAAATCCACCCCCGAACTTAACCACACGGACTCGGGAGTAGAAGTCAATTCATCTATTTTAACTCCCCGGAAATTAAGTTACCAAAGTAACACTTTAACTAAGAGAGGACTCATCTCCATCGGCCTAACTTCCAAAATCTCTCGAGATTCCACACTTCTCGTTCCTAGGGATCTAATCCCCCTTAGAGTTAACCCATGATCTATTCGTGGTCAACTCTTTATAACCTTCCTAAATCAACATTACATGCCCTAATGGCCTTATGTCCTAATAAATCTAAGGTCGATCTATATATATCCTATCTAAGTCGTATATATATAATACTAAGTATATCCCTAGTGTCCAAGACCTATCTCAACTCCCAACATTCGCTCGGTTTCATGCGTGGGGCGTCTCGCCGAAGCGAAATCCAAACAAGGAACCCTCCCGTTACACTACTACCTCGCATCGTCGGTCATCAAGATATGATGATCTAAGACATATGATCGGGACCAGTAAAATTTTAATTCATAACCCTATTAATAAAATTTTACTTCTATGTATTATCATTGCATCATTTAGGATTTTAACTAATCAGACATTTACTTTCTATAAAGTCTTATAAATTTTATCCCATAACATATATACATCTTTTCAAATAGCCATCTTATCAAGGCATAACCCGAAGTCTCAATTCGACTTCATATCTCAGTCTCCCTCACATTGATCAGAGGAGAGAACTATATACAGTGCTTCTATCTCGTACTTTAATAGCCCTTAATCACTCTTCTACGTGATTCTCGGCTAAACCTTTCAACCCAACCTTCAACCAACAACATAAAATAAAATAAAACGGAATGAAAAAAAAGAAAGAACAACATCTCTCCACTTCCAACGTCGTTGAGGTTCACGCGTGGAGCGTCACGCAAAAGCGGAATCCAAACAAGGAACCCCTCCTATGCATTACTACTCAACTTTGTTGGTCGTGGAGATAAGGCATACCAATCACATACAACGCAAACAAGCAATCAAACACACAAACCAAATAACACAACAAGTAATAAAAACCTACTACATACCTCAACCACCAATATAAAGTCTCAACCTGTATCCAGGAGAGACATTATAGAACAACTAGTTCTATCCTGAAACTAGAAGTAAGATAGCCTCACAATATATTTGCTTGCTATCACCCCAACTAATCCAAAATATCTTTACTTTTATAGTACATATCATACAAGTAGTACACAACGTATATAATACTTAAAAAGAAAATACATCATCACTCGCTTTATAACGAGTGAAGAAAATATAAAACTTCCCTACCACGGAAGTCATGTAATTACTCTATCCATAGTAGCGTCGATAATACTAAAAACTCAATATACACACCCGAATCTATAGTATATACAATACTACTAAATCTTATCATGGGGAATGCACCACCCACTAATAAGGTGGAATCCCCGCCAACATGTTATGCCAATCACTCCAGGTCAACACTAAAGGTTCTCAGACTTCATATACGAGCCTTATACGAACCAACATTCTTCCATAGACTCCCCAACTAGGCACTTTATTCATGCCCTTGTTCTCCAAATCAACATAATGAAGATGCGTGGTTCTTCCGCGTCATAACCATTGTTCCACCCCTGACTGCCAAACAATTATCCACGCGGTCCCTCTTACTTTCTCAGTAAAAGAGAACACGCTCTCGGCCTCCTCTTCCTGAGTTCAATGAAACCTCCCCAGGCGGATGTCCACCAATGGGGTTTCATGATCACTGCTCCATCAGAAGTGTTAACGACACTTATTCTGGAGCCTATCATTCCATTGGAGGGCTCTTTCTTCCTTATTTTGGCGTACGACTTCTCTAACCGTGCAACTCTTTACTCACGTGTCGGCCTCTGATCGAGCCTCGCATGAACATTTGAGGATCTACCTTATCCTACTTCCAATTATCCCAGAGAAACATACTATATAAAGTATCTACCGGGTTCCTCCATGGGTAAAACTTTCTGCGCCCACAAATAAGGTGACAACGTTATCACCATCTCAACACTACTCTTACGGGTGAAGGATTCTCCTCCATCCTACCTTAACAGGTGGCACTTATCATAGAAGTTTCTCCAATTCAATTTAACGTCGCTTGAAATCTCAATCTTAGTACCACCCTCTAATCTAGCGGTACTTGGAAAACTATGTCTACTGTAATCAGTGGTCGCAGTAGCAAGCCAAGAGAGTGCTACAAAAAGGGACGCGACCTCCAAAGCGATCCTCATCCCCGACCACAAATTACAGTTCCTATTAATTCCATCTAATGATGACTTCACCACAACTTTCCCTGGCTCCCTTCTTCAATCGACCTACTGCTCCCACACGAATGTGCAAAAGATCATATGGGTCCTACCTCATAGCAGAAGAACGAGATCTCACTAAGGAAATCAACGATCTTAATCCTAAGGCTCTATGTCAAATCAAAAGCAACACTGAAAATGTAAAGCGTTCACACAGATTCCTAAGGAATCTAGAACCTGATGCTCTGATACCATCTGTAACAACCCGCCATCCAAAATAGGGGGTGGCCAGCCTGATACTCCTAAAATAACGGAATCATGGATGGAATCATTCTCAGCATCACAACAAAATAAGAAGTATACAGGATAACCACTCCTTATTTCAGAAAAACGGGTTACCAAATTTTTTTGATTTTTAAAGTTAATAAAAGAAAACAACTTAACAACCCAATAAAAGAAAGTGGAAATCCAGATGAAATTATATTACATACACACAAATGTACAATAAGGGACCGAATATGCTGTCGGCCACAGACTCATACAACAATATTAAACAAGTTCAATAAATTACATAATACATTACATTAATCAATTACAAAACTTGGGCCTCTCACCCGAGTAAAAAGACCCGATCTTAACTAGTGTGCAAGGATGACAACATCTATTGCAAAATGTCCCGTGCAAAGCATCACGGCTCGCCAAAGACACCGAAATAGGAAGTCAAATCAGGCATCCTTGCGGCGGAGTACCTGAGCGGATACAAGATGCATGCACAACAAGAAATATGAACGGGTTAGGGCCCGGTTCTATATGATCCAGATGAATAAAAAGTATGACAGATATGAATGATAAATCATGATGAAAAGAAATAAGAATCTACCTACACAATTTAAAACATAAGCTAAGCAGGAAAATAAAATGAGTAACATCAATCTACAACTTCATCATGCGCACCAATTATCTCATATATCTTTTCCTTAACATGAAGTATATATAATCACAATCTTATGCTCTATATGGCATTTTTATCTCACTTTTACATTTTGTAAAAATCCTTTCCTTATGAGGAAATAGTCATTTTTAAATGCTCTTTGTGGCATTTCAATGTGCTCTTTGTGGCACTTCATTATGCTCTTTATGGCATATCTCAATACATGAAGTCCCACTTGATTATGAATAGTTATATTTATATATATATATATATATATATATATATATATATATATATATATATATATAACGATTCTAAGACCGCCCATCTGGGATTCCCCACTGTGCGCGCCCTAAATGACCATCATCTTCCAGGGCCTACCATCAAGATAACCTGGGCACCTATAACGCAAAACGTCAGGAAGCGGCCATGTGCCTGCGGGGTAGTCATAACCACACCCAGAATTACCTACCCATCGCAGAAAATATACAACACAAATGCTCACATGGCCTAGGACTATATCCACCCTGCATTCATTATCCAGGGGGCTTCACCTCACGAGCGAACTTCGCTTAGATGTCATTTAGAGAGGGTGTGTTAAAACCATTTTTTTACCATTTTAAAAATCAAGTAAATTATCATTTACTATATTCATATGTAGATTTAATTTTATCTGAAACCATTATCATTTACATTTTGCAAATAATATAACTTATTATCCAGAGCCATACGATAAATTATATCGTTTCTACAACCTCAAAGGAGTAAATAAACTTTTAATTATCTCCAAACCTTTTGGGGGTATTATTTTAAAACCCCAATACTATCACACCTCAAAGGAATGAATAAACTTTCAATTCATTCTCCCAACACACTTTTATGGTGTCATTATAAACCATCAAGGTTAACATAGCTCAATGGAGCCTAACACTACGACTCCTAGTTTAATAATAATTAACTAGAAGAAATAATGCCATAACATCAATTGGCATACCCCGGAAAAGTCCCCACATAACCCATTCCTAGTGTAGGGTAATTAACTAAATCAATTAAAACTCTAGGACACTTAGTTTACTTCATTCAAGAAGGTTCCTAGGCCCTAGACTTAAAGAAAATGGATTGGACCTAAACTAGGAAAATCACTCAAAAGTGCAGGGTTTCCGAATCGATTCGGCCTGGACGAATAGATTCGATCCGAAAGTGAATCGATTCGGACCATCCGAATCGATTGGTCAGGAAAACCTGACTTCTGCATAACTGCCGAATCGATTCGTTCCACTCAAACCTGGACACTGCCCCTCTAGAGAATCGATTCGGCCAGGCCGAATCGATTCTCCCCCTGCGAATTTGCCAAGTTTGTTTTAAGGGTTATGAACCCTAATTTTCCCAAACCTCAAATCTCTTCCAATTTAAACACTACCAACAACATTTATCTACCCAAATATTATCCTACATGGTTTATAATCATTATAACCCACAACATCATCATCAAAACCAAAATCTAGGTTCAAATACCATAATTTCCATTTTTGATACCCAAATGCAAATACATAAATATCACACAAATTATTCATCTTAAATCATATATTAGCAAGTAGAAAACTTGCCTTAGGGCTGAAATTCAGATTTCTTTGTGGTAGAAGCAAACATCCATCTTCAATCTCCAAATCTCTCTCATTTCTCCATTTTTCTCTTCCTCTCTCTTTCTCTCCTTTTCTCTTTGTGTTTTACGACATGAAATGAGGAAATGAAATAAGGGGCAAGACTTAAAATTGTGGCTTAAGTCTAAAGTCTCCAACTTAAGTGGTTAATACCACATTAAAATGACTCCCAAATACGCATTTAAGTTAGAACCAGGTGAAAGTTCCCGAAACCCAAAAATACGATATGGCACTCATTTTGACTATCTCGCTCCTTCCGAGACCAACTACACCCTCTAAACTGGCATCCAACGATTTTAAAACTTAGTTCCAATTCCAATTTCACTTAAACCATAATGTCATTTAAAATACATGACACTATAAAAACATGCAACCTGATGATATTTACTTTAACATACTGTAAATATGCATTAAACTAGTAAATATTAACCTTTAATTCATTCAATTAATATTTACCCCAGTCCCAACATTTTATATAATTACCTCCTGCGGTAAATTAGTATAAAATTAGCCTCCTAAAAGCAAGGGTTGTTACATTAAATTGGGAAATAAAATATAAGTTATTTTTTGGTAATTCATATCGTTATTTTGAGTAGGCCAGTGTGTCCGGAGGGGTCAAAATAGTCCAAATTGAGTACCCGAGAGTTATATTTGTGTCTTGAGGACTTTTGAGATTAATCGGGACTTATTTAGGTGATTTTTGGGCTTCTTAATGGTAATTGAAAAGTAAAAAATGGGATTGCACGTATAAAATGAAAGGTTTGGGCTTAGGGAAGATTCATTTTCACAAAACCAAAGGTTAGGAGAGTTGTACAAAGAGTTAGAGAGAAGGTGAGGTGAATTGGGAAGGAATTTCAAGAGTCTAAGGGAAGATTTGAAGAATTTGTGCAAGAACATACTTAGAGTGAAGATTTGGGAAGAAAAAATTCATAGGGGTGTCTCAATATCATCATCAAGGTGAAAACAAAGACATGGGACTACAATCATATATTTCTTCTTCAACGGATGAGACCTACATTAAAAGGCAAGTGTTTATCTTGCTAAATTTTATTTGAATATAATATCCATGTTAGAATAGGACAATTACTACTTTGGAATTCATGAAAATTCATAATTTATTTGAGGAAATAAAATTATGTTTTGGGTAGAATTATTTAACTCTTATATTGGAAGATGAATTTGATGAATTCATAACGATTAAAACATGAAGAAATTAGAGGTTTATATGTTTTCTTGATGAAAAATGGTAAACTGGTGTTTTAGAGAACATCCATTAATTAATCAAATATATTTTAGGTGATTTGATGAAATCAATAAATTAGAAATCATGTACTTAGGTTAATATACTATTGGGAATGTTTGTATGGGAATTTGGAGAGTTAGAATGATAAAAATGGTGGGAAAAATGTAGATTCTAGAGATAGGGGATGAATAGTAAGAATCTCGTTTGAACGACATCAGAAGTCGTTCGAATGACATGATCAAACGAGATTACATCTTGTTTGAGCAACTAGGGTTTTTTGTTCAAACGAGATTCCAGGTTCATTTGAACGACATTTCTGAAAAATTGGAAATTTATTATGTTAAGGTTAAATCTGACACACTATATCCTACGAGAATGTGTGAGTGATTTTCTGCCTGAAATTCGTAGCGAGATATTTGGGTGAAATATTAGAAATATAAATGATAAAAAAGGAAAAAAAGGTTTTATTAGGATGAATCATGTTTGGTAAAATACGATAGGAAGAATAATCGTAATTTACACATTACCGTTAGTACTAGAGAGAAATATACTACGTATAAATCCTGATAGTTGGGTTATGTGTATACCCACTAAATGTATAGTTTGTGTGAATACATATTTGTTTTAATTCTTATGTATATGACATACCTATGTTGCTTGATATCGGGAGGGAGGGGGGGAGGTTTCATGTCGTGGACGGTCTTATCCTGATGAGCCGATTGGGGGTATTTTAGACTCGTACCCAGAACATAAGAACTTGGACACATGGTATCTAAGATTATGATAGTTTCGACGGTTGAATAGGAGCATAGGTATGTGCGTGACCCATTTGATTGGGGATTGTGTTTACCTCCCATTATGTGTGAATTGAATTTAAGGTTCAAGTGAGATACTGAACCAATAGTCTTTTATTTTGTACGTAAAGTACTAGGACTTGATAGAAGAGTATGCATGCACCAGGAGGTCTCAGCCTAAGCATGCAATATTATTATTATTATTATTATTATTATTATTATTATTATTATTATTATTATTATTATTATTATTATTATTATTATTATTATTATTATTATTATTATTATTATTATTATTATTATTATTATTATTATTATTATTATTATTATTATTATACTGGTAATTTACTCTACTGTGTGTGCTTAATAAAAAAGAAAGATAAAGATATTTAAATATGACATGTGAATATTTAATTATAAAATGAGAAATTTATAATTGATGTATGGATAGGAAAGATGTTATCACATATTGTATGGGCGATATGAGTGAATATAACGAGCTACAGTGTGTTTTAAAATAATTAGGTTATACTAGATAGATGGGGTAGTATAATCAGGAAGCGTTAGAAATATGAGTTAGGTGTGCACAATAAATAAGAGGTGAGCATCTCAAGAGAGAGCATGTGGACCTAACATGAATATAGTATTTGTAAATTTTGCATTTAAACACTTGCTAAAATTTTAAAACTGTTTTACTCTGGCTCTTTTTTTCCAAATCTCTATTCTTTCTGTAAACCATTTTAGGTGCCCAGCCACAAGGATACCATGCTTAGCAGATTCTCTCTTTTAGCATGCTACAAATGTGATGGAAGTTGCAGGTTATTGATATTAGATGCCTAAGTATTGATTTTGTTATCCGTTATGAACTTTCATTCCAGTGGAACATATTGTTTATTTTTATTCTATTGTTATTCAGAGATGTTGAGTTCCACTATCATGTAATAGACTGTGGTGCATGGATATTTTAGACTGGATTGTATGATTCAGACATAATTATTATTCTGTCATTAATCATTGTGCGTTTGATACTTAAATGGTGGAATGTGATATTATTTGTCATTTAGTTTTATGTTAATTAAAAAAATGAAAATTTTAACATCAACTTTATAAATACTAGGTGGTTAGTAAATAAAAATTTTCAATAGTGATGCTAAGAATGAAGCAATTGGATATTTTGTTTTAATTTAATAAATGACTGACCATCCGATATTTAATTATGCATGGTGCTACATGCCAATGGATGGTGAGACTCATATTGCTTAGGGTAACTGCGACTGGTAGGACAATCGCCCAACATAAAGTGACCCCCTGCTACGAGACAAATTTTTTTGTCAATATTGCAATGTTCTTGGTGATGTAGTGTGTAAAATGCATTATTCTTAATTAGTGTTTTATGGAGAGAGTCTTTTATTTGGCAAGATGAGTAAAATAATCACTATACTAATGGGGAAGAATGTACTAGTATCATGAAAGTAAATCTAATATAGAGTGTGAAGATTACCCTAAGCATTGATACTTGTGAGTGACATGTGAATATTTACAAGTGAGCTTGTTGTATTGAGCCTAAACTTGGATCAACTATAAGTGGAGTGTGGACATGTACAAGTGAACATGAATATATACAAGTGTGATAAGTGGAGGTGTGTGCTAGTGAAGCCTAAGCATGGATATTCTAAGTGGCGTGTGAAGTATGTGGGTATAAGTGATCCTATATACAAGTGTAGGTAGTGTGAAATGTACATGAAGGGTATTTATAAGCATGTGAAGTGAAAAGTGAGTGAGAATTAATATATACATGAGGCAAAGAAGTAATAGAGGAAAAGGGGAACATACAAGCAGGTTCATACACACATATGCAGATAATAATAACGCCAACATAAAAATAGAGTCTAGTCCTAAACGAATGCAATTCGATCCCTAAAGAGTAGACACTGTGGTCATCCCTCCCCGTGTCGGCTCATGCATGGGTGGTATCGCACCCTTCCTCGGGGAACTTCGGCCATCCTCAATTGGGGTGATGTATAGAGATAGATTCACCAGCCTATTTTTCACAAAACATGCAAAAGAAATGTTACCTCCTTGAGAGAATGAAATGGAAAGATGTTAGGCACCCATCTTTCCCTTTCAGTCTCTCATGGGTATGTGTTATTCTTCTCCTTAAGGACTATATGAAGTGTGTGCGTGTCTATATAAATGGAGAGTGGAATTACTCGACCCACGTCATGGATAAAGATGGAGTGAGATCATCCTTAGGAGTGATCCTAAATTAGAAATCAAAATATTATGTGTGCGTTTATCGGATCACCGATTGTTTATATAAGGACGATGGTGTAGGTTGGACGAAACACACCCATGAATCACCAATATATGATATGAAAATAATATATGGACAAAAATAGGAGAGGACTCGAATCTCGGACTTTACCTGAGATGCATATGTAGACTAAAATGGCATCAAGGTGTGACACCCCGACTAATTAAATACCGGGTAGCTACTCCTTTATTCAAATTAATACAAAATGTCAAGTTGGCTCAGTTCATAGCATCACTGTCGAATTTTTTTTTAACAATTACTAGCCACCTAATATTTAAAAAGTAAGTTGTCTAATTTATATTAAATCCAATTAACATGCAATAAGTTAGATTATGAAATGCTAACATAACCACCACAACATAGTCACAATAGAATAACCATGGAATAATAATGAATCTGGAGGAATACTCCTCATAACAATCCGAATACTGAAATAAACAAATACAAAGTTTGAATCATTAATTAATTACAACCCAAAATTTGAAATAAACAGAATAGATAAAATGTCTCTAAAGGAAATGGGGCGACATGCCCAACAGATGAGAAAATCTGATAATAGAATGAAGATCGAAAGTGGAGGCTTCTACTGACAAGGTCCTGTAACTTCCACAGCAGCTACAGCTCGTCACTGGAATGGAAATATTATGCTTGGTGTCCTTGAGGCTGGGCACCTAAAAGATTTTTACAAGAAAATAGATTTGGAAACAAACGGGTCAGAGCCCGATTGTGAAAACAGTTTAAAATATAGCAAGTGTTTAATATCATTAATCAGTGAATATAAAGTGCATGATAGTGCGTGCACTCACATGAGTTCCTCACCTCTCAACTAATTGTGCACTCCTATTGTACCCGTTCTAGTTATTCCAATATCTAACTGGTCCAATACACAATCTCACATTACTATACAATTCACGATTAAATTCCCGACATCTTAATTTAAACAAAGATTTTTACTTTTCTTCTTGGTTCCCAAAATTAATAATACTAATCACTAAATATTTTGCATTTTTAACTTCTACTACAATGTTGTTATTATTCACACTTACATTTTTACATGACAGTTCATTTCGATTAACAGTATATTATTCTCATCATAAATATACAATACTGGCACCCTGAGACTAAGCTGCGGTGCACACATACTCTGCTATCCAATCCCGGTACTTCACGTACATAAGGACCACGCATTCCGAATCTCTCAGGAATCGTTCTCAAATAACAACAATCACACATAATGGAGGCGAACATAGTTCACATCACATGGGTCACGCACATACCTACGCTCCCACGATCAGCAGACTTATTAACTTATCAACAAGTCCTTCTATGACCTATGTCCTCGAGGTACCAATCTAAATCCCCCCGTAGGCACACAAAGATTAGATGGCCCTGATCGAACACCAACCTCCCATGATAGCAAGTATGGTAGGTATATTATACACATATAACTACATATACTAAGCATTCGCTCATCTTAGATATCTCAAAATATTAATAGAGGTGTACTTCTCGTTCTATACCATCATTTAGTGTTATACGTTTACAAGTCCCCAATTTATGTACATTAAAGTTGTCAACTCTTCTCACGTCGTAATTAGATACTCGTTTCCTAATCCACAAATGTCATCCGGTTTACTACAAGAATCTAAGTTTTACTCCTCAACGTACTCCAATCTCACAATTATACCCACTAGTCAATAAGGGAAGGTTATTACTCCATTAAATAAGTCTACGGGACATTTGAAATAAAAATCAGGCCTAAAAGGCCATTCTGTCAACTCGTTAGAAGTCTCATTCGAACGAGGTCGTACGAACGAGTGTCGTTCGAATGAAAGGCTTCAAACGAACTACCAACTCGTTAGAAGGGATACTGTCATCTCTTTAGAAGCTCGTTCGAACGAGGTCATTCGAACGACCTGGGCGGGTCTTCTAACGAGATGGCAGGATACGCCCAGAAAATCCCAAACTCGTTTTTTTCTTCATTCTCCTCATCTCTAAATCAACCCTAAGACTATCCAAATACATTTTAATGTTTGTAAACTATTTTTAGTCACCCCAGATCATTCCTTAACATGCTTTTGGGGTCAAATCTTACAAATTAATATGCCAAAATCATAAATCCCCAATTTTTGTTCTAAACCCTATGAACTTGAACCCAGAATTTAATTTCATAAAAAGACTCCTTATTAATCCGTTTTCAGATCATCAAGAGTTATGTTTTGTATATAGAATTCGTCCATAATCACTGTACATGAAAATTCCTACCCAAAACCACAAGTTTAACAATAATTTCATTGGGTGTTCTTCATCAAAATTTCCAAGACATAAATAGTTTTCTACACTACACATGGAGGAAATATTCATTGCAAACAACGACATCAAAACACTTGCCTTAGATTTGTTTCTTCTGAATTGATGTTGGTGAACGAAGGCTGATTTCTCCCCTTTCTCTACAGATTTTTTCCCAAGGATGGTGATGGTGGTTGGAGGTTTCTTTTGGAACCTCTTCAAACTCTCCCTTTAACTCCCGTAGCCCACTAACTTACCTAATGCTGATAATGGACTTAGTGGGTTCATTATTAGTATATTATTAAACACTAAAATTCGTGGGTTTTAATTCCCATATTTTTAAAATTACCAAAATACCCTTTTAGGTTGCCGGTTTGGCCTAAAAATGTTCTGGGACCCAAACTAAACCCTCGGCTAGTGTTTTCTGACTATTTCGACCCTTCCGGACACGTTGGCGCGCTCAAAATGATCATTCGGTTGATAAAAATATAATTCACTTTTAAATTTAGATAATTTCATTCCTGACATGACTGACACGCGCGTCCCAACTAAATTTCCAAATTGTCGTATTTCTGCCTCGCGACAATTTTAATATTTTCAATACTCATATATTACCATATATACTCAGAAATATTTAATTTTAACATTGTAATCAAATACCAACTCACATCTCGTTAGTATTTATATCCGGATTAATTTCCAAATTAATTCTCATTTAATTCAATTAATCCCTTAAATAAAATCGATAAAATTACGGGGTATTACATACTTCCCCCTTAATAACAGAATTTCGTCCCGAAATTCGGAACTAAAGAGTACCTGGTAAAAATAACTCCGTATAACGCTCGCGCATCTCATCCTCGTGCTCCCATGTGGACTCCTCGACATTATGATGCCTCCACTACACACGTACTAACGGTACTATCTTTGACCTCAGTTTCCGCTCGCTTTGTTCCAAAATAGCAATCAGCCCCTCCTCATAGGAACTATCGGGCTGAAGATCGATGTCCTCTAAAGAAATGTGAGTATGGGCCAAATCGTCCCTAAGATATTTCCTTAGCGAGGAAATATGGAACACATCATGAATCCTATGCAAGTGCTCCGGTAACCCAAGTCTATACGCAACTGGCCCAATCCGCTCAATGATAGGAAATGGCCCCACGTATCTTGGTGCCAGTTTACCCTTCTTCCCAAAATGCATGATCCTCTTCATAGGAGATAGTCTTAGTAACACCTGGTCCCCCACTTTGAATTCTCTAAAGAACCTCGGCATCAACATAGCTCTTTTGCCGGTCTTGAGCTACCCGAATACGGCTCCGTATCATCTTTATCCTTGCCGAAGTATCCTGAATCACTTCCAGCCCAAGGAGTTTGTTATCCCCCACCTCTAACCAACATGCTGGGGAATGACAAGGTCTACCATACAACGCCTCGAATGGAGCCATGCCAATGGTGAACTGGTAGGAGTTATTATAAGCAAACTCCACCAGTGGAAGTTACTGCTCCCAACCACCTCCAAAGTCTAGGATGCACATACGCAACATGTCTTCCAACATTTGATTCGTCCGCTCTATTTGGCCATCAGTCTGCGGGTGATAAGCCGTACTCAGCCGCAACTCCGTACCCATTGCCTCCTGGAAACTCTCCCAAAATCGTGAAATAAATATCTTGTCTCGGTCAGACACGATATTTAGAGGCACACCGTGAAGTCTCACTATTTCTGCAATGAAAATCTGGGCTTACTGTCCCGTAGTGTAGTCTGACCTCACGGGTAGAAAATGAGCAACTTTGGTCAATCTATCGACAATTACCCATATGGAGTCGTGACCCCTCTGTGACGTAGGTAATCCCGTGATAAAGTCCATGGATATGATCTCCCATATCCACGTCGGAACCTTTAACGGCTGTAGAAGTCCTGCCGGTTTCTGATGGTCCACCTTTACTAGCTGACAAGTGGCACATTTAGAAACAAAAACGATGATATCTCTCTTGATCCCGTTCCACCAGTACTGGCGTCTCATGTCTTGGTACATCTTATCCCCACCAGGGTGTACCGTGAACCGTGAGCTGTGCGACTCTGTCATTACCTCGTGTAGAAAGTCTTCCTCTTATGGAACGACCAGTCTCCCATTGAAGCGTAATCCCCATCTAAACTAACGGGATAGGACTCGGCTCCTTCTACTAGTAATTGAACTATCTGCTCCTGACAGAACGAGTCATTTGCCTGGGCCTTTATCACTCTCGTAACAATCTAAGGTGTAATAGTCATCACAGACATGAATGATTGGGCCACTGCATCCTGGTGTACCAACTCCTTCCACTTAGCTTTCCACACCTCACCCACCTCATTTACTGGCCTATGGCTTAACGCGTCTGCTACCACATTAGCCTTCCCTGGGTGATATTGGATATCAAACTGATAATTCTTCACAAACTCGAGCCACCGACATTGACGCATATTCAGTTCCTGCTACGTGAAAAGGTATTGTAGAGACTTGTGGTCTGTGAACAACCGAAATTTCTCCCCCAGGGGTAGTGTCTCCAAATCCGAAGAGCGAATACGACTGTCACTAACTCCAAGTCGTGGGTGGCGTAATTCTTCTCGTGAGGCTTAAGCTTACGGGAAGCATAAGCTATGGCCTGACTCTCCTGTTGCAGCACACCTCCAAGTCCTTATTAGGACGCATCGGTGTAGACTAGATACTTAACTCCCAGTCTGGGAAATGCTAACACAGGCGCTGAGGTCAACTTGTCCTTCAAATCATCGAATGCCAAGTGATAGGCATCGCTCCAGATGAATGGCACACCTTTGCGAGTCAGATGTGTCAAAGGACCCGCTATCTTTGAGAAACCCCGAATAAACCTTCTGTAGTATCCTGCTAGGCCCAAGAAACTATGGATCTCAGTCGGTGTCGTGGGCTGTCCCCACTCCCTTACCGCGGATACCTTTCCTGGATCAACAGATATCCCTCGGTCTGAAATGATATGCCCTAAAAACTGAACCTCCTTCAGCCAAAATCCACATTTCTCATACTTTGCATAAAGCTCGTTCTGACGCAACGTCTGCAAAACTTGTCTCAAATGTTCAGCGTGCTCCTCCTCTGTCTGGGAGTAAACAAGAATGTTATCAATAAAGACAATGACAAACTGGTTTAGGAACTCTCTAAATACCCTATTCATCAAGTCCATCAACACGGATGGATCGTTGGTCAAGCCAAAAGGCATAACCCAAAACTCGTAGGAACCATATCTCATCAAGAAAGCAGTCTTCGAGATGTCCTGTTCCCTGATATGCAATTGATGCTATCCCGATCGCAAGTCAATCTTTGAGAAGAAGGAAGCTCCTCTCAGCTGGTCGAATAAGTCATCGATTCGGGGGCAACGGATACTTATTCCATATCGTGACCTAATTCAACTCCCGGTAATCTACACACAACCTCAACGATCGATCCCTCTTCTTTACGAACAACACAGGGGCACCCCACGGTGAAGTACTCCTTCGGATAAACCCCTGACCCAACAACTGCTCTATCTAATCTCTTAGCTCTCTCATCTCCGCTGGAGCCATACGGTAAGGTGCGCGGGCAATTGGCCGAGTTCCCGACGTCAAATCCATAACAAAATCTATCTCTCTACTAGGAAGTAATCTAGGTATATCCTGAAATACATCAGCAAACTCCCTAACAACTGGAATCGAATCGAGTGGTATCACCACTTCCTTAGAGGTCTCCTCCTCTATATAGTACAAGTGAGTGGACAATCCTCCCTCGGGGTGAGGCATCGCCACTAAAAACATCTCCTGCCTGGGAATGGAAAAAATGATACTCCTACTAAAACAATCAATCATGGCTCGGTACGCAACTAGCCAATTCATACCAACAATCGCATCGTACTCAGTCATCTCTAATACTAACATATCAGCGGGTAAAGTAAATCTCTCGATCTCTATACCCACGCCTCTACAAATAAGGGAAATCACAGAACCCCTACTCAACGGTGAATCTACACAAGTAATCGTGCTCTCTGTAGTGTCTAACAACCCCAAAGTGCGTGCAAATATCGTGGCAATGAAACAGTGTGTGGCCCCCGTATTAAATAAAATACGCCCCATATTCCCCTGAATAGATAACATACCCTCGATAGTAGGTGGATCTTGTGGGAGGACGGCATGCTGGATTTGATAAATTCACCCGTACTGAAGTTGTCCCTGCTGGACTGGGACCGCTATGATGGGTGGCAAAGCTGGCATCTGTGGTACTGCTGGGAGGGCGACGGGAAACACAGGTCTCTGGGGCTCATGTTGAGCACCCTGCTGCTGCTACTGTGGGGCCCTGCCCCTATCAGGACACTCCTGGTGCTTGTGGCCAATCTTGCCACAAATGAAACATTTACCCAAAAAGTTCCCCCCCTCTGACCTGGCTGCCCACGGCCCTGGTGGCCATTGCCATTCCTCCCCTGGTCGTGCTGGCCCTGCTGAAACTGGAACTGCTGGCCCTGCTGACCCTGATGGTCATGACAAAAACCTCCCTGTCTATTTCTAAAACCCCCAGATTTGAACCTCTTAAAATCCCCTTGCTGGGAACCCTGATCGACCTGCCTATGCTGACCCTGAGCATATTGTGCCCCACTGGCACCATTTCCCCCTGTCCTGCCCTGATGGATGGACTCTCCTGATCTCTTACTCTTAGACATGTGAAAGCGGTGATCCTGGCAGTGAAGCAGTGTTGCGTTAACCACATCAGAATAAGTGGCCAACGAGAGATTTCCCAACAAGTACTGACAGATCCTCCAAGTCAATCCATCCATGAACTTATGAATCTTCTTCTCCTCGGTTGGAATCTCATCGAGAACAATGTTCAAGAGATTAGTGAATTCGGCCTCATACTCGGCTATGGTCTTTCCCTCCTACTTGAGGTTTAATAACTTCCTCCTCATTTCAGTGTGAACAGCTGATGGAAAATATTTACGGTCGAACCGCACCCAGAACTCCTGAATAGAAAGAACGTCTCTCTCCTCCGTGGTGGTAATGGACTCCCACTACTGCAACGTTGATCCTACTAGCTTGAAAGTAGCCAGTATCTGCTTCTGAACGTTCGTGCACTCGTACATCTTTAAGTGCCTTTGAACGTCCTTCTTCCACTGACTGGACACAACAACGTCGGAGCTACCTGCAAACTCCGGAGGCTGTGCTTTCTGAAAAGCATCACGAACGTGTTCCCAAGAAGACGGGAATGCATGAGCCTGAACTGGCGCTGGTAAAGGTGCCTGAGGTGGTGCCTACTGCACAACTGCTAGGGCGGCATTTACAGCTTGGGCTACAATAGCTGCAACCTCTGCGGCATTCAAAGACCCCTGAACTGGTGCAGGCTATGGCTCGGGCTCAGCATCCCTGGGAACTCGCTGTGCTCATTATGGAGGCATCTAAAATGAGAGTAAAGTCTTATAAGTTCACAGTTATTATCTCAAAATAGCTGAAGAGCGAAACATACACAAAAGAATACAACAGTCCTAAAATATAGGGCTCTACATCAAAGAAAGCTCAGCGGAAACATAACAAGTCGTACAGATCCTAAGGACACTAGAACCTGATGCTCTGATACCACCTGTGACACCCTTTATTCAAATTAATACAAAATGTCAAGTTAGCTTAGTTCATAGCATCACTGTCGAAAAATATTTTAACAATTACTAGCCACCTAATATTTAAAAAGTGAGTTGTCTAATTTATATAAAAAACCAATTAACGTGCAATAAGTTAGATTATGAAATTCTAACATAACCACCACAACATAGTCACAATAGAATAACCATGGAATAATAATGAATCTGGAGGAATACTCCTCATAACAATCCGAATACTGAAATAAACAAATAAAAAGTTTGAATCACTAATTAATTACAACCCATAGTTTGAAATAAACACAATAGATAAGATGTCTCTAAAGGAAATGGGGCGACATGCCCAACAAATGAGAAAATCTGATAATAGAATCAAGATCGAAAGTGGAGGCGTCTACTGACAAGGTCCTGTAACTTCCACAGCAGCTACAGCTCGTCACTGGAATGGAAATATTACGCTTGGTGTCCTTGAGGCTGGGCACCTAAAATATTTTTACAAGAAAATATATTTGGAAGCAAACGGGTCAGAGCCTGATTGTGAAAAAAATTTAAAATATAGCAAGTGTTTAATATCATTAATCAGTGAATATAAAGTACATGATAGTGCGTGCACTCACATGAGTTCCTCACCTCTCAACTAATTGTGCACTCCTATCGTACCCGTTCTAGTTATTCCAATATCTAACTGGTCTAATACACAATCTCACATTACTATACAATTCACAATTAAATTCCTGACATCTTAATTTAAACAGAGAGTTTTACTTTTCTTCTTGGTTCCCAAAATTAATAATACTAATCACTAAAGATCTTGCATTTTTAATTTCTACTACAATGTTGTTATTATTCACACTTACATTTTTACATGACAGTTCATTTCGATTAATAGTATATTATTCTCATCATAAATATACAATACTGGCACCGTGAGACTAAGCTGCGGTGCACACATACTCTGCTATCCAATCCCGGTACTTCACGTACATAAGGACCACGCATTCCGAATCTCTCAGGAATCGTTCTCAAATAACAACAATCACACATAATGGAGGCGAACATAGTTCACATCACATGGGTCACGCACATACCTACGCTCCCATGATCAGCAGACTTATTAACTTCTCAATAAGTCCTTCTCTGACCTATGTCCTCGAGGTACCAATCTAAATCCCCCCGTAGGCACACAAAGATTAGATGGCCCTGATCGAACGCCGACCTCCCATGATAGCAAGTATGGTAGGTATATTATACATTGATAACTACATATACTAAGCATTCGCACATCTTACATATCTCAAAATATTAATAGAGGTATACTTCTCGTTCTATACCATCATTTAGTGTTATACGTTTACAAGTCCCCGATTTATGTACATTAAAGTTGTCAACTCTTCTCACGTCGTAATTAGATACTCGTTTCCTAATCCACAAATGTCATTTGGTTTACTACAAGAATCTAAGTTTTACTCCTCAACGTACTCCAATCTCACAATTATACCCACTAGTCAATAAGGGAAGGTTATTACTCCATTAAATAAGTCTACGGGACATTTGAAATAAAAATCATGCCTAAAAGGCCATTCTGTCAACTCGTTAGAAGTCTCAGTCGGACGAGGTCGTTCGAACGAGTGTCGTTCGAACAAAAGGCTTCGGACGAACTACCAACTCGTTAGAAGGGATATTGTCATCTCTTTAGAAGCTCGTTCGAACGAGGTCATTCGAACGACCTGGGCGGGTCTTCTAACGAGATGGCAGGATACGCCCAGAAAATCCCACACTCATTTTTTTTCATCATTCTTCTCATCTCTAAATCAACCCTAAGACTATCCAAATACGTTTTAATGTTTGTAAACTATTTTTAGTCACCCTAGATCATTCCTTAACATGCTTTTGGGGTCAAATCTTACAAATTAATATGCCAAAATCATAAATCCCCAATTTTTGTTCCAAACCCTATGAACTTGAACCCAGAATTTAATTTCATAAAAAGACGCCTTATTAATCCGTTTTCAGATCATCAAAAGTTATCTTTTGTATATAGAATTCGTCCATAATCACTCTACATGCAAATTCCTACCCAAAACCACAAGTTTCACAATAATTTCATTGGGTGTTCTTCATCAAAATTTCCAAGACATAAATAGTTTTCTACACTACACATGGAGGAAATATTCATTGCAAATAACGACATCAAAACACTTGCCTTAGATTTGTTTCTTCTCAATTGATGTTGGTGAACGAAGACTGGTTTCTCCCCTTTCTCTACCGAATTTTTCCCAAGGATGGTGATGGTGGTTGGAGGTTTCTTTTGGAACCTCTTCAAACTCTCTCTTTAACTCCCGTAGCCCACTAACTTACCTAATGATGATAATGGACTTAGTGGGTTCATTAGTAGTATATTATTAAAAACTAAAATTCGTGGATTTTAATTCCCATATTTTTAAAATTACCAAAATACCCTTTTAGGTTGTCGGTTTGGCCTAAAAATGCCCCGGGACCCAAACTAAACCCCCGGCTAGTGTTTTCTGACTATTTCGACCGTTTCGTACACGTTGGCGCACTCAAAATGATCATTCGGTTGATAAAAATATAATTCACTTTTTAATTTAAATAATTTCATTCCTGACGCGACTGACACGCGCGTCCCAACTAAATTTCCAAATTGTCGTATTTCTGCCTCGCGACAATTTTAATATTTTCAATACTCATATATTACCATATATACTCAGAAATATTCAATTTTAACATTGTAATCAAATACCAACTCACATCTCATTAGTATTTATATCCGGATTAATTTCCAAATTAATTCTAATTTAATTCAATTAATCCCTTAAATAAAATCAATAAAATTACGGGGTATTACACAAAGTCCACATAGTTCACATGTGACACGAGGTGGGGGTTATCCCATAAATCCAACCTGTAACTTATCTCATATGTGTGTGTGTGTGGAAAAATGACATTTTAGTGTGAGAAAATATAGTGAGAAATCCCCATTTGGAATTTACAAGCAAACCCTTTTCTTCTTGTTTTTGTTTTTTTATAGAAAGTATAGTATGCGCAATACTACTAATAAAAAGGTTGAATATTAATTTATGCGATATAAATGAAATGATAAAATAGGAATTAAGTGACTAATACGTGAATGAGATAGTTTAAAGAGAGAGTAAAAGATTTGGACATTCTTTTGAAGCATTAAAGTTTACCTTGAATGTTGAAGGGTCGCTCTTGTAAGTGGATGAATGTGGTAGGAGGAGAAGGAAGGAAATTTTCTAAATTGGGTAAAGAAGTGATGGAAATGAAATGTGGGGGAGAGGTTTCAATATTGAAATAACTTTGACTTTGAGAAAATTTTGTTGAGATCATTGAGAGGGATGTTTCGAAGGTCTTTTTCCAAGTGAGATCATGCTCTCCTTATATAGGGTCAAGGGGTTCTCGATTGGCACTGTCCTTGACCTTCTTATCGACACGAAACCCCAGACACACTATTGATAGATAGGGAAATATGTTTTCCATTTGGTAGTCATGTGTAGATTTTTGAGAAAAACGTTCATAAAATGCACTCCATGTGTTCTAATCGCGCACGAGATGAATCGTTGGAAAGGGAATTCAGAGCCCTTTAAGAATCCATGGGTCACGTCCATTGGACAAGAGGGAAAGGGATCATTCATCTAAAATTTAAGGCCAATTCATTCACATGGCAAACTATTAGAAATGTTATATATGGCCCTTCTATGTTCCAATGACATTTCCTCAGTTCGAAGATTTTATTGAGGTTAAACGAGGTCCGAAAGCACCCGGTGACCCTTCGGAGTAGACTGCATCATTCATTCGTAGTGTAAGGACGATTCGCACATAGGGAGGACTGTTAGAAATGGAATTTAGAGCCCTTACAGGATCCAAAGATCTTTACTTAGGTTGAAGGGTAGACCACAATCAAATAGGGCTCAGGAGCAACCAATGGCCTCTAGATCATTTTTGGGGGAAATGGACCATTCATCCGAAGAGTAAGGCTGATTCTCACATGAGGTAGACCATTGGTAAGTGGATTTAGGTCCCTTTGAAGATCCAATGATCTATCACTCATGTGAGAAGGTTAATCGGCAGTCAAATGGGGCCTGGGAGAGCCCGGTGGCCTCCAGATCAGTACTCAAAGTGTGATATATGGTTTGTGATAAAAGAGGAAGTGCTAGGGTCCTACGGACATGCTTACGGGGTCCTAGAGTGTGTTGTCTATGCACATCAAAATATTTTCCTGTTGAAGTGATATTTTGCTTCATGCTTTGTGCTTATCATGTTTACTTTAAAGATATTTGTGTGCAATTTATCAGATCAAACTATTTTATGCGAGTGAATATGATCAGATACCTAATATTTGGTCAGTTTAATCTGATGGTCTTTTGTAGTATACTGTTTTTTTTTCATGTCAACTTATTAATTTCTTTAATTTTGGGAATAGGCCTGCTAGTAGTTTAGTCTTACGATCATGTCGTCGATTTTAGACAACTTGATCGGCCTTATTAGCTACCATTTTTTGGTCGAACTTGAGTTATCCTGACCTAGGATCTACTAATGTTTGCTCTAGTTTAATATTCTTATGAATATATATCATTATTAGGACTATGTATCAACATGATTACCTGAGTCAATCAATGTTTATTGGGATTTATACTTGCATTAGGTTATGGTCAGATCTAGTCATCCATAAGGCATTGATTTCCCCTACCTACTAATACTTCTTATTCATGATCTGTCCTAAGATAAGATTGTACATGAAGTCAAACTTCTTGTTCATAATTTGTAAGTAATCAAAGTCATCCATGAAGTTTTTTGGTTTTTAAATATCATGTTGATACCTCTTGTTCACAATTTATTCTATGTTGAGATTCCATATAAGGTTGGTGAGTGTGTTAATAATGACACTGATGATGATATTTACATATCTCATGCCCAAAAAATAAAAAAAATAAAAAGAAGTTACAGTACTCTAAAAGTGGAATGGAACTTTTATTCATAGTAGACATAAATTAAATACTATAGAATAATATATTTGATGATGCTGGAAATAGCACCACCAGATAAGATGTTGACAAGATCAAACAATTTATAATAATGGCAGCATAAGAGTGTATATGTAGAAGGAGATGAGGAGAAGAGGAGAACACTTGCATATAAGTGGTTCAGCCAATCTGGCCTACGTCCACTGTGTGTGAGTAACATCACTGAATGAAGGCACTAATGGCCATGGATACAAACTCTCAAGTTTTCTCTCTCTCTGTGTAAAGTGGTAGAGTTTCAGCTAGGTTTGTAATTTTGGATCCTTTTACAAGGTAGAGGATGTCGTCTATATATAGTGCATAGGGGGTGTAATCTACCCCCCAAGCATGCAATGAGCATGTGAATGAAAATCCAACCAGTGTGTGGATGACACCTTGATGATCTTAAGTAAATAATCATGACCTCAATATTCCCTCACGTGGAGGGAATGATTCAGTTATAAAAGATTTGTCCACGTGTTCCAAACCACACGTATTCTTATAAATGCTCAGCCATCGTTGATTGGTGCAAGCTAGTCCTGGAAGTGTACGAGGTTGGTGAAGTCTGATTGTTCCTTTCTCTGAGGCTATATTTGATGACTTGGCCATGTAGCTAGCCGAGGTTAGGTCTGAGTAGCTGTAACATTGGCTTGGGCCGATGATGATGTTGCCAGATGATTAGTCCCTTGTAACACTATTGATCTCGGTTGATGACTGCAACGTCGATTGGGGCCGATAATGGTGTTGAAGGATGGTTGAACCCATGAGTACTTGTCGACCTCGGATGATGCCCGTGTATGTTGTAGAAGTAATGTCAGCCGTGGACGACCTTCTAAGAGATGATGTTACTAATGATTATCTTAGGCATCTAGTCACCTCGGCTATGATATTGGCCGAGGTTGATGGCTCTAAGAAAGAGGGTGAACTTTAGGAATATCAATCACCCCTAGCCCTTAGTTACCTATGCAAATAGGTGATTGAGGGGTATGCAAAGCTAAGGCTGAGTTTTTCATGTGTGCCAATATTCTCTTGACACATGTCACTTGCTGAAGTGGGTGGCATGCCTATCAAGGCATGATGATTTTGATTTTCTCCTTAGGTTCCCCAGGAAATGATGGGTCTTGAGAATCACGCTTAAATGATGAGGTGGGTTTAAAACCCTTTTTTCTTCTTTCTTCTTCATTTTTTCTTCATTTCTTCCCATCTTGGATATTTTTGCAAGTCTCACTCTCCACGAGTTCCATTGTTGCTATGATTCATAGATTATCCTTGCCTTCTAGTATCCTCTCCCTTTACTCATGGTTAGTCAGGTATCGCTTCCACCTTTACTTTCCATTTTTAGCATTTATTTTTCATTTCTGAATTTCCCGGTGAAGGTTTGTGTTTTCCGGTGAGGTTTTTTTGGTTTTTTGGCCATTCTTTGAATTTTTCGGTGACCTTGTTCTTAGGTGTTCTTGGTTTGAAAACCTTCCACCATCCCTATTTGATCCTTAGTTTAGGTTGAGTTAATGTATTTGTTTGTTTGTGGTTTTAAGTCTAAGTGTTTGTCGTCTGCCTTATGCTCAGACCTCTGTACCAACTCATAAAAGAGTTGCCTTCCCTTCGTGAGAAGACTTTTGAAAAAATTAGGCAGATAGAGCTAGCCCAAGAGGAAGCTCATAGGGCTAAGGCCTTCCCTCTTATACCTATCTTCCCTCCACCTCTGAAAGTTATCTACCCTGAGCCAGCCGAGCCTGCAGAGGTTCCTGAGGATCCCATACCAATGTCTGAGTCTGAGTCATCTTCCTCAGACCCCATGTCTATAGACTCTTTCTAAGAGGATATGGATTACTCTATTAGGGAAGATTAGGTCCCTGATCAAACCAAGGTTTTGAGCCATGCCTCATCTCACCGAGGTGCTAGTACCTCACAGCATTCTTCTGATGTTAAAGTTATAGGGACAAGTGTTGTTGTTCCCTCCATTATTGATGATATTCCCCTGTCGGTCACCACCGGGGCTGAGTTTGCTTAAAGGTTTCCTGATTGTCCCCCAGCATCTTCTCAGGCCAATGTTGCTAGGGATGAAGATGATGGGCATGAGAGATATATTGACACATCTGAGGTCACCGAGATTGAGAGCTCTGTCAGTGAGTATGACCTTTTAGCTTTTTGGAACCTCTATTCGATAAAATCCTCCATTAACCTTAGGAGATATCTAAGGGGTGAGAAGGACTTTGATGGACGAGATGGGGAGATCCGAGTCTACGAGAAGATGTTTAAATTGGGCTTCCGTCTTCCTATCCACCCTTCCATCAGAGCCATATTATCCCACATAAATCTTGCCCCTTCGTAATTATCCCTTAATGCCTGGAGGGTGATAATTGGCACCATCATCCTTTGGAGGGATTTTCAACACTCAGACCTTTCAGTTAGGGACTTCACAGGTTGCTATGTCCCTTCCTCTGCCAAAAACCACCCTGGCTATTACCACTTCTTAGCTAGGAGGTCAGAGAAGAAAATGTTGTTGGTTACCTATACCTCAAACCACAACTAGAAACCTCGGTATTTCTTTGCATATGGGGCATGGTAATTTGGTCCCCATGGGGCTTCTGGATCATCGGTTCCAAGGACCCCTATGAGATGGAGGATGGTATCGCTTGCTGCTAAAGCCGACCCTGGACTTAGACAGGAGAATATTTAAAAAGATAAGGATCTTCAAGATCAGGGGGAGAAGGGTTGGTTAGTTAAATATGAACATCTGATGACCCCCTACTACCTCGATCAGACAAGCCTGGGGGGTGGTTCTTTAACAGATATTCGTAAGTCTCATTTTTCACAAGTTGTATCTCTTACTTTTCATGCCTCTAATTTACTAACTCAGATATTTCTTTTTGCAGAGCGCCCTAAAGGTATTTTTGATGACCTTTAGGAAATGTCTGCCCCAAGACTTGTGAAGTTGATAAGGAAGGCTAGCCAAAATGTACCACCTCCTACCATCCAAAAGAACGTCGGCACATCCAAGGCCGATGCCACAAAGAAGAGGAAGACCACAACCAATGCGGTACTTTTGAGGCAGAGCAAGAATCAGAGAGTGGATCATGTTATCCCAATCTCCACAGACGATGCCCTGGCTGCTCGTCTGGCTCAGCTAAAGATTAGTGATAGTCTGATTGGACATAGTCTAAAGGCTGTTGATGACATCTACTTAGTAATGACTAAAGAGGATAAGCGTTTCCTACTCTCTTTGGACATCCCGTCGCTGTTCAAGTTTACCCTCCATAGATCAATTCAGGTACTAGTTTCCGTTCATTTTCTCTCCTCAAGTGTAACCTCGGCTATCTTACATATTATAGCTCATGTACTTATATATCTGACCTTCTGTTGTAGGGTATTTTATCCATGCATCATTTTGTTGACTGGACCCTGAAGAAAATGCCCCTGATAGAGAAGGGTCAAGAAGCTCTGAAAGTCCAAGCCTCTTTGAATGCAGAGGTTGAACGTATAAAAGAAGAGCTGAAGGAGGTTGGCAAGCTGAAGGAGGTTGTCCAGGAGAGAGATAGGGATATGTCCAATCTCAAGAAGGACCATGAAGTGGCTCGAAATGCTAAAGACGATGCTGTTCAAGCTAATGTGGCTACTGCAGTCAGGGCTTCTTTAAAGGATGCTTCATGGAAGATTATTGTGAATTATAAAGTCTCTGGTGAGTTCATCAGTTTTGGATTTGAATACCTCGAAATAGGTATCAAAGCAACTAGAAAGTAGGCTGCCTATAAGGAAAAAGATTCAGGGAGTTGACTATCACAAACTTTGAGGGTCTAGGCTTTGGTGACCCCCAGTTTGCTCAGGCCTTACAAGAGGTTGAGGAGGCCGATTTTGCTCCTGCTGAGAACGCTACATTGGAAGTCACCAAGATCAAAGATGTTAATCCTCAGGATGACACAACCGAGGTGACCAACGTCGGCCTTGATGACACGAATGTACCTACAGAGGCTTAAAACTCTTCTTGTGAAGCTTTAAGTTGCAATTTTGGTTTCCCTTCTATACCTCTTAGCCTTTGTAAACTTTGATGGCCTTTTGGCACATATGACTTGTGACTCTTGAATGTTCATTGATAGATCATTAATCTCATCTTCTTCATACTATATTATTTTCCTTCCAATGTTATGCTTGAATGCCTTACCTCTTTGAATGTTGTTTAATGATGTTAAAGGTCTGAGGTCATCAGATTATGATACTTCACCTCATAATTTTCACCAAATTATTGATATTTAGGGTCCGATGTCATCATATAATGATGTTTCAAATCATAATTTTCACCAATTTAATGATGTTTAAGGTCTGAGGTCATCGTATAATGATGTTTACTCTCATAAAATGTTTCACCAAACTAATGATGTTAAGGTCTGAGGTCATCATATTATGATGGTTCACCTCATAAATTACACCAAATTATTGATGTTAAGGTCCGAGGTCACCATACTATGATGTTTACTCTCATAAATTATCACCAAACTAATGATGTTTAAGGTCTGAGGTCATCATATAATGATGTTTACCCTCAAATTTTTTTCACCAAACTAATGATGTTAAGGTCTGAGGTCACCATACTATGATGTTTACCCTCATAATTTATCACCAAACTAATGATGTTTAAGGTCTGAGGTCATCAAAATATTGTGTTTACACTCATAAATTTCATCAAATTAATGATGTTAAGGTCTGAGGTCATCATATTATGATGTTTTACCTCATAAATTTCACCAAATTAATGATGTTAAGGTCCGAGGTCACCATACTATGATGTTTACCCTTATAATTTTCACCATATTAATGATGTTAAGGTTTGAGGTCACCAAATTATGATGTTTCACCTCATACTTCACCACGACTAATGATGTTTAAACATAATGCAAGTATTGGCACATAAATTTATTTTTTCATTAACATCCTCTCCATAAAATGATACATGTATTACAAAGAAACAACTGTAACATCATATGTAATATTTCTTCAAGTGGTTGGCATTCCAAGGATTGGATAAAGGTTCCCCTTTAAGATTTTCTAGCAGGTATGTACTAAGCACAACCCCATCAACTACACTATAAGGACCATGCCAATTTGAGTGGAGCTTATTTGCCTTTTGCAACGTCTTTTTTACGACTAGGTCTCCCAGAGCTATAGGTCTTGATTTCACCCTTTGGTTGTAAAATTTTGCAGTTCTCTAGGCTGCCTGTCTAATCTCTCCATCTTCCCCTCTTTCTTCAATTAAGTCCAGATCAAGTCTTCTTTCTTCCTCATTCTTTTGAGGGTCATAGGTCTAAACTCTGTGAGTGGGGAGTCCTACCTCTTTAGGGATGACAGCTTCTGAGACATGGGCTAACATAAATGGGTATCTCCCATTGGTTTCCTTACTGTAGTCCTATAGGCCCATAATACATCATATACCTCCTCTGTCAACCTCTCATTGGCCTCTTCCAACCACTTCTTTATCCCGTCAAGGATTGTTCTGTTTTTGACCTCCATCTGACCGTTGGCCTGGTGACGCGGCTAAGAATGTGTCTCTAAAATGCGTTCTCTCTACGCTCAAGTGCAAGCCTATTGCATTAGTAATAAACCCAGTAGGTCAGGATCGTCTCCACATGGAAATAGGACGAGAAAATCGTAATGACGGAAGGACAGATGATTAACCTAAATTTAACTCTAAGAAGAAGGAAAAGGTCATTTGAATGGTGAAACAACTACAACTAAATGCAATTACTCTAAATTACCTAAAATACTGATGATGATTGAACTAAAACTTGAATTATATGATGAGGAAAACAGGTCACGAACATAATTCCTCAACCCTAGTGTATTACTGGTACAAAATTAATCATAAATTTAAGTGATAAATCAAACCCAGACTTTAGTACTCCCAAGAATTACATATATGAGGTTCAAGCCCGCACCATACACACTAGGGTCAGATGTATCCCATGCTTGGGTAGTCTCGACGACATACCTAAGGTGAAGCTCAGCATCGTTGGCATCTAGGTCAACAAAAGGACCAACACACATGGTTTCAACGAGTTGTTAGGAATTTATATTCAGCCCATTATGGAATAAGGAAATGGTTTGCCATTTATCAAATCCATGATAAGGGCACGAAGTGATTAAATCGTTAAAACTCTCGTAACATCGATCAAACGACTCATTTTTTGATTGTCGAAAGGTTTAAATTTGAGCCTTGATGGAGTTTGTTCGATGTGGAGGAAAGAATTTCTTAAGGAATTTGGATTGCAAGTCGTTCCATGATGCAATAGAATTTGGAGATAAAGACCATAGATAGGTCTTAGCCTTGTCCTTTAGCGAGAATGGGAAGAGTTTGAGGTGGATCACATCTTTTGTGCACGTTTGGTCACTGAGGGTCTCGCACGCCTCCTCAAATTCCTGGATGTGGAGATATGGATTTTCTGACTCCATTCCGTGGTAGTTGGGAAGTATCTGATCATCCCATTCCTAAAGCGAAATTACCCTGTATTATACTGGAGTAAAATGCATCCCAGAGTGATAGTTCGCTCGGGATATAAGATTTCTCTCAAAGGGCGATACGGGACTTCTTCCTCACCTGCGGCTACACTACCGTGTTGTGACATGGGTCTCTCACTTGATGACTCAGTATCCTCATCTGGTGTACTCGGAGCATGCACTGTGGGGTGTCCTAAGAGGTATGTCGGAGTTTTACTAGCAATTGAGTGTGGAGGCATGGGAGGTGGAACCCAGGATTATGGAACGTTTGAAGTGTGAGGGCTATCGGGGTCGTACTCAACTATCGGGTTTTCGTGAATGCTGGTTGAAGTATTTTGGGGAGTTAGAGTGAGTTCAGATTTTTGCATTAATAGGCTTTTGAGAGATGAAGTACATTTTTGTGCGCTTTTGAGAGATGAAGTACGTTTTTGTGCTTTTTGATTTTTTTTGGTCGAAGTTTTAGATTAACGGAATCTAACCTACGTCTACCTAAATCCTCGGTAACGGTGCCAAAAACTTGATGAGACTAAGAATGTGTCTCTAAAGAGCGTTCCTGTCGCGTTAGTAATAAACCCGGTAAGTTGGGATCATCTCCACAGTGAAATAGGACGAGAAAATCGTGAAGACGGAAGGACAAATGGTTAACCTAAATTCAACTCTAAGAAGAAGGAAAGGGTAATTTGAATGGTGAAATAACTACAACTAAATACAATTACTCTAAAATACCTAAAAGACTGATGATGATTGAACTAAAACTTGAATTATGTGATGAGAAAAACAGGTCGGGAATACAATCCCTCAACCCTAGTGTATTACTGGTATAAAACTAATCATAAATTTAAGTGACAAATCAAACCCAGACTTTAGTACTCCCAAGCATTACGTATATGAGGTTCAAGCCCACACCATACGTAATCAGAGGATGAGTAAAGCGGTAACACGATAGTAACACTCATATTGCATTCTAAAGCATCCCGGTTAGCCTGAAGAAAATGAGTAACATGATTACTAGATAAATCCAACGAAGGTTAGTAACACGAAATACTTGCCAACGAAGGTTAGTAACATGATTACTAGATAAATCCATCTCAATTTCACTACGCGGTTTCATAAAGGTACCGAAATTAGGGGGATAAATATACAATATTTATGCCCTGTCAGAGCCCCCTAACATTGAACTTTGCGCATATCGAGCAATGTAAAAGAAAAAGAATAATGTCACGACTCTTCTAAACCTTTTATTGGTATAGAATACCTTTTTTGCGGGCAAGTGATTGCATTTAGCATATGCAATAAGCCTTTAAACCCCTAGGTTACCCTAGTAGGACGAGTGTTGTCTCGTGAGGGTTTGTAGTGAATATGCCCACAAAATTCGTTATTGACTCAAAGAAAATTCAAAATACTTAAAAATTGTACAATTCAAACCTTCTGAAAAATAGTCACCATAAATTCATATTCAAAAGAGTCTTGAGTTGTCGTGTGTGTGTGTGCAAAGCCAAAAATCGAACTGCTATTTTCCACCGATTGATCATTACGTTACTTTCCGAAAATTCGTTTTGATTTCAAAATCTCACCTAATACACTCACAAAAGAATCACTCGGAATTGTGTCTATTCTCTCGGTATGCATGATTTATGAGAGTAAATGTAATGGAATGCAAGTTCACGGACACAATTATGAAAGACGAAATTATTTAGTGAAATGATCTTTTAATCGGATTACAGTAATTGGAAAATGGGAAACATTGCCTCAAATTCACACAATTGAATCTCCCATATTATCTTTTTGTATCTTAGCTCTCCACGCAGTAATCAATTTCGGAATTCGAACTCGATAGGACTTTTCAGGTTAAAGGTGTATAGGGTAACATGGTACGGAACTTCGGAATTGGAAAATTTTCTTATGATGTCCGTTAGTGCTTTTTTTCGAGAATTTGCTCATTTTCTCTTCTTTTTCTCTACTTTCTATTTTTGTTGAGCATTTTTCTACTATTTTTTTTTCTTGTCCCCTTTTTATGTACTTATCGGACTTTATTTGGCGAAATTACCAATTTTCACAATTCCTGGTTACTTGGGATTTTCGGGTCACCAAACGAAAAGGAAAAATTTATTCGGCTCAAATTGGGTTGCAAAAAGGGTAATTTTTCACTTCTTTTTATGGCTATTGTTTTTTGGTAACAAACAATGGCCTACTTTGTTGTCCAAATTATTTATTAATTTACCATATGCATCTCGAGATAAATTTAATTTAGAGATTTGTAGCGCGCATTTTTTTTCAAGACAACAGTCCATTTCCCATAACCGATCAAAACAAAGAATTGAGATCATCAACGAATTATTTAAAACAATGAATTAGAACTATGAGTTAACCATTAACTCCGATTGATTTCAAAACTCAAAAAGATCGATAGGATCGAAATCTCACCTGGTTTTGTTAATATCCACACTCATTCGTTAAGTCGTCAATTTTTCGCACAATTTCAATCTTTGGTCAATTTTGGCTTAGTGCAATAGAGATTTATCAATTTGAGACTTCAAATAGAATAAAGGTGATATTTTTGAAAAATTTAAATTCCAATTTGTATTTAATTTGAAGAAAAATATTTTTAGATTTTTCAAAATTTTATGATTTATATTTGGAAATTTTTTGGGCATTTTTGAAAATTTTGTGAAATTTTAGGAAGATGCACTTGTGACCCCCCTAACTTAGACTTTTGCATTGTACTCAAGCAAAAAGACTAAAATCTAAAGAAGAAAAAGAATAAGTGCGACAAA
Organism: Sambucus nigra; assembly: GCA_949130495.1. NCBI lineage: Eukaryota > Viridiplantae > Streptophyta > Magnoliopsida > Dipsacales > Adoxaceae > Sambucus > Sambucus nigra. Next base: position 416,469,793 of record OX422207.1, read on the forward strand.
TAAATAAGCAAATTATCAAAATGCACCAACACACTATATGACAATAACACATGACTTAATAATACAATAAAAATGACCCCATACGCATCGGGGGTGTGACGACCTCTCAACTGTTCAAAAACTCACCCGACCCCATGAATTGGGTCCAATGCTCTCCTCGTCTCTCCCGTCTTCATATTGTAGATGAATAATCGAAAAAAGTTGGGATCTCTCCCATAGATAAAGGAAAGACCGAGAGACTCATCGTGATTAATCGATAAAGGATCCTCGTGATGCGTAATGCGTGGGTCGGGATATAAGTGAGACGAGACTTGAGTCTTATCTTTAATTACCTCTGAGGACTCAAGTTGCATGGGTGCATGGTCATTGCGAAGAAACTCATTGATTTTATCTTTCCACTTGCTCTCTCCTAAATGACTCCATGAGTCCAATAGAGATTGGACTTCGTCGTTAAGGCTCTCATCCACCTACCCGAATTCTCTCTCAAATTCCGTTAGGCTCAACTCCTCTAGCTCTCTTCCTTTATTTTTTTCCACATCCTTCATTATTCGCTCCATTTCAAAATTATTAGGTGGTTTGGCTGGGTCTCAATCGAGGAGAAAAGTATCTATCGTGTCTCGCCATTCACTCTCCTCTAAGCACTCAGACAAACCTCTCCCGATGCCCTCTAAAATGTCACTCTCTCTCACACTCAAGGGCTCACTCACACTCTTCATTTAAATTACTATGCATACCTCCCCTACCCTTCGCTCCATGTTGCAACAGTCACTCTCACTTGATTTAACAAGGCATACCCCTAGCGACTCTCGTGTGTGGGTCCTCCCATGCTCATGTGCTACCTCTAAACTATTCATCTCTCACGGTTCTCCTTGGTCACCCTCGTTCTTGATATTATTAAAAATATTTGTCTCGAGGGTCATATTCCCAAATGTTAATTGCATTCGCCCACTCCGAGTATTGATGAGTGCATTAGCCGTAGCTAAGAATGGATGACCAAAGATAACGGGAACATGATTTCTCGGGAGAATGGAGGGCTCCTCGTCCCAAATGACAAAATCCACCGGGAAGTAGAAAGTGTCTATTTGGATAATCACATCCTCAACAATTCCCCGAGGCTTCTTCACAAAATGATTCGCGAGCTGCAGAGTCATATTTGTGGTCTTAAGAGCTCCCAAATCTAGTTTCTTATAGATGGAATAGGATAAAATGTTAACACTCGCCCCTAAATCTATTGGCGCCTTTTCGATTCCGTTCCTCCCCATGATGCATGGTGGGTGCACCTGAAAATTTATACTTTAACAGAAGGTCACTCGATAAAACCGAACTGACATTAAGAGCCAAAAAGACGTTCTTATTTACCTTTAGCTTGCGTTTCACCATGAGTAAGTCCTTAATGAACTTAGCGTGTGAGGGAATTTTCTATATAGTCTCGATAAAAGGTAAATTAATCTTTAATTTCTTGAGTACATCCAAAACATCGTCCCGAGAAGTCTCTTTGGAGTGCGGGACCAACCGTTGAGGGTATGGGGCAGCGGTGGGGGGTTTCACCATGACCTTGGGTCCGCCAGTGATCTTTTTTATCACTCTCAATTAAAGGGGTGTATTCGGCCTCTTTCGTGCCGGGCGAAACCTCCTTATTTTTAGGTACGTATTGTGGGGGAGGTGACAAGTCAACTACTCTCCTACTACGTAGAGTTATAATTGTGCTACATTACTCAGGATGGTCCTGGGGTGTGGAGCTAACACTAGTTTGACCTTGGAGAGGTCTTTGGCCCTGGGCAAAAAAAATTGCCCTTCTACTGGATACTCAATAATGATTGCATCTTTAAAATATTAACACTTATGTCGTTGATCATGCGCTCATGTCTAGTAGTGGTTGCATTCTGGGCAGTGATGAATTGGTTTATCGTATCCTCGATATTTCTCCGCGGTGGAGTGATATATGGCCCTGGAGTTGGTGGTGCTTGCACATGTCCCTGCATGTGTGTTCTTGTTGAAAGTGTGATGGTGGGGGAGGGTCAACATGTGAATTAGGATTCATCGCAATAATTTGTTTCCCATAGTTAAAACCAGGATTGTTTTTCCATGAAGGGATGTAAGAATTCTCGTGCGGTGCACTAAAATTACCCTTAAATCTCCCTACACCACTCACTTGCTCTTGAAGCATAACTTTGTAGGTGGGTATCGTTAGGCATTCCTCTGTTGAATGTCCTTCCTCATAAAAATCATACACCTTCTGAATGGGGTTCGGGATGGAGCCAGCTAGTCCTCTTGTACATAACTCAAGTACTTCTCACATTCCTTTCTCCAGTAGATCGAGTCGACTGGCAATCATGGTATCCTTTACTATGTGAAATAGGTCGCCAGTCAATGGAGTGGTGGTCGCTTGGCCCTTTCGATTATGAACACTAGGGTCAGATGTATCCCATGCTTGGGTAGTCTCGACGACATACCTAAGGTGAAGCTCAGCACCGTTGGCGTCTAGGTCGACAAAAGGACCAACACACATGGTTTCAATGAGTTTTTTGGAATTTATATTCAGCCCATTATGGAAGAAGGAAATGATTTGCAATTTATCAAATCCGTGAGGAGGGCACAAAGTGATTAAATCGTTAAAACTCTCGTAACATCGATCAAATGACTCATTTTTTGTTTGTCGAAAGGTTTGAATTTGAACCTTGAAGGAGTTTGTTCGATGTGGAGGAAAGAATTTCTTAAGGAATTTGGATTGCAAGTCGTTCCATGATGCAATCGAGTTTGGAGATAAAGACCATAGCAAGGTCTTAGGCTTTTCCTTTAGCGAGAACAGGAAGAGTTTGAGGCGGATCACATCTTTTGTGCATGTTTGGTAACTGAGGGTTTCGCATGCCTACTCAAATTCCTGGATGTGGAGATATGGCTTTTCTGACTCCATTCCCCGGTAGTTGGGAAGTATCTAGATCATCCCATTCCTAAAGAGAAATTACCCTGCATTATAAGGGAGTAAAATGCATCCCAGAGTGACAGTTCGCTCGGGATATAAGATTTCTCTCAAAGGGCGATAGGGACTTCTTCCTCACCTGAGGCTACACTACCGTGTTGTGACATGGATCTCTCACTTGATGACTCTTTATCCTCACTTGGTATACTCGGAGCATGCTCTTTGGTGTGTCTTAAGAGGGATGTCGTAGTTTTACTAGCAATTGAGTGTGGAGGTGTGGGAGGTGGAACCCAGAATTGTGGAATGTTTGGAGTGTGAGGGCTATCGGGGTCGTACTCAACTATCGAGTTTTCGTGAATGATGGTTGAAGTATTTTCGGGAGTTAGAGTGAGTTCAGAGTTTTGTATTAACAGGATTTTGAGAGATGAAGTATGTTTTTGTGCTTTTTGAATTATTTTTTTTGGTCAAAGTTTTAGATTAACGGAATCTAACCTATGTCTACCTAAATCCCCGGTAACGGCGCCAAAAACTTGATGAGACTAAGAATGTGTATCTAAAGTGTGTTCCCTCTAGGCTCAAGTGCAAGCCTGTCGCATTAGTAATAAATCTGGTAAGTCGAGATCGTCTCCTCAGTGAAATAGGATGAGAAAATGGCGACGACGGAAGGACAGATGGTTAACCTAAATTCAACTCTAAGAAGAAGGAAAAGGTTATTTGAATGGTGATACAACTTCAACTAAATGCAATTAATCTAAATTACCTAAAAGACAGATGATGATTGAACTAAAACTTGAATTATATGATGAGAAAAATAGGTTGGGAATACAATCCCTCAACCCTAGTGTATTACTGGTATAAAACTAATCGTAAATTTAAGTGACAAATCAAACCCAGACTTTAGTACTCCAAAGCATTATATATATGAGGTTCAAGCCCGCATTATACGTAATCAGAGGATGAGTAAAGCGGTAACACGATAGAGACACTCGCATTGCATTCTAAAGCATCCCGGTTAGCCTGGAGAAAACGAGATCCAAATATCTACAAAGGTTGTGTTTGCTACGCAATATGGTCATAATAAATCCTCAAATTTAGAGCATTAATTTTATACACATGCAACTATCACATCGGGTTGAGTTCATGCATCCCAACCATAAAGAACTTAGCTAGACATATTGAACCTAACTATGCATGAATTAACTACGTCGCATGTGAAAGAAATCATGATGGAAGTGTATTGAAACATGCAAAGAATTATTATAACCCTAGAATTAGTTTGAATCTTGCAAGAAGAATGACATACAAAAACAATAATCGAAAGAACGAATCTAGAATTAAAACTTGAAATCAAACTTGAAATCAAACTTGAAAATAATCAATCTTGAATCACCAAACCAAAGTTGTGTTCATAGGGAATTCCCCTACTCTTCTCTCTATAAAAAACGGATCAAAACTATTTTTTCTAAGTCTACACAATGATACATGTACGTTTTAGAAGAAGTTGTTACATAATAGGACTCTTTGGACCAATCAGCATTAAGAGGCAAATTCACGCACCAGGCACCTCGAACTGGTTCACATGTACCCCGAACCGGTTCGCCCCTGAACCGATTCTCACTGTGGTTAAGAGGAATTCGTTGCTTTCAGGATTATTTTCAACACTTAGAATATTTTCTAGCTTTCTTGTTTTCTTTCTAGGATTTTTCTTTAACTTTAAGAGGTCATAACTCCTTCACTGTAGCTCAGATTTGGGTACCATTTCTTCCATTATTCTCGTTGTTCCGATCTATTCAACTTTCTTGTTGGCCCCACCTCTGGGATCAAGCTGAAAAATTACAAAAATTCCCTTGAACTTGCCTTCTTAGCCTTTCTTTCATTGTTTCGATTTCTCTTTCGCACCGCTTGCATAATTTATTTGTAAAACACATAACAGAAACACAAAACATGAAATACTTGCCAACGAAGGTTAGTAACATGATTACGGGTTAAATACATATCAATTACACTACTCGGTTTTACAAAGGTACCAAAATTAGGGGGATAAATATACAATATTTATGCCCTATCACCTGGGGTCGACCGGGAGAAGAGAAGAACTGCTTGATCCTTACTCTTTCGCAATATTTCTCTAAGGAAGAATTCTTGAACTAGGTTTCATTGTCTAAGATGAGCATATTGGGAAGACCATAACTGCATATGATGTTCTTCCAGATGAACTGGAAGGTCTTCTGCTCTGTAATCATGATTATCGGCTCATCTTCTACCCACTTGGATAAGTAATCAATGGCCACCACTAAGAATCGATAGTTGTTCACAGCCCTTGGCAAGGGTCCTACAAAGTTGAAACCCCATACTGCAAATGGCCATGGTGAGCTGATTGATGTCATACGTTGATGAGGTTGATGGGGTATGGTGGAGAATCTCCGACACTTCTCGCATTTCTTCACATATGCCGCTGCATCTTTAGCCAAGGTCGGCCACCAGTACCCCTGAGTGATTATCCTTTTAGCTAAAGGTCTTCCTCCTACGTGGCTGGAGCAAGAGCCCTCCTGTACATCTTGTAGGATGTAAGGAACCTCTGAAGGGTGGACACATCTGAGGAGAGGGATTGAGAACACCTTTTTATACAAAACATCTCCTTTAATTATAAAGTTGGTAGCCCTGAACCTCAGCTTTCTCCTTTCTAACTTTGATTCTGGAAGATCATCCTATTTGATGTATCTAATAAGAGGGTCCATCAATGAGGATCCCATATTCAAATTGAGATAAGTTCTGGAAACCTCTCCTTCTTCAATGGTTGGCTTGAGCAGAATTTCAACTGGTACAGTTCTTCTTATGTCTGTCCTTATTGCGGAGGCCAACCTTGTGAGTGCATCAACTCGATTGTTATCTTATCTAGGTATCATATTCATCTTCACTTCCTTGAAGCTTTCTAGCATCATTCTCACTCTCTTCAGGTATTTAGTCATCCTTTCGTATTTAGCCTCATACCCTTCTAGGATTTGGTTGACAACCAACCTTGAGTCGCTGCGAACTAAGAGTTGGCCAACACTAAGGGATTTTGCCAAGGAGAGACCTGATATTAGTGCCTCATAATTTAACTCATTTTTTTAAGCCTTGAAGTTGAACTTCAGTGCATATTCAATGTCGGTACCATCTAGAGCTGATACTATCAGCCCCGCTCCACTTCCGCTTTCACAAGATGACCCATCAACTCTAGAGGTTCCAAATATCTTCATTTGAAAAGAAGTTCCCCTCTGTCAGGGTACCTTGCTTGAAGAGGTACATATCTTCCTCATTCTCAACAACCCTTTTTCTGGACTTGCTTGACCCAACCTCGTTCGGATCACATTTTTGTTTGGTTCATCAGCAGTTCTTTGACTAGTTTCAATCTCAACCTCTTCCTAGGTGAACTCTTCTACAAAGTCTGTAAGTGACTATCCTTTGATGGCAACCTTGGGTTAATAAATATTGTCATATTCCCCCAACTCGATGGCCTATGTCATCAGCCTGCCTGACTTCTCAAGCTTATGTAGGACCTATCTAAGTGGGGAATCCATGAGGATGACCATAGAGTGGGCTAGGAAGTAGGACTTCATCTTCCTAGAGGCATGTATTAGGGCATAAGATAAATTTTCCATCCGAGGTTACTTCTATTCAGACCCTTGAAGGGCCTTACTATTGAAGTATATAGGCCTCTCCACTCCATCATCTTCTCTTACTATGGCTGCACTAATGGCTGATTCTGAAATGGCTAGATATACGTACAACTTCTTACCCAGAATGGGTCGAGATAAGAGTAGAGGAGATCTAAGGTAGGACTTGAGCTCTTAAAATCTTTATCTCATTCCTCATCCCATTCGAAGTCCTTTTTAAGTACTTTGAGAAAAGGTAGACACTTATCTGTAGCTTTGAAATGAACTTGTTCAGTGCAGTAACTCTTTCGGTTAACCTTTGGACTTCTTTGATGGTTCTGGGTGTCTTCATTTATAGAAAGGCCTTGATCTTCTTAGGGTTAGCCTATATTCCCCTCTGATTGACAATAAATCCCAGGAACTTTCCCTCTCCTATCTCGAAGACACACTTGGTTGGGTTAAGCTTCATCCTATATCTGTTCATGGTGTCAAAAGTTTTTGTAAGGTCAGCCACATGAGTGTCAGCCTTCAGACTCTTCATTAGCATATCATCCACGTATACCTCCATGGACCTGCCTATCTGATATGCGAACATCTTATTTACAAGACGCTGGTAAGTATCCCCTGCATTCTTCAAGCCGAAGGGCATGACCTTATAGAAAAGGTCCCCTTGTCGGTAATGAACGCTATCTTCGTTGAGTCTTCTTGGCCCATAAAAAATTGATTATACCTGGAATAGGCATCCATGAAGCTCATGAGCTCATGTCCTACTGTGGTATCCACCATCTAATCAATTCACAAAAGGGGGAAGCTATCTTTTGGACAAGACTTGTTCAAATCAGTGAAATCTATGCATATTCTCCATTTCCCATTAGCTTTTGGCACGATGACAGCGTTAGATAACCACTCAGGGTATATGACCTCTCTGATGAACTTGGCTTCTTCAATCTTTTTGACCTCTTCCCTGATGACATCATGATTTTCCCTTGTGTAAAATCTTCTTCTTTGCTTGATGGGCCTGGCGTGTTCTAAAACATTGAGTTTGTGGTATATAACTTGAGGATTAATACCCGACATGTCTGTATGGATCCATGCAAAGACACTCTTTCTCTTCCTCAATAATTTCACCAGCTCTTTCTTGATCTCAGGTCTTAGGTCTTAGCCAATTTGGACAGTTTTTTCTGGCTCGTCCTCATTGAGGACGATGGATTCTACCTCTACCGCGGCTTCTCCCTTCTTGAGCTTTGTCTCATCCCTAGGATCGAGTGTGTCGCTGTTGTACGTGATTGTTGCCCTCTTATGATCCTTTCTCTCTTCTGTGAAATTGAAGTAGCACTCTCGTGCCGATGTTTGGTCACCCAACACTTCCCATACCCCATAAGGAGTTAGGAATTTTAGCATTTGGTGGACCGTTCAAGGCACGACCTAAAATTCCTTGAGGGCTACTCTTCCTATGATGAGGTTGTAAGCTGAGAAGACGTTCTCATCCATGACAAAGAAGTTGATTTTCCTTATCAACATCTTAGGCCACTCATCTCCCATTCTTACGTCCATCTCATACATGCCCAACAGATGAACCTTCTTGCCGCTGAAGCCAATCAAAGGATGATGGTAAGGGACAAGCCTAGCCCTGCTGAGGCATAGGCTCTTGAAATAGGGCCAGAACATAATGTCCACTGAGCTACCCCCATCAACGAGTATCCTTTGAACTTCACACCCATGCACCCTCATGGTGATTACCATAGGGTCATCATGAGGAACTAAGATATCTTTGAAATCAAGTCTTGAGAAGCCAACTATGAGGGTATCCATATCTACCTTCTTTCTCTTCTTGTGTTTTACCTATGAGAACATAAAATTCATAACCTCTGATTTGGTTACTGAGTTGGCCTCTTCCATGTGGGCCTTGCGATCAATGACCTCTAAACCTCCTCCTGCTAGTCCTCCACAGATGGTGTTCAAACCAAAAGAGATCACACCAACCCTCTTCACTGGGACATTATCGTCTTTTGGTGGGAGGTCTGGGTCATCGTCATCATCTTCTAAGTTCTCATCTCTTCTAGTACTGGCATCTTCCCTGTATCTGTCCTTTATCTTCTTTTTAGGGTCTTGTCTTCCCCCTTTAGAAGCTCTTCCATCCATAGACCTTCTGCGCTTCCCAGACTTCAACATCTTCTCAATATCATCCTTCAAGGTAAGACATTTGTCTGTCAGATAGCCATGGTCTTGGTGGAACTCACACCATAAGTTCTTATTCCTCTTATACGGGGGGGCCTTAAGCTTCTCCGGCCATCTCAGGGAACTGTCATTTTTTATTTCATTGACGATGTGTTCGCAGCTCACTGTTAGAGGATAATGTGTTCGCAGCTCACTGTTAGAGGAGTGTAATGTGCAAACTTATCATCTGTATCCCTCTTCTTTCCACCCTTCTTCCTTTGGAATTTTCCACTACTACTCCCGTTGTCATCCTCATACTATGCGGCCATTGCTTCTTCAGAGTTCATTACCCTACCAGCTGTTGCTAACAGCTCGACCATAGATTTTAAAGGGTCTTCAGTAATCTTTCAAAGCAACTTCCCCTTCTGTAGTCCTCCTATAAGGGTGGTTATGGCCATATTCTCTTCATAATCTTCAACCTCTAGCTTTTCCTTATTTAATCTTGCAATGTAATCTCTTAGGCTCTCATTCTTGCCTTGATTTACGTAGAGTAGATGGGTTGTATTCTTCTGAGGTCTTACCCCCCAAAAAAGTTAGGTATAAACCTCTCGGCCAGGCCCTTAGATTTTTCAACAGAATTCTTAGGAAGTAAAGTAAACCAAATATGTGATGCTCCCGTTAAAGTGCTTGAAAAGGCTCTGCACCTCATCTCATTAGGGATTGAATAAATTTCTGCTGGAGACTGAAACATATCAATGTGATGTATAGGGTTGGTACTCCCATCATACTTGGGAGACACAATTGGTGGTTTGAATTTTGCAGGGGATGGGAAGTTGATAATCCTTACCACAAATGGGGATCCCTCTGTGAATCCCCTTTAGAGTGGATCTCAACTTTTGATGAGATTCCCTATCTTCTCTTCCAACCGTTAGATGGAGTCATTCCATGGTTTAATAACGCCGTCCTGATCGAGGTTGTCCCCAGCCACCTCCAAGGGGTGGACTGAGGGTTCCCCAACTGCAGCACAACGTCGACTATTGACCTCCTTTTACTCCCTACCTTGGCCATGTTGGGGTTGACCATGATGGGGTCGTCCATGATTGAGTTGATGTTCACCACCTTACCTTTGTGATCCAGCCATGATCCTCGACCTGGATAACCTCTTCCTCAAATCATTAACTGGGTCGAGCCTCTCAAAGGCCGACCCTCTACTCAGGCGATAAAAAGATGATCCTCTTTATTGGGCATGACCAACCTTGGCCCTTCTTTCTTCGTAACCTCAGCTCTGCTATATAGGACGTACTGTGTTGTTTAAAACCTCATATGGATCCCAACAGTCCTTTGGAGCATCCTCTGCCTCAATATCATTATACCTATCCTCAGGGAAAGGGTTTCCTTGACTCCCTAGATGTAAACTCTAGGGTCTAAAATATCCCTCCTCCATTGAGGTGTACGTTGGTCCTTTCGTGCTGCCTGGGGTGGCCCCTAGCCTCTGGATGTGGTTGAACAGCCGCCGAAGTAATCATTTCTGGTGAGACCCCAGGTGACCTCATCATATTTTTGCTTAGTTGGGCAAACTGTTCCCTCATTTCTTCCAAAGCAATGAAGAAACAATTTGCCTTGCTAAGCCAAAATATGATGTTCACAAGCTCAAACAAGATAAGATGGCGCCAAAATGATGATGCTAGAAACAACAGCACCAGATAAGATGTTGACAAGATCAAGCAAGTTATAACAATGGAAGCATAAACGTGTATATGCAGAAGGAGATGAGGAGAAGAGGAGAACACTTGAATAAAATTGGTTCAGCTAATCTAGCCTACGTCCACTGTGTGAGTAACATCACTGAATAAAGGCACTAATGGCCATGGATACAAACTCTCAAGCTTTCTCTCTCTCCCTGTGTAAAGTTGCAGAGTTTCAGCTAGGGTTATAATTTTTTATCCTTTAAAAAGGTAGAGGATGACCTCTATATATAGTGCTTAGGGGGTGTAATGTACCCCCCAAGCATGCAATAAGAATGTGAATGAATATCCAACCATTGTGTGGATGACACCTGGCTAAGTAAATAATGATGACCTCAATATTCCCTCACGTGGAGGGAATGATTCAGTTATAACAGATTTATCCATGTGTTCCAAACCACACGTATGCTTATAAATGCTTGGCCATCTTTGATTGGTGAAACCTCGTCCTGGAAGAGTACGAGGTTGGTGAAGTCTGACTGTTCCTTTATTTGAGGCTATATTTGATGACCTTGGCCATGTAGCTAGCCGAGGTTAGGTCTAAGTAGTTATAATCTTGGCTTGGGACGATAATGATGTTGTTAGATGATTGGTCCCTTATAACACTACTGATTTCGATTGATGACTGCAACGTCGGCTGGGGCCAATGATGTTGTTGAAGGATGGTTAAACCCATGAGTACTTACCGACCTCGACTGATGCCCAGTCGAGGTTGATGTATGTTGTAGAAGCAATTTCGTCTTTGGCTAACTTTCTAAGAGATGATGTTAATGATGGTTGTCTTTGGCATATGGTCACCTCAGCTACGATATTAGCTGAGGTTGATGGCTCTGAGCAAGAGGGTGCAGTTTGGGCATATCAATATTCATTACATCACTAATAGTACTTTCTCAAGTACTTGGCGTTCCATGGATTTTTGAACTGCTTCCTTTCTAAGGCTCAATCTAGTATGTTCCTATCCTGACGACACTTAATAAATGATAAGGTTCTTTGTAGTTAGGTTCCAATTTATTTCCTTTTCGAATGACCTTTTTAAGGCATATCCGTCGTCTTTTAAACAGCTCGGCTTCACCCCTTAGTTATATAATCAAGCAGTTCTTTGGTAGTAAGCTATTACTCTTAGTGATGTATTTTCTCTTACTTCCTCCACTAGGTCAAGATATAATCTCCTCATCATATCACTTCATGGTGAGTTAAAGTTGAGGACACAATGATTGTACAGGTCAATTTCAGTTGGTACCAAAGGCCAACATATTAAGGGTTTCACATGTTTCAATCTGAGGAGTTGTCCAATAAGCCAATAGGACACTCTATAGTTCATTGATCCAATTCCCATTCACATCATCTAGTCTCTTCTTCGTCCTATGAAATAAAGTTTTGTTAGTTACCTCAGTCTATCCATTGCACTGCAGAGGGGTTGGTAAAGATTGTAGCTTCTATATCTTAAAGCTTATGGAATAATCTTCAAATTCTTGATTATCGAACTGAGTGCCACGATTTATGATGAAATCATTAGGAATTTCATATCGATAGATAATGTTCTTATAAGTGAATTGGATGACCCTTTCATATGGCATCTAGTTTTTAGTAAAAGGCTAGCCAGATATATCCCCTAATTTTTAAAAGGCCAAGGTGAAGTGATTGGCATAAGCAAGGCTCTGAGAGATTATTGGATGGTGGTGTATTCTGGCACTCATCACACTTCCTATCATAATCAGTACAATTCGCCTTCATAATGGACCAGTAATAGCCCTGTGTAGCTACTTGGCCATCTCCCTAATTAATGTGCTATGTGACATCCTTTATATACTTCTTTGATCGGGTCATTTAGCCCCGCTGGATGAACACATCATAGTAATGAGATGATGTGTCCTCTTATGAACAAAGCACCTCCTTCTAAGACATAGCTTGCTTCCTGGTAACAGCGTTTTCTCCCTTCTTTGGGGTCTGTCGATACAATTCTTATTTCTATATAAGCCTGTATAGGATCCATCCAAGATATTTTAATTTCTATCTCCATGATGTTGATGATCTCTTCATCATTATTGCGATGAGTGAGAACCTCCACATGATAGTTATTTATAGTTTTGTTCTTGTGACTAATGTTAATCAGGCAAACGCGCCTGCTTTGGAATTTTCTACAACATGAATTTTGAGAATCCTAACTCCTGGAAATTTTGATAGTCGCCATTTTATCTTGGCTAGGTACTTGATCACAAATTCCTCCCTTTCCTCTATATTCTTAGAAACTGATTGACCATCAACTGTGATCACTATTTTCCAAAATCTTCTCAGCGCATAATTATGAAGCTGACCCAAATCTTGCTGTAAGCATCTCATATTCTGCCTAGTTGTGATAGGCTTCAAATTAGAGTCTAAGGGAATATTCCACATCGATATCATCTGACATCATGGTTATTAGACATGCTCCACTTTCAGTGGTGCAAAACAAACCATCGACAAATAATTTCAATATAATAATCTCATTTTTAAACTCCTCATAATTAGCTCTCCATATTTGTACAGTTTTTTTGTCGATCCAACATTTTTTTCACCAGTCTGTGATATGTTACCCCATTGTTTTTTAGTCTAAAAGGCATGACGCTATAGTAGCAAATGCCTTTACTAGTGATGAATTATGTTTTCTCCTAACCCCCTATCTTTAATTTAATTTGATTGTACCCTTAGTAAGTATCGATGAAGTTGAGTAGCTCGTGTCCCAAGGTGGCATCGACTAACTAGTCAATCCTAGGTAGTGGGTAATGATCTTTAGGGCACGCTTTTTTTATGTTTGTGAAGTCCACGTTCATTATCCACTTGTTATTCTTCTTTCGAACCATTTAACATAATAGAGAGCCACTCAAGGTATTTGACATCCTCTATAAATTTTCTTTTTGGAACTTTTAGACTACTTCTTGCACTAACATGTTCTTTTCGTAATAAAAACTCACTGCTTATGTTTAACTTCTTTGTTCACTTTAATTATAATTAACTCATGACATATAAAATCTGGATTAATCCTGGGCATGTTTTCATGGCTCTAGGAAAACATGTTTCTTCCTTATCTGAGGAAATTAACCAAATTTTTCTTAAATTTGGGTTCCAGTGATGAAACGTTCTAGACGATCTTCTCCGAGTGCTCATCATCAAGAATAATGGAATTAATTTCTTACACAACCTTCCCCTTAACCAATGACGCGACCACAAATGTGTCTAGTGTGCGTGCTATTTAGGATCAAGTGCCAGCCTTTTCTCTCAAGTAATAATACAATAAGTCGGGTATCGATCCTCAGGGAAGCAGGATGAACAAAGTCGTAATGACGTTTGAAAGATGAAGGAAATCTAACTTTGACTCTAAAAAGAAGGAAAAGGTTATTTTATTTGGAAACAACTACAACTATATGCAATTTTGAAAATGATTAACTAATGAAATTTAGAATACATTAAATGCAATTATTCTATTGCAGAATTACGAATGACTTGACTAAAACTTTAACTATGAAATGAGAAAGATAGGCCGGGTTACAATCCCCAACACCCTAGTAATTTACTTTGTAGGATACTAGAATTAGAATTAAAACTTAAAATGAATTCGACTTTTTAATACTCCTAAGTATTACATATATAAGGGATCGTAGCCCGCACAGTACGTAAGCACAGGTTGAATTAAAAATTCGGTCTTTATTTCTCCTAAGTCTTACATATACGAGGGATCGTAGCCCGCACAGTATGTAAGTAGAGGTTGAATTAAAGTAGTATCATAGGAACTACGATACAATTTACCTAGGGTTCTAATTCCAACTTCTATTTCCACTAATATGAATTATATCGGGTGGGGTTCATGTACCCCAACCCTTGAAAACTTAGCCGGACATCCTAAAACTAGAAGAAAACGTGTATTGAATTAAAGAAATCATTTTTACTAGCTATTGAAGATGGAGAATACTGAAGTTACTACTAAAGAATTAACTACTGCAATAACTAAAGAAAGAATTGGAATGAATTTACTTGAATGGCAATCTGGAATCAAAACTAGGTTATTTTGTTGTTTCTTCTCTAAGAGAAATACAAAGCTTCTCTAAAAATGAATTAGAAGCCCCTTTTTTCTGGGAGTTCTTTTAAATATATATCCTATGTAATTTACAAGAGTTGGATTAAAGCAAAACTCTAAGAAGAAGAACATCAAATCAAATCTCGAAAATCGGATCGATCCGATCAAGACATACTGGACTGGTCCGGTCAGCAACTGGACTGATCCATTTTCCAAACAAATCGGATTGGTCCGCTAAACAAGTTGTTATTCAGTGATTTTAAGGGCCGGACCAATCCGTTTTTTGGGATATCGGATTGGCTCGCTAAACGTCCATCTTTAAAGTAACTCTGGGGCCCCGAACTGATCCGTTTTGCTATTAAACCGGGTTGGTCCGGGTTGTCTTCTCAACTTCTCTTCAATTTATCTTAATATCTTATGATTTTATCACATCTTCAGGTCTTCATTACTTCTATTCCAGAACTCAGATTGGGACGCTATTTCTTCCTACGTGTTCATAAATGTGAGATCTTCGACTTTTATTTTGGGTCCTCGATCGGATTCTTGATAGAAATTATGCTTTTGACCTTTTGATTCGTCTTATTTATTTTCTCTTGCTTCTTCCGATTTCTTTCCTCCTTTCATGTAATAAATACATGTGAAATTAATAATAAATGCACGAAACTCGGGGTACTTGTTAGATGAAACCGTTAGCCAAGATATGAGATAAACTAATTCATTTTACGTTGTCTGAGGTAATAAAAGCCTCTAAATTAAGGGGTAAAGTCGGAAGAATTTATGCCTAATCAAACCCCCTAACTTAGAACTTTGATCTTCCTGAGCAATGCAACTCAATAAAATGGGATAGAATACCTTTTTTGCTGGCAAACGATTGTATTTAGAATATGCAACAAGCCTTTAAACCCCTAGGTTACCCTAGTTGTACGAGTTGTGTCTCGTGAGGGTTTGCAACTAATATACCCACAAAATTTGACTCACAGAAAATTCAAAATACGCAAACATCGTATAACTCTAACTTTTCCATAAAATAGTCATCATCAATTCATGTTCATGAGTCTCAAATCATAGTGCGTGTGCGCGAAGCCAGAAATTTAACTGCGGATTTCCATCGTTTGATCATTACATTACTTATCCAAAAATTTATTTTGATTTCAAAATCTCACGGGATGCTCTCTCAAACAAATCTCTCGAAAGGGTGCTATTTTCTCTCGGTATGCGTGATTTATAAGAGTAAATGTATTGGAACTGAGTTCACGCACACAAGTAGAAAGACAAAAATTTTATGGAAATGGATCTCATCATTGGATTACGGTTATAAGAAACGAGATCATTGCCTTTAATTCATATCTATAGTCTCTTTTATTATATTTTTGTCTTTTATCTCTCCATGCGCTAACCAATTTTGCATTTTGGACTGGGTTAGGACTTTTTCGGGTTAGAGGTATATTCGGTAAATTGGGGATTATTGGGAATTTCAGAATTGGAAAATTTTCTTATGATGTCTATTAGTGCTTTTTCCGGGCTTTTTTCTCCTTGTTTCTGATTTTTCAATTTTTTTCTACTATTTTTATTGACCATGTTTATTCTTTTCTTGCCCTTTTTTATGCACTTTTCGTACCTAATTTCTGGGATTATCAACTTTCGCAATTCCAGGCCAATTGGGGTTTTTGCGGGTTGTCAAACGAAAGGGAAAACTTTATTCGGCTCAATTTGGGTTTACAAAAGGCATAATTTTCGCTACGTTTTTTTGGATAATATTTTTGGGTGACAAACGAGGGCCTACTTCATTGTCCGAAATACTAATTACGTTACCATATGTGTCTCGAGTTTACTTTAATTTAGAGATTTATTTAGCACGTTTTTCAAGGCAATATCACACACATTTTCCATAACCGATTAAAGTGAAAGAAATGACATCCATTGACGACTTTTTAGAAGGATGAAGAGAAATTTGAGCTAACATTTAACTCGAATTGATTTATAAATTCACAACAATGAAAGGCTCGAATCTCACCGGATTTGTTAATCTCGACATTTATTCTGTAAGTCGTCTTTGTTTGCTAAATTTCCATATTTGGTGAATTTAGGCTTTGTGTATTATATTTTTACAGTTTGAGACTTTAAACCAACTTTTAATGATATTTTTGAAAATTTTGAATTCCAATTTTATTTATTTTGAAGAAAAATATTTTTGGCTTTTTCAAAAATTTTCAATTTTTTTTTAATTTTTGGGCATTTTTGACAAATTGTGAAGTTTTAGAAAGACGCACTTGTTACCCCCCCCCCCCCCCCCTAACTTAGACTTTTGCATTGTCCTAAAGCAAAAAGGACTAAAATATAACTCAAAGCGAATTAAAAGTGCGAGAAAATAAAACGAACAAATAAAACTGAAATGCGAATTTTATATAGCTAACAGAAATTCTGTGTTACAAGGGATAGGGGGAGGAACAGGGTACCAATAGTTTTAACAACCACCAACCACACCAAAAATAGCAACAACAGACAAGGGTTTCATTGGGGTGGTGGATTGGAGGGTCCGGGTGCACTGGGATCATAGGGGTAAGAGTGTTTGGGCATAAGAAGGGAAAGAGAGGAGAGGAGTGAGTGGTGGTGAAATGGGGTGGGGAAAGGTGCAATTTATAGGTGGTGAGGGGAGAGGGTTGGTTAAGATTTAGAGGGAAAACGGGGAAGGATTTGGAGGGAAAATGGTTGGTGGGAAGGAAGGGGATGAAAATGGAGGGAAAAGGAGGAAGGATTTGGAGGAAAAATGGTTGGTGGGAAGGAAGGGGATGAAAATGGAGGGAAAATGAGGGATTGGGGGAAAAGGAGGTGAACCTAGGGAAGAGGAAGAGTTGCAGACACCGGACCAATCCGGGTCTCTAGGACCAGACTGGTCCAGTTCCCAGAAATGTTATAGTTCCCCTATGGGTTGGTATAACCACCTCCGATGACTTTTGGTTGCTCCTTCTTACGATCTGACACCTGTTTGACCTGATTACCTCTCTCCTCAAAATTTTGGATCTAAAATTCTCCCCTCGTAAGACGTGTTAGTGCTCGATTTCCTCTCCGCTTGTGCTGTTATCCTATGAACTCCACTCATCCTAACCTACATGCAGCTACTATACACAAGACTTACCCCATACACGTCAGGGGGGCAACGACCTCTCAATTGAAACTCACTCGATCGCGTAAATGGGGTCCGACAACCAGATGGTGTCGATCTCTTCTACGCACGAATCAACATATAGCTTCAGGCGCTATCCATTGACTTTGAACGCGTCCCCCCTTTGGGATCTTAAAATTTTACTGCTCCGTGGGGGAATACGCTCTTCACAACGAATGGGCCAGTCCATCGAGGCCGTAATTTACCTGGAAATAGATGAAGCCGGGAGTTATAGAGGAGAACCTTTTGTCCCGGTTGAAACTCTTTTCATCGTATAATCTTATCATGTGCGAGTTTCATCTGGGCTTTTGTAATCTTGACATTCTCATACGGATCATTGCGTATCTCCTCTAACTCATTATGTTGAAGCTTGCGAGCTTCACCGGCATTGTCCATATCGTAAATTAATCTCTTAATGGACCAATATGCTTTGTGCTCCAACTCAACGGGAAGATGGCAAGGTTTTCCATACACAAAGAGGAATGGGGACTGTTCCCATCCCCGATCCTCACGGTGGGCGGGTGGCGTGATGGAGGATCCTAGGTCCCGCGCATCCCTCTATAGAGAGCTTCGGCCGGCGTCATTTGGGTGAGGTGAAAAATGTAGAGAGATAGAGTCCCCAGTCTATTTTACTCAAAATAGACAAAAGAAAGGTTTCCATCCCGAAGGACAGCATCCAAAGACATACTGATGCATACGAAACCAAAATGATTCGAAAAGGGTCCGGAAGGCTAAGATACAAAATTGAAAGGTGTTAGGTACCCATTCCGCCCTTACGGTCTGGGTTTTTACTATTTTCCTTTATTTTCACCGTGATATGTGTGCATGTGTATACGTAGTGGAGATAGGAATCATCAACTTATAATATGGAAGAGGTAAAGCGAGTCATCCGTAGGAAGGTATAAAAATATTACAAAATAGGGTTTACGCGATTATCCTTACGTTGATCATTACAATGGAACGACAACACATGTGGAATAATACGCCACTAAGAACAAATATATGTATATATATATATATATATATATATAATCTAGGAGAATTGAATTTAAAGAGACTAGGAGATGACAAAAAAAGTAAAAATAGGACTCGAATCTTGGATTTTACCCCGAGATACCTACATAGCCTATAGAGGCATCAAAGTCCACATAGTTCGCATACAAAATGAGGGGTTGGGTTTATCCCATAAATCCAATCAGGGACTTATCTTATTTTTGTGTGTGTGTGTGTGTGTGTAGAAAAAGTATTTTAGTTGTGAGGAAAGTGTAAAAAAAGTGTGAGAATTCCCGTTTTGGAATTTATGAGCAACCCCTATTTTTCTTGATTTTTGGTCTTTTATTTGTATGAAAATAAGAGATGTATGACAATACTAAACAAAGAAGTATATTAGGATATGTGAGATGAGAGAATGAAAGTGCTAAGTAATAAAATAAGTTACTGCGAATTTATGAGAATTTAAGCAGAGAATAGAGAAAATTGGTCCTTCTTGAAGTTCTTGAGCTTGATCTTGAATGTTGGAGAGTTGACCTTGAACTTGGATGATGATAGAGAGTGGTTAATTCACCAAGTTTGATGAAAACGATGATGGAAGGTGAAGGTTGAAAAGGGATTTGGATGTGGAAATCGCTCTGACTTCGAGAGAGGTTTTCTGGATTTGTTGAGAGTGGTATGTTTTTGATCTGGGATCCCTTGCAATGAGGTCAAGGACTCCTTTTTATAGGCCTAAAGCATTACCGATCAGCATAGACCTATTACTGCCAATCGGCAGGTGCGTTTAGGCACACTGCCGATAGGCAGGGTTTGGGACCTGCCGTTTGGCACTGTCTTTCAAGTCTTTTCGGAAAATTGGCCGCAAAGCGCAAACCGTTGATTCAAATCATGCACGGGGTGGACTGTTAGAAAGTTTATTCAGAGACTTTCGGAAGTACTTTGGATCGCTCCTGGGTTCGGGAGTTGATTTTGGGTCAAATGTGGCTCAAAAGCATTCATTAGTCCATTAGACGGGGAATCATCGGATGCAAACGGATCGTTCGTCTGTATGGTAAGTCTGAATTGAGCATGGGGTGGATTATTGGAAAGGTTAGGAGATATACTTAGACATTACAAAGAGTTTGATCTTGTTCGGGGAGTTAACTTTGGTCAGTCTGGACCTGGAAGCATTTAGTGACCTCTCGGAGTAAAACGGATCATTCATCTGTATCGTAAGTCAGAATCACGCATGGGGATGACCGTTGGAAAGAGGTTTCAGTGACCTTTGAAGATTCATTCAGTCTCGATCGAGCTGAAGACTTTGACTTTTGGTGCTAAGGACCTAAGGAGAGCTTAGGGGGTAACAAAATAGGGTGTCTATAGATCCCCTCGACGGGTGAGTTTGGAATAAATGATAGTCGTTGAATAGACACCGCATGATACTTTTGAGGGAGAATGACCAATTCAGAGGGTCGAGGCCGGTCCTGAGGACCTGAGGGAGTGAAGATAACCAATTCAGGGGGTCGAGGTCGATTTTGAGGACCTAAGGGATGGTTTGGCCAATTCCTGAGGAGGTACTAGGGATGATCGATTATATGGGTCGAAGACAATTCTGAGGTCTTGAAGATGAAGGTGATCGATTTTGCGGGTCGAAGCTAATTTTGCGGGCTTAAAGATGAGGGTGATCGATTTTTCAGGTCGAAGCCAATTCTGAGGGCTTAAAGATGAGGGTGACCGATTCTGCAGGTCGAAGCCAATTCTGAGGGCTTGAAGATGAGGGTAACCAATTCAGTGGGTCGAAGCCAATTCTGAGGGCTTGAAGTTGACATGACCATTTCTGTGGGTCGAAGCCAATTCTACAGGCTTAATCTAAGTTAACCAATTCTGCGGGTCGAAGCCAATTCTGTGTGCTTAAGTAGAAATGACCAATTTTGTGGGTCGAAGCCAATTCGGCGGGCTTAAGTAGAGATGATCAATTCTGCAGGTCGAAGCCAATTCTACGGGCTTAAGGTGAGATGACCAATTCAGTGGGTCAAAGCCAATTCTACGTGCTTAAGTAGAGATGACCAATTCTGCGGGTCGAAGCCAATTCCACGGGCTTAAGTAGAGATGACCATTTCTGCAGGTCAAAGATAATTTTGCGGGCTTAAAGATGAGGGTGACCAATTCTGCGAGTTGAAGATAATTCTACGGGCTTGAAGATGAGGGTGATCGATTCTGCCGGTTGAATCCAATTCTGAGGGCTTGAAGATGAGGGTGACCGATTCTGTGGATTGAAGCCAATTCTAAGGGCTTGAATATGAGGGTGACCGATTTTACAGGTCGAAGCCAATTTTTAGGTATTGAAGATGAGACGACCAATTCTGCGGGTTGAAGCCAATTCTGTGAGCTTAAGGTGAGATGACCAATTCTTCGAGTCGAAGCCAATTCTGCGGGCTTAAGTAGAGATGACCAATTCTGTTGGTCGAAGTCAATTTTGAGGGCTTAAGGTGAGATGACCAATTCTGCGAGTCAAAGGCAATTCTACGGGTTTAAGTAGAGATGACCAATTCTGCGGGTCGAAGCCAATTCTGCGGGCTTAAGTAGAGATGTTCTTAGGGAACTCTGCCGGAGAGATTAATCTTTTCTTTTGGGGATGGGGAGACGTTTGCTTGGGGAAATATTTTGCAAAAATTCCACTTGGGATGTGATTAGGTGGCCCAGGTTTTGGATGTACTGCTTGGGGAAAATTGAGACCTTTAGGGTATAGGGGTGATCTTCAGAGATCCCCTGGGGACGTTTTTGGGAGGAGTTTTACTTGGTTTTTGTGAGTTCTACTGAGGAAATAAGGGTTTCGCTTGACGGAGTGTGAAATTTTCTTGGTGAAAATGTTCTAAATCCTTCCTGGGATTTTTAAGAATTTTTTTAGAACTGTTTAGGGATTTCTGGTATTTTCTAGGAATTTTTATACAAAATTTTGAGGGGGGTGTCGGTCGGCATGATACAGAGGGCGCCATTCAGCAGTGGCACGGACTTTTGGAATACCTGGGGAAGGTAAGGGGTCAGTGCCGATCGATGGGGGGGGGGTCAATGCCGATCGGCATGATCCTTGGCATCCTATTTAAAGGGGCGAATTACCTTCATTTTTCACAGCTTCTTGCTTTCTTTTTTTCTATGATTTTTGTCTGCAAATTGTTCCAGCATTCCGATCTCTAAAGAATGGCTGCCTTTGTGAGCACTGCAGCGCATAGAGAATGGTTAATTATTGATGACTGGGCGGACGTGGAGTGGAGGGCCAATGTGCCTCTTGCTTTGGGGAGTGAGAATTCCTGTGACGCATTCGATCCGATTGTGGATGAGCGGACCTTGTTACGGGATCTATCGCGTCATCGCTCTTCATGGGTGGTGAGCCCTGGGAGTTATGTAAGTAACCTGATTCTTCTCTTTCTTCTTGGTGATTTTTTTCTTCTTGCTTCAATTTTTAACAAGGTTTTTTCTTTTGACAGTCCGATATCTCTTTGAAGAACATGCGTGCCCATGGGACAATGGGGCTTAAGGATGTCTGGGAGCATCTCCCACCTGTGGTGCGTTGGATGGTATCCTCAATGGATTTTGGGAGGTTAGCGTGTGCGCTGGATGAGACGCCTCGTTCGACAATGGTCCAGTGCGCTTTGGGGGAGAGGTGGTGGGATACTACCCATAACTTTCATTTTGGGTTTGGGGAGATGACCGTGACTCCCATAGATGTGCAATAGTTGTTGGGGCTGGATTGCAATGGGGATTAGATAGAGGTGGTTCGCTCTCTGTGGGTGAGGCCGGAGGCTGTGAGGGCGATGCTCAGAAATGTAGGGAGGATAGTCTCCCAAGATTCCATTTCGGCTATCCTTTCTGAAGGATGTTTTGCTGAGTAGGGTGGTTGATTTGGAGGACGGGTTGTAGGTGAGGCAGATAGATCGGTTGTTCATATTGTTGGTGCTGGGAGGTTTCATGGTGGCGTCGAGCGGAGACGTCGACCATTTGTGGTTCTTGTCGTATTTGAGGATGTTTTCGAACATCACTCTCTATGATTGGGGGAGCCTGACTTTGACAACCCTCTATTTTTCTTTGGATGCATTCAACTGGTGCTACCGATAAACTTTTACTGGAGCCACGTATCTCCTTAAGGTATTCTTTAATTTGCGCATTTCCTTTTCATGCATTCTCATTTTCCTTATGTTTCTCTTTTTTTCGGTGAATTCTTGTCTTTGGCAGACATGGTTCTATGAGGTGATTGGGTTCAATACCCCACTGATTTCCTTGAAGGATGAGACTATTGGGGAATTTTTTAGATTGTATCGATGGCGCAAGGCCAATCGGCAATCGAAGGGATCTCTTTCTCTGGAGGCGGCGCGTCAGGTCTTGAATGGCCTGACCAGTGGTAGGGTAAGACTCTTTCCTTTCAGCTTTGATTTTTGCACATTCTGATTCTCTATTGACTTATGCTTGCTGGGTTTTCAAGTGACTTTTTACCCTTGGGGGATAGCTATTCAGGATACGGGGGCGATTGGGGTCAATGCGCAGATGAGGTATTTGCTGGCGCATGAGTTCGGCCACTCTTGGTATCTCGGGGAGAGGGTGGTTAGGTAGATTTTGGAGGAGGAGTTGGTGGTGACACCTATGCAGCCTTCTATGTCTATGAGGTGGGAGTGGATACTGTCGTAGGATGCGAGGATCGCGATGATGATCGACGAGTCCTACCTGTTGTATACTGATATGGCTGGGCCGTATGACTATATGGATTTTGTGATGAGCTGGTTCATGGTGCCCAGCATATATGATGCCTCGCCTTTCCCTCATGCGGGTTCGAGTCGGGCAGTGGGGTCTTCCCACAGTGGTGATGGTCCATCGGCGTCTGTGGTGGCGGTGACTTCAGAGGTCCCCTTTCTTCGATTTCATACCCCTTCGTACAACATTCGACGGGCTGATGGAGGGATGGTACCTATTTTACACCATCCTCACGCAATGGATCCAGAGGAGTTGGGTTTGACAGAGGAGGTTCTTCGTCCTGCGGTATACCTTTCTGTTCTTTTCTTTCTTTCTTTTCTGTTTTGATCCTTTACGCTTTGATACTGATTTTGCCTTTTACTTGCAGTAAGTCTGGGTGGCGACTACTTGGTTGAGGGACATTAGAGACTGAATATATTCGACGATTGCCCATATTCAGGATGCAATTTCGGTTCCTTCTTGCTTGGTGCCTTCTGCTTCGTCCGGGGAGCACTCTGGCTCGGGTAGTGGTGGTGCATCATCTCGCCATAGGGGAAAGAGAGCACATCGCATGGGTGGAAGCTCTTAGAGAGTGGGGTGAAGGGTAGGTCAGAGAGAGAGAGAATGTGGGTTCGGGGCTGAGTCCCGTTGTTTTTTTTCTTTTCTTTTATTTCCTGCAACATTGATGTAACACAGAGAACAAATATATATGCAATGCAATGGAGTTTTTTATTATCTTTATAAATGATGAATGAATGCATGCACATGCGCTTTTTACTTTGGTGCTGAGACCGTAAAAATAGTTTTTTTTTTTGGGATTTTTAAGGAAGGTTTTAAAAATGAGAAATTATATAGGGGTGGGAGAGGATTTTTGAAATTTTGTTGAGAATATCAATTTATTTTTATTGAGCTTCTGATTTTGACAAAAGAGGAAAAAGGAAAATTTCCCGATAATTTTATTGGGTTTTTCTGATTTTGTAAAAAAGGAAAAGGGAAAATTTTCAAAAATAGGGGGTTGCCGATCGGCAATCCCCTTGTCATGCCTATCGGCAGTCAAGCCCATTCCCATCAATTCAAATCTTTGATTAGTGCCCTCTTCAGCCTCTTATACTTTGTGGGGTAGGATTCCCTCTGATTTTTGCAGGGGTTATGTCCTTTGTAAGGGTTTTCAAGTATAAAAAGGGGTAAGGGTGGAGTGTTTTCATCACACCTTCACTTGTCTACTATTTTTTAGTTTTGCAAGATGGCTCTCCCTGGTAGCATTGAATTTTCTAACTACCTCGAAGCCTTGGAGGCGATGTGCTCTTATAATGTCGACTACGATGCTTTCAACATGCGTCGAGTCTTTTTGTGGCGCAACCGGCCTGTTGAGTGGAACATGTTAATGGCGGTGGTACAATTTTGGTACCCCTAAGACCATGTATTCTTCTTTGGCTTGGATGAAGTCTATCCCACCTATAAGGAATTTTTTGCCATATTGGGGAAAAATTCCAGTGTTGCTGCAGCTTTTCCTGAGTTATCCCATTCTCCCAGGGATATGTTGGTCGGGCTTCTTCTCATTTCACCTTCAGAGGCCAGACCATTGGTTAACGGAGGAATGATCTCTCTTTCGGAGGTGTTACAGTCCTTGCATTTGCAGGAAGCTGGCGATGCTGGATATGCCGGAGACGTTGTTCTGGGCTTAGTATCAAAATTGCTGCTGGTGATTGGGGAACTGCTGGTGGATTCACAACTTGCAGCCATTACCTCCTAGATGTCATACCGTCACAATCCTTCGATGTTGATATTGGCGGAGACTTTGAATGTCCTGGATGTCTAGCGGTAAGGTCGTTCTGACTTCCTGAGGGCTAGCCCCGTGATGCTGTTCATGTGGTTGTCTGAGAGACTTCAACTGGTGACTCCTCCGGAGTATCCTTTGTCGGTTGTACCAAACTTATTTTCATGCCACTTCATCAGTGTTGGCTTGGATATTGAGATCTGGGAGAATTGGCTTGGGGAGCACGGGGCTCTAAATCTGTATTGGTCAGTGCCCTGGTGGGGACAATTGCTGCCTATTCTGGAGCTGGTGGAATACTAGTATGTCCAGCTCATTGGTCTCAGACAGACCTCTTTCTATTTCCCTTGGTGGCTTCTGCGTCAATTTGGCTAGGAGCTGGTCGTGCCACCTCGAACACTAGACTTTTTTTCGGTAGAAGATTTAACTGAGCGTCTGCGCATGCGGATTGGCTCTTTGTGGGATAATCGGCGTTCGTCGATCCATCCTTCTCAGTCTATTGGGAGAGTTTGGCATAACCCTGGTGATTATATGAAATGGTTGTGGAGGAGAGTGATTAGCAAGATGTTGGTAGTGTAGACTAGACAAAGGTGGATTATTTTATCTGATACCATGGAGGGAGGTGTGGTTGTTTTTTCAAAGATGGTTCGAGCTTATCAGTCTATGGAGCATTTGTGACACTCTGTTCAGGCGGGGGAAGCTCGGGGACCCCAGGATGCAGATGATGATGACGGAGCGGGCTCCTCTGGTAGCTGTGGATAGGACTCTTGGAGGGTTTATAATGGGGAATAAATGGGGGGATTTTATTTTGGCTTTTTTTAGGAAGGTAGGGGGAAGGTAGTTATCCATTCCTTTTCTTATGTAATCTATACTGAAATTTATTATTAATGAAATAAATAAGTTTTTGATCATCCAGATGTGCCTTTTGATGAGTTTTGTATTTTTGAGCTATATATACCGATCACTAAGGCATACATAATCCTTTTCTTCAAGTATATGTTAGAATGGACTATCGTTCTCGGAGATAAGAAAAGAATAGTATTTTATGAAAAAGAAAGGCCCGTGCTCATGTAAGGTGTATAAGCTACCTACGTACCTCTGGGGTTTTTGAAAAGTTTTACTTTGTTTGAAAATGGTTTTTTCAAAGGATCAGGCCCATGTAGTTCTGGGTAGAGGGAAATGAAGAGATTTTTTTAGAATAGAAGGGAGATGAGAAAAGTCGTAGCGCGCTAAGATTTTGGACTAGGGGTAGAACTTTTTGAGACGATACAGGTTGACTGGACGAGCCATCTCTTCCCCATGTAAATCAGTGAGCATGGCAGCACCGCCAGACAAGATCTTCTTAACAATGTAGGGGCCGCTCCAATTGGGCTTGAATTTCCCTCTGGGGTCCCATATGGGTTCTATGATCTCTTTGAGGGCTAGATCCCCTTCCTGGACACCGCAGTCCTTGACTCTCTTATTGAATGAAAGCGCTATTCGACGATGGTACCCTTATATGTGGTATTGCATTTTTAATCTCCTTTTGTCTAGGAGGGTCAGCTCGTCAAGACGTCTTTGGCACCAGTCTTCTTCACTGACCTTGCTTTCAAGCATGGCGCGCAGTGAGGGTATTTCCAACTCCACGGGTAGGACTACTTCCATGCCGTAGACTAGTGAGTAAGGGGTAGCCCCAGTAGAGGTTCGGATTGAGGTTCGATAGCCCCAGAGGGCATACGGGATCTGGTCAGCCCAATCCCGATAGCTTTCGATCCTTTTGTTGATGATGTTTTTGAGATTCTTGTTGGTGGCTTCAACTCCACTGTTGGTCTAAGGTCGGTAGGGAGAAGATTTGTGTCTCTGAATCCCATACTCGTTGGCCACTTCTGTAACTTTTGCCTAAAAATATAACCCGTTATCTGACACCAGCTCGTGTGGGACCCCATATCGGCAAATGGTGTTATTTTTGATCAATTTGGCCACTTTCTTGGCATTCAGCACTGTGTATGACTCAACTTCGACCCATTTGGTGAAGTAATCAATGGAAACTAGGGTGAACTCATGCCCGTTGGAAGCCTTCGGTGTAACCTTCCCTGTGATGTCGATGCCCAAGGTGGAGAACGACCAGGGAGAAGTCATGTTCTAAAATTCACACGGAGGCAGATGCTGAAGGTTGGAGAACTGTTAGCATTTGAGGCATGTCCGAACATAGGCGATGCAATCCTGGGTCATGGTGGTTCACTATTAGACTTGTCGGATGATCTTCTTGGCAATCATGTGACCATTCATGTGGGTTCTGCATTCCCCGTTGTGGATCTTCTGCATCATCTTTTCAATGTTAGCCCCTGTGATGCAGTGTAGATGGGTTCCATCAAAGCTCCTTTTGAGCAATGCTTTGCGACAGATGATGTACTAGGAAGAAATTCTTCGAAGGGTTGCTCGATCTTTCTTGTTGGAACCCTAGGGATACCTACCATGCTTGAGGAGATGCCAAATATCATAGTACCAACAATTGGCTATCATGGGATCTTATGTGGTGATGAGCTCAATGTGGTAGCAATGGGTTGGTTTGTCTTGCTTTTGAACAAGGAAGGGGGTCATTATTATTCCTTCGGGCATGTCGACCATGGAGGCTAAGGTAGCAAGGGCATCGTCTAGGTTATTCTTTGCTCGAGGTAGGTAGTGGAAGGTGATATCTTAGAATTGGGAGGCTAGTCCCTCTAAGTGGACATACAAGGGTTGGAGTTTCTCGTCCTTAACTCTTCTTTTTTCTTAGAAATTGACCGATGATGAGGGCGGAATCCCCGTAGATGTCTAGGCATTGAATACCTTTCTCGAGAGCAACCTTGAGGCCTACCGTGCATGCCTCGTATTCATCCATGTTATTGGTGCTTTTTATTAGTAGCATCGTCAAATAACATTTGCCATCGGAGATTGTCATGGGCAGTGGAGAGGATGTTTTCATCTGGGAATTCAGAGATCCAGACATCAGCTTCATCCATGGGGTAATCAGTAAGGTATTCAGAGATGGCTCTTCCTTTCATGGCTTTCTGCGTGACGTACACGATATAAAACTCGTCTAGAAGCATCAACCATCATGCCATTCGACTGGACAAGGCGGGTTTCTCAAGCAAGTATTTTATAGGGTCCATTAGGGATACAAGTTTGATAGGGAGGTGAGCATGTAATGCCGCAACTTTTGGGTGACCCAGATAAGCGCGACACATGCCTTTTCCGAAGTAATGTAGTTGACCTCTTATCCTACCAATTTGTGACTGGCATAATTGATGGCACTTTCTTTGTGGGAATCTTCAAGGTATTGGGCTAGTAAAGCCCCAGCTGCAGTGTCGGTTATGCTTAGGTATATGAGCAAAGGGAGATCAGGTTGTGGTGGCACGGGTACCGAGAGTTGGGTTAGATATTGTTTGATTCGCTCAAAAGATTTTTGGCAGGCCTCCTACTAAACCTTAGTTAAATCCTTTCGAAGGAGTTTGAAGATAGGTTCGCAGATGGAGGTTAGCTGGCTGATGAACCAGCTGATGTATTGCAATTTCTCGAGGAAACCTTGGCCTTCTTTCTCTGTTTGTGGAGGTGGAATATCAAGTGTGGCTTTCATCTTGGCAGGATCTACTTCTATCCCTTTCTCACTGACCATGAATCCCAAGAGTTTTCCCTTTATAACATCGAAGATGCATTTCTACGGATTGAGTCTCATCTGATACTATTACAGTCGTTCGAAGAACTTTAAGAGAGCGGGAAAATAAGCTTCTATAGTCTTGGATTTAAGGATCATATCATCCACGTAGACCTCAACTTCTTTATGAATCAGATCGCTTAGGATGGTTTTGGCAGCCCTTTGGTAGGTAGCCCCAGCGTTCTTGAGACCAAATGGCATAATAGTGTAGCAAAAAGTCTCCCATGGAGTGATGAATGCGATTTTTTCTTGATGTTCTGGGTGCATTTTTATTTGGTTGTATCTGGAAAACCCGTCGACGAATGACTTGAGAGCATGACTGACTGTGTTGTCTACGATCATGTCAATATTAGGTAACGGATAATCATCCTTTGGAGAGGCTTTGTTCAAGTCTCGGTAGTCTACACACATCCAAACTTTTCCTCCTGATTTTGACATGGGCACTATGTTGGCTAGCCATGTGGGATATTCAATTACACGAATGAAACCTACGTTCAACTATTTGACCACCTATTCTTTGACCTTGAGAGACCATTCGGTGCAGAGCTTTCTCAACTTTTGTTTGACCGGCTTGTAATTTGGGAGAGTGGGAATCTCATGCTGAGCTATTTCAGGATCAATGTCGGGCATATCGTCATAGGACCATGCGAAGACATCCAGGAATTCCTTTAGTAATTCTTTGAGTTGTTCACGCTCATGCTTGTCGAAGGTAGCCCCTATCCTAATCTCACGTAGTTGGCTACTAGAACCGAGGTTAATAACAAAAGTCTCTCTTTCATTAACTTGAACGCAATTATGTTGTTTATTATTAACCTTATTTAGATCAGTTAAGAATTGTTCATTTGCAAAATCATCATCATCAAAAGTTTGATTAGAATCCAAACAGTTAATGTAAGGCACAACACGATACTCAAAATATTCGTTTATTTCATTGATAGGAAAAACAACATTAAGAACCTCATCAAAGGAGGACTCGATTACATTTGAGCAAGGATAGACAATAGTAGAAGAAATAGGGTAAACATTAGGATTAGGGGAGATTTTAGCATGTAGAACTGGCGCAGCATGCCAGTTGAGGAGAGGTGTATCAACAGCTTTAATCACTTGGGATGGATCCGATGATGTAGTGCCTGAGTTAACCATGCAGAGTGTTAGCCCTACTGCCTGTAAGTTGAAGGAATCTTCGGAGTCACTTTCCTCCGTCTCTTCAGTATCTTTGATGAGCAGTTGTACATGGTGTTGGGAACTCTCAACCCATGGGTAGGTGTCTTAGAAGAAGATCTCCATTCCAGGCTTCATCTTCTTATCTGTATGGTCATACCATGGTTCTGGAAAGCCGAAAAAGGGGAAGTCTTCACCCTCCTTGATGAATCATCCATTCAAGGAGGCACCTGGGATAGTCCGGATGCAGTCTACTCTTCTCTTTGGTCGAGACTCGCGAATCATTATGAACTCTTGTGTAGATTGTTGATACCCCAAACTACAAGGAGGGAAAGCTTTCTTCAGTTCAATAGGCTAAAGTATCCCTTGTTGTCTTTGTCCTAACCCCAGTCTGGGCATGAAGTGAATGTTTCTGAACATCTGAATCACATTGACGTTTCCATGAGTATCGTATTCTGGACAAACCCTTTCTTTGAAGTCGTCCCGTATAGAGAGTAGGAGTGGTTCAACTCGGAATCTTGATAGGATCATATCATTTTACCCGTGTTGTATCTCAAGGATTGGACTTCTAGTACTTGCACCCTCGTTATTGTTGTCGTTGACCAAAATGGTGATGACCAGTCCGTCGGGGAAGAACTTCAATTTCTGATGGAGTGAGGAAAACATACCCTTGATACTGTGAAGCCAATGTTGTCCGAGCAACAGATTGAAACAAGCTGGGATGTCAATAACTTAGAATTAAACGACATGGTTTATAAGGCCAACCCCTATTACAAGCTTTATGGATCCCATCACCTCTCGACGGGTATTATCGTAGGCACGCACAGCAGCGGAGGTTGGAGCGAGGTCGCTTTCTTTCATTCCTAAACATTTGAAGGTTCTCAGTGGGCAGACATTCAAGGCAGATCCATTATTGACAAGAGAGAGTGGTACAACCTTCCCCATAACTTCGACAGAGATGTTGAGTGCATGATTGTGGTTTGGCCCAATCCTGGGGATTTCTTCTTCGAAAAAGGATAGCATTCGGGTAGAGGTCAATGATCCAACCAAATTTACCGCTTCTTCTGGTGTGGTAGAACTATGCACTTCACCAAATCTGCCGAATTGTCACGGTCATTGACCTTGACAAGTTCAACTTGTCAAGGTCAATGACCATGACAATTCAGGGCGAGATAACTTTTTTTATCACTGTCATTGACCGTGACAAGTTCGTTAGAATTGTCACGGTCGTGTCACGGTCCCTGACCGTGACAAGTTTAGTCATGTTTAATAACCGTGACAAAGCCTTGACCCTTTTTAAAAATATTGTCACGTTCAAATGACCGTGACAAGTTCGTGACAACCTTATTTGTCAAGGACTTGTCACGGTCAATGGCAGTGACAATTCTGGGCAGAATTTAAAAAACATCTGTTGGGCAGTATGGCCACTGCCACTGCCCAACAGTATATTTGTAACTGTTATAACAACGTTGTACCTGTTCAAACATCATATATCCAAATAAACTAAAGATAATACAAATATACATTCAAAATAGAAAAAATATACATGAAGATATAATCCAAATATAATTCAAATGTACCAACTTAAAAATAATGTCATTACATGTCTGGGGTAAATGTGAGGAGGTGAGTAGGTCGCACGATATACGAATTGACACACCCACTAATATACATCGTGCTGCATTGTTTGCGCAGCCACAATAGGGAGTGCTCCTTCCCGGTCATCACATGCGTGACGAGCACCTTGGACTAGATCTCTTGAAGCTCACGTCCATGAAGTATTCCACCCTAGACGATATTCGGGTCCCTCAACCCCCTCCCTATCCGCTGGCCATCAAATACGTCCAATATGAACATGCTCGGCCAACCAAGTGTCGACATCGATCTGTTGAAGGGAGCCAAATAGGGAAGTGGATCATCGAAGTATGCACGTGTCGGTGATGAAGCAGCGAGGTCCACATCCTCGTCATCCTGCACCTCGTCCTCCTGCACCTCCTCCTCCACCGCCCTCTCCTTCCCTTTACCCTTATAGTCTCCGCCCAATGTATTCTTCATGAATGAGTACATATCTTGGACCGTCACCTCCAAATGGGACAGCTTCGCGTCATGTGAATCCACCATTCGAGCCAATCCGGTGTCGCTCGTCTCCAATCCGATGATCCTAGATTCGGCCACCCGCGAGCTCACCCCCTTGTCCTCTCCTTGCGATCAGAGCCAAGTACTTGGATGAGTGCGTCTGTGGACAAAGATGCCTTGTCGGCATCAGACTGCGACTCATGCACATCTTTAAGCTTTTCCTGAAATGACAAAAAGCACATGATTAGTAAAATAAGTAAACTAAAAAATTATAACGTAATTAACAAAAAGTAAACTGTCGGATTACTTACAATCGTGGCTGCGACGCTCGGGGACACCTCTTGTCCTTCCCCTTCTTCGTTCGAAGAGCCACATAAGTATCGAGCCTATGTGGCTTACCCCCAGGGCCATTCCCTATCCCCTGAAATAAAATAAAGTAAAATTAGTATCGGCCTCGCAAAGTAAAATAATGCAGAATAATATATTTCTGTAGTTATAGACAAATTAAATCTTACCATCATCCTATGCTCCACCTCGGTGTAAGACGTCCGGTTGGAGTAGTGCACGTCCGTCTTTTTTGCCTGATTTTCCCTCCCCGATTGGCGAGATGCCAATTGTCTCTCCCCGATCTCATTGTCAATGAACTTTTTCCATTGTGCCAATGAGATCGGCTCCTTCGGTGGGACGGATTCACGCCTTTGGATAATGGACTCTCGTGTTTTCCCAAAGTACCGTGTCCTCATATTTTTCTTCCACGTCTTGTGTTGCTCCCTCAACTCCTCCAAGACGGAATTGCGTAGCTTTGGATCCAAGTTGAATTGCTCCTGTCCAACAAAGACAATGTTAGTTGCGAATAAATATAAATATAAATAATAAAATGAAATTAAAATCGAAATTGAAATTGAAATATTCATATAAATATAAATATATTACCTATAGTGCCGCCCAAACAGCTAACTTGAGCTCATATGGCACCTCCTTCCAACTCATATACCCCGACCCGATGACCGTCTTTACCAGCTCGAGGGATCTCACTAATAGCTCCGACTTGTTCTCGATGGTAATCCCAAATTTGCCATATTTAGGGAGCCTAGGGGTCGAGGAGCCCTCGTCGCCTCCGCTACCACCGAGCCCAGATGACATCATCATAACCAGCATCGTCATCCTCTCCTTAATACCTGAAGGAGACATTTGCTGTAAAAAATGTTATTAGTACAGATAAAAAAAATTAGAAGAAGATATGCAAATATGTACAATTACTACAAATAAAAATGAGCACTAATTATTAATTTACTTTCATACACCCCCTCCCCCACCACACACGCACACGTACACGCGGACGCACACACATCACCCCCGCCCCCCACCACACACACAATAATTATTTTCATCAATTAAACTAACAATTAAAGTATACAATTATTAATTTACTAATTTACAATGAGGACCAATCCTACTTTCATAATTAATCATATATTAATTTACTAATTTACAATAAGGGGAAATCATATATTAATTTACTAAAAAAATTAATAATCAATCAATTCTTTTACAAGGGACACTACGCACATACACACACATAGACACACACGTAGCCCCCACCCCTACCCCAACACCCACCACCCATCCCTACCCCCTACCACCACCTTGCCCAACCCCATCCCCCACCCTGCCCCCACCCCCTCCCCCACCATACACAATAATTATTAATAATATAACCATTGTCATCCATACTAAAAGATCCCTACTTATCTTTATTAATAATATCTAGAATTAACCACTAAAGAATACCCACCAGATACACCTAAAAACCCACATTGGCCAACCCCCATATGGACAATAATCCAATAATTATTAATAATTATATATTGTTCGATATACAAAGTAATTTTCAAAAAAAGTTAAAAAAATCCCACCCCCATATGGACAATAATCCAGTGGTAATGTCACTTTTACTGTTAATCAACCCAACATCGATCTACTATAATCCAGCAGTAATGTCAACAACAAATGTGTATCCCGTACTCCTTCTAATTTATCTACTCAATTAATTCATTTCATCAATTAAACTAACAATTAAAGTATACAATTATTAATTTACTAATTTACAATGAGGGGTAATCCTACTTTCATATGAAATGGGCACTAATTATTAATTTACTTTCATCTAAAACTATACAATTAAAATTACAATTAAAGCTATACAATTTATTAATTAAAGTAATACAATTGTTAAGATTGCCCCACCACACACACACACACCCACCACCACCACCCTCCCCCTGCCACACACCTGCACACACACACACCCCACCCCACCCCCACCACACCTGCACACACACACACACGCGCGTACACACATAGCCCACCTCACACCCACCACCCCTGCCCCACCACACACATATATACACATATATACACATACATATACACACATATATAGAAATGAAAGAGAAAGAGAGGAAAAAACATACCTTAGAGAGAGAGAGAGAGAGACCTCGAAATCTCTTAGAGAGAGAAAGAGAGAGAAAAACCAAAATCAGTGGGAAAAAAAAAAAGAAAAGGTAGGGTTTTTTTGCTGTGTAAATTGTCACGGACGTGTCATGGTCCTCGACCGTGACAATTATTTTAAGTATTGTCACGGTCATTGACCATGACAATACTTTGTCACGGGTGTGTCACGGTCAATGACCATGACACAAAACACGTGTTTGTTATCACGGTCAATGACCATGACAAGGGTGGCCGACTGAAAGGTGATAATTTGGCCATTTTGGTATAGTGTGTGGGTCCAGTGAGTGACTTGATCAAAGCGTTTCTGTGCAGCTGAGAAGACATGAAAAGCCCCCATAGAGTGATGTTAGCTTGATTTTTCTTTAGTTGTTCGAGGATCTTGCTCTCTTGGAGGGTCATCTTTGGCATAAGAAGGTTTTCCACGCCCTTCCCCTTGTAATTGGCTGGTAGTGAGTTTGGGAGCTGGTAATGCCTCCCTGATCTGGTCATGTGATTTACTGAAGAAGGGAAGAATATGAATCTCGTTTTATTGTCAACCTTGGGTTGTTTTGCCGCCTTGTTTATTTCTCCAAGAAGTTCTTCAAATGATATCATCCCACACATGTCGTCTACCGGGCCATTTTTATCTGAATCTTGCTCTTCATTCGAATCTTCAAATTCTTCCCCCCATCCGGTGGCAACAATTTTGTCTTTCCACGTAAAGTCGATACATTCTGTAACTTCAACGACTTCTTTATACAGGTCTTCCCAACCGGTGGGGATGTGTAAGGGTGAAGGGACCAGGCGCCCTTGTAGCTTCAAGGCATCTAATAACTTGGTGATAATGCAAATGTTGTTGGTTTGTCTGAATAATTCTGCCATAATCTGGACAATATCATCCAGACTGACTTCATCGATCGGTACTACCCAACTATCTGACTCTCGAGCCCATTTTCGTGCTTCCAAGAACAGCGTACTGAACCTTTGGCAGTCAATGATCATTTATGAGGGCAATTTCAGCCTGAACTCTAGGAGTTGGTTTAAGACTTCTGATAATTCCATGCTTCCATTTTCATAACGGGTATGGATGGCGATGCATGCTCTGGTAAGGAGTGATAGTGCCTGATCATGGAGGCTAGCAGGGTTTAGGAGAGTATATAGGTGTGATTTGAGTTGAGGGATCGAATTCTAGGTTCCCTTCTAGAAAGATGGCATTGGCATGATTTGGGAGTGGGTTGTGAGTAGTGTTTGGCTTAAGATTGGCTGGTGCGGCGTGGTACCCTGGTCAATTAGACCTTTGATTATGTTTTGAAAGTGAAAGCATTGGTCAGTGGTATGGCCAGCTATTGGGTAAAAGGCACAATGGGCATCTACCTTGAAGTTTCTTGGGCGAGGATTTGGCAATGGACGAGGATCTAAGGGTTTGATAAGGTTTCGGCTCAACAAGGCTTAATAAACTTTGGAGAGGGGAGCATAGAGCTCGGTGTATTCATTTCGAACTAGGACATGGCGGCTTTCTAGTGCCCATGAGGTGGTTGGTTAAGAGACGTTGTTGATGGTTGAGACTGCAGCACTGGCAGGCTTATCATATTTCCTGAGAGTGAACTGTCCGGACACCTTCTTTGGTTCGACATCTATTTTAGCAAGATCTTCATCGATTTCTACTCCTGCTTCTCTGAGAGATCGAAAATGGGGATAGTATTGTCCTCCCATCGTTGTTCGGACATGGGGTAAGAAGTTATTCTTCACTATGCTGACTTTTTCTTCCTCGGAAGGCCGATTGGTCATGGTTGCTGCTTGTTCCCTCCATCGGGCTATGAAGTTACTAACTGATTCCCCAGAGTTCTGTTTGAGCAGCTCTAAATCACGGTGGGTGACCTCAAGCTCATTATTGTATTTGTACTGCGACATGAATTCTCGATCCACATCCTCCCAGCTACGAATTATGGACTCTTCGAGAGACAAAAACCATCAGAGGGCGCTATCCTTGAGAATTTGCTGAAATAATTGGGCCATCACATCCTCAGAAGCCCCTAGTAGAGTCATGGAATGGTGATAGCTACGGAGATGAACAATCGGGGGTCCACTTGCTCCGAATTTCTCAATATTTAGCATCTTGAACTTCTCGGGTAACCTTGCTTTAGGATAAGGAGACATGTGGTTGTAGTCTATGTAATTCCTCGAGATTCTGACTTGGTCAAACTTCTTGGTGAGCATCTTGAGGTCCTCTTTGACTTTGTTCAGCACTTTTTCCTTCAGATCATTGATTATAGGCAAGTTAGCCCCATGTTGGAAAAGGTTTGGAATCGAAAGCTGGGCAGGCAACGGCCCATTAGCATGAGGGGCACATGGAGCGTGTTGATACTCTTTAGGAACCCATATAGGCTCAGGTGGACCCATAGCATGAGGAAGCAGGGCCTCGGGCTCTTGAGGAATAGGAACCTGGTTTCGTTGCATTTCTCGAACCTCAGTTTGGAGGTTATCAATCTTGGACATGAGCTGAGCTAGGACTGCCGTCAAATTTGGCTACACAACGGGGACTTGATCCCTATTTTTCATAGAAAGCGGATGGATACCAGGCTCAAAAGAAGTAACAGGGGAATGGATGGATCTCCGGGGTGATTCGACTGAAGACCGAAGCCAATAAGGAGCCAGGTCAAGGGTTTGCGATAGACCTGAGAAGGAGCAAAAATGGGATTTATTTTGAGAAAAAAGGGATGAAAATATTTTTGACATTTTTTTTCTTCTTTCTTTTTGAGATTGGAAGACGAAATATTTTTGGCTTTTTGATAAAGAGAGGATTTTTTATTTAATTTTTTGAAATTTTTTTGATAAAGAAGGGAGAGATGGTCTCAGCATGATTACTACAATTATTATGTTTTCACTTGTATTAATTCTCCTAAATGCAAAATGAAATGCCGGACGGGACCTGATCCTGGAAAAATTGGATTTTTAATATATGCAAAGCTATGGCTGGACTTGTGACCAGGCTTACAAACAGAGTCCCGTTTTAAAAATGCATAAAAATTTGGGTGGTAGGCCAACCCAGAATTTTTGCAGAGTTTTGGGTTGAAACCGACAATCTTATATGTGTGTCCTAGGCTTGACACCTATATGCGGGTATTCAGTCTGGTTGGGTGAATCAGAAAGGGTTCCCTCCTTTGGCGTGACTTCCATGATATACGTCTTGATCTTGCGGGAAATCGGTACGTGTAGACAATCCATTTGATATACCTGAGTGTACATGGATTGCCTCACTATATACCTCATGGCGACGGTACGTGTGAGAGAGAATTTGATATACTCAGTGTACATGAACAAATTCCCTACGATATACCTCCCGTCATAACTTTGGTCCAGCGGTACAATGTGGGGGAACCGTTCGATATACGTCGAAGGTACTTGGCCAATGGATGGTGAGAGTCATATCGCTTGGGCTGACTGCGCCCTGCCGGACCAGTCCCCATCATGAAGTGACCCTCCAGTTACTAGGTAAAATTTGGTCAATCACAATGCTCTTTGGTGATGTCGTGTGAATCATGCATGATCCTCTTATTAGTATTTTATGAGAATGTATTTCTTCATTATGCCAACAGGGATCAAAGTACAAGTACCAATGGTACACCAAGTATGGATGGGTGATGTGTGAAACATGTGGATATATGTGACCCTAGGTGCACGTGGTGCGAAGTGTACATGGAGAATTTTCTACAAGTGTGTGAATAGAAGCATAAGCATGGGTTACACATGAGTAATAAAGGGGGAAAATGCAAATAGGGAGAAAATATAAACAAACATAACACCCATGTAAATAGAGTCTAGCCCTCATGAGTTCCCAGTAGAGTCACCACGATGGCGATCCCTGATCCTCGCGGTGGGAGGGCGGCGTGATGGAGGATCCTAGGTCCCGCGTATCCCTCTCGGGAGCGCTTCGTCCGGCGTCATTTGGGTGAGGTGAAAAATGTAGAGAGATAGATTCACCATTCTATTTTACTCAAAACAGACAAAAGAAAGGGAGCCATCCTGAAGGACAACATCCAAAGACATACTGATGCATACGAAACCAAAATGATTCGAAAAGGGTCCGGAGGCAAAGTTACGAAATGGGAAGGTGTTAGGCACCCATTCCACCCTTATGGACTCTCATGGGTTTTTGCTATTTTTCCTTTTTTTCCCCGTGATATGTGTGCATGTGTATACGAAGTGGAGATAGGAATCATCGACTTGTACCATGGAAGAGGTAAAGCGAGTCATCCGTAGGAAGGTATAAAAATATTAGAAAATAGGATTTACGCGATTATACTTACGTTGATCGTTACAATGGAATGACAATGAATGTGGAATAATACGCCACTAAGAACAAATATATGTATATCTATGTAATCTAGGAAAATTGAATTTAAAGAGAATAGGAGATGAGAGAAAAAGTAAAAATAGGACTCGAATCTCGAATTTTACCCCGAGACGCGTACGTAGCCTATAGAGGCATCAAAGTTCACGTAGTTTGCATACGAAACGAGGGGTGGGGTTTATCCCATAAATCCAATCGGGGACTTCTCTTATTTCTGTGTGTGTATGTATGTAGAAAAGTGTTTTAGTTGTGAGAATAGTGTAAAAAAAGTGTGAGAATTCCCGTTTTGGAATTTATGAGCAAACCCACTTTTTCTTATTTTTTGGTTTTTTATTAGTATGAAAATAAGAGATGTGCAATAATACTAAATAAAAAAGTATATTAGGATATGTGAGATGGGAAAATGAAGTGCTAAGTAATAAAACGAAATGCGAATTTATGAAAATTTAAGGAGAGAATTGAGAAAATTGGACCTTCTTGAAGATCTTGAGCTTGATCTTGAATGTTGGAGAGCAGCCCTTTCACTTGGATGATGATGGAGAGTGGTTAATTCACCAAGTTTGATGAAAAGGATGATGTAAGGTGAAGGTTAAAAAGGGATCTGGATGTGGAAATCCGCCGACTTCGAGCGAGGTTTTCTGGATTTGCTAGGAGTGATATGTTTATGATCTGGGCTCCCTTACAATGAGGTCAAGGCCTCCTTTTTATAGTCCCAGGGAATTGTCGATCGGTATAGACCTGTTCCTACCAATCGGCAGGTGCGTTTAGGCACACTGCCGATAGGACCTGCCGTTTGGCAGTGTCTTTCAGGCCTTTTTGGAAAATCGGCAGCAGAGTGCAAACTGTTGATCCGAATTATGCATGGGGTGGACCGTTGGAAAGGTAATTTAGATACCTTTGAAAGTCCTTTGGACATCTCCCGGTTTTGGGAGTTGACTTTGGGTAAAATGTGGCTTGGAAGCATTCGTCGATCCATTCGATGGGGAATTGTCTGACGCAAACGGATCGTTCATCCGCATGGTAAGTCCAAATCGCGCACGGGGTGGACCGTTGGAAAGGGTAGGAGATATAATTCGACATTCAAAAGAGTTTGATCTGGTTCGGGGATATGACTTTGGTCAACCGGGCCCTGGAAGCATTTGGTGACCTCTCAGAGTAAAATGGATCATTCGTCCGTACCATAAGTTAGAATTGCGCACGGGGTGGATCGTTGGAAATGGGTTTTAGTGTCCTTTGAAGATTCATTTAGTTTTGGTCGAACTGAAGACTTTGACTTTTGGTCAAACAGAGCCTGGGAATGCCCGATGGCTTCTAGGTCAGTACTCGGGGTATGGCCTGGGTTTATAATGATGAAGGCGGGTGCTAAAGACCTAAGGAGAGTTTAGGGGGTAACAAAATGGGTTGTCTACACGGACATTCCGAGTGGGTTCTTGTATGCGGTACGGTAGGCCCAAAGCGAATCGTTCAATCGAAGGGACCAATCTTTTCAGTCGGGATTGATGGTCTTCTCTAGTATGTGCTTGATTTCATGATTGGCCAACTCAGCCTGCCCATTCGTTTGTGGGTGATATGTCGTTCCAACCTTGTGAAGGACACCATACTTTTTCATAAGTCTTTAAGACGTCTTGCTGCAAAAGTGTGTGTCCTTATCACTGATTATCTCCTTAGGTTCTCCGAAACGAGAAAGTATGTGTCCATGCAGGAACTTCATCACCACTTTATTGTCATTAATCTTGGTAGCTATAGCTTCCACTCATTTAGAAACATATTCTACCGCAACGAGGATGTATAGGTATCCAAAGGATGGGGGAAAAGGGCCCATGAAGTCAATACCCCAGCAGTCGAAAATCTCAATGATGAGAATTGAGGTTAATGGCATCATGTCTCATCGGGTGATCGCTTCCATCCGTTGACACTTATCTCAAGATTTGCAACAACTGTTAACATCCTGGAACATTGTGGGCCAGTACAAACCGCATTGGAGAATTTTTAAAGTTGTCTTTTTCACAGAAAAGTGGCCTCCACATGCTTTCGAATGATAAAATTGGATGACCTTTGGAATTTCGTCATCCGATACACATCGCCGGATGATTTGATCAGCGAAATATTTAAAAATGAATAGATCATCATAGAAAAAAAAGTGCGACCAAGTGATAAACCTCTTCTTATCTTGTGGTGTCCAGTCGGGAGGGACGACACCCGTGACAAGATAGTTCACTATATCCGCAAACCAGGGCAAAGAAGAGGTGGCAAAGAGTTGCTCATTCGGAAAGTATTCATCTATAGGCGTGGGATCACTATGTACGTCAGATGAAAGCCGTGACAAATGGTTGGCAACGACATTTTCTACTCATTTATTATCTTTAATGGAGAGATTAAACTCTTATAGGAGTAGGATCCACCTTATGAGGCATGACTTTGCGTCCTTCTTATCAAGTAGATACTTGAGAGATGCGTGGTCGGTGAAACAAGTGATGGGGGAACCGAGAAGATAGGATCTAAATTTTCCAAGAGCGAATACTACAGCTAGCAATTCCTTCTTTGTGGTGCAATAATTGAGTTGTCGTCCGATGAGAGTCCGAGTAGCGTAGTAGATGACATGAGCCTTGTTGTCTTTTCTTTTGACCAAAACAACCCCTATCGCATAATCTCTAGCATCACACATAAGCTCGAATGGTAAGGACCAATCCAGAGCTTATATAATGGGGGCGAACACAATCATGTTTTTCAGTTTTTCAAAAGAACTTTGGCATGCTTCCTTCCACTCAAATGGGGTGTCCTTTATAAGAATATTGTTGAATGGTCTAGCGAGGGCGCTAAAGTCCTTAATGAACCTTCTATAAAACCCTGTGTGGCCAAAGAAAGAGCGCACATCTTTCAGCGATTTAGGTGGGGGTAGGTCAGCTATGACATCTATTTTTGCTCGATCAACCTAGATCCCTTTGGATGACATGATGTGGCCAAGAACTATACCCTCTGTTACTATGAAATGACAGTTTTCCCAATTCAGCACTAAGTTCTTTTCCACACATCGGGCTAGTACTTTCTCAAGATTGGTTAAACATAGGTCGATAGAGGTACCAAAAACACTAAAGTCATCCATAAACACCTCCTATCCATCTCTCAACCATGTCACTGAATAAACTCAACATGCACATTTGAAAGGTTGTCGGTGCATTACACAAGCCAAATAGCATACGTTTGTAGGCAAACATTCCAAAAGGGCAAGTGAATGTTGTTTTCTCTTGATCAAGTTCATCTACCTAAATTTGGTTATATCTGGAATAACCATCTAGGAATCAATAATAAGGGTGGTCTTCTACTCTTCCAAGAATTTGATCAATAAATGGCAAGGGGAAATGGTCTTTCCTAGTTCCCACATTGAGTTTTTGATAATCAATGCAAATGAACCACCCAGTAGTGGTACGTTGGGGAACTAACTCTCCCTTGGCATTTTCAATCACAGTCATGCCTGACTTCTTCGAGTCGACTTTAATGGGGCTCACCCACTTGCTATCTGAGATTGGGTAGATAATCTCGGCATCCAACAGCTTGCCACATCTTTCATCGTGGGATTTAGCCGTCTTTGCATTTCTCTCGAGGGCTTAAAGTCCTCTTTGAGGTGAATATTATGGGTGCAAATTAGAGGTCTTATCACCTTCAAATAATCTATGGACCAACCAAAAGCACTTTTGTACTTCCTCAAAATCTTTATTAGTTTACCCTCCTGCTCTTCATCAAAGTTAGGGGAGATAATAACAGAAAATGTCTCACTTTTACATAGGATAGCATATTTAACATTGGAGGGTATTTTCTTCAATTCGGGAGTCATGAATGTGTCTCTAGAAGGCACCATGCATGCGTCTCTTGGCGATAAATCTTCGAATTGGGAAACCCAATTAGCATCTCTCGTGTCCTCATCCGACGCTCTCTCATCGAGTAAGCCTCTCAACTCCTCTATCTCCCTCTCGAACTTGGTGTAGGCTTCCTCACTCTCATAACTAGAAGCTAGGCAAGCTTTTAAGGCATCTCCACAGTAATTTTCCTCAAAGTTCTCGTCTACAATCTCCTCAATTAAGCTTACCGCGTGAAGATCATCTTCTTCCCCTGCTTATTGGGCTATGTTGAAGATGTTTATTTCTAAAGTCATGTTCCCAAAAGTGATTTGCATCTGCCCATTTCTAATATTGATGACTGCGTTAGCCGTGGCTAAAACTTGGCATCCAAGGATCATGGGACCATGATTTTTTGAGGCGAAGGAGGGATCCGTGTCCCAAATGAAAAAATCTACCAAGAAGTAGAAAGTGTCCACTTGGACTATCACGTCTTCAACTATACCTTGTGGTATCTTCACGGTTCTATCCGCTAACTAGAGAGTGATCCTTATGGGCTTAAGGTTACCCAGATGAAGTTTCCTATAAATCGAATAGGGGAAAATATTGACACTTTCCCTAAATCGAGTAAGGCTTTTTCGAATTTATTCTCTCCAATGGTGTAGGAAATAGTGGGGGCACCGAGATCTTTATATTTAAGTGGGAGATCATTAAAAAGGACTGACATCATGTTTTTTCCTAGAAACACGTTCTTCTTTACCTTCATCCTCCTCTTGACTATCAATAAATCTTTTATGACTTTTTCATAGGATATAATTTTCCTTATTGCATCGAGGAAAGGTAAGTTCAACTTTACGTTCTTAAGCACTTCTAGCACTTCTTCACTTATGGTCCCTTTATGGGTAGGAACCAATCTTTGAGGAAATGGCACAGCGAAGGGTGATTTCATAACTACCTCGGGCTCACTAGTTTTTCCTTTTCACGCTCGTTCAAGGAGATATCTTCGGCCTCTTTAGTTTCGGGAAAATTCTCCTTGTCTTTTAAAACGTTGTGTGGGGGACATGATAAATCAACAACTCTACCACTATGAAGTGTGGTTATTGCTTGGCAGTGCTCTTGCTATTCATTAGAAGTGTAGCTAAAACTAAGTTGACCTTGGGGAGGTCTTTGGCCTTGGGTAGGAAACTTACCCTTCTCTGGTGCTCAATGCAGCTTGCATCTTAGAGATGTTTGCATTTATTTTGGTGAACAAGCGTTCATATCGAGCATTGTGTGCACCTTGAGAATTTATGAATAGGTTCATTCTATCCTCGAGGATCCTCCACTATGGGGCTACATATGATACTGGAGGTGGTGGCGCTTGTTGGTGTTGAGGAGGTGGTGGAGGTGGAATAACCTCTGAATGTGGGTTCATCGCAGCTTGTGGTTGTCCATAGTTGAAATAAGGATGGTTCCTCCACAAAGGATTGTAAGAATTTCCATACGGGGCATTAAATTTCCCCTTGAATCCTCCTATAGTATCCACCTGCTCGGTGGGCAGAGATCATTGGGCATGCCTTTGTGGAGTGGCCCGCCTCATAGATAGCAAACACTTTTTCTTTAAAACCATGGCTGGATCCAGAGATATTCCTTAATCGACCATTAAACCACTCCTTCATATCTCTCTAAAACTGATCAAATCGACGGTCTATTAAGGTATTGCTATCCAAATGATATAGACTGGAGGCAATTTGATTGGTAGATGGTTG
This sequence comes from Sambucus nigra, assembly GCA_949130495.1. NCBI lineage: Eukaryota > Viridiplantae > Streptophyta > Magnoliopsida > Dipsacales > Adoxaceae > Sambucus > Sambucus nigra. Next base: position 416,514,264 of record OX422207.1, read on the forward strand.
TCTAGGTCGAGCTTGGTTGGGATCAGATGTGTCCCATGCCTGAGTAGTCTCTACGACATACTTAAGGTGGGCCTCAGTATCGCATGCGTCTAAACCCCGAAAGGGTTTTTCACACATAATTTGAACAAGTTATTTGGAAGCTATTGTCAACCCATTATGGAAGAAAGATATCACTAGGTGTTTGTCAAAACCATGATGGGGGCATGCGCTTACTAACTCTTGGAACCGTTCCCAACATATATCAAAAGACTCATTATCGTGTTGTCAGAAAGCTTGGATTTGATTCTTGGCAGAGTTGATCTTGTGATGCGGATAGAATTTTGAGACAAACTTGGACTACATATCTCTCCAGGAAGTGACGGAGTTTGGGGGTAGAAACCATAGCCAGGTCTTGGTTTTATCCTTTAAGTAGAAAGGAAAAAGCTTTAGGCGAATGACATCTTGCATGCAATTTTGATCACCAAATGTGCCACATGCCTCTTCGAACTCACGAATATGAAGGTATCGTTTTTCTGAATCCATGCCATGAAATGTAAGGAGAATATGTATCATCCCATTTCGAAAGTGGGACTGACTGATCGTATACTGAAGTAAAATACAACTAGGGGTGACAGTCCGCTCAGGAAAGAGTAAGTCTTTTATGGGACGATATGAGAGATCTCCCTCTCTAGTACCGAAACTTGTTGCATCAGACATCATAGTTGCGCTCTCTTCAAATGACTCTATGTACTCACTCAGTGTCCTAGATGTGTGACTCGAAATATGACTCAGGGTGAAGTTACTGATAGAGTGCTCAGGAGTAGGAATGGGAAATCAGAATTGTGGGACACGAGGTGTGTGGGGGCTTTCAGAGTTATACTCAACTATAAGGTTTTCGTGGATTCTGACTAGAGTATTGTGAGGAGTCAGAGTGTGTTCAGGATTTTGCATTAAAGCCTTTGAGAGATGATGGAATTTTTTTTATATTTTTATATTTTTGGAAATTTTTGGTCAAAGTTTTAGATTGACTTAATCTAACCTAAGTCTACCTAATTCCCCGACACGGTGCCAAAAACTTAACGCGACCACAAATGTGTCTAGTGTGCGTGCTATTTAGGCTCAAGGGCAAGCCTTATCGCTTAAGTAATAATATGATAAGTCGAGTATCGATCCTCAAGGAAACAGGACGAACGAAGTCGTAACAACATTGAAAAGACGAAGGAAACCTAACTTTGACTCTAAAAAGAAGGAAAGTGTGATTTGATTTGGAAACAACTACAGCTATATGAAATTTTGTAAATGATTAACTAATGAAAGTTCGAATACATGAAATGCAATTATTCTACTGCAGAATTACGATTGACTTGAGTTAAAATTTATCTATAAAATGAGAAAGATAGGTCGGGTGACAATCCCCCACACCCTAGTAATTCACTTTGTAGGATACTAAATTTAGAATTAAAACTTCAAATTAATCTGACTTTTTAATACTCCTAAGTATTATATATATGAGGGATCGTAGCCCGCACAGTACATAAACAAAGGTTGAATTAAAAATTCGATCTTTATTTCTCCTAATATTACATATATGAGGGATCGTAGCCTGCATAATATGTAAGTAAAGGTTGAATTAAAATAGTATCATAGGAACTACGATACAATTCACCTAGGGTTTTAATTCCATCTTCTATTTCCACTAATATGAATTACTTCAGGTGGGGTTCATGCACCCTAAAACTTAGCCGGACATCCTAAAACTAGAAGAAAACATGTTTTCAATGAACGAAAGCATTTTTACTAGCTATTAAAGATGAAGAATAATGAACTTACTACTAAAGCATTAACTACTGTAATGATTAAAGAACGAATGGGAATGAATTTAATTGAATTGCAATCTAGAATCAAAACTAGGGTTTTTTTGTTGTTTCTTCTCTAAGCTAATTACAAAGCTTCTCTAAAAATGAATTAGAAGCCCCTTTTTTCTGGGAGTTCTTTTAATATATATCCTACATAATTTACAAGATTTGGATTAAAGCAAAACTCTAAGAAGAAGAAGATCAAATAAAATCTCGAGCACCAGATTGATCCGGTCAAGATATACCAGACTGGTCCGATCAGTAATCGAACTGATTCATTTTCCAAACAAATCGTATTGGTCCACTAAACAAGTTGTTATGTAGTGATTTTAAGGGTCGGACCAATTCATTTTTTGGGATACCGGATTGGTCTGCTAAACGTCAATCTTTACAGTAACTTTGGGGCCCCGAACTAATCAATTTTTCTATTAAACCGGATTGGCCCGAGTTGTCTTCTCAGCTTCTCTTCAATTTCTCTTCAATATCTCATGATTTTCTAACATCTTCGGGTGTTCATAACTTTTAATCCAGAACTCAGATTGGGACGTCATTTCTTCCTACGTGTTCACAAATGCGAGATCTTCGACTTTTATTCCATTGACCGGATTCTTGGTAGAAATTATGCTTTTTCCCTTTTGATTCGTCTTCTTTCTTTTCTCTTTCTTCTTCCAGTTTCTTTCCTCCTTTCATGTAATAAATACCTGTGAAATTAATAAGAAGTCCACGAAACTAGGGGTACTTGTTAGATGAAATTGCTAGCCAAGATATGAGATAAACTAATTCATTTTACGTTGTTCGAGGTAATAAAAGCCTCTAAATTACGGGGTAAATTTGGAATAATTTATGCCTAATCAACTAACTTCTCCTTATTTTGTGGATTTATCATATCGATCTCGTAAGTAGTCGTCAATTTCTTCTACTCTTCCTAGTCATCCGAAGTGTAAAAGCATTCATTAGCCTATACTTAGTTCCCCTTGACTATACAAACTCAATAATGGGTAAGAAACTTCAAGCACTAGTGAATTTTAGAAGGAACAATCTCGAACTTCTTCAGCCCTACTCTTCAAAGTATGATGTTATACGTTGAGTGGACATTTTTATCTAGGATGAAAAAATGTATATTTTTTGTTCAACATGTTTTCCGGGCACCTACTATAACCTTTAATTCGCCCATGCCTAAAGGTTACCCCTTCTCACCTAAGAAATTGATTACTGGTTGATCACATAGTGCTAATTTGTTATCCCTAAGTCTCAGGCTTCTGAAAAAATTACATAACATCACATCGTGTGGGTATGAGATACAAGACAAATCATCTTTGTAAATCCAATAATAAGGTGATATTTTCTTACCTTCCTCGGATCGGTATCCATGCTACCTACCGAGTTGATTTGCCTGATGTGAGCATAAGATTTTTCTTCGTTGAGATGGGCCTCTCTTTTAGCAGCTTTGTCTCCTCCTCCAACATCATCACCGATGATAAAATGGCACCCAAAAGAGATCATCTTGACCTCCTTAATAGGCTACTATGGTTTCTCAGACAGATCCAGGTCATCATTCGAATCATCATCTCATCCCCTTTTATTAATGTCTATCGTTCTTCCAGAAGATTTTTATCGTCTTTTGACTTTACATTCTCCATCTTAACCAGTTTGGCCATCTTTATCCATGTACATGGAAATTTGCCCTCGCTTGATTAAGCATTTGATTTTATTCTTCAGAGCTATGCAGCTATCCGTGTTATGGTCATGGTCCTTATGGAACTCATAGTATTTTTTTCTTGACGATTTATAGAGGCTTTGAGCTTCTTGAGCCACCCCATATTTTTATTTACTTGGATCTCCTCAAGGATGTGATGTATGCCTATTATCAAAGGAGTGTAATCATTATATCTTTTGGGCTTCCTATTTTTTAATCCTTTTGATCATTATGTTCGGTATTCTTATTGGTGCAAGTCTTTGCATGACCTGATTTCTTGGTCGCCATCGCCTCTTCGGCATTTATGATTTTTCCCACCTTGACCAAGAGTTTTGTCATTATCATCAACGACTCTTTTGTTAGTTCCCATAATAGTTCTTTTGGCTATAATCCTCTCATCAACGTGGTTATGGAAGTTTTCTCATTATAATCCACCACCTCAAGCTTCTCGTTGTTGAAACAAGTAATAAACTCATGTGTGGTTCCGTCAGACTTTTTCCACATATTGAATAAATAGGCAACTCTCTTGACTGGATTGGCTTCAAATAAGAAGTAGCTAACAAAGAGGTCGGCCAGTTGTTTAAAAGTCAAAATTTACCCGCAGGGTAGGCTGTTATATGTGTGGATCATGTGATCACGCTGGACAATGCTCGATAATGAATTTCATCTGGAACTGAATATATATGAACAACATATTGATACTGCTCCACGTGAATTATTGGATAGATTTTTCCATTGTATCTTGGTGTAATGTCTGGCGGTCTGAATTTTTGCAGGTGTTTGGATAACCCACAATTGTTGCGGTGAAGGGGAACCCCTTCACAAAGTCTTTATGCAGCGGGTTCATAGATCTAGCAATTTTTCTAAAATAGTCCTCCAACTGCTAGATAGATCCCTTTAGAGCTGGTCTTCTTGCTCAGCTTTAACATCTCTTGTCTTGATTGATCGGCCTAGACTTTTATATAAGAACTCATCATGAGAAGTATTCTCGATTTGGGATGATATCCCTATGCTCATTTTGGACTTGGCAGAGAATTATTTTCTCCTGGTGTCAGATTGAGCCAATTCTTCCCGACGCTTGTTGCGTTCTGTGGGACCTGCTAGTTATTGGTCCCTTATTTTACATGGGGCCAAATGATAAAGTTTTGGACCTCTACTTAGCCTTTCCGTTATACTAGGACTTTCCTTGGAGAAGGAATTTTCATCATCATACCCAGTTGATCTATGAGAGGAAGTGGCCCCGGGGTGATATGACATGTATTCTCATTATCCATAATGCATGGATGCACTCCTTCTATCTCATAACCCTAGGTACAATCTTTTTGGGTTTTCTAGAGGATGAGCTTCGTAAGCATGACTCTTGCCTATGTAGGGGTGGAGGTAGCATTTATCCCTTCCTCTATAAGGTTCCTGTTTTGATCGGGGTGAAAGGATCCTCTCCAGACCTACTTTCTCCAGCTTGGAGCATCTACATCAGTTCTTTCATGCTTTCCTGCATTGCCACCTAGACCTTTTCTAGGCTCATTAAAATTCCTACTATGTCACCCATCCCCACAGGTGTGGAGGGTGGATGTGCTCCTATCGTGAAACTACTAATTGGGTTATCTGCCATTTCCCAGAATTTATAGGAGAATCATCAAATAAAGGGGGGAGTATTTCAGGAGTAAGGATGGTAGGAAACAACAATATCTTGTCAATTTCCCATAAACGGCGCCAATCTCTTATTGTCTAAAATTGGTCTATGGATTAATGGTATTATTTGGGGAATTCCAACAATAACAATAACAATAACAATAACAAATGACAAAATTATAACTGGAGGCTTGCTAAGTCAGGACGAACCGAGTGAGATGAGAGACAAATAAGGAAACTGGATATTTATGTGGTTTGACCCAATATGGTCCCCACATCCATAGGTGTAGTGTTTTTTCTCTGTATTTTACCGAGAAATACTATGAAAGATGAAAATACAAGGTTTGTAAGTTCTCTCCCTAGGGTTTTCTATAGCCGTCTAGTAGAATAATTCATTTTATATGGGATGGAGTGATATTTATAGGTAGTTATTAGTGAGATATTATAATGGGACAGGTAGAGTGCCTTTATAGGTCATGCACTTACACCTTCAAAATTTTGGGGGACGGATAATGATGAGTTTGTTACAAGACGATAAAGGTGGGATGGTGTGTAACTTCCTCACATGTATAAATATGATAAATGTGACTGCTGATATTTCTCCACGTGTGCATGTTGGCATGAGGATGGTGTTCACGTGGTTAATTATTGTCATTAATTAACACCGTATTAACAGTAGTGAGACAATTAATGAAATTTTTGGGTCAAGCACAATTTTACATGAGCCGACCTCAATGCCCTATCCCAGTAGATTGTATATCAGGCTAACCTCTCTTTCTTCCCTTAATGAGGATGCGTGTCACCTCCTGATGGGCCCAAAAAGTGTATTATAGTTATGGTATAACATGTACATATATGTAATTATGGTTTGTAAATTCGTACATAATTAATTAGTGTTATTTACTTATCTGTTAACATTTTTCTTCTTCTTGAAACTGTACTTTTGTTAAAAAAAATTCTTTTCTTTTCACGTGCCTGTGAAATTGGAGAACAATTATTGAAGTTCATATAATTATAACTGCTTTATTTATTCAGGAAATGTTACTTTTCTTTCATATAAACTAGTCTTATATATATATATATATATATATATATATATATATATATGTGTGTGTGTGTGTGTGTGTGTGTGTGTGTGTGTGTGTGTGTCTATTGTGTTGAGTATGTGAACATACCATACTCGAGGTGGGGGTATCGATTGGGGATGCATTCCCGATCGGGACTGTAATGATGACACCGAACATAGTGGAGGCCATAAATTAGATCAAACGACAGGGGTGTCATCCATTCATGGGGAGAGAAGGCCAGTTGTTTGGAGACATTGGTCGGGTTAGTTATGGTCCCGTCAGTGTTATTACTTTGCAGTGATCATCTTATCGCTTATATGTGTGTTTTTCTTTAGTTCATTATGGACGGACTCTTACGGACTAAACAATAGAAGGAAGATATTTTCCCCAAAGGGAGTGGCCTTCACGTGAGGTAATAAATAATGAGAAATAATATAATATAGCCTAGTGATGGACAATTAATACTGAACCCTATGTCATGTTAAATAAATTATGTGAGTTACTTGCATTTTCCTTATGGGTGACATTCTGAGGGTTAGTACTTGGGTCGTATTCTTACACGTGTGATTACTTATATTATTATTCCAGGATATATAATTGTTGTTTATCCGTTATGGAAGTCCAGAGAAGAACACGTTTACTTCAAATACGTTTGTTGATACCAAAATCAATATGCTGATGTGGACGAATCATACGAAGACACTTGTCAATCTACGTGGTACAATAACAACGAGGAAGTTCATTTCCCCGACCAACTCATGTTCTCTCCGAGCAACGAGGATATATCGAGGAACTTCATCACTCCGAGGTACTCTAGCGCTCCGAGGAACTCCTGAGCAACGAGTAACTAAGGCGGTCCGAGCTGCATCTCGGCCGTAGTATTAATTACCAGATAGACGACAGTTTAACTATTCATTGAATGTGTATAATCTTGACACACACGCTGCATTAAATGTATTACCCTTTCATGTGTATATCATTTAATGAATCGACCCTTTCATGTACAACCTCAAGGCTATAAATACCTTGTATCATCCTCATGCAAAGGGAGGGGAATTTCTTAACTGAACTTGTAATCGAGAATTCCCAAACACTCAGCAATAATATAACAGTGGACGTAGGCCATTCTTATAAGGCTGAACCACTTTAAAAATCTTTGTCTCATTTTATTTATCTGTGGTTGAATAATTAGAGTGATCTAATTTTTTACATCAACAGATTGGCACCGTCTGTGGGAAACGACTGTTGCTATCATTTTTCACCAAAAATCATTTATCATCAATGGCAGATAATCCAGAATCCAGTAATCGAAATGCTGGAAATACTGAAAATCCTCCAAATCCATCTGCACCTCCAGATCTGGCTGGAATTATGACGAATCTGGCTGAAGGACAAACCGCCATGCAAGAAACAATGAGGCAACTCATTTAAACTCTTCACGGCGGTGCACCTACCCATTCAAGGCAAAGGAGTGATCGTGGGCAATCACGATCCAGGCGTACTGGGTCATATCGTAATGAAGAATCTAATGATTTTTCTTATCAACCTGGGCGAACTTCATCGATACGGGCTACGGATACGAATCAACATATCACCCTCTATCCGGAGAGAACTAGCGCCCTGGAAAGATTAAGCAGGGTATCTCCTTTCAGTTGGTTAGGACCAAGGAGAAATATGAGTCCACCTAGAGCCCCATCGAGAAGCTTTCGACCACCATCAGGTTTGAGAGAAGGATCAGCACAATCACGACCAGCTACTCGTCGAGATAGATCTCAGGAAGCTACGTCAGAACAATCAATTGCTCGGACTAAGCATCTCGAGGAAGGAAATGAAGCATGGAAAGGTTCCATTCAGCGATTGGAGGATAGACTTGGAGAAATGGTTAAAGAAAGGAATCCCTTACAGAGAACTTTTATTCAAGGGACACCTTTTGTGCAGGCCATTGTGAATTTTCCTACACCATCAAAATTCAAAGCACCTGTAGTGACCCCTAAATATGATGGAAAGACAGATCATGTTCTTCATATAGAACAATACCAAGCTGCTGCCGATATATATGCTGTCCCCGACGAGATGAGGTGTAGAGCATTCTCGGGAACTCTTACTGGATCTGCACAGATATGGTACAACAATCTTCCTCGGGGTAAGATTTCGACTTTTATTCAGTTAGCCGAGTTGTTCATTGATAATTTCTATTTTGGAGCAAAGCCGGTAAAGCGAGTAGCGCACTTGTTAAGTGTTAGACAAAAATCAGGTGAGAGTACTAGAGATTACATAACTCGTTTCAATAACGAGAAGTTGGAAGTCATAGATTACGAAGAAAAGACAGCGATCACTGCTTTGATGAGTGGATTGCTACCTAACAAGTTATATTATACTTTGGCCAAAGATCCACCTAAAACTATGTCGGAGTTGATGGCAAAAGCGGCCAAAATCATGAATGCCGAGGAAGCTATGGCTGCAAAGAAGAATATGGATAAAGAAACCAAGGTTGAGGTTGACAAATCTGAGAAGAAAGAGAAAAAAGGAAATGGTGGTGACAAGCATTCCAAGAATAATAGGACGTCATGGGAAGTCCTGAAGAAATATGATAATTATACTCCATTGAAGATGGGTATTAATCATGTTTTAGAAGAAATCAAGAATAACGAAGAAATCAAGTGGCCAGATAAACTGAGGACCAATCCTGAACTGAGGAATAGGGCCAAATATTGTGAGTTCCATAAAGATCATGGCCATACGACCAAAAATTGCATAGCCCTTCAGAACGAGATTGAAATGCTCATCCGAAGAGGAAAGTTGTCAAAGTATGTAGATCGCAGAGGTGAAAGGAAGAATGATGATAGAACCAGAGATCGTTCCAGATCTCCTCGTCGAACGGAGGAGAAAAAGAAAAGAGATCATGAGGATGATCCAGATGAAGACCCCGATCTTCTAAAGAAGCCAAGACAGCCTGAACGAGAGGTATTTTCCATACGTTTTGGGTCATTTGATTGTAATGTTATTACAGGAGGAGATGCTGGAGGGGGAGACCTTACTGCAGAAAGAAAGGCCTATCTCGGAGAGGCTCAAGCCTGCTCATATATTCAACGAATAAATCTTACCGAGGATGATCGTCCGAGGAAGGTAAATAAAGAGAAGCTAGTTATTGGTTTTTCAAAAAACGATTTGGCCGGTGTTCTTTACCCTCACGACGATCCCTTGGTGATCAAAATGAGGATGAAAGATGTGGTGATTTCAAGGGTGTTGGTGGACAATGGTAGTTCGGCAGACATCATGTACTATTCATGTTTTGATAGCTTGAATTTGAAATTATCTCAATTGGAACCTTATCACAGACCCCTTCTGGGTTTTGCTGGCGAGAAAGTTTTTCCACTTGGGACGATCAAGTTGGACATATTCATTGGAACTTGGCCTGCTTGTCGAATAGAAAGAATACGCTTCTTTAAGATGGATAAGAATGTGCAGTCAGCCTACAACATCATCATGGGAAGAGTTGGTTTGAAGAAGTTCGAAGCAGTTCCATCTACAGTGCATCAATGCTTAAAATTCCCAACAAACTTCGAAGTAGGAGTTGTAAAAGGTGATCAAAAAATAGCTCGGGAATGCTATTATTCATCTGCCGAGCAAGAGGAGCTTGAGGAATCAAGGAAAAAGACTATTACCTACCAGGTAGAGGAAGGTACATAAATTGAAACTCTGATCCCAGGGATGAATCCCAACTTGTAAAAGGACAGGTGGTAGAATTTACAGAAAATGTTATTCTGGACGAGGAGCACCCTAAACGAGTAACCCAAATAGGCTCGACGTTGGATGCTTCAATAAAACAAGAGTTGATAATGTTCTTAAGAAACAGGAAGAAAACTTTCGCATGGAGTCATGAGGACATGCCAGGAATAGATCCAAACTTCTTATGTCACGAACTCAATGTGAATAAGGAGATCAAGCCTGTAAAGCAAAGAAGAAGGGTATTTAGCCCCCAGAAGAATCAAGCCATACAAGAGGAGGTCGAGAAGCTCTAGAAAGCCCAATTCATTGAAGATGTGAAATATCCAGAGTGGCTGGCAAATGTGGTGATGGTAAAGAAGAAGAACAATAAATGGAGAATGTGTGTTGATTTCACTGATCTCAACAAGGCATGCCCAAAAGATCATTTTCCATTGCCCAGAATTTACCAACTAGTGGATGCTACCTCGGGACATGAGCTGCTCAGTTTCATGGATGCGTACTCTGGTTACAACCAGATCAAGATGAAACCTGAAGACAGGGAAAGTACTTCCTTTATTACCCCTAGGGGAACTTATTGCTATAATGTTATGCCTTTTGGTTTGAAAAATGCAGGAGCGACATACCAGCGGCTGATGAACAAAGTCTTCACCGAACAAATCAGTTGTAACATGGAAGTCTATGTCGATGATATGCTGACAAAAAGCAAGAAAGCTGCAAATCATTTAGTTGACTTAGCTCAGACATTTGATCAACTGGATAAATACCAGATGAAACTCAACCCGACGAAGTGCACATTTGGAGTACGAGAAGGAATGTTTCTCGGATACATTGTCAACCAGCGAGGCATTGAAGCAAATCCAGATAAGATCAAAGCTCTTTTAGGGTTGTGATCTCCAACAACAAAGAAAGAAGTGCATAGTCTTACAGGACGAGTTGCAGCGCTCAACAGATTTGTATCCCGAGCAACTGACAAATGCCTCCCATTCTTTAAAACACTTTGAAAAACTTTTGAGTGGACTGATGAATGTGAAAAGGCCTTTCAAGACTTGAAAAAGTATTTGGGAGCACCTCCATTGTTGTCCAGGCCAATAATAGGAGAGAAGTTGTACTTATATTTGGCGGTATCAGAGAATGCAGTTAGCTCAGCATTGATTAGATTGGAGAATGGAGTTCAGAAACCCATCTATTACACAAGTAAGGCTTTTCGAGGTGTAGAAATCAGATATCCAAAGCTAGAAAAATTGGCATTGGCATTAATTGAAGCAAGTAGAAGAATGAGGCCATATTTCCAGGCCCATACAATCGTCGTATATACCGACATGCCATTGAGGCAAGCCCTTCACAAGCCAGAAAAATCAGGAAGACTGATGTATTGGGCAATAGAACTCGGTGAATATGATATTGTGTATGAACCCAGATCATCATTAAAAGGGCAAGCTGTAGCAGATTTTATAGCAGAGTTTACATACCCTGATACCCTCAAGGAGCAAAAGGTGCTCGCTGACCAACCTGTGGATATTACAGGATCAACAGACATAAACCCAGACCAACTTCGGATGGTAAAAGGGCTTATGGATGAAGACAGATCATCAACTTCGAGCTCAGACCAGCTCTAGTTGGTAAAAGAACGAGAAAAGATGGTCGACGAGGAGCGAAAAGTGTTAAGGGAGGACGGAAAGAAGCAACAAATATTTCACCGAGGAACCCTGTCAGATAAGGAATTTGAAGACGGGTTACCCATATGGAGATTATATGTAGATGGCTCATCTTGCACAGCAAGTTGCGGCGCAGGAATTGTTTTGAGCACCCCAGACGAGATTGACCTGGAATATGCTTTACGATTCCAATTCAAAGCCTCTAATAATGAAGCTGAGTATGAGGCCATGATAGCAGGTTTAAACTTAGCAAAAGTTATGGAAGCACGACAAGTAATTGTATTCAGTGATTCTCAATTAATTGTAAATCAGATGACAGGAACATATGCAGTTAAAGGAGATTTAATGGCAAAGTACCATGCAAAGGTGATGGAGTTACTGATAGAATTTGATGCCATTCAATTGGTGAGAATACCGAGGATGGAGAATGTACAAGCAGACGCACTGGCCCGACTAGCATCAGCTACTCGTACCGAGCTGCGAAGAACGATACCAATTGAAGTATTGGAAAGTCGGAGCATAGATGAAAACTTGACGATGAATGTTATTACCCTTGATTTAGGACCATCTTGGATGGATCCCATCAGGAAATATATTGAAGAGGGAGGATTGCCTGAGGATAAGCTCGCTGCCAAAAAATTGAAGTATAAAGCTGCTCGGTATGTATTAACTAATGGTATTTTATATAGACGAGGAATTATGGCAGGTTTGCAGAGATGTGTACATCCCTCCGAGGTGAAAGAATTGATTGAAGAAATCCATGAAGGGTCTTGTGGAGCTCATGTAGCAGGTCGAACGCTTTTACAAAGGGTAATGACTCAAGGATACTATTGGCCAACGATGAGGGCTAATTGTATAGCCTATGCTAAGAAATGTGACAAGTGTCAACGTTTTTCCTCTATCCGACGAACTCCACAAGCATTATTGACACCCATAACTTCCCCTTGGCCATTCTCCATGTGGGGAATTGATTTGGTGGGACCATTGCCAACCACCCGAGGAAGATTCAAGTACCTCGTCGTCGCAGTAGACTATTTTACTAAATGGGTAGAAGCTGAACCCCTCATTGACATGACGTACGAGAAGGTATACCAGTTCGTTTGGAAGAATATAATCTGTCGATATGGTCTTCCTCATGCCTTCATCACAGACCATGGAACCCAATTTGATAACGAGGAATTTGCTGCTTATTGTCATCAATCGAACATTTTGAAGGTCCATTCAGCACCAGGCCATCCTCAAAGCAATGGACAGACTGAAGTGACGAATAGAACACTGCTAAATGGTTTGAAGAAAAGGCTAAGTGAAGCTAAAGCTAACTGGATTAACGAGCTACAATCCGTATTGTGGGCTTACCGAACAACTCCCCGAGCAGCGACTGGAGAATTACCGTATATGCTGGCATTTGGAAGTGAGGCTGTAATACCTGCCGAGTTAGGTCTCCCAACACATAGAGTGCTGAATTTCAATTCCCCAGTCAGCGACTTGATGAGAAGACTGGATTTGGATATGCTCGAGGAAGTCAGAGAAGAGGCAACCATTAGGAATGCTGCTTATCAACAACGAACAGCTATTTTCTACAACAAAAGGGTGAGGAAATGCGATTTAAAAGAAGGAGATTATGTGCTAAAGAAGGTAATTCAGAAACACAATAAATTAGAGGCAAACTGGCATGGGCCTTACTGAGTTACAGAAGTTGTTCGACCAGGAACTTACCGAATAGCAACTTTAGAAGGAGAAGAATTCAAGAATGCTTGGAATGCTGAACACCTTCGCAAGTATTATCAATGATGTAAAATGTACAACGGGTTCATCAATATGAATAAAACGATGATGTTTTCACCATTTTCCTCTCCTTTGTTTGAAAGTTTTTCGGGGAATACTAGTGTTGTACACTACGTTGCTCGACAGCAAAAAGAAGACAAATAGTTCGAAAGAACCAAAAAATATACTCCTTTGGTTAGGAGGCGTACACTAGCGTGACCAACTAAGGTTGGTAAGATAACTAGTGGACAAATAGTTCGAAAGAACCAAAAAATATACTCCTTTGGTTAGGAGGCGTACACTAGCGTGACCAACTAAGGTTGGTAAGATAACTAGTGGACAGATAGTTCGAAAGAACCAAAAAATATACTCCTTTGGTTAGGAGGCGTACACTAGCGTGACCAACTAAGGTTGGTAAGATAACTAGTGGACAAGATAGTTCGAAAGAACCTGATAATTCAATAATCAACTACGGTTGAGGGAAGAACAATATCATTTGATTTCAAAATAAGCCAACAAGTTGGTCGGAAGGTAAAATCATTCCAGAAAATACAAAGAATTCCAAACTGAACCAAGTATAGTTGGTTGGTGATCAACTATAGTTGGTCGACAAGGATAAATTATCGACCATGGTTGGTCGGATACATTTTAGGAAAAAGATTACCAAGTATGGTTGGTCGGGGATAAAAACCCATCAACTGTAGTTGGTCGACAAGCACAATTTAACAACCTTGGTTGGTTGGAAACAGTTTAAACATTTTATACTCATTACTTTATTATTAAGTGATTGAGCAGCATTGATACTTGTAATTTTGATTACTAAGTTGGTTGATGAACAACATCATATTGTTATCTTTTTAACAGATACATATACACAAATGTAAAAATGTTTGATAAACACAAGACAATCGCAATACAAATTTGCAAACAGAAAATGAAATCCTTTCATTAAGATAAAAATGTATTACAAGCTATACATATGTGCTAATTATTACATTGAAAAACCTATTCTATTGGTTTCTTTCCTTTAGCTTTTGAAACAGGTTCCTCGCCGGCAGGAGGATCTTCTAAGCAAAGAGGAGAATTGATGAAATTAATATCTCTGAGCATTCTGACGTTCATCACAGAAGGTGTATCCAAGAGATGCTCTGGACGAGATAATTCAGTCTGAGAATGAAGACTATAGTCACCGAGATATTTTGAAATTAAACTCCGAGGAATGGAACGAGCTGGGATCCATTACATGTCCAATTTGAAAGGTGGCACAGGCAAATCTAGTAACCCCGGAGCATGATAATCCCATAAAAAATGCCCTTGCTCCAATTTCAGTACACCCAGGGCGTTCAACCACCCCTGCTTATAAAATTCATTATTGGCATGTTCAATCCGAGCATCTAAATGAACAAGGGCTTCATTGTATCCTGCCATCCAAAATTCCCTGGGTTGTTTATGGAATTGGAAGGTTAATCTATCCAATTGTTCGAGAAGGCTCCTGGCAAAAACATCTTTATCATTCAAAGCAAACTTCGTTGTAGTAAGTTGATCTTCCAAAGATAGATTTTTCTTGGACATTTCAGATAAAGCCCGATCTTTGGCGTTTAATTAGTATGCTTGAGTTTCCAAAGTAGATTGAGTGCGAGCCTCTTCAACATTGCGGCTAAGAACTCTTGATCGACTCCGAGCAGCGACTGGAGAACTTTGCTCCTCGGCAACATTTTGAACAGACCTTCCTCGCCCACGAGAACCTCTTCCTCGTCCCCGAGTGACACGACTCAGAATGTGTCTCTAAGGTGTGTACTCTCTAGGCTCAAGTGCAAGCCTGTCATTCAAGTAATAATCCGACAAGTCGGGTATCGATCCTCAGGGAAAAAGGACAACGGAGTTGTGACGACGGGATAAGATTGAAGAATCCTAGCGATGACTCTAAGAAGAAAAGAAAAAGATTGATTTGGCTTTTTGGGATTGGTTAAACTAAATGCAATTATGGAATTATGATGAAATATGCAACTAACTAAATTATCTAGATTAAGAATGAAGGATTAAATTGAAACTTTTAACTAAATGATGAGAAAACAGGATGGGAATACAATCCCCCAACCCTAGTGTAATGCAGTGACAACGTCAATCATAAATTTATCCAATTAATTCAAACCCGGAATTTAGTACTCCCAAGCATTATGTATACGAGGTTCAAGCCCGCGTCATACATAATCCGAGGATGAGTAAATCGGTATCGCGGTAATTACACTCAAATTGTACTCTAAATCATCACGAGTACCCATAGGCAAACGAGATATAAAGATCTACAATTCTTATGAAATTACGCGATACGATTTCAATTAATCATTAAATTCAGCGGATCGACGTTATACACATGCACTAACACATCAGGTTGGGTTCATGCATCCCAACCTTGAAAAACCTAGCCGGACATGTTAAATTGACTAATGCATGAAATAATGACGTTGCATGTGTAGGAATTCATGATGAAACTGACTAGAAACATGTAACTACGTATTATGAATGCAGAAATAAATTGAATCAATTAGAAAAACTAAGCACGCAAGAACAATAATAAGGAACAAGAATTTTGAATTAAAACTGGTAAAAACAAACCCGAAACAATGAATTCTTGAAGTAATTTGTGCCCTTGATGTTCCTAGATATTTCTCTCCTTTTGTTCTCTCAAAAACTCTCTAAAAATAACCCTAAAAGCTGCTCCTAGGTTGATACCTCCGTCCCCCACAAGTTTGGAGTCTTAAAAACCTCATAGGAGACTTGGAGACCAATCAGAATAAAACACAAAATTCGCGTGTCAGGTACATGCGAACCGGTTCGGAGGTACAGCGAACCGGTTCGCCCCTCCGAACTGGTTCGGGGTGGGGTTCGCATGTACCAGCCTGGCCTTGCTCTCAACACTTAGATTTTTTTCTGGTTTTTCTCTTCTTTTCTTGGATTTTTCTTCAACTTCAACTGAGCATAACTTTTCAACCGTAGCTCGGATTTGGGTGCCGTTTCATCCAGTGTTCTCGTTATTCCAAGATCTTCAACTTCCCAGTTGACTTCTTCTTCCGGATCGGGCTTCATAATTACCGACATGCCCTTGAACTTGCCTTCTTAGCTTTTCTTGCACAGTCTTGTTTCCTCCTTTGCACTGCTTGCATAATTAACCTGTAAAACCAATAGGAGAAGCACGAAACACGCAATACTCGCCAAGAAGGTTAGAAGCATAAAAGTGAATCAAATCCATATATGTTACATCATTCGGGTTCACAAAAGTACCGAAATTAGGGGGATAAATATACAATATTTATGCCCAATCAAACCCCCCTAACTTAGAACTTTGCGCGTCCCGAGCAATGTAAAAGAACGAAAGTAAGAGTTAAGGACATTTCAAGGACTTTATTGGGATAGAATACCACTTTCGCGGGCAAGCGATTGCATTTAGCGTATGCAACAAGCCTTTAAACCTCTAGGTTACCCTAGTAGGACGAGTTGTGTCTCGTGAGGGTTTGCAGTGAATATACCCACAAAATTCGACTCAAAGAAAATTCAAAATATGCAAAAATTGTACAATTCAAACTTTTCCATAAAATAGTCATCATCAAGTCATATTTACAAGTCTCAAACCGTAGTGTGTGTGTGCGAAGCCGAAAATATAACCGCCAATTTCCATCAATTGATCATTACGTTACTTATCCGAAAATTCGTTTTGATTTCAATTTCTCACGGAATGCTCTCACAAACGAATCTCTCGAATTATGGCTATTCTCTCGGCATGCGTGATATAAAGAGTAAATGTAATGGAAGCAAATACACGCATGCAATAAGAAAGACGGAAATTTTATGGTGAAGGGATCTCTTCAACGGATTACGGTTTTAAAAACGGGAACATCGCCTCTATTTCGCGCATTTAACCTCTTATATTATCTTTTGGTGTATTAACTCTCCACGCGGTACTCAATTTACGCAATTTGGACTCGGTTAGGACTTTTTCGGGTTATAGGGTGTATAGGGTAAAATGAAGGAGGTATGGAAGGTTGGAATTGGAAAAGTCATTCGTGATGTCCGTTTGTGCATTTTCCGGGCTATTGCTCATTTTTTTTTTTTTCTATTTTTGTTGAGCATTCTTCTATTTTTTTTTTCTTGCCCCTTTTTGTTGCACTTTTCGGACTTAAATTCTGAATTTTTTCATTTTTCGCAATTCCGGGCTATTTTGGATTTTTCGGGTTGTCAAACGAAAGGGAAAATTATTTGGCTCAATTTGGGTTGCAAAGGGTAATTTTTCGCTACTTTTTCTGGCCAATATTTTTGGGGTGACAAACGATGGCCTACTTCATTGTCCAAAATGCCAATTGCGTTACCATATGCGTTTCGAGATGAATTTAAGTTTAGAGACTAATTTGGCACGATTTTCAAGGCAATATTGCACACATTTTTCAAAACCGATCAAAATGAAAGAATTGAGATCCTTGAAAACTTATTAAGCGCTAAAAAGAACTTTGAGTTAACCATTAACTCGGATTGATTTCAAATCTCGCAAAACGTGATAGGCTCGAATCTTACCGGGTTTTGTTAATCTCCACATTTATTTGTTAAGTCGTCAATTTTCGCACAATTTCCATCTTTGGTCAATTTCGGCCTTGTGTATGTTGGGTGTTTACAATTTGAGACTCCAATTTGACTTTTAATGATATTTTTGAAAAATTTGAATTCCAATTTTTATTTATTTTGAACAAAAATATTTTTGGATTTTTCAAATTTTTATGATTTTTTTGGAAATTTTGGGCATTTTTGAAAATTTGTGAAGTTTTAGAAATACGCACTTTTGACCCCCCCTAACTTAGACTTTTGCATTGTCCTCAAGCAAAAAGGACTAAAATCTAACTTAAGGCAATTAAAAAGTGCGGAAAAATAAAACAAACAAATATGAAAAAAAATGCAAGATTGTATAATAACAAAAAGAAGCCTGTGTTACATAAAAAAAAAGGAAAAAACAACTGTGAACAATGTGAAAGCCCTACCACCACTAACAATTAAACCAAAAGATAAAGACAATAAAAGCTCATGGGGGAGGTGGGTGGGAGGAGCTCGGTGCATTCGGGTCATATGGGTCATAAAAGAAGGGGGGAGGAGGACCACCAAAGTTGAGCTGGTGAAGGTGGACTTGGAGTTGATACATCATCCGGGTGTCCCTCCGGTAAGCCGCTTGATCTTGATTGTATTGGTTGATGAACCCGTCGAGACGGGACTCCACCGCTGAAAGGCGCCTATCGAAGTTTGCCCCAGGAGCTCGAAATCGGAATCCTCCTCATCATCCTCAATTTCTTCCTCGTCTACATCCATCATCGGGTCATCGGGAGCTTCCTCGGCCACGTCCTCCTCGTGAATAGGACGGTCGGGGTGAGCCATGCGCATTTGGCGCTCACTTCGAGTTGTGGACGTGTCGCCTACGGGGCGAGGAAGTCGAATTTGGTTTCCGGGTTCATCCACTCCCGCATCCATCAAGAGCTCAGTAATGAAACGGGCGTATGGGAGTGCCACCTTGCCAGTTTCGTCATAGGCTGCATTGAGGATATCCGCGTAGAAGACTTGGGCAAGGTTGATGGTGCTCTCGGGGTCCAAAAATAGTAGAGGAAATTGGCGTGACGGGACCGGACCACCGAGTCATTGGTGGTTTGGTGGATGGCACCACAAACAATGATGTGAGTGAAGCGGACCGTGGCGGCCAATCCACCAATGGGGAAGGTTTCGCGTGTCCATTCCGCCTCGGGTGCCATGCGGGCAATGCATTCGTCTTTTGTGTGTGGGGCACCATTGTTGGGGTATTGAAAGGGCACGGGGAGGATCACCCCTTTGGCACGCATTTTGCGTGCAATAAGAGCTGCCGAGAAGGGAATAGTGATACCGTCGAGATAAGCCTCGTGAAGTGTGGAAGATTTGCGAACCAAGGTCGCATATAATTGACGAATGGCGGTATAAAAAATGTTATTGCACGTAGGGGCGAGGAAAGAGCACCACCCACGGCGGTCAAAAAGGGCGGTGACTTCGCCCGGAAAGGGTGTTCCAATCCACGAAGCGCTCGATGTGAATGGCGCGCGTGGCGGAGAAGTAGATCTCGGACCAATGGCGTTCTTGGACGCATCGGAATACCCCCCTGCCCGGGTCATCAATTATGGTGGTCTCATCATATTTCTTTGGGTGGGGAGCGGGGCGGCGCGGCATTTTGATGGAAAAGAGGGAGAGAGAGGGAGAAAATATGGGAGAAAATATGGGAGAGGAGAGAGTGAGGGAGAATGTTTTGGTGTGAAAAATGGAGGAGGGGTGGGATGTATTTATAGGTGTGAAGGGGTGTGTTTTTGGTGGGAAATATGAAAGGTTGTGAAGGAGAGGGTGGAGGGAGTGAATTGGGATGAATTTGGGAAGGAGGGAAGGATTTGGAGGGAAGAAAAACGAAGGGGGAAGAAGGGGAAAAGAATGGAGGGAAAGGGAATGAACTTGGAGAAAAGGGGAGAAGAACCTGACAGGTACATGCGAACCGGTTCGGGGGTACAGCGAACCGGTTCGCCCCTCCGAACCGGTTCGGAGGTACAGCGAACCGGTTCGGGGGTACCAAGCTGGTCCAATCGCTGAAATTCACTCTTCTCTCCATTTCTAAGTGCTCTCTCATCCCCTAACTTGTGCATAATGCCCCTAAAAACCTTATAGACCCTCGGGCTCTCAAAAACTTCCTCGAATACGACCTCGAAAAGCGTACTAGCACCCTCGAAAAACGTGCTAACCTATCTCTCATGCAACGCAGGCTCCGGACTCCTAACTAACCTATTTACACACGACTATTTTACACACAAAATCACCCCATACGCGTCGGGGGTGCGACGACCTCACTTGCTTAGCTCAATTGACCCCGTAAACAGGGTCCGATAACCAAATCGTGTCGACCTCATCCACAAACGCCTCTAGGTATGGCTTTAGGCGTTGACCATTTACCTTGAACGTGTTTTCCCCTTTTAAATCGTTTAGTTCCACAGCTCCATGGGGAAACACGTTCTTTACGACGAACGGGCCAGACCATCGTGACCGCAGCTTGCCTGGAAAGAGGTGGAGCCGAGAGTTGTATAGAAGAACTTTTTACCCGGGATGAAACTCTTTTCTTCGAATGATGCTATCATGAGCAAGTTTCATCCTCTCCTTTGAAATTTTAGCATTCTCATACGCATCATTGCGTAGTTCTTCTAACTCAATCAATTGTAGCTTACGGGCTTCACCGGCCTTGTCCAAGGCATAGTTCAATTGCTTAATTGCCCAATACGCTTTGTGTTCGAGCTCAACAGGAAGATGACAAGGTTTTCCATACACAAAACGGAAAGGGGACATTCCAAGTTGATTTTTAAACGCGGTACGATAGGCCCAAAGTGCATCGGTCAATCTAAGGGACCAATCTTTCCGGGTAGGATTGACGGTCTTTTCAAGAATGTTCTTGATCTCCCGATTCGCTAGCTCGGCCTGCCCATTCATTTGTGGGTGATATGTCATCCCAACCTTGTGGACGACCCCATACTTTCTCATGAGCTTCTCAAATGGCCTATTGCAAAAGTGTGTGCCATTATCGCTAATTATCGCTTTCGGTGCTCCGAAGCGAGAAAGTATGTGTTCCTGTAGAAACTTTATCACCACTTTGTTGTCATTAGTCTTAGTAGCTATAGCTTCTACCCATTTAGAAACGTAGTCTACCGCGACTAGGATGTATAGGAAACCAAAGGATGGGGGAAAGGGACCCATGAAGTCAATACCCCAACAATCGAATATCTCAATGATGAGTATGGGGGTAAGGGGCATCATGTCGCGTCGAGAAATGGCTCCCATTCGTTGGCACCTATTACATGACTTGCAAGCGTCATTTGCATCCCGGAAGATTGTGGGCCAATAGAGGCCGCATTGCAGAATTTTAGCGGCCGTCTTTTTCACCGAGAAGTGGCCTCCACATGCTTCCGAATGACAAAACTGGATGACCTTTGGAATCTCGTCATCCGGTACACATCGTCGGATGATTTGGTCGGCGCAATATTTAAAAAGGAAGGGATCATCGTAAAAGAACATGCGCGACCAATTAAGAAACCTCTTCTTATCTTGCGGTGTCCAATCGGGAGGGACGACTCCCGTGACTAGATAGTTTACTATGTCCGCAAACCAGGGATAGGAAGAGGTGGCAAATAGTTGCTCATCCGGAAAGTGCTCGTCTATGGGTATGGGATCACTAGGTACGTCGGACGAGAGCCGAGATAAGTGGTCGGCCACGACGTTTTCTACTCCTTTCTTGTCTTTGATGGAGAGATTAAACTCTTGTAGGAGTAGGATCCACCTTATGAGGCGCGGCTTGGCGTCTTTCTTCGCGAGTAGATATTTTAAAGCCGCGTGGTCGGTGAAGACAGTGATAGGAGAACCAATGAGATACGATCTGAACTTATCAAGAGCAAAGATTACCGCTAGCAACTCCTTCTCCGTGGTAGAGTAGTTGAGTTGAGGTCCGGCAAGCGTCCGACTAGCGTAGTAGATGACATGAGCTTGCTTATCTTTACGTTGGCCCAAAACGGCTCCAATTGCGTAATCGCTTGCATCACACATAAGTTCGAACGGTAGGGACCAATTCGGAACTTGCATGATGGGAGCGGACACGAGCATGTTCTTTAATTTATCAAAGGAGCTTTGGCATGCCTCGGTCCACTCAAACGGGTTATCCTTCATGAGAAGGTTGCTTAAGGGTCTAGCGATAGCGCTAAAGTCCTTAATGAACCTTCGATAAAACCCGGCGTGACCCAAGAATGAGCGCACGTCTTTAAGCGATCTCGGTGGGGCAAGGTCAGCTATGACATCTATCTTAGCCCTATCAACCTCTATGCCCTTGGATGATACTATGTGACCAAGAACTATTCCCTCAGTGACCATGAAATGGCACTTCTCCCAATTCAGCACTAAGTTCTTGTCCACACACCGGGTAAGTACTTTTTCCAATTTTTCTAAACAATGATCGAAAGAGGTGCCAAAAATGCTGAAATCGTCCATGAACACCTCGAGTCCTCTCTCGACCATGTCGCTAAATAAGCTCAACATGCACCTTTGAAAGGTCGCGGGTGCATTACACAAGCCAAATGGCATACGTTTGTAGGCAAACGTACCAAAAGGGCAAGTGAAAGTCGTCTTCTCTTGGTCAAGTACATCTACCTCAATTTGGTTATATCCGGAATAACCATCAAGGAAGCAATAATAAGGGTGGCCCGCAACTCTCTCAAGCATTTGATCAATGAATGGCAAGGGGAAATGGTCTTTTCTTGTTCCCGCATTGAGTTTCCGGTAATCAATGCAAACACGCCAACCGGTGGTGGTGCGTTGGGGAACAAGCTCTCCCTTGGTATTCTCAATCACAGTTATACCCAACTTCTTCGGGACGACTTGAATAGGGCTCACCCATTTGCTATCCGAGATTGGGTAGATAATCCCGGCATCCAATAGTTTGATGATCTCGGTTCTCACAACTTCTTTCATATTGGGATTCAGTCTTCTTTGCATTTCTCTAGAGGGCTTGACATCCTCTTCGAGATGAATCTTGTGGGTGCAAATCAAAGGACTTATCCCCTTCAAATCAGCTATACACCAACCAAAAGCACCCTGGTGCTTCCTCAGAATTCTCATCAATTTGCCCTCCTGCCCTTCGTCTAGGCTAGAGGAGATAACAACAGGAAATGTCTCATCCTCTCCTAGGTATGCATATTTGATATGGGAGGGGAGTTTCTTTAATTCGAGGGTTGGAAATTTTTCACTGGAAGGAGCCATATGTGTATCCCTCGGAGGTAGTTCCTCGAATCTAGAAACCCAATCAATCTCTCTCACGTCCTCGTCCGACGCACTCTCATCGAGTAGTTCTCTCAACCTTCCAACATCCCTCTCGAAGTGGGTAGACGTCCCCTCACACTCATAGCTCGTCGCTAAACATGACTCTAAGGCGTCGCCACAAAAAGTTTCTTCGAAGTACTCTTCTACTACCTCATCTATGAGGCTCACCGCGTGAAGATCATCTTCCTCCTCTGCATTTTGGGCTATGTGGAAGATGTTGGTTTCCAAGGTCATGTTCCCAAAGGTGAGCTGCATTCGCCCATTTCTTGTGTTGATGATTGCATTAGCTGTAGCTAAGAAAGGGCGACCAAGGATGATGGGAACATGGTTTCTTGAGTTAAAGGAGGGCTCCGTGTCCCAAATGACAAAGTCTACCGGGAAGTAGAAAGTGTCCACTTGGACGATCACGTCCTCGACTATGCCTCGTGGAATCTTCACTGATCGATCCGCCAATTGGAGAGTGACCTTTGTGGGCTTGAGGTCGCCCAAGTCAAGTTGCCTATAAATGGAGTAAGGAAGTATGTTTACACTTGCTCCCAAGTCAAGTAAGGCTTTCTCAATTTTATTATCTCCAATGATGCATGATATGGTGGGTGCACCGGGATCTTTAAATTTAGGCGGGAGATCATTTAGCAGAATGGAACTCACGTTCTGAGCTAGAAAGACGTTCTTTTTAACTTTCATCCTCCTTTTTATCGTCAACAAGTCTTTGATAACTTTGCCGTAGGCTGGAATTTGTTTGATGGCATCAAGGAAGGGTAGATTCAGCTTCACTTGCTTTAGTACGTCTAGCACTTCATCACGTGGAGTCCCTTTTTGAGTAGGAATCAATCTTCGAGGAAATGGTGCTGCGGAGGGTGGTTTCACTACCACCTCAGGCTCACTAGTGTCTTCCTTATCACTCTCGTCCAAGGGGACATCTTCGGCCTCTTTCGTGCCGGGCGAAATCTCCTTGTCTTTTGTTGTGTCGTGTGGAGGAGGTGATAAATCAATGACTCTTCCACTACGAAGAGTGGTCACTGCTTGACATTGCTCCTGATGTTCAGTGGATGTGGAGCTAACACTAGTTTGACCTTGGGGAGGTCGTTGGCCTTGGGCAGGGAATTTGCCCTTCTCTTGAACACTCAACGAGGATTGTATCTTAGACAGATTTGCATTTAGGTCTCCAATGAGACGATCATACTTGGCATTGGTTGCGGCCTGGCTTGCGATGAATTGATTCACAGTATCCTCGAGAGTTCTCCGCTGTGGCGGGATATAATTTCCATGAGGTGGTGGTGCTTGCACATGTCCTTGCATGTGTGGAGCTTGTTGAAATTGTTGTGGAGGAGGAGGGGCAACATGCGAAGGAGGGTTCATTGCGGCATGTTGTTGCCCGTAGCTAAATCCGGGATGATTTTTCCACGAAGGGTTGTATGAATTCCCGTGCGGGGCACCGAAATTTCCCTTAAAGCCTCCTATACCACTAACTTGCTCTTGTAATATTACTTTGCAGGCGGGTATCGTCGGGCATTCCTCAGTTGAATGTCCCGCCTCACAAATTGCACACACCTTTTCGACGGGATTCTTGATAGATCCAACTACCTCGCATAAATCTCGAAATCCTTTCTCAAGGGAGTCCAACCGACAGTCCGACATAGAGGTCTTATCTATTTGGTGTAGGCCGGATGCCGATGGAGTGGTGGTTGCTTGACGATTTCGATTCCGAGCATTAGGATCAGAAATATCCCAGGATTGGGTAGTCTCGGCGACATACCTCAGGTGAAGCTCAGCAGCGTGGCAATCTAGCTCAATAAACGGACCACTACCCATGGTTTCAATGAGTTGCTTGGAGTTAAGGTTCAACCCATTATAGAGGAAGGAAATGATTTGGGCTATATCAAATCCATGATGGGGGCATGAAGCAGTTAACTCATTGAAACGCTCATAACATCGATGGAATGGCTCATTATCCAATTGCCTGAACGATTGAATCTGAGCCTTTATGGATATTGTTCGATGTGGTGGAAAGAACTTCTTGAGAAATCTGGATTGTAACTCGTTCCAGGATGGAATCGAGCTCGGAGGTAAAGACCAAAGCCAGGTCTTAGCTTTATCTTTTAATGAGAACAGGAAGAGTTTGAGGCGAATCACCTCCTGTGTGCAAGTTTGATCGTTGAGGGTATCACACACGTCCTCAAATTCCCGTATATGCAGGTATGCCTTCTCTGAATCCATACCGTGATAGTGTGGTAGCATCTGGATCACCCATTTTTGAATCGGAACTGCCCGGCATTATACGGGAGTATAATGCATCCCGGAGTGACAGTGCGCTCAGGATATAAGAATTCTCTCAACGGGCGGTACGGAGGCTCTTCCTCACCGGTAGGTGCATTACTATGCTGCGACATCTCTCTCTCACTTGACGATTCGGTGCTCTCACTAGGTGTGCGTGAAGTGTGTCCTACGAAGGAGAAGGGAGTGTTGCTAGAGATTGAGTGTGACGGTGTGGGAGGTGGGATCCAGAACTGTGGGGCGTTTGGAGTGTGGGGACTATCTGGGTTATACTCCACTATAGGATTTTCGTGAATATGGGTAGGAGTATTATGAGGTGTGGAAGTGGTTTTAGAATTTTGCATTAAGCTCAGGAGAGATGATGATTGTGAATCTTTTTGGAATTTTTTTATTTTTTTTTTATTTTTGAATTTTTGGTCAAAGTTTTGGATTAACTCGATCTAATCCTAAGTCTACCTAATTCCCCGGCAACGGCGCCAAAAACTTGACACGACTCAGAATGTGTCTCTAAGGTGTGTACTCTCTAGGCTCAAGTGCAAGCCTGTCGTTCAAGTAATAATCCGACAAGTCGGGTATCGATCCTCAGGGAAAAAGGACAACGGAGTTGTGACGACGGGATAAGATTGAAGAATCCTAGCGATGACTCTAAGAAGAAAAGAAAAAGATTGATTTGGCTTTTTGGGATTGGTTAAACTAAATGCAATTATGGAATTATGATGAAATATGCAACTAACTAAATTATCTAGATTAAGAATGAAGGATTAAATTGAAACTTTTAACTAAATGATGAGAAAACAGGATGGGAATACAATCCCCCAACCCTAGTGTAATGCAGTGACAACGTCAATCATAAATTTATCCAATTAATTCAAACCCGGAATTTAGTACTCCCAAGCATTATGTATACGAGGTTCAAGCCCGCGTCATACATAATCTGAGGATGAGTAAATCGGTATCGCGGTAATTACACTCAAATTGTACTCTAAATCATCACGAGTACCCATAGGCAAACGAGATATAAAGATCTACAATTCTTATGAAATTACGCGATACGATTTCAATTAATCATTAAATTCAGCGGATCGACGTTATACACATGCACTAACACATCAGGTTGGGTTCATGCATCCCAACCTTGAAAAACCTAGCCGGACATGTTAAATTGACTAATGCATGAAATAATGACGTTGCATGTGTAGGAATTCATGATGAAACTGACTAGAAACATGTAACTACGTATTATGAATGCAGAAATAAATTGAATCAATTAGGAAAACTAAGCATGCAAGAACAATAATAAGGAACAAGAATTTTGAATTAAACTGGTAAAAACAAACCCGAAACAATGAATTCTTGAAGTAATTTGTGCCCTTGATGTTCCTAGATATTTCTCTCCTTTTGTTCTCTCAAAAACTCTCTAAAAATAACCCTAAAAGCTGCTCCTAGGTTGATACCTCCGTCCCCCACAAGTTTGGAGTCTTAAAAACCTAATAGGAGACTTGGAGACCAATCAGAATAAAACACAAAATTCGCGTGTCAGGTACATGCGAACCGGTTCGGAGGTACAGCAAACCGGTTCGCCCCTACGAACCGGTTCGGGGTGGGGTTCGCATGTACCAGCCTGGCCTTGCTCTCAACACTTAGATTTTTTTTCTGGTTTTTCTCTTCTTTTCTTGGATTTTTCTTCAACTTCAACTGAGCATAACTTTTCAACCGTAGCTCGGATTTGGGTGCCGTTTCTTCCAGTGTTCTCATTATTCCGAGCTCTTCAACTTCCCAGTTGACTTCTTCTTCCGGATCGGGCTGCCTAATTACCAACATGCCCTTGAACTTGCCTTCTTAGCTTTTCTTGCACAGTCTTGTTTCCTCCTTTGCACTGCTTGCATAATTAACCTGTAAAACCAATAGGAGAAGCACGAAACACGCAATACTCGCCAAGAAGGTTAGAATCATAAAAGTTAATCAAATCCATATATGTTACATCATTCGGGTTCACAAAAGTACCGAAATTAGGGGGATAAATATACAATATTTATGCCCAATCACCGAGCAGTCACAGGAATAACAGATCTTCTCAGAATGTCCAACTCTTGCCTTAATTTGGCATTCTCAACTTCTAAGAACGAGAAACCCTCATCGGTAACTTGCACTAAAGTAGTGGAAGATGATGCTGCAGATTCATACTGTGCCAGCTTTTTCTGCAAATTATTGTTCTCTTGTTCCAGCAACTCAGCAATCTGCCTGCAAGCCTCAACTTCACCTTTTAAAGTTCTTTCCCTAACATCGTATCCAGCAAGGATCTTTTTATGGCCTGTTTCAGAAGAAAGCTGTTGATATCTATTTTCATATTCCTTGTGCAACAAAGCCATTGATTCATTGTGCTGACCTTGGAGATCTTCTAAGGAATAATGAAGTTCCTCAATCAAGTCATAGTAGGCCACATTGTTGGCTACATCTCGGTCAAGTAAATCCTTCAAGTACCGATAAGCTTCAATTGCTTGTTTTGAGGCATCATGGCCAAGGATGTCAGCAATTTTTGATGTACTAAGGTCTGTATGACCAGCCTTATAATATTCGTGACATTGCTGCATCAGCTTTGTATCATGTGCAGATATCATTTCCATTCTAGCCACAAACTAAGGATGAGAAAAAGACAACAATCAACAAAAACAAATCATCAACAACAGAGATGAACAAAGATGTATTTTATTAGATCACAAAAGGATTACATTGTTGTATTACAAATAATGAAAGATAGAAACGATACCGAACAACTTCACACCTTTTCCTTGTCTCCCAAGACTTTCTCGGGAGGCTGGGACGAGGAGCTTGGTTGCTCGGTGGTCACAGCGACTTGATCAGCAGTTGAAATTTGCTCAGGAGGAGGAGGCATGGAAGAAATGTCCTCATTGGCAGAAGGAAGAGAAGCAGGGACTTGATCACCTATGGCCATGGAAGATTCATCAGAGACAGGCTCATCTTCTTCTTCCTCCACAATTGATGGGGGAGGACCAGGGAGGTGTAGCTGGAATAGCCCAGAATCTTCTTTGATTTTCAATTCTTGCAGGGCAGCTACCCATCCATCTCGGAAGTATTTTAACTTCCCATATTGAACTTGGGATGTCATCGCAGTATTTCCCTTGTCCCATCCTTTATCCCAGCCAGCGCTGAAGGATTTTTTAACTGCGAGCTTTCTTTTCAATTTCTCCGAGGAGAGCTTCGCATCCAATACTTCTTTTTGGCCCTTGATATCTCGCAGGGCGGACAATTCTTCCTCTGCCTTCCTCAGCTTATCCTCAAGTTCTCCAAAATTCTTGAGCTTGTCGTCATATTTCTTATGCTCGACCTCTAAACTTTTTACTTTGTTCTCGGCCTCAACTATAGACAATTTTTTCTCCCATTCGTCTTTGTCCTCGTCATACTGCTGACGAGAATCCTTCAAAGATTGGGTTAAACCCAGCAGAGCATCCTCTACACCTGACGAGGAGCTGGAAGCTTTAATAGCTTCGTCTTTCTTCACAATGTTATTAAAATAATTCACCAGCTGAACAAAGGAAAAAATGACAGGTCAGTGCAAAAATACAAGTATTCAAAGACAGAAAGGAAATTCAGAGTGTGAGAAATTTACCGAAGCAAGATGACGAGTAGCTAGGGATGTCAGCATATCCCTAGAAATTTTTTCATCAATTCCTTGGACCTCGGGTATGATCCAAGTTTTTACCGAGCTCATTGCAGAGCTCGGAGTAATGATGGTTGGAACACCAGCACCGCCAGCTGGTAGAGAGGAGACAGTTTCAGCCAAATTGACTGAGGATGATTTCCTCAATCTTCTCAAAGGGACTTCAGCAATTTCAACCAAGGAAGAACTCTTGGTCGGAGAGATAGTAATCACTTCCACAGGAGCAACTTTCTTGCTCGGAGCCACTGGGGGCTTCTCGGTAGCTTTTGAAGGTGCAACATCCACCTTCTTAGTCCCCTCTGGGACATCAGTTTTACTTTTCTTGGCCCCAGCAACAGAAGTAATGTCATCAAATAGAGAAAGAGGAGCTCTTTTCTTGCCCATTATCTGACTTAAAGGAAGATGAGAATCTGAAGAAGAATCATCTGGAGTTGAAGTTGGCTCAACAGGGCGAGCAGTATAAGAGGTTGTATAACTCTTATACTGTAGCAAATATGATGCAGACCTGATGTGCTCATCTGCAACGTTCTTATGCAAACCCCAGATAAGTTTCAGATGCTTAATATTAACCTCTGATTCTTTTGGAGTTTTTCTTTTACTATCAACTGCAAACAAACACATAATGAGATATCAGTCATACATTTTGTCAAACATGATAAAAGCATAATTTCATAAGTAAAAGAAATAAAATGAAAAATAAACCTATCCCATTGCCATATGGGGGGCATCTGGGACCGTTGTATACTCCATCTCCAACTAAAGAGGCATATTGCCAATTTTTAATAACCACCCCATGTTCAAAATAATCTCTATTTGAATCAGGGAGGTTAACTACAAGAGCCCTATTCAGAAACCTAGTTTTTAAGTAATAAATATTATCTAAAATGGCCCATTTATAGCAATACATAATTTCAGGGATCCCTATACGAGTCCCATGAGTTAGATTTAATTTGTACACCCCATTAATTATTCTCCATGAATTGGGGGCTATTTTTGCAGGGACAAGATCAAATACTGACAAAACTCAAGACACAATGGGTTTGGCGGAAAATAAAATCCACATTCAGCAATGAATAGACTGGGGAACCAATGTCCCTCAGCCAATCGAAAATAATCTAAAGGCTCAGAAAGAACCTCCTGAGTTACCCAGGTTGGAATGGAAAAATCGGAACGAAATTTCTCAACAGACTCCACAATATAAACCATACTGAATAAAAGAGATACAGAAGAAAGGAAGAAGATCTTACAGGAAGAAAGGAGGTATGTTGACAACGAACGAAAATAAGGATGAACGCACAAGAGAGAAGGAGAGAATAGAAAGCTTGAATGCAGGAAATTGGAAAAAGAAGAAGACGGTATGGTTACCTAAGAAGTTTAAATACTTTGCCTTGGGAAGCGGCGAAGGAAATGATTACAAAAAAGAAACTGTTGAACTTCCGGTGGCTAAAAGGACAAGAAAGGGCACTAAGATCGAAGCGCTCTTAAAAGTTCTAAAAAAGGCGGATTCTTTGAATTTGGAAATAAATTCAAATACGATGTTCCTAAAACCCAGGAAGATCATTCAATATTGCCATAAACCGAGAAAGAATGTTCCATACTCCTCAAAGTTCGAAATATGAAACATTGGGGGCTTCTGTTGATACCAAAATTAATATGCTGATGTGGACGAATCATACGAAGACACTTGTCAATCTACGTGGTACAATAATAATGAGGAAGTTCATTTCCCCGACCAACTCATGTTCTCTCCGAGCAACGAGGATATATCGAGGAACTTCATCACTCCGAGGTACTCTAGCGCTCCGAGGAACTCCTGAGCAACGAGCAACTAAGGCGGTCCGAGCTGCATCTCGGCCGTAGTATTAATTACCAGATAGACGACAGTTCAACTATTCATTGAATGTGTATAATCTTGACACACACGCTGCATTAAATGTATTACCCTTTCATGTGTATATCATTTAATGAATCGACCCTTTCATGTACAGCCTCAAGGCGATAAATACCTTGTATCATCCTCATTCAAAGGGAGGGGAATTTCTTGACTGAACTTGTAATCGAGAATTCCCAAACACTCAGCAATAATATAACAGTGGACGTAGGCCATTCTTATAAGGCTGAACCACTTTAAAAATCTTTGTCTCATTTTATTTATCTGTGGTTGAATAATTAGAGTGATCTAATTTTTTACATCAACAACGTTAAAACAGAGAATGTGTTATTTTTATGAGATTGTGAGTATCTTGATAAAAATATATGCCTGAGACTTGGGCTAGCATTCCAGAATAGTTGTTCGTTACGTGATAGTACTTAATATTATAGGGATAAAGATTTTAGTATAGTTATTACTTGGGTTGGTACATGCGTGTTGTACTGCATTTAGATGATATATGAGGTACTTATTGCAAGGGAGAGACAACAGGTGGCATGATCATTATAAATTAGTCGCATGATTTACAATAATGTATTGAATATATTTCTTACAACTTTAAGGCTCTGACCCAAAATTACAAATGTTCCTCCCCACAAGTATTATTATTATTATTATTATTATTATTATTATTATTATTATTATTATTATTATTATTATTATTATTATTATTATTATTATTATTATTATTATTATTATTATTATTATTATTATTATTATTATTATTATTATTATTATTATTATTTTTGTTGTTGTTGTTGTTGTTGTTGTTGTTGTTGTTGTTGTTGTTGTTGTTGTTCTTATTGTTCTTGTTGTTGTTGTAAACAGGTTTAGTAGGGTTGAGCGATCATATTTGCAATCGTAGAGATGTAGTTATCATGCTTTGAGTTGGATTATTGTTCCACTCCATCTGTCATTATATTCAGGAGTTTAATTCAGAGTTAATTTCGGTTGTACTCTTTTACTTATTCTGGAAGAGTTGTAATAAAAAAAATTATTAAATCAAATACTGGAAAATTAAGTTATTTGAGTTCAATTATTAATTCTTTCACCCTTATTTGAGTTTTTATTTGGGATGATTTTTCTTTACTCTATTTTTTCATCATCTTTGATGCTAAGAATGATATAAATTGTTTTAGCACTCTCCCTAGATTTCATGTCTCGTCTGATCTAAGCGTGGGAAATTGGGGATGTGACAGTTTACATAAAGGGTAAATGTTTTCAAGAGTTTTTATTGTATATTTAGTGATTGTTTGGGTATCTTATGGGTTTACCACTATTTGAACTATATTTCTGTGTACGTTTAGTCTAGATATAATCTAAACCATTTTTTTTTAGATAAAATGACAATTAGGTATAAACCTCTCTCTCGTGTTTTTTAATTTTAGATGCCTTTTAAGAAGTAATATTTTGTCTAGTTATGGTGGTTTTGAGACTGTATACATTCATTTAAGGTTTTACTTAGAATTTTAATGTATTAAATCAAATATTAGGTTTTCAGTTAGAAGATTTGGGGTTTGGGATTCTCTCGAGTTCTGGGATTTTAAGTGTTTTGTATGTTGTAGATATAAATAAAACATTGTTTGAATTAAATCATTTATTCTTTGATTTTTTTCAAAATCAATTATCTTTGGTTCATATGGTATAGTATGGTATTACATGTTCCTTCATTTATTCAGTTTTGTAAAAGCTTCGACATAAGAATTTAACTAATTGCCATTTGTCCTTACTTGTTTACAGCTACGTTAGGAGTTATTGTTGGCAAATACCAATACTTTCTTCAAGTTACATCGGTCTTTATTAGTTAAAAATATTGGTTTGTATATGGAAAACATTATATTTGTATTCAAATGCTTGACACAATATATATTGGATTCTGATGTTCAAAGTACTATTTTTATCATTATGTTAAGTAGATAAAATGGGAATTATAATTTTTTTTCTTTTGTGATTATATAGTTATGATCTACATGATCCTTTGTGTTCATTCAAATATTGGTATATGTTTGAACTTTTGTTTATGTCAGTAGGAATGCATTTTTAACATATTTTTTCTATAAGATATGATTAGGAATGCGGTCTCATCATATTGAGTAGGTATCCATTTTTTCTTCCCATGTTATATTTATGATTTTTTTAAAATTTTGATAGTTAATATGGGTTTAATTAGTACTGGACTATACTTTATGCTTATTCCACTCCTTTATTGAAGTAGTGGACTATATTCGACCTTCTAACCTTGTTCTTGATCATGCAACATTACCTATACATTTGTCTTTGAATTCTTTATTAATTCTCAAAGGTGTTAACATTTTCTTTTATTTCATATTTAAAGATGTAATGGTTCTTGAAGACAGCCATATACGTGAGTTGCTATTTTAATGAGTTATGGGTTTGACAAATTCCCATTAACTAAATTCTTAATATTATGATTTTTTTTTTGTTTCAACTCATAAACATTTCAACTTTCCAACATATTTCAATTAGATTGTTTACGTTTAAAGTGGAAGTGTGCTCCTAGTTAGATGTACATGGTGCAATTTAGCAACTCTTCTTTTTATTGTTTTGTTATTCATGGTAGAAATATGAGTTGTTTGATTAAATCTGAAAGTTTGTAATCTTTTTTTTTCCATCATAAGGAAGAATCAATGGATATGACATTAAATGATGTTAACTATAATACATAGTATTAGGATCATGTAAGATATAATTTTACTAGTTGTTACTGAAGTAATAAAATGCCTCCTTTTAAGTTATTTACATATATGGTCCCAAACTTTGGGGGTAATTGTTGGTTGTTGTAGTAAGGTGTTTACTTTGATATTTTTTAGGTGTGTACTTTGATATTTTTTAGGTGTTTACTTTGATATTTTTTAGTATTTTAAAGTTATTATGGACAATATGAAGTATTGGAAAATTGAGACTAATACAGGTTTATTATCAATATCACATGAGTTAATAACCACATAATATCTCTGTTGGGAAGGCTATTTTTTATGGAATCATTTAATTGAATGAATAACTTACTTTGAATTATATTAACCTCTGTAATTGGGTAAATCTTTTATGCTCCCAATTCATTAAGAGTTCGGGAGAGACTAATTAAAAGTTATTTCCCTATTTGATTGGTCTTATATGTTTGAACGACTTGATATATATATATATAGTATTTGGTTGTCGCATTGTAGATGGTATATACATTTGACCTACAGATTAAATTTACGACGATGTCTTTAATTTGGTTCTATAATGTAACACCCCGCCTAATTAAATACCGGGTGATCAGTCCTTTATTAAATTAAAATCAAGGTGAATGGTTGGTTCATTCTCAGCATCACTGTCGCAAAATAATATTTACCATTTGAACACCCTAAATAATTAAGCTAAGTGTCAAAACAATTTAAAGTCGTATTTTCATTTTATTAAATTCGAATGCGAAAACCTTTATTAATAACCAACAATTTAAGAATCACATAAATACTAAGGATGGAAATTAACACACATGAATTAAACCATCTTGATAATCCAAACCAAGTTTAAGAACCATAAATGAAATCATCCTAACAATAGTTAACTCCCAAGGAGTACTGAATACGGAAAATATAAATGAACATAAATCTCTGACAAAATCCAAACGGAATAGGAAATCGGGAAACACATGGCCAAACTAAGCAGATCTAAAGTAAGAACAGAATCAGTGACGAGGTCATCTAAAGCAAGGTCCTGCAACTCCCACATAAGTTGTAGCACGTCCAATCCAAAGAACCTATGCATGATGCCCCCTATGGCTGGGCACCAGTAGTACATACATATATATACAAGAGAGAAAGAAATGATAGAAAACGGGTCAGAGCCCGAGTATAAAACATTTTTAAAAATAGTTTAGCAAGTGTTTAAAATGCTTACCAGCTAATGCAATAACCATGTTAGTACGTGACACTCTCTTGAGAATTCTCACCTCTCATCTAGTGTGCACGCCTACCATACTACTGATCACATAAGCCTATATAGCTTATCCTTCCATAAAGTTCTATCCCGAGAAGTACTAAGGCCGTAATATTTAATTTTAGAAAATCAATCTCTTAAAGATTTATTACTTTACATAGACAACTTCGTACTATTATAAAATTTCCGAACACTTATATAAAGTTGGAGCATTTATTCATTACTTAACTACTTATACACACACTATAAAGTTTCCATATATAAGCATATATATATATATATATATATATATATATATATATATATATATATATATATATATATATATATATGTGTGTGTGTGTGTGTGTATAACAATCACTCATATAATATATATAAATCTATGTTGTTGGCATACTCTGCAATCAAGTCCACTTATATCTCGTACTAAGGGAAATACTAGTTCGGAATCACTCTTGAACTATATTAACATAATACACATACAAATGGAGGTGAATCATAATTCCCACTCACTAAGAGGTCAGCACATACCCTCACATCTCTTAGGACCATCTGACTATCACTCAGATAGCCAGTATCAATTATACTATCTTCTAGGGTACGAGCCAATATCCCCCATAAAGGTCCAATCGAGATAAGACTATCCTGACGTGGAAACCTCCATGATAGCAAGTAACCTGGGTATGATTATACACAGATAAAGTATTTAATATATGTACACAATCACATGGCCATATATATATACACATTTTCCACTTAGGTTTGCCCACGAACCATAATTATAATTAACCATACTTAGTATAA
This sequence comes from Sambucus nigra, assembly GCA_949130495.1. Lineage (NCBI taxonomy): Eukaryota > Viridiplantae > Streptophyta > Magnoliopsida > Dipsacales > Adoxaceae > Sambucus > Sambucus nigra. The sequence continues at coordinate 416,550,165 of OX422207.1, forward strand.
AATAACTCAATTATCTCGCATAAAGGATTCTTCTATTTTATTTTCCATTATACACATTTCACAATTACTTCTCATCTCTCGAAGTATTCTCTCTTACTAAATATAATTTCAGCAGGTATACCCTCTCTAACCTTCTGTTCTAACACTTTCACGAGTCTCTCAATTCTCTAGTGAACGTACGTACAATTTCCAATGTGTGACTAAACTCCCCATTAATCCACCATTTCATCCCATAATAAATTTCACTCAACGGAACCTACTTAGACCCTACTGGTCCTCTTCATAATAACCCATTATACTCCATAAATAATAATCAAGGGTTCCTACATATCATAGCTGGATTAAACAAAAAGGAGAAAAAATATGCACTTTTCCAGGAGGGGTCGATCGATCGAGGAATGGGGTCGATCGATCCATCCTCGATCGATCAATGTTCTTGGTCGATCGATTAAGCAGTTATGTCGAATTCTTCCATTGGTAACCTACGGGTTCTCTTCTTCAACCTCACCCAAAACTTCATTAGCGATTCCCAAAATCCCAAACAACATTACTACTAGTTACATATACCTATATACATGATTTTCTACATGAGACATGTCCAAATTCATCAAAGGTATTGAATTAATGGGGTAAATCATTATACTTATCAAGAACCCTAATTTTATGAAACATAGGTTTAACAATCCTAATCTAACATGAGTGAAACATTAACTAAAAGAAAATAAAGATAGATACTTGCCTCGAATTCAAGGATCATATTTGTTGATGAAAAAGAGATGGTTGCATTCCTCGTCGTGCGATCTACGTTTTGATGGTGGTGGCAGTGCAATCGGGTGAGTTCTAGGCCTTGGATTGCATGGAAAATTCTTCACCTTCTTCTCTAATGGTTGGCTTAGGTCTTGTATTTGTTAAACGTAAGAGACAACTCCAAATGGATAATATATACTAAGAAAATTCGTGGGTTTAATTACCCAAAAATACAAAATGTCTAAAATACCCTCCCGGGATGTTAATTAGGCCTAAAAATGCACGAGACCCAAACTAGACCACCGGGTACACTTTTCTGACTATCTCGACCCTTCCGGACACTTTGGTGCACTCGAAACGACCATACGGGTGAATTATAATATATTCACTTTTATAATAATAATTTAGTCCTGACACGACACAGGCGCGTCCTGACTTAAATTTCCATAATTGCTTTTTTTTATTCACTCGTGACAATATTAATAAAATAAATCTCATATATTACTTTACTCATCTAGTAATATTCAACAAATTCTCAATAATTACTAACTCTCGTCACGCTAGTAAATATTTAAAATAAAATTCCGAATTAATATTAAATTAATATCTCAATTAAATTTAATAAATCCCCAATTTTAAAAGCCATAAAAATACGGGGTATTACATACTTCTGCCCTAATAACGGAATTTCGTCCAAAAATTCCGAAAATAAGGTATTCCTAGTAAAAATATATCTAGATACTTTATCAATACTCAAAACAGGCTTTTGGGTAAGACGAATTTCTATAGTCCTTCCCGCCGCCCAATAATCTCATTTAACACTCTCAATACTATGAATTATAGAGTCACACCTTAGTAACGACACTTCACATTGTTCTCCACTCTGTTGCTAGTCTCATAAGACGATCCTACACATCATTGGCCCTTATTGTCTCAATATCATTGGGAGGCCGCACCTCACTACGTAACAATTACTCATATTTATCTAATCACAAAACTCTCTTTTTGAGAGAAACCACACGAACATTTGACCACTCTTGTCAGTTTCTTCGAATCTCAATTCTCGACGACGTAACTCTTACGATATTCAAACGTTACCTAAAATAGTCGTGGAAATTCCACTACAGTCATCAGACTCTAACTCGGCCCATTAAAGATTCTGATTATCCACTCACCTCTAAACAACTAGAGGGAGAATAGTTACGGTTTTTCCACACAAAATTTAAGTAAGCAATTTGTCCACAATAAATAGGTACAAGTACTTCCACAAAAATCTATTGTACTAAACATCACTTGATAGATACATCTATTGTGGAAATGAAATGATCACCATGAATTCAAAATTACTTTCACGCAGTTCCGCTAATCTTTAATCACCTCGCCTACTCCCCGGCTAAGGGTGATACCACCTACTCAAAATGAAACGTTATCCCCAATGCTTTCTGAGATCCTGGTTTGAAAATGTGGTTCAATGATCCCATTCTATTTTAGAATAATACCGAGAAGAACCTCTTACCGGCGCGATTCTTATTTTCAAAGATAGGTTAGGGCACACTGTCTAATAGTGTATACCACCCAAAATAATAATAATCACTTTGTTTGAGGTCAACTTGTTCTACACGTTCTAAAGAACTTGTGACCTCACCTTGAAGTTGGCACCTCATCCAAGAAATTTCACCAAATTGCTCTCTTCTATTTTAGGAATAGTAGGTTTTCTACAAAATTCTCTCGTTGATCTTCTTGTTCTAACCTATTTCTATCTATAAGTGATTCCCGCAGAGACTACTCACTATGTCCCACCCAACAGCGACTTCGACTTGTAATGACTCACATTAAGTGATACTTATCACTCCCCTTTTTTTCTTAGCATATATCAAAAGTTTTGACCCGTGCACTTTTTCTCCACGATGTGCACTGGTGAACATGTATACCTTACTAACATCATCATTCAACCTACGAAAGTCATTTTCAACCCTTGACTAGGTAAAACTCCGCTCCGAGTGTTTTCCATAATAGTTAAATTTTATTCTTCTCAAGGAATACCCTTAAATGGCTTCCCATAGGCTTCTAACTAAATTTTTGTTTGCTACTCTGATCGTATATGAATATATGGATTATTGTCCTTCGTACCATAAATAATCCACTCTACCAGTTCCATTTTGTTACGTCGTTTGTACAAACATATATTCCACGCATCTATCCCCATGTCTCTTCAACTCGAACGATTCAAGCAACAACTAACCAGGATGCCCACACACCCTATAAATCGTGCATACTGGTGTAAGCATCACCTATGCTTCACACATAACACCCAATTCTTTAATTCCGTTGTGCTCACAATGTGTTTTACAACACTTGGATACTCTCAAACCTCCTTATCATCATTCTTCGATTGGGTGATAAAAAAAAACTTCCAATGTTTCCTTAGCACGCAACTGGCTCCACTGGCCTTAAATCATCACTTTACTTTAACTTATAATAAATATTACCAACTCCTATGACAATCGAGGTAATAGACATATGGACTAATGACCAAACATCTCTCTACTTCCAACCTTACATTTTGGGTTCATGCGTGGGATATCTCGCAAAGTTAAATCCATACAAGGAACCCCCAATACACTATTACCTAGCAATGTTGGTTTTCGAAATCCGTTTGGTCCTCCGTCCATAACCTATACTCTTTTATTCCGTCTCTGAACAGAAAAACTACATCTCCTCCCGCAATGGTACTGAAACAAAGGACTTTTTTTAACTAATTTCACTATTGCTCAGTATTGGTTGTAATCACCTACCATAAGCCTCGTACGTATACAATCGGGACTCTCAAAATCCCTTTCCCAAACATATGAATATAAGTCTTAACTTTATCATTTCCAAAGCAAAAATATAGCAATGCGCTCTCCCTAACACTAAGTCCTACGCGTTACGTATAATAATGAGTGAAATATTTTCGCCCAACGGTAAACCCAATACACACTGAATCAAAATAACAAAGTCCCTAAACACCCTGGGATTAAACATTTTTGTACCACTATACCCTTTGAAGCCTCTATAACATAAAATATGAGGGCGAGCCTAACCCTCTCGCATGTGAGATTTTTTTCCAGAACAAAACATACTGCGCTGAGGAAGCAACCCTGATAGCCTCGAAATCACTGCCCACTAGATTTTTAACTATTTATTTAAAACCATAATCAGTATAATAATATACTCGCATATCACATCACTAAAACGAGTAACCTGAATAAAGTAAATAACACAAATAATGCGCCCATTTATCCTCCGCGGATAACTCTAAACACAACCCCACTATACCAGGAAAACGTACACATAATAATAACTCTATAGATATACACACAAAATTCTTCTCACATACGAACCTAGAAATAAACAAACATGTAGTGACTCGCTCGCATCACATAAAACACGCCTCATACTCCGAGGATAAAACTCATACTTCTACTTTGCCAATCGCGTTGACCACTTAATGGTCTTCCGGACATAATGCGTATGTCTGAACTGAATCAAAAATTACATTAACCTTTTCCCTTGCAAGCACCATACCCTTGTCCTTATTCTCTCTTTGATTTTTTTTAACTCGTGTGGTTTTACTCTCCACAAAATACCTCAACACATAACCCACTTATCTCTTGTCATACTGACCCAATTATAGTTATCCTTCTCTCGAACTTAAATAGTCTTGATCCTGATGGCTACCCCCGTCGTTCCCTTAGTTTGTTGGCCCTAAGGAACGTGCTACTGGCTTCCATAACCCTTACTGAATTCACCATCGCTTCGTAAGAAGTCAGTTATCTGAATCATTTAAATAAGTCCCCTAATGAGTCTCCCCTTTGTAGCACGTTGCTAACTGCATTTCATCTAGTCTCATTCTCCAAATAAGTCTTTTGATTTCTTTAGATCCCTTCACATAAGAGCGTTAATATCTCTACAAAAAATACGTGACATTGTCCCCATATGGATCGACTATCCAATAGAATTCTCTTTAAGTGTCGTCAACTTTCCTCACGAGTTGATCTCTCGTTTGAAATCTTCTCTACCGTTGGTATCCACTTCCTCTGATACAAGAGTTGCTAAAAGTTTCAATTAATTTACAAATGGAGCCCTGTCCGGCCCTTCCGTAATGGGTTAAGAACAACGTTCACATCTTATTCTGAGCAACTGATGAAGGAATGTGCGATTAAACTGTACTTAAGGTCCTTCCATTTACGCGACATTTCACTATTAAATATGGTGGTTGACTCCCATTATTATAACTTTGCTCCGAGGAGTTAAGAAAAAAATTACTTAAAATTTTCATTTCTAGTTAACCACACTCTTCCATATGCCCAAGCCTTTGAATATATTACGTTCGTTGGGTAACACACATAATTCTCGCATTTCTAGAACTTTCGCTGATGACTCTCCTCAATTTTCCATTTCGCCCTCTCCCAAGTGTACTATGTTGGGTGAGTCGGATTCGGATTCTCTTTTGACTATAGCAGCATTTGGAAATTGTAGGCTGCATCCTAGCCGTCTTTACAGTCCTGGCCTCTCGTGCCATAATAGGGGTGACCTCGACTACGGTCATCATCCTCGAACCTACTTCACAACCTCATTAAGCCCTACCTCTCTCTACTCTCCCGACGGCCCTCATCTGCCATACTTTATTGTTTGATCATGTCCAAAAACAAATAAGATTTACTAATATATTCGTGATACTAGGAGGAAGAAATCTCACCAAAGAAATTAACAATCCTAAACATAGGGCTCTATATCAAAGAAAGCTACGCTGGAAGCATAATAAGCCGCACAAATCCTAAAAGACACTAGAACCTGATGCTCTGATACCACCTGTAACACCCTACCTAATTAAATATCGGGTGATCAGTCCTTTATTAAATTAAAATCAAAGTGAACGGTTGGTTCATTCTCAGCATCACTGTCATAAAATAATATTTAACATTCGAACACCCTAAATAATTAAGCTAAGTGTCAAAATAATTTAAAGTATTATTTTCATTTTATTAAATTCGAAGGTGAAAACCTTTATTAATAACCAACACCTTAAGAATCACATAAACACTAAGGATGGAAATTAACACACATGAATTAAATCATCTTGATAATCCAAACCAAGTTTAAGAACCATAAATGAAATCATCTTGTCAATAGTTAACTCCCAAGGAGTACTGAATACCGAAAATATAAATGAACATAAATCTCTCACAAAATCCAAACGAAATAAGAAATCGGGAAAAACATGCCCTAACTAAGCAGATCTAAAGTAAGAACAGAATCAATGACGATTTCGTCTAAAGCAAGGTCCTGCAACTCCCACATAAGCTGCAGCACGAACAATCCAAAGAACCTATGCATGACGCCCCCTGTAGCTGGGCGCCTGTAGTACATACATATATATACAAGAGAGAAAGAAATGATAGAAAACGGGTCAGAGCCTGAGTGTAGAACAGTTTTAACAATAGTTAAGAAAGTATTTAAAATGCTTACCAGCTAATGCAACAACCATGTTAGTATGGGACAATCTCTTGAGAATTCTCACCTCTCATCGAGTGTGCACGCCTACCGTACTACTGATCACATAAGCTTATCAAGCTTATCCTCCCATAAAGTTCTATCCCGAGAAGTACTAAGGACATAATATTTAGTTTTAGAAAATCAATCTCTTCAAGATTTATTACTTATATTAGACAACTTCGTACCGTTATAAAATTTCAGAACACTTATATAAAGTTGGAGCATTTATTCATTACTTAACTACTTATACACACAGTATAAAGTTTCCATATATATATATTATCGGCACTCCACATAAATCTATGGTTCTGGCATACTCTGCTATCAAGTCCCCATATATCTCGTACTAAGGGAAATACTAGTTCGGAATCACTCTCGAACTGTATTAACACAATACACATACAAATGGAGGCGAAGTATAGTTCTTAGTCACTAAGAGGTCAGCACATAACCTCACGTCTCTTCGGACCATCTGACTATCACTCAGATAGCCTGTATCAAGGATACTATCTTCTAGGGTACGAGTCAATATCCCCCATAAAGGTCCAATGGAGATAAGACTATCCCAGCATAGAAACCTCCGTTATAGCAAGTATCTTAACCAGATTAAACAAAAAGGAGAAGAAAATATGCAATTTTCCAGGAGGGGTCGATCGATCGAGGAATGGGTCGATCGATCAATCAAGCAGTTATGTCGAATTCTGCCATTGTTAACCTACAGGTTCTCTTCTTCAACCTCAGCCAAAACTTCATTAGCGATTCCCAAACTCCCAAACAACATTACTACTAGTTACATATACCTATATACATGATTTCCTACGTGAAACATGTCCAAATTCATCAAAGGTATTGAATTAATAGGGTAAATCATTATAATTATCAAGAACCCTAATTTTCATAAAACTTACATTATTCTATTTTTTCAGATTTCTCACTTCTAAATCACTCCAATTTCATGGGTAATCCTCTACATATGATTGAGATTTCCTAAATATATTTATTTCTTCTAAAACATGTGATGAAATTCTAAATCATTGAATTCTTCCGTGAAACATAGGTTTAACAATCCTAATCTAACATGAGTGAGACATTAACTAAAAGAAAAGCAAGATAGATACTTGCCTGGGATTCAAGGATATGATTTGTTGATGAAAAAGATATGGTTGCGTTCCTCGTCATTCGATATACGTTTTGGTGGTGGTGGCGGTGCAACCGGGTGAGTTCTAGGCCTTAGATTGCTTGGAAAACTATTCACCTTCTTCTCTAATGGCTGGCTTAGGTTTTGTCTTTGTAAACCCTAAGATACAACTCCAAATGGATAATATATACTAAAAAAATTCGTGCGTTTAATTACCCCAAAATAAAAAATGTCTAAAATACCCTCCCGGGATGTTAATTAGGCCTAAAAACGCTCTGAGACCCAAACTAAACCCCCGGGTACACTTTTCTGACTATCTCGACCCTTCCAGAAACTTTGGCCCACTCGAAATGACCATACAGGCGACTTATAATATATTCACTTTTATAATAATAATTTAGTCCTGATATGACACAGGCGCGTCCTGACTTAAATCTCCATAATTGCCATTTTTAATCAGTTGTGACAATATTAATAAAATCAATATCATATATTACTTTACCCATCTAGTAATATTCAAAAAATTCTCAATAATTATTAACTCTCGTCACGCTAGTAAATATTTAAAATAAAATTATAGATTAATATTAAACTAATATCTCAATTAAATTTAATAAATCCCCAATTTTAAAAGGCATAAAAATACGGGGTATTACATATAAGACACATACAAATATTATTGAGCTACTCGCCACTCAAGGTATACAAATATTTTATTTTCACGCCAAATGTTTGGAAAAATGTGAAAGTGAATGAATTAGTTATCTTTATAAAAAATAACAAAGGGATTTTTCTTTTGACAAACATCGCTCTTGCCATAGACACATGACATGTTCAAGACATGAATGTGTTTTATTTAAATGTCTTGCAATATTATAATTTTAGTTGATGTGTTGTATCTAGAGGTAAATAATAGAAAGGGTTAACCATATGTCGTTGTGCCTTTTAAATTCATCGGTTGTGTGCTTTCGATGATGTTGTTAATATTTTTTAGTGTAGGTATACTTGTGTTGTTTTGTGCATTGCGTGTGAGACTTGTCACAATATATGCAATGTGCTTGGTGATTATACAATGTGTTTTGTGTGCAGTAGTCTACGGAAATTATTTTAAAATTATATATTGATCCATGTTTTTCATGGCCATCTAAGTCATTCTTATTTCCCTTTTTTCTCCTAGTTTTTAATATAAAGGTTTTAATTAGTTTGAATAATTATATTTTGTCTTTTCATTTTCTAAAAAATCATATAATTGGGCATAGATGTATCAGGTATTGTATATCCAAAATAAGATTTTTAAATTTGATATGTAATTAGTAAATTTTTTGTTTTTTGTTTTATAATAAGTCGAATTTGACACCGATTTTTTGTTTTTATTATTCAGGTTGTAGGCTTCAAGGTGTGCATCACCACCTTTTGAAAATGAATGCCGATGGAAAAGTTTTACCCTCTCTCTCTCACACATAGACACAGACATTTTATTTATTTATTTAGTATAATCACTGATTTTTTGCTTGAAAACATATCGTAGGTGAGAATAAGAATAAGAAGAATGTATATTATGTCTATATATGTGCATTTACAGGTATATATAGTTGCACCCCCACCTCTACCACACACTTAATTTATTTTTCTACCAATCCCAATCGATTTTTTCAGTGTAAATTAGTTTCCAGTCTTGTATATATTCCTTATCTCAGTTTTTTATACTTTATTACTTTATAATATACCACTCATGTTCAATTAGGTTTATATTTTTTTTTTTGTTGAATCTTAATATTTTACTACTTGATTTGAAAAATACTATAGTTGATTTCATTAAAAATAGCTCTTTTTAAATTGTAAATACATGAGTCTGTAGTTCAGTTGGTGTCTTCAATTATGAGACATTTAAAATTGCACATGAACATTTTAGACCACTTTCAGCAACTCCACATAATCACAATATGCTTCATCATTTATTAACCTCTTTGTCTTTCAGTTTTTTTTCAATCTTTAGTGTTAACATCATTTAACAGCGAAAAATTCAATTTGAGAAGGTTAAAACTTAAAGGTTGCATTTTAACTATGGGTACCTTCTCACCAACTTCGTCCATACAATCAGACCCAAATTAGAGTAAAGAGTGCCCAACCCAAATTACAAGTTCTAGATGGAGGTTTGAATAAAAAGATATGCTCAAGTCCATCCCTAAAATATCGAACGAGATATTCAGGGGATACTGGGCTAACGAGTTGGTTACTAATACCTTCTTTCTTTATTTCAACTAAATATATATTGTACCCCGGGTCCAGGGAAAGGGACATGTAAAAAACTAACTCGAGAGTTACTTAATAAGAATAGTAGACCTCTCCGTGGATGTAGTTAATTTGTTGAACCACGTATATTCTTGTGCTGTGTGATTGCTGCTGTTTCTTTCATATTGATGACTGTTTTCCTTTCATAAATTATTTGTGTTGATATTTTTGTCACCACAATTGGCGTTGTCTATGGAAAACGATTGTTTTTCCTGCAAAAACCTTCATCAACAAGAACCATTAATGTCCCATCACAGTAGTAACATTCCTCAAGCAAAAGATATTCCGCAACATATGAACCCCCAAGGGTAAGGTCTGAAATACGCCATTCAAACCCAAGACTTCTCCAGAAGAGGAAAGTCTGTAAAGAAAGTCAAGGGCCACCCAAGTCCATGCAAATCTCTAAGCTAATTAATGCCTATGAGTCCAGACTCTAGGAACAGGAGGAGGCCAATCGCTAATGGGAAAATGAGAACGCTCACCTCAAAAGGAAACTAGAAACTCTAGAGAGAGAACTTCATCGAAATACAAGGCGACGCCATAGCAGGACTCCTAGCCCTTAGGCAAGTAAATCTCGCAACTGAGGAATAAGCCCAAGATGCGGCTCAGAAAGGATGGAAAACCCCAGGTCAAGTGATCACCATCCTGAATACTTACAACCAGCTCACCGGTACAAGAGTCCTGATCGGTAGGATGATGATATATGAAGTTTGGTCCGAAGAGAGATGGACTAGCACCCATCTCACCATGGTGCTAGATCAATAAGGTAGCTAGAAAGATAAGCTCTCAAAACTCAGATGAAGTCTCCTTTTTCAAGGTCAATAGAAGAAGAAGAAGAAGAAGAAGAAGAAGAAGAAGAAGAAGAAGAAGAAGAAGAAGAAGAAGAAGAAGAAGAAGAGGAAGAAGAGGAAGAAGAAGAAGAAGAAGAAGAAGAAGAAGAGGCCCCAAAGAAGTTCGTGATTCCCAGGTTTAAAATTTACGATGGAAAAACTGATCCCATCGACCATATTAGGCAATACAGGCAAGGAATAACTCTATGGAGTTACAACGATGCACTCATGTGCCAAATCTTTTACTTGTGCTTGCATGATGTGGCCCAAAAGTGGTTTGGGAAACTACCTCATCGATCCATCAAGAGTTTCAAATTTTTTGTCGAGCCGTTTACAACTTGCTTCATCATGAGAAGTTCCCATCCAAAGAGGATGGATGCTTTGATTACTATGAAGAAAAAGACACAGGAGAACCTTAGAGAGTATGCGAAGAGGTACTGGGAGATATTCAACAAAGTCGAGGATTTCTCAAAGTAGGTCGTTGTAGCATCCTTCAAAATAGGATTTCCTAGCTCCTGCCTCTTGCATCAATCCCTAACTAAGAAGGAGGCCACAACCATCGACAACTTAATGGCCCGTATTTAGAAACATGCTAAAGTCGGGGATGTGACTCATCTTAATGCAGGGGAAAATGGTCACGCAAAGGCAAGCAAACGGTTCGAGAAGGTTGAATTGTAGAAGAAAGGTAATAAGAATGGGGGTAAGAACGGCTCCAAGAATAGAAACAAGAATAAAGCCTCAAAGGCATTTTAGGTTGTAAATATAATATTTAATGAGTCGATCTATGAGATTCTCACAAAGATCAAGGATGAGCCATTTATCAAATGGCCAAGGAATATGGGAGGAGATCCTTTCAAGAAAAATAATGCGCTAAGGTGCGCATTCCACGAGGAAAGCGGACACAAAACTGAACATTATAAAGCCTGAAGTCTCACCTTGAGGAGTTGGACCAAGACGGACATCTTAATGAGTTTGTAGAGAAGAAGACAGATAAACAATAGGGAATAGTGAGCAGAGGACCGATAATGTCCTCGAGGAGGATATTGGTCATGAATTTATGGTAATACATGGGGCGTCAAACCTCAAGCAAATTTAAGGAAATGTGGATCGAATGGAAGTTAAGAAGCTTATCACAGTCATGCAGGCAATTTAGATTAATACAGCCAAATCTCAGGCAGGGAAGCGGCGACGACCAGAGGATGTTAATTACAATAAGCATATTGTCTTCACAAATGAAGATTTGGTGGGAGTGAGAACCCCTCATCATGACTCAGTAGTCATTGCACTCATGATAGCTAATTGGGATGTGAATTGACTACTCGTCGACCAAGCCATCTCATCCGAGGTAATGACCTTAAATTATTCAGGCACCTAAAGTTAAGCATAACTGATCTCAAGGAAGCCACTATTTTGTTGGTCGACTTCTTCGGGAAGATCATGATTCCTCTGGGAAAGATTGTCCTGACAGTTAGGGCAGGAAACATATCAAAATTGATTGAGTTTCTTGTTGTTGGTATTGAATCACCATACCAAGATATACTCGGCTGGGGATAGCTCCATGCACAGAAGGTCATTCTACCGACCTATCACTAAAAATTGAAGTGTTTAATTGATCGAGGAGTAGTTGAGATCCATAGAGACCAGGATACAATGAGGAAGTGTTTCATCACGGACATACGCCCTAAATAGGAGAAAAAAGTGAGACAATCAAAAGGCAAGGAAGAAGCCCAGGAGGGGTTAATGCCCTTCAAATAGCAAGTAAGGTATGTATGACCAGGAGTGGAGTAGACCAGGCTCCTCCCTTTTGAGAGGGTCATTAAATACCTGGAAGAGGTCGCATCTAGGATTAGCTTGATTGAAAATAAGTTTTTGATTGGCACCTCCTTAACTGATCACGAGAAGAAAGATCTAGTCACCATTCTTCATAGCAACTTGAATGTTTTCGAATGGGAGCCCTACGAGCTTTCTGGGATTGATCCCAGCATTACTTGTCATAAATTACATGTAGACCCATCCTTCAGGCCAGTTACATAGAAGGCTCGTCGAATAGATCCATAGAAGGCTAAAGCAGTAGAGAAAGAGGTTGAGAAGCTACTAAATGAAGGGTCCATACGAGAAGTTCAGCTCCCCAAATGGTTATCTACCCCATGAGTAGTTCCTAAGAGCAACGAAAAGTGGAGAGTTTGTATAGACTTCGCCAACCTCAACAAGGCCTATCACAAAGGCAGTTCCCCTTCCAAAGATTGATTAACTAGTCGATGCTACAGTTGTACATGAGAGGATGAGCTTCTTAGATGCGTATTCTTGATATCACCAAATCCCCCTCCACGTACTAGATCAAGATAAAACCTCCTTTATAACCACTGTTGGATTATATTGCTATAACGTTTTCCTTTCGGCCTTAAAAATGTAGGAGTAACTTATCAGTGGATAGTCACAAGGATGTTCAAAGAACGGATGGGGGATACCATGGAAGTTTACATCAATGATATGCTCGTTAAGAGCAAGCTCAAGGATGACCACCTTTCTCACCTGGAAAAGACCTTCAAATTCCTCAATAAGTACCGAATGAAATTTAATGCAAGTAAGTGTTCTTTCAGCGTCCAGTCAGGAAAATTCTTTGGATACTTGGTTAGTAAGAGAGGAATAGAGGCAAACCCCGACTAGATCGATGCTATCAATAAAGTTCAGCCTCCCAAACAGTAAGAGATGTACATAAGCTAACAGGAATGCTCACCGCGCTCAACCAATTCATATCTAAATCTTCAAAATGATGTCGACCATTCTTTCAATTGTTAAAAAGAAACAAAGGAGTAATATGGGACAAAAAATGACCGAGAGCTCAAGAACTGCTCAAAGTTTACCTTATTCGGCCCCCTTTCCTTGTAATTCCTAAGCAGAGTGATCCGATGTACCTAGCATTATTAGACCATGCTGTAAGCTCTGCCTTGGTATGTGAAAAAGAAGGAAGCCAACATCCAATCTATTACGCAAGAAAGACTCTTTTGGAACCTGAACAGTGATGCCTGGCATTGGAAAATCTTGCATACGCACTTGTGATAGCCTCAAAGAAACTAAAGCATTACTTTGAGGCTCACTCCATCGTCGTAGTTACTTCACACCCCCTTAAGGTTGTTCTAAGGAAAGAATATCTCTCCGATCAACTATCCACGTGGCCAGTCGAGCTCAGAAGGTTTGATACCCACTTTCAACCAAGAACAACCATCAAGGGAAAAGTCTTGGACGATTTCATTACTGAGTTCGTAGGGGAGCGACCTTGAGATCACCCTGAGACTAGTCATTCAAAGGAAGGCTTAAGAGTTTATACATTATAAGTTGATGGAGCCTCTAACTCGAGGGGGAAGGAGTAGGTATTGTGTTAGTGACTCTTGAGAACATAATGCTCGAGAAGGGAATCAGACTTAGATTTGAAGCCTCCAATAATGAGGCAGAATATGAGGCACTAATCGTCGAACTACATAAATCAGAGCTGCCCCTTCAAGTCTTCGGTGATTCACATCTATTTTCCAACCAAATAAGCGGTGACTTCAATGAAAATGATGAAAGGATGACAGCTTATCTTGCCATTGTAAAGGTATTAATGGGCAATTTTGATCAAGTAAATGTTCAGGAATTCCCTAGGGGAAAAAATATCCATGAAGATGGCCTAGCAACTCTAAGCTCAGCAATATACTAGAACTTGAGAAGAACAATCCAAATTTATTTCCTCAAGCAACCCAGCATTCGTCAGGCTGCTGAATTATGAAACCCTGGGCAAATTATCCATATTGAAAAAACTTCGAGCTGGATGTACCCCATTATAGATTACTTACAAAATGATAAATTACCAAGTGATAAGAAGACAACTCATCAGATAAGAGTCAAGTTTGCTCGCTTTCACTTATTTCCTTAGGGAAAGTTGTATAAGAGATCCTTCATTTGCCCCTACCTCTAGTGCATTCATCCACATGATGTCGAGCAAGTTCTGTGCAAGCTTCGTGAAGGAATTTATGGAAGTCATGCAGGAAGAAGATTGATAGTCTTTTGAGAAATAAAAGAAGGATACTTGTGTCCATACATGAAGAAGGACCTGGAGTCTATGTCCGAAAATGTGAAAAATGCCAAAACCATTCGCCCTTAGTCCACCAACCTGCCAGCGACCTAAACATCCTAACTAGCCCCTAGCCCTTCACCCAGTGGGGCTTGGACATCGTAGGTTCTCTACCTACTGCAGTAGGAAATCAAAAGTATCTATTGGTCGCCACAGACTAGTTCATAAAGTGGATGGAGGAAGGATCATTGGAAAACATCAGGGTGACTGATATGATATGGTTCATGTGGAGAAATATCATCACATGCTTTGGCATACTCAGGATGATTATTACTAATAACGGGACCCAGTTCGAGGATGGCCCCTTCCAAAGATTGTGCAACAATCATGGAATTAGACACTACTTCATCTCTATGGCATACCCTCAAAGCAATGGTCAAGCTGAGGGGCCATCAGGGTGACTGATATGATAAGGTTCATATGGAGAAATATCATCACATGCTTTGGCATACTCAGGATGATTATTACTAATAACGGGACCTAGTTCGAGGATGGCCCCTTCCAAAGATTGTGCAACAATCATGGAATTAGACACTACTTCATCTCTATGGCATACCCTCAAAGTAATGGTCAAGCTGAGGCTTCTAACAAAATAGTGATTGATGGACTGAAAAAGTTCCTTGAACGATCCAAAGGAGCATGGGTGAACTAATTTCCCCACATCCTCTGGGATTATCGCACCACCCCAAGGCGAGCAGCTGGGTATAAACCTTTTTCACTCACATATGCAATGGAAGTAATCATCCCCTTAGAAGTTAGTCTCCCTTATATGAAGTCTACGCTAGTCGACCAAGGGCATAATGATGAAACATTTATCAACGAGCTGGACTTAGCAAATGAACGATGTGAATTGGGTCTAGTTAATTTGTCATCTTACCAGCAACAGTTAGCTAGATAATACAATCAGAAAGTTAACCAAAGGAAATTCCAGGTCGGAGACTATGTCCTAAGGAAAGTTCTTGGTAGTGCTGTGAGACCATCAGATGGCAAGCTAGGACCTAACTGGGAGGGTCCATTCAAGGTGATAAGGGACGACCTACAAGGAGCCTACCACTTGGAAATGGTGGAGGTTAGGTAGATACCAAGAGCTTGGAATGTGACCAACCTCAAGAAATTCTACTTCTAGATTTATTTATGCACCATTAGTTTAGGCAAATTTTCATTTACAAACTAATGTTTCTCTCACTCTGATCAATAAAAATCAATTGGCCTTAGCATTTTGTATGTGTTAGTTGTCTCAAGTATATTTTATTATATGCACCCTTTCCAAGTTACAGCCTTCATTATTTTAACATATATTATAAATAGCATGGATTACAGCAAGTTAGTTAACTTGCTCCAATAAAAAGATCTCTTAAGTTAACCTCTTGTAATTGTTCCATAGTGGTTGGGTTTATACCAACTCAACTTCTCTAGAGCAAAGCCAATAGGGTTGATATATAATAACTCTCCTCAGGCCTTTGTTCATAACACAACTGGCCTCCTAGGTTACTCTGACAACAATCAGATGTATCCTCTGAATTGTATTTCCCTTTACCTCCTAGGTTGCTCCAGTAACAATCATGTGCTCCTAAGTTTCTCTGGCATCTCAGGTTGGTCACCAACATAGCTTGTCTCCAAAATCCTGCTTAGGCGAATTACCCACTAATCAGGTGTATCCTCGCCATCTCCCTACTAAGGCCTAAGGTAGTGTGATGACACGACCAAAAAGCTAAAGTGAGGTGGAATGGTATGTCTATGGCATACTGGACTGGGAGAACACTCATTCGAAAATAAGCTCTCATATTTAGTCGGCTGAGAAGCCTAAAATCTCTAGAGATTATAAATTAAAAATAGAGAACACATGTTTAGCCGGCAACTGCCCAAAACATAAAAAAATTATTCCTAAGGGTTACACGATTACACATACAACAGTGATAAAATAGAAAAATAAAAAATATATATATATTAGATCTTAAGAGGGACGAGGTCGCTGAGAAAGGTAATCATTCACTCTCACCCTTCAACCATCGTTTAGATAAGGGGCAAAGTCCTCCTCGACTTCCTATGGGATTGATACTAGCAGCTGCCTCGGGATTACATCTATTGAGATCCAACGATCATTCCTTCTAAACAGATTTAGCTCTAAAGGCGAGGGAGTGATCTTATGTCTATACCAGATGATAAAGTTCTTGGGCACCTTTAACTCCCTGAGGGAACTTAGCCACCCTCTGATAAAGATAACCCCTCAGCCTCCTTTAACTTTATGGGAGCATCTGTCCAGCCCTGGTTGTACCCATCTGCCCACACTTGTCGAGGACCTTTCTTGAATAAGTGCCTCAGCTCGGTAACGTCCCTCTGGGGCCTAGTAGCTATTACATATGCTCTATGAACATCTCCCTGTAGTTCAGCAATCTCCCTGATTGAACCACTATCATCAAGCCTAGCTCGCTACATAGTTGATGAAGAGGAACCCTGTATAACTGAAAGGGCAATGATCGGTGCATTGTTTCTGAGGTGTGCAACTTCCCTCCTTAAGGCATTATTTTCCTACGACAGAACCTATCTAACATGATTGATCTCGGAGGCATAAAAAATCTTAGCCTTCAGAGCATCTATCTCCTCTTGAATAGGGGCATCGACCTCCTCCATCTCTGTAAGTTTATCCTTCATCCTGGCAACTACCTCGAATTGATCCCTATAGTATTGGTTCCTTATCCTAAGGGATTTGTAAATCTTGACAAATGCTCGACGAACTTGGTCGCTTACATTAGAACAAAGTATTTGGCCTAGATGAGAAGTGGCAAGAATGTAATCATCAAGATCAACAAGCTACAAGATGTGGACCACAAATGATAAAGTATATCAGTGAATGCGAAAACAAAATTCCTTCACTTCACTAAAAATAGCACTAGCTAGGTACAGATACACAGAGTTACAAAAAGAGAGAATAAAAAATATAAATAAAGGAAATAATCCTAGAAGTCTATTGGTCAACCTCGACCTGCTTTGTGGGGGATGGCCCTTTCCAATTATTAGCAGCAGCCTCACTCAACTCTGCCCTAAGTAACTTGCAGGGGCATCAGTAGCAGGAGTGATGGGAGCATCAGCAGTAGGAGTAGCAGGTTTGTTAACAGTAGGGGTTTCTTCATTAACAACGGGCTTGGGGATAGGGTTATGCTCTCCAAATAAATAAGGGTTAGTAGAAACTTCAACAATAACCAAAGAACAATCCCAACCTTTTTTAAAGTTCACTCGATCGATATAATCAATCTACTTCTCGACGTCTTCATACGCTACCTCCTAGCCCTCATTGTAGCTATTTTCCTTAAGCATGGCCACCTCTACCTCTAGGATCTTCACCTTATCAGCGATCCATGTGTTCTCATTGATGATGGCAAGCTTTCTCACCATAACCATCTAATAGGCCTCACGGAGTTCCTTCAGCTCCTTGGCCGCCTCAACCCTCTCCTTGGAAAAATAGTCCTCAGCCTCTATAAGAGCTCTCTTAGAGGACTTCTAGGACTCTTGTTCAGTTTTCAGGCTCCCCTTAATCTCATCTTTACTCCTCACCAGTCCATCTCGACTACGGTGGAGGACAGAGTAGTTAGACAAAAACTACACTACACCAAAAACAGGATTCTGGCACAGTTCAAAACCGTGCCAGATCAAATCTGGCACGGTTTTGAACTGTGCCAGAATCAGGTGTTCCAAAATGGGAATTTTTTTCTGGCACGGTTTAAAAGTGTGCCAGAATCAGTCAAACAGGAACACTTCTGGCACACTTTTAAACCGTGCCAGAATTTGATATTTCTGGCACACTTTTGGCACAGTTTTTAACTGTGCCAGATTCTTCAAAATAAGAACATTTCTGGCACACTTTTAAACCGTGCCAAAATTTGATATTTCTGGCACACTTTTGGCACAGTTTTTAACTGTGCCAGATTCAGCATAATTTAAAAAAAATTAGCACAGTTTAAAACCGTGCCAAAATATGATACATTTTTGCCACGGTTTTGAACTGTGCCAAATTTTTTTAATTTAAAAAAAAAATATTTGAAAGCACAAAATTCACAAATTAATAATATTGCGCGTTATTAATAAACTAATGTACATACAAACTTCAAAATATTACAAGTCTTTAACTGCTCGCATGCCAAAAAAAATTGGGCAGAGTTTCCTCTATTTTCTGGACATTCCAAAACCTGTTAATACAAAACCTGCCTAACATAAAGCCCGCACGGCCACAAAATATAACAATTAACTTACAAAAGCCCTCATGGCCATAAAAGTCAATAATAAAATAACAAAAGACCGTACGGTCATGACACAAAAAAATGGATTCATTAATAAACCCCTTGTTGTAAACCATTGAGTTCTTTGTGTATTCCACGCGAATAAAATCCAACGATAAACTGTTATCCTGCAAAAAAAATAGAATACAAAAAAGATACGATATTAGTAACCCAATAATTTATAAAAAAAATACTCAAAACAAAAAAATTACATATATGAATGGAAATTAACGTCATACTCACAAACCGGGAGACCCGGGACTACGCGGTCAGTTCCTACAAGTTACATTGGTCCCGTGCGAGGTGTCCGTGCCTCCTACGGGGTCGTTTGGGGGGTGTTTTGGGTTTTCACCCTTTAACGGCTTGTTTTTAAGTTTAAGTGTTGATTTTTGCAAATTATCGTCACACTCTCAAATCGAGAGACCCGGGACTACGCGATCAGTTCCTACAAGTTACATTGGTCCCGTGCGAGGTGTTCGTGCCTCCTACGGGGTCGTTTGGGGGTGGTTTGGGTATTCACCCTTTGACGGCATGTTTTTAACTAAGTGTGATTTTTGCAAATTATCGTCATATTCACAAACCGGGAGACCCGGGACTACGCGGTCAGTTCCTACAAGTTACATTGGTCCCGTGCGAGGTGTTCGTGCCCCCTACGGGGTCGTTTGGGGGGTGGTTTGGGTATTCACCCTTTGACGGCATGTTTTTAACTAAGTGTGATTTTTGCAAATTATCATCATATTCACAAACCGGGAGACCCGGGACTACGCGGTCAGTTCCTACAAGTTACATTGGTCCCGTGCGAGGTGTTCGTGCCCCCTACGGGGTCGTTTGGGGGGTGGTTTGGGTATTCACCCATTGACGACATGTTTTTAACTAAGTGTGATTTTTGCAAATTATCGTCATATTCACAAACCGGGAGACCCGAGACTACGCGGTCAGTTCCTACAAGTTACATTGGTCCCGTGCGAGGTGTTTGTGCCCCTAACGGGGTCGTTTGGGGGGTGGTTTGGGTTTTCACCCTTTAACGGCTTGTTTTTAAGTTTAAGTCCTGATTTTTGCAAATTATCGTCATATTCACAAACCGGGAGACCCGGGACTACGCGATCAGTTCCTACAAGTTACATTGGTCCCGTGCGAGGTGTTCGTGCCTCCTACGGGGTCGTTTGGGGGGTGGTTTTGGTTTTCACCCATTAACGGCTTGTTTTTAAGTTTAAGTATTGATTTTTGCAAATTATCGTCATATTCACAAACCGGGAGACCCGGGACTACGCGGTCAGTTCCTACAAGTTACATTGGTCCCGTGCGAGGTGTTCGTGCCCCCTACGGGGTCGTTTGGGGGGTGGTTTGGGTATTCACCCATTGACGGCATGTTTTTAACTAAGTGTGATTTTTGCAAATTATCATCATATTCACAAACCGGGAGACCCGGGACTACGCGGTCAGTTCCTACAAGTTACATTGGTCCCGTGCGAGGTGTTCGTGCCCCCTACGGGGTCGTTTGGGGGGTGGTTTGGGTTTTCACCCTTTAACGGCTTGTTTTTAAGTTTAAGTGCTGATTTTTGCAAATTATCGTCATACTCACAAACCGGGAGACCCAGGACTACGCGGTCAGTTCCTACAAGTTACATTGGTCCCGTGCGAGGTGTCCGTGCCTCCTACGGGGTCGTTTGGGGGGTGTTTTGGGTTTTCACCCTTTAACGGCTTGTTTTTAAATTTAAGTGTTGATTTTTGCAAATTATCGTCATACTCTCAAATCGAGAGACCCGGGACTACGCGATCAGTTCCTACAAGTTACATTGGTCTCGTGCGAGGTGTTCGTGCCTCCTACGGGGTCGTTTGGGGGTGGTTTGGGTATTCACCCTTTGACGGCATGTTTTTAACTAAGTGTGATTTTTGCAAATTATCGTCATATTCACAAACCGGGAAACCCGGGACTACGCGGTCAGTTCCTACAAGTTACATTGGTCCCGTGCGAGGTGTTCGTGCCCCCTACGGGGTCGTTTGGGGGGTGGTTTGGGTTTTCACCCATTAACGGCTTGTTTCTTAGTTTAAGTGCTGATTTTTGCAAATTATCGTCATATTCACAAACCGGGAGACCCGGGACTACGCGGTCAGTTCCTACAAGTTACATTGGTCCCGTACGAGGTGTTCGTGCCTCCTACGGGGTCGTTTGGGGGGTGATTTGGGTTTTCACCCATTAACGGCTTGTTTTTAAGTTTTAAGTGCTGATTTTTGCAAATTATCGTCATATTCACAAACCGGGAGACCCGGGACTACGCGATCAGTTCCTACAAGTTACATTGGTCCCGTGCGAGGTGTTCGTGCCCCGGTGATTTACTCTTCATTACTATTGTTCCTACAAGTTATACTCAACCCAAATATAAAAAGTATAGGAGAAAAAAATTCTCCTAGATGGAACTCATAATCAAAACAAGGTTTTAAAAAACATAAACTTGGGAATTTATTACATTCCCATTACATCACATACGAATGAGAGGAATCTAAACAATTCTAATACTAGGAACACCTTTTCTATCTAAATTAAAGAGACCTTTAATAACATGAGGGAGACCATTAAAAGAATAAATATTGTTGGACTATCTAGTTGAGATGAAATGTATCAACTAAGGACACATGGTTTTGATTTACTCGATTAACAAAAAGAGTGGAACTGGCTTTAGATGAAATTAAGTCTATCACTTTTTTTATTATATCAGCAGCACACATAGGAACACCTTCAAATAAGCTATTACATCTAGCATTCTAAATCTCCAATAAAATCACCATAGGAAAACTTTATAAATAAATTTGATGTAGTCCTTATTGGACTTGAAAAACCACCAAGAGATAAGCATAGATAGAATACACTTTAAGCAAGGAAAAATCTCTAACTGAGCAGAAAAATGAGCATAAATGGTTTGAGACATTTCACTGTGTAAGAACAAAATTTGAATTATTTCTACATGATTGTGGCAGTATTGGGAGGCATTTTTGTGTAAAATTCATAATTTTTATGGTACAGATTTAAGTTGGGACATAATTTTGAGAGGTGAGTGAGGGCTCCTAATTTTTTTACTGGTTGATATGATCTAGTTTCTGCAACGTCAACAGATTCCTACAAATGGAAAAAAGATATAGTCGGAGAAGAGGCTTGTCTCCACGAAGAACAAATTAAACCAGTGATGATGACATGAACAAATACATTAAAAGTGACAAGTTTTTTTATTGACAAATACTAGAT
Source organism: Sambucus nigra (assembly GCA_949130495.1). Taxonomy (NCBI): domain Eukaryota; kingdom Viridiplantae; phylum Streptophyta; class Magnoliopsida; order Dipsacales; family Adoxaceae; genus Sambucus; species Sambucus nigra. The sequence goes on from OX422207.1 coordinate 416,572,336, forward strand.
GTTGCAATGCAACCAATCCAATAACAAAATTTGTAATAGACCTTAGTTAGCTCGAACAAGATTACTAAATCTTCAATGGCGTCAATCTTCAGTTGCCATATCCACAAAACTGAATACATTAAAAGTGAACAGTTTTTCTTCCTGCGACAAATATGTATATGTTTCTTATTCAGACAATTTTTTCCCCTTTCATCTGCTATATTATTGTTCTAAACACTTGAAATTTTGTTAATTTCAAATGTATGGTCAGCGAAATGTTTCAGATTCATAGTAGCTACATATGACATTATCAAATACTCTATCATATTAACTTATGCTAGAGTTACATTATCTAAGTCTTATTATATTTATTTCATATTGTTCCTTCACCTTTTTCTTCCTGCGACAAATATGCACGTGTTTCTTATTCACATGATTTTTTTCCCTTTCATCTGCTATATGATTGTTCTAGAAGCTTTAGATTTTGTTCATTAGATTTTGTTCATTTCTCCAAAAGTTTACTTCCTCATTATTCTTTGGACTTGATTATCAAAAGGAATAGCACCAAGAAGCAGTTTCCAAAGGTTCAAATGTGGAGGAATAGCATGTCAGGGACGTGATCAAAATAGCAATGGAGGACGTGATCAAAAGTTGCACAAGCTTCACAACGCACACACAAACACACACATATATGTGCATATGCAACTGCATATATATGCATATGCAACTTCATATATATGCAGCATATGCATATATATGCACTGCATATATATGCATATGCAGCATATGCATATATGTGTGTGTTTGTGTGTGCGTGTGCGAGTGGGGAAGGGGGGGGGGGGGGAGGGGCAGGGGACGGGGCAGGGCAACTGCATATATATGCATATGCAGCATATGCATATATGTGTGTGTTTGTGTGTGCGTGTGTGAGTGGGGAAGGGGGGGGAGGGGCAGGGGCAGGGGCAGAGGATGGGGCAGGGGGTGCGTGTGTGAGTGAAATTTTGTGAAGTCGGTTACTGTCTCACGACTACTAGTGCCTGAAATCTTAAGATCGATCACAATATCCTCCATCTGATCAGAACGAACCCCCATTCGATCAAAATAATATTCTAATAAGTCATGACATAAATATATTCCCGACCATACTCTTAGGGTGATAAGTCAAGTCAAGTCAGTCCGGCCATTTTGTCTGGCTATCTAAGATGTCAGTTCATGATTATTGTCTAGAAAAATCCTTCAATTTGTGTTCGGTTAAATATATGCTTGCATTTGATGGTTATTTGTTTCTTTTGGTGTTGTGGCAGGATTCAAATACCCATAAATATCTACGGCTCCATATAAATGTAATCGGCATTGCTCACCAGAGAAGAGCTTATCTTTAATGATGAAGGGGGGGGGGGGGGAATGGCAGGGGACGGGGCAGGGGCAGGGCAACTGCATATATATGCATATGCAGCATATGTATATATATGCACTGCATATATATGCATATGCAGCATATGCATATATGTGTGTGTTTGTGTGTGCGTGTGTGAGTTGGGGAAGGGGGGGGGGGGGAGGGGAGGGGCAGGGGCAGGGGCAGGGGACGGGGCAGGGCAACTGCATATATATGCAGCATATGTATATATATGCACTGCATATATATGCATATGCAGCATATGCATATATGTGTGTGTTTGATTAGTACACCTTACCTCTTTAACGATTGATTACACATGTTATATATAATAGCTTGCCCGTGCTTCCCGCTCAATAATGATAAATAAATAACTGGTTTTCCTAGTTGATTGCATAACGATTATAGAAACAACATAACTCAATTCAGTAGATGGTGGAGCAGGATTATAGAAGCATGAATTAGGAATATAAGTAGAGATTTTGCAGATTTGTACCTTAGAGGGAAGTACTTCGAAGCAAGTCATTCGTCGGTGTCACCAATGGGAGGACAAAGGTCGTCGAGCCAATACATAATTCCATTTTTACCAACATCTTCCAAGTTCTCGCAATGAGCTTGTTTTCCACCCCAAACTGGATACTCGGGCACTTTGATGTCATCGAGTAAAACTCGCACTTCATTCTTTCTCAACTTATGGAAGTGAACGGTCGAGACGGCTCCTGGTTGCGTTTTCCTCCCATAACCAACAAGTTCACGTGTGTGGGATAGTATTTTGCATTCAATTAGCGAGGAGAAATTTGGAACCTCGAATGCAGGGGAGGAACGAGAACACGAAGGAGTTCCAGTGCCTATAGTAGGTAACTCCTGAACGTTGTGTCCAACACATGAAAATTTTCCGGTTTTGAAGTCGGTAATGAATTCATCTAGTGAGGATTTTATCCCATCTATGTCACTCCTAAGGTGATCAACATGATCCTTCCAATTTTCGGTGTCCTCTTTCACCTCCTCAAGCATTTCTCTAGCAAATGCCGACCCTAATATAGCGGTTCTCGAAATTGTGGACCCAACACAACGAACACGTCCTCGCGTATCTTTTCTGAAAACCTCAAAAATAGGCCCGGCATCCAAGGTCTCCTCCTGACCACTAGCTTTGTATACATCCAGAAGCATTTGAATTTGGGCCTGTATAAAAATATATTAACATTAGGTTTGATGATACGATACTTTGTTTAAACAAAACGAACATTAAAAAATTTAAATTACCGCAAATATTTTATCATGAGGGGCATAACCACCTCCTTTGATTATATGAGTTGCCAACCACAATTCAGCACGAGTGGGTGCACGCCCATGCTCCTTTCTCCAATTCTCTAAAGCTCGGGCATAACCATGACGACCTGTATTATGAGTTGTCTTTCTCACACAATTTAGTTTAGTCTCTTTGTTCTTTCTTCGCAAAGCCCTTTGAACCTCTAAAACTTCATTATTGCAAAACACCTCCCAGTCCTCAGATTTGACATTTCGTGGCACTTTCTCCTTCCACTTTCCAATATCACCATCCTTCAAATTAACCCTTAGCTTGGACTTGAACTTTTTCCAAGCATCGTTCACTTTTTTCATAAAAATTTGCTTCTGACTTTCGCGCACATCTGGGAACTCTTTCTACAATATATGAAGAAATAAAATTAAAACATCACATAATTGAATTTACATTCTTTGGAATAGAAAGGAATAGTATACCATTAATGATGACCAAACTGAGTTCTTATATCGCACATCCACTTGTTTCCAACTCGTATAAGATATGGGAACATGTGTCATTGCTAAGTCTCCCAACCTGGTTGAGAGTGTATATGAGTCTTCACCAACTGGAAGGCCGTGCTCATTAAATTTTAACTTCTTAGTGGAAGAGTCACCACCTACTCTTGAAGCACCCGAAGCAACCTTAGAACGGGAGGTTGATATAGGTGTCTCCACATTTATTGACGGTTGCGAAGTATCACCCATATGAGACATTTATCTGGAAAAAAGTGACTATTGGAGACCAAAATAATCAAAATAAACATTTACAAGAATATTACATGTTCAAATAGCAATATAAAAAAGATGGCATGTTCAAATAGAATTATAATTTCGAACAACCATACATGTATTAAATGTTCAAAAAGCAATAAACTATTAAATGTTTACAACAACAACAACAACAACAACAACAACAACAACAAACGAAATAAATAGAATGTCGCATATTCAAAAACAAGTTCAGAACTAAATCATTGCACTAGAAATCTGTGTCCAAAAGCTCCAGCAATTTATCATTTTCCTCGAGAATGGAGTCATACATCGTGCGATCAATATCAATCGCATCTATTTCTTTCGTCAGTCTCTTGGGAGAGTGTAAAACAACTGACCACCCATTCAGCTTTACATCTTGACAATAAAATACTTGACTGGCTTGAGATGCAAGGATGAACGGATCATCGTGAATGGTATTTTTACTCACGAGCTTACTAAGATTCACCATCACCAATTTTGAGATGGGTTCAACTTTGCAAGCATTCTTATCATCAACATCCACCCAATCACAATAAAAGACAGTATGTGCAAACTCAATGTAATTGAGGTCGAGTATTTGTCTAATAACGCCATAAAAGGTTGTCATAATCCCCTTCTTATTAAAGGCCTTAGTGGATACACCACTACTCTGAAAGTTATGATTCTCTTCATGTCCAGAAGTACAAAAGGTGTACCCATTGCATTGAAATTTCTCATAACTGGTAACCCTATGGAGAGGACCATCAGCATATGGCGAAATTCCCGTATCATTAAATCTTGAGGCCTGTAAGGAATTGATAATTTTTTAAAGTTTCATTAAAAATAATTACAGTTGATAAAAAAGTACATGTATAAATAAAGACTTGCCTCGTTCCTTAGCCAAGGGATGAAATCATCAATTCTATGCGTCGATTGAGTCTCAGTTACCACAAATTTTCTACAAGAAATTAGTTTCAAAATTAAGAAATATCACATTACAATCAATTAATATGAATTAACATAGAACTAAGTGTGTACCTTCTCCATTCATCAACACCGTCGCATTGAGATAAAACCCATCTTCGCACTTGCTCATATTGTACATTATTTAAGATCAATTCTTTACTTTTACTCAATGGTCGTTGGCATTCCGAGTCATCAAACTCATCATCAAGAAAATCCTCAAGATTCCTCTTATGAGTTCCTTCACCTCTTTTCGATATGTACTCCATGGCATACAAAGAAGCTTCATGTAATAAATATGCATTAGCAATGCTCCCTTCAATGTACCTCTTGTTTCGTGACCACTATCTTCCCATTTCTCTCTCAAATAACCACATCGCCCGATATCTTGGTGGCCCAGCTGTCAAAGCTTGATCGGCTAAATGGTGCATGAGGTGGATCATCACCATAAAAAAGGCAGGTGGAAAATAAATTTCAAAGATACAAAGTGCCTCTACTAATGCGTTTTTAGCCTTCAAAAGATGTTCTCTAAATATCACTTTGGCACACAACACATTAAAGAATATGATGATCCACTGTATAGCTTTAAACAAAGGCTTATCATCCGGAAATGAATGCATAAGCAATGCAGGAAGCAACCGTTGCATAATGACGTGATAATCGTGGGACTTGAGATTGGTAAATCCAGGTGGATCGAGGTTAACATTGTTGCTGAAATTTGATGAAAATCCAATCGGTACCTTTAATGTTTTTAGTGTACGAAAAAAGGCTTCTTTCTCTTCCTTTCCTAATGCGAAAGGTGCCTTTGGCATAAGCCTTTTTTTACTGCCTTCAACATCTTTCATCCATAATTTCCTTTTAAGCTTCAAATGAACTTTCAAGTCTTCACGGGCTTTGACCGTATCTTTATTTGATGAACCTTTCACCGAGAGTATTGTACCTAAAAGAGTCTCTGTGACATTCTTTTCAACATGCATAACATCTAAATTATGTCTAATATCATGATCCTTCCAATACTCTAAGTCAAAGAAAATTGACCTCCTTGAAAAACCCTCGGTACCTGCTAGATTCTCATCGTCACCCTCACTTGGATAATCATCGTCTTCCATTATGACATCCTCCTTCTCCTTCCCCTTCCCCTTCCCCTTCCTCTTCCCCTTCTTCTCCTTCTCCTTCCCCTTCCCCTTCCCCTTCCCCTTTCCCTTTCCCTTTCCCTTTCCCTTTCCCTTTTTGTCTCCCTCTCCCTCTCCCTCTCTTTGAGCACCTTCTCGAGCGATAAGTGACACTATCTGCTCAACTTCTGCACTTGTTAACTTTCTTGGAGCCATAGCATCCTCTATTTTACCATTAAATGTTTGCTTTGATGTGTCAAACCTATAAGGATGGTCTTTAGGAAGGAACATACGATATCGTTGGTAACAACATTTCGTTGACTTAGAAAGATATTGAGAAGGTGTATTTGTAGAACAAACAGGGCACCCATTGTAACCTTGAGTTGAACAACCTGCTAACATCCCATAAGCTGGAAAATCATGTATACCCCACATCAACATGGCTTTTAACTGAAATTTCTCATTTTTGTACGCATCCCAAGCCTCAACTCCAGACCATAAGATCTTTAATTCATCGACCAACGGTTGGAGGAAGACATCAATATTACTTGATGGTGACTTTGGTCCGGGAATCAATACAGACAACATTGAAAACTCACTTTTCATACACATTGATGGGGGAGGGTTGAGAGGTTGAATTATCACTGGCCAACAACTATACTTACGGCCAAACATGTTATTCGGGCTGAAACCATCAGTTGCTATTGCAAGTCGAATATTCCGCGGATCTTTTGCAAAATCTCTCCACATAATGTTTGAATTTACCCATTCTGCTGAATCTCGGGGATGACGCAAGAATTCCATACAAGAGCTTGCACGAGCGTGCCAAGTCATTTTCTCTGCTATCCATTTTATGGTATACAACCGTTTTAGCCTAGGGATTAGAGGGAAATGTCACATTACCTTCTTAGGAACCCTAGAGTACTTTTTTTTTCCATTAGTATTCTGAATTTCTACCCCGTCCTTGTCTAGACAAGTAAACTTGTAAGGTAAAGAACCACATTTTATACATCTAGTAGATTTTTCATGCTCTTTCAAAAATATCATACAGTTGTTAATGCATACGTCATACTTAACATAATCCATACCGAGATCTCTAACGGTGTTTTTCATTTCTGTATAACTAGTTGTCAAGTTGTTCTCTTCAGGAAGTAGTTCATTTAACAATCTAAGAATTCCACCTGTAGCACCATCCGATAAATTGAATTGTGTTTTCAAATCATTCAACTTTATAAGAGCATACATTGTGGTATGACGCGAAGAACCGGTAGCTAGGTGCAATGGCTCCTGTGCGAGTTGATGTAAACGATCATACTTCTTGCCTTTGTATTTATGTGTGTGCGAATCATTGGGAACCTCAGAAGTTGGGGGGGCTTCATCACTGCCTACACAATTAGGTTCACTAGGTTCCGCTTCACCCATAAACATCTCACAAGCATCATTCACAAGATCATTGAAAATTGGAATATTGTGCACATCAGCGTGTTCTGTCGGTGTCACAGATTGCGGTGGTCGTTGGACTTGATCAACAACTAATGTCTCACCGTGAAAATGCCATAAGGTATAGTTCATGTCCATACCATATGTCATTAAATGAATGAATATGTCATCTATAACAACATGTCCTTTCCCATTTCGACAACGTCTACAGGGACATGAATGTTTAACATTCGAACTATTACTACGCACATAATGAAGAAACTGTAACACCCCGTCTCTATATGTATCGGTCTCGATATTTTTCTCATTTATCCATTCTTTGTTGATTCCCGACGACATCCTGATAAGTTTAAAGAGCACACATTATAATATAAATGCTTACTGTAAATATATTTAAGTTTATTCAAGTGTAAATATGTATATATTTGAGCTCCTATATTTCCTCCATCTCCTCTACAGGGTAAGGGTCCTATCCCATTCGAAAATGCATATTTTGTATTGTTCATAATGTCTCATGCCATGTCCTAATCTAGAAAATTTCGCCAGCATCTCCCTACAGTTCTTCAAGTACACAACTTAAATTGGGAGTGTTCATGTGTTACTTAAGTTTTTCAACCAAGAAAACACAAAACACTACATCAATCGAGTATGCACCCAAAGAACATAAAGAGATGCCACCGAATTTTTCAAAATAGGACATGCATAATCATTATGTACAATACAAACTTTTGCATTTCCAAACTGTCCAAAAATGGGACAATTCAAGAGTTCTCACCACAGTCATAGTGAGACCTCTTGAACGGGTCTAAGGTTTTTCTACGTGTGTAACATCATTATTGAATGTTTAGTATTAATGTCTACTTACTATTTAAATAGTTTTTTTTGTTTTTTCTTAAATTTTCAACACATAATCTCATTTATCCATTTAATTAGTGGGGTGTCTACTTTTCAATTTGTTATTTTTACATTATTATTGAATATTTAGCACTTAAATTTTCTTAAAACTACGTAACATTTACAAATCAAATCAAATATACATTTTTGTTAAAGGGGTAAGAACATAAAAACCCATGATTTATTTTTTTTTTCATTATCAACATTCAATTTGCACCAAAAACTCACACATTAAAAAAAATAATAAATATGTATATATGTATATATAAAACCCTAAAAATCAAATACGAATCAAATCAATCATATCATAAACTCTAGGATCAAATCTGAAATCTAACTTAGGTTAAAAAAAAATACAATGCTTTAAAGAAATTACCTGATTGGGATGAGTGCAGTGAGAGAACAAGGCAGTGACCAGAGAAAGAGAGAATGGGCGGGAGAGAGAGTGTCGGCAGTAGAGATGCTGACCTAGGGCAGTGTCAGCAGCAGCCGCCGAGAGAGAGAGACCGCCGAGAGAGAGAGAGACCGCCGAGAGACCACCGAGAGAGAGAGAGACCGCCGCGAGAGAGAGACCGTCGCGCGAGAGAGAGAGACCGCCGCGAGAGAGAGAGGAGAGGCAGGAGAGCGCATAGGCTAGAGAGAGGCGGGAATCGTGAGCGGGAACAAGAGAAAGAGGGAAGTGTAATGTTTTTTTTTGGGTATTATATATTTTAGTAAGTGTACTCAATTTTGGCACACTTTAAAACAGTGCCAAATTTTGGCACTGTTTTAAAGTGTGCCAAATCTCTATAAAACCGTGCCAAAATCTGGCACAGTTTTAAACTGTGCCAGATTTTTAATATCAGGGTGTGCCAAAATGCTGTTTTTGGTGTAGTGCTATAAGAAGAAATAGGTGTAAGGAAAACGATGAGAAGAACTAAAATAAAAAATAGAGAATAAAAGAAATGGACTTACCAATGCAAGCCCTTGATCTGACTTCAGGGCTAACTGGTTTGGACCCATCTTTGAGGACCTCTCACGGTCCACTATTAATATTGCTCTCTTGAGCATCATGGGGGCAAGATGAGGGTCTAGATCCACCGAAGCCCCCTCAACTCGAACAGCAACAGGCATAAGGGAAGCTTGTGTCTTCTTTATTCTTTCCTCTCATCTCCTTCTCTCCTCTTCCTTCTTCTACTTCTCTTCTTTTATTTTTCTCTCTTCCTCTTTCTTTATCTCTCTCTCCCTCTTCTATTCTTCTTTCCTTTTCCTCTCCAGCTCTTTCTCATGAGCGGCTGTCTGGGAACCACTAACAGCATCCCCAGACCTGGTCTTCTGAATCTTCAGCCTGTTGGATAAGAGGATGGCATTATCATCATCATCATCATCATCATCATCATCATCAGGGATCAAGTTCTTTCTTCTAGGGGGATCCATATCTTCCTCACTAGAACTCTCTAACCTAAAACTACTTGAATTAGAACCCTCCTTATCGGACCTCTCTTCATCAGACTCTTTATCACTAGAGCCCTCCTCACGAGGTCCTACCTCACCACTACCACCTTTGTCACCAACAGCAACACCAGACTCTGAACTGGTCTCCCCTTCCTCATCTAGTTCGATGGGTTCGAGATCACCTTCTTCCTCTTCTTATTCCTATGGGATATCACGATGAGGAATGGAGTTAATCGGACGATCGATTAAGCTGGAGGTAACGTTCTTGTATTCCAATAAGAAAATAGCTAACCTTGGATGTTCACCTTCCATAATAGAATCCCTTATATTCCAGGCCTTAAGTAACTCAGTAGCATGGATCTCGTGGAGAGCAAGCTCTTGATTCTTGGTCATCGCTAAAAAAGAAAATAAGACATTAAAGGAAGAACACATTATAACAACAATCAAGAGGAAATGATATTGAACAATAACCTATGTATTACTCCCTATAAGTGGTAATTTGAGGTCCCTTGTACCTTACACCCCCTACTTGAGGTGGGAACTGCCAGTTCTTAGCTATGAAGACTTCTGACCATTAGTCCTTGTGGGAATCAGGTAGATTCACTACCAACAAAATATCTGGACTCCTCGCTTTCAAGTAAAGAAGACTAGAGCTGGCATGAGAAAAGGTGTGACAAAAAAAGATTTTAACTAAGCCTAAATTAATGCCATAGAGTTGGTTTATTCTATGGATGCCATTTACAATCTTCCAAACATTTGGAGAACATTGGGTTGGTACTATATCGAAATACTGGAAAAAAATGTAAGAAAAGGCGATTTGGGGGAAAAGTTAAACCCCCTTGAGACAGCAAAAGAATGTGAATCCAGTGGCCATCCTCAATGTCGCTAACATTACGGGGAATATGGGCAAACTCAATATCCACCCAATCAGGAATATTATAATATTTCCTAAATTCTACCAAAGATTTGTTGTCTATTTTTCCATGAGCAAACCCTAGCAACAGTAAAAAGAAGAACGACAAAAGGAAATATAGAAAAAGGAGGGGCTAAGAACTTACGAAGTAGGTATCAGGCCACGAATAATGAGAGACCATAGGTAAATAAATGTGAAAAGCCGGAAATAGATTTCAAACGATGAAAAATAAGTTTGAAGGCAAGAAGAAGCTTGAGAGTGAAGGACAATTTGGAAGCAAGACAGAAACACAGAGTAGAAGTGGCGAAGTGGATCATCTGAAAAATTTGGTTTAAACCCCCTAATGATAGCGCATGACAATCAAAGAAGATTTTCCGCTCAAAACTATTGCAAAACGACGATTTGCTCCCCTCTTAATCTTAAAAAGCACAATAGTACAATCAAGAACAGGCCAGGTGCCACATTTAAATTTTTTTAGCCCAATTGCGGCCCTAAAATTTTAGGGGCATTTGTGGGTACCTTTTCACCAACTGGGCCCATAAGAGTAGCCGACCAGGCCCGAATGAGAATAAAAAGTGTCTAACCCAAATTATAAGTTCTAGATAGCGGTTGGAATAAAAAGATATCGTCAGTCCAACCCTAAAATCTCAGATTATATATTCAGGGGATACTGGGCCAACGCGTTGGTTTCAAATACCTTATTTCTTTCTTTCAACTAAATATATATTGTACCCTGGGTCCAGTGAAAGGGATATGTGAAAAACTATCTCGAGAATTACTTAATAAGAACCGTAGACCTCTCCATGGACGTAGACAATTTGCCGAACAATGTATATTCTTGTATTATGTGATTGTTGCTATTTTTTTCATACTAATGATTGTTTTGTTTGTGTTGAGATTTTTGTCACCACATTAACTATTCCCACTCTTATTTTTTCTTATAAAATTTGTTAGATTTTATGCTATGTTTTTGTAAGATCACTTTTTGAAGCATTCGTGATGTGTTTACTAAGCTTAATTCATTGTACTTTAGGTGAACTACTATGAATATTCTATGCTATAAAAAAATATATAATATATCTTTTATCTATTGAGAGGTTTATGTTGTTGATCAACTAGATCATTTTACAACAAGATCAAAGTTCAGAAGGACTAAGCTCTATTGAACAAGTCCTTATGTTCTCCTCTAATCAATTGAGTTTACTTGGTGTATGTGTACTTATATCTTGTTGTTATTAATATGTAGGAGTTTCCTTTAGCTAGACAAACTGAGAATATGATAGTCAATCTATAGGGATTTCCTTTGTCTATGAAAAATGAAAATATGGTGGATTATTGACTTAACATTATTTCCTTTTGTTATTTTGACTACTATCGTTTATTAGTTTTTCATGTAAATTTATTTTCATATATTTTGGCGAAATATTGGTATTTTTTTGTATTACTAAGTTTTGATTCATGAGAAGGTAATATATAACACCATGGATAAAGTGAATTAAAACTGACATCCAAAGTTATTAATTGTTTTGTAGTTTTTATTCATTGTATTGGGTATGTTAAATTTTGATATTTGGTAGTACTTAACAAATAAACTTTTCACCTTTTAATCTATAGTCCCTTTCCAATGTCTAATAATTTACACTGTTAGGACAACCTATGGGCAGGTACCTATTGCGACCACGACCACTACATAGGTGTTGTGTAGTGAGTTATTTAGTTGTAGAGTGATTTGAGGATATGTACATACATAAATTGTAAGAAAATGACACAAATATACATGTTTAGATGGGGATATGAATAAACAACACCCTTTTGGAGTGGAATATGGTTGTGTCTTTTAATAGTTGACATTGGCATAATTTTTAGTTGTATGTATGAGATTATAAACTAAACAAGAGAAAATTGTTGCCTTTCTCTGTTGTCATTGAATTTTTTAAGACGACATTTTCTCCGTTATTATTCATTTTTCAGACATTATTTATCTTTAAATTTATATAAAGGTACTGCTTTCGAGACAAGTTTAATCTTCTTTCTTGTCTACTCGATAAATTCTTTTCCTTTTAGTTTTTATAAATAAAAAAAATCCCCATGTCTTCATCTAAAAGCTTATATGGTTTGATTCAATTTAATTTTTGTGTAATTTTCATATGATTTGTTTTTCTTATGCGATTTTATTATGTAGGCAGTTTCCTAACAAATATTTTAAAATTTAAATATAGAGTTTCTTTTTAATCCCCTTGAACTTAGGGTTAATGTGTTAGGTGTAAACATTATGACATGGTATTGTGTAGGCAGTTTCAAAGTTTTCAACTCTTATTAGACTTTTTAACGCTTAATATTCTAATGTTACTTTTGTACCAAATACTTCACCCTAATCTTTATTGTTGTGTGATATTCAGTAACCTTTTTATATCTTATATAATAATTTATTTTATATTTTATATGGAATTTCATTTTCATATGAGCTATAGATGTTTTTTTTCATTTGTTAAATTTTTCCATCAGTTCTGCTTCATCTAATATATTAAGAAACTTTTGTTGTATCTTTTGGTATACTAACACATCTTCATTTTTGTTGTTTTTAGATAATGAGAAATTCGATATTACACAAAAATATGTCAAAGATGAAAAGGACGATAGGTAAGAACAGAGTGCCTCTACACTGCAATTTTAAAATCTACCACTGTTGGGGTCAGTTTTTAATTATGTTTGTTCTTTTGGGCTTAATAGTTACATTGTAGGCATTTGTCAAATCTACTTATGTGAGTTTATTATCATATGTTTAAAATATTTAAGCAATTTTTCCATTCCATAAATTTTTATTTAAAATTAGTCTACATTTAAAATTATTGTAGGAATTTATGGGTAGCAAGTTGGATTAAGTAAAGAAAATTAGTTGATTTTATATTTGTATGGACTATATAATTATTGGTTGTTGATTAAATAAATTATGTATGCCTTTCGTAAAAGTTGGAAACTAATGGGGAAACTGTGAAAAGTGAAGAAAGAATGGGTTTAATAGAAAGGTTATGTCATCTTCGCTGGTCATTCAAACGACTTTCCTCATCATTTGAATGACTTTCACTGTCGTTCGAACAACAATATCAATCGTTCGAAGACGTCCTGGTTAAATCAGTCTCCCTTTTGTTCTTTCATCTTTGTGTTGGTTGGTCTCTTATCAAGTTAGCCTTAGTCTTAACTATCTGACGAGCTCAGAAATAACGGTAATTAGCTTGTGGGTTTTGGGATGATTCGTGTATAAAAGAATAGAAACATAGGACAAACCACTCACTCGGAAAGTTCCATCACATACGTTGTCATCCTTTTAAACCATTTATCAATCATATCGTGTCTTCTCTTGGGCTTGACGATGAAAAATTCAATAGGAGTATTTTGTGCCTCTTAGTATATATTAGAGAAAGTGGCGTGAGATTAGGGAAGCCACTGCTATTTTATTATTATACTCCTCAAAATCACAGTTGCTCCCTCGTCCTGGTTTCAGTTGCCATCCACCATTTTATTCTTTAAAGTGAACTGAATACATTATCATGAAAACAATTATTTCCCCGCTGATAAGAATGCGGCTACGAAATGTAAAATGAAGGGGGGAAACTGTTGGTTTTTTTTAATGGGTATTGAAGGAGGATATTCTCTTGCAAGAACATGAATATATTATTGGAGGTTTTGTAGAGGGTCTTTATTAGGTTCCTTGGAGTCAAACTTTGTGGTGCTAGGCAACTCCTTTAAGGCTACCTTAGGACGTGGGGGTTGTCATCTTCCTTGATCTTTCACGCCTTCCACTGTTGAGAGCTTCATTTGAGGTGGGACAATCTACTCGTTATATTTCAGACTCCATTTAGTGTATATTTGTAGTCTTGTTATGGTTGAATGTTAAGAGTATGATTTCGTGACAGGTTTCTAGTAAAATAAATAATGGACATTTTTATGAAATAAATATGTAAGAAAATATCAGTTTTGTGTAATTTCTAGTGAAAGAAGTAATGGACATTTTTATGTAATAAAAATGTAAGAAAATACTATCTTAGTATGTTTGTGATAAAAAAAAATAATGGACATTTGTATGGAATAAAAATGTAAGAGCTATTTTATTGTGTTTATTATAAAAGGAAAGAACGGAGATTTTTATGGAATAAAAATGCAGGAGAACATTTTTAGTGTATTTCTAGTAAAAATAAATAATGGACATTTTTAGGGAATAAAAATGTGAAAAAAATGTTATTTTTGGTATATCTAGTAAAAAGGAATTATTGAATACTTTATGAAATGAAATATGGAATGAAGTTAATCTTGACAAAATATTTAAGAAATAAATATCTCTAAGTTTCTTGCAAAAATTGAGATTTTAAGGAAAATGGACATTTGTTGAGTTTTGAGAAGTTAATAAAATGTCCTTATGACTTGAAAGGCATGTTTGTGCACATAATATAATTTTCTAGAATGAAATGTATGTTTAACCCATTTAATAGAATTTTAGGATTTAATGTCCACTTTCTCATGCAACTAAACTTGTAGTATTTTGATAATAGATATATGAACAAGTTTAATAAACTCTTGTTGGGTTTAAGCATGAAATAAGACATTCGAAAATTTGAGTCTTTAAAGAATGTGTGAAAACAAGAGCTTGAAATGTAAAGGACGCTATATTATATGTTCAAGGTGTAAAAGTGTCAAGTGTGAAAGTTGGGTAAAAGTGTGACATTGAATAAGTGTTTAAATAGAAAAACTATTTTAAATATAAAGTTGAAAACGTAATAACCATTTTAGAAATAACAATTGTTAAAGGACTAAATTGCAAGTTTCATAAATAAAGGGTAAATTGGTAATTTACGTAAAGTGAAACATTTGAATGGAATAAAAGTGTCAAAGAATTTCTTTACACTAGTATAAATAAAGGGTGTGTGAATTAGGGACTTAAAGGAGAAAATATATAATCTTCCAAGAGTTAATGGAAAATTGGACGGTTAAGTCCGAGTTTTTGCTTTGGCTGGGTAAAAGTAAAGAAGCAGAATAATGTGAACAAGTGTAAAATGGTACACACATTAATAAGGACTTGGATGCAACTGAGAAATAAACAAGAAGGGCCCGGAGCCCTTGGGTGAAAAGCCTTAAATCACTGGCCAGAGCATTTGGTGCGCATAGCCAGTGGTATGATGCCCGCTGAAGTATGCGGTTAATTAGAATAATTTCAAAAAAAAGATAATGGAATCTAAAACACATCAAGAAATGGTTTGTGTGCTGAAAAGTGTGGGTACAACCTAAATTGAATGAATTAATAAGTGTTCCGGTTATGTGTTAAGTGGACTAGTAATTTGCAAATATGATAAGGTCCATAAGTTAATGTAAAGTGCAAGGTATAATGGTTAAATGGGTGAGATAATCAACCTCAGATGTTCAATCTGTAATTGACATAGGAGTGTGTTCGTGAAGGTTTTCCAAAACTTAGATAAGTATTTTGTACGCGATGGTCATGTGTGTTAAATGTATGCTTTCAATGAAAATATGGTAATGGGTTAGTTGTGTAAAAAGTGCAATATCGGTAAAGGCATGATTTTCAGTTAAACAAAGGGTAGCGGTTTAAGTAAGTTAACTGCATGATTTTAATGAAGGAATAAGTGTCAAGAATTAACAAGAAGCTTTTTTATGAGATTAATGCGAATTAATCCGGATAAGTGACGTTTTTGCATAAAAACGGTTTCACACATTAATATATATATATATATATATATATATATATATATATATATATATATATATGTGTGTGTGTGTGTGTGTGTGTGTGTGTGTGTGTTGTATGTATACGTAGTTATACTGTGTTGAGTCTCTTTCTGTCGTTCGATTCTATATTTCAGTGAGTTTATTCCCACTGGTCATCGGCTCACACCCTCTCTTTTGTTACGACAAGTTAAGAGCAGTTTCATATTTTGAGAGCGTTATGAAGGTAAGTACTTTTTTATTTTACGTTAGTTGATCTATATGCTTAGACTCCGGGGAGTTACCCAAGGGTTCCTCACATAGCATATTTTGAAATTGGAATTGCATGCTAAACAAGTGAAAGGTTAATTAAAATAAAACTGAATTAACAACATTATATAGGTTGTTCCATTGCACTTCACACCAACGCTCGGGTAAGATCGAGTTGACTCATGGGTAACACATAAATTTGGGTTGGGGTGTTATAAATGGTATAAAAGCTCTAGGTTTAAGGTTCCTTTCGGTAGTGGTGTGGTGAGGTCAGTAGTGGATCTTTTGACGTTGGTTTTGGTTTGGTCCGTTCATGCTAGTTTGGCTGATGGTTTAGTTTGGGTCCTCGGCGATAAGGTCAAAGAGGTTAGCACAATAAGTAAGTTTGGGAAAAGTGGCATAAGTTCAAGTTAATTTTTATAAATTGTTTTTTTCTTTTCTGATTAAGTATGTGAGAGTTCATGGGTATTCACGTAAGTTAGTAAGTGGGGACACCATGGTTTATAGTGTCAGGTGTTTGTCCCAGCCTTTATTGACGTAGAGTCTTTGGAGATGTCGGTCAAATGAATCGATGTCCATTGTATAAGTGGCACCAAACTATGTATAATCAATCGTAGATATTGATAAGTAATCATTATTTTAAATTATATGTAGCCTTGGGTGCAACACATATGAGGATTCCACACCCATGTTATAATTAGGCAAATTCGGTCCTTGGGGTAATACCGTGGTTGATGGGTAATTCGATGAACATGAAAATTGTATAAATTAATGCTATGGGATAAGTTAGTCTTAGTTGATAGGATATTATCCTTATAGATGAGCTCCTTGGTGGTTGTTGGTTGATGAATGTGTTTGTAAATACTGATTGTATGGTGAGAAAGTACTAGGTACCTTGGTTGAGGTCTGGGTTTAGTGCATATAGATTTATGTACCATAGATATAATGTGGGTTTAGATGATCTTGATGATTGAGGAAACCTAGGAGTGAACTTACATGGTATTAGTTTATAGTTTTGTGATTATAGTGTGGCATTGAGAAATAGGATCCCTTGTGGCATTCGTGGGCATGGGCCTTGGAGTTCGTAGGAAATACTCGACATCTCGTATCCTACCAAAATATATAACTGTGTTGAATGGTAGATTAACACGCAGCATGAGGCTTACATAGTAAGGCACTTCAGTTAAAGTAATTGGAGAGTCATTAAGGATTAAAGGATGTAGGCTTACGAAATCATATTTAAATTTCCTTTGGACATATATGCTAAGGTTTATCAAATAAGATATTATTGTGGGTGGTAGTCATTCCTCAGTAATAGTGAATCTGAGGCTGTGTACAGTGCATTAGAACAATAATAGTATCTACCTTCAAAACCTTTAGGAATCATTTTGCGTAGAGATCCTTATGGAGATATACACTTTGTAGTGGTAGATTCCAAGTTGTGTAGAATAGTTCAAGGTATGACTTTTGGCTTCTTATAATAGATGTGTAAGTTGTTTAGAGAAATAATTGAGTTTGATGTCGTCACCCATGAGGCAATCAGAATTATTATTGTATTGAAATTTACACAAGTGGTGGTGGACCGTTGATGATTGTAGTACGAAGTAATTATGCCAATTTATGGCAATGCCTTAGAGTTAGTGCTACGATTTTTGTTTATGGGTATGTGTCAAGATGTGACCTCCGAAGAAAATTTTGAAAGTAGGTCTATCAATGCTAGGTAGTGCACCTAGGAGACTTAGAACCTGATGGTGTTCATCATAGAATTAGAGATAGCACTCGAAATGAAGTGTTAGGCTTCATTATAACACATATGTGTAATACCTCTATTGTTAGTAATAACTCTATTGAGGAAAGTTATTAGGCATGAGTGATGCTTAAAGGTTGAGATTCCATTAGAATAATTACGAGGTGGGGTCACGTAGGAGGCTAAGGGTGGTTGCAATGGTTCATGGGTTGAAAGAGAAACTATATGAGCATTGTATTTCACGTGATGAGAATGATCTAAAAAATTGAGGTTAGCTACCAGGTATTGAAGTTTTGGGGGCCTAACTGTGATAGGTTGGTAACTAGTGATGAGTGTTAAGAGAAATAAGTTCACCTTGATTTAGGATCGTGACGCTTACCAATAATGGAATATGACGTTAGTCCTAAGGAGGGAAGCCTAGCATTTTAGTTTCCCAAAGAATGTGGTTTTGTATCCTGTCCGTCCGATCTGAATGGATGATTCGTGGTTAGGACTCGTCTGGATCAGGAGGTCAAGCCAGGGTACATGGCAAGGATAAGGTATTTAACAGGTATCAGTGATATTTAGAGACTTCAAGTGTATGCCATGGGTTCGTACTGCGTGTAGTTTGATTTATTATCAGAATAAAATTATTTTCTTTTGGCTTGGCAGTCTCTTGATTGGTCGCATTCAGGTGCCCCCATTGATCCCGATAATAGGAAGTGTTGATCATTTTGATTTGGGTGTAGCACTGTGAAAGATCAGTAGTGATGTGGGTTAGGCCAGTTGTGGCTGACCTGTCACGGTATGTGGGTGAGCTCTTCCTCAGTTTCACCTTTTATCCCACACCAGTTTGCGTATACACATAGTCTCCCATTCTTGATTAAATTTGTATGTGTTTATTGATTGCCTTAGGTTAACATGTTTTATATCTAATCGGTATAACTAGTTTCAACTTGGTCGAGCGTCCCAAGGTTGTGACTTTAGAGTATTACAGATACAAGAAATTAATAAAACATGAGGTGATATTAGTGTCACACTCCATTAATAGTTGTACGGATTGGGAGTGTGATCACTCGTGTATGTTCGTGTTGTGATGACTAAGATGACTCTGGCTAGTATAAGGGTGTAATAGGAGATATCCTTCGAGTAGACCTATGGGATTGGATGACTGTCTTAGAGAGTAGATGTGTGTGATGTGATGTTTTGAGGTCGTATCAACCTAGACTAGGCATCATCTAAGATTTGTTGAAGAAACATAGGTTGTGAATCCTAACGTAGGAATGATCCATATTGATAAATTCATTGGTGATATGGCGATATTTGGCAAATAGCAACCATCTCGATGTTTTGTTTAGATGGACACGTTAGCCATACTTGAGAACTAGCAATAGGACCTTTGCATTCATCGGGATTGGATTAACAATGGTGATTGATTAAAGTGGGATTATTAGGTTCAGACCATAGTGTTGAGGATGCCTAGGATTAGAGATTGTGATACACAAAGAATTTCGAGGATGAAATTCCCTGAGGGAAGTTTATAATATCTCACCTTGGTAAATTAATTAATTAATTAATTATGTGTGGATTATAGATGAGGATAATCAATTATTATTGTAGGAATTTGTGGGTAACAAGTTGAATTAAGTTAAGAGAATTAGCGGATTTTAGATTTGTATGGACTATAGAATTATTGGTTATTCATTAAATAAATTATGTATGCCTTTCTTAAAAGTGAGAAACTAATGGGGAAAATGTGAAAAATAAAGAAATATTGGATTTAATGGAAAGGTTCTGTCATCCTGGTTGGTCGTTCAAACGAATTTCCTAGTCATTCGAATGACTTTCACTGTCGTTCGAACGAGAATCTCAATCATTCGAATGACCTCCTGTTCAAACCAGTCTCCCTTTTGTCTTATCATCTTCATGGTGGTTGGTCTCTTTTCAAGTCAGCCTTGGTCGTGACTATCTGACAAGCTCAAAAATAACGGTATTTAGCTTGTGGGTTTTGGAGTGTTTAGTGTGTAAAAGAATAGAGACCTAGGTCAAACCACCCACTTGGACAGTTCCATTACAAACATTGTCATCCTTTTAAACCATTGATCAGGCATATCATGTCAGCTCTTGGACATGACGATGGAAATTTCAGTAGGAGTGTTATGTTCCTCTTAGTATATATAAGAGAGAGTGGCATGAGATTAGGGAAGCCACTACCATTACATTACTATACTCCTCAAAATCATAGTTACTCCCTTGTCTTGGTTTGAGTTTCCTTCCCCCATTTTATTCCTTAAAGTGCACTGACTACATTCGCACCAAAATAATTATTTCCCCACTAATACGAATGGGGCTACGAAATGTAAAATGAAGGGGACCACTACTGGTTCTTTTAATGGGTGGTTAAGGAGGAAATTCTCATCCAAGAAGATGAATATATTATTGGAGGTTTTGTAGAGGGTCTTTTATGGGGTTCCTTGGAGGTAAACATAATGGTGCTAGACAACCCCTTTAAGGCCACCCTTAGAGGTGGGGGTAGTCATCTTCCTTGATCTTTCATGCCTTCCACTGTTCAGAGCTTCATTGAGGTGGGATATTCTACTCTTTATATTTAAGACTTAATTTCGTGTATATTTATAGTCTTGTTATGGTTGAATGTTAAGAGTACGATTAATATGAAATAATGATAAGAATCTAGTAAAATAAATCTTGGAGATTTTTATGGAATAAAAATGTACGAAAATATCTATTTTGTGTAATTCTAGTAAAAGAAATAATGGACATTTTTATGGAATAAAAATCTAAAAAAAAAATATTATCTTAGTGTGTTCATGATAAAAACAAATAATGGACATTTTTATGAAATACAAATGTAAGAAAACGCTATATTAACATATTTATGATAAAAACAAATAATGGACATTTTTATGGAATAAAAATGTAAGAAAATGCTATTTTAGTGTGTTTATGATAAAAAATAAATAAAGGATGTTTTATGGAATAAAAATGTAGGAGAGCACTATTTTAGTGTATTTCTAGTAAAAAGAAATAATGGACATTTTTTGTGGAATAAAAATGTGAAAAAAATGTTATTTTCGGTATTTTTAGTAAAAATAAATTATTGAATATTTTATGGAATGAAGTTAATCTTGTCGAAATATTTATGAACTAAATATTTCTAAGTTTCTTGAAAAATTTGATATTTTAAGGGAAATGGACATTAGTTGGTTTTTGAGTAGTTAATAAAATGTCCTTATGACTTGATATGCATGTTTGTTGAACATAATATAGATTTCTAGAATGAAATGTATGTTTAACCCATTTAATAGTATTTTAGGATTTAAATTCCACTTTGTCATAAAAATAAACTTGTAGTGTTTTGATAATAGATAAACGAACGAGTTTAATAAAGTCTTGTTGGGTTTAAGCATGAAATAAGACGGACCAAAATTTGAGTATTTAAAGAATGTTTGAGAATGGGAGCTTGAAATGTAAAGGTTGCTATTTTATATGTTCAAGGTGTAAAAGTGTCAAGTGTGAAAGTTGAATAAAAGTGTGACATTGAACAAGTATTTAAATGGAAAATGTATTTTAAATATCAATTTGGAAACATAATAACCATTTGATAAATAACACTTGTTAAAGGACTAAATTGCAAGTTTGATAAATAAAGAGTAAATTGGTAATTTACTTAGAGTGAAACATTTTTATGGAATAAAAATGTCAAAGAACGTCTTTACGCTAGTATGGGTGAAATTGAATTAAGTCCTAAAGAATGAATGATTTTAGTATAAATTACAGATGTGTGAATAAGGGACTTAAAGGAGAAAAGAAATAATTCTCCAAGAGTTAATAGAAAGACGGACGGTTAAGTCCGGGTTTTGACTTCGGTCGGGTAGAAGAAAAGAAGTGGAACAATGTGGACATGTGTAAAATGTTAAGCACATTAATAAGGACTCAAATTCAACTGGGAAATAAGAAAGAAGGGATAAGAGCCCTCAGGTCAAAATCCCTAAATCACTGTCTAGAGCATAAGGTGCGCATAGTCGATGGTGTGGAGTCAGTTGAAGTATGCGGTTAATTGTAATAATTCCGAGAAAAAGATAATGGAATGTGGAACACATCAAGAAACGGGTTATGTGGTGAAATGTGTAAGTACCACCTAACTTTAATGAATTAATAAGTGTTCCCATTTTGTGTTAAGTGGACTAGTAATTTGCAAATATGATAAGTTCCATAAGTGAATGAAAATTGTAAGGTATAATGGTTAAATTAGTGAGTTAATCAACCTCAGAGGTTCAACCCATAATTAACACAAGAGTGTGTTCATGAAGGTTTTCCAAACGTAAGATAATTATTTTCTAACGTGGTGGTCGTTTGGGTTGAATGGATGCTTTCAATGAAAATACGGTAATGGGTTAGTTATGTAAAAAGCGCAATTTCAGGCATGACTTACAGTTAACCAAAGGGTAGTGGTTTAATTAATTTAACCGTGTGAGTTTAATGAAGGAATAAGTGTTAAGCATTAACAAGAAGTTCTTTTATGAGATTAAGGTGAATTAATTCGGATAAGTGATGTTTATGCATAAAAGCGGTTTTGCGCATATATATATATATATATATATATATATATATATATAGAGAGAGAGAGAGAGAGAGAGAGAGAGAGAGAGAGAGAGAGAGGCAGGCTCACCTACATCATGCTTTATACATCAAACCGTACATCACACCTAATTCTAGGGCCTAGAAAATGTTTTTTTCAAATTTTATATTTTTCCCGTGAAATTAACCTTCCAATAAATCCATATGCAAAAAATTAGGTGAAAATTCATTTTGTAGCTATTTTTGAAAAATCCACAAAAAACTGCTAGCGCAGACCCTTATAAATAAGGTATTTTTAGCAGTTCTTTGTGGATTTTCTAAAATTAGCTACAAAATGTATTTTGACTTAATTTTTTGCATATGGGTTGATTGGAAGCCTAATTTCAAGGGAAAAATATAAAATTTGAAAAAAAAAAGTTTTTCAGGACCTAGAATTAGGCGGGATACATGAGTGATGTATAAAGCATGATGTAGGTGGGCCTCTCTCTCTCTCTCTCTATCTATCTATCTATATATATATATATATATATATATATATATATATATATATATATCTCTGTGTGTGTGTGTGTGTGTGTGTGTGTGTGTGTGTAATAAGGTTTCATGTATGTATATGTGTGTGTGTGTGTAATAAGGTTTTATGTATACGTAGTTATAACGCGTTGAGTCTTTTTCTGCCATTCGATTCTATATTTCATTGTGTATATTCCTACTGGGCATAAGCTCACACCTTCTCTTTGTTATGGCAGGTTAGGAGCAGTTTCATATTTTAAGAGCATGATGTAGGTAAATACTTCTTTTATTTTACGTTAGTTGTTGTGTATGCTTAGACTCAGGGGTGTTCCCCATGGGTCCCTCACATAGCGTATTTTGAAACTGGAATTGTATGCTAAACAAGTGAAAGTTTAATTAAAATAAAATATAATTAACAATATTATATAGGTTGTTCCATTGCACTTCACAACTAATGCTCGGGTCAGACTGGGTTGACTCACGGGTAACCCATAAATCTGGGTCGGGGTGTTACAGTGGATTCATTCCCCTTATCCCTCATTTACATTCATATCCTTTTTGGACCTTCCCCCTCTACAAAAAAATATGAAAATTGGAGCTAAATCTTTTTGAACTGGATTGTTATCCTATATTTGTTTATTTTCCTATTTATATTCAAGCTATATTAATGTATCGCACTAATTTATGAGTATTTTTTTTCTATAACACGTTATGCTTTGCTGATTAGTCACTAATACTTAAAAAAAAAAAAAAATCATAGTTGGGCACATTACTAACCGTTCCTTTAAAGTTACATAACTTGAACTAAAGCAATAGTTAATCGTTCTATCATTTCATGGTCATAGACTATGGTTGTTAAGACTAAATAAATAATATGTCATACTGATCATGGTTTTCCACACTATTATGAATAGAAGTTGAGAAATTACATCAACGTCGCCGGCACAGGTATGCCGTCGGGATGGGTAAAATTATCTTTGTTCCATCGGGAATGGGCATGACCTAGTATATATAAAATAAATTTGGTTATGATTTACACATTTTACCACTGTTATTAGGTTTTGCTATATGTATGTATAATGATATGTATATACGTACATACATTTGACTTTGATAAATACATATTTGACTTTGATATTTGTTTGGTCTTGAATTTAGGTGTTTGTTTGTTATAAATGTAATCATTTTGGTAAAAAAACAATTTGTGGGTATAATAAAAAATGTGAAGAATTTTGGAATTTTTATGGGTTACCCATGAGCCAACCTGCTCCGACCCGAGCAGTAGGTGTGAATTGAAATGGAACAACCTATATAATGTTCCTAGTATAGTTTTATTTTCGCTACCATTTCACCTATTAGCATGTGATTCCAGTTTCAAGATAAACTACGTGAGGGACCCATGGGGAGCACCCTAAAGTCCAAGTAAAATGAGATACTAACGAAAATATAAATAAAGTACTTACCTATAAAACGCCCTCAAAATATGAAACTTCTCCCAAACTTCCGTAACAAAGCGGTCATGTCAGCCTATGTACAGTGAAAACATACAAGCAGTATGAAAACGAATGGAAGAAAGAATACTCACACGCTATAACCACATGCATGCGAAAATATACATCTCTCTCTCTCTCTCTCTCTATATATATATATATATATATATATATATATATATATATATATAAAGAAGGAGGGTGTTTTTGGTCTCTCCTAACTAATAATTGAGATTACATCTAGGGAGGTTTGATCTTTATCAACTAACGGCTAGGATTGAATGTGGAGAGTTGGTTTGAACCTGAACCCATAATGACATCTGTGACTTCCACACTCAAAACTAATTCACCAATAGTGAGCGCACAACGTTCAAAAAAAGGAAGGTACATTTTCCCACTACTATACTATACTCTACTCATTTTCGTATTATCCCATCATCTGCAAGCTCAAATCTCAAGTCCTTCCCATTTAAAACTCATTTCTTTAGTTCACCTTCATTTGCAGGTGAGAAGAAAACCATCTACTCACAATACCAAAATCATCATCGACCCAGCATGAATCAACAGATGAGAGATGGTAACGTCTACTTAGATGAAGGGTAAGTTATCTAACCAAACCTCTCTTGTTCGCACTATTCCTCCTCTCAGTCTCTCTCTCTATTACTCACTTTTCAAACAGAAATCTCTCCATCGTTTTGCATATCTAGGACTCTATATTACTTGATTGCATGGCTCCTTTTAACCGTCGCCGATGAACAATTTAGGCCAAGAATGGCATCACCACAACATTTTAAGGCAATGGAGACATGGGAGACAACGAAGTCGGCGGCGTCGGTGACGAGTACGGACATGTGGTTATAGGAGCAGGTCGGCATTTTAAGACAGTGGAGATGTGGGTGCTAACGAAGCCGACGACGCCGGTGATGAGTACGGAGATGCGGTTGTAGGAGTGGATCTGGGCGGAGAATATGACCCATTTTTTCCAAGCAGGTCCGCCCCATGAGCACGTCTCTCTCCCTCTCTACATATTCAACCTGTACATTTTTGTTGGTTGTTCGTATTTCTGCATAGTTAGGAAAATACGTTTTATTTAAATTACTTGATTAGAGTAATTTAATGTGAAAATACGTTTTATTTAAATTACGTGAGTAGAGTAATTTAATGTAATACATTTTAAATTAAATTACGTGAGTAGAGTAATTTAATGTGATGTAATAATAATAATGATTAATCAAAGTTAGACACTGATTAATATGACGATTAAAAATTTACTAAATGTGAATAGTAAATATTGAATGTTGATATGTACGGCCTAGCGATTTATGTGGACGTACCTGAGTTATCTCGACTGAGTGTCGTGCGTAGACAAAATTGAAGGTGAGATGAGAAACATATTTTAGGAGACTCAAAAGATAATTTAGAGTCCACAGATGATTCCGAAAGGGTCGAATTAGTCAAAATAGTGTACCCGGGGGCACTAGTTGAGTGTCGGGTCATTTTTGGGCTAAACCGAGACCATACGAGGGCATTTTGGTCTTTTTACATTTAAGGGTGAGGAGACCTACGAATTTTGGAACCCTAAGTCAGATTATAAGAGTTGGAGGCTAGGGTTAGAGAGGAGGAAAATACACCATAGCCATTAGAGAGGAGGGAAATAATTTCCTAAGGCAAAAGAAGGAAGTAGGGAGAATTAAAAGGAGATTTCACTACCAACTTGTTGGGAAGAAGGATTGAAGGATAAGAATCATCAATCATCAACAACAACCATAAAACCAGACCCTACAAAACATAAGGCAAGTGGTTATTTGTAAAATAAATTGAGTTATAATACCCATATATAAGTTTTAGGAAGAACATGATTTTTATGATATTTTTGGGAGCAAACACTTGAATATGATCCATGATTGATAGGGATTTCATGTAGAACATTTTTTATCTCCAAATAATCTGATATCATAGAAGACTTGATGATTAAATCGAACTAAAAATCTGGACTTATGATGAAAAGATGGAAAGATTGTATTTTTAGGGTTCTTGAATAATAAGAAGATTTTTAGTTAATTTGGATGAAATTTGTAATGATTTTGTTGTTTTACATCGTTAGTAATCATCCCAAAATATGTAGGAATGATTAGAAATTGTTAGTGGCAAGTATGGTGAATTATCATGGGAGATGGATAAACAAAAATGGTGTAACCCGCATGAAGAAGACGATCTGGGTCTGTCACAGCTCGATCGATCGATTGACCCTTGAATGTCGATCGATCGAGTAGTCGATCGATCGACCATATCCCATCGATCGATCGACCATGGCTGTACTTGAGAGAATTTTGTGGATAAATTTATTTTCAATTACCTTCACTTAATGGGAACCTTAGTGATGACACTTTACCTATGAAGGGACTTAATAGATACTAGTAGGTGTACCGTGAGATTTCTTCATAAATGATTGAGTGTGAAATTTGGAGAAATGGGCCGACGGGAAGGTAAGCGATTGAGTCATGTGTCGGGAATGTGAGAATTTAGTTACCGAAAGAGTGAGAGTCAATTCCGGAAAAGTACCAGTAGGTTAGAGATAGCTTAACTACTGAATCAAGGGAAGGGTAACTAGGACCCTTAGATTTGCGTGAATACTCGAATAAATGCGATAGTGAAATAAATCGTAAATTAATGAGTACAATGAATATAAGTAAAATATATTATGTACAGGCATGATTTGATAGGTCGGGTGTATACCTACTAAATTATATGAATTTTTGGGTTAAGAGAATTATACCTAAATAAATTATGTTAGGGTCGATGAGATATTCCGAACTAACATAAAGTTATTATATGTTTGGGGTCGATGTAAAAATGCCCAACTAAACCTTAAATTGGTGTCGCGATGAAAGAGTCCCAAACCAGAATATGTGTGTGTGTGTGTGTGTGTGTATATATATATACTAGGGTGTACCCGTGCCGATGGCACGGCGATAAATTTATTCCCATGATAGTTTGTACCCGTGTCGATGGCACGGTGATAAAATGTTCCCGTAATGGCACGTATGATATTATTCCATGATATTTTCTCTTTTAAAAAACTTTACAATGCCACGTATGATATTATTCATCTCACATCGTTGTAATACTATCGAGGAAGAAAACAAAAATTATTTTAAAAATTCTTACACTTCATAAAACTAAACCTATAACAAAAAACAAAAAGGCATAAAAAAAAATTCTAACAAAGATAAATCAAGGAAAGAGTGATAAATCATAAAATATTTGCATTAACACTACAATTTCCCAATGAATAACACCCCAATCTTTGGACAAAGTTTTTTTTCTCCTCGGTCCACGCATCAGAGAATGTCTTAGGAAATAGGTTATGTGCTAGTGAACTGTTTTTAACCGAGAGATTTAATAATAATTAAGCACCGGATCAGTTACTGGTTCTTCATTTATCCAAATACAAAGTTCACTTTTCCTAAGAATATTAATACACGAAGGCTTTTGTCATACTCACTTCCATCACGTTAATAAAACATTCAAACTATTTTTAATAAGAAACTATTTTTAATAACATTCCAACTATTTGTACCCGTGCCGAAGGCACGGTGATCAATTTGCTCCCAAAGATTTGTGATTATCGCACACGCATACTCGTGCCGATGTCACGGTGATAAATTTGTTCTCGAGTATTTATGATTATATAAGACTCACACTCCCATGTATATGTCACTTTAAGAAAGAATTAAAAATACTAACTAAATTTTATCAAAATATAAATATATGTAAAACCAAAAAAGCAAATATATTTAAAACCAAAAAAAATGGAGAATGAGAGTAACACAAACAAAAATATAGCTAAAATTAAATCAAATATAGGTGATAGAAAATGGCAAAATTAATGAAACGTAATACGACTTTTTGGGATACTAAAATATTCAACCTTCTACCCACGTATTAAAAATTTCAAAGAAACATATTTGCTAGCGAGTTAAAAATAAAAAATAAAGAATAACATGTTTAATGAGTATATCCAAAATTAAAAACCATTTTTTTAGTTAAATTAAAAAATAATGGATCAAAAACCATTAGTACACATTTTTTTTACAAAGACAACTTTTATTTATCAGTTTTATTTCAGAAGAAAAATAAAAAATTAATTTTGCATGTTTTTTACATAAAAATTTAACCACTTATAATTTTCAATTAAAAAATTAAACAGAAAAAATAACAATCAATGCTACATTATTATTACTATTGGTCCAAATTGGAATCGTCACTAATTGGATTGTTTCATTTTTGTCCATTCTCCACATTTTCAGTCAACCATTGGATTACTTCGTAACTCGTGGAGGACGAACACACTAAAATTTGTTCGGCGCTTCACTAACATTTGGGTCCCATAGAATAAATTAGGAATTATTTGTTATGGTAGCCACTAAATTCTTTAGAGAATGAGAAATATCAAAATTTAAATTCAAGACCTCAGCCCCTTTATTCACCTATTAAAGTTCAAAGACAAATACTAATTAGTATAGCAGAACAACCATTTTATATGTCAGTATAGTAGAACACCCATTATATAACTGAGAGAACTTTTATATAGCATGTTAATAAGTAAACTAATCTCACAAATCCTCCAATTTGATCTTTTAAGTTAAGCAACAACACCCACTTTTAATAGAGATAGAAACATTAAAAAAATAACAAATAAAAAAGATGAGCAACAAATCGTATGATAAAAAGTACCATATTTTGCAGGTTGTATTTTCCTTTCCATATAATCATATCTTCTACTCTTTTTCATGGAGATAATAAAAAACATCCCTAATAAGAATTTTAACGATCATCAACCAAATAAAATATTACTACGATGACTATAATGTTTTTATGTTTGAGACAAATAACAAAAAAAACTTCTTGTATATGATTTCACACATTAAGTGAAACAAAATTATAATTATCCTGCAATATATACACTGCTTCCCCTGTTTTTCTATTGTAATAGAAAACCCCGCAATCTTGCTGACAGCTACCCCAATCGGCGGAGAGCTCAAGCTCAGATATCATGCCCTTACCGGAGCAGATCTACTACCCCGACCCCTGTTTTTCTATTGCAATGTCATTTAATTGAACAATAAAAAAGAACAAAAAAAATTAACGATTACGGAACACACCTAAACTCACCGAATAAGAACAACGCATAAGGAGACATGGTGCTACTCACTTATGTCTCTTCCGGAACTACAAAACATTAAAATCATGCCGAGAGAAAGAAAAAGAATCTAACCCATGTCGAGAGAGAGAAAGAGATGAATATAAATGTGTATATATAAACACACTAACTGTGCTCCATTGTTCACCACCTACAAACACCACACCAAATTGCAGTATTATCAACAATCAATCAACAAATAGATAAATATTTTTAAAACAAAAGGTTGAAATGAAAAATAAATAGATTTCATAAAACCCAAAACCATTTTAAATAAATTGGAACCATTTAAAAAAACTTGGAGTCGTTTGCCTTCAAATCGGAACCATCTCACCCGATTTGAACCGTCACTACCTGAACGGGCACCCGATCTGAACGACCTCCTCTCTGATATGAACATGGTGGTGGTTTGTAGTCTTGAAAGTGAGGTGAGAGAGAGAAATGGGTATTATGAGAGGGTTGAATAGTGGGAGATTTAGATAGAGGTCTTGAGAGTACCATTTTTCAAAATGGCGCAGGTTCAAAATAAAGATAAGAGAGACTACCAGAGTCTTGAGAGTGCTCTGTCCATTTTCCATCTTGAGAAAGAGAGGCTACCAGATAGAGGGACCATATTTTTTTGAGTCGTGTGCTATGTATGTCCTTTCTATTGCGTGTTGTTAACTCATAAGTTGTATATGTGTGCAGTGGAGTGTTTCACTACACAGTTCATTCACTACCCAGTCCCTTCATGTGCCTTGTTTGGATTTGCGTGTTTGTCCAGTGGATTTTACATCCACTTCATTGGAATCACATGTTGCTACAGGTTTAGCATTTAATGCGACCAATTTTTCCTCTAGTGCCACCCCATGTGTCCCCTCATCACGTGCTTTTGGGACTAATGCTAATATTGAAACAAATTCAGCTTTGACGACCTTTTATTGCTGAGATAGATATAAAATCTGTTTATATAGGTTTTATTGCTGAGATGGCAAATTCAGCTGCAGCTCTCTCGCAACTCTCTTACAGCTCTCTGAGATTGTACTCCAGCCACTTTACTTTGTGAATTCCAATGAGAAGGCTCATAACCAAAGGATTTTAAGGCTGTCCAAATGGGTATTGCAGTGTTCAGCCAGAAGTGGGTGGTGCATTATTCAGCTGAAAATAAGATTACCCTCCTCCTTTGCCATGTCATGAGTTTATATGATGTGGCATGAACCTTCCTTCCTTTGTTGTATGACATGGCATGAATAGTGAAAACACCCTCCTGCATTATTATATATATATATATATATATATATATAAATAGTTCTGGTCGATGGATCATTCCGAACCAACTCTCACTTGGGGTCAATGAATCATTCCGAACCAAGAGTCCTTTATGTGTGTCAAAAGGATATGTTAGTGATAACTAATATTTAATACATGTTTCGTGATAAAATGAATTCCATATGTATAACCTACTGACTTAGGATAGTAGATAATGAGATGGATTGAAAATATCTTAGTAATAATTAAGTAGCGTGATGTAATTATTATAAGAATAAGGATAACAAGAAGTAAGTAAGTTATCTACGTTTATAGCATATGAAATATGGATTATTAAAATACTAAGAGTAGGTTATGGGGACTTAGTGAGGGGGTACATGAAGTGGGGTATTTTGATCTAGTTAACTGGGGTAGTACAACTAGGTGAACTAAGTACCCTCATTAGACATGCACTATAGAAGAGAGGTGAGGAAGCTCAAAGGAGTGTACGAAATCTTAATATATGTAATCAATAACTCAATTATGATAACTTCTTACAAAATATTTTTAAATGTTTTGAGTACTAACTCTTGCTATGTAAAATTTTTTAAAAACCTTTTAGGTGCCCAGCCACAGGGACACCCAACATGATTTCATTCCAGGGATTTGGGAGCTGCAGCACGTGTGGAGGTTGCAGGGATTGTTTAGACGTTTTCTCTTTTTTAGTTCTAGTGCATGATCTCAGTTTTAGTACTCTTAGTTGGGACATGTTGTCCAATCTTTACTTTTACAGTTTTTCTAATTTTGGATTTTGAGATGGTTTTCTTGGCCGTGGTTTTCGGCAAGACTTTATCTGTATTCAGTTATTTATGCGAATTGTTTTAGTATTGCTGGAATTGTATCGTTTTGTATGGGTTGTTTATTCTGCTTAAGGAAGATAAAATTTGGCACTAGCTTAATTTCACATAGGTGGTTAGTAATGTAAAAAGTGTTCGGCAGTGATGCTAAGAATGAACCATTTAAGAAACCTGTTTAAATTAAATTAAGACTTGATCACCCAAGGTTTAATTAGGCGGGGTGTCACATCAAACAAGATTTAAGTTTGAACTTTTATTATGTTTTATTGTTGCAACAACCCGTGACTTTGGAGACTGAGAAATTAAATTTTTGGGAAAATAAAATTTAATTAAATTGGAGAATTTTAAAATTTGGGAATACAGGCCCAAAAATAGAGAATATTCCAAAGTATTCCGGATGATGATTCTGAGTGTACCATCGATCCCGGAAGGGTCGAGATAGTTAAAATGACTGTCATTGGGTTTTATTTCGGTACCGGATAATTTTTAAGTTAGTTTGACTCGAATTGGAGTAAACGAGTCATTTAAAGTGTGTATTAACATTTAAAAGTGGGACTTATGTTTTATAGGTTTAAGAGGCTTACGGATTAAGCCATTCTCATTTGAGAAAGAGAGAAAAAGCCCTAGAGAGAAAGGAAGAAAGGAAAGAAGAAGAAAGGAAGAGAGAGAGGAAGAAAAGCTAGGAGATTTCGGCTCAAACGCGACATCGAGGATGATTCAACCTCTACAAATCTGAGGCAAGTGTTAAATCTTGCTAAATAAGTCATTTGTGTATTTTATTTCATAATTTGAGGGTTAAAGAAATGGTTTTTGGGTATAAACATCAAAACCTAGATTTTGGGTTTAAATCTTAAAATCAATGTTTAAAAATGGGTTTAATGATGTATAATTTGTTGGGATGAAATGTAGGATGAGTTTACATGTTAAGAGTATTATTGGGTTAAAGATTTGCGAGTTTGGTGATGATATTTGGATGTTTGAGGATTTAGGGTTTGCTGAAAATGGGAAAAATCGGCCAAGATAACTGGTATGGCCGGTCGACCGTGATTTGGGGACCGGTCGACCGCGCCTCAAGGGAAAAGCCTACTGCATTTTTTCGTACGAAAAATTTGGACCCGCGGTCGACTGGAGGTCTGGGACCGGTCCCCTGTTTTAAGCCCAAAGTTGGAGTTCTTTTACCCCCTTTTCTTTTGAAGTTTTATTCTTAGGGGCTTTCTTAATGGGATTATTATGGAGGGTTATGATATTAGATCTAGGGAATAGGGCCCTAGGTCGAATAGGGGCTTGCGGGCCTATGTTAAATTGATTTAGGAGGATGGTATGCCTCTTTTAGTAATGAAAGGAATATGGGAATTAAGTGATTGGTGGATTGTTTTATCATGATAGAGACGAATTATCATGAAATGGTTATAAATGGTAAAGTGATAGTCTCTTTTACCTATATGTGTATTACTAATGGATACCCTTACGTATAATGGGGGATCTCAATGAGGACGGGAGTGCTAGCTTGAGGTACTAAGTGAGTCGAGATATGATTGAGGACCGACGAGAGAAGATGTCGTGTATCCTTGAGGAGTATAGACTTAAGGAATAAATTGTGAATGTAATAAGATTTAGGGTTTATTAGAGCTATTAAACCCTAGATGGGATTTTGAGAATCATGTGATTTGGTCATCAACTAGGTTAGAGTGGGATGCCAATCTAGTGGGGATAGTCGTTGTATATCCGGGTGTGATTAATATTGAAGTTCCCAATAAGTAATGGGACCAAGAAATGAATTTAGTATAGAGCTTGAGGCTCATCGATTATTAATTTTATAATTACCTATGATCGAGATAAGTATCGTGGGTTTATGTACTTTCAGGCATGGATGGAATGTATAGTAATTGTTATACATACATTAAACCTTTGGGTGATAACCCGGATGTTGGATATATACATGTTTTATTAGGAGACTATTCATCATAGGAAAATGGATGAATATGCTTCAAGTGAGGGATTGTATTCATATATCGAGGTAAATTAAATGAGTTTGTGGAGACGTCTTGTATATTGAGGATTATGTATACTTATATCCAAGTTTATATATCTTATACTTACGAACGAGAATTAGTTTGTATATATAGATGTATGGATATGTGAATATGTGTAAATATCTATATGGATATGAATATATGGATATATTTATGTTGTGGATATACATGATATGGATATTTAAACCTTATATGATGGTTTAATGTTTGATAATATGATGGGATCATATGGATGTGTATATATTGTGCATGTGAACGATATATATACTTATGCGGTTAAGCATACCCCGCTCATGCTATCATTGGGAACTTTTCGCGCAGAGGGTGAGCATCCCGCATATAGAGCAAGGTGTGGATATTCCCCAGGTCATAGTCGTCTAGTGTGTTATTATGTGATATATATTTTGGGATGAGACGTGGTGGGTATGTTTCGTCTCATTGTCGGTTAGGAGCTATGATCGCTTCCCGAGACGTCGTGTGTGTGAGTTACCATGATATGGGTGTCGTTGAGCCCCACCCTGGTGGTCCCCAGTTGCTACGTGAGCCGGGCCCTGGGAAGATGATAGCGTGGTGCAGTTTTATCGGTGATATACGTAGCCGGGTGGATTATGTTCATGTCCATTGTACATCAGATATGATATGTACACTTGGTCATGGGTATGGATGATGGTATATATATATATGCTTAGAATAAAATGCTTATATATATATATATATATATATTTATATATCCTATAGATGAAAGGATATGGAATCTTTGTGTAGTACATCTTGGATGATTATGGTGTACTAGATTGACGGGGGTTGATGTATCGCATTTAAATAATATTTCGATTACATCATTCCAAGGATATTATTGGAGATTTTTTAGTTGTTTTCATAATGGTAATCTATATTTAGTAGTATTGTATGTATGGCATAATGGATCTCCAGGATCGACGTTGACAAGGAGTAGTGTAACGGGGTGGTTCCTTGTTTGGATTTCGCTTTGCGAGACACCCCACGCACGAAACGCAACGCGGCGTTGAAATTGGAGAGAAGTTTTGTCAATATTAATTTTGTATGCCTATTATTTAGAAATTTAAATCATATGATTCAACCCAATTATATATGGGCAACTTATTGAGAATTATAATTGATTAAATTATAAACCGGAATCCATTAAGCCAAATATGGCACACATGTTTGAAAATAAATACATAATTTATAGTGCGTTTAAAAAGAGTGGGTTCTGGAGTTACAATAGTAAGGCAAATCTCGTGGGTATAGGCTGGGCCTATGGTAAGTTAGGTTATCCTTATAATTGGGGTAATTTAACTAAAAATTGAGGACGCGAATAGGTGCGCGCCATTAGATGAGAGGTGAGTTGGGGTTTCATGAGAGTTCGATTCCACTTTAATTATGAAATAAGTGCATCCATATTTATTATGAACGGTTAACACACTTGCTAAATATTTTTCACGCTCGGGCTCTGACCCGTTTACTTTTCTCTCCTGCCTATATATATATATATATATATATATATATATATATATATATATATATTATTACAGGTGTCCTACCGCATGGATGCCGAATGACTTTCTATTCAGAGTCTTGGGAGCCGTGATAGGTGCGGACTGTTGCGGGATGTAGAATGTAGTCGCTTCCTACTTTTTAAAAAAAATCTAGGTAGGATTCATGTTGTATATCGGGTTTGTACCCAAGGGATATTTATATACATGTTTATATTTATTCCATTCCAGTTATTGTATTGGCTGTGACCCGACAGCTTATTCGGGTTTACTTCCTTGTGGTATATTTCAGTTGGAGTTATTTATTTCATTGTATTCTAGCATTTCATTTCTCATAGTTCTTTCTTGCATCTTTCTTTTTCTTATTAGTAGTTATAGTGTTGGTTTGGTAGTCATGATGTGTTTTATTTAAATTTTAACATCTCGCTTATATGATATCGGGTAGTTAGTCGTATATTATGTTATACGGACAGTTGATGTTGAGACTGAGCCATCTGAGACTCCTGATTTAATATAGTATAGGGCTGGCCACTCGTTATTATTTTAAGCGGGGTGTTACAGATGGTATCAGAGCATCAGGTTCTAGAGTCTTTAGAATCTGTGCGAATTTTTTTACGTTCTTCCGTTAACGTTCTTGATATAAAGCCCTACTATTAGGACTGTTGTGTTCACTGCAATTATCTTCTTATGTGAAGTGTATTTACTTGATTGACGTTCTGATAACGGTTGTTCTCATTTCAGACGTCACGTAGAGTATGTCGTCTAGGAAAGGATAAGATTAGAGATACAATACCCATAACAGATTTTGGGTACGCTTTGATCGGGGGTTTTTGTTTCTCCCGATTCAGGCGGATATAAGAAAGATAACTCTAGCAGTGGTTCAGGGTGTTCTATCGGTGGTTGAGTAAGAAAGGAAACTTTACTCGAATGGCGAATTTTGGACTTAGTAAGGTAAGTCTGAGGAGAAGTATATAGTGTAGTCCTTGGAAGGTTTAGGTTGAGAAAACCGTCAACCTTTGTTTGGAAACCTAGTGATGGTGACTTTTCCCGACGTGAGGTGTGTGGAGTTGTCCCGATATCAGGAGTATTGCCTTCTGGGTAGAGGGAGAAAGAAATTGGAGACTCGGTTTTGCAAGTAGGACTGAGGGAGTTTTCGATAGTCGCAATTGCATTTTGTCCTTCAAACAGTTAGGAAGGATTTTGAGGAAGATGTTTCTCTTGTGGACAAATAGGTTTAGGAATAATGATTGTCCTCGAAGAAGTAGAGAATTTTAAATAAGGATTCACGGATGAAGTAAAGCAATTTGATTATGGAATTATAAGGTAAAATACCTTTGTTTGGGTTTAAGTCATGCTTTGTGCGATATCGGGAACATCGAGAGTGATAATATTGAATATTGAAAGTGCGGAATTTCAAGGTTTTTTGAATGGTGGTTATAAGGTTATTGTCTTATGGGTAAGTTAGGGTGTGATATTATATTGTTTAAATGAGGGAAGAACTTATTTCATAGAAAAGTGCTGACGCGAGGTTAAGGAATTGCATAGCTAAGAGGTTCAAAGTTTGGAAGATTTATTTTGAACGGAGAATTTAGCCCATAGTTGTGCTAGTTTTGAGAACTACGTATTTGTTAGAGTGTTGTATTTGTTGAGACCTTGTGTCTTGAGCATAAGGTCTTTGTTTGGCATGTCAAAAGACGTAGAATATATCTATATATTATATGGCTACATAGGCCTTCGGGCAATATCTAAAATATGAAAACCTTTTATAAAACCTTAACACTGGTTTAACTAATCTCAATCCCCGACCTAGCTACTCAGTAGTGTATTGGGAGGGTCACTTTTTGGATTTCGCTTGCGAGACCTCCTCCGCACGAAGGTGGCTAGCGTCAGGAATTGAGAAGAGTTTAACCATTGGAATTTTTCAAACTTATATATACTTAGTATGTTGCTATAAATTACACCGGTGATAATTATATTATGATGAGAGGCTAATGGAGCCTGATTATAATTCTACGAGTGGAAGCTCAGGTACGGGGTGTATGGGCGCCCCGGGTAGTTAGTTTGCTTTAAAAAGCTATATGGTTCGACGTGAGAACTAAAAAGGATCGGTATAGTGATCCAAAGGGTTGATGTAAGGCCTAGATGAGATTGAGGTCCTAGGCATATCTTAAATTTTGCGGGCGAAATTTTTGTAAGGGGGGAAGTATGTAACAACCCGTGACTTTGGAGACTGAGAAATTAAATTTTTGGGAAAATAAAATTTAATTAAATTGGAGAATTTTAAATTTTGGGAATTGAGGCCCAAAAATAGAGAATATTTCAAAGTATTCCGGATGATGATTCTGAGTGTACCATCAATCCTGGAAGGGTCGAGATAGTCAAAAAGATTGGCATTGGGTTTTATTTCGGTTCCAGATTATTTTTAAGTTAGTTTGACTCGAATTGGAGTAAACGAGTCATTTAAAGTGTGTATTAACATTTAAAATTGGGACTTATGTTTTATAGGTTTAAGAGGCTTACGGATTAATCCATTCTCATTTGAGAAAGAGAGAAAAAGCCCTAGAGATAAAGGAAGAAAGGAAAGAAGAAGAAAGGAAGAGAGAGAGGAAGAAAAGCTTGGAGATTTCAGCCCAAACGCGACATCGAGGATGATTCAACCTCTACAAATCTGAGGCAAGTGTTTAATTTTGCTAAATAAGTCATTTGTGTATTTTATTTCATAATTTGTGGGTTAAAGAAATGGTTTTTGGGTATAAACATCAAAACCTAGATTTTGGGTTTAAATCTTGAAATCAATGTTTAAAAATGGGTTTAATGATATATAATTTGTTGGGATGAAATGTAGGATGAGTTTACATGTTAAGAGTATTATTGGGTTAAAGATTTGGGAGTTTGGTGATGATATTTGGGTGTTTGAGGATTTAGGGTTTGTTGAAAATGGGAAAAATCGGCCTAGATAACTGGTATGGCCGGTCGACCGCGGTCCGGGGACCAGTCGATCGCGCCTTAAGGGAAAAGCCTTCTGCCTTTTTTCGCAGGAAAAATTTGGACCCGCGATCGACCGGGGGTCTGGGACCGGTCCCATGTTTTAAGCCCAAAGTTGGATTTCTTTTACCACCTTTTCTTTTGGAGTTTTATTCTTAGGGGCTTTATTAATGGGCTTATTATGGAGGGTTATGATATTATATCTAGGGAATAGGGCCCTAGGTCGAATAGGGGCTTGCGGGCCTATGTTAAATTGATTTAGGAGGATGGTATGCCTCTTTTAGTAATGAAAGGAATATGGGAATTAAGTGATTGGCGGATTGTTTTATCAGAATAGAGACGAATTATCATGAAATGGTTATAAATGGTATAGGGATAGTCTCTTTTACCTATATGTGTATTACTAATGGATACCCTTAGGTATAATGGGGGATCTCAATGAGGACGGGAGTGCTAAATTGAGGTCCTAAGTGAGTCGAGATATGATTGAGGACCGACGAGAGAAGATGTCGTGTATCTTTGAGAAGTATAGACCTAAGGAATAAATTGTGAATGTAATAAGAGTTAGGGTTTATTAGAGCTATTAAACCCTAGATGGGATTTTGAGAATCATGTGATTTGGTCATCAACTAGGTTAGAGTGGGTTGCCAATCTAGTGGGGATAGTCGTTGTATATTCGGGTGTGATTAATATTGAAGTTCCCAATAAGTAATGGGACCAAGAAATGAATTTAGTATAGAGCTTGAGGCTCATCGATTATTAATTTTATAATTACCTATGATCGAGATAAGTATCGTGGGTTGATGTACTTTCAGGCATGGATGGAATGTACAGTAATTGTTATACATACATTAAACCTTTGGGTGATAACCCTAATGTTGGATATATACAT
This sequence comes from Sambucus nigra, assembly GCA_949130495.1. Taxonomy (NCBI): domain Eukaryota; kingdom Viridiplantae; phylum Streptophyta; class Magnoliopsida; order Dipsacales; family Adoxaceae; genus Sambucus; species Sambucus nigra. The sequence goes on from OX422207.1 coordinate 416,611,522, forward strand.
GTTTTATTGGGAGACTATTCATCATAGGAAAATGGATTAATATGCTTCAAGTGAGGGATTGTATTCACATATCGAGGTAAATTAAATGAGTTTGTGGAGACGGCTTATATATTGAGGATTTTGTATACTTATAGCCGAGTTTATATATCTTATACTTACGAACGAGAATTAGTTTGTATATATAGATGTATGGATATGTGAATATGTGTAAATATCTATATGGATATGAATATATGGATATATTTATGTTGTGGATATACATTATATGGATATTTAAACCTTATATGATGGTTTAATGTTTGATCATATGATGGGATCATATGGATGTGTATATATTGTGCATGTGAACGATATATATACTTATGTGGTTAAGAATACCCCGCTCATGCTATCATTGGGAAGTTTCCGCGCAAAGGGTGAGCATCCGGGCATATATAGTAGGGTGTGGATATTCCCCAGGTCATAGTCGTCCAGTGTGTTATTATGTGATATATATTTTGGGATGAGACGTGGTGGGTATGTTTCATCTCATTGTCGGTTAGGAGCTATGACCGCTTACTGGGACGTCGTGTGTGTGAGTTACCATGAGATGGGTGTCATTGAGCTCCACCATGGTGGTCCCCAGTTGCTACATGAGCCGGGCACTGGGAAGATGATAGCGTGGTGCAGTTTTATCGGCGATATATATAGTCGGGTGGATTATGTGCATGTCCATTGTACATCAGATACGATATGTACACTTGGTCATGGGTATTGCAAGGACATTTTTCACATGTCCGAAATGTTTCATTTATTTATGTCGTACGCCGCTACATTTGGCACGTCTCCTCACGATCTCACATGACGGCCTCTATTCGAATTCCGAGAATCAAGCATGCATTATCTCCACTAATATGTCCCACATCTGCCTCAATGACTTCACGTTCCAAGATTTTAGGGACTTAATGCAAGTGGTACGCAAGGGAAGTCAAAACAGTGAAAAAAAGGCACAATAGGAGAGTTCAAGGGCATTTTCGTAATTTCACATCCATACTTCGGAGGTCTGGTCAACTATAAAGTTGAAGAGCTCGTCGCAACGAAGATACTAGAAAAAACGGCACCTCAATCCGAGCTACGGTGAAGGAGTTATGATCTTTTGAAGATAGAGAAAATTCCTTAAAGAATGCTGTTTTTTTTGTACGCTGGATAGAATTTTAGAGTTTTAAGAACGTGGGACTCTTCATATTTTTTCCTATAAATACCAACTTCGGGGGAGTTGTTTTGCAAGACTTTAGGAGACGAATTTGAGAGTCCAAATACATCTAGTCTTCATATTTTTGAGTTCCCAAACTCATGGTTTGATTCACATATCATTGCCATATCTTTGTGAATCCTTTTGCAACCCAAGAACACAACTTTGGTTTGTTCAACCCTTATGGAGGAGACCGTTCTTCTTCTTCATTGCAGCCCTACTAGAAAGGGATAATTCCATCCGCGACTACAGAATCCGATACCCGAGGGTAATTCTTAGTCAACTTGTATTTTCATTGTAATCCGATTGTAAGCCGTTCTCTTACAAATTATAGTGAAAATAAATGGTTTTGCCCCTGAGGGCGATTTTTCCTTAATTGCATGTGTTTGAATGTTCTTGCGTAGATTATCAATTTATTCAATCACATACTGCTGCATGTTTAGGGTTTGTTTGGATTAAAAGGGTTTTATATATAACTTGATCATTTGAACGCGAGCACACACGTTTCTCAAATTGGTATCAGAGCAGGTTACGCTAATCTATCGCGTATTCCTTTTTTTTCCGCAAAATTTTTCTAAGATATCAATTTTTCTGAAAAAAATGATTTTTGAAAAAGTGCGTGTTCAAATGGAGAAGTCATATTATAAAATGCCTATTTTTGACGGGACAAATTATGCTTATTGGAAAGCCCGTATGAGGTCGGCTTTAAAAGCCATTGATGAACGTGTCTGGATTTTGGTTGAACGAGGGTGGACTCCTCCCACCGTGACTGTTGATAATGTGACCAACTTGAAACCTGACATTTCTTGGTCAGATGAAGAAATTAAATGGTCATCTTTTGATTCTACGGGTCTAAGTGCTATTTCTGGGTCTATCACACCTGATGAGTTCAAACGCATAATGACGTGTACCAGCTCAAAAGAGGCGTGGGATGTTTTACAACTCACCCATGAAGGAACTAATGCTGTGAAAGAGTCTAAGTTGCAAAACTTGACAACTCAATTTGAAACAATCACCATGCATGATTCTGAATGCTTTGATGAATTTTATGCTAGACTTTCTGACATTGTGAATACTAGTTTTAATCTTGGTGAACATATTCTGAATGCTAGAGTTGTTAAAAAGATTCTTCGTTCTTTGCCTAAGCGTTTTATCCCTAAAGTCACTGTGCTAAATTCTATGGGTAATTTAAATACGCTAAAATTGGAAGAACTTGTAGGAGATTTGCAAACTTATGAAATTGATATGTTCCCTAAAAATTCTAAATCTAAAGATAAGGGAATTGCTCTTAAAGCCCAAGAGAGAAGGAGTGAGGGGTCAGCTAGAAAGAGGGTAGAGTCATCTAGAAAGAGAGAGACTGACACGTCAGATTCTGAGTGCGATTTTGACCTAGATGATTTGGCTCTTTTTGCAAAAAAATTCAAGAGGATTCTCAAATTTAAGAAAAATGGCAATTTTAAAGATAAAAAGAAATTTGAGAAAAATAAGTTTGAAAAGAAAAATGAAAAAGTTTTCAAAAATCCTCCTCTGAAAGAAAGTGAGAGATGTTTTGAGTGTGATGGTAGGGGTCATAGAGCTTTTGAGTGTGCCAATCATCTGAATAGAGAGAAAGGGAAAGCTGTTCTTAATGCTACCCTTAGTGACGACAGTGAGGTCGAGACGGTGGATTCTGGAGATGAGTCACCGCATGAGTGTAACTTCACCGCATTCATGGCCAGCCAAGTGATCACTCCTAGTTCTCCTCACGACGTTGAGGATGATGCTTCACAGGGACACCTCGACAGTGAGAGCGATGTGAGTGAGGGGGAGGATGACACAAGTGAGAGCGAGAGTGATATACAACGCGCCTACGCTGAGTTATATTCTGAGTCTTTTAAAACTAAAAAGCGTAACAAAGCGTTAGTTCTTAAGATCACTTGCCTAGAGGAAGATTTAAAGAAAGCGAGAGAAAGAGAGTTCTCCACCTGCACCGCCCTGAGAGAGAGAGAGTCTACATGTGTCGAGAATGAGAATTTGTTTAGAGAGAGAGAGAGTACTCTAGAGAAAGAGAGAGGGGACTTGATCAAGCAAGTGGCTAGTCTTACGAGTCAGCTCCATTCCTCCGTGGAGACTCGGAAAAAACTTGAAGCCCTTGTTGCCCAGCTGACTCATGATCTTGAGAAAGCACGGGAAGTCAAGGTACAAATCGAGGACAAATCTGGGAAGATGGGAAAGATGCTCCTCGGCCCCGCTTTAGGTTTTGGTGATCGTCAAGGAATTGGATATGATGGTGCCTCCACGTCACAAATTGCACCTGGACCAGTTCCTGAGTTTACTACAACTCCTTATGGTCACCGTAAAAAACCTCGAAGGAGAGTTCGACCTAGAAAAGCAAACCGAGGTCCGCCTTTGACAGTGCTCTTTTGTACTTATTGCAAAAGAAAAGGCCACCTTAGGGAAACTTGCTATAGCATGGGTCGGACACGACGTACTACTGCTCCACCACGTCATACTGATGAGTTTTCTAGTCTGAGAGAGCGAGTTGAGTTCTTAGCTGCCACGACTCAGAGTTTAATGGAAGAATTCCGACGGATGTCTTTGCCGTTAGTGAATGCTTCTCACATTCCAGCTAAAATCAACAACAAAGGCAAACAAAAGGTCACCTTGACTTGGGTACCTAAGAAAGATAAAAAGGCTTTTGTTGTTCATGTTGCTCTCAAAGCACATAATACCTCTCAATGGTATTTTGATAGTGGGTGCTCCAGACACATGACAGGTGATGCCTCATTTTTTACTACTCTTGAGGATTATCAAGATGGCAGAGTCACCTTTGGAGATGGGAGTAAGTCTAGCATTATAGGACGAGGTACTATCGAGTTACCTGGTTTTCCTAAGCTAGAAAATGTTTTGTACGTCAAAGGTTTGAAAGCAAACCTTCTAAGCATTAGCCAACTGTGCGACACTGACCTTGCAGTAAAGTTTGACCGGGACACGTGTAAAGTCTACAATCAAACCGGTAAACTATTGATGCAAGGGGTGAGGACCGAGGATAATTGCTATGGGACTGAGCCCACATCCTCACTTGTTTGCAACAGCGCCACGATCACTCCTATGGATCTGTGGCACCAACGTCTAGGTCACGTGAACGTTAGAGATCTTAATCGTTTAGCTAAAAAGGACCTAGTACGTGGCTTACCATCTCTTGGAAAGTCAACTTCGACCGTTTGTGGACCCTGTCAGTTGGGAAAACAAATTCGTAGTCCTCATAGGAAGTTGCATTCCATTACCACCTCTCGTGTTCTGGAGTTGATTCACATGGATCTTATGGGTCCCACTCGTACTGAGAGTCTAGGTGGTAAGAGGTACATCCTCGTGATGGTAGATGATTTCTCCAGATACTCCATTGTAGGTTTTATGAGAGAGAAATCCGATGCTGTAGAATTTTTAACGACCAAGTGCCGTGTCCTGCAAAATCAACACGGAGTCACTATTAATAGGATACGTAGTGACAACGGCACTGAATTTAAGGAAGCAAAAGTAGATCTTTATTGTGATAGCCTTGGGATCAAACATGAGTTTTCTGCTGTGAGAACTCCTCAGCAAAATGGGATTGTTGAGAGAAAGAATAGAATGATCCAAGAGATGGCTAGATCTATGCTTCTAGGTCGTAAAGTTTCTAGGAGATTTTGGGTAGAGGCAGTGTCTACTGCATGCCACACGGTGAATAGGGTTTATTTGCGTCCACACACACTACAGACACCTTATGAGTTGTGGACCGGCAAGAAGCCCAACCTGGCGTATTTCCGTGTTTTTGGGAGTAAATGCTACATCCTACGGGATAGAGAGCAATTAGGAAAGTTCGACTCCCGGAGCGACGAGGGAATATTTCTAGGATATTCATCGAATAGTAGAGCATACCGGGTTTTTAACCTGAAGAGCTCTAGGGTTATGGAATCAATAAACGTTACCGTACAAGATGACGAACCTTTGACGGTTATTGATCCTAACCTTCAGTGTGAGGATGAGGATTGTTCTGACAGTGATTTACCTATTCCTCTCTCACACTCTGTGGACCCTACTCCTGAGTTAGGGGACACACCTGCTTGGGTTCGCAAGAGTCATGACCCTTCTGCCATTATTGGTGATCCCACTCTAGGGGTCAAGACTCGTGCTCAGCTAGAGAACATTGTTAGCCATCTTTGCTATACGTCCAAAGTCGAGCCCAAGAACCATAAAGAAGCACTCAAGGATGAACACTGGATATCTGCTATGCAGGATGAGTTGCTTCAGTTTAAAAAGAATGATGTCTGGGAACTTGTCCCCCGACCTAGTGAGATTAATGTGATAGGTACCCGGTGGATTTTTAAGAACAAAATGGATGAAAATGGTACCATAATCCGAAATAAGGCTAGGTTGGTCTCTCAAGGCTACACACAGATAGAGGGTGTAGACTTTGGGGAGACATTTGCTCCTGTTGCGAGGCTTGAGTCCGTCCGTCTTCTGCTCGCCATCGCATGTCATCTGCGCTTCAAGGTGTATCAGATGGATGTCAAGAGTGCCTTTCTGAATGGCATTCTACAGGAGGAGGTTTATGTGGAACAACCAAAGGGGTTTGAAGACCCTCAGCACCCTGAGCACGTCTACTATCTGAGGAAAGCCTTGTATGGTTTGAAGAAAGCACCCCGTGCTTGGTACGAGAGGCTTACTTCCTATCTCTTAGCTCGTGGCTTCAAGAGAGGGGGAGTAGATATGACGCTGTTTGTCAGGAGAGATGACGGTGCTATTTTGGTTGCCCAGGTCTATGTGGACGACATAGTCTTTGGATCCACATGCTCCCAGCATGCTCACCACTTTGAGGAGGAGATGAAAAGGGAGTTTGAGATGAGCATGGTTGGTGAGATTACATTCTTCCTTGGTCTCCAGGTTCGTCATGGGATGTTCATCTCCCAATCCAAGTATGCTAGAGACCTAGTGAAGAAATTTGGTTTAGACTCCGCTAAGCATGCACGTACACCTATGAGTACCACTACCAAGCTTAGTAAGGACACTTCAGGCAAGGACGTAGAGCAAACCTTATATCGGAGTATGATAGGTAGTCTCCTCTACTTGACTGCCAGTCGTCCCGACATCGCCTTTAGTGTTGGATTCTGTGCGCATTATCAGGCATCCCCAAAAGAGTCATATTTACTTGCTCTAAAACGTATTATTAAATACGTAAGTGGGACTCTCTCATACGGGATTTGGTATTCCTTTGATACCGATGACCGTCTGTCTGCCTACTCGGATGTCGATTGGGCTGGGGATGTAGATGGATGTAGGAGCACTTCTGGTGGGTGTTTCTATTTTGGTTCTGCTCTTGTCTCCTGGCTGAGCAAGAAGCAAAATTCCATCTCTTTGTCCACTGCGGAGGCTGAGTACATAGCCGCCGGGAGTTATTGCACACAACTCTTGTGGATGAAGCAAATGCTGGAGGATTATGGGATATCACAGGACACCATGACCATTTCCTGTGATAACACGAGCGCGATACACATATCCCGCAATCCAGTTCAGCATTCGCGCACAAAACACATCAGGATACGTGAGCACTTTATTCGTCAGTTAGTTGAAGAGAAAGTTGTATCCCTGAGTTTTGTTCCTACCGACCGTCAGTTAGCCGATATTTTCACGAAACCTTTAGATGCCCTTAGATTTGAGAGTCTTAGGAAATCTTTAGGGATTTGCACAGTTGACTGAGGGGTTGGTCTATGTCTAGAATAGGATGCTTCTTCATGTTCATATCATATGCTTCCTATTGCTAGTCTGTTTTATATGTACCATTACTTTGTTGTACAGCTTTGTTTTATTCCTTTTGCTTTTTATATTTCTTTTGAAAAAAAAAATACAAAAAGATTTTCCTTTAAGAAAAATTTTGAGAAAAGCACAAAAAGATTTTTTTTTTTTTTTCAAATTTTTGAAAAAATCCGAAAAGATTTTTGTATTTTGCTTCTTTTATGGATGAGCATGTAAGATAGCCAAGTCACAACTTCATTCCATTTATCCATGTGACTGTTTGATAGAGATTTGAGAGGCTACATCATTTCATCCATGTGCTTTACATTGATTGGAGTCTTTGAGATGTAATTAGTGATATCTTCCTACATGTTTGACTCCTATATCCTTTATTGCACACATGCACGGCTATATTTGATTATTGCACTTGTCTATCTCATGTTGGATTTCGTGTTTTCATCTCAATCATGTCTATACAATGTACAATATGCGATAAAACTTGACAAGATTGGAATGCATGTAAAAACCGTTTTGGTGAGACTGTGTGTTTTTGTATAACGGGGAGGGGCTGCGAAAGGTAATCATCTATCCTTTGCGCAAAAGCCACCGTTAAAAAGGACCTAAAAAATGGAGGAATTTTAATATCCGAGGTCCAAAGAGGTTAAAAGAGCCCGAAAAAATTTAAAGGCAATAAAAAGCAATTCATGCCAAATATGGGCCACTTAGGTTTCACCATCAATTCTCCAAAGTTTGAGAATTTAGAATGCCTCTATTCAATAAAATATCTGAGGGAGTTTGGTTGGAGAATCTAAACGGGTTTGCACTTCCTTGAAAGTCCTGAAAAAGCATAAAATCATTTTGGACGTTATTGGTGTGAAAATCATTTTGAGCTTTAATTTGTTGATTTGATTGAGTCAATATCTTATATTGTCACTCTTTTACACCAAAGGAAGCATTTGAGTTCATTCTCTAGGAATATCCAATATTCATCGTGCACATATGTCATGTTTGTATGCATTGATTTTCCTATCGAATTTGATCACACCACTTCATTTACGCTATCATTGACTTGGTTGCTTTCTGTTTATTCATGGTGTGTTTTTATCCTAGTGACACCCCGCACTTGCTTATTTGATTTATTTCTCTAATTTGTCCATTTGGGGACATCATAAAAAGGGGGAGAAAGAATTATCATATTATGGGGGAGTTTGAATTCTGGGGGAGTTTTTGAGATGTTGCTTATATTTTTATCATATATTGATATCCATGTTATCTCATTTCAAACTCGATATGTCACGTGGTATTTGCTTTGTCTCATGTGTGTATGTATGAAGATTGCAGATCTATATGTTGCACACCCTGATGAGAAAAGTTTTGAGATTCCTGAAGAATTAAAGAACAAACGATGAAGACTATTCATTTGTACCTTTTCAGTTTTGGGTTCATGGGAGGGTAGATTTGTATAGGCAATTTCATATTTGATAATTCAGATTTTTTATGTATGTACCGGCATAGACATAGGGGGAGATTTGTAAGGACATTTTTCACATGTCCGAAATGTTTCATTTATTTATGTCGTACGCCGCTACATTTGGCACGTCTCCTCACGATCTCACATGACGGCCTCTGTCCGAATTCCGAGAATCAAGCATGCATTATCTCCACTAATATGTCCCACATCTGCCTCAATGACTTCACGTTCCAAGATTTTAGGGACTTAATGCAAGTGGTACGCAAGGGAAGTCAAAACAGTGAAAAAAAGGCACAATAGGAGATTTCAAGGGCATTTTCGTAATTTCACATCCATAGTTCGGAGGTCTGGTCAACTAGAAAGTTGAAGAGCTCGTCGCAACGAAGATACTAGAAAAAACGGCACCTCAATCCGAGCTACGGTGAAGGAGTTATGACCTTTTGAAGATAGAGAAAATTCCTTAAAGAATGTTGTTTTTTTTGTAAGCTGGATAGAATTTTAGAGTTTTAAGAACGTGGGACTCTTCATATTTTTTCCTATAAATACCAACTTCTGGGGAGTTGTTTTGCAAGACTTTAGGAGACGAATTTGAGAGTCCAAATACATCTAGTCTTCATATTTTTGAGTTCCCAAACTCATGGTTTGATTCACATATCATTGCCATATCTTTGTGAATCCTTTTGCAACCCAAGAACACAACTTTGGTTTGTTCAACCCTTATGGAAGAGACCGTTCTTCTTCTTCATTGCAGCCCTACTGGAAAGGGATAATTCCAGCCGCGACTACAGAATCCGATACCCGAGGGTAATTCTTAGTCAACTTGTATTTTCATTGTAATCCGATTGTAAGCCATTCTCTTACAAATTATAGTGAAAATAAATGGTTTTGCCCCTGAGGGGGATTTTTCCTTAATTGCATGTGTTTGAATGTTCTTGCGTAGATTATCAATTTATTGAATCACATACTGCTGCATGTTTAGGGTTTGTTTGGATTAAAAGGGTTTTATATATAACTTGATCATTTGAACGCGAGCACACACGTTTCTCAGGTATGGATGATGGTATATATATATATATATATATATATATATATATATATATATATATATATATATGGTTAGAATAAAATGCCTATATATATATATATATATATTTATATATCCTATAGATGAAAGGATATGGAATCTTTGTGTAGTACATCTTGGATGATTATGGTGTACTAGATTGATGGGGGTTGATGTATCGCATTTAAGAAATATTTCGGTTACATCATCCCAAGGATATTATTGGAGATTTTTTAGTTGTTTTCATAATGGTATTCTATATTTAGTAGTATTGTATGTATGGCATAATGGATCTCCAGGATCGACATTGACAAGGAGTAGTGTAACGGGGTGGTTCCTTGTTTGGATTTCTCTTTGCGAGCCACCCCACGCACGAAATGCAGCACAGCGTTGAAATTGGAGAGAAGTTTTGTCAATATTAATTTTGTATGCCTATTTAGAAATTTAAATCATATGATTCAACCCAATTATATATGGGTAACTTATTGAGAATTATAATTGATTAAATTATAAACCGGAATTCATTAAGCCAAATATGGCACACATGTTTGAAAATAAATACATAATTTATAGTGCGTTTATAACGAGTGGGTTTTGGGGTTACAATAGTAAGGCAAATCTCGTGGGTATAGGCTGGGCCTATGATAAGTTAGGTTGTCCTTATAATTGGGGTAATTTAACTAAAAATTGAGGAAGCGAATAGGTGCGCGCCATTAGATGAGATGTGAGTTGGGGTTTCATGAGAGTGCGATTCCACTTTAATTATGACATAAGTGCATCGATATTTGTTATGCACGGTTAACACACTTGCTAAATATTTTTCACACTCGGGCTCTGACCCGTTTACTTTTCTCTCCTGCCTAAAGGTATAATTGATATTTGATAGGTCTAAAGGTGAGTTGGGGTTTCATGATGTGTTTTATTTAAATTTTAACATCTCGCTTATATGATATTGGGTAGTTAGTCATATATTATGTTATACGGACAGCTGATGTTGAGACTGAGCCATTTGAGACTCCTGATTTAATATAGTATAGGGCTGGCCACCAGTTATTATTTTAAGCGGGGTGTTACAATTGTTGAATACTATAGGCATAGTTTTGTTAAGTTGTCCGATATGAAATGCTAACTAGATGTAGTTTTATACATATAAGATCTCACTATTTTGCTGTATAAGATTTAATTGCAGTATAAGATTTTTGTTGTATAAGATATTTCTGTATAAGATTTTTATTTTATTAAATTTAATTACATATAAGATCTCACTGGCATGTAAGTACATTTAATTACTGTTTTGCTGTATAAGATCTCACTTGCTAACTATGTTTTTATATTTTAATAATCCACTTTTACATTGTTGAAAAAAAGGGATTTCATTTTCAATAATTAAATGTACTTGGAATAATAAAAATATTTTACACACTTTGTTGTACAATAATTAAATGTATTTGGACATGTGGATTCTAATTAATGTGTGTGCATGTGTGATTTGGATATACGAATTCTGGACCTAAAAGTAATGTATAGATAAGTGAAGTAAAATATTATTCTTTATTTAAAATTTAATTTTATTAGTAAAAATTGTTTTTACATTTTCAAACTAATTCAATTTCATCATTAATATTTAAAACATTTTTTTTACTAAAATTTGATTTATTGTTTTTTAATACGAAGAATTTGTTTTTATTTATTATAAATTAATTTTAAGACACGACGTCTTGATTTGTACTTACAAACCAATACCACACAAACCTTAACATAATATTCAACAATAAAAAAGGGGTGGCTATTAGCACTCCAACCAAATCTTAAAACACTCCATTTTGATACCAAATATCAATTATACCTTTAGACCTATAAAATTTAAATTTTCACTTTTTGGCCTCCAATTAAAACAAATGTATTTGAAAAACAACAAAAAAATTGTATTTTCAATAAAAAAATGTATTTTTTTATAAAAATTCTCTTTAATAAGAATTTCTTTTAAAAATATTTTTTTTACTTTTCATAAAGGTTTAAAAATAATATTTCAATTGTTTAAAAAAATTGTTATTTTTATATTTATTAAATGAAAACTTTTTTTACAAAATAAACCGTTTTAACTATTAAAAAACGTCTTAAAAATTTACCGGCGGTTTAAAAATTTATACAATGTGATTATGATTTTTTATTTTTTAAGTAACACGATCATGATCCAAATAAAACTTAACGTGGCTTGGAGTCTTTTTTTTTCATACCGCTAGCACGGACCATTTTTTTCTATTTTAAAAATAATCTTTTTACTACTTAGAAAAAATGGTCCATGCCAGCGATATGTATAAGCGCTCCGACCACCTATACATACTGTTGGCGTGGACCATTTTTCTAATATGTTGACTGCGCAAGCAGTTTGTAGTGACGGTATTATAAAACTGTTTGAAATAAAATGTACAATTTTTTATATAAAATAAAAAATTTCAATTATTAAAACAATTTATTTTTGCAAAAACAATTGGTTTATTTTGAATTTGATGTTTTAGATGCGATTATTGTTTTTTTGATTTTTTTTTATGTCTTAGTAGACACGATTGATTAATGCCGCCGACGCGGACCCATATAATTTAATGGATGTGGGCTCGCGTTAGCAGCACTAGCCGATCACATCTCTAAGACATCAAAATTTTAAAAAACATATGTAAAAAAAAGAGCACGTAGTAACCATATTTTTTAATGACAAAAAATAAAAACGAGAGCGTACATTAAATATAATAAAATAAAAACGAGATCCTACATTAAAAAAACTGAGGTTTTTTTGAAAAAAAAAATTGACTTTTTTATTTTTATTAAAAAGGGGACAAATAAACTGTTATGAAAAGTGTGAAATAAAATGTTTTAAAAAGAGATTCTTATTAAATAAATAGTTTTTTATTGAAAATTTAAAGTTTTAGTTGTTTTTCAAATAAATTTGTTTTAATACGAGGGAAAAAATGAAAATTTAAATTTTGTAAGTTTAAGGGTATAATTGATATTTGATATCACAATGGAATGTCTTAAGAATTGGTTGGGTGCTAATAGCCACACGCTAAAAAAAATAAATTATAAGCACTAACATTATTTTTAATTTCAGGACTAACACAAAAAGACGACACAAATTCGATTTGAAATTATTGACACCAACATGACATTTTGATGTAGGATTAGTAGAGAACATAAAAGTAAAGTTAGTTTGGGGGGTTATTCATTTGGAAAATGTAGTGTTAATGCAAATATTTTATGATTTATAACTTTTTGCTTGATTTATTTTTGTCACCAATTGTTATTGGTTTTGTTTTATAAAGTGTCCACATTATTTTATGGTATCTTTCTGCTATAGGTTTAGTTTTATAAAACAAATTATTAAAATATTTATTGGTTTCTTCGTCGATTTTAATACGTTTGTAGTTGGAGTAACTAATTAACTTAAGTAAGGTGTACAATTTTAAGACTTTCTTAAAGTGATATTAATGTTCATGCGTAGTATTATAAATGTGTTAGATGAATAATACCATACGTTACATTGCAAAGTGTTTTTATAGAGAAAATGTCACGAGCATAAATTTACCACTGTGCCATCGGTGGGGATGTGAGCCTATGCCCAGTGGAAACATACAAGCAGTATGGAAATGAATGGAAGAAAGAATACTCACACGCTACAACCACATGCATGCGGAAATATACATCTCTCTCTCTCTCTCTCTCTCTCTATATATATATATATATATATATATATATGGAGAGAGGATCACAAGTGAACCTAAAAACGAACTTTTTAATGAACATTAACAAAAAAACACCTAACAACCCATTAATTTTAATCCATATGGTGTAATTGATCCCCGCCAGCGGCAACGGACACGCGTGTGAATCGAAAATCCATTTCGACCCTATTTCCACCTTAACACCCCCACACCATTGCCCAGCAAAAAAAACAGGTTTATTTTTTGCCAACAAAGAATAAAACTTGCCCACTAATTTTGCCTACAAATAGCAACAACGTGTTTAACGGAATTTTATTTTATTTTTTTTTTGCCTATAAAGACTTGCCCACTAATTTTGAGACCTGCTACAATTATGCAAGCACACATACACATGATTTTTTTTAAACAAAGCAAACACCTGCTTACAGTTTTAGCCACCTACTACATTTTTGTTAAGCAAAGACCATTTCGGACCTGCTTGTATTGTTACCAAGACCTGCATGCATTTGCAAGAATACACTTGCTCCCATGTTATGTGATAGCCGAGACAAGCTTCTTTTTTTTTAGGAAGGTGGGTGGTTTGGGGGTGGGTGGATTGGTGGGGTAAGAGGGGTGTGTGTATTAAAATACATGCATATCACACGCGTGTCACTTGCCACTGGCGCGAACTAATTACAACATAGGAATTAAAATCAATTAGTTGTTTGGTGTTATATATATATATATATATATATGCCTTTGAAAAATACATATTCCAATGCATCAATCGATTTACTTTGCAAAACCTTACTTGTCCAGATTAATTTACCTTAAACTTATAAAATACTTCATTTACTCATACTTAACATTTCTCACTTTATTTAGCACACTCGATTCAACACTTGAAACATTACTTGATTTAGTCGAACACTTCCTTTACCGGAATTACTGTTTTTATTTTAATTCAACACGCTTTAGTATTTTGGTTGAAACTAGCCCTTTGAACAAACACAGGCATCGTGTTGAAAAATACTTGTTTATCATTTGAAAACCCCTTTTTCAATATATACTTATACAAATTATGGCTTTAACAACTTGGTTGCTTAATTACCCATTTACCCACTTACTTTACCCTTTTACCATATCTTATGAACATTAATAGATTTACGCATTTACATGTCCATTTCATCTTTATCGGAACATTTATTACATTCATTCAATTTATGTTGTATTAACACATTTACCACACAAACCATTTCTTGATATGTTCCATATTTTCTTCATCTTTCCTCGGAATCTTTATATATCGCATACTTACAAGGGCTCCACACCGACGGTTATGCGCAGCATATGCTCTAGCTAGTGATTTAGAGATTTTCACCCAAGGGCTCCAAGCCCTTATTTCTTTATTCCGGTGTCATCCGAGTTCCTTTTATGTGTTTAAACATTTTTCAAATGTCCACATTATTCCACTTCCTTTTTAACCAACCGAAGGTAGAACCTGGGTCTTTACTACCCCATTTGTGTTATAATTTGAAAATTTATCATTTCACATCCTTTAAACTTTAACCGTGATTTTTTTTTCTCCAAATATCATATTTGTTTAGGACCACTTTGTGTAACACCCTTTCCAACATTTTTATTTCATAAAAATATTCCACTTCAAGTAAAATTATAATTTTACCCCTTTGTTTCAAAAATCACCATTTACTCCATTTTCACAAGTGTTAATTTCACAAAAACACAATGAATTCAGCCACACTAACTTCTTAAGTATTTTTAATGCCTTTAACACCTTTTTACACCTGGTGTAATAATCTACTTAATTGGAAATAGATTTATACCGTAAATTCTTATCTAGTTCCATAAGTATTAATCCTTTACAACATTACTAAGTTACATACTAACTTTTCCATTTTTACCCATTAACACTTAATGAACACTTTTATCAATATTTCCCAAACAAACATTTCTTTACTTCTTCATTAAAGAAATACATTCACACTAAGGACTAATTTTATAAGAAAATTGCCATATCTTTTTATTAAACATATAGGCTTATAATCTCATGTTCATCATATCTTTTAGTCCCAATTTCACACACTAGAAGACTAAAATTCTATCTTTTCTTATTGCATGGTTAAACCCAACAAAACCTTCTTTAAAATTGTCCATAGATTTTGATATGCCGAAAGTGTACCCTCATACTCTGAGCAGCAACATCGACTAACCTCGCAGTCAAGTCATCAAGAAGTTCACAATAGCCATCACAGAGGTCGTCCTTCATAAGGTTGGCTCCACACTGATCAACCTCGGCTCATCAGCAACCGAGTTTAGCAATAGACTTATGGGCTCAAATATGGCCTATGCATCATCGTACTCTTCTTCAGCCGACACCACAGTTATGCCTAATACCTAACCTCGGCAAGTCAATTAGGTTGAGGACGTACTTATGATTGGTAGACTAACGTAGCTATCATACTCACTAACATCGTACTCGACTGAGCCAAGGTTAAAGTCGATGATGTCACAGGGCCGAGCACACACAAGCACATGGAAGACTTGGAACACGTGGGCAAAACTATTATAACCAAATCATTCCCCTCATGTGAGGGAATATTCGATCATCATTAACAACATGTGGCACAGCCAGGTGTTCACATGAGATTGGATAGATCATCATACTCATACTCATTGCATGCTTAGGGGGTACACTATAACCCCCAAGCACTATATATAGTTGTCTTCTCCTTCCTTGTAGGGGGATCGTTACTGAAAACCCTAGAAAAAGCCCTGTTAAACTATACAGTAGAGAGAGAAAGCGAGTGCATTGTATCATAAGTCTATTAGAGCCCTTATTTTATTAGTGAAGATCACTCACATGCACAGTGGACGTAGGCCTAGATAGGCTGAACCACTTACATGGGTGTGTTTTATCCACTTCTCCTCATCCCCTTTTATTTATATTACTTACTTGCTGCGATTATTATTCTTGTTTGAGCTCAACAACCCCTTGATCTGGTGGTGTTATTTCCAGCATCATCAGTTTGGCACCGTGTGTGGGAAAGAGAAGCCATATCTCTTCCTTCTTGAAAATTGGACTCACTGAAGACTCTGGTGGTGAACCAATCTTTTCCCTTTGTGTGGATTTATTTCACCATTAAAAGAGATCCATTAAAGTTTTAAAGCTCACAAGTCTCTTAATCACATCTCAAACATATGGCACCAGAGTTATTACCATCTTCTCCTCCAGTTGGTGGTGGACGGGCCAGTTCTAGCCAAGCACCACCACGGTCCGAGATGGTTAAGGTGGCTACTGCCTTGAAGTCCTTGGTGGCTAGTCAGCAAGCTATGAAGGAGAAATCTTCCTAGTTCATCCAAAACATGATGATAAGGCCACCAGGAATCTCTTTAGAGATGATCACTCTGATAGTTATATAAGAACAACACCAGGAGACCAGGGGACCACCTATGGCACCGGGAAAAGATCTGCCTCCTCCGTAATGATGGAGGGATGTTACTAACCCTAGGCATTTATGCCTGGGGAGGGAAGGACACTCTTGCCCTAAGGACCGATACGATGATGTGGAGGCTGATGATGCTCTAGTGGAATGCTGGGAACCATAATAGATTTCCAACAACGTTGTATGACCTGTTCATCATAGCCAAGGTCCGTGTGGTAAAAGAGATTCATATACTCACCCAAGAGGCTCTGCATTTGAACGATTGAGCATAGGATCGGCCTTTGAAAGGATCAACCCAGTTAATGACCTGAGGGAGAGGTTATCAAGAAAGTTTTGCTGGCTCAAGAAGAGATGAAGAAGATTGTCGGCCCCATTATGGCCGACACCTAAATGGTCGAGATGGGGGCCAGGGGCCCCAGTTGAACCCTTAGAAATGGCAGGGGACAACCTCGATTAGGCCGACATTGCTAAGCCATGGAATGACTCAATTTAAAGGATTGAAGATAAGATTGAGGATATCCTAAAAACATGAGACCCCTTACATAGGGGGTACTCAGAGGGTTCACCTTCGTAGCAAAGATTGCCATCTTTCCTACCTTGACCAAATTCAAGCCTCCTGTAGTGTCTCCTAAATATGATGGAAGCACCAATCATGTCCATCATAATGAAATGTACCCGTCAGCATTATATATCTATTCCATCTCTGATAAAATGAGGTGACGAGCTTTCTCAAGCACTTTAATTAGGGCTGCACATGTATGGTTTACATATCTTCTAAAGAATTCCATAGAAAACTTCAAAATATTAGCCGAGTAATTTATACACAACTTATGTTTTGGGGTGAGACCTCAGAAAAAGCCGACCCATCTTCTTTATGTCAAATAAGGTAAAAATGGGAGTCGAAAAGACTACATTATGAGGTTCAACAAGGAAAAGTTGAAAGTGGAATACTATAAAGAAAGCATAGCTATGACAACCCTCATTAGAGGTCTCCAAAAGGGAAAACTATTATGGAAGCTTGCTGAGGACCGTCCTAAGTTAACGGACGAGTTACTGGAGGCAGCTGGAAAGGTCATGAATACTGAGGAAGCAATGGATGTTAAGTATGAGAATGAGAAAGGAAACATCAGTGGACATAAGTTCCTAGAAAAAGAAAGATGGGAATAAAAGGTTGGCTGACAATAAGTTTTCAGACTTCACTCCGTTGACTGTAAGCTATGAACACATCCTCAATGAGATCAAGAGCGATCAATATTTAAGGTGGCCAGAGAATCTAAAGGCTCCTCCTCATAAGAGGAACAAAAATTTGTGGTGTGAATTCCATTAAGATCATGGACATCTGACTTATAAATTCTTTGCATTAAAAGACGAGATTGAGAAAATGTTAAAGGTAGGAAAACTAAGGAAGTATGTAGATAAAGGTGCCTCACAGGGTGGCCGAGCCAACCCTTTTAAAAGGAGGAATGAAAAGTGTCGAGAAGATTCCCATACCCAGCATGATGATCCCTCAGATGATGACGATAATGACCCGGACCTCCCACCAAAGGATGTCACTGTCCCAATAAAGAGGTTAAACATGATCTCCTTTGGTGTTGGTATGATCTGTGGGGGACTAGTAGGAGGAGGCTCTGAGATAGCCAACAGAAAATCTTATGACGTAAAGGCAAAGGCAGTTACAAAGGCCGAGGTTGTGTATTCAGCTTCAATTAATGCAAAGTCTGAGGAGAGGGAGAAGGTGGACATGGACACCCTAGTAGTTGGATAATCAAGACTAGATTTTAAGGTTATCCTAGCTCCACATGATGACCCTCTCTTCATCACAAACAGAGTGCATGGATGTGAGGTGCCGAGGATCTTAGTTGATGGGGGAAGCTCAGCAGATGCCATGTTCTAGCCTTGTTTTAAGGCGTTGGTGCTTACCTGGGCAAGGATCGTCCCATACCACCATCCACTGATCGGTTTCAGCGGAGATAAAGTTCACCCGTTGGGGATGTTTGAGATGGATATAAGAATGGGGAATGAGTAGCCAAAATGGCTAACTAGAAAAATCAACATCTTTTTCATGGATGAGAATGTCTTCTCAGCATAGAACCTCATACTTGGATGAGTGGCCCTCAAAGAGTTTTAGGCCATGCCTTCAATTATTCACCAGATGATAAAACTCTCGACTCCTTATAGAGTAGGAAGTTCAGGGTGGCCAAACATCTACACGTGAATGCTATTTCAACTCTGCTGAGGAAAGAGAGGCATACAAAAGAGCAACCACTAATTATAACATTGACACTCTTGATCCGAGAGATGATACAAAGATAAAAAAGGTGGAGGCCATGGAAGAGATAGAATCCATCGTCCTCAATGAGGACGAGCCAAAAAAAACTATCCAGGTAAAAAAAGCCTTAAAGCCTGAAGTCAAAGATGAGCTAATTAAGTTGCTGAAGAGAAGACAGAGAATTTTCGCTTGGAGTCATGCAGACATGCCAGGTATTGACCCCACGATCATGTGTCACAAGCTTAATGGAGTGGAAGATGACAAGACAGTTAATAAAAGGAGAATGATCTACTCCCATAAAAAGTATGTCGTTATCAGAGACGAAGTGAAGAAGCCATAAGAAGAGGAGTTCATTAGAAAAGTCATCTACCGAGAATGGTTGTCTAATCCTGTCATAGTTCTAAAAGATAATGGGAAGTAGAGGATGTGCGTGGACTTCACAGATCTGAACAAGTCATATCCCAAAGATAACTTTCCTCTTTCTCATATTGATTAGATAGTTGACGCTACAGAAGGTCACGAGATGATGAGCTTTTTGGATGCATATTCTGGATAAAACCAAATCTTCATGGACTCGGCTGACTCAAAGAATATGGCCTTTAATAAATATCAAGGGACCTATTACTACAAGGTCATGCCTTTAGAACTGAAATGAAAGGGCTGCATACCAGTGTACGATAAATAAGATATTTGGGGATCAGATTGGGAAGTCTATGGAGGTTTATGTGGACGACATGCTAATGAAGAGTCTAAAGGCCGGTGCCCATATGGTCGACCTTAAAAAAACCTTTGATACTATGGATACATACAAGATGAAGCTCAACCTTGCCAAATGCTTCTTTGGTTTTGGAGGAGGAAAGTTTTTAGGCTTCATTGTCAACCAAAGGGGAATAGAGGCTAACCTAGAGAAGATAAAAGCTTTGATGGAAATGAAGACACCTGATACTATTAAAGATGTTCAAAGACTTACTGGACGAGTGGCTTCCCTTAATAGGTTTGTTTCTAGAGCTACTGACAAATGTCTTCCATTTTCTAAAATCCTCAGAAAATCTTTTGAATGGAATGAGGAATATGATAAATCTTTTAAAGAGATTAAGTCCTACCTCAGATCTCCCTTACTTTTATCCCATCCAGTATAAGAAGAAAAGTTGTTTGTGTCCTTAACCATCTCAGAGTCGGCAATTAGTGCTGTTATAGTGCGAGAAGAGGATGGGATATAGAATCCAGTGTATTTAAATAGCAAAGCTAAGGATCTGAGTAAAGATATCATATGATGGAGAAGTTGGCTTATGCTTTGATTCGTGCTTCTTGAAAGATAAAACCGTACTTCCAAGCCCACTCAATGGTCGTCCTCACTGACTCACCGCTCAGACAGGTCATCCACAAACTTGAGAAATTAGGGAGACTAATGGCTTGGGCAATTGAGCTAGGAGAATTTGACATTATCTACCAGCCAAAGGTGGCAATTAAAGGGCAGGCACTAGCTAAATTTTTGGCCGAGTTCACTTGGGACAAGGTCGAGGTTGAAAAAAATGTGAGATTATAGACAGCCATCCAAAAAGAAGTGTTGGCCCTTCCATAGATGAGACCGATACAAGAACAGTTAGAGGAAATACAATCGATAATAAAGAGGGAAGATATCTCTTCAAACAAGGATCCCTGATAGAGGGGAATTTCTCTAAGGCCGATGGTAGATGGAACCTCTTCGTTGATGGGTCGTCCTGCAAAAATGGAAGTGGTGTTAGAGTACTAGTGTCAGCACCAGATGACACAAATATAAAGAATGCTCTGAGGTTTAATTTCAATGCCCCCAATAATGAGTCTGAATACGAAGCTTTAGTAGAAGGTCTCTCTTTAGCCCGAGCCCTTAATATCGGCTAACTCCTCGTCCATAGTGACTCGAGACTTGTGGTAAATCAAATATTGGGAGTGTATGAGGCCAAGGATAAGAGAATGGATAAATATCTTAAAAGAGTAAAATTGATTTTGGAAAGATTCAAAGAGGTAAAGCTAAAGAGAATACCTCGACTAGACAACGGCCGAGTCGACGCACTCGCGAGGTTGGCCTCAGCTACAAAAATCGACATCAGAAGAACAGTGCCAGTAGAGGTATTGCTTTGGCCATCTATTGAAGAGGGAGACAACACATTCAAGTCTTTCCTAAATCTAAGCATGGAAGCCTCATGGATGGATCTTCTTATCAGATACATTAGAGAGGGGGAGCTCCCCTCATCAAAAATTGAGAGAAGAAAGCTGAGGTACATAGTTGCCAAATTCTCCGTTATAGGAGACATTTTGTACAAAAAAGTATTTTTGCTCCCTTTGCTCAGATGTGTTCATCCATCTGAGGTACCGAATATACTAAAAGATATACATGAGGGTTCCTGATCTAGCCATATTAGGGGAAGATCATTACGCTAAAGAATCATAACTTAAGGGTACTAGTGGCCGACCCTAGCCAAAGATGCAACAGCATATGTAAAGAAATGTGACAAGTGCTAGAGGTTTGCTACCATTCCCCACCAGCCTCATCAACCTCTAACCTTTATCACATCTCCCTGGCCAATTCTAGTGTGAGGAATTGATTTGGTAGGATCCTTGCCAAGAGCTGTGAATAACTATCGGTACTTGATTGTAGCGATATATTACTTTTCCAAGTGGGTAGAGGCCGAGACGATGATCACTATCACAGAACAGAAGACATTCTAGTTCATGTGGAAAAATATCATCTGTAGGTATGGTCTGCCAAATACCCTAATCTCAAATAATAGAATGTAGTTTAAGAATGCATCTTCAGGGAAATATTGTGAAAGAGTTGGAGTCAAACAATTATTCTCCTCTCCCAATCGACCCTAGGAAAATAGGTAGATAGAGGTGACAAATTGGATGATCCTTGATGGGATTAAAAATAAGCTAGAAAAGGCAAAGGGAAGATGGATTAAAGAAGTATACGTTGTGATATGGTCCTACAGGATGACAGTCAAGACTCCTATAGGGGAGACCCCATTCATGTTGGTCTATAGCTCAAAGGTTGTCATCCTTACCGAGATTGGCCTTCCTATTCATAGAGTTCAGATGTACGACCCTTAGGAAAATGCAATAGAGAGAAGACTTGATCTTGATTTGATTGAAGAGAGGGGGGAAGATACCAAGGTGAGGTAAGAAGCCTACCAGCAGAGGACTGCAAAAATTTATAATTAAAGGGTGAAAGAGAGGTCGATAGTTGTGGGAGACCTGGTTTTGAAAAAGACATGGAAAAATACCAACAAGCTCCATCCAAATTGTCATGGCCCTTACAGGATAACTGATGAAATCATCTCAGGCACATACCAATTGGAGAATCTAGAAGGAGAACCCTTCTCAAACCCTTGGAATGCTGACCCTTTGAAGAAATATTACTTATAATTCGGGAATCAAAGTATGAAGAAGTAAAATATCAATGAGAAGTAAGTATCAGTGTTATGTTTACATCTTTGTACTAGTGTATGTATCTCAAACATCATTAATTTGATGACCTGAGACCTTTAACATCATTAATTTGGTGAAATTATTAGGTTAAACATGATTAATTTGGTGACCTCAGAGCTGTGACGTCATTAATTTGTGAAATTATGAGGATAAACATCATTAACTTGGTGATGTCAGACCTTTAATATAATTAATTTTATGAAATTATGAGGTTAAATATCATTAATTTGGTGACATCGGACCTTTGACATCATTAATTTGGTGAAATTGTGAGGATAAACATCATTAAATGGTGACCTCATACCTTTAACATCATTAATTTGGTGAAATTATGAGGTTAAACATCATTAATTTTGTGACCTCATACCTTTAACATCATTAATTTGGTGAAATTATGATGTTAAATTTTGTGACCTTAGACCTTTGACAAAATTTGGTGAAATTATGAGGATAAACATCATTAACTTGGTGACCTCGGGCCTTTAACATCATTAATTTGGTGACCTCAGACCTTTAATATCATTAATTTGGTGAGATTATGAGGTTAAACATCATTAATTTGGTGACCTCATACCTTTAACAACATTAATTTGGTGAAATTATGAGGTTAAATATTATTAAATCGGTGACTTCTGTTATTATAGAGCAATAGAAACAATGACATGGAATCTCATTACATTCATAAAAAGAAGATGTTATAGAGTTTACATTCAAGTCAACCAAAAAAGTTACAACCATGAGTTCCCAAAAAGAAGGATTACAAAAAACTTCACGAAAAATTAATGATGAGCAGGAGGTCCCCTCAGAGCTTAGTTTGTCCCCCTCGGCAAGAGCCGACCCATCAGCAGTTGGATTTGTTTGTTGAAGACAAGGTTTGTGACCTCAACCTCATCTTCATGTTGATCAACATCTTCAGTCTTCGTGTCCTCTAAGGGACTAGTCTCGGCTGGACCACCTTCTTCTAGTTCCTTTAAAGCCAGAGCAAATTGAGGGTCAGCAAAGCCGATACCAATAAAGTCCTCAGTAGTCAAGCTCCCAGACTCACCCTACTTCATAGCCTCCCATCGACTGGTCGCTTTTATACCTCTCTCCAGCTAATCAAAACCAAAGCCTACAAATTCGTCACAGACTTTGTAGTCTTCAATGATCTTTTCTGAAGTATTGGCCAATGCAACCTTGATAGAAATATCGACCTTTGATTGAAGACTCTAATCCTTTACCTTTAAAGATTTGTGATGATCCCCCTTAATTTGAGTGATCTGGTTGTCCCTCTCCTTCAGATCCCCTTTCAACCTCTCCACCTCAGCCTTCAGATCTACCTCAGTTTTCTTAGCATCCTTGCCTTTTTATATAAGGGGCAACCTCTTCAAGGTCCAGTCAACAAGATGATGAAAAGACACCAGACTCTATAGAAGAAGATAGAACATATGAATAATAGCTTTTAAAGAGCAGAGACAACACTTGGAAGAAAAATTTTGATACTTGAACCGCCACGTGAAGGGCAAACTCGGCCAATAAAGGGACATTTAATGCCTGAAGAAAACATTTGTCTTCCTCAGTTATTATGGTTCCAATAGCATCATCAGCTTACAGTTTATGGTCGATGATGGTGTCTCCTATTTTAAGCTACGATAGACGGGCAACCAAAGCATCATCAGTATAAATGAGGATGGCACAATCCTTATCAGGAGCCTTGCTCAGCCTGGTATGAACAGGATCAGCAGGAGCTTTCCTTTTCTTGGTAGCATCGGCCTTTGAAGTGCTGACGCTCTTTTTTGTTTGGGCAAGATGGGGTGCATTCTTACCACCACGTCTTTCCATAAGATTTGTAAGACTGGGGGTAGACATCTCCCAGAAGTTGTCAGAAATGCCTACTAGTCGATTTGCAAAAAGAGAAGTCTCAGAGTTAGCAAGTCAGACAGATGAAAAATATGAGACATAACTTTGTAAGGAAAATTATTGAAACTTACGAAGCTCGTCTAAAGGACCACCCCTTAAACCTGTCTGAGAAAGGTAATAGGGGCTCATCAGATGTTCATATTTAATGAGCCGACCCTTATCTTATTGATCACGAAGGACCTTAATGTCCTTATAATTATCCTGACTTAAACCAGAGTCAGCTTTTGCCGAAATAGAGACTTTACTCCATCTCATAGGTGTTTGTGGTTCAGACGTCCCACAATCCTCATTTGGGTTGAACTCCCAAGCTCCCGATATAAAGAAATACCAGGGTTTCCAATTATGATTGGAATTTTTGGTAACCGAAAGAATTTTGTTCTTGTATTTCCTGGCTATGAAGTGGTAGTATCCTAGATATAACACCCAATAACAACCCTAACTGGAAGGTCGATGTGGTGAACGACCTTCCAGAGGACGATAGCCCCAATCATAACCCTCCAGACATTTGGGTATAGTTGGGAAGGGGATAGGTTTATATAAGAGAGTATGTCTTTGATAGTTGGGTGAATGGTAAGATGAAAACCTAACTTGAACATCTGCTCATAAATGCATATTTCATCGTATCGGCTATCGAAGGCCCTCTCTTACTTAAGAGGTTTTCTCAAGGTGATTGTGGAATCAATGGAATAAAGGTGCCTAAAGGCTAGAAGGTTGTACTCCTTTACAGTACGCTCATACTCTGCAACTACTGAGGTATCGAGTTCACTTCCTTCATCATCATCACCCTCAGTAGCCTCGGCCTGGGCACCAGTGGGGACACCACTGGGAAACCTCTTTGGAAACTTAACGCTAGTGGCAGTTGGTAGAGGAATGGCATCAATGGGAGGAGGAATCGTGACATTAGTCTCTAAAAACTCTACAGATGGAGATCGAAGTTAAGGCCCAGCACCTTGGTGAGATGAGGAACGGTCTGAAACCTCTTCATCCTCAAAAACTCCACTTTGCTTGGGAGAGTAATCAATAGCCGCTTGAAAAGAGTCTACGCTCTCAGCAGCTTCAGATGTTGACATAAGGTCTGTAGCTTTAGATATTGACATTGGATCAGAGACCTCAGTAGGCTTAAGGTGTATGAAACTAATGGTGAAGGGAAAATTCATCATAGGGGAAAAGCCTCGGCCTCACGAGCCTTGACTCGGGCTGACTCTACCTGTATGATTTTTTCAAAACATGCCTCGCGTAGAGTTGGAAACTCTTCAGTAAGTTTATACAAAGGTCGTAGCATCAGTTATACGACACTACACTTGTGGTTTCATCCAAAAAGACAAACAGGTTAATTACTACTAACACCTAGGCAAAAGATCAAAGCTTGGAATTTATATGGTTTTCACCAAGAACACCAAGAACAGTTAAGATGAAGCCCACCGATGAAGATGATCGGAGGGACACCGGAAAGCCTAAAAATGATAACTCTTGCCTAAAACAAACTCGGAGCATCCTGGTATGGCTCCAAAGTCACCTAATTACTGCAACCCTAACCTTGTGACCACCCACCAGAGGCAGAGAACCTCACCGAAAAGGAAAAAGTTCATCGAAAAATTAAAATAAAAAGTTAATGCCAAGAAATGAAAAAGGAAGGGTTACAGAACAATACCTGACTGAGTTTGAATGAGGGGAGAACGAGTTAAGTTCAAAAACACATAGAATGATGAAGAACAATGGAGTTTTAGGAGGCAGTTGTAGAAAAGCTCTAAGTGGAAAATCGAAAGGAAGTAGAAAGAGGAATAGAAAGGGTAAATGGTATTTAAACCATTGCAATGATGGGGAGCGAGCACCAAGCCACTCATCATTGCACCTAGAAACCCTAAAAGGAACTTTCACTTCATTAAGTGCATTGGGACAGACGCAATCCAGTTCAAAGGGCGACATGTGTCAAAGTGACTACTCACATATCCTAAGATGCAGAGACCTCCCCTTATCAGCCTAACTTATATATCCCTCAACCATCTACTCATATAGAAGACTAAGGGCTAGGGGGTAATTGATATGACCAAAGTGTACCCTCAAACTCTGAGCAGCAGCATCGAACAACCTCGCAGTCGATAATCAAGAAGTTCACAATAGCCATTAGAGAGGTCATCCTTCATAAGGTTGGCTCCACATTGATCAACCTCAGCTTATCATCATCCGATTTTAACAACAACCTTATGGGCTCAAATACGGCCTATACATCGGCATACTCTTCTTTAGCTGACTCCACATCTATGCCTAATACCTAACCTCGGCCAGTCAATTAGGATGAGGTCGTACTTATGATTGGTAGACTAACACATCTATCAGACTCACCAACATTTTACTCGACTTAGCTAAGGTTACAGTCGATGATGTCAGAGGGCCAAATATACACAAGAAAATGGAAGACTTGGAACACGTGGGCAAAACCTTTATAACCAAATCATTCCACTCACGTGAGGGAATATTCAATCATCATTACCTATATGTGGCATAGCCAGGTGTCCGCATGAGATTGGCTAGGTCATCACACTCATGCTCATTGCATGCTTGGGGGGTACACTACACCCCCCAAGCACTATATATATTTGTCTTCCCCTTCCTCGTAGGGGGATCGATACTGAAAACCCTAGCGAAATCCCTATTAAACTACACAGTAGAGAGATAAAGAGAGTGTATTGTATCACAAGGCCATTAGAGACCTTATTTTATTAGTGAAGATCACTCACATGCACAGTGGACATAGGCCTAGATAGGCTGAACCACTTACATCGATGTGTTTTCTCCTCTTCTCCTCTTCCACTCCTGTCTATATTACTTACTTGCTTCCATTATTATTCTTGTTTGAGATCAACAACACCTTGATCTGGTGGTGCTATTTCCAGCATCATCATATTTATTATCAAAATACTACAAGTTTATATGCTTGAAAAACTCGACTTTAAATCCTAAAATCCTTTTAATTTCCGTAAACTCAACAAATTATATTTTCTCACATTACTCCATAAAAATGTATATTATTTCCTTTTACTATAAATCCACACAAATAATATTTTGTTACACTTTTATTTTGCATAAAAATGTCTATTTTAGTTTTACTAGAAAACTTATCATTTTATTTATAGAAATCCTACTTTCATTAAGGAGTAATAATAACAAGACTACAATATAAATCAAATGGAATCCTAACAATAAAGAGTAGATTATCTCAGCTCAAATGAAGCTCTAAATAGTGGAAGGAATGAAAGATCAAGTAATATGACAACCCCCTACCTCCTAAGGTTGCCTTAAGAGGGGTTATCTATCTCCATCAATTTGCCTCCAAGAAAACTCCATTTTACAAAACCTCCAATAATATATTCATCTTCTTCCAGAAATATCCTCCATCAAATACTCATAAAAACCCTAATAAACAACTTTTGTATTTCGTATCTCTACCTTAACAATGGGGGAAAACTTAATGTTTAGTAGTGTCGGTGCAGCTGCTACACTTTTTGGCAAATGAAAATGGTGGACGGACGTAGCTGAAAGGAGAGAGTTGTGAGATCTTCGGAACACCCCAAATGGGGGCATCACATTTAATTTTTCAACAATTCATGCCTTTATCTTTCTCTCCCTCTCTCTTTCTCTCTCTCTTTTACACAGCAAAGGCACAAACCCTAAACATCAATCTTCTCTCGACTGAATCTCAACCGCCAGGCTCCAAGGGCTGGCAAGGGGATCTAAATCCACGACCAAAATGATGATAGCACAAATTTCAGGTTTGATTTCGTCAGGAGGTTGTTTAAACGACAATTATCGTCATTCGAATGACATAGGCCCCTCGTTCGAATGACCCTTTATGAGAAATCATATTTTGTTCCAACGACATCACTTTGTAATTTGAACGTCCCCTAGTAATGACCGAATCCTCATTTTAAATACTATCTTTCTAAACTTTTTGTACATCTCCCCAACAACTTTTAAAGTCTTTTAAAGAGGTACCTAATCTTATTCAAATGATATAATAGAAGTTCTGTAACCAATAATTATCTTTATTTAATCTAATATTTTACCCAAAAAGCCCTATAATTATAATAAATATATAATTTCATCGATTTAATGGGGAGGGATATTACAAACTTCCCTCCTTGAGGAATTTCATCTTCAAAATTCTCGTTCCATTAATCCTTAAACTCATGGGATCCACCAACATCCATCCTAAGTCCTAGAAATCCACTAAGACAATTCATCGAGTTTCGTAGCACTAAAGTCGCCAGATGTTTAACATGCAACATGCTCTAATGCTCACCATTTCGTCAAACATGACACTGCATAATCGACTTCAAGTCTTCACTCACCCTATGAGAAAAACCCAAACTATCCCTAACACTACCTATGCTAGTATCTAAGGCACATTGGTGCCTTTACAGGAAAACCATTTTTAGCGATCAAAGCTCACCCAAGGCAAATCATGATACAACCATCCATCGTATACATCACCAAAATCAATTTATAGCTTAGGACCACACATCCCACATCCTATAAATTCCCAGTTTATCATAATTATATAACTCGCATGACTTTTTCGGTAACCATATCATGTCATTTTCTCACTCCAAGTAGGAATAAGCCCATCAAATCATTATTATACGCCCAATTAACACCTTCTGTTGCGTCACTTTGAGGAACCTAACATTACCTTAGGTGTCTCGTCCTTGAGTACTCAATAAAGTCACACTCTAATCCATTTACCATGGCAAAAAAACATCGTATGCTAAGTTTTCCTTGATTTACAACACAATGTTGTATCCTTAAAACATCATCCCGCTCTTTGCAATTGATCCACACACTGGCGATCAGGCCAGTCTAGAGTCCACTAGTCAAAGGGAGATTGATACTACGAGTAAGACGAGTGGCCGAAAGCATAGCCACCCGTACGTAAAAATTTTACAACAGCTAGAATACCTCAGATGAGTGCACCCAGTCACTGAACAGCATTGACCAAACCTGGTCTACTGTGCTCTCTTGTGCCCAACCCCACCATGCCATAAGATGGCACCAATGTGAGTCACCACGTAGGTGAGAATACTAAATCCCGATTACCAAAATCGAAAGGAACATACTTTAGTCAAAGGGACAAGCAACCGTCCCAAGGAACTTCACCCCTAGTCATCTGATTCTGACTTATGGAAGTGAACCAATATCGTCTACTTGAAGTCATACAAGTCATTCACAAAACTCTCACCGAGTACTACCTCTGGCCATATATCTTGGTCTCGGTCACTAGCCTTGACGAATCAAATCTCAACCATTCATTCTCATAATGCGATCGCAATTTGCGAATCAGTAGCTCTTGAGGAAGTCAATGCCCAACTTCCCTCGTTGGGGGCAAGACCCTACTGTAACACCTCGTATTTTTTATGATTAAAATAATTATGTGATTAGTTATTATTGTGGGAATACGTATGTAATTAATTATTGTTGTTGGATTAATTAAATACAAATGTGAGAAACTAATTTGTATTAATCAGAATTAAAATAATTATTAACTAGCGTGCCAAGGGTTAATACTTATTTTTGAGAATTATTGAATATTATTGTGTGATATGTAATATGGAATTATAACATTTGATAAATTATCAGAAGTGAGAAAAACGGCAGTTTGGTAATTTAAGTCTGACATGCGTGTGAGTCGTGTCGAGACTAATTGAATGGAATAAAAAAAGAATTTATTTTTATTAACTCATATGGTCATTTTGAGTGCGTCGTTGAGTCCAGGAGGGTCGAGATAGTCAAAATAGTATACACGGGTGTTTAGTTTAGGTCCCGGGGAAATTTTAGGCCTAACCGGCATCCCGAGAGGGCATTATGGTAAATTATATTTTTGGGTTTAATTAAAAAACGAAAATTGGGAGTTATTTTATCAGCCAAGAAAAGTCTTTTTGGGTTACGAAACACAAAAAAGAAAGGACGTCCATAGAGGGTATGAGGAAGAACCAATTTCCAAGAGGGAAGGACAAATTATCACCACCTTGCACAACCACCACCACCAACGCATAGATCGAGAAGAAAGGAACGCGTATATACCATGACCAATGGATCAGACCGTCATATTTGAGGCAAGTGTTTATTACTTGATTTCTTTTAGCAATAATCATGCTCATGTTAGTGTAGGTGAAATTAATTGTGACACCCCGCCTAATTAAACCTTGGGTGATCAAGCCTTATTTTAATTTAAATAGGTTTCTTAAATGGTTCATTCTTAGCATCACTGCCGAAATCTTTTTAATTTACTACCCACCTAAGTGAAAATAAGCGAGTGCCAAATTTTATAGTCTTTAAGCAGAACAAATAATCCAAACAAACACAATATAATTCTAGTAATATTTAAAACAGTTGCATAAATAACTGAATGCAGATAAAGTCTTGCCGAAAACCACGGCCAATAAAAGACAACTCAAAATCCAGAATCAGAATA
The DNA here is from genome assembly GCA_949130495.1 of Sambucus nigra. Lineage (NCBI taxonomy): Eukaryota > Viridiplantae > Streptophyta > Magnoliopsida > Dipsacales > Adoxaceae > Sambucus > Sambucus nigra. The sequence goes on from OX422207.1 coordinate 416,642,302, forward strand.
ACTGTAAAAGTAAATATAGGACAACATGTCCCAACTAAGAATACTAAAACTGAGATCCTGTACTAGAACTGAAAAAGAGGAAGTGTCTAAACAATCCCTGCAACATCCACACGTGCTGCAGCTCCCAAATCCCTGGAATGAAATCATATTGGGTGTCCCTGTGGCTGGGCACCTAAAAGGTTTTTAAAAAATTTTACATAGCAAGAGTTAGTACTCAAAACATTTGAAAATATTTTGCAAGCAATTATCACAATTGAGTTATTGATTACACATATTAAGGTTTCACACAACGCCCTTGAACTTCCTCACCTCTCTTCTATAGTGCATGTCTAACGAGGATACTTAGCTCACCTAGTTATATTACCCATAAGCGTAGGTAACTTATTTACTGCTCGTTATCCTTATTCTTGTAATAATTACATCACGCTATAAATTATTACTAAGATGTTTACAATTCATCTCATTATCTACTATTCTTAATCTGTAGATTATGCACATAGAATACATTTTATCACACAATCATGTATTTAATATCAGTTATCACTAACATATCCTTTTACCACACATAAAGGACTCTTGGTTCGAAATGATTCATCGACTCCAAGTGAGAGTTGGTTCGGAATGATCCATCGACCCCAACTATTTAAATATATATATATATACTCCAAGTGAGAGTTGGTTCGGAATGATCCATCGACCCCAACTATATATATATATATATATTCTGGTTCGGGACTCTTTCATCGCGACACCAGTTTAAGGTCTGGTTCAGCATTTTACATCGACCCCAAACATATAATAACTTTATGTTAGTTCGGAATGTCTCATCGACCCTAACATAATTAATTTAGGTAAAATTCTCTTAACCCAAACTTTTATATAATTTAGTAGGTACACACCCGACCTATCAAATCATGCCCGTACGTAATATATTTGACTTATATTCACCGTACTAATTAATTTACAATTTATTTCTCTATTGCATTTATTCGAGTATTCACGCAACTCTAAGGGTCCTAGTTACCCCTCCCTTAATTCAGTAGTTAAGTTAACTTTAACCTACTGGTATTTTTCCGGAATTTACTCTCACTCTTTCTGTAATTAAATTCTCACAATCCCAACATACGACTCAATCGATCGTTCTCTCGTCGGTCCATTTCTCCAAAAATTCCCACATAATCACTTATGAATCACTCTAACGGTACACCTACTAGTATTTATGAGGTATCCTCATAGGTAAAATATCATCACTAAGGTTCCCATTTAAGCGACGGTAATAAAGGAAATTTATCCACAAAATTTTCTAGAGTACAGCCAAGGTCGATCGATCGAGGGGGTATGGTCGATCGATCGACTTCTCGATCGATCGACATTCAAGGGTCGATCGATCGATCAAGCAGTGACAGACCCAGATCGTCTTCTTCATGCGGGTTTCACCATTTTTGACTTTCTAACTTCCGTGATAATCCACCATATTTGCAACCAACAATTTCTAATCATTCCTACATGTTATGGGATGATTACTAACGATTTAAAACAACAAAATCATTATAAATCTTGACCAAATTAACTAAAAATCTTATTATTATTCAAGAACCCTAAAAATACATTTTTTCCATCTTTCATCAAAATTCCAGATTTTTAGTTCGATTTAATCATCTAGTCTTCTATGATATCAGAATATTTGGAGATCCAAAAACGTTCCACATGCAATCCCTATCAATCATGGATCATAATCATGTGTTTTACTCCCAAAAATACCATAAAAACATGTTCTTCATCAAGCTTAAATATGGGTATTATAACACAATTTATATTGCAAATAACCACTTGCCTTATGATTTGTAGGGTCTGATTTCGTGGTTGTTTTTTATGATTGATGATTTCTATCCCTCAATCCTTCTTCCCAACAAGTTGGTGGTGAAATCTTCTTAGAATTCTTCCTCCTTCCTTCTCTTGCCTTAGGAATTTGTTTCTCTCTTTTCTCTAATGGCTATTGTGTATTTTCTTTCCTTCTAACCCTAGTTCTAACTCTTATAATCTGATTTAGGGTTTCAAAATTCGTAGGTCTCCTTACCCATAAATGTAAAGAGACCAAAATGCCATCAAATGGTCCCGGTTTAGCCCGAAAATGACCCGGCACTCAACTAGGCCCGGGTACACTATTTTGACTAATTCGACCCTTTCAGAATCATCTGTGGACTCTAAATTACCTTTTGAGTCTCTTAAAATATTTTTCTCATCTCATCTTCAATTTTTCTCTACGCGCAACACTCGGTCGAGATAACTCAGGTACGTCCATAAAATCGCTAGACCGTACATATCAACATTCAAAATTTACTACTCACATAAAGTAAATTTTTAATCGTCATATTAATCTTTATTAACATTATATCACATTAAATTACTCTACTCACGTAATTTAAATAAAACGTATTTTATCACATTAAATTACTCTACTCACATAATTTAAATAAAACGTATTTTCCTAATTATGCGGAATTACGGGGTATTACATTAATCATGATTTACATATAAATTGGGTGAAATTGGAGATTTAAATTATGATTAAGGATTGGTTTAATTAGTAGTTTAAAGTCCTTCATGTATGTAGAGAATTAATAATGGAATTAGATTATATATTGATGAATGAATCTAGGTTGATTAGGTTCTTTAAATGAAAATTTGGAAACTAGGGTTCATATGAATTAATTTGGGGATTTTAAATAATTATGATGTTTAATGACGAATTAATGAGCCTAGAATGTTAGGAATGATTTATAATCTATTAGGTGTTGATGGGTATTGATGATGAGGTGTTGGGTGTTGAATCTTAGAGGTTTTTAGGTCCAAAAATGGTAGAAAACTCTGAAATTGGGTGAAGAATACGAAACAGTGGGTCTCACGCGAAGTCGCGCGAAGTGGTTCAAACGAGATGGGGATCTCGCATGAAGTCGTTCGAACGACACGTGGAAGTCGTTCGAACGACAGGGTGAATTTTTGGGAATTTTCTTAGAGTCCAGTTTTGAGTTTGCCGGTTTATTGCAGTGAGACAAAGTGCCCGATAGTAAAGTTAAACAATACAGAATTTTGGGAATCTATGTGAGAATACTTTAATTATTTCGGTATAGAGAGAGTATACCTTGGAGATTACGAGAGATAGTAATCTAAATATTTATACTATACGTAGTGTTGAGATTAAAATACGCATGAGAAGTATATATGTAGGTTGGGGAAATACCTATAAATTTTAACAGGATGTGTGTATGCCTATTATGTGATATTATTGATAAGAGCACTAATGGGTGATAACCCGGGGGTGCAAGAATCTTATATTTAAGCACACTAATGAGTGATAACTCGGGTGTGCAGAAACTTTATGGTTATGTGTACTAATGGGTGATAACCCGGGGTACAAGGATGATTATTGTTAGGTGCACTAATGGGTGATAACCCGGGGGTGCTGGATTATTTATTGATAGGTGCATTAATGGGTGATAACCCGGGGATGTAGGATTCTCTTGATAGGCGCACTAATGGGTGATAACCCGAAGGTGCTGGATTATTATTGATAGGTGAATTAATGGGTGCTAACCCGGAGATGCAGGATTTTCCTGATAGGTTCACTAATGGGTCTTAGCCTGGGGGTGCAAGATTAGTATGTATGTATATATATATATATATATATATATATATATATATATATATATATATATATATATATATATATATATATATATGAACTTGTGAATATTTCTACTGTGTGAAATTAGTAGACTTGGTAATAATAATAATCACTACATTGCGCCAAGTATTTTAACCTAAGGGTGAATAATTAATGTATTTATATAGGGATGGTGAGAATAATATGAGTGTACTTGGGGAACTTTCTACTTTGCGAGACTAGTAGATAAAATGGAAATGAGAAATAAAATAATCTTAGTGGATAAAAGATTAACCATTCAAACGGTTAATAATGAAACTTAGTATGTGAGATAAACTACCTGAATATCGTATTGTATGGGCGATACGGGAATACTACTAGTGAGCATAGCTAGTATTAGTATGGTTTCTGACTAGTTAGACTGGGTGGTATAACTAGGGGGAGATTATATGTACGTTAGGCATGCACAATAGATGAGAGATGAGAAACTCATGTGAGAGTTCGATAACTAACATGCGTATAAGACTTGTTTTAAGAACCAATTTTAAATACTTGTTAAATCATTTTTAAACCTCGGGCTCTGACCCGTTTCTTGTATCTCTTTTCTCTTTTGCTATATATATATTATTCAAAGTGCTTAGCCACAGGGGTACCAGAATTAAAGATTTGATTGATAGACGTGCTGCAGCTATTGTGGAAGTTGTAGGTCCTTGCATTAGACGCATCTATCCTTTCTATTCAGTATCATTTAGAATTTCTAATTAGGGCATGTGTCGCCCTCTTCTAGTCTTTTACCTGAGATGTTGTATTAAGTTTACTTTATGGCTTAGAGTTTTGAACTGGGAGGTTTTACCCAGTCTTACTTATTTCAGTACTTGATTCATGTTCACTATGTATTATATTCCTATGTGTAGTGAATGGTTTATATTTTAAGACTGAATGAAAATGGATTTACTTGGTTTTACTAAAATTGGAAATTTTTTGACACCTAACTTAATTTTATATTAGGTGAGTAATATGTTAAAAAGTTTTTTGACAGTGATGCTAAAAATGAACCAACCGAACATTTTATTTTAAATTTGCAGAGGACTGATCACCCTTTATTTAATTGGGTGGGGTGTCACACATACCTTTCACACCCTTGCCATAGATTAATCATTCTTATTGGCAGATACCTCACGCCTAGGCTACATCAACCTTATCCAATAACTAGTGACGACGTCACCAATATATCACACCTTTTTATTGTCTGCTTAACATGTCACGATCGAGATCCTAAGCTCTCATATTCATTAATTACTCGAGAAAGTCACCCACCGAACCATTTCCTTTTTTACCACAAGGTTGCCACCAATCCACCTTATCCTTTCTATCCACACAGGATTTCCGTAACGACCACACCCTCCATTATTAGTGCCCTAAGGGCAATTAATATCGCACTGGGCTACATCTACTAACCCATACCAGCTTGACAAGACTTGCCAATAACTAATCATTGCATTGATAAGGATACTCTAGCACACACTATCGACACCTCGACATAACTATCATGTTTCGATGCTACCCTACCTTAGTCGCCATTTGCAAGTCTCCACATGGTGTCATCACTCTAAGCCTCGAACACATTTTTTAGTATATCGCAGAATCGAGTATTACCACACCCTAAATAGTCATTCCCCGACATCTGAGCACCACTCATAAAAGGATACAATTGTCACCCTACCTTAGGGGTTACACCACCCATCTATGCTGATTGGAAAGCTATACTGGCACATACACTATGCGACTGTTAATCTGGGGTCATCACCAAACCCTCAACACTGTCATTACTAGACCGTTATTGTCTACCTCAACACTGTTAATCTGGGGTCATCTCCTAAGAATACCAAACACATTTCATGCATAAGTCCCAAAACTCGACAATGTCTCATCGTCTGTACTTCCATTGTCATAGGTGCAGTCCATATACTTTTCAATACCCACGTCGATATCACTTGGTGCTCTCACAGATACTATTCTATGAGCTTCTATCCATAGTGCACCTTAATCCTCAAACACCTTAAGACATCATAACATTCGATATTTATCATCAATTATATCACACACAATTTTTCCTATGGTCACCTCAACGTGCCTATGAAGTACTCACACCCTAGGAATATCTCGTACCTAGCCACTACCTCGACGGCTAAAACGGGTTTCAACACTTAGATACTAATCTTAACTTTCTTTCGAACGGATGTGACTGTAAGTCACGTATAATCTATAATTAGTGCTACTACGGTTCATGGAAGGACACATGACATAGCCTGCAGCCTATAAACCTCAAGGTCCGTCTCACCCAATTCTCGATGACCGCTCAACATGGCAACCAAAATTTCCTCGCTATGCTAATATCATATCAAGTGCAAACCTATGAGTTAACACGACTACATAAATCATGGTAGTATATGGGCGTCGGTATTGCCTATAAACACCAAGTCCCTCACCATGGATGCCACAGGAGATCCTATTCCCAAATATCATCTCATAACCCAGGTACACCCAACCTAAATCCTCAACCAAATGGGTTAATACGTCTTCACCACAAAATTCAATACTTGTGAATGCTATTCATCTATCTAGTCTCGATACATGAGATGCACAACCTTCACCACTAGGCCGTAGTAAAGACTACTCATTGTTTCCACTACAAGGCTACTCTCACCACCAAAGTTATTTCACACAACATCTCACACAAGGGTTTATAGCAAAGCCACAACTGTTCTACACAACTTCGTGTGTTCTCCGAATTACCCTCAATTGTGATATCACCCCAAGGATAGAATTTGCTTAATTACATCACTGACATTAACTCCCCATAAGCACCGTACTTAAGGGTTATACATGCCTTTTCATCAAAATTCATTAGTGTCTAGTCGACACACCCGAACCATCAACCTTTACCGTTGACTATGTACAACTCGTTCCACTTTCCCATTAGGCGTCATGTCATTCTATCTATATCTTCAAATAATTTTATGCCACCAAAATTTAACACATGCACCTCACACTAATAATCACGGTGTCACCACTATAGGCTTGCATGGACACCCAAAAATCACTACATCTCTAATCAGAAATGTGAAAGTTGTTAATAACCATTAATCTAATCGTGTGCCAATTGGCACTAACTCACTTGTCCTGCTAATGTCTTAGACTTTACCGTCGAGGACACGAACTAAACCATCATCAAACCAACATGACTGACCCAAACCACAGCAACGTCAAAAGATCCAATACTGACCTCACCACGTCACACCTGAAATGAACCTTGAAACTAGAGCTCTAATACGATTTTTAATGCCTCAACTCGGATTTTTGGGTTACTAGTGGACTAACCTGGTCCGACCCGAGCATTAAGCATGAAGTGCAATGGAATAACCTATATAATGTTGTTAGTCTAGTTTTAATTTAGCTAACATTTCACTTATTAGCATGTGATTCCAGTTTCAAGATAAAGTACGTGAGGGACCCATAGGGAGTACCCTAAAGTCCAAGTAAACAAAACTAAAAATTAAAACCTAGTGAAAGTACTTACGTGTAAAACGCCCTCAAAATACGAAACTACTTCCAACCTGCCATAACAAAGTGGGGATGTGAGCCTATGCCCAATGGAAACATACAAGCAGTATAAAATGAATGACAAAAAGGATACTCACATGCATGCGAAAATATGCATCTCTCTCTCTCTCTCTCTCTCTCTCTCTCTCTCTCTCTCTCTCTCTCTCTCTCTCTCTCTTCCTCTCTCTCTCTATATATATTCCAATGCATTAATCATTTTACTTCCGAGAACCTTACTTCTCTAGATTAATTTACCTTAATCTTGTAAAATACTTCCTTTACTCGTATTTAACATTTCTCACTTAATTTAACACACCCGATTCAACACTTGAAACCATTACTTGATTTATCCGAATCCTTCCTTTACTGAAATTACCCTTTTTTATTTTAATTCAATAAGCCTTAGTATTTTTGTTGAAACTCACCCTTTTAACACACACAAGCATCATGTTAGAAAATACTTGTTTATCATTTGAAAACCTATTTTCAATACATACTTATACAAATTATGGGTTTAACAACTTGGTTGTTTTACTACCCATTTACCCACTTACTTTATCCTTTTACCTTATCTTATGGACATTGATAGATTTATGCATTTACTTGTCCATTTCACCTTTACTGGAATATTTAATACATTCATTCAAGTTAGGTTGTATTAACACATTTACCACATATCCCATTTCTTGATATATTCCATATTTCCTTTATCTTTTTTCGAAATCTTCCAATACCGCATGCTTACACGGGCTCCACACTAATAGCTATGCGCACCATATGCTCTGGCCAGTGATTTAGGACTTTTCATCCAAGGGCTGTAGGACCTTATTGATTTATCCCGGTGTCATTCGAGTTGATTTTTTGTGTTTAAACATTTTACAAATATCCACATTATTTCGCTTTCTTTTTATCTGGCCGAAGCCAAAACTTGGGACTTTACCGCCCCATTTGTGTTACACTTTGAAAATTTTCCATTTCATATCCTCTACACTTTAACCTTGATTTTCTTTATTCCAAAGATCATATTCATTTAGGATCACTTCATGTAACACCCTTTCCAACATTTTTATTTCAACAAAATGTTCCACTTCAAGTAAAATTACAATTTTACCCCATTGTTTACAAAATCACCATTTACTCCATTTTCACAAATGTTAATTTCTCAAAAACACAATTAAGTCATCCACTATAACTTCTTAAGTATTTTTAACACCTTTTTACACTTGGAGTAATATTCTACTTAATTGGAAACACCTTTACACCGTTAATTCTTATCTAGTTCCATATGTGTTAATCCTTTACAACATTACTAAGTTACATACTCTCTTTTTCATTTTTACCCATTAACATTTAATGAACACTTTTACCAATATTTCCCAAACACATATTTCTTTACTTCTCCGTTAAAGAAATACATTCACACTAAGGACTACTTTTATAAGAAAATTACCATTTTTTTTATTTAATGTGACACCCCGCCTAATTAAATACTGGGTCATCAGTCCTTTATTAAATTAAATCAAAGTGTCCGATTGGTTCATTCTTAGTATCACTATGGAAAAACAATTATTCTTTATTAATGACCAAATCAATAATTAAGCTAAGTGTCAAAACATTTAATTTTATAGATAAAGTCCAATTGTTATGATTTAATATACGAAACAATTTACATGAACATGGATAATAATATTGAATACCAAACCATCCAAGTGGAATAAACAGGTCTAGATTAATCAATCCAAATAAAATATCCCAAATCGAAGGACAATGAAATAATTAAAACAATCCAACTAAAATTGAATACTGAAATAATAAAGAGTGCAAGTCTCTCTGAACTAAATAAAAAGGAAATGGGTGACACATACCCCATCTAAAATGACTAAGTGAAGAGCTTAGATGACAAGGATGAAGTTGTCTAAATGCAAAGACCTGCAACTCCCACACTAGCTGCAGGATGTCAATAGTCCAAAGATCTAAGTCTGACACCCCTGTGGCTAGGCACCTCTAATACATATATATGTATACAAGATAAAGAAGAGATGATAGGAAACGGGTTAGATCCCGAGTGTAAAATAGATTTAAAATTGTTTGACAAGTATATAAAATGTTTACCAGTTTATATTACATATACATGTTAGTGCCTCGACACTCACTTCATAATTCTCACCTCTCAATAAATGTGCATGCCTAACGTACTACTGAATTACTCTGGATGAAGCTAACCCAGTTAACTAGTCTAACCCAATCTCCCCTTACCAATCCTGATTCATGTGATCGCATGACTACAGTTTATATATCATAACCTTTTCTTATGAATTTACCAAGCCAGCTATGTACATCTCAATACAACCTTAAGTTCTCAACCAGTTACTGTATTTAATATTAATTATTAAATTTTATCTACTTACAAGCGTAGTAGATGAATCACATGTATATATATTTATCACTCATAATATATATACTAATAGGGCACCCCACATAAATCTATCGTGCTGGCATATTCTGCTATCAAGTCCCCAAATCTCTCGTATAAAAGGGAACTACTAGTTCGGAATCACTCTCGAACTATATTAACAAAAACCACACATATTGGAGGCAAAGCATAGTTCCCAGTCACTAAGAGGTCAGCACATACCCTCATGTCTCTTAGGACCCTCAGACTATCATTCTTGGATATCATGTACCAACGATCCTATATTCTAGGGTATAAGCCAATATCCCCCATAAAGGTCACATCGAGATAAGACTGTCCCGACGTGGAAACCTCTGTGATAGCAAGTAGCGCGAGTATGATTAAACATTGATGTTCACATAATATATATATGCACACACTTATATATATATATTTACATTATTTAGATAGGTACACCCACGACCCATAACATATTCTAACCATACGTGGCACGTAACGCTCGGGTCCTACATAATTAATTCTTTCTTTTATTTTCTCAATTATCACAACTTCTTAGGTACTTCTCGATCCTCGAAGTGTATCATTTTAATAAATATCAAATCAGTAGGTTTACCCTCTCTACCCAACTGGTCTAAGTTTCCATCAGCTTGCACAATCCCCAATATATCACAGATGCAATCATAATACATTTTATACCCTCGTAACCCCACGATTCAATTCCTTATGAAATCGTACTCCCCGGACCTTGCCTACAACCCTACTGGTCCTTCTTAAGTCCCATTATGATATTTAAATTATGTTCAAGGATACTTATACATTTGGGGATGGATTAACATTTAAAAAGGAAAGACAATTCAATTTCCAGGAGGAGTTGATAGATCGAAGGAAAGGGTCGATCGTTTGACATTCAAGGTCGATCGATCGATCGATCAGTTATTGGTGAGTTTTTGCAAAATTTTAACCTACGGGTTTAATCAATTTCCATCCTTAAATCCTTCATTAATTCCTCCCAAACTCCCAAACAATCAAACCAAAAGTTGTACTAATCTAAGTACATGATTTTCAACATAAAACAAATACAAATTCACCAAGGGTCATCAATTAAAGGGATTAATTCAAGCTAATTCATCAAGAACCCTATTTTTATCATTATATTAAATATCCTCATAATTGTTCTAGATTTCAATCTCTACTGGGCATCAATTTCTTAGTTAATCTTCTACATATATCAAGATAGCTGTCGTAACATGGTTTCTCCTCAACATTGTAATATAAATCTCTCAAACACCATTATTTTTACATGAGAACATGAAATTATTTCTCCTATACTAGCATGGATGTATTATCAACTCAAGAACATCAAGTTAGATACTTGCCTCAATAATGAGGGTATGAATTTCTGGGATTTGATGGTGTGGTTGAGTTCCTCTTCCTCCGATCTACACTCTGGCAATGTTTATAGTGAGAACGGTATAGCTAGGGTGGTTTTATCCTTACGAAAGCTCCTGACCACTCTCCTCTAATGGCCTCTGTGAATTATGTTTATTATAAACCTAGAAGATAACATCTAACAACAGATATATCCTTATTATTTTCATAATTAATTAAGGCCTAGAATTGGAAATTACCAAAATTCCCTCCCGGGTTACCGATTAGGCCTAAAAACGTTCTGAGACCCAAACTAAACCCCCGGGTATACTTTTCTGACTATCTCGACCTTTTTGGACACATTGGCCCACTCGGAATGACCATACAGTGAGTTAGAATTAATTTACTTTTTATTTCCTTAAATTAGTCCTGACACGACTAACACGCGCGTCCCGACATAATTTCTATAACTCTCGTGTTGTTCACTCGCGACAACTTTAATAAATTCAATCTCATATATTACTTTACTCATTAAGTAATATTCAACATAATTCTTATCAATAATTATGAACTCTCGTCATGCCAGTAAATATTCAATTTAAAAATATGAATTAATATTAAATTAATTTTATCTTAATTTAATTTAATAAATCCTAGAATTGAAGGACATAAAAATACGGGGTATTACATACTTCCCCCCTAATTACAGAATTTCATCCCGAAATTCAAAAAGTAAGGCATACCTGGTAAAAAAATCTGGATACTTTTCACGCATATTTGCCTCGCACTCCCGAGTGGACTCCTCAACATTATGATGTTCCCACTGGACCCGTACAAGTGGGACTGCCTTTGACCTTAATATACTCTCATTATGGTCTAGGATAGACACTGGTCTCTCCTCATAAGAACTCTCGAGTTGCAAATCAATCTCTTTTATTTCAATGTGATTGTGGGCCAAATCATCCCGAAGGTACCGCCTCAACGACGAAATGTGGAACACATCCTGGATACGGTGCAAGTGATCCGGAAACCCAAGTCTGTATGCCACTGGTCCTATCCTCTCGATAATGGGGAATGGTCCTACATACCTCGGAGCCAATTTCCCTTTATTCTCGAACCTCATCACTCCTTTCATAGGAGACACTCACAATAGTACTTGGTCCACCACACTAAACTCCCTGAAGAGTTGCTTTGTATCGGTGGAGAATTTCGGCCTGTCCTGGGCTATCGAATTGTAACTTATGATTAACTCAATCCTAACTGATGTGTCCTGAATCACCTCTGGACCGAGTAAATTATTGTTCCCCCACCTCTAGCCAATAAGTGGGAGAACGACAAAGTCTTCTATACAACACCTCAAATGAGGCCATGCCAATTGTAAACTGGTAGGAGTTATTATAAGCGAACTCCACCATTGGAAGGTACTACTCCCAAACCCTTCCAAAATCAAGGACACACATGCGCAACATATCCTCCAACATCTTATTAGTACACTCATTATGCCTATCTGTCTGCAGGTGCTAAGCTGTACTCAACCGCAACTCGGTACCCATAGCCTCCTGAAAGCTCTCCCAGAAGCGTGACACAAAAATTTTATCTCTATTGAACACGATATCCAGTGGCACCCCATGCAACCTCCCTATCTCAGCAATAAATAACTAGGAATACTGTCCCGTAGTGTAGTCTATCCGCATTGACAAAAAATGGGCTACCTTGGTTAATCGATCCACCACCACCCATATAGAATCATGACCAAGTTGTGATGTAGGAAACCCAGTGATGAAATCCATGGAAATGCTCTCCCATTTACACAAGGATTTCTAGCGGCTGAGGTAATCCTGGCATCTTAGTATTTTGACTACAGATATTTTGATCCCCTGTTTTCTACAGATATTTTGACTTTTCTTTTCTTTTCTCTTTTCTTTTAAATTTAATTCCACTTAGTATATATACCAAATTTTTTGTAAATATCATATATTAAGATTTAGAATATATTTTAGGTTAGTTTAGCTTACGGTTTGGGAGTTGAGAGCTCTTTTCTTCTTACTCATATGGTGTGATAACATTTGGGCTTGTAAGATTGTACTTTTAGCTTCCCTCTCCATTAATATAGTTGTTTTTACTTAATTCCTTCTTTGTAGTGTAATTTACGTACTTTCATAATTAATTTACGTTCTTTCTTCCCGTGCTTTCTAGCGTAGATTTATCGCGTTTATTTACCGCATTTTTAACACGCTTTCTAGCTAATTTAAATTAGGAATTGAACTCACTCGGGTTAATGCGTTTCTTTCCTTTGGTGATAATGTTTACGGGTCTATTTCGGGTGCGTTGTCCTAGTTATTATGCCTAGGAGATTTGACGGGGCATATCATGTATGTCCCGTGCTTATGACCTTTCGTGTGTAATTTCTGGGATATTTATTGACGCTAAAATCTTATTACGCGTTTATGAGAATTTAGGAGCGTGGCAACCCTTTATTTAATTAACTGTCAAAACGAGACGCATTTGTAATAACTCGTCGACCCATGTAACCATTTTATACTAATTAACTCGGGTGAGGGATATTCGACACAACCTATAGTTTTACTCGCTTTGTTAATCTAGTTTCAATACACTTGTCTGATTAATATTTCCCTTTTATGCACCTTTTCCTTTTTAGTTTGTAATCACATTTTACACTTTTATTTATGAGTATTAAATCATATAAATTCTAGCAACTCGTCTTTGTGAATATTTTCGATTCTCGAATTACCGCTATACTTGTATCACAAGTGTATTCATAATTTAGGTTTTTATATTGAGGCGGTTAACAGAAAACAACTATCGAGGTTTGACACGCGCCACTTTTCACCCTCGATAAAAAATGGCGCCATTGCCGGGAACTTATTTATTTTAGAATTTATTTGATTTAGTATTTCATAGTATTTTCTTTCTATTTGTATTATTTGCTAACCTTTTTGCAGGACTTCCACATTTGAGCACTTAGAAACGTTTGAATCTCTCTCGCGTGCATATCTTTGTGGAATTCTCCATTTCGATCCATTTTTAGCTTAAGCATGTCTTATTCTAATTCTTTCGATAATCATTGTTATAATTCTCAAAATGCTCGTAATCCTATGACTTTTGGTGAATACTTAGAATCCCAAAGAATTTCAAATTCAAATATGACTTTGGGCGAGTATAACGAAAGTCAAAACTTGGGTTATTGGAATTTTGATGATGATGATAATGATTTTGGTCCTTTACCTCCTTATAATAGGAATTTTGAAATGAAGTGCAATTGTTTTCAAAATTCCAATAATAATGAGTTTTCGTTTAAGTCTGATGGTAATTTTCAAAGTACCCATTCTCATGGATCCGCACCTCGACCTATGACATTCGGTGAGGGCTTGCATATATATGAGAATGGGAAACTTGAAAATCATTATCAGGATGAAAATCATTGTTGGGAACATGAGTTGGATTTATTATTTGAGTCCGATGATGGTTTTGCTTCCGAGACTTTTGAAGTCGAAGAATGTTTTGAACCAAATGAGGTACTTTTACCTACTATGGAACAAACCATTCTAAACTTTGCCCACTGCGTAATAGATATTGAAAGTGAGGATGAAAATGACGTAATATCTATTTGCAATGAAATTATTTCTTCTTTGGCCCCCAAAGAAGAACATTTCATTGAAAATGATATTATTTCTTTCGAAACTCAATCTTCATGCGATGATGATTCATCTTATGAGTTTGATTTTCTTTCATCCCCATTTTCATTCTCGATTATCACACTGTCACAAGTACCCAATGATTCGGTTTTAAACTTTAATGTTTTAAACCTTTTCGCCGATGAGGAGTATTTGCCCGAGTCGCCTTCCACGATCTCATTTTTGCCTTTGTGTGCGCCACCTCCCATTTTAATTTCAAAATCATTGGTAGGATATTCTACTTTTCTCGGTCCCCACATGTTTTTATCACCCATTCAATCCAAACCCCCCATCGTCCCTCCAAAATTGATAATTAAAGATGGTTCCTTTCTTCCTCCTTACACATGCCTTCCGTTGTTCAAACAGAATCCATATTTTTCGGAGGTCATGCTTGTATGTGAGGGTCTACCGATTATCCTCCAAAATCAAATCATTTTCACGGTGGACCCTAAGCTATTTAGACTTCTAGTGTACAATTAGTGTGAAGCCTAAATAGTAGGTTGTATATAGTTAGCTTTTTAATTTTTCTTTCCTTTTTAATTTAGTCTCTTGTAATTAGTTAACTTTTTGTTATTTGTTTTTTCTATGCTCGGTACTAACTTGTTTTGTAGATTCTTTGGACTTGTTCTTATGGGGATCGCTCCAGTTTTGGGTAATATCGCTCTTTTCCTCTCTTTAACTTGGTTCTTAATTCACATTGAGGACAATGTCAAGTTTTAAGTTAGGGGGTGTGGTATATTCTATCCATTTCTTTGTTTAGTCCATGTTTTTCCTCACATGTTAGTTACTTAGTATGCTTTTCTTAGAAAAATTGAAATTTTTAAAAAGATTTTCTTTCTTTTTTCTTCTTTGTTGGGCATTTTGCCTTTGTTTTCGATGATAAATTTCAATAATTCCCCGATCCAATAGACAACCCAATGATGCATGTTCACGATTTTAGAAGTTATTAGACTTTAGTCCTCGATTATTGATATTGTGAAAAACTTCATGAATTAAACTTTAATCCCATGAGTACATGCACTTTTATTGTTCTATTGATTTGGTTTAAGATTTTTATAACTCGGTAATCTTTTGTTGCATTGTATATACTTACACCGAGTAAGCTTTGTACCTTTTGTCGTTTGTGACACTATTCTTTCCTCTTTGAAAATGTTGAATTCGTTGGTAATCTCACTATTCTTTCATTTGATTGTTCATTAATTGAGTTCATACTTGAAATGTGTTACTTGATCATGATTTTCATTTATTCTTTTGACTCGAGAATTGCGTAAACTTTGTGAAATGATCATAGGCCATCCTTGTTATATCACCCATATTAGCCTGGACCTCACCTTATATGTTTACCCTCGTTAACTCCTTTGAGCCTAAATATAGCCCTTCGTTTCATAACTCAATTCCCACAACCAACTCTACATTGGAGTTTTAGCCCATATATACACTTTCCATACCGTTGTTTGGAATGTTACTTGGGATTGAATGATGTGTTATGTATTGTGGTTGCAATTTAGGCATACGAGAGTATGAAAAGTAAAGAAAAGAGATGTGAAAAAAGTGAAGAAAAAGAGAAAGAAAAAAGAAAAAGAAAACAAAAGAAAACATGAGAAAAAGAAGAAAAGAAAAGAAAATAAAGAGAAATTTGTAAATGTTGTGTATATAGTTCAATAATCTTTGATTACTCTCCCCGGTCGTATATCTAATGCTTGTTTGGAACTTGTTTTCCAATTTTGATATTGCTCGCATATTCTCATTATTCCAAGTTGTCATTCCGAACACTTTGAATCCGTACATATATATGCTTCGTTTCGTACCCTAGCCTAGCCTACTTTACAACCCTATTAAAGTCCTATGTGATCTTAGGCTGATGTAATTCGAAAGTCATAATTGTTTTGATAATTTGTGAAAATGTATTTCCCCTCTTTAATTAGCGGTATCCTTTCATTGAGATTACAAGTTTTTATTTCCTATATAGCATTCTTCATTTGTGACATGTGTCCGGCCTAGTTTCCATTTACATTTACTCTTTATGCCTGCATGTTCCGTGTGTTAGCTCCCTGTTTCAAGTGAATTAACTTGATGAGTGTAATGCCCATGAGGATTGAATATATGCTTACATTATTTTGTATTCGATTTATTTAAGTTTTTGCCAAATCACACTTTTCATGTGCTTGCTCCCCCTCCCACATTTTAAGGTTTCGATTCTATGAGGTTCATTCAATAATATTAATGATTTAGGACTTTTATTTGAATTCGTTCAATGTGCTAATAATGTGTATGAAATCCTTTTCGCTATTATTGGTCTTGTTGCATGTTGGTTTGGGCATTTTTTGAGGAAACCATGTGATGTTTGTGGGTATCATCCCTGAAAACCCTCACGATACGACACTCATCTACTAGGGTGGCCTAGGGGTTTAAGGACTTATTGCATACGCTAAATGCAATCGAATCACCCGTAAAAGTGGCCTTTTTCTTTTATACCATACTTTTGTACTATTCCTGCTTTTGGTTTGCTTGTAGTTCTTGTTTCATCCTATTTCATTGCTAGGAACTAGCAATGTGTAAGTTAGGGGGTGTGATAATACGCAAATATTGCGTATTTCATCCTCCCAACCGATGGATTTTATCCCCCTTGAGTATCTTATTCCCTATATTTATGCTCGTTAAACAGACAACCTCGAATTTCTATGTTACATTGCTTTACAGGGGTTAATTGAGCTTTTATAGGTATTTGGATGCAAAGTGTGAAGTTCGGACGCATTCTGCTCGATTTTCGTACGCGATCACACGTTTAAGGGAAATTTAGTGAATTCACAGATTGGGCACCTGGCCCAACAGCTTCACGGAAGTTTTAGCCCTCCTTGCAAGCTTGGCGTGGCCGTAAACGGTGCGCGATTTTGAGTCCGTATGAAGAAGTTACGGTGATTTCAACGGAAGAGAAATGCAAACATCCCAAAACAGTAAGGCAAGAGTTGTATACCTACTTGATCGATCGATTGACGATCGATCGATCCTTATTATTTTTCCAAATCGTGGGAGACAGTGGGCTCATTTTCTGAGCATCGATCGATCGATCCCCTGTTTTCTACAGATATTTTGACTTTTCTTTTCTTTTCTCTTTTCTTTTAAATTTAATTCCACTTAGTATATATACCAAATTTTTTGTAAATATCATATATTAAGATTTAGAATATATTTTAGGTTAGTTTAGCTTACGGTTTGGGAGTTGAGAGCTCTTTTCTTCTTACTCATATGGTGTGACAACATTTGGTCTTGTAAGATTGTACTTTTAGCTTCCCTCTCCATTAATATAGTTGTTTTTACGTAATTCCTTCTTTGTAGTGTAATTTACATGCTTTCATAATTAATTTACGTGCTTTCTTCCCGTGCTTTCTAGCGTAGATTTATCGCGTTTATTTACCGCATTTTTAACACGCTTTCTAGCTAATTTAAATTAGGTTGTGTTTGAATTGAACTCACTCGGGTTAATGCGTTTCTTTCCTTTGGTGATAATGTTTACGGGTCTATTTCGGGTGCGTTGTCCTAGTTATTATGCCTAGGAGATTTTACGGGGCATATCATGTGTGTCCCGTGCTTACGACCTTTCGTGCATAATTTTCGGGATATTTGTTAACGCCAAAATCTTATTAGGCTTTTATGAGAATTTAGGGGCGTGACAACCCTTAATTTAATTAACTGTCGAAATGAGACGCATTTGTAATAACTCGTCGACCCATGTAACCATTTTATACTAATTAACTCGGGTGAGGGATATTCGACGCAACCTATAGTTACACTTGCCTAGATTAATATTTCCCTTTTATGCAACTTTTCCTTTTTAGTTTGTAATCACCTTTTACACTTTTATTTAGGAGTATTAAATCATATAAATTCCAGCAACTCGTCTCTGTGGATATTTCGATACCCGACTTACCGCTATACTTGTATCGCAAGTGTAGTCGTAATTTAGGTTTTTGTATTGAGGCGGTGAACAGAAAACAACGATCGGCATTTGACACGTGCCACTTTTCACCCTCGATCAGTACCCCCTTGCGAGTCAGATTAGTCAATGGACCCGCTATTTTTAAGAATCCTCGAATGAACCGCATGTAGTACCCTACCAATCCCAAGAAACTACGGATCTATGACAGTGTCATGGGCTGCCCCCACTCCCTCACCGCGAACAGCTTTCCTGGATCCACGGATATCCCCTGGAGGAAAAAAAAAGTTCTCCAAGAACTGGACCTCGCGTAGCCAAAACCCGCACTTTTTATACTTAGCATATAGTTGATGCTCTCGCAGAGTCTAAAGAACCTGTCTCAAATGCTCAACATGCTCCTCCTCAGTCTAGGAATAAATCAGAATGTCATCTATGAAGATAAGGACAAACTGATCCAGGAACTCTTTGAACACCCTAGTCATTAAGTCCATGAACACGACGGTAGCATTGGTTAGCCCAAACGACATAACTCGAAACTCATACGATCCATATCGTGTCAAGAAAGCAGTCTTCGACACATTCTTCTCCATAATCCGTAACTGATGATTTCTCGATCTGAAGTCTATCTTTGTGAAGAAGTAAGTTCCTCTTAACTGATCAAACAAGTCATCAATTTGGGTCAACGGATACTTATTCCGTATCACAAATTTGTTCAACTCTCGGTAGTCCACACAACCTCAATGTCCCATCTCTTTTCTTCACAAACAACATGGGAGCACCCCAAGGTGAGGTACTCCTATGGATGAATCCCCATCCCAACAGCTGCTCAGTCTGATCTCGTAACTCTCTCATCTCAGGTGCACATGCTATCGAACGAGTACCCGACATCAAATCTATAATGAAATCTATCTCTCGGCTAGGCAATAGTCTCGGTATATCCTGGAACACATCGAAAAACTCACAAACTATAGGAATTGAATCAATGGGAATCATTATCTACTTAGAGGTTTCTTCCTCTATATAATATAAATGGGTGATGATGCTCCCTCAGGATGAGGCGTCACAACCAGAAACATTTCTTGCCCCAGGATAGAAAAAATAATGCGCTTACTGAAACAGTCTATCATGGCTCTATAAGCAGTAAGCCAATCCATGCTAATAATGGCATCATGCTCGTGCATATCTAAGACTAGCATATTTTCAAGAAAAATTAGGCTCCCAATCTCTATACAAACTCCCCGGCATATAAAGAAAATTAACGAGCCATTACCTAATGGTGAGTCACGGCTCGTGCAAAACTAGTGGCTATGAAGAAGTGTGACGCCCAAGTGTCAAATAAAATGCACCCCATAGTGCCATGGATAGGAAACTTACCCTCAACTGTGGGTGGTGCCTGCAGTGCTGCTGCCTAGTGGACGTTATAAACACATCGATACTATAATTGTCCCTGTTGAACTGAGACTGTTGGGATAGCTGGTAAGGCTAGTATCTAAGGTGGTACTGGGAGGACGATTGGGAAGATCGGTCTTTACAGCTCCTGACGAGGACCCTGCTGCTGCGAAACCCTGTCCCCCTCGGGCAATCCTGACGTCTATGGCCATTCTTACCACAACCAAAGCATTTGCCCCTGAAATTTCCTCCTCTTTGTCCCTGCTATCCTCAGCCCTGATGGCCGTTACCACCCCTCAACTGGAACTGCTAATACCGTTGTTATCCTTATTAGCCCTGCTAGTAAAGATATTGGCCCTGCTAACAAGATTGGCCCTGTTTATATCCCCCATGTCCCTCCCAAGAGTCAGCTGATCGGAATATCTTACTAGGTTCCCCCTGATGGGAACTCTACTCACCCTGATGGACCTGTCCCTAAGCTGCTGGTGCCTCACTTGCAGTACTACCTCATTCATGCCCTGTTGGCTCGACTCCCTGGCTCATTTTCTCCCCTGCTAGTGGAAGCAGTGGTCCTAGCTATACAATAGGGTCGCTTTTAGTACATCAGTATAAGTACCCAACAACAGATTACCCAAGAGGTGCTGGTGAATCCTCCAAGTCAAGCCATCCATGAACATCCAAATCTTTTTCTCTTCGGTAGGTACCTCATCTGGACCTATGGTAATCAATCTTGTGAACTCCTCCTCATACTTCGCGACAGTCATACCTTCCTGCATGAGATTCAACAGTCTCCACCTCATCTCAGTCTGCACGTCAGAAGGAAAGCATTTGCGATCATCCGCACCCAAAAACTTTGAATCGTCATACTATCCTTCTCTTCCAAAGTGGTAGTGGACCCCCATGATTATAAAGTATCCCCTACTAGCTTTATAGAAGCCACTAACTGTCTCTGAATATATGTTCACTCATACATGCGAAGATTCCTCTGGATGTCTTTCTTCCATTGGCTCACGATGGCAATATCAGAACTGCCCTAGAACTCTGGGGGATGTGGCCTCTGACAGGCATCCTTAACTCTCTCCCATGCAGTGAGAAACTGAGCCAGAAATGATGCCACAGCCTGAACCTGGGGTGGGGCCTGCTGCACCATTGCTAAAGCTTCATTCACCGCCTGAGCAACTATGGCAGTGACCTCGGTTGCGTTCATTATTCCCTGAGCCTGAGTTGTTGGCTGCTCTGGTTTGGCATTTCCATCACTTGGGGCTCGTCTCGGAGGAATCTAAAACAAGAAGGAATTTATCAGTCCATAGATATTACGTAAATCTCAAATAGTTGAAGACGTAATCGTGTAAATAAGAATACAACAATCTAAAAAATAGGGCTCAATATCAAAGATGCTAAACTGGAAGCACAATAAGTCGTACTAATCCTAAAGGACATTAGAACCTGGCTCTGATACCACCTGTGAAAGCCCTCCTAATTAAATATCGGGTGATCATTCATTTATTAAATTAAATCAAAGTTTCCGGTTGGTTCATTCCTAGCATCACTGTCAAAAAATAATATTTCTTTATTAATCACCTAACAAATAATTAAGCTAAGTGTCAAACATTTAATTTTATAGATTAAGTCTTATTGTTATGATTTAATATATGAAACCATTTACATTAACACAGGTAATAATATTGAATACAAAACCATCCAAGTGGAATAAACAGGCTAGATTAATCAATCGAAATAAAATTTCCCAAATCGAAGGACAATGAAATAATTAAAATAAGCCCAACTAAAACTGAATACTGAAATAATAAAGAGTACAAGTATCTTTGAACTAAATAAAAATTTGAAATGGACGACACATGCCCCATCTAAAATGATTAAGTGAAGATATGAGATGACGAGGATGAAGTCGTCTACATGCAAAGACCTGCAACTCCCACACTAGCTGCAATACGTCAATAGTCCAAAGATCTAAGTCTGACGCCCCTGTGGATGGTCACCTATAAAACATATATATATGTATACAAGAGAAAAATGAGATGAAAGGAAACGGGTCAGAGTCCGAGTGTAAAATAGCTTTAAAATTGTTTAGCAAGTATATAAAATGCTTATCGGTTGATATTACATACATGTTAGTGCCTTGGCACTCACTTGAGAATTCTCACCTCTCAACTAATTTTCATACCTAACGTACTACTGAATTACTCTAGATGAAGCTAACCTAGTTAACTAGTCTAACCTAATCTCCCCTTACCAATCCTGATTCACGTGATCGCATGACTATAGTTTATATATGATAACCTTTTCTTATGAATTTACCAAGACAGCTATGTACATCTCAATACAGCCTTAAGTTCTCAACCACTTATTTTATTTAATATTAATTACTCAATTTTATCTACTTACAAGCACAGTAGATGAATCGCAGTTACATATATTTATTACTCATATTATATACTAATGAGGCACCCCTCATAAATCTATGGTGCTGGCATATGTAACACCCTGTAATTCTTAGGACTTAGAATTTAATTATTTTCGGGAGAAATAGAACTTAATTAATTTGGAGAATTCAAATTTATGAATTGTAGAATTTATTTAAGTCGAAGGAATTATTTAAATTGGTGAATTGACATTTAATTAATTCGGAGCATCTTTGGATTTTGCATGTGTCGCATTTTGAGGTTTAAATTTACACGATTGAGTCTGACTGGGTCGAGATAGTCGAAAAAGTGTACACGGGGTGGTAAATTGGTCACGGGGTATTTTTATGCATGATCGGGCTCACACGGGAGTATTTGGGTTGTTTTAATTAGGCCCATAAGAGGAAAAATGGGATTAACACTTTATAACCTAAAAGTGAGAGTTGGGGGCAGCCATAACTCATTTTAGAATACCTAAATATGTAGAGGGGATAAAAGGGATAATTTGGAGGAAGATTTGGGTGCTTGTGTTAAACCTATCATCTTCATCAAAGGATTCAGACTCTATGAATGTATAAGGCAAGTGGTTAAATTTCTTCAATGTAAATTGGTGATATTCAATTCATATCATAGTAGGTGTTATACAAATGACTTTTGGATTAGGTTGATTTGGAAAAGTTACGAATCAAGTTTTTGGGATTCTTATGATAAGGGCTTATGAATTCTATGTTGTGAAGAAGTTATAAGTTAATTAGAGAAATTTATTGATTGCAAGTTGGGGAACAATCGTATGTATTCATATCTTTATTATGAATTGGAGATAGAAATTGGGAATTAAGATATTGGGACTTGTTTTGATCCGCAAGAATTATTATGTAAATTATGGGTAAAAAGCTTCATAGAAGCTATTAATAGCGATTATGTCCGCGCTGTCCTGTAGAAAATGGCGTTTTCTGACGTTTGTTCTCTAATACGTTTTTTCCAAAATGGCCCCAAAATGGCATTTTACAAATCTGGGCAGATTGAGTAAATTGAAAACCTCAGATTAATAATTGTGCAAAATTTATTGAGGAGAATTTTGAATAATTAATTGGGGATATTGTGTTATGGACCAAGGGGGTGTTCAGATATTTTGGTTGAGTGACGCCATGATAATAGATTAATTAATGGGGGATTAATTAATTAAAACTTATAGCTGCAATAATTTATTATAGGATGATATAATAAATTGTTAAATATTATTTAATTTGGAATGTTCTCTTTATAATGGAATTTTGAGGATTACGTTCTAAGAGATGGAAATTCGGGTCAGGTGAGCGAGTCTGGGTACATTGGTTGTGTGATACCAGGGAGATATTAAATTATTTAATGAGTATATTAATTAAAATAGAGTCGGACCATAGACTCGGGGAGATAATAAGTTAATTAATGGGCATATTAATTAAATTAGAATCAGACCATAGACTCGGGGAGATATTAAGTTAATTGATGGGCATATTAATCAAATTAGGGTCGGACCATAGACTCGGGGAGATACTAAATTAATTAATGGGTAAATTAATTAAATTAGAGTCGGGCCATAGACTCGGGAATATGTTGGCTAG
The DNA here is from genome assembly GCA_949130495.1 of Sambucus nigra. NCBI lineage: Eukaryota > Viridiplantae > Streptophyta > Magnoliopsida > Dipsacales > Adoxaceae > Sambucus > Sambucus nigra. The sequence goes on from OX422207.1 coordinate 416,666,395, forward strand.
TGTTACGGACTTTGTACACAGTAAAGCATGGATATATATATATATATATATATATATATATATATATATATATATATATATATATATATATATATATATATATATATATATATATATATATTGTGTGCTCATAAATACCGATGGCTCGGTATTTTTTTAGAATTATATGCTCTAGTGCTATCGAGGGAGGTTGCGCGATGTGGGTGAATACCCTAGCTTGAGTAGTAGGGCAAGTATATCCCCAGTTCATATAGTCCAAAAGGTGGGAATTGAGATGATTGTCTTCACACTCGGGAGAATATGACCGCCTCCAATACGTTTATATTTCTATGTTCTGATTTGGCGGTGGCTAGCTATCTCAGAAATCTAGGTGGGACTGAGTAGACCTAGGATGATAGCACTTTAGAGAGTGCATCCGGTGAGGTGTTACTCATAAGGATGGTTTTAATTATATTCAACAGATGTATGATTGTGGAATATAGTTCTACATATATATTGGAGTAGATAATTATATACGAGTAATTAAATACATGAAGAGAATTTGTATTACTTATATAACTAGTGTATGTTATATGGATTTTAAGAGTGATTTTATTTCTATTCAACATACGTATAATTATGGAATATAGTTCTACGTATATAATGGAGTAGATAATTATATACGGGTAATTAAATACATGAAGAGAATTGGTATTACTTATATAACTAGTGAATTTTATATGGCTTTTAAGAAAATGATTAATTAAGTTAATGCAGTAAATAACTTACGAAGTAAAGATACAAATTACTCGGTTTAGAGTAGAGTTCAAGGAGTTTCATGACAAAGCGAGTTGGACGGGGTAGTGTAACTAGGAGGGTCAGGAAGAAAGCATTAGGTGTGCACTTTAGAGGAGGGGTGAGATGTATCTCAAGGGCGGGCGACACTAACTTAAATATGAAGAGCATTCATACATTTTAATTGTTGCATTTTAATTCATTTGAAAAATATTTTCAAAAGGACTTTAGGCTCTGACCCGTACTTGCAAAATATTTTCAAAACCTTTTAGGTATCCAGACACAGGAATGCCAAACTTGAAGATCTGTTCTAGGGATGCGTAGCTGCAACAGTTGTGGATGTTGCAGGATTTGGACATAGAAGCTTCAGTCATTTCATTCCTAGAGTAGGATGCATATTAGTATTTCTTTTGGGCTTGTTGCTCCAGCTATTTTCATTTCAGTCGAACTTTGTACTGGTTACTATTCTTTGTTGGATTATATTAGTGGATGTTGGTTTTTTGCCGATGGTTTATTCGGCCGGTTATTTATTGATTTATTCAGTATTGATTTAGATTCATGGTATGTGTGAATGGTTCGTATTGATATTTATATGGTTGTTGTTGTTAAATAAAAAGATTAAAATTTTGACATCAACTTTTGAATACTAGGTGGTTAGTAAATGTTGATGTAAAAAAATAGATTATCTCTAATTATTTAATCACAAATAAAATAAATAAGACAAAAGAATTTTTAAAGTGGTTCAGCCTTAAAAGAATGGCCTACGTCCAGTGTTTTTGCTATTGCTGAGTGTTTGGGAATTCTCGATAACATGTTTTTTACAAAGAAATTATGAGTCCCCCTACAATGAGGATGATATAATGTATTTATAGCCCTGAGGCTATACATGTGAAAGGATAATACATAGCTTTCCAATAAGCGTATACATCTGTATGATAATAATCAGCATTTAATCCTCTTAATTGTCTGATAATAAAAGCTCTGATCGAGGTGCAACTCGGACCGCCTAAACTGCTCGGACCGCCTAAGTATCTCTATATCCATGAGTTGTTCGGTGCAGTAAAGTTCCTCGAAGAGAACCTACTGCTCGGAGTATCTGAGTTGGTCGGGGAAATTGAGTTCCTCGAAGTCAAGGTGTTGTTCAAAAGTGTTTGTTATTGCCACGCAGATTGTCACGTGTCTCCACTTAATTGAGCCATGTCAGCAGACTAAATTTGGTATCAACAGAAGCCCCCAATGTTTCACAATTCGAGAATGAGGAGTGTGGAACATTCTTCTCGAAATATGGCGGTATTAAATGGTCATCCTGAATTTTAGGAGTGTTTTCTTCGCATTTATTTTTCTTTTCGAATTCATAGAATCAGACTTTTCGAATTTTTCTAACTGCTTCGATCTCTGCGCCCTTTTTGTCCTTTTAGCCGCCGGTAGCGTAAACGTCTCCCTTTATAATCATTATTTTTACCTTTTCGCAAGGTAAGGTATTTAAGCGTTGCAGAAAATCATATCGTCTTTTACTTTTTCAAATCTGTATCTTTGAGTTTTCCATTTTCTCTCTCTCTCTTGTGCGTTCATCCTTTTCATCGTTCGTTGTCAACAGATCCATCCTTTTTCTGTAAGATCTTCTTCCTTCTCTTTTATTTCCTTTATTCACCATGGTTTACCTTATTGAGTCGCTTGATAAGTTCCGTTCTGATTTCTCTATTCCTTCATAGGTTGTTTTGGAGGAACTTTCTGAACCTTCAGATTATTTTCATTTGGCTGAGGGACATTGGTTCCCCAGTCTCTTTGTAGCTGAGTGTGGCTTTTCTTTTTCCCAAAACCTTTATGTCTGGGAATTCTGTCAATATTTTGACGTGGTTCCTGCAAAAATAGCCCCCAATACATGGATAATAGTTAATGGAGTTCATAGATTAAATCAGATTCATGGAACTCGTATAGGAATTCCAGAAATTATGTTTTGCTATAGATGGGCTGTCAGCGACAGTACTTTTTACTTGAAAACTAAGTTTTTAAATAGATCTTTAGTGGTCAATCTCCCATATGCCAATAGGGATTATTTCGAGCATGGTGTTGTTATGAAAAATTGGCAACATGCTCCACTAACTGGAAATGATGTGTATCAGGGTCCCAGATGCCCTCCATATGGCAATGGGATAGGTACTTTACTTTATTTTTGAAATTATGCTTTCTTTGTGTTTGATAAAATGTGTCACTGATATTTTAATTTTCATTTATTTGCAGTTGACAGCAAAAGAAGGTCTCCAAAAGAGACAGAAGTTAACTTAAAACATCTGAAACTTATCTGGGGTTTGCATCAGACTGTTGTTGACGAGCATATCAGATCAGTTTCATACTTGCTGTAGTATAAGAGTTATACCTCGTCTTTTACTGCTCGCCCAGTGATAGGTGAAGTAGAACTAGCCCCAGCCTCTGAAAGTTCTTCACCTGAGTCACAAATTCCTCTGAGTGAAATAATGAAGAGAAGAAGAGCTCCTGCCCTCTTCGAGAAATCTGCCTCTATTGCTGGAGAGGCAAAGAAAATAAAGCATGATGTCCCAAAATAAGGGACAAGAAAAATTGATGCACCACCTCCGGCTGCTACTAGAAAGGTTGTCGAGAAGCCCCCAGTGGCTCCGAGCAAGGTCGCTGCTCCAAGCGAGGTTATAGTCATATCCCCGACTAAGACTACATCCTTGGTCGAAACCGTTCTTGCTCCCTCGAGGAAGCTAAAAAAGAGCTCCTCGGTCAATTTGGCTGAATCCATCTCTCAGCCTCCAACTACTGGAAGTGGTGTTCCCACTTTCATTGCTCCAAGTTCTGCCATGAGCTCGGTGAAATCTTGGATCATCCCCGAGATCCAAGGTATTGAAGAAAATCTTTCTCGGGATATAGTTACCACATTAGTTGCTCGTCATATTGCTTCTGTAAGTATTATTGTCACTTTCATTTTTCCACTGTTATATCTTTGCACTGACTTGCTATTGTTTTCTTTTCCCACTTGGTAACCTATTTCAATACAATTTTGAAGAAGGATGAAGCTATTAAAGCTTCAAGCTCCTCTTCAGGTGTAGAGGAAGCTTTGGTGGGTCTGACGCAGTCTCTAACGAATTCTCGTCTGAAGTATGTGATGATAAAGTTGCTTGGGAGAAGAAACTTAATTCCACCGAGCAGGAGAGGGAGATATATGTTGAAGTCTCCAAGGGGTTGGAGAAGAAAATAAAAGACTTATAGGAGAAGAATAAAGAGCTTGAGGGGAAGCTCCAAAATGCTGGAGAGCTTGAAAGTAAGCTCAAGTTTGCTGAGGAAGAGCTAAACAAGCTTCGTGAAGTAGGTCGTCAGAAGGAAGAAGTGGAGAATAAATTGAAGGCTACTGAGGAACTTCTATTCGAGAAGCTTTCCTCGGAGAAGGTGAAAAGGAAGTTGGCTGTGAAAAAGTCCTTCAGTGCTGGCTGGGACAAAGGTTGGAATAAGGGTTTAGCTGCCATGATCTCACAAATGGAGTATGGAAGCCTCAAATACTTCAGGGATGGTTGGGTGGCTGCTCTGATAAAGATGAATATCGATGAGAATTCTGACCTATTTCAGCGACACATTCCTGGCCCCCCTCCTACTCCCGGGGAAGAAGAAGAGGACGAAGCTGCCTTTGAGGAATCTTCTATGATGGTTGGGGATCAAGTATCTATTATTGAACTTTTCTACGAACAGCCCCAACCAACTATTACTCTTACCGAGCAGCTCCAGTTAACCAATATTTTAGCCGAGCAGCTTCCAGCACCCACCGAGCAACCTTCCTCTTCGTCCCAGCCTCCCGAGAAGGTTTTGGGAGACAAGGAGAAGGTGTAGAGTTGTTTGGACTTTCTCTCTGTTTTATTTTCTTTGTCAAATGTAACTTTGAACTATGTACTTCTCCTTTATGATGTAATAAAATTTGAAATTTTGATTATGCATACTGTTGATTCTCTTCCTCTTGCTCCTAATTGATTCTTGTTATCTCTTATTTTTACTTGTTTATAGCCAGGATGGAATTGTTGTCAGATCATGATACAAAATTGTTGAAACAGTGCAATGAATATTTTAAGGATGGCCATGCAGATTTGACTGAAGCTCAAATCGTTGATATACTCAGTCCAGATGCTTCAGAGCAAGCAGTTGAAGCCTACCAGTATTTGAAGTGCCTGCTCGACCGTGCAGTGGCTAATAATGTAGCATATTATGAAATGATTGAAAACCTCCAGGGCACTCTTGAGGAGCTTCAACAACAATATAAGGAATCTACAGCCCTTTTGCACCAGGGATACGAGACAACTCAGTGCTGATAAGGGGTATGATAAGTTGTTCACTGCTTATGATGTGAGGGAAAGAACTTTGAAGACCGAGGTCAAAGAGCACAGGCAGATAACTAATTTGCTGGAGCAGGAAAATAATAACCTGCGAGGTGAGATATCTCAGTTGAAATCTGCGGCGTCTTCCTCGAATGCTTTGGTCCCTATCAACGATGATGGTTTCTCTTTCTTAAAGGTCGAAAATGCCAATCTGAGAGATGAATTGGAAGCCTTGAAGAGAGATGGTCCTTCTACCTCTGCTCGCGGACAAGCAAGAGCTTATCGGGGATGAGCAAGGGCTGCTCGACTTACTATTGAAGAAGCTAGAACGTAGGTAGCCTTGGAGAATCAAGCATTCCAGTTAGTGGCAAAGAATCAAGCATTAGCTGAGATGCCCAAGAAGATCCAAGCCTTCGATGAGCAACTGGCTGCCCAAAATTCTGCCTTGGAGAATAAAACGAATCTGATCAACAATCTCCATGAGCAGTTAGAAAGATTAACCTACTAGTTCCATAAGAAGCCTAGAGAGTTCTAGATGGCTGGTTATAATGAAGCCCTCTATCATCTTGGCGATCGGATCCAGTAATTAAACAATGAGGGGTATAAGCAAGGGTGGTTGAATGCCTTGGGTGTGCTGCAACTGGAACAAGGTCATTATTTGTGGGATTACCACAATCCTGGGTTGATCGACTTACCAGTGCCTCCTTTCAAGCTTGATATGAGCTGGATTCCTTCTCGGCCCATTCCACAATGCCTAATTTCAAAGTATCTCGGCGACTACAGTCTTCACTCTAACTTCGAGATATCTCGCCCAGAGCACCTTCTTGATCGGTCATCAGTTATGAACTTTAGGATGCTTAAAGATTTGAACTTCATAAACTCCCCCTACGCCTTAGACAATCCTCCTGCTGGTGAAGAACCTGTTTCAAAGGCAGAGGGGAAGAAACCCATAGAATAGGATTCGTGATGTAATAATTTTTATGTATTTTCATTCTTAATGTACTTTGTTTTGGATAAAAAAAATTCTATTTTTCTTTGCAATCTTGATTGCCATTGTCTTGTAGGTATTTTGTAAAACACTTTACTTATTTACTAATGAATGTGCATGTATATCTGTTAAAAAGATAACAACATTGTGTTATTTGCCGATCAACTAAAGTTGGTGAAAACTTATTGTCGACCATCCCGATTTTGTGGTAATCATTTGACGATTAACCAAAATGGATGATATTTTGTTTCTCGACCAACTTACTTGATCACTTTTTTATTCTAAGTCATTAGTTGACTTTTATCACATAATACTGCTTTGTTTAATAGAAATGTTCCCGACCAACCGTAGTTGACAGATTTTCATTCCCGACCAGCCTTAGCTAGTGGATTTTTATTCCCGACCAACTATAGTGGGTAGATTTTTATTCCTGACCAACATGAGTTGGTAGATTTTCCGAGCAACCAACCGAAGATGGTATTTCTGGGAAATATTTTTTATTCCCGACCAACCGGAGTTGGTGGACTTTCTTCCCAACCAACCGGAGTTGGTATTTCTGGGAAATATTTTTTATTCCCGACCAACCGGAGATGGTGGATTTTCTTCCCAACCAATCGGAGTTGGTATTTCTGGGAAATATTTTTATTCCCGACCAACTGGAGTTGGTGGATTTTGCTGAGTAGTGTGTAGCACTAGTATTCCGCGAAAAAATTTCAACAAAAGGAGAGAATTGGGTAGAATATTCACATTTTATTCATACTGAAGAAACTGCATTACATGAGAGTTTACATTACTGATAATATTTGCGCAGATGCTCTGCATTCCATGCATTCTTAAACTCCTCCCCTTCTAAAGTTTCAATTCTATATGTCCCTGGTCGAACAACCTCTGTTACTCTGTAGGGCTCATGCTAGTTAGCTTCCAGTTTATTGTGCTTTTGAATTACTTTCTTCAGCACATAGTCCCCTTCTTTCAGGTCGCACTTATTCACTCTCTTGTTATAGAACAAGGTTGTTCGTTGCTGGTAAGCAGCATTCCTGATGGCTGCTTCTTCTATAACTTCCTCGAGCATGTCCAAGTCTAACCTTCTCATTAAATCGCTGACAGGGGAGTTGCAGTTCAGCACTCGGTGTGTTGGGAGGCCCCACTCGGTAGGTATAACAGCTTCACTTCCAAATGCCAGCATATATGGAGATTCTCCAGTTGCTGCTCGGGGAGTCGTACGATAAGCCCATAGTACTGAATGTAGCTCGTTGATCCAGTTTGCTTTAGCCTCATTCAGTCTTTTCTTCAAGCCATTTAGCAACGTTCTGTTTGTCACTTCAGTTTGTCCATTGCTTTGGGGATGGCCTAGTGCCGAGTGGATCTTCAATATATTTGACTGATGACAATAGGCATCGAACTCCTCGTTGTCAAATTGTGTTCCATTGTCTATGATGAAGGCATGAGGAAGACCATATCTACAAATGATATTCTTCCAAATAAATTGGTACACCTTGTCGTACGTCATATCAATGAGAGGCTCAGGTTCAACCCATTTAGTAAAGTAGTCCACAGTGACCACGAGATATTTAAATCTTCCCCTGGTTGTTGGAAGTGGCCCGACCAAGTCTATTCCCTATATGGAAAATGGCCAAGGGGAAGTAATGGGTGCTAATAATGCTTGGGGAGTTCTTCTGATAGAGGAGAAGCGTTGACACTTGTCACATTTCTTGGCATAGGCTATACAATCAGCCCTCATCGTTGGCCAGTAGTATCCTTGAGTCATCATTCTTTGTAAAAGCGTCTGACCTGCTATATGGGCTCCACAGGACCCTTCATGGAACTCTTCAATCAATTCTTTCACCTCGAAGGGATGCACACATCTTTGCAAACCTGCTATAATTCCTCATCTGTATAGAATACCATTAGTCAGTACATAACCAGTAGCTTTAAACTTTAATTTCTTGGCTGTGAGTTTATCAATCTGTAATTCCCTTTCCTCAATATATGCCCTGATGGGATCCATCCAAGATGGCCCTAAATCGAGGGTAATAAAGTTCATCGTCAGATCTTCATCTATGCTCTAACCATCTAGAACTTCAATTGGGATTGTTCTTCGTATCTCGGTACGAGTAGCTGATGCTAATCGAGCTAAGGCGTCTTCTTTTGCATTCTCCATTCTTGGTATTCTGACCAGCTGAACAACAACAAATTCTGATACCAGTTCTATTGCCTTTGCATGGTACTTAATCATCAACTCTCCCTTCGCTGCATATACACCAAGCATTTGGTTTATAATCAATTGCGAGTCACTGCATACGATTATCTGCTCTGCCTTTATGGTTTTTGCCAGACTAAGACCTACAATCATCGCTTTATATTCGGCCTCATTATTAGAAGCTTGAAATTGAAAGCGTAAAGCATATTCCATATCGACCTCGTTTGGACTTTTCAATACAATCCCAGCTCCACTACCTGAAGTACATGATGAGCCATCCACATATAGATTCCATATAGGTATCTCATCCTCAAACCTTTTATTGGACAAAGTTTCTCGATGGAATATTTGTTGCTCCTTTATCTCCATTTCTACCACTCCTCGTTGCTCGTCGACCATCTTCTCTTGCTCTCTGACCAACTTAAGTTGATCGGGGTTTAAATTTGATGATCCTGTATCATCCACAGGTTGGTCGATGTTCATCTTTTGCTCCTCGGGGGTATCAGGATAGGTGAACTCTGCTATAAAATCTGCTACTTCTTGCCCCTTAAGTGACAATCTAGGCTCATAAATTATATCATATTCACCGAGTTCTATTACCCAATACATCAATCTCCCTAATTTTTCTGGTTTATGAAGAGCTTGCCTCAATGGCATATCGGTATATACGACTATGGTATGAGCCTGGAAGTATGGCTTCATTCTTCTACTCGCTTCGATCAGCGCCAGTGCCAACTTTTCTAGTTTTGGATATCTGATCTCTGCTCCTCGTAAGGCCTTACTAGTGTAATAAATTGGTTTTTGTACTCCATCTTCCACTCTTATTAATGTCGAGCTAAATTCATTTTCTGAAACTGCCAGATATAAGTACAATCTTTCTCCCATCACTGGCCTGGACAACGGTGGAGGTGCTCCCAAATATTTCTTCAATTCTTGAAAAGATTTCTCGCATTCTTCATTCCATTCAAAAGTCTTTCGGAGCGTTTTGAAGAATGGGAGGCATCTATCAGTTGCTCGCGATACAAATCTGTTAAGTGCTGCTACTCGCCCTGTAAGACTTTGTACTTCCTTCTTCGTCATTGGGGATCGCAGCCCTAACAGATCTTTGATCTTTTTAGGGTTTGCTTCAATCCCTCGTTGATTGACAATATACCCGAGAAACATGCCTTCTCGTACTCCAAATATGCATTTGGTCGGGTTCAACTTCATTTTATATTTATCTAATTGATTAAAGGTCTGGCCTAAGTCAACTAGATAGTCAGCAACTCTCTTACTCTTTGTCAGCATATCATCAACATAAACTTCTATATTGCAACTGATTTGCTCTGCAAACACCTTGTTCATCAGCCGCTGATATGTTGCACCTGTATTTTTCAAACCAAAAGGCATAACATTATAACAATAAGTTACCCTAGGGGTAGTGAAAGAAGTACTCTCCCTGTCTTCAAGTTTCATTTTAATTTGGTTGTAACCAGAATAAGCATCCATAAAGCTCAACAACTCGTGTCCCGAGGTTGCATCCACTAATTGATCAATTCGGGGCAAGGGAAAATGATCCTTTGGACATGCCTTGTTGAGTTCGGTGAAGTCTACACACATCCTCCATTTGTTATTTTTCTTTTTCACCATCACTACATTTGCTAACCAGTCTGGATATTTAACATCTTCAATAAAGCAAGCTTTCTGGAGCTTCTCGACTTCCTCCTATATAGCTTGGTTCTTCTCGGGGCTAAACACTATTCTTCTCTGCTTCATTGGCTTGATCTCCTTATTCACATTGAGCTCGTGACATAAGAAATCTGGGTCTATTCCGGGCATATCCTCATGACTCCAATAAAAAGTTTGTTTTCTACTTTTTAGGAAAACTATCAATTCCTATTTTAGTGAGGCATCTAACGACGAACCTATCTGAGTTGTTCGTTCAAGGTACTCGTCGTCCAGAATGATATTTTCAGTAGCTTCCACCACCTGACCTTTCACGAGTTGCGACTCGTCTCTAGGATCTAAAGTTTCAATTTCTGCACCTTCATCCACCTGATAGGTAGTAGTCTTTTTCCTAGATTCCTCAAGTTCCTCATTCTCGGCCAATTGAAAGAAATTTAATATCTTCCCCCGAGGAAGATTATTGTACCATATTTGAGCAGATCCTGTAAGAGTTCTTGAAAATACCCTGCATCTCATCGAATCTGGAACAGCATAGATGTCAGTAGCAGCTTGGTATTGCTCAATATGAAGGACAGGGTCAATTTTTCCATCATATTTAGGAGTCACAACAGGTGCTTTGAACTTCGATGGTGTGGGAAAAGCCATAATTTCTTAGATAAAAGGTGTCCCTTAGACAAAATTTCTTTGTAGAGGATTCTTGGCCTTAGCCATTTCCCCTAGTCTATCCTCTAGCCTCTGAATAGAGCCTTTCCATGCATCATTTCCCTCCTCGGGCCTGTTAGTTCGAGCAACTGATCGTGTTGAGTTTTCTTCCTGGGATCTTTCATGACGAGCAGTTGGTCGTGATTGGGAAGAACCTTCCCTTAGATCGGATGGTCGTCGAAAGCACCTCGACACAGCTTTGAGAGGACTTCTATTCCTCCTTGGGCCCAAACGTTTAAAAGGAGATGCTCTACTTAATCTCTCCAGTGCACTAGTCCTTTCTGGAGAAAGAGTGACCTTTCGTTCCGTATCTGTGGCTCGTACTGACGAAGTTCTACTTGGTTGATAAGAAAATTCATCAGATCTCTCAGTATGATATGAATCGGTATGCCTAGTACGTGAAGAAAGTAAATGGGTGTTTCTTTGAACACTTCGTTGTCCTGAATGGGTCGATACTCCACCCTAGATAGTTTGTATGAGTTGTCGCATAGTTTCTTGCATGGTTGTCTGGCCCTGGGCCAGATTTTTCATTATTCCGGCTAGATCTTGGACATTTGGCGGAGCATATGGATTTGGGGGGGTTTCGGCATTTCGATTGCTGGATTCAGGATTATCAGCCATTTGTGATGAATTGTTTTTGGTGAAAAAAAATAATTACAGTCGTTTCCCACAGACGGCGCCAATCTGTTGATGTAAAAAATTAGATTATCTCTAATTATTTAATCACGGATAAAATAAATAAGATAAAATAATTTTTAAAGTGGTTCAGCCTTAAAAGAATGGCCTACGTCCACAATTTTTGCTATTGCTGAGTGTTTGGAAATTCTCGATAATAGGTTTTTTACCAAGAAATTCCGAGTCCCCTTACAATGAGGATGATACAATGTATTTATAGCCCTGAGGCTGTACATGTGAAAAGATAATATATAGCTGTCCAATAAGCGTATACATCTGTATGATAATAATTAGCATTTAATGCGCATTTAATCCTCTTAATTGTCTGATAATAGACGCTCTGATCGAGGTGCATCTCGGACCGCCTAAACTGCTCGGACCGCTTAAGTATCTCGATATCCATGAGTTTCTCGGTGCAGTAAAGTTCCTCGGAGAGCACCTACTGCTCGGAGTATCTGAGTTGGTCGGGGAAATTGAGTTCCTCGAAGTCAAGGTATTGTTCAGAAGTGTTTGTTATTGCCACGCAAATTGCCACGTGTCTCCACTTAATTGAGCCATGTCAGCAGACTAAATTTGGTATCAACAGTAAGTATTAAAAAGTTTTCGACAATGATGTTAAGAATAAACCATATGAGATTCCTGTTTTAATTTGATATAGGACTGATCACCTGGTGTTTTATTGGGCGGGGAGTCACAACATACTCTGCTATTAAGTCCCCGTATCTCTCGTACAAAAGGGAAATACTAGATCGGAATCACTCTCAAACTATATTAACATAAAACACACATAGTGGAGGCGAAGCATAGTTTCCAGTCACTAAGAGGTCAGCACATACCCTCGCGTCTCTTAGGACCCTCTGGCTATGATTCTCAGATAGCTTGTACCAAGGATCCCATGTTCTAGGGTACAAGTCAATATCCCCCATAAAGGTCACATCGAGATTAGATTGTCCTGGTGCAAAAACCTCCATGATATAAAGTAAGGCGAGTATGATTAAACACAAATGTTCACATACTATACACACACACACACACACACATACACACACACACAGTCATATATATTTACATTATTCAGATAGGTACACCCACGACCCATAACATATTCTACCCATACGTGGCACGTAGCGCCCGAGTCCTACATAATTAATTCATTCTTTTATTTTCTCAATTACCGAAAGTTCTTAAGTACTTCTCGATCCTTGAAGTGTATCATTTTAATAAATATCAAATCAATAGGTTTACCTCTCTACCCTACCAGTCTAAGTCATCATCGGCTTGCACAATCCCCAATTTATCACACACGCAATCATAATCCATTTTATACCCTTGTAACCCCACGGTTCAATTCCATATGAAATCGTACTACCCGGACCTTGCCCACAAGCCTATTGTTCCTTCTTAAGTCCCATTATGATATTTAACTTATATCTAAGGGTAATTATACATTTGGGGTTGGTTTAACAATTAAAAAGGAAAGAAGATTCAATTTCCAGGAGGAGTCGATCGATCGAAGTAAATGGTCGATCCATCGATCGATCAGTTCTTGGTGAGTTTCTGCAAAATTTTAACCAATGGGTTTCATAAATTTCCATCCTTAAATCCTTCATTAATTCATTCCAAACTCCTAAATAATCAAACCAAAATTTGTACTAACCTAAGTACATGATTTTCAACATAAAACAAATACAAATTCATCAAGGGTCATCAATTAAAGGGATTAATTCAAGCTAATTCATCAAGAACCCTATTTTTATCAATATATTCAAAATCCTCATAATTGTTCCAGATTTCAATCTCTACTGGGCATTAATTTCGTAGTTAATCTTCTACATATATCAAGATAGTTTTCCTAACATGGTTTCTCCTCTAAATTGTAATATAAATCTCCAAAACAACATTATTTTTACATGAGAACATGAAATTATATCTCCTATACTAATATGAATGTATTATCATCTCAAGAACAACAAGTTAGATACTTGCCTCAAGAATGAAGGTCTGAATTTCTTAGATTTGATGGTGTGGTTGAGTTCCTCTTCCTCTGATCTACACTCCGGTAGTATTTGTGGTGAGAAAAGTGTAGCTAGGGTGGTTTTATCCTTAGGAATGCTCCTGACCTCTCTCCTCTAATGGTCTCTGTGAATTATGGTTGTTCTAACCCTAGAAGACAACGTCAAACAACAAGTATAGCCTTATAATTTTCGTCATTAATTAAGACCTAAAATTGGAAATTAATAAAATGCCCTCCTGGGTTGTCGATTAGGCCTAAAAACGTCCTGAGACCCAAACTAAACCCTCGGGTATACTTTTCTAACTATCCCTTCCGGACACATTGGCGCACTCAGAATTTCCATACGGTGACTTAGAATTAATTTACATTTTATTTCCTTAAATTAGTCTTGACACGACTGACACGCGCATCTTGACTTAATTTCTATAATTGTCGTGTTATTCACTCGCGACTACTTTAATAAATTCAATCTCATATATTACTTTACTCATTAAGTAATATTCAGCATAATTCTTATCAATAATTACTAACTCCCGTCACACTAGTAAATGTTCAATTTAAAAATCTGGATTAATATTAAATTAATTTATCTCAATTGAATTTAATAAATCACACAATTAACGGCCATAAAAATACAAGGTATTACATTTAATATGTAGTCTAATAATCTCATGTCCATCATATCTTTTAGTTCCAATTTCACACACTTGAAGACTAAAATTCTATCTTTTCTTATTTCATGGTTAAACCCAACAAAACCTTCTTCACACTTGTCCATATATTTGTTATCAAAATACTGCAAGTTTATGTGCTTGAAAAAGTGGACATTAAATACTAAAATCCTTTTAATTTCCTTAAACTAAACTCATGATATTTTCTCACATTTTTACTCCATAAAAATGCCTATTATTTTCTTTTACTATAAATCCAAACAAATAATATTTTTTTGCATTTCATTTTCCAAAAAATGTCTATTTTCAGTTTTACTTGAAAACTTATAATTTTATTCATAGAAATCCTACTCTTAGTAAGCATTAACAATAACAAGACTACAATAAACATCAAATAGAGTCTTAACCATAAATATTAGATTATCCCACCTCTAATGATAAATAGTTGAAGGCGTGAAAGTTCAAGAAAGATGACAACCCCCACCTCCTAAGGTGGCTTTAAGAGGGTTTGTCTAGCTCACCAATTTTCCTCCAAGTAAACTCCATTAAAACCCTCTACAAAACCTCCAATAATATATTCATCTTCTTCCAGAAATATCCCCCCTCAAATACTCATCAAATCCCCCAACAAACAACTTCTGTAGTTATTAGCTCTACCTTAACAATGGGGGAAAAACTAAATGTTTAGTAGTGTGTGTGTAGTTACTACACTATTTGGCAAATGAAAATGGTGGACGTCAGTAGGAAAAGGGAGAGAGTTATGAGCTCTTAGGAAGCCCTCAAATGAGGGCACTACATTTCTTTTTCATGAATTCACGCATCTCTCTCTATATATATATATTATACACAACAAAGACACAAACCCTAAACATCTAACATCTTCTCTTGACTAATACTTGACCGCCAGGCTCCAAGAGCTGGTAAGGGGTCTAAATCCTAGGTTAAAATAATGAAAACACAAACCGCGGGTCTATTTTCATCAAGAGGTCATTCGAACAACAATTATCATCATTAGAATGACATCGGCCCCTTGATTTAACGACCTTTTACACAACATCATTTTTCGTTCAAATGACATATCCTCGTCGTTTGAACGACCCCTTGTAACGACCGAATCCTCATTTGAAATACTATATTTCTAGAATTTTTGCACATTTTCCCCAACAACTTCTAAAGTTTTTTAAAGACGTACCTAAGCTTATTTAAATGAAATAATAACAATTATGTAACCAATAATTCTCTTTATTTAATCCAATTTGTTACCCACAAATCCCTATAATTATAATCAATATAGGGCGGGATATTAAAACGTAGGTTTTGAAAATTTGATTTGATTATCTTATAAAGTATAATTAAAACCAATTTGGTATGTATACACAACTTAGGATTTCAATATGATATTTTTTTTAACATTATTATTTAAACATGATATGTTGTTAATTATACTGTGCTTGTGTCTGAGTAAACAAATGACTTAACTACACCATGAGCTACACAACTGCACTGGTTATTTCTACAAGTTAGTTTATTCAAGTGGGGTATTGAACTATTCCCACTCCATTTGTTCAAACAAGGTAGGTAACAATTTTTACAATTTGTTATGGGGTATCCTTTATATAAAGAGTTAATGGTGACACAAATAGACTCATGTATGTGTATTGTAGAGGTATAACATTTTTTTAAAATTTGCAAACAAATATCTTAATTATGAAGAGTTCTCCTATCCTTGCATACATTGTAGAAATAGTAAAGAGATTAAGTGAAAATATTTGACTTACATATACTTAGATGGGGTATGAAAGAAGATTATTGGATGTGGTTTTTTCATGGGACTATGTCCCCTAACTACCTACACTACAACCGTCAAGTAGGATAGCGGTGGAAGTAAAGGAATATCCCATAGAGCATAATATGTTAGATGATCTAATAGACGATTCTTATAGATTTCATGTGATGTAAGAGGATGAGGATTATAATAATGAAGACCATGAATCTTATGGTAAAATTTATATTGCTCGTGATGGTTTTAGAATAAACCATGATAATGAATACCAAAGTTTGAAAGTCAAATTGATCCAACTGTACCCTAACTGTGGCAAGGATGAATAACTCTTCATGCCATGCTTGGTTTACATACTTTAAAGAGACATTTTAGTTTGTTTAATAAAGCGTGACTAGAATTATGAATTGGATGAATGGTTTTCTCACTAAATAGAATACACTTCAAAATAACTAACTGAGTATGAAGAAAAAGTTAGAAAGGTTTGGGAATGAAATATAAATAAATTCATGCTTTCAGTTATGATTGCATATTATACCTGAAGGAGTAAAGAAATCTTGCTCACTATTTAGTATACGGGGAGTCTATATATGTTCAAGAGCATTATTATAATGGTAAGAGAGGTAAAGTTTCAAAAGTTCCTAATAGAGTATTGAAATATTTCCCCATTGGTCCCAGGTTGAAGAGATTTTTCACAATACCATAGATAGCAAAGGCAATGACTTGGTACGCTAGGTCAGGAGTATGGGATAATTTCATTCATCACCGTGTTGACTCAATCATTTGGAAAATAAAAAAAAACAATTACACAAATTTTGTTAATGAACATCACAATATTCATTTAGAAATATCAACAGATGGGTTCAAAACATTCGATAATCTAAGCACTAATCAAAATGTATGGATGGTGATATTAGAACCCCTAAATTCCCCTCCTTCACTAGGCATGAAACCATAATTTTTGTTGTTTTCATTATTAATGCATGGACAAAGGCACAAAAGGATGTCATTGATGTCTAGTTGGCTCCGTTTGTAGAATAATTGAATGAGTTATGGGTAGAGGATGTGAAATCATTTGACTCTAAAATATAAAAAAAGTTCACGTTAAAAGCTACATTGATCTAGGTAATTCATGATTTCCCAGCTTATGGGACTTTATCGAGCTGTAATGTTCACAAATACTTTTAGTATCCCACTTATCGATAGTGTAAGAGAAAGATTTTATAATTTCTTGTAATTTAGGAATTTTTGCATATCTTATTACCAATTGGAGTTTCAAACCAAACATTACATCCGCATTTGCATCCATAATCATTTGAAGACATGTTAGTGACTATGGATCATTTTTAGATTTTATATTGTTGGCTTGTCACGAACACGTTATGGAGGTATATGACACTTGTGGTTTTTATTTCTCAGTCGAATTATAGTCTAGGACGTTTGTTTCTAAATTATTAGATTTTTTAAAGAATGTTTTAAAATATTTTTATTTTTATTTTTAATCTCGTATGAACGAGATATAGATCTTATTAGAACAAAATTCCATTTTCATTGGAACAAGCTTCTAACGAACATCGAACAAGTTTTGATCTGTTTAACAGAACTAAACTCCTTGGAAGGTCATTGGAAGGATAATCGAATGAGAAAGGATGTGGTTTGAATGAGACTTGTTCTGGTTAGAATAAAACCGGTATTTTCATTCGAACGACATGCGATTTTCTTTCAAATGACATCGTTTCCTCAAAATTCATGATTTTTCTATAAAAACTAGTTTTGATAAATTTTCTCAAGACTTTTGGCAAAAATAAATTTATAATATCTTTCCCTAAAGTATTCATCTTTTTTTTATACAAACTAATGTCCTTTTTCAAATTATTCATCCCATATATGATTTGTTATGTTTGTTTAAACACAAGTTCCATACTCGTAACATCAAACCATTATAGAGTTTTACTCTATTGATAATTTTTGGAGCGGAGGCTCTACGACATAAAAAAAGGGATCATGAATCTTGAGGTAAATTGGTGGATACCAAGGAAGACATCTTCATGTGGACGATGCTAGAGTGTGTCGTATCTATATAAGAATTAAATACATGTTCATTACACTTAGTGGAACTCTAAGTAGTCTATAAGTCATTGAGTCTGTCGAATTCTTTATAGTGCTAAAAATCTAGGTTTTTCTTGAAAGGGATTTTTCCTCAGTTTTTTCTTCCACTTGATTCGATTTGATAGTGTGTTAGACATGGTTTCATTTGAACTTTATCTTGCACGCACGTATACTTATTAATCAAGATAAAATTCAACTAAAAATTGAATTTGTGTGTGATTAACCTAATATATGGACTATCCATATGAACCCCATTCTTAAATTGGTATCAGATCTGATTACACTTAGTTTTGTGTGCACAATTTGGGTTTTATGGAAACATTTGTGTAATAGACTACTTGTTTTTATGGTTCCAATTATGCTTCTTGGAAAGATAAAATAAGGTTGGCTTTGAAAACTATTGACGAACATGTCTCACTTGTTTATGAAGGAGGGTGCACACCACCCATAGTGCCTAGTGGATGTGTAATGAGTCCTAAGCTCGTCATCACTTGGCAAGAGGATGAATTATAATGGAGTAATTTTAACTCACAAGGTTTAAGTTCCATTTTTGGAATCATCACCCCGAGGAGTTTGATGACATCACGATGCACACCACGTCTAAGGAAGCTTTGGAAACCCTCCAGCTCACACATGAAGGTACTAACACTATGAAATATTCTTAGTTACAAAATCTCACCACACAGTTTGAAGACTATTACCATGATAGAGTCCAAGTCATTTGATGAATTTTTATACACGTTTACCGGACATCGTTAACTTTAGTTATAATTTGGGTGAGAGAATTCCTGAGATGCATGTAGCCGAAAAGATTTTGAGATCCCTTCCATACTAATTTATTCCTAAGGTTATTGTCCTAAATTTGTTTGGAATTTTAGATATGCATAGGTTAGAAGAACTCTACGAGACCTTTAAACCTATAAGATCGACATGTTTCCCAAAACATTTAAACCTAAGGAAAAAAGGAATTGCTTTAAAGTTCAATCTGAAAAAAAAAGAGGAGGTTTTTTCTAGGGACGAGTGATCTCGATGATCTTTCCCTTTTTGAGAAAAAATTCAAAAAAATATTTCAATCTTAGAAAATAAAATACTTTCAAAGAAAACAAATGTTTTAAGAAAGATAAAGAATATAAATCGGGCAAGAAAAATTTTGAAAAAAAAGAGAGGAGAGTACCCTAATAAAGATTATGAGAGATGTTATGAGTGCGAGGGTAAGGATTACAAAGCTAACAAGTGTGCTATGAGATTAAAGAGACAAGGCAAAGACCAATCTTCCTTCAATGCCACGCTTAGTGATAGCGATGTTGATTCGATGGATTCGGGGGATGAATCACTGCATGGGTATAACTTCACCGAGTTCATGGCCAGTCATATTAGTACATCTAGTACATATTACGCCGATGAGTAAGTTTCTAAACATGATGACCTCGATAGTGTGTCTAGTCAGTCTAGAGAGAGTAAGGAAGATGACATTTTGAGTGAGGGAGAGAGTGACCTTCAATGTGCTTATGTTGAGTCATTTAAAATAAAAAAAGAAAAATAAAGCTTTAGCACCTAGAGTTGTATCTTTAGAGAGGGAGTTATGAGAAGAGAGAGAGAGTCATTGGTGAGAGTTTCTTTGAGAGAGAGTCACTTTAGTGGAGGGAAAATGGTGACTTGACCAATAAAGTGGCTGGTCTTACAAGAGATATTCAAGATTTATTTAAGACTCGTGAGAAACATGAATCCCTTGTATCCAAACTAAATAAAGATCTCAAACATTTTTGGGAGGTCAATATTAATATATAAGATACATCGAAGAAGGTTGGAAATATATTCCTTAGTCCCACTTTAGGATTTAGGGAGAGTTAAGGAATCGGTTATGACAGTGCATCCACTTCCCATGCCGCACCAGAACTGATTCCTAAAGTTGTGGTTGATCCTTATGGGCCTCGACCTAAACCACAAAAGAGAGTTCAACCTAAACGAGCAAACCAAGGTAGACCTGAATAAGACTATGTTTGCACATATTGCAAAAGGAAATGTCAGCTTAGGGAATTTGGCTACATGTTAGGTAGAACTACACGTACACATATTCTGATGCACCGCTATAGTGACTTTGCTAGTCTTAGAGGGAAAGTTTCAAGTCGCGACTTCATAAAGCTTAATGAAAGATTTTGAAAAGATGTATATGCATTTTGATAACACTTCTAACGCTAGTACTAGAGGTAATAATGATAAGTGTAAAAAAAAGGTTACCTCCACTTGGGTACCTAAGCAAGACAAAAAAGCTCTTGTTGTTCATGTTGCTCTAAAGGTTCAAAATACTTTCTAATGGTATTTTGATAGTCGGTACTCTAGGCACGTGACCGATGACATATCATTATTTACCAATCTTGTTGATCGCGTGGAAGGCAAACTCACCTTTGGATACCTAAATTTCCTAAACTAGACAAAATGTTGTACTTAAAAGGGCTAAAAGAGAACTTAATTAACATAAGCCAATTGTGTGATGCAAACTTTATAGTAAAGTTTGACAAGTTCGAATGTAACTTATATCATCAATCCGATGAGCTATTACTACAAGGAGTGAGGATAAAATATAATAGTTATAGGATCATTCCCAAGTCCTCCTTTGTATGCAATAATACCACAATCTCCTCTATGGACCTTTAGCATCAACGATTAAGTCATGTGAACCTTAGAGATCTTGGGAGATTAGTGAAAAAGGACATAGTTCATGATTTACCATAGTTTGGGAAACCAACTTCCTCGATTTTTAGACCGTGGCAATAAGAAAAAAAATTCAAAGTCCCCACCAGAAGTTGAATACTATTACCACCTCACGTATGTTGAAGTAAATTCACATGGATTTTATGGTCTGACTTATTTGGAGAGTTCGGGTCGTGATAGATACATTCTCATGATGGTCGATGAAATTTTGAGATACTTTATTGTGGGGTTTCTTAGAGAAAGGTCCGATGCAGTTAAATTCCTAGACAGTAAGTGTTTTGTCCTACAAAACCAACACAATGTCACTATTAATCTGATGTATAGTGATAGCGACACTAAATTTATAAAATTAAAAGTGAATAGATATTGTGATGGAGTGGGCATCAAACACGAGTTTTTAGATGTTCGTACTCCTCAACAAAATAGGATAGTTGAGATGAAGAACTGTACGATACAAGATATAGATAGATACATATTTCTTAGGAGAAACATACATATATGTTTTTGTGCAAAGGCAGTGAATGTCTCATACCATATGGTGAATAAAGTATATCTTCATCCACACACGTTACACACTTCATATGAGTAATGGATTGGGAATAAGACCAACCTATCATATTACCAAGTCTTTAGAAGTACTTTCTACATCAACTGATAGAGAGAACTTTGGAAAGTTCGAATCCCAGAGCAATGAGAAACATTTTTAGGTTATTCATCATCGAGTAGGGCTTATAGGGTGTTTAACCTTGCAATATCTAAGGTTATGGAGTCAATAAACGTTAATATTAAAGATGAAAAGCCACCGACATCTATTGACCCTCACCCCCAGAGTGAGGATGATGCACCCCTAGTGATGATCCATTATTCCTCATACAACCCCGGTGGACCCCGCTCTTGATTTAGAAGATCCACCCTCTTGGGTTAAAAATAGTCATGACCCTTCCTCTATACTTGGTGATCCTACACTAGGTGTCAAGACTCATTCTCAACTTGAAAATGTGGTTACCTACCTTCGCTACACCTTCCTCATCGAGCACATTAATGTAAAAGAAGCACTCAAAGACTAGAGGGACTAATGTGATAGGTACCAAGTGAATTTACAAGAATGAGATGGATAATTATGGTGCCATAGTTAACAATAAGTCTAGGTTGGTCACTCAAGGCTCCATATAGATTAATGGTGTAGACTTTGATGATACATTCACTCCTATTGCTAGGCTTGAGTTTGTCTTCTTAATACTCGCCATAAGATGTCACCTACAATTCAAGTTATATAAAATGGATTTCAAGAGTTCTTTACTTAACGCATTCGACAAGAGGAAGCTTACGTGGAACAACCAAAGAGGTTTAAAGACCCGAAGCACTTGAGTCACATTAATTATCTTAAGAAGGCCTTGTATGATTTAAAGAAAGAACCCCATGCTTAGAATGAGAGGCTCACTTCTTATTTTTTATCTTGTGGCTTCAAGGGAGTGGTAGTGGATAAGAAGTTATTTATAAGGAGTGATAATGGTGATATATTGGTTGCCCAACTCTACATGGACTACATAGTACTTGGGTCCACGTGCTCTCGATATACTCTCACTTTTGGGGAGGAAATCAAGAGCGAGTTTGAAACGATCATGGTTGGTGAGCTTACGTTCTTCCTATGTCTCAAGGTGAGTCAACTAGAGTATGGGATATTCATATCTCAATCCAAATATGCTAGGGACCTAGTGAATAAGTTTTGTTAATACTTTGCTAAGAACTTATGCACCCCTATGATTACATCGACTAAGTTTAGCGAAGATGCTTTAGGCAAGGACATAGAGAAAACCCTTTTATAGGAGCATGATAGGTAGTCGTGTCTACTTGACCTCTAGTCGTCCTAACATTGCCTTTAGTATTGGAGTTTATGCACTATACTAAGCGTTCCTGAAAAATTCTTATTTTCTTGAACATAAATGTATCATCAAATATGTGAGTGGGACTCTTTCTTATGGTATTTTGTTTTCCTTCAATACCTATGACCGTTTGTTTGCCTATTCGGATGTCGATTTGGTCAGTGGTTTTTTTTTTCTGTAAGAGCGTTCTTGCCTCTTTATTGAGCAAGAAACAAAACTCCATATCTTTTTCTATTTATGGTGAGGCGGAATATATAGCCGTCGGAGTTGTTGTACACAACTCCTATGGATGAATCAAATATTGGAATATTATGGTATTTCCCAACAAACAATGACTATTTTGTGTGACAATACGAGTGTAATACATATATTCTGTAATTTGGTCAAACATTCCTACACAAAGACATTAGGATACGTGAGAATTATATTAGTTATCCAGTTGAGGAGAAGGTTGTGTCCTTTATATTTATGAGAACCAAATCTGAATCAGCCAGTATTTTCACAAAACCTTTACATGCACTTAGATTCAAGAATCTTAAGAATTCTATAGGTATTTTCTCCATTCATTGAGTTCCAGTAATTTATTTACTGTAGGGTGAGTATCTATTCGTATCTTATGTACCTATTGCTAGATTGTATTTTTATGTATTTCTACTTTTTTTCTTTTGATATATATTTTGAAAAATCCAAAAGACTTTCAGTTTGAAGAAATTTTTTGAAAAATTGAAAAAGATTTTATTGTTGATAAATTTATTAAAAAACAAAAAAAATGTATTTTCGTTTTTCAATGTATATGGATGTTCATTTAAGATATTCAAATTAGTTCTAGATTCTATCAGTTCACATGACTTTTTCATGGTTTTTTGAGACATGACTTCGGTTCTTTAGTGTGTTTAATAATGTATGGATAGAATTACGTCGATCATTAATGATTACTTTGTTCATGCAATACTCCTTATCACCTTTATTACACACGTGCATGAACTTTTTGAGCATTGTACTTACTTATGATGTGTCGAATATGGTGTTCTCATCCTAATCTTGCTTAATAACGAACCAAATGTAAATAAAAATAAGTTGTGCTTATAAGAACCATTGCCTGAATTATGTCTCTTGGAAAATATTGTTATATATTAAGCAATGAAAAGGAGCTATGAAACAGGAAAATTCTATTTGCGTTAAAAGAAACTATTTTCAAAAAGAGCGTAAAACATTAATGACACACAAAAACATAAGTGCCAAGGCTATTTTTATTTCATTGATGCTTCCTTACATGTGAGCATTATAATATCTTCAAAAATATTTGAGAGTTAATTCTTATATACGTGATATTTTGAGGGTGTTATAAAGCAGAAGATAAATGGGTTTGCACAACGACTCTCTTGAAAAGCATTAAATAGTTTGACATTATTGATTTTAGAATCAATAAAATTCATGGCATGTTGCATAAGTCAAGTAAATTTCATCTTGTTCAACACTTTTACACATAAAGTTGAAATTGAGTTCTTTCTTTAAAAGTATCTCATTGACTTTGTCCACTTTTGTTATGATTGCCTATGTTGATTTACCTATGAAACGATTCATACATTTTAGTGTTGTTACATGGTGCTATGTGTTTTGTACCTATATGTACTTTTTAGATCCCATACCTGAAAATTTTAAAAAAATTCAAAAATAGTTGGTATGGCTTTTGGAAATCCACCACATGTGCTTTAGTGATCATATTTGTGAAGATATCTTTACTTCTTAGGGTGATGCTTATAATTCATTCTTAGTTTCTTACCCATTGTTTATTACGGACAAAAAGGGCGAGAAACAATTGGAGGGGGGGAGTTATTTTTTCTTTAATCTTATTCGCATCATAGTCTTCTTTTGTTACATGTGTATTGATTTCTTTCGTTTTGATGATGATCTCATGGACTACACAAAATGAATAATTTCATTTGAAGACAGTTTTGAATGTTGAGAACGTATGTGCTCGCATTCAAATGATAAACTTATATATTAAACACCTTTTAACCCAAACAAACCCTAAACATGCAACAGTATGTGATTGAATAAGATAATGAACTAAGCAAGAACATTCAAACACATGCTTGTGAGGAAAAATCCCCCAAAGGGGCAAAACCATTTATTTTCATTATACTATTGTAATTGCACAATTTTGGATTACAATGAAAATACAAGTGACTAAGAATTACCCCCAGGTGTCGGATTCTGTAGTCAGCGGCTGGAAATATCCCTTTCTAGGAGGGCTGCAATGAAGAAGAAAGACGGCTTCTCCACAAGGGTTGAACAAACCAAAGTTGTGTTCTTGGGTTGCAAAGTGATTCACAAGTGTTTGGAAATTGTGTGAATCAAAAACCTAGAGTCTTGGGCTCAATAGGTGAAGACTTAGGGATTTTGTGCTCTGAAAATCATGTATGGAAGTCTTGCAAAATAACTCCCCCGAAGTTGGTTTAAATAGGAAAACAGATGAAGAGATCCACGTTCTTAAAACCCTAAAATTCTATCCAGCGTACAGGTACCCCGAACCGGTTCGGGTATCCTGCGAACTGGTTCGCCCCCCCGAACCGGTTCGGGGTGGGTTAGGGGAAACCCGCTCGCTGGGAACAGGGGCTAAACACTTAGAAAAATTCCCAGTATTTTCAATGTAAATATCTCCATTTTCAACCTTCCATAACTTGTTCACCGTAGCTCGGATTGAGGTACCGTTTCTTCCAGTATCTTTGTTGCGGAAAGCTCTTCAACTTTCCAGTTGACCGGTCCTCCGGACGGTGGCTATAAAATTACCAATTTTCCCTTGAACTTCCCTATCAAGCCTTGTTGCACTGTTTTGACTTCTCCCGCGTACCACTTGTATTACGAGCCTAAAATCATGGAACGTGAAGTCGTTGAGGCAGGTGAGGGACACATAATGGAGATCATAAATGCTTGATTCCCGGAATTCAGATTGAGGCCGTCATATGAGATCGTGTAGGGACGTGCCAAATGTAACAGCGTACGACATACAAAACTGTAAGATAACGGACATGAGAAAAATGTCCTTACAAATCTCCCCCTATGTCTATGCCGGTACATACATAAAAAATCCGAATTATCGAATAATAACATTGCTTATACAAATCTACCCTTCCATGAACCCAAAACTGAAAAGGTACAATTGAATAAGACTTCATCATTTGTTCTTCAACTCTTCAGGAATCTTCAACGCTTTTCTCATCAGGGTGTGTAACTGATCATCAATGTAGTACCTACACACATGAGACAAAGCAAATACCAAGTGACGTATCGAGTTTGAAATGAGATAAAAATATATAGCAATTTATGAGAAAACTCAAAAGATCAAAAACTCCCCCATAATAAGATAATTCATTCTCCCCCTTTTTATGATGTCCCCAAATAGACAAATGAGAGAAATAATTCAAACAAGAAATGACGGGGTATCACAAGGAAATACAAAACTATTTTTTGAATTTTTCAATATTTTTTTTTAAAACAAAATCACACCATGAATAAACATAGGACAACCAAGTCGATGATGACGGAAATGAATGGGTGTGATCAAATTCGATAGGAAAATCAATGCATATAAACATGACATATGTGCACGATGAATATCGGATACTCCTAACGAATGAAATCAAAGTCTTCCTTTGGTGTAAAAAAATGGAAATATAAGACATTGACTCAATCAAATCAACAAATCAAAGCTAAAAATGATTTCTACACCAATAACGTCCAAAACTATTTCATGCTTTTTCAGGACTTTCAAGAAAGTGCAAACCCGTTTATATTCTCCAACCAAACTCCCTCAGATTTTTATTTTTAATAGAGGCTTTATAAATTCTCAAACTTTGGAGAATTGATGGTGAAACCTAAGTGGCCCATATTTGGCATGATTTCTTTTTATTGCCTTTGAATTTTTCCGGGCTCTTTGAACCTCTTTGGACCCCGGATAATAAAATTCCTCCATTTTTTAGGTCCTTTTGAACGGTGGCTTTTGCGCAAAGAAGTGATAATTATCTTTCGCAGCCCCTCCCTGTTCTTAAACAAACACTCAGTCTCACAAAAATGGTTTTTACATGCATTCCAATCTTGTCAAGTTTTATCGCATATTGTAAGTTGTATAGACAGAATTGAGATGGAAATACTCAAGCCAACATGTGATAGACAAGTACAATAATCAAATACAGCCGTGCATGTGTGCAATAAAGGAGATAGGAGTCAAACATGTAGGAAAATATCACTAATTACATCTCAAGGACTCCAATCATTTCAAAGCACGTGGATGAAATGATGTAGCATCTCAAATCTCTATCAAATAGTCACATGGATATATGGAATGAAGTTGTGACTTGGCTATCTTAAATGTTCATCCATAAAAAAGGTGCAAAAATACAAAAATCTTTTTGGAGTTTTCTCAAAATTTTATCAAAAATAAAATCTTTTTGTATTTTTCACAAGTTTTCCAAAAAAATGAGACATACAAAAAGTACATGTCAGCACACTAACAAATATGTAACATGAAACCTCAACTAGTGTATGACAAACATGCAAACACAATCATCTATATGATATGGCAAGAGAAGAATCATGTGCAAGAAAACGGGAATCAACTTGTCTAAAATCTAGTGCCTCTAAAAGTGATTTCCTAACCCAAATAGGTGTGAAACGTCGTGTGGGGGCTTCGGGAACCACGGAAACACTAGACATAAACTTCCTAGAACATTTTCCAAGATCAAAACAAAAACGCCTAAGGTGACCTTTCCTACCACAATATGAACATGTGTAAACGGGTGGAATGGCACTTATGGGTTGACCTTTTATAACATCCTTGGAATTAGTTGACCCTCTAAAACAAATAATGGTTTTGGCTTTAGCATTAGAAGCATGAGAACACGATGAGCCATTACCATCACTATCAAACCTACTTGAGTCTGTCAAATCATTTTTTAACTTCAAAATTTTTTACTCAAGCAAAGAATTAGACTCTTCCAATCTAAGGGACACCTTCTTCAAATTATCAATCAAACCTAGAAGGTTATCTCGCTCCCCCTCAATTAAAGCAAACTTTTTCCTAAGAGTCTCTTCACGTGCCACAAACTCATTGACTAAAATATTTCTTTCATCTTTGACACAAACACAAACCATCGAATTTTTAAGGTCCTCCAATTCTTTTTCTAAAAATAGGACCCTTTCATCACTCTCCTTCTTGGACAATTTTAAAGAAACAAAGTCATGGTCCAAGGAAACAACTTTTTCACGATAAAAACCTCTTTGATTTTGAACCGTTTGCAAAAGATCCATCGTGGATTTAAAACGAGAATTTTCTTTTTCCAAAACTTTAATTCTTTTGCAAAGTTTCAAATTCAAACTTTTTAAATTTTTAGCATGGTCGTGAACCTTTTCAAAAATAGGCATTTTATTATATAACTTCTCCATTTGAACACGCACTATTTCAAAAATCAATTTTTTCAGAAAATTGATATGTTAGAAAATTTTTGCGGAAAATAGGAATACGCGATAGATTAGCGTAACCTGCTCTGATACCAATTTGAGAACGTATGTGCTCGCGTTCAAATGATAAACTTATATATTAAACACCTTTTAACCCAAACAAACCCTAAACATGCAACAGTATGTGATTGAATAAGATAATGAACTAAGCAAGAACATTCAAACACATGCTTGTGAGGAAAAATCCCCCAAAGGGGCAAAACCATTTATTTTCATTATAATATTGTAACTACACAATTTCGGATTACAATGAAAATACAAGTGACTAAGAATTACCCTCAGGTGTCGGATTCTGTAGTCGGCGGTTGGAAATATCCCTTTCCAGGAGGGCTGCAATGAAGAAGAAAGACGCCTTCTCCACAAGGGTTGAACAAACCAAAGTTGTGTTCTTGGGTTGCAAAGTGATTCACAAGTGTTTGGAAATTGTGTGAATCAAAAACCTAGAGTCTTGGGCTTAATAGGTGAAGACTTAGGGATTTTGTGCTCTGAAAATCATGTATGGAAGTCTTGCAAAATAACTCCCCCGAAGTTGGTTTAAATAGGAAAACAGATGAAGAGATCCACGTTCTTAAAACCCTAAAATTCTATCCAGCGTACAGGTACCCCGAACCGGTTCGGGTATCCTACGAACCGGTTCGCCCTCCCGAACCTGTTCGGGTTGGGTTCGGGAAAGCTCGCTGGGAATAGGGGCTAAACACTTAGAAAAATTCCTAGTATTTTCAATGTAAATATCTCCATTTTCAACGGGCCATAACTTGTTCACCGTAGCTCGGATTGAGGTGTCGTTTCTTCCAGTATCTTTGTTGCGGCAAGCTCTTCAACTTTCCAGTTGACCGGTCCTCCGGATGGTGGCTATAAAATTACCAATTTGCCCTTGAACTTCCCTATCAAGCCTTGTTGCACTGTTTTGACTTCTCTTGCGTACCACTTGTATTACGAGCCTAAAATCATGAACGTGAAGTCGTTGAGGCAGGTGAGGGACACATAATGGAGATCATAAAGGCTTGATTCCTGGAATTTGGATTGAGGTCGTCATATGAGATCGTGTAGGGACGTGCCAAATGTAACGGCGTACGACATACAAAACTGTAAGATAACGGACATGAGAAAAATGTCCTTACAAATGTCATTTCCTTTTTGGGTTTGGGAAGACATTAAGATACATTGTCTAAGGGATATTATTGTAATTTGGGTTTCGGTTTTTTGTTTTGTACTAGAATATCCAAAGATATTATTGTAATTTCATATAGCATAGGTGTTTTAGCGTATCTTGTTACAAATCAAAGTTTCAAAATGAACACTACAACCTCATTTACCTCCATGATCATTTGAAGACATGTTCGTAATCGGGCATCGTCTTTGGATTTCAAGCTGTTTGTATTGTCACTAACACTTTATGCAGGTATACGACACTTTGGTTTTTATTTCTCATTCAAATTATATTTTGGATTTTTTTAAATCAAGGGATTTTTAAAGCAAGTTTTGAAAATATTTTATTTTTATTTTTATTTTTATTTTTAATCTCATTCGAACGAGATATATATCTTGTTAGAACGAAAGTCCCTTTTCGATGGAATAAGATTCGAACGAACATCAAACGATTTGTACTTTGTCTAATAGAACCAAATTTTGGAAGGTCATTAGAAGGATGATCGAATAAGAAAGGATATCGTTCATACACGACTAGATCTCGTTAGAACAAAACTAGTATTTTCATTCGAATGAGATAGCATTTTCATTCAAACTAAACTGCTGCCTTAAAATTCATGATTTTTCTATAAAACCCTATTTTGATCAGTTTTTCTCAAGACTTTTGGTGAAATGAATTCAGAATATCTTTTCCCAAAGTATTCATCTTTGTGTTTAGAAAAACACTTATCTTTTTCAAACCATTAATCCCATACATGAATTGTTGACTTTTTTCAAACCCAAGTTCCATTCTTATGACTTCAAATCCTTGTGTAGTTTTACTAGACTATTGATTTATGGAACGAAGGCTCGATGACTGAAGAATAAAGAATCATGCATTAACACAAATTAAAAAGTATGTCTTTAATGCATGTTATTATAGGTCAAGTGCAAATCGGTCGCTCAAGTAATAATTCGATAAATCGGGTGTCGAACTCACGGAATAGGATGAAGAACGGGACGACGAATAAGAAAGACGATTAACCTTATGGTTGACTCAGAGAAAGAAGGAAAAGATGATTTTTGGTAACTTTCCTATCAACCAATGCACTCTAAATAAACTAGTAAATGAAATACGTTTCCAAGAGTAACTAAGTGATTTTTAAATCAATGTGTAAAAATGGAGTTAGGTACACTCCCCCGAACCGTTGGTGATTACGTAGAACATAAAAACATCAAACACCTGATTTCAATTTTTAAACAAACATCAAATACTCTTTAATCATTTGACATATGCATGTTTTACTCCTCACAATATCAAATAAAAAATTGTATTTGATGAGAATGACAAATTATCAAAAATCATATTGCATCCTTAAACATTACGATTACCTAGGGGAAATGAAATTAAAGGACCTACAATATTTATTTTGGTAATGTATCAAGCCCTTGAATTGGTAATAAAATTCGCTTTTAAATCCATTCGTAACACCTAGATTGGGTTCATATACCCAAACCCGCTAAGCTAATATCTTAGCTGGACATGGTTACATGAGTAATAAACAAAATTCTAACATTTCATGCGATTGAAATCATGATGAACATATAGCTAAACATGTATGGGGTCATTAAAATCCCATAAAATAAATAAAACATGCAAAGGAAAAATATCATGCAAGAACAAAGTAGAGGGAACAAACTTGATATAATAAATCTTTAAAATCAATCCACAAAGGTGTAGTCTTAATGCCGAAATTCAAAACTAAGGGTTCTTGCCTCCTTCTCCCCATATTCCTAGGTTAAATCTGATTAAAAACTTGGTCTAATGTCAAACTACAACATTACATGGTCATTTTGTAAGAGTCCTAACCTAATACCACTTCCAATAAAAATTAGAGATTAAAAGGAAAATCATGACCAATTCAAACTCAAACCGGTTTGAGTTTCGGTTCGGGAAAACTCTTTTCATTTTCTTACTGCTTCTTCTTTTGCTTTGGATTTGCTTCTCAAATTTGAATGCTCATAACTTCTTCAACGTAGCTCAGAATTAGACGTCATTTCTTCTAATGTTCTCGTGATTTCATACTCTTAAATTTTCTAGTTGGATCCACTTCTAGACTATGGCTAGAAATTACCAAAATGCCCTTCGATCTCCTTCCTTTGGGTTTTTTCATTATGTCAGTTTCTCTCCTGCAATCACTTGCATGAAATACCTGTAAAATACACGATAAATACATAAAACACGAAATACTCACCAAGAAGGGTTGGTATCATAAATATTAGATAAATTAAAGTTAATTATGATCTTAGGGATCATAAAAAGATCAGAATTAAGGGGATAAGTATGAAATATTTATGCCTTATCATGCATCCAAAGGATGAAGGGAAAAAATCGAGGGAAGACCGCTTCTTGTGGACGGTAAGGGAATGTGCCATGTTTGTAAAATAATTGAAGACTCGTGCATTATACTTAGTACATATCTAAGTAGTCTGTAAGTAATCGAGTCATTCAAATTCTTCACAGTGCCGAAATCTAGATTTTGGCCAAAAGGGATTTTTCCTCAGTTTATTCTTCCGCTTAGGTTGATTTGATTGTGTGTTTGGGCTTTATCTTACATGCACGCCTAATTATTAATCAAGGTGAAATTTAACTAAAATTGAGTTTGTGTGTGACAAGTCACTTATTTTTGGCCCACTAAGATATTGATGGATGTACACATTTGAAAGGTTGATGAAACTTTTCAAAGATCATGTTAAGAATATGAGGTACATTGGACAATCCATCGTAGAGGAATACATTACTTTGGAGGCATCCATTTTCTCTAGTTAATATATTCTTGACCCTAACATTATAGATGATGGAGATGAGTTCGCCAATGAGGGTGGTCAAGTCATGTGAAAACAAGTTAATCTAAGAAGTTTACAGTATTAACAAGTGCATCATTATATGTTTTAAATGCATGATGATGTCGACAAATGGAGAGGGTCAGACTATGTTGTAATCGTATTTCATGTTATTATCCCATACACTTCATCACCTTCTTGTTAATTGTTTTCATTCAATGTTGAAAATATAATGTGTTTGAGTAAAGGACAATTTCACATTCACAAAATGAATTTAGATTTTGGGTGTCACACGAGGTAATTATTACATCAAATGTCCTTATTAAATGATAAATAATTACAAGTTTTGAAACTTATATAATTAACTAATATAATCCATAATTTTAGTTGTAGAATAAGGGTGATGCCACGCCAAGGATTGCTCGTTTCCCTACTAAACCCAATTTTGCGGTACACAAGTATAAGAAGTTTGGGTTGAACGGTTATGTATTCTCATTGATGTTGTATGAG
The DNA here is from genome assembly GCA_949130495.1 of Sambucus nigra. Taxonomy (NCBI): domain Eukaryota; kingdom Viridiplantae; phylum Streptophyta; class Magnoliopsida; order Dipsacales; family Adoxaceae; genus Sambucus; species Sambucus nigra. The sequence continues at coordinate 416,698,892 of OX422207.1, forward strand.
AAAAATACTTTGTTATAGAATAGCGGCATTTTACATAAGTCTATTAAGTAATACAGAGCCTGTTGCCAAACGCAAAATCCTCGTTGAAGCAAAAATGACTTACTATAATGTAATTCAAAACATTTTTAATCAGACTATATATATTTCAAAGAGGTTGTGTCACTGGATAAGACACGAGTACAAAAATGGTTGTAAATTCAATTTGTTTACCTGTTTAATAATGTTAGACTTGTCCAAGATGAAGAGAAAGGAGAATATGAATGATAAGCCATTTGTTCGTGCATTTGAAAGGCTCAAACAAATGTTTTACTCAGAGTATATCAACAACGAACCATTGACAATCATCTTACACATGCCAAAGAATCTAACCAATATCATGGATAACATGGTTGGTCCTACTGAATATCAATCAATTTTGGATGACAAATTGAACTCAAAACAATTTTTAGATACTTGACATGAGTATAGGTATATAGGTTATAAATTTATTGAGAATTCCAATTTGTAATTTCTAATATGTAGTTTATTAAAAGTAATTCGGATCTCAAGAATTAATTTATTGTTCATTAAATCTAATGTTGGTTGTTATATTAAAACATCCCAAAAATGTAAATTAATAACAAAGTTGTCCGAAAAGAGGCATGATCATGTCACATGATACTAAACTAACTTGTAAAAATAATTGGTTCCATCGTGTGAGTATTTCCATTTGATTCTTATATGCCAACTGAGTATTTCATTTGACTAACTAATTGTAATAAGTGGGTGGAATAGTTTTGTGTCATTTAAATTCTTATACCTTAAGAATGCATATTCCCATTTGATTCATGTTATATATTATGCTACTAAAGACTATTGTTTTGGAAAATATGTCAATATCAGTCCATCGGACCCTAGGAAAAATCGGGGGTAACAAGGGGCTGTTTAACAAAAATCCCATCAAGTTCGACAAGTATGGGAGTGTAGTTGAAAAAAAACTCTTCTATAGATGAGGGCATTAGAGTGATTGAATTCAGTAATTGATCTCGGGTACATTGATTAGAGGAACATTCGTGTGGAGTTATATATGGTCGTTTGGGGGGCCTTAGAGGTATGAAAATCTCAATATTTATATTAAATATTTGACTTTCATATGAGAGTTAAATATTATGTTTTTAATGTTAATTCATTAACTTTATTATAGTATATATTTTTTGGACAACAACAATTCAACTTACCTTCAGAATCACGGGAAAGTGTATTGGCCAGTAAAGGTTGGCAATGGAAGACACGGAAGAACAACCTGCACGTTGGTCATTTTTGAAAGGGGCGAGAGTTTGTGATGCATTGTATGGACACCATCATGTAGAAGGAGACATTCTTGTTGTCCACTGGCAGCGGTTTATGGATGAAGAGGCATCCAAGAGACAATTATCCACCCATGGATCGATGAGGACTAAACGATCAAAGAAGGTGAATGTCCACCACTCAGGGCGTACATATTATGCAGATGTGGAGTATAAGATAGTAAGTAAATTTCTTTAAATTACATATGGTTTAGTGGTAAGTAAATTACTTTAATTTGGTCACCTCTTACATTAACTTGGTTATATTTTTTGTAATACCCCAAATAATACTAATTAAGGTGGCCATACTTAATTAATAAATAATCAGAAACGAAATGAAAATAAATAAAATATCATTCGAAACATGTGACAAAACAATATGGGACAAATTAAGACATTTCTTAATAAGAATAATTCATTCTAAAAAAAAAGTAAAGAACCATATAACAAAATTTATTTATTGAAATAATCCAAGTACAATCAATTCATTAACACCGAATAATACAACACAACTAAACCATAAAACCATATATGATATACAAAGACTCGAATGAAAACTAAGGAATAAAAATAAGAAATATCCCAAGTATACCAACACTGCTAGTTAGTGTAATACCCCTCACCAAAAAATAATTATTTAATGATAATCTAAGTATTTTATTCAAAACAAAATTTGAAGAATAATTATATAAGGAATAAATGCCATATGGCATGAAAAGTGACGCATTATGAAAAGTATTTAAAGAGAAAAAATTCCACATTCCTGTGACACCCGGCTAATTAATTACTGGGTGATCAGTCCTTAATTAATTAATTTCAGAATATCAAGTTGGTCCAGATAATGCATCACTGTCGAAAACTCAAATTTTAATTTAATAAAACTAACCACCTAATATTTAAAAAGGTTGGTATCAAAATTTTATCTTGTTATTAACCAATATAAAAAAGAATACCAACAAATACCATGCATCACAGTAATATAAATAAAGTCTAACTGAAGTAAAATAAATGACTGGAGTAAAACACATCCAGATATAATCCCATACAATAAATCCAACAAAAGGAAATCACATCTAAGACAATTTATAACAACTGAATATGTGAATGAAAATAGAAGAAAGCACGACATGTCCAACAGAATAGATCACTGAAAAGGAGAGTACACTGAGTCGTCTACAAGCAATTATCCTGCAACTTCCACAGCAGCTACAACACGATAATTGAATAGAGTCTCCTAAGGCCGGTGTCCCTGTGGCTGGGCACCTAAAATAATGGAACAATAGAAATATATACAGAAAAATGGGTTAGAGCCCGAGTTGAAAACAGTTTAATATAGCAAGTGCTTAAATTGATTCAATTAGCACAATCATTATTCAAGTTAACTTAGCGTACTCACTTGAGATACTCACCCCTCGATCTAGTGTGCACGCCTAATGAGCCCAACTACCCATACTAGTTATGATACCCTGACTGGCTACTAGGTACATACTTTTATGCTAGAAAGTCTCCCTAAATAACTCCAAGATGACGTACTTAAGATTTCAATTTAGGGTTAAAAATACTTTAGTTTCTTCACATATTTTTCTAATTTCCCAGTTGATAATACCACAAGCACGCATTTAAAAATAAAGTCATCAACATAAGACACCAAACAAGATTTCGGTATACACACATTATAATTTATATATATATATCAATTTATATATAAATATAGCAATATCGCACCCCACCCTTAGTGCTACACATAATCGGCTATCTAGTCCCATTGCAATGATCACGGATAGAGGACAACTGGTTCAATCTCTTGAGAACCAATAAAAAAACAAACACCTATTGGAGGCGAACATAGTCCCAAGCCGATGCGCTACGCACATACCTATGCACCCATATGACCGTCATCACTATCATTCTCACGGATAGCCCGTACCTAGGTTAAATGCTCTAGTGGTACTACTCTAAATCCCCCGAAGGCACACAAGATCCGATTATACACAACGCGTTAAGCTCCATTCGATAGCCAGTATCTAGGTATGTCATCCACATAATATTTTGAGCAATAAGCATACGCATAACTTATACAAATTCATTGGCTTTCCCGCAGCCTAGTATTCGTAGTACGTATAATATATCCCCTATTATACCCTGTACCTTATTCATATAAAATCTCCCTTGTATTTTTGCGTCTCTCTAATTCTATGAATTTTCATACCTTCCGAGGGTCAACATATTCTCCGCTCACTAATAATTATAAATTTTAAGTCACTCGACATTTATACAAGTCTAACACTCATTTAAATAAGCCTACGAGAATTTTGAGACAAAAATCAGGCCTTAAGAGTCATTCTGGAATCTCGTTAGAAGACCCAGAAAATCTCGTTCGAACGAAGTCCCCCTACTTTGAACGAACTACTAAACTCGTTAGAAGGGCCACTGGAATCTCGTTAGAAGTCTCGTTCGAACGACCTGGGCTGGACTTCTAACGAAATTTCCGTAATTTCCCAGTTCATCTTCAAACTTCGTTTTTCCAGATTTTCTCGTTTACGATCTCAACCTAAACCCATTATAACCCAAGTACAAGGTTTCCAAATTACTCTAAGTCACCCTAGAACACTTCTTAGCATATTTTAGGGGTCAAATCCTTCTAATCCTCAAGTAAATTCAACAAATTCCTAAATTTTTCCCATTAGTCATATTGACATAAACCCAGAATTATTAATTTATAAAAACCCCATTTTTATTTCATGATTAACATCTAATTCACCAAATTTCACATTCCTATTAAGGGAAAAATCCTCTACATGCGAACCCCCATCAGATTTCTAAGATTCCTACACAATCTCATCATAGGTAAACCCATTTTGTTATTAATAGTTCTAAACCTCAACATATATTAACAAGAATAATAAATGCCAAAAGGAAGAGCAAGATAATCACTTGCCTTAAAATGAACTTCTGATTCGCAGGTTGAAATTGGTATTGGAATGATCCTCTTGACACGATCTACGCGCTGGTGTACTTTTTGGTGTGAAAGCTTGAGTTCTTAGTCTAGGGCTCTAATGGAGTCTTTTTCTTCTTCCTTGGTTCTCTCTCTCTTTTCCTCTCTTTCTCACGTAGGTTGAAACTAATAGGCCACTAACCCTAAATGCTTTCAATTAAACCCAATTTTCGTCCATTTAATTACCCAATATTCAAAAAGAACAAAATACCCCTCCGGGGTGTCATTTTGGGCTAAAATGTCTCGGACTCCAATTTAAATACCCGAATAGTGTTTTCTAACTATTTGGACCCTTTCGGACACTCTGGCGCACTCAAAATAGTCATCCTAGTTATACTAAAATAAGTTACCTTTTAAACTCCAAAATACATAATAGTGACGGGACTCATATGCGTCCCAAATATTTATAACATAACTGTCGTGTATCTCATTCCCAACCATAATATTATTTCAATAACTACTAACTCTCATCACGCTAGTAATTATTATCATAAAATCGGATTAATTACAATTTAAATTTTCCTACTTTAATTTAATTAATCCCCATTTTCATAAAAATAAACATGCGTAAAAATACGGGGTATTACATACTTCACCCTAATAACAGAATTTCGTCTTGAAATTTGAAAAAGAATATATATATACATATATATATATATATATATATATATATATATATATATATATATATATATATATATACCTGGGAAGAATAACTATGGATAACATTCACGCATGTCATCCTCGCGCTCCCAGGTTGATTCCCCAACATTATGGTGCCGCCAGTGAACAAGTACTAGTGGTACTATTTTCGATCTAAACTTCCTCTCGCTACGGTCTAGAATAGTAACTGTCCCCTCCTCATAGGAGCTATCAGGCTGTAAGTCTATCTCCCCCAACGTAATGTGGGTGTGAGCCAAATCATCTCGAGGAAATTTCCTCAGTGAAGAGATATGGAACACGTCATGGACCCAATGCAAGTGCTCGGGTCACCCAAGTCTATAAGCAACTGGCCCAATCCTTTCAATAATAGGGAGTGACCCTACATACCTAGGCGCTAACTTTCCCTTCTTCCCAAAATGCATAACTCCCTTCATATAAGACACCTTAAGTAACACCTGATCACCAATTTCGAACTCGTGAATATACCGTTTAGCGTCAACGTAGCTCTTTTACCAATCTTGAGCCACTCGAATACGGATCCATATCAACTCTATCCTCGCCGAAGTATCCTGAATCACTTTCGAACTAAGTAACTTGTTTTCCCCCACTTCTAGCCAACGTGTTGGGGAATGACAAGGTTTGTCGTATAGTGCCTCGAATGAAGCCATACCAATAGTAAACTGGTGAGAGTTGTTATAGGAAAACTCTACTAGTGGAAGGTACTTCTCCCAGCCTCCCCCAAAATCAATGATGCACATACGTAACGTGTCCTCCAACATCTAATTCGTCCGCTCGGTCTGACCATCCGTCAGTGGGTGATAGGTTGTGCTCAGCCGTAACTCCGTACCCAACGCTTCTTGAAAACTCTCCCAAAATTTGAGACACAAACATTTTATCTCTGTCAAACACGATATTGAGAGGCACTCCATGGAGTCTCACTATCTGTGCTATGATTATCTAGGCATACTGTCCCGTGGTGTAGTCTATTCTGGCTGGTAGAAGGTGGGCTACCTTGGTCAGTCGATCCACTATCACCCATACTAAATCATGACCCCTCTGCGATGGGGGTTATCTCGTAATGAAATCCATGGAAATGCTCTCCCATTTCCACATAGGAATCTCTAATGGCTGTAGAAGTCTTGACGGTCTCTAAGGGCCCACCTTTACCAACTGATAAGTGGTACATTTCAAGACGAACTCGATAATATACTTCTTCATCCCGCTCCACCAGTACTATCTACGCATATCCTGGTACAACTTATCCCCGCCAGGATGTAGAAGAAATCGAGAATTGTGTGACTCTGTCATCACCTTGTGTCGTAAATCTTCACCCTTGGAAACAACCAATCTCCCATTAAAACGTAGACCCCCATCTGAACCCACAGTGTATGACTCAACCCCCTCGGCGAAAAGCTTCACTATCTGACTTTGACAGAACGGATCATCTGCCTGATCCTGTACTACTCCCAAATAATCTGGGGCGTAATTATCATCACAGACATAAACGATCGAGCCACCGCATCCTGGTTTCCTAACTCCTTCCATTTCACTTTCCACACCTCGACCACCTCACCGACTGGCCTACGGCTTAACACTTCTGCTACTACGTTAGCCTTCCCCGGGTGGTATTGGATATAAAATTGATAATCCTTTAAAAACTCAATCCATCGACGTTGACGCATTTGTAACTCCTTCTGCATGAGGAGGTACTGTAATGACTTGTGGTCCATGAATAAACGAAATTTCTCCCCTAAAAGGTAATGTCTCCAAATCCGAAGTGAAAACACCACCGTCGCCAAATCTAAATTGTGGGTGGGGTAGTTCCTCTCGTGAGGCTTAAGCTTATGGGAAGCATAAGCTATAGCCTGATCCTCCTATTGCAGTACACCTCCAAGTCCTAATAAAGATGCATCAGTGTAGACTAGATACTCCACTCTCGGCTTAGGTAATGCTTAAACTGGTGCTGAGGTTAACTTATCTTTCAACTCATCAAAGGCTAACTGACAGGCGTCACTCCAGATAAATGGCATCCCTTTGCGAGTCAAATGCGTCAATGGACCCGCTATCTTTTAAAACCCTCGAATGAACTTCCTATAGTATTCAGCTAAACCCAAGAAACTGCTATCTTAGTTGGAGTTATGGGTTGTTCCTCCACTCCCTCACCACCAACATCTTGCTCGAGTCAACCGATATCCCCAAATTCTGACACAACATGCCCCAAAAGTTGTACCTCCCGTGACCAGAATCCGCACTTCTCATACTTAGCACACAACTCCTGTTCTCGTAGAGTTTCAAGAATCTATCTCAAGTGCTTGGCATGCTCCTCCTTAGTCTATGAATAAATCAGGATGTCATCTATGAAGACGATGACAAACAGATCCAAGAACTCTCTAAACAATCAATTCGTCAGGTCCATGAGTACGGCTGGAGCATTTGTCAGCCCAAACGGCATGACTCTGAACTCATAGGACCTTTTCTCATCAAGAAGTAGTCTATGACATCTCCTACTCCTTGATACACAACTTATGGTATCCTAATCTCAAGCCAATCTTTGAGGGGAAGGTAGCTCCCCTTAACTAATCGAATAAGTCATCGATTCGAGGCAATGAATACTTATTCCGTATCATGACTTTATCATCTTCCCTTATCACACTGATTTATTTTCGATGTAAAACATTTGATATCACTTTTTACATCATATCGTATGGTTCTACTGACCGTGCATAGGAATAAAATTAAAGTTAAGGTTATGGTTTCCCTTACGGATGATAACCAGGGTACTAAACTCATGTTCTAAAGGCCAACCATCCCCAACTCCCGACATTCGCTAGGTTTCATACATAGGATGTCTTGCAAAGCAAAATCCAAACCAGTAACCCCCCGATACACTACTAACTAACATTTTTGGTCAACGAAAGTTGTGGTCCTCAGTATTTCTCTCATACCCCACATCCCTGCTTCTTGCTAACAATAGAGCATCTATTCTCATGTTACAAAAAAGATATTCAACACATTACTCTTACTAATTTGGCGTTAGGATCTTCAAATTGGCCACAAAATTATTCCCATGCCCAGAGATATTACATTCTTTCCTGAATCACTATAGTAAACATTTCTACCCACGAGGATTTGGTATAATCCAACAACATACTCCACAAGTCTCCGAATGATTTAATTTCCTCTCGGATGACATTTAGCACAAATTGTTTCATGTCCAGGACTAATGGACACCTAATATTATTTTAATGGTCTATTACCACACAAACTTGAATGATCCGGTTCGAAATTAGGATAATGATACATTTTACGCTCATAATTCTCAAGTAGTACAAGTAAGCTGTAACGCACATAGGTTATTTTAAATTTTCCTCGTAACTAAAAGGAAACACTATAAATGATAAAGTATCGTACCTCCAAATGTGGGTGGTAGATGCGATATCAGCGACATAACTGCATATCGGGCATTATAGATACGTCCATACTGTACTACCTGCTGCTGTTGTGAAGTCTGTGTTACTGGGGTGATTATCCCTGTTTCCCCAATTTGGGTATGTTATGGTGTCGGGTGAACATTCAATGACTGTTGCGGGATCCTGCCCTTACTAGGGAAATTTCGATGGTAGTGACCCCGTTCGTCACATATGAAACACTTACCCACACAGTTTGGGCACTATTGGCCTTGCAGAGCACACTACTGGCCCTCATGGTCTCGTTGACCTTATTGAATTAGCTGAGGCTTTCCTCCAGCCCTTTAAGGGTAAACTTGGTATTTGTGGCCATTTCTTCCATACTTAAAACATCTCTTTGTGAAAGCCTTCTATCCTTGGCCTTATTGGCCCTGGCGAGTTTGTCTCTTCCCACGGTTCTTATAGTCTTTTTGGTCTTGATGTCTCTGAGGAGCTTGTCGTTGTTGCGACGGTATTTTCCCATTGTTATTATTCCAAGAAATGTCATATTGATAAACTTCTCTTATTCTTTTCCCCCTTGTAAGCTGCACACTGTGATTTTGGTGCTGCAATATTGCGGTAGTCACTGCTTGTGCCACGATGTTTGCCATCTCAGTGATTTCCTCTCTTGCCTAGTGTACTTGAGGTATTTGTTTATCATGTCTCGCATTTACTTCTTCAGCGGTGTTAGTGTGTCTCTCCCCCATAAGCGACATCTTAAATTCAAATGAATTTTATAAAACCATCATCCATACATAACATTGTAGCAGAAGTACGTAAAATGTATGAAGAGTACACCAATCCTAAAATATAGGGCTCTTTATCAAAGGAAGCTACGCGGAAACATAATAAGCCGTACAGATCCTAAGGACACTAGAACCTTATGCTCTGATACCACCTGTGACACCCCGCTTAATTAATTACCGGGTGATGAGTCCTTAATTAATTAATTTCAAAATATCAAGTTGGTCCAGATAATGCATCACTGTCGAAAACTCAAATTTTAATTTAATAAAACTAACCATCTAATATTTAAAAAGGTTGGTGTCAAAATTTTATCTTGTTATTAACCAATATAAAAAAGAATACCAACAAGTACCATACATCACATTAATATAAATAAAGTCCAACATAAGTAAAATAAATGACTGGAGTAAAACACATCCAGATACAATCCCGTACAATAAATCCAACGAAAGGAAGCTAAATCTAAGAGAATTTATAACAACTGAATCTTTGAATGAAAACAGATTAAATGACAACATGTCCAATAGAATAGATCACTGAAAAGGAGAGTACGCTGAGTCGTCTACTAGCAATTATCCTGCAGCTTCCACAATAGCTACCACACGACAACTGAATAGAGTCTCCTAAGGCTGGTGTCCCTATGGCTGGGCACCTAAAATAATGGGAGAATAGAAAGATATACAGAAAAATGGGTCAAAGCGAGAGTTGAAAACAGCTTAATATAGCAAGTGCTTAAATTGATTCAATTAGCACAATCATTATTCAGGTTAACTTAGCGTACTCACTTGAGATACTCACCCCTCGATCTATTGTGCACACCTAACGAGCCCAACTACCCATATTAGTTATGATACCCTGACTGGCTACTAGGTACATACTATTATGCTGGAAAGTCTCCCTAAATAACTCCAAGCCGACGTACTTAAGATTTCAATTTAGGTTTAGAATTACTTTAGTTTATTCACATATCTTTCTAATTGCCCAGCTAATAATACCACAAGCACACATCTAAAAATAGAGTCATCAACATAAGACACCAAACAGGATTTCAGTATACACACATTATTCTCTTTATGTATACATATAAATTTATATATAAATATAGAAATATTGCACCCCTGGTTGAGAAACCCTTATTGCTACGCATACTCGGCTATCTAGTCCCATTGCAATGCTCACACATAGAGGACAACTGGTTCAATCTCTCGAGAACCAATAAAAACACAAACACCTATTGGAGGCGAATATAGTCCCAAGCCGATGGGCTACGCTCATACCTACGCACCCATACGACCGTCATCACTATCATTCTCACGGATAGCTCGTACCTAGGTTCCATGCTCTAGTGGTACGACTCCAAATCCCCCAAAAGCACACAAGATCCGGTCGTCCACAGTGCGTTAACCTCCGTTCGATAGCCAGTATCAAGGTATGTCATACATATAATATTTTGAGCAATAAGCATACACACAACTTATATAAATTCATTGGCTTTCCCGCAGCCTAGTATTCGAAGTACGTATAATATATCCCCTATTATACCCTGTAACTTATTCGTATAAAATCTCCCTTGAATTTTTGCATCTCTTTAAATATATGAATTTTCATACCTTTTGAGGGTCGACATATTCTCTGCTCACTAATAATTATAAATTTTAAGTCACTCGACATTCATACAGGCCTAACACTCATTTAAATAAGCCTACGAGAAGTTTGAGACAAAAATTGAGCCTTAAGAGTCATTCTGGAATCTCGTTAGAAGACCCAGGAAATCTCGTTCGAACGAAGTCCCCCCACTTCGAACGAACTACCAAACTCGTTAGAAGGGCCACTGGAATCTCGTTAGAAGTCTCGTTCGAACGACCTGGGCTGGACTTCTAACAAAATTTATGTAATTGCCCAGTTCATCTTCAGAGTCCTTTTTTCCAGATTTTCTCCTCTACAATATCAACCTAAACCCATTCTAACCCAGGTACAAGGTTTCCAAACTACTCTAAGTCACCCTAGAACACTTCTTAGCATATTTTAGGGATCAAATCCTTCTAATCATCAAGTAAATTCAACAAATTCATAATTTTTCCCCATGAGTCATATTAACATAAACCCAAAATTATTAATTTATAAAATCCCCATGTTTATTTCATGATTAACATCTAATTAACCAAATTTCACATTCCTATTAAGGGAAAAATCCTCTACATGCAAACCCTCATCAGATTTCTAAGATTCCTACACAATCTCATCATAGGTAAACTAATTTTGGTATTAATAGTTCTATACGTCAACGTATATGAACAAGAATAATAAATGCTAAGATGAAGAGCAAGATAATCACTTGCCTTAAAACGAAATTCTGATTCACGGGTTGAAATTGGTGTGGGAACGATCCTCTTGACACGATCTGGAGTCTTCTTCTTCTTCCTTGGTTATCTCTCTCTTTTCCTCTCTTTCTCACGTAGGTTGAAACTAACAGGCCACTAACCCTAAATGCTTTTAATTAAACCCAATTTTCGTCCATTTAATTACCCAAAAATTCCAAAAGACCAAAATACCCCTCCAGGGTGTCATTTTGGGTTAAAATGTCCCGGACTCCAATTTAAATACCCGAATAGTGTTTTTAACTGTTTCGACCCTTCCAGATACTCTGGCACACTCAAAATAGTCATCCGAGTTATCCTAAAATAATTTACCTTTTAAACCCCCAAATACATACTAGTGACGCGACTCATATGCGTCCCAAATATTCATAACATAACTGTCGTGTATCTCATTCCCGGCCATAATATTATTTCAATAACTACTAACTATCATCACGCTAGTAATTATTATCATAAAATCGGATTAATTACAATTTAAATTTTCCTACTTTAATTTAATTAATCCGCATTTTCATAAAAATAAATATGCATAAAAATACGGGGTATTACAATTTCATGATTCTCATGGATGTGTATTTAAGTTCTACTAGTCCTAACAGGTATGTTGGTTATGTAAAAGTACCAAGGAATGACTGTTACACTGTCACGGTTCATACAATGCGATTTTTGCCAGCATGCATCACGTAGGATGTGACCTTGCATGATTTTTATAGGACAATTGGAGAGGGATAAAAATAGTGTGAGCACATATTTTGTGGCCCTAAAAATGTAAGTAACAATACCATGTAGAGGAAAAAATAAAAAAAATAAAAGTTAATCTAGCACTTTTTGACGGTGATACTACAAAAATGAAGCTTTGTACGCATTGTGTAGGACACTTGGAAAACCCAAAAAATAAAATGACTATATATATGAGACCCTAGAAATACATAGAAAACTAACATGTAAATAAAGAATGAAAAAAAAATTTGGAGTTGGCCGCCACCCTACCTATTGGATGGACTGCAGCCCAGAATGGGTCTGTTTTGCTGGGTTTTTGATTGGTTGGCTTGAATGGTCATTTTCAAAGCTTGTTCAAACCTTGGTAGACACATTGTTACCTCTTTAGTTTAAGAGAAGAGTTTCAACCTTCGCTAATGAATTAATATTCGAGTGGAAATGGCTTATAACAGAGAGAGGGAGAGATAGAAAGATGGGTTCTTTTTGTATGCATCTATAGATACCAAATTTCCCCCATTTTTCCTTTCTCTCTTGAGACCTTGCAAACCAAAACATCTCGTGAAATGTGTATCTCTTTCCTCATCCATGTATTTCCACTCGTAAAACCACAATTAAAAAGCCTATAACCATATTATAGCACCCTAGAAACTAAAGTGGGTATTTATGGGTTGAAGAAGATATAGTTCTTAGAGTTGTTGGCGGGTTTTGTAAAGAGTTTATTAGAGATTGAAGAAGGATCTCATGGAGCTTAAATGGAGCACATATGGAGATTTCATGGAGAATGCATTTGGTAACCCCTTGAGGCCACCTTTGAAGGTGGCCAGTACTCGTCCTACATCAACTTTTCTATCACCATTTGGAGTCTTTACAGGTAGGAAAAAAACTAACCTTGACATAGGTTTTTGTTGTTAAATTTTAGAGTGCTTATTTACATATATTAGGCATAATATGTGTAGAATGTGAGTAAGTTTATATCTATGGGTTAATTACTTGCATTCCTATCATTTTGTATGAAATAGGTTTCAAAGAAGTGATTCCAAATGCGTTTTATAAGTGTAGAAATTTTAGACTGTATGCTTTAAACATTTTATGAAATAAAATGTGTTAAATGATGTTCTTGATGGAATATAACATGATTTTTTGAAAAGGAATGTATTAGGATTGATTAAGCCATTTTATGAAAATAAACTTTTTTTTTCCTATGTGAGATAATGGACTTAACTGAGGGGAAATGATCTTTCACTTTAATGGGTATTTTAAGGTGTGTTAAACTCATGTAGAAAGAAAAATGGGTTTAATGCGTAAATATGTGGAAAGTAAGGATTTTCCATAAGTTGTGGGTTAATTGTTAATAATTGAAATTAAAGGTTTCAAAGGTGTAAATTGTAGCAAAGTGGGTGTTAAGATGCAAAATCCTATAAATAAAATATATATTTTAAATGTCTAGAAAAAGGGACTTTAATGTGTGAAAGACTGTTATTTTATTTCTTAAAGATGTTAAAGTGATAAGTATGAAATTTGGTGTAAATGGCTAAAAGTGTTTAAGTATTAAGTTGAAAACTTAATAACCATTTTTGAGAAGTAACACTCGTTAAAGGATCAAATTCCATGTTTTGGTAAGAAAACAGTAAATTGTTAATTTAGTTAAAGTAAAACATTATTATGGAATAAAAATGTAGATGAATGTTATTACACTAGCTTGGGAGAAAATGAATTAAGTCCTAAAATGTGAATGATTTTTGGTATAAAATCAACGCGTGTGTGAATAAATGACTTAAAGAAGAAAGAAAGATTTTTACAAGTGTTAATGGAAAAATGGACGGTTAAGTCTGGGCTTTTTGCTTCGACCCATAAATGTGGATTATTGTGAACATTGGGATAATTTTGAACACATTGACAAGATAATGGAATATTCGGATGATGCCGACAAAAATAAGAAGGGCATGAGGTCCTTAGTGGTGAAAATCCCCAAAGTAAATTATCAGTAGCATATGGGGCTCAGTATTGGTCATGAGGAGCCCGGGAAACCATGATTATTGGATAAATCCCAAAGATAATGATGTAATTAGAAATATAATAAGAAACAAGTTATAAGATGACAATAACCTAACTTGTGTGAATGATTAATGTTTCGGTTAATGCAACGTGGATAAGTAAATTAAGAATAATAACTAATGTCCATAAAAAAGTGAAATGGTTAAGCAAGGTGACTTAATGGACAATTAAGATACCTAAGAAGGTTTAAACCCATAATAGCATTAGTGTGCATGTTGTATAAGGCTTTCAATGTTAATGAATATTTTCTAACATGATGTGTGCGTGTTGAAAGAAAGTCTTAGTTAATGATTAGGCAACTCTGGTGTGGGTCTTTGAACGTTCAGTAATAAACATTTTGAAAGTAAATGAAACTTTTTCCCAGCAATTTTAGATTGTTTAACTGTGTGAGTTAGTGGGAAGTATGCCAATTTTAAGCATAATTACACGAAATGACTATTTTCTAAAGATAAGGAGAATAAAGGGTTTTAAACAATGTTTTTGGAACAAAAACGATTTCATACATTAGAGCATCTTTTGACAAAAAGGCATATATGTAGATATATGTGTATTTTGACATGCATGTAGTTATAGCATGTCAGTATTCTTTCTGCGTTTAATTTCTATACTGCATTTAAATAAGTTCCCACTTAGCATTCAGTTCACTCCCTACTTTGTTACAGCAGGTTATATGTTGTCATGTATTTTGAGAGTGTTGTACATGTAAGTACTTAATTTGCATTTATGTTAGTACCTATGTTTACTTGGCCTTGGGGGCACTCCCATTGGGTCACATCACATAGTTTGATGAAAATTGGAATCATATGCTAAAAAGTGTAACGTTAAGTAGTAATAATAAACCTGGATTGGAAACTTTATTTAGGTTGTTCCATTGCACTTAAAAATCACTGCATGATCTAGATCGGGTTGATCCTTTATTAACCCTTAAATCCGAGTCAGGGAGTTACAACTTAGTATCAGAGTTTTAGATTCAATGTTCGTTTTAGGTGGGACATGATGAGGTCGGCAGTGGATATTTTGATGTCAATGTTGGTTTGGGTTGGTCACGTTGGATTAGTGATGGTTTTAATTCATATCCTGGACACTGAAGTCAAGGACATTAGAATGATGTGAAATTCTTTAGGGGATGGTAAATGGCTAAGTTACTGACCTTTCATGTTTCGCAATTTTTTTAATGTAGATGTGTTATTAAGCCATGGGTGTCTGTGTAAATCAATAGTGATAACACCATGGTCTTTTATGTGAGGTGTATTTTGTGGAAACTTTGATGATGAGAGTAGCTTGGTAGTAGTAGTAGTAGTAATGTCGAGTGCTGTTTATTGTGACCTAGCTATAAAGGTTATATATTTCATCTATGGAGGTTAGGTGATTGAGTGGCATCCATAAGTATTGATTATGTGGTCAGAACATATTGAAGACTTGGATTTAGTGTATCTTGATTATAATGTGGGTTTGGATAATCATGATGATTTGCAGTAACCTAGGCGTGAACCAAGAAAATGTTGGTTATTTAGTGTTAAGTACTATTATTGTGATGTTCTAGAATAGGACCTATTTTGGCGTCACTTGGGTGAGCCTCCTCTTAGGCGATACCCAACGTCTTGTGTACTAAAAAAACTCTGGTATTAATTTATACTCGTATCAAGGAATAAAATCCCTTGTAGCGTCTGTGGCGTTGGTCGGGATATTTATAGGCAATAACCGATGTCCTGTATCTTACCAAAACATATAAGCATTAGTTTGTGATTTGTCTAGTAAGTATGGTCATTGGATAGTGATATAAGTTAGTTATTATGGTTGAACACTAATTGAGGTTTAATAATGTGGTTTGATGAAATTGACTTCAGGTTAGTAATATGGATAGACATGTGAATCAGTATTGAAAATTCCTTGGAGGTGTATACTAAGGTTTAGCTACTGAGATGTGAATGTGATTGGTAGACGTTCCCTAGTAATAGTGAATTTAAGATTGTGTACCATATATTACGGTGACAATAATGTCTCTCCTTGCAGACGTTTGGGATTCCTTAGGATGTTAGGAATATAAACTTATAGTTGATATAACACGTAGTGACTAGAATTGATGCCTTGAGGTTGTGAGTTGGTGGTCGTGATCGGTTGTCATGTATGATAGAATTCTGCCATGATGACTCTTACACTAGAATGTGTATGTTGATTTTGGAGATGATTAAATTGGTTTATTTTCCATAAATCATCTCGAAGAATCCATGCTTCATTGAATTTTACATAGTGATGACATATCATTGATGATTGTAGTATGGTCAAGTCATGTTGACTTGTGGTAGTGCCTCAGAGCTAGTTCCATTGTTTGGTTTATGAGCGTATGTTATGATATGACCTTTGAGGTTAATGTCAAAAATAGGTTGATAAGTTCTAGATTATGCACCTGAGAGACTTAGAACATGATGATATTCATCATGGTTTAGGGATAATAGTTGGAATGTGGTGTTAGGCTTGATTATAGCACCTGTGTGTGCTACTGTATGGTTTTTCATGACTCTAATAAGGAAATCAATAGGTCTTAGGCATGGATAATGCTTGAAAGTTTGAGATTACATTATGATAGTTATGATTCAGGATCAGATAGGACATTACTAAGGGTAGTAGCAGTGTTTTGTGAGTCAAATGTTTAAAACAATGTGAGTGTCGTGTTTTACTTGATGAGAGTGATCTCGGAAGTCGAGGATAACTATCGCATGTTGGAATTACGGGAGACCTATAGGTATGATAGGTCAGTGGCTAATGGTAAGCGTTGAAAGAATGTAATTTCATTTGGTTTAGATGGTTATGCTTTCCAATGATGGAAAAGGTGGCATTAGTCTTAAGGAGGTAATCCAAGCGTTTTACTTTCCCAAAAAAATCAGTTCCGTACTTCGTTCATTCTGTAAGGATGGATGATTCATGGTTAAGACCCTTCAGGGTTAATAGATATAACTGGGGTATGGGTCAAGGCTAAGACTTGAGCAGATATCACTGAGAGTTATAGTTTTTAAGTGTATGTTATGGGTTCGTACTTCGTGAGGCACTGTTCGTTGTCGGAATTCGATCATTTTCTTTTAGGCATGGCCGTCGCCTGTTTCATTTCATCTTTTATGACTTCTTTGATCCTGATAATGGGAAGTCATTGTTTAGTTGTTATTCAGGTGTAGCGTTGAATAAGCTCAGTAGTGATGCGGGTGTGTCTGATGCATTACAATATATCAGTGCGCTCTTCTTCGGAAGCATCCCTATTCTAAACCAGTTTGTGTGTATGCATGGTCTCATGTTTGTTGAATGTAGTTTGCATGTGTTATTTGGTTGAATTATCTTAACATGTCTTATTAGTTAACCAATATAGTAAGTTATGGCTCCGTCATGTGTTCGAATGTTGTGACTTCAGAATATTGTGACAATCAGAATTTGACGAAACATTAGGTGCTAGTATTGCACTCAGTCAAAAGTTATGCGGTTTGAGGATGTAACCGATTGGCTATATTTGGGTTATGATACCTAGGATAAATCTAGTTTAGTGTGAGGATATCGTAAGAGATATCGATCGGGTAGACCAACAGGATCAGATGATCGTCTCATGAGTTCATTAGTGATAGTAGATATTTGGTGAGTATCGATCATCTAGAGGATTTATTTAGATGGGTATGTTAGGCATGCTTGAGAATTAAAAATAAGACCTTAGGGTTCATCGTGATTAGGTTATCAATGGTGATAAATGAAAATGAAATATTTGGATTTAGACCATAATGTTTAGGATGCCCTAGGATTGGAAGTTGGTTATAGGTAACGGGATTCTAAGGTTATGATGCATTAATTTCGAGGATGAAATTTTCTAATGAGGGAAGAATGAAATACCCAAACCTAAAAAAGTATTTGATGATAATCTAAGTATTTTATTCAAAGGAAATTTTTAGGAATAAATATATAAGGGAATTACGCCAAATGTCACGAAAAGTAACGCATTATGAAAAGTAATTAAAGAGAAAAATACCCACGTTGCATGGTTCTCATGGATGCGTATTTAAGTTACAATATTCCTAGTAAGTATGTTGGTTAAGTTTATACGTATTTAAGTTACAATATTCCAAGAAAATGTTTGGTTAAGTTTGATGGTTCTCATGGAGTGATTGTGACACGGTCATGGTTAATATAACACGATTTTACAAACTTGCACGACTTTTATAGGTTAATTGGATAGGGATAAAAATAGTGTGGCCACATATTTGGTACCCTAAAAATATAAATAAAATACCATATAGAGAAAAAATTAAAAAAAAAATAAAGGCCAATCTAGCACTTTTTAATGGTATGCGACGCTGCGAAAACGCAACTTTATACGCATTGTGTACGACACTTGGAAGACCCAAAAAATAAATTACTATATGAGACCCTAAAATACCTAAAATAATACTATGTAAAGAAAAAATGAAAAAATAATATTTTTTTTGGAGTTGCCCCCCCCCCCCCCCCCCCCCCCCCCCACCCCCATACACTGCCTGTTGGACGGACAAAATCCCTTAATGGGTATGTTTTGGTTGGATCTTGATTGGTTGGCTTGATTGGCCATTTTCAAAGCATGTTCAATCCTTGGTAGACATATTTTTAACTATTTAGTATAAGAGAAGATTTGCAACCTTGGCTAATGAACTAATACGAGTGTGGAAATTTCTTATAAGAGAGAAAAAAGATGGGTTCCTTTTGTGTTCATCTAGATATACCAAATTTTCCCCATTGTTACTCCCTCTCTTGAGACCTTGCAAACCACAACACTTTCTCAAATTCAAATCTCTATCTTCACTCACTTATTTCCACCCCTAAAACCACAATTAAGAAGTCTATAACAATCATATAGCACCATAGAAATCAAAGTGGGTATTATTTGGATGAAGAAGATGAAGTTATGGGATTTGTTGGAGGGTTTTGTAGAGTGTTTCTAAGAGCTTGAAAAAAGATCCCGTGGAGCTTAAATGGT
This sequence comes from Sambucus nigra, assembly GCA_949130495.1. NCBI lineage: Eukaryota > Viridiplantae > Streptophyta > Magnoliopsida > Dipsacales > Adoxaceae > Sambucus > Sambucus nigra. The sequence goes on from OX422207.1 coordinate 416,718,205, forward strand.
GCACATATGGATCTTTCATGGAGGATGCATTTGGTAATCCCTTGAATCCACCATTGAAGGTGGGGGTTACTCCTATTACACCAACTTTTCTACCACAATTTGGGTCTTTAGAGGTGGGAAGAAACTAACCTTGACATAGGTTTATTTTTTGTTCAATTTCAGTGTTCTTATTTACATATATTATGCTTAATATTTGTGGAATATGAGTTAGTTTTCATCTATGGTTTAGTTAGTTGCATTCCTATCATTTTGTATGAAAATGGGTTTTAAAGAACTGATTTCAAATGGATTTTAAAAGTGGAAAATTTTCAGAATATATGCTTTAAACATTAAAATGTCTTAAATAATGCTCATGATGGAAGATAACATGATTTTATGAAAAGGAAAGTCTTAGGCTTGATTAATCCATTTTATGAAAATAAAGTACGTTTTCCTATGTGAGATAATGGAGTTAAATGATGGGACATGAGCATTCACTTTAATTGGTATTTTAAGTTGTGTTAAACTCATGTACAAAGTAAAATGGGTTTAATATGTAAATATGTGAAAAGTAAGGATTTTTCATACGTTCTGGGTTAAAAGTTAATAATGAAAGTTAAAGGTTTTAAATGCGTAAATAGTAGTAAAATGGGTGTTAAGATGTAATATCCAATAAATAAAGTGTTTATTTCAAAGTTCTATAAAATGGGACTTTAATAAGTGAAAGGGTGTTATTTTATATGTTAAAGTGATAAGTATGAAATTTGGGTAAGGTTTGATAATGAGCAAGTGTTGTAAATATCTAAAAGTGTTTAGGTATTAAGATGGAAATTTAATAATCATTTTTTAGAAGTAGCACTCGTTAAAGGACCAAATTACGAGTTTTGGTAAATAAAGGATAAATTGGTAGTTTACTTGAAGTGGAATATTTTTATGGAATAAAAATATAGATGAATATTTTTACACTATTTTGGGTGAAAGTGAAATAAGTCCTAAAGTACGAATGGTTTTTTGTATAAATATCAACATGTGTGTGAATATTTTCATGTTATTCACTTTTAGACTATTATTTACCTTAGCCATCCTTACAAAAAACAAAATCATATATATTTACATATAACAGAATTTTATCCTTTTAAAATGAACTTCACATTTTTCTCTTTAGCAATGTAGCACATAGATAAATGACTATATGTCCCATAATCAGGACAATTACTCAACCAAGTTTAATGATCAATAGCACAAATTAATTATATTTCATTCCCCACTTTATCTTTGCACAACATGAATTAATTAACCATAATAAAACATCATTATGCATTATATTAAAATTTATTATGCTTCCCCCATAATTTCCAACTCCTAACTAAATTACACTTCATCACAGGATGTCTCATAAATCAAGTCCAAAATAAGGAACCCTACAAGATACTACTTTCTAGCCTAGTTAGTCGTCTGGATCAAAGGAGTGATAAGCGTTTTGTGCCCCCATAAGAACTAACTCAAAAAATCCATTGTACGCATAAATATTTAATATTGTATTCTTGTACCACTATCATCTTGCTAATTACTTTACAAATAATAATTAAATATTCATTTCTACAATTGTATATCTAGCTTCAACGTCTCATTATAGATCTAATATTTCCCCTACATTGAGTAAATCTCTTTATGAAGCGTGTCGCCATAATATTATATTCATTTCCATTATCATTTCTCTAGGAGGGTCATGTAACTAGGGTCTAAGTAGAAGTAAAACGAGTGAGGCATGACCCACTCCAATGGACTCTCTCCCAGGTCTTTGAAGTTTTAAGAGAAGCTCGAATAGAAAACCTTCCTCTTCTAGTTTATTTTTGAAATAGAAAACTTCACAATAAATAATGATATATGGGGGAGAGATATCTCCTGAAAATAATGTCTATAATGATGGGATTGAAAAGGTAAGCGCATCGACCCTTATAGAGAAAGAGCAGGGAGAGAATACTAGTTCTAGCGATATTTTAGTAGAGTAACACTAGAAAGTAATTCTTATGTCTTGTCTTGACCTTACCAAATGGTCCTATTTATGGGTGTATACTAGGTCTGACTTGGGCCTTTTGGGTGCCAACAACGAGAGGGAATTTAGGGATAAGGTATACAACGTACCTTTTGTCCATATCTGTCTCTTAATCGCATGTCCCCTCTGACATGAGATACTTTGTGACTACCAAAGTCAACAAGAAAATGTGTCGCCTAATGATTACAAAATATTTGATTTCGTAAGTATCATTTCAAACGATAACTTATTGTACAAATGTTTTGATAAACTTGAGAGTGTCCTTGAGAGCCACCCTATCTAAACTACATTTCATAAAAGTGTTTTTCCTCATGAGAAGCCTCTAGGCTCCTGACTTCATTATTCTAAGTGTGGGTTGTGTGATTGCTTGAGTGACTTTTAGAGTCCCTTTACCAGTATTCTCTCTATCTTAAAGTGTCAAGTGATTGAGCTTGATCAACGAACCTTGTCTCTCAACCGCCAAACCAAAACACCTAGGAGATCCTAACTTCCCTGCTTGATCCCTACTTGCTCAACTAAGGACACATGTAAAATAAAAATAATCATTAGTACTTTATTAATTTATGAGTATTAATCTTGGGGATGGGTCCACTCATGGTGGACCCCCTCTCCTTGAGTAATTTTTTATAAAGTCAATCTTGGGCAGAGGGACCACTCAAGGTGAGTCCCCTCACCCTTGGTCAATTTCTATAGAATCTCTCTTGGGCGGCGGGGCCACTCAAAGTGGACCCCCTCGCCCTGAGTCATCTTTAATGATGTCAATCTTGGGGCATTGGGAGGCACTCGGAGTGGACCCCCTTACCCTAGGCTATTTTCTATAGTGAGTCAACCTTGGGGAAGTATGATCCACTCGAAGTGAACTCCCTCTCCCTAGGCTATTTTATGTAGAATCAAACTTGGGCAGAGGAACTGCTCAAGGTGAGTCCCCTTGCCCTGGGACTATTTTAAGAAATATCAATCTTGGTAAGAGGGGCCATTAAGGGTGAGTCCCCTCTCCTTGGGACTTTCTTCTATGGCATGTTAATCATGGGTAGTGGGGCCACTTTAAGTGGACCCCCTCACCCCAGTCTTCTAAATTTCATTTAGTGAGTGAACACCCCTCTACATTAGTCCACTCGTGCAAAGTCTTTTATGTTATTAAGACCAAAGGACTATGGACAAAATAATTTATTCTTCTTGGAATTTCAAATGTTCACTATTGCCTTCATCATTTTTCTTGGGCCATTAAATGGTCTTATCACTTCAGCCTCCTTTTATTATCTCGAGGAGATGCGTGTCAATCTAGGAATAGGCATCCCATCATTTGGGTAATTATTAGTCTATCTTTTGTCCGCCTAAACGAGTGGGTACTTTCTACTATAAAAAGTTCTTTTAAATTTAAAATTAAATTTTTACCTTCACCATGTCAAACTCCTTTGAGATATAGAGAGAGAAGTAAAAAAACTACCATAGTCATTTTCAGTGTACAACATTCAAACAAAATTTTAATGGCCTTTTCCTCCAAAACTGCCTCTTATGTCATCAATACCACCACCATCGAGTGGATGGTAGGTTCTTTTCCCATCTCTGTGACACTATCCACTGTTTTGACCACTGGTGTTACCACCATGGCCATGTCGATTGTCAGCACTGTTTTCAACACCATTATGGTTCTTCTTTAGGGGTTTACTCATCTACGTCCACCCTCTCCAAGTCACATAAGGATTTCTTGGCCAAATGCTCAATGAGGTACTTTTTTTAGTACAGTTTAGCCCCTTACTTTAGGGAGAATGACACTTTCATGACCTCACTGACCCATTTCGAATAGGACTTCATTACTAAGATAGTCGAGCAACCCAAAGTGGGAATAAGTGATTCCCCTGACCTTCCAATCGTTTTGCCTAATAGCATTCTTATAGTTATAGTGGATATGAGTGATTTTCCACACTCCTATATCAATCTCAGTGTTTGCAGAGGTGACCCGGAAGAGTGGGACCTCTGGGTAAATCATATCCTTGCCACCCCCTCAAACAAGGATGTCATCGAGGGGCTTGGGCTCACCAGGTCCTATAAGTTTCTTTTCTCGTATAAAATGCTAAGTGGATGATATTATAAATTTAAAACATGCTTTGATTTTTAGTATGAATTCACAAGAGAGTATATATAGAGCAACGAATAAAAGTTAACGAAGAATAATAGAACTTTATTCATTATTAAAATAGTATACATTGGGTAGTACCACCGCAGGGGTAAATTACATATATTTGACATGGACTATAAAGTAAAAAATAAAAAAGTGTTATTTCTTGCCCCTATCTATCTTATTCTCTGCCCACACAGTCACGTGTGCAAACAAGTGATCGGTATATATCTTTAAAGGGTAAGAGATATTATCCTCTTTCTCATGCTTCATCTGAAGAAAATAGTAATTAGCACAAATATGCTAAGCATGCTTTACCATTTCTATAACAAGTATATGTATAGATGAGAGTTGGAGTGTGTATAGAATTAAGTGCTTTTATAGAAACAATAAAGAATTAAAGATGATAATCATATACTAGTTAGTTTATTAACAGTTACATAAAGAAAATAAAGTATCTTTTAACTAATCATCCAATACTTACTAGCTCACTAAGGGGTACATAAATAATTAATCCATTAGTAAAACCGAATAACAAGTAATTCAAAACCTTTGGATACTAACTAGTTAAGCACACAATTAAAGTGGCACTCATATATATTTAGCAATAAAGCTGGCACTCAACATCGGAGACAATAGGATATGTAGAAAAGTTCCATGGTATAATATTGCAATCTACCCTCTAGTTATTACTAATGCTTTTAAAAAAAATAATGCACAATGGTTCAAGGTGAACTGAATCGTCACAACGAATTATTATGATATCAATTACTAGGTGATAAGGGTTTAATTTTATTTGAATGATCATAAGTAAACCTATCAATTAATATAATAACATATTAGTATGGTAATTTCTACACATAATTGGAGTCAAGTTTCTATCATTGAATAATATCAATAGCAGTTACCAGATATGCAAAGTTTACTATTGAAGATCTTATGGGTCAAAAGAGGATATCAGGAGGAGATGGTACTTGATTCCATGTATACAATATTTGGGTATATAAGTATTTGTTGGAATTAGGGTTAGGTTGGTCAGTTTATACAAAAAAGTGTATCTTTTAAAGTTTTGGGGGTTTAATTGAAAATAATTAGGAACTTTAAAATCTTAGATTTAAGGTTATATTTGAACTTTAATGTAAAGACTCTTGGTCTTAAAATATTTTAAAGTATTTATAGACAAAGTTTGGGGTTTAAATTAATAAGTTAAAAAAGTCAGGATGGATTAAATTATAATTTAGGAAAAATATTTCAAAGTTAAAATCTCACTTTTCCATAACTTGGGCTAGGCTTAACCAAACATGGCCTTACCTTATACCATTTCGAACAGCAAATAAAATAAAAATATTGGAAAAAAATTCAGAAATTTCTGATTAGCCACATGCCCTCACGCGCATGGTCAAAGGTTCTTATTAAAAACTTCATCTTCAGCCTCTCAATGGTTGACTTTAGGGTTTCTGAGTTTTGACTTTGAATATCTCCTTCATTTCTACACCATTTGAGATGCTTAACAAACATAAACTAAAATTTCATAAGGAATCCAAATATATAGCTTTTGTGGATTGAGATGCAGTATATTGTGAGTCTTATAACTATGTGTTTTGCCAAAATCTTGGCCTTACATTCGTGGGTTTCAAGAATATGGCAAGGAGCCTTATGAACCTAGGTTGGTTTCTACTATGTTAAAGAGTAGTTTGGTTTTGATTTTAAGGTTTGAGATGGATTACACAAGAATTTAAGAATTTCAGTTTTCTGGTTCTGACTAACTGAAGCTTATTACGCAAATTCATGGGTCTTGATCATTAGACTCGAGTTCCTAAGGTTCTGGTGAAGGTATTCATAGTTTTAAATTAGATCTTTAAGCCTTATATCGAAATTCTCTATTAAAGCTCAAGATTTAATGGTGTAATTTCATGTATTTTTTCTATTTTACCCTATTTTACACGTAAAAGCTTTAATAGTACGATTTCTTTAAGCATAATAATTGCATAGAAATCGATTGACACTTAAAGAACTAAATATAATGTGTGAAATCATAGTGTACTTGTTTGGAGTGAATTTTTGAGTTTTTAGAACTGTTGCTGAGGTGAGTTTAAACTGATGAAATCATTGGGTATTTATAGTGTATGATCAGGAGAGTTCATTGGTTGACTTAGATGGTGGATTTGAACTAAATATAAGGAGTTTTTGAACTTGGTTAGTGCACCTCTCATGTGTGCATGGTGTACACATGTAATCTTTATCTTCTAGTGCTGATGTGTTGCCTATGTGGATGGGGGTAATGTAAAAATATTCAAACTTTGGTTTTTGTTCCTTATTGGGTAAAATATTAAGGTATATAGCCTTAAAATTCTAGGTATAAAGAAGGTTTAGGGGTATTTTTGTAATTTTAAAAAGTTCAAGGGTTCAAATTGTAATTTTATGTTAGTTGAAGTCTTGAGGATTAATTTGATATAAATTTGAGGTTTAGGGGTTAAGTATAAGGCAAGTCATGTTTGTTTGAAATATTCAGGGGCTAGTTATAATTATTAAAACTTCAGGGTGTCTAGGTTAATTCAGTAATGTTGGAGGGCATCAAGGATGGTTTCATTTTTCTTGAGGAAACTTTTGAATTTGAATACTTTATGAGGATTGAAATAATGAATATATGTGATTTGAGTCGATTGATAGATTTGATTTGAAAGTCTGGTTATTACAAGATATATGCATAACAATAGTATCCTTATGTCCTAAATAACGTTTCATTAACTTAATCATATTATATCAACTTCTCATAATTTTAGGTACACTTTATATCTTAAAGATTACTATGATGCAGTATTAACTTATCACTTAATTTGTCCTATTGACTTTAAATGCATTATTTTTTACATACTTGTACACCACTACTTCTTTACCACCTTTATCATTATTTAGAAACATTTCCATTTAACAGTTGACTTAGTATGTGAGGGATATATGTATTAAAAATCTATAAGTTATTATAACTATCTTCGAACGTCTTCAAGTCCCAAATAATCAAATATAGTTATCTCATTTTATGTGAGTCGTCCCAATGTTCATGAAGATATTCATGAAGTATATATTATATTAAGAAGAATTTAACTTATTTTTTTTATTAGATCTCGTCGTCCCTTTACCAATCATATTTTAATTTCCCAAGTCTCAATTAAAATTTTCTTATCACCCTCGTTCTAATAATACATAACACTAATAATATTAACCTCCATAAATTTACGAAAATCCTATGACACTAAGCGCATCTCAATGATACCTAAAGCTTCACAACATCATAACCACCATTTCTTTATTTTAAATTTGATATATATATATATATATATATTTGTTTTCTATGGTATTTCCATCCCAAAATTTTAATAACACTATGTTTGTATCCAACCGTACATTTTCTTATCATTTCCCAACGGTGTTATATAAATTCTAATGTTTCTTACAAATTTTCAAAAATATATATATCCACCAAATTTTAGTTATTACCGTCAAAGTTCCAAATCAACAATTTTAATTTCGAATTCAAACTTCCAATTTCAACAAATTTCATTCAACGATATGAATATAAATTAACGCAAAACTTTATTTTCACAATTTTGAATCAAAAATTCCAATTTCTTATTGTAATCCCAAACTCATTCATTTTCATTATGATTCCAAATTAGAAATTTTAATTCCCAATCTTAATTCTAACTGCATCAATTTCATTCAATAATATAAATACGAATAGTTATATTCTTCTCCCACTAATTAGGTTTCTAATCCTTTTTAATTTCAATCCATATAGAATTTAGGCAATAGTTAACACATGTAATAGGTAAGGCGAAGAGTATAAGTAAACTTGGCTTAAAGTGTTGAAGTAATGGAGATGTGATTCTTGAAACTATGTTAGAAGTCTCATTTCTTCTTCCTCTTCTTCATTTATTTATTATTATTATTATTAATCCCATTAACTCATGGAGGTTTCCTTATCCTTATTTTACCTTTTGTTTCATCTTTTTATTCAATATCATATTGCCCATTTCCTCCTCTTCTTTATAAAATCCTCAAGATAATTGTAACAACCCAGAATTTTGAGTGACTATTTTATATTATTTTGCCTGATGGGCTAATTTTATAAAATAGAGGAAGTTGGAGTAAATATTATTTCCCGTGATATTAAGGGATAATATTTACCATGTTTTGCCTATTTACTGTTATGAGAAGGTAAATAGTGTTATGTTGTGTTTTATTGCGTCGTTGTATTTTAAACGAAGGTTAAGTTGGAGTATAATGAATAAATTAAAATGAATTTGGAACACAAAAATATTATATGTTACTCCGAATGCCAAAATAGGGGGTGCGGTTAGTTTTGGAATAGTTGAGATAGTCAAAATAAGTGCCAAGTTGTATTTTTGAGTTTCGGGCACTTTTGACCGGTTATGACTCAACTATGTAGTTACGAGTCATTTTAATGGTGTATTAACATTTAAAAGAGGAGAATTTATGTTTTAATCCCGGTTAAGTCTCCCAAACCCTTTTATCCCTTATCTTATGTTATTAGCCAAGAGAGAGAGAGAGAGAGAGAGAGAGAGAGAGAGAGAGCTTGGGAGAAATGGGAGAAAAGAGAGAAAAATGGAAGATTGGAGTTGGAATCCGTTGCTACCGGAAGAGAATCCGAGACTACAAACTTGAGGCAACTTTCTTACTTGCTAGATCATGATTTAATGTGATAAATTGCATGTATAGTTAGTTTTTGGAGATTTAAACCATAAATGGATTTTTGAGGATTTTGGTGTTTAAACCCTTAATCTTGTAGATTACTTTGATTTGAGTTGGGAAAATTAGTTAGTTGAAGTGTAGGAATGATTTGGTAGAATTGGTTGTTGTTGATGTTGAAGAAAATGGAAGATTTGGGATTTTGGGATTTTGGGGTTCATACAACCCGTAGCCCAAATTTGGCAATTCTGCAAGGCCAAATTTGTTCGCCCTCTAAGAGAATCGATTCGGATATAGGGAAGGACACAGGTCTGGTTAAAATAAATCGATTCGGGTTGGGGCCGAATCGATTTGGGTTGGGGCCGAATCAATTCAACTGAGACAGAATATTGGTTTTACTCACCAAATCGATTCGCTTTTGGGCGAATCGATTAGGCCCTAGGCGAATCGATTCGGATGCTCTATTTTTGAGAGATTTTTATAGTTTTACTTTTTCCCTTTCTTTTAGGTTCGAGTTTTAGGAACCTTCCTTTGGGAAGTAATGAAGAGTTTTAGAGGTTTATGTTGGGTAGACAATTGTCCTAGGCTAACATGGGGATATTGGGCTTATCCTAGGGTTAGTTTATCGAGGTTAATGTTTTGTTTGATATAGGAAGTTAACCTAAAATGTATAGAAGATGAAAATAATGAGACTTTGGGGAGACTATTATTGAGGGAGACTCATCTTGATGATTTATGGTATTGCTTTGGACTCTTGGAGACTAGCGTGAGGATACTGGCACTTCGGGTCTTAGGTCATTAATAAAATATGACTTTAAGAATAAGAAATGCATATTCTGAAATTGGTATTTAATCATTGAGAATAAATGATTTTTGAGAATGAACAATGTGAATGTTTTTAAATGGAAAAAGAAATGATTTTCCTAAATGATAATTTACGTAAACACGCCTCTCTAAAACTTTATCATAAGGGAAGTTGCGCACGTGAGGTGAAGTCCCCTGGCTAATGAATGCAGGGTGAATATAGTCCTCGGCCATATGATCGGTTATTGTATTTTTATTTTGCGCTAGTGGGGTAATTTCGGGTGTGGTTATGACTCACTCGCATGTATATGGACGCTTCCCGACGTCTCGCGTTGTAGGATTCCAGGTTGTCTTATTTGATAGGCCCTGGAAGATGATAGCCATTTAGGGGCGCGCACAGTGGGGAAACCCGGACGGGCGGTCTTAGAAACGTTATATGATATGAAATATAACTATTCTTAATAATGTGGGACATTATTGATGTTAAAGCATTTTATGATAATAAAATGGCTTTAAATACATTTCCTGGATGCAAGAAGGAAAATTGAGAAGTTGTGATATGTAAAAGCATTTTATGATAATAAAATGGCTTTAAATACATTTCCTGGATGCAAGAAGGGAAATTGAGAAGTTATGATATGTAAAAGCATTTTATGATAATAAAACTTGCTTTAAATATATTTCCTGGATGGAAGAAGGGAAATAGAAAGTTATGAAATAATATTGAATTGGTAAACATTTTGTAAAATGAATTGCCATATATGTATTTCCCAACGAAAAATAGGAACTGTGCATGTAGAATTGTGAATAGTTGGTTTGATGTCTCCTTGAGTATATGTAGATGAGTTCTCCCATGCTTATATGATCATTGATAATTAGGATTAATATTGCACTCGTTTGTGCTTCAAGATTGAGAGGTGAGGAACTTTATGATATAATTGCGAGAGATAGTTACGCTCATAACTGTCATGCATTTTAGTCATATGGTAATCATATCAAGCCGGGCCATGACCCGTTTATGTTCCTTTGTTTTGAATGAACTCCTTGTCCGTTCAGGTGCTCCTCCGCAAGGACGCACATATTAACCTTTCCATTCCAGTTGTCTTGGAGCTATAGCATTTTGCAGATGTTGTAGGATATTTGTCATAGACGCTTTTATCTTTTGTAATCTTGTTATGATTAGTTTATTTATTCGGGCATGTTGCCATGTTTTGTACGCATTTATTATAATGTGATATTTAATTGTATACTCGGTGTAACTTGTTTGTATTAGTCTGTTAACCGACAGCTTATTCGGTTATTTCTTTATGCATTTTGGTTGATTTTTGGTATCCACCGTTTTTGCAAGTTGGATTGTCTAAGTGTTTTTCTTTTAACTTACAAAATTTAAATTGACAGTCCGTTTTCTAAAATAATTGGTGGTTATCTCGTACTACTATTTTAGCGACAGTGATGCTAAGGATGGACCATCTATGATTCCTATAATTATTAGAGTATCGGGCTGGCCACCTCTTATTTTAGTAGGTGGGTTGTCACAGATTGTATCAGAGCATCAGGTTCTAGGGTCCTTAGGAATCTATGCAGATGTATTACTCCTTCAGCGTTACTTTTGATTTGATATAGAGCCTTAGGATAAAGAACGTTGATTTCTCTTGTGAAATTTCGTTCTCTTTCCATGATGTGAGAACCCATAAAATCTTTTGCGCGTTCATGTGAGATTCGTAGGGCGACTAAAGAAGGGCGTCAGGGAAAGCCGTTATGAAGGCGTCATGAGACGGTATTACTAAGAACTGTAAGCTGTAGTCGGGGATGAGGGCCGCTTTGGAGGTCGCTCCCTTTGTAGCATTATCTTATATTGCTACCACGACTACTAAGTACAGTAGATATAGTTTTCCAAGTACCTCTAGAAGTAGAGAGTGGTACTAAGTTTGTAATTCCAAGCGACGTCAACTTGAAGTTGAAAAGTCCTTGATAAGTACCCCATGTTGAAGTTGAGTCAGATGGAGGAAGTATAATCTCATTCGGTGGAAGTATAAGGCCCAGGATCTTTGGCCTAGAGAGGGGTATAGAAGTGCCCAGATGTGAAGAATGGAAGAAAATCTTTCACCCGTTGGAGTAATGTTGAAATGGCGGGAAAGGTAGTCGCCATATTTGGTGGAGCAGGAAGGTTTTTCTTATAGAGAAACCCGATAGATATTTTCAATGACGAGTTTCTCTAGGAAATTAGGAATGATGATAAAGTAGATTCTTAAGCATTCACATGAGGTTCGGTCAGAGGCCGACCGTGAATAAAGAGTTACATGGTTAAGGAAACCATGCACCGAAATAAAGTAGGTACAAGGAAGAAAGAGCCTTTTAGTGGAATGATAGGCTCACGAATAAGTGTTGCCAACACTTATGGAGAAGTAGTGTTCATGAAACCCCATTGGTGGACATCCACCTGGGGAAGAATCATTGAACTAAGGAAGGGGAGTCCGGTAGCATGTTCTCTTGTGTTGAGAAAGTTAAGGGAACTACGCGGGTAATTGCCAGGTAGCTAGAGATGGAGAAACGGTTCTGACGTCGAATGTAGAACCACGCATTTTGATCTTGTCGATTGGAGAATAAGGTCAAGAATAGAATGCCTACTTGAGGCATTATGGAAGTAGTTTGGTTCGGTTAAGACTAGAGTACAGTGTCTGAGAACCATTGGTAGTGGCCAAAGAAATTGGCAAGAATGTTGGCGGGAGTTCCACCTTAGTTAAGGGTGGGGCATTTTGTATGATAAGATGGAGTAGTGTGGTATTAACCCTAGATTCGGGTGTGTAATTTGAGCTTATGTTAGTATCGATGTTATTATAGAGAGTGTATCTATATGACTTCCGTGGTAGGGAGGTTCTATATTATTTTTCTTCACTCGTTATAAAGCGAGTGTTGGTAATTTAAAAGTATATGTGTGGTATGTCCTAGTCATATTATATGTGTTATACGAGTGGAAATATTCTTGGTTTGGTTGGAGAGATAGCAAGAAAATAAATTGCGAGGCTATCCTACTTCTAGTTTCAAAGCGGAACTAGTTATTCTATGATATCTCACCTGGATACAGGATTGAGACTTCATGGAGGTAGTTTTAAGTATGCGAGAAATTTTCATTATTTTTTTGTTTTGTTTGTTGTCTGTTTGCCTTGTTTGTATGATGTTGCCTTATCTCCACGACCAACAAAGTTAAGTAGTAATGTATACGAGGGGTTCCTTGTTTGGATTTCGCTTTGCGAGACGCTCCACGCATGAACCTTAACGACGTTGGGAGTGGAGAGATGTTGCATTTTTTTTTCTTTCTTTCTTTTTTTGTTGTTAGAATGCTGGGTTGGAAGGTTTAGCCGAGAATCACGTGATTAAGAGATTAAAGGGCTATTAAAGTTCGATATAGAAGCACTGTAAATAGTTCTCTCCTCTGATCGATGTGAGGGAGACTAAGATGAGAAAGTTGGATTGAGACTTATGGTTATTCCTTGATGAGAAGGCCATTTAAAAAGATGTATGTATATTGAGATAAAGCATTTGTAGCATCTTACAGAAAGTAAATGCCTGATTAGTTAAATTTTCTATTATTTCAAATGGTAGGACATAGAAGTAGAAGCGCATTAGTAGGGTTACGAGCTAGAATTTTTGCGGTACCGATCATGTGTCTTAGATTGTTACATCTTGATGACCGACGATGCAAGGTAGTAGTGTAATGGGAGGGTTCCTTGTTTGGATTTCGCTTTGGCGAGACGTCCCACGCATGAAACCGATCGAATGTCAAAAGTTGAGAAAGGTCTTGGGCACTAGGGATCTAATTAGCATTATATTTATACGACTTGAATAGGATGTAAATCGACCTTAGGATTATTAGGACGTAAGGCCCTTAGGGAGTGTGACGCTGTTTTAGGAAGGCTGTAGGGAGTTGACCACGAGTAGGTTTGAGGGTTAACTCTAAGGGGGATTAAGTCCCTAGAAACAAGGAGTATAGGATATCGAGTAATTTGGATTGCTAGGCCAAGGTGAGGCCTCTCTTAGAAAGAACGTTACGTCGGTAACTTAGTTTTTGGGGAGTCAAAAGGATGAGCTGACTTTTACTCCTGCACTCGTCTTGTTAAGATCGAGAGTGGATTTAATGAACGAGACTCTGCCAGGAACGGGAAGTATTAATACTAGAGCATGGACCCATTGTTTATGTGTCTCACAAACTTAGACCTTGTGAGAAGTATTATCCCACCCTTGAGTTAAAGTTCATGGCGGTAGTATTTTCCTTAAAAAAATAGAGGCACTACTTTCTGGGCAGGAAATTTGGTCTTTTCATGAGCAACAAGTTGTTGCAATATGATGTTGGGGTGGTAGAGTTGGTGTTTAAAGTTCATAAAGGACTGTCGATTAGATATTTATTATCACCAAGGGAACGCGAGATTAGTGAAGGGGTGGAAAGCCAAGTGGAACGATCTTAACCGAGAGGATGCTGTAGCAAGAGCATTCATGTCCGCGATCGACCATTTCACCTACTAGTGTGAAGAGAGTAGTGTGGAACGAGGAAGGGTATATCCATGGACATTTTCATCGAATTACAGGTATCACAATGGTCATGATTCTAATTAAGAAAACTCTGGATCATTTGACCAAATCGCTGCTTTTCCAATCGATATGGGCGGACTATTTGCAGAAGAGTATGCCCAGCTCTTTATGATGAAGTGTGGGACTGTATGAGGTGCCTAAAAAAATAGTATTGGACCGAGACTAGAGTTTCGTGTCAAACTATTGGTAAAGTTTCTAGGAAGAAATGGGAACCAAGTGAAGTTGGGTATAACCTACCACCCGTAGTGGTTGAATGTATGGAGGAAGTTAACCTAATGCCAAAAGGCATACCTCGAATGTATGTGTTGACTAAAAGAAAGGATGGGAGAAGTAGCTTTTATGAATCGAATTTCTGTACAATAATTCGAATCGTTTTTCTAAAGATGGCATCGTCTGTGGCCTGGTGTAGTCGGCTGAGTAATTCGCCTGCTCGTTGGATGGAATCATCGGACAATAAGTTCCTTGGACTTGGAGTGGTCCAGGAATATTTCTTTAATGATTGGGCTCTTTGAGCCGCATACTTTTAAAGGATACGCCAATGCGAATAGAAGTTAAGTAGTTTTTGGGTTAAGCAATTGAGTTTTAGTGCAGTTACTCCCTAGGAAGGGTATAACATAATTCAGGAAAATGGTAACTTACGCCGAGCTCTGTAGGCATTTTCTTCCATAGTAGAAAGGTAGGGTTTCTAGTTCATGCGTAACAACCGGATGTAAGTTTAGATCGAGAAGTGCGGACTAAGATCGATTGTGGTGACCTTAGTCCAAGTCCAATGGGGACATCTCCATGCCAAGAAAATTTTAGAGATGAAAGAACGATAGTTTAGAAAGTACACCCTTAATGTGGTTATATAGTACGCCTGAATTTTGAGGGCAAAATTCCCTTATAAGGGGGGGGGGGGGAGGGAGAGTGTAACAACCCAGACTTTTGAGCAACTATTTTATATTATTTTTCCTGATGGGCTAATTTTATAAAATAGAGGAAGTTGGATCAAATATTATTTCCCGTGATATTAAGGGATAGTATTACCATGTTTTGCCTATTTACTGTTATGAGAAGGTAAATAGCGTTATGTTGTGTTTTATTGCGTCGTTGTATTATAAATGACGGTTATGACTTATATGTAAGTTGGAGTATAATTAATAAATTAAAATGAATTTGGAACACAAAAATATTATATGTTACTCCGAATGCCAAAATAGGGGGGGCGGTTAGTTTTGGAATAGTCGAGATAGTCAAAATAAGTGCCAAGTTGTATTTTTGAGTTCCGGGCACTTTTGACCGGTTATGACTCAATTATGTAGTTACGAGTCATTTTAATTGTGTATTAACATTTAAAAGAGGGGAATTTATGTTTTAAGCCTGGTTAAGTCTCCCAAACCCTTTTATCCCTTATCTTATGTTATGAGCCAAGAGAGAGAGGGAGAGAGAGAGAGAGAGAGAGAGAGAGAGAGAGAGAGAGAGCTTGGGAGAAATGGGAGAAAAGAGAGAAAAATGGAAGATTGGAGCTAAAATCCGTTGCTACCGGAAGAGAATCCGAGACTCCAAACTTGGGGGAAGTTTCTTACTTGCTAGATCATGATTTATTGTGATAAATTGCATGTATAGTTAGTTTTTGGAGATTTAAACCATAAATGGATTTTTGAGGATTTTGTTGTTTAAACCCTTAATCTTGTAGATTAATTTGATTTGAGTTGGGAAAATTAGTTAGTTGAAGTGTAGGAATGATTCGGTAGAATTAGTTGTTGTTGATGTTGAAGAAAATGGAAGATTGGGGATTTCGGGATTTTAGGGTTCATACAACCCGTAGCCCAAATTGGGCAATTCTACAGGGCCGAATAGATTCGTCCTCTAAGCGAATAAATTCGGATATAGGGAAGGACACAGGTCTGGGTAAACCAAATCAATTCGGGTTGGGGCCGAATTGATTCGTCTGAGATAGAATGTTCGTTTTACTCACCGAATCGATTCGCTTTTGGGTGAATCAATTCGCAATAAGGGGTGAATCGATTCGGCCCTAGGCGAATCGATTCGGATGCCCTATTTTTGTGAGATTTTTCTACTTTTATTTTTTCCCTTTCTTTTAGGTTCGAGTTTTAGGAACCTTCCTTTGTGAAGTAATGAAGAGCTTTAGAGGTTTATATTGGGTAGACAATTGTCCTAGGCTAACATGGGGATATTGGGCTTATCCTAGGGTTAGTTTATCGAGGTTAATGTTTCGTTTGATATAGGAAGTTAACCTAAAATGTATAGAAGATGAAAATAATAATGTTTAGGCTTTTGGGAGACTATTATTGAGGGAGACTCATCTTGATGATTTATGGTATTGCTTTGGACTCTTGGAGACTAGTTTGAGGATATTGGCACTTCGGGTCTTAGGTCATTAATAAAATATGACTTTAAGAATAAGAAATGCATATTCTAAAATTGGTATTTAATCATTGAGAATAAATGATTTTTGAGAATGAACAATGCGAATGTTTTCTAATGGAAAAGAAATTATTTTCGTAAATGATAATTTACGTAAACACACCCCTTTAAATCTCTATCATAAGGGAAGTTGCGCGCGGGAGGTGAAGTTCCTTGGCTAATGAATGCATGGTGAATATAGTCCTCGGCCATATGACCGGTTATTGTATGTTTATTTTGCGCTAGTGGGGTAATTATGGGTGTGGTTATGACTCACTCACAGGTATATGGCCGCTTCCCTACGTCTCGCGTTGTAGGATCCCAGGTTGTCTTATTTGATAGGCCCTGGAAGATGATAGCCATTTAGGGGCGCGCACAGTGGGGAAACCCGGACGGGCGATCTTAGAAATGTTATATGATATGAAATATAACTATTTTTAATAATGTGGAACATTATTGATGTTAAAACATTTTATGATAATAAAATGGAGTTAAATACATTTCCTGGATGGAAGAAGGGAAATTGAGAAGTTATGACATGTAAAAGCATTTTATGATAATAAAACTTGCTTTAAATATATTTCCTGGATAGAAGAAGGGAAATAGAAAGTTATGAAATAAAATTGAATTGGTAAACATTTTGTAAAATGAATTGCCATTTATGTATTTCCTAAAGAAAAATAGGAGCTGTGCATGTAGAATTGTGAATAGTTGGTTTGATGTCTCCTTGAATATATGTAGATGAGTTCTCCCATGCTTATATGATCATTGAGCATTAGCATTGATATTGCGCTAGGTTGTGCTTCTAGATTGAGAGGTGAGTAACTTTATGATATAATTGCGAGAGATAGTTACGCTCATAACTGTCATGAATTTTAGTCACATGGTAATCATATCCAACCGGGCCCTGACACGTCTATGTTCCTTTGTTTTGCATGAACTCCCTGTCCATTCAGGAGCTCCTCCACAAGGATGCCCGTATTGACCTTTCCATTCCAGTTGCCTTGGAGCTATAGCATTTTGTGGATGTTGTAGGTTATTTGTCATAGACGCTTTTATCTTTTGTACTCTAATTATGATCAGTTTATTTATTCGGCCGTGTTGCCCATGTTTTGTACTCATTTATTATAATGTGATATTTAATTGTATTCTCGGTGTAACCTGTTTGTATTAGTCTGTTAACCGACAGCTTATTCGGTTACTTCTTTAAGCATGTTGGTTGATTTTTGGTATCCACAGTTTTTGCAAGTTGGATTGTCTAAGTGTTTTTCTTTTAACTTACTAAATTTAAATTGACAGTCCGTTTTCTAAAATAATTGGTGGTTATCTCGTACTACTATTATAGATATGGTGATGCTAAGGATGGACCATCTATGATTCCTGTAATTATTAGAGTATAGGGCTGGCCACCTCTTATTTTAGTAGGTGGGTTGTCACAATAATCTAATTTTCTCACATATTTTTTCTTTAAATTCTCTATAATTGTCTCACTAAAAGGTACCTACAAGGCACAAAACCCTTTTATATATCAGTATCTAGGTTTTAAGTAACCTTAAAATATATCAAAATAATTTATTCCTTCATCCATACTCTTTCTCCCTTCATTTTGCCATTTGACCCTTCAGTTTCCCTCACAAATGCTCTATTATATGAGTTTTAACTCTCATATTGATCATATAATGACTAATATTATTACTAATTTAATTTTTGTTATTTATAATCAAAATAAACACATACAAAATACATTGATATATCAATCTCTTCATCTTCCTGGCTTAATCTCCCTCCAAATCATAATCGAGGTCAAATTAAGCACACCGGCCTTATTAATTACCAAACAACTAGTATTCTTTTAAATTATTTTTATCTTATATTTAAAAATAACTCTTGCATTTTCCAACATATTTAGTGTATCATTATTATGCCAAATAAATAAACTAACATGAGCAACCTTTCTAACATGTCACATACTAGTTAATTTAAAAACTAGTCAAATAAAAATTCAATAAATTCCACATAAATGGTTATTAATTAAAACATGTACATACAAGAACATTTCATAATTTATTTATTTAATCCAAATATTATTTAAATATTTCTACTGAACTTCATAAAATCCCACATAATTAATTTATAATCCATAAATAAAATTCTCAAATAAATATGACAGTTTATGCAAAATAATTAATCTTAATTACTTAGTCATTCATAAAAATTAGGGGTATTAAAATCTCCCCCTAACAAAAATAATTCCACCTGTGGGAAAATTCACATAAGATCGACTCTTATAAAAAGATTTTCATGAAGAAGGGTGAGGCTACTAGCAAGTTATAATTCAAATTATATTGTCAATTTTATGCTTTTATGTATATTATTTTTCAATGATAATATCAATTTTTTATTCTATTTTCGGAGACGCGAAAGGTTGTGCACAACACCCACAGTCATGCTGATAATTCATCTCTGAGCACGAATGCATTGAGCCAAGTGATGGGCTAAGATAGAAAAGGATGTACTCGGGGTGTCATCTTCCAGATATGAAAGTCGAAGTTGATGGGCATTTCTTGTAGAAAAAATGGGTGGTACTCCATGGAAAATGCGTACAAATCTCACAATTGAAAATTTTCTACCAAATAATGAACCACATCACTATACCAAATCTGTCGAATTGTCACGGTCATTGACCTTGACAAGTTCAACTTGTCAAGGTCAATGACCGTGATAATTCTAGGCGAGACAACTTTTTTTGTCACGGTCATGGACCGTGACAAGCTCGTTAGAATTATCACGGTCATGTCACGATCCCTAACCGTGATAAGTTTTGTCACAGTTTATGACTGTGACAAGCCCATGACAGTTTATAAAAAAATTATCACGGTCAATGACTGTGATAAGTTCGTGACAATTATCCTTTGTCATGGTCATTGACCGTGACAATTCTGGGCAGAATTGAAAAAAAATTGTTGGGCAGTATGGCCACTGCCACTGCCCAGCAGTATATTTGTACCTGTTATAGCAACGTCGTACCTTTTCAAACATCATATATCCAAATAAACTAGAGATAATGCAAATATACATTCAAAATAGAAACAATATGCAAAAGGGACAGCTTCGCGTCATGCTATATTTTTGTCGTTTCAATGTTCTTATTAATTTACTTATTTTACTAATCATGTGCTTTGAACACTTTGGAAGCTTTAATTGTTCAACACCACCCTACATCTTTAATATAGTCTTCTCCAAAACTTTGGCATTCTCCACAAAGTACCTCAACTGTTCAACTCCATTGTTCGACCCCAATCCCGTAATTTCGATTGTCTTTAGGTGTGATCTCAAGCAATCAAGTACATACCATTCCAACCACGATGGCCCGATTTGTTCACAACAAAATGAAAAACCCTAATATAATAAGAAACAAAATCACCATCAATTATCTCAAATCTACAAACTATTTAGCTAGAAGTGATGTTATGAACCATTGACGTACCTCAAAGATAAGAACCTCTAGAAGAGGACAACTTTTGAGAAAATCCAGCACCAATTTCCAGTTCCAGTTCCACTATAAGAATCATCCACTGCAAGACACTGTACAAGAGAGATTTTATAAGTGAATTGAAAAGTAATAAATCTAAAAAACATAGTCATTTATGCAAGCAACAATAGAAGAGATATTATAGCTTACCAACATAGTAGAATATGATAATGAAAGATGAAAAACTGTTACTAAATCCATTTAATACAAGATTAAACTATTTAAGTAACTCCGAACTATTTTTTGAGGAAACTCTTTTCTTTAAATTAAATCAGTTTTAATCACAAGATGTGTTTAATAAAACATGCACGAGATTAGTTCAAGATTTGTAACAAGTTTTGAAAAACAAAACAGAAACAGTTTAAATCAGAACACCAGCAAGAATGAGATGAGGAGATGTAGAAAGACTAATGACGAGATTTTTAACGTGGTAAAACCTCACCCAACATAGGAAACATCCACAACTCCATGCATGGAGTAAAAAGAAAAATCCACTAAAATAAAATATATCAGTTACAAACTATGTAACACATGCACACAAATCAGTCCTATACAAGTTTAGGAATTTACCCACTGGTCTTCTAACTTTTATGTAGTTCTGATTGCTGATGTGGTTCTCCCAGTTTGTTAACTTCCACATTGTTTGAGTCTTTACGTCGACTCTTGTTTCAAAATCTTATTACCAACACTTTCAATGTTGTAGTGTGTAATTGTTTGTGATGGTGCTCTAACACATGAGTGCACAAACTCACTCTTATTTTTACAAACAGTCCTAACAAATTAAAAATTAGATCTATATGTTGTGATTTTCAGTTTATCTCTTCTTAGGAAACTTAAACCTTATTTAAACTTTTAAATAAACCCAGAATCCACGGCTATCTTGCTCGGAAGACATTTTAAGATCTTAATCAATTTCAGGGTTATGAAAATATTTTTGAAATTGAAAACCGCCAAGTGTGATTCCAACTAGGTCAAAGGTTTTGTTTCAAAAGAACTAGAAATGGAAAACGATTTTGTTGATTTTGAAGATGAAAACATTTACAAAAAAATAATCAACAAAAGATTTCTCAAGACGAGAAACTAAGAATGCCGATCTAGGTGTAATATAACATAAAATTACCAGATCTATGATTTCTATGAAACAGAAATACAGATCTAACCTAATGTTTAAGTTGGACACAAGATCTTAAAACGAAGAGGTTACAGCACGAAACAACTTTCAAACCAACACTCAAAAACACTCAAACACTCAGGGTTGGTGTTTGGTATAAACTGGTTTTTGGAAAAATGGTTAGCGTTTGAAGAGGTGTTTGGACGAATAGGGTTTTTTTTCTCTCTCTTTGGTTTCTCTATCTTTTTTTCTATCTTCTTTCTCTTCTCTTCTCACTCGAAATGACGAAGTGGCAAAAAGTCTTCTACGGGCTGAGGGTTAGCCTCTTTAAATACAGGGATGAGAAGGATCGAGAAGGAGGTTCGAAATCAAGGGCTGGGATTTAATCTTCCCAAATTGACTTCCATCCGACGGTTAAAGATAAGTGGTGAGTTAAGTTGGTTCTGATTGGAGGATAGAGGTTCATAGGGATAGGGACAAGGACCCATGCAGAGCATTGATAAATTTAATCCAAGGGCTGATAATAAACACTGGTTTTGTCTCTTAAAAGAAACACACAACCAACCAAGAGGAGTGCGACGGGTGTAAGGCATATAACGAACCACAAACGCGCATCTCAAACAAATTACATAGACACCCTTACAGTCTCCAGCGCTTTCGGTTTCTACCCAAGTGAACTTAACATAGATAAAACCAACAACCAGAAATTATAGAATGACCCCAAAACTTTTTAATTCCAATTTTATTTAAGAAAAAATTTATTTTAAATTCACTTGAAATTCCCAAAAAATTATTAAAAAATGTTTTATGGGAAATTAACACACACAACGCATACACAAACAATTTAACACAAAAAATGAATAATGTATGCAATCCTAATGTGTGTGAGTGTTTTTGAATATACCTTTGATCATTCAAACAAGAGGAATGAATTGAATTGAAGGTCTGAGGCTCTTTGGTATCTAGTGGAGGGACACAATTTTGTCACTATTTCCAAACTAGATAAACACTTATACAATGTAGACTCAAGTGAGTCAAAAGTATAAGGTGCTTGAAAAGAGACTTTACGTTGTAAATCCTTCGAAGAAGCTTAAATAAACATGTGGCATAACCAAGGGCGGAGCCAGGATTATCGTAAAGGGTGGGCTAACAACAAACAAATATTCATAATAATAGAATTAAGCTAAAACAAGAAAAAAAATGACAAAGCATAGTTTAATATTATAATTCATTCACAATAAAAATTAAAATGGATCGAAATTGTGCATGACTAATCTTAAAAGAATTCAAATTCATCGAGCGCAAAAAAATTCTACCAAAATTGTGCAGACGAGTCTTTAACGATTCATATCCATCAATTACAGAATCTAAATCCATAGTCAAAGTAAGTTACCGTTAAAGAAAGAGAGACAATAATTCGACAAGAAATTCATTTCACATTGAGTTACGATTCGATTTAATAAATTCCTAACCAAACACAATCAAAAAGAAAATTTAGTAAATGAAATTTAAATCAGAATAATATAATGTAAATATAAAATGAAATTGAAATCAAAATCAAAATCAAAATCGAAATCGAAATCGAAATCGAAATTGAAATTGAAATATTCATATAAATATAAATATAAATACATTACATGTAGTGCCACCCAAACAGCTAACTTGAGCTCATATGGAACCTCCTTCCAACTAATGTACCCCGGACAATCGTGTCAAATATAATTCCCTTCATATCTGAACACTAAGAAATGCCATAATCATATGGATTTATGCTCTGCAAATTCCAAGTGGTGGGGTATGGAAAGTGGAATTGACAACTTCAACTGGTGATGTTTGGTGTAATAACCCTCGCTTTTAGGAGGCTGATTTTATATTAATTTACCACATAAAATATAAAATGTTGGAACTAGAGTAAATATTAATTAAATGAGTTGAAGGTTAATATTTACTGGGTTATTGCATAATTACTGCATGAGAAAGTAAATATCATTCGGTTGTGTGTTTTATGGTGTCATATGATTTAAATGACACTATGGTTTAAATGAAATCGAAACTTGACATAATTTCTAAAATTGTCGGATGCCATTTTAGAGGGTGTATTTAGTCCCGATGTGTCTGAGACAGTCAAAATCAGTGCCATATTGTATTTTTGGGTTTCGGGCACTTTTATCTGGTTTTAACTTAAATGCGTATTTAGGAGTCATTTTAATGTGGTATTAACCACTTAAGTTGGGAGACTTGTGTTAAGCCCCAATTCTTGTCTTCTAAATCCCCTAATTTCCCTATTTTATGTCTTAAACATAGAGAGAAAAGGAGAGAAAGAGAAAAGAAGAGAAAAGTGGAGAAAGAAGAGAGAAAATGAAGATTGAAGATGGATTGTTGCTACTACACAAAGAAACCTGAGATTTAAACTTCAAGGCAAGTTTTCTACTTACTAATATGTGATTTAAGATGAATAATTTGTGTGATGGTTGTGTATTTGCATTTATGGATCAAAAATGGAATTTATGGGATTTAAACCCTAATCATAGTTTTGATGATAAAATTGTGAATTATAATAGTTATAAATCATGTAGGATAATATTTGGGTAGATAAAGGTTGTTGGTTGTGTTCAAAATGGAAGAGATTTGAGATTTGGCAAAATTTAAATCTTCACTTGGGTTTAGTTTTGGAAGATTAAAGAGCCCTAGGTCTGTTATGACCAGTCGACCGCGGTCCTAGGACCGGGCGACCGGGCCTTTGCGGGAGGGCTTACTGCTTTATCATAAAGGCACAAATATCGTGCGTGGTCGACCGCAGTCCCATGACCGATCGATCGGCTCCTCCAATCTGAGCTTTCTGCTTTTCTTTAAGGGCAAAATTTGGAGACGCGGTCGACCACGGTCTGAGGACCGGTCCCCTTTTTTTTTCCTCCTTAAACCTTATTTTGTTTCCTAGATTTATCTCTTCAATAGGGACTAGGAACCTTCTTGAATGAAGTAAATGTAGATTTTTAGAGTCCTAGATGAGCGAGGTAACCACCCTAGATTAGATATGCATTATGTGGGGGTTTTCCGGGGATATGCAAATTGATGTTAGGGCATTCTTTCTTCTAGTTGATTTATATTAAACTAGGAGTCTTAGTGTTATGTTCGGGAGACTTTAGAGGCTCCATTGAGCTGTGTTAGCCTTGATGGTTTATAATAACTTCACAACGTATCTTGGGAGAATAAATTGAAATCTTATTTATTCATCGAGGTTACAACGATAAGATGTATTAAGTATGGCTCCGGGTATAATATGAGGTATTTACAATAACGTAAATGGTTATGGTTTCGGATAAAATGAAACATATATATGGAAAGAAAATGAAATGAAAATGGTGATAATGATGGTAAATGATAATTTACTTAATCATGAATATGGTAAATGCTAATTTACTTAAACACACCTCTCTAAATGACATCATATGGGAAGTTCGTGCGTTTGGTGATGCCCCCTGGCTAATGAATTTAGGGTGGATATATTCCTAGGCCATGTGAGCGATATGTTATGTTTTCTGCGCTGGTGAGGAGATTCCAGGTGTAGTCTTGACTCTCTCGCAGGCATATGGCAGCTTCCCGACGTCTTGCGTTATAGGTGCCCAGGTTGTCTTGTATAGATAGGCCCTGGAAGATGATGGTTATTTAGGGGCGCGCCCAGTGGGGAAACTCGGAGGGGCGGTCTTAGAAATGTGATATGTATATAAATACAACTATTCATAATCAAGTGGGACTTGATGTATGAGATATCCCATAAAGAGCATGATGTAGTGCCATAAAGAGCACATTGAAATGCCACAAAGAGCATTTGATGATGAATATAATCTTGATAAGGAATGGAATGCCATGAAGGGCATGTAATTGAGATAAAAGCCACAAAGTGCTTAATGGTAATTATATATTCCTAATAAGGAATGGAATTATGAGATGAATCAGATTATGATGTAAACTTTTAATTTAATGTTAACTATTCTTATTTTCCTGCATAATTAAATTGAGATTCATGATTGATTAAAATTGTCTTAGCTTATGTTTCAAAATTGTTTAGGTAGATTCTTATTTGTGTTCATCATGATTCATCATTCGTAACTGTCATACTTTTTATTCATCTGGTGATCATATAAAACCGGGCCCTAACCCGTTCATATTTCTTGTTGTGCATGCATCTTGTTTCCGCTCAGGTACTCCACCGCAAAGACGCCTGTTTTGACTTTCCTATTCCAGTGATTTTTGCGAGCCGTGATGCTTTGCGGGTATTACGGGTTATATTGTATAGCCGCTTTCATTTTTACACTCTACTTAAGATCAAGTCTTTTATTCGGGCGTGAGGCCCAAGCCTTTGTAATTGTTTAATGTAATGTATTATATAATTTATTGAAATTGTTTATCATTGTTGTAGAGTCTGTGGACCGACAGCATATTCGGTCATTTTTCTATGTACTCTTGTTATTATAGTGTACGCATATATTCTTGGGGTTCCCACCTTCTATTTTCAGTATTTGGGTTGTTTAAATTACTTCTTTAACTTTAAAACAAAATTTTGGCAACCCGTTTTCTGAAATATTGGGTGGTTATCCTGGATACTCTATATTTTATTGTGATGCTGAGAATGATCCCATTTATGATTCCTGTTATATTGGAGTATTGGGCTCCACCCCTTATTTTGGTGAGCGAGTTGTCACATTTGGCTACACAACGATCGGAAGGAATTTGCAGAGCATCACTCCATAGGATTATGGCCTTTCTTAGTGTTCGGATATGAAGGGAATTCTCTCTTCATTTTTTGAGCTAAAGGATAGATGAAGAGATTCAGTCTCCTCTCCACAAATAGGACACCCCAAATAACTATGTACTAATCACCTATTAAAGGTATGAAGCGTATATTCATGGATTAGTATAAACAAAACTTAGATTTATAGTATGTTTCATTTAATTATGTCTTATTTACATTCGATTTTTAAATTTCAAATTCAAATTCAATTTATAATAGAAAGTTCCTCCAAAAGTAACAACTTTAAGCCATTAAGAATATTATACAAAAATTATGCAGTCCCAAACTGTCCAAATGGGACAATTCGAGGGATCTCATTACAGGGGTAATGACTCTCGAACGGGTCTAAGGGCTATTGAATGCGTACGCATAAGAACTAGAAGGCTAGTATCTATGCGCACTTTATGTAATATCAAGTATATTTCATTTAATTATCATATTATATATATATTGTTCAATATACAAAGTAATTTTAAAAAAAAGTTTAAAAATCCCACCCTCATATGGACAATAATCCAGTGGTCATACCACTTTTAAAATTAACCAACCCAACATCGATCCAATATAATTCAACAACAATGTCAACAACAAATGTGCATCCCGTACGCCTTCTAATTCATCTACTCAATTAATTATTTTAATCAATTAAACTAACAATTAAAGTATACAATTATTAATTTACTAATTTACAATGAGGGGCAATCCTACTTTCATAATTAATCATATATTAATTTACTAATTAACAATGAGGGGCAATCATATATTAATTTACTAAAAAAATTAATAATCAATCAATTCGTTTACAAGGGACACTACGAACAAAAATGCAAATACATGCACACTACATATACATATACACACATGCGCACATACACATACACATACACGCACACACACACCCCCACCCCTACCCCCATCCCTTCCCCCTCCCCCCACCCAGCCCCACTCCCTTCTCCCACCACACACACACACACAAACAGCCCCACCCCCTCCACACACACCCTACCCCACCCCTTCCCCCACCACACACACACACAAAGACCCACCCCCTCCCCACCCACCACACACACGCACATATATATACACACACACACATATATATATACACACACACATATATATATATAAATGGAAGAGAGAGAGAGAGAGAGAGAGAGAGAAACTAACCTGAAAGTAGAGAGAGAGGGAGAGCAGCGTAGAGAGAGAGAGAAAAAAGGAGGGAAGAAATCGGGGGGAGAAAAAAGGAGGGGTAAGGGTTTTTTGCTGCAAAATTTTTCACGGACTTGTCACGATCATCGACCGTGACAATATTGTCATGGTTAATGACTGTGACAATATTGTCATGGTCAATGACCGTGATAAGTTTTTGTCACGGACTTGTCATGGTCAATGTCCGTGACAAAAAAAGCGTGTTTTTTTGTCACGGTAATTGACCGTGACAAATCTAGCCGCTGGAAGGGTGCCAATTTACCCATTTCGTGTAGTGAATGTTTCAATGCGTCAAATGCGTAGTCATGAATATAGGTAATTGGATGCCGAAAGATAAATGAAAGGGAAATATGAAGTCGGGTGAGGGGACCACTACTCCACCCCCTCACTGATTTCGACTGAGTCGTCATCTTTGTGCCACATACACTCTACCTCCCAACCCAACTATCCTGAGTCTATTTGAGCCAGCTAGGGATAAAGTAGATATTTATTATATGCGTGGAGGCGACCGAATTAGCAAGGGTGTGAAGGACACGAGCATCACTCCAGGTACCATTGTACAGAACTATCCATTGTAGAATTTTAAGTCCGGGGTCCAAGATACTAAGATTTTCTCGAGAAAAGATGATGAGATATTATGGTTAGATGAGAAAGCCAGCTGTCAGCATATTAATGAGATATTGGGCGTGTACATCGTTTGGCGATATTTCTACTCGACACTTATTAAGATTGTGTAGAATTTTAATTTGATAAAACATTGTTGGTTTAATTAAACTTGTGATGTTTTGATTTATTAACATGAAAAATATTTAATTTGGTTTGATATATGGAATTTGTGGATTTGGTTTGATTTTATGGTTATGTCGTATTATATTGTTAATTGTGTTGGTGTTAGTTATAAAAACACCATCATCTCGATTTTTGTGTTTTCTATAAAAGGGTATCTTATGGACTATTTTCTTAGCTTTTTTTGCAAAAATGAAATTTTACACCAATTTCAAAAGTACAATAACTTTTGTAAAAGAATGTTTTTATTTTCCAAGCCATACATCCCTAGAATGATTTGTTATTCTTGTCAAACCCTAGTTCTATACGCTATATCAAACCCTTATAGATTGTTCTTTATAGCTAGCATTTATGGAGATGTGACTTTACTGCTAAAGAAGATGGGATTTCGTAATCGTGAGGTTGATCGGTGGATACCAAGGAAGAGCTACTTCATGTGGGTTGCACTAGACTGTATCACATTCTATTGAAGACTTGAAGACCTTGTGCATTATACTTAGTGTATATCTAAGTATTATGTAAGTCATTCGAGTCTATCAAAATCGTAAACAGTTTTGAATATAGGTCTTATCCAAAATGGATTTTCCTTCAATGCTTTTTCTACTTAGTTTGGTTTTGGTTTTGTAAATTTTTGCTTTGGATATTATCTTGCACACTTAATTCTAAACAAGATAAATTTGGGTAAAAATTGAATCATTTTTTAAAAATTATAAGATCTGTTTACGCTAATTTATTGTGTGATCTTTAGTTTGGAATTATATGGATAATTTGTATAATAGTCTACCTATTTTTTATGGATCAAATTATGCATATTGAAAATATCGAATGAGGTCAGCTCTAAAATCAATTGACAAGCGAGTAGACTTGTTTGTTAAAAAAAATGGACACCACCCACTGTGACTAATGACGTTGCCTTAAGTCCTAAACTTGCCACTTCTTGGATAGATGATGATTTTAAATGGACTAATTTTAACTCCCATGTCTTTATTACAATTTACGTTACAATCACTCCTGATGAATTTTGTTGGATTATAGCATGTCCCACATCTAAGGAAGCATGGGATACCCTCCAACTTACTCACGGGTACAAATGTCGTGAAAGCTTCTAAGCTTAAAATTCTCACCAAATAGTTTGAGACCATTATTATGATTGAGAATGAGACTTTTGATGAGTCTTATGCATGTTTATTTGATATAATCAATTCTAACTGTAATTTGGGTGAGATAATTCCAAAGTAGAGAGTTGTGAAAAATATTTTGAGATCCTCGTCGCCCCGTTTTATCCCTAAATTCACGATACTTAATTCATTGGGAATTTTAGATACTCTAAAGTTAGATGAACTCCAAGAAGATCTTATCGCCAAAATTAAAAAGATGAAGGAAAAAGGGATTGATTTGAAATCCCGGTCTAAAAAGAAAGAGCAGGTCTCTTTTGACTCTAAATTTAATTTTGATCTTAAGGATTATTGGTGTCTAAATTTTGTTTGGTAATTTAGAATAATCTTAGTTTAAGGTATCCAATATTTATAACCACATATAAAATGACAAGCTAGAGAGATTTGAGACTTATAAAAAGACATGAAGACTTTTACATGATTCATCCCAAATGTGGTGCCTACATCCACGGGGGTAATGCCACTATATTTTTAGGGTTTAATACAATTTTCTCAAGAAAACTCTCTAGGGTTAATATGAAGTAATTTTGTCCCCCAACTGGGAGGGGTAGAAGTCTATTTATAGTAGTTGGAAGTTAGAGATATAGAATACCTTTATACACTAGGTATTTACATCTTTACGCAATAATAAGGAGTTAGATACGTATTCACGTGCATGTGCGTGGTGACTGTTGATTATCCCACGTGCATCTATTCATATTACTAACTGTTCACCTTCACAGATGTGGTCGAATATGTGACCGACCAGAGAGATAATCGAGTCGACCATAGATATGTGATGCTTGATAGTGATAACAAGTGTAATTTTTTTATTAGTCCACGTAGCCTGACGCGACTAAGAATGTGCCTCAGAAGTGCGTACTCTCTAGGCTCAAGTGCAAACCTATCGCTCAAGTAATAATCCGATAAGTCAGGTATCGATCCTCAGGGAAATAGGACAACAGAGTTGTAATGACGTTGAACATACGAAGGAAACCTAACTTTGACTCTAAAGAAAAAGGGAAAGATGATTTGATTGGTGAAATACTACAACTAGATGCAATTATGAAAATGGTTAACTAATGAACTAAAGTATGAATGGAATGCAACTATTCTAAATTACCAAAAATACTGATGATGAATGACTTAAAACTTAAACCAAATGATGAGGAAAGCAGGATGGGAATACAATCCCTCAACCCTAGTGTATTGCTGGTATAAAACTAATCGTAAAATTAAGTGATTAATTAGACCCAAAATTTAGTACTCCCAAGCATTACGTATATGAGGTTCAAGTCCGCATCATACTTAATCAGAAGACGAGCAAATCGATATTGCGATAGTTACACTCGAATTGCATTCTGAAGCATCCCGGTTACCCTGAAGAAAAAGAGATCCAATGATCTACAATTATTGCATTTCTATGCAATATGATCGTAATAAATCATTAAATTTAAAGTATTAATTTTATACACATGCAACTAACACATCAGGTTGAGTTCATGCATCCCAACCCTTTTAAATCTAGTCGGACATGTTAAACTGAATGATGCATGAAATAATTGCGTTGCATGAGAAAGAACACATGATGAAACTAAATTGAAACATGCAAATACGTGTTATGAACCCAGAAATTGTTTGAATCAAATAAGAGCAATAACCATACAAGAACAATAATAAGAAGAATGAAACTTGGATTGAAACTTGAAAACAAACCCGGAACGAATCAATCTTGAAGAAAATAATTCAAACTATGTTCCTAGATGATCTTCTACCTTTTTGTCTATCAAAAACTATGAAAAACTATCAAGAACCGTCTTTTTTAAAGCATTAGCTTCTTACAAATACGTTTTAGAATGAGTTGTAACCTAATGGAACTCTTTGGACCAATCCGAATAAAGGAGCAATTTCGCGCATCAGGACCCCCGAACCGGTTCGCAGGGACCCGAACCGGTTCGACCCCCGAACCGATTCACCTTGGGTTCGAGAATTTTCTCTGGTTTTTGGTGCGTTTTTCCTCTTTTCAACACTTATAATTTTTCTCATGTTTTCTTCTTTTCTTCTTGGATTTTTCCTCAACTTCAATTGATCATAACTCTTCAATCGTAATTCAGATTTGGATGTTTTTTGGTTCTCGTTGTTCTTCTCTTTTAAACTTTCCAGAAGGCTCCTCCTATGGGATCCGACTGCATAATTACGAAAATGCCCTTGAACTTGCCTTCCTAGCCTTTTTTTTCATTATTTCGATTTCTCTTTTGCATCGCTTGCATAATTAACCTGTAAAACATATAGGAGAAACACTAAACATGAAATACTTGCCAACGTAGGTTAGTAGCATAAATGTGAGTTAAATCCATATCAACTGCATCACTCGGATTCACAAAGGTACAGAAATTAGGGGAATAAAAATACAATATTTATGCCCAATCAAACCCCCCTAACTTAGAACTTTGCGCATCCCTAGCAATGTAAAAGAAAAAGAATAAAGGTCCTAACTCTTCTAAACACTTTATTGGGATAGAATACCTCTTTCACGGCCAAGCAATTGCATTTAGCGTATGCAACAAGCCGTTAAACCCCTAGGTTACCCTAGTAGGACGAGTGGTATCTCGTGAGGGTTTGCAGTAAATGTACCCACAAAATTCGACTCAAAGAAAAATCAAAACATGCAAAATTTTTATAATTCAAACTTTTCCCAAAAATAGTCATCATCGAATCATGTTCAAGAGTCTCAAATCATAGTGCGTGTGTGCGAAGTTGGAAATTTAACTACGAATTTCCACTGATTGGCCATTACGTTACTTATCCGAAAATTCATTTTGATTTCAAAATCTCACGGGATGCTCTCACAAACGAATCACTCGAAATGTGTCTATTCTATCGATGTGCGTGATTTATACGAGTAAATGTATTGGAACCAAGTTTGTGCACACAAATAGAAAGACAAAAATTTTATGGTAATCGGATCTCATCAAAGGATTACGGATATAAGAACGGGAACATTGCCTCTAATTCACATTTTTTATCTCTTTTATTATCTTTTGGGTCTTTTAGCTCTCCACACGGTAATCAATTTTGCAATTTTGGACTCGGTTAAGACTTTTACGGGTTGAAGGTGTATTGGGTTATATTGGAAAAAGTTAAGAATTTTTGGAATTGGAAAATTTTGCTTATGACGTCTGTTAGTGCTTTTTCGGGCTTTTGCTCATTTTCTTCTTCTTTTTCTTTATTCATGTTTTACTTTTCTAGCTATTTTTGTTGACCATAGTTATTCTTTTCTTGCCCCTTTTTGTTGCACTTTTCGGACTTAAATTCTGACTTTTTCCATTTTTTACAATTCCGGGGTTTTTGGATTTTTCGGGGCGTCAAACAAAAGGAAAACTTTTATTTGGCTCAAAACGGGTTACAAAAGGGATGATTTTTCACAACTTTTTATGGCCAATATTTTTGGGTGACAAACGATGGCCTACTTCATTGTCCAAATTACTAATTGCGTTACCATATGCGTCTCGAGATTAATTTAATTTAAAGAATTCTTTGCCACGTTTTTCACGACAATATCACACACATTTATCAAAATCGATCAAAGTGAAAGACTTGAGATCCTTGATGACTTATTTGACCGCTGAAAAGAACTTTGAGTTAACAATTAACTCAAATTGATTTATAAATTTCACAAAAATGAAAGGCTTGAATCCCACCGGGGTTGTCAATCTCCACACTTATTCCTTAAGTCGTCAATTTTCGCACAATTTCCATCTTTGGTCAATTTTTGCTTTGTGTATTGTGTTTTTACAATTTGAGACTTTAAACCGACTTTTAATGATATTTTTGAAAAATTTCAATTCCAATTTTTATTTATTTTGAAGAAAAATATTTTTGGATTTTTTAAAAAATTTTGGGCATTTTTGAAAATTTGTGAAGTTTTAGAAATACGCACTTGTGACCCCTCCTAACTTAGACTTTTGCATTGTCCTCAAGTAAAAGGGACTAAAATCTAACTCAAATCGAAGGAAAAGTGAGGAAAAACAAAATGAACAAATTAAAACATAAATGCATAATTTTATTATAACAACGGAGAAGCATGTGTTACAAAAGAGGTGAGCGAGCATGTGACTAACAATTTTTAACCACCGACAACCATACATAACCAACAAATATATCAAAAACAGTCATGGGCTTCATTGGGGGGGGGGTTGATTTAAGGTCCCGGGTGCGCGCAGATCATAAGGATCATAAAAGAAAGATGGTAGGGAACTACCGAAGTTAAGCTCGTAGAGGTGGGCTTGGATATGGTGCATCATGCTTGTGTCTCTCCGATAATCCTCTTGATCCCTTTGATAGGCGTCTTGATCTTGATTGTATTGGGTTATGAACCCGTCAAGGCGGGATTCCACCACCGAAAGCTGCCTATCGAAATTTGCCCTCGGGGGCTCGATATCCGAGTCATCATATTCTTCCTCATACTCCTCTTCTTCCTCCCCCGCATCCATTATAGGGTCATCATGTCCTTCTTCCCCTGCACCCTCATCGAGAATGGGGCGGTCGAGGTGAGCCACCTGCATTTGGCGTTCACTCCGAGTTGTGGAGGTGGCGCCAATTGGGCAGGGGAGTCGGATTGATGCCCGGGGTCTTCTACCCCAGCATCCATCAATAGTTCCATAATGAAGCGAGTGTAAGGGAGCGTGGGATTTCCCCACTCATCGTAGGCGACATTGATGATATCCACGTAGAAGAGTTGGGCTAGATGGATTGTGCTCTCGGGGTGGAGGAAGTGGTAGAGGAAGTTGGCGTGACGCAGCCAGACCACCGAGTCATTGGTGGTTTGGTGGATCGCACCATAAGCAATTAGGTGCGTGAATCGCACTGTATCTGATAGACTTACTATGGGAAAGGAATCCCACACCCATTCCTCCTCGGGTGCCATTTGAGTAATGCATTATTCTTTGGTGCGGAGGGCACCATTTGTGGGGTATTGGAAAGGCGCGGGGAGGACAACCCCTTTGGCACACATTTTGCGCCCGATGATGACGGCCAAAAGTGGAATTTGGATACCGTCGAGGTAGGCCTCGTGAAGTGTGGATGATTTTAGAACTAGTGTTACATAAAATTGACGAATAGCGGCTTCAAACACATGGTTTCTCGTAGGAGCGAGAAAAGAGAACCACCCCCGGCGGTTGAATAGGGCGATGACGTCGCCAGGAAGTTGCTTGATACAGCGTAAATATTGCGTATTTCACCCGTTAACCTACGCGTTATTAGCCCCCTCGGGTATCTTAATCCCTATATTTATGCTCGTTAATCAGACAACCTCGGATTTCTATGTTAACATGTTTTGCAGGGGTTAATTGAGCTTTGTAGGTATTTGGATGCTTAGTATGAAGTTTGGACGCATTCCGGTGAAGTTTCGTACGCAATCGCACGTTCAAGGGCATTTTAGTCTTTTCACAGCTTGGGTACCTAGACTAACATCTCACAAAAGTTGTATCCCTCCTCGCTAGCTTCGCGTGGCTGCGAACGGTGTGCCATTTCGATTCATAACGAAGAAGTTACGGGCTTTTGAGCGGAAGAGAAACAAGGAGAGCAAAAGAGGAGAATAGAAGGAGAAGGGAAGAATGCAGTGTGCTGCTGCCTAGCCAAGACCAGCTTGATCGATCGATCGACCTCTTTGGTCGATCAATCGACCATTCTAAATTGTCGATTTTTGGCCTTGATCGATCGATCGACCAAAGGGGTCGATCGATCGATCCCCTGTTTTTCAGCACATATTTTCATTTCTTTTCTTTCTTCTTTTCTTTTATTCCAACTTACTATATAAAGGTTTGTTGTTGTAATAAGAAGGGAGAACAGTACATACACGATTTTAGGTTAGAATAGTTAGGGTTTTGAGGGTTTTGAGGGTTTTGAGGGTTTAGGTTAGAATAATTGGTTTGTATGTTGACTTTTCATTACCCTCTCCATTAATATAGCTTGTTTTCCATTAATTCTTGCTTTCTAGATAATTTACATGCTTTGTTAATTAGTTTACTTGCTTTATTTCTTGCTTTCTTAATTTAATTAGTTGTAATTTAGTTTAATTCATGTATTACCCTTAGATAAATAGGGCCGGGATTGTGTTTCCGCCATTTACGGGTTTGGACCTCGAAAATTAGGTTTTGTGTAAAATTGCATTTAATTGAAACCGCGTTTATCAAAGTTGGATTGCTATGCGTTTATCTTTCTTTGTCACGCAACGTTAGAGTTTATAGCGACAATCTGAATTTAATCCGCGTGTGACCATTTTCAGTTAAATGTTTAATCTCGCAACTTTGGGTTAAATTCCTTCTTGTGTGATGTTTATGCTTAATTGGATATGCTCGATTAAATTGCTTTCGAGCCTTAACTCTAGTTAGTAGTTGTTTCGATCCATGTGGTAGGATGCGATCCCGATCCTCGCTTTACTTTTGTGTAGCGTAACTTATTCTTTTCTTTTGTCACCATAACCACCCATCACCTTTTCTTATTTCTTTTACAACACTTTTATTCCAGAAGTAATTAAACAATTAAAATCTAAAATTCAATCACTCCCTGTGGATTTCTTACGATACCCGACTTACCGCTGTGCTTGCTTGTCAAGTGTAGTTGTAGTTTAGATTTTTTTTGTATCGCGGCGGCGAAACACACAACGATTGTGTCCTCACACGAACACACTTTTTTCCGCCCAGTCATTTCTCCCAACTAACAAAATGCTCGAGGTGTGGCCGACAAGTATTCTCAGCACAATGGCGTTCTTGGATGCTTCGAAACACCCCCTTACCCTCGTCATAGAGGACGTTGGTGTCATCGTATTTCTTAGGGCAAAAATTGGCTCGACGGGGATGCAGCATGGTGAGAGGGAGAGATATAGGTAGAGAATAAGGATATGGTATGGATGAGATGGAGATTGAATTTTTAGTGTGAGAAGTGGACGAGGGATGGGGGTGAATTTATAGGTACTAGGGATGGATTTTTGGTGGGAAAGGAGAATGTGTTTGGAAGGAGAGGAAGGATGGAAGAGAATGAACGCGACTAAGAATGTGTCTCAGAAGTGCGTACTCTCTAGGCTCAAGTGCAAGCCTGTCACTCAAGTAATAATCCAATAAGTCGCGTATCGATCCTCATGGAAATAGGACAACAGAGTTGTAACGACGTTGGACAGACGAAGGAAACCTAACTTTGACTCTAAAGAAAAAGGGAAAGATGATTTGATTGGGGAAATACTACAACTAGATGCAATTATGAAAATGGTTAACTAATGAACTAAAGTATGAATGAAATGCAACTATTCTAAATTACCTAAAATACTGATGATGAATGACTTAAAACTTAAACTATATGATGAGGAAAGTAGGACGGGAGTAATCTTCCAGGTACCCCGAACCGGTTCGCGGTACCCTGAACTAGTTCGACCCTCGAACCGATTCGACTTGGGTTCGAGGTAGGGTGATGGCTAGAAAGGTTGGGTTCTCTCTTCTCTCAAAAACAAAGTGTTCTCTCCTATCTCCTCTCGTGCGTATTTCCCTTAAAAATGTTCTAGACCCTCAGGTGCCCTAAAATTTCCTTGACAAGCCCTCGAAATGCATGAAAATGCTTCTGAAAAGTGTGTTAACTAAACCCCTCTCATGAACCGTGCTCCGAACTCAAAAATACCCTAACTTACACACAATTACTATACACAATAATTCACCCCATACGCATCGGGAGTGTGATGACCTCTCATTTTAAGCTCATTTTTCCCCGTAAATGGGGTCCGACAACCAAACGGTGTCGATTTCTTCCACACACGCCTCTAGATATGGCTTTAGACGTTGTCCATTTACCTTGAACGTATTTCCCCCTTTTAAATCGTCTAATTCCACTGCTCCGTGAGGGAAAACATTCTTTACAACGAATGGGCCACTCCATCGTGACCGCAACTTGCTCGAAAATAGATGAAGCCTAGAGTTATAGAGAAGCACTTTTTGTCCGAGAAGAAACTCTTTGCGTCGAATGATGTTAACGTGAGCGAGTTTCATCCTTTCTTTGGAAATTTTTGCATTCTCATATGCATCATTACGTATCTCTTCTAATTCATTTAATTGAAGCTTGCGAGCTTCACCGGCTTTATCCATATCATAATTCAACTTCTTAATCGCCCAATACGCCTTGTGCTCTAAATTCCACGGGAAGATGGCAAGGTTTTCCATACACAAAGCAGAATGGGGACATACCGAGCGGATTTTCGTATGCGATATGATAGGACCATAGTGAATCGTTCAATCGAAGTGACCAATCTTTTCGAGTGGGATTGACGGTCTTCTCGAGAATGTTCTTGATCTCCCAATTCACTAGTTCAGCCTGCCCATTCATTTGTGGGTGATAGGTTGTTCCAACCTTGTAAACGACGCCATACTTTCTCATGAGCTTCGTGAATGGCCTGTTGTAAAAGTGCGTGCCATTATCACTAATTATCGCTTTTGGAGCACCAAAGCGGGAAAGTATGTGTTCCTGTAGGAACCTAATCGCCACTTTACTGTCATTGATCTTGGTAGCTATGGCTTCTACCCATTTAAAAACATAGTCTACCGCGACAAGGATGTATAGGAAACCAAAAGATGGGGGAAAAGGGCCCATGAAGTCAATACCCCAGCAGTTGAAGATCTCAATAATGAGTATCGGGGTTAATGGCATCCTGTCTCGTCGGGTAATCCCCCCCATCCTTTGACACTTATCGCATGATTTGCAATAATTATTCACATCCCGAAAGATTGTGAGCCAATAGAGGCCGCATTGAATAATCTAGGGGCCATCTTTTTCATCAAAAAGTGACCTTCGCAAGCTTCCGAATGACAGAATTGGATGACTTTGGGGATCTCGTCATCCGGTACACAACGTCGGATGATTTAGTCGGCATAATATTTAAACAGGAATGGATAATCATAGAAAACATGTGCGACCAAGTAATGAACCTCTTCTTATCTTGCGGTGTCCAATCGGGAGGGATGGCTCCCGTCACAAGATAGTTCACTATATCGGAAAACTAGGGCAAAGAAGAGGTAGAAAAGAGTTTCTCATCCGAGAAGTATTAGTCTACGGGTTTTAGATAACTAGGTACGTCGGACAAAAGCCGTGATAAGTAGACGGCAACGATATTTTTCTACTCCTTTCTTATCTTTAATGGAGATATTAAACTCTTGTAGGATTAGGATCCACCTTATGAGGCGCGGCTTTATGTCTTTCTTTGCAAGTAGGTATTTCAATGCCGTGTGATCGATGAAGCAAGTGATGGGAGAACCGATAATATAGGACCAAAATTTGTCAAAAGAAAAGACTACTGCTAGTAACTCCTACTCTATGGTGGAGTAATTGAGTTGTGGTCCGGTAAGAGTCTGGATAGCGTAGTAGATGACATGAGCTTGTTTGTCTTTTCTTTGGCCCAAAACAGCCCCTATCGCATAATCGCTAGCTTCACACATAAGTTCGAATGGTAAGGACCAATTAGGAACTTGCATGATGGGAGCGGACACAAGCATGGTTTTCAGTTTTTCAAAAGTGCTATGGCATCCTTCCGTTCACTCAAATGGGGTGTCCTTCATGAGTAAGTTTCTTAAAGGTTTAGCGATGGAGCTAAATTCCTTAATGAACCTTCGATAAAACCCCGCATGTCCCAAGAAGGAACGCACGTCTTTGAGCGATTTTGGTGAGGATAGATCGGCTATGACATCTATCTTAGCTCTATCGACTTCTATCCCCCAGGATGAAACTCTGTGGCCAAGAACTATTCCCTCAGTGATCATAAAATGGCATTTATCCCAATTTAGCACTAAGTTCTTTTCCACACACCGGGTAAGTACTTTTTCCATCTTTGCGAAACACAGATTGAAATAGGTGCTAAAAATGCTAAAATTGTCCATGAAAACTTCGATTCCTCTCTCAACCATGTCACTAAATAGGCTCAACATGCACCTTTGAATGGTCACGGGTGCATTACACAAGCCGAATGGCATATGTTTGTAGGCAAACGTACCAAAGGGGCAAGTGAAGGTCGTTTTCTCTTGGTCAAGTACATCTACCTCAATTTGGTTATATCCGGAATAACCATCAAGGAAGTAATAGTAAGGGTGGCCCGCTACTCTCTCAAGCATCTGATCAATAAATGGCAAGGGGAAATGGTATTTACTAGTTCCCGCATTGAGTTCCCGGTAATTAATGCAAATGCGCCACCCGGTGGTGGTATGTTGTGGAACTAGCTCTCCCTTATCATTATCAATCACTGTCATGCCCGACTTCTTCAGGACAACTTTAATAGGGCTCACCCACTTGCTATCCAAAATTGGGTAGATATCCCCGACATACAATAGCTTAATTATTTCGGTCCTCACCACTTCTTTCATATTGGGGTTTAGCCTTCTTTGCATTTATCTCCAAGGCTTGACATCCTCTTCGAGGTGAATCTTTTGGGTACAAATCAAAGGACTTATCCCCTTCAAATCAGTAATACACCAATCGAAAGCACTTTGGTGCTTCCTTAGAATCTTTAATAGTTTACCCTCCTGCTCTTCGTCTAGGCTAGAGAAGACAACAACGGTAAATGTATTGTCCTCTCCTAGGTATGCATATTTAATATGGGAGGGTAGTTTCTTCAATTAGAGAGTCAAAAATTTATCATTGGAGGGAACCATGTGTGTCTCCCTCGGCGGTAACTCCTCGAATCGAGAAACCCAACTTACATCTCTCGTGTCCTCGTCTGACGCTCTCTCATCAAGTAACTCTCTCAAATCCTCAACATCCCTCTCGAATTCAGTGTACATTCCCTCACTCTCATGGCTCGATACTAAATAGGACCCTAGGACATATCCACAATAATTTTCCTCAAAATACTCCTCCACGATCTCGTCGATTAGGCTCACCGTGTGAAGATCATCTTCGTCCCCCGTATATTGGGCTATATGGAAGATGTTAGTGACGCGACTGAAAATGTGTCTCAGGAATGCGTTCACTCTACGCTCAAGTGCAAGCCTGTCGCTCAAGTAATAATCCCAGTAAGTCGAGTATCGATCCTCAGGAAAGAAGGACAACAGAGTTCTGACGACGGGAAGAGATGGAGAGACCCTAACTTTGACTCTAAAAAGAAAAGGAAAAATTGATTTGGTTTTGAGATTGATTACAGCTAAATGCGATAATGAAAATAAGAAAAGATACAACTATACTAATCTACCGAAATTAAGAATGAAAGATGATTTGAAACTTTTTGTTTTAAATGATGAGAGAAATAGGACGGGAATACAATCCCCCAACCCTAGTGTAATGCGGTGATAATAATAATCATAAATTTATCTCATTGATTTGACCCAAAATTTAGTACTCGCAAGCATTATGTATACGAGGTTCAAGCCCGCGTCATACCTAATCTAAGGATGAGTAAATTAGTATCGCGATAGTGACACTCAAATTGCACTCTAAATCATCACGAGTACCCAGAGGCAAACGAGATATAAAGATCTACAATTATTGTGTAACTACGCAATACGATCATAAACAATCACTAAATTCATCGAATTATTTTTATACACACACACTAACACATCAAGCTAGGTTCATGTACCCCCGGCCTTGGAAAATCTAGCCTAACATGTTGAATTTAATGAAAACAATGATTGATGTGCAGGAATTCATAATTACTCTAAGGAAAATGGTAATTAGATGTAGAAAAGAATTAGAATTAAGAATTACTCACTAAAATTACCCAAGCAATAAGTGAAACAATGAATGAAACTGATACTCACAAATATCACTGAATAAATCTTCAATCTTTGAACTAAAACTGCAATTGTTAGCTAAACTAGGGTTTCTGGAAAAAGAGAGGAAAAAAATCCTACTAATTCTCTGTCCCAATAACAATAATAAATTGGATTTTTATGCCCTACAACAATTTTAGAGTTCAGCTTCACTAGGAGTCTTTTTAGGAAGAGATAGGATTTGCAAATCTCGAAGCCCGAACCGATTCGGGCCTTAGGCGAATCGGTCTGCCCCCAAGGCGGATCGGTTCTTTTTATTTTAGGGCGGACCAGTCCGGGGGCAGACCAGTTCCTTTTATTTTTGCCTTCTTCGGTTTGCTTGTGGTCCGGGGTCTTCTGGAGTTTGGCAAGGCGGACCGGTCCGGGGTAGGGGCGGACCGGTCCGGCTATTTGACTTTTTGGCTCCTCTTTGACTGCTCATAACTTTTGTTCCGAGATTCCGATTGAGATTCCGTTTCTTCCTATGTACTCATGAATGAGATGTCTTCAACTTCTCTTTAGGTACCTCATCTGAATTCTGGGCGAAAATTCCACTTTCGCCCTTTTGACCTTTCCTTCCTTCTTTCTTGATTCTTCCGGTTTCTGTCTTCCGTTTCTTGACATCAAATACCTGTAAAATCACTACGAAATACCAGAAACTCGGTGTACTCATTAGGATCAGTAAGTAGCATGATAATGAGATAAATCCAACTC
The DNA here is from genome assembly GCA_949130495.1 of Sambucus nigra. Lineage (NCBI taxonomy): Eukaryota > Viridiplantae > Streptophyta > Magnoliopsida > Dipsacales > Adoxaceae > Sambucus > Sambucus nigra. Next base: position 416,759,938 of record OX422207.1, read on the forward strand.
AATTACGTTGTTCGAGGTGCTATAAGTAGCTAAATCAAGGGATAAATTAGGAAGAATTTATGCCTAATCAAACCCCCCTAACTTAGAACTTTGTGCGTCCCGAGCAATGTAAAAGAATCCTAGCAACGCTCAACTATTGAAAATCATTTTATTGGGATAAAATACCTTTTTCGTGGGCAAGCGATTGCATTTAGCGTATGCAATAAGCCTTTAAACCCCAAGGTTACCCTAGTAGGACGAGTGTTGTCTCGTGAGGGTTTGCAGAGAATATACCCACAAAATTCGACACAAAGAAAATTCAAAATATGCAAAAATTGTATAATTCAATCCTTTCCAGAAAATAATCATCATCAAGTCATGTTCAATGGTCTCAAATCATAGTGCGTGTGTGCGAAGCCAAAAATTTAACCGTAAATTTCCACCAATTGATCATTACGTAACTTATTCGAAAATTTGTTTTGATTTAATTTCTCACGGAACGCTCTCACAAACGAATATCTCGGATTGTAGCTATTCTCTCAGTATGCGCGATATAAAGAGTAAATGTAATGGAAGCAAAATCACGCATATAAGTAGAAAGACGGAAATTTCATAGTGAAAGGATCTCATCAACGGATTACGATTTTAAAAACGGGAACATTGCCTCTTTTTCCGCGCACTTAATCTCCCTTATTATCTTTTGGTGTATTAGCTCTCCACGCGGTAACCAATTTTGCGATTTAGACTCGGTTAGGACTTTTTCGGGTTTTAAGGTATATTGGGTAAAATGAAAGAGGTAGGGAAGGTTGGAATTTGAAAAGTCATTAATGATGTCCATTTCTGCTTTTTCCGGGCTATTACTCATTTTTTTTTCTTCTTTTTCTATTTTTTTCTGTTTTTCACTTCTTTTCTTTTCTTGCTATTTTTTTATTGAGAAGTCTTCTATTTTTTTCTTGCCCCTTTTTGTTGCACTTTTCGGACTTAAATTCTGAATTTTCTCATTTTTCACAATTTCGGGCTATTTGGGTTTTTCGGGTTACCAAACGAAAAGGACAAATTTTATTCGGCTCAATTGGGTTATCAAATGGATAATTTTTTCACATCTTTTTATGGCTAATATTTTTAAGTGACAAACGATGGCCTACTTCATTGTCCAAAATGCCAATTGCGTTACCATATGCGTTTTGAGATGAATTTACGTTTAGAGATTAATTTGGCACGTTTTTCAAGGAAATATTACACACACTTTTCAAAACTGATCAAAATGAAAGACTTGAGATCCTTGACAACTTTTTAGGCGCTGAAAAGAACTTTAAGTTAACAATTAACTCGTATTGATTTAAAAACTCGCAACAAATGATAGGCTCGAATCTCACCGGGTTTGTTAATCTCCACACTTATTCGTTAAGTCATCAATTTTCGCTCAATTTCCATCTTTAGTCAATTTCAGCTTTGTGTATGTTGAATTTTTACAACTTGAGACTTTAAACCGACTTTTAATGATATTTTTGAAAAATTTGAATTCCAATTTTTATTTATTTTGAACAAATATATTTTTGGATTTTTCAAAATTTATGATTTTTTGTTTTGGAAATTTCTGGGCATTTTTGAAAATCTGTGAAGTTTTAGAAATACGCACTTATGACCCCCCCTAACTTAGACTTTTACATTGTCCTCAAGCAAAAAGGACTAAAATCTAAAGAAGGAAAAATAATAAGTGCGATAAATAAAACAAACAAATGGAAAAATGCTGATTTTATTACAACGGGACTGTGTTACATGTGCAGGAAAAAGCATACTGTGAACAGGAAAAAAAATCAAAAGCTGCCAGCACCATATAGAGCTTCACCGGGGTGGGGGATGGGAGGAATCGGGCGCGGTGGGGTCATAGGGGTTATGGTAGTAGGAAGGTAGTGGCTCATTCGGATCCCCGAGGCGGCGATAGATGTCCGCTTGGAAGCAAAGGACTACGCCCATGTCGCGCTCGTAGTTGGTCTGAAAATTGTTGAAGTTGGTCTCAAGCGCCGACATGCGGGCTGCGAGGTCGGTTCCCGCCCACTCGAAATCTGGGTCGTCCTCCTCGTCCGCCGACTCCTCATCCGCGCCGAGGTCTCCCATCACGACATCCTCTCCGACTGGCCCTACGTCTTCCTCGCTCTCGCTCGAGGCAGCGTCTTCTTCAACATCATCACCCCGCCTAGCCCAGAGGACAGCTAGCTGTTTGGCGCTTTTGGTGTGGGTCCCTTATCCGAAAGGACCGGGGAGGAGCGTATGGTCACTTGGCGCTGCAATTCCATCATCCTTAAGAATGGAAGTGATCAATCGGGCATAAGGAAGTGGGGCGATTACCTTCTCATCCAAGGACACGGTAATGATGTCCGCGTATAAGGTGCGGCCCAAATGGATGGAAGTTTGGGGGTCAATGAGATGATATGTCAAAGTAGCTTGTCGAGGCCACATGGCGGAATCGTTGGACGTTTGCAATAAGTTGCCGCACACAATCTGAAATGTGAGGCGCGCTTTCTCGTTTAGGCGTCCAACTGCGACGATTTGACCCGTCCAAGCCACGTTCGGTGCAATTCGGTCCATGATAATGTCCTTATCGATCGGGGGGATGTTTTGGGGATATATAAATTATTGGACGTCTGGGACATCAAACTCGGCCAACTTGGCCGTGAGACGGGCCAAGGAAAATGGAATGGGAGTCCCATCCAAGAAAGCTTCGGCCTCGAATTGGCCCATCCGGACGAGTGTACCATAGAATGAGCAGACTTCGGTTGCCAAAACCGCTTCGTGAGGTTGGTTGAGGAATCGGCACCAGCCCCGAGCCATGAATAGGGCGGTGACGGAGTTGGGCAGGGCTTCCCATTGGACAGCGCGCTCCATATGGAGTTTACGGCCCAAACCGAAGTATTGAGTTCACCACCGCTCCTCTTGGCGGGAGCGGAATTCGCCGTGACCGGAGGGTTGGATCACGGTGGAGTCATATTTGGTGGGGTCAACGCGGGGAGCCATAGAAACAGCAGGGGTTTATTGCTTGAAACACTAGAGAGGAATAAAAGAGTATTTGGTTTGAAGGTGTGAGGAGAAATGGAGGGTTTGGGTGTTTATTTATAGTGGAAAGGGGAGGGGAGGGGTTGGTTTTGGAGGGAAGGGGTTTGGAGGGAAAAGGGAATGGATTTGGGAGGGAAAGGTTGGGTTTGGGAAGAGGAAAAACGGATTGGAGGGAATGAATGGGATTGGGGGGAAAGGGGGGTGAATCTTGGGAAGGGGAGAAGACAGATCTGCAGAAGGCGGACCGGTCCGGGGTAGGGGCGGATGGGTCCGGCCCTTTGACTTTTCAAACCCTTGACAGGAGGACTGGTTCTTTTAAAAATAAAAGGAACCGGTTCGGGGTCGGACCGGTCCTCCTTAAAAAGGAATCGGTCCGCCCCAGGGCTTTTGGGCTGGAATTCTCCTAATTCGGTTTCAAGCTCTCTTCTTAAAAAACTATCACTTTCCCGATATACACTCTATCCAATTAGACTAAAAACCCTCTCGATTTCACTGTTCAACACCCTTTGACTCAAAATTCCCAAAACACACGAATGCTTCTCCTGAACGAAACCTAGTCCTAACGACTCTCAAGACACACACGACTCTCACACACATAACTCTCACACACACGACTCTCACCCCATACGCGTTGGGGGTGCAACGACCTCACTTCAACAGCTCACTCAACCCCATAAATGGGGTCCGACAACCAGACGGTGTCGACTTCTTCTGTACACGCCTCTAGATATGGCTTTAGGCGTTGTCCATTCACTTTGAATGTGTTTCCCCCTTTTAAATTTTCCAATTCAACAACTCCATGGGGGAAAACATTCTTCACAACGAACAGGCCAGACCATCGTGACCGCAACTTGCCCGAAAAGAGGTGAAGCCGAGAGTTGTAAAGGAGAACTTTTTGCCCAGGGAGAAACTCTTTTCGTCGAATGATGCTATCATGAGCGAGTTTCATTCTCTCTTTTAAAATTTTGGCATTCTCATACACATCATTGCGTAGTTCTTCTAACTCATTCAATTGAAGCTTGAGGGCTTCACCGGCCTTGTCCATGGCATAATTCAATTGCTTAATCGCCCAATATGCTTTGTGTTCGATCTCAATGGGAAGATGGCAAGGCTTTCCATATACAAAGCGGAAAGGGGACATGCCGAGTTGATTCTTAAATGCAGTACGATAGGCCCATAGCGAATCGTTCAACCTAAGTGACCAATCTTTCCGGGTAGGATTGACGGTCTTTTAGAGAATGTTCTTGATTTCTCGATTCGCTAGTTTGGCCTTCCCATTCATTTGTGGGTGATAAGTCGTTCCCACTTTGTGAATGACACCATACTTTCTCATGAGCTTCGCGAATGGCCTATTGCAAAAGTGGGTGCCATTATCTCTAATTATTGCTTTCGGTGCACCAAAGCGGGAAAGTATGTGTTCTTGTAGGAACTTTATCACCACTTTGTTGTCATTAGTCTTTGTAGCTATGGCTTCCACCCATTTAGAAACGTAGTCTACCACGACAAGGATGTATAGGAGACCAAAAGACGGGGGGAAGGGTCCCATGAAGTCAATACCCCAACAGTCGAATATCTCAATGATGAGTATGGGGGTAAGAGGCATCATGTCTCGTCGAGTAATGGCTCCCATTCGTTGGCACCTATTGCATGATTTGCAAGTATTGTTCACATCCCGAAAGATTATGGGCCAATAGAGGCCGCATTGCAGAATTTTTGCGGTTGTCTGTTTCATTGAAAAGTGGCCCCCACAAGCTTCCGAATGACAAAACTGGATGACTTTCGAGATTTCGTCATTCAGTACACATCGTCGGATGATTTGGTCAGCGCAATATTTAAAAAGGAAGGGATCATCGTAAAATAACATGCGCGACCAATTAAGAAACCTCTTCTTATCTTGTGGTGTCCAGTCGGGAGGGACAGCTCCCGTGACAAGATAGTTCACTATATCCGCAAACCAAGGATACGAAGAGGTAGCAAAAAGTTGCTCATCCGGAAAGTATTCATCTATGGGTAGGGGATCACTAGGTACGTCGGACGAAAGCCGAGATAAATGGTTGGCAACGACGTTTTCTACTCCTTTCTTATCTTTGATGGAGAGATTGAACTCTTGTAGGAGTACGATCCACCTTATGAGGCGCGGCTTGGCATCTTTCTTTGCAAGAAGATATTTCAAAGTTGCGTGGTCGGTGAAGACATTAATAGGAGAACCAATGAGATATGACCGGAATTTATCAAGGGCAAAGACTACCGCTAGCAACTCCTTCTCCGTGGTAGAGTAGTTGAGTTGAGGTTCGGTAAGGGTCCTGCTAGCATAGTAGATGACATGAGCTTGCTTATCTTTTCGTTGGCCCAAAATAGCCCCGATTGTGTAATCGCTTGCATCACACATAAGTTCAAACGGTAAGGACTAATCCGGAACTTGCATGATGGGAGCGGACACAAGCATGTTTTTCAATTTATCAAAAGAGCTTTGGCATGCTTCTGTCCACTCAAATGGGGTGTCCTTCATGAGTAGGTTGCTTAAAGGCCTAGCGATGGCGCTAAAGTCCTTAATGAACCTTCAATAAAACCCCGCGTGGCCCAAGAATGAGCGCACGTCCCTCAGCGATTTTGATGGGGGAAGATCAGCTATGACATCTATCTTTGCCCTATCAACCTCTATTCCTTTGGATGATACTATGTGGCCAAGAACTATTCCCTCGGTGACCATGAAATGGCACTTTTCCCAATTCAGCACTAAGTTCTTTTCCACACATCGGGTAAGTACTTTTTCCAGCTTTTCTAAACAATGATCGAAAGAGGTGCCAAAAACGCTGAAGTCATCCATGAACACTTCGAGTCCTCTCTCGACCATGTCGCTAAATAAGCTCAACATGCACCTTTGAAAGGTTGCGGGTGCATTACACAAGCCAAATGGCATACGTTTGTAGGCAAACGTACCAAAAGGGCAAGTGAAGGTCGTCTTCTCCTGGTCAAGTACATCTACCTCAATTTGGTTATATTCGGAATAACCATCAAGGAAGCAATAGTAAGGGTGGCCCTCCACTCTTTCAAGCATTTGATCAATAATTGGCAAGGGGAAATGGTCTTTCCTAGTTCCCGCATTAAGTTTCCGGTAATCAATTCAAACGCGCCACCCGGTGGTGGTACGTTGGGGGACTAGCTCTCCCTTGGCATTCTCAATCACAGTCATACCCGACTTCTTCGGGACGACTTGAATAGGGCTTACCCACTTGCTATCCGAGATTGGGTAGATGATCCCAGCATCCAACAATTTGATTATTTCGGTTCTCACAACTTCTTTCATGTTGGGATTCAGTCTTCTTTGCATTTCTCTAGAAGGCTTGACATCCTCTTCGAGATGGATCTTATGAGTGCAAATCAAAGGACTTATCCCCTTCAAATCATCAATTCACCAACCAAAAGCATTTTGGTGCTTCCTCAGAATTTTAAATAATTTACCCTCCTGCCCTTCATCTAGGCTAGAGGAGATAACAACAGGAAATGTCTCATCCTCTCCTAGGTAGGCATATTTAATATGTGAGGGGAGTTTCTTTAATTCGAGGGTTAGAAATTTTTCACTGGAGGGAACCATGTGTGTATCCCTCGGAGGTAATTCCTCGAATCTAGAAACCCAATTAACCTCTCTCACATCCTCATCCGACGCACTCTCATCGAGTAGCTCTCTCAACTCCCCAACCTCCCTCTCGAAGTTGGTGTACGTCCCCTCACTCTCGTGTCTCACCGCTAAACAGGACTCTAAAGCGTCTCCACAGTAATTCTCCTCAAAGTACTCCTCTACTATCTCATCTATGAGGCTCACCAAGTGAAGATCATCTTCCTCCCCTGCATTTTGGGCTATGTGGAAGATGTTGGTTTCCAAAGTCGTGTTCCCAAATGTGAGTTGCATTCGCCCATTCCTAGTATTGATGATTGCGTTAGCCGTAGTTAGGAAAGGACGCCCAAGGATGATGGGAACATGATTACTCGAGTGGAAGGAGGGCTCCGTGTCCCAAATGACAAAATCTATCGGAAAGTAGAAAGTGTCAACTTGGACGATCACGTCCTCGACTATGCCTCGTGGGATCTTCACTGTTCGATCCGCTAATTGGAGAGTGACCTTTGTGGGCTTGAGGTCACCCAAGTCAAGTTGCCTATAGATGGATTAAGGGAGGATATTAACTCTTGCTCCCAAGTCAAGTAAGGATTTTTCGATTTTATTCTCTCCAATGATGCAGGATATGGTGGGTGCACCGGGATCTTTGAATTTAGGCGGGAGATCATTTAGTAGAATGGAGCTTACGTTCTGGGCTAGAAAGACATTCTTCTTTACCTTCATCTTCCTTTTTACCATCAACAAATCTTTGATGACTTTGCCATAAGCTGGAATTTGTTTAATGGCATCAAGAAAAGGTAAATTAAGCTTGACTTGCTTTAGCACTTCTAGCACGTCTTCACGTGGGTTTCCTCTATGGGAGGGAATCAACCTTTGAGGAAACGGTGCTGCGGAGGGAGTTTTCACAACTACCTCTGGCGCACTAGAATCTTCTTGGTCACTCTCATTCAAGGGGACATCTTCGGCCTCTTTCGTGCCGGGCGAAATCTCCTTGTCTTTCGTTGTGTCATGTGGGGGAGGTGATAAATCAACGACTCTCCCATTACAAAGAGTGGTCACAGCTTGACATTGCTCCTGATGTTCAGTGGATGTGGAGCTAACACTAGTTTGACCTTTAGGAGGTCTTTGGCCTTGGGCAGGAAACTTTTTCTTCTCTTAAACACTCAATGGGGATTGTATTTTTGACAGATTCGCATTTATGTCGCTAATCAGACGATCATATTTGGCATTAGTTGTGGTCTGGCTTGCGATGAATTGATTCATGGTATCCTCGAGAGTTCTCCGCTGTGGCGGGATATAATTTCCTTGAGGTGGTGGTGCTTGCACATGTCCTTGCATGTGTGGAGCTTGTTGAAAATGTTGTGGTGGAGGAGGGGCAACATGCGAAGGAGGGCTCATTGCGGCATGTTGTTGCCCATAGCTAAAATCGGGATAATTTTTCCATGAAGGGTTGTAGGAATTTCCGTGCGGGGCACCGAAATTACCCTTAAATCCTCCTATACCACTAACTTTCTCCTGAAGCATTACTTTATAGGCGGGTATCGTCGGACATTCCTCAGCTAAATGGCCCGCTTCAAAAATAGCACACACCTTCTCGACGGGGTTCGGTATGGATCCAGTTAGTCCTCTCCCACATATCCCTCATAGGTCTCGCATCTCTTTCTCAAGTATATCAATCCGACTGTCTGCTATAGAATTATTTTCTACATGATATAGGCCGGACGCTAAAAGAGTGGTGGTCGCTTGACGATTTCGATTTTGAGCATTAGGGTCAGAGGTATCCCAGGATTGGGTAGTCTCGACGACATACCTCAAATGAAGATCTGCATCTTGGGCGTCTAAATCGACAAAGGGACCACTTCCCATGGTTTCAACAAGTTGCTTGGAATTGAGATTCAGCCCATTATAGAGAAAAGAGATGATTTGTGCTGCATCAAATCCGTGATGGGGGCATGAAGTAACTAACTCATTGAAACTCTCATGACATCGATTAAATGGCTCATTTTCAGATTGTCTAAATGATTGAATTTGAGCCTTTATGGAAATTGTTCGATGTGGCGGGAAGAATTTCTTGAGAAATCTCGATTGTAAATCGTTCCAAGATGGAATCGAGATCGGAGGAAAAGACCATAGCCAGGTCTTAGCTTTATCTTTGAGCGAGAAAGGGAAGAGTTTGAGGCAGATCACCTCTTGGGTGCAGGTTTGATCATTGAGCGTGTCGCACACATCCTCAAATTCCCTGATATGGAGGTATGGCTTTTCAGAATCCATACCATGGTAATGTGGTAGCATCTGGATCATTCCATTTTTGAAATAGAATTGCCCGGCATTATAAGGGAGTATAATGCATCCCAGAGTGATAGTGCGCTCGGGATATAGGAATTCTCTCAGCGGGCGGTATGGGGGCTCTTCCTCACCGGTGGGTGCATTACTGTGTTGCGACTTCTCTCTCTCACTTAAAGACTCGGTGCACTCACTGGGTGTGCTCGAAGTGTGCTCGTACGTGTGTCCTAAGAAGGTAAACGGAGTGTTATTGGAGATTGAGTGTGACGGTGTGGGAGGCGGGATCCAGAACTGTGGGGCGTTTGGAGTGTGGGGACTATCTGGGTTATACTCAACTATTGGATTTTCGTGAATACTGGTTGGAGTATTATGGGGAGTGGGATTTTTCATTAAAATCTTGGGAGAGATGATGGTGAATCTTTTTGTGCTTTTTGAAATTTTTTATATGTTTTTGGATTTTTTGAAGATTTTTGGTCAAAGCTTTGGATTGACTCGATCTAATCCTAAGTCTACCTAGTTCCCCGACAACGGCGCCAAAAACTTGACACAACTGAAAATGTGTCTCAGGAATGCATTCACTCTAGGCTCAAGTGCAAGCATGTCGCTCAAGTAATAATCCCAGTAAGTCGGGTATCGATCCTCAGAGAAGAAGGACAACAGAGTTCTGACGACGGGAAGAGATGGAGAGACCCTAACTTTGACTCTAAAAAGAAAAGGAAAAATTGATTTGGTTTTGAGATTAATTACAGCTAAATGCGATAATGAAAATAAGAAAAGATGCAACTATACTAATCTACCAAAATTAAGAATGAATGATGATTTGAAACTTTTTGTTTTAAATGATGAGAGAAATAGGACGGGAATACAATCCCCCAACCCTAGTGTAGTGCAGTGATAATATTAATCATAAATTTATCTGATTGATCTGACCCGGAATTTAGTACTCCCAAGCATTATGTATACGAGGTTCAAGCCCGCGTCATATCTAATATGAGGATGAGTAAATCAGTATCGCGATAGTGACACTCAAATTGCACTCTAAATCATCACGAGTACCCAGAGGCAAACGAGATATAAAGATCTACAATTATTGTGTAAATACACAATACGATCATAAACAATCACTAAATTCATCGGATTAATTTTATACACACACACTAACACATCAGGCTGGGTTCATGTACCCCGACCTTGGAAAATCTAGCCTAACATGTTGAATTTAATGAAAACAATGATTGATGTGCAGGAATTCATAATTACTCTAAGGAAAATGGTAATTAGATGTAGAAAAGAATTAGAATTAAGAATTACTCACTAAAATTACCCAAGCAATAAGTGAAACAATGAATGAAACTGATACTCACAGATATCACTGAATAAATCTTCAATCTTTGAACTAAAACTGCAATTGTTAGCTAAACTAGGGTTTCTGGAAAAAGAGAGCAAAAAAAATCCTATTAATTCTCTGTCCCAATAACAATAATAAATTGGATTTTGATACCCTACAACAATTTCGGAGTTCAGCTGCACTAGGAGTCTTTTTAGGAAGAGATAGGATTTTCAAATCTCGAAGCCCGGACCGGTCCGGGCCTTAGGCGGACCGGTCTGCCCCCAAGGCGGATCGGTTCTTTTTATTTTAGGGCGGACCGGTTCCTTTTATTTTTGCCTTCTTCGGTTTGCTTATTGTCCGGGGTCTTCTGGAGTTTGGCAAGGTGGACCGGTCCGGGGTAGGGGCGGACCGGTCCGACTATTTGACTTTTTAGCTCCTCTTTGACTGCTCATAACTTTTGTTTCGGGATTCCGATTGAGATGTCGTTTCTTCCTATGTACTCGTGAATGAGATGTCTTCAACTTCTCTTTAGGTACCTCATCTGAATTCCGGGCGGAAATTCCACTTTTTCCCTTTTAACCTTTCCTTCCTTCTTTCTTGATTCTTCCGATTTCTGTCTTTCGTTTCTTGACATCAAATACCTGTAAAATCACTACGAAATACCAGAAACTCGGTGTACTCATTAGGATCAGTCGGTAGCATGATTATGAGATAAATCCAACTCAATTACGTTGTTCGAGGTGCAATAAGTAGCTAAATCAAGGGATAAATTAGGAAGAATTTATGCCTAATCAGTTATTCTCTAAGTTCATGTTCCCAAAGGTGAGTTGCATCTGCCCATTTAGATTATTGATAATTGCATTAGCTGTAGCTAAGAATGGGCGCCTGCGGATGATGGGAACATGATTGCTCGAGGCGAAGGAGGGTTCTGTGTCCCAAATGACAAAGTCTACCGAGAAGTAGAAAGTGTCAACTTGGACGATCACGTCCTCTACTATACCTCGTTTTATCTTCACGGTTCGATCCGCTAACTAGAGAGTGATCTTTGTGGTCTTAAGGTCACCCAGATCAAGTTGCTTATAGATGGCATAAGGGAGGATATTGACACTTGTTCCCAAGTCAAGTAAGGATTTTTCAATTTTATTTTCTCCAATGATGCAGGAAATGGTGGGTGCACCGGAATCTCTGAATTTGGGCGAGAGATCATTGAGTAGGATGGAGCTCACGTTCTATGCTAGAAAGATGTTTTTCTTTACCTTCATCTTCCTCTTCACTGTTAACAAGTCCTTGATGACTTCCGCATAAGCTGGAATTTGCTTAATGGCATCGAGGAAAGGTAAATTTAATTTTACTTGCTTAAGCACATCTAGCACTTCATCACGGGGGTTTTCTTTATGGGAAGGAACCAACCTTTGAGGAAATGGTGTCACGGTGGGTGATTTCACTACTACCTCTAGCTCATTAGTGTCTTCTTTATCACTCTCATTCAAGGGAACATCTTCGGCCTCTTTCATGCCGAGCGAAATCTCCTTGTCTTTGGTTGGGTCGTGTGGGGGAGGTGATAAATTAACGACTCTACCACTACGAAGAGTGGTCAGAGCTTGACATTGCTCCTGATGTTCTGTCGAGGTGGAGCTAACACTAGTTTGACCTTGGGTCGGTCTTTGGCCCTGGGTAGGAAACTTGCCTTTCTCTTGGATACTCAATAATGATTGCAACTTTGAAATGTTCGCATTTATATCATTGATCATGCGCTCATGCCTAGCATTAGTTGCATTATGGGTATTGATAAAGTGGTTCATCATATCCTCGAGATTTCTCCATGGTGTGATATATGCTCCTTGAGGTGGTGGTGCTTTCACATCTCCTTGCATGTGTGGAGCTTGTTGAAAGTGCAATAGTGGAGGAGTTGCAACATGTGAATTAGGATTCATCGCAGCATGTTGTTCCCCATAGCTAAAACCAGGATGGTTTTTCCATGAAGGGTTGTAAGAATTCCCATGCACTGCACCGAAATTACCCTTGAATCCTCCGATACCACTTACTTGTTCTTGAAGCATAACTTTGCAGGCGGGTATAGTCGGGCATTCCTAAGTTGAATGACCCGCCTTACAAATCGCACACACCTTCTCTATGGGGTTTGGGATGGATCCATTCAGTTCTCTTCCACATACTTCAAGTAGGTCTCGCATTCCTTTCTCAAGTACATCGAGTCGACAGGTCGTTATAGAATTCTTTTCTACGTGAAATAGGTCGAACGCTGATGGAGTGGTGGTCACTTGGCGATTTTGATTTTGAGCATTAGGGTCAGATGTATCCCAAGATTGGGTAGTCTCGACGACATACCTCAGGTGAAGCTCAGCATCATTGGCATCTAATTCGACAAATGGACCATCGCACATGGTCTCAACGAGTTGCTTGGAAGTAATGTTCAGCCCATTATGGATGAAGGAAATGATTTGCATTTTATCAAATCCATGATGGGACACGAAGTAACTCATTGAAACGCTCGTAGCATCGAACGAACGACTCATTTTCTAATTGTCAAAAAGTTTGAAATTGAGCCTTGATGGAGTTCGTTCGATGTGGAGGAAAGAATTTCTTAAGAAATTTAGATTGTAGCTCATTTCATGATGAAATCGAATTTGGAGGTAAGGACCATAGCCAGGTCTTAGCCTTATCCTTTAGCGAGAATGGGAAGAGTTTAAGGCAGAGCACATCTTTTGTGCAAGTTTGATCATTGAGAGTGTCGCACGCCTCCTCAAATTCCACGATGTGGGCATATGGCTTTTCTGAATCCAATCCATGGTAAGTGGGAAGTATGTGGATCATCCCATTCCTAAAGCGAAATTGCCTTGCATTATACGGGAGTAAAATGCATCCCGGAGTGACAGTGCGCTCGAGATATAAGATTTCTCTCAAAGGGTGATACGGGGCCTCTTCATCGGCGGCTGCACTACCGTGTTGAGACATATTTCTCTCACTCAAAGGATCTGTGTCCTCACTTGGTATACTCTAAGCGTGATCTGATGTGTGTCCTAAGAGGGAAAATGGAGTGTTATTTGGGATTGAGTGTGACGGTGTGAGAGGTGGAACCCAGAATTGTGGAGTGTTGGGAGTGTGAGGGCTATCAGGGTCGTACTCAACTATCGGGTTTTCGTGAATGTGGGTTGGAGTATTATGGGGAGTTGGAGTGAGTTCAGAATTTTTCATTAACAGACTTGTGAGAGATGATGATGACTATTTTTGTGCTTTTAAATTTTTTTATGTTTTTGGATTTTTTTTGAAATTTTTGGTCAAAGTTTTAGAATGACTTGATCTAATCCTAAGTCTACCTAACTCCCCGGCAACGGCGCCAAAAACTTGACGAAGTGCGCATTCTCTAGGCTCAAGTGCAAGCCTGTCGCTCAAGTAATAATCCGATAAGTCGGGTATCGATCATCCGGGAAATAGGACAACAGAGTTGTAACGACGTTGGACAGATGAAGGAAACCTAACTTTGACTCTAAAGAAAAAGGGAAAGATGATTTGATTGGTGAAATACTACAACTAGATGCAGTTGTGAAAATGGTTAACTAATGAACTAAAGTACGAATGGAATGCAACTATTCTAAATTACCTAAAATACTGATGATGAATGATTTAAATCTTAGACTATATGCTGAGGAAAGCAGGACGGGAATACAATCCCTCAACCCTAGTGTATTGCTGGTATAAAACTAATCATAAATTTAAGTGATTAACTAGACCTAGAATTTAGTACTCCCAAGCATTACGTATATGAGGTTCAAGCCCGCACCATACTTAATCAGAGGGCGAGTAAATCGATATTGCGATAGTTACACTCGAATTACATTCTGAAGCATCTCGGTTACCCTGAAGCAAACTAGATCCAAATATCTATAATTGGCGCATTTTTACGCAATACGGTCGTAATAAATCATTAAATTTAGAGGATTAATTTTATACACGTGCAATAAACACATCAGGTTGAATTAATGTATCCTGACCCTTTTAAATCTAGACGAACATGTTAAATTGAACGATGTATGAAATAATTACGTTGCATGTGAAAGAACTCATGATGAAACTAAATTGAAACATGCAAATACGTGTTATGAACCCAGAAATTGTTTGAATCAAATAAGAGGAATAACCATGCAAGAACAATATTAGAAGAATGAAATTTAGATTGAAACTTGAAAACAAACCCGGAATGAATCAATCTTGAAGAAAATAATTCAAACTATGTTCCTAGATGATCTTCTACCTTTTTCTCTATCAAAAACTATCAAGAACCGTCTTTTTTAAATCATTAGCTTCGTACGAATACGTTTTATAATGAGTTGTAACCTAATGGAACTCTTTATACCAATCGGAATAAAGGAGAAATTTTGTGCATCAGGATCCCCAAACAGATTCGACCCCCGAATCGGTTCACCTTGGGTTAGGGAATTTTCGTTGGTTTTGGGTTCCTTTTTCCTCTTTTCAACACTTAGAATTTTTCTCATGTTTTCTTCTTTTCTTCTTGGATTTCTCCTCAACTTCAATTGATCATAACTCTTCAACCCTAATTCGAATTTGGATGTCGTTTCTTTCATGGTTCTCATTGTTACGAGCTTTTCAACTTTTCGGAAGGCTCCTCCTTCGGGATTCGGTTACAGAATTACCAAAATGCCCTTGAACTTGCCTTCCTAGCCTTTTTTCATTGTTTCGATTTCTCTTTTGCATCGCTTGCATAATTAACCTGTAAAACATATAGGAGAAATACGAAACATGAAACACTTACCAACGAAGGTTAGTAGCACAAATGTGAGTTAAATCCATATCAATTGCATCACTCGGATTCACAAAGGTACCGAAATTAGGGGAATAAATATACAATTTTTAAGCCCAATCATGGCCTAATTACTTTAGGCTATAAAAAAAGCGCCTAATACTTTATTATTAATAGGAATAATGTGGTGAGTGAGAGGATGGAGTATTCCCTTTAAAGGTTGCTTAGACTCCTATATAGGGTTTGGTCGGCGGCCGACCTTTAGGCCTTATAAATTTCAACATATTATATTAAGGCGGTAGCAATTTCATAAATAGTTTGAAAAATAGTGAATCGTCTGAGGGTACGCTGGCCATTTGGGAGTCTAGTAAATGAGATGTTGTCGATATCTAAAATGATGGGAAATTTAATCATTTTAAAATTTGGAGTTTAAGAGACGTCACAATTCCAATAAAAGGTCCCTCACCTCTCAATCTTATCCCACCTTGCATTTTAAACTCCTTTCTTCACTGTCGAGATCTTACTTCATCATTAGAAAGAGAAACAGTTGCTAAGTATTTACCTTTAGTAAGAATCCTTACCTTCTTATATTTTCCTTTCTGAATTTTTACAATGGTGCATATTGTTGATGAGTGTTCTATGGAGGATTTTAGAACAAAGCGTAGGATCCCTGAGTGGGTGGAAACTGAGTTAGTCATAGGTCCTCTTGACTTGCGTGCATTAGAAGAAGATCATTGACTTCCCACTATATTTATTGCAGAGTGTAGGGTAACTTTCCTGCCAAATCACTTGCTTCTTGAATTTTGTCAATATTTCGATGTGTACTTAGACCTAGTGGCACCAAATACTTGAAGAGTAGTAAAATGCGGTCAACTATATTAATGAACTATATGAAACCCACATAAGCATAACAAAATTGATGTACTGCTACAGTTAGGGTACCACCTATGATTTAATTTACTGCTTAAAGGACAAATATTCCAACAGGGATTTGGTAGTTAATTTCCCCTATTGTAGTAAATATTATTGGGATAATGGATTGATTGTTAAGAATTAGCAAGTTTCCCCTCTTCTTGAGGTGAAGAATATACTAGGCCACGCCGCCCTCGAGAATGGCATGGAATAGGTCAGCATTTTTATTATTTATATATTTTCTTCTTATTCCTTTCAATTTACTCAGTTACTGACCATTGTCCCTACTTTTGTTCTTGGCAGAGAGAATAAAGAGGGACATTACCCCTTTATTCCAAGTGAATCTTGTTGATTTAAAGCCCGTCTGGTCTATCTAATAAAGATTGGGGGAGAATCATCCTCGTTCGGCATCATTGTTGTTGGAGTACCAGAGTTCAATCACCTTGTTTATTACTCGACCAACTGAAAACATTCCTCTTTCCCCCATTGATTGAGAGGATCCAACCTCATCTTCCTCGGATGCTGATTCATAATCTTTTTCTCATTTAGAGGGAGACTTTGTTATTATAGGTACTTCATCCTCCTTTGAGTCCCTATATATCAGTTTAGTTCTGACCTCCACTCCTTCTCCAAAAATGGTGAAAAGAAATATTCCCAACCTCCTTGATGGAGCTAAGTCTCCTCCTCTAGCTAAAAGGAGGAAAATTAAGGAGTGAAACTCCAAATTCCCTGTGGTGGTAGTGCATGAAGAATTGAAGACCCAAAATCCTTAATTCAAGAGGTTGGAGAAAGGACCTACCAATCGCCTAGAGCTGCCAGGAAAGGTTAAACTGACTAGGGACTAGGTAGTGCTCCTATGGTGGAAGTGAACCCTAGTCTTGCTTGGGTTCTGATAGGTTTATAAGTTCTTCCCCCTGATGAAGCTTCTGTTGCTACCCCTTCTAGGGCTAGATTATTAGAAAGAGACAGTCACAATTTGGCCTTGGTAAATATCTTTTCACTTGCTTTATTTATGTTCTAATTATGTAATTTATTCACTTCCCTTCTTTTCTTGGATTTTGTAATATTTTGTTCATTATGATCACATTTTGAGAAGGGATGACTAGCTAAGGTAGTCCTCAGCGGCCATTGAGGCTACCTTCTTGGGTTTGAAGGAATCCTTAGATGCTACCAAGAAGGCCAAGTAAAGGATTAGAAGAAATGGAAAGATGTGATGCAAAAGGAAAAGAAGGATAAAAATGATGCTGTAAAATTTACTGATGATGCTGTGAAAAGGAGCAAGCAAGAAGAGAAAGTTATTTTAGATGCCGATGAAAAATAGTAAGGTTTGAAGGTGAAGGTCAAGAAATAAAAAAAAGGATTACTATACTAAGGATTGGGATAAGGCATTCTCCATTGCCATGGTGCAGGTGGAGTTTCTGAATAAGCCATACTTTGAGGAAGTATAGGACGCTGCTCTGATGAAGGTAGACACCGCTCTAGACTCCGAGCTCTTTTGGAAACACAAACCTGGTATTCATCATATGATCGATGAGGAGATCAATAATGAGGATGGAATGGTCAAGTCATCTGCACCTAAGAAGTGTTTATAACCCTTGTTCATCCTAAGGAAGAAGTTTCCCAGGAAAAGGATAAGGTGTAGATATTTAGGGTTATATTCATTATTTCTTCCTTCTAATCTTGATTTTCTTGTAATTCAAACCAGTCCCTTTTTGTATTTCTCTTCAATATCTTTAATGTAGTTGCCTTTCCCTTTACAATGACATTCTTGCCTATTTTGAATTTATTTTGACTTTTTTATTCTTATTCCTTGTTTATCCCTTTTAGTTTTACTCAAGGAAGGTTGTTCTAGAAGCTGCTGAGAGCGACATATATAAGAGGAGTGTCCAAATATTTGGGGCAGATCATGAGGATCTTGATGAGGAAGAAATAGAAGAACTGCTTGGCTTAGATGCTTCTGCCCAAGTTAGAGAATTGTATCTTCATTCACATAGGATGTTCTGCCAAGCAATAGTGATTATTGCCTACTATTATGAAATGATACTCCATAAGAAGAAAGATCACAAGGAGTCTCTTGCCAGTTTAACAGATGATTATGAGAACAAATTTTCTCGACTTAGCAATGAAAGTGAGTTTGATAAGAAATTGTAGGACGTTTTTCTCAACCTTTGCTAAGAAGGAATTTGTGCTAAAATTTGAGGTGGATAGTGCTCGAGAAATAGACAGTCTGTTGGACCAAGAGAATAATATGTTTTGGGACGATCTTGAGGGACTAAAGAAGTCCAAAAGTGTTGATCAGAGTGAAGGGGTTTCCTTTTTGGAATAGGATAATTCCATCTTAATGGAAGAAATTGAAAGATTGAATAAATCCAAGGGTGGACAATAATCTAGGTAGGTTATAGTTGCTTGTCGACTGTTGAAGAAGAAAGTCTAATGATTATTATTATTAATGTTATTATTATGTTCTCACTTGTATTAAGTTTTGCCTAAATGTAGGAAAATGCCGAACATGACCCGAGCCTGAGAAAACAGGGTTTGAAAATATGTAAGACATGGTTGGACTTGTTTCTAGGATCACGGATGGGGTCCTATTTAAAAAATAAAGGTAAAATAGAGCACAAATTTGGGTGGTACTCCGACCCAAAATTTTGGCAAATTTTTTCATGGTAACCAGGAAACTAAACATGAGTGTCCTAGGTTTAACAATTATATGACGTTTATGTAATTATGGGGTTAGTAGAAGGGTTCCCCCCTTTGGCATGACTTCCACGATACACCTCTTGCCTATAAGGGAAATCATTCATCATTACGTGTGGAGAATCCATTTTATATACCTGAGTGTACACGAAAAATCTCACTATATACCTCGCGGGGACAGTACGTGTGAGAGAGAATTCGATATACTCAACGTACGTGAACGAGTTCCCTGTTACATACCTATCTTCGTTTGTTTGGTCAAGCAGTATGATGCAAGGGGAACCGTTCAATATACGTTAAAGGTATGAGGCCAGTGGAAGGTGAGAGTCATATCTCTTAGGCGAACTGTGACCCGCAGACCAACGCCCATCACAAAATGGCCCCCGGTATGAAATAAATTTTTAGTCAATATTGCCATGCTCTTGGTGATGTAGTGTGCAAAAATGCATGAGTCTTAATTAAAATATTATGGAGATTTATTTTTTATTGGCATGATGAGTAAAGGGAATATTACACTAATGGGGTGAATATACAAGTATTATGAAAAGTAAATCTAGCATGGAGACTACTATGCATGGATACATGTGAGTTAGTAGATGACATGGAAATATACAAGTGAGTGTGTGTGGTAGTGAGCCTATACATGGATAAACTACAAGTGATGTGTCATATGTGTAAGTGAGCGTATATACAAGTGTAGGAAGTGTGGGTGTGTGTTAGTGAAGCCTAAGTAAGGATATTCTAAGGGGCATGTCAAGAATGTGAGTATAAAGTGAAGTTAACTGTAAGTGTATGACGTTTACATCGAGAGTACATATAAGTGTGTGAAGTGTACAAGTGAGTGAAAAGTGATATATACATGTGAGAGATATATACAAAAAGGTAAATAAAAGAGATAAGGGAATATGCAGGTAAGTGCATATGCACACATGCAGATAAGAATAATGTCCATGGAAAAATAGAGTCCAAACCGCATAATTCCCCAACACAGTTGCCATTGTGGCCATCCCGAGGTTGGGGTCGGGGGATTATCCTAAGGTAGATACCTCCTTCCTTCGCCTTTCTGGCATGAATGTGGGATTGCATCCTTTCTCAGGGTGCTCAGTCGTCATTGATGTGGGATGATATGCAAAGATAGAGTCGCCAGCCTATATGACACAAAATAGGCAAAAGAAATGTTGTCACCTCAAGAGAAAGTGTGGACATTTGATAAAATGAGGCCCGCGGGGGCATCAAAGTCCACGTAGTTCTAAGAATGATATAACGGTGGAATAGTGTGGACATTTGATAAAATGTTAAAACACATTAATATGGACTCAGATGCAACCGAGAAGAATAAAAAAAGGCCCGGAGCCCAAGGGTGAAAGACTCAAAATAACTTCCAGAGCATATGGTGGTGTCACCGGTGGTATTGAGCCCATTAAAGTATGCGGTTATTTGGTAAATTTTGATAAAAATATAATGTTGATAACAGAATGATTGAAATGGAAATAAATATGGTATTTCGTAGTAAATATAAGAAAGATAACCTAATGAAAATATTAAATAAGTACTAGTGGATAAAGATGATTAAATGTTCTCTAACTATGCAAAAAATTGGCATAAAATGTTAAGTGTGGGTATGAGCACATAGCTCGGGTAGCATTGCATGGTAGTTGCATTTATACTCGTTAAATGATGTTGTTTTTGGAATTGATAAAATAAACGTTATACGTATTTTATTTTCATATAAAAATGTATTTATTAGTACTCTCCACTCTGCTGAGTGCTTTGCTCACCCCTACTTTTTATGTTGAAAATCGTCGCTCCAGGTACATTCGGTAGGGACGTTGGTAAGTACGTTGTTAAAGCTCTAGATAGTAATAGTCATCATTAGAGATCTACCATGGCATTTCTAAAAAGTGTGTTTGTGACATTTAAAATCATGGCACTTTAGAGAATCTTTTATTCGGACCTTGGGCCATGTGTTGAAATAATACATGAGTTTTAAGGTTTATTTCCCTTATGATTAGCATTGTTAGATTTAATGAAATTTTCCTAAATAAATATTTATAATTAACTTAATTAATTAAAATGGCAATTTATTTCTTAACTTAAAACTAGTTTAATTATTTCCCGTCCCTTATAAAATGGTTCAAATTAGAGAACTTTTTTAGGTAATAAAATTGGACTTCCCCCTCCCCCTTAACACCTTGACTCGGGTGCAGGTTGACCCAATGTAGACCAAGTCCGGGTTGGGGAGTTACAATTGTTATCAGAGCATTAGTATACTCGTGTGTGATAGAGTTTTTTCATCTTTTTAGTACGCTCCTCATGCGTTCCATTATAATTTTTGATTTTTTTTACATTACCAATTCTTTATTGAACTCTCCCTTCTTGTGTAGATAACTACATGTCGCGGTGGTGCTGGTGTATCTGGAAACAATGAGCTTAGGCACACGGAATCGGCCATGCATCAGCTTGCTGACTGCTTTTCTCAATAATATAGAGCCAACCATAGTGGGATGGTTGAAAGCAATACTTCAACTTCCATCTTCAAGGAGTTCAGAAGGTCGAACCCATCGATCTTTTATGGGGAAGTTGGCCCCGATGCCACAGAAGAGTGACTGGATGAGGTCATCAGGGTTATGGACATCCTTAACATGTTAACTAGGCATAAATTCAAGACATCAACCTTTCAGCTCATCGAGAAATCTCAACACTGGTGGAGCGCATACTCAGTTAGCGTGACGGAGACCGTAGACTAGGAAGGTTTTAGTGTTACATTTCTAGAATGGTACTTTCCTAGAGGATTCAAAGATTCCAAGAAGGATGAGTTCCTTCATTTGATCCAGGGACAGATGTCCATCAGTGCATAACAAGTCATGTTTGAGAGTCTATCCATGTATGTGGATACAGTTCAGAAGGATAATGCCGATAAGACGAGGTTGTTTATTAAGGGCCTTAACCTTAGTGTACTACAGATTATGACTGGTTTGGATTTGCTAAAGGTCAGGACCATAGTTAACAAGTCCATCAGGATTGATCTTGAGGCAGAGGAGATAGGGATTTTCGAGAGAAGAAGTGAGAGACAAGTGGGTCCCAGGGGTGTAACAGTAAGAAGTTCAGGAGCAATTCTTGGGGTTTCTTTACGATGCTCAAAGCCTCTATGGGTGTTGGTTCATTCTCTTCTCAGTGTTCTAATGACAATCATCCAATAGCCTCTGCTGAGTGGATGTGTTATTCATGTGGGCTTCCAAGCCATCTTAAGAGATAGTGCACCTGACAGTCTTCTGGGAATCAATAGGGTAGCCAGTAAACGGTCAACCTTATACCTGGTCGTAGTTCTTGTTACACAAGACCCACCTCGTCGTAAAAGTTTCCATTAGGTTATCATCAGCTAGTGAGGCACAGCGTGGATCATTCACATCCCAATCAGGGTCAGAGAATTCATGGGCAAGGTCAGGTGACCAGTGGACAAAGTAGTAGGTTTAACCCCGGACGCGCTTATGACATGTCCCAGTTTATAGCTCCTTCCGATGTTCCATCATTTATGGAAGGTATGATTTTATTGATTAGCATTTGGTTAAAGTCGATCTCGAGTTCTTTAGAATTCATATTCGATTTAGAGGTAGATCAATTTACCCTCCTACCTTCATAGGACTTCCGATCGGAGGAGGTATAGTTCTTGATGGGGTTTGTCGTTTTTGTATAGTCATGGCTGGAGATTTTATTCTGGAGAATGACTTGATTCTCATGGACCTGGATAGGTTTGAGGTGATCCTCGATATGGATTGGCTATTGTTCTTTGATGCTAATACTAAATTCCATTGGCATAGTGTTCATGTGTCTCTTCTAAAGCGATCTCTCTATTGTTTCAGTAGCGAGAAAGATGTGGTCTACCCTTGTAATTTTTCTAATGTACAAGAGAAGAATCGATATTTTGATTCGTTGAGCAGTATGATGGCTCAGGAGGAGCCTGATCAGATGTTATTGGATTATCCAATGGTGCAGACTAAGAGGACAAATCATATGTTAGAAGATATGTTGAAGATGTGTATCCTTGATTTTAGGGGAGGTTAAGAGAAATATCTTCCCTTGGTGGAGTTTGCGTATAATAACTCCTATCAGCTTACGATTGGCATGGCAGCATTTGAGGCGTTGTACGCTAGACCTTATTGTTCATCCGCTTGTTGGTTGGAGGTGGGGGACAACAAACTTCTCGGACCAGAGTTGATTATCGATACTTCGGCCAAGGTTGAGCTGATTCGGAGTCGTATACGGGTATATTAAGATTACCAAAAGAGTTATGCCGATGCAAACTGTGACACCCCGCCCAATTAAATATCGAGTGATTATTTCTTTATTAAATTTAAAACATAATATCCAGTTGGTTCATTCTTAGCATCAACGTCGAAAATAATTAATTACTAATCACTTATTAGTTAATTAAGGTGGTGTCAAAATTATAATCCTTTAATTTAAAAGGCAACATTTTCATGAATTCATATCTAAACCACCCATTCAAATAATCAACTACTTAATAGTGAAATAACAGAATAAAATACTAGTGTTGGAATAAAATACATCGAATCTGACATCCCAATGAATAAATCCATAATTAAAACTAGTCCAACATCGGACAAGAAATAAAATATAAATCCATTATCTCTAAACCAATGTCTGAAGAGGAGTGGGCAACATGCCTGACTAAAGATAAATAACTCGAAATTAAGCAAGGATAAATATGGAGGCACCTACTACCGAGGTCCTGCAACTTCCACAGCTGCGCAGCATGTCAACTGATAGGAACTCCTAAGACTGGTGTCCCTGTGGATGGGCACCTAAAACGTTTTTACAAAAAGGAAAATAGATTTGAAAGAAAATGGGTCAAATCCCCTGTAAAACGGTTTAAAAAGTTTAGCAAGTATTTAAAATGCATAAATACCAAATATTATATACATGTTAGTTCACGTGCTTTCACTTGAGATTCTCACCTCTAACCTATTGTGCACACATAACGTTTAATTCTAACCCATCCTAGTTATGCTATACCGCCTAAATAGTCGAACTCAAATATCTTACTGAATGTGTTAACTCATTGTGCCCACCTGTATTACTCAAATAATACGTTATCAAATTCTCAATATTAGTTAATCAATTTTGGAATATTTCAATAGTCATTTAAGTTCCCACATACTTAAATTATTTTAGATGTCATTAACTTTCTCATATAATAGGCAAGCACACTAGAATAAACACAAGTGTATATATATATCACTCACAAAATATATATACTAATACGGCACCCCAAAGGCTAAATCGCAGTATGTGCATACTCTGCTATCAAGTCCCGGTACATTACGTACGATTTAAGGACTACCGATTCGGAATCACTGTAGAACCATATAAATACAAATCATACATATTGGAGGCGAACATAGTTCCAAGCCTACGTGATGCGCACATACCTACGCACCCATATGACCACCTATTTATCAACTCACTGATAAGTCGTTCCTAGGTTCTACGTTCTAAGGCGCCAATCTAAAATCTCCCCAATGGGTTCATCAGGATAAGACTGTCCCCTTTCAAAAAGACCTCCCGTGATAGCAAGCAGCGTACGTATGTAATACCCATAATAAGTCACATAATTGATATACATACATGTGCATATTTATATCATTTGGATAGGTATATTCATGACTTATAACACATATACTCCATATGTAGTGTATAACCCTCAAATATCTTACGTATTATTTATTTAGTATAATTCTTCTTCTCATGACATCCCGAGTGTTCTCAATTTCTCATAAGGTTCCTAAGTGTAACTTAATTTAACTCTGTAGGTGACCCACTCATCCCTATTAGGTCAAGTTGTAGGTTCTCAAGGATACCCGTGACACGATCGTATTTCCCGAATTCGAATTTAAATCCTTAATTAACAAAACTTAGCCTCGATCCTATATCCAGCTCAAACTGTTTCTCTATGTCCCACACGTGCCTATTGGTATGTAAAATATTCCTCATTTTATTTCAAAGTCACTTAGAAATTTAATTCGGTCAGTTACCATAAGTTCTAAATCCATAAGGGGAAAATTATCAAAATCTGGGAAAGTGAATCGATTCACCCAAAGGCCGAATCGATTGGAAATGATACAGGTGTACTTCTTATTCCTCAAGAAACCTACAGGTTTCACCATTTTTATTCTCAAAACTTCTAAGATTTAATCTCATTCTCCCAACCAAGATTACCCATCACTATACCAACCTATATACATAATTTATCATGTCTCATAATCATTAAAACATCCACAATCATCGATTAATTGGGGTTAATTCAAGATTATCCTCTAAAACCCTAGTTCATCATTTTTCATCAAGAACACATATAGAGCTCCAAATCCTTTACATTTAAATTATCAGTATCTCATCAATTTCGTCTTAATACATAAGGGGTTCAATCTTAATCATTAATTCTACCCAGAACATGATTTAAAATCCTAAATTTGTCCTCAACATGCATGGAATCAACATATAATCACCCTATAGTAACATGGATAATATATATAATTGAAACATAGAAAGAGAAACACTTGCCTCTAATGGTAGATCGGATCCGTTAAAGAAGGTGGCTATGGATGTGATGCTCTCTTCCCGATCTACGTATTGGTGATGTTTGTGAGGCAGGAAGGTGGTTTTGGCCTTGAGACTCCTAGGGACACCTCTCCTTCTTCCTCCTGGGTTCTCTCTTAGGTTTTTATTCTGATAACTCTAATTTCTGTAAGTGATTGTAGATATAATACTCCCAATTTTCGTAGGTAGTTATTCCCCAAAAATAGAAATGGCCAAAATACCATCCCGGGGTGTCGGTTTGGCCTAAAATTGCCCCGGGACTCATACTAAACCCTCGAGTACATTTTTTTTACTATTTAGACCCTTCTAGACACTTTAGCATGCTCTAAATGACCATATGGATGACTTAAAAATAATTTATTTTTTAATTCATTAATTTGAGTCCCGACATGACTGACAAACTCGTCCCAACTAAATTACTGTAATTGTCGTATTTTTCACTCACGAAAACTTTAATGCATTCATAATCATATATTACTTTATTCACTAAGTAATACTCAATATAATTCGCATCAATAAATATTAATCCTTGTCTCCCTAATTAATATTTATTTTAATCCGGATTAATTTTCTAAGTAAATTCCCTTATTTAATTTCTTTAACCCACATTTAAAAATCATTAAAAATATGGGGTGTTATATACTTCCCCTCTAATAATGGAATTTCATCCTGAAATTTGGAAAAAGGATACCTATTATGAATAGCTCTGGATATTTTTCGCGCATCTCATCCTTGTGCTCCCAAGTAGACTCCTCGACATTCTGATGTCCCCACTGGACACGTATAAGTGGAACTACTTTCGACCTCAATCTCCTATTGCTATGGTATATGATAGCCACCGGTCTCTCCTCATATGAACTATCAAACTGTAAGTTAATCTCCTCTAACGCATTGTGAGTCTGAGCCAACTTATCCTGGAGATATCTCCTTAACGAAAAAATGTGGAACACATCATAAATACGGTGTAAGTATTTTGGTATCCCAAATCTATATGCCACCGGTTCAGTCCTCTCAATGATAAGGAATGTCCCCATGTACCTTTGTGTTAACTTACCCTTCTTCCCAAATCTCATTATCCCCTTCATAGGAGATACTCGTAGTATCACCTGGTCCCCCACACTAAACTCTCGAAAGAACCGTTTAGCATCGGCATAGCTTTTCTATCTATCTTGGGCTACCCGTATGTGACTCTGAATCATCTCAATCCTAGATGAAGTGTCCTCAATTAGCTCTGGCCTGTGTAGATTTTTGTCCCCCACCTCTAGCCAATAAGTAGGATAACGACAAGTCCTATCGTACAACGCCTCTAATGGAGCCATGCCAGTATCAAACTGATAAGAGTTATTAGACGTAAACTGCACCAGTGGGAGGTACTGCTCCCATCCTGTCCTAAAATCAAGGATACATATACATAACATATCCTCCAACACTAATTCATTCACTCAGTCTGCCCATCTGTCTGTGGGTGATAGGTCGTACTCAATCGCAACTCCGTGCCCATGGCCTCATGGAAACTATCCCAAAAATGAGACGCAAAAATTGTGTCCCTATCGGACATAATATCTAGGGGCACCCCGTGTAATCTCATTATATTAGTAATGAAAATTTGGGAATACTATATCGTAGTATAATCCGTCCGAACTGGCAAAAAGTGGGCTACCTTGGTCAACCGATCCACTATGACCCATATAGAATCGTCACCCCTCTGCGAATTAGGCAACCTGGTAATAAAATCCATGGAAATGCTCTCCCATTTCGATATAGGAATCTCTAATAGCTATAGAAACCCTGCTAGCCTCTAGTGATCCACTTTTACTAGATGACATATGGCACACTTCGAGACAAACTCGGCAATGTCTCTCTTCATCCCACTCCACCAATATGGTCGCCCCATATCCTGGTACATCTTATTCCCACTGGGATGCACAATAAATTGAGATCCGTGCGACTCTGTCATTACCGCATGTCGCAAGTCCTCCCATGCTGGAAAAATTACTCTCCCATTGAAGCACAAGCCTACCTCAGAACTCACTGACTAAGACTCTTATGGCTCAACACATCAGCTACTATGTTATCCTTCCCCAGGTGATACTGGATCTAAAACTGATAGTCTTTTACAAATTCAAGCCACCTACGCTGATGCATATTCATTTCGCTCTGAGTGAATAAGTACTATAAGGACTTATGATCTGTGAACATGCGAAATTTCTCTCCTAATAGATAATGTCTCTAAATTCGAAGGGAAAATAGGACTGTCGTTAACTCCAACTCATGGGTGGGGTAATTCCTCTCATGAGGCTTAAGCTTACGGGAAGCATAAGTTATATCTTGATCCTCCTTCTGCAATAATCCACTGAGTCCCTGTAGTGACACATCAGTATAGACAAGAAACTCCACACCTTATCTAGGGAGTGCTAGCACGAGTGTTGAACTCAACTTATCGTTTAGTTCATAAAAATCCAACTGACACTCATCATCCCAAAAAAACGGTATGCCTTTACGGGCTAAATTAGTCATCGAACCCACAATCTTTGAAAATCCTTGGATAAATCGTTCGTAGTACCCGGCT
Source organism: Sambucus nigra (assembly GCA_949130495.1). Classification (NCBI taxonomy): domain Eukaryota; kingdom Viridiplantae; phylum Streptophyta; class Magnoliopsida; order Dipsacales; family Adoxaceae; genus Sambucus; species Sambucus nigra. The sequence continues at coordinate 416,787,773 of OX422207.1, forward strand.
AACCCCAAGAAACTACACACCTCCGTCAGTGTTGTGGTTATCCCCACTCCCTCACCGGTTATACCTTGATCGGATCAACTGATATCCCCAATTCAGAAATGATATGACGCAAAAATTGTACCTCACGCATCCAGAACCCAGATCTCTCATACTAACCATACATTTTATGCTCACGGAGTGTCTGTAGAACCCAACGCAGATGCTCGACATGCTCCTCCTCAGCCTGTGAATAAATCAGGATGTAATCTATGAAGACAACGACAAACTAATCTAAGGACTCTTTGAACACCCTATTCATCAAGTCCATGTACACAACTGATGCGTTGGTTAGCCCGAATGGTATAACTCGAAACTCATAGGACCCATAGCTCACCAGAAAGGTAGCCTTAAGCACATCCTGCTCATAAAGAAACTTCATTTACCCATGCTCCTTTTAACTCCATTTCTAGTTTACCTATACCTCTACGTTTATTCCGTACATTTCCTCGTCTGCTATTGTGAGGAATACTAAAAATGGCAAATACCTAGGGCGCCCATACACCCTATGTCCTGTAAATTACTACAAAAATCAATCGATCGTAATATACTGGTTTTAAATTCATCCTTGTATACTTGGCATGATTATACGATAAGGTGGCACCCAACTATCCCACCAACTGCAACTTAATCATTCTCCAGGTACTTCTCGTGGGGTAGATCTTCTACAATGTTGTCTCGCGTTAATCACCATACGACTCTACTGGCTTTAAAGCATAATATAACTAGTAACTCTCAGTTATAACTACATACACGTATAATAACTAAGGTACTAAGCCCATGTACTAAAGAGCAACCACTTCCCAACTCTCGACATTCTCCAAGTTTCATGCATGGGATGTCTTGTAAAGATAAATCCAAACAAGGACACCCCCTTGATACACTACTAACTAACATTATCGATCATTGAGATCCATAGGTCCTCGGTACATAACATGTATCCCCAAATTACCGTCTATTGACAATAAAAATCTACTCGTCCACTCTCATGTCACTAAAGACGACATACAACGCGACGCTCTCACTATCACAAGTTCTCAACACTATATAAATAACGATTTATGTCTCTCTGCTCAAGAATAAACACAAAGCACCCTGAACCACATCAATAAGAACCCCAACACACCGAAATCAAATATAACAAGACAACATTCTCACTAAAGTCCAATATACAATATAATATATATATATATATATATATATATATATATATATATATATATATATATATATATATATATATATATAGGTAGGCCCAACCCTCTTTCAGGTGATGCCTCGCAAAATAATATATTTTACCTAGGATAGTGAACATAATATTCTCACTATAACAATTTACCATAACTCAACTTATTGTTTACCAGTTTAAGACTCATGATAATAATACGTTATACTCTCATGTATCTTAAGGGAGAGTGAAAATTGGTACATACTATAAACCTCCTCCCAGTGTCTATACCCGCTCCCTTACAGGCGACACGAAGGTTTCCTCTACCCACAATTATTTTATATTTCCTTATAAGTTTAATACAATCCATGCGCCCACTAAAATCATATGTTGTGTTGTACTTGCATTACCCAAAATGTTTTGCATTTCCCCAAGAATACAGTAATTATTCAAAATAACGCACCTTTGAACGCGGGTGGTGGTTAAGGTATCAGTGGCATAACCTCATATTGGACGTTGTAGGAATGTCCATACTGTAATTCTTCTTGATGTTGTGGAGTTGGTGCTGCGGGGGTAACTGTACCTATTTTCCCATGATGGGGATTATGTGGCCTCTTGACGGGCACCCTGCGGGGCCCCACCCTTCTCTGGGCAATCTTGACGCTTGTGGACCTACCTGCCATAGATAAAGTACTTACTAGTGAGGTTTCCTCCCTGATAACCCTACTATCCTCGGCCTGCTGACCATTGTCACCCCTCCATTCGCCCTGCTGGCCCTACTGAACACGTTGATGGCCCTGATGACTTTGCTGATTTGATCGGGGCTTCCTTTCGGCCCATTGTGGACAAGCTTGATATTTGTGGCCATTTCTTCCACACCTAAAACACCTTTTTCTTTTGAGATTTATTTGTTCTTGGCTTTGTTGCCCTGGAGGTCTTAGTTTTTTCCCCATTTCCGTCATCCCCTTAGCTCAGATGACTCTGAGGAACTTATCATTGTTGTAACAAAGCTCCTTCAATATTGTTATCTCTTGTCCTTCCAGGTTGACTAACTTCTCTTGTTCTTCTTCCCCTATAAGTTGAACACGACGATCTTGGTAATTTAATATTATATTAGTAACTGATTGTGCAACTATACTTGCCACCTTTGTGACCGTCACCATTCCCTGCGATACCTGTGGTCCTGGTTGATCCTGTCTATCATTAAATCCTTTAGTGGTGTCATTCTGTCTCTCTCTCTCCTAAGTGACATCTGAAATCAGGTTGATTCATAGAAGTTTACTGTCAATACAAGAATCAATAGCCGAAGTATGGAAAAATGCAATTAAGAATACAAAAGTCCTAGTAATAGGGCTCTATATCAAAGGACTCTATGCTGGAAACATAATAAGTTGCACAGATCCTAAAGATTCCAGAACTTGATGCTCTAATACCATTTGTGACACCCCGCCCAATTAAATACCGGTTGATCTGTCCTTTATTAAATTTAAAATAGAATATCCAATTGGTTTATTGTTAGCATCACTATCAAAAACATTTAAATACTAATCACCTATCAGTTAATTAAGCTGGTGTCAAAATTTTAATCCTTTAATTTATAGGCAACATTTTCAATTAATATCTAAACCACAATCACCATTCAAATAATCAACACTTTAATAGGGAAATAACCGAATAAATTGTGCTGGAATAAATGTATCCAATCTGATATCCCAATGAATAAATCCATAATTAAAACTATTCCAACATCGGACAAGAAATAAAATATAAATCCACTATCTATAAACCAATGTCTGAAGAGGAGTGGGCAACATGACTGACTAAAGATAAATAACTCAAAATAAAGCAAGGACAAATATTGAGGCGTCTAGTACTGAGGTCCTACAACTTCCACAGTGGTTGCAAAATGTCAACTGATAAGAACTCCTAAGCCTCGTGTCCCTGTGGTTGGGTAACTAAATTGTTTTTACAAAAAGGAAAATAGATTTGGAAGAAAACGAGTCAGATACCCAGTAAAATAGTTTAAAAGTTTAGCAAGTATTTAAAATGCATAAATACAAGATATTATATACATGTTAGTCCACGTGCTCGCACTAGAGATTCTCACCTCTTAACTATTGTTCACACCTAACATTTACTTCTCACCCGTCCTAGTCATGTTATCCCGCCTAACTAGTCCAACTCAAATATATTACCGCACATGTTAGCTCGTTGTGCCCACCCGTATTACTTAAGTAATACGTTACCGAATTCTCAATATTAATTAATCAAATTTGGAATATTTCAATAGTCATTTAAGTTCCCGCATACTTAAATTATTTTAGATGTCATTAACTTTCTCATCTACTAGGCAAGCACACTAGAATAAACACAACTCTGTGCGTGTGTGTGTGTGCGTGTGTGTGTGTGTGTGTGTGTGTGTGTGTGTGTGTGTGTGTGTGTGTGTGTGTGTGTGTGTGTGTGTGTGTGTGTGTGTATATATATATATATATCAAAATATATATACTAATACGGCACCCCAAAGGCTAAATCGCGGTGTGTGCATACTCTGCTATCAAGTACCGGTACATCACATACGAAATAAGGACTACCAATTTGGAATCACTCTCGAACCATATAAATACAAATCACACATATTAGAGGTGAATATAGTTCTGAGCCTACGGGATACGCACATACCTACACACCCATATGACCGCCCACTTATCAACTCACTGATAAGTTGTTCCTAGGTTCTATGTTCTGAGACACCAATCATAAATCCCCCCAATGGGCTCATCAGGATAAGACTATCCCCTATCAAAAAGACCTCCCGTGATAGCAAGCAGCGTAGGTACGTCATACACATAATAATCCACATAATAGACATACACACACTTGTTTATTTATATCATTTGGATAGGTATATTCACGACCTATAACACATATATTCCATACGTAGCGTATAACCCTCAAATTTCCTCCATATTATTTATTTAGTACAATTCTTCTTCTCATAACATCTCATGTGTTCTCTATTTCTCCTAAGGTTCCTAAGTGTCACTTAAGTTAACTATGTAGGTAAACCATACATCCCTATTGGTCCAAGTGTTAGGTTCTCAAGGATACTCGTGGAACGATCGTATTTCCCTAATTCAAATTTAAATCCTTAATTAACTACACTTAGCCTCGACCCAATATCCAACCCAAATTGTTAAGTCTCTATGTCCCACACATGCCTACTGGCATGTAAAATATTCCTCATTTTATTTATAGTCCCTTAGAAATTTAATTCGGTCGGTTCCCATAAGTTCCAAAATCCATAAGGGAAAAATTGTCAAAATCTTGGAAACTGAATTGATTCACCCAAAGTTCGAATCGATTCACTAACCGAATCGATTCATCCTTGAACCGAATCAATTGGAAATTGTACAGGTCTACTTCTTCTTCCTCCAACAACCTACAGGTTCCATTTTTATTCTCAAAAGCTCTAAGATGTAATACCATTCCCCCAACCAAGATTACCAATCACTATACCAACCTATATACATAATTTCTCACGTTTCATAATCATTAAAACATCAATAGCCATCGATTAATTGGGGTTAATTTAAGATTATCCTCGAAAAACCCTAGTTCATTATTTTTCATTAAGAACACATATAAAGCTCCAAATACTTTACATTTAATTATTAATATCTCATCAATTTCATCTTAATACATAAGGGGTTCAATATTAATCATTAATTGTACCAAGAACATGATTTAAAATCCTAAATTTATCCTCAACATGCATAAAATCAGCGTATAATCACCTTATATTAAAATGGATAATATATCTAATTGAAACTTAGAAAGATAAAAACTTGACTCTAATGGTATGTCTAATCCGTTGAAGAATATGGGCAGTGACGTGATGCTCTCTTCCCGATCTACGCGTTGGTGATGTTTGTTGTGCAAGAAGGCGATTTTGGCCTTGAGACTCCTAGGGACACCTATCCTTCTTCCTTATGGGTTCTCTCTTAGGTTTTTGTTCTGATAACTCTAATTTCTCTAAGTGATTGCAGATATAATACTCTGAATTTTCGTAGGTCTTTATTCCCCCAAAATAGAAATGGCCAAAATACCCTCCCGGGGTGTCGGCTTGGCCTAAAATTGCCCCGGGATTCATACTAAACCCCGAGTACAATTTTTCTGACTATTTCGACTCTTCTGGACACTTTGGCGCACTCAAAATGACCATTTGGATGAATAAAAAATAATTTACTTTTAATTTATTAATTTGAGTCCCGACACAACTAACACGCGCATCCCGACTAAATTACTGTAATTATCGTATTTTTCACTCACGACAACTTTAATGCATTCATAATCATATATTACTTTATTCACTAAGTAATACTCCATATAATTCACATCAATAAATATTAATCCTTGTCTTGCTAATTAATATTTATTTTAATCCTGATTGAATTTCCAATTAAATTCCTTTATTTAATTTATTTAATCCCATGTTTAAAAATCATTAAAAATACTAGATGTTACACCAAGCGGTTCTTCTTGGAGTTTAATGTGGGGGACCAGGAATTACTACGTGCATCTCCTATGAAGGGGATAATGACATTTAGGAAAAAAAAGGGAAGTTGGCACCAAGGTATACGGGTCCATTCCCTATCATTGAGTGGATTGGGCCAGTTGCATATAGACTCAGATTGCCGGAGCACTTACTTCGAATTCATGATGTATTCCACATTTCTTCGCTGAGGCAATATCTTAGGGATGAGTTAGTTCACACACACATCGCATTGGAGTAGATTGATTTGCAGCGCGATATTTCATACGAGGAGAGGCCAAATGTTATCTTAAACCTAGTGAGAGAGGCTTGAGGTCGAAGGTAGCTCAACTTGTACATGTTCAGTGGGGGCACCATAATGCCGGCGTGTCTACTTAGGAGCGCAAGGATAGCAACTGGCCTCTCCTCATATGAAATATCGGGTTATAAATTAATCTCCTCCAATGCAATATGAGTCTGAGCTAACTCATCCTGGATATAGAAATTAATCTGGTTTAATAATTTTTGATATTGAGATTAATTAAATTAAAAATTAAAATTTTAGTTGTTTTAAAATAAATATTAATTAGCGAGACAATGGTTAATATTTATTTGTAAAAATTATATTGATTATTACTTAGTGAACTAGTAATAAATTGGTAAGAATGTATTATGATTATCATGAGTGAGAAATACGACAGTTGTGGTTATTTAGTCGGGATGCGCGTGTCGAAACTTAAATTTATGAAATAAAATGTGATTTATTTATGGGTCATCCAAATAGTCATTTAGAGTGCGCCAGTTTGTCTAGAAGGGTCAAAATAGTCAGAAAATTATACTCGGGGGTTTCGATTGGGCCTCGATGCATTTTTAGACCAAACCGGGACCCTAGAGGGGTATTTTGGTCTTTTGGATTTTTAGAGAAAAAATACCTAAGAATTTAGTATGTTTATATCATCTTGGAAGTTGAAGATGTTAGGGTTAATAGTTACAGAGACCCCACTTGAGGAGGAAGGGGAGGAGTTCCAAAGCTTCCCACACCATTATTGCACCACCACCACCATCAGAATGTAGATCGAAAGGAGAGGAAGGCAACCCCGCCATTTTTCTGCAGAAAATCAGACCTACAATCTGAGGTAAGTGTTTATCTTGCAAAATTTGAGTGCATATACTATCCATGTTAATGTAGGATTGAGTATATGCATGAATAAATGAATTTAGCTTTAAATTGGAGATTTAATTCACAATCTTGGGTAGGATTTGCATGTAGATTGGATCCCTATGTGAATAGAAAACAAAATCAGAACATATGAGAGGATAATAATAATAGAAGAAATCTGGGTTTTGTTGATGTTCTTGGATAAAAAGAATAGTTTAGGGTTTTAGAGTTAAATTGAAGGAAAACTGTGATTTAAATGACCCTCCTTGATGTTTTGATTACGTTAGAAATCCTTTATACATGTTATTATAGGGATTAGTATACTTGGTTAGGAGTTTGGGATTGAATTATGGAGGATTGAAGGGTTGAAATTCGTGAAAATCGTAATAGCTAAAAGGAAGAAGACGACCTCTACATTTTTTAATCGATTCGGCCCAAGGGTGAATCGATTCGGTCAGGCGAATCGATTCGGTTTCCTAGATTTTGGCAATTTTTCCTATTTTAAGCCTTGAACTTGTAAACAATGATCGGGGGAACTTTTGGCATACCTTTAAAATATTGTGAGAGATATTTTGGTTACCAGTAGGATAATGGTAGGATTAGAACTTAGTCATAAGTGAGAAAAATTAAGCCTAAGATGAATCAGCATAATTTGTAATGTAATGAATTCGGAATAATGAGAACAAGTTATGGCGACGGTGAGTAAATCGAAGACTTAGACCAGTAGAGTATGAGTGAATTATCTACTGAAATAATTTAAAAGATAATTGGCACACTTCGAGTAGTGGGGGATACCCGGATATATATGATGATAAGTATAATGGTAAATTAATAATATGTAGGATATTCGAGAGTTATATATACTACGCACGGGTAACATATTATAGGTTCTATGTATACCTATACTGAGGATATATATATACACGGCACGATGAACACTTCTAAAAAACTGCGTCGATTAAGACTTGTAATCATAGGAATTTATTATAAAACATAAAAATGTGTACATGATTTAGAAAATTTGGGCCGAATTTCATCTATTTATAGGACTAGACACCTATTTAAGAAACCAAAATTACTCAACTATACAAATAGTTCATCCTGGACGTTATATAAACCAAATCGTTGGTTTATGCCTATAATAAACTTTAGATATGATTACACGAAAACGTAATTATTGGCAACTTTACTAATAAAATGATGATAAAATAATACTTAAGGTATCTACATGTGTCCGTGTTGGATAGACAACCCATCTTGATTTTCGTGGTTTTGTCGATAAATATTTATTGCTTGATTTAAGTAATAAAAATAAAAGTCATCACCATCCTTTGTTCAACCTGATGCCACCTATTTATTCATAGATGCACCCTGCAGCATTCAACTTTGCTTCCATCCTTGCAGTCGCAACTCCATGATGACTACGGGTTGATTCATCTGGGAAACAGACCAAATATAAATGGGGAAAAATATGAGTTAGTAAGCAGCGAAGAGGTACGTAAATGTCCAAAAGCGAGATTAAAAAACATAAGCATAATTGATTAAATCCAAAAAATAATCATGTCTTACAAACCCGAAGAAAAAAAATTATTTCAGATGGGATGACAATAAATAACTCTGCTATAAAAAGAAATGACAGAACAGGAAAAAACACAAAAGAAATAATTGGCAAGACATGAAGTTGCTATAAAAATAATCTATCAACAATCACATACTCAAGTGGCAAGACATAAAGTCGCAATAGAAATAATCGATCAACAATCACATACTCAAGTGAATATTTGGCAAAGGTTTTGTAATATAATCCATAATGCAATCATTTAAGTTTTTCAGTATTAGGTATAGTACAAATATAAAAATATAGGTTTTGATTTGTCATACACGAACAAATTAAGTAAACAAATGACTAAAAAACTCCAAGAAATGAAACCAATAAGTGAGCCAAGGTACATTTGTTCACTTCCTTTCCATTTATAACATAAATTTTCCTATAAAAATGACACATTTTATGTCTCTTAAAATTAGACAGCATAGTCCTCATAGCAAAAATCAAGGGAGTAAAAGTAAAATTCAGCATAGCATACACAAACTAAGTTTTTCCCAATTTCATATCAGATACACAAATGTCTGATCAACTATAAATTGATGAACACATATGACTATAAAGGATTGAAGATTTAAAAGGTTTTGGTGGATTCCCTATTACACGAATTTACAAAGCAAGCACTTAAAGTCACATTAAAATATAATTAGTATTCTGAATTCTTCCTAATAAATACATTATTATGCCTAAATATAATTAACATTTATCCGGCATACATACTAAATTAAAAATATTCTATCTAAATAGTATAGTTTGCCTATATAATTAAAAAATAATAAACAACTTTGATACTAAAAAAATGGACACATTCAAATATCAAAATCTCAAAAAAATACACAGCAACGAAGATTCAAATGGTTACCTTTACTTTGGGCATATTCAAACATTCAAAAAATACACAGCAACACACATTTAAAATGGACACATTCAAAATCTCAAAGAATAGTAGCCAAAAACCTTAACCTTACATTTGGTTTGGATCAAGGGCATTGGCGGTAGCATCAGGTGGCGTCGGAGGCGCAGTAGGCGGCATCGGAGGTAGTAATAGGCAGTGCATCGGATGGGGGGAGAGAAGAAGTCAGCTGTCGACCGAGGGGAGTTCTCGAAGAGAATAAGGCACCCTTTTGTTGGTTGAAACAAAATGATTGGGGGAAGAGATCTGATTAATTATAAACCAAATTTGTCTAGCCCACAAACCTACTTCAAACAAAATTCACATATCGTAATTATATAAACTCAACCAAATGAGGTCAGCTATAACAACCCTCACTTTTAAGAGCCTATTTTATATTTATTTACTATGTGAAATAATTATACAAAATGCCTAAATGTAGAGTAATATTAATTTAATGTGGAAAACGTTAATATTTACTAAATTGTTGTATAGTTACCTTGTGAGTAGGTAAAAATATCCATGTGGTGATTTATTGTGTCATAAGATATAAAATGACATTTTGGTTTTATATGAAACCGGAACTTAAAATGAGTTATAAAATTTCCAAATGATAATTTGGATAGTGTATTTAATCCCGGTAGGTGCGAGACAGTCAAAATAAGTGCCATATTGTATTTTGGTATTTCGGGCACTTTTGACTGGTTATAGCATAAATGTGTATTTACGAGTAATTATATCGCGTATTGATCATTTAAGTTGGGCAATTTAGACTTTAAGGGCCGATTAAGTCTTGCTAGCCTTATTATTTTCCTCATTTTCTCTTAAGACAAATTTAGCCCTTGAGAGAGTAGAGAGAGGAAGAGAACTTTGAGATTTGGATATTGGAGCTTGAATTGTTGTCTACACCAAATCAAATCTGAATTTGCAAGATCAAGGCAAGTTATCTACATGCTATTATATGATTTAAGGAGAATAATTAGTTTTGATAGTTATGAAGTTGTTATGGTTTGTCATTTTAGGGTTTTATTAGATTTGTGGGTATTAAACCCTTGGATATTGACTTGGATGATAAAGGTTGAAAATGATGGTAGTTATATACATTTATGATGTATAAGTTGATATAAATGAGGTTGGGTTGGTTGGTTTTGTGTTGGAAGAAATTTGGAGTTCAAGACTTCATAGCCAAAATTGGCAAAATTCGCAGGGGCGAATCGATTCGGCCAGGCCGAATCGATTCGCATGGGGACAGTTTCCAGGATTAGGTGATCCGAATCGATTCGACTATTCCGAATTGATTCGGCATTTTATGCAGAAACCCAATTTCCCTGACCGAATCGATTCGGATAGGACGAATCGATTCGGCAATTATGCATAATCCCATATTTCCTGGCCGAGGCCGAATCGATTCGGAAATCCTACATTTTTCCTTTTGTTTTTATTTTCTAATTTTTAACCATTTTTTTTTTGGGTTAGGACCTAGGAACCTTCTTGAATGAAGTAAACTTAGAGTCCTAGAGTTTTATTTGAGTTTGGTCGCCACCCTAGACTAGAATTCGGTCATATGGGGTTTATTCCGGGGATGTTTAAAGTAATGTTAAGGCATTTCTTCTTTTATTGAATTTTTAGAATTTAGGAACTTAATTGCCCATGCTTGGAGACTTAGGGGCTTATCGTAATTATATGAACTTTGGGAATTGTAGAATCATAATGATTATTTGGAGACTAATTCGGGACTTGTAATTTGAGGAATATTAATGATGATATTCGATGGGACTAGGTTCGAATAAAATGAACCCAATTGTTTAATGATGATAGGTTCGAATAAAATGAACCAAACACATGGATAATGGAAATGAAATTGGGAAATGAATATTGAAAATGAAAATGAGATATAAAATGGTAAATGTTAATTTACTGATACACACCTCTCTAAATACTATCATAAGGGAAGTCCGTGTGCGAGGGGATGCCCCCTGACAAATTAACGTAGGGTGGATATAGTCCTAGGCCATATGAGCGCTGGTTTATATATATGTATTTTTCTGCGATGGATAGGAGATTCCGGGTGTGGTCTTGACTATCCCGCAGGCATATGGCCGCTTCCCGACGTTGCGTTATGAGCCCAGGTTGTCTTATATGTGATAGGCCCTAGAAGATGATAGTTATTTATGGGGGCGCCCAGTGGGGAAACTCGAAGGGGCGGTCTTAGAATCGTTATATGTATGAGAATATAACTTTTCTGCATCAAGTGGGACTTAATGGATATTAATGCCATAAATAGCATAGATACGTGCCATAAAGAGCATGTGATTGAGATATGTGCCATAAAGATCACTTGATAGAAATTATATTCCTGATAAGGAATGGAAAGATAAAAATGGAAATGATGATTAATGATGGAAATTTTTAATAAATGAAGGGAAATTATCGTCTTGATTAAACCGAATAAATGGTTTTATTTCTAATAAGGAATGTAAGAAGGAAATGGTAATTGGATTAATGAGAAAAGGTTTTAAATTAAAGTTATTTACTTTTATTCTCTTATGTAAATGACATTTCATTTCATAATTAGTTAAATATCTTAAATTGTAATGTAAGTTTAACATGCTAGTTAACATGCCATATTATCATCCTTGTCATTCATGCATAACTGTTCATACCTATCATGCTTTTTATTTCTTCTGGTGATCATATAGAACTCGGCCTTGACCGGTTCATTTTCCTTGTTGTGCATATGATTGTATTCGCTCAGGTGCTCCGCCGTAAGGGCGCCCATTTTAATATTCCCATCCCTTGCTTTTGACGAGCTGTAAGATTTTGCGGATTATTACAGGACCTTGAATTAGACGCTCTCATCTTTGTGTTCTAGCTATGATCGGGTCATAACTCGGGCGTGTGGCCCAAACTTTTGTATTTGATTAATGAATGTATTACGTAAAATATCAAACTGTTGTAATACGTTGTATGTAACTGTGGACCAACAGCATATTCGGTCATTTTCTTGTATATTTGTTTTAGATGTACTATATATACTCTTTTGAAATCCACTTGCTTGTCAGATTTGGGTTGTTTAGTTTAATATTTTTTAACTGGTTTTAAATTTCTAAAATTTTTGGCAACCCGTTTTCTGATTTATTGGGTTGTTTTCCCGTATACTCAGTTTATTTTTGTGATGCTGAGAATGATATCCATCCATGATTCCTGTGACATTTGAGTATCGGGCTGGCCACCCCTTATCTCGGATCGCGGGTTGTCACAGATGGTATCAGAGCATCAGGTTTTAGAGTCCTTAGGATCTATGCGAACTTGTCACGTTCTAACGTAGCGTTCTTTGATATAGGGCCTAATGTTAGGACTGTGTTGTTGTCTATGTTTGTGATTTTTTGCAAGATAGATTGTTTTAAATAGTTTTTTAACTCTATTGTTTCTTCATCTCAGATGCCGGCCAAGAGAGGTCGCCCAGCGAGACGTAATAGGGTTATAGAAGAGGAGGTAGGTCTTCCACCGTCGCCTCAAGGGACCATTAGCATTGCGGATATAGCAAACATAATGGCTCAAGCGGTTAAAGCCGCCATGACCGCAGTGGTCCAAAAATTTCCGCAGGCTCAACAATGGGCTCACGATGTTCAAGCTCCTACGGGACTTACTCCGTGGGAAAGGGTTAGAGAGTCCTTTCAAAAGGAAAATCCCTCAGAATTTGAGGGAGGTGCTGATGCTATTAAATCCAATCAATGGAAGAAAGACATGCAACGCCACCTTTGAATGATAGAATGTAGCGAGGAGAGGAAACAAGTCCTTGCCACTTTTAAGCTTGCTAGATCTGCGTTACACTGGTGGGAGACGATGACCACACCAGAGCAGAGAGACGCAATGACGGTCACTGAGTTCTGGGCTTTATTTGATCGTAAGTATTTTCCTCCCGCAATTCAAAGGGAGATGAAAAGGAGGCTCCAGGAAGTTGTGCAAGGAGAGAGATCTGCGGCGGAATATGAAGAGGAGTTCACCCGCTTGGCGAGTTTTGTACCGGACGAGGTGACTTCGGAAGATAGGAAGATCTCGAAGTTCATGGGAGGTCTAAACTGGAGAATCCGGCAACAATTGCTCGGTAATCCATCTTTACAAACCTTTGGTGAAGTTATGAATGTAGCATTGCTCCATTTCCAGGAGCATCGGTTATATATGCAGAGTAGCAAGAAAGCTACCGTAGTGGGGTAAGAAGGAAAGCTTGGAGAATATGGGATTGGAGGAGGAGAATATCCTTCATCCCGATCATCGGGTAGTAAGCAGAAAGAGAGGGACCCTCAACAAGGGGATTCGTCTAAGAGACAACGCTTCGGAGGGTTTATTATGGGTGGTAATAACAGTAGGCACGGTCAAGGTGCTTCGCAATATGTAGGTCGAGGTGGTCCTGGAGGTAAAGGGCATCTGGGCCAAGGCATTACCCAGTTTAGAAATAACAAGGGTCGAGGTCAAGAGGATATGAAGGGACGGTGCTTCCATTATAGGGAGGCGGGTCATTACAAGATGGAGTGTCCTCGGTTAATTGGGGGTCAGTTTCATAGGGCTCCCCAGCAGCCGCATGTTCGGTTTCCACCTCAGGTACCTAATCCGATTGTTCCTCCATAGCAGGGACAGCTACAGTATGGGCGTGTTTATCAAATTTCGGAGGCTATGCTTCCTCCAGCTCTGTCGGCACCGCCCGTTATTGAGGGTAAGTTTTTAATTTAAGGGTACTTGAGTTGTGTGTTACTCGATACGGGTACTACACACTCATTTATTTCTAGGAGCTTTTCTCAGACTACAGATTTGATAAAATCTGCTGAGAGTACTTTTACTAGCGCTGAGTTTTCTATGGGTGATGGTTCGCTCATTTTTCCTTGTTTGTAAACTTATAGGAATTACTCTTGGTAATTTGTACTTTGAGGACGATTTACTCTTCCTTGACATGGTCGAGTATGATGTGATATTGGGTATGGATTGATTAGTAAAGTATCATGTTATGATTAATTGCTATGGTAAGAGCATAGTGCTTGCCACTTCGGGGCAAGATATGTTTCTAGTGGTTATGCCTCGCTTAAAAAGGGGGTACTAACACATACTTATATTGTATTGCGGAGGAGTTTTCTCGGGATGTAGTTGTTCCCTTGGATTTTATTTCGGTTGTTAGAGATTTTTATGATGTATCTCGGGAAATACCGAGCTATTCCTTGATAAGAAGGCTATTTAAAAAGATGTATATATGTTGTGGGGTAAATAATTGTAAGACTTTACGGAAAGTGAATATCTGATTTGTTAAAATATTCAACTATTTAAGTAGTAAGTTATAGAAGTAGAATCTTATTAGTAGGGTTGAGAGTTAGAATCTTTTCAGTCCCGAACATGTGTCTTAGAGCTTTATATCTTAATGACCGATAACGCGAGGTAGTAGTGTAACGGGAGGGTTCCTTATTTGGATGACGTCCCACGCATGAAACCGAGCAAATGTCGAAAAATGTCGAAAGTTGAGAAAGGTCTTGGGCACTAGGGATATACTTAGTATTAAGTGTACACGACTTAAATAGGGTATATGTAAGTATACTTTAGGATTATGTGGACATAAGGCCTTTAGGGAAGGTAAAGTTAGTTTAGGAGGGCTGTCGGGAGTTGACCACGAATAGATTGTGTGTTAACTCTAAGAGGGATTGGTTCCCTAGTAAAGAGAAGTTAGGGATTTCGAGAGGTTTGGTAGGTTAGGCCGAAGGAGATGAGGCCTCTCGTAGTTAGAGGTTACAGAGGTAACTTAGCTTTTGGGAAGAAAAGGGTGAATTGACTCTCACTCCTGAGCCCATGTTGCTAAACTCGAGGGTAGATTCAATTGACAAGCCTCTTCCAGGATTGGGAGTAATAATACTGGAGCATAGACCTAATGTTTATGCGCCTCATAAGCTAAGACTTGTGAGAAGTATTATCCCATGTTTGAATTAAAATTCATCGTGGGGGTGATCGCCGTGTAGGAAGGGAGGTGCTACTTCCTGGGCAGAAATTTAGTTTTTCATGCGAGCAACAATTCGTTGCAAGATGTGGTAGGAGGGACAAGGGTTGTTAAGACCACATATACAAGCTGCCGACCGAGGGAACTGAATCCTACTCTATTGGTTTTGAGGGTGGGGTGCGTTTACCCTGGAGATTTATTATCCCGGATGAGAAGGACTATATAAGGGAAGTAATAGCGGAATCTAACGGTTCTATGTTTGCGGTACATCCGGGTAACGGCAGAGTGTGTCAAGATATGCACCGCCAGTATTGGTGGCTGGGCATGAAGAGGTTGTTGGACTGCTTGGGGTGCCTTTGATTATAGTTTCCGACTGAGACAAGATTTTCATTTCCCACTTGTGGAAAGTTTCCAAGAATCCATGGGAACCGAATTGAGGTTAAGTACTTCTTATCATCCTCAAATATATGGCCAGATCGAAAGGGTAAACCATATGTTGGGGGATATACTCCTTATGTACGTGCCTGACTTCAAGAGTAGTTGGGAACAGTGTCTTCCATCAGTTGAATGTGCTTATAATGATTCGTATCAATTCACTGTTGGGATGGCGCCTTATGAAGCCTTGTATGGTAGGCCTTGTGGATCTCCCGCTTGTTGGTTAGAGGTGCGAGATGATAAGTTCCTCGGATCGGAAATGATCCGGGATACTTTTTCAAAAAAATCGAGCTCATTGGAATCGCATTCGAATAACCCAAGATCGACAAAAGAGCTATGTCGATGCGGGGAGAAGGCATGTGGAGATGGATGTCGGGGACCAAGTGTTGGTGCGAGTGTCACCCATGAAGGGCATTAAGCGTTTTGGGAAGAGGGAAAACTTGCACCGCGTTACGTTGGACCTTTCCTATAAATGTTAAGGTGGGTCCGGTAACCTATTAACTTGCTTTACCGAAACACTTGCGACAAGTTCATGGCGTGTTCCATATCTCCTCTTTAAATAAGTACAAGAGATGTGATGGTGCCCTTAGGCACATTCCTTTCTAAGATATTGAGTTGCAACCCGACGTTTCTTATAAGGAGCAGACGGTCGCTATTTTTGAGCGTGGAGAGTGGCGATTGAGATCGAAAGTAGTACCTTTGGTTATGGTGCAATGTAGTCATCACAGTGTCGAGTAATCGACATGAGATCACGAGGATGACATGCAATAAAGGTATCTGCGTTTCTTCTTGCAAGGTACGCCTGAATTTTGGGGGCAAAATTCCCTTATAAGGGGGGGAGGATGTAACAACCCTCACTTTTGGGAGCCTATTTTATATTTATTTACTATGTGAAATAATTATATAAAATGCCTAAATGTAGAGTAAATATTAATTTAATGTGGAAAAGGTTAATATTTACTAAATTGTTGTATAGTTACCTTGTGAGTAGGTAAAAATATCCATGTGGTGATTTATTGTGTCATAAGATATAAAATGAAATTTTGGTTTAATATGAAACCGGAGCTTAAAATGAGTTATAAAATTTCAATATGATAATTTGGATAGTGTATTTAATCCCGGTAGGGGCGAGACAGTCAAAATAAGTGCCATATTGTATTTTGGTATTTCGGGCACTTTTGACTGGTTATAGCTTAAATGTGTATTTGCGAGTAATTATATCGCGTATTGATCATTTAAGTTGGGCATTTTAGACTTTAAGGGCCAATTAAGTCTTGTTAGCCTTATTATTTTCCTCATTTTCTCTTAAGACAAATTGAGCCCTAGAGAGAGTAGAGAGAGGAAGAGAACTTTGGGAGAAAAAGAGAGATTTGGATATTGGAGCTTGAATTGTTGTCTACACCAAATCAAATCTGAATTTGCAAGATCAACGCAAGTTATCTACTTGCTATTATATGATTTAAGGAGAATAATTAGTTTTGATAGTTATGAATTTGTTATGGTTTGTCATTTTAGGGTTTTATTAGATTTGTGGGTATTAAACCCTTGGATATTGACTTGTATGATAAAGGTTGAAAATGATGGTAGTTATATACATTTATGATGTATAATTTGATATAAATGAGGTTGGTTTGGTTGGTTTTGTGTTGGAAGAAATTTGGAGTTCAAGACTTCATAGCCAAAATTGGCAAAATTCGCAGGGGCGAATCGATTCGGCCAGGCCGAATCGATTCGCATGGGGACAGTTTCCAGGTTTAGGTGGTCCGAATCGATTCGTCTATTCCGAATCGATTCGGCATTTTATGAACAAACCCAATTTCCCTGACCGAATCGATTCGGCAATTATGCAGAATCCCATATTTCCTGGCCGAATCGATTCAAAAATCCTGCATTTTTCCTTTTGTTTTTATTTTCTAATTTTTAACCATTTTTTTTTGGGTTAGGACTTAGGAACCTTCTTGAATGAATTAAACTTAGAGTCCTAGAGTTTTAGTTGAGTTTGGTCGCCACCCTAGACTAGAATTGGGTCATCTGGGGTTTATTCCGGGGATGTTTAAAGTAATGTTAAGGCATTTCTTCTTTTATTGAATTTCTAGAAGTTAGGAAGTTAATTGCCCATGCTTGGAGACTTAGGGGCTTATCGGAATTATTTGAACTTTGGGAATTGTAGAATCATAAAGATTATTTGGAGACTAAGTCGGGACTTGTAATTTGAGGAATATTAATGATGATATTCGATGGGACTAGGTTCGAATAAAATGAACCCAATTTTTTAATGATGATAGGCTCGAATAAAATGAACCAAACACATGGATAATGGAAATGAAATTGGGAAATGAATATTGAAAATGAAAATGAGATATAAAATGGTAAATGTTAATTTACTGATACACACCTCTCTAAATACTATCATAAGGGAAGTCCGCGCGCGAGGAGTTGTCCCCTAACAAATTAACGCAGGGTGGATATAGTCCTAGGCTATATGAGCGCTGGTTTATATATATGTATTTTTCTGCGATGGATAGGAGATTTCGGGTGTGGTCTTGACCATCCCACAGGCATATGGCCGCTTCCCGATGTTACGTTATGAACCTAGGTTGTCTTATATGTGATAGGCCCTAGAAGATGATAGTTATTTAGGGGTGCGTCCAGTGGGGAAACTCGAAGGGGCGGTCTTAGAATCGTTATATGTATGAGAATATAACTTTTCTGCATCAAGTGGGACTTGATGGATATTAATGCCATAAAGAGCATAGATACGTGCCATAAAGACCATGTGATTGAGATATGTGCCATAAAGAGCACTTGATAGAAATTATATTCCTGATAAGGAATGGAAAGATAAAAATGGAAATGATGATTAATGATGGAAAGTTTTAATTAATGAAGGGAAATTATATCTTCTTGATTAAACCGAATAAATGGTTTTATTCCTAATAAGGAATGTAAGAAGTAAATGGTAATTGGATTAATGAGCAAAGGTTTTAAATTAAAGTTATTTATTTTTATTCTCTTATGTAAATGCCATTTCATTTCATAATTAGTTAAATATCTTAAATTGTAATGTAAGTTTAACATGCTAATTAACATGCCATATTATCATCCTTGTCATTCATGCATAACTGTTCCTACCTATCATGCTTTTTATTTCTTCTGGTGATCATATAGAACCCGGCCCTGACCGGTTTATTTTCCTTGTTGTGCATATGATTGTATCCGCTCAGGTGCTCCGCCGCAAGGGAGCCCGTTTTGATATTCCCATCCCTTGCTTTTGACGAGCTGTAAGATTTTGCGGATTATTACAGGACCTTGAATTAGACGCTCTCATCTTTGTGTTCTAACTATGATCGGGTCTTAACTCGGGCGTGTGGCCCAAACTTTTTTATTTTATTAATGAATGTATTACGTAAAATATCAAACTATTGTAATACGTTGTATGTAACTGTGGACCGACAGCATATTCGGTCATTTTCTTGTATATTCGTTTTAGATGTACTATATATACTCTTTTGGAATTCCACTTGCTTGTCAGATTTGGGTTGTTTAGTTTAATTTTTTTTAACTGGTTTTAAATTTCTAAACTTTTTGGCAACCCGTTTTCTGATTTATTGGGTGGTTTTCCCGTATACTCAGTTTATTTTTGTGATGCTGAGAATGATATTCATCCATGATTCCTGTGACATTTGAGTATTGGGTTGGCCACCCCTTATCTCGGATCGCGGGTTGTCACATCAGCTACATATCATAATTACGATATGAATAAAATAAGGTTCAACTAAATATCATTATTATATAACATACCTTCATTTAAAAAACATGATCACAATGAGGTAGAACTTGCCAAAATATGGTGTTGTACTCAAAATACAATGCCAATTCGAGAGGGAGAGTGAGAAAACAGAAAAGACTCATTAATCAGCATCCATTTCCTCCAGAGTGGCCCTAGCAGCATCCTTGGCTTCCACTAAAAGCTCCTATGGTACCTTCTCATGCTCACACTTGGACTCATCACAAACCTAGTTTATCTCTAATTCGAAATCCTTGTCCTTTGCGTCATCATGTACCCTATAGATGATTTTTCTGATTTTTATAACTCCTTCCCTGCAAGTCTTTTCTGAAAGCTTCAACTTTTCAATCTCTGTTTTAGCAACTTGCTTTCCTTTCCCAATTGTAGCACCAAAGCACCTATATGAAATACCAGAAGGTTCAATCATGTATAGTTGTGGTCCATCTTTGTCATAACCTCTGAGAATAACTCCACAATCGAAAGGTTTGAGTCACTAATAGAGTGTACATTGATGCACATAACTGACAACACGTTCTGTAAGCTCCTTCACAGGAATAGGTTCCCCATAAGTACTTTGATAATTTTTTGCCTCTACCTTTGCTAAGTTTTCTCCAACCTTATTGACAAAGATAATATTAAATGTGATCATGATAAAACAAATTAAAAGTGGCAATGAGATGCAGCATGTTTAAACAGTAGAGAAACCGAATAACCTGAAAAAGAAAAAACACCCTGCATCTCTTCATAATCAACACCTTTTTGTCCAACACCTTTATGTTAACCCTCGCCTTGTTGATACCTGGTTTAGCAATAATATAATGGTCTTGAGCATGCCCTAATTTAATGCATAATACTCGGGCATGTTTGAAACAGGTCGTGTTCATTTCTAAATGATGGGTACAATTCAAACTCCAAAATCCAAATGATACACAATATACAAACTATGTCTAAACAACGCTCATTCCAAAGTCTAAACAACATCAATAGAAACTAAAGTCAATAAACACTAAGTGTAAAATATTGTAGTTTAAATAATGAATTAGTCAAGGCCTATAATATTAAATGTGAAGTTGGAAAACAAATAATAAGCGGTAATGAGATGCAGTGTCTTTAAACAGTAGCAAAATCGAATTATAACCAAATTATAGTCAGAAAATGATTTTGATACCTAAATTTCCAACATATATCTTAAACCTGAATAACCTAAAATGGAAAAAAATTCAATTTAGAAAAAACGTGAGAATATGGTACAATAGAGAATACGACATACACACAAAAACAAATGAACACCCAAAATACATTCACACGTTATATGTTTTAGCAGTTATAGCAAAGTAATACATGAACCGGTGCAAAATCCCTAAACCAAAACATGAAGTGATGAAAAATTAAAGTTGATATTTTTAGTGAGGAAAAAAAGTAAAAGTTATTTGCGTAAAACCTAAACCAATTAGAAATATTGAGAATTCTTGTTGTTTTCTATGCATAAAAATGTTGGTATTAAATAATAATAATAATAATAATAATAATAATAATAATAATAATAATAATAATAATAATAATAATAATAATAATAATAATAATAATAATAATAATAATAATAATAATAATAATAAAAATGCCACTATTAAAATGATTCGTTCTACAACACAGAGAATTCTTGTTGTTTTCTATGCATAAAACCTAAACCAATTAGCAATATATCATCAATTTAAAAATCTTCGTTGAAAGAAATTATTGTCAATAGGAACACAAAACATGAAAGCATTTGAGTCCTTTAACCTTATCTACAAACAAACACATTATAAAGAAAGAACATGTTTCAACCCAACAGAAAATAAGCCAAAAACATAAAAAAAATATAGACAAAATAATCCTTCTACCCTTCCATGTTGCTCTGTTTATTTTTCTATGTCGTAGGTATATAAAAGAATATAGATAACGAACTGAGTGTATAAATTACCTTCTATATAATAACAATTAAAAACAGTAGGTTGTTTAAAAAAAACAAAACTCAAACAATAATTAAATGATAAAAAAACATTACATGTGTGGATCCATAGCCATATGATGAATATTTCAATAGAAAAAATCCAATAGCAAAATTAGAAAATAATAAAGTATATAAATCCATATAATTGTTTTTTAGGATCGATACAAAAAGCATCGATATATCCAACATATATGGATCCATTTGTACGCATAGATGAGAAAAAACAATGTATCAATCAATAACAAAAATGGACCTGAAAATGAAGACTCTTGTCCCTCAATCTTGAACCAAAATGAAAGTTGCAATTCCTGAAAAAAACCATCGATATTGAAAATCAAACATTGGTTTTCCAAAAATTGAACCCATAAATCTTAGATTTTCAAAATGGGAAACGGACTTATGCAGGGGGTGACAGCGGCGAAGAAGGGTGTTGGATCTATGGGTATTGGAGCTACGGAAGGTCAGATGAGGGTTAGTCTGGGGTAGAGAGGAAAATAAAGAGAGGGAGCCGGATGATTTAGGGCTGAGGGAGGCACCAGATAAGCAGGTCTTGGAGGGAGCCGTGGGTCTTTGGTGAGAAGGGAGAGAGGATGATGTTTGAGAAAGGAGATCGTGGGGGTTTGGGTGGGTGAATGGAAGAGTGTGGTGAGAAAGTTTGCATCTTAGGGTGTGTTTACCAAAATAGACTTGCATTTGAATTAAAGTGAGAGGGGGGGGAATTAATTAGTGAGAAATAAAAGTGGGGGGAACTAAAATTTTCAAGGGTAAAATGGGTATTGGAGAAAAAAATGCATCTTGTGACATCATATGACATACATAAGTAAATTATATATATATAAGTTGTGTGAATACTTATTGTGTGAATTCTTATGTATGTGAACATACCTAGGCTACTTGCTAGCACGGGAGGTTCCGCTTCGTGGACTGTCTTATCCTGATGAGCCCATTGGGAGGGGGGGGGATTTTAGACTTGTGCCTCAGAATATGGAACTTAGATATTGATCACTACTTGTGTGTATGATAGTGCGACCGATCATTTGGGTGCGTTAGGTGTGTGCGTAGTCCAAAGGCTTAGAACCATGTTTGCCTCCAAATTGTGTGAATTGTGAATGTATGGTTCGAGGGTGAATCCGGACCAGAAGTCCTTTACTTAGTACGTGATGTACCAGGACTCGATAGTAGAGTATGCCCGCATCGCAGGTCTCCACCTAGGAATGTCGTATTCGTATATATTAAAAGAGTGGTGTATATATATAAGTGTGATTTATTCTTCTATGTGTGCATTAGTAGATAATATGAATAGCGATATCCAAAGGAATCGAAGTATGTGGGAACTTTATACTTAACTGATGATTTTACTGGCTAAAGGCGTGTGGAAATCTGATAACGTATTGTATAAACAATATGGGTACACATTATTAGGTAGCGAGAGACTTAATTCAAACTAGTTAGGCGGGGTAGCGTCACTAGGTTGATTTAAAGGTATATGTTAGGCGTGCACATTAGTTGAGAGGTGAGGATCTCAAGTGGGGGAACGTAAAGTTAAACATGTGTACAATATATTCTCTTTAATGCATTTTAAATACTTGCAATATATTTTTTAATTGTTTTCTTGGGCTCTCACTCGTTTCAAATCCATTTTTTAAAAAAACTTTTAGGTGTCCAGCCATAGGGATGCCCAGCTTAGGAGCCCATTCTTATTGGACGTGTTTCAGCCGCTGTGGACGTTGCAGGACCTCGGTAGTAAATGCATCCACCTTTATCAGTTCCTATTTATCATTCATTTATCTCAGTCGGGCATGTCACCCATCTTTAGTAAGCGGATATTTCTGAGACATTCTATTTATTTCCAGTCATGAATTTGGTTTTTTATTCATGGACTATTGTATGTGGATTTCAGGCTAGAGTGTTTACTCCAGACACATTTATTTATTCAGCTGTTTTAGCATTTCTTTCCTTGTTTACTGGAATGGTGAATGTGGTTTATTATTTTAAATTTATTGCATGTTAGTAAAAAGATTAAAATTGTAACACCGATCCATTAAAGTATTAGTAATATTTATGTTTCGACAGTGATGGTAAGAATGAAACCATTAATGATTCATGTTTAATTTAATAATGGACGAATCACCTAAGATTATAATAGGTGGTATGTCACACCGAATCACCGATCCAACTTCAGATTTGGATTCTACACGAAAAATTGGACCAGGTATGTATTTTGAGTTTTTCTCAAATCTCATCAAAAAGTACTCAAAAAGAAGATCTAATACACTCCAGTCTAACTCTTTATATTCCTATCCTTTTTGCCTCTTTGGATTTCATGTTTGGCCTCTCTGTTTGATATTCTTACACTTAAAATAAGCCCTAGCATTCTTAATAAAGCCTCTCCTTCAAAACCTAGCTTAGAGCCTAAGCTAACGCATATTACTATATTGTCCTTTAATTCAAAATTGTCTGCTTTACGTACGTAAGCCATTATAGAATGTCCAAAAAATATTTAAATTTAAATTTAAATGGTTGATTCGATTTCAAACCAAAATAAAGTGATTTCAAATATAATATCAATAAAAGTATTTTCATTTAAAAAATTTACTGAAACATTATATAATATTCTTAAATAAGCCCTCAAAATAACGATTATTACATTAAAATTTTTCAAATGCTCAGACATAGAAATAGCTACTTCGTACTGGAACTAGAAAAGTTTCTTTTTCAAATAGAGTCGATTTTCAACGCTCTTCGTCATATACTTGTCCGCCAGTTGTTTTCATAATTTCTGTGTCGGGTTCTCACGCATATAAGGATACTTTTGATCCGTGCCGAGATAAAGATGAATATCCCCACAACCCGTATGGTTGATTTTGTTCGAGTCACCCTTCTTCATATTTTTTGGCATATCTCCAAGAATAATTTTTAGCTCTTGTTAGACTAAGACATCCATAACTTCATATTGCCACATGCTAAAAAAAAATCTTTCCATCGAATTTCTCTACATCAAATTTTGCATTTGTCACTTTTCAAATGATCACGGTCAAAACATGCAAATAAAAAAATTCCAAATTGACTGTGAATAGTAACCTTATGAATAGTATTGGATTAATAGTATTGTACATATGGCTATTTCTCGAAAAAAAATATATTTATTCAAATGCCTAGATCGAAGGATCTTGACTCTGACACCAATTTGTTGTACGGACGCGTGCCAAAAAATAATATTGATTGTGGCTTCAAATAATAATATGACACACACACAATGAAAATATAATAAGTAGAAAGACACATACAAAAAGACACAATATTTAAGTGGTTCACCAATTTAACTACGTTCACTAAAGCCATCACTAATGATGTTTCTATCTTGTCAGATTTCTTAAGTTAAAAATTCAGAAATTAAGAATTATTCTCCAACGCGGATTTCTTTCAACAGCCCAATATGACGTGGACAAGTTCTGGTATAGAAATTTCCTTCCATTATTTTTAGGATCAAAAACCAAAAAGTCCCTCAAACATTTTATAATACACATTTAGTCCAAGCTTTTTATTTTGTACCAAAAAGTTCCTTATTCTCTTATCTTTAAAGGTCCGCGCCAGCAACATGATAAAGTCTTTTTGGCATGGTGAAGGACTTTTTGGTGCAAAATAAAAGGCTTGGACTAAACGTGTATTAAAAAAAATTCGAGGGACTATTTGGTACATGCGCCTTATTTTTACATGTAGAGATCCGAAAACCCGATTTCTATATGACGTGGACAAGATCTATTTTCCTTTTTTAGCTCACAAAAATCTCTCTCTATGTGATCATTTTGTACTGTTCAAGAGAAGTAATCATTTTGTACTTTTCGATCCTTGTAAAAATCTTGCCTCGTAGGCATAGAAATTTCTAAAAGACACTCGACAATAATAATAAAAATTGTTATCTTTTATATACTCTAAAATGCTATACAAGTCTTAAATGCTCTATTTTTATAAGGTGTCCATGTGGCAAATCATGTCTTTACCCTTCCATTCATTTTTACTTCTCCACACCCGGGCTTTAATTTTATCTATTATCTTCCTCTTCTCAAACCCAACCGTCTTTCCATTTTTCAATCGTTTCATTTCATCTCTTGGTAATTAAATTGATTACTTCATGCATCTTTTCATTTCTCAATCTTTTCATTCACTTCATCTCTTTCATTTCGTTTGTCAGTAAAAACCATGAAGGATGTGTTTCTCCTGGGATGTGCCAATAAACCATCTGGCCCAAATCATAGCTCTCTGATTATAGGGTTGCATATGTAGACGGGGTTGTAGCAGAGCAGTTCAGATAAAGAGAAAAAGCCATTATTGGAGTCTACGATTTCAAACTCGCGATTGAACTGGGTGTTGGTGCGGGTGATGGTGTTTTTATAGTGGAAGGTATCTGGTTCGACCAAGTAGAGGTTGTAAGGGAAGCCGTGTTTAGAGGATTTTGTATAAAGAGGATGTCGATGATGATGTAGTTTGGTAAGACAAAACAATACATGCGGAATTAAAATATAAACCATTCACACAACTGAATGAAAATAAACTGAATCATAATTACACAACTTGCCGAATAAATCACCGGCCACCAAAGAAAATAATCTAATACAAATATTCAACACCTGAATAAAATACACTTGAAAATTGTACCGAGAAGTCTGGGTGACAAGCCCTAAATAAAACTGAGACTGATACAAGATTCCTACTCTAGGAATGAATGAATGATGCGTCTAATCCAAACTCCTGCTAGCATCCACATATGCCGCAGCTCCGTGTCCTTGGAATATAATATCAATCCTGGCGTCCCTGTGGCTGGACACCTAAAAGGTTTTGAAAATAGTTTTATATCAAGGGTTAGAACCCAAAACATTTTGAAAATATTTAGCAAGTGAATTAACTGCAGTAATTTAAAATGCATGAATGCGCTTCATATTTAAGTTAGTGTCGCACTCCCTTGAGGACATTCTCACCCCTCCACTATTGTGCACACCTACCGGTTACCTTAACCCCACCTAGTTGTACTACCCCGTCCAAGTAGTCCTGGTATAACCTTCCCTTGAAGTACTACTCTAACCCGAGTATAATGATTCTTGAATTATAAGTTATTTCACAATTAACTTAATTAATTCCTCTTAAATAGAAGCATATAACCGTGTCACAAGTTATATAAAGTACATACATCACACACTGTATTATTCCCACAAATGATTAACTTAATTAATTTCTCATTAATTAACTGCATATAACTGTAACCCGAGTTATCTAAAGTAAATACATCACACACTGTATTATCACCTACATATAATATTTACTACCATATTATACGTACCTTTACTAACATCCACACATATATCATACGTGTATCCATCCTTCCGAGTTTACCCTCACCGAATGATTCCCTCTAGAATGCTATCTCACTAGGTGTGCTCACAAAACCTAGTTTCCCCAAGTTAGAATCGCTCACCAACTTGGACCAAAATATAAACGAAGTGGAGGCGGTCATATTCCTTCCCTGAAAGTGAGATAAATCCCTCACCCATATATACCGGACGCTATGACCTGGGGATATACTCGACCTACTCCTCAAGCTAGGGGATTCACCCACATCGCGCAACCTCCCTTGATAGCATTAGAGTATATAAATTTATTAAATATCTAATCACTGATATTTAGTGTCACGCAAAATAAATACACGTATATATATACTATCACGACACCGTATATATATAATATAAACTCCGGCTTTACCGTGTACTCAAAATCCCATACACTGCCTGTAATTTCCTGAGTCTGTGCCCCGACTCAATGTAATTAATTTTCTCACTTAATAACTTATCCTCTTCCCGAGTCTATGGTCCGACTCTAATATAATTAAATCACATCTCAATTAATATAATACTTTCCCCGAGTCTATGGTCCGACTCTCCTTAAATTAATTAACACACATTTTAATTTAATACCTCCCCGAGTCTATCGCCCACTCTAATTAAATTAATTAACACACATATTAATTTAATACCAATCTAAGTCTGTGGTTCGACTCTAATACAATTAATTTACAAATTAATTAATCAACCCAAATTCTGAGTCTGTGGTCCGACTCTAATATAATTAATTATCACATTAATTAATAAGTACCCTTCACGAGTCTACAATCCGATTCTGATTAAACTAATTATCCCACCCATTAATTTAATCATACCCGAGTCTACAAACCGACTTTAATTAAATTAATTAACACCCTTATTAATTTAATCCTACACGAGTCTACAAACCGACTCTAATTAAATTAATTAATACACTTATTAATTTAATACTACCCGAGTCTACAATCCGACTCTTATTAAATTAATTATCACTCTTATTAATTTAATATTACCCGAGTCTACAATCTGACTCTTATTAAATTAATTATCACTCTTATTAATTTAATATTACCCGAGTCTACAATCCGACTCTAACTAAATTAATTAACGCATTTATTAATTTAATAACTTGGCGTCACCCAACCATTATCCCCGGACTCACTTACTTGGCCCGTATCTTAATATTTTCCGAGTCTATGTTCCGATTCCAAATTAATTACTCTCTCTCTCAAAAATAAATTTAATACTTTGGTGTCACATAACCAACATACCCGGACTCACTCACTCGGTCCATTTTTACATCTCATAATTTCTTTTCCACATTTTTTGCCCACAATGTGTCACACATTTATCTCCATAATTTCCCCATTATATTTACCTATAATTACCAACATATCCGGACTCTCCCACTTGGTCCATAATTAAATATTTCCCGAGTCTATATCCCGACTCAGAATTTATTTAGTTTATCTCCAAACTTAATTCACTACCTTGGGGTCGCATGACCAATATACCCGGATTCACTCACTTGATCCATACCTCACTATTTTGGAATGAAATCTCTCAAATTCATCCATTAAATGCCCCACATAAATTCATCATAGTCCCAATTACTTTCTCCCATAATTTCTAGGAATATTTGTTTCATAATTATTTATCACTTATTAATGTATGAAACCCCCTTTTTAATAGATTTCCCTTTATATAATAAACTGGGCGAACTGCCCAGATTTCTGTACCTTCGATCGATCGAACCCCCTGGGTCGATCGATCGATCGTTCCAGTGTTCGTTATGTCCCGCCGCTGTCAGCCATGGACGAAAGTTTAAGCTTTGATTCTCCATCTAAGCTCTTACCCAAATACAAATAATACATCCTCCATGTAAGGAAAGGGTCTAAACATATCACAGACCTAATTTCATCATCAATATCCATAAATTCCAAGGTTTCCCCGATTTGGGCATTATTCGGGTTTCAAACCCCCAATCCGAATTTCATTTGTTTTTAACAGCAATTAACCATCTACTCTTATTGGTTTTAACATCTGATTAAGTCCTCTACATTCTAAAATCATAAACACGATCAATCTCCCCCTTAATCTCATTAAGGTATATAAATTTACAAAAACCCAATATAGATTTTGGAGACACACCCAAAACGAATTTTTATACACACATCACTATGATATGAATTGATTATCAAACTTTAAGAATTTTCATACAGTTAACCACTTGCCTGTAAGTGTTCGTAGTGTCTGATCCGTTGGCGTAGTCCCTCAATTTGGCTCCAATAACCTCCAATTTGTTCTTGATTTGTTTTCCCCCAAATCTCCTCTCAAACCCTAGGTTTAGAGTTATGTTGGCTGCCATTCCTTAATCTCCACATTAGGTTAAAAACCCTTAATCCCGTTTTTCACCTAATGGGCTTAATTAAAGTGGCCCAACTCACCCCGTGTGGGCCCGGCTATGCCCAAAAATACCTCGAGACCCAATTACTACCCCCGGGTACTCTTTTCTGACTATCTCGACCCATCCGGACTCAACTGCGCACTCAGAATTGGCATCCGAATTAATTTATAAAAATCCTTATCTCACACCCAATTTAGTCTATACCGACTCCCGGCTGGGATAAGTGTATACCTCGTCATTAATACTCGAAATGATGTAATTAAATTATTACTATTCACTTAGAAATAAATTTCCCTAAACATTAACCATTCACTCCCCGATTAATATTTAAATATATATATTGCCATAATTAATTCAATTAAAATTACAACACACCAGTAATTTAAAATTCCCGAATTAATTAAATATTAACTATACAAAAATACGGGGTGTTACATACTCCCCCCCTTAGAAAGGAATTTCGTCCTCGAAATTAAGATAAGCTTAGTGTTCCAATATTCACATATTATTCACTAATCAAGGGCCTCCAAGCCCGCTATTATTCACTAACTGCAGTAATTTAAAATGCATGAATGCGCTTCATATTTAAGTTAGTGTCGCACTCCCTGGAGGACATTCTCACCCCTCCACTATTGTGCACACCTACCGGTTACCTTAACGCCACCTAGTTGTACTACCCCGTCCAACTAGTCCTGGTATAACCTTCCCTTGCCCTACTACTCTAACCCGAGTATAATGATTCTTGAATTATAAGTTATTTCACAATTTAACTTAATTAATTCCTCCTAAATAATAGCATATAACCGTGTCACAAGTTATATAAAGTACATACATCACACACTGTATTATTTCTACCAATGATTAACTTAATTAATTTCTCATTAATTAACTGCATATAACTGTAACCCGCGTTATATAAGATAAATACATCACACACTGTATTATCACCTACATATAATATTTACTACCATATTATACGTACCTTTACTAACATCCACACATATATCATACGCGTATCCATCCTTCCGAGTATACCCTCACCGGATGATTCTCTCTAGAATGCTATCTCACTAGGTGTGCTTACAAAACCTAGTTTCCCCAAGTTAGAATCGCTCCCCAACTTGGACCAAAATATAAACGAAATGGAGGCGGTCATATTCCTTCCTGAAAGTGAGATAATCTCCTCACCCATGTACCGGACGCTATGACCTGGGGATATACTCGCCCTACTCCTCAAGCTAGGGGATTCACCCACATCGCGCAACCTCCCTTGATAGCATTAGAGTATTTAAATCGAATAAATATCGAGTCACTGATATTTACTATCACACACAATATATACACATATATATATACTATCACTACCCGTATATATATATTATGAACCCCGGTTTTACCGTGTTCTCAAAATCCCATTCACTGCTTGTAATTCCCGTACACTGCCTGTAATTTAATGTCACACACAATACATACACGTATATATATATATATATATATATATATATATATACTATCACTACACCGTATATATATAGTAATAACCCCGTCTTTACCATGTACTCAACATCCCATACACTGCCTGTAATTTCCTGAGTCTATGGCCCGACTCAATGTAATTAATTCTCTCACTTAATAACTTATCCTCTTCCCGAGTCTATGGTCCGACTCTAATATAATTAATTATCACATTAATTAATAAGTACCCTTCACGAGTATACAATTCGATTCTGATTAAACTAATTATCCCACCCATTAATTTAATCATACCCGAGTCTACCAACCTTAGAGGTGAGGAATTTATTTTTGGGAGACGTGATTTATTTTTGGAGTTAGTGTAGTGGCCTGATTTTGAGAGTTAGGCATTCGGCAAATTTCGAGGGCGAAATTCCATTGTTAGTGGGGAAGTGTAACAACCCGCGTAATTTTGGCTATTTTAATTAATTTCTGGAAAATGGAGGAAAATAAAGTTTTAGATAAAATTATTTTTATTGCTCAAATATGTTGAATATTATATTTAAGGTGAGAATTTCAAACGGTTTCGAAAACGGAGTTAAAACGGATTTTAAAATGATTTTTAAATGTTTTTAACTCTTGGAGTTGTTTTGACTTCCAACTCTTCATTTATTTGCCTTATTTAAAGGAGTCTTTTGGATTCCAACTCTTCATTTCTTTGCATATAAAAGTAAGTCGTGGGCAACCCTTTTAACATACTTTTGGCACAAATTTTGGCAGCAAATATATTTTATATTCCTCTTCTTTTTATATACACATTGGCCCTTGAGATTTATGAGTTCCAACCTTAGATTAGAGGTGTTCTTGGGGCTATTTTGTTGGAGGTTCTTGGAGGAGATTTTGTAGATCTTTTGTGTTGATCTTGAGGATGTGATCATTGGTTTCTCATCATGGTTTGAGGTATGGGGTTTTACACAATATGCTCCTTAAATCTCGCGAGTGTCATTCTCTTTGATTTCTTATTATTGAACTCATATTTGAATTGTTAAATCCATTGAAATCTAGAAAATAATTGTTGAAATTATTTTGATTCGTGGGGTATCATTATATTGTTGATGAGCACGTTGTCATGAGATTTTAATATGGCACGGATGTTGGGCACTCGCCAAAATTCCTATTTCCCGGGCTATGGCTTGATAAAGCATATACGGATGTGGTGAGGCCTGGTGACCCGGTTAAAGTGTTGTTGAGAAATTATATTGATAAATGCTTTGAGATTTTCATTTTGATTTGAATATTCGTACTCGTGTTGTTACGCTTTGTTCATCGTTAATATAATTGTTGAGCATATTTCTTGTCGTATTGTGTACTTCCCCATATTTTCTTTTAGTGGCAGGTTAGCGCGGATTTTGGGGCGCTATGGAGATTGATTTTAGCGAGGATTGTTTGGGAAAGATTTGTATTATTTTGATGTATAGAGCTTTGGAGATTTGTATTATTATTCGAGTTAGATAGTTGTAATTTTTATTCGAGAGACTTGTTGTAATTAAAGAGATTGAGATTAGTGAATTTATATTATTGTGTGTTTATTTAGATGCTCTATACCTTGTGTATTGTGTATTGTGGATTTAGATTTATTTTATCGTATTAGCACTCCGTTCGCTCTCCCGGGCGGGCGGGGTGTTACAAATGGTATCAGAGCCTTTTGTAACACCCCGCCCGCCCGGGGAGAGCGAACGGAGTGCTAATGCGATAAAATAAATCCAAATACACAAGTGACAAGGTATAGAGCATCTAAATAAACCCATAATAATATAAATACACTAATCTCAATCTCTTCAATTACAGCAAGTCTCTCGAATTAAAATTACAACTATCTAACTCGAATAAAAATACAAATCTCCAAAGCTCTATACATCAAAATAATACAAATCTTTCCCAAATAATCCTCGCTAAAATCAATCTCCATAGCGCTCCAAAATATGTGCTAACCTGCCACTAAAAGAAAATATGGGGAAGTACACAATACGACAGGAAAGATGCTCAACAAATATAAGTTAGCGATGAATAAAAGGTAACAACACGAGTACGAATATTCAAATAAAAATGCAAATCTCAAAGCATTTATCAATATAATTTCTCAACAACACTTTAACCGGGTCACCAGGCCTCACCACATCCGTATATGCTTTATCAATCCATAGCCCGGGAAACAGGAATTTTGGCTGGTGCCCAACATCCGTGCCATATGAAAATCTCTCAAATTCATCCGTTAAATGTCCCAAATAAATTCATCCTAGTCCCAATTACTTCCTCCCATAATTGCTAGGAATATTTGTTTCACAATTATTTACCACTAATAATTGTATGGAAATTATTTTATAATTAATTCCCCCTTATACTTCACCCAAGGCCGAATTGCCCAGAATTTCCCATCGTCGATCGATCGATACCACCTGTGACACCCCGACTAATTAAATACCGGGTAGCTACTTCTTTATTAAATCAATACAAAATGCCAAGTTGGTTCAGTTAATAGCATCACTGTCGAAAACATTTTAATGATTACTAACCACCTAGTATTTAAAAAGTAAGTTGTCAAATTTTAAATTTAATCTGATTAACATGCGATAAATGAAATGTAAAAGAATAACGTCACCATACACCATAAAGTCTCAATAAAGTAACCAACAAATAATAATAAGTCCGAAGGAAAACTCCTCACAACAATCCCACAAACTGAAATAAATAAAATAATGTGAATCCTGAATTAATTACAATCCACAATCTGAATAACTGAATATAAAACGTCTCAAAAAGAAATGGGCGAAATGCCCTACAAATGGTGGAACTGAATATGGAGTCAAGACTAGAAAAGAGGCGTCTACTGTCAAGGCCCTGTAACTTCCACAACAGCTACAGCTCGTCACCTGAATGGAAATCCTATGCATGGTGTCCTTGTGGCTGGGAACCTAAAAGGTTTTTACAAAAATAGATTTGAAAGCAAACGGGTCAGATCCTGAAAGTGAAGAGTATTTTAAAAACAGCAAATGCTTTAATAACATTAAAACAATGAACGCAAAATACATGTTAGGACGTGCCCTCACATGAAATACTCACCTCTCGACTAATAGTGCACTCCTAACGTACCGTACCCATCTAAGTGGTCTTTATATCTAACCAAACCGACATAAGTTCTAACCCATCTCCTCGATTCACAATATGAATTCCCAATGTTATCACTTGAATAGATAGCTTTACTTAAACTCAGATTCTCAATTATTAGCATTACCATTTACTGGAGGTTATCCCCTTATTTATCTTCTCAAGGAGTTACTATAAATTATTCTCATAATTAAACATGACAAGTATGTTCATTTAACCGTATATCATTCACATCATAAATATACAATACAAGCACCCCGAGACTAAGTTACGGTGCACACATACTCTGCTATCCATCCCGGTACATCACGTACATAAGGATTACAAATTCTGAATCTCTCAGGAATTGTTAGAATAAGCACAACACACAAAAATGGAGTCGAACATAATTCAACATATCCATGGGTCACGTACATACCTACGCTCCATAGTCAGCTGACTTATTAACTCACAAATAAGTCATTCTCTTGAACTATGTCCTCGAGTTACCAATCTAAATTCGGGCACACAAGGATTACATGGCCCTAAGCGAACGTAAACCTCCCGTGATAGCAAGTATGGTAGGTATGTTATACACATAAAATCATATACATATACTAAGCATGCACACATCTTAGTAATTACCATAATTTATTAGTGGTATACTTCTCATTCTCATACCAACTTATAATTTTACACCTTTCATATGTTCGGTTCGTATGTATTTAAGTCATCAATTATTCTCACAACGTGATTAGTCACTCGCGTCCTAATCCACAAATATTATTTGGTTCCACTCACACTTCTATATTTTACTCCGCAATATATCCCAAATATCCGTTAATACAAATATTTAAGCCGTCACTTGTTCTCACATCGTAATAGTTACTCACGTCCTAATCCACAATTATCATTTTATTCAAATCACACTTCTATGTTTTACTCCTCAATGTATCCCAAATATCCCAACTATATCAATTAGTCATCAAGGGAATGTTATCTCTACAATTAAACCAGGTTACGGGACATTAGAAATCAAATCAGGCCAAAAAGGCCAATATGTCAACTCGTTAGAAGTCTCGTTCGAACGAGGTCATTCGAACGAGAGTTCGTTCGAACGAAGTGGGCATCTAACGAGATCTCGTTCGAATGAAAGGCATCGAACGAACATCCCACTCATTAGAAGGCAAACTGTCACCTCGTTAGAAGCTCGTTCGAACGACCTGGGCAGGTCTTCTAACGAGATGCCAGTTTCGAGCCCAGAATTTTCCTATCTCATTTTTCTCTATTTTCTTCACCTCTAATCCCATATAAAAATCGTCCCAACAGTATTTTAAGGTTTCTAATCCACACTAAACATTCGTAGGTCATAACTTAACATTTATATAGGGCCAAATCTTCCTAAACATCATCTAATTATCAAATCTCCCGAAGTTTTTCTCCAAATCTTATGAGTAAGAACCCTAGAATAAAAAATCATAAATTTCCATAAATAAATCCGTTTTTGTAACATAAAGAGTAGAAATTCTTTTAGTTCAATCACCCAATGACAATGTCAAGGTAGCATACTCTTAAATTTTTTTAATATACATACGTAATTTCACGATATATGGATTGTTATTAAAAAAATGTCAAAGGACTTTTCATAGAATAACCCAAAAAATTATATCAAAATACCAAGTAGCAAATATTTGTCCTCGAACATATCATGCTTCATTGCGTCCAAGCTCCTATAGTAGCTATTTTCTAACCTCGATGAAATTATTTCAATAGACAATGGAATAGGAAACCTATTTAAGAAATTCGACTTCTGAGCAACTTTTTTTTTAGGGAAGAGCGTCTGAAAATATGATTTATCCATGAATTCAAGAGGATTCACATCTACTTATGCTAAATGAAGCAACATTGAGGGCATGGAGGTAAATTGGCATCCTTTGCTGTGTCACTTTCCAGTGGGAAAGTAAAAGCCAAGAGAGCTTAGAATATAATCCAGTAAAATTGAGCTTAAACTCAGTCCTTGATGTTCAAATTGTAACCCTAAGGCTACCCTCTATCAATACAAAATATTTAAATAGGTTTTTCCTCAACATATATTCAGTAAGAATTCACTAATATCCTACTGGTCCATAACATCATTTCTCCCGAATTACTACGAGTTTAGTTCTCCTTTTAATTAAGGTTAAAATCGATAGTTTCAAATCTCTTATAAACACATCTTCTTTCACTTTGGATTAAACCCTCTTGTAAACTTAAGGATACCCAGGTGTTATATTCAATCACCCCTACTGGTCCTATCTTTAATCCTCGTATCCTCTTATACATAGGATAGGACGTATTGATAACTTGGGGACCCTTAGGTATAGGACTAAGGGGTATTTTGAGGATCTCACATCGATTAAAAGGGTGGGGTGATTATAAATTGAGAACTTGAGAATTAATGCCTAAGATAAAAACGGGTATTAAAATTTGTGGCGACATAATGTGTCGGCCTCACCATATAGTTTCAACTGAATCGAATTTAAACTTTACCCAATCTTCTCTATACCGTCCTCGTGACTAATTTTGGGAAAAATGAGCCTCACATATTGAACAAATAAATCCTGAAGTTCTAACTACTTACTGTTTTTCACAATTATGAAAACTACTACAATCCAATCATCCAGGGCGCCATACACCCTATCGTACCACTTCCATAATTATAGCAAAGGTTATAAACTCATATCCTAAAGACCTATCTTATTTCGACTCCCAACGGTTATTAGTTTCATGCGTGGGGTGTCTCGCAAGCGAAATCCAAACAAGGAACCACCCCGATACACTACTTCCTAAAGTAGTCGGTCATCGAAACTCCTAAGGTCCTTAGTCAATTATATAAAAATTTGGTTTATCGAAAAAAAACATATCAGGTTTATCGATTAAAAAAAATGTGGTTTATAGATCTACGCATCTACTCTCTTATAGAAGACAAGATGCAGGTTAATAGTAGTACATACGCTCTCGTATACCACGAGTCAATGCATGCCGATAGTCACATCATGCTCGGACCTGCCCAAAGTAAGTAATCCCATGATAAAAATCAAACCCACGTGATAACATGTAATATATAGGTGTCTCACACCCCTCAGTGAGTCTACGTAAATAACAATGCTATAGGCTAAGTTTAGCAACCCTTTTTCCCACACAATAATAATCGCTACTAAAATCAAAATGCGCCTCATGACTCCTTAAATAGAAAACATACCCTCATTCGTGGGTGGTGGTTGTTGAATCCCACTATTATAACTTTGCTCCGATGAGCAAGAAAAATTTTATCCCAAATTTTCAGTTCTAGTTAATCACACTCCACTATATGCCCAAGCCTTTGAATATATTGTCTTCGTTAGGTAACGCACACAATTCTCGCATTTCTAGAACTTCTACTGATGACTCTCCTCAATTTTTTCATAATAGGGGTGACCTAGAATTTCAAACGGTTTCGAAAATGGAGTTAACACGGATTTTAAAATGATTTTTAAATGTTTTTAACTCTTGGAGTTGTTTTGACTTCCAACTCTTCCTTTCTTTGCCTTATTTAAAGGAGTCTTTTGGATTCCAACTTTTCATTTCTTTGCATTATTAAAGGAAGTCATGGGCAATCCTTTTAACATACTTTTGGCACAACTTTTGGCAGTAAATATATTTTATATTCCTTTTCTTTTTATATACACATTGGACCTTGAGATTTATGAGTTCCAACCTTCGATTAGAGGTGTTCTTGGGGATATTTTGTTGGAGGTTCTTGGAGGAGCTTTTGTAGATCTTTTGTGTTGATCTTGAGGATGTGATTGTTGGTTTCTCATCATGGTTTGAGGTATGGGGTTTTACACAATATGCTCCTTAAATCTCGCGAGTGTCATTCTCTTTGAATTCTTGTTAATTGAACTCATATTTGAATTGTTAAATTCATTGAAATCTGGAAAATAATTGTTAAAATTATTTTGATTCATGTGGTATCATTATATTGTTGATGAGCACGTTGTCATGAGATTTTAATATGGCACGGATGTTGGGCACCCGCCAAAATTCCTGTTTCCCGGGCTATGGCTTGATAAAGCATATACGGATGTGGTGAGGCCTTGTGACCCGGTTAATGTGTTGTTGACAAAAATTAATTAAAATAGCCCAAAAATTACGCGGGTTGTTACACTTCCCCACTAACAATGAAATTTCGCCCTCAAAATTCGCCGAATGCCTAACTCTCAAAATCAGGCCACTACACTAACTCCAAAAATAAATCACGTCTCCCAAAAATAAATTCCTCACCTCTAATCTCGAAACTTATCACGAATATCACCTAAAATTTTCTATCTCCAAAAATTGCTAACCACGCAATGAACCCAAAACCCAAGCCCCGAGGGTTGCCGTATACCTAAGCTCTGATACCATTTGTAACACCCCGCCCGCCCGGGGAGAGCGAACGGAGCGCTAATGCGATAAAATAACTAAATCCACAAGTAACAAGGTATAGAGCATCTAAATAAACCCACAATAACATAAATTCACTAATCTCAATCTCTTCAATTACAACAAGTCTCTCGAATTAAAATTACAATAACTAACTCGAATAAAAATACAAATCTCCAAAGCTCTATACATCAAAATAATACAAATCAATCTCCATAGCGCCCCAAAATCCGCGCTAACCTGCCACTAAAAGAAAATATGGGGAAGTACACAATACGACAGGAAAGATGCTCAACAAATATATTAACGGTGAATAAAACGTAACAACACGAGTACGAATATTCAAATCAAAATGCAAGGCTCAAAGCATTTATCAATATAATTTCTCAACAACACTTTAACCGGGTCACCAGGACTCACCACATCCGTATATGCTTTATCAAGCCATAGCCCGGGAAACAGGAACTTTGGCGGGTGCCCAACATCCGTGCCATATTAAAATCTCATGACAACGTGCTCAACAACAATATAATGATACCACATGAATCAAAATAATTTCAACAATTATTTTCCAGATTTCAATGAATTTATCAATTCAAATATGAGTTCAATTAACAAGAATTCAAAGAGAATGACACTCGCGAGATTTAAGGAGCATATTGTGTAAAACCCCATACCTCAAACCATGATGAGAAACCAATGATCACATCCTCAAAATCAACACAAAAAAAATCTACAAAATCTCCTCCAAGAACCTCCAACAAAATAGCCCCAAGAACACCTCTAATCTAAGGTTGGAACTCACAAATCTCAAGGGCCAATGTGTATATAAAAAGAAGAGGAATATTAAATATATTTGCTGCTAAAAGTTATGCCAAAAGTATGTTAAAAGGCTTGCCCAAGACTTCCCTTTATAATGCAAAGAAATGAAAAGTTGGAATCCAAAAGACTCCTTTAAATAAGGCAAATAGATGAAGAGTTGGAAGTCAAAACAACTCTAAAAGTTAAAAACATTAAAAATCATTTTAAAAATCCGTTTTAACTCCGTTTTTGAAACCGTTTGAAATTCTCGCCTTTAAAAATAATAACGAACATATTTGAAATTCGCCGAGATAAAGATGAATATCCCCACAATTTAATTAAAATAGCCCAAAAATTAATTAAAATTTGATCCGTGCCGAGATAAAGATGGATATCCCCACAACCCGTATGGTTGATTTTGTTCCAGTCACCCTTCTTCATATTTTTTGGCATATCTCCAAGAATAATTTTTAGCTCTTGTTAGACTAAGACATCCATAACTTCATATTGCCACATGCTAAAAAAAAATCTTCCCATCGAATTTCTCTACATCAAATTTTGCATTTGTCACTTTTCAAATGATCACGGTCAAAAAATGCAAATAAAAAAATTCCAAATTTATAAATTTTTGTTGACTGTGAATAGTAACCTTATGAATAGTATTGGATTAATAGTATTGTACATATGGCTATTCCTCGAAAAAAAATATATTTATTCAAATGCCTAGATCGAAGGATCTTGACTCTGACACCAATTTGTTGTACGGACGCGTGCCAACAAATAATATTGATTGTGGCTTCAAATAATAATATGACACACACACAATGAAAATATAATAAGTAGAAAGACACATACAAAAAGACACAATATTTAAGTGTGAAAACGTCGTGTAATACTGATTTAAATTAAATTTCGCAAGTTTTCAAGTAACTCTTATTTAATTAGAGTCTACTTTTAAATCAAATAAATTCAGCCCCTAAACATCCATCTACGGTGCGTGTGTCAACCCATAAATAAATAAAGTATGCGAAATAAGTTTAAGGAAAAATCCCCGCAGGGCAAAACCTTTTATTTCACTATAATAAGTAAATTGCAACTTACACGGATTACAATGAAATAGAGTGACACACGAATACCCGCAGGCGTCGGTCGGTGTCGTAAGCAATGAATCCACACGCAGCGAACCCACATGAACCTCAGTCCAATCAACAAAGGAAGAACCGCAACACTCCTCAATGACACGCAGCCATAAAACTTTGTAGAGACTCCCTCAGCAATGACACGCAGCCCTCGG
Organism: Sambucus nigra; assembly: GCA_949130495.1. Classification (NCBI taxonomy): domain Eukaryota; kingdom Viridiplantae; phylum Streptophyta; class Magnoliopsida; order Dipsacales; family Adoxaceae; genus Sambucus; species Sambucus nigra. The sequence goes on from OX422207.1 coordinate 416,828,264, forward strand.
TTGCAAAGATCTCTCCACAAAGGTTTGAACAAACTAAAAAGTTGTGTTCTTGGGTTACCAAAAAGATTCACAAAGGATTGGCAATTGTGTGAATCAAAATATGAGTCTTGGGACTCAAAAATATGAAGACTAGAGGTATTTGGACTCTCAAAAACGTCTTCTAAAGTCTTGCAGAACAACTCCCCCGAAGTTGGTATTTATTTGAAAAAAAATGAAGAGACCCACATTCTTAAAACTCTAAAATTCTATCCAGCGTACAAAAAAAACAGCATTCTTTAAGGAATTTTCTCCATCTTCAAAAGGTCATAACTCCTTCACCGTAGCTCGGATTGAGGTACCGTTTTTTCCAGTATCTTCGTTGCGGCGAGATCTTCAACTTTCCAGTTGACCAGACCTCCGAACTATGGATGTGAAATTACGAAAATGCCCTTGAACACTCCTATCGTGCCTTTTTTTTCACTGTTTTGACTTCCTTTGCGTACCACTTGCATTAAGTCCCTAAAATCGTGGATCGTGAAGTCGTTGAGGCAGATGTGGGACATATTAATGGAGATGTTGAATGCTTGATTCCCGGAATTCGGATTGAGGCCGTCGAGTGACATCTTGAGGTGACGTGTCAAATGTAGCGGCGTACGACATACACAAATGAAACATGTTGGACATGAGGAAAATGTCCTTACAAAGTGGTTCACCAATTTAACTACATCCACTAAAGCCATCACTAATGATGTTTCTATCTTGTCAGATTTCTAAGTTAAAAAATTCAGAAATTAAGAATTATTCTCCAACGCGGATTTCTTTCAACAGCCCAATATGACGTGGACAAGTTCTGGTATAGAAATTTCCTTCCATTATTTTTAGGATCAAATACCAAAAAGTCCCTCAAACATTTTATAATACACATTTAGTCCAAGCTTTTTATTTTGTACCAAAAAGTTCCTTATTCTCTTATCTTTAAAGGTCCGCGCCAGCAGCATGATAAAGTCTTTTTGGCATGGTGAAGGACTTTTTGGTGCAAAATAAAAAGGCTTGGACTAAACGTGTATTAAAAAAAATTCGAGGGACTATTTGGTACATGCGCCTTATTTTTACATGTAGAGATCCGAAAACCCGATTTCTATATGACGTGGACAAGATCTATTTTCCTTTTTTAGCTCACAAAAATCTCTCTCTATGTGATCATTTTGTACTGTTCGAGAGAAGTAATCATTTTGTACTTTTCGATCCTTGTAAAAATCTTGCCTTGTAGGCATAGAAATTTCTAAAAGACACTCGACAATAATAATAAAAATTGTTATCTTTTATCTTTTATATACTCTAAAATGCTATAGAAGTCTTAAATGCTCTATTTTTATAAGGTGTCCATGTGGCAAATCATGTCTTTACCCTTCCATCCATTTTTACTTCTCCACACCCGGGCTTTAATTTTATCTATTATCTTCCTCTTCTCAAACCCAACCGTCTTTCCATTTTTCAATCGTTTCATTTCATCTCTTGGTAATTAAATTGATTACTTCATGCATCTTTTCATTTCTCAATCTTTTCATTCACTTCATCTCTTTCATTTCGTTTGCCAGTAAAAACCATGAAGGATGTGTTTCTCCTGGGATGTGCCAATAAACCATCTGGCCCAAATCATAGCTCTCTGATTATAGGGTTGCATATGTAGACGGGGTTGTAGCAGAGCGGTTCAGATAAAGAGAAAAAGCCATTATTGGAGTCTACGATTTCAAACTCGCGATTGAACTGGGTGTTGGTGCGGGTGATGGTGTTTTTATAGTGGCAGGTATCTGCTTCGGCCAAGTAGAGGTTATAAGGGAAGCCGTGTTTAGAGGATTTTGTATAAAGAGGATGTCGATGATGATGTAGTTTGGTAAGTCTGATATGGAAGTTTGGGTTTGGCTTTGTTTGAATCCATTTTTATTTAATCTTACAAGTCTGTTGACAAGGGGATTAAACCGTCGGCGATGCCCATTGCTAATGTGATCCAAGGGCGCACAATAGCGTCCTACAAGGATTTTGATTTGGTTTGTTGGGTTTGTTTTATATGCGTGTGGAGCGGATCAATGGAGGAGGTGGCTTAAATTTGTTGCTTACGTTTTGGGGAATTTATGATTCTGGCCTTTAAGAACATGATTGTCCTATGTTCTCTCAGATTTTTGGTTTATTGACGGGAGTGAGGTGACTTTTACTCTTTTTCTTATTTTTTTTATACTTTTCTAAGGACTCACGAAGAAGAGAGGTATTTTTCATTACTTATATGGTAAGTAAATAATGGGGGAGCAGTTAACACATACAATAAATTGATGTTTTTTTTTTATGTACATTGTGTTCATGTCTCATTCAAACTTGATTAAAATGAAAGAAACATAGTATAATTTTTGCATGGGTATCGGATGTGTTTGATGCTTCATCATTAAAATTATTACAAGAAAAATCCAAGGGAAAAAAATCAAGCGATTGTCAGCTAACATATCTAGATATAGCATATTCTTCAATTCTCCTCTAATAAGATGCTTGCTTGATTATAACTCACCTGAAATGAAATTAGTATTTTAAAATGAGTATTCTGTAGTTATTTTGTGTACATTTTTGTTAAACCGAGTACCCTGTAGCTATTTTGTGTGCATTTGATTATTTTCTTCTTATGTAATTATTGGCTTGGATAAATTGGTTTGGCTACGTGTCAACTAAATTTTTAAACTCAAAAAATAGTCAGCTACCAAAGATTAGGTAGATGACATCGATAGAGGTAATTATACAATAGATTATCCAGTTTTTACAAGTTATCCATTTTTTTAATTTTATGTTATAATTTGTGTCATTCTATTTTCCCCATTCAAATTTGCATAAGTCTTATAAATCTTCATATTGTATGGATGGTATATCTCTTTTTTTACCAAGATGAAAAGGTACTTTTACCTATTTGTCGCTTTTTATCATATTTCCCCTATTTTACTTTAATTTTCCAAATATATCATCCTTAATGTGATTGTATCTAATATTTTAATGGGATCTTCTTAGTAAAAGATTACTATAGCCATGCTAGAACTTTAAAACTTTGTACAAATTTTGTATATTAATTGCAATAGTAAAAGTTGAACATGAATATAGATATTTGCTCTTTCTAACACAACACTTGTTCGATGAAATATTTTCATGAGTTTATTTCCTAAATTTGGGCCCTCGCCTATTTTATGTTATGATATTAGATTTTTTTTGCAAATAATATAGTTTTCCACTCCATATGTTATAATTGTCATGTGACTATATCATTCAACCAAGTTAAATTAGAATTATTATTGCGTTTACTAGTTTTTTCCCCTTAAATAATTGAATTTTTCATATTAATTTATGAATAATATGAATTTCTTTGACAGTGTGGAAAACTTGGGTTGGAGAAAGTAAGGATAATAGATTATCCATCACCCCATGGGTGTATGTTATCATCGGTAAATAAACAGAGGTTTTGCTTATATTTGTTTAAAAACATGATGTAATACATATACATTATTATTAATTATAATTTTTCTTCTTGACATTTTTTGTTGTCTCTTGGTAATTTATAATTTTGGATAGTCAACTAATTTCTTCTCATATGTTTGAAATGGCTCACAACGACCTTTTGATAAATTATGATAAAGAAGTTATCATAAGTTATGTTATCTATAATAATAGTCTTATAAATATTAATTCAGGTTGCTTTGATTTTATAAACAACAAGAAAATAATTATTGAAAACTCATTTCTAATTATGAAATATCATCATATAACATCTTCCTTGCTCCACTAGACATGATAATATTTCTCTATAACATATTACAATTACCCATTTATGCAACCACGTATTTTATAAATCCAAATTCACATGATGTTTTGAAACTAATTATTTTTAGATTTTACATCTTTATTTTTATTTTTGATTGTTGAATATATATATATATATATATATATATATATATATATATATATATATATATATATATATATTCCAATGATTTTGATAAACTCCAAGAGTTGTTAAATTATATATGTATTATTTGAATAAATGTCTCAACTATGATGGTAAAAAAAATCTAATTGATCTAAATTTTTTATCCGTTTTTTTTTCTTATTACTTATGTTTCGCACATTGAATCTCGTTCGTGCATCGCGCGAATTTACAACTAGTAAATATCATTATGGGAGAAGGCCTAATAACTCGATCAATTAATAAATGAGTTATATATCTCTATATACTATAAAATGCAAAACAAGGCATTTATGAACATTTAAGACTCCTCCTCATTGAGAGTGTCCACGTGGCACTCTATATTTTATACTTCTAAAAAATACTATACAAGCAATTTAATAGATGCATTGAACTATTAGGTTTTCTCTCTCTCTCTCTCCTTCAATTTAATCCATCTACGAAACCAAGTGAAAAGCAATTAAGAATGATACATTTCTTTCCTCCCAATATAGGCATTTATGAATATTTAAGACTCCTCCTCATTGAGAGTGTCCACGTGGCACTCTATATTTTATACTTCTAAAAAATACTATACAAGAAATTTAATAGATGCATTGAACTATTGAGTTTTCTCTCTCTCTCTCCTTCAATTTAATCCATCTACGAAATCAAGTGAAAAGCAATTAAGAATGATACATTTCTTTCGTCTCAATATATAAACATTATTTTTAACTACTGCCAATCACCATGGTCATCACCATAGACTTCCCCAAAGACCCCAAACCTTCTCCTGAACAAAGGGTTGCACATATGTTAAATCGCCGCCAAAGTTCTCGGCAGGTAATTTCCTTCTTTTCTTTCGTTGATTAATTCGTTAGTTAAGATTAATAGGGTTTGGAGGTTCCCCACTATTGATAAACCATTTGATTTCTCTCTTTTTTGGGTTATTTCTTTAACACTGTTTTTTATAACCATTAAATTATATAAAAGAAATGTTTTTCTAAAAAAAATAGTTTATAATTGTTAAAAGGTTCTTTTATAAACTGTTTTTTTAACTTTTCTATAAAATTAATTTTTTACATAAAACGTTAAAAACATTAAAAAAAGTTGATATAAAAACGTTGAAAACACTATATTTAGCTGTTTTTTTTATAAACGTTAAAAAATAGTTTATATAAACCACTATTTTTTTTTTAAAACACTGCTTTTAAAAACGTTACAAAACACTGATTTTTTAATTGCTTTTTACAAATGGTCAAAAACATTTTATATAAAAACGCTTTTTTTTTATTTAAAAACACTGTTTACTAAAAACATTAAAAACACTCTTTTTAATAAACTTAAAAAAATATTTTATATAAAAACACTTTTTTTTTAAAAACAGTTTATATAAAAATAATGTTTTTAATTTTTTTTTTATAAACGTGAAATGGTTTTTTATAAAACTTTTTTAACGTTTTTTTTATAAATCAATTTTTTTTATAAACATGTTCAAAAACAGTTTATATAATAACGTTGAAAAATACTATTTTTTTTTAACGTTTTTAACATTTTATATGAAAATTGTTCATATAAAAAGTTGTTTTTAATAGTTTATAAAAACTTTTTTTTAACATTTTTGATGTCTTTTTATAAAAAAAAAATTGATTTTATAAAAAACAGTTAAAAAGAGTTTATTAGAAAACCTTTTGATGTTTATAACTGTTTTAAAAAAAGGGTTTTTGTATAAGGAGTTTTTTAACGTATATAAAAAACAATAAAAAAATAGTGTTTTTTTAACCTTTTTAAAAAACAGTGTTTTTAACAAAAAGTGTTTTTATATAAACTATAAGAGCTTTTCTCTCTCTTATCTCTCTTATTCTTTCTTTCTCTCTTTTTTGGATTATTTTTTTAACACTTTTTTTAAACGTTAAAAAAACACTGTTTTTAAAAGTTAAAAAAACACTGTTTTTTATAAACATCAAAAAACCATTTATATAAAATCAATGTTTTTAAAAAAAATCATTTTATAATCGTTAAACGGTTTTTTATAAACAATTTTTTAAACTTTTTTATAAAATTATTTTTTTACGTAAAACATTCAAAAACAGTTGATACAAAAATGTTAAAAACACTATTTTTTATAAATGTTAAAAAACTGTTTATATAAACCACTATTTTTTTAAGGAAAAAATACTTTTTTTAAAAAACATTACAAAACACTGAATTTTTAACTGCTTTTTATAAACATTCAAAAACAGTTTTATAATTCTCTTTAAAAAAAATGTTGTTTTTATATAAACCATTTTTTAATATTTTTTTAAAAGAGTTCTTTTTTTTAAGAACAGTGTTTTTACATAATTTTTTTTAACGTTTATACAAAAAACTGTTAAAAAAATAGTGTTTTTAATGTTTATATTAAGTGCTTTTTACGTTTTTAAATTTATTCTTATAAAGAATTGGTTTTATGAAAAAAGTTGAAAACAATTTACAAAAAAACTTTTGACATTCATAAACTGTTTTTTTATAAGATTGTTTTTATATAAAGTTTTTTCAATGTTAAGTACTAAAAAAAGTTTATAAAAAAACCTTTTGATTTTGTAAAACTTTTTGATTTAAAAAAAAATACTTAATAAAAAAAGTGTATAAAACTTTCTCATTTTATAAAAAAGTGTTAGTAAAAAAAGTTTTACTATTTAAAACAATAAGATATAATGTAAAATTTGTTTTAATACACTAATAAATACTTATACTAATGGGTAAAATAGTCTTTTTGATTGGAAAATGAGTCAACTGAGCATCAAACTACCTAACTAACGTTTTTCGTCGATTTTGAATCCCAAACGAGTAGAATGTAAACAAATGGAATAAAACTCTAAATAACTATTGGACCTCAAATAGTAAAAGATACTTACAAAATTGACAAGAAGCCATAGAATAGACTGTGATTTTATTTAAGTAGAATGTGTTATGTGAAGATTGAAAGAGTATTTTTCTTCATTTTTGTTGAAGAGAAATAAAAACAAAACAAAAGAAAAGCAGTTTGTAGGTTTTTTTTTATCTCTTTTTCCCAAATACATTATTTACTCATCTAAGAAAATTGATGTAATTAAAATTTTAGAAAAGTACACTATATATGAGAATTTTTTTTAATTTGGTTACGAAAACTGTACATTTTTTTCTTAACATATGTTGAAAATAATTAAGGGTTTTGTTCTCGCATCATTCAATTCCTCAACTACTGTAGATTTTTTTCCTCATTACAATTTACATACCTATATGTTTATCTAATTGCAAATATATTGTATGACTATAAATTTATTTTTAATTGCAAATTTTTGAAGGTTTAACAAAATTTATGGCTAGAGTTGAATAGTGAAGCAAAAAGTGCTCATTATCAAGGTTAACAACTAATGTATTATTAAAGTGTGATCGCGCATCGCGCGGGTTTCCTCCTATATACATTAAAAATACAATGAGGTGTGTTTCATTCTCCTAAATTTTATCCCTTATGTAGGGTCACGGAGGAGACAAAATGAAACACGTTGTGGAGAATAAATGGTAAAAAACATGAGGAAAGTGAACTTTGAACAAGAGTCTGAGAAAGGAAAAGCAAAAGCTTGCTGTACATTGTGAGTAAAATTTTCTCTGTACTTAGCCTTCTATATGCCAATGGAGAAGGGCTGGTCTTCTCATTATGAATAATATTTTCTACTTAAAAAAAAAAAAAGGCTTGCTTTGCAGTTCAACAATATAGTCTTGAATGGATTCACCATCACATCTTTACCGCTCTTTATTTATTAACCTGTTGCCGTTGGGTTTGACTCATTTTGATATATCATATCAGATCTCTCAATTATTTTCAAAAATGTCATGATTGAAGTTACAATGTGCAAAATCTTGTTTGTTAGGGGTTGTGATGGCGGCATAACTAAAATTGCCCGCCACTAGGATAAAGCTATCACTTTATGCATAATTATTTACATTCCAATAGCTATCTCATAGTCCCACATGTAATAATATACATCTGTTTATTTTTAATAGAAACTATCGACTTCGTTTTCCAATTTTTTCCTTCGTCGCACCATTACACAACTATTTATTGGCACATGCAGAACACAAGTGATGACTGGATGAGAGTAAATGCCGGGGGTCATAAAATGATCCAACTGTCATAGTTGGTCTAGAAAGTCTTACAATAAATTCATGTCCATATTAACTCTTGATGACACGTTGAACAGCTTTGGTATCCACTTTTTTATCCGTAGCATTATTAAATGCAGATAATCAATACTAACAGCTAAAAGCAAACAGCAAAGATATCATGCTGAAGCTGCAACACAATAGCGATATAATTCTAATATATACACAATAGTTATTTCTTGTCGGTGAACCAGCATCATTTAACTAATGATGTTTTATTAAAGCAGCATATGTCCGCGATGGAGCCACCGCGCGGCCTGCGGGTGCCCCATCAGTTGTGTGTTGTAAAGTGGAATTCTTAATCGTACATGGTACAATGCTATACGACCCTTCGTTGGGGCATGATCTGTGCTGTAAGAAAAAAGCTTCACACTCAGCGGCGCTTCTTTGCGACGGAAGATCAAGAATGCAATTCATGCTCACATCAAGCACCTTTTTCTGTATCAAGCTCCTGCATTCGGGTCCCACCTGCGTAAAATAGTTATTCTTCAAGGTAAGTTTAATCAGCTTACCTAGGCTGCAAAGGGGTTCTGGTACAGACCCATATAGTTGGTTGTATGCCAAATTGAGCAGCTGCATCTCTGCGAGGCAGCCGAATGAATGGGGTATTGGACCGGTCAAGTTGTTCAAGCTAGCATCGAAAACAGTGGCAATTTTTAACAACCCAATTTCATAAGGGATGCAACCGGATAACCGGTTGTTTAAAAATAAAACTTCGAGTAGAGTGTTGGAAGCTTGGCCGATGCTTTTTGGGATTGGACCAGTGAAGAAGTTGTTAGCTAAGGTGAGGTAAAGCACTCTGGTGGTACCAAAATTGTCAGGAATTATACCGTTGAAAAAGTTGTTGTTGAGGAAGAGAACATCGAGGTCTAGAGTGAAGACTCGGGGAGGGAGTGGTCCGGTGAATTTGTTGAAACGGAGGTCTAAGAAAGTTAAGTTAGTGGCACCTAGTACGGGTTGTGGGAAGGATCCGGTGTACTCGTTGTTGCTCAAGTCAAGCTCGTAGAGGTGGGGGAGTTTGGCAATCATAGGTGGGATGGGGCCTGTGAAGTTGTTGGAATTAACGTGGAGGAATACGAGGTCTTTGAATCCTTGGATCAAGCCGGTTAGGGAGAGGGGGTTGCCGTTTAAATTGAAGCCGTTGAACTTGATGCCCACGGCTTTGAGGTTGGTTTGTTTGGGGAATGTAGCGCAGATGAAGCCTTTGTAAGTGGAGCTGTCTTTGCAGATGTTGTTGCCACGCCAGGTTTTTGTAATGCCTTGGGGGTCGGAAGTTATTGTTTTCTTGAACTCTTTGATGACTTGGATGGCGGATTGGAGTTCAGCGGGGAGAGGACGAGGTGGGGGTGGTGATCTTTTAGGGAGAATGGGTTTGGGAGGTGGTGGTGGTGGTGAAGAAGGTTTTGGAGTTGGTGGTGGGGGAGGAGACTTTTGAGGAGGTGGTGGTGGTGGTGATGAAGAAGGTTTTGGAGTTGGTGGGGGGGGAGGAGGCTTTTGAGGAGGAGATGGTGGGGGTGGAGGGGGAGGGCATTCCAGTTCTGGAGGGGGTGGAGGAGGAGGAGGAGGAGGAGGGCATTCTAGTTCTGGAGGAGGAGGGGAGGGTGGTGGTGGAGGAGGAGGTGGAGGAGGAGGAGGTGGTGGTGGTGGTGGTGGTGGTGGTGGAGGGGGTTGAACACGGGACTTGCATGGTACACAGTCAATAGGAAAAACAGGAGAAGAATTGGCAGTAACTGTGGTGTTTTGAGGTGGCTCTTTATTACTTTCACTTACGGGTGTATTGGCAGTTGCTTGGTGGAAGCATGTATGTGCAATGGAAAAAATGACAATCAGATATGTAAAGGACAAACAATGTTTCCCCATCTCTCTCTTTCTGATTCTTTCCAGAATAGAAAAAGGTTGATATTTATAGGGATTTTTTTAGAGTAAATAACCAAATGGCCCTAAATTATCATGCCCTTATCAATTTAGTTCCTCAATTAATAATTTGACCAATTAGACCTTTCCGTTAAGTTTTTCATTAAACTTGACCCCACCAATAGTTTAGGCATAGTGGTAAAGCAAAAAAATTATATCTATTTTTTTGTTAATTAATTTAAAATTGTTTTAAATATTTTTTTAAGTTGAAAAAAATACTTTTTCTCTAAATAAAAAATAAAACCTATAAAACTAATCCCAAATTGTAAAAACTCAAGTACCTTTTATATTAAAAAAAACTGGGATAAAAAAACTATTTTTTTTTCAAATTTTATAACATCTGTTTTGGGAGGATAAAACTAGGATTAATTTTTTGGGGATCTTCTTATTAAGTCCTGTTTGAAGGGGATATTTCCTATTAGGTCATATCACAATATTTTTTTCTTAATAGGTCCCACTTGTACATACAGTGAATATTCACTGTATGTTTACAAATAGGACCTATTGAAACAAAAAACTTATTTCATGGGACTTGATGGAGCAAAAAAAAAATATCAGGACATACTGAACTACATACTTAGTAAACGGGACTAATTGGTAAAAGTCCCTAATTTTTTTTCATTTTGTTTATTAAAAAAACAATCAAGTGGACATTGAAAATCCCCCCCCCCCCAAAAAAAAAAAAAATTCTTCTACTTACAGTTTTTCAATTAAAAATACTATTTTTTTAATAATACAAAACTATAAACATTTTTCAAAACATTTTTTTTATTATTTCATTTACAGTTTTTTATTAAAGAAAAGAACAACATTTAAAAAAATTATAATGACACGTAGTTCTATTATTGTGGAGATGAAATTTGTTGATATGATATATTTTTATTTTTGTAGTTTTTTTTTACGATACGATATCTTTTGTTTGTGTCAAAAATTATTTTAATGAGCATTAATTAGGGTGACAATTTTATAAACGATACGAAATAGACCCGCTATGTTATTAGCATTCGTTATTCTACACGAAGTAGTATTGTCATGGTGTCAAAATTATGAATTGTCTTATCGTGTTGATCGTGTTTTTAACACCAACACGACGCGATACTACTTCGTGTATAAAATAGAAATGACACGAACACCATAAGACGAATTAGAATTTTGACACCAACATGACACGACACTACTTCATGTTAAAAAATGAATTCTCATGATATAGCGTGTCAATTTCAAATCAATTTCGTATCATTTCTAAAATTATCACCCTAGTTAATGTCCATTGTTATCCAAATATGCACCTTGAAACAATTTTGACACAAACAAAAGATATCGTTACACAAAAACTACCAAAATAAAAATATAGCATATCAACAAATTTTACCTCCACAATAATAAAATAACATGTCATTATAAATTTTTTTAATGTTGTTCTTTTCTTTGATAGAAAAATGTAAATGAAACAAAAAAATTGTTTTGGAAAACATTTATAACTTTTCTATTATTAAAAAATAGTTTTTTAATAGAAAAACTATAAATAGAAGAATTTTTTTTTTTTTTTTGGGGGGGGGGGGGGGGGGGGGAGAGGTGGGGGGATTTTATAACACCCACTTGATTGTTTTTTAATAAACAGAATGAAAGAAAAATGAATCCCAATAAAATGGGTGTCATAAATTTTGAAAAAAAATAGCTTCTTTTTTTTTTCAGTTTCTTTTTTTAAAAAAAAAACACTCAAATTTTTAACAATTTAGGGTTAGTTTCTTAGGTTTTACGTTTTATTAACGAAAAAAAGTAAATTTTCAACTTTGAAAAAAAAGCTTTAAAATACTTTAAATTAATTAACAAAAATATAGTTTTTTTTACCCCTATGGCTTAAGTTTAACGAAAAACTTAACGGGATGGATAAATTAACCAAATTATTAGTGTAGGGACTAAATTGGTCAAATTATAATATTTTGGGACCGTTGGGGGTTCTTTATTCTTGTTTTATGTTTACTCTACTTTTACGCTTGTATAGTTGGTTCTATTACCCTATTTCATACAGAAGTTAGCTAACTATTCCTGGTAAAATATCTATAACAATATTACCTTAGGAGCCTTTTGTAAGAACTAGGAATTTTTCAGCCGTAAATTATCTACGACTATTGTTTAAACCTATAATATGTACAAAATCAAAAGTCTTCTAAACCCCATGAATTTTCAGCAAGTTTCAAAATAGCCCCTGAAAGTTTCAAAGTAAGATAACTTGATGTATATTTAAACTCTAAACCCCAACTTTACATCAAATTAATCCTTTAGACCCTAATTGACATTAAATTATAATTTCAATCCTAGAAACTTTCTAAAATCACCAAAATGCCCCTATACTCTATAAAAAAAAGTATACTTTTAAGGCTATACAAGTAATTACCAAACCAACCAATGACCAAAACTAGAAATTTCTCTAATTGCAGTTGAATCCCTGTCCACTTAGTGCTCCACATCAGCACTAGAGGTTAAATTACACATGAACACATCATGTAAACTTGTGCACTGTACTTACCCATAATGAAAACTCTACATAAACTAGCTCAAATCCACCACCTAAAGGCACCAATCAAATCTCCTAAAGATGTAGTATAAATACCTCACGAATTCAGCAGTAAAAACACACCTTATAACCCAGTTCAAAAACTCGAAAATCCCCTCAAATCGGGGTCCTTATGATTTTATGCTTAATTTACAATTCTTTCAATTCCAATAGTTTTTTGCATAGTTAATATAGTTAGAACAATCATAATATGAAGGCTTTTACGTGTAGAATAGCTTAGGATAGAAAAACCAGTAAGAAACACTATTAAACCTTGAGCTTTAATGGTGAATCTTGATATAATGCCTTAAACTTTGATATGAAGATACATATAACTTCATTACAACCTAAGGATCTCGAGTGTAATGGTTAAAACCATGAATGTGCATATAGAGCTCAAATCGATAAAAAGTGTATTTTGAACTCAAACCCAAAAATTCAAAATTCTTCGTGTATAATCAATCTTAATCTTTGAAACTAAAACCAAACTACTCTTATATATTGCGGAAACCAACCCAATTTCATAAGAAACATTGTCATACTCTAGAAATCCCCGAATATCAGGTTAAAATTTTAATAAAACACATAGTTTTAAATCTTGAGTTATACTGAATATCAATTAACAAAACTTATATATTCGAATTCCTCACGAAAAATTAAGATAAGTTGGTTAAAAAATCATCTCAAGTGGTATATAATGAAGGAGAAAATCAAGGTACAAAAATGAAAACCTCAAAAGTCAAAATCGAGAGGTTGAAGATGAAGACTTTCAACAGGAACTTTGACCATCCACGGCCGCGTGGCCAGTCAGGATTTTTTCGATTTTTTTCTCAATATTGTTATTAAATTTTTCTAGTTAAAATGGTATAAGGTAAGGCCATATTTGGATATTCCTAGCTTAAGTTATGAAAAACTAAGGTTTTAACTTAAGAATATTTTTCCAAATTTACAAATTGACCCCTCCTAACTTTTCCAACTTGTAAATTTGATCCCCAAATTTTGTCTATGAAAACTTCAAAATATTTTAAGACGAAAAGTCTCTTACACCAAAGTACAAAAATGATCTTAAATCTAGTATTTTAAAGTTCCAATATAATTACGAATAAATCGCCCAAATTTTAAAAGTAACAGTTTTAGTGCAAAACTAACTGACTAAATTCCAAATACTTACATACCCCAACATTGTATACAGAAAATCAAGGACTAGCTCTTACTAATATTCAATTGTGATATAAAGCTGACTGAATACCGAGCAAGTAGGTTTTTCCTACCTTTTTAATAGTATACTTGGCGTATTTGGCATACCACTATTGATATCACTATGTGATAGCTCCTATTTACTAGTAGTGTGTGCACGTTATTATAATGCCATACTACATATTTGTTAACCATCATCGGTAATTGAATTTATCACAAGCATCTAAACTCAAATTAAGGATCAATTTTAACCCTTCTCATCTAATAACTGGTATCATGTTTCATATTGATTCAGTTACCCTTGCACTTTTGTTCATTTTACTATAAGAATCAGTATTAACTAGAAAGTAGATTGACGTGTTATCGTACAAAACTTTTTACTTGGCCTACTGGTCACAGTTAATTGAGAGCCTTGATTATTACTACATACATATGAGTGTCACTTTAATTGTGGGCATAGCAGGTTACTTTTTACCAAAAGTTTTGGGTTGATTACCTATTATTATGATTTTACTGATGGATTAACTACTTCTATACCCTTAGTTAACTAGTAAGTATGTGATTATTAGTTCAACACTTCTTGACTTTCTTTACATGATCCTTAATAAACTATAAATGAAGCTCATTTTCTTAAACCGACACGTAAGTATGGGATTATTATTATAAATCTTTTACTGTTCTCTTCAAAATTAATAAGTATGGGATTATCAGCTTATTTTTATTGTTAGCATTTCTAAACGCTAATTCTATACACACTCCAACTCTCTCTCTCTCTCTCTCTCTCTCTCTCTCACACACACACACACACATATATATATAGAGAGAGAGAGATAACTCGTAGAGCCTGCTCAGTATATTTGTGATGATTCCTTCCTTCTCCAGACGCGTCTGGATAAAGAGGATAATATGTCTTCCCCACAAGAAACAAAAATAGATCACCTGTTTGCGTATGTCACTGAGTGGGAAGATAATAAGCCAGATGAAAGAAATGAGTGACGCTTTTCGATTTTGTATATTATAGTTTGTACTAAAAACATGTAATTCGCCCCTGCAGTTGTACAACCCTATGCAAACCTACTTAATAATGAATGAAGTTAGTTATTCCGCCTTAGCTTTGATTCATTACTTTATATGTACCTCTTGTTGATTCATACCAAAAAGCAAGGTGTGACAAGTTAGTAACAGAGCATGTTTAAAATCTAAACATTTTGCAGAGTTAGCATTCTATGCGAGAAACAAATAAGATATTAGTTATTTTATCTTTTCGTAACTTCTTTTATTACTATTATTATATGGTTATTCTATTTTATATCATGGACACACGAGACACATTCCTACACTACAAGAAAAATATCATTTCGTAGCAATTTTATTAGTGACTAATCATTTAATGCCACTAAAACATATATTTTGTTGCAAAATTTATGTTTGCCACTAAAAGATAATGCATTAGTGGCAACCAATTAAAATCAGCACTAATTTTTCCACTAAATGTTAAATGAGAAGAATTAAACATTTAGCAGGAACACAAAATTTTAATTAGTTGCAAGCTTAATATATTTGCCACTAATGTATATTCATTAGTAGCAAATATTCTACTTTGCCACAAAAATCAATTTAGATACATTCCACTTACCCTCCAAAATTAATTCAAATAAAAAAAAATAGGAGCATTCCCTCCAAAATTTACCCACTACGTAAGTGCTCCCATTCATTCCCCCAAACCCTCTTCATCTTCCATTCTTCCCCAAATCCATTAGCCAAATGTGTTTCATATCTTGTTAGGAGCTCCTATAAAATTTTCAAAAATCCATTAGCCAAATCCTCGTAAGAACACGGGTCTGTAGCACACGGCTCTCTCCTGTCCTCTGTCCGCCCCCATGCGGCTGTCCTTCCCTCCGCACACGATTTCCCTACCCTCCACACACGACTGCCCTGCCCTCCGCACGCGGGTCTATTTCTCTAAAGCCAGGTAACATTTACTTTCTGTCCCTTTTTTAATTCAATATTCATTATTCAATTATTGCTATATGGAGATTAATTGAAACCTTATTAATTTTAATTGTCCATGTTATTGTTTCAATGTTTTGTTTGCTAACTATTTTTAAAAATAGTTAGTAAATATTTATAGTTAATTATCGAGTATTGTTTATTTGGTAAATATATTGTTTGTCCTTTGCTATTTTTATTTGTTTAATTCTTCTAAATTAGTAGTAATATTCTTTTGCTGAATTTTTTAATTTTTCTAAATTTAATTATTGTCATTTGATTGCTAAAAGTTTACTTTGAAATATATTTTGAGTTTGGGCAATTATGTTGAATAATTGTTAGAAGGGGGTTTTGGGAAAAGGTCCTCATAATGCTTAAAGTGCATAAAAGTATGACACTCCATATAATTTTATAAATTTAGTCCCTATACAAAAATACCATGAAAAATGGTGAAAAATAGTGTCACTGGCGCGGACCAAAAATATAAAGGCTATTTTACCACAGGGACTAGATTTATAAATGCTATTGTACCACAGGGACTAGATTTATAAACTTGAAAAGCATTGTCCTAAAAATCCAAATATAAGAAGGAACATGACCTTTAACTTAATTCTCTATTGTTTAGAATACAAGTATTTGTGAACCAGTTAATATATTTTTGGAGCTAAAAATTTGCATAAAAATTAAAATAACCTTGAAAAAAATCATCTCAGGGGCGAACCCCCGACACCACTCTAAACTTTCTCACCCCCTAACCAAATATCCTGGGTCCGCCATTATTTAGCAGGTGTGATTTTACTCCTGACTTGATCCGATTTTATTTTCTTCGATTTGATTTGGTCCGACCTGATTTGCTCCTATTTGATATTTCACCTGTTTGATATTTCTTCGATCTGATTTGCTAAAAGTGCGTTATCTTTTGACATAAAGTTTTGTGTTTTAGAAATTTTTCTACTGTTTAAAGATGATAGTTTTAATTTTAATTTTCCTACTATTGCAAATTAAATTAGGTTCATTGCAATAATGTGATGATTGAGTTAAATTATTTCAACATGTAAAGTTATGAAACAATAATAAAGATATGAAACATTGAATTGTGTAAGCATTCATATCCCCAAATTTCTGTTAGAAAGTTGTTTTTGAAGTTTTTTTTGGTATAAGTGATTCTTCATTGGGTGATTAATGAATCTCATTTTAGGTGAATGCTCTGATGTTCCATTTGATCTATATTTGCATGCTTAAATCGGTGTTCCATTAAGTAATCGTGCAACATGGATGGAATATACTATTACAAATTAAATTAGGTTCATTGCAATAATGTGATGATTGAGTTAAAATATTTTAATTTTTGTTTACCACTGTCATAAATAATAATTACTATTTATCTTTATTATTATAATTATTTTAGGAAGAATGCAATATTAATCCAAAAGTTAGGGCTCATTTTCAATTCAATCAAACACAGTGATAATTTATGCTAAGCGTGTGAATCTCATAATGTTAATTCCTTTCCTAATTAGTGTGTGTATGTGTCACACACGCCTCACATGAGAATCGTATTTTGGGAATCATGGTTTGTAGGTATTTCTCTCATTATTTTGAAAAACTCTTAGAGAACCCATCAAGGAGGTACGTGAGGTGAATGAGGAGGTGCCTATTTGAATCATAAGAAAATATTATTTCAACATATAAAGTTATGAAAGAATAATAACAATAATATAAATATGAAACATTGGATTGCATAAGCAATAATAACAATTTTTATTTGAATTATAAGTTCATTGGTTTTTTGTTGATGTATTTTTTTATCGTGTGATATAGGGTCATTGGGATGGATAAGAGTTGGATGAATCACCCAAATAGAATTAGTATTGCGTATCGAGCTGGTGTTAAACAATTTCTTGATTTTGCCTTTGCAAATGTTGAGTCAAATGGAAATATTAAGTGTTCGTGCAAAAAATGTAATAACTTCCACCGGAGGAATCGTCAAGATGTCCACAGTCATTTGATTATACATGGCATTGTGTCGAGTTATACTAGGTGGATATATCATGGGGAACCATTGATGTCACCCAATGACAATGATTATGATTACAATGAACATGCATTTGAGGTTGGAAAAGATAGTATGACGCATGAAGATAATGCTAGAGATGCATTTGAGCAAGATGACATGAAGGGAATGTTACATGATATGTTTACTGGATCCTACAATAATGACATACTAGGAAATGAATTTGATAGAGATGCCACTCAAGGCAATGAGGGAGATGGGGAAAAGTTTGCTAGATTATCTAGGGCTATACAACAAAATTTGTATTCGGGTTGTGAGAAGTTGTCAAAGTTATCATTCATTATTGAGCTACTCTATTTGAAGTCAATGAACAACTGGAGTGAGAAATATATTAACTCTCTTCTTGAACTTTTTAAGAAATCACTTCCGGAAGATTCCCACATCCCGAAGTCATTTTATGAGGCAAAGAAAATAGTTTGAGACTTGGGTCTATACTATGTAAAGATTGATGTTTACAAAAATGACTGCATTCTGTTTTGGAGACCAATTGAGAAAGAAACTAAATGCCCAACGTGTGAAGAGTCGAGATGGAAAGTTGAGAAAGGAAATGGCGTGAAGATCCCCCATAAAGTCTTGCATTATTTTCCACTGAAATCTAGGTTACAATGCTTATTTATAAACAAGGATATAGCTTCAGAGATGAGGTGGCATAAAGAAAAGCGTGTTGAGGAGTCTAATGTTTTGAGACACCTGACTGAGGGCGAAGCTTGGAAAGAATTTGACCAGATTCACCAATCATTTACGAGAGATGCTCGTAATGTCAGGATTGGTCTCTCCAGTGACGAATTTAATCCATATTATAATATGAGTAGCAAATATAGCACATGGCCGGTTGTTCTTGTACCGTACAATTTACCACCTTAGAAATGTATGAAAGAACCATTCTTCATGTTATTGTTTCTTATACCAGGTCCTAAGTGTAACAACCCGAGGTTTTGGAGTCGACTATTTATTTATTTTGGGAGAAATAAATAATATTTTATTGGAGAAATAATGAAATTTGTAATTGAGGTCAAAATTTAGAGTTGTTAGAAAGTTTCTCGAATGGAAATTCTGAGGGTACCATTGTGTCCGAAAGGGTCGAGAAAGTCGAAATGACTGTACTTGGGCTTTATTTGGGTTTCGAAATAAATTAGGACCATTTGACTCGAATTAAAGTCACCGAGTCATTTAAAGTGTGTATTATCATTTAAAGATGTGTATTTTGGGATTTAGGCTTATTAAGCCTACGGGAGATTTAATTCTCCAAAGAGAGAAAGAGAAATAGAAGAAAGAAAGAAAGAAAGAAAGAAGAAAAGGAAGGAGAAAGGAAAGAAAAAGAGGATTTCCGGGCAAATACGCGATTTCAAGGCGGATTCAGACCCTACGAACCCGAGGCAAGTGATTAAACTTGCTAAATAATTGTTGTGTACATTTATGGCATGATTTATGGATTGATATTTTGGGGTTTAGGTTTAGTGTAACAAAACCTAACTTTTGGGTATAATCTTAGATTTAATATGTAGATCCTTGATTTGAGGATAGAAATTAGTTTACATGTATTCTAGGATGATTATTAATGATATATTTGTGATTGGGTTGAAAAGAAATGGAGAGAAAATGATAAAAATGAATTTTGGGATTTTTGGCTTACTAAAAAGTAGCCATTTTTTAGCCTCCAGATAGGCCGAATCGATTCGTCCCCCTAGCCGAATCGATTCGGAAATATGCAGGTGCCCAGGTCTTAGTGACCGAATCGATTCGGACTCCAGCCGAATCGATTCGGCCTGAGACAGAATCCCAGGTCTGATGACCCGAATCGATTCGCCTTCCTAGACGAATCGATTCGCTGGGCCGAATCGATTCGGAATTGGCCGGAATCGATTCGAAAACAGGGCTTTTGTGGGATTGTTTTTCTCAAAGGAATTTTATCCCGTTTTGTTCGAGATTATCGATTGGGGATCTCTATAGGAGATATTTGGAGTGTGTTTTGGAGATTTTTAGAGAGTTTCCCTTAAAAGAAATAATTGGAGTCATATTGACTAAATTTGAGGAATATCGACAATAGATTTTGGTATTTTCTAAGTGGGGAAGCCCACCATTATTTGGAGATTCGACTTCGAGATGATAATTATAATCATGGGAATAAATGAGACAAATTTAGAGATAATGGATTTTAGAATCCAATCCCAAATGGGATAACTTCAAAAAGGTTCATAAACTGAATTGAACCCTATAATGGATGGAGAATCATAAATGTTGTTGATGTTGAGACTATACCTTCTGAGATACCTGATTTATGTAGTATAGGGCTGGCCACCCGTTATTATTTGGAGTGGGTTGTCACAGGTGGTATCAGAGCATCAGGTTCTAGTGTCTTTAGGATCTGTGTGCGTACTACGATCTTTCGTAAGCGTTCTTGATATAGAGCCTTATTGTTAGGATGATTACATTCACACGTCCATATCTTTCTATGAATCAAAAATATTTGAAAGGCATTCTGATACAATTATTCTTGTTTCAGATGCCACCGAAGGGAGGTCGTTAAATCAGGGCAAACAAAAGGTAACCCCAAATGCCTCAAAGGAACATGACTATGGATGATGTTGCCAATATTGTGGCACAAGCGGTTACTGCTGCCGTTTCTACGATGGCTCAGCAATCTGCCGCTCGAGCAGCCCCACCCCATTTAGGATTGTCCTTATGGGATAGAGTGAAGGAAGATTTTAGTAAGGGTCATCCTCCCGAGTTTGCAGGGGGAGTTGATGCGATGGCTGCAAGTCAATGGAAAAATATTATACAGAGGCACCTTCGTATGGTTGAATGTAGTGAGGTGCAGAAACAATTTTTAGTCACCTTTAGGTTATCGGGTGCAGCTCTTCAATGGTGGGAGTCTGTCACCACATCTGAACAGAGAGATACTTTACCTACAAAAGAATTTTGGGAACTTTTTGATCGAAGGTATTTTCCTTCCCCTAATCGAGAAATAAAGATTTTTCAAGGAAATAGAACTGTGGCGGAATATGAGGAAGTCTTCTCTAGGTGGGCGAAGTTAGTACCTGATGAGGTAAATACGGAAGAGAAACGTATATCAAAGTTTGTTCAAGGTTTGGATTGGAAAATCTGACAACATTTGTTAGGGAGTCCTAGGTTAGTGACTTTCGTTGAGGTAGTGAATGAGGCACTACTAAAGTGTCATGAATATCGCATTCGTTCTCAAAAGAGTAAGAACTTTGGAGATTCGAGTTCATCAAGTAGGTTTGGCAAAGAGAGTGCCAGTAATGTGAGTGGGCAGAAAGGGTTTATGGGCAAGTGTTTCTTTTGTAAAGAAATAGGTCATAAAAAGAATCTCCAACACTTTTATCATCTTTTGTAACAAAACCCCTTCAATTACCTTGACATTCAACAAGCAAGTTTGCGATGGATTTCTGCATTCTAGCTTAGTGACGACAGTGGTTTTGGGCTTCGGTGGATACCGTGACACGAGGAGTGTCGAGCAACGCGTTGGAGCTTCGCGTACTACAAATTCGGAGGTCGAGGACGGCATAAGAATGTCTTGAGTGAGTCAATGTCTGTAAGTCGTTTGAGTCTCTTGTAAAGCCTATTTTGTAGTGGATTTTGTCTAGGCCCAGCTGTCCGAGGTTTTTCCCATTTAGGTTTTCCTCGTACATCGGCGCGTTGTGGTTGGGATTTTTGCATTTTACTTTATTAAATCACCTAGATGTATTCTTAGGATAAAATGGATAAAATTGGAATAACTTTATTCTAATTAGCCATGTTATCAATCCCATTGCATTAATTGAAATTTGTTCTTGCGAACTTGTGAATCTGCTACTTAAATTGAAATTGGAGAATATCACTCCATAGCTAATATTAAAATTGGATTGCATGTGTGTATTCCACGAATTAAACTAAGAACATATAACCTTGCAACTTCAAAACCCCTACAAAACAAAATAGATTAGGAAAAAAAACTATTAAGACAGATGAAGAGACAACAACTGTGAAAGTTGTAGAGTTGAATTCTTGAGGAATTTATGACAGAGGAGGGAGGCAGGAAGTGAGGGATGTGAAGAGGTGTTAAGGAATCACTGCCTTATGTAATTAATACCACTGTACATAAATCTCAGAATTTGTAAGGCAGTGCTCGATGTAAGGCAATGCTAGATGAAATGCCTTGTTCCCAGCATCATCAATTTAATTATCCCCAAGACAGTTAATGCACCACAGTGTTTGGGTGGAAATGATCATGATCGTGTGTCTTATATGGATGCAATCGTGATCATTGGTTGCAGTTGCTGCATTAAAGAACATAAAACGCTAAGGCATCATCGGTAGCAGTTTCTGAATTAGAGAACACAAAACGCTTAGGCTTAAAAATTAGCCTGACTTTGGAATCAAATTTTGAGCTCTTAGCCTTGGGTTTTTTATTCGGTATTCAGTCTGATTATATAGATTTTTATTTCAAGAAACGGTTCCCATGGTTGGTTCGCATCATTTTCATCGCCAACGTTATTCTCTTTTTCATTGCAATGTGTATTAATGATTGTACTCATCATTCACACGTCCATGGTTAGTTTGATAAATATCTATATCTCCTCAGATTGGTTTTGCAATCAGCGTATTGCATTTTCAATACCCAAAATAAAGAAGTCATGAACTATATGCCTACAACTGATATGTTGCCATTGCATATACAGAATGGATTGTATGCCTACAACTGATGTGTGATTTGGTAACTGAAACTCTTAAAAAGTTTGACTTGAACATAACTGATTATCATATTTGTTCCCATTCATGAATTTTACTTGGCGTTTAAACTTACTAGTTCGGATGGAAATGTAATGGGAGGAAACTCAAATTAAGGCAACAACAGTAGAGATTAGAAACATACAATTGTGGCAAATTCTATATTGATGGATTGGTGTTGTTTTATAACTAAATATGTTGTTGTTTGTTAATGACCTTTAATCTAAGATTTTCATTGTATGAAAATGCATAAACATTAAAACTAAATTTTCATTGTATGTATGTTTTACTAGGTTCATCTTCCAAGAAATGAGTCAAAGGACCAACACGAGGAATTGGGTTTCAAAAGAAACTTGAAAGGGGGGAGAATATCGAAATCATCATCTCAAAGGGCCGTATAGTGGGTATTTTTTCATCTAATTTCACATCTGAAATCGGCATTGTTATTCACGATCACGCTCCATTTAAATTTTGATTATGGGGTGACATCCCAAAAAAGAGCAAAGAGCACATGTGGACAATTATGTGGGTAAGCTTCTACTTATGCTCGTTTATAGAACGTATCCCCATGTAAAGTTCATTTTAATGTTTTTTTCTTTTAAATAGGATAAGTTTAAATTGCCAAATGAAGATAATATAAAGGGTGTAGTGATGGATCAACTCCATACATAATTCCGTAACTTCCGGTCAAACATTCGTTGTGAACGCTTCAAACCATACGGCTCTTTAGAACGACCTCTTGAGTGTCGTTCGCCTAAATTATCATCAGATGATAAATGGATTGATCTTTGTGGGACATTTGTTGATGCAAAATATTAAATTTTATGTAATTCTTTTTTCATGCGAATTATTTTAATGTTTTATTGAAAATAAATGTCTTATGGTATTTTCAGAAAAGAAGTGAAATTAACTCGATCAATAGATCTAAGCAGTAAATTTTGAATTGTAGTGTAACTAAAGGATTTCGTCAAGTGGAGTATGAGATGGTAACATATATTTCTTAAAAAAGTTATGTTTGGTAATTATTATTTTTCTTGTTATTGGTTATGATACTTTATTCATCTCAAATTTTTTTAGCGTGACAAGGAAACTAGAGATCCCGCGTCTATGGCAAATATGTGGTATACGACTCATTGGAGCAAAAGAAAGGACAATCGGGTTACTCCAAAGTCTGGAAGTGTATATGTAAGATGTTTTAAAGTTTTTTTAACTACATTTGTTTTATAATAACATTATGTTAAATTATACATTATTTACAATTGTTAATAGGATGAGGTAAAAGAATTACTTGCATCACAATCTGAAGATGGATGATGCAGAAGCATTTCAAAATGTTTTAGGGTATCTCTTTGGCTATGTACGTGGGCGTGGGGTTGGTTCTATGACCAATCAACTTAAAGCTATGCAAAGGGAGAAAGATATTGAGAGGGATATACAAGTTGTTGGGGCGAGGAGAGAAGCAAATGAGGTGAGAAGAGAAGATGACGAAGCAAGGAGAGAAGCAAATGAAGCTCGAAGGGAGAACGCTGCAATGAAAGAACGAATGAATGACCTTTTTGGAAGATTTGAGGAGTTATCTAATCGCATAGCGCGTAATAATACATGAGTGTACTAGTTTTTTTAACGATGCAACGATTTCTGTAATTGATGTATTTGACTTAATTTTGATGTGGAATAGTTCAAATATTGATTGTCACACTGAGTATACAATATCATAAATATTTTTTGTGAAGCAATGAAGCATAAAAATTCTTACCACATTGTTTTTATTATCCTAAAGATTAAATATGAAAATTGAATGCATTTAGTATTATTGGTTAATTAATTTATGCATAAAATCTGAATATCAAATGCAAAACTATTAGTGGAGGGAATAATTTGCTACAGAAAAATATTTTTAGTGGCAAATTTGAATTGCCACGTAACTATCTTTATCTTAAGCAAAAAAATATTTTTGGTAGCAAATCATATATTTGCTACAAAACAGAACCTTTTAGTGGAAAATCTGAATTGTCATAGAATTATGTTGAACTTTAAGTACAAACTTAGTTTTTGTAGCAAATCATATATTTGCTACAAAAATTATCTTTTAGTGGCAAATAAAATGTTTTTAGAGACAATTTTGATGGTTTTTTGTAGCAAAAAAAATTTCACTAAAAGTACACCATTTAGTAGCAAAATTTGTTTGCCACTAAATTTGTAACATTTAGTAGTAAACGCAAAACAATTTCCACTAAAGGTATTAGCAGTAGGTCTTCAGTGGCAAAGCTGTGACAAAAAAAAATTCCACTAAATGATTTTGTGGAAAATTTTTAATGATTAGTAACAATTTTGTTTTGCAACTAAAAGTCATTTTTCTTGTAGTGCTATTTAATATATACCTCAAACCAAAACATCATTGGGAAACCCATGTCAGAGAAGAGGCTCTAGCAAGATTAAGAAAAATGATTTGTGCGATCGAGGAGGATTGGGTAGGCTTGAGTAGTGATATTAAGAGGTTGGTACTGACCAACAGAGTTCTGGGTCAAATGCAAGTCATGCGATAGGTGGATAATAATGCAAATGATCCGGTAATACTCCAAGAGTCTATAAATATGGCACTAACAAATGAGACGCCAACCCCACCAAGGTATCTTGAGGAAACATTCAATGGTGAAATACACGGTAATTATTCTCCTAGTACAACAAATGACTCAACGGATGGCTCAGCTCATGTCGATTACTTAATCAGCCTATAGTCCAGTTCCAGTGATGAAACTGTCATCCCCACTTAAAATAATTCAAAGTTAAAAGTTGTTTTAATATGAGTCATATACAGTACGATATTGTAGAAAGTATGTTATACTATAACTTTAGTTGCACTAACATGGGTTGTGATTTATAATACTACTGTTCCATATAACTCTTTACGTAAAATATAGTCGGCTTGGCGCTTAATTCTGTTTATAATTCTCATTATTTAAACTATTCTATTTTTAGGATGGTTAGTAATCGAATTCCCTCCACTGGAACTCAATCTGAACAGACTCAAACTGAAGGAATCAACGGATGTCTTCAGGAACTTACTGCTTTAGCCGAGCAACAACAAACAACTCATTCAATTCCAGAGGATGTTTCCAAAGAAATTCTTGAATGAATGCTCTTAAATAATTTCTAAGGCAACGACCCATAGTTTTTATTAGAAAGCCAAGTGCTAATAAAGTTGAGAAATGGATGCGCGACTTTGTGAAAATTCTAGATGGAGTGGGTATAGCTACTAACCTCTCTGAGTAACTTTATCTTCCTATATATTTGAAGGTGAAGCTGATTTTTATGGGCAAGCAGTGTCACGTAATCAAAATATTGTTAATTTTATGTGGGAGAAATTAGAGGAGACTTTATTCAAAAAGTTCTCAAGACTGAGAGAGATCAACGAACTGCTGATTTCTTAAAATTAAAACTAGGTAACTTATTAGTAGCCCAATATGAAGCTAGATTCACCGCATTATCTCGTTATGCTCTAGAATATGTAGATACTGAGGTAAAGAAATACAAGCAATTTGAAAAAGGATTACATTCGAGAGTTAAGAATACAATCGCTCCGTTATCAATCCTTGAGTATTCTCAATTGATTGACGTTGCAGCCATTATAGAATGCAATTATTCAACCATAATCTGATTTTCACACCCCAACTATCAGGAACAACCAAGTCATTAGAACTCCATCTCATTCTAGACCTCACCCTTATGCAAACTCGAGTGGACAAGTGTATTGTCATATTTGTCAAAACACCACACGTTTTGAAATCCATTATCACGAGTGTCAAGAAGTAGGATATATTCGTCGCCAACGTCCTAAGATAAAGTCAACTCCAATTCGTCACCAGCCAAATAAAACCTCACAAAATCCAAAATTTCATTTTATCCAGAATCAATCCAAGCCAACCTCTATGAAATGAATTAAGACAATTCCAAGTGTGGGAGGAATTATGATATACGACCTATGCAAAATACACCTGATGTAATAGAAGGTATGATCATTTTCCAACATTTTCCTATGCATATTTTATTTGATACAGGATCCATGCACCCTTTTATTAGCCTTAGACTATCTGAATTATTATAATTATCACTAACATCTTTAACTTCTCCATTGGATATTGAGTTACTAACAAGTGAAATCAATACACCAACGTAAAGTTATAGAAATGGTAAGATTCAGCTTGGTCTAGGAACCCTCCGTGTTAACTTGATAATTTCATATATTTGTGGTTTCGATATTATTATCGAAATGGATATTTTATCCAGACATCATGCTAATATCGATTGTCAAACTAAGAAAAAATATTTTTGAAGCAAAAATAATTGTTCTTTTATGTTAAGGATTAGGTCCATTAATACTCTCAAATTTCCAAATCCAAATTTCTTCCTTAATTCCAAATCTGTTGGAACAATTCAAAGACATTTTTCCCAGGGATTTACCAAGATTACCCCCTTCCAGAGAAATTGAGTTTAGTATCAATATTTGTCCCAATACACTTCCTATTTCGATACCATCATATCGAATGGATCCTTTAGAACTCCGTACCTAATTAGATGATCTTTAAAAAAAAAGGTTTTATTCGACTAAGTTCATCGCCCTGGGGAGCTACGATATTATTCTTTAAGAAACGTGATGGAAACTTTAGATTGTGCATAGATTATCATAAAGTGAACTCAGTAACTATTAAGAGTAAGTGTCCTTTAACCCAAATAGGAGATCTATTTGATCAACTTAGAGGAGCAATGGTCTTTTCTAAAATAGACTTATGATCTGGTTGTCATCAATTACGCATTAGAGAGGAAGACATTCCGAAAACTTATTTTTGAAATCTTTACTGACATTTTGAATTTATCGGAATGTCATTTGGTTTGATAAATGCACCAGCATCCTTTATGCATCTAATGCATTGATTTTTTAGACCTTTTCTTGACCAGTTCGTTATCAATTTTATTGACGATATTCTCATAATCCGATAGAACATAACCAATATTTGAAAGTGGTCTTAAATACTCTTAAAAACCATCGGTTATATGCAAAAAAGAGCAAATGTGACTTATCAATTAAAAAAAACAAATTTTTAGGACATGTGATTTATAAAAATGGAATCGAAGTCAATCCAGCTAAAATTTCAGCTATTTTGGAGCGAGAAAGCCTTACTAATATTACTGAAATAAAAAGTTTTATGGGATTAGCTGGATATTATCGTAGTTTTGTAGAAGGATTTTTGCACATTTCTCTTACCCTTTTAAATCTAACTAGGAAGGAAGTTTCATTTATGTGGACTGAAGAATGTAAATAATCATTCCAACTGTGGAAAGACAAATTTACTATTGTTCCTATCCTCACTGTTATTCTAGTGATGTAAGTTACGATGTGTACACCGATGGTTCGTTATAAGGACTAGGATGTGTGTTAATGTAAAATGAGAAAGTAATAGAATATAGGTCACAAAAACTCAAGACTCATGAACATAACTATCATGTCCATGATCTCGAACTAGCATCCATAGTTTTTGCATTAAAAATTTGGCGTTGTTACCTTTATGGTGAAAATTTCAAGTCTTTTCGGATCATAAAATTTTGAAATATATCTTTAACTAAAAGGACTTGAATTTAAGACAACAACGCTAGATGGAATTTTTGGAAGATTACCGATTTAAACTCAATTACCATCCAGGTAAAGGTAATATAGTAGCCGACACTTTAAACCAAATCCAGTAGGAAGACTCCACACCCTAATTCCCTATTATATTGACACTACCATAGAGCAATATAACCTACAGTTACTTACCCCTTGTGTGAAACTCTTTAATATTATCGCTTATCCTAAGTTAAGAGAGAAAATCTTAGTTAACAAACCCAATATTCTTTTCTACAATACTTTTCGAGCAAAAATCTTGATTTTTCATACGATAAGAAAACGGGACTACGATTTAGAAATAGATTGTATATACCTGATAACGCGTCTCTTTACGAAGAAGTATTGCAAGAAGCTCATCATTCGAAATTTATGATACACCCCAAAAGTTTGAAAATGTACCATGCTTTGAAAAAGAAATATTAGTGGCCAAATATGAGAAATGATATTGAGAATTTTGTAAGGAAATGTCTTACGTATCAACAAATAAAGATTAACACCAACACTCCAGTGGACTTCTTCAACCCTTACCTTTTCCAGAATGGAAATGAGATCATATTACCATGGATTTCGTTAGTGGACTACCCCGTACGTCCCAAGGATATAATTCAATTTGGGTAATAGCAGATATGCTTATTTTCTACTTTTAAAGGCCACCAATTCGTTTTAAAAGATTAGCAAGCTTTATATTCGAGAATTATTCAATTACATGGAATTCTTTTATCCATTGTATCAGATAGAGATTATCGTTTTATAGGAAAATTTTAGAAAGCATTGCAAATTTCAATGGGCACTAAACTTCATTTACGTACCGCATTCCACCCCCCAAATGGATGGACAATTATAACGTACAATTTAAACCTTAAAAGATATGTTATGTGCTTGTACGTCAGATATGTTTGACAACTGGAATGTATATTTACCACTTTTCGAATTCTCATATAACAATAGTTACCAAGCCAGTATTAAACCTGCTCCATTTGAAATTATATACGAAAAACCCTGTAGATCACTTGTATGTTGGATAGAATCGGGAGATAGTAAACAATTTGGTCTCAAAATAATCCAAGAAACCACTAAAGTAATAAAACAGATTCGAGAGAAATTAAAGGCAGCCCAAGATCGACAAAAAAGTTATGCAGACCAACGTCGAAAACCCTTAGAATTTTAACTAAATAATCAAGTGTTTGGAAAGTGTCACCTTAGAAAAGAATTTTATGCTTCGGAAAGAAAGGAAAACTAGCCCCCAGACATATTGGACCTTTCACAATTTCTAAACCAATCGGCTCCATAGCCTATCAATTATAATTACCTGTGGAATTATATAATTTCCATAATGTATTTCATTTATCACAGTTACGCCGATATATTTCCAATCCATCCCATACCGTTACATGGAAAAATGTTTTAGTCGAACCCAATAATGAGTTTGAAGTACATCCTATTTAAATTATGGATTGTCAAATGAAGTGTCTAAGAAATAAGAAAATTCCCTCGGTTAAAGTACTTTGGGACTATCAGAATCAGCAAGAAGCTACGTGGGAACCAGAAAAAGTAATGAAGGATTGATACCCTGACTTACTTTAAGGAAAAGTTAGAGGACTGATTTTTTTATAGTTAGGTAGACTGTAAGAACCAGGAATTTTTCAACCCTAACTTACCTAAGACTATTGTTTAAACCCTTATAATGTGTGAAAAATCAAAAGTTTTCTAAAGAAAAATAAACTACACTTAGAAACCTACACTTTTGCTAAATTAACTTAGAACCCTTGAAGTTTTAGTAAATTTTAAAATAGCACCTAAAAGTTTCAAAGTAAGATAACTTGATGTATATTTAAACCCTAAACCCCAACCTTACACCAAATTAATACTTTAGACCTAATTAACATAAAATTATAATTTTAACCATGGAAACTTTTTTAAATTACCAAAATATCCCTATACTTTACCAAATGAAAGAAAAATGAATCCCAATTTTATCACAATAAAATGGGTGTCATAAAATTTGAAAAAAAATAGCTTTTTTTTATTTCAATTTTTTTTGTTTTGTTTTTAAACTCAAATTTTTAACAATTTAGGGTTAGTTTCTTAAGTTTTACCTTTTATTAACAAAAAATTAAATTTTCAACTTTAAAAAAGAAGCTTTAAAATACTTTAAAATTAATTAACAAAAATATAATTTTTTTTACCACGATATAGCTTAAGTTTAACGAAAAACTTAACGGGATGGCTAAATTAATCAAATTATTAGTTTAGGGATTAAATTGGTCAAATTATGATATTTTGGGGGCCATTGGGTTTTTTTTACTCTTATTTTATGTTTACTCTACTTTTACACTTGTATAGTTGGTTTTATTACCCTATTTTGACAAAGAAGTTAGCTAGCTATTCTTGGTTATATATATAACAATATTACCTTCGGAGCCTTTTGTAAGAACCAGAAAAATTTCAACCCTAAATTATCTATGACTTTTGTTTAAACCCTTATAATATGTACAAAATCAAAAGTCTTCTAAACCCCTTGAAGTTTCAGTAAGTTTCAAAATAGCCCCTGAAAGTTTCAAAGTAAGATAACTTGATGTATATTTAAACTCTAAACCTCAACTTTACATGAAATTAATCCTTTAGACCCTAATTAACATTAAATTATAATCTCAATCCTAGAAACTTTCTAAAATCACAAAAATGCCCCTATACTCTATTAAAAAAAGAATACTTTTAAGGCTATACAAGTAATTACCAAACAAACCAAGGACCAAAATTGGAAATTTCTCTAATTGCAGTTGCATCCATGTCCACTTAGTGCTCCACATCATCACTAGAGGTTAAATTACACATGAACACATCATGTAAACTTGTTCACTATACTTACCCATAATGAAAACTCTACATAAACTAGCTTAAATTCACCACCCAAAGGCACAAATCAAATCTCCTGAAGATGTAGTGTAAATACCCCCACGAATTCAAAAGTAAAAACACACCTTACAACCCAGTTCAAAAACTCAAAAATCCCTTCAAATCAGGGTCCATATGATTTTATGCTTAATTTACAGTTATTTCAATTCCAATAGTTTTATGAGTAGTTAATATAGTTAGAACAAAAATAATACGCAAGCTTTCACGTGTAGAATAGCTTAGGATAGAAAACATAGGAAGGCACACCATTAAAGATTGAGCTTTAATGGTGAATCTAGATATAATTCCTTAAAATTTGATTTAAAGCTACATATAACTTCATTGTAACCTGAGGATCTCGAGTGTAATGGTTAAAAGCCATGAATGTGCAGATATATCTCAAATCGATCAAAAGTGTATTTTGAACTCAAAACTTAAAAATCTGAAATTCTTCATGTATAATCCATCTTAATTTTGAAACCAAAACCAAATTGCTCTTATATATAGCAGAAACCAACCCAAGTTCATTATAAACCTTACCATACTCTAGAAATCCACGAATATCAGGTCAAAATTTTAGCCAAACACACAGTTTTAAATCTTAAGTTATACTGAGTATCAATCCACAAAGCTTATGTATTCGGATTCCTGATGAAAAATTAGGCTAAGTTGGTTAAGAAATCATCTGAAATGGTATAACAATGAAGGAGAAAATCTAGGTCAAAAAATTGAAACCATAGAAGTCAAAATCGAGAGATTGAAGATGAAGCAACAGGAACTTTGACCACGCACGTGAGGGCGCGTGGTCAATCAAGAATTTCTTTTTTTTTTTGAAATTTTTAAATTTTTTAAAAATGGTATAAGGTAAGGCCATGTTTGGATATTCCTAGCTTACATTATGAAAAACTAAGGTTTTAGCTTATGAATATTTTTCCAAATGTATAAACTGACCCCTCCTAACTTTTCCAATTTATGAATTTCCTCCCCATCTATGAATACTTGAAAAAATTTGAAGACAAAAAGTCTCTTACACCAAAGTTCAAAAAAGATCTTAAAACTAGTATTTTAAAGTCCCAAGATAATTATAAGTAAACCCCCAGAACTTTAAAGGATACAATTTTAGTATAAAACTGACTAACTAAATCCCAAATACTTACATACCAAACATTGTATACAGAAAATCAAGCACCAGTTCTTCCCAATATCCTATTTTGATATAAAGCCAATGGAATATCGAGCAAGTAGGTATTTTCTAAATTTTCAGTTGTATACTTTGCGTATGTGGCATGCGTCTATTGATATCAGTATGTGATAACTCCTATTTACTCTTAGTGTGTGCATGTTATTATACTGCCATACTATACATTTGGTTAACCATCATCAGTATTTGAATTTACTACCAGTATTTAAACATAAACTAATGATCAATTTTAACCATTCTCATCTAATATCTGGTATTATGTTTCATATTGATTCAGTTACCCTTGCACTTTTCTTCCATTTTACTAGAAGCATCAATATCAACTTGGAAGTAGACTGACGTGTTATCCCACAGAACTTTCTACTTAGCCTACTAGTCTCTGATGTTGAAAGCCTTGATTATAGTTACATACGTTTGAGTGCCACTTAATTGTATGCATAGAACAATACTTTTCCCCAAAAATTTTGGGTTGATTACATATTATTATGGTTCTATTGATGGCTTAACTTCTTATATACTCTTAATAAACTAGTAAGTATGGGATTATTAGGTCAAGACTCTTTGACTTTCTTTACAAGATCCTTAATAAACTGTAAATGAACCTAATTTTCGTAAACGTATTAGAAAGTATGGGATTATTAGTTCCAAATTTTTTTTATTCTCTTAAAAACTGATAAGTATGGGACTATCAGCTTATTTTTATTGTTAGCAATACTAAACACTAATTGTATACACACTCTAACTCTCATCTATATTTGTATACTTGTTATAGAATTGGTAGAGCCTGCTTAGTGTATTTGTGCTAATTCATTCCTTTTCCAGATCCTCCCGGAGAAAGAGAATAATATATGTTCCTTACTAGAGACAGAAACTGGTCACTTGTTTGCATATGTGGCCGAGTGGATAGAGAATAAGCAAGATGGAATCAAGGAATGACTCTTTCCAATTTTATATATTATAGTTTGTACTAAAAACATGTATCTCACCCCTGCGGTGGTATAACCCTATATAAACCTACTTAATAATGTATAAAGTTATGTTATTACACCTTAGGTTTGATTCATTGCTTTATGCGTAGTTCTTATTTATTCATACCAAAAAGCTGGGTGTGATACCTTTAATATGAATTTTTTTTTTGTAATAAATAAACTATTTGAATATATTGTAAATGCAAACATTAAAAAATGTGTCTCTTTATTTTTATATTATAATTTTGGAATTTAAATCAAAGAATATTATATAAAAAGTGATTTATACATACTTATTTAAAATACCTTCAAATAATATACTAGTTTTTTCAAATAATTAAAAACAAAAAGAATTTTCTAACCAAAGTTGGTATAGATGGTTCCATAATCAAGAGATCATCTACCAAAAATAACCATACTAGAAGTAGTATAAATGAAGGAGATCACAATATTTTAGTATTTTTTGTGTCTAAAATTAATTTTGTTTCTCTTACTTTGGTGCCACATTTTTTTCTATCAAACAAAAATTGCAGATGTAGGATTTCACATGTATATTTTGTATTTAGATATTACTTTTTTATGTATTTAAATAGTTTATTTTTCTTACGTATGATATTTCTATTTATTAGTTGTTTATATTAAATTTATATTTATGGCTTAAAATAAAGTTAAAAATAAATGCTAACATATTAAAATAAAGGTATAAAATTGAATGATAAATAAAAAATAACTTTATTCATAAAGAGATACATGATAAAAATAAAAAGATGAAATATAAAAAACAATCACAAATAATAGTTGATTAACTAAAGATAAACAATTTGTAACTATCGGATTCAAAACAAACGGTACGAATGATAAGTTAAAATTCACTCCATGTTTAAAAGTTTTACCCGACAATGGGTCATTTCAAGTCATATTATTGTCGATTTTTATTGTGTTAAGCCTTATTGGGTTCGCATATAAATGGACGACTTTCTTATTGTGTGTAAATACCGTATTTAAACTTGACACATTACCCTAATGTTTTTTTTCCTGTTCACTCGTTATTATAATTTAAGATGATGAATCATTTTGAATCGTATATGTGTTGATACATTAGCCTGATATTATAACACATGTAGACACATTAATTCAATAACTTTATTAAGAATCTCCTATAATAAAATTCACAGTGATTAGATTTACACTAAGTCACATAAATACCCTATAAGACCCTGTTGGGGATTGACATACGCGGAACAAATATTTTCAACCATGGATCTTCAATTAATCAAACACGAAAAAGTATGAAATCAACAACTAGGCTTGAAGAACGAATCTAGGGTTTAGAATACAATACCTCTGCGGATCCGATTGCAATGCAGCAAGAAAAAAAGTATTTTTTTGTAGATGTAGGGCTCCCTTGTTTTAGATCTCCAAAATCTCGCTTGAACATTCTGAACGCTTGGTTCTTCTAGTGTATGGTCCTCCTTAAAGTCAGGTGTGGACATCCCTATCTCTCCCTTGCTCAGTGGGGGGAAAAGGACGAGTGAAGGTGTCGCGCCCTCTTCATCTTGGAGTGCTTCGACCGTCATCGGTGTGGGGTGATATAAAAAGATGGAGTCGCCAACCTATTTTGCACAAAATAGGCAAAAGAACATGTCACCCTAGAGAGAACGGTATCAAAGACAAACTGATGCTTACGGAACTAATAGTTTGAAGGTTCGGGGGTTAAGTTACGGAATGGGAAGGTGTTAGGCACCCATCCTGTCCTTTCGGTCTCTCATGGGATTGTGTTACTATTTTTCATAATTTATCCGTGAAGTGTGTGTGCATGTATATGTAATACCCCGTAATTTTATTGATTATTATTTAAAGGATTATTTAAATTAAATGAGAATTAATTGAGAATTAATCCGAATATAAATACTAGCGAGATGTGAGTTGGTATTTGATTATGATGTTAAAATTGAAAATTTCATGAGTATTGAAAATATTAAAGTTGTCGCGAGGCTGAAATACGACAATTTGGAAACTAAAGTTGGGACGCGCGAGTCGATCGCGTCAGGAATGAAATTATGTAAATTAAAAAGTGAATTATATTTTTTATCAACCAAATGGTCATTTTGAGTGTGCCAACGTGTCCAGAAGGGTTGAAATAGTCAGAAAACACTAGCCGGAGGTTTAGTTTGGGTCCCGGGGCACTTTTAGGCCAAACCGACAACCTAGAAGGGTATTTTGGTAATCTTAAAAATAGGGGAATTAAAACCCACGAATTTTTTAGGTAAATTAAAGATTATTAAAAGACCCATTAAGTCCATTATCAGCCAAAAAGGGAGTTAATGGGCTACGGGAGTTTAAGGGAGAGGTTCCAAAAGAAACCTCCAACCACCATCACCATCCTTGGGAGAATTCTGTAGAGAAAGGGGAAAATCAGCCTTCATTCACCAACATCAATTCAGAAGAACAAATCGAAGGCAAGTGTTTTGATGTCGTTATTTGCATTGAATATTTCCTCCATGTGTAGTGTAGAAAACGGTTTATGTTTTGGAAATTTTGATGAAGAATACCCAATGGAATTATTGTGAAACTTGTGGTTTTGGGTAGGAATTTGCATGTAGAACGTTAATGGACGAATTCAATATACAAATAGAACTTTTGATGATCTGAAAATGGATTAATAAGGAGTCTTTAATTACATTTAAACTCTAGGTTCATGTTCATAGGGTTTGGAGTGAAAAATTAGGAATTTATGTAAATTGCATGTTGATTTGGAGTATTTGAACCCAAAAATATGTTAAGAAACGACCTAAGAGGATTTAGAGTGGTTTAGGAACATTAAAATGTTATTGGGATGACCTTAGGGTTGATTTAGAGAAGAGAAGAATGAAGAAAAAATGGATTTTGGGATTTCTGGGCGTAGTCTGCCATCTCGTTAGAAGACCTGCCCAGGTCGTTCGAATGAACTCGTTCGAGCGAGCTTTAAATGAGATGATAGTATCCCTTCTAACGAGTTGGTAGTTCGTTCGAAGCCTTTCGTTCGAACGACACTCGTTCGAACGACCTCGTTCGAACGAAACTTCTAACGAGTTGACAGAATGGCCTTTTAGGCCTGATTTGATTTCAAATGTCCCGTAGACTTAATTAATGGAGAAATAACCTTCCCTTATTAACTAGTGGGTATAATTGTGAGATTGGGGTACGTTGAGGAATAAAACTTAGGAACTTGTAGTAAACCGGATGACATTTGTGGAATAGGAAGCGAGCACCTAATTACGACGTGAGAAGAGTTGACAACTTAAATGTATATAAATCGGGGACTTATAAACGTATAACATTATATGATGGTATAAGAACGAGAAGTAAACCTATATTGATATTCGAAGATATCTAATATGTGCGAATGCTTAGTATATGTGGTTATCTGTGTATAACATACCTACCATACTTGCTATCATGGGAGGTCGGCGTTCGATCAGGGCCATCAAATCTTTGTGTGCCTACGGGGGGATTTAGATTGGTACCTCGAGGACATAGGTCTCAGAAGGACTTATTGAGAAGTTAATAAGTCTGCTGATCATGGGAGCGTAGGTATGTGCGTGACCCATGTGATGTGAACTATGTTCGCCTCCATTATGTGTGATTGTTGTTATTTGAGAACGATTCCTAAGAGATTCAAAATGCGTGGTCCTTATGTACGTGATGTACCGGGATTGGATAGCAGAGTATGTGTGCACCGCAGCTTAGTCTCGGGGTGCTAGTATTGTATATTTATTATGAGAATAATATACTGTTAATTGAAATGAAATATCATGTATAAATGTGAGTATAAATTATAGCAACGTTTTGTAAAGATAAAATGGAAGATATCTAGTAATTAGTATTACTAATTTGGGAAACTGTGAAGAAAAGTAAAATTCTCTATTTAAATGAAGATGCCGAAATTAAATCGTGAATCGTATAGTAATGTTAGATTTTGTATTGGACTTGTTAGATATGGAAATAACTAGAATGGGTACGGGTACGATAGGAGTGCACAATTAGTTGAGAGGTGAGGAACTCATGTGAGTGCACACACTATCATGTACTTTATATTCACTATTTAATGATATTAAACACTTGCTATTTTTAAACTGTTTTCACAATCGGGCTCTGAGCCATTTGCTTTCAGATCTATTTTTTTTTGTAAAACTTTTTAGGTGCCCAGCCATAAGGACACCAAGCATAGGAGTTCTATTTCGGTGACGTACTGTAGCAGCTATGGAAGTTACAGGGCCTTGACAATAGACGCCTCCACTTTCGATCTTGACTCTATATTATCAGATTTTCTCATTTGTTGGACATGCCTCCCCATTTCCTTTTAGAGACACTTTATCTATTCAGTTATTTCAGATATTGGGTTGTAATTAACTTAGTGATGCAGACTTGGTATTTGTTTATTTCAGTATTTGGATTGTTGTGAGGAGTATTCCTCCAGATTCATTATTCTTTTATGGTATTTCGATTGTGACTATGTTGTGGAAGTTATGTTAGCATTTCATAATCTACTTATTGCATGTTAATTGGATTTAATTAAAATTGACAACTCACTTTTTAAATATCAGGTGGCTAGTAATTGTTAAAACGTTTTTCGACAGTGATGCTATGAACTGAACCAACTTGGCATTTTGTATTAATTTAATAAAGGAGTAGCTACCCGGTATTTAATTAGTCAAGGTGTCACAGTATATATAAATGGAGATAGGAATCGCCCAACTCATACCATAGAAGAGATAGAGTGGGGTCATCCATAGGAATGTTTCCAAAATAATATTTAGAAAAAACGATGTATGCGTTTATCGGGATATTGATTGTTATGATGAAACGATAATATATGTGGATAAAACGTCAATAAGGATCATAAATATGACACACACACACACACACACACACACACACACATATATATATATATATATATATATATATATATATATATATATATATAATAAGTTAGGGAAGTTTTTGAATTGTCTACACATTTTAACGGCCAAGATGTGTGCCACCTCCTTACACATTTTTACACATTTTAATGGTTTAGATCACCTCCCATTCTTTTTTCCCAACTTACCCCTCACTTATTTGATTTCCCCCTCTTTTGTACTCATCAAAGTTACCCTTTAATTCAAATTTGAGGGTATTATGGTAACATACTCCCAACTTCTACCCACACACTACCTTCTCTCTTTGTCGATATCTCCCACAAACCCCCGTCGCCCTCATTTTCTCTCACTCGACCGACGTCCTCTCCATCTTTGCATCTTTGTATCATCCAAGAAGGTAGTATCTTTTCACATGTTTTACAAATTTCTAATTCAACTTCTAGGGTTTATCATTGTGTTTGTTTTGATTTTGATCAACATCTCCACGATTTTGTTTTGAAACTCTAGGGTTTATCATTTGTTTTGGTTTTAACATCTCCGCGACTTTGTTTTGAAAGTCTAGGGGTTCATCATTCTGATCCAGATGCGAGAATCATCTAGGTGCGTAAGGTATGGCTTCTTCATTCGAGTGAAATTTCTTTTTTGTATCTCTGTTTTTATTATTGACACGTGTTGTAGGTATGGGTGTTAATCTGTGTTGTAGGTATGGGTGTTAATCTGTGTTGGTTATTGGGTATGTTCTCTATTGTACATCTGTGAGTTAGTTCTTTAGTATATCTATGTTTATTTTTAGGTATTTGTATTCACTTATGTCTATAGGTATTTGTGTTCATTTATGTTTGTAGGTATGGGTGTTAATTAGAAATCTGGGTATGGTATGGGTATGGGTGTTAATTTGTATGGTTTGTATCTTTTATTGAATTATGAGACTATATACAAAACACAATGAGTTTAGTTATTTGGTATGTTCTCTATTGTACATCTGTGAGTTAGTTCTTTAGTATATCTATGTTTATTTTTAGGTATTTGTATTCACTTATGTTTGTATTCACTTATCTTTATTCTATCTATTGGTTTTAGTGTTTTACTTTATTATATCTATTGGTTTTAGTAGTCTTACAATTAATTATTTTTAGTCATTTGTAAGGTGATAGATTGATCCTATTGAGGGGTTTTAGTCATTTGTAAGGTGATAGATTGATCCTATGGAGGCGAGGGTTTACTTTTAGTGTTTTACTTTATTTTTTTTATCTCTCATATCTCAATCTCTAATTCTATTTGTTTTCTATTGTTTAAGATGAATCTCTTGAATTTGTTTGTTTTGTATGATTTTGAGAGAAATCATTTACATGTATTGTAATTTAGTATTTAGTTTCAGTACATTTAAGTATGTGGTCTAAAAGCATGTTTAAGATGAAGCTCATATTTCGATTACATAATTTTGCAAATTACTCATATATTGAATTGTAGCATGTTAGGGGGATTTTAAGAAAAATCACATCTGAGAGTGAGAAGTGCGTATGCAACTATATTTAGTTATGCAACTGTAATAATTGGTTAATACTCCAATTATTGAAGACCATGTTTGGCATTTGGACGAGACTATTTTTAGGTATTTGTATTCACTTATGTCTATAGGTATTTGTATTCACTTATGTTTGTATTCACTTATCTTTATTCTATCTATTGGTTTTAGTGTTTTACTTTATTATATCTATTGGTTTTAGTAGTCTTACAATTAATTATTTTTAGTCATTTGTAAGGTGATAGATTGATCCTATGGAGGCGAGGGTTTACTTTTAGTGTTTTACTTTATTTTTTTGATCTCTCATATCTCAATCTCTAATTCTATTTGTTTTTTATTGTTTAAGATGAATCTCTTGAATTTGTTTGTTTTGTATGATTTTGAGAGAAATCATTTACATGTATTGTAATTTAGTATTTAGTTTCAGTACATTTAAGTATGTGGTCTAAAAGCATGTTTAAGATGAAGCTCATATTTCGATTACATAATTTTGCAAATTACTCATATATTGAATTGTAGCATGTTAGGGGGATTTTAAGAAAAATCACATCTGAGAGTGAGAAGTGCGTATGCAACTATATTTAGTTATGCAACTGTAATAATTGGTTAATACTCCAATTATTGAAGACCATGTTTGGCATTTGGACGAGACTCGTCGATACAGTGTTTAATTTTTCACTTTTGCACTCCATGGTTTTGTTCGAGCACATGGCGATGATGATAGCGCCCTTGACAGGCTATGGTAGAAGAATAAAATTGAGATACGATAACATAATCTTGAAGTAAAAATCCCAAGTAATATTTATCCTAAAGGTAATTGGCGATTTTTTATATATTATAACTGGTACTATATGGCGTATGTTCATGGCGTTTGTTCAGTTACTTATTTATCTTTGTGCTACCTAATTTGCTAGGTGTCCTATTCATTGATCATGTGGAAATGCTTGACATTAATTTGAAGTATTATCTATTTTTTCTTGGTCACAAGTGTTTGTTAACATCCACATAAGAACCTCAACCCATTATTTAATTTATTAATCTCTATTGTAAAATAATATAAAGTGAAATGTTTTTGTGGTTCTTAGTGTACACTTCAATTTTTTTTTTTTACCAACGTCATTGAGACTCATACATTGAAATGTGGTTTTTGAGTAATAAAGGTTTTTGCCGAGTTTGCAGTTTTCTTGACGTATATTAATCCATGAGATTGCGAATGATAATGACTTCACTGTTTTAATGGTTTCAGCTATATTTACTGTTTTAATGGTCTCAACTGTATAGGAATTGTTTAAAAAGCGATAAACGTCTTAACTATGATCTCTCAATTGGTTGAAATTTGAAACGAGGATGACTATGATCGACTCTCAATCAGTTTAAATCAATTTGTAAGTTTGTGAATATGCTCATTAGGAATTGAATCAGTTTTAGCAATGTGAATTATCAATGTGAATATGCTCATTTGGAATTGAATCCGCACAAATCAATTTGTATAGGCAAACTTACATGTCATAATTTATCAATGTGGTGTTCCGGTGTATGTAAATGATTATGTAGTTTTGGTGCTTAATAGAGTGCTGGATTGCTGCATCAGAAGTCGATCGAGAAGTGAAAATGGTGAGAAAACTAAGACGTGTCTAGAAGTATCGTGCAGATTTACATCAAGTTGTTTGTTGCTTTGTCTATTGTTGATGATAAATGGTATTTTGGAACAATTTTTATGACACCACAACACACGTGTCAGAGTATAATAAATAAATAAAATGGTATGCCTCTGACATGTTTGGGCCAATTGAGAAAATGGTACGCCTCTTACATGTTTGGGCCAATTGAGAAACAAAGGTGACCATACGCATGTGCAAAACAATTAATTGAGATGCTAATATATGCCAAGGGAGAAGATAATAGTCTTGAATTCCCTATTGTGAGGCCTTTTAACTGGATTGGTCCACGGATGGATTTCATACCAGGGATTGATAGTCCCAGCGAGGGTGTCCCCAAGTTTTTGGCATGTTTTAGTAATAATCTACTATGGGGTGAGCCCCTCAAGCTCATGAATAATTAGGCCGCTTGCTGGAGTGATGTTACAGCTGATCAAGTGGCGAAGGCTATGAGGATAGCGTATGCTGAAGCTTAAGCATAATCTATAAGCTAATCCATAATTAGGTGCTCTGCTGCTTGGCAGCTGCTTCGGTTATTTTCAAGGGACTCTTAAACATAATTTGTAAGCTAAAGTATCTGGTATGCCAATAGAAATTAGCTAAAATTAGTCTATGGACAATCAAATGAATAGTAGAAACTTTGACAAGATGAAGCTTAAGAAGTTTGGTGGTATTACAGATGATAATTCCCCGACGAGACACTTACTCACATGCTTGAATGATGATACATTTGGGTCCCAGTGTGCGATGAACCAGGTGATATACTTTGTTTTGGTCAATTATCAATTTAGAGTAAATGTATATCACTTAGAGTTGCATTGTTGTCCCTCTCAGAATGTGGACTTCATATTTTGTGAAAATGAGTAAATTAATTAGTTAGTCATTCTATCTACTCACTTAACATGGGACTTTGTAGATTAAGAGAGCCTTTGCAAATGTATATCACCTTTGTAAATTAATTAGTTAGACTTTACCTGATCGTATATGCTTTACCCACCACCCAAGTTCTGTTATAGGCTCTTCGAGCTATAACTTCCTTCCATTGATTCATTATACAAAGTGGTGACAAAAAGTTGGTTTCAATTTCTCTTTTCACAGTCACTGTGGTATCTATCTATTTGTGATCATTGATGTATTCGTTACTTCAAGGGGCATAAAGTAACGAATTGGTGTTTCATGATTTTGTTTTGCTTGGTGTTTGATTGTTGTTGTCTGACAAAACTTGGGCTTCCTTCAAACGAATTGTACCACCATAGCAATGTTTTAACCATGCACTCCAATTGTTTGAAAGAATCCCCCAATCATTGCATTTGTTCAACTTTTCTTTGTTTGATTTTGGTAGCTCTAAAGTCTAGCCAATCTCTATAGGTTTTTTAAAAATGTGAGTTGTTTATCTTTGGTATATGTTTTTGAATTTTTCATGTTTTTCCAATCCATACAATGTATCATGCATGTTTGATAAAATTTAGCCTATTAAGTGTTTGATAAAGTATATGTATGAAACTCACTCCTTTGATTTTTGGTTGTTACTATTCAGTTGTTTCACTATGGAAAGGAAGGAAGATTTACTCATATCAGCACTATTAAGGACTCAGAATCACTACGTGGAGGTATGAGTTCTGATGGACCATAACGAACACTCACTGACTCTGGCATTGATAGAATGGCATTTGCACAGGAAACTATCATATAGGGTAACACTAGGTTTGTAAACAGAGCAAGGTGAGAGGTATGTGTTTCATTTGACTCTTAAATCTTATGTTGCACTTATTTGTGAAATTATATATTGGCCCTGTCTTTATCCTCATTCGAATAACCTTTCCTTTTTTTTCCTTAGAAAAGATGATAGGTAGAAAAAAACCCTCAACCCTTAGGATGTGTTTGTTAGCACACATTTTTCATGGAAAATCCCAAAGTTCTATCTTTTTTTAACTTGGATAACACATATTTTTCATGAAAAACAATGACAACTTGGTGGTGACTCCTTTTCTCATTTTCTATCAGATAGGTTCCCACCTCATCCCTAGGGTTTTTGTTTTCCTGGGAAAAAGAACTTGATTTTAGCATCATAAACACATGATTCTCTACCACTAAAATCATTACACAAGATTAAAAATAGTAGAAAAACAAGAGCATTTTCAGTGGAATTTTTTCGAAGTAAATAGTTTCATTTTTAGTTCAATAAATTATATGCATCCTCACCTAATAGCAGCTATGCATCTGCTTGAATGTTAGCTAATTTGAAACTGAGTTAATGATAATTCATATTTTCACGCACCCACACGAGCTGATTATAAATGAAACATGCCTCTTTCAAACAGCTTATAGCTGAAGCGTGGGATTGTGGAGGCCTTTATCAAGTTGGCATGTTTCCTCACTGGGGTATCTGGTCTGAATGGAATGGGAAGGTCAGTGTAGATTCTTTATTAACTTTATTACTCAATGATTATGTTAATAATCGAGGTCTATTAATAACTAAGGCCTCTTTTGGATAATTTTGTTAATAACTGACAATGTCGCCCTCTCAATGATTTTGTTAATAACCGAGGTTATATGCTAACAGGTATATGATTCCCTATGAGAGTTCATCTATGATCACTGATATATGATTCCCTATGAGAGTTCAGCTATGAGAAGCATATGGATTTCATATATATGCATATTTGCGAGGCAGTGTGCAGTGTGACTCATATATATGCATATGCATATATATGCATTTGCAGTCATATATATGCATATTGCATATATATGCAGTCATATGATTTAATAATCAAATTCTGAGTTTGTATATCATAGAATATACAATGATGCATATCAGATGGATGCATGCATATCACTGTATGAGAAACAAAGGATTGCAGTAGCCCAAGTTTGTATATCCTCGAAGTTTCACTGCTTTCACTGCTTATCACTGCTTTTACCATGTAGTAGGCAACCCATGTAGCAGCCCATGATGTTCTGCTTTCACTGTTTTACTGTTATTACTATCATAAGA
This sequence comes from Sambucus nigra, assembly GCA_949130495.1. Lineage (NCBI taxonomy): Eukaryota > Viridiplantae > Streptophyta > Magnoliopsida > Dipsacales > Adoxaceae > Sambucus > Sambucus nigra. The sequence goes on from OX422207.1 coordinate 416,872,665, forward strand.
GTGGATAATTGACCCCATGGTATGTTCTCAAGATCATTTTCTTTGTACAGGCCTTTTGAATTGGAAGGTGGAGCTGTAATCGAGTTCGATTTTTGGGGGATTTTGAAGTAAAATTTGTTAGGTTCATGATCAGGTACTCCCTCTCATTTGCATGTTAACTTTTGGCAGAAATATTTGATGAGTTCATTACTCATTTTTTTGGTTTTTCATTATGCTCAGTTTCTAAAATGTTTCTAATGCCACGACGGTTCGTTGAAATAGATATCATAGAGTGATGCCATGTTAGTTCATAGTCAGACCTTTGTTTTTCTCATTCTATCTTATTGGATATTACATTGGGCAACTGATTCAGTGTGCAGATGATTCGGTATGGAGATGATTCAGATATTACAGTGGTATTATAGTGGGCAACTGATTCGGTGTGTAGATGATTCGGTATGGAGATGATCAGCTACTCCCTCTTCTAACTCATTGTATTTCCAGTTCTCTCGCTTGATCTCTCATTTCCCCAAAAATCATTTTTTAAATTTACAACCACCACGATTCTCACTATTGATTTCTAATTCATTTTACTGTCTGCAGGTTATTCACATATCAAATACAGTAATACCCCACGTAGCCCCCTCCCTCCCACGCAGCATCCCCCTCCCATGCAGTCCCCCCCCCCCCCCCCCCCCGCAGCAGCCCCTACCCCCTGCAGCAGCCCCCTCCCACACAACCCCCTCCCACGCAGAAGCCCCCCCACAGCATCCCCCCCCACACAGCAGCCCCCTCCCACGCAGCCCCCCCCTACGCAGCAGCCCCTTCCCACATGGCAGCCCCTCCCATGCAGCAGACCCAGCCGCCTCAAGGAATTTCTCCCACGCACCCCCTACCACGCAGCCGCCCCGGGTAATTTCTCCTACTCATAATGTCATTTTAGCTTTTGTAATCTAGGGTATTTGGATTTGGGTTGGTCTTCTTTAAGATATTGGAACACACACCACAGTTCATCTAACGATTTTTTACTTGGATCGTTTCAGGTGGGTTTTCGGAAACTTCCAATTATGTGGTGAGTTAAATATAAAAATATGTTGCAGTTTATTTTGGGATATTTTTTGAGAAAAATAACTGAGAATGTAAATATTATTTTTTTTTGAAATTTTTTTTGAATTTGTTTCCATAAAGAATTTAATTGACTCACTATATTTTTTATTTTGTATCAAGTCACATTTTGAAAACTACGGACAATTGTTTTAGTGGAATATACGGGACGATTTCAGTTCATGTATATGTGATTACTTTTGCGAAATTTGTTTCATTTAAATATTTGTTAGATTTTACTGTTGATATTATTAAATACTGTTGGATTGGTTATAACCCTTTAAGAGGGTGGATAGTCCAATAAACAAAGGAGACTCTGTCCAATTTTTTTAAAATGGACAATTTGTTTATTTGAGGCACAATGTTAATGCAGTGAATAATTTTTATTTCATATTGTATGTGAATGTTGCTGGACAATTTGTTATTGTATGTACTGTGAGTCACTTGCGGACAGTTGTATTATATGCTTTAGAAAATTTTGAATAATAATTTTTTTTAATTTCACTTTGTTGTTGGGTGACAATTTTTTTTTCTTGCAATTATGTTCTTTTTGTTTTGCAATTACGGACAAAATAAACACGTGAAGACATGAAATATTATTGTTTACCTATCTCAAACACGACCCTATTTTTTTTTAAACCAAAAGTGAACTTTACCAAAATAAACATGACATGAGATTTATTACCAATTGTGAACACTACCGTTATGCAGGATAGTCCTATAAATAAAGGATATTATGACCAATTTTTTTAAAATTACACTTTGTTTTGTCGAGGAACAAAATTTTTGTGGTTTTGTAATTACGCATTTCAAAATTTTGTGCGTTTCGATATTATGTACTTTGAAAACTTATCGTCGTTTCGCGATTACGTATTTTGGAAAATTTTCTTCGTGCCTTCAGGCACGGGCATACGCTAGTATATATATATATATATATATATATATATATATATATATATATATATATATAGAGAGAGAGAGAGAGAGAGAGAGAGAGAGAGAGATGAAAAGGTGACAAATGCGAAAATGCAAAAATTGGAAAATTGGACTCATGTCTCGGATTTTAACTCGAAATGCCTACGTAGCCTATATAGGCATCAAATTCCACGTAGTTCACATGAGGCATAAGGGTGGGGTTTATCCCACAGATTCGAACAGGAATTTATTATATGTGTGTGTAGAAAATGTATTTTAGTTTTGAGAAATTATGGTGGATATTCTCGTTAGAATTTATAGGTGTAACCCTCTTTTTTTATTTTGGTTTTTGTTTTATAGAAAATAAAGTATGTGAAATATAACTAATAAAGGGTGAGATATTAGTGTGCATGAATTAAGGATAGATTAAGAATTTGTGAAACTAATGCAAAAATAAGGAATTTAAAGAGAGAGAAGGATTTTGGACATTCTTTAGAGAATCGGGGCTTGATCTTGATCCTTGACGAACTCCCTTGAATGTTGAGATAAATTTTGGATGTGAGAGAATCAAATTTTGCTAAATCTGGTATGAAAATGATGGGAATGAAAGATGGAAAGTAATTTCACACAAGGAAACTTCGTCGATTGCAAGATAATGTTTCTCAGATCACTATATTGATGGATCTGAGGTGTGTTTTTTGAGTGAGGTCATGACCTCTATTTATAGGATAAGGGGGTGATGATCAGCGTGGCCCTAGCCCTGCCAATCGATAGGTAACCCTAGACACACTGCCGATAGGCAGGGAAATGGGCCTGCCAATCGACAGTCTCGTGCATATTTTTCCAGAAAATTGGTCATCGAACGCAATCCATTGATCCAAATCACGCACTGGGCATACCATTAGAAAGGTAATTCAGAGACCTTCAAGATTATTTTGGGCCACCCCCGGGTTCGGGAGTTGAATTTGGGTCAAACATGGCTTGGAACGGGAGATCATTGGATCGAAATGGATCATTCGTCCAAAATTGTAAGTTAAAATCGTGCAGGCGGCGGACCGTTGGAAAGGTTATGTGAGGTACCTCGACATTCCAAAGAGCTTTGCTTGGTTCAGAGAGTTTACTTTGGTCAACCGGGGCTCGAAAGTTCTCGGTGACCTTTTGGAGTAAACTGTAATACCCCGTATTTTTATGCTATATTAATTTGGGGATTTATTAAATTTAATGTGAGTTAATTATTTAATAAAAATCCGGAAATTCATTATGTTATAATTATTAACGTGACGAGAGTTAGTAATTATGGGAAATTTGTTGAATATTACTAATGAGCAAAGTAATATATAATATTGGTTATATTGAATGTCACGAGTGAATAAAATGACAATTTTGGAAATTTGAGTCGGGACGCGCCGGTGTCGTGTCAGGACTAAATATTGTTAAATAAAAGTGAATATTTTATAAGTTGTTCGTATGGTCATTTTGAGTGCGCCAACGCATCCGAAAGGATCGAGATAGTCAGAAAAGTGTACCCGGGTGTTTAGTTTGGGTCTCGGGGCGCTTTTAGGCCTAATTAGTAACCCGGGAGGGCATTTTGGTCAATTTACATTTTTGGGTAATTAAACCCACGAAAATTAGAGGAGTTATATCAGATACCTAGGTTACCTTCTAGGGTTAGAAACTCTAAACACAAGTGGTGGCCATAGGAGAGGAAGGAGAGAGCTCTCAAGGCAAATTCAAGGCCCAAAACTCAACGGTTTGCACCGCCGCCACCACCAACGCGTAGATCGCGAGACGGGGAACGCAACCATACCGAATTCGGCACCAAACCAGACCTCTGAAAATCCAAGGCAAGTGTTTATCTTGCTTATTTCGTTGATGCATCTTTCATATTAGTTTAGGAGTAATTAAGATGAGTTTTAATGGAAGAAAACCCGATTTATGATAGAAAAATCCATGTAGTATTGGTCTAATTGATAATTCTGGAAACCCTTGCCATGTAGAGGAATTTAAACCATGAAATTATGATGTGTATAAGAAGGGAATTCTGGAAATAATTGTTAGAACCATGTTTAAGAGAATTTTAGGGTTCTTGAGATTTTGTATGAAATTGGGGCTGTTAATTCATGATTAAATCACAGAAATCCACATGCTTTACGTTGAAAATACCTAATATGATGATATAAGGTTAGTAGCATCAATTCTGGGAGGATTGGGATTACAAAATATTGAAATTGTTGATGTTAGGAGATGAAACCCGTAACTGCAGAATTTCAGTTTTTTTTTCGCAGACCTGCATGATCGATCGATCAAGCCCAGAGTTTCGATCGATCGAAGGTTCGTTCGATCGAGCCCCAGCCCTCGATCGATCGACCCCTCCTGGCAGACTCATGTTTCCCTTATTAATTAGTTGAAATTCAATATAATGTGAAATAATTCTTGGGCATCCCTAATAAAATGTTTTGGGAGATATGGAGGACCAGTATGACATATGAATGATTTTGGGATTCTTAATATGAGATGAAAATTGTGCTCGCGGGATAATTACTTAAGGGTTGATGAATTTGTGAATTAATGGGAGAGTTGCGCAAGAGAGTTACGTTGGAATATAGAAGGGACACTTACTGAATTTTATACTTGGGAGGATAGAGTCCATGCATGTTACGTATTCAGATGAGAAAATCCTTCGAGTTAGAGTTAGAAACGAACTCTTATACGTAATATTAATAATGTGAAATTTTAGGATAAATGTTGTAATTATGGGTGATGAGACGAACCTATACTAATATGATAAAAGTGGTATATTTATATGATTGTGTATGCATATATTATATACATGTGAAAACCATGCCCGCGCTACTTGCTATCCCTGAGGTTACCGCGCTGGGACAGTCTTATCTCGATGGCACCTTTATGGGGGATATTGACTTGTACCCTAGAAGATAGATATCCTTGGTACAGGCTATCGAATCGATAGTTCAGACGGTCCTAAGAGGCGTGTGGTATGTACTGACCTCTTAGAGACTTGGAATCTATGATTCGCCTCAATCTTGTTTGTGTTTATATGTTAATACAGTTCGAGAGTGATTCCGAACTTGTATTTCCCTTAGTGTGAGCGATACGGGGATTGGATAGCAGAGTATGCCCGCACCATAGTTTTATTTGGGGTGCTGTTATATATATATATATATATATATATATATATATATATATATATATTATACGAGTAGTTAATATATATATGAAATTCTGGAATTTGGAACTGCCTACTGTGATTTGGTAAGTAGGATATGATTGGTGACTCAGATTATAAATACTTGTTTTGAGAAAGTATAATATGAAGCTGGAAAACTTTATTGATAAGGTTAAAATGAGAACTTTGGTTACAAATTGAAATCTTACGTTTTAAATAATTATGTTGTTCAGTTTTTACATCTTACGAATAACCTAAGAAAAGTTAAATCATTGGGGAAAGATAGGGTGTTATATGACGGGATAATCCGTTGGGAAGGTTAGTACGATAGGCGTGCACATTAGAAGAGAGGTGAGAATTTCTCAAGAGAGTGTCGAACTAATATGTTGTTTCATTGGCTTGTATCAATTTAAATACTTGCTAAACGAATTTTAAATCAAACACACTATCGGGCTCTGAACCGTTTCTATTTCTCTTTCCCTCTTGTATATATATATGTATATATTACAGGTGCCCAGCCACAGGGGCGTCTTGCTTAGGATCCATTGGGAGAAACGTGCTGCAGCTTAGGTGGGAGTTGCAGGCCACTTGCTTAGGCGATTTCGTTTACTTCATTCCACATCTATCATTCTCATTTATTGGGCATGTGTCGCCCTTTCCACTATTGATATGTTTTATTTGGGACATTTGTATTTCAGTTATTTCTAGTACGGTTACTATGGGATTTATTTCAGTATGGATGTTTTACTTTAATTTTTGCATGATGGGATTCGATTGACGAATGGTTTCAATTAATTGGATTATGTTCCAGGATAATTGTGGTATGATTATTATTTATTGATAACGTTGTTAATAAATAAATAAATGATTTTTCTTTAAAACTAAAATTTGGAAAGTTATGTTAAAAATGGTTTTGACACTTAGCTCAATTAATTAGAGTGTTTAAATTGGAAATTTATTTTTACGACAGTGATGCTAAGAATGAACCAACTGTTCACCTTGATTTTAATTTAATAAAGGAGTGATCGCCCGGTATTTAATTAGGCGGGGTGTCACAGGTGGTATCAGAGCATCAGGTTCTAGTGTCCTTTAGGATCTGTGCGGCTTATTATGCTTTCAGCATTGCTTTCTTTGATATAGAGCCCTAATACTAGGAATGTTGTGTTTATCTCTATACATTGGAAATTCGTACTTTCGCGATTTGTTTATTTGAATGATGAACTCATCCAAATTTACTTAAATTTTTAGATGGATCGTCAAGAAGAACTAGCTAAAACGGTTAGGGGAGTCAACGAGCAAGATCGACTCACACCTCAGGTATCCCCAGAGAGAATATCAACTGCAGAGTTAGCAGGTATCATGGCACAAGAAGTTACCACTGCAGTCCTACAATACCAAGAACGTAGCATGCAACTTAAAGGAGGCAAAAGACCTAGAGAGGTTAACCAAATGCATGTGACTAATGTTGAAAATTGTGCGAAGGCACCGAATCTGCTACAACAAAACAATCAAGATCGAGTCAGTTCCAGAAGTAACGAGATTTATGTACAGGGGCAAAAGTGTCAGGGACAACGAAGTCAGGTTCAGAATGAAATCACAAAGAGGTATTTCGGTTGTGGAATGGACGATAACAAACGTAAATCTTGTTCGAATCAGACTGGGGATAAACTACAATCTGACCAGCGAAGAATTTTGAAAGTCTGCTATAAATGTGTACAATCGGGTCACAAGTGGATGGATTGTCCTCGCCCTGACATAGGTTTTTCACAAATTTCCCCTCAAGGCCAGCAAGACCAGGGAAAAAGCGAGACTAGTCAACACCGTAATGAAGTGAAGCAGTTTCAAGGGAGGTTCTTCCAATGTGGCAAAAATGGCCATAGGCGTCAGGATTGCCCAGAGAAGAATAGGGCCCCACGACAGGAATGTGCTAACAATAAACCACAGAAGCCAGCTCCACCACCCTTTCCAACAGCCTCAGTTCAGCAGAGAAAGCTACAATGCGGACGTGTCTATAACTTCCCACAGGCAGCATCTCCGTAGGCACCACCCACGATTGAGGGTATGTTTTCTATCTATGATACTATGAGTCGAGTTTTGTTTGATATTGGGGATCGACACTATTTTATAGCTACCTATTTTGAGAAAGCCTTAGGGTTATTAGCCACAGCAGAGAGCACTGTGTCATGTGTAGACTCACCACTGGGGAGTGGGTCGCTTATTTTCTTTATATGCCGAGGAGTGGGGGTAGAGATTGGTAGCTTGGTATTACCTGCAGACATGTTAGTCTTAGATATGCATTAGCATGATGTTATTATCGGTATGGACTGGCTCGTAGCTTATAGAGCTATGATTGATTGCTTCGGTGGGAGCATTATTTTTGCCATTCCGGGGCAAGAGATGTTTGTAGTGGCGATGCCTCGCCCAGAGGGAGGTTCGACCGCTCATTTGTATTATATAGAGGAGGATGCCTCTAAGGAGGTTGTGATTCCTTTAGACTCGATCCCCGTCGTTCGTGAGTATTCCAATGTATTCCAAGAGATACCAGGCTTACCCCCTAGTCGAGAGATAGACTTTGTCATAGATTTATTACCAGATACGAGACCTATAGCACGCGCTCCATACCATATGGCTCCGGCAGAGATGCGAGAGTTACGAGATCAGATAGAGCAGATGTTAGGTCAGGGCTTCATTCGCAGGAGTACCTCACCTTGGGGCACTCCAGTCTTGTTTGTGAAGAAGAGAGATGGTTCACTGAGGTTGTGTGTGGACTACTGGCAGTTGAACAAGGTCACGATACGGAATAAGTATTCGTTGCCTCGAATCGATGATCTGTTCGACCAGCTGAGGGGATAAACTTTCTTTTTGAAGATAGATCTGAGGTCGGGGTACCATCAGCTACGTATTAGAGAGCAGGATGTTTCAAAGACTGCCTTCTTGACGAGATATGGGTCCTATGAGTTCAGGGTGATACCGTTCGGACTCACAAATGCTTCAGCCATTTTCATGGACTTGATGAACTGAGTATTCAGAGAGTTCTTGGATCAGTTTGTCATCATTTTCATAGATGATTTTTTAATATATTCACACTCCGAGGAGGAGCATGCCGAGCACTTGAGGCAGGTTCTTCAGACTTTACGAGAGCATCAGTTGAATGCTAAGTACGAGAAGTGTGGGTTCTGGTTGCGAGAGGTACAGTTCTTGGGGCATGTTGTTTCTGAACAGGGGATTGCAGTTGACCCGAGTAAAGTGTTAGCGATGAGGGAGTGAGGACAGCCCATGACACCGATGGAAGTGCGTAGTTCTTGGGGTTAGCCGGATACTACAGGAGATTCATTCGTGGTTCTCCAAAATAGCGGGTCCATTGACGAACCTGACTCGCAAAGGGGTACCATATGTTTTGGATGATGCTTGTCAATTGGCTTTCGATGAGCTGAAAGACAAGCTTACTTCAGCACCAGTCCTTGCTTTACCAAAGCCGGGTGTGGAGTATCTGGTTTACACTGATGCCTCTTTACGGGGACTTGGGGGAGTACTTCAGCAGGAAGAGAAGGCTATAGCTTTTGCCTCCCGCAAGCTTAAGCCGCATGAGAAGAATTACCCCACCCACGAACTGGAGTTAGCAGCGGTCGTCTTTGCATTGAGGATATGGAGACACTATTTATTGGGGGAGAAGTTCCGTTTGTTCACAGCCCACAAATCACTGCAGTACCTGTTCACTCAGCGAGAGCTGAATATGCGTCAGCGCAGATGGTTAGAGTTTGTGAAGGACTACCAGTTCGATATACAGTATCATCCGGGGAAGGCCAACGTAGTTGCTGATGCGTTGAGTCGTAGACCGGTAGACGAGGTAGCGGACGTCTGGAAAGCAAAGTGGAAGGAGTTGGGCCACCAGGATGCAGTAGCCCGTTCTTTCATATCCGTTATGTCAGTCACACCCGAGATTGTTACGAGGGTGATACAGGCATAGACCACAGACCCGTTTTGCCAGGAGCAGATTATACGACTTTTAGCTGAAGGTGCTGAGTCCTATTCTGTTAGTTCTTACGGGGGTTTGAGGTTTAATGGGAGGTTAGTGGTTCCAGAAGGGGCAGAATTGCGTCATGCAGTGATGACCCAATCTCACGGGTCCCGAATTGTAGTGCATCCTGGAGGAGATAAGATGTACCAGGATATGAGGAGACAATACTGGTGGAGTGGGATGAAGAAGGACATTGCTGAGTTTGTGTCCAAGTGTTCTACCTGCCAGCTGGTGAAGGTGGCCCATCAGAAACCGTCAGGGTTGCTTCAGCCATTGGAAATACCTGCGTGGAAGTGGGAGAGTATTTCCATGGATTTTATTACAGGGTTTCTTAGATCACAGCGGGGCCACGAATCCATCTGGGTGATTATAGACCGTTTGACCAAGGTGGCTCATTTTTTTCCGGTGCGGACAAATTATACCACGGGTTATTATGCTCAGTTGTTCATTTCTGAGATTGTCAGATTATATGGGGTGCCCCTAAATATTGTGTCAGATAGAGACAAGATTTTTGTGTCACGTTTTTGGGAAAGATTTCAGGAGGCTATGGGTACTGAGTTGAGGTTGAGTTCAGCTTATCACCCACAGACAGATGGACAGACATAGCGTACTAATCAGATGTTAGAGGATATGCTACGCATGTGTGTTCTAGATTTTGGAGGAGGTTGGGAGCCACACCTTCCACTGGTAGATTTTGCTTATAATAATTCTTATCAGTTCACGATTGGCATGGCTCCATTTGAGGCTTTGTACGGCAGGCCTTGTCGTTCTCCAACTTATTGGCTCGAGGTGGGGGATAACAAGTTGCTAGGACCAGAGGTGATTCAGGATACCTCCGCGAGGATTGAGATGATTAGGAGTCGCATTCGAGTAGCCCAGAACAGGCAGAAGAGCTATGCCGATGCGAAACGGTTCTTCCGAGAGTTTAGTGTGGGGGACCAAGTGTTATTGCGTATATCTCCTATGAAAAGAGTGATGAGGTTCGGGAAGAAGGGGAAATTGGCTCCGAGGTATGTGGGACCATTTCCCATTATCGAGAGGATTGGGTCGGTAGCATACAGATTGGGACTACCAGATCATTTACATCGCATTCATGATGTATTCCACCTCCCATCGTTGAGACGGTATCTTCGGGATGATATGGCCCATACTCACATCGAGATAGATGAGATAGACTTATAGCCTGACAGATCTTACGAGGAGAGACCGATGGCTATCCTAGACTATAGTGAGAGGAGATTGAGGTCAAAGATAGTTCCACTTGTACGGGTCCAGTGGGAGCATCACAATGTGGAGGAATCCACTTGGGAGCGCGAGGCCGATATGCAGGAGAGATATCCAGATTTGTTCTTACCAGGTATGCCTTAGTTTCCGAATTTCGGGATGAAATTCCGTTATTAGGGGGGAAGTATGTAATACCCCGTATTTTTATGCTATATTAATTTGGGGATTTATTAAATTTAATGTGAGTTAATTATTTAATAAAAATCCGGAAATTCATTATGTTATAATTATTAACGTGACGAGAGTTAGTAATTTTGGGAAATTTGTTGAATATTACTAATGAGCAAAGTAATATATAATATTGGTTATATTGAATGTCACGAGTGAATAAAATGACAATTTTGGAAATTTGAGTCGGGACGCGCCCGTGTCGCGTCAGGACTAAATATCGTTAAATAAAAGTGAATATTTTATAAATTGTTCATATGGTCGTTTTGAGTGTTCCAACGCGTCCGGAAGGGTCGATATAGTCAAAAAAGTGTACCCGGGTGTTTAGTTTGGGTCTCGGGCCGCTTTTAGGCCTAATTAGTAACCCGGGAGGGCATTTTGGTCATTTTACATTTTTGGGTAATTAAACCCACGAAAATTAGAGGAGTTATATTAGATACCTAGGTTACCTTCTAGGGTTAGAAACTCTATACACAAGTGACGGCCATAGGAGAGGAAGGAGAGAGCTCTCAAGGCAAATTCAAGGCCCAAAACTCAACGGTTTGCACCGCCGCAACCACCAACGCGTAGATCGCAAGACGGGGAACGCAACCATACCAAATTCAGAACCAAACCAGACCTCTAAAAATCCCAGGCAAGTTTTTATCTTTCTTATTTCGTTGATGCATCTTTCATATTAGTTTAGGAGTAATTAAGATGAGTTTTAATGGAAGAAACCCCAATTTATGATAGGAAAATCCATGTAGTATTGGTCTAATTGATAATTCTGGACACCCTTACCATGTAGAGGAATTTAAACCACGAAATTATGATGTGTATAAGAAGGGAATTATGGAAATAATAGTTAGAACCATGTTTAAGAGAATTTTAGGGTTCTTGAGATTTTGTATGAAATTGGGGCTGTTAATTCATGATTAAATCACAGAAATCCACATGCTTTACGTTGAAAATACCTAATATGATGATATAAGGTTAGTAGCATCAATTCTGGGACGATTGGGATTAGAAAATATGGAAATTGTTGATGTTAGGAGATGAAACCCGTAACTGCAGAATTTTAGTTTTTTTTCGCAGACCTGCTTGATCGATCGATCGAGCCCAGAGCTTCGATCGATCGAAGGTTCCCTCGATCGAGCCCTAGCCCTCGATCGATCGACCCCTCCTGGCAGACTCGTGTTTCCCTTATTAATTAGTTGAAATTCAATATAATGTGAAATAATTCTTGGGCGTCCCTAATAAAATGTTTTGGGAGATATGGAGGACCAGTATGACATATGAATTATTTTGGGATTCTTAATATGAGATGAAAATTGTGCTTGCGAGATAATTACTTAAGGGTTGATGAATTTGTGAATTAATGGGAGAGTTACGTTGGAATATAGAAGGGACACTTACTGAATTTTATACTTGGGAGGATAGAGTCCATGCATGTTACGTATTCAGATGAGAAAATCCTTCGAGTTAGAGTTAGAAACGAACTCTTATACGTAATACTAATAATGTGAAAATTTAGGATAAATGTTGTAATTATGGGTGATGAGAGGAACCTATACTAATATGATAAAAGTGGTATATTTATATGATTGTGTATGCATATATTATATACATGTGAAAACCATGCCCGCGCTACTTGCTATCCCTGAGGTTACCGCGCTGGGACAGTCTTATCTCGATGGGACCTTTATGGGGGATATTGACTTGTACCCTAGAAGATAGATATCCTTGGTACAGGCTATCGAATCGATAGTTCAGACGGTCCTAAGAGGCGTGGGGTATGTACTGACCTCTTAGAGACTTGGAATCTATGCTTCGCCTCAATCTTGTTTGTGTTTATATATTGATACAGTTCGAGAGTGATTCCGAACTTGTATTTCCCTTAGTGTGAGCGATACGGGGATTGGATAGCAGAGTATGCCGGCACCATAGTTTTATTTGGGGTGTTGTTATATATATATATATATATATATATATTATACGAGTAGTTAATATATATATGAAATTCTGGAATTTGGAACTGCCTACTGTGATTTGGTAAGTAGGATATGATTGGTGACTCAGATTATAAATACTTGTTTTGAGAAAGTATAATATGAAGATGGAAAACTTTATTGATAAAGTTAAGATGAGAACTTTGGTTACAAATTGAAATCTTACGTTTTAAATAATTATGTTGTTCAGTTTTTACATCTTACGAATAACCTAAGATAAGTTAAATCATTGGGGAAAGATAGGGTGTTATATGACGAGATAATCCGTTGGGAAGGTTAGTACGATAGGCGTGCACATTAGAAGAGAGGCGAGAATTTCTCAAGAGAGTGTCGAACTAATATGTTGTTGCATTGGCCTGTATCAATTTAAATACTTGCTAAACGAATTTTAATTCAAACACACTATCGGGCTCTGAACCGTTTCTATTTCTCTTTCCCTCTTGTATATATATATGTATATATTACAGGTGCCCAACCACAGGGGCGTCTTGCTTAGGATCCATTGGGAGAAACGTGCTGCAGCTTAGGTGGGAGTTGCAGGCCACTTGCTTAGGCGATTTCGTTTACTTCATTCCACATCTATCATTCTCATTTATTGGGCATGTGGCGCCCTTTCCACTATTGATATGTTTTATTTGGGACATTTGTATTTCAGTTATTTCTAGTACGGTTACTATGGGATTTATTTCAGTATGGATATTTTACTTTAATTTTTGCATGATGGGATTCGATTGACGAATGGTTTCAATTAATTGGATTATGTTCCAGGATAATTGTGGTATGATTATTATTTATTGATAACGTTGTTAATAAATAAATAAATGATTTTTCTTTAAAACTAAAATTTGGAAAGTTATATTAAAAATGGTTTTGACACTTAGCTCAATTAATTAGGGTGTTTAAACTGGAAATTTATTTTTACGACAGTGATGCTAAGAATGAACCAACTGTTCACCTTAATTTTAATTTAATAAAGGAGTGATCGCCCGGTATTTAATTAGGCGGGGTGTCACATAAACGAGTCATTCGTCTGTACCATAAGGATGATTCATGAATGGGATAGACCAATCGAAAGGGTATTTAGTGACCTTCAAATATTAATTCAGTCTCATTTGAGCTTAAGAGTTAAACTTGGTCTAATGGAGCTCGGGAGCGCCTGGTGGCCTCTAGATCAATTTTTTGGGTAAAACGAATTGTTAGTCCAAACGGTTATCTCGTTTCATACATGGGGCAGAACGTTTGAAAGGTTATTAATATCCCTTCGAAGATTTAAAGAGATTTTGCACTGACGAAGAAGTTGACTAGGGTCAAATTAGGGCCCGGGAGCACCCGGTGGCCTTCAGATCGATTTTTGGGGTTAAAATGGTTTGTTTGTCCGAATGATTATGTCATTTCATACCTGGGGAATAATATTAGAGAGGGTATTCAGTGACGTTCTAAGATTTAAAGATTTTTCACTCTGATGATAGAGTTGATCGGAGTCAAATGGGGCTCGGGAGTGCCCGAAGGCCTCTAGATTGGTACTTGGACTATGACCTAGGGTTTATAGTGAAATGGTAAGGTGATAGGGACTTAAGGAGAGACCTAAGGGGTCCATAATGTGGTGTCTACATAGCCCCTCAATGGGTAAGCTTGGAACAAGTAAAAGTCATCGAATAAACACCACATGATGTTTTGGGAAGGAGGTCGATTCTGCGGACCTAAGGAAATGCTAGGGATGGACGATTCTATAGGATTAGGTCAACTATGAGGACCTAGGGTAGGGGGATACCAATTCTAAGGGTTGAAGCCAATTCAGAAGTCTTAATATGGGAGTGACCAATTCTGAGGGCCGAGGTCAATTCTGAGGACCGAAGTGGGAGCGACCAATTCTAAAGGTCGAAGCCAATTCTGAGGGATTAAGTAGGAGTGACAAATTCTTAGGGTTGAAGCTAATTCTGAGGGGTTAATATGGGAGCGACCAATTCTGGGGGTCGAGGTCAATTCTGAGGAACTTAAGTGGAGGTGATCAATTCCGAGGGCTTAAGATGGGAGCGACCAATTCTGAGGGTCGAGGTCAACTCTGAGGACCTTAAGTACAGGTGACCAATTCTGAGGGCTTAAGTAGCGGTGACCATATGTATGGGTCGAAGCCAATTCTGAGGGCTTAAGATGAGAGCGACCAATTCTGAGGGCCGAAGTCAATTCTGAGGACCTTAAGTAGGGGTGACCAATTCTGGAGGTTGAAGCCAATACTGAGGGCTTAAGTAGAGGTAACTAATTCTGCAGGTCAAAACCAATTCTGAAGGCTTAAGTAAGGGTGACCAATTCTGCTGGTCGAATCCAATTCTGAGGGCTTAAGTAAAGGTGACCAGTTATGTGGGTCAAAGCTAATTCTGAGGACCTTAGTAAGTAGGCATAGACCGATTCTGCAGGTCGAAACCAATTTTGTGGGCTTAAGTAGAGGTGACCAATTTTGTGGGTCAAAGCCAATTATGAGGGTCGAAGCCAATTATGAGGGCTTTAATATGTTGTAGGACATAGTTTTCTTAGGAAAATTTGGATACTCCACTGAGCAAAAGATATTAATCAGAGGATTAGGTGCAACCCTATTGGGGAATTTTCTTTGATATTCGTGGGGTCACTTGGAGATGTTGTGGGGGATGTATCCAATTGGATTTGGAAATTCCTTTAGGTAAGTAATTCTGGGAGAAAATGGTTTTATTAATCTGGTTGGGGATTTGAGAGGCTTGAAAAAATGTTTTTCTTGGTGAAGAAAGTTATAAGTTTCCTTTGGTAATTTTAAGAATTTTTTGGGGAATTTTTCGAATGTTTTTGGTATTTTTTGGGAATTCTTGTACACAATTTTAAGGATTTGCTAACCGGCAGGGTGTAGGAGGTGCCAAAAAGCAGTGGCACGGTCTTTTGGACTACCTCAGGAAGGTGAAGGGACAGTGTCGATCGGTATGTGGCCGAGTATTGCCGATCGACATGCCCCTTAGCCTCTGATTTTGGCATAAATTCTTCCAAATTTACCCCTTAATTTAGAGGCTTTATTACCTCGGACAACGTAAAAATGAATTAGTTTATCTCATATCTTGGCTAACGGTTTCGTCTAATAAGTACCCCGAGTTTTGTGCATTTTTTATTAATTTTATAGGTATTTAACAAATGAAAGAAAGAAAGAAACCATAAGAAGCAAGAGAAAAGAAAGAAGACGAATCAAAAGGGAAAAAGCGTAATTTCTACCAGGAATTAGGTCGAGGACTCAAAATAAAAGTAGAAGATCTCGCATTTGTGAACATGTAGGAAGAAATGGTGTCCCAATATGATTCTGGATTAAAAGTTATAAAGACCCGAAGATGTGAGAAAATCATGAGATATTGAATAGAAATTGAAGAGAAGCTGAGAAGACAATCCAGACCAATCTGGTTTAATAGAAAAACGGATCAGTTCGGGGCCCCAAAGTTACTGTAAAGATGGACATTTAGCGGACCAATCAAGTAACCCAAAAAAATGGATTGGTCCGGCCCTTAAAATCACTGCATAACAACTTATTTAGCGAACCAATCCGATTTGTTTGGAAAATGGATCAGTTCGATTGCTGACCGAACAAGTCCGATATGTCTTGACCGGATCAATCCGGTGCTCGAGATTTGATTTGATCTTCTTCTTCTTAGAGTTTTGCTTTAATCCAACTCTTGTAAATTACGTAGGATATAAATTTAAAAGAACTCCCAGAAAAGGGAAGGCTGCTAATTCATTTTTAGAGAAGCTTTGTAATTAGCTTAAAGAAGAAACAACAAAAACCCTAGTTTTGATTCCAGATTGCAATTCAAGTAAATTCATTCCAATTCTTTCTTTAATTATTGCAGTAGTTAATGCTTTAGTAGTAATTTCATTATTCTTCATCTTCAATAGCTAGTAAAAATGTTTTCTATCATTCAAAACATATTTTCTTCTAGTTTTAGGATGTCCATCTAAGTTTTCAAAAGTTGGGGTGCATGAACCCCACCTGATGTAATTCATATTAGTGGAAATAGAAGTTGGAATTAAAACCCTAGATGTATTGTAGTTCCTACGATACTACTTTAATTCAACATTTGCTTACATACTATGCGGGCTACGATCCCTCATATATGTAATACTTAGGAGAAATATAGACCAAATTTTAATTCAACCTTTGCTTACGTACTGTGTGGGCTACGATCCCTCATATATGTAATACTTAGGAGAAATAAAAAGTCGGATTCATTTGAAGCTTTAATTCTGAATCTAATATCCTACGAAGTGAATTACTAGGGTATGGGGAATTGTAACCCAACCTATCTTTCTCCTTTCATAGCTAAAGTTTTAATCAAGTCGTTCGTAATTTTGCATTTATTCAAAAATTTCATTAGTTAATCATTTTCAAAACTACACATAGTTGTAGTTGTTTCCAAATAAAATCACCTTTTCCTTCTTTTTAGAGTCAAAATTTAGGTTTCCAATGTCATTATGACTCCGTTCGTCCTGTCTCCATAAGGATCGATACCCAACTTATCGGATTATTACTTGAGCGATAAGGCTTGCACTTGAGCCTAAATAGCACGCTCACTAGACACATTTGTGGTCGCGGCTAGTTTTTGGCGCCGTTGCCGGGGAACTAGGTAGACTTAGGTTAGATCAAGTCAATCTAAAACTTTGACCAAAAAAAATAAAAAACAATTATGAAAATATATAAAAAAAAATTCATCATCTCTCAAAGCCTTTAATGCATAATCCTGAACCAACTCAGACTCCTCACAATACTCCAATCAGAATCCACGAAAACCCTATAGTTGAGTATAACTCTGAAAGCCCCCCCACACCCCGTGTCCCACAATTCTGGTATACCATTCCTACTCCTGAGCACTCTATCAGTAGCTACACCCTGAGTCAAACTTTGAGTCACTCCTCTAGGACAACGAGTGAGTACACATAATCATTTGAAGAGAGCGCGAGTGAAATGTCTGACGCTTCGAGTTTTGGTACTCGAGAGGGAGATATTCCATATCGTCCCATGAAATACTTACTTTTTCCTCAGCGGACTATCACCCCTGGTTGTATTTTACTTATGTATACTGTCGGTCAGTTCGACTTTTGCAATGGGATGATACAGATTCTCTCTACATTTTATGGCTGTAATACCCCGTATTTTTATGGCTTTTAAAATTGGGGATTTATTGAATTTAATTGAGATATTAATTTAATATTAATCCGGCATTTTATTTTAAATATTTACTAGCGTGACAAGAGTTAGTAATTATTGGGAATTTGTTGAATATTACTAGATGAGACGAGTAATATATGATATTGATTTTATTAAAATTGTCATGAGTGAATAAAATGGCAATTATGGAAATTTAATTCGGGACACGCCTGTGTCGTCTCAGGACTAAATTATTATTATTAAAGTGTATAAATTATAAGTCATCCGTATAGTCGTTTTGAGTGTGCCAAAGTGTTTGTAAGGGTCGAGATAGTCAAAAAAGAGAACCCGGGGGTTTAGTTTGGGTCTCGGGGCATTTTTAGGACTAATTGACACCCCGAGAGGGTATTTTAGACATTTGGTATTTTTGGGTAATTAAACCCACGAATTTTGTTAGTATTTATTAGCCATTTAGAGTTGTCTCTCGGGTATAACAAACACAAAGCCTAAGCCAACCATTAGAGAAGAAGGTGAAGTGATTAGAGAAGAAGGTGAAGAGATTTGAGAAGAAGGTGAAGAGTCTTCAAGCAATCCAAGGCCTAGAACTCATCCGATTTCATCGCCACCACCACCAAAACGTAGATCACACGACGAGGAACGCAACCATATATTTTTCATCAACAAATCAGACCCTTGAATCCGAGGCAAGTATCTATCTTGCTAAATTCCAAGTTAATATACCTTCCATGTTAGTCTAGGAATGAAAATCATCTGTTTTAATTGAAGAATTATATGTTTTGGAAGAGAATTCATATATGTTGTAGGGAGAACCCATGTAGTCTAAAATATTGATAATATGTAGAGGATTACCCATGAATTTATTATGATATTTGGGAAGAAAATCTTGATTAAAATAGAGGGTGGTGATTATTCATGCAAAATTTGGTTTTATAAAGAGATTTGAGATTAAACCCTTTTTTGATTGATTCGTTGAGGATTTATTGATGTCATTACGTTAGAACTTGTTTATGTACATTGCTTATACACTTGGATTACTTTGATGGGAGTTTGGATGAAATTAGAGAGGCTTAGAGGGGTTAAAATGGTTGAACCCGTAAGTTGAATATTGCAGAAAACTGGGCAAGAACTGCTTGATCGATTAATCGACCCCTCCTGGAAAACTGCATATTTTTCCCCTTTTTGTTTAGTCCAATTAAAATGCTTAGGAACCCTTGATTATCATTGATAGAGTATAATGGGTTATGAAGATGACCAATAGGGTCTAAGTAGACTCAGTTGAGTGAAATTAATATGAGATGAAATTTTGCGTTAACGGGGTGTTATTTATACATTGGGAATTATGCGTACGTTTACTAAAAGATTGAGACTCGTGAAAGATTTAGACTAAAAGGTAAGTGAGGGTATACCTACTGAAATTTAAACTTAGTGAGAAATAATACTTCAAGAGTTGAGAAGTAAGAACGAAGTAAATAATAAATGAGAATAAAAGAGACGAATCTGTTATGAGAAATAATTGAGTAAAATTTGTGTTGAGAATGGATAATAACAATTATGAGTCGTGGGCGAACCTAATTTGGAAAATATGAATATTTATATGTATGAATTTGTGAATGTGCATATATTATGTATCTGTGTATGACATACATAGCTTACTTGCTATCGACGGGAGGTTTACGTGTGAGGGCAGTCATATCCTTATGAATCCATGGGATTTTTGATTTGTCGCTCGAGAACATTGGACTATGAAAGACTTATCGGTAAGTTGATAAGTTCGCTGACTATGGGAACGTAGGTATGTGCGTGACCCGTGGGTATGAGAACTATGTTCGCCTCTAATTTTTGTGTTAATATTTATGGTTTGAGGAATCTTTACCGAACCTATAGTCCCCTATACATCGATGTGATGTATTGGGACAAGATAGCAGAGTAGTGCAGCACCGCAGTTGTGTCTTGGGGTGCAGTATAGTATATATATATATATATATATATATATATATATATATATATATATATATATATATATATATACACATGTAATGATATCTACTATGTGGCTAAAGTAGAAATGTAAGATAGTTATGTATGAAAACACTTAGTTGAATTGAATTAATAAGGGACTTATCCATGTTGAATCTAAATGGATATATATATATATGTGTGTGTGTTTATAACATCATTATATGTATTATAAGGTTAATACGTGGGAATAATTTGGGCTATAAAGAATGGATACATGTGAATAATCTAGTTAGCGTGGGAACTATAACTAGGATGTCCTAGAGGTACGTTAGGGGTGCACACTAGATGAGAGGTGAAAATTCTCAATAGAGTGTCGCATACTAACATGGTTGTGATATTAGTCGGTAAGCATTTTAAATACTTGCTAAACTATTTTTAAAACTATTTTACACTCGGGCTCTGACCCGTTTTTTGTCATTTCTTTCTCCCTTGTATATATATGTATGTATTACAGGTGCCTAGCCACAGGGGCTTCATGCTTAGGTTCTTTGGATTGGACGTGATGTAGCTTATGTGGGAGTTGCAAGCCCTTGCTTTAGACGACTTCGTCATTGAATCAGTTCCTACTTTAGATCTTCATAGTTAGGGCATGTCGCCCGATTTCCTATCACAGTTGGATTTGTCAGAGATTTAGGATATTTCCAGTATTCGGTACTCCTCGGGAGTTAACTCTTATCAGGATGATTTCATTTATGGTTCTTAAACTTGGTTTGGATTATATAGATGGTTTAATTCTTGTGTGTTAATTTCCATCCTTAGTATTTATGTAATTCTTAACTGTTGGGTATTTAAAAGGTTTTTATTGGTATTTAATAAAGGAAACATGAGGTTTTAAATGGTTTTGACACTTAGCTTAATTATTTAGGGTGTTCAAATTGGAAATATTATTTTGCGACAGTGATGCTGAGATTGAACCAACAGTTCACTTGGTTTTAATTTAATAAAGGACTGATCACCCGATATTAAATTAGGCGGGGTGTTACAGGTGGTATCAGAGCATCAGGTTCTAGTGTCCTTTAGGGTCTGTACGGCTTACTATACTTTCAGCTAAGCATTACTTTGTTTGATAAAGATCCCTATGATTAGGATTGTTGATTTCTATGGTAAGCTTCAGTTCCCCTGCTATAACGTATATATTAGTGAATCTTATTTGCGTTCGGACGTGTTCGTACAAGAAGTATGGAAGATGAGGGCCATTGGATGGATAACGGAGGTCGTACTTAGGAGGTTATGAAGTATGTTTGAGGATGATGATCGTAGTCGAGGTCACCCCTAGTATGGCATGAGAGGCTAGAACTGTAAAGACGGTTATGACGCAACCTACAAATTTCAAGTGCTGCTATAGTCGAAGGTGATGCCAAATTAGACTCACCCAACGTAGTACGCTTGGGAGAGGGTCAAATGGAAAATTGAGGTGAGTCATCAGTAGAAGTTGTAGAAATGCAGGAATTGGGTGTATTACCCAATGAAGGCAATATATTCCAAGGCTTGGACATATAGTGGAGTGTGGTTAACTAAAAATGAAAATTTAGGGTAAAATTTTTCTTGACGCATCGGAGCAAAGTTATAATTGTGGGAGTCAACAACCACCGCCCACGAATGAGGGTACGTTTGCTATCTATGGAATTATGGGGTGCATAATGATTGTTATTAGGACCTCACATTCATTTGTAGCTATTAGAATTGCGTGGACCATAGGGTTACTAGACTTGGCCATTGGCCCTATTATTTATGTAGACTCACCGATAAGTAGTGGGACGCCTATTATTTTCTTGTATATATCAAAACGTGAGTTTAATTTTATCGGGGATTTACTTGTTATAGACATATCCGAGTAAGATGTGATTATCGACATGGATTGACTTGTTGTATATGAGACCAAGATTAATTGTTATAGCCAGCGTATTGTCTTTGATACGAGAGTGAATAAGTAGACTTCTATAAATAGATAAAACTTGTTGGGATGTTATATACTATAGACTAAGGACCTGAGGAGTTTCGATGACCAACTATTTTAGGTAGTAGTGTATCGGGAGGGTTCCTTATTTGGATTTCGCTCTGTGAGACACCCCACGCATGAAACTAAAGAATGTCGGGAGTCGAAGTAAGTTAGGTCTTTAGAATATGAGTTTATAACCTTTGCCATTATATGTATATATTTATATTAATCAAAGAGTTGTGAGTTGTAGCATGATTTGAGGCAAATGAAATAGCCACATAAGAATGTGGAAATCATAGAAATATAAATTATAGACTAAGTAGTCAGTTAATTAAGGGTAACCTTATAGAGGATTCACATTCATTTAGACCTTATGATGGAATGTACACACATTGGGTGTATGGGTGCCCTGGATGGTTTGATTGTAGTATTTTCCATATTTGTGTCACAGTAAGTATTCTTCAGGTTAATGAAAGTAGAAGTGGTGACTTCCAGATTTAGCTATTTGATGACTTAGGATCGTTACTCCCCATAATTTTTCCATGAGGATGGTATAGTACGGATTGGGTAAAGTTTCTCTCAAGATAATTTAAACTAAATGGTAAGCCTCGGAGTATAACATTAGTAGGGGTATTCGGTAATGTACTGCATGGGTGGTACGACGGAAATTACATGAGATGTGAGATTAATAACCGGAGTTGTCCTTACCAGTTACGCTTTATTTTTTCAAATTTCGGGACGAAATTCCGTTATTAGGGGGGAAGTATGTAATACCTCGTAATTTTATGGCTTTTAAAATTGGGCATTTATTGAATTTAATTGAGATATTAATTTAATATTAATCCGGCATTTTATTTTAAATATTTACTAGCGTGACGAGAGTTAGTAATTATTAGGAATTTGTTGAATATTACTGGATGAGAAGAGTAATATATGAGATTGATTTTATTAAAATTGTCACGAGTGAATAAAATGGCAATTATGGAAATTTAATTCGGGACACGCCTGTGTCGTGTCAGGACTAAATTATTATTATTAAAGTGAATAAATTATAAGTCATCCGTATAGTCATTTTGAGTGCGCCAAAGTGTTCGTAAGGGTTGAAATAGTTAGAAAAGTGTACCCGGGGGTTTATTTTGGGTCTCGGGGCGTTTTTAGGACTAATTGACACCCCGAGAGAGTATTTTAGACATTTGGTATTTTTGGGTAATTGAACCCACGAATTTTGTTAGTATTTATTAGCCATTTAGAGTTGTCTCTGGGGTTTAACAAACACAAAGCCTAAGCCATCCATTAGAGAAGAAGGTGAAGTGATTAGAGAAGAAGTGAAGAGATTTGAGAAGAAGGTGAAGAGTCTTCAAGCAATCCAAGGCCTAGAACTCATCCGATTTCATCGCCACCACCACCAAAACGTAGATCGCACAACGAGGAACGCAACCACATATTTTTCATCAACAAATCAGACCCTTGAATCCGAGGCAAGTATCTATCTTGCTAAATTCCAAGTTAATATACCTTCCATGTTAGTCTAGGAATGAAAATCATCTGTTTTAATTGAAGAATTATATGTTTTGGAAGAGAATTCATATATGTTGTAGGGAGAACCCATGTAGTCTAAAATATTGATAATATGTAGAGGATTACCCATGAATTTATTATGATATTTGGGAAGAAAATCTTGATTAAAATAGAGGGTGGTGATTATTCATGCAAAATTTGGTTTTATAAAGAGATTTGAGATTAAACCCTTTTTTGATTGATTCGTTGAGGATTTATTGATGTCATTACGTTAGAACTTGTTTATGTACATTGCTTATACACTTGGATTACTTTGATGGGAGTTTGGATGAAATTAGAGAGGCTTAGAGGGGTTAAAATGGTTGAACCCGTAAGTTGAATATTGCAGAAAACTGGGCAAGAACTGCTTGATCGATCAATCGACCCCTCCTGGAAAACTGCATATTTTTCCCCTTTTTGTTTAGTCCAATTAAAATGCTTAGGAACCCTTGATTATAATTGATATAGTATAATGGGTTATGAAGATGACCAATAGGGTCTAAGTAGACTCAGTTGAGTGAAATTATTATGAGATGAAATTTTGTGTTAACGGGGAGTTATTTATACATTGGGAATTGTGCGTACGTTTACTAAAAGATTGAGACTCGTGAAAGATTTAGACTAGAAGGTAAGTGAGGGTATACCTATTGAAATTTATACTTAGTGAGAAATAATACTTCAAGAGATGAGAAGTAGGAACGAAGTACATAATAAATGAGAATAAACGAGACGAATTCGTTATGAGAAATAATTGAGTAAAATTTGTGTTGAGAATGAATAATAATAATTATGGGTCATGGGCGAACCTAGTTTGGAAAATATGAATATTTATATGTATGACTTTGTGAATGTGCATATATTATGTATCTGTGTATGAGATACCTAGCTTACTTGCTATCGACGGGAGGTTTGTGCGTGAGGGCAGTCATATCCTGATGAATCCATGGGATTTTTGATTTGTCGCTCGAGAACATAGGACTATGAAAGACTTATTGGTAAGTTGATAAGTCCGCTGACTATGGGAACGTAGGTATGTTCATGACCCGTGGGTATGAGAACTATGTTCGCCTCTAATTTTTGTGTTGATATTTGTGGTTCGAGGAATCTTTACCGAACCTATAGTCCCCTATACATCGACGTGATGTATTAGGACAAGATAACAGAGTAATGCAGCACCGCAACTGTGTCTTAGGTTGCAGTATAGTATATATATAATATAGTGAATATCTATGTATATACATGTAATGATATCTACTATGTGGCTAAAGTAGAAATGTACGATAGTTATGTATGAAAACACTTAGTTGAATTGAATTAATAAGGGACTTATCCATTTGAATCTAAATGGATATATATATGTTTATAACATCATTATATGTATTATAAGGTTAATACGTGGGAATAATTTGGGCTATAAATAATGGATACATGTGAATAATCTTGTTAGCGTGGGAACTATAACTGGGAGGTCCTAGAGGTACGTTAGGGGTGCACACTAGATGAGAGGTGAAGATTCTCAAGAGAGTGTCGCATACTAACATGGTTGTGATATTAGCCGGTAAGCATTTTAAATACTTGCTAAACTATTTTTAAACTGTTTTACACTCGGGATCTGACCCATTTTCTGTCATTTCTTTCTCTCTTGTATATATATGTATGTATTACAGGTGCCCAACCACAGGGGCGTCATGCTTAGGTTCTTTGGATTGGACGTGCTGCAGCTTATGTGGGAGTTGCAAGCCCTTGCTTTAGACGACTTCGTCATTGAATCAGTTCCTACTTTAGATCTTTATAGTTAGGGCATGTGTCACCCGATTTCCTATTACAGTTGATTTGTCAGAGATTTAGGATATTTCCAGTATTCGGTACTCCTCGGGAGTTAACTCTTGTCAGGATGATTTCATTTATGGTTCTTAAGCTTGGTTTGGATTATTTCTTGTGTGTTAATTGCCATCCTTAGTATTTATGTAATTCTTAACTATTGGGTAATAAAAAGGTTTTATTGGTATTTAAGAAAGGAAAAATGAGGTTTTAAATGGTTTTGACACTTAGCTTAATTATTTAGGGTGTTCAAATTGGAAATATTATTTTGCGATAGTGATGCTGAGATTGAACCAACTGTTCACCTAGTTTTAATTTAATAAAGGACTGATCACCCGATATTGAATTAGGCGGGATGTTACAATGGCATGGATTCCGAGAAACCATACCAGCATATTCATGAGTTCGAAGAGGCATGTGACACATTTGGTGATCAAACTTGCACGCAAGATGTCATTCGCCTAAAGCTTTTTCCTTTCTCCTTAAAGGATAAATCCAAGACATGGCTATGGACTCTACCCCCGAACTCTATCACTTCCTGGAGAGGTATACAGTCCAAGTTTGTCTAAAAATTTTATCCGCATCACAAGACCAACTTCGCCAAGGCTCAAATCCAAGCTTTTCGTCAACACGATAATGAGTCTTTTGACAAATATTGGGAACGATTCCAAGATTTAGTAAGTGCATGCCTCCATCATGGTTTTGACAAACACCTAGTGACATCTGTCTTCCATAATGGGTTGGAAATAGCTTCCAAAAAACTTGTTCAAACGATGTGTGAAAGACCCTTTTAGGATTTAGACGCATGAGATGCTGAGGCCCACCTTAAGTATGTCGTAGAGACTACCCAAGCATGGGACCATCTTATCCCAACCAAACTCGAACTGGACAACCATCTTCCAATCAAATTTCCTCTAATCTATACCATTTGGATAATAATGCCTTAATAGACCGTCGATTTGATCAGTTTCAGAGAGATATGAAGGAGTGGTTTGATGGTCGGTTGAGGAACATCTCCAGGACCAGCCATGGTTCGAAAGAAAAAGTGTGTGCTATTTGTGAGGCGGGACACTCCACAAAGTCCCACCCAACGATCTCTGCTTACAAGGCCATGCACACCAAGCAGGTGGACACTATAGGAGGATTTAAGGGGAATTTTAATGCCCCGCTTGGGAATTCTTACAACCCTTCGTGGAGGAACCATCCTGGTTTCAACTATGGACAACTAAAAGTTGCGATGAACCCACATTCATAGGTTGTTCCACTTTCACCACCTCCTCAATACCAACAAGCGCCACCACCTCCAGTACCATATGTAGCCCCACCGCGGAGGAGCCACGAGGATACAATGAACTAATTCATAAATTCTAAAGGTGCACACAATGCTCGATATGAATGCTTATTCGCCGAAATAAATATAAACATCTCCAAGATGCAAGCTGCATTGAGCACCCAAGAGAAGGGTAAGTTTCCTGCCTAAGGACAAAGACCTCCCCAAGGTCAACCTAGTGTTAGCTACACTTCTACCGAACAATAGGAGCACTGCCAAGCGATAACCACTCTTTTGTAGTGGGAGAGTTGTTAATTTATCACCTCCCCCACACGACATTTCAAAAGACTAGGAGAATTCACCCGGCACGAAAGAGGCCGAATATATCTCCTTGAACAAGAATGAAAAGGAAAATACTACCGAGGTAGTTGTGAAACCACCTCCGCTGCACCATTTCCTCAAAGGTTGGTTCCTACCCATAAAGGAACCATAAGTAAAGAAGTACTAGAAGTTCTCAATAACATAAAGCTGAACTTACCTTTCCTTGACGCAATAAAGCAAATCCTATCCTATTCAAAAGTCATAAAAGACTTATTAACAGTCAAGAGGAGGATGAAGGTAAAGAAGAACGTGTTTCAAGCACAAAATGTGATCTAGATCCTTCTTAATGATCTCCCACTTAAATATAAATATCCCGATGCCCCCACCATTTCCTGCACCATTGGAGAGAATAAATTCGAAAAATCCTTACTCGATTTAGGGCAAGTGTCAATATCCTCCCCTATTCGATTTACAGGAAACTTGATCTGGGTGACCTTAAGCCCATAAGGATCACTCTCCAGTTAGTGGATCGAACCTTGAAGATACCACGGGGTATAGTTGAGGACGTGATAGTCCAAGTGGACACTTTCTACTTCCTAATAGATTTTGTCATTTGGGACACGGATCCCTCCTTTGCCTCGAAAAATCATGTTCCCATCATCCTTGGACGCCCATTTTTAGCCACGACTAACGCATTTATCAATACTAGAAATGGGAAGATACAAATCACTTTGGGGAACATGACTTTAGAAACAAACATCTTCAACATAGCCCAACAAGCAGGGGAAGAAGATGATCTTCATGTGATGAGCTTAACTGAGGAGATTGTGGAAGAGAACTTTGAGGAAAATTACTGTGGAGACACCTTAGAAGCTTTCCTAGCTTCTAGTTATGAGAGTGAGGGAGAATACACCGAGTTCGAGAGGGAGATAAAGGATTTGAGAGGCTTACTCGATGAGAGAGCGTCAGATAAGGACACAAGAGATGTTAATTGGGTTTCTCGATTCGAAGAGTTCCCTCCAAGAGACGCACTCATGGTTCCCTCTAGTGACACATTCCCAACTTTCGAGTTGAAGAAACTACCCTCCAATGTTAAATATGCTTTCCTAGGAAAAAGTGAGACATTTTCTCTTATTGTCTCCTCTAACTTAGATGAAGAGCAGGATGGTAAACTAATAAAGATTTTGAGGAAGCACCAAAGTGATTTGCACCCACAAGATTCACCTCGAAGAGGATGTTAATCCCTCGAGAGAAATGCAAAGACGGCTAAACCCCACAATGAAAGATGTGGTGAGAACTAAAATTATAAAGCTGTTGGATGCCAGGATTATCTACCTAATCTCGGATAGCAAGTGGGTGAGCCTCGTTCAAGTAGTCCCAAAGAAGTCGAGCATAACTGTGATAAAAAATACCAAGGGAGAGTTAGTTCCCCGATGTACCACTACTGGGTGGCGCATTTGCATTGATTACCAGAAACTCAACGCGCGAACTAGGAAAGACCATTTCCCCTTGCCATTTATTGATCAAATGCTTGAAAGAGTAGCGAGACACCCTTATAATTCCTTCCTAGATGGTTATTCCGGATATAACCAAATTGAAGTAGATGTACTTGATCAAGAGAAAATAACAATAACTTACCCTTTTAGAACATTTGTCTACAAACGTATGCCATTTGGCTTGTGTAATGCGCCGACGAACTTTCAAAGGTGCATGCTGAGTTTATTCAGTGACATGGTTGAGAGAGGGCTAGAGGTGTTTATGGACGACTTTAGTGTTTTTGGCACCTCTTTCGACCTATGTTTAGCCAATCTTGAGAAAGTACTAGCCCGATGTCAGGAAAAGAACTTCATGCTGAATTGGAAAATATGCCATTTCTTAGTAATCGAGGGTATAGTTCTTGGACACATCGTGTCATCCAAAGGTATTGAGGTTGATCGAGCAAAAATAGATGTCATAACTGACCCACCCCCACCTAAATTTCTGAAAAATGTGCGCTCTTTCTTGGACCACGCGGGGTTTTATAGAAGGTTCATTAAGGACTTTAGCGCCCTCGCTAAACCCTTAAGCAATCTTCTTATGAAGGACATCCCATTTGAGTGGACGGAAGCATGCCAAAGTTCTTTTGAAAAACTAAAAAACATGCTTGTATCCGCTCCCATTATGCAAGCTCCGGATTCGTCCTTACCATTCGAGCTTATGTGTGATGCTAGCGATTATGCGATAGGGCCTATTTTGTGCCAAAGAAAAGACAATAAGGCTCATGTCATCTACTACGCTAGGCGGACCCTTACCGGACCTTAACTTAATTACTCCACCACGGAGAAGGAGTTGCTAGCGGTAGTGTTTGCTCTTGATAAGTTTCAGTCCTATCTTATCGGTTCACCCATCACTATTTTCACCGACCACGCGTCTTTAAAATATCTACATGAGAAGAAAGACGTAAAGCCGTAAATCATAAGGTGGATCCTACTCCTACAAGAGTTTAATCTCTCCATTAAAGACAAGAAAGGAGTAAAAAATGCCACTGCCGACCATTTATTACAACTTTCGTCCAATATACCTAGTGATCCCACACCCATAGACGAATACTGTCTGGATGATCAACTCTTTGCCACCTCTTCTTTGCCCTAGTCAACGGATATGGTGAACTATCTTGTCACGGGAGTTGTCCCTCCCGACTGGACACCGCAAGATAAGAAGAGGTTCATCACTTGGTCGCGCATGTTTTTCTATGATGATCGATTCCTTTTTAAATACTGCGCTGATCAAATCATCCAACGATGTGTACCAGATGACAAAATTCCAAAGGTCATCCAATTCTGTCATTCGGAAGCATGTGGAGGCCACTTTTTCGTGAAAAAGACAACCGTAAAAATTCTCCAATGCAGATTGTACTGACCCATAATGTTCCGGGATGTTAACAATTGTTGTAAATCTTGCAAAAAGTGTCAACGGATGGGAGAGATCACCCGACGAGACATGATGCCATTAACCCCGATTCTTATCATTGAGATTTTCGACTGCTGGGGTATTGACCTCATGGGATCTTTTCTCCTATCCTCTGGATACATATACATCCTCGTCGCAGTAGACTATGTTTCTAAATGGGTGTAAGTTATAGCTACCAAGACCAATGACAATAAAGTGATAATAAAGTTCCTGCACGAACACATACTTTCTTGCTTCGGAGCACCTAAGGCGACAATCAGTGATAACATCACACACTTTTGCAACAAGCCCTTTGAAAAACTCATGAAAAAGTATGGTGTCATTCATAAGGTTGGAATGACATATCACCCACAAATGAATGGGAAGGCCGAGTTGGCCAATCATGAAATCAAGCACATACTAGAGAAGACCATCATTCCCGATCGGAAAGATTAGTCCCTTCAATTGAACGATTCACTTTGGGCCTACCGTACTGCATACAAGAACCCACTCGAAATGTCCCCATTCCGCTTTGTGTATGGCAAACCTCGCCATCTTCCCATTTAGTTGGAGCACAAAGCATATTGGGCCATTAAGAGATTAAATTACGATATGGACAACGCTGGTGAGATTCAACTTAACGAGTTAGAGGAGATACACAATGATGCGTATGAGAATGCCAAGATTGCAAAAGCCTAGATGAAACTCGCATATGATAAGATTATTCGATGAAAAGAGTTTCAACCGGGACAAAAGGTGATCCTCTATAACTCCCGACTTCATCTATTTCGGGGTAAATTGCGGTCTCGATGGACTGGCCCATTCGTTGTGAAGAGCGTATTCCCCCACAGAGCAGTATAATTGAAAGGCCCCAAAGGGGGAGGGACGCATTCAAAGTCAATGGACAGCACCTAAAGTTATATGTTGAGTCGTGCGTAGAAGAGATCGACACTATCTGGTTGTCGAACCCCGTTTATGCGATCGAGTGATCTTAAATTGAGAGGTCGTCGCACCCCTAACGTGTATGGGGTGAAGTCTTGTGTATAGTAGATGCATATCAGATCGGATGAGTGGAGTTCGTAGGATAACTGCACAAGCGGAGAGGAAATCGAGCACTAACACGTCTTACAAGGAGAGAATTTTAGAGACACAATTTTGAGGAGAGAGGTAATCAGGTAAAACTGGTGTCGGATCGTAAGTAGGAGCAACCAAAAGTTATCGGAGGTGGTTATACCAGCCCATAGGGGAACTAGAACATTTATGGGGACCGAACCAGTCCGGTCTTGGGCACCCGGATTGGTCCGGTTTGGCAATTTTTGAAATAAAAAAATACAGGTATCGGACCAGTCCTGTCCTGGAGACCCGGATTGGTCCGATGTCTACAACTCTTCCCTTTCCCTAGGTACACTTCCTTTTCCCCCAATCCCTCCTTTTCCCTCCAAATCCTTCCACCTTTTCCCTCCAAATCTTACCCAACCCTCTCTCCTCACCACCTATAAATTCCACCTTTCCCCACCCCATTTCACCACCACCACCACTCACTCCTCTCCTCTCCTTCCCTTATTCTACCCAAACACTCTTACTCCCATCCCATCACTATGTCCAACCAACCACCTCCCCCAAAATACGATTCCGTCACAATTCTATCCCATGGAGCCGTCAGCTACCGCTCCCGTCAAGAGCAACGGTGGTGCGAACATTTCTTCGTCCATCCTTGCAAACTCCAAATCGAGCGACAAGTCATTTGGAATGACATGCCCAATACTGTCACCT
Organism: Sambucus nigra; assembly: GCA_949130495.1. Classification (NCBI taxonomy): domain Eukaryota; kingdom Viridiplantae; phylum Streptophyta; class Magnoliopsida; order Dipsacales; family Adoxaceae; genus Sambucus; species Sambucus nigra. The sequence goes on from OX422207.1 coordinate 416,904,106, forward strand.
CCGTCTTCATGGCCCGCGGTTGGTGTCCTTTCCTTAATGAACCCCATGACGCGGTATGGCCCCACGCGGTGCGCAGTTTCTACGATTCCCTTGTTCGCATCGGCCACCACACGGCTCAAGCTTACATTGGTGGCATCCGCTTTCCTTTCTCTTTGGAACTTCGGTCCCAGAAGTTGGCTGCCAAAGATGTCCTGAACCCACACCCACACATTTACCCAAACCCTCTCGCCCCGCTCGAAAAAGACGTGTGCATGTCTCACATCGACCCCAATGCTCTTTGGAACACCAAAACCTACCCGGTGGGTCGGCTAAGTGACAAAGCGAGCCTCACTTTCAAAAAAGTGTGCTCCAACATTCTCCCCACAAGCAATCAATCGGCGATGCGCCCACGTCAAGCCACTCTCGTCTACCACCTTTTTGACCAAAACACCCCCATTAACCTGGCTGCGTGTATTTACAAAGATATATTCTTTGCCGCCGCGGATAAAAAGGGAATCAACCCTATCCCCTTTCCTCGATTCATCACATCCATGCTAGCTAACGCCGACATTTCACCACCACTAGATTTACCGCGCCTCCCAGCTCTATTTGCGTCCACTACCCGGACCAAACGGGAACGCCAACAACCCCGCATCCAAGCCCGATTGGCACAAGAGAGCAGTGACGATGAGGAAAGTGGTAATGAGGAAAGTAGTGGTGAAGGGAGAAACAATGATGAGGAGAAATATATTGAGATGGGCAAGGGCTATGAAGATTATGACAGTGGTGAAGATTCTGATTTCTCACCCGCCAACGTTGAAATTAATCGCCGTCTCTCGGTGGTGGAAACCCGGGTTGATGATTTAATCACACAATACAATAGGGATCAAGCGGCATATCAACGGGATCGGGAAGCCTACCGAAGGGACACGTGCATGATGCATCATCTCCAAACTCACATGTACGAACTTAACTTCGGTGGACCCCCTCCAAACGTTTTCTATGACCCCTACGATCCCAGCGCACCCGGATCCTCCAATTCACCGCCCCAATGAAGCCCTTGTCTATTGTTGCTATTTTTGGTGTTGTTGGTGGTTGTTAAAACTGTTGGTTCTATGTTTCCTCCACCCTTCCCCTTGTAACACAGAATTTCTATTAGCTATATAAAATTCGCATTTTTGTTTATTTGTTCGTTTTATTTTCTCACACTTTTAATTCTCTTTGAGTTAGATTTTAGTCCTTTTTTGCTTGAGGACAATGCAAAAGTCTAAGCGGGGGGGGAGGGGGGAGGTAACAAGTGCGTCTTTCTAAAAAATGCCCAGAAATTTCAAAAAAAATAAAAAAAATAAAAAAGCCAAAAATATTTTTCTTCAAAATAAATAAAAATTGGAATTCAAATTTTGCAAAAGTATCATTAAAAGTCAGTTTAAAGTCTCAAATTGTAAAAACATAATACACAAATCTGAAATTGACCAAAGATGGAAATTGAGCGAACGTAGACGACTTAGCGAATAAATATGGAGATTAACAAACCCGGTGAAATTCGAACCTTTCCTTATTGTGAGTTTATAAATCAATCCGAGTTAACTGTTAACTCAAAGTTCTTTTCAGCATTATAATAAGTCATCGAGGATCTCAATTCTTTCACCTTGATCGGTTATGGAAAATGTGTGTGATATTGCCATAAAAAATGTGCTAAATAGATCTCTAAATTATAGTAATCTCGAGACGCATATGGTAACGCAATTAGTATTTCGGACAATGAAGTAGGCCCTCGTTTGTCACCCAAAAATATTGGCCAAAAAAAGTAGCGAAAAATTATCCCTTTTGTAAACCCAAATTGAGCCGAATAAATTTTTCCCCTTCGTTTGACGACCCGAGAAACCCCCTTTGGCCCGGAATTGTGAAAGTGGATAATCCCAGAAATTAAGTTCAGAAAGTACATAAAAAGGGGCAAGAAAAGAATAAATATGCTCAATAAAAGTAGTACAAAAAAATTGAAAAATCAAAAACAAGGAGCAAAAGCCCGAAAAAAGAACTAATGGACATCATAAGAAAATTTTCCAATTTCAAAATTCCCAATCACCCCCATTTACCCAATATACCTCTAACCCGAAAAAGTCCTAACCGAATCCTTTATGCGAAATTGGTTACCGTGTGGAGAGCTAAAACATGAAAAGATAATAAAAGAGACTATAGATATGAATTAGAGTCAATGATCTCGTTTCTTATAACCGTAATCCAATGATGAGATCCATTTCCATAAAATTCTATCTTTCTACTTGTGTGCGAGAACTCAATTCTAATGCATTTACTCCTATAAATCACGTATACTGAGAGAAAATAGCCACCCTTCTGAGAGATTCGTTTGTGAGAGCATCCTGTGAGATTTTAAAATCAAAATGAATTTTTGGATAAGTGACGTAATGATCAAACGATGGAAATCCGCGGTTAAATTTTTGGCTCCGCACACACGTACTATGAATTGAGACTCTTGAACATGAATTGATGATGACTATTTTTTGTAAAAGTTTGAGTTATACATTTTTTGCGTATTTTGAATTTTCTTTTAGTCGAATTTTGTGGATATATTCGCTACAAACCCTCACGAGACACAACTCATCCTACTAGGGTAACCTAGGGGTTTAAAGGCTTGTTGCATACGCTTAATGCAATCGCTTGCCCGTGAAAAAAGTATTATATCCCATTTTATTGAGTTGGATCATATTTTGATTCTTTTACATTGCTCAGGACGATCAAAGTTCTAAGTTAAGAGGATATCATTAGGCATAAATTCTTCCAAATTTACCCATTAATTTAGAGGCTTTTATTACCTCGAACAACGTAAAAAGAATTAGTTTATCTCATATCTTGGCTAATGGTTTCCTCTAACAAGTACCCCGAGTTCTGTGCATTTCTTATTAAATTTATAGGTATTTAACACATGAAAGAAAGAAAGAAATCGGAAGAAGCAAGAGAAAAGAAAGAAAACAAATCAAAAGGGCAAAAGCGTAATTTCTACCAAGAATCCAGTCTAGGACTCAAAATAAAAGTCGAAGATATCGCATTTGTGAACATGTAGGAAGAAACGACTTCCCAATCTGAAATCTGGATTAGAAGTTATGAAGACCTGAAGATGCGAGAAAATCACGAGATATTGAAGAGAAATGGAAGAGAATCTGAGAAAACAACCCGGACTAATCCGATTTAATAGAAAAACGGATAAGTCCGGTGCCTCAAAGTTACTATAAAGGTGGACGTTTAGCGGACCAATCCGTTATCCCAAAAAAATGGATTGGTCCGGCCCTTAAAATCACTACATAACAACTTATTTAGCTGACCAATCCGATTTGTTTGGAAAATGGATCAGTCCGGTTGCTGACCAGACCAGTCCGGTATGTCTTGACTGGATCGATCCGGTGCTAGAGATTTGTTTTAATCTTCTTCTTCTTAGAGTTTTGATTTAATCCAACCCTTATAAATTAGGTGGGATATAAATTTAAATGAACTCCCAGAAAAGGGGAGGCTGTTAATTCATTTTTAGAGAAGCTTTGTAATTAGCTTAGAGAAGAAACAACAAAAACCCTAGTTTTGATTCTAGATTGCAATTCAAGTAAATTCATTCCAAGTCTTTCTTTAATTATTGCAGTAGTTAATGCTTTAGTAGTAATTTCATTATTCTTCATCTTCAATGGCTAGTAAAAATGTTTTCTATCATTCAAAACATATTTTCTTCTAGTTTTAGGATGTCCGGCTAAGTTTTCAAAGGTTGGGGTGCATGAACCCCACCCGATGTAATTCATATTAATGGACATAGAAGCTGAAATTAAAACCCTAGATGAATTGTATTGTAGTTCCTACGATACTACTTTAATTCAACCTTTGCTTACATACTGTGCGGGCTACGATCCCTCATATATGTAATACTTAGGAGAAATAAAGACCGAATTTTAATTCAACTTTGCTTACGTACTGTGCGAGCTACGATCCCTCATATATGTAATACTTAGGAGAAATAAAAAGTCGGATTCATTTGAATCTTTAATTCTAAATCTAGTATCCTACGAAGTGAATTACTAGGGTGTGGGGGATTGTAACCTGGCCTATCTTTCTCCTTTCATAATTAAAGTTTTGGTCAAGTCATTCGTAATTCTGCAGTAGAATACTTGCATTTCATTTATTCAAAAATTTCATTAGTTAATCATTTTCAAAAATGCATATAGTTATAGTTGTTTCCAAATCAAATAACCATTTTCCTTCTTTTTAGAGTCAAAATTTAGGTTTCCTTCATCTATCCAACATCGTTATGACTCCGTTCGTCCTGTTTCCCTGAGGATCGATACCGGATTTATCAGATTATTACTTGAGCGACAAGGCTTGCACTTGAGCCTAAATAGCATGCGCACTAGATACATTTGTGGTCGCGTCAGGCTCTTATAAAAAGGGGTGATATTTCTTCATTTTATACAGCTTTTAGATCTTCTATGTTCCGCTTTTCCTTTCTGCAAACTATTCTAGAGTTCTTTTCTCTTCCAAGACTAAGAAATGGTGGATTTTTTTTCAAGCAGTGCGGTCCATATGGAGTGGCAGGCAAGGGTGCCCCTAGTGTTGTGTAATGAGAATGCCTTTGACTCGTTCGATCTGGTTGCGAATAAGAGGACTCTTTTGTGTGATTCGATGCACCATCGATCCTCTAGGGTGGTGAACCCTAGTGGTTATGTAAGTGTTAATGACCTTTGATATTTATTATTTCCTTGGTGTATTTCCTTTTTTTCTGAATTTTGCAAGGGTTTTTCCTTTTGGCTTTAATAAACTGGTATATCTACGTCGAGCGTGTGTTCCCGGGGGATGACGGGGTTCAAGGACGTCTGAGAGCACCATCCTCTAGTGGTTCATTGGTTGTCTCATCAGCTAGCGTTAGTAGTTTGGTGTCTTCATTGGATGAGACACCACATTCGAAGGGCTGCACTCTGCGCTTTGGGAGAAAGGTGGTGGGATACCACCCACACCATGCATTTTGGCTTTGGGGAGATGACAGTGACTCCCATCTATGTGCAGCAACTGTCGGGGATGGATTTGAGGGAACCTAGATAGAGGTGGATCGGACTCTGCGAGTGACGCCGATGGCGATTGAGGTGGCGTTGGGTGATATTGGGATAAAAGTCTCTAGTGAATCCATCCATCTCTAAATTTTAAAGGAGGTTTTGTTGAGTCGGATGATTGAAGAGACTGATGGGTTGCAGGTGTGACATATGGCCCGTTCATTTATTCTTTTGTTGTTGGGGGGATTTTTGGTGGCGACGAGTAGCGTCCACTTGTGGTTTTTTCCATATTTGAGGTCATTTTAGAATATCCCTCTCTTTAACTGGGGAGCCTGACTTTGGGGATCCTTTATTTGTCTTTGGATGCATTCAGTCGGTGCTTCCATTAAACCTTTACTGGTGCCACACATCTTTTGGAGGTATTCTTTCCTTTTTGTATTTTTCCTTTATGCATATTATTTTTTATTCCTTTATTGTTTTCTTCTAATTGATGACCCTTTTCCTTTGCACACGTGGTTTTTATGAGGTGATTGGGCTTAATGGACACTTAATAGGTTTGAAGGATGAGGCGATGGGGGACTTCTGTCGGTGGTAGAAATCCAACTGGTAGTCTCTCTCTTTAGTGGTGGTGCGTCAGGTCTTAAATGGCCTGACAAGCGATCAAGTAAATTCTTCTTTCTTCTTGATACCATTTTTCTTTGATGACCTTTTCAAGTATTGATTTTTTCGCTGGGATCTTACAGGTGACCTTCTATTCCTGGGGGACGACCATTCAGCACATGTGGGTGACCGATAGAAAAGTGCAGTTTCATCATCTATTGGTGCATGAGTTTGGCTACTCCTGGTAATTGGGGGAGAGATTAGTTCAACTAGTAGTGGAGGATGAGGTTATGGTGCCACCTGCGAGGCCCCCGAGGTATATGAGGCGAGAACGGGAGATGCCGGAGGAAGCGAGGGTGGCGTCGATGGTCGGCGATCCTTATTCGTCGTAAACTGACAAGATTTCGACCTATGATTATCTAGATTTCATGTCGAGCTGGATGATGCCACCCAATATATATGACATTGTGCCTCTTCCCCTGCAATTTTTTATAGGGGTACGATTTGACCAGTGGGGTCTGCCCACAGTGCAGGTGGTGCATTGACATCAGCAGCGACGATGACATTAGAGGTTTCATTTATGCAATTGGAACCCCTTCTTATAACATCCGACGGTCTAATGAAGGATCAATGCGTTTGATGCATCACCCCAATTAGGCTTGTAAATTGAGCTAGGCAAGCCTGAAATCCTCCCATTCGGCCAGCTATTTTTTAGCCTAGCTTTATTTGAGTTTGAACCGAGCCGAGCCTAAGACAAAATTTTAAGCCCGAATGAATTTCGGGCCAAGCTTGAACCAAGCTTTGCCAAGCCCGAATTGGGCCCGAATCCCGAAATTTGAATATATAAATAAATAAATAAATTATTTTGCAAAATATGACATATTTATGTTAACTAATTTTATATGTATGAAAAATAATTAGTCTTTGTAGGTTTTCATTCTTACTTCCTTTGTTTTAGTTTAATAAATTTCGTAATTATATACTTTATTTTATGAAGTATCAATTACATTTTGATGTGTACATTTTCTCCATGATGAAAACACAAGAAAAAAAATACTAATTCAAACTTTTTTTAACAAAGAAATTGAAATCGGGCCTGAAGCTCAATTTATTTATGAGCCGAGTTCGGGCTTAGGTAGTAAAGTTTAGTTTGGGTTGAGCTCGAGATCGAGCTTCATCTTGGGTAGGTTAGTTCGGAATGAGCCTGAGAAACCTCAAGCCCAGCTCACCCAGCCCGATTTATAGCCCTAGCCCCAATGCGATGGACCTGGAGGTGTTGGGGTAACAGAGGATTTCCTTCAGCCAGAGGTATACCTTTCATTTATTTTTTGACTTTTGTTTTTTTTTATTTCTTCATTGCCTAAAACTGACTTTTTTTTTCTACCGTATGTCCGAGTGTCAACTACTTGGTTAAAGGACATCCGAGATTGGGTGTCTTCTACGATAACTCATATTCGAGACTCGATACCGGTTTCTTCTTGCTTGGTGTCATCTGCTTCGTTTGGGGAAGGGTCTGGTTCAGGGAATGGAGGCTCATTATATCATCATCAAGGAAAGTGCATACGCTGTAGGGATGGGGGTCTTAGAGAGAGAGAGAATAAGAGCGAGAGAGAGAGAGAAGGGAGATAAGGTAGGTGAGAGAGAGAGAGAGAGAGAGAGAGAGTGAGGGATGGGGATGAGTCTCGTTGTTTTTGTGTTTTCCTGCAAGGAAAAATGTAATAGAATAATATATATGCAATGCAATGAAATTTTTTTTAGTGACTTAATGCATATGCACTTTTTACTTTGTTTGATGAGACGGTAAAAATGATTTTAAATAATTTGAGGGAAAATTTATTCTAGAACAGGATGAGTAAAATTATAGGGAGAAGGAAATTCTGAATTCTTTTAAATAAAAAATATTTTATTGAGTTTGATTTTGACAAAAAAAGAAAAAGGAAACTTTCCAAAAATAGGGTTTGATTGCACTTTCTTTAACTACTTGATCCTTGATGGGGCAGGGTTTCCTCCGGATTTTGTGGGACTTTTATCTTTAGCCAAGTTTTTCAAGTATAAAAAGGGGTAATGGTGGATTATTTTCTTCACCCATCCACATTTCCTTTCTTTTGCTCACTTTTTACTTCTTGTATCATCATTTTGTAATATGGTTCTTCTCGAAAGTGTTGAATTCTCTTCTTACCACAAAAACTTCGAGGCTATGTGTTCATATAATGTAGACTACGATGCTTACAGCATGCGTCAGGTTTCATTATGGCGCAATCGACCTATTGAATGGAACATGCTGATGGCGGTGGTATAATTCTTGTACCCCAAGGACTATGTCTTTATTTTTGGCTTGGACGAAGTATGTACGACTTATGAAGAGTTCTCTGCCATGCTAAGGATAAATCCCAGTGTTGCGGCAACCCTGCCTGAATTTTCTCGATCTCCTTAGGAGCTGTTATCAGGACTTATCCATATCCTGACCTCGATAGCTTGGTTATTTATTTTGAGAGTAATTATCTCACTCCCGATTATGATACATTCCGTGCATATGCAGGGTGTTGGTTATGCAAGCTATGATGGATCCATCATCCTTGGCTTAACTTCAAAATTACTGTTAGTGATTGGGGACCTATTGGTGGACCCACAACTTGCAGCCATCACTTCGTGGATGCCATACTATTTTAATCATATGGCGGTGATACTAGTAGAGACTCTAAATGGTTTGGATTCTTGGAGGGAAGGTCATTTTGACATACTGAGGGTTAGCCCAGTTATGTTGTTCATGTGGATATCGAGGAGATTCCATATGGCGGTCACTACTGAATATCCTTTGGCAGTTATTCCAAACTTCTTTACTCGTTACTTTATCAGCGTAGGCCTGAATATCAAGGGCTGGAAGAACTGGTTTGTGGAGCACGGGTCTTGAGGTTTGCGTTGGTCAATGCCTTGGTGGGGAGAGTTGCAGCCTATTCTAGAATTGGGGGAATATCAGTATGTTTGGTTATTTGGCCTCCGACATACCTCTTTCTACTTTCCCTGGAGGCTCATGAGTCAATTTGTTTTGGAGCAGATTGTTCCACCTCGGACACTAGACTTCTTTCCTATAAATAATTTGATAGAACATTTGCGCGTACGGTTGGGCTCTTAATGGGAGAATTATCGGCCCTCGACTCGTCCTTCCTAATTTGTTCATCGAGTCTGGCATGTTTCTGGGGATTACATGAAGTGGAACGGACAGAGGTGGCTTGTCATGTTTGACACCATATAGGGAGGTGTTATGATTTTTTCCTAGGCTAGTCAGGTCTTACCATTCTATGGAGAGCCTTCGGTATTCCATCCAAGCAGGAGAAGTTTGGGGACCCCAAGATGTAAATAATGATGGGGCTGGTTCTTCTGGACGCTACGGGTAGGACCTCTAGGGATTTTTATTTGTGAAGCTTTTGAATGGTGTTGTGTTTGGTTGTGTATTTGGTTGTTTTCTGGGAAGAGTTATTTAGGAGTTGTTTGGCTTGTTTTTATTTAATTTTTAGGAAAAATAAGGTTAGGTTGGCAAGAGAAGTTGTTTGACTCCCTATGCTGATGTAATTGTAACAGAATTTTTCATTAAATGAAATAAATAATTTTTTAATTATATTGTTGTGCCTTTTGATGTGGTTTTTGCATTTGAGTTATCTATACCAATCGCTAAGGCATGCATAATCCTTTTGTTCATGAAAATGATATAATGAACTGTTGTTCTCGGAGATAAGAAAAGAATAACATTTTGTGAAAATGAAGGGGTCATGTTCATGTGAAGCATATGAGCTGCCTACGTACCTCTAGGGGTTTTGAAAATTTTTTGAGTTTCATTTTTTAAAGTAAAAAGATTTTTAGAGGATCAGGTCCCCCTTTAGTTTTAAATAGAGGGAAATGAAGAATTTTTTTTAGAATAGAAGGGAGATGAAATGATTGTAGCGTGGTGAGATTTTGGACTAAGGGTGGAATTTCTTGAGATTGTCTAAGTTGATTGGACGGGCCATATCTTCCCCATCGAGGTCGGTGAGCATAGAGGGGCCACCAGATAGGATCTTCTTCACAACATAGGGGCCGCTCCAATTGGGCTCGAATTTCCCTCTGGGGTCCCAGATGGGCTCTACGATTTCTTTAAGGGATAAATCCCCTTCTCGGACACCACGGTCCTTGACTCTCTTGTTGAATGATCGTGTTATTCAATGATGGTACCCTTGTATATGATATAGAGCCTTCAGTCTCCTTTCATCCAATAGTGAAAATTCATCAAGACGGATATAAACTTTGCTTTCAAGCATGACACGTAGTGAAGGAATTTCTAGATCAACGGGCAGGACTGCTTCCATGCCGTATACAAGAGAGTAAGGGGTAGCCCCAGTAGATGCTCGAACTGAAGTGTGGTATCTCCAGAGGGCATAAGGGATCCGATCGACCCAATCTCGGTAGTTTTCGGTCACCTCGCTGATGACTTCTTTGAGGTTTTTATCAGCGGCTTTGACTATAACATTGGTATGAGGTTGGTAGGGAGAAGATTTATGTCTCTGAATCCCATACTCGTCAACCACTTCTATAAATTTTTCCTCTAAATGTAACTCATTATCTGACACTAGCTCATGCGAGACACTATATCGGCAAATGATACCTTTTCAGATGAACTTGGCTATCTTTTAAGCATTCAGAATTGTGTATGACTCGGTTTTGACCTATTTGGTGAAGTAATTGATGGCAACCAAGATGAATTCATGTGCATTGGAGACTTTGGGTGTAATTTTCTCTATGATGTCGATGTCCCATGTGTAAAATGACTAGGGATAAGTCATATTGTACAATTACCGTGGAAGCAAGTTCTTGAGATTGGAAAATCGTTGGCATTTAAGGAACTTCTAAACATAGGCAGTGCAATCCTAAACCATGGTAGTCTAATAGTATCCCTATCGAATGATTTTCTTGGCGAGCATATTGACATTCACGTGGGGTCCTGACTATCCGTTGTGGAATTTTTGCATCATCTATTCAATATTAGCCCTCGCGATACAGTGTAAGTGGGTTCCGTCGAAATTTCTCTTGAACAATGTTTTTTCGCAAACAATGTGTTGGGAAGCCAGTTTGTGGAGGGTTTCTCGGTCTTTCTTATTAGAATCTTAGGGATATCTACTAATATTAAGTAGGCGCCATATATCATAGTAGTAACAATCGTCTATATTAGGATCTTCTTCTGTGATGAGCTCAATGTGGTAGCAGTGGGTAGGTGTAGCTTTCTTTTAGACTAGGAAGGGGACCATCGTTATTCGTTCGGGTATGTCAAATGTGGAGACTAAGGTAGCAAGGGCATCGTCTAAGTTGTTCTTTTCTCGGGGCAGGTGATATCTTTGAATTGGGAGGCCATCTCTTCTAGGTGGGAATAAAAGGGTAAGAGTTGCTCGTCTTTGACTTTCCATCTTCTGTGTACTTGACCGATGATGAGGGCTGAATCCATGTAGACATCTAGGTATTGAATTCCTTTCTTAAGAGAGACTTTAAGGCCTACTGTGCATGCCTCATATTCCGACATTGTTGGTGTAAGGAAAATCCACCTTAATGGCAAGGGGAGTGTGAGAGTCATAAGAGTCAATTAAGAGTATCCCAATGCCATACCCTTTCTTGTTGGCGACGCTGTCAAAGAACATTTTCCATCGGAGCTCTTCTTGGGAGGTACAAAGGACAGTATTCACGAACTCATAAATCCAAACATTAGTTTCTTACCTAGGGTAGTCACCAGGGTAGTCAGAGAGGGCTTATGACACCCCGTTTACTAAAATACTAGGTAGCGAGCCCATGATCAAAATAAAATGTTGGTATCATATGGCTCATTCTTAGAACCACTGTCAAAAACTTTGTAAAATTACTAACCACCTAGCAATTTAATTAGACTGGTGCTAAATTTTATCTTTCAGTAATTAACAGCATGCGGAACATAAATAATAATAAAACCATCAACACAACTAATAACTGAATCCCACACAGATGAATAACATAAATTAAGAAAATCGGATTAACTACCGGTTCAATAATAAAATACAACAATAACTGAAATAATAACCTGGATACACAAAGTCCGAAAAAGTAAACTAAATACAAAATTTGAGGGAGACATGCCCAAATGAGTATTGAAAAGTTCCTATAGTAGGAGTAAGTGAACGAAGCGTCTATAACAAAGTCCTGTAACTTCCACATGAGATGCAGATGCGCATTCCTGGATAGAATCCTCAAACTGGGGATCCCTGTGGTTGGATACCTAAAATGTTTTTGAAAATATTTTGACACGAGTCAGAGCCCAAGTAAAACATTTTTAAAATATTTAAGAAGTAGTTAAATTGCAATAATTCAATATGCATGCACACTTTTCATATTTAAGCTAGTGTCGCACTCTCTTGAGACATAGCTCACCCCTCATCTAATGTTCACACTTAATGCTTGCCTTCTACCATTCCTAGTTAAGCTACCCCACCTAACTAGCCATAACAACTCTCCTTCCACATACTAACTCATTGTACCCACCCATATTACCCATACAATATGTTACCGAATTTCCATGCCTTTTATCCCGTTATAAAGTTTTCAGTATATGCTTATTTCTCCCCCATAATATATTTATTTTAATGTCACTTTCTTTCTCTTCTACTAAACCCGCACAGTAGAATAAAATCAAACGTATACATATATCACACTGTTATATATATACTAACACGACACCCCTAAGCTGAGTTACAGTGCGAGTATACTATGCTATAATATCCAGGTACATCATCTACCAAACACACTTAGTAGAATAAATCACACTAATTATATATATCACACTAATTATATATATACAATACAACACCCTTAGGCTGAGACTTGCGGTGCATGCATACTCTGCTATCAAGTCTCGGTACATCATGGACTATATAAAGGACTGCAGATTCCGAATCACTCTGTAACCGCATCAATAGAAATCACACATAATGGAGGCGAACATAGTTCACATACCCATAGGTCACGCACATACCTACGCTCCCATAGTCAACTGACTTACCAACTCATAAATAAGTCTTCACAGTCCTATGTTCTTGAGGTACCAAATCTAAATCCCCTCAAAGGCACACAAGACAGGTTTGTCCTCTTCCTACAACCTCCCGTGATAGCAAGTATGGTAGGTATGCCATACACATAATAAATCATACAAATCAGTATAGGTATACACACAACCTATATCATATATTCCATACATAACATATATATCTCCCAAATATCCTACGTATTATTTAATTTCAATTATACATCTCATCGTATATTCTCGAGTATGCCTCACTAGTCTAAGTGTGCCAATTATCCTTTAAAATATTTTAGTTTGTAATTCACTCAAATCCTACTGATCTAATTCATAGGTTCGTTCATCCCCCGAATTCATTACATTTCGAATTACAGCGATTAATCTAATCAACTTCCGATTAATTAATTTATTGAAGTAGTGTCGCCCAACTATAATACTCCGACTCATTCATATGGACCGTATCTCCACCATTTAAAATTTGGTACACAAAAATCCACTATTGAGGTTAACACCTCTCGTTAAATTCACTATTTGATAATTTCTTATATATGTTTATCTGTGCCTAACTCCCGTAGCACTTCATCGAGAAATATCAGAGTCAAAACCCCGATTATTAATTTAATTACTATCACCTCAATTATTTTTTATCCACGTGGTATTACTCAACCAAAATGCTCGGACTCCCTTTATTGGTCCGTATATTAACCTCTTAGAATTCATTTCACCAAATTCGGTAAATAAATTTAACACCCATATTAAATTTAATAGTCCTTAGTACCCATCCCATAAGACTCTAAGTATTAGGTTCCATTTAATTTATATTAATTAAATTCCACCTTAATATACCAGCCCGTATGCTAAATTCATCCAAAATTCCCATTCGAATACGTTTGTATATTTTTTACATATATTATCGTGTCTTATTTATTATAAATACTCCTAAATCCATACCCCGATTTCGTCCTTATCGAATCCAAGGATAAAATAATGTTCCTTTATATTTTTCCAAAGTCCTTCACTCATCTACGGACATCTCTAAATAACTCAAATTTTTTTCTTCCTATAGATGTTGGTCTCGCGCACCCTATCGTAGAAAAATCCTATCAAATCCAAAAGCAATAAAAAAATACGAGGTTGGTGCCCACGCGACCGTTACGAAATATATACAATATCATATTTTACAATAACTGAAGGGATCAATCGATCAACGAATTAGGTCGATCGATCGATCGACCAGACATCAGTCATCTTCCTCGACTGTTTTTCCACCATTTTTAAACTCCTAAGCTTTCCAACTTCAATCCAGATCTCGATTACTTTATCTCCCATATTTATTTCATCTATAAACATGTTCAGACACTAATATATGGCATTAATCCTCAGTATTTTTCATCAAAATTCTAGTGTTCATAAATTGGGTTTTTCTCAATACCCTTTACATAACAATTCTTAATTCGATTCAATAATCCGAATTCAACAACAATTTCTACAGGTTTTGGATTCTAAATCGTATTCTAGCCTCTTATGATATTATTCTAACATCAATTTCGCCCTTTATGCTTAAATCGCCCAAACCCATCTTTATCATGTGATACACTCCAAAAATGAATTTTGCTGTAATAACTCATCCCAAAATGAATATGGCTTACACCCACCATGATATGAATCGCACTACCGCAATTTAAATGAAAGCAAGTTTAACTACTTGCCTGGTTATTTTTGTAGGGTCTGATTTCCTTTTTTGTAAACGAATGTTTGATGAAGAACACACTCATCTTCCTTTAGTTTATCTCCCAAAAGATCCCCAATTTCTTCCATTATTTTCCTCTGCAGCTCTAAGGTTTCTCTCCTTTGAATTATGGTTGCCCCCAACTCTCTTAATTAGATTTTATTGGGATAATCCCATTTTTAGACTACTGGGCTTACTTAAAATGGCCCAGACACTCACGTGTGGGCTAAGTTATGCCTAAAAACGCCCTGAGACCCAATTACTACCCCGGGTACTCTGTTTTGACTATCTCAACCCTTCTGGACTCAACCGTACACTCAAAATCATCCTCCAAGTTACTTAACTAAAATCTCAAATTTCAACCACAATTTACGACACATGTATTCTTAAGAGAAATAACCCGAATTAATTTGAATCTCAATTCTCCAAATAAATTTAATCTTCCAATTTAAATAAATTCTCCAAATTAAATAGTTTCTCCAAATCATCAAGTTGGTTTAAATTCTAATTCTCCAAATTACATAAATTATTTATCCTAAAAAATACGGGGTGTTACATACTTCCCCCCTTATAAAGGAATTTCTCCCTCGAAATTTAGACGAGTCTAGTACTCCAAGCCTTGAATACTTCCCCATTCACATGTCTCTAAGATCGCTACACATATTTATATCTCTTCTAATCGCAAATTATGTTAAAATTAAATTAATTATTCAAGGCGCCCATACACCCTATACCCATGCATAACTTCACAAAGGTTACATGGCTCCACTAGCCTTATATTGTAATACAACTTTCAACTTACAGTTATAGCTACCTGAATGCATAATAGCCAAGGTACCAAAACTATGTGTTAGTGACCAAACATCTCCCCACCTCCAACGCTGCGCTAATTTTCATGCGTGGGATGTCTCGCAAAGAGAAATCCAAACAAGGAACCCCCAGATACACTACTACCTAGCATTGTCGGTCGATGAGATCTGTTTGGCCCTCAGTCCATATCATGTATCCACAAATTCCGTTTCCTGACATAAAAGTATACTCGACCATTTTTATGTTACCAAAGATATCATACAATATAGCGCCCCTTACTATCACTAGTATCTTAGCGCGAGTCAATCACAAGCTATATATCCTCACTTGATAATAAATATATCCACACTGAATCTCATCAGTAAACGTCCATATTCCCCGGGATCAAATATAATAATACAAACACTTCCTCATAAGTCTATTATGCAACACACGATAACATATATACACGAATATATATACTAAACCCTCTTTCAGGTGATAACTAGCACATGTAAATCATATATTCGAATATCTAACAAAAAGTCTCATCATACTATATACTATAGCCTAAACATTTCAGTATAATTATTAGTAACGTCTCGTACATAATATATTCATCTCGAGCTTAGCTTTGCACTCCCGGCATGGCTATATCATACGGGTATTCTCGATTACCACAATTTGCAAATTAAGTCCTTCTTGACCCTGCCCCACCCATTAAATTGTGGTGCAAAATTTTTCTCAGTGCATCCTTCGTAACACTACCTAGCTTCACTGGCCATATATCGTATTAACTCTCAGCTTAAAGTGTTTCCTCTACTCGTTTAATAATTTAACATTTAAAACTGATGCACTATAATCTAACAATGTCTTGCTATTCCCAACGTTTATTACGATCCATGTGTGTAACCTCCTGTAGCGAAGTTCAAAAGAACTTTCCCCAATGTACAATCCCCTAGCATTGTCGGTCGTCAAAATCCGTGCATCCCAAGCACATAACCAAGATATCATAAATTTTATCTCCCAACACATAAATCAAGTCATCCATGCCCATGTATCTCAAGGCATCACATGATACTATGCTCTCACTATAACTAAGTTCTCAGCACTTAGACAACAATGAGTTAAAATCTCTCCACTCAACGGTAAACTCGATATACCCTGAATCACATTAATAAAATTACCTATGTAACGGGATCCAATATAACTAGACCTACCTGCTCTCTGAAGTCTATTTCATAAAAATATCCCTGCGATCTCAACCCTCTTTTAAGTGAGACATCATAAAAATACCCATCTTACCCCGAAACAGCGAACATAATAGGATTGCTGTAACTGCTCACCGTCGCTTAACAGTCCGTACTTAGGATAGAACCATACATCTAATATTACCTCTCAAAACGAGATAGCCTCATAAGATATATATGTATCCTCTCAGTGATCACACCCGCTCCCCTGTGGATGGATCTAAAGAGATCCCCTATACTCAACGGCGAATAACCACACATTATAGTCGTATTTACGATACCTCTACTAAACACGTTTCACATGCGAATCTATAATAACACCCTTCATTTTGGACAAATTTTCCCAATCCTCACTTGTTTATTTTCACCACGAGTCCATTTTCAACTTACGAACCCTTTTTTGATTCTCCGTATCCACCTCATTGGGTACGAAGTTTTCTAAACAAGTCGACTCGCCTTCATGTCCCACCACTGTCCGACCCTTCTGAAGTAGGACTAAAATTTCTTTTACCCCTCTATTTAAACAAATGATGAGGGGATTTTCGATTAAATCTCACACCAATTTCCTCGTTATCCATGGTATCTCTAGATAGTTGTGGTGACCGGCTCCCACCACTACTATGCCGCTCCTATGAGCCAAAATTTTACCTGAAATTTAATTTTGGGTGTCATTGCACTCCACCCTACTCAATTTCCTTTAGGTTATCTCTTTCCATTAACCCATTACACTCCCCCTCTTTCCCTAATCCTCATGGATGGCTCTTCAAAGGAGTTCCCCCGACTCCACCCCTTTACCGACTACATTGGTAAGTCTGAATATGCACCACCGCTTTCTACAAACGTGTTTAGGGAAACTAATGTAGCCTAGTGTTTATCCTAGCATTGTCTATTGTAAACAATAATTATGATAACTTCTATTGCGATAACTGTTTCCAGAACATTCCATGTCTTCTGCTGAGCCTCCCCTCCGGTAGTCCTTCTAACGACCCTCGTTGGTCGTCCCAAAGTTGTTCGGTGTATGAAGTTCATCTGAACTTTCATACAAAACGCATCAGCTATACTTAATCGTAGGAGAATGTAAATCGTATACGTGAAGGAATACAATAATCATATAATAAGGCTCTATAGAAAAGAACGCTACGCTAAAATGTAATAAGTCGTACAGATCCTATGGACTGTAGAACCTGATGCTCCGATTCCATCTGTGACACCCCACCTACTAAAATACTGGGTGGCCAGCCCATCATCAAAATAAAACGTTGGTCTCATAGGGATCATTCTTAGCATCACTATCGAAAATTTTGTAAAGTTACTATCCACCTACTAATTTAATTAGGTTGGTGCCAAATTTTATCTTTCATTAATTAACAACATGCGGATCATAAATAATAATAAAACCATCAACACAGCTAATAACTGAATCCCACACAGATGAATAACATAAATTAAGAAAATCGGATCAACTATCGATTCAACAATAAAATACACCAGTAACTGAAACAATAACCTGGATACAAAAAGTCTGATCAGTAAACTAAGTACAAAATCTGAGTGTGACATGCCCAAATGAGTATTGAAAAGTTCCTACACTAGGAGTAAATGAACAAAGCGTCTATAACAAAGTCCTGAAACTTCCACATGAGCTGTTGCTGCGCATTCCTGGATAGAATCCTCAAACTGGGCGCCCCTGTGACTGGACACCAAAAATATTTTGGAAAATATTTTAACACGAGTCAGAGACCAAGTAAAACATTTTGAAAATATTTAGCAAGAAGTTAAATTTAAATAGTTCAATATGCATGCACACTTTTCATATTTAAGCTAGTGTCGCACTCTCTTGAGACATAGCTAACTCCTCATCTAATGTGCACACTTAACGCTTGCCTTCTACCTTTCCTAGTTAAGCTACCCCACCTAACTATCCATAACAAGTCTCCTTCCACATACTAACTCATTATACCCACCCGTATTACCCATACAATATGTTACCGAATTTCCATGCCTTTTATCCCATTATAAATTTTTCAGGATATGCTTATTTCTCCCCATAATATAGTTATTTTTAATGTCACTTTCTTTCTCTTCTACTAAACTCCCACAGTAGAATAAAATCACACATATACATATATTATACTGATATATATATACACCAACAAAGCACCCCTAAGATGAGTTACAGTGCGAGTATACTATGTTATATTATCCTGGTACATCATCTACCAAACACACGTAGTAGAATAAATTATATATATATATAATACAGCATCCCTAGGCTGAGACCAGTGATGCATGCATACTCTGCTATCAAGTCCCAGTACATCACGCACTGTATAAAGGATTACAGATTCCGAATCACTCTGGAACCGTATCAATAGAAATCACACATATTGGAGGCAAGCATAGTTCACATACCCATGGGTCACGCATATACCTACGCTCCCATAGTCAGCTGACCTATCAACTTAAAAATAAGTCTTCACAGTCCTAAGTTCTTGAGGTACCAAATCTAAATCCCCTAAAAGGAACACAAGACAGGTTTGTCCTCTTCCTACAACCTCCCGTGATAGCAAGTATGGTAGGTATGTCATACACATGATAAATCATACAAATCAGTATAGGTATACACACAACCTATATCATATATTCCATACATAGCATATATATCTCCCAAATATCCTACGTATTATTTAATTTCAATTATACATCTCATCGTATATTCTCGAGTATGCCTCACTAGTCTAAGTGTGCCAATTATCCTTTAAAATATTTTAGTTTGTAATTCACTCAAATCCTACTGATCTAATTTATAGGTTCGTTCATCCCCCGAATTCATTACATTTCAAATTACAGCGATTAATCTAATCAACTTCCGATTAATTAATTTATTGAAGTAGTGTCGCCCAACTATAATACTCCGACTCACTCATATGGACCGTATCTCCACCATTTAAAATTTGGTACACAAAAATCCACTATTGAGGTTAACACCTCTCGTTAAATTCACTATTTGATAATTTCTTATATATGTTTATCTGTGCCTAACTCCCGTAGCACTTGATCGAGAAATATCAGAGTCAAAACCCCGACTATTAATTTAATTACTATCACCTCAATTATTTTTTATCCACGTGGTATTACTCAACCAAAATGCTCAGACTCCCTTTATTGGTCCATATATTAACCTTTTAGAATTCATTTCACCAAATTCGGTAAATAAGTTTAACACCCTTATTAAATTTAATAGTCCTTAATACCCATCCCATAAGAATCTAAGTATTAGGTTCCATTTAATTTCTATCAATTAAATTCCACCTTAAGATACCAACCCGTATGCTAAATTCATCCAAAATTCCCATTCGAATACGTTCATATATTTTTTACATATATTATCATGTATCGTTCATTATAAATACTTCTTCATCCCTATCTAATCCAAGGATAAAATAATGTTCCTTTATATTTTTCCAAAGTCCTTCACTCATCTACAGACATCTCCAAATAACCCAATTTTTTTTCTTCTTATAGATGTTGGTCTCGCGCCCTATCGTAGAAAAATCCTATCAAATCCAAAAAATATCAGAAAAATACGAGGTCGGTGCTCACGTGACCATGACAAAAATATCTACAATATCACATTTTATAACAACTTATGGGATCGATCGATCAACGAATTAGGTCAATCGATCGATCTACCAGATATCAGCTATCTTCCCCGACTTCTTTTTCCACCTTTTTTTAAACTTCGAAGCTTTCCAACTTCAATCCAAACCTCGATTACTTTATCTCCCATATTTATTTCATCTATAAACATGTTCAAACACTAATATATGACATTAATCCTCAGCGATTTTCATTAAAATTCTAGGGTTCATAAATTGGGTTTTTCTCAATACCCCTTAAATAACAATTCTTAATTCGATTCAATAATCCAAATTCAACAACAATTTCTACACGTTTTTTTATTCTAAATCGTATTCTAGATTCATATGATATTATTCTCATGTCAATTGAACATCAATTTCACCCTTAATGCTTAAATCCCCAATGAATATGGCTTACACCCACCATGATGTGAATCGCAATACCGTAATTTAAATGAAAGCAAGTTTAACTACTTGCCTGGTTAATTTCGTAGGGTGTGATTTCCTTTATTATAGACGAATGTTTGACGAAGAACACAATCATCTTCTTTTAGTTTGGCTCCTAAAAGATCCCCAATTTCTTCCATTAGTTTCCTCTGCATTTCTAGGGTTTCTCTCCTTTGAGTTATGGTTGCCCCGAGCTCCCTTAATTAGCTTTTATTGGGCTAATACCATTTTTAGACTAATGGGCTTAATTAAATGGCAGAAACACTCCCGTGTGGGCTCGGTTATGCCTAAAAATGCCCCGAGACCCAATTACTACCCCAGGTACTCTATTTTGACTATCTCAACCCTTTCGAACTCAACCATACACTCAAAATCATCATCCGAGTTACTTAACTAAAATCTCAAATTTCAACCTCAATTTACGACACATGTATTCTTAAAAGAAATAACCCAAATTAATTTGAATCTCAATTCTCCAAATAAATTGAATCTTCCAATTTAAATAAATTCTCCAAATAAATAGTTTCTCTAAATCATCAATTTGGTTCAAATTCTAATTCTCCAAATTAGATAAATTATTTATCCTAAAAAAATACGGGGTGTTACAGGGCTCTTCCTTTCATGGCTTTCTGTGTGACGTACCCAGTGTCAAATTCAGTTAGTAACATCAACCATCGGGCCATTTGGCAAGATAGGGCAGGTTTCTCGATCAAGTATTTGATAGGATCCATTCGAGACAAAATTTTGATGGGAAAGGCGAGCATTTAGTGCCATAATTTTTAGGTGACCCAGATAAGGGCGACACATGCTTTCTCTAAGGTAGTGTAGTCAACTTCGTACCCAATCAACTTATGAGTGGCATAGTAGATGGCTCTCTCTTTATGAGTTTCTTCAAGGTATTGGGATAACAAAGCCCCAGCTGCGGTGCCTCTTATGGTCAGGTATAGGAGCAGGGCTAGACATGAATAGTAGGAGTCGGGTTACGTATTTCTTGATTCAGTCAAAGGCTTCTTCGCATGATTCGTTCCAAACTTTGGTTGAATCCTTCCATAGAAGTTTGAATATGGGTTCACAGATAGAAGTGATCTGGCTAATGAATCGACTAATATACTACAATTTTCTTAGGAATCCCCGGACTTACTTCTCCATTCGGGGTGGTGGTATTTCACGTATGGCTTTAAGTTTGGCATGATTTGCTTCAATCCTCTTTTTACTAACCATAAATCCCAAGAGTTTTCCTTCGGTAACTCCAAAAACACATTTCTGTGGGTTAAGTCGCATCTGGTATTGCCGTAGTCGCTTGAAGAAATTTTAAAGAGTGGTAACATGACCTTGTCGATTTTAGACTTGATAAACATATCATCCACGTAGACCTCAACTTCTTTGTGTATCAGATCATGCAAGATAGTTGTGGTAACCCTTTGGTAGGTAGCCCCTACATTTTTATACGAAATGGAATAACGGTGTAACAAAAAGTTCCCCAAGGGGTGATGAATACAACTTTCTCTTGATGATCCAAATGCATATTGATCTGATTATATTTAGAAAAACCATTAACTAATGACTTGAGAGCGTGATTAGTCGTATTATCCACAATCATGTTGGTATTGGGTAGCAGGTAATCATCCTTTGGAGAGACTTTGTTCAAATCTCGGTAGTCAATGCACATGCGAACCTTCCCTTTCGATTTCATCACGGGTACGATGTTGGAAAACCATGTGGGATATTCAATGAGGATACCATAATTGGTATCACCAGATCAAAGTTATGAATAAGCTCACACCAGTACAACAGTGGTGAAAACACAACAATGCAACAATAGAAGGAGATGAGGCAAAGAAGAAGATAACACCAGATATAAGTGGTTCGACCGGGGCCTTCCACTGTGCAGTGTGAACGGTGGTCTTCACTATAATAAGGGGACTAATGACCTATAAATACAAAACTCAAGATTTTCTCTATTCACTATGTATTTGGACAAAGTTATACTAGGGTTGTGAATAATTGATCCTTCACCACTACACCAAAAATAGCAATTTGGCACACCTTGATATTAAAATCTGGCACAGTTTAAAACTGTGCCAAATTCTGGCACAGTTTAATGATAATTTGGCACACTTTTAAACAGTGCCAAAATTTAGCACTGTTTAAAAGTGTGCCAAAATTGAGTACACTTCCTTAAAATATAAAATACCCTACAAACAAAATTCACTTAAGTCATTTTACTCTCCCTCTGTCCCATCCCTCTCATTCCCAAACCTTCCCGCTCATCTCTCTCTCTCAAAATATAGTTTTACCTGTTGCTTAATGGTGAATTTGTCTCTCAAAAAATTTCCATTCGTGCCTGATTTTCTCTCCTACTTCGATATTCCTTCCTCCACCCCTATGAACCTTTAACACTCAACACACATTCTTTCCATGACCTAGGGCTTATTTTTTGCTCTCACAAATCTGCATTTAAGGTAGTAGATTATCCATCTTTTGTTTTAATTTTCCTTATTTTGTAATTTTTTTGAATCACAAATCTACTTATTTTCTATTCAGATATAGATTGGTCATTAATGAGAAACAAGTTGAAGAAGGGGAAATGCAACGGCCCAATTTTACATAGAAGAAACACTCAATAAACTCTTGGGTCAGTTGAAGAAGTCCCTCGAAGAAGTTTTTGATTCGTTGAAGAATCAAACTTGTGTCTACCGTACATCCTAATCAATTTGTCCATTGTCAAATTATATTGGTACTCGATTTAGGGGTTCACTATATACGCATATGTTTATTTAATTATTGTTTTTATGTATGTTTGCTTAAACTTGGGTCATATGAATGCACGTAGAGAATGATGATAAAAGTTAAAATAAAATGATAGGAAAAAGATGTTGATAGCAGACCAATGCTAATAATTACTAAAGCTTAAAGCTTCATTTAATAATAAATTAATTGTACTTATAATTGTAGGGCTGCATGAACTCTCATATGACGGCTAGAAAACTATATTCTATTTGGTCTATGTCTAAATGATTGATTGTCATGTGTTTGTCAAAATGTGCCTGTTAGGTATTGTTTCGATTTTACGCTTCAAATGGCATGATGTAATTGTTGCGACTTTAATTGGAAGAAAATATGAATGATGCATGTCACTTTTTTCGTAACCTAATAAAATTATTTTACTTTGTTATTGGTTATACAACCCATGATCACCCTTGAAATGCATATTATGTGTTTGTGTTTTCCTGTATGTGATACACTTCCTCTCTTACATCCAACCCTCTATAAAAACCCTAACTCCTTCATGGTTTTGGTCGCTGCTCCTCTAGATCTAAGGCTAAGAAACGGGCCAAGTTGTTTGGCATATACCTAAAAAAATGTTTGAAGCCATGGAAAATAAGAAGAAAGATCAGAAGTTGGATTTAACTATCTGTTAAGAAATTGAAACAGAGGTCTCAGTAATTAACTATGCTCTCTCTTTTCATAACGTGGGTTCCTTTTAATTTTTTCTTGTGAATAAAAAAAAACTATTTCATTATTTGTAAACAATGATTTCTTGTGAAACTTTTAACTATAAGATTTCTTATGAACTTTCATTATATGGATGATGGAACATTTTTGAAGCAATACATTGAGAGTGATTGTGTTGTGGATAGTGGGAAGGTGTATAAGGTTCAATTGCAGGAGGTTCCTAGGAAATTGGATGGTCGGGAGGGGGTTGTGAGGCCGAAGAAAACATAGTTTTGACTCGCATTAACCGGGAGGTTAGAATTTCTTATACACACTGTATCTTTTATATGATCAATTATTTTTGTCTTCCATACATGTAGTTTATTGTCCTATGCGAACTGATAAATTTAGGGATGAGCCCCTGCTGAAAATACTCGTGTACACTAAGAGAATCATACCTAATTCACTCCAAATTTAGCCAGAGAGTCATACCTAATTCACTCCAAATTTATGTATACTCCCTCAATCTCACTATTTAAAGTCAATTTTCTTTTACTCGAACGCTTATTTCAATATACTAGTTTTTCAGTTCAAAACTTATTTAAATTTCATGAGATATTTGTATATTAGTTAAACATGACTCTTAATTTTGGACATTTAAAAAAGATGGAAACTTCTTAAAGACTGTCAAGACTACATAAATACGAGTTGTTAATTTAGTGAAAGCTAGGTTTTTTCTCTTTGAAAGTTTCAGCAAAGGAAATTATTGAGACGGGTGCTTAGTGTTTAGCGGTGCTCACCTGGAAAATATGTATATTAAGACCGGTGCTTCTATTCGCAAATGCGTAATGTTGAAAAATATGTTAGTTTTTTGCTCAATCAACCTCTGAATGAATGTTATTGTTTGATCTTATTTGGTTCTTAATGCTAAATTTATGTTATTGAACTATATAATCTTGGGATTGAAAGAAAATAATATAAGATTATTGAACTATATAAGCTTATATAATGGGGTAGTGACGATTTAATGCTACTATAAGTATGAACATGTCATTTATACTTCATTGTTATTTTGGTGTGTTCTTGTGTGTGTTGTTTTGGGGGGGGGTCCTACTTCCCTGACCCATTGCATCACCGTTCCGACAAAGGAGGATTGCACACTACTGGCTTCAACCACTCCACTCTCTAATTTTAGTTTTTATTATTTATAGTTTATTATCTTTATATATGTAAGTATTTAGTGTTTCTGATCTTTTTGATTGCTTGGTCACAACCTTTGATATTCTCCTATAAAGCACGAGTGCAAATGAGGGTGTGGCAATTTGTCATGACAATTACTACATGAACATATTCTTTTATTACTTTCCAAGGATTTTGTATTTCAGCTGTTGTTCATTCTGTTTGTTTTAAACAACATTATATAATTTGTGATAACAATATTCAATTGTGATATTTTAGAGGGATTTTTAAGAATATTCACGATGTCATTGCAACCGAAATTGGTGAACAAAAGACACTAACACATGAGTGAGTGATTTCAATAATCTGACACATGAGTGCGGAAATTCAAGAACGTATTGATGTTGTAAGAGAAGTCGAGAATGAACTTCTTGAATTGCAACAAGCATTCTCATATATGGTAGTATTGGTGGATGCTCAAGGGTACATGCTTCAAGTGTCATAGATCATGTGCAGTTTGGGCATACTGATCTGCATAAGGCAAAGAGTATCATAGCAGTAAGCAGGTGAGTATTTTTCATTTTGTTTATTAACTTATGTCTCATACTTGTCTTTATTTACATTCTACCTGTTTTTAATTAGTACTTTTATATGTTTTATTTTTACTTCTATTTTTTGTACATTTTGTCTTTTATTCCTAATACTTTTTTTTTATTTAGATTAAGTTAGAAATCGCGATCTTTATGAATCTTAATCTTTACAGAATAAGTAGCGATGCATTTGTTTTCCTCAATTGATTCCAGGGGCACTCATACAATATCAGGTAATGTTAACTTCTTCCTAGATGTAGCAAGTTATTTCTTTAGTTACCTAATATTATGTATGCATTTATAATCTAATCATGTTTACTACTAATATGAACTGGTAGTTCTGTTTCTTATTGTTTACTCCTCACTCGCATGATTAGAAAAAAAGAAGGCAGTTCTGTACTTATAATTTTGAATTTTTAGCTGTTTCTTATGATATGTGACTACCAGCATAATTATTATGAAATACCCAAATTTCAGTAATAATTATGATTAATCATGAAGCACAACTGGCACAAGTTGGGGGATTTCATCAATTTTTGGTAGGTCTGATAATCGCTCAGTTACCAAAGAGAACTCGACAAATAAGCCATTTAGTGAACATATACAGAGTATGGAGCACGCATTCCCTATGATCCATTTAAGAGATGAGATCTTTGTTCCTGACTCATTGACTGATTTATCTATTGAACTTTATGTAGTTTGATTAAATTTTACTAACCATCATCTATTTGATTTTCATTAAAGCCCCCAACTGTCTTGAGGCCTGCAGGAACCCATTCAAATCAGGAGGCTATTGAAATTGCGATCACAAAGATGTTGTTGAGGTCATATTATGACATTGTTAGAAACAACATTGAGGATTATATACCTAAAGGAATTATTCATTTTCTGGTAATTTCTTTGTTTCTCTTTTCAAATTTTCCTTTGGTTTAAAAACAGACTTCACCTAAATTCCTTCATTAGGTACCTGGTATGTAGCGGGTCATTTATTTTTGCATATTATTATCATAGATTTAAAATAAAAGAGCACATGAATTAACATAAATTGAAAAGAGCACATGAGCATTCAAAAAATGTAACAGGTCGTTTACATGTAATGGAATTGCTTGAGTTTTGGTATTTCTACTTTAAATATGGTTGAAGTTGTGCATTTCATCATTATGTGTCTTGAAGGCGTTTGTAAATGGGTTGTAATAAAAATATTCAGGCATGGGTATCCGCTAGTATACATATATATAACAGCGACTGTTATATACATAACAACCCTGCTATATATATATATATATATATATATACTAGGGTGTACGCGTGCCGATGGAACGGTTGTAAAAACATTTCAAATATTTTGCAATAGTGATTACGTCTGAAAAAATAAGACACACACGATAACATTTAACAAATTGACTCGAAGCTATAATTTAATGTGTAGACCCTCGATAATTTCCCATCATATCATCACCAAATCAATAAAAATTGTTATTCAGTTACTCAATTCTTACAAACACAAAAAAATTGAAAGGAAGACGTTTATGTATTCACATATTTCCCCTCTAAAATCCAGTTCCACGAATGAAAAATCATTTCAATTGGTTTAAAAAAGTAACATTAGCATATAAGCTTGGTTTGATTTACTGGTTTAAAAAAAAGCATTTCAATTGAAGTGCAATGTTAAATGAAATATTAGAATAAAAATCCGTCAAAATGACTCATATTTTTGTTGTAATAAAATAATTTCGTTGCCTTTTATAGGAAGTGAAAATTTATTATATTATTTTCTCTAAACCTATGGGTAACTTTTGCAGAGAAACCTTGATAAATCTTATGCCTCGGATTTGTTTATTGGCATTTATGATATGAACAGTCATTTAATGACTCATTCCTCCATAAGAAACTATGACATAGGAGAATAGGCCTACAAATTTACATTGTTAGAAATCTTAAGGAATCTTTGTCTTTTTAGACTAATCAAGTATGCGGACGTACTACCAAACAATTATGACACCAGTTCAGGTTGAATATCAAGTACCGTTCTATTTAATAACAACAATGGCTACTTTTCTTCATTGTTGCATAAATACTTTAGAGTTTACATATTGTATACCACAATGTAATTTACATATTAAATATAGTAAAATTATGTATGTTATTTTTGTGTATTACATATTGTATACAACAATGGCTATTTTTTAAACAATTTTTATGTATGCTATTTTTGTAAAATGGTTTTTTGTAACTTTTTTTTTAATTTAATCTTATAAATAAGTGATTTTTTAAAAATAAAAAAAGGACTTTTGAGAGAATATGTTTATCACTTTTTATGGTAAAACAGTTTTTAATAACTTCTTATTAATTTTATTTAATAAATAAAAAATAGTTTTTATGAAACATTTTTTTAACGTTTTATTAAATATTTCATAAAAATTTGTTTGAAGATGCCCCATGCAAGGCAAACGTGAAGAAAGCATAAGTTTGAGTTAGTTGCATCTACTGAAATTTTTATCCCATTAGAAGGTCCCATAATTCTGTTATTTTAGAAAAAATGTATCAACTTGCCAAATGGAGTGATTTGGTGAAAATTCATTTTATACACAAAAAGACATAATTAGGTTATTTGTGGTAATTGATTTTATCTTGTTATTAAGAATGTTATTTTAGTGTCACCTTCACATGAGCTCTTCAAGTAGCATTCATGCATAGTAGG
Organism: Sambucus nigra; assembly: GCA_949130495.1. Lineage (NCBI taxonomy): Eukaryota > Viridiplantae > Streptophyta > Magnoliopsida > Dipsacales > Adoxaceae > Sambucus > Sambucus nigra. Next base: position 416,932,554 of record OX422207.1, read on the forward strand.
TTTGAGTCACATTGATTGGTACATTTCTATTAATCTCATAAACCAAACAACCTAAGAAATTAAAAAAAGGAAAAAAAATGCTGACATGCTACGCATGAGTGAGACAATTATCAACAAAACAAAATTAAAAAATGAACCTTAAAGTTCTACCCCATGAGCTTAACTAAAACCCAACCTCATAAGCAAAACTAAAAATGCAGGAAACTACAAAGTCGAGTGGTCTTGGCATAATATACTAAAAAACAAACAAACAAACGCACACAGACAGTAATAACATTTAAAAAGATTCCAACTAAAAAATTGTTACCCCTAAATCTAGTTTAACATCAATAAGCACACGACATTCATTCTAATTTCTATCACGCAATATGATTTCTACTCAAATATCTAATAACATCTACTAACATGTTTGAGAAAACAACACCCAACTCACAAACAGTAATAACAAAGCAAACACGGAACATGCGTGCCATTGCAGCCACTAAAAACCTCAAACAAAGATTCAATACCAAAGAATAAAAATGTTTTAAAAAGCTGACTTGAACCCAAAAACACAAAAACGACCATGTTCCCAAACAACTATAAAAATTAAAAACTCAAAACCCTGCATAGAATGGACCTTTTGAGAAGATATTCTTGAATGGAGGTGGTTACCAAACAACAAACGTATCTAAGAAATGCAAATGATCTTTAATGATTCGAAAAAAAAAATATCTGGAAAAAAACAATATCTAAAAAAGACATTCTAGAACTAAAAAAAATATATCAATATTTGAAAACCAATCAGTCTTGAACCAATCTTTAAAACTCTATGCCAAAGAAAAATAATTTTACAACTCTATGATAACGGTTCTTTTTAATGGATCTGTAACACAAAACCTCAAGATCCAAAATAAAGAAAAATGGCCTCTCAAAACTTTAAGAAAAAGGACCTCTCAAAACCTTATGATAACTCTTTGATAACTGTTCTAAAACTCTATGCCAAAAAAAAATCGTGTTAAAACATTGTGATAAAGAAAAATGAGCTCTGAAGTTTTCTATTCTCTAACTCATAGCAACCTTCATCTTCAAAATCGAATCTGCAACACAAAACTGAATAAAAATCTAATGTCACACATTATGAAAACATCAAACACTCTGATATAAGATCTTATTAACCTTACATTGCATTGCCTATCTAATGTCACACGCTTTAAAAACCCTCTGATATAAAATATTCTTAAACCTTTAAAATTGTATAAACTTTGATTTACAGTCTCATCTTCTCCTTGAATGGAAACTATATTCAGTCTTTAGATCTAAGATAGACAAAATTAAAAAAGATCAGAGATAGAGAGAGGTACAAACCTTGAGTCATTAAATTTGATAAAGAGAAAACAGAACTGCCCCGATCTAGAGTTAAACCCACACTCGTCTTTCGTTGCAGTTGGTTGGATCATGATGTGAGGAGATCAAGAGAGATAGATGGTTGAGGAGAGTAAGAGAGATAGTTGTATCTTCAAGAGAGAGAAGGACATGATATATTAAAACCCTATTTGGAGTTTCTAGATGTCGGTCTCAAAAATAAAAGAGTAAAAGTTGTTTTACCGAAACATACATGCCCTCCTTCAAATCCGTTGGAACATACTTCTTAGCACGACCATGGTGTTGCATCGCAATTTGAGAGAGAGAGAGAGAGATGATATAAAATGAGTGTAAAATCCACTTCTGAATACTTCTTGAGCCACGAACATTAACCCACTCACAGCTATCAAATCGGATGAAAGAGATTATGAAATTAAATTACTATATTATCCCAAAAAGTGACTCTCTTCCATGGCAGAATATGAAACCATTAGATTCAATTTGGTAAGATTTAATCTCAGCCATCAATTGATAAAGACCAAACTCTTCAAATTTAATCTCAACTGTCAGTTGGGGAGACCAAAAAGGCTCTAATATATATATATATATATATATATATATATATATATATATATATATATATATATATATAACAACATGTAATAGAAGTAATCAGTTACAATGACGAGTTCGCGAGATCATTTGAGCCCAAGGCAGTATGTGGTGAACCTGGTCTTCCTTAGTCAATGGAAAGTTTCCTGTAATTGTGCGAATATTTGATATTCTCATTAGTCCAATAGCGAATTTAAGGACTCTTTTTGATAATTGAGACGATTAAAGAAAAATTAGATGAGGAGTTGGATGTTAATCAAAATTTGTGTTATCGTTTACTTTGCACAGGTCAAAAGTATGCTTGATTCTTGAGCTTGGGAGCTGATTCTGTCCAAAGAGATGATGATTCTGAATCTGACAACGAGGTGAAGCATCAAAACTAGTTTTATTTCTCTTTTAACATAAGATCAAACACAAACTTTTAATTTCATACATTACATTATGAGTATTTTTTTACTTAAGGGTCTCACTAAGGGTCAAAATTAGACTTTGTTACCTATTTAATACAGTTTTTGTCATCGAATATAAAATACTCCCCAATGAAGGTTTAGCATAGAAATACCAATTTGTAATGATAATTGAGACAATTAAAGAAAAATTAGATCACGAGTTCAGATGTTAATCAAAATTTGTGTTATCATTTACTTTGCACATGTTAAAAGTGTGCTTGATTCTTGAGCTTGGGACCTGATTCTGTCCAAAGACACGATGTTTCTAAATCTGACAGCGAGGTGAAGCATCAAAACTAGTTTTATTTCTTGTTGAGCATAAGATCAAACACAAACTTTTAATTTAATACATTACATTATGAGTATTTTTTTACTTAAGGGTCTCGCTAAGGGTCAAAATTAGACTTTGGTACCTCTTTAATACATTTTTTGTCATCAAATATAAAATATTCCCCAATGAATGTTTTGCATAGAAATACCAAAGTCTAAATGACAATTATGGCAACGAGATAACCAAGTAAAAATCACCCTTACATTTTAGACATATAATGATTTTTAACTCATTTCAGGTAAGTCAATCAGAAGACGAGCAATACATAGTCGCACAAACTATGAACCTTATGATATGGACCTTTTGTATGCCGATGGTATTAATTCTTCCAATTGGATTGGTTTCATGTAACTTTAATTTCCTAAGTCGGTGCACGATATCTTTATGGACGCTGTTGATCAAAATGATCCACTACTGAGGTAAGTCCCAATTTTTGGTGCATTTGTAGCCACATGTTCAATGGATACCTCTCACTTTAAGACTGGATTTAGTAAACATCTTAATCCCCATCACTAAACAATTTATCATTTTTGGATTTTGAAATTAGACACTTAGTGTATCAAGCTTGTTGGAACTAAAATTTTCCACTACAAAGAAATGGTATGCAATTCACATTTATCTCAACATGAAACTTTGGAATTAGTTCTGTAAAATGCTTACTTGTTACTTTCTTTATTTCACCAATATTTTATGCATATTTTTAGTCTTTTTTAGGCTCAAATTATTAATTACTCTTTTTATGCTTGTTTGTTTTATAGGTTGGAACTCATTGGAAGTTCGATGGTTGTGCATGTAGAGGCAAACCAGTGTTGCTTGATAAATGAGGAGTTAAACATGTTAGTGATGCTTGAAGACAAGATCGAGGAATTTGAGATGAATTGAGATGATTTCATATGTATTCACATGAATTCAGATAAAATTCAAATTTCCTATTATATTGAGATGAATTTCATATGTATTGACATGAATTTGCTATTATTGGAATTTGAGCCAATAATTTTAGTGGCCTTATTGTATGTGTATTAGTGTTGTTGTGGACTATTTGTATTGTTGTTGTACTATTTTTGCCATGTTGGTTTTATATTATTATTGAATTTTTTATTCTAAAACAGGTACAAAAATAGTGGAAATATTGTTGATTTTTTTGGGTAACATTATGTATAAAAAAAATTCTTTGATTTAAAGATTTGGCACAGTTCAAAATCATGTCAAAAGTGTATCAAATTTTGGCACAGTTTTGAACTGTGCCAAAAGTGTACAAAAATGTACTCAATCTGGCACAGTTATAAAGTGTGCTGAAATTATCTAATTCTGGAACGATTTTAAAGTGTGCCAGAAGTGTTCCTGTTTGGTCAAATCTGGCACACTTTTAAATCGTGCCAGAAAAAAATGGCTATTTTAGAACACCTGGCCATTTTGGAACACCTGATTCTGGTACAGTTCAAAACTGTGCCAGATTTGATCTGGCAAAGCTTTAAACCGTGCCAGATTGCTGCTTTTGGTGTAGTGTACAATGATGTAGAAGACAAGTAATTATAGTGCCTTGGGGGTGTAGTGTACCCCCAAGCATGCAAAATGCATGCATAGAATGTTCCTAGCTGTCACATGTAGGTCATGTTGATGAAATATTCCCTCACATGTGGGGGAGATTTGGCCATAACAGTTTCTCCCACGCGTTCACGCATCCCACGAGCATTGTCCTACGCTTGTTCTATCCCACACGCTCTGTTAGGTGTCGTCGTCGACTGAGTAGCCCAAGACGAGGCCGAGTTGATGGGTCGACCCCTAGTCAAACCATTATTTGTGCTGACCGGCTGACTTGGGTTGGCCCCCGTCACCTGATAGGTGGGGGACAAGGACAAGATTACACTTGCTACAAGGTTGCTAATGTTAAACCATGTTGGTTGAACTCATTAGACGAGGCCGAGTCACCATGCCCAAGGCCGAGGTAACTTAAGACGAGTTCGTAACCGAGCTGTAATTCCTTGCTTTGAACGACCTGACATTATATGGTTGAGGCAGAGGTGGATCCAGGTCTGGACGAGGGTACACGAGGGCATATCATATAATCACTCGGAAGAAGCCTACTTTCAACTATTTGACCACTTCTTCCTTAACCTTGAGTGACCATTCAGAGTGGAGCTTTCACAGTTTTTATTTGACCGGTTTGCATTTTGAGAGAGTTGGGATCTCATGATGAACGATCTTAGCTTCAATGTCACTCATATCATCGTAGGACCATGCGAAGACATCCAAACATTCCTTCAAGTTGAACGCGCTCTTGATCGCCAAGGGTAGACCCTATCCTAATCTCGCACATTTGGATACTAGAATCGAGATAAATAACAACAGTTTCATCTTCATTAACTTGAACGCAGTTATGCTATTTGTTATTAACCTTATTAAGATCAGTTAAGAATTGTTCATTTGCAAAATCATCATCATCAAGAGTTTGATTATAATCAAGACAATTAATATAAGGCACAACAAGATACTCAAAATCTTCATTTATTTCATTATTAGAAAAATTAGCATTGAGAACCTCATCAAAGGAGGTTTCGATTACATCAGAATAGGGTAAACAACAAAGGAAATGGGATAAACATCTAGGTTGGGTTACATTTCAGCAGGTGGAATCGACACAACATTCCATTTGAGGAAAGGTACATCAGCATCTTTGATAAAGCAAAATGGATCCGATGATGTAGCGCTTAAGTGGACCGTGCAGAGTGTCAGCCCCAGTGTCTGCAAGTTGAATGAATCCTGAAAGTCACTTTCGTCAGAATCCACGGTAGCAAATATAGTCTTCTCAATAAGTGGTCGCACATGATGCTGGGAACTTTCAACCCATGGGTAGCTGTCTTGGAAAAAGATCTCCATTCCTTACTTCATCTTCTTGTCCACATGATCATACAACGGTTCAGGAAATCCATAAACGGGGAAATATTCACCCTCTCTAATGAATCTTTCGTTCAAGGAATCCCCTGAGATAGTCTCGGCACTTTCTAGCCTTCTCTTCAACTGAGGTTAGTGGAGCATTGTGAGTTTCTCTGTTAATGGTTGGTAACTCAGGGCATAAGGAGGAAATGTCTTCTTCAACACTATGGGTTCTAGTATTCCCTGTTAATGTCTTCCCAGCCCCAAGTTCAGGCATGAAGTGCATGTTTTTGAACTTCTGAATCACATCGATGCTGCCATGAGGGTGTGTTCTGGATAGACTCTATCTTTAAAATCATCCCCTACCAAGAGTGAAAGTGGTTCAACTCAAAAACCTAACAGAAGCATAGCATTCGCCTCATATTTTATCTCTAGTACCGAATTGCTAGTGCTTGCATTTTCAGTGTTATCATCATCGCCCAAGATGGTGATAACCTTCCCATTTGCGAACAACTTCAATTTATGATATAGGGAAGAAGACACACCCTTGATCCTATGGATCCATGGTCATTCGAGCAGCAAATTGAAATAAGCGGGGATGTCGATGGCTTGGAATTTAGTAACGGGATTTATAGGGCCAGACCCTATCGTAAGATTAATGGATCCCATCACTTCTCGATTCGTACTACCATAAGCGTGCACCGTAACAGAGGTCAGAGAAAGGTCACTCACTTTCAGTCCCAAGCAATTAAAGGTTCTGAAATGGTAAATATCAAGAGCTGGTCCATTATCGATAAGCGAAAGTGGGACGGTCTTTCCCAAGACTTCGACAGAAATATTAAAAGCATAGTTGTGATTTGAACCCAACTTAAGTATTTCTTCTTCAAATAAGGATAGCATTCTAGTAGAGGTTAGGGATACGACTAGATTCACTACTTCTTATGGCGTGGTGGAAGCAGGGATTATGGTCCCGGCGAGTAGTTTGATCCAGGAATTCCGATGCAGTTGGGAAGAAATAAAGAGTCCTCACAGAGAGATGTCAGGTTGGATTTTCTTCAACTGATCGAGGATCTTGTTCTCCTCGAGGGTCAATTTTGGCATAGGAAGTTTCTAAACACGTTTTCCTTTGTCGATCGCTGATGGTTGCGAGTTTGAAACTTGGTAATACCTCACTTATCTAGTCATATGGCTTACAAAAGAGGGGGAAAATAAAAACTCCATTTCCTCATCTATCTCGGGTTGTTCATCCACCTTGTTAATTTCTCCTAGCATCTCCTTAAATGATATCATTACACATATGCTGACTATTGAGCTAGTCTTGTCTGGGCTTTGCTCTTCATCTGAACTATCGAATTTGTCCCCCCATCCGATAGCAATAACATCATATTTCCATAAGAAGTTAATACACTCCACAACCTCAACAACCTCTTTGTATAGATCCCCCCACTCAACGGGGAGATGTAGAAGTAAAGGGACTAGAAACCCATGTAGATTCAAAGAATTAAGTAGCTTTGACATACTGTAAATTTCACCGGTCTATCAGAATAAGTCGGCTATGATCTGGATGACATCGTTTAAGATGACTTCATCGATAGGTACCACCCAATTATCTTACTCTCAAGCCCATTTTTGAGCTTCTAAGAACAGTGTACTGATCTCTAACAGTCAATGGTCCCTTTTAAGGCAATTTCAGCCTGAACTCAAGTAGATGGTCTAATATTGCTAATACTTTCATATCTTTCCCTTCAAAACGGATGTGAATAGTAATGCATGCTCTAGTAAGGAGTGAGAGGGCCTGATCAGCAAAATAGGTAGGATACAGGAGAAAATATGGGCAAACTTGGAGGGGTTTAGGGGAATATATGTGTATGATGGGTGATTTACTGGGTACGATCTGGGTATATGGATCAACTTATGGGTCTTCTTCTAGGAATATGGCATTTGTATGATTTGGGAGTGGATTGTGGGTAGTGTTTGACTTAGGATTGGTTGGTGGGGTAATGATACCCAGGTCCATCAAACCTTGGATTACATTTCTTAGGTGGAAACAACGATCAATGCTGTGGCTCACACTTTGGTGAAAATTGCAATGGGCATCTTGTTTGAAATTTTTAGGAAGTGGGTTTGGTAATGGATGAGGGTTCAATGGATTGATAATATTTTGGCTAAAAAGGCTTGGTAAACTTTAGAAAGGGAAGTGTGAAGCTCGGTATATTCCTTTCTGAATAGGTTAGGGAGACTTTCTAGTTCCCATGAAGTGTTAAGTTGAGAGATGTTATTGATGGTTGAAACTATGGTATTAGCAGACTTCTCATACTTTCTGGGAGTGAACTATCCAGATACTATCTTCGACTCAACTTCTTTCTTAGCGATATTTTCTCTAACCTTTACTCCTACTTCTCGAAGGTCTCAAAAATAGGGGTAGTACTGTCCTACCATTATTGCTCGGACATGGGGTAAGAAGTTTTTCCTCATAATATTGACTTACTCTTCTTCAAAAGGCCGGTTGGTCATGGTGGATGCTTTCTCTCTCCACCATGATATGAAGTTATTGACCGATTCCTTGGGATTCCATTTGAGAAGTTCTAAATCGTGGCGAGTAACATCCAATTCTTCGTTATACTTATACTATGACATGAATTCATGGGCAACATCTTCCCAACTATGAACCCTGGACTCCTCGAGAGATAAGAACCAGCAAAGTGCGTTGTCCTTCAAAGTATGCTGGAATATTTGGGCCATTATTTCCTCAGAGACACCTAAGAGAGTCATGGCTCGATGGTAAGTTCAGAGATGAACAATTAGGGGTCCATTATCCTTAAACTTCTCAAATTTAGGCATCTTGAACTTTTTTAGCAGCCTTTCTTTAGGATAAGGAGACATATGGGTGTAATCCATGTAGTTCTTGAATATTCGAACTTGGTTAGACTTCTTGGTCAACTTCTTAATGTTCTCCTTGACTTTGTTCAATTCTTATTCCTTCGGATCAACGGTCATGGGTAGTTTAGCCCCCTACTGGATAAGATTCGGCATAGGGAGCTGAGCTGGCGGTGGCCCATTAGTAGGAGGGGTACATGTAGCTTGTTGATATTCCTCGGGTACCCAAATAGGCTCAGCTGCAAGCGAACCCATAGCATGATGGAAGAGGACACCGAGATCTTCGAGAATAGGGACCCAATTTTGTTACATCTCATGAACCTCAGTTTGAAGGTTGTCAATCTTAGTAGTGAGTTGGTCTAGAACCGTCGTCAAATCAGGCTGAACATTTGGTACTTGGTCTGCATTCTCCATGGAAAGCGAATGAAGGTGAATTTCAGACTCGGAGGAAGTAGTGAGGGAACTGATGGAGCCTCAGGTCGGTTCGAAGGAAGATAGAAGCCAATAGGGAGCCATGCCAAAGGTCGGGTATGCGATCGACCTGAGAAGGAGAAAGATTCAACTTTTTTTTTTAAAACGAAGGGGCAAAATTTTATTGGAAAGGGAGGAAAATATTTTTCACATTTTTTGAAAAAAAGGAGGACAAAATGTTTTGGAGTAAAAAGGAGGAGAAATATTTATGGTAAAAGGAGGAAACAATGCTTTGGGTATTTTGATAAAAGAGGAAAAAATATTTTTGACACTTTTGGCAAAGAAATAGGAAAAATGGGGAAAGGGTCTCAACATGATTATTATTATTATTATTATTATTATTATTATTATTATTATTATTATTATTATTATTATTATTATTATTATTATTATTATTATTATTATTATTATTATTATTATTATTATTATTATTATTATTATTATTATTATTATTATTATTATCATGTTCTCACTTGTATTAGGTTTACCTAAATGCCAAAAAAAATGTCGAATGGGACCTGAGCCTAGGAAAATTGGGTTTGAAAAATATGTAAAACATGGTTGTGAAATTGCGCGAAAATTTGGGCAGCATGTCGACCCGTTATTTCTGCAAAGTTTCGGATAGTATCCGACAAACTAAATATGAGTGACCTAAGTTGGACACCTATACGAGGTTATGCAATTGTCGGGTTAATTGGAAGGGTTCCTCCTGGCATGACTTGCACGATATATGTCTTACTTTTGAGGGAAATCGGTACGTGTTGACAAGCCATTTGATATACCTAAGGGTACATGAATTGCCACACTGTATACCTCGTGGGGATAGTACGTGTGAGGGCGAATTTGATATACTAGATGTACGTGAACGAGCTCCCTATTACACACCTCCCGTTATGACTTCGATTAAGTGGTACAATGCAGGGGGAATCGTTTGATATACGTCGAAGGTACTTGGTCAATGGAAGGCGAGAGTCATATCGCTTAGGATAACCGGGACCTTACGAACTAGCACCCATCACGAAGTGCCCCCTAGACAAAATTTGGTCAATAGACATGCTCTTTGGTGTTGTAGTGTGCAAAATGCAAGATTCTTGATTGGCATATTATGGAGAGGGTATTTTATTTATCATGATCGGTACTATACTAATAGGGAAGAATGTATAAGTATAAAAAGTAAATTTAATATGGAGCATGAAGATTATACTAAGCATGGATATGTGAGAGTGAGTGATGTGTGAATATCTATAAGTGAGTGCGTGGTAGTGTGATAAGTGTGAGTGAGCATGGATATATACAAGTGTGATAAGTGGAGGTGTGTGTTAGTGACACCTAAGCATGGATATTCTAAATGGTGTGGGCAATATGTCGATATAAGTTTTCCTACGTGGAAGTAGTGTGAAGTGTAGATGGATAGTACCTATAAGTGGGTGAGTGAGTAGTGATATAAGCATGAGGTATATATCTGCAAGAAATAATAAAGGAGAAAAAAAGTGAATATACAAGTAGGTCCATTCGCACACAAAGAGAAAATAATAACACCCATGCAAATAGAGTCTATCCCTCTTATGAAAATATTCCCCGACAGAGTCGCCACTGTGGCCATCCCTATCTCTCCCTTTCCCGGTGGCGGGGAAAAGAGGAGTGAAGGTCTCGCGCCCTCTTCCCCTATGAGTGATTCAATCGTCGTCGGTGTGGGGTGATCTAAAAAGATGAAGTCGCCAGCCTATTTTGCACAAAATATGTAAAAAAACATGTCACCACCTCGAGAGAGGGGAATAAAAGACAAACTAATGCATACGAAACCAATAGTTCAAAGGTTCGGGGGCTAAGTTATTAAATGGGAATGTGTTAGGTGTAACACCCCGCTTAATTAAATACCAAGTGATCAATCCCATACCAATTTAAAACAGAATTTACAGTTGCATCATTTTTAGCATCACTGTTAAAAACATAGTTACCTAATACTTAATTAAACAGGTGTTAAAAACTTTACAATTTTTATTCAATTAAAAATTCCACTTAAAACATAAACCATTTATCACAATCCATTCACACAATGAATAATAATTGAGTAATATCAAAACTGGGTTAAATGCAACCAGATTAAAACACTTCACTTTAAATGTCTCAATACAATAAACTCCAATAAAACCAAATGTATCAAAAACTGACATAATACATTAATTGACTAGGATAGGATGGAAATAGTTAAATTCTCTTGGGAGACATGCCCTAAATGAAAGATCATTTAGAGAGTATGAATCAATTAATATGAAAACGTCTAAGCAAAGTCCAAAACTCCATAACATCCATAGCTCGACAAAAATCTTAATCCTCTATGGCTGGCGTCCCTGCAGCTGGACACCTAATATAGGAGATACATGAGAGAAGAGAATATATAAGAAAATGGGTCAGAGCCCGATGTACAAATAGTTTAGAAAACATTGAGTGAATAAATGCTATATTCAGTAATTATTATATATATGTTAGATTATTCGACTCTCTCTTGAGATCCACACCTCTCATCTAGTGTGCACACTTAACGTATCTTAAAACAATACAAGTTATTATTCCCATGCTAACTGTTTCATATTAGTTCCATTTAATCATAGCCCATATCTTTCCCACATATTTCTCTCGCAATATATATATATATATATATATAATTTCTTTTTAACATAGATAAGCCCTTTTTCCAATTCAATATAATTAAGTATTCACTTAATTCATTTCAAATTTCATTATCTTTCATGTCTACTTGATTCACATAGTAGATAATAACCCATGTACATATACATTTTCACACTATAATATATATACACTAATATGGAGCCCTTAGGCTCAGTTGCGACGCAAGATGTAAAACATATCACAAGTATATATATACATTCACTCTTATTATATATATACACTACTGCACCTCGAGACTCAGTTGCGGTGCATGCATACTCTACTATCATGTCCGGGTACATATCATCACTGTACAAAGGACTACTGGTTCGGTATATCCTTCGTGCCACAAATATCAAAATACACATATTGGAGGTGAACATAGTCCTAATCCTTTGGGCAACTCACATACCTATGCACCCAAATGACCGTTCAATACCATTGTTTTCACACAAGGCAATCCAATTTCAGTCCTATGTTTTGAGGCACAAGTCAAAAATCCCCCATAAGACTCATCAGGATATGGTTGTCCTTTACGCACAGACCTCCCGTCGATAGCAAGTAGGCTAGGTATGTCATACACATAAATCAATAGTCAATAGGTATACACATCAACCGATATAAAATTTGGTAGGTACACGACCAATATCTAATTAGGATTTCATCCTATCCCAGGTACCCGTCGTATTTCGCGAATACCACCCGTACTTGTTAATCATGATTATCAACGTATATTTATTATGTAGTTATCACTCACATAATCCCAAGTACCCGTATATATGTATATCACCAACATTAACTCGTACATGGTCATGACGATTATTCATATATACGGGTACATAATAGTAATACGATTAAGAGATGAATAATTTTTATGTACATGGTCACCAAAATAGTAATACGATTAATTTTATACATGGTCACCAAAATTATATAGATATCTCTCACATAATTTTTATTCCTTAATTTCATATAATTTCTCAACATTAACCCAAGTCTCTCACTCTTTGTTAATGTACCAAAATTATTCAGAACCTACTGTGGGCTAAAAATACAATTCTCCAAACTGTTCTCGGCTAAAATAGAAATTCTGGAATCTTGTTCAAAAAAGATGGCATCTCGTTCGAACAACATCATGCTTCATTCAAACGAGATCAGTGTCATTCCAGTTCGTCTTCAACCTCAATTTTATGCATTTTTCTTCAAGTTCTTACACCCAAACCCTTCTGGATTATATTTTACCCCAAAACCAGATTTGCTAACAGTGTTCTAACATGTTCAAGGGTGATTTTCACATAAGAATAACATCAAATTCATATGTTTATAAGGTATTACCATCAAACCCATTAAATCCTTAAAATTCCAATTTCTCTAAATCCTCCATTTTTATACCTCTTAAAAACCCAAAATCTAGAATTATCATTTCATAATTAAATCATCAAATTTCCATATTCAACATAAGTAGAATTCATCTACATGCAACAATTATCATCATTTTCATATCTCTAGTAAACAAATAAATCCTCTACATGTAAAACATATCCATTTTCATGTTCATAGTCTCTACATGTATATCCATTTTCATGTTCGTAGTCTCTACATGTATAAATCTCCAACTACATGAATTTGCCTATCCATTAAATTTTATTTATCAATCATTTTAAATCCCAAATTCATAAGTTCATCAATCCAAAAAGAAATCAAATTCTAACATGGATAATATAAGCACCAAAATAAAGCAAGAAGTACATTAGCCTTATGTGTAGGTCTGAACCTTTGGTGAAGACAAGTGTTTGGAACTTCCTCTTCCATTTTTTGGCGACAATCCGGTGGTGGTTGAATATGTAGAGATGGTGGTTATTCCCTTAGTTTTCCCTAGGTGACTCTTTCTTTCCAATCAACTCTTCCTCTCCTCTAGATAACCTTTCATTTTCTCTCTAAGTCTTTTCACTCTCTCTCAAAAGACCTCATTTTTTTCTTAGATGAAATGAACCTTACATACAATCTAAACTCACATATATAATAAGTCTCCAAGGTGAGCTAAAAGACAAAAAACGTAGGTACTATTCATCTCCCAACCAAAATGACTAAAATGCTCTTTAGGGTGTCCTTTCATCTTCCAATTGACTCGAGACCCAAATCAAACCCCCGGATAGACTTTTTTGCCTATTTAGACCCTTCTGAACTCAACGACGCACTCAAAATTATCATTCGAATGACTTAAAAATAAATCTCATTTTATTTCCCAACTTTTAATCCAACGACTCATAAGCGCATACTGACTTAATTTCCATTATTGTCGTATTTGTAGCTCCCGACAATAATTAATATATTCACATATTACTTTTATATCACTAAGTAATATTCAAAATCATATATTACTTTAATCTCTAGTAATAATCAATCTGGATTAATCCCAATTAATATTTCCCATAATTAATTCCAATTAATCCCATTAATTTGATCCATTAACTTATAATTTATCTCATATAAAAGGTCATTAAAATTACGGGGTATTATATTGTTCCCCCCTTATAATGAAATTTCATCCTAAAATTTAAAAAATAAAGCATACCTGGTAAAAAAAACTCTGGGTATCTTTCGCGCATCTCATCCTCACGCACCGAAGTAGACTCCGCAAAATTATGGTGATCCTACTGGACACGCACCAATGGAACTACTTTTGATCTCAACCGTCTCTCACTATGGTCCAAGATCTCTACCAGTCTCTCCCTATAAGAATTGTCCAACTGCAAATCAATCTCCTCTAATTCAACATGATGTGAGCTAACTCAAATTGGTGATATCGCCTCAGCGAAGAAATATGGAACATATCATGTATCCTATGCAAGTACTCCGACAACCCCAATCTATAAGCAATCGGTCCAACTCGCTCAATTATAAAAAATGGTCCTACATATCTGGGCTCTAATTTCCCTTTATTTCCGAATTGCATAATACCCTTTATAGGAGATTCCCATAATAATATCTAGTCCCTCCTCACAAAACTCTCGGAAGGACTGCTTCGCATCGGCGTAGCTTTTTTGTCTATCCTGGGCTACCCGAATAGGAATCCGAATCATTTCAATCCTGGCAGACATGTCCTGAATTACCTCTGGTCCAAGCATCTTGTTATCCCCCACCTCTAACCAACACATAGGAGAACAACAAGGCCTACTTATATTGCCTCTAATAGAACCATACCGATGGTGAACTGATAGGAGTTATTATACATAAACTCCACTAGTGGAAGGTACTGCTCTCAACCTCCCACAAAGTGCAGGATACACATACGTAATATATCTTCTAAAATTTGATTTGTACGTTCTGTCTGCCCATCTGTCTGTAGGTGATAGGCTGTACTCAAACGCACCTTGGTACCCATGACCTCGTGAAAAATTTCCCAAAATTGAGATACAAAATCTTATCCTGATCGGACATATTATTAAGTGGTACCCAACGTAACCTCACTATCTCGGCTATAGTAACCTGAGCGTACTATGTTGTAGCGTAATTAATCCAAAGTGGCAAAAAGGGACCTACCTTAGTCAACCGGTCTACAACCACCCATATAGAATCGTGACTTCTCTGCGTAGTAGGTAGTCCTATGATGGAGTCCGTGGAAATGTTTTTCCATTTCCACATCGGGATCTCTAATGTCTAAATAAACCATGATGGCTTCTAATGACTCCACATTCACTAACTGACAAGTGTCATCCATAGAGATGAACTCAATAATGTATATTTTCATCCCGTTCTACTATTCAATAATCACCTCCCGCCTACTCATCAGGCCCTAGGTGTCACATCATGCCCAAACCAAACTTTATTCCCACTTCTTCCTAAAAATATTTATCAAAGGTGGGTCTCAAGGATCTCATCCTGATTCATAATAATATTGGGCGGTATACTAGCCCGTCTGTCCATTCCGTCTCTGAAATCGTCGGCTTGGTACTAAAGTTCGGGTTGATCTTCTAGAATCAACCTATTCCTATCAGAGTGGTGCACCCGGAGATAATTTCACCATATAACATCTCAGATTAAGTGGTATTCTATACTCCCCGTCTTCCCTCGGGGTATACCAAAAGTCTCTCCTTGTGCACTTTTTATCACAACATACACTTCTCGGCCCTTTTTTACCTTAAAGGTAACGACATTCTATTTATGCGCATTCCACTCTCAATATTCAACTGAGTAGGACTTCATTCCACTATCCCAAAATATTTTATTTATTGACTTCGCACTGTATTTCAACCCACCTATGGTATATTATTCTCATCGCACACGTAAACATGGATTATCATCTTTTTCACACGTCGGTCAATCCATCCTACCATTCCAACTTTGTTTATAACTACCTCACATGCATATGTTGCATACATTCATTCTCACGTCCTTCTATCTCGGACGACATGAAATCAAACTCATTAGGTTGCCCATACACCCTCCAATCGAGGCATCACTTCACAAATGCTAACCGACTCCACTAACCTCAAGTCGTACACTGAAGGGATTTTCTCCACTCATAAAATGAGGAACCACAAAAGTTCTAGCTATTTCCCTATCGCTCTCTTAACTCTCGACAGTATCTGGGTTTCATGCATGGGATGTCTTGCAAGAGAAATCCAAATAAGGAACCCCCTGATACACTACTACCTAACATTGTCGGTCCTCGAGATTTGTAGACTCAAGGTACATAACCTAGACACTCAAAATCCTGATCCACAGACATATAAATATAAATCTCAACACCCATGTCTCTAAAGGAGTGATATAACAATGCGCTCTACCTATCACCAAGTCCTGAGCACTAAATATAAAAATAACCTAAGCCTTTATGCTCGATAATGAACCCAAATACTCCGAATCATATCAGTACAGGCCCTACGCACCAAAATCAAATATCTTGAGATGACTAAAATATTAGAAGTCTCTATCATTACTCAATATCACATAAATGCGAGTTCAACCCTCTAAGCATCGCCAAAACGACACATCCTGTCCTGGAATAACAACCATGATAGCCTTGCGGTAATAACCCACTATCATTATTAACAATCAATAACCACATCCAGGATGATATAGTACTCGTATAACACATCAGTAAAATGAGTAATCTCAATAAAAAGATACTTACTATCTACACCCATTCCCTTGTGAATGAGACCAAATATTAATCCTCTTAAACAATGGAAAATACAAATACCCATAATGGTATCGATATAGCCACTAAACTCGTCTCACACGTGAATCTAGTGCTAAATAAAATACCGTAACTCGCTCATGTCACATAAAGCATACCTCATTCTCCTGAGGATAACCCATATCTCCTTCCTTGCCAATTGCTTGACGGCTTAAAAGGTTCCCGGATATAACACGCTTGTTCGAACTGAACCAAAACTATATTAATCATTTCCCCTTATAGGTATCAGACACTTTTCCCTTTTGCTTACTTTGGGAAAAATTCAATGCATGTGGTCTTACTCTCCATAGATAATAACTTTTCATATAATTCTCTATTCTAGGCCATATAGACCATATATTAGGGTTGTCCTTCTCTCGGACCCTAGTAGCTTCAACTCCGATGTCCACCGTCATTGTTCCTTTGGTTTGGGTGTCCCTCAGGAACATACTGCTAGCTTCAACAACCCTGACTGAATTTACCATCACTTGGTAAGAATTCAACTAATGAGTCTCCACCCGAGGAACTTCACTAACACCGTTACATTCAGTCTTATTACTGGGTTGGATCCTTTAACTCTTTGATCCCTTAACATATAAGCATTTATATCTTCATTGTCAAAATACGACATTGTCATCATCAGCATTAAGCGTCCAAACTGAAATTCCCTTAAGCTTTGGTGACTCCTCTTGTGAGTCCATCCCCAATCAAGGGATCTTTTCTTTATTGTACCTACCCGTTCGTGTATAAAGTTCAAAATGTCATTCACATCACCTTATGAACAACAAAGGAAGGAACTTATGGTAAGACCGTACTTAAGATCCTGACATTGGCATAATATTTTACCTTTCAAACATGATGATTAACTATCACTATTACAGCACTGCTCCTGCGAGCCAAGAAATTTTTTTACCCCAATTTTCACTTGAGGTATTCAACACTCTGTTATATGCCAAAGCCTCTGAATATTCTTCATCCATTGGCTAACACACAAAATCTCTACATTATAACATTTCTACGGATGGTCTACTTCAAAAACCCGTCTGACTCATTTCCAATCCAGCTATGCTGGTGAGTCTGGAACGGTAAAAACGTTAATTGTGATTGTGCTTGGGAAACTACAGCTCCCAAACGTCCTCTTTATTATCCTCATCTTGAATAACAATTACGGTGGGTTCTACCTCAATCACCATTTCAAAAATCTTCTAAGTCTTCGGCTGAGTCCTCCTCCTGCTATCCTTCTAACGACTCTAGCAGGAGAACGTAAGTCACAACACAAGGAGGAATACAATAATCCCTATTATAAGGCTCTATTTTAAAAAGCGTTACGTTAAAACGTAATAAGCCGGACATATTTTAAAAGACTCTAGATACTGATTCTATGATACAACCTATAACACCCTGCTTAATTAAATACCGAACGATCAGTCACATACCAAATTTAAAATAGAATATACAGTTGGATCATTCTTAGCATTACTGTCAAAAACATAGTCGCCGAATACTTAATTGAAGAGGTGTTAAAAACTTTCCAATTTTTATTTAATTAAAAATTCCACTTAAAACATAAACCATTTAATACAATCCATTCACACAATGAATAACAATTGAGTAATATAAAAACTGGATTAAATGCAAATGGATTAACACTCTCCAGTTTAAATGTCAATATGTAATAAACTTCAATAAAACCAAATGTATAAAAAACTAACGTAATATATTAATTGACTGGGATAGAATGGAAATACTTAAATCCTCTTAGGCGACATGCCCTAAATGAAAGATCAACTATAGAGTATGAAGCAATTAATATGAAAACGTCTAAGCAAATTCCAAAACTCCATAGCATCCATAGCACGACAAAAATCTTAATCATCTATGGTTGTCATCGTTGTGGCTGGACACCTGATTAGGAGATACAAGAGATAAGAGAATATACTAGAAAACGGTTCTGAGCCTGATGTAAAAATAGTTTAGAAAATAGCAAGTGAATAAATGTTATATTCACCAATTATTATATACATGTTAGATTATCGGACTCTCTCTTGAGATCCTCACCTCTTATCTAGTGTGCACACCTAATGTACCTTAAAACCATACTAGTTACTATTCCCATGCAAACTATTTCATATTATAGCCAACTAATCATAGCCCATATCTTTCCCACGTATTTCTCTCGCAATACAAGTAATACATAAATATATCCAATTTTTCTTTAACATGTATAAGCCCCTTTTCCAATTCAATATAATTAACTATTCACTTACTTAATTCATTTCAGATTTCATTATCTTTCTTATCTACTTACTTCACATCATAGATAATAACCCATGTATATATACATTTTCACACTATAATATATAGACACAAATATGGCACCCTTAGGCTTAGCTGCGACGCAAGATATAAAACATATCACAAGTATATATATACATTCACTCTTATTATATATTTACATTACTGCACCCTGAGACTCAGTTGCAGTGCATGTATACTCTGCTATCATGTCCGGGTACATCTCGTCACTGTACAAAGGACTATTGGTTCAGTGTACCCCTCGAACCATAAATATCAAAATATACATATTGGAGGTGAACATAGTCCTAAGCCTTTGGGCTATGCACATACCTACGCGCCCAAATAACCATTCAATGCCATTGTTTTCACACATAGCAATCCAACCTAAGTCCTATGTTCTAAGGCACAAGTAAAAAATCCCCCATAAGGCTCATCAAGATATGAATGTCCTCTATGAGCAAACCTCCCATCGATAGAAAGTAGGCTAGGTATGTCATACACATAAATCAACAATCAATAGGTATACACATAAGCCTATATAAAATTTGGTAGGTACACGACCAATATCATATTAGGATTTCATCCTACCCCAAGCACCCGTCTTATTACTTGAATGCCACCCGTACTTGTTAATCACGATTATCATCGTATATTTATTATGTAGTTATCACTCATATAATCCCAAGTACCCGTATATATGTATATCACCAATACTAACCCGTACTTGGTCATGAAGATTATTCATCTCTTAAACGTATTACTATTACGTAGATATCTCTCACGTAATTTTTATTCCTCAATGTCATATAATTTTCCAACATTAACCCAAGTCCCTCACTCCTTGTTAATGTACTAAAATCATTCAGAACCTACCGTGGGCTAAAAATACAATTCTCCAAACTGTTTTGGATTAAAAAAAATTCTAGAATCTTGTCAGAAACCCAAAAATCTCGTTCAAACGAGATGGCATCTCATTCGAACGACTTCATATCTCATTCGAATGAGATCAACTTCATTGTAGTTCATCTTCAACCTCGGTTTTCTGCGTTTTTCTTGAAGTTCTTACACCCAAACCCATCTGGATTATATTCTACCCAAAACCCAAATTTGCTAATAGTGTTTTACATTGTTCAAGGGTGATTTTCACATAAGAATAACATCAAATTCGTATGTTCATAAGGGTATTATCATCAAACCTATTAAATCCTTAAAATTCCAATTTCTCTAAATCCTCCATTTTTATACCTCTTAAAAACCCAGAATCTAGAATTATCATTTCATAAGTAAATCATCAAATTTCCATATTCAACATGAGTAGAATTCATCTACATGCAATACCTAACTTCATTTTCATATCTTCACTAAACAAATAAATCCTCTACATGTAAAACCTATCCATTTTCATGTCCATAGTCTCTACATGTATATCCAATTTCATGCTCATAGTCTCTACATGTTTATATCTCCAACTACATGAATTTTCCTATCCATTAAACTTGATTTATCAATAATTTTAAATCCCAAATTCATAATTTCATCAATCCAAAAAGAAATCCTATTCTAACATGGATAATAAGGACCAAAATAAAGCAAGATTTACACTGGCCTTATGTGTAGGTATGAACTTTTGATGAAGACAAGTGTTTAGCACATCCTCTTCCTTTTTTTGGTGGCAATCTGATGGTGGTGGAAGGTGTAGAGATGGTGGTTGTCCCCTTAGTTTTCCCTAGGTGACTCTTCCTTTCCAAGCAAATCTTCCTCTCCTCTAGATAACCTTTCACTTTTTCTCTAAGTCTTTTCACTCTCTCTCAAAATACCTCACTTGTGTTTAGATGAAATGAACCTTACATACAATCTAAGCTCACATATATAATATGTCTCCAAGGTTAGCTGAAAGACAAAAAACGTAGGTACTATTCATCTCCTAAGAAAAATGACTAAAATGCCCCTTTGGGGTGTCCTTTCATCTTCCAATTGACCCGAGACCCAAATCAAACCCCTCAGGTAGACTTTTATGCCTATTTCAATCCTTTCGGACTCAACGGCGCATCGAAATGATCATCCGAATGACTTAAAAATAAATCTCATTTTATTTCCCAACGTTTAGTCCCGATACGACTCATAAGTGCATCCCGACACGACTCATAAGTGCGTCCCGACTTAATTTCCATTATTATCGTATTTGTAGCTCCCGACAATAATTATTATATTCACATATTACTTCTATATCACTAAGTAATATTCAAAATCGTGTATTACTCTAATCTCTAGTAATAATCAATCTGGAATAATCCCAATTAATTTTTCACATAATTAATTCCAATTAATCCCATTAATTTTTAATTTATCTCATATTAAAAGTTATTAAAATTACGGGGTATTACCTTAGACACCCATCTTGCCCTTTTGGTCCCTCATGGTCTTATGTTACTGTTTTCCATAATTTCTCCGTGAAGTGTGTGCGTGTATTTATAAATGGATATCGGAATCGCTCAACTCATACCATGGAAAAGATAAAGTGGGGTCATCCATAGGAATGTTCCCAAAATAATATTTAAAAAATACGATGTATGCGTTTATCAGGATATCGATCGTTATGATGAAATGATAATATATGTTGGATAATATGCCAATAAGGATCATAAATATGATATATATATAAAATAATGTATAGATGTTTGGACTTGAGTTATTGTAAAATTGGAAAATTGGACTCAAGTTTTGAATTTTAAATCGAAATGCCTACGTTGCCTATATAGGTATCAAAGTTCACGTAGATTCGAACGAGAATTTATTATATGTATGTGTGTGTAGAAAATGTATTTTAGTTTTGAGAAATTATGGTGGATATTCCATTGGAATTTATAGGTTTCTTTATTTTTTTTTTTAGAAAATAAAGTATGTGCAATATAACTAATAAAGGGTGAGATATTACTGTGTATTAATTAAAGCTAGATTAAGAATTTATGTAACTAATGCAAAAGTAAGAAATTTAAAAAGAGAGAACGATTTTGGACCTTCTGTAGAGAATTGACGCTTGATCTTGATCATTGATGAACTAACTTGAATGTTGAGATGAATTTTGGATGAGAGAGAATGATATTTTGCTAAATTGGGTATGAAAATGATGGGAATGAAATATGGAAAAGAATTTCACACAAGGAAACTTCGTTGATCGCAAGAGAATGTTGTTGAGATCACTGATATTAATGGATCTGAGGTGTGTTTTTGGAGTGAGGTCATGCCCTCTATTTATAGGGTAAGGGGTTATCGATCTCCATGTCCTTAGCCCTCCCAATCAGCAGGTAGCCCTAAACACACTGCCGATAGGTTGGGAAATGGACCTGCCAATAGGCAATCTCGTGCAGATTTTTTTGGAAGAATGACCGTAGAACGTAATCTGTTGATCCAAATAGCGTAGGGCGTACCATTATAAAGATAATTCAAAGACCTTAAATATTCCTTTGGTACACTCCTAGGTCTGGGAGTTGACTTTGGTTTAAACGGGGCTCGATAGTGCTCGTCGATCCTTTGGACAAGAGATCATTGGACAAAAAGGGATCATTCGTTCAAACCGTAAGTCAGAATTGTCCAAAGGGTGGACCATCGGAAAGCTTATGCAATGTAACTATACATTCCAAAGAGCTACACTTGGTTCGAATTATTTACTTTGGTCAATCGGGGACCAAAAGCATCTAGTGAACTTCTGAAGTAAAATGGGTCATTTTTCTGTACTGTAAGGCTGATTCGCACATGGGGTGAACTGTTGGAAAGGGTATTTAGTACCCTTCGAAGATGCATTCAGTCTCATTCGAGCTGAAGAGTTAGTCTTGGTCAAACGGGGCTCGAGAGCGCCCGATGGCCTTCAGATCAAGTTTTGGGGGGAAACGGATTGTTCGTGCAAACGGTTATGCCATTTTGCGTACGGGATGAACCATTGGAAAGTTTATTCAGTGCCTTTCAAAGATTCGAAGAGATTTTTCTTTGACGATGAAGTTGATCGGGGTCAAATTGGAGCCTGGGAGCGCCCGATGGCCTCTAGATCATTTTTTGATGGTAAAATGGTTCATTCGTCCAAAAGGTTGTGTCGTTTTGTGCGTGGGGTAGATCTTTGGAAAGGGTATTCAGTTCCCTTTAAATATTTAAAAAACTTTTGAACTCACGATCGAGTTGACTAAAGTTAAACGGGGCCCAGGATATGCCCCATGGCCTTTAGATCAGTACTAGGAGTATGACCTAGGGTTTGTAGTGAAATGGGGAGGTTCTTGGGAAATAAGGAGAGACTTAGGGTGTCCTAAAATGTTGTGTCTACATCAGATAGGTGGTTGGACACCTTTTAAGAACAAAACTTTTGCTAAAACTTAAAATGTTGTGGTCTCTCTCGAGCCTCCATCATTAAAAACTTGAATAATATTTTCTCTCACCTCTCTTAAACCCTAATTATTATGAATAATGATTAAAACCCCTTCCCACATCTATATATATATATAAGGTGGGTTTGGGATAAATCGAATTTCCTGAGTGTATGGGCCTGACTACTTAGGTACTTAAACTACACCTGGACCCAAGAAAAATAATTAAATTAACTCCAAATAAATACTCAAAAATCCTAAATTACATTTACCGTAATTTTTTTCCTTTATTTATTTAATAATAATTAATTTTACTAAATAATTAAGATTTCACCCTAATTTAATCATCTCAAATATTAGTCATATATAATGAGATCTTATTTTCAAAGTCAACAATAACACATGTAATGCCCCAACCCGAATTTATGG
This sequence comes from Sambucus nigra, assembly GCA_949130495.1. NCBI lineage: Eukaryota > Viridiplantae > Streptophyta > Magnoliopsida > Dipsacales > Adoxaceae > Sambucus > Sambucus nigra. The sequence goes on from OX422207.1 coordinate 416,956,446, forward strand.
GTTACTCGTGACTCAACTCGGTCCGAACCGATCGTTATGTGTGAAGTGCAATAGAACAACCTATATAATGTCGTTAATGCAGTTTTAGTTTAGTTACCATTTCACTTGTTAGTATGGGATTCCAGTTTCAAGATGAACTATGTGAGGGACCCATAGGGAGCACCCTGAAGTCCAAGTAAACAGAGCTACTAACATAAACATAAGTAAAATATACTTACCTGTATAACGCCATCAAAATACGGAATCGCTCCCAATATTTCGTAGAAAACTGGGGATGTGAGCTTATGCCAGTGGGATTAATACAAAGCAGTATAATAAACAGTAGAAAGGAATACTCACATGCCACAATCACATGTATGCAAAAATATGTATATATCTAGATACATATGCCTTTGATAAATACACATGCCAATGTATTAATCGTTTTACTTTTGAAAAATTTACTATCCAGATTAATTTATTCTAATCTAGTAAAGACTTACTTTATTCATACTTAACATTTGTCACTTTATTTAATACACCCAGTTCAACACTTGAAACCATTACGTTTGATTTATCCAAACCCATTACTTTACCGAAATTTAATGGTTTCATTCATTTTTATCCACTTTAATATTTTCATTGAAAATTACCATTTCAACACACGCATTCAACGTGTTAGAAAATGCTTATTTAATTTTTGAAAATAAATTTTACAACACAATCTTGTGCTAAATATGGGTTTAACCATTTAGGTTTCTTAACCACCCAATTACCCACTTTTTTTTATCCTTTTCCTTATCTTATGGACATTAGTAGATTTACGCATTAACTTGTCCATTTCACCTTTACTGAAACATTTACTATATTTATTCAAGTTAGGTTGTATTAACACATTTTACCATACAACCCATTTCTTGACATTTTCCATATTTCCCTCATCTTTTCTCGGAATCTTCCTATACCACATACCTTCACAGGCTCCACACCACCAGTTATGCTCACCATAGGCTCTGGCCAGTGATTTAAAGATTTTCACCTAAAGGCTTCGGTCCCTTCTTGCTTTATCCCAGTGTAATTCGAGTTCCTTTTTAATTGGTTTTAATATTTTATAAATGTCCACATTATTACACTTATCCATTTTACCCAGATGAAGTCAAAACCCGGGACTTTACCGCCCCAACCTATATTACACTTAAAAAAAATTACCATTTCACATACTTTACACTTTGACCTTGATTTTATTCCAAAAATCATATTCATTTAGGACCACTTTGTGTAACACTCTTTCCAATATTTTTATTTCATAAAATTATTCCACTTTAAGTAAAATTACAATTTTACCCATTTTTTTCCCAAGCCACATTTTACTCCATTTTCAAAAGTTTTAATTTCACCATAAAACACTCTTACGGTATTCACACCAACTTCTTAAGTGTTTTAACCCTTTAACACCTTTTTACACTTGGGGAACTCTTTTACTTGATTAGAAACACTTTCACACCTTTAATCCCCATTTAATCCCATAGGTGTTAATATTTCACAAAGTTACACCCACTAATCATTTCTTGTTTACCCATTAACACTGAATTGATACTTTAATCAACATTTCCCAAGTACACATTTCTTTACTTCTTCATTTAAGAAATAATTTCACACTTAGGACTACTTTTATAATAAAGATCATAAAGTTACCATTTCTTTTATTTAACATGTTGTCTTTTAGCTTCATACACATTATGCCTTTTAGTCCCAGTTATACATATTTGAAGACTAAAATTCTAACTTTTATTTTTTCTTTTTTAATCCTAAAAAAACTTTTTAAACTTGTTTATACATTTTATGTCAAAATACTACAAGTTTATGTACATGATAAGATTGATTTTAAACCCAAAATCATACTACATGGTTTAAACATATTTATCAATATGGAAAATTATTATACTTGAAAAAAAAACATTTTTAAGGCATAAAGACATTATTATTTCTTCAATCCTCAACAAATGTCTATTTTTTTCATAAAACCTTCATTATTTGCAATAACTTTTAAATATTTTCACCCCACCAATTTCTATGCAACAAAATCAATTCATATACCGACATTTTATTTCATAAAATGTTTAACACCAATTTTTCTAGAAATGCTCATTTAAATATTCCAAAACCTTGAAAAAATTACTTATTCTTTAATTTCATCAAAACATCATTTTCCAACAAATTACATAAATCAATTCATTTACCAACATTTTATTTCATAAAATGTTTAACACTAATTTTTCTAGAAATGCTCATTTCAATATTCCAAAACCTTGAAAATTTTACTTATTCTTTAATTTCATCAAAACATCATTTTCCAACAAATTACATTATTTGCAAACATTTCCATTCATAAAATATTTTTCATTAAAATTACTAGAAAATACAAGATTTTTATAAAACATCAACTTTCATTATTTCAAAACCTTTAAATAATTATCCATTCTTTCATTCAAAAAAATAACATTTTTCCTACATATTTATTCCATAAAAACATTTATTGTCTTCTACACAACAACCATACTATTTAACTAATTACACCCTACTCAAATAGCCTAAATACAAGACTACAGTGAAAAAATAATATTTTTGCACTAATAGTAAGGTTACCCACCTCTAATGTCTCTAATGGTGGCGTTGGTGTAGGAGGAGCAACCCCCACCTTCAAAGGTGGCCTCAAAGGGTTACCAAATGCTTCCTCCTAAGCTCCAATGCAAGACCCACTTCATCTTCTCCAAGAAAACCCTCAATTATAACTCCCAAATTTCGTAGATCTTCCTTTCCCATGGTGAAAATGAGTGTTTTTGGTTAAAATGTGGAGAAATACATCTTGAAAGTGGTGGTTTTGTGGTGGTCTAAGGTGGAGGAGTGATGGTTTGGTGGTGGATGGTGGTGGAAGAACACCCACATCTTCCATTTCTCTCTCACTCTCTCACTCTCTTCTTCCATCTTCTCCCAACCATAATAAACCCAAATAACCCCCAAAAAATAATTATAAAACATCCCTTAATCCCCCAAACCCCATTTTACCCTTGCAGAACTGATATGGGCTCGATAACACACCAAATTAACACTCCAAATTATGATAGCGCACAGGGGTAATCTGATCTAAAAACTTTACCAAGACCGTTCGAATGACTTAACATAGGTAGTTCAAACGACTCAAGCAACGTCATTCGAAATGTGCTTCTAACCACCCTTCTAACGACCTACTGCTATAAATCGGTAGCATGTCGTTAGAAGACTTGCTTCTAATGACCCTTCTAACGACCTTGAACATAGTCTTTCGAACGACATCCCTTGTCGTTTGAATGATCCGCTTTCTTTTCTTTTCATTTTCTACAACTTTTCACCCATAATTCCTTTATATTTATAATTAAATCTTCCTTAATTATCATTAATATAAATTTGAATATAATTCAATTAAATCACCGAGATGAAATATTATATACATCCCTCCTTGGGAATTTCGTCTCCGAAATTCTTGTTCCATAAACCCTCAAACTCATGCGGTCCACCAATTTCCATACTAATCCCTAGAAATCATCCAAGACAATTCATCTAGTTCCTTAGAACTAAGGTCACCAAATGTTTAACATGTAACATGCCCTAATGCTCATTGTTTTGTCAATTATGACACTATATAATCGGCTCCGATTCTTCATTCGCCTTAAGACCAAGTCCAAATCATACCTAGAACTACCCATGCTAATATCTACGGCAGACCAGTGCCATTACAAGTAGATCCTTTTCTAGCAACCAACTGTCACCCAAAGCATCTCATGATGCGATCATCCGTCGTATATATTACAAAAAATACGATCTATAACGTAGGACCGTACATCCTGTTCCATAATTTTTTCCATGTTATCCTAACTATACAACTTGCATGAATTTGGTGGTGCCTATACCACATCATTCTCTCTCTCTCCAGGGAGGAATAAATCCAGAAATCATTATTATACGCTCGATTTACACCTTTTGCTGCATCACTCTGATGAACCTGACTCTACCTTATGTGTCTCATCCTTGAGTAATCACTTGAGTCTAATTCTAATCCATTCACCATGGCACATCAACATCATGTGCTAAGTTTTCCCTCAATTTTCAACACCATACTGTATCCTTAAATCATTATCTTGCTCTTCACAACTCGAGCCATTGACTGCCAAGCCGGCAAGTCGAGAGTCTACTAATCCAAAGGGAGAAGCGCAACCACCCATATGCAAAAATATTATGCAATAGTGAGAATACCTCAGATGAGCACACCCAGTCACCGATTTGCATTGACCAAACCTGGTCCATCGCACTCTTCCAGGCTCAACCACGTTGTACCATAACATGGAACCAATCTGAGTCACCATGTAGGTGAGAATACCGATTCTCGATTATCGAAATAGAAAGGGACACACTTGAGTCAGAGGGACGAGCAACTGCCCAAGGAACTTAGCCCATAGGCTACCGATTCTGACTTATGGAAACAAACCCATACTGTATACTAGAAGTAATACCACTCATTCTCAAAACTTTCACCGAGTACTATTTCTAGCCATATACCTTGGACTGAATCACTAGTCGTGACGACTTGAATCCCAACCATTCACTCTCATAACACGAATCCGATCAAAGTTTATAAATTAGTAGTCCTTGAGGAAGTCAATTCCCTACTTCCCTCCTGGGGAGAAAGGCCCTACTTTTCACACCCTTGGTTTAAACGAATCATTATGATTGGCGAACACCTCATGCGCTGTCTATATCGACCTCGTCCAAAAATAAGTGACGGCGATCTAATCCCACATCCTGCAGGCATTACTTAGTCAATTGAAACACTCACCTAACTATGTCCTTTGGTCACACTAGGTTATCACCAAACTCATCGTCGGTTTTCACGTACATAAAATTCACACGGAATATTCGGGACAATCGCTCCCATCGTCATTGGCACCCTAAGGGTAATTAAGATCACATTGGGTTACATCTCTAACCGGTACCAACTTAGCAATATGTGCCAATAACTAATCCTTGCATTGATAGGGCTGCTCTAGCATATAATTTCGACTCCCCGACATAACGATCAAGTTTTGATGCTATCCCACCTTAATCGCCATTTGCAAATCTCTCTATGGAGTCATCACTCTAAGCATCAAATACATTTCCTCGTATGTCTCAAAATCGAATATCACCACACCCATAATAGTAATTCCATAATATCCGAACATCACTCGTAAAAGGATACAACGATCATCCTGTCTTAGGGATTACACCACCTATATGTGTTGATTGGAAAACCATGCCCGACATGTACACTATGCGACTATTAATCTAGGATCATTACCAAACCTTCAATACTATCATTACTAGAATTCTATTGTCGCTTCTTACTATAATTAATTGGTCTCCTAAGAACACCAAACACATTTCATGTGAAAGCCCCAAATTTGATGAGATTTCATCGTCTACATATTTATCGTCTTAGGTACCCTCTTCAAACCTTTCGATACCCACATCGATATTACTAGGTGCTCACAAGACACTGGTACACGTGCTTCAAGACATAATGCACCTTAATCGTTAAACATCTCAAGACATCATAAAATTCTATATTTATCCTCAATAATGCCACACATAAATTGTTTCCCATGGGCACTTCAACGTGCCTATAAACTATTGACACACTAGGATTTCCTCTCACCTTGCCCCTACCTTGGCGGCCAAATGAGTTTCCACTTAGATACTAATCTCACCCATCTTCCAAACGGATGTGACTATAAGTTACGTTCAAACTATAATTAGTGCTAATATGAATCATGGAAGGATGCAGAATGCTACCTGCAATTTATAAACCTCAAGGTCTGCCTGACCCAATCCTCAAATGAATGTTCAACTATGTCAACTAAATTGCCTTGCTATCTTAATATCACACCATGTTCCAATCCACGAGTTAACATAACTATGTGGATCTTGGTAGGATATGGATGTCGAGTATTGCCTATAAACACCAAGGCCCTCACCATGGACGCCACACGAGATCCTATTCCTAAATATCATACCCAAGTAACGTCCAACCTAAGCTATGAATCAATGGAGTAATACGTTTCAATAAAAAATCAATACTTGTGAACGTTATTCAACTATATAGTCTCCATACGTGAAATACACAACTTTCACTACTAGGTCGTAGTGAAGACTACCCATTATCGCCACTACAAGGCTACTCTAACCACCAAATTCATCTCAAGACACCTTTTGCACAAATTTATGGTGTTGCCACTATTAGCCTGCGCAACTTCATGTGTTCACCGAAATACTATCAATTACAATATCACCCCAAGGATCAAATTTGCCTAAATACATCACCAACGTTAACTACCCTTAAGCGTTGTACCTAAAGGTTATATACATATCCTTTAATCACAAATGATTAGTATCTAGTCGACACACCCTAACCATCAACCCCTACTATTGACTATATGCAACTCGTGCCACTTTTTCATTGGGCGTCATATCATTCTATTGACATCTCAATTGATTCAATGTCATCGAATTTTAATGAAAGCAACTCACACTAAAAACTACGGTGTCAGCACTATAGGCTTGAATGGACACCCATAAATTACTACCATTCTAATCAGAAATGAGAAAGCAATTAATAACCATCAATATAATCATGTCCCTCTTGGCATTAATCTAACTTGTCATGCTGACTTCTTAGACTTTACCGTTGAGGACATGAACTAAACCATCACCAAACTAGCATAATTGGCCTGAACCACAACAACGTTGAAAGATCCACTACCGAACTCACCACATCACACATGAAAGCAACCGTGAACCTAGAGCTCTAATACCATTTGTAATGCCCCGACCCGAATTTATGGGTTACTCGTGAGTTAAATCAGTCCAAACCAAGCGTTGGTGTGAAGTGAAATAGAACAACCTATATAATGTTGCTCATCCAGTTTTAGTTTAGTGTCATTTCACTTGTTAGCATGCGATTCCAGTTTCAAGATGAACTATATGAGGGACCCATGGAGAGCACCCCGAAGTCCAAATAAACAGAGCTACTAACATAAACATAAATAAAATATACTTACCTGTATAGCGCCCTCAAAATATAAAATCTTTCCCAACCTGTCGTAACAAACTGGGGATGTGATCTTATTCCCAGTGGGATTTATACAAGAAGTATAGAAACGAACGGTATAACGTAATACTCACACACTACAATCACATGCACGCAAAAATATGTACATATCTACATACGTATACCTTTGATAAATACACATGCCAATGTATTAACCGTTTTACTTTCGAAAAATCTTACGTATCCAAATTAATTTACCTTAATCTATTAGAGACTTCCTTTATTCATACTTAGCATTTCTCACTTTATTTAACACACCCGATTCAACACTTGAAACCATTACGCTTGATTTATCCAAACCCCTTCATTTATCGAAATTTAATGCTTTCATTCATTTTTATACACTTTAGTTTTTTCATTGAAAATCACCATTTCAATACACACATTCACCGTGTTAGAAAATACTTATTTAATCTTTGAAAATCATTTTTACAACACATTCTTGTGCTAAATATGGGTTTTACCATTTAGGTTGCTTAACCACCCAATTACCCACTTTTTTTTTATCCTTTTTCCTTATCTTATGGACATTAGTAGATTTACGTATTAACTTCTCCATTTCACCTTCAGTGGAACATTTATTACATTCACTCAAGTTAGGTTGCATTAAGATATTTTACCACACAACCCATTTCTTGACATGTTGCATATTTCTCTTATCTTTTCTCGAAATCTTCCTATCCCGCATACTTCTACGGGCTCCACACTACAGGCTATGCTCACCATATGCTTTGGCCAGTGATTTAGAGATTTTCAACCTTCTTACTTTATCCCGGTGTCATTCGAGTTCCTTTTCAATGGGTTTTAATATTTTATAAATGTCTACGTTATTATACTTATCCTTTTTACTCGACTGAAGTCAAATCCCAGGATTTTATCACCCCAATTTGTGTTACACTTTGAAATTTTACCATTTCATGTGTTGTAAACTTTAACCTAGATTTTATTCTAAAAAATATATTAATTTAGGACCACTTTGTGTAACACCATTTCCAACAATTTTATTTCATAAAAACGTTCCACTTTAAGTAAAATTACCATTTTACCCTTTTTTCCAAAGTCACCTTTTACTCCATTTTCAAAAGTGTTAATTTCACCCCAAAACACTATTAAGGTATTCACACCAACTTCTTAAGTGTTTTAACCCTTTAACACCTTTTTACACTTGGAAAAATATTTACTTGATTGGAAAAACTTTCACACCTTTAATCCCTTTTTAATCCCATAAGTGTTAATATTTCACAACATTAGTAAGTTACACCCACTAATCATTTCTTGTTTACCCATTAACACTTAATTGATATTTTTTATCAACATTTCCCAAGTACACGTTTCTTTAGTTGTTCATTCAAGAAATACTTTCACACTTAAGGCTACTTTTATTATAAAGTTGCCATTTCTTTTATTTAACATGTAATCTTTTAGCTTTATATGTCTTTTACTCCCAATTATACATACTTGAAGATTAAAATTTTAACTTTTATTATTTCTTGTTTAAACCCAACAAAACCTTATTTAAACTTGTTTATACATTTTATGTCAAAATACTACAAGTTTATGTTATTGAGAAGATTGATTTTAAACCCCAAATCCTACTACATGGTCTAAACATATTTATCAATATGGAAAATCGTTATACTTGCAAAAATACCTTTTTAAGGCACAAAGACATTGTTATTTCTTCAATCCTCAATAAATGTTTATTTTTTCTAAAACCTTCATTATTTGCAAGAACTTTGAAATGTTTTCACTCCACCAATTTCATTCCAACAAAATCAATTCATTTACCAACATTTTATTTCATATAATTTTTAACACCAGAATTTCTAGAAATGCTCATTTCAATATTCCAAAACCTTGAAATATTTACTTATTCTTTAATTTCATCAAAACATCATTTTCCAACAAATCACATTATTTGCAAACATTTCCTTTCATAAAATGTTTTTCATCAAAATTACTAGAAAATACACAATTTTTAAAAAACATCAAATGTCATTATTTCAAAACCTTGAAATAATTATCCATTCTTTAATTCTAACAAAATAACATTTTCCAACATTTTTGTTCCTTAAAAATGTCTATTGTCTTCTACACAATAGCTATACCCTTTAACTAATTACACCCTACTCAAATAGCCTAAACAAAAGACTACAATGCAAAAATAATATTTTTGCACTAAGAGTAAGGTTACCCACCTCTCATGGCTTTAATGGTGGTGTTGGTGTAGGAGGAGCAACCTCCACCTTCAAAGGTGGTCTCAAGGAGTTACCAAATGCTTCCTTCTAAGCTTCAATGCAAGAACCACTTCATCTTCACTGAGGAAACCCCCAAATATAACTTCCAAGTTTCGTAGCTCTTCCTTATCCATGGTGGAAATGGGTGTTTTTGGTTCAAATGTGGAGAAAGACGTCTTGAAAGTGGTGGTTTTGTGGTGGTCTAAGGTGGAGTAGTGATGGTTTGGTGGCGGGTGGTGGTGGATGACCACCCACCTCTTCCATTTCTCTCACAGTCTCTCTCTGTCTCTTCTTTCAGCTTCTCCCAACCATAATAAACCCAAATAACCCCCAAACAATCCTTATAAAACATCCCTTAATCCCAAAAAACCTCTTTTACCCTTAAAGAACTGATCTAGGCTCGACAACACACCAAATCAATGCTCTAAATTGCGACAGTGCACACAGGCAATCTGATCTAAAAACTCGACCAAGGTCATTTGAACGACTTAACATAGGTCGTTCGAATGACTCAAGAAACTTCATTCAAAATGTGCTTCTAACGACCCTGAACACAGTTGTTCAAATGATATCCCTTATCATTTGAACTACCTTATTTCTTTTCTTTTCATTTTTCTCCAACTTTTCACCCACAATTCCTTCATATTTATAATTAAATTCTCCTTAATTGTCATTAATATATAATCCAAATGTAATTTAATTAAATAACCCGAACGGGATATTACAGTACATGTCGGGGATAATGACGCATAATAAATGTTGAAATAGCACAATGGCCCCATAAAGATTATAAAAAGACACTATATACGTGGTTCGTCCGTGAGGTCGGCTTACATCCATGGAGAAAAAGGGATGAGAGAGTTTATTAACATCAAAATATGGTAACAGTTGGAGTGGTGAGAGTCGAGGTTGTTACGTGTAGGTTACAATACAATTCATTCGAGCTTGATCACCCTTATTTATAGACCTGGATGTTCTATATTCTTAGGCCGCTTTATATCTATCATGATTGGGTTCAAGAGTCCTATTGATGAAGGTCTTACGATTAATTGATGTGATCTTCAAGATTTGTTTATATATTTTCTATGTTTTATTCCTTCTTATCCAATTCTCCCACCATGTGACTCACACGTGGCTTTCCACGTGTTTGGCCACGTAACTCCAATTCGGTCATACTCCCCTCAATTTCCCCTAAGGTGGGGGTGATCGGTCATTCATTTTGGTCCGCCTTTGCTTGTATGTAATTTACAGGCAACATGTGATTGGTCACCTTATCGATTGATTTTACCTTATGTGTACTTTCTCGTGTCACACTCCCATGTATCCCTACATTTTGTTTTACGCGTGGGGTGTGGGGTAATAATAATCATTGTCAGCGTAATGATTTTTCACGTGTCAATGTCCTAGGACTACATGTCCAACATCGTTTCCCAGAGACATAATGGCATGTGGGCGCATAGTGATGTTCCCCAAGTGTTGTGACAGCGATTGAGTTGATGTGATTAGCATAAGGTATAAGTATTTTCCACGCCTTATACCTTAGCGTTCTACACTTTGTTTTGGTTTCTTCTATTATTTCTCTAACTCTCAACAAATTTGTTTCTGTTATTTTCAAGGTTCTAAAAAATGCGGGGCGTGATCGAGGCGTGGAGGCCAAGCCTTAAGCCTTAGAAGCCTAGGCGGGCTTTAGGCGTAAAAAGGCGTGAAAAGGCGTTTAGGCCTTTTTAGTCTATTTTAATATTTTTTAACCATAACAAGACTATTAAAATACTAAAATTGCACATATTATAAAAATATGTCTGAATATATGCAAATTAAAATACTATTTGATTATTTTGGATGAGATAATGGTTTGGTTTGTAAAAAAATTCTTTAAAAGGCGATATCGTTTCACTAAAGCATTGTTGTTTTTAGAAAAAAGTGCGCCTTAAGGGTTTTACCAAGAATAAGACGTAAAAAGCGTAAGGCGGGGCATTTCCCCCAAGCCTCAAACCTAGGCAGGTTTTTTAGAATAGTGGTTATTTTTAATCTTCTTCACCTTTTACACTTTTCTGTCCATGTCCAAGAATGTAAGGAAGTATTAAGTATCAGCTCCCAATGGTTTCCAGGAATTTCGTAATCAATATGGGAATCCTGATAGCATTCAAGTGAGGGTTTTCCCAGTAGAAGAAGGCATACTTAACCTTTCCTCTAGGGAGGTTATCGTCTTAATGGCATCCATATTATAAGGGTGAGTTCGTTTCCCCCTTCACCCCTTATTGGTTAGGGTGATATATTATTACTGAATACTCCATGCCCAATAAAATGGTAGTTTCTACTTATTTACGATAGGGACAGTGGCCATCAGCCATACTTGTGGGACCAGTCTTGGTCTTGAGGAAATTAAGTACTATTACAACTTGAGGTTTTCCCCAAGCACCGAATTGTACCATTTCTAGATTAGGGACAAGGCTAATAACTTGGTCACCTATCTACCCAAATCTTAAATTGACATAGATAAAAATATCATTTTGATTTTTGGGGGTATGTATCGTGAGGGAAATGATGGTCTTACAGTCATTTCCACAAAGGGGGCACCTAGTAGTTCGCCTAAAATTTATTTATGTTCATATGTCAATTGCTAGTTACTGACCGAATTGATCTTTCATTATAGATCGCTTTCTGAACACTAAGCCATTTGATTACCAAATCAATCTTGAAGATTTAGAAAAGATTTAGAGAAGGCCGACCCCCTTGGAGTTTGGCCCCACTGGAGAGCTGCCTATATACTACTCAGCTGCGACCTTACTTACCACTCCCTTGCTAACTTCACAACTATCTGAGAAGACTAAGTTGCTAATTACACTGTGGTAGGCTAAGGTTCCCTTCCAAATTCCACCCTCCTCCTCATCTCGGATGACATAGGGGTATATATTGGGGAATTTTCCCCTTACGTAATTTCAAGAGACTCTGACTCGAGTCGTGGAGAGGAAGACGAGGATGAAAAGGAAGAGTAAGAAGAGGAAGAGGAAGACTTTAACGATTTCTTGAACGATCTCGGTCCACTATTCTCCTACGAAGCTAGTGTAACCATCCATCCTTGGGAAGAGGAAGAGGTCGAAGAGGACTTCACCTTCCAAAACTTCTCATTTCCATCAATTTTGTTAGACCTTAAAGAAATGACCAATTGATCAAGAAGGCCGATTAACTTAGAGGGTGTCAGGGATAAGTTCAAGAAATAATCAACCGATACCACACAGGCCTCCAAGTTCCTTTTTCCAATGAACATCAGAAGAGGAAGTTTATATTTCTATAGGATAAAGAGTCCTTTGAGTTAGAGTGCCAAATGGTTGAGGTTGAACAGGACAAAAAGAAAAGGACCTAAACGACACTAGTCGATGGTGGTTCCAAAATAACACCTCGTTATTCCAATCGACCGACCGCAATCAACGAGATGAGCAAAGGCAAATGCACATTTAGAATACCCCACCCCTAAACAAGTCGTAATTAGTGGTGGGAGATCTCCTTCCACAAGGGTAAGGATCCAATAATAGAGGCCAATTCATCCTACAGGGATGTGGAGGTGGCCTTTTTTATAGCCCAGGCTACCATGCTACCACTTGATATGGAGGATTTGAAGGGCTTGACTCTAGAATGACTCCACAAAGAGGGGCTCTGTCACAGTGTGTTAGTAAGTTTATACGATTTTTATTTCATTAATTTACATAAAATTTCTATTTTTTTCGTTTTTTTGGTGCAGAGCATGCAAGTTCAACAGGAGCTCTCTAGCCGAGTTAATTATTACTGGAAGGCACTGGAGGACTTTTACAAGGAAAATATCACCCTCAAGGACCTAGTTATCAAACAGTGTAGTGACTTTGACGACCTAAGCAAGAAGATAAAGGAGAGGTTTCCACCAAAATGAAGGCAGTGGAAGAGGCCAAGCAAACTCAAAATAAGTTTATCCGGGTGGACACCGAATTATCCAAGATGAAGGCTTCTCATCAATGAATTATCTTAGATAAGATCATCCTTTAGAGGATGATGATTCATATTGAGAAGACTCGAGAGGGCGATCTATAAAAATCATACGATGACGGCTATAAAGCAGTCATTCCGGAGGCCGTCGCCTAATTGGACTATTATGAGTCCGTTGCTTTTAAAAAAGGCTGGGTGTCCAATCTACAAAGGGGAAATATTACCAAGTCCAATCCAACCTATTATGAACATTCCCCAATAGCCAATTATCTAGAAGAGCTCCCTGTTCCTGAAGGGGTTACTCCTGAGTTAACCGATGCAGCAATTGACCAGTCTTTAACTTAGTAGATTAAATTATCCTATGTATTTATTTTTATTTTTTACCATCGGTGGTCCTCTTGTAGGCCTTGGATCATTTTTTAATGCAAAAATTTCTCTGATTTCCTTTCCACCATTGTCTTGATGTGCAAGTAATATAGTCTTATTACCAAGATCTATTATATATTATTCATTTGCTTGCTTTGTATTATTAGTCCACCTAAGGTCTTTTCTTTAGGTCACACAATTTCTAAAGTCTTAAGAAAATCGAGCAACCAACTATTGTTGAAATCTTTCATACATGTTTTTAACAAGTCATTGGTTCATACCACTCTTTGAGTTGGGTTTTACAAATCTTCCTTAGGTCGTACCACTTATTCATGTGGGTTTTCTATCTCTTTTTGGCTGATTTGTTCTAGACCGTACCACTCCTTAAGTGGGTTTTGATTGATCTACCTCAGATCATACCACTTATTCAAGTGTTTTTTTCCTTTTCGAGGTTGATCTACTTTAGACCGTACCACTCCTTAAGTGGGTTTTGACAATCTACCTCATATCGTACCACTTATTCAAGTGGGGTTTCTACCTCTTCTAGGTCGATCTACTTTAGATCATAGCACTCCTTGATTTGGTTTTAACCAATCTACTTCAGATCATAACACTTAATCAAGTGAATTTTCTACCTTTTTTAGGCCGATCTACTTTATATCATACAATTCCTTGAGTGGGTTTTAACCGATCTGCCTTAGATCGTACCATTTATTCAAATGAGTTTTTATAATTAGTAAATCGAACAGGGATATTAATCATCACTAATCATTTTATTGCGCAATAATGAAAAGGAACAAACATATACCTTATTAACTAATGATGAAACTTCCTAAGGTTCATGGCATTCCATGACCTTGCAAGTACCTCCCCATCTATCTCTTATAAGTAATATGAATCATACCCCCACTTTGAAGCTATGCGGTACGGTTCCTACCAAATCAGCGCTAAGTTTCCATATGATGGCTTCTTTGTAGAAGGTAAAAACTTTTTGAGAACCAGATTACCATCCTCGAATTCTCTGATCTTGACCTTCTTATCATGTTGCTTCATAATGTCTTACTGATAGGCAGCCAAATGTATTAGATCTTTCTACCTTCTTTCAATGTAAATATCCAACTCATGAGTTATTCAATCGTCATTATGGCCATCCTCAAATATCTCTGATCTAAGTGTTAAAAGTTCGATCTTCAAAAGGATCACTGCCTCCATGCCATAGGTAAGGGAGTAAAAAGTTTCTTTTGTCAACTTTTTATAGTCATTATGTATGCTGATAGAATGAATGGAAGTTCATCCACCCATTGTCCTTTGGTGTTCTCTAATCAACTCTTAATACCCGACACAAGGGTTTTATTGGTTATCTCTTCTTGTCCATTACATTCTGGGAAGACTACTAACACGTAGTGGATCCAAGTTTCTTATTCGGTGTAGAATTCATGAAAAAAGTCGTTATCGAACTGAGTTCCATTGTCTGTGACCAATGCTCTTAGAATGCCAAACCTCATTGTGATATTCCTCTAAGTGAACCTTCTAGTGTTTGGATCTCTGATGTGGACTAGTTAATTAACTTTAACCCATTTTGTAAAGTAGTTGGTCACCGTTAATAGGTACCTTTAATTTCTCGATGCGATTGGTAGAAGGACCACTATTAGGTGAATAACCATGGACTTGTGAGAGGTTTCAAATCTCCCACGGGCTACTTGATCATTGGTGAGAATATTTGACACTTTGGGTGCTTTCTAGCAAACCTTATTGACTCTTTCTATATAAATATCCACCAGTATCCCTGATATATCGCTTAGTTGGAGAGCGATATTACACCAGTATATGCTCTACATCTACTTTTGTGTAGTTCACTCAAAATTTCTTCTAGTTGATCACGGTGAATGCACTTCAGCAGTGGGTTGATGAATGATCTATGGTAGTGTTTATCATCAAAGTTCAGGCAGAACCTTTTCAACTTGATCTTCAACTTGTGCGTTGTCTTATCATCTAAAGGTAGCTCGCTAGTTTTTAAGCAGGAGATGATGGGGTCCATTATGGAAGGCTAACTCTACTGAGAGAAAACTAAGATCGTTCTTTGTATCTTTAATTCTTTGGTCAGTCTATATATTCCTCCTTAATTATTTTTTTCAGATTGGTATTTATAATGGAGCCCAGAGTGACAAGAGAATCTATATTGATATTGTCATTCCTTAGGAGCTGGTCAACTGAGGCAGATTTGAACTGTTGAAGAAGGCTTCTAACCTTGTTTCTGTTATCTATCATCATAGGTCCCCTTACTTCGGTTGAGATGGTTTGCAATCAATTTGGAGTCACAATACACAATAATGTGGAGAAAACCTAAATTGATCTACCTACTAAGTCCGTGCACCATACCTTCGTACTCTACCTTATTAGTTGGCGTTTAAATTTTAATCTGATGGCTTGCCCAATAAGGCTGCCCTGTGGTGTTATAAAAACTATCCTAACTCCTGTGCCCTTCTCATTTGATGAGCCATCCATAAATAGCTTTTAGGACTGCTTGTCCTTTCTGACCGCTAATGACTCCATGATGGAATGCGAATGTTCGTCCTTTTCTCTTGGCTATGATGAAAATTCTACTATGAAGTCTTTTAAAACTTGGCCCTTGATCCTCATTCTGGGGTCATACTTAGTGTCAAACTGGGCCTGTTTAAACGACCAATTGGTTATTATTTTAAAAGTTCAACCTTCTTAAGAGCATCCTTCAAGGTGTATGTTGTTTAGACAACTAGCGTATGAGCATCAAAATAGTGCCTTAATTTGATTGTGGCAGTCACCAGTGCAAAAAAAATCTTCTCTATGGGTATGTACCTTGTTTTTACTTCAAGAAGGGTGTGGCTCATGTAGTAGATTAGTTTTTGTTCTCTATTAAGTAAACAAATCAATGTCATGTTGGTCGGGTGCCCTAAGAAAGACAAATAAAGGTATAAGACTTCTCCTTTTTTAGGAGTTGACAGTAAGGAAGGGTATCCCAAGTATTTTTAAATCCCTTATAAAGATCGATCATACTCTTCGGTCCAGATTGAGGAGCTTTATTTCTTCAAAGATTGTAAGAATGATCTACACTTGTCAAAAGATCTTAAAATGATTCAATTTAGGTCCATTAATACTCCAGTGATGAATTCGATATCCCTATTAGTGGTCAGTCTTCTAAAGTCCTGTAGAGATTTGATTAAATCTAGGTTCGCCTCAATTCCTATCTAAGTTACCAAATAATTTAAAAAAATTCCAAAGCTCACACTGAATAGACATTGGGAAACGTTGAGATTCATCATGTACTTTCTGAAGTTAAAGGTTTTTGCAAGGTCTCTCAAGTATCAACTGGATATTTTCTCTTAAGGAGCATGTCATTAATATATACCTCCATAGTGGAACTGAGCAGTCTCTTGAACATCTTGGCAAAAAGCCTTTGATAAGTTATCCCTGCGTTCTTCAATCCAAAGGGCTCACTTTGTAACAGTAAAGTCCTAAAATTATAATGAACGAAGTCTTCTCTTAGTGTGGACCTAATAGGGTATCTGTAAGTAGTCAGAGTATGAGTCCTTGAAACACATGCATCGTTATCCTGCTATTATATCCACAAGTTGATCTATCTTGGGCAGTGGGAAACTATACTTATGGTAGTTCCTAATGAGATCGATGAAGTCCACGTAAACCCTCCACTTCTCGCTGTTTTTCTTAATAAAAATAGTGTTAGAGATTCAATCTCGTAATTGGAACTCTCTGATGGAGCCGACCTAGAGTAGGTTGTCTACCTTACCTTCCACGATCCTCTCACTTTCTCTGGGGTCGACTTCCTGATTCGGCTTGGTACTTGTTCTATTTATAATCGGTGGCAAGTAATATTTGGGTTTATTCTCAAAAGATCATAAGCAACCATGCAAATATTCTCGTTTGTTATGAGGAAGTGAGAAAATTATTTTATTTCGTCTTTGGGAGTCTCAGATCCGATGAGGAAGGTCAATTCTAGCTATGATGCATCCAAAGGAACGGAGATGAGTTCCTCTAACACACGTTTGGCTGTAACTAATCGAATTTCTTCAACTCCTGGAAGAAAACCCTTTGATTTCTACTTGGGTTGATCGTCCTCTAAATTTTCCTCATCTTGACTATTCTTATGCTAGGTTTGCTTTGCCTTGATGGCTAAAACAAAATAGCTCTGTACTGCTGCTGCTTGATCTTATCTAATTTTTATCACCCCCTAATCGATCACATATTTGAGCTTTTGATGAAGGGAAGAGGGGAAAACCATTATATCATGTAGCTATCCTCTACCCAGTATGGCGTTGTAGGGCGACTCTGGTTAGATCTCATGGAATTTTACTTCCTTATTAGTTGGACTGATCTTGACTGGAAACTTTATTGTTTCCAGAGGGTCTCTAAATCTCCATTGAAGCTGATTTTTTAAGGGCTTCCTTAATTTACCAACACTCTTCTTATGTCAAAGTTAGCAACTCACAAGGTGAGTACCAAGCCATCCTTCTGAGTTAAATTTACACCAGCCAAGTCCTCATCCGTTAATACAATGGCAGGATTAATATCCCGGTCTTTCCTTTCCCTCTTGGCTAGGACTGTCTTGGATAAGTCTACCTTAAACACTTGTTGGATATTGGTTGCTATTCCCACCTTCTTTCTGAGCTTCATACCGGTGTGCTAAGCTGAGTCATAATAGACATGGATGGAAGATGCCAACCCTCCTAGTGGAAGATACTCTTCTCCTTGTTAAAATTTTTTACCTAGAAATGGGTTATTTTGAGTGGTATTCATGTCAATTTTTATTTTTTCCGATCTTATCGAGTTCGAGTCTAAATGAACGACTTTCTTTATTTTGTGGAAATATCATATTCAAACTCAACACATTACCCTAATGTATTCTGTCGTGTTCACTTGTTATTACAATTTAAGATAATGAATTATTTTGACTCGTGTGTGGGTTGACACATTAGCCCAATACTAAACACATGTAGAAATGTTAATTCAATAACATTGCTAAAAAAAACTCCTTACACGAAATTCACACTGATTAAATTTACATTTAGGCACATAAACTCCTTATAAGACCTTGTTGAGGATTGATATATGCGGAATAAAAAAAATTAGCCATGGATCTTTGATTAATCAAGCACAATAAAGCACAAAACCAACAATTAGTCTTGAAGAACAAACATGTGGTTTATAACACTATATCTTCGCGGATTGGTTGCAATTCAATGGGAGAAAAGTATTTGTTGTATATGTATCACTGCCTAGTCTTGGATATCCAAAACCATTCTTAAACCTTTTAAACGCTTGTATATTTAGTGTATGATTCTCCCCAAAGTCATGTAGGTGGGTGGACACCTTTTGAGATGAAAATCTTTGCTAAAACTTGAGATATGGGAGTCTCTCTCTTGCCTCCTTGACTAAAAACGTGAATAGTATTTTCTCTCACCCTCTCAAACCCTAATATTGTGAATAATGATTATAACCCATTTCCCACAACCTGGGTTTATTGATAGTATGGGCCTAAAGGCTTGGGTATTGGGATTACAGTAGGGACACAAGACAAATAATTAAATTAGATCCAAATAAATACTTGAAAGTCCTAAATTACATTAACCGTAATTTTCTTTAATTTCTTTATTTAATCATAATTAATTCCACTAAATAATTATGATTTCACTCTAATTTAATTATCTCGAAAATCACTTAGATATAATGAGGTCTTATTTGCAAAGTCGATGATGTACATAATATGATTCCTTGCGTTAAGCTTCTAATACCTGTTTGGTCAAAGAAATTTGCCGCAAATTGACTTTAACCAACATTTTATCAACTCTTTGATTCTCATATTAACTTATTTTGATACTCCACCGAATTATAAATAATCCACTTATTAGGTTTACTAGTGGAAACAAATATTGTATGTCTATTAACGGGGTATCGTAATTCAAGGTATCACCAGACGTGGATTCCTCCGAATTATTATCTTAGACCTATTTACATAATTGTCACCCAATATGCGAAGATCATTTGATTTAATCCAAGATTGATTCTCACCCATAACAATCAAAGTAACAATCATATTACCATTCCAACCCTTATAATTCTCACAATTAAAAATATATGCATCCTTTGAGAATGGGGTGAGACATCGTGACTCTAATGAAGACAACCCTCAGACTAAAATCTCATGGGTGGTCCGGTTCAACATAGTCTTGGGATGTACTGATCACAATCTTCTGTTAAATTATCACACAAGTTCTCGAACCATTGTAAAGGTTCTCGTAATTTGAGATAAAATACTAGGATTGTATCACAGTAGTTTCAATTGGATGTCAACACCCTATCTAGGCTGTGAACTATTCAATAGTGCTAAAAACGAAATTCTAATCTCCTTGTGATCAACCTGAAGACGACTCACTAAAATTTCTACTAAGCTCTATTGATCGACATTAAATATGAAACGATATATTAAATCAAATATAAAGCATTATCACAATCTTGATTCTTATTCAAAAATGAATTAGAAAACATTACTTATTAATAATAAATGTTTTACATATGATTTTATGAATAAAACCTAATAGACCCAATAATATTTTCTATTTTCTTAATTTAATGAATCTCAATGAGTCTTAATTAACAAGTGAAGAGGAGACAACACTAAACCCGGTTCGTTAACTATCATGTGATATTGGCCAACACTAATATGACTCGAAATCACCAAGGGGATCACTTTTATTAATTACTATGAGAAAATACAGTAAAGCAGGTGTTCGTTACATCATGGCCTCGCCTAAAGGGTGGAACATCACTATGTATAGGAAAAATATACGAGCTATTGGAATTGGACTCTTCTGGTTGTTCTTGTCCCTATTGATTAGATATCGAATGGATTTTTACTTACTTCATGGTTACATTTTAAACCTTACACATATAGTTAGTCTGGTGGGAACTCTGCCATTTTAATTCCATGTTAATCCCTCCCATTTATTATGAAATACTTAGGAACAAATGTTAGATAATGAATATATATGTTAAATCCTAAATCTTTCACCTTTAAATAGAGTGGAGGCATGTACAATAGAGGTAGCATAGTCTTTTTGTTTAACTAAGAATTTATGATGGTGTATGGTAAGTCTTAAGTTAGCTTAGCGCATAACAATCATAGAGAGACCAATGATCTTCACTAAGATTATTTGGTCTGCAAAAGCTACACCGTCTCTCTTCCTTTCACGGTGTTTATTAATTTTTTGAGGGAAAACTCCATGGTTTCCAGGATCTACAAGATAAACACCAACACTATTGGGGATTTTAGGGAACTATTTATCCTAGACAGTCGTCATCAAATTAACAGTGGACCATTCAAAACCATTCAACATAGATGACAACACCTATGTGTCATCTCAAATGTTTGATAAGGCGGAGGTAAAGTTTCCACCAAACCACACATTTCTTTGATTATTTGAATATTTTAACTTAGACTCTGCTTAGAGTGTCCCTGATATGTAAAGGGATGGAAATGGGATCCACCGTTTGAAAGAAATTTAAATCACTAACATAGGGATGAATGAATTTCTTCATTAGTATTCCCTTTTTGTACAAGAGTCAATATCCTTTTATCTTAAATCCAGGATAATTGATTTGTTTATGGTCTTGAATCTCCTAAACTAAAATAAATAATACTAATAATATAGATTTTTAGTAAGAAATTGGTAGCATGCCTCAATCTTTGAGAGGGTGATCCATATAATGGCCCACGAGGTCAAAGAATATAGACTAAGGGTAATTTACTTCTAATTTATGCCTTTTTGAAATTTTACATTAATTATTGAGTTATATATTTTTTGATATTGAAGATGAGCACAATAAATAAAATCCCACAAATGACCATGTGGAATTCACTAATTTTAAGGAAATTTTGAATGTAAAAGAACTTATTGGCGCCGCTAACTATCCCATATCAATATTTGTTCTCCCATACTGTACTCCACATTATGAACCTATAGTATGTTAAATAAAAGATTTTGCATGATAGATACAAAATTTCTATATGATCATACTTCACTATCTTTTCATAGAATAAAAGTCCTTGTACACTAGGAATAAAACAAGAACGGGTGAATAGATTTTTCAAATCGATTTGCTCAATTTTAAGACTCATGTGACAATTAAAACCTATATCTAAGTCATTTTGTAATTTGAAATTAGTTATAGTTCAATATGCAACAAAAAACACAATCAATTAATGAAAAATGAAACACAATCGCACAACACGTATTATACGAGGAAAAGCCCCAACCTGTGGATAAACAATCCTAGTGTGATCTAGATTCTTATTGTATTTGAAATGAACATTTCAAACAATGTAAGAAGATAATTCACTATCATTCTCTCATACAAAATACCTATTAATGTTGAGACTTCCCCCCATTCTTATAAGAAATCCAATCGAAGCTCCATCGATTGAATATGAAAGTCCATTCTTCATTATCGATCAACATCATGCTTGAACTCTATCTGGATCGAGCACATCCTTTTA
Source organism: Sambucus nigra (assembly GCA_949130495.1). Taxonomy (NCBI): domain Eukaryota; kingdom Viridiplantae; phylum Streptophyta; class Magnoliopsida; order Dipsacales; family Adoxaceae; genus Sambucus; species Sambucus nigra. The sequence continues at coordinate 416,978,713 of OX422207.1, forward strand.
GATCTCAGAGTCTACATCATGTGGATTGTAGTAAATTCAGATATAAATTGTGGATAATTTTGGATTGATCCTCTCAAAAAATCTCTCATAAGTAGATCTAAAAGTAAATCTAAAAATCTCACTAAAATTGTTTTGAACATTCAATTTCAATATAGAAGGAGAAAGTAAACCTCTCAAAATGAAAATATCCTCAGAGTATGTATATTTTAAATTCAGGAAGAAGAATTAAAATATTTAGAGGGAACAAGGCCTTTTTATACAAAAAAAATCAATTTCGCCATGCCCAAAATTGTCTTTCATCCTGCGAACTATTTTGGACAGATTGATCCCTGATAAAAAATCTCACAAGGTCATGCGCATGGAGCAATTTTAAGTCTTGCGCATGGTTTGTCTAGCAAAGAATGTTAACCGCGTGGATGGGCGTAAAAACCAACTATTCAAACATCCGTGAGTTAAAATCATGAATTTTTTTAGAAATAACCTTTTATAACTGAAAACCAGACCTTAACTATGTTTAAAAAAATATACACATACTCCAAGGATTATTTCTACAAACAATTTAAGAAAGAGACGCTCATTTGAAAAACTTTGAGTGTGTACATTAGCCAAATGCTTAAACAATTCGCAAAAAGGATATTCTTAAGTAGAACAACAATGAAAGCCTTCAAAGTGGATAGGTTACATAGTCTTTTAATCTTGAATGTCCATATGTAATTAAAAAATACTCTCGTACATGAACATCTATGTGCATCAAACTTTTGGGATCGAATTAATGCACGACTCAAATGTTATGACATAAAAGATATCCAACGAAGCTATATATAAAATGGATACATTTTTAGTATAACCCTTTCGGTATTTTGTGGAAAACCCCTCAAAATATAAAATAACTCCTGATTACCACAATAAAGACTCACTCCACATAATCCATATAATAAGAGAGACTTGTCTCAATGCACAAATCCATAAGACTAACTTAAATATTCAAAATAAACTCTTGATACAAAAATCTCAATACAACAAAATAACTCAAGAACATGTATATGAAGAAACTCCCCATGCTCAGTGTTGATGCAAAAAACTAGACTAGGCCTAATTAATCGATCACAGATAAAATAAGTAAAACAAACTAGACACAAGAAATTTTAAAGTGGTTCGGCTCAAAGGAATAGCCTAAATCCACTGTTTCGTATTGATTGCCTTGAGTTGTTTTTTCAATCCCTTGCAATGAGGGTGATACAATGTATTTATAGCCCAATAGGGGTCTTGATAATTGTCATTGTTATGTGAAAGAATAGAATTCCTTCATTTTTTAGGAGGCATTTACATCAATACATAATGAGAATTAAATATATGAATGATGACGCTTCATTAGCGGTAAAGGTTGTAAGACTGCTGGCGCTTGGTTGGATGCATAGATTGGATTTCTGGCTGGTGGTCGGGCTTCTCAGTTGGCCGGGTAACCATGTTGGTCGAGCTTCCTTATTGGTTGGGATTCCTTATTGGTCGGGCTTTTCTATCATGCTAATTTGGACTTGTGCCACATTAGATGACATGTGATGGCTTGTAATTGGTCCACGTAGGGTGGTAAATTTCGATATCAATAGAAGCCCCCAATGTTTAATACTTGTATTTGATGTGAAAGTGTGGAATATTATGTTTCACCAGTAGTTTAGGCTATTGGTTTTGCTGCAGACTTTCCAGACTTGTGAAATTTATCCATCTGATTGATAATTTTTTAGTGCGAATGGCAATTTTGTAAATATTTCAAATTTTAGCGAACTTTTATGGGGTATCTTCGTCTTTTCCTTTATCATCCGTCGTAAACCCAAACATCATTTGATTTAATCATTACTTTGCCCAGTTTTCAATGCGTCTAATAAAAAGGGCGGTAAAAACTTCGATCATCTTTTACATCTTACTTCTAATTCTGTTGTTGTGTTCTTTGCTTTCGTGAGATCATTTTCTCTTACGTCTTCAGTTCTTTCTGAATCCTTAAATCTTTGTAAGAATTTTTCTTCTCTTATTCTATATGTTATTCATCATGGTTTATTCTATTGAGTCTCTAGATAAGTTTAGAATCGATTTTAATATTCCATCTTAGGTTGTATTAGAACATCCCACTTTTCCTTCTGATTTTTCTCTCTTGTTGAGGGTCATTGGTTCCCTTCCATCTTTATTGTTGAATATGGTTTCACGTTTCCTCCTAATCCCCTGTGTTTGGAGTTTTGTCAATATTTTGACATTGTACCTGCAAGAGTGGCTTCTAACACATGGAAAGTTGTAAATGGAGTTTATAGGTTAAATCAAATTTATGGAACCCATCTAAGGATTTCAAAAATTATGTTTTGTTATAAATGGGTAACTAGTGATACCACCTTTTATTTAAAAACTAGGGTTGTTAGTAACGCTTTGGTAGTTAATCTCCCTAATTCTAATAGGGACTATTTTGATCACGGGGTAGCTGTAAAAAATTGGCAACATGCCCCTTTCTTTGGAGGCACTAAATATCAAGGACCAAGATGTCCGCTCTTTGGCAATGGAATAGGTTGTTTTATATTTTAGTAAATTTTCCCTTTTTATGTTTGATAAAATGTCATACTGACTATTGTTTTATAAATTGATTTACAGTTGATCAAAAAAGAAAGTGCCCCAAAGAGAGTGAAGTAAATTTGAAAGAGTTGAAGTTTATCTGGGTCTTTGTAAGGTAGTTGCTAAAAAAATGTTAGGTCTGCCTCCTATCTGCTCCAGTACAAAAATATTGTTTTTTCTTTTATTTCCAGACCTTATGCCTCTACTACTCTGGTAATTGATCTTGACCAAGAGGTTGGTGTTGATTCTGATACTGCTCTGCTTGAAATTATAAAGAAGAGGAAGTTTCCTAACCTTTACAACGGTGGTGCTTCTGGCTCCCAATCATCTGTTGAAGGAGTCAAGAATAAAACAGGGGATGTTATGAAGCCCCCAACACCGAAGGGTCCAGTCCTTAAATATCCAACCCCCAAGGAACTGGCTCCAAAGGATGTAGCTCATAAAGAAGTTGAAGTTACTCTGAGGAGACTTAGAAGAGGGCTTATAGAGAAGCAAGTCGACCAGGTGATCGATCAACTGTCCTTGGTTAATTTATCCTCTTCTGATGTTATTCCTCAAACATCTATTACTCCTAGTTTGGCCAGGAGGTTGATCAAGTGTGGTACTCTTCCAAACCACAAGGGGGTGGATAACATGCTCCCTAAAATGAGGGTCTCTGAATTGGCTGCTCAGAACCTTGCATCAGTAAGTAATTTTATTACCTTGGTTTGGTTATCCATTATATTACTCATATGATCAATTTGATCTTCATCTTTTATAGTTCTTGGTACACTTCAAAAATATGGTGGAAAATGATGATGCAATTAAGGACTATTCTTCTTCAAATGAGGTAGAAGAAGCCTTGTCTAGTTTGAAGAAGTCTTTGCTTGAATCTCAACAGGTGTTGGAGACTGAGAAGAGCACTTGGGCACAGAAATTGAAGATAGCCGAAACTGCTCTTTAAACGTTTAATACAAATGCCCTTGAAGAGGAGAGCGGGGCAAAGGAAGTTGGGCGCTAGAAAGAGGAAGTTGAGCGCTAGAAAGAGGAAGCTGAGCGCAAGAAAGAGGAAGTTGAGCGCCAGAAAGAGGAAGCTGAGCGCAGGGCAAAGGCTGTTGAAGAGATTTTATCCTCTTCTAGAGCTAAGAGAAAGTATGCCGTGAAGGTTCCTTCAGTGCTGGTTGGGATAAGGGTTGGAATAAAGCTATTTCTGCTACTTTTGCTCAGATTGAGTATCTGAAGAAAAAATGTTTCAGAGATGGTTGGGTTGCTTACCTTCAAGAGTTGAACACAACTGAATACTTTGAACTCTTTTAGAGGTATATTCATGGCCTTCCTCCAGTCATAGAGGATGAGGTTTAAAATGAAGTTACTTTTGAAGAGTCTTACTTTATTGTAGAATCTCCTGCCAAACAACCTGAAGTCCTTGAGTGTTCTCTTCCTCCAATTGAGAAAATAGAGAAAATTCGGCATGTAGCCCCTTCTTCTGAGAAAAATAAAAAGGTTGAAAATGATAGGGAAATGGTGTAAAGTTGTTCGACATTTTTCCCTTTTGCTTTTGCCGTTTCTTTTTTCTTTATTTTGACTGTACTTGAACTCTTGGTTATTAATAAAAGAACTTTTTGTTGTTCCTTTTTTGTGTCCTATTGATTATAGTTGTTCTCCATTTTTATGTTGAGTGGTGGTTATTTCCTTTTTCTAGTTTATTACGAAGATGGAATAATTATCTTCCCATGATATCGAGCTACTGAGTAAGTGTAATGTTTTTTTCAAAGATGGTCATACGGACTTGTCCCAAGAAGAAATCACTTAGTGGCTCGGTGATGATGCCACAAAGAAGGTTAAAGAATCCTACAAGTATTTAAAGTACTTACATGATTGGTCTATAGAAAATAATGTTGCCTATTACAAAATGATAGAAGAACTTCAAGAATAGTATGAAGAATCCACTGCGCTGTTTCACCAGAGCTATGAGCAGAAATATCAAAGATTCAATGTAGGTTGGGATTTTGATAATTTTGTCTCTACTTATAATAAAAAGGAAGCTTACTTATGCTTGAAGTTGAAAAAACTAGGACTATTACCAAACTCCTAGAAGATAAGACTAATAATTTGAGGGATGAAGTGAATCTTCTGAAGCCTTCTTCTGGAATTATTGTTGCTACTACCAATCAAGGTTATTCCTTTTTAGAAGTTGAGAATGAAACATTAAGAGAATAATTGGAAGCCTTGAAAAATATTAAATCTCCCTCTTCCTCCCGAGCTAGAAATAGGCCCGATCGAGGAACCACTAAGGAAATTAGGACCCAACAGGCCCTTGACAATCAATCTGTGTAGTTAAAAGCAAAAGATCGAGCTATTGCTGAGATGTCTCAAAAGTTGCTGACCTTATCTGAACAACTATCCACTCAATCTTACCAATTAGAGGTTAAGGATGGAGTACTGGAAAAGCTGTCATCGTAGGTTGATAAATTAACCTTTCAATTTCATAAACAACCAAGAGAATCTTGGATGGATGGGTATAATGAAGCTTTGGAACATTTTGACGATAAACTTCAATAGGCCCAGAACGAATCCTACAGATGGGGTTAGATAACTACTTTAACTGTGATGAAGGTGGATAGGAACGACTCCCTATGGGATTGGTATGATCTGGGATTTCTATAGCTTGACAATCCACCATTCAAGTTAGATGTTAATTGGATACCTATTCACCGTATTCCCTAATACCTGATTTTTAAGTACTTCGGAGATTATGAGTTATATGATGAATTAGAAATCGTCCCTCATCCTCATCTTCTTGATTGTCCTACTAGAGGCAATAACAGGATGCTTTGGGACTTTAACTTCATCAACTCTCCTTTTACTTTAAATGATCATCCAACTGGCATGGATCCTGTCTCTAAGGCTGAAGGAAAGCGTCAAGTAGAATAAACTTTTGTATTTCGTTTTTCCATGTTTAAACAACAATATGTAATCATTTAATTTTAATGAAAAGTTAATTTTATTAATGGATCAACTTTTAGTTAATCTCTGAGTGTTTTTTTAGTCCTTGACTATGAATGGACCAACTTTTTTAGTTAATCTCTAGTTTTTCATTGGTTCTATTTATATCCTTAGGATTATCCTAAATTTTATACCAATTACCAATGTTTCATCATGGTTCAACTAATGTACCTGAAGTTTATGGTAATTGCATTAGTTACCTTGGTTCCCAGACGTGAGTGGAAAATTTCTCCATCTTTTAGCCCAATTTAGATGAAAATTATTCATTTGGGTCTTTGTTAACCAAGCATTTGGGACTTACAATTTTGCCTTGTGTGGTTTTAATTATTTGACAACCAATTTTGTTGGCGTCGTTATTGATGCCGAACAACTTTGTTGGTGGTTGCTATTGATACCGACCATTATTGATGCCGACCAACTTTGTTGGTGGCTGCTGTTGATACCGACCGTTATTGATGTAGACCAACTTTGTTGGTGGTTGTTGTTGGTACTGACTAACTTTGATGGTGGTTTTATTGATGCCGAGTAACTTTATTGGTGGCCTTTATTGATACCGACCAACTTTATTGGTGGTTTTATTTATGCCGACCAACTTTGTTGGTGGTCTTCATTATGTTTACAAGTGCATAGCATTAGAACTCCAAAAAAGAAAACAAAAAAATAAATAACAATTTTGGGGTAGTCGTGATCTCATTAAATTTGAAGTGAACTGAGTACAACATAATTACATTTACTGATGATACTTTTTAAGGTGTTCTGCATTCCATGGGTTATTGAATTCTTCCCCTTCCAAAGTCTCAATTCGATATGTGATTAGTCGGATAACTGTAGTAATACGATAAGGCCCATGACAATTGGCTTCTAGCTTATTGCTCTTATGAAACACTTTCTTTAAAACATAATCACCCTCTTTTAAGTTGCTTGGCACGACCCTCTTGTTGTAGAAACGTGTAGTCCTTTGTTGATAGGATGCATTCCTTAAATCTGCATCTTCAGGGACTTCTTCCAGCATGTCTAAATCCATCCTTCTCATCAAATCACTGACTGGGGTATTGAAATTAAGAACTCTATGCATAGGTAAACCTAGCTCAACATGAATTACGACTTCAGTACCAAATGCCAATAGGTAGAGAGTTTCTCTAGTAGCTATTTTGGAAGTTATTCGGTAAGCCCATGAAACAGAATGCAATTCATTGATCCAATTTCCTTTTGCATTTTCCAACCTTTTCTTTATCCCATTTAACAAAGTTCTATTAGTTACCTCTGTTTGGCCGTTGCTTTAATGATGGCCAGGAGTAGAGTGGATTTTTCGGACATTGGACTGGGCACAATAAGCAGCAAATTTTTCGTTGTTAAAATATGTGCCATGATCAGTTATAAAGGCATAAGGTAAGCCATACCTTCACATAATACTCTTCCAAATAAACTGATAAAGTTTTTCATAGAACATATCGATCAATGATTCAGCTTCCACCCATTTAGTAAAGTAATCAACAGCTACAACCAGGTACTTGAACCTTCATCGTGTGGTCAGCAGAGGCCAGAACAAGTTAATCCCCCATATAAAGAAGGGCCAAGGGGATGTGATTGGTGTTAGGAGAGCTTGTGGAGCCTTGGGTATGCTGGAAAACCTCTGGCACTTATCACACTTCTTGGCCAAATCTACAAAATCAGCTCGCATAGTTGGCTAGTAGTAACCGTGTGTATGAATTCTCTGCAACAACGTTCTTCATGCTACATGGGCTCCACATGACCCATCATGGACTTCTTCAATTAAATCCTTCATCTCATATGGATGCACACACCGTTGTAGACCAGTAGTTAATCCTCTTCTATATAGCACACCACCATCTAGCACATATCTTGTAACTTTGTATTTTAGCCTCTTAGCTTCAAGTAGATCAACTGGAAGAATCCCATCTTTAATATATGCTCTAATGGGATCCATCCAAGATGTCCCCATATCAACTGCAATATATTTAACCATCAGATCTTCATCAATGCTCCTGTTAACAAGTAGCTCAATAGGAATAGTTCTTCGTATCTCTGTTCTGGTTGCTGAAGGTAACCAAGCAAGTGCATTTGCTCGGGTATTTTCTAATCTTTGAATTCTAACCATCTGGATAGTTATCAAAGTGGCAATTATTTCCAAATATTTAGCCAAATATATGGTCACTAATTCTCCTTTTGTTGCATATAAGCTCAACACCTGATTTACCACCAACTGTGAGTCACTAAACACCACAACTTGCTCGGCGTTCAGTGATTTAGCTAGATTTAAACCAACAATCACATCTTCATACTCTGCCTCATTATTAGACGCTTTAAATTGGAAATGTAGAGCATACTATATGTCTAGCTCGTCTAGAGTATTTAGAATGATTCTAGCTCCACATTCGGTTGCACAAGATGAATCCATATGGGGTTATCGCTATCAAACGCATGGTTTGTCAGAATCCCTTGATGGAATATTTTATCCTTCGCCTCCTCATATTTCCTCTTCATCTCATGTAGTCCACTGGACGGCTCTGGTTAGTGTTTTTCTATGATTTTCCCTATTTAGAGTTGGTTAGACGTATCTCTAGTAGGTCTGTTGACTCCTGTATATTGCTCGGCTAGAGTCCCTTATTGCTTGGGGACCTCTAGGTAAATGAATTTTGTAATAAAATTAGCCACAACTTGGCCTTTTAAAGAAGTCCTTGGTTCATAAATAAGGTCATATTCCCCCAACTTCACAACCCAATACGTCAATCTTCCAGATTTCTCCGACTTATGTAAAGCCTGCCTTAGTGGCATGTCAACGTATACCACTATGGTGAGGGCTTGAAAATATGGCTTCATTCGTCTACTAGCTTCAACTAAGGCCAATGTTAATTTCTCCACTCTGGGATATCTTACTTCTGATCATCGAAAAGCTTTGTTGGTGTAATAAACAATATTTTGAACTCTATTTTCCTCCCTGATCAAGGCAGAGCTAATTACTGACTCAGATACAGCCAGATATAAATACAACTTTTCTCCGAACACTAGTTGGGAGAGTTGTGGTGGTGCTCTCCCGGGTACTTTTTCAACTCCATGAAGGCTTTTTCACATTCATCGTTCTAGTAAAAAAAAATTGAGTATCTTGAAGAATGGAAAACACTTATCAGTTGCTCGTGACACAAACCTGTTGAGTGCAGATACGCACCCAGATAGCCTTTGAACATATTTTTTATAGGTCGGGGACTTCATTTTGATCAGATCTTTAATATTATCTAGATTAGCTTCAATTCCCCTTTGATTCACTATATACCCTAGGAACATTCCCTCTTACACTCCGAAGACGCATTTGGTGGGGTATAACTTCATTTGGTGCTTTTTCAATTGATCAAGCGTCTGGCTGAGGTTGGTAATATGATCAGCAGCTTTTTTCTCTTAGTGAACAAATCATCAACATACACCTCCATGTTCTTGCCTATTTAATCCCCAAATACTTTGTTCACCAGTCTCTGATAAGTTGCACCTGCATTTTTCAGACCAAACGGCATAACATGATAGCAATAAGTTCCTCGTGGAGTGATAAAGGAAGTACTTTCTCTTTTTTCTGGCTTCATTTTGATCTAGTTATAACCAAAATATTCATCCATGAAACTCAGCAGCTCATGCCTGAAGTAGCATCTATAAATTGATCAATTCATGGCAAAGGAAAGTGATCCTTTGGGCAAGCTTTATTTAAGTCAGTAAAATCGACACACATCCTCCACTTGTTGTTCTTCTTCTTGACCATAACTACATTGGCCAACCAATTCGGGTACTTTACATCTTCAATAAAGGGAGCTTCTTGAAGATTCTCCACTTCTTCCTGTATAGCCTGGCTCTTCTCCGGGCTAAAAACACTTCTTCGCAGCTTTACAGGTTTAACCTCCTCATTCACATTAATCTCGTGGCATAGTAAATTTGGTTCTATGCTTGGCATATCTTCATGAATCCACGTGAACATCTATTTCCTTTGTCTCTAGAAAGGCACCAACTTTTATTTAAGGACTAGTTCCAATGACGCTCCTATTTGAGTTGTTCGTTCTGGTTTATCATCATCCAGAATAATGTTTTTTGTTGCCTCCATCATTTGGCGTTTTACAATCTAATATTCATCTCGTGTATCTAAGGTTTCAACCTCAGACTCGCTATTCGACGCAGATATATTCACTTGATAAGTGGTTGTTTTCCTCTTTATCTCTAACATATCTTCTTCCTCGGTAGAGGAATAGTAGCACTACCGAGCTTCTTTTTAATCTCCTTTCATTACTCCAACTCCAAAGTTGGTTGGTAACTTCAAGCATTGATGAACAGTAGAGGGTACAACTTCGAATTTCTTCATACCAACTCTTCCCATAATTATATTATAGGCAGAATGAACATTTTTGTCCATTACAAAGAATCTCACCTTCTCTATCCTTCTCGCCGGCCATGTCCCGATTAACACATCTATCTTGATAGTCCCCAATGGAAACACTTTCTCTAATGAGAATCCAATGAGTGGCCTGTGATAAGGCTCCAATTGACTGAGTTTTAAAGCCAAACTATCAAAACAGGGATAGAACATGATGTCTGCCGAACTGTTGTTATCCACTAATATTCTTGCTACCAATACTTATTTCATCCTGACTCTGATCACTAAAGGATCATCATGAGGATAGAACACTCTGGATAAATCATTTTTGGAAAAGCCAATTACGAGCTTATCCTTGTTAACTTTTCTTGGTCGATCTTCCTTAGCAAGGTTGATCCGCTGGATATAGGAACAAGCTTGAGCCTCATTAAGGTAAGCTTTCCTTTCATCTGTATGATCTCCTCCTCCGGCATCTCCACCTATGATCATGTGATAACCAAAAGATCCAAAAATGAGTGTGAATACCTCATGTTCTGGTTATCTAGTCTTCTTGGGAAGATCAAAATCATCTTCTGGATCATTGTCATGATTCCTCTTCTTTTCTTCCCTGGGCTTAACTAGCGATTTACATATCTGTCGACCTCTGCCTCCGTTTCTTCCACCATTCTGCCGATCAATAAATATGTCCAACTTTCCTTTTCGGATGAGCGCTTCTATCTCATTCTAGAGGGAAATACAACGGTTGGTAGTATGACCATGATCATTGTGAAACTCACAGTACTTGGACTTATCCCTCTTATCAGCAGGTGACCTTAACTTTTCAGGCTAACTCAAATCATTGTTGTGCTTGATTTCCTCTAACGCATGATGTATATCCACCATTAAGGGGGTGTAATTAGTGAATTTCCTAAGCCGATCTAGACCTTCCTTTACCTTTGAAATCCTGACCTCATTGTGATTCTTGTGCTCCTTATCTAACTTCCCTTCTGTCTTTGCTTCTGCCTTTGTGTTTGAATTATTTTTGGTAGCCATAGCTTATTTGGCATTTATAATCTTTGCTTCTTTTTCCATCAATTCTGTCATCGTCTTCGGTGGATCTTTTGCCAAAGTATAATATAATTTATCGAGGAGAAAACCACTCATAAGGGCAGTGATTGCGGTCTTCTCTTCGTAATCAATGACATCTAGTTTCTCGTTGTTGAAATGAGTGATGTAATCCCTGGTACTTTCTCCTTCCTTTTGTCTTACACTGAGCAAATGAGATACTCGTTTCACTGGTTTTTCTCCAAAGCAAAAATTACCAATGAATAGATCGACGAGTTATTGAAAGTAAGAAATCTTCCCCCGAGGAAGGCTATTGTACCAGATTTGAGCAGATTCAGTGATTATTCCTGAGAAAGCCCTACATCTCATCTCACCAGGGACAACAAATATATCATCCGCTGTTTGGTATTTCTCTATATTTGGGAGTAACCACCAGAGCTTTAAACTTGGTCAGCATGGGGAAATCTATGATGGCTTGCACAAAGGGGGATCCCTTAATAAAACATCTTTGGAGGGAATTTCTGGCCTTGGACATTTCTCCCAATCTAACTTTCAAACGTTGAATGGAAGCTTTCCAAGCATCACTGCCAGCACCATGGGTGGGAACGTTTTTATGTCGACCAACAGATCGTGCTGAACTTTCTTCCTGCGAAACTTCTCTCTGACTGAACCTATCAGTTTGTCCGGTATTTAATATCGATTGGGCCAAGCCTTCCCTTAAATTTCTTGGTCGTCAAGTATTTCTCGACACAACCTATAGGGCATTTCCCTGGGGTCCCAAACGATCAAAAGGAGAGGCCCTACTTAGCCTTTCTAAGGCACTCAATCTTTATGGGATGAGGGATTATCCATCAGTGGAATTAGTGATCCCAATAGACAAAGTTTCTCCAGGAAGGTATGAAGGATCCCTAAAATTTCTACAATGGCTATGCCCAATACTCCTTGTTGGCGGTGGTGCCATATTCCTTTGATTAACTTGTGCCGGCACTCCAGCTTGCAGAGTTTGAGCCAACTGTCATATAGTATCCTGCATAGCTTGTTGACCCTTAGCCAAGCAAGCCAAAATACCTATTAAATCATTGTTGTTTGGAGGGACAGAGGGATTAGGAAGAATTCCCTCATTTCTTGATTCTGGAATTTAGCCATGGATGATAAATGAGCAAAAATGTTTAGCAATACATTCCCACAGACGGTGCCAATCTATTGATGCAAATAACTAGACTACGCCTAATTAATCGATCACAGATAAAATAAAACAAGACACAAGAAATTTTAAAGTGGTTCGGCTCAAAGGAATAGCCTACGTCCATTGTTCTGTATTAAATTGCCTTGAGTTGTTTTTGTGTCCCCTTACAATAAGGGTGATACAATGTATTTATAGCCTAATAGGGGTATTAATAGTTGTTATGTGAAAGTATGGAAAGCCTTCATTTATTAGGCATTTACATCAATACATAATGAGAATTAAATATATGAATGTTATCGCTTCATTGGCGATACATGATGTAAGACTGCTGGCACTTGGTTGGCAGTATAGATTGGATTTCCAGCTATTGGTCGGGGTTGTCAATTGGTCAGGTAACCATATTGGTAGGGATTCCTTGTTGGTCGGGATTTTCTATCATGCTGACTTGGACTTGTGCCACATTGGATGACACGTGGTGGAATGTAATTGGTCCACGTAGGGTGGTAAATTTTGGTATTAACACTCGTGAACCCTTTCGAAATCAACAAGCTCGGTGAATATGAATGATAAGGTAAAGATATATTATTGAAGTATCATAAAATAGTAAATCTCCCACTAAATCAAACATAGCTCCAACAAATATACAACATACAACATATTTCCATTAACAATCATAATCAAAGTATGGTTCAACAAAAAAAGTATGAATCAAACAAGAGTGTCAAAGTCCCCCTCAATTCAAGAACATCATATTCACAAACTTTTTAGCCCCTATGTCATAAAATTCACTCCCTTTTTTTCTCACCCATGTGCAAATAAAATATCTCGGTGAGAACAAAATATCTCTCCCTATTTTTCAAAAATTTATGTCTCTTTTTTGTCACGGAATAAGATAAAGAAGATTATGAATTAATAGATAATGGAGGAAATACAAACATGATGGAAATAAGTGAAATCGGGATAAACATGATGAATGAGCAAGGATATATCGAGATATAAGAAGTAGAAATCCAAACATAACAATGATAAACAAGGGACCATCCGCACGAAAGGGTTTAAGCAATACGTACGAGAATGGGCAGTGTTTGAAATTTTCTTATCTATTGACACGTAGGCAACAATGTCATGCGCATGAAATCAACTAGTGTGCCATCTAGTGTCAACAAACCTATGGTTGTGCGAATGGAGAAACATTGTGTCATGCGCACACAAACCACCAGAATTCAAGAAAAAATTTAACAAAACAAGCTCTCCACGTACTCAAACATCTGTAGAAATGATTTTTCTCAATCACATTTAACCAAATGAAGTTCCTCAGGACACACAACATTCTTAAAGACTGTAGATCAAATAAATATAATTAGTACAAAGAAAAATATTACAATCAAGCAATTAGGAAAATCAAATAATTTCAGATAAATCGATTGTTGGATTATTTGAAATAAGTCAAATCAAAATTTTCTACATATGTTGAGAAATTTAAACATTTTGAATTCACATTGAAAACACAACAGAATTAAGATAAGAATCATATTGTCGTGCATGTAAATAGAAATGGAATGTTATAAAAATCATCAAACAATTGCATTTCTTGACACATTTAGAAAAGTTTAAGATAAAAATGTAATACGATCAAGAGTTTAACTTAAAATCTAATCCATCTATAAAATCTCCCTCGGCACAAGTATTGTAACAATCTTCTAAATACCAAACTATAATATCAAACTCTTTTGAAAAATTTTATGGCCCTATCTTACATTTACTGTTGGTTAAGCACTTCTCTTGTGTTTCCTTTCAGCACAAAAGCTTTCGTCGTTGAGTGGATTTTCACAAACCTAAATGATACCTACCCAATGATACTCAAATTAAAATGGGTGTTATCACTCTAATGGCGGCCTTTATCAACACATAAAATTACCCATATATAACTCCTTTAAATATAAACTCTTAATTTCTTACAAGTGGATAATGGAACACTTATTGAAACTCATGAAAGATTGATTTTCAACATAAATTTGCAAATGCTTGTAGAAGTAACAATTATTAAAACCTTTGTGAATTCGTGCAGTGTAGTGAAGGTACAAGGTTTCAGTTTATCAAGTTCAAACTAAAGTCAATGATTATCGTGATATTTTTGAAAATCTTAGCTTGACAGATTCATTCAGTAATCGCAACAACAACAAATCATATAAGCAATAAAACTTCATTTGCAAACTCATAGAATATTTAACATAATTAGTATGAGATTTGATCAAATATACACAAAACACAAAAAATGTTTTTGAATTTTTCAATATATTAATAATATATGTACAAGATGAACAAAGACCAAATGTGCAAAAATATGTATATCCAGATGCACCTCACACATAACAAATCCCAAAAATACAAATAAAAAATGCACCCAAATATAAACAAGAACATTCTTGAATGTATATAATACAAACCACACAAACCACATTCTCATAATGTCATCACTCCCCAAAACTTAGCCTAGGACAAGCAATCATGCGTGATATAAGAAGATCCAAGATATGAGAAGCAACTAGCAACTCATGATGAACCACCTTAGGATGAGATTTAGGAAAAATTCTCTTCTTTTGTTGATTATTAAACAACTCATAGAAAAATTTCCTTAAATAACCATTTTTTTTTACAAAATGTGAAAGTATCGGATTGGAAAATTCTTTTCAAACTTTCTTGACATTTTTCAAAACACTGACCTTTCAAAATATTTTGGTCATTTACCTTTTTGGCCAAAACATTTGGATAAACAAAACATATATTTCTTCAAATCTTGATTTTTCGCATTCATGTTTAAGAGGATCGAACCATTCTTATTGGTTTATGTGTTGAAACATTTTTCACAAAATTTATGTTAAATTGAGAGGAACAAGGTACAACTTTGTAAAAACCTAAAATACACTTCTTATTTTTAATTTGAATCATTTCCAAATGGATTTGTCAAGTTTATTTTAAAAAAAATCAACATCAATTTTAAGTTTCTTCATCAATGTCTCCAAATCATAAAAAATAAGTTTATTTCAATCAATCGGTTCTACTTTCACATTTTGACACACAGCCTTTGGTTCATTTATCATAACATAGCAATTCTCACTTATTTTAATACCTCTCATCAATTCTCAGTTATCTTCCTTTCTCACCAAACATTCACCATTTTTAAAACTCACAAGGTGACCATCATCACAAAGTTGACTTATGCTAATGAGATTATCGGTAAGCCTTCCAATGTAAAGAACATTATGAAGTATAATGTTTTTGAAACTTTCACCATTCCCTTACCACTCACATGATACTTATTTCCATTCCTGAAAATTACTAAACCTCCTCTATAATCCTCTAGTGAAGTGAAAAATGACTTTCCCCCCATCACGTGTCATATACAACCACTATCGAAGTACAAATTCATAGAGTTTGAGGCTTTAAGATCCATGGTGAGCACACAACAATAGGGATTTTTTTCCTAATCCACTTTGGCTTTGCTTGAGCAACCTTTCTCAACTCACTCACCCATTTTTTAAGTTTCTTCAATTCACCCTCAAGTCATATGTTGACTCCTTAAAATTCATTTCTCCATGAGATCTTAGTGTATGAGCTTTGCTCATATTTTTAAAGTTTGTAAAAAAAGTGTCTCAAATGTCCTCTCATGAAATAATGGGAACATTTATAGGTTTGAAATGATTTTTGATCAAAAATCGTAGTTCTTTTGAAAAATCGTTCATCTCGTTGATTTTGAAAAACTTTTTCTTTTTTCAAATAATTTGCAAGATGCCTAAAGTGGGGATTTGGATTGTTGAAAACTTTTCTTTGATTCTCATGCATTTGAGGTCTTTGAATACGTTTAGGTTGGTTGAGTTGAGAATGCTTTTCAATGTTCATAACATGTACTTTTAAATATTTATTTAGAAAGACATTCTTCTCAAGTTCTTTTTTCTTTTGAAGAAACATTTTCATTCTTGACTTGAGTAGAATCCGCTTGTTTGGCAACATTAGTATTTTCATGCATAAAAGTAGTAGATGTATTTAAAGAAAAATTGAATGAGTCAAAACCAAGACCTTTCTTTATATTTTGTATCATAGACTTCTCAAATAGCATATTATTCATTTTTTTTGTTATATTCTCTAAATCAAGATTGATTGTCATGGCATTTGGCAAATACTTTTTAAGAGAAATCATTTCTTTTTATAATCCTTATCTTTGATTTTGAACAATTTTCACTCTTTCTCAAGTTTAAAATTTATTTTACGAAGATTAGCCTTTTTCGATTCCTATGCAATAGTTTTGTCCATTCGCATGCTTTAACTCAAGTTTGAGTTCAAAAATCATTTTGTCCTTCTCTTTTAATAAATTGCTTTCCTATTCATAAAAATTGATTTTGTTCCTTATTTTAATATTTGATTTATTAGATTTTAATGACTTATGGAACAACTTGTTATAAGCATAATTAATATAGTTCATCTCTTTATCATAGCTGGATTTCATATTTATTCTGTAAAATTTCATATCTAAACTCACTATATGCATGTGAAGTGTTCTTAGTTATTGACGAACATGAGGATGGATACATATTTTATAAACTTACACCTAGATCATTGGAATCATAAATCTCCATGAAGATACACAAATAACCAAACACAAACACAAAATCGGGATCAACTCAGGACGTTAAGCCTAAATAAGAAATCGTGCTCTAATACCAATTGAGAATTTATGTGTGCACACTAATAATAAATTAACACCCCGTATTTTTAATGCTTTAAATATTTATGTGATTAATTATTTTGTTGGATTAATTGAATTAAAATGTGAGAATTTAATTGTTAATTAATTCGGATTTAAAATAAATATTAACTAGCGTGCCAAGGGTTAATACTTATTGATTTAATATTACTGTGTGATATGTAATATGGAACTATACACTTTGATAAATTGTCAATAGTGAATAATACGTCAGTTTGGTAATATAAGTCTAACGCGCGTGTGAGTCGTGTCGAGACTAATTGATTGGGATAAAAAGATAAATTAATTTTTATTAACTCGTATGGTCATTTCGAGTGCGTCGTTGAGTCTGGGAGGGTTGAGATAGTCAGAAAATACTACCCGGGTATTCTATTTCGACTCCGAGAGATTTTAGGCCAAACCGACACCCTGTAGGGGTAGTTTTATAATTTCAATTTTTTGGGAGATTAAATGGACGAAAATTAGAGTTTTATTATATCAGTTATGTTGGAGAAATTAGGGCTCACATTCACATAACTCAAGAGAGAGTCACATAGAGTGAGGGAGAGCAAATCCCAAGGAGCCAAAGCTTTTAGGCATCTTCTTCCACCACCGTGACCACCATCGTATCGATCGGAAGATGAGGAACACACCTATACCAACACCACCAAAGGATTCGGACCTTCGATTTAAGGCAAGTGTTTATTACTTGCTTTCTTTTAGCGATAATCATACTCATGTTAGAGTCGATAAAATTATTCATGATTTACATGTTAATTGGGTGAAAATTTGAGGTTAAACGATGATTAAAGGCTGGGTTAATTAGTTGTTGATATTCCTTCTTGTATGTAGAGGATTAATCACAAAATTGAATCATATATTGACGAACGAATCTGGGTTGATTAGGTACTTTAATTGAAATTTTGAAAACTAGGGTTCATGTGAATTAATTTGGGGATTTTATATAATTGTGATGATTGATGACGAATTAACAATCCTAGGATGTTAGGAATGGTTTATAACCTGTCATGTGATGATTGGGATTGATGATGAGGTGTTGGGCGATGAACCTTAGAAGTTTTTAGGGTTAAAAATGGTGAAAACGTAACTGTTGCAAAATAGGTATGACGTAACGGAACCGATTCCATTTCTGGGGGATTCAGTTGCATTTGGTGACAATCTAACTGCTACAGAACATGTCTGACGTAATGGAACCGGTTCCATTTCTGGGGGATTCGGTTCCATTTCTGGGGGTTTCGGTTCGGTTCATTTTTTGCAGATTTCCAGTGCCGCTACAAAACCTTGGAGAACCTAGGAAATTTTCGTACAGCCCAGTTTTGAGTTTACCGATTTATTAGAGTGAGACAAATTGTTAGATAGTAAACTTAAACAAGACTGAATTTCGGGAAAGTATGTGATAATTAATACTTTACTTATTTCGGTATAGAGAGAATGTACCTTGGAGATTACGAGAGAGATAGTAATCTGAATATTTATACTATACGTAGTGATGAGAATGAAATATGTATGAGAAGTGTATGATTAGGTTGGGAATATGCCTATGAATCTTAATAGGATGTGTGTATGCCTAATATGTGATATTATTATTAAGATTACTAATGGGTGATCACCCGAGGGTGTAAGAATCTTATTGTTAAGCTCACTAATGAGTGATAACTCAGGGGTGCAAGATGTTATTGTTAGGTGTACTAATGGGTGATAACCCGGGGTACAAGGATGATTATTGTTAGGCGCACTATTGGGTGATAACCTGGGGGTGCTGGATTATTATTGATAGGTGCACTAATGGGTAATAACCCGGGGGTGCTGGATTATTATTGATAGGTGCATTAATGGGTGCTAACCCAGGGATGCAGGATTTTCTTGATAGGTGCAATATTGGGATTATATATATATATATATATATATATATATATATATATATATATATATATATATATATATATATATATATATGTGTGTGTGTGTGTGTGTGTGTGTGTGTGTGTGTGTGTATGAACTTGTAAGTATTTCTACAGTGTGAAATTAGTAGACTTGGTAATAATAATAATAATCATTACATTGTGCCAAGTGGTCTTAACCTAATGGTGCAGGATTAGTGTATATAGGGATGATGAGACTATATATGTATAGGGATTATGAGATTATATATGTATATGAGTGTACTTAGGGAACTTTCAACTTTATGAAACTAGTGGATAAAGTTGAAATCAAAAATAAAATAATCTTGGTGGATAAAAGATTAACCATTCGAATGGTGAATAATGAAACTTAGTATGTGAGATAAACTATATGAATAGCGTATAGTATGGGCGATACGGGAATACTACTAGTGAGCATAGTTAGTATTATTATGGTTTCTGATTAGTTAGACTGGATGGTATAACTAGGGGGAGATTAGATGTACGCTAGGTGTGTACAATAGATGAGAGGTGATAAACTCATGTGAGAGTTCGATAACTAACATGCGTATAAGACTTGTTTTAAGAACCAGTTTTAAATACTTGCTAAATCATTTTTAAACATCGGGCTCTTACCCGTTTCTTGTATATCTTCTCCCTTTATATATATATATATATATATATATTATACCAGGTGCTCAGCCACAGGGGTACCATAATTAGAGATTGGAGTGTCAAACGTGCTGCAAATGTTGTGAAAGCTGTAGGTCCTTGCAGTAGACGCATCTATCTTTTCCATTCAGTTTCATCTATAATTCTTATCTAGGGCATGTGTCATCCACTTCTAGTCCTTCATCAGAGATATTGTACTCAGTTTATTTTATTGTTTGGAGTTTTAAACTGGAAGTTTTACCTAGTCTTATTTATTTCAGTATTTGATTCTTGTTCAGTACTTATTATATTCCTATGTATGGTGATGGTTTATAATTTATACTTGGATTGCTATGGAGTTAAATGGTTTTATTAAAGAAGAAAAATGTTTTTGATGCTTGGCTTAATTTTATAATAGGTGATTAATATGGTTTAATTATTTTCCACAGTGATGATAAGAATGAACCAACTGAATATCATGTTTTAAATTGGTAAAGGACTTATCACCCTATATTTAATTGGGTCGGGTGTCACAGGTGGTATCCGAGCATCAGGTTCTAGAGTCTTTTAAGATCCGTGCAGCTTATTACGTTTCAGTGTATCGTTCTTTGATGTAGACCCTTATGATAAATTGTTGTGTTCCCTTATGTATGTGACTTACATTCTCCTTATACGAATTATAATGGATGTGACTCATTATACGAAATTTTGTGTGATTCAAACATCGAATATTTTAGGATGACCAGCGAGGGTCGTAAGAAGAACTGCAGGAGAAGAAACGAGACAGAAGACATAAAGTAGTCTGAGAATGGTGGTCATGACAAAAATCACCATGAGAATTACTTAAGAAAGTGATAGTGAAATCATCACTCGGGAACATTGGGTTCCCAGTCACAGTCATAGATAACGGTGGAATGATTTCAGGACCACCTATCGAAATCGATAAGAGGGAAATCAGAGGAACTCTTTTAAAAAAAACATTGGTGAAAATGCGGAGAAGAAAAAGAGAAAGTGTAACAGACCAACGGAGGTAGAAAATCCGAAGGCAATTATGTAGAGTGGTGTGTGACGACACTCAGAATAAAATTTTGCGTTAAAGTTATAGCTCTTAGGAGCGACATTAAGTGATTAGAGTCAATCACCAAGTTCAGAAAGTATGTTCGAAATTTAAAAGAGAAATTTGAAGTACGATTTGACCGTGAGGTCTCCCATTTGATGTCTTAATAGAGATGAAAGTGAAAATTTTAAACTTATCATAGTGAGTAAGCTAGAGACCGATCGTGAGAGAAAGGTTGAATTGCATAATGAACTTCATACCTGTTAGATGGGCATAAATTATCCAAAGGGTATATAGTTAATAAAGGTCCCGTGAGTAGAATACAAGTATTGATGAGAAATCCATCTAGGATGACTAATATTGATTTCGTCAAGGTTATATGGTTTCTAGTTATTGTAGTCTTTCCAGAAGAAGTGAGCAAAGAGGGTTAGAGAATCTGGTCGAAGGGCAGAACTAAACTTAACAGTGTTAGTGAGATACCACATGAGAGTATACCCAATAGGGAACTCGGTTAGATGATTTTAAGCGATTAACTTCAAGAGGATGATGAAGTCAATCAGGGCTGTAAAGGCCAACTATAGTTCCGAATGGCCAATGTAGCCAAAGGGACAACGGAAGAACAATTGTGAGTTTAGACTGCTGGTCTGAGGGAAGGACATTCCAAAATAGTTAGTGGGACCAGTGATAGGGAAATGTCTCGTGAAGTTTCCCTATGTGAAGAAAGTAGAACTACAAGTGTTGAATGTGTCCACAATTGATAAGTGATACCAAAAAGATTAGAAATGGTAAACCATGCCAGTTAGGCATCACAACTGGAGGAGTGATACTTCCAGCGAAAGAATTTGGGGTCAAGAGAATTAGGACCGGGAAGTTTATAACCCGAGAGTGATGGGTTCAAGCTGGACTAGTAGAGTCCTCATTAAGAGTAGCATAAAGTATGTCAGGGTCGACGAGGCCCGAGATATAAATGGGAGTTTAATATAGCCATAATTGAGGCCTAGATAATTTGGTCCAACATTTCAATAATGGGCGTGAAACCCACATGATGGAATAAATTGCCCATGATGAGAGGGGACAACTATAGGATGAAATACTAACATGTCGTGATGGCAACTACATGCTGAGACCCTGTGATTTGGAGATACTGGCGAGGTTTTGCTTCTTACTTGTGAGTAAAGGATTAATTCTAGTGACATGGGTGTGTCACAACTTATATATAAATTGGGGACCCTAAAATTCGTGTGCGAGTCGAGTTGAGTGGGGAACATTAGTTTTAACAGTCTTGTTACAAACATATTTCTCGTTGTTAGCAGGGCATTTTGATGCTTCCCATGAGTGAACCGGGTGGGCCCTAAGAATATGTTATGTTGTTATAATTTACTACTGCATTGAGTCAGCTTTAGTGGAGTTTATTATGGTAATGTGTAGTGATTAATTATCGTATGGTTAAATGATAGTAAATTGAGTGATATGAACTGTCGTGCCAGATACTCCTGGGGAAGTGATCTTAATTTTGTGCGGCACCACCTGAAATAGGGTTGGGCCTAGATATATAAATATATAAAAATGTCATGGTATTTTAGACCTCAGTGAATATGTTGTCTAGTTATATGTGATTCCAGTGCGTAGGAATTTATTTTACTGAGAAGACTTAGGATACTTTGTGTTCTTTACCGAGCAGCGAGATATAGCTCGTTATATATGTGTAGCGTCGAGTACTTGGGGTAGTGAGAGCTCCATGCTTCATGTTATTATTAGGGATACGAGAGTGGACGAGAAAACTTTTATGTACACATACGAAGATTGTGGGAAGGTATATAGTATGGACTGAGGGACTTACGGAGCTCGACAACCGACTAGGTTAGATAGTAGTGTATCGGGGGGTTCCTTATTTGGATTTCACTTTGCGAGACATCCCACGCATGAAACTAGCGAACATCAGATGTTGGAGTGAAGTTTGGTCGATAGTATATAAGTTTTGTACGTTGGTTATTGTACCTATAAAAGAATATAATTGAGAATTGAAAATTCTTTTATGACTTAAGGCTAGTAGAGTCGCCTAGCCTTTAATATCATTCTAAATGGAGAAATGATGCCAATGAAGGAGGGATTAAGTTTTGACTAGTGGGATGGTTGAGTGCACCCCTACCACATCAGCATACCGAGTGTGCAAGAATTGAAGTAAGAAAATTTCATGTCATTTGTATAATGATGCGCGAGGCATAGGGTGTATGGGCGCCCTAGGTGATTGAATCATGCAGTGGATTTTGATTAGCATGGGAATTCGATAACATGTAGCCGGGTAAGCCGAAGCTTATTCACTAAGATTTATCGAAGACTTACGTTTCAAGATAAATTGTAAATTTATTCAAGAGAGTACAAAATGTATCGGGATACAAATAACAGTGGTGATGAGTTACGATGTAGGGTAATATTGCAAAGTTCGTCTTACAGTGGGTCACCTGACTGTTGGAAAAAGGGTGGACAAATTTGAAACCAACAGAGGTTTCTTCCACCAGTGAATGAGAGAGTATTACCAAGGATCTTCTCATAAAGTGCTACTTTCTAAAAGGGTCACGAACCTATATATGCATTAAGGAACGGTTGATTGAACGTTATGCCGATTGGGATTATCATACTACAGAACAGTATGCGTAGAATCCCTATGTAGCCGATATAGTGAGGCCATAAGTATCGAGATGTGATTGAGTACCATAGAGGGAATGGGCAGAACAGGTGGTCTAATCGGATGCTGGAGAGAAAAATTTATGTGGACCCTGAGATCTTAGGGGAGGACGAGGGCAGTACCTTCAACTAGTGGAGTTTGTGTCTAAATAACTTTTATAAGTTCACGTTTGGGCAGAGTGCCAGTATAAGTATGGCAGAGTAAACCTTGTTGTGTCCTACTTGATAGTTAAAGGTGGGGGACCAGTTATGAGTACAAATATTGGAGAAGAATTGATATTATCGTATATATATATATATATTGTGGGTGAAATATATATTGCACAATCATCTCTCTCGTATGAACGACACGAGGCGAGGTCGCATGTATCTAAAAGGATGATAAATCTACTAAAGTGAAAATAGTAGGAGACTAGATAGTAAATATCTAAGATATAATTTAAGTAGTGAGACTTAATCAGTAAGGCGTGGGGAGGAACTTACGTGATAGGGTAACCTGGAGTTTAAAACAAACAGATGTGAAGTGTTCATTATTAAGGGTATTCGATAGCGTACTATATGGGTGGTACGGAGTAGTTTACTTGGGAGCTCAGGGTGCGATGCGCAATATATATACCTCGTTGTTTGTACCTGGTATACTTTTTTCGAATTTTGAGACGAAATTCCGTTGTAAGGGGGGAAGTATGTAACACCCGTATTTTTAATGATTTAAAAATTATGTGATTAATTATTTTGTTGGATTAATTGAATTAAAATGTTAGAATTTAATCGTTAATTAATTCGGATTTAAAATAAATATTAACTAGCGTGCCAAGGGTTAATACTTGTTGATTTAATATTACTGTGTGATATGTAATATGAAACTTTACACTTTGATAAATTGTTGAGAGTGAATAATACGCCAGTTAGGTAATATAAATCTGACGCGCGTGTGAGTCGTGTCGAGACTCATTGATTGGGATAAAAAGATAAATTATTTTTATTAACTCATATGGTCATTTCGAGTCCACCGTTGAGTTCGGGAGGGTTGAGATAGTCAGAAAACACTACCCGGGTATTCTATTTGGACTCCGAGAGATTTTTGGCCAAATCGGCACCCCGTGGGGGTAGTTTTGTAATTTGAATTTTTAAAGAAATTAAATGGACGAAAATTAGAGTTTTATTATATCAGTTACGTGGGAGAAATTAGGGCTCACAATCACATAACTCAAGAGAGAGTCACAGAGAGTGAGGGAGAGCAAATCCCAAGGAGCTAAAACATTTAGGCATCTTCTTACACCACCGTGCCCACCATCGTATAGATCGAAAGACGAGGATCACACCTATACCAACACCACCAAAGGATTCAGACCTTCGATTTAAGGCAAGTGTTTATTACTTGCTTTCTTTTAGCAATAATCATACTCATGTTCGAGTAAGTGTAATTAATCATGATTTACATGTTAATTGGGTGAATATTTGAGGTTAAATGATGATTAAAGGCTGGGTTAATTAGTTTTTGATAT
Organism: Sambucus nigra; assembly: GCA_949130495.1. Taxonomy (NCBI): domain Eukaryota; kingdom Viridiplantae; phylum Streptophyta; class Magnoliopsida; order Dipsacales; family Adoxaceae; genus Sambucus; species Sambucus nigra. The sequence continues at coordinate 417,003,450 of OX422207.1, forward strand.
TCCTTCTTGTATTTACAGGATTAATCACAAAATTGAATCATATATTGATGAACGAATCTGGGTTGATTAGGTTCTTTAATATAAATTTTGGAAACTAGGTTTCAAGTGAATTAATTTGGGGATTTTATATAATTATGATGATTGATGACGAATTAATGATCCTAGGATGTTAGGAATGATTTATAACCTGTCATGTGTTGATTGGGATTGATGATTAGGTGTTGGGCGATGAACCTTAGAAGTTTTTAGGGTTAAAAATGGTGAAAACGTAACTGTTGCAAAATAGGTATGACGTAACGGAACCGATTCCATTTATGGGGGATTCAGTTGCATTTGGTGACAATCTAACTGCTACAGAACATGTCTGACGTAATGGAACCGGTTCCATTTCTGGGGGATTCGGTTCCATTTCTGGGGGTTTCGGTTCGGTTCATTTTCTGCAGATTTCCAGTGCCGCTACAAAACCTTGGAGAACCTAGGAAATTTTCGTACAGCCCAGTTTTGAGTTTACCGATTTATTAGAGTGAGACAAATTGTTAGATAGTAAACTTAAACAAGACAGAATTTCGGGAAAGTATGTGAGAATTAATACTTTACTTATTTCGGTATAGAGAGAATGTACCTTGGAGATTACGAGAGAGATAGTAATCTGAATATTTATAATATATGTAGCGATGAGAATGAAATATGTATAAGAAGTGTATGATTAGGTTGGGAATATGCTTTTGAATCTTAATAGGATGTGTGTATGCCTATTATGGGATATTATTATTAAGAGCACTAATGGGTGATAACCCGGGGGTGTAAGAATCTTATTGTTAAGCGCACTAATGAGTGATAACTCGGGGGTGTAGGATGTTATTGTTAGGTGTACTAATGGGTGATAACCCGGGGCTACAAGGATGATTATTTTTAGGCGCACTAATGAGTGATAACCAGGGGGTGGTGGATTAGTATTGATAAGTGCACTAATGGATGATAACCCGGGGGTGCTAGATTATTACTGATAGGTGCAAATGGGTGCTAACCCTGGGATGCAGGATTTTCTTGATAGGTGCACTAATGGGTCTTAGCCCTGGGGTGTAGGATTAGTATATATATATATATATATATATATATATATATATATGTGTGTGTGTGTGTGTGTGTGTATAAGGATGATGTTACTATATATATGTGAACTTGTAATTATTTCTAATCTTTGAATTTATTAGACGTGGTAATAATAATAATCATTACATTGCGCGACGTGGTCTTAACCTAAGGGTGTAGGATTAGTGTATATATATAGGGATTATGAGACTATATATGTATATGAGTGTACTTAGGGAACTTTCTACTTTATGAAACAAGTGGATAAAGTGGAAATTAAAAATAAAATAATCTTGGTGGATAAAAGATTAACCATTCGAACGGTGAATAATGAAACTTAGTATGTGAGATAAACCATTTGAATAACATATTGTATGGGCGATACGGGAATACTACTAGTGAGCATAGTTAGTATTAGTATGGTTTCTGACTAGTTAGACTGGGTGGTATAACTAGGGGGAGATTAGATGTACGTTAGGTGTGCACAATGATGAGAGGTGAGAAACTCATGTGAGAGTTCGATAACTAATATGCGTAGAAGACTTGTTTTAAGAAACAATTTTAAATATTTGCTAAATCATTTTTAAGCCTCGGGCTCTGACCTGTTTCTTGCATCTCTTCCCTCTTTTTCTATATATATATTATACCAGGTGCTCAGCCACAGGGGTACCAGAATTAGAGATTGGAGTGTCAGACGTGCTGCAGCTATTGTGGAACCTGTAGGTCCTTGCTGTAGACGCATTTATCTTTTCCATTCAGTTTCATCTGGACTTCTTGTCTAGGGCATGTGTTGCCCACTTCTAGTCCTTTATCAGAGATATTGTACTCAGTTTATTTTATGGTTTGGAGTTTTGAACTGGGAGTTTTACCCAGTCTTATTTATTTCAGTATTTGATTCTTGTTCAGTACTTATTATATTCCTGTATATGGTGATGGTTTATAATTTATACTTGGATTGTTATGGAGTTAAATGGTTTTATTAAAGAAAAAAAATGTTTTTGACGCCTGGCTTAATTTTATAATAGGTGATTAATATGGTTTAATTATTTTCGACAGTGATGCTAAGAATGAACCAACTGAATATCCTATTTTAAATTGTTAAATGACTGATCACCCCATATTTAATTGGGCGGGGTGTCACGTAAATCTAAAGGGGGTGAATAGGATGTTTAAATTGAGTTTCCCAATTTTAAAACTTATATCACAATTAAAACCTAGATCTAAGTCATTTTACGATTTACAATTAGATCTAGTTCAATATGAAAGTAAACAATATATATAATATGGATACATCTTCATTATCGCATATGAACTTCCCATAAAAACAAGCACTCGATACATGATAAGATAAATTATAAGGATCATGGCATCCACGCAACCAAAACCTCAAGATCACAAACATTGCAGTGAAGATACCAACCACGAATCTGAGCCAAGGAAGAATTGATATCCAACTGCAAGCTATGAAAAATAGCCAAGTTTAATCAAGCCAATACAAATAAAAAAATTCATGAGATCCAAATATATCAAATCATCCATACTATGAGCTCATGAACAAAGCAAAAAAACTATATGAAGATCAAGAACATGCATATGAAACCCTCCCAATCCATGCAAGAACAAGCAGAGAGTTCATTATCTAAATAAGAAAGTCAACCAAGCAATTAGACCATAATCAAAACCAAAGAAGGAATAAACCTCATTTTAAGAAGAAACACTCCAGGCCAAGGGATCAAAAGTTTCAAGAAACTTTCTTCCAAGTTTTTAAGGGTTAGTTTATTTTCTAAAGAAGTAAATAATATCATAAAAGCAAGTACAACCTCAAACATTCCCCTAAAATCACCCTCAACCATCCTCTAAAGTTGATAAAATTAAACCAAGGTTTTTTCCAACATGGATTCGACTTAATGTCATTATGCAAGGATAGAATCGACTCTAGTGTCGACTTGAGAGCCTATTATTTTGGGCCAAAAAGGACTATATTTTAGTTAGACCAAAAGTCAAAAGAAAAGGGTTTTAAAGTGATATGTATACACATTGAGTTGACTCCTTAGACATAGAATCGGCTCTAAGTGTATTTTTATCCAAGTTTACATTAAATAGATTTTTAAATTCAAATTCCCAAAGCCACTGAATTTTTCCAGAATACCCCCCAATGGCTCGTTTTTTGAAAATCCTATAAAAGACCCCTGTCTTCCATTATAAACACACAAGCTATTAAAACATAATTTCAAGATTGAAAGTCCCATTAAAAAGATTATATCATCCTGCTTTGAGTTTTTCGAGAGAGAAATCAAGTCTTAAACCCCTTTGGAGGTTTTAAGCCCATAAACTCAATTAAAGACAACGTTTTAAGAAAACACACTTGAGAAAAATTCCAATCCAAGTCCCCTTTTTAGAAAAGATCCCAATCCCTTACCAACTTATGCTAAAGATACAAAGCCTAACCCTTAAAATCATTGTAGTTGTGATTATTTGAAAAAAAAAATTAGAAAGATAAAGTAAACCCACTTATGCTAAAGATCCAAAGCCTAACCCTTAAATCATTGTACTTGTGATTGTTTAAAAGTTTACTTTTCTAGAGAGAGAAAGTAAACCATTCCACCATTGTTTCTTACTTAAGAAAATTTTGTTTTACACTTTGGTTATGAAACTTATTGTTATAACTATGGTTGAACTTTGTTCTATCTTCATGTTAGATAATGCCATAGTTTTGGGAGTTAAGGTGGGATTTAAATTTGGTCTCTTACATATGTTTTGCTTGGGCAAGGATGAATTTAACCTCTTGTTAGTTTCGCTTCGCAGGGTGTAATAAATCTTTATGAGGTTGTTTTCTCTTCCTTGGTGAACTGGAGATAGTGAAGTTTATCGAGTATCGCCTCAAGCGTGGACGTAGGCAAGGTCCAACCATGCTAAAATCTTGATTAGTAAAGTTTCTTTAAACTCTCTCTTTAATATTTCTATAAATTGTTTAACTTTATTATTCATTGTTCGAATAATTTCTGAATTATTAATTGATTCATCTTATTGTGATTAATCTTTTAGAATATAAGTTTAAAAGGTTTTAAATTCCATTAAATTTATATACCCAATTCATCCCGCGTGGGAATATTTTCGGACGAACCCATATGGTAACATTTTTAGTACTCGGGCCAACATGTTTAGTGATCTAGGTGACAAGCATGATTATTTGTCAACCTAGCCCAAACCTTTCAAGGGTAATAAAAGAACGAAAATATAATATAAATACAACCCTCTAGGATATTGAATTACAACTGAGAAAAATCTATACTAATAATCCTCAATGATAATTCACACCAAGAAACAATCGCCATTATTCCTCTAGTACTCGCAATATAACCTGAAAATGTTAGTAAAAGAAATGAGGGTCAAGGACACTACTATGAATCATCAACATAAACCTAATCAAATATATGATAGAATATATGAAATTCCATGAGATCCTCAAGTTGCATAAATATAATAGTCTCCAAAAGTAAAATTATAACATTATTCCTTACAATAGTGTCTCATGTCTCATTAAAGAATAGTCACTAAAGTCCTATCACATATGATGTCGACACCACTTATTATCTTTGCTCTTGTAATACCCTGCCCTGATAATTAATTAAATTATATGTATGGATTATATATGATGAGAGATTAATTATAGTCGAAGAAAATTTTGGGATTTTGTATGAATTATAGAAACTCTTGGTTATAAAATATATAGGCCTTATTAAGATTTTGGATTTATAGAATTAGTAGTTATAAATTAGTTAACTATATATAATATATCTCTTAAAAGGATTCGGAACTGTTAGGGCATTTGTCAGAAACTGCGAAGATAGGAAGAAATAAGAAAATAAGGCGAAAAATTCTTGTAGGTTGCTCAAACGACCATGGATATGGTTTGAGCGAGGGGAGGATCTCTCTTGAATGACCAACAGAGTCATTCGAGTGACGTCTGACGCAAGCTTTTCTACCATTTAAAGTGTTGTCTTCTTGATAAACCCTTCGATCAAATGGGTCAGTGTGTTATCAATTTGAGGGTTTACCTATACCTAATATGGGAACACTTTCGAAAATAAGATTTCCTTATTTGGTCAGTATCTCATTTGTTGGATTATAAGGGAAGAGAGAATCGGGTGTGGCCAGACACATTACAAATGTTGCAAGACTTAAACTCCCTCTTCTCTCTAATATTAGTTCCATGGGGAAGAACCATTTCTTCATCCGAACTTCACCATATTTTTACACCATCATATACCACTTACCAACCCCATTAGGGGAACCCAAACCATCCTTTACCACAATACTAAAACCCTAGACAGATTTGGAGGATGAATAAGATGAGTATATCGTTGAAAGATATTTAGGAAGAAGATGAATGTGTTGTTGGGGGGATTTGAAGGAGAGTTTGTTGAGGTCTTTTTTTAGCTTGCGTGGTGGAACTCTTGTAACTCCCTTTAGGGCCACCTTTGGAGGGGGGCGGAGTCACCCATCTTCACCACCACCACCACCACCCTCTTTGAAGACCATTTAGGTGGGATAATCTAATCTTTTTAAGACTCTTTTAGTGTTGATTGCAGTCCTGTGATTGTTGAATATTAAGAGTAGGATTGTTATAAAAAATTATGATGTGTTTTCTAGTAAATTTGATTTTTATAGAATAAAAATACTAGAAAATATTATAGCTGCGTGTTTTCTTATAAAACTGAAATAATAAGCATTTTATGGAATACAAATATGGGGAAATGATATTTTGTTGAAAATAACGAATAAGTAAATATTTCAAGGTTTTGGAATATTGAAAGATGCTATATTTTTGTGAAAATGGGCATTTCTAGATATATTGGTGTTAAACATTTTATGCGATAAAATGTTTGGAAATAAGTATTTATTTGGAAAATATTTGGTGAAAACTATGTTTAAACCTTGTAGTAAAATTTTCGGGTTTAAAATCCATCTTCTCATGCATATAAACTTGAAATCTTTTTACATAGAATGTATAAACAAGTTTAAAAAATATTTTGTTTGGTTTAAGAAAGAAATAATAAAAATTTCTAATTCTATCCCTCAAAGCATGTGTAATTGGTATTATAAGACATAGTGGGCATGAAGTTAAAAGACTTCATGTTAAATTAAAGAAATGGTAATTTTCTTATAAAAGTAGTCTAAAGTATAAATGTATTTCTTGAATAAACAAGTAAATAAATATGAATGTTGATAAAAGGTATTAATTAAGTGTTAATGGGAAAACGTGGAATGGATAATGAGTGTAACTAATGCTGTGAAATATTAACACTTATGGGTTATAAGAGGATTAAAGGTATAAAAGTGTTTCCAATCAAGAAGAATTTAGTCCAAGTGTAAAAAGGTGTTAAAGGGTTAAAACACTTAAGATGTTGGTGTGTATAACTTAAGAGTGTTTTCGGTGAAAATAACACTTTTGAATAAGGAGTAAAAGTGTGATTTGGAAACAAATGGGTAAAATGGTAACTTTACTTAAAGTGGAACATTTTTATGAAATAAAAATGTTGGAAAGGGTGTTACATAAATTAGTCCTAAATGAATATGATTTTTGGAATAAAAATCAAGGTTAACGTGTAAAGGACATGAAATGGTAAATTTTCAAGTGTAACACAAATTGGGGCAGTAAAGTTTCGGGTTTTGTCTTCGGCCGATTAAAACGGAAAGAAAACGATGTGGACATTTGTAAAATGTTAAAACACATAAAGGAACTCGGATGACACCAGGATAAAGTAAGAAGGGCTAGGAGCCCTTGGGTGAAAAGCCCTAAATCACTGTCCAAAGCATATGGTGCACATGGACATCGGTGTGGAGCCCGTGTAAGTATGCAGCAAATGGTAAAATTCTGAGAGAAGAAAAAGAAAATATGGAATGTATCAAGAAATGGATTGTGTGGTAAAGTGTGTTAATACAACCTAACATTAATGAAAGTAAATGTTCTGGTAAAGGTGAAATGGACAAGTAAATGCGTAAATCTATTAATGTCCCCAAAGAAATGAAAATGGTTAAAGGGAGTAAATAAATGGGTGGTTAAGCAACCTATATGGTCAAACCCATACTTAACACGAGAATGTGTTGTAAAAAAGGACTTTTGAAAAATAAATAAGTATTTTCTATCACGACAAATGCATGTGTTGAAAAGGTGATTTTCAAAGAAAATACTAAAGTTCAATGAAACGAAGGAAATGGGTTAAATTTCAGTAAAAGAATGTGTTCGAATCAAATTAAGTGTCATGGTTTCAAGTGTTGAATCGAGTGTGTTAAATAAGATAAAAATGCTAAGTGTGTTGAAAGGAAGTCTTTACTAGATTAAGGTAAATTAATCTGGGTAAATACAATTTTTGAAAGTAAAACGGTTAATGCATTGGCATGTATATTTTCCAAAGGTATACATATGTAGATATATACATATTTTCGCATAGGCTCACATTCCCACTTTGTTACGGCAGGTTGGGAGCGATTCCAAAATTTGAGGGCGTTTAATAGGTATGTATATTTTATTCATGTTTACATTAGTAGCTTTGTTTACTTGGACTTTGGGGTACTACCTGTGGGTCCCTCACATAGTTAATCTTGAAACTTGACTCACATGGTAACAAGTGAAATGTAATTAAAAAACAAAACTGGATTAGCAATATTATATAGGTTGTTCATTTTCACATCACACCTAATGACTCTATTCGGATCGGGTTGACTCACGAGTAACCCATAAATTCGGGTCGAGCGTTACAAATGGTATCATTGCTCTAGGTTCAAGGTTCCTTTCAGGTGTAACGTGTTTAGGTAGGTATTGGATCTTTCGACATCGATGTGGTTCGGGACAGTCATACTAGTTTAATAACGGTTTAGTTCGTGTCCTCGACGGTAAAGTCTAAGAGGTTAGCAAAACAAGTTAGATTAATGCCAAGTGGCACACGATTAAATGGATGGATATTAATCGTTTTGCATTTCTGATTAGAATGGAAGTAATTTACGGGTGTCCCTATAAGCCAGTAAGTGGTGACATCGTGCTTTTTAATGCGAGGTGTTTGCATTCTAGCCTTGTTGACGTAGAATCTTTGGAGATATTGATAGAATGAAATGATGCCCATTGGGCAAGGGGTACCAAATTGTGTGCAATCAATGGTAGATATTGATAGTTAAAGCACCATAATTATGTAATGGGAAATCACGGTTTGAATTATATGTAGCCTTGGGTGGGACACGTATGAGAGGACAATATCGATGTGATAATTAGGCAATTTCGATACTTGGGGTAATACCGCTAGTCAATGAGTTTATAAAGTGATGTAGGCCAACGCTAGAGGATAAGTCAGTCTTATTCGATAAAATTCTATCCATATTGGTAAAACTCCTTAGTGGTTGTTGGTCGGTGAATGTATGTACAAGTGTTAACTCCGTGGAGAGAAAGTATTAGGTCCTTTGGTGGCGGGCTTGAGTTTAGTATGCCCGATTCATGTGCCTTTATTATTATATGGATTTAGCAAATCTTGATGATTTAGGTAACCTAGGAGTAAACCCCCAAAAAAATCATGGTGACTTAGTACTAAGTAAATTAAGTTGTGTGATATTTTAGAATATGACCTCTTGTGGTGTTGTTAGGGTAAGCCTCCTCTTAGGAAATACCCGACGTCTCTTATCCTACCAAAAACATGTGAGGTAATAATTTAAGAAATTGGCGATCATAGTTTGGCATTGAATGATAAGATCCCTTGTAGTGTCTTGGGCATGGGCCTTAGCGCTCATAGGAGATGCTCGGCGTCCCATATCCTACCTGGATATATATAGGTGAGTTAAATTAGTAGATCATCACGTAGTATGAGGAGTAGATAGTAAGTGGATTCAGTTATAGTGGTGGAACACTCATCGGGAATCCAATGATGTGGTCTAGTGAATTTAACTACGGGTTGGCATTTTGGGTACACATATGAGAAGCATTAAATTCCCTTTGGAGATAAGTATTAATATGGTTTGATGAGATTGACCTTGGGTTGGTAATTTGGATAGGCATGAAAAATCAGTATTGATAGTTCCTTGGAGGTGTATACTAAGGGTAGATTAGTGAGATGTTAATACGAGTGAGAGTCATTCTCTAGTAGTAGTTAATCTAAGGTTGTGTATCGTGCATTACAATAACGGTAATATTTCTCTTCAAAACCTCGGGTTTCATTGTTGCATTGAGGTCTATGTAGTGATGTCCATTTCATTGTGAAACTCAGGCCATGTAGAGAAAGTCATGGTATGATTGGTGGTTCCTTGTAATAGATATGTAGGATGCTTAAAGAAATAATTGAATTTGAGGTCGTCGCCTATGAGGCATTGGAAATCATTATTGTATTGAAGTTTGCATAAGTGATGTTACACCATTAATGATTTTAGTATAGTTAGATCATGTCGATTTGTGGCTGTACCTTGGAGTTAGTACTATAACTTTTGTTCATAGACATGTATCGTGATACGACCTTCGATGATAAATTTTGAATAGGTTTATCAATGCTAGGTGGTGCACTTGGGAGACTTAGAACACGGTGAGGTTCATCATGGTTATTAGAAGTACCACTTTGGGTAAAGTGTTAAACTTGAATATAGCACCTAAATGTGCTACCTGTGTGGTTAGTAGTGGCTTTGTTGGAGGAAATCATTAAGCAGGAGTGATGCTTGAAAGTTGAGATGCCATGGGAAGGACTTTGGTTTAGTATCATGTAGGAGGTGCGTAGGGTGGTATTAATGATTCATGTTTGAATCTATGTGAGACCTATGTTTCACTTAATGAGGGTGATCTCTAAAATTGAGGTTAACTACCTCGTATTGAGTTTGGAGGCCTAACGGTGATTGGTCAGTAACTGATGATAAATGTTAAGAGAAGTAAATTAGTTTTGAATTAGGATAATTATGTTTTGCCAATGATAGATAGGTAGCATTAATCCTAAGGAGGGAAGCCCAACATTCCAGCTTCTCAAAGGAATTAGTTCCGTATTCCACCCATCCGACACGGGTGTATGATTCTTAAGAACACATTCTAGTTAAGAGGACAAGCCAGGGTACATGGCAAGGCTAAGGTACTTAGCAGGTATTAATAAATATTTATGGAGTTCAAGTATATGTTATGGGTTCAAACTTTTTTTGGGTCGATTCATTGTCAAAAATTGATTATTTCCTCTCGGTGTGGTAGTAGATCGATTTTTAGCATCCTTGTGCCTTATTGATCCCGGTAATGGGGGATTGTTGATCTATTTTGATTCAGGTGGTAATGACGTAGGTTAGGCAGATTGTGGTTGATGCATCATGGTATGTGAGTGTGCTTTCTTCGGATGCACCTTTATTCAATAACAGTTTGTGTGTGCGCGTGGTCTCGCATTCTTGCATTTAATTGTATGTATTACTTGATTACTTTAGGTTAACATTTTGTTAGATAGCCGATGTAACTAGTTATGACTTGATCGTACGTCCCAAGGTTGTGACTTGATAGTATTATGAATATTGGAACCTGATAAACTTAGGACAATAGTGTTGCATTTGGTTCAAAATTTTGGAGATCTAATAGATGATAACTTATATGTATACATGTTATGATGCCCAAGGTGACCCTAGGTTAGCATAGGGATCTCGTAAGAGATATCGGTCTAGTTGGACTATGTGATGAGGTAATTATCCTTGTTATGTGTAATGACAAGTGTTAAGGTTGTATCAACCTAGGCTAGGCATGATCCAAGATTTTTTAAGGAAACGCAGGTTGTGAATTCTAATGTTATAGTGAGCCAAGCTACTGAATTCAATATTGATGTTGCGATATTTTGTGAGTATCAATCATCTCGACATTTGTCTAGATAGGCATGTTAGACATGCTTGAGGTTTTACAAATAAGATCTTAGGATTCGTCATAATTGGAATAACGATAGTGATTGATTCAAGTGAGTATTTGGTGCTTAGACCATATTGTTTAGAACGCTCAGAATAGAAAACTGGTCATGATTAATTGGAGTATTAATTGGGGTAAACAAAGAATTTCGAGGATGAAATTCCATAATGAGGGAAGTTTGGAATACCCATCCCCGATACATTAATTAAATTATATGTATGGATTATATATTCTGAGGGATGAATTATAGTCGAAGAAAATTTTGGCATTTTGTATGAATTATAGAAACTCTTGGTCATAAACTATATAGGCCTTATTAAGATTTTGGATTTATAGAATTAGTAGTTATAAATTAATTAACTATATGTAAATATATCATTTATAAGGATTCGGAACTGTTAGTGCACATGTGAGAGACTGAGAGGATAGGAAGAAATAAGAAAATAAGGCGAAAAATTCTTGCAGGCCGCTCATATGACCATGGATATGGTTTAAATGAGGGTAGAATCTCGCTTGAACGACCAGTAAATTCGTTCGAGCGAAGTCTGACGCATGTCAGCTCTTCTGCCATTTTAAGTGTTGTCTTCTTGAAAAACCCTTGGATCAAATGGGTCGGTGTGTTGTCGATTCGATGGTTTACCCATACCTGATATGGAAACAATTTTTGAAATAATATTTCCTTTTTTGGTCAGTATCTCATATGTTGTATTATATCGGAAGAGAGAACTGTGTGTGGCCAAACACATTGCAAATGTTACAAGACTTAAACTCCCTCTTCTCTCTAGCTTTAGTTCGAAAGGGAAGAACCCTTTCTACATCTGAAATTCACCATATTTTTACACCATCACATACCACCTACCAACCCCATTAGGGAAACCCAAACCATACTTTATCAAAATACTAAAACCCTGGACAAATTTAGAGGATGAGGAAGATGAGTATATTAATGGAAGATATTTAGGAAGAAGATGAATTTGCTACTGGGGGGTTTGAAGGGGAATTTACTGAGGTCTTTTGGAGCTTGCATGGTGGAACTCTTATGACTCCCTTTAGGGCCACCTTCGGAGGTGGGGGAATCACACATCTTCACCACCACCACCACCATCTTTGAAGACCATTTAGTTGGGATAATCTACTCTTTTTAAGACTCTTTTGGTGTAGATTGTAGTCTTATGATTGTTGAATAATAATAGTAATATTATTATAAAAATCATGATGTGTTTTCTAGTAAATCTGAAATAAACATTTATATGGAATAAAAATGTTAGAAATTATTATTTTTGTGTGTTTTTTAGTAAATCTGAAAATAGACATTTTTATGGAATAAATATGCTAGAAAATATTATAGTTCTATGTTTTCTAATAAAACTGAAATAAGCATTTTTATGGAATAAAAATGTGGGAAAATGATATTTTGTTGAAAGTAAAGAATAAGTAAATATTTCAAGGTTTTGGAATATTGAAAGACAATATATTTTTGTGAAAAGGGGCATTTTTAGAAATATTGGTGTTAAACATTTTATGGAATAAAATATTTAGAAATAATCATTTATTTGGCAAATATTTAATGAAAAATATGTTTAAACCTGGAAGTAAATTTTTTGGGTCTAAAATCCATCTTCACATACATATAAACTTGTAGTATTTTGACATAGAATGTATAAACAAGTTTAAAGAAGATTTTTTCGGGTTTAAGCCAAAAATAATAAAAAGTTGGAATTTTAGTCTTCAAAGTATGTGTAATTGGGACTAAAAGATATAGTGGGTATGTAGTTAAAAAAGACTACATGTTAAATAAAAGAAATGGCAATTTTCTTATAAAAGTAGTCTTAAGTATAAATGTATTTCTTGAATAAAGAAGTAAAGAAAAATGAATGTTGGTAAAAGGTATTAATTAAGTGTTAATGGGAAAACAAGGAATGGTTGGTGAGTGCAAACTTAATGCTATGAAATATTAACACCTATGGGTTATAAAAGGATTAAAGGTGTAAAAGTCTTTCCAATCAAGAAGAATGTACTCCAAGTGTAAAAAGGTGTTAAAGGGTTAAAAGTCTTAAGAAGGTTGCGTGTATAACTTAATAGTGTTTTGTGGTGAAATTAACACTTGTGAAAAAGGAGTAAAAGTGTGGTTTGAAAACAAATGGGTAAAATGGTAATTTTACTTAAAGTGGTACATTTTTATGAAACAAAAATGTTGAAAAGGGTGTTTCACAAAGTGGTCCTAAATGAATATGATTTTTGGAATAAAAATCAAGGTTAAAGTGTAAAGGACAAAAATTCGTAAATTTTCAAGTGTAACAGAAATTGGGGTGGTAAAGTCTCGGGTTTCGGCTTCAACCGGTTAAAAGGGAAGGGAAATAATGTGGACATTTGTACAATGTTAAAACACATAAAGGAACTCAGATGACACCGGGATAAAGAAAGAATGGCGCGAAGCCCTCGGGTGAAAAACCCTAAATCACTGGTCAGAGATTATGGTGCGCATGGCCGTCGGTGTGGAGCCCGTGTAAGTATGCGGTAAATTGTAAAATTTCGAGAAAAGATAAAGGAAATATGAAACATATCAAGAAATGGGTTAGGTGGTAATGTGTGTTGATACAACTTAACTTTAATTAAAGTAATAAATGTTCCGGTAAAGCTGAAATGGACAAGTAAATGCGTAAATCTATTAATGTCCATAAAAAAATGAAAAGGGTTAAACGGAGTAAATAAATGTGTGATTAAGCAACATAAATGGTCAAACTCATACTTAACACAAGAATGTGTTGTAAAATGACTTTCGAAAAGTAAATAATTATCTTCTATCATGGCAAATGTGTGTGTTAAAAAGGTAATTTTTCAAGGAAATTACTAAAGTGCGATGAAACAAAGGAAAGGGTTAAATTCTGGTAAAAGCATGGGTTCGAATCAAATTTAATGTCATGGTTTCAAGTGTTGAATCGGGTGTGTTAAACAAGATGAAAATGCTAAGTATGTTTAAAGGAAGTCTTTACGAGATTAATCTGGATAAGTAAAATTTTTCGAAAGTAAAACAGTTAGTACATTGGCATGTGTATTTGCCAAACGTATACGTATGTAGATATATAAACATTTTCTCCTGCATGTGATTGTAGCGCGTGTGTATTCCGTTCGGCCATTCGTTTCTATACTTTTTGTATAAAACCAATTAGGCATAAGCTCACATCCCTACTTTGTTACAGTAGGTTGGGAGTGGTTCTAAAATTTGAGGGCGTTTTATTCATAATTATATTTTATTCATGTTTACATTAGTAGCTCTGCTTACTTGGACTTTGGGGTGCTCCCCATGGGTCCCTCGTGTAGTTTAGCTTGAAAGTGGACTCGCATGCTAACAAGTGAAATGTAATTAAAAAATAAAACTGGATTAGCAATATTATATAGGTTGTTCATTTGCACTTCACACCTAACGACTCGATTCTGATCGGGTTGGCTCACTGGTAACCCATAAATACGGGTTGGTGTGTTACAACCCTAAAGTATGACCACTAAAGAGTCCATATTCACTATGTTACTCTTCAACTAGAATACTAGGATAATCACATCCTAACATTTACTCTAATAAATAGCCAGTAGTTAATAAAATCATCCCCAAATATCTACACCTACACAAAGGCTAGTAAGATCTACCATGAACCACATAATGTCTAGACAATCAGTTATGTCCTAGCTCCTAATTAAATCTAAACTCCATGTCTGGGATATAAAATTCAAACAAGGAACTACCCCGATATAATTCTATTTAGCTCAACTAGTTGTCAAGATCTAAGGGATACATGACAAGAAAATTATCACATAATCATATCACACACCCTATTCTAAATAATAAATAACTAAATAACTCACACTCCTTAATAATAAATAACCTAACAAACATAGATTTCACATATCAATTCACCTATGTCATACCTCTAAACTAGGTATATATGCATCATCTTGAAGAACCAGAAATAAGAATATAAATAAATAGGCCCCACCCTGACCATCGCAAAATACATTTGACCTCATCTCTGACCATCATAAGATAATAGGCATCCAAACATCCATTACGATATTAAAAGAAACCACATGACCCATCATAACATAGTAGGAAACCACACAACCCATTATAACATAGTACACCTCTACTTAATCAATAATAGAATAGTAGGAATCTACACATCCCATTATAACATAGTATGCATATACAGGAAAGTCCATTAATACGTAATGCCCGCTGACTAAAATATAATAATATTACGTTCCACATTGTATCCAAAGTATCCTTACCCTAGATATAACTTCATAGTACCACAACTACAACAAACATAAATACCATGTTCATTCAGGTTATACAATTTAATCCAATTATTCTCCCACTCTATGTATCTACATGTAATACATATGAAACCTCAATTTTCCAGAATAGTGATCCCCCCTCTCGATCTATAATGTGAGTACCATTCTCTTAGATCCTCATAACATATCATAAGATTACTATACTAGTATAACCTATCCATATAAAAATCATTCACCAAAGCAATCGCACATCATCATATCCCTCACCAATTTCTAGGCTCTATGTTAATAGTCATAACATATAAATTATACTCTATAAGGTTCATGACCTACGCACTGTTACTAAACTTAGTCTAGTTTCTACCACTCAATCATATCCTTCTCATGTTAGTGTTCTTCTAGTGAACACTATATAAGATCCCTACTGGTACAAAGTATTATGAAATGTGTCCCTATTGATTATACGGTCAACCTCCACTAAGATACCTTATAAAACCCTAGCGAAAAACATCTTGGAACATCATACAAATCATATCGATCGATCCTAACTTGAATCAATTCATACCTAGGACAGAGTGCATCTCCTGTTCAAACACCAACGAAAATCCATCTTTGAAATTCCCCAATTCAATCAAAAGGTGTTCCTATCAATCTGAAATGTTTTAATAAAATTTTGAGATAACAAAAGTGCACTTAAACAACAGTAAAAAATTGAATTATAAAGATGTAAATCCAATAATTCAACTAATGATTAGAACCCTTGTTATATAAAACCCTAAGTTTAACATTATTGGATTTTCACTCCTATCATCAACATTTCATTTGTTAAACATGAATCTATAATAACATATGATTACTTTAATAAAGTGTGTTATAATATCTCAAATTTAACTCAAACACTCTACATTAATTCACTCAAATTATATCATATCTACGCAAGAACCCTACATTCAATACCCATAAACTAAATACCCAATTATATATGGTTCTCATTAACTAAATATAAATTAATCTCTAATTTTCATGTTCCATATAATGAAACAATTAATATATGGCCAATTCCATTATATTATCAATCAAATTTACATAAATTATGTAAGAGACCTAGTTCTAGCTTTATAACTCCAATTTAAGTTCCTAAATGATTGAAAACATATGATATCAACTTCAAATTTAGATTTATGAATTTAATTTCATCATTCTCAAGATTATATATAATTAGATGTTATTTCTTATAGTATATGAAAATCAAATGGGAGAAGTAGACATAATATATTTCCTTATGTGGAGTAGATGACAATTCTCAATTTGATATAAAGAATGAATTGTCCATTTGTGCTTCTCAATTAAACTTCCAATATCTCTACCCTTGTTCCTCTTTAACGGTCCCCAAGATGATTCTAAGAGCCAATTCTCTTTCTAATATCTAGGTTTAGATTTTTCACAGGACTCCCGCAGCCCATTTTTGAAACCATCTAAAAGGTCTGATAACATAACCCAATTAATTTCAAACTTATCCCAATCGCGGTACCTAACCTATGGGTCCAATTCCATACATTTTTAACATTATTCAAGCACTCTAAACTCATATCAAGTCCAATTCATCACCCAACAAAAAAAATATAACTTATGTCCAAAACTAACATAATAGTTTAATATGCTGACAGGAACCACAATTCCATTGATATTATTTCACTCCAAAAAATATTATGTAACTAAGATAATTAACTATAAAATTAAATCAACAAATAAATAATAATTCCAAATAATTTTCCAAAACATGTGGGGTATTAAAAATTCAACCCATAATCCAGAGTACCTTTATGGATATCTCCAAACCCTGACTAAATCGTTCTAGTACTTCCTTCAACGATTGGTATTAAACTTACATAAACTAACCACTATATATGCAATGTCTGTGTAATGCATCGGCCCAAATTTATGGATTACCCGTGGTCATCCAGGTCCAACCCGAGCGTTAGGTGTAAAGTGTAATGAAATAATCTACATAATGTTGCTAGTCTAGTTTTATTTAATTAACATTTCACTTGTTTAGCATGCAATTTCTATTTAAATCAAACCACGTTAAGGACCCATCGGAAGCATTTTCAG
Source organism: Sambucus nigra (assembly GCA_949130495.1). Taxonomy (NCBI): domain Eukaryota; kingdom Viridiplantae; phylum Streptophyta; class Magnoliopsida; order Dipsacales; family Adoxaceae; genus Sambucus; species Sambucus nigra. The sequence goes on from OX422207.1 coordinate 417,020,839, forward strand.
AATCCAATCATACAAAGCTATTAACGTAAAAAAAAAAGATACTTACCTGTACAACACTCTCAAAATTCAAAAATGCACCTAACCTACCATAACAAAGATGAGGGAATGAGACGAGTGCCCAGTGTGGAAATACAATGATAAAATATAGAATTGAATAGAAAAAAAGAGACTCTAATACGTCATATCTATGTGCACTTGCAACTACTTTATGTATACATATATACATACAAATAATTTAATGCAAGAAACCTTTTTTTATCCCAAAAATTTTACTTATTCCGATTAATTCGCCTTAATCTTATAAAGAACCTCTTCTTACTTCACTTGACATTTATTTCCAGATTTAACACACCCGGTTAGATACTTTAAACAAATACCCTTTGTTTAAAAAAAAGCATTTCTGTCATCGAAATTCACCCCTTTGCTTATACCAAATTTACCTTAGTATTTTCATTGAAAATTACCTTTTAACACATACAAGCACTATGTTAAAAAGTACCTATTTTTCTTTGAAAGTCTTTCGTAAAAACACTCATGTGTTAATTATGGGTTAAACCTCTTTAGGTTGATTAATTATCCATTTATTCACTTCACTTTACAATTCCTTTTATTTCATGAACATTAATCATTTTTTTTGCATTACTTGTCCATATTATTCCTTACGGAACATTTGTTAATTTCATTCAACTTAGATTGTCTTTTCTTATATTTTCCACACAACCCATCTTTTGACATGTTCCAATTTTCATTATCTTTTATCTCGGAATTTTCCAATATCCACATACTTTAATGGGATCCACACCGCCGGCCATTCTACCATACCAAAATCACTTTCATATTTGAATTGATTTTATACCAAACTTGTTTTTTCCTCCATTTTCATAAGAGTTATTTCCCAAAAATATTATTAAGTTACACACGCTAACTTCTTAAATATTTTTAAGTCATTAATGCTTATTTAACACTTTGGAGTAACGTACATCTCAAGTTTTAAATCTCTTTGTTTCATTACTTTCTTTACTAAGAAAAACCCCCCATTTTGCCCTTTAGAGACTACTTCACAAGGAAATGCAATTTTCCTTTTATTTTCACATGGAGTCTTAAATGTCCATTTATCACATTTTCCAAACCTTTTAACATGCCTTAAAGGCTGAAATTTCTATTTCCTTTATTTCATGTTTAAACCCACTAAAACCCTTAACTTGTTTATATATTCATCATCAAAATACAAGTTTATGTACATGAGAAGATGGATTTTATGTCCGAAAATCCTATTAAATGGGTCTAATGTATGGTTCATTCTAGAAATGTCACAACTTACAAGCTAAAAGACATTTTTATTTCTTTAAAACTTGAGTAAATGTCTATTCATATAAAAATTCCAATTTTCACAAGAAAACATTAAGACATTTGTTCATAAAATCATTTCAATAAGAGAAATAACATTTCAAACATTTTATTCCATAAAATATTTAGACATTAAGATTTCTTGAAATATATTAAATCTTTCATAATTCATCTTTTTTTTCACAAAACCATAAAAAATTACCTTCTTAAATCATATATGCATTATAATCTAACAAACACTAGCTGCAATACCAATAATACGTAAAACAAAAAAAATAAGGTTCTTAAGCTAAGATTAGAGTTACCTAACTCAAAGGAAGCTTAAACAATGGAGGATGAAGTATAGAAGAAAGTGACAAGCTCCCACCTCCTAAGGTGGCCTTAAAGAGGTCTCTTAGCTCCACTAAGATTGTCTTCCAGAAATCTACAATTAAACCCCCTTCAAACTCCATGATTTCTTCTACCTTATTTTTAAAAAAAAACTAACAACACCTCCAAAATTCATAGCTTTGATCAATAATAGAATATATGGGTTTATGAGGCTTATATGTGGACAAACATGGTTAAACCATAGTGGTTTTGGGGGGAGGGACTATGGTGTAGGGTGGTTGGTGGAGAAGAAGCTCTCAAGAGCTAGAGAAAGAGAGGAAATCTAATTTTGGTCTCCCAAATGAGCCAAACACGCATTATGTACTTCCAAAACCCTAAGGGTTAAATTACCCAAATGCCTCCACACTTACTCTTTAATCCAAGGGTAATTAATTATATAAGAGGTGGGTTCTTGAAATATAATTGGTATTTAGAGAGGCATAACACCTTATAAAGATAGTGATTAGTGCTAAAGAACAATAAGGAAATGATAATAAATGCAAGTCAAAGACAAACGATATTCAACACTCAAACTTATATTAAATGAAGTCTTTTTACAACATAAATGCTCTAAAATCACAATAGATGGCGGAGACCCGCTGACCCCTTGGTCGAAGGGAGAAGGAATAAGCACCCTTAGTGCAATAATGGCAAGGTAGTAACCTTAAGGCACAGTGAATACTCAATAGTAGTGTTAATAGAGGCAAAAGAAATAATCACATGATGATGATCTCACAGCAAACACTCTTATCTAGAGAAATCTCAACTGCAATTCTAGGTTCAAATTTTGATGTCTGTAAAGTATGTTGCTAGGGTGTTTATATGGGTGCTAGGTCACTCAATTGACATGGCTAACATTAAATGGAATGACCATAATTAATAAAAAAGTACCATGTTATTAATGCTAAAGATAGTGCATTAAATGAATTAGATATGATAGTTTTGGTAGGAAAATCATTATCCCTATCAAAAGTGTGGTGGAATTAATTATGATGGGATTTGATAGCCCAAAGTTACCTCCAAAGATGGATGGGAGGTACAAGATCATTAAATAATCTTACCATCCTAGGAATAAACTAACTTGAATGCTATCTCCTAGAGTTCCTAAATGTCATATGTCATGACGTTATGGGGTTGGTAAATAGTAATCTGTAAAGGATGTGTTGTCACGTCAATCAAAAAGTTGATTCATCAAAAGAAGTTTGCTCAGCTAATGATCGCTTGAGCCACCTATGAACTATTTGTGAGGAATCAAAATCTATCTTTAGATAACTGTTTGGTCTGAGGTCCCTCGAGGAGGTTCCTCGGAGTATAGTAACTCGAGCATCTATTCGACTGTGCTTTGTTCGAACCATGGTTTTGCCTAATTGTGCTATGGGTATTGGTTATCACTTTCCCAACGTTGCTTTGCTCCCAATCCTCCAAATAAATCCTTGCAAGGTTCCCGGGATGAGGTTGTTCGATAGAGCACGTGAACTTTCCCATACCCTACCAAACATAGTCTCTCGAGGGTACTGAGCAACCTCATAAATATTACAAAGTACATTTGATAATTAAAATTAAATTCAAATACAAGTACATCATAATTCTTATTACAAATATATCATTATTCGAATGGGCTTGATCTTTGGGGAAGGTACTTCGAAAAGCTTCAGTCTTGATAATCAATCTTGGACTTGGACCTCCCCTTACAAAGTCTTTAATCCCACATTTTGGTCTGGGCCATTAAGAACTCGACGTATCATCAAATTCGATGACCCACATCATGATAGCAAATTAAAAAGGATAAGATTTTCAAATTCAACTCCGACCGTTTGAACGACCTTAAACCTTGTTCAAACGAGATTACTCGTTCTATCAAAAAACACTTCCAATGAGATGTTCTAGCTTGATGTCAATACGCTCGAGGAATTAATCAAACTTAAGTATTCAGAAGCCTAGTTCGATCCTCGTTCAAATATCACGTTCGAACAAGATTGACCACTCGTTAGAATAATCTCTAATTTCCTAGGTTCAAACTTTGCGCCGTAAAGATTTTAGTTCGACGAGCACAAATGTCACGAAGTCACCAAAATTTGACTTATGGTCCACCTTAATAAGTCTAAAGCCCAATTGTTCATACTAATCCACCAAATCATATATGCACGATCAAATTATCATGGTGGGTGTTACATTCTTCCCTCCTTAGGGAATTTCATCCTCAAAATTATTAATCCATAGATTCCATAAACTTTGAGGATTATCAATCCTTTCTCTAAGTTACAGAGATATTTTAGGGATAACTCATCGAAGTCCTCAATTACCAAAAGGTCAATATACACCCTTCCATAAGGGGATGTCACCAAAGAACTCGATATGTAACATGTTTTGACGCTAACTATAAGGCTAGCCATTAAAATGTCATAATCGTCCTTGAGTCTTCGCTTACTTGATGATCACGTTCGACCATGTCCTACGACTTATTTGATATCACCCAAGAATACCTACACCTCTATTGGGGCAACACTCTCTAGAGATTGACACTCACCCAAGGGCAAATAATACGTAGCTGACCACCCAGTTTGTCATCGTAAATTGTTTCAATCTTTGGGTCTACCATCCCGAGTCTCTTCAAATTCTTGGGTCTTCCTGACCAAGAAAATTTACTTAGACTCAATTTTAACCTTGCATTGCAAGTCCCTCACATTGAGGGGTGACATGCCACTAAGTTCCAAATCATGCGTCCAACCATTGTCCACCCATAGGGCCCTTCTATAGGACCCTTCCATGAACCTGGGGTCACTCTAGGTGTATTACTAAGGAGTAATCACCTAAACCGATCCACCTACCATGGCGAAGAACACTTAGTGTTATGCTTCATCGAGTTCTAACACTATACGGTGTCCTCAAGTTATCATCCTGCTCTTTACAACCAGAGCCATTGACTGCCATGCCAGCTAATTATAAGGTTGATAATTTTAAAGAAGACAGATACTAAATGAGAACTATGTGGCAAAAAGTGCAACTACATGTACACAAAACTTGTGAAAACAAAGGAAAATTCCCAATAAAATCACGCCCCCACACTAGGTCCATCCGAACTCATACTGAGTCAATTCATGCCATGACCAAACCATTAATGTGGAACAATACCAAACTACAAAAATTGAAAGGAAACCATCCTCAACCATAAAAATTGCTGAAATATAATCCTTAAGTATCAAAATTGAAAAAACACGACGAATCAGAATGAACAAACAACCATTCGGAAAAAATTCCATTGGCATGCATTGGACTATGGTTTACAAAGGACCAACCTACATTAAATGCTCTGAAGTTTACTCCTCCTCCTAGATGTTCTTACAGAACACGATACTATACACACACCCTGGCTCAAGTCACCAACCATGATGAATCGAATCACAAACGATTCATCCCTGGAAGATGAAATCAACATATAGTTCTATCGTCCTTTGGGAAGTTAAATGTTGGACTTCCCTCCTTAGGGATAAGGCTTCTTCCTTACATCCTTGATAGACATGAACCACTTCGGTTGATGAATGCCTAACACCGTTATCAATCGCGACCATGTCCGTATCTCTATTCAGCATGATGATGTAATCAACCTGACACATCTAGGTCATTGTCTACATTGTCATACAATGACTGTATCGAAAAATTCTCCTTTGGAAGTACCCCATTGAATAAAATATTCATCTTATAATAACCTCTAACTACGCAAGGTCTTCATCGAGCGTATCTTCAGGAACTTCCAAAATTGAATTTACGTAACGGCCACAGCGATCACAATTAGCACTCTAAGGGTAGTAAGTGCCATACAGGAATACATCTCCTAATCTATACCAGTCTGGAAAGATATTCCAAGAACTAGCCCCTTACTTTCTAGGTCTATTCTGACTTATGTTGTTGGCACAAACCGATATTTTTTCTATAAAATGACATCATCAATCTACATCTCTAATGCATTTCCTAGTGCTCCTTAAAATTGAATTTTACACTGCCTACACTAGTCGTCTTATGACACCCGAGCATCACACCCGATCACGACATGAGCTTCCAATTTCTCTTCGATAGTCACATCACCCATATGTGCCAATTCTAGCGATAGTACTCGTTATGTACATGTTGCATCCGCCTATTCTAATATTGGGGGATCAATCCTCTACTAAAATAAAGAACGAATCTCAATCTGGTTTATTCTTAGCATCATTATCAAAAATCAATTTAATAACTAATAACCTATTAGATCTGGTGTCAAAATTTTAAAAACTTATTAACAACTTAACTTGATTTAATAAAACTTTCAATCAATGAAACAAATCATTCCATCTAACTAGTATACTCATTCACCAAACGAATAAAATGAGTACTGAATGAGGTGAAATAAATAAGTTAACCAATGATTTTCGATAAATATCCAATACAATAGTCCAACTAAAACTGAAAAGCATAAAGTCTGAATAATACAATATTGTCTAACTGGGCGACATGACCGAAATAAAACCTGAAGAAAAATCCTATCTAGATCACAAGGATAGAAGCATCTTATCAATCCCTGGAGACATCAATAACAACTGCAGCATCGTCTGATCGGAAAGATAGCTAAGCCTAGTGACCCTGTGGTTGAGCTCCTAAAAGGTTTTGAAAATATTTTGATGCGGGTCAGAGCCCAAAAACCATTTTAAAATATTTTGCAAGTGTTTAAAATACAATAATAAGTATGCAATGTAATCGTTCATATTTGAACTGTTCTTGCACTCCCATGAGATAATCCTAGTCCCTCATCTACTGTGCGCACCTAACGCATGTATTTTTAACGTTATAGTTATTATATACTACCTAACTAGTACTATCACTTATATTAGTCCCACGTGCTAATCTTTTTTCCCAACCGTGCTACACGTATTTTACTTCGTTTTATTTCTCATTTAGCTAACACACAAGCTTTATCATTTTAACTCTCAATTATAATATTTTCATTAACCGTTTTGCATAACTTTATGCTAGTTATGATTTTAATGTTCACCCATTCATTTAATTTTCACATACACATATATCACTCTTATATATGTATATAAACATTGCATCCCCGAGTTGTTCTCCCAGATGCATATAATTTACTATTCACACGTTCATTTACTTCACCCGTATATATTTAACCCACATATATATGTATATACATATCACATCACGTACACATACATATATACTACTTGCTATATACGTATAACCTCATCCCCAGAGCTTAAGCCAACGGATGCATTCTTTAGCATGCTATCCGGCTCTATGTACATCATGTACCACTCCTAAGCCAACGGGTCTAAATATCGTCACCGAACCCAAATCATAAAAATATAACTAGAGGCGGTCATATACATACATCAGTGGGTCTTAGCCATACTACATTACCCCATTAGACTCTAAACTCACATACGGTGGTCATGCGATAGTCCTATGACCTGGGGGAACATATCTAACACCTGTTGGTCAAATCTAGGGTGGACCGTCCATTATGTGCAACCTCCAATGACAACATCCATAGAGTAGGTATACTTCACATATATCAATCAAACATATATATATATATACTATCTCACTCATTACGTGTGTGTGTGTGTGTGTGTGTATAAAATCGACTCATCGTGCATATATCTCTCGTAGCGCTAGTCAACAAATCTCGAGTCTAACCCAACTCTCGATTTATCAAATATTCACTTACTTATTATTAATTATCTAACTTCACATTTCTGCCCAACATGCTATTCTACCCTAGCACTTAGCCTAGCTAACTCGAAATCCTAACCTGATTTTTCAATTTCCACGCGTGAATATTTTCTCGCTTAGTCCCGTGTTTCTTTACACGGAATCCATCCCCGGTTAGCCTACGACACTTTCTAAGTCTCTTAGAAATGAGTTTTAAAAACTCCTCCAATATATCCATTTAAATAGGTAAAAATATAAGATTCCTTATCCCATTACAACTCTTAAAAATCAAAAATTGGCACAACTTTAATATTCTGGCCGATTAAACACCTTTTACTCAAATGGCTATTATTCCCTCCAAAAAAGTTCAAATTATCTGATTCAAAGCTCATTGAAAAGCTAAGATCCATACTTTCTTTTCTTCTATGTCTCATAGTCTAATTCAAAGTAAAAATAAAATAGTATGCGCTTGAAATCACATCAAAATTCGCAAAAATAAAATATTTTGATAGATTAAACACCTTTTGCTAAAATGGCTATTACTCCCTCCACAGAACTCCAAATGAGCTAAATCAAAGCTCACTATAAAGCTAACATCAATACCTTTATTTTTATCAATGGATGATAGTTTAATTCAAAGTAAAAATAAAATGGCATGCGTTTGAAATAAATTCAAAATTTCTATTAGATTCATCAATTAAATCAATACATCATTCAATACTAAACTCTAGTTTCAAGATTCTTTAAATTCTCCCAATATCCATTCAAGATCACATATTTTTTATGAATCAATCTCATATTTATTAAATATCACATCTTTTATATATAAATCAACCTCAGATTTTATATGGGATTATAATTAAATCAGCTTCTACAATATCATTCCCAAAAACTCCATTTTTATCATGTGAATCCCACCCAAAATTCCATATTTTTACACCAACTATAATATGAATTATAGAGCATAAAATATCAAAGAAAGTTTAAACACTTGACTTTAATTGTAGAGATTTCTAATTTCTTTCTTGGGATCCTCTATACGTGTTGGTTTTAGCCCGAAAATCTGTCCCAGTCTCTCTCAGATTGAATTTCTTGGCTTCCTCTTGAATTCTACCTTCTCTTTTCTCTTCTCTCTCAATTTTAGATCTCTTGAGATGGTGGAATTTTCCACCCACCTTCCCCACTTATATCACAAATCCCGATATTAGGTTGTAGACTAATTGTTAAATGACTCGGATGCCCCTATATGGGTCCTACTTACTTTAAAAAGTCCTCGAAATTCGATTACTACCCTCGGGTACAAAATTCTGACTATCTCGGCCCACTCTAAGTCATTGGTGCACTTGAAATCACCATACGATTCATTTAATATACTTTTATCATCGCATTTCCAATACAACCCCACACGCACATCCCGAATGAGATGCTGCCAAACCCGTTTAATTTACTCACTTATGAAGTAATGAAAAATAACACATTTTCATTTACTTATTCAACAAGTAAATATAATAACAAGTGAATATTAATACAATATTTGCTAATTAACATTTATTCAATTCACTTTGTTTCTTAAATTAATTAAATTACGAGCACGTCTGTAGTTTTAAAATATTACATGGGTATTTAATATATATATATATATATATATATATATATATATATATATATATATATATATATATATATATATATATATATTAAATTCTGAAATATGTGAATTACCTCCTGTGTTTATGGTAAGTAAGAAATGAATAATGATTTCAATTGGGAAATACGTGTTTTGAAAGTATAGTATATTACCGGGAAACTTTATTAGCAAATAAAGGTTAAATGAGAACTTTGTTATTAAATGAAATCTACCTCTTAAACAGTTGAATTCGTCAGTTTAAATATTACGAGTAACCTAAGATAAGATAAGTTAAACCGTTGTGGAGGTTAGTGCGATAGGTGTGCACATTAGAAGAGAGGTGAGAATTTCTCAAGGGAGTGCCGCACTAATATGTTGTTGCATTGGCTAGTAAACATTTTAAATACTTGCTAAACAAATTTTAAATCGTTTTTACAATCGGGCTCTCACCCGTTTCCATTTTCTTTTTTCTCTTGTATATATATGTATATATTACAGGTGCCCAGCCATAGGGGCGTCTTGCATAGGATCTTTGGAAGGAACGCGCTGTAGCTTAGGTGGGAGTTGCAGGCCTCTTGCTTAGACGACCTCATTCATTTGATTCTACTCCTAGCATTATTATTTCCAGTTGGGCATGTGTCGCCCTTTCCATTATTCAGTTGTTTTATTGGATATTGTAATCCATTTATTTACAGTATTTGTACTTTGGGATTATTATTGTCAGGATGTTTTTCATTTAAGTATTAAATGTTGGATTCAATTAATTGAATGTTTGGTTATTTGGATTTATATATTCCAGGATAGTTGTTGTGTGATCCTTTATCTATGAATGATGTCCAGTTTAAATGTTGGTTTATATAAATAAAATTTGGAAAGTAATGTCTAAAATGGTTTTGACACTTAGCTTAATTAATTAGGGTGTTAAATTGGAAAAGTTATTTTTACGACAGTGATGCTAAGAATGAACCAACCGTTCACCTTGATTATAATTTAATAAAGGACTGATCACCTGGTATGTAATTAGGCGGGGTGTCACATTTATTTTTTCAAAAGATATAAATCATGATAATTTAATGAGTATAAATCATTCACCACAATAATAATCCATTACCATGTTAAACTCCAATAATAAATCTCAACTCCAACTAATAAACTCAAATGAAATAAAGTCAACTACAATAATCTCTCCAACTAAAAACCATTTAATATACGTGGAATAGAACGAGCCAAGAAATCCAAAATAATTGTCTCATAAATAAACGAATGGAAAGAAACTACTACAATAAATAAACTCCAGCTGCAAGTATGCTATCTCCAAACCTATGCAGCTATCAGGCAACCTATAACTTGAACTGTTAGTCAACAATGACGAGTGAGAGATCACCTCAAGAATACCAGCTACTCTTCTCAAATGGAATCTGTAAATCCAATAATAAGTATTATCAGAGATAAATATCATAATAAAATATTCTAATTATCTAAATAATAATAATAACAATGCAAGTAATGTAAAACTATAACAATCACCTACACAAAGTAAATCATCTCAATAGTCAAGTCTAATTATGTTTATTTAAACATTAATTAAATATCATTCCACTATCTTTCTCAAATCAATCATATTTCTCAATATCCATTATCATTCTCAATATCAATTATATTATTGATGAAACACAATTATAACTATATTGCCTTTCTATTGGCCCTACACATATTCATGGCAAGCCTAATGTCTCAACACAACAAATTCATATCCATCATTATAGTCTGAAGACCAAATTTTTGTTACCCCACACATACCATGATGTTCTCGACACACAACACATCACTATAGCTAGTTAGCACAGGTCTCACAATCATTCTAATGGTCGGTCCACACTAGACATTGCACCTACTTATGATGCCAACAAAACCCGTCAAATTATTCAAGACAATATGATCTCTGCAATCATCATAATGGCTGGTCTACTCACATACACACACACATAATGATGCACATCAATTTGTCTCTAATACCCATTTATTATCTTAAGTATTAATTATCTTTTTTTTATCATGTTGTCATTATTACAACTATCCCCCACCTATAATCCGCGCATAAAAACTAAATCCATCCCTAGTCTCATATCTCGAGATCACTAAACCATAAGAATTAAAAGTTCCTCACCTAGGAAGAATACCTCAAACATAGTCATCATCAAGTCTCATGCCTTGGATAAAACAACGTAACGACATACTACGTATTCCCATACCTAGGAAATACCTAAATCCACAAGTGCACACTCTGTAGTTCTATACCTAGAAAGTGTTAACATCAATATATATTCCTACTCGATTGTCCCATATCTAGAAAGTAACCTACTAATTCAAGGGTGAGGATATTACTACCTATGTAAAATCGAGCGTTCCAACAAAGTTAATTTATTAGCGCAAACAATTTCTACATTAATTACATTATTAACCCCACCTTAAAATTATTTATTTCAAATTTATTCAAACCCGACTTCATGCGCAATAAACTAGTCATATCATGCGATAAATGAGTACTAAAAAATATCTGAATAAGTTATCCAAATTCATTTTATTAATACAAGTGTTAATTAATCAAATTAAATAAAAAAATGGTCCAAACATCTGTATTAATAATTTCAGCAATAAATTAATACATTATATATTATAATAATCATTTATGTGATTTTACAAATCAATAGATATAATCAAATTACATAATTTAATTAACAAACGATTCGTCCCAACAACCCAAACTAACAAATCGGAGGATATGCCAGGGATGCGTATTCCGGATTTTTAGGGTAATTGGGATGAGTAATTACCGTTGGTAGAGTTATGTGTAATAACTCATACCAATTTATTATTGGCGTGGAGCCTTTTTGAGTACGGGAGCCCTTGTCTTCCTCCCTCAGGTTGGTTCGAGGTGGGGGATAACAAGCTCCTCGGGCCCGACGTGATTCAAGGTCCGTGGATAAGGATTAAGTTAATCTTAAGTTATTTTCGTATAGTTCAGGGACATCGTAGAAGTTATGTCATCGAGAACTGAAGATTTTGTTGGATGACGTTAGTAGTTAGGTGCTACTACGGGTCTATCACATGAAGGGAGTTATGCCGCTTGGAAAAATAGAGAGGTTGGCACTCGGAGATGTGGGACCTTTCCTCAGTATTGAGATGATAGACCCAGTGTTGTATAGGCTCATCTTAGTGGAACATCTACAGCGGGTTCACAAGGTGTTTTGAGTGTCATCATCAAGGAGAGATATTAGGAATGACATATTATATTGACAAGAAATGATTTAAAGAAACTTGTCATCAGTTTTGGGCCATAGTCAGTAGGCCTTCAATAAAGATGGAACCATCAGTGTATTTAGTCATTATGTGGTTTGGGAACGAGAGGATGCCTTGTGGGATAAGCATCCAGAACTTTTGGGTACCATGTATATCCGAATTTCTGGGAAAAAATTCCTTTGTAGGGGGGATTATGTAACACTTTGTATTTTTGGGAATATTTTCTTACTTACCATAAACACAGGAGGTAATTCACATATTTTAGAATTTAATATATATATTAAATACCCATGTAATATATATATTCCAACAGCACCCCACATAAAAATTATGGTGCGGGCATACTCTGCTATCCAGTCCCCGTATCACTCGTACTAAGGGAAATACAAGTTCGGAACCACTCTCGAACTGTATTAACACAAACATAAACAATATTGAGGCGAAGCATAGAGTCCCGGTCTCTAAGAGGTCAGCACATGCCCCCACGTCTCTTAATCCGTCTGACTATCGATTCGATTAGCCTGTACCAAAGGATCTCTATCTTCTAGGGTACGAGTCAATATCCCCCCATAAAGGTCCCATCGAGATAAGACTGTCCCAGCGCGGTAAACTCAGGGATAGCAAGTAGCGCGGGCATGATTTTCACATGTATATAGTATATGCATAAACACAGTCATATAAATATACTACTATTACCACATCAAATTTAGGTACATCTTATAACCCAAAATTATGATTTTTATCCTTATCTCTCATTATTTAATTATCACGTATAACGTTTCTTTTCTTACTTTAATTGGAGGGATTATTCCATCTTACAACGTAACACTCGTGTATTCATATCTTTCCAACATGAAATTTCAGTAGGTACTTAATTATTATCCAACGTAACTATATTACGCATCTCCCCCTTTATTACATAGTTCCATCGTCCCTATGTGTAAGCATCCCCGTAAAGTGTAAGCCTCATCTTACATTAAAGGTTTCATATTTTTTTATAAGTCCTACTGGTCTTCTTTATCTCCCAAAATATTTTAATAAGAATGTCCAAAGGTTATTACTCATTTAAATTAAATTCAGCTAATAAAAGGGGGAAATATGAGTCTGCCAAGAGGGGTCGATCGATCGATGGTAGGAGCTCAATTGATCGATCGACACTCCTGGTTCGATCGATCGATCAAACAGGTTTGGCAAATTCTGCATATTAACAGTTACGGGTTCGATCATCCAACATCAACCAAATCCAGATTTTTAACACCCAAACTCCCAGAAATTCGCACTACAAACATTATGAACCCAAATTAAACATCTTCTATGTAAAGCATGCGAATTTTCATCAATATCCATGGATTAATAGGTCAAAACTTATATAAATCACATGAACCCTAGAAATTTCTTTAACTTTGTTCTAATCAGTCTTTTCCCAGAATTTCTACTTCTAATCCATCATAAATCTGTGGTTCAACCTCTACATATGAAGGGAATTTCCAGATTATCATTTATATCATTACTACATGTAATTTTCCTATCTCCAACATGGATTATCTTCTCACGGGTCGGTTACTGGTTATTGGGCTCCGCTTTACATTCGCCCCCTTTAATGGGTATTTCATATTTCTGGATCTGTCTTTAGATCTTCATTTGATGGCTTTGGATCTATTTTACATACCCCTGTGATATCATTCCATCTAGATAATGCTGAAACGCATGGTGGACTTTAGTCCCGAAAAGGTGGATGATTAGGGAAGGGCTATATTTACTCCCCTTTTTTGCCATCTACCTATGATCTAGGGGCTATCATTGAAATTTTGCCGTATTGCACACCGCAAGGGAATTCTCTCATCAATGGACCCTAGTAGGTTTTCTTCACGTGTTGGGGGAGAAAATATCAGTTCCTGTCTTGGGACCTCTCCACTGCCTAGCCAGGGGTGCGGCCTGTAAGTTCAGCAGCCTCTCGTGCCGCAACCCCTACTAGTGCGGACCTATTACAATAGTTCAAAATCACCGTGGGAAGGACTTGGGTGGCCTTCAAATCGACCTTGGTGAATAATAATAAAGGGCTGCGGCAGTGCACTTGTGTGCTATACTGGTCGCGGCCTCGTCAGTATGTTATGAAGTAGTTCAAACCCTCCTTCCCCAATATATCTGTGATCACTCACTTCTGTTAGTTTTGTCTCAGATTCTATATACTTTATAAAGACTAACAAAAGCAGAAATGGAAGGAGAATCCAGTCAGAGCGCAGAAGTCAAGGATGAGATTGTGCAACTGTACAATCACCTTAATCACCTCTATAACAGCCATACCTCACTTCAGACCCAAGTCAATTATCTAACTCAGATGTTGCTAATGCTAGAGGCTGCGGTCTCTCAGAATATAGGTGCGGGAGAAAAGTAACCACCAGCCTTGACTTCTGCGGCAGTTAATGAAGCTGCGGAATCAATCGTTAGAAGTCAAAAAAGGCGAACAGAGAAATCAGAGAAAAAATCGGGTGTCTAAACTCGGTTGACCCTCCCGATTGAAGAGATCTTTGAGTTCATCAAAGAGGACAAGATTTTGAGGTGGCCAGAAAAGTTGAGAGATCCACCCCACAAGAGGAACAAAGCTACCTGGTGCAAATTCTTTCAGGACCATGGCCATGACACAGAGCAATGCTATGCTCTGAAGGATGAAGTTGAAAGGCTAATTGGGCAAGGGATGCTGCAGCGATTCCTGAAGAATGCATAAAGGAACCAGTCGGACCTGACAGAGGCTGCATGCCGCACCTCATCCTTAGTCTTTTCAATTTCGACTATTTCTGTTTATGTTTTATGAAGCTCATTAGAGCCTTAATACTCAAGACTTTATGTTTTGTTAACAAAGTCATTAGCTGAAGCATACATATATAAATATATGAATTAGCAAATTTTTCCATATCTCATATCTCTCTTGGTTTCATAATCTGTTATCTCGCAAAAAGGCTTTTTGTCTCAAACAGATTCTAGAGGAAGAATATAATAAAATTATCTCGAAGGATTATTTTACTTCGGGATGCACTTATGGAGGGATTGCAATCTTAATCAGCTCAAAAGTTCCCCTCGCGAGGTGCAACTGTATCTTATCTTTTAATGATCATGTTCATGAAAGCATCTGCGAATTCAAGGAGCTCTTATTAGCCACGGGGGCTTACAATACCCGTTCTCAGCTTTTGGAAATCATAATTAGCCATGGGGGCTTACAATGCTCGCTTTTAGCTTTCGGGATGCATCATCGAGCTGGGAGGCTTATAAAATCTAGCCAGGGATGGCTTTATATATATCGGCAACTGTGGGTGGCTTAATAACATAACCCAGCCTGGAGAGGCTTGATAGTGTCTCGCATATTAGCTGTGGGTGGCTTAATAACATTACCCAGCCTGGAGAGGCTTGATAGTGTCTCGCATATCAGCTGTGGGTGGCTGAAATAACATAACCCAGCCTGGAAAGGCTTGATAGTGTCTCGCATATTAGCTGTGGGTGGCTTAATAACATAACCCAGCCCGAGAAGACTTGGAAATAGTAGCGTATGTCTACAGAGGCACATTGTTCAGATGGACCAGAAATGTGCCGCAGCCCACCGATACGGTTGCAGAGCTCTAGGAGCCATTCATTCATGAAAGTGCTGAGGCACTGACATCTTGAAGCATGAGAAATCTACAATGTCAAATGCCATGGTGGAAGAAAATCAATGGTACCAAGTCTAAGGAAAGGCTTTCTCAACATACTCCATGTTGGTTATGGGATGACAAAAGATAAGTGGTTCAGACAACCAGGTGCAATGAAAGCAGCTGGGGATCCATGTAATTAGCAAGCCCCAGCCTGGAAATCATATCCGCGGTAATCAAGTGAAGACGTTTACATGACGCGGCATAATAAAGAGACGCGGCTTGCACGTAATAGTCCAGGAGTAAAGTTGCACCATTTATGTGGGCACGAACATTGGCAAATAATTATTCTATGAAGAAATCGATCTCGATCCGTGAACACTTAAAATGTTATGTTTATCTAGACAAGGATGATTTTTCAAATATGAAGCAGTTGCGTTCAACCATTCATCATAGAAAGAAACGTATATAAAGTGGTAAATGGGGCCGCAGCCTTGGTATTAGAAATCAAGATTACAGAATAAAGGTCGCAGCCACAACATAAATTAAGATTACAAAAAGGGGGGACGCAGACCTATATTAATAACAGATTGAATGACTTTAAGAGGCTACATCATCATCATCACCAGCCTCTTCTCCGTCCGCGACAGTCTCTGTCTCACCGTCTGCAGCCGTTGCTTCCGCCTCAGCCCTGAGCCTTGCTCTCTCTTCCGCCATGGACTTAAGTTCAGCGATGCACTCTTGATGTTCGGCATCACTTAACTTCCAAGCCAAGACCCTGTCCTTGGTCTCGGGGAAGCTATTAATAAATCTCTGTCGTAGCTCCTGGTAGCCGCGGAGGTAGGCCCTGTTGTTGATAGGGAAGAAGTCCTTGGAGCCTTTAAATGACTCCAAGGCATGATCTATGGCTAGCTGGAGGGCGTCACCATGATCAGCTTCCAACCTTTTTATTTTCGAGGCATGGTCTAGTGCATCCTGGGCAGACTTGGATTCCAGCTCATCGTACTTCTTTTGAAGAAATTGGAGCTTGTTATTATCAATCTCTACAGCTTGGGCATCTTCCGCGGTCTAAGCCTGGGAGGCTTTAAGGGATTCTGTGGCCTGTATGAAGTTTTGCTCCGCCTTCTCCCTTTCCTTTTCTACTGCCTCCAAGTTCATTTGGGCCGCTTGAAGTGTCGTGGCACTAGACATCTTCCCAGCCTCAAATGAAGAGGTCCGTGCAGCCTGCAAGTCCGCGGCATGAGTACTCTTTTCGGCCTCCTTCAGTCTGTACAAGGCCTTATACTTCCTCTTCTGGACCACCATCACATCCGTGGCCTGAAATTAAAGAAGTTAGGAAAAATATGGAAAAAATATGGGATGCAAAAGATCAAGAATGACAACTGGTACGTACCCTCAGAAGACTATGGAGGCCACAGTCCTCCAGATCGTCATGATCTTCTCCCACTAGCCTGATAAGGTCCGTGGCATCCAAGGCTCTTTTCATTCTCCGCGCTGCCTTTGTGGTAGTGTCCCAGGAAGAATTGGGGTCAGGCTGCCTTAATTGGGGCCTTGGTCTACCATCAGGCCCGGACTCTTCGCGGAATTGAGGAGGTGGCAAGTTGGCGTTAACTGCCACAACAGGTGGCGACAGAGGAGAGGATGAATGAAGGGGAACATCGGTTGACATCAAGCCTAACGCGGCTAGGTTTTCCCCTATGTCATCATCAAAATGGTCATGCGAAAGGTTCTCATCATTAACCATTTGATCCACGACAGGTGTTGTAGTTTTTTCGGCAGGAGCCACAACAGGGGCAGCATTATTTTCTCCGGAAGGGGCCGCGGTAGGTCCCTTGTCCTTGGACTTCTTCCTCTTTCTGCTCCACGCATTATTATTTAGGATGACTACGTCCTCATCCATTTCCACTAGTTGCGCCGCTAGCAGTTCCCTATCAACTTCTTCACCTGAAAAGGAGTAGCATGAGTTTAAGAAAATAATTGACCGTGGAGTAAAAATCATGGCGCAGTTAATTACCTTTCGCACCCATTTATTGAGGGATGGACTTATTTGGGGAAAACCCTGCTTCAAATATGGTTGCTGACGTTACAAGTGTGTTGAACTTCTTGTGTTCAGCGGGAACTGTCGCGGCCTCAACAACTCTTTTTTCCTGCCGCTTGTTCAAGTGCAGATTGTCAAGGGCTGCAGAAAGAAAAGACAATTCAAAGGTTAGTGGAAGTCACATATTTATGTGAAATGAAAGGACGCGGCTATGGTCTTAGTACCAAATTTTGAGGGAGACCCCCATTACCGCGGAATTCTATATGTCTTTTACCTCTCGTTCTCCTCGGGGTGCATCTCCCAACCTTCACCGGAGATGTAAAAATATTTCCCCTTCCAGTTCTTCGCACTGGTTGGTCTCCCCGTGTAAAGTGTCTCATCCCTGCTGCAGCTTGAGAAGTAGTAATAGCCCGCGAACTTCACTGAGTTCTCCTTTGGGCGGTAGAAGTGGAGGAACTCCGCGGGAGTAATGTCTTTTTTGAACAAATTCTCCCAAAGGACAACTTCCGCGAGAATGGCTCTCTAGCCATTAGGATCCAACTGTGCTGGGGCAAGGTTCATTGCCTGAAAAAGAAGGCGGATAGGAACTGGAACAGGCAGCCGTAGCTCGTAAATGAATGCGTGCATAGGGAAGCAAATTCCATCATCGGATAGAACCGTGCATGGTCTTTGGTTAGCGATAGGGGCTGAGCACGTCAAATTTTCTATAAATTCAAAGGCCTCAGCCACCTGCTCAACCCAATCTTAGGTCATGGAGCCGCGAATATCAAGTGCGCCCAAGGGTCTCTCAGCCTTCCCAGATACACCTGGGTTATTCCTAACGATTGCGGCATTGTCTCCTATATGCATTGTATATGTGCTTGAGTTGGCTTCCTCTTCCATCGGCGCGGATTGAAAATCATTCCCAGATGCAAAGTCCGCAGAGTCTGAGTTAAGTACCACGCAGTTTGGGAAATCTTTTAGCTTGTAAGGCCCTATTGATCTTAGAGGGGGCATGGAAGTAAGTTCGGGAGGAGAGGTTCCAAAGTGCTTTGCCCAAAAGCCTCTCAGGAACTCGTCTGGGTCAAAGCTCATATGGCTGCAGCAGTACCTGAAAAGCAGAGTTCGCAGTTAGGCGCCGCAGACAGTATGGTTTGGAAAAGACTTTAATGCGTTTGGAATTATTTCCCTAACGTAGTTATTAATGGGCCAACTCTACTCCTTGGAACTTATGGGTTCGTACTGTCCCTACTAGCCGCGGCCACCTCCATATCAGCAGAAGAATTTAGACTGTCATGATAAAAGGATCGAATTTCTTTAAGAGATTCCTGGCGACGGCCATTCCTAAATTTGCTCACAGTCAATTTGATGTGCTCTAGTGGCAATTATAGTTATTAAACATGGATCTGTATTGGGTTCATGAAAATTTGAAGGCTTTTCGAAACTACAAGGGTGGTGATTTGATTCCGTGGATGATAATTTAAGGGATCGCGGCCATTTGGCACGGTGTGACGCGAATCGATCGAATCAGTTCAAGGGAATGGGTATCGGAATCCTATCATGCCACAGCCTCTATCCTAAACAGTTGATTATCTAACTTTTAATCGTTTCTAGGATTAAACTCACAGAATATAAAGAGTTCGATTATGAGCACCGAGAACAGTTATATGTATTTCATATGCAGCATATGTGGGAAAGAGCAAAACGTACAAACAAAACCCTAGATTTCTAGCAAATGATCCAGAAAAGCAAATCATATTAAAAGGGAAGAAAACTGTAAAATTTCAAAGGCTTTTAATAAAGTAAAGTGGTTGAAAAATCACCTGGAAATGAAGGAACTGGCAATGCTTAGCTTCAGACCACCTTGCACCACCACACAAAGCCTCGGAAGGTCGTCGGAATATGCAAGAGAAAGATAGTGCAGAATTTTGCTCTTGATGTACCCTCAAAGTTTTGGAAACGTAATGAAGTCCATGGCCAGGAACAATTTATATAAGGGAGCGCAAAAGACGAATCGTCGCTTTGGAAGCACCGCTGCACCTTAGCCACTTAGTCGCAGCCCCAATTAATTTCTTTTGGCACTACGGCTTGGGGGCTTATTGATGGTACAAATATAGAACCCTGCTGCGGAACCTATTCTTCTCCAGTTTGCTGACATACCTTAGGTCATACAGGGCGCAGCCAGACCACACCCAGGGCGCGGCATCCCTTCAAGATGCCAGATGCTTGGCACAGGGTGCGGCCCTGTCCCTTATGGGCCGCGGCACTCCCCCTTACGCTGCGCGGCACGCCCCCGATAGCTTACATCACTGCTTGCTTTGCAGGCCGCACCCCCTTCATCCGCAATTACTGCAGACTTGGTATAAGTCACGTGCTCAGAGCACGTGACTCGGCACATTTACCTCATAAATAGAGGACCACACTTCGAAGGAAGGGGATCGATTCCATACCCATCCGGGGCAGGCTCTACAATACAGATTCTCTCTACACAACCTCAACATACCTCTTGGAGGCACAAATCTACATCACAGCCACCTTTCGAAGTTTCACCGGAATCTACAATGCTGCCATGTATTCACCCTTATTCTCGTACTTGTACGCCTCTTTAGGCATGATTATATTGTACAGTGCAACGCATATAATGAGAGTGGAGCAACACAGTGGACGTAGGCCCATTTTTAGGGGCTGAACCACTCTATATCTTGTCTTCTCTCTGTTTACTTGCTTTACTTGTTTATTAAGCACTTTACTCTTGATTTGTTGATACGAGAACGACTAGTGGACGATTTCTCGTATCATCACTCATCATAATCAACCCTAGACTAACATGAATGATTCATTAACGAAATTAAGCAAGATAAATACTTGCCTAGGAATTTCAGAATTCTGATTTGTGGACGAATTTGGTGTGGTTGCGTTCCCCGTCGCGCGATCTACGTGTTGGTGGTGGTGGCGGTGCAACCGGATGAATTTTTGGCGTTGGATTCCTTGGAAAGCTTTCTACCTTCCTCTCTAATGGACGTTCTAAGGTTTTGAGTCTCCTAACCCTAAGGGACCATTCCAAATGGCTGATATAACCTAATCAATTTCGTGGGTTTAATTACCCAAAAATGTAAAATGTCCAAAATACCCTCCCGGGATACTAAATAGGCCTAAAAACACCTCGAGACCCAAACTAAACCCCCGGGTACACTTTTTTTACTATCTCGACCCTTCCGGACACTTTGGCGCACTCAAAATGACCATACGTGCAACTTATAATTTATTTACTTTTATTAATCAATATTTAGTCCCGACACGACACAGGCGCGTCCTGACTTAAATTTCCAAAATTGTCATTTTATTCACTCGTGACATTTCATAGAACCAATATTATATTACTTTACTCATTTGTAATATTCAACAAGTTTCCAATGATTACTAACTCTCGTCACGTTAGTAATTATTAAAATAATTAATTTCTGGATTTATATTAAATTAATAACTCACATTAAATTTGATAAATCCCCAAATTTAGAAAGCATAAAAATAAGGGGTATTACATACTTCCCCCCTAATAACGAAATTTCGTCTCGAAATTCAAAAAATAAGGCATACCTGGTAAGAATAAATCTGGGTATCTTTTGCGCATATCTGCCTCGCGCTCCCAAGTGGATTCCTCCACATTATGATGTTCCCACTGGACACGTACAAGTGGAACTACCTTCGACCTCAATCTCCTCTCGCTATGGTCTAGGATAGCCACTGGTCTCTCCTCGTAAGAGCTGTCAGGCTGCAAGTCTATATCTTCTATCACGATGTGGGTGTGAGCCATGTCATCTCGAAGGTACCGTCTCAACGACGAGATGTGGAATACATCATGGATGCGATGTAGGTGCTTTGGCAGTCCCAATCTGTATGCTACCGGCCCAATCCTCTCGATAATAGGAAATGGTCCCACGTATCTCGGGGCCAATTTCCCTTTCTTCCCGAACCTCATCACTCCTTTCATAGGAGATACACGTAGTAATACTTGGTCCCCCACATTAAACTCTCAAAAGAATCGTTTCGCATTGGCGTAGCTTTTCTGCCTGTCCTGGCCTACTCGAATGCGACTCCTGATCATCTCAATCCTAGTGGAGGTTTCTTGAATCACCTCTGGTCTGAGAAACTTATTATCTCCCACCTCTAGCCAAAAAGTTGGGGAACGACAAGGCCTGCCATACAAAGCCTCAAATGGAGCCATGTCAATCGTGAACTGATAAGAGTTATTATAAGCGAACTCTACTAGTGGAAGATGTGGCTCCCAACCTCCTCCAAAAGCAAGGACACACATGCGTATCATATCCTCCAACATCTAATTAGTACGCTCTGTTTGTTCATCTGTTTGTGGGTGATAAGCTGAACTCAACCTCAACTCTGTACCGATAGCCTCCTAAAAGCTCTCCCAGAAATGCGACACAAATTTTTTTTCTCTATTTGTCACAATATTCAGGGGCACCCCATGTAATCTGAAAATCTCAGCAATAAACAACTGAGCATACTGACCCATGGTATAGTCTGTCCGCACCGGAAAAAAATGAGCCACCTTGGTCAAACGGTCCACAATCACCTAGATGGATTCGTGGCCCCGTTGTGATGTAGGCAACTCTTTAATAAAATCCATGGAAATACTCTCCCACTTCCACGTGGGTATTTCCAATGGCTGAAGAAACCCTGACGGTCTCTGATGGCCTACCTTTACCAGCTGGAAGGTAGAACACTTGGACATGAACTCAGCAATGTCCTTTTTCATCCCACTCCACCAGTATTGCCACCTCATATCCTGGTACATTTTATCTCCCCCAGGGTGTACCACAAATCGGGACCCGTGAGACTGGGTCATCACTGCATGACGTAATTATGCTCCTTCTGGGACCACCAATCTCCTATTAAACCTCAAACCCCCATCAGAACTAACAGAATAGGACTCAGCTCCCACAGCTAAAAGTCGTACAATCTATGCCAGGCAAAATGGGTCTGCGGTTTGTGCCAGTATCACCCTTGTAACAATCTCGGGTGTCACTGTCATAACAGATATGAAGGAACGGGCTACTACGTCCTGGTGACCTAACTCTTTCCACTTTTCTTTCCAGACGTCCGCTACATCATCTACTGGTTTACGGCTCAACGCATCAGTAACTACATTGACCTTCCCCGGATGGTACTGTATGTCGAACTGATAGTCCTTCACAAACTCTAGCCACCTGCGCTGACGTATATTCAGCTCTCGCTGAGTGAACAGGTACTGTAGTGACTTGTGGTCTTTGAACAAGTGAAATTTCTCCCCAATAAGTAGTGTCTCCATATCCTCAAAGCAAAGACGACCGCTGCTAACTCCAGGTCGTGGGTGGGGTCATTCTTCTCATGCGGCTTAAGCTTGCGGGAGGAAAAAGCTATAGCCTTCTCCTCCTGCTGAAGTACTCCCCCAAGTCCCCGTAAAGAGGCATCGGTGTAAACCAGGTACTCCACACTCGGCTTAGGTAAGGCAAGGACCGATGCTGAAGTAAGCTTGTCTTTCAGTTCGTCGAAAGCCAATTGACAAGCATCATCCCAAATATATGGTACCCCCTTGCGAGTCAGGTTCGTCAATGGACCCGCTATTTTGGAGAAACCTCGAATGAATCTCCTGTAGTATCCGACTAATCCCAAGAAACAACGCACTTATGTCGATGTCGTGGGTTGTCCCCACTCCCTCACCGCTGACACTTTACTCGGGTCAACTGCTATCCCCTGTTCTGAAACAACATGTCCCAGTAATTGCACTTCACGTAACCAAAACCCGCATTTCTCGTACTTAGCATACAGCTGATGCTCTCGTAGAGTCTAAAGAACCTGCCTCAAGTGCTCGGCATGTTTCTCCTCGGAGTGTGAATATATCAGAATGTCATCTATGAAAACGATGACGAACTGATCCAATAACTCTCTGAACACTCGGTTCATCAAGTCCATGAATACGGCTGGAGCATTTACGAGTCCAAATGGCATCACCCTAAACTTATAGGACCCATATCTCGTCAAGAAAGCAGTCTTTGAAACATCCTGCTCCCTAATACGTAGCTGATGGTACCCTGATCGCAGGTCTATCTTCGAAAAGAAAGTTGCTCCCCTCGGCTGGTCGAACATATCATCGATTCGAGGCAATGGATACTTGTTCCATATCGTGACCTTGTTCAGCTCCCGGTAGTCCACACATAGCCTCAGTGAACCATATCTCTTCTCCACAAACAAAACTGGAGCGCCCCAAGGTGAGGTACTCCTGCGAATGTAGCCCTGACCTAACAGCTGCTCTATATGATCTCGTAACTCTCGCATCTCCGTCGGAGTCATACGGTATGGAGCGCGCACTATAGGTCGAGTATCCGATAATAAATCTATGACAAAGTCTATCTCACGACTGGGGGGTAGGCCTGGTATCTCCTAAAATACATCGGAATACTCACGAACAACTAGGATCGAGTCTAAGGGAATCACAACCTCCTTATAGGTATCCTCCTCTATGTAATACAAATGAGTGGTCGAGCCTCCCTCTGGGCGAGGCATCGCCACTACAAACATCTCTTGCCCCGGAATGGAAAAGACAATACTCCCACCGAAATAATCAATCATGGCTTTGTAAGTTGCGAGCCAATCCATACCGATAATACATCGTGCTCATGCATATCTAAGACTAACATGTCTACTGGTAATACCAAGCTACCAATCTCTACCCCCACACCCCGGCATATAAAGAAAATTAGCGATCCACTCCCTAGTGGTGAGTCTACACACGTCACAGTTCTCTCTATCGTGGCTAATAACCCTAAGGCCTTCGCAAAATGAGTAGCTATAAAATAATGTGTCAACCCAGTATCAAATAAAACCTGACCCATAGTACCATGGATAGGAAACATACCCTCAATCGCGAGTGGTGCCTGCGGAGCTGCTGCCTGGTGGACGTTATAAACACGTCTGTACTGTAACTTCCCCTCCTGCACTGGAGTGGCTGGAATGGCTGGTAGGGCTGGTACCAGAGCTGGTCTTGGGAGGGCGGCTAGAAAAAGTGGCCTTGTGGCTCATTACGGGTACCCTGCTGCTGTGGGGACCTATCACCCTCTAGGCAATCCTGGCGCTTATGTCCATTCTTGCCACACACAAAACATCGGCCTCTGAAATTACCTCCCCTCTGACCCTGCTGACCACGGCCCTGTTGTCCATTACCACCCCACCACTGGTCCTGTTAGCCCTGATGGAAACGCTGTTGGCCCTATTAGCCCTGCTGCTGACGGTGTTGGCCTTGCTGGCCCTGCTGATTAGGCTGGCCCTGCCTAAATCCCCCAAATCCCTACTGGGAATCACCTGATCGGAACCGCTTGGCAGGGTCCCCCTAATGGGAACTCTTCTCATGCTAGCGAGTCTGCCCCTGCGATGTCGGTGCTCCACTAACGCCACTACCCCCTGTCCTGCCCTGCTGGCTGGACTCTCCTGCCCGCTTGCTTCCCTGTAGATGGAAGCGATGATCCTGGCAGTGTAGTAAAGCAGCATTGAGTACATCAGTGGATGTACTCAGAGACAGATTCCCTATAAGGTGCTGACGGATCCTCCAAGCTAACCCGTCCATAAACAATAGTATCTTCTTACCCTCCATGGGTGCCTCATCTGGCACTAGAGCGATAAGTTTTGTGAACTCCTCCTCATACTTAGCAACGGTAGAATTCTCCTGCTTCAAGTTCAGTAACTTTCACCTCATCTCAGTTTGCACGGCGGGTGGAAAATACTTGCGATCAAACCGCTCCCAGAATGACTGAATTGGAATAGTATCCCTCTCTTCCAAGGTGGTGGTGGACTCCCACCACTGCAAAGTGGCCCCCACTAGCTTAAAGGAAGCCAATAACTATTTCTGCACGTTCGTGCACTCATATATACACAGATGCCTCTAGATATCTTTCTTCCATTGGCTGACGATGATGATATCTGAACTACCCGAAAACTCGGGGGGATGCGCCTTCTGAAAGGCCTCCCTAACCCGCTCCCATGCTGATGGAAGCTGTGCAGGTATTGGCGCCACTGCCTGAATCTGGGGTGGGGCCTGTTGTACTACTGCTAACACGGCATTCACCGCCTGAGCAACAATAGCGACTACCTCATTAGCATTCATCGTTCCCTGTGCCGGAGCTGCTGGCTGCTCAGCTTGGGCACGCCTATCCTTTGGTGCACGTCTCGGAGGCATCTGAAACGTGAAGAAATTTATTAGTCTACAGTTATTATCAAATCTCAAATAGCTGAAGACGTAATCGTAATAGCAAGAATACAACAATCCTAGAATAGGGCTCTATAACAAAATGTTAAGCTGAAAGCGAAATAAGCCGTACAGATCCTATGGACACTAGATACTGATGCTCTGATACCACTTGTGACACCCCACCTAATTACATACCGGGTGATCAGTCCTTTATTAAATTATAATCAAGGTGAACGGTTAGTTCATTCTTAGCATCACTGTCGTAAAAATAACTTTTTCAATTCAACACCCTAATTAATTAAGCTAAGTGTCAAAACTATTTTAGACATTACTTTCCAAATTTTATTAATATAAACCAACATTTAAACTGGACATCATTCATAGATAAAGGATCACACAACAACTATCCTGGAATATATAAATCCAAATAACTAAACATTCAATTAATTGAATCCAACATTTAATACTTAAATGAAAAACATCCTGACAATAATAATCCCAAAGTACAAATACTGGAAATAAATGGATTAAAATATCCAATAAAACAACTGAATAATGGAAAGGGCGACACATGCCCAACTGGAAATAATAATGCTAGGAGTAGAATCAAATGAATGAGGTCATCTAAGCAAGAGGCCTGCAACTCCCACCTAAGCTGTAGCGCGTTCCTTCCAAAGGATCCTATGCAAGATGCCCCTGTGGCTGGGCACCTGTAATATATACATATATATACAAGAGAGAAAAGAAAATGGAAACGGGTGAGAGCCCGATTGTAAAAACGATTTAAAATTTGTTTACCAAGTATTTAAAATGTTTACTGGCCAATGCAACAATATATTAGTGCGGCACTCCCTTGAGAAATTCTCACCTCTCTTCTAATGTGCACACCTATCGCACTAACCTCCCCAACGGTTTAACTTATCTTATCTTAGGTTACTCGTAAGATTTAAACTGACAAATTCAACTGTTTAAGAGGTAGATTTCATTTAATAACAAAGTTCTCATTTAACCTTTATTTGCTAATAAAGTTTCCCGGTAATATACTATACTTTCAAAACACGTATTTCCCAATTGAAATCATTACTCATTTCATATTTACCATAAACACAGGAGGTAATTCACATATTTTAGAATTTAATATATATATTAAATACCCATGTAATATATATATTCCAACAGCACCCCACATAAAAATTATGGTGCGGGCATACTCTGCTATCCAGTCCCCGTATCACTCATACTAAGGTAAATACAAGTTCGGAACCACTCTCGAATTGTATTAACAAAAACATAAACAATATTGAGGCGAAGCATAAAGTCCCGGTCTCTAAGAGGTCAGCACATGCCCCCACGTCTCTTAGGCCGTCTGACTATCGATCCGATTATCCTGTACCAAAGGATCTCTATCTTCTAGGGTACGAGTCAATATCCCCTATAAAGGTCCCATCGAGATAAGACTGTCCCATCGCGGTAACCTCAAGGATAGCAAGTAGCGCGGGCATGGTTTTCACACGTATATAGTATATGCATAAACATAGTCATATAAATATACTACTATTACCACATCAAATTTAAGTACATCTTCTAACCCATAATTATGATTTTTATCCTTATCTCTCATTATTTAGTTATCACGTATAATGTTTCTTTTCTTACTTTAATTGGAGGGATTATTCCATCTTACAACGTAACACTCGTGTATTCATATCTTTCCAACATGAAATTTCAGTAGGTACTTAATTATTATCCAACGTAACTACATTATGCGTCTCCCTCTTTATTACATAGTTCCATCGTCCCTATGTGTAAACATCCCCGTAAAGTGTAAGCCTCACCTTACATTAAAGGTTTCATATTTTTTTATAAGTCCAACTGGTCTTCTTTATCTCCAAAAATATTTTAATAAGGATGTCCAAAGGTTATTACTCATTTAAATTAAATTCGGCTAATAAAAGGGGGAAATATGAGTCTGGAAGGAGGTTTCGATCGATCGATGGTAGGAGCTCAATTGATCGATCGACACTCCTGCTTCGATCGATCGATCAAACAGGTTTTGCGAATTCTGCAGATTAACAGTTACGAGTTCTATCATCCAACATCAACCAAATCCAGATTTTTAACACCCAAACTCCCAGAAATTCGTACTACAAACATTATGAACCCAAATTAAACATCTTCTACGTAAAGCATGCGAATTTTCATCAATATCCATGGATTAATAGGCTAAAACTTATATAAATCACATGAACCCTAGAAATTTCTTTAACTTTGTTCTAATCAGTCTTTTCCCAGAATTTCTACTTCTAATCCATCATAAATCCGTGGTTCAACCTCTACATATGAAGGGAATTTCCAGATTATCATTTATATCATTACTACATGCAATTTTCCTATCTCCAACATGGATTTTCTTTCATGAAACTCATCCTAATCAACCCTAGACTAACATGAATGATGCATTAATGAAATTAAGCAAGATAAATACTTTCCTAGAAATTTCAGAATTCTGATTTGTTGACGAATTTGGTGTGGTTGCGTTCCCCGTCGCGCGATCTACGTGTTAGTGGTGGTGGCGGTGCAACCAGATGAATTTTTGGTCTTGGATTGCTTGGAAAGCTTTCTACCTTCCTCTCTAATGGTTGTGCTAAGGTTTTGAGTCTGCTAACCCTAAGGGACCATTCCAAATAGCTGATATAACCTAATAAATTTCGTGGGTTTAATTACCCAAAAATGTAAAATGTTCAAAATACCCTCCCGGGATACTAAATAGGCCTAAAAACACCCCGAGACCCAAACTAAACCCCCGGGTACACTTTTTTTACTATCTCGACCCTTCCGGACACTTATGCGCACTCAAAACGACCATACATGCAACTTATAATTTATTTATTTTTATTAATCAATATTTAGTCCCGACACGACACAGGCGCGTCCCGACTTAAATTTCCAAAATTGTCATTTTATTCACTCGTGACATTTCATAAAACCAATATTATATTACTTTACTCATTTGTAATATTCAACAAGTTTCCAATGATTACTAACTCTCGTCACGTTAGTAATTATTAAAATAATTAATTTCCGAATTTATATTAAATTAATAACTCACATTAAATTTAATAAATCCCCAAATTTAGAAAGCATAAAAATATGGGGTATTACAATAAATGTCTCATATTTCTATCACCTAATAAAAATGGTATTTAATTTTGATGCTCGACATATTTGCTCATCGTGCCCTGATCTCTATCAATGAAAAAATACATGGGGTGTTACAGTTGGTATTAGAGCATGGTCTTAGGTCTAGATATTTTTCAGTCTATTATAACTTTTGCATTGCCAATCTTTAATTTCTTTTGTTTATTTGTACTTTATGGGCCTTAAGAGTTAGTCTTGTTTTTGTGGGGAGAGGGAGTTCATGTTAAGGTTATTTTGAGTATTGAGGTAAGAGATAGTGATCTTGAGTTAAGGAATCATCAGTATTAATATTAGAGATGAGATTGATATTAGCTATTTGAGGATCTGGAATTTGAGCTTTGATCATTGAGAAAGAAGTTAGGCGTGGTTAGTGGGGTAGCCGGGTAGGGTGTTTAATTTTTAGTTATACCTTTTCTATATAGTTGAAATATATATAGTTCTATTTTTCATGTGGGGTATGTGTGCATGGGATTGGGTGTATGGGCGCCCCAGTCGTGGTATACTATGGGTAGGAGTATATGAGCTTTTTTATTTGTGCGGGTTTACAATACATCATTTATGCTTTATCGAATTTCAATGAGAAAATTCATGTGCTAGTGGGGGACATAATACCTCGTGTTTTTTTATTATCGATTTAATTAATTAAAAGTTGTTAATTATTTAAATCAAGGATTTTATTGGCATGTGAATGAAATTAAAAATATTCTATTATATTATAATTCAATGATTTTTGGCTATTTGAATGAATATTTAGGCATTTATTATAATTATGGAGTAAAATGGGATTTTTGAAAAAATCGTACGGGCACTTGGCCTTTTTGTTTTATCTTAGACTCCAAGAAAAGATTTTGAATTAGGCTTACACATCTTTTATTTGGAGGTATTTAAATTTATTGTAAACCATTTGAATTCGGGTTTGTGTTTAAAAAAAGGGTTGGTGGCTGGAGTTGGCTTTGGTAAGCAAATGAGTAATGGCATAGGTTTAGGTTGTTTTGTGTGTGTGTCAACTTGTAAAAGTTAGAATATTTTAAGAATGATTTTTAAATTGTTTAAAAGCTACTTTGGCCCTTGTTTTATTCACATGTATCTTTTTATCAAACCTCTTTCTCCAATACAAAAGACAGTAGCTACAACACCCATAATTTTAACCGTAAACTTCCACTAAACAAAACTGCGGCCTTATTTTGGGAAGAAATAAAACAATATTAAGGTCCAAAAATCAATCTTGCTCATTTTCGCAAGACGAACGCAATGATGCACTCGAATTTTTCAAATTTATTTTTTAACGTAAGAATATCACTAGGGTTCTCTTTAAGTATTATTTGATTTAAATGTTCCATAAACATTAAATACGCATGTCTTCTTGATACGATTAGCAACTTAAGTACGAAAAGTGATAACCTAATTATAAATATGATTTTATTAAATTTTGAAATTGAATTTAATACTTGAAATACCTCATGCTTAGATGATTATACTTTTTTAGTTGGGGCTATGGGGAAAAATCATAATTTAATTAAAAGATGTAATTCGATGATATATGTTAATTTATAAAATCACGTAAACGATTATTATGATGTATAATGTTTTTTTTTTGAAAATTGTTAATACGCATCCCTGACCTGTTTGTGATTCAATTTGATAAATTATCACTAGTATTAATAAATTGAATTCAGACAAGTTGTTGGGATATTGTGTAGTACTCTTTTATCGCATGATATGATTGGTTTATTACGCATGAAGTCGGATTTGAAGAAATGTGAAATAAATAATTGTAATATGGGGTTAATAATGTGATTAGTGTACAAATTTTCCATGTTAATTAATTGACTCCATTGGGATGTTGGGTTATATGTGGCTAGTTATATCCTCACCATTGAATTAGTGTGTTACTTTCGAGGTATGGGACTAGCGAGTAGGAATATTTATTAATGTTAACGCTTTCTAGGTATTGGATTAGAGAGTGTGTACTTGTGCATTTGGGTATTTTCTAAGTACGGAACTAGGTAGTAAGTCATTACATTATTTTATCCTATCCATGATACTATGTGATGATTGTGTTTGAGGTATTTTTTCTAGGCGAGGAACTAGGTGATACTTAAGATTTCATGACCTCTATGTATGAGACTGTGGTGGATTTAATTATGATGCTTGAATTATGGGTGGGGGCAAGTTATAATCATTAAAACATGATAAAAAAAAGATAATTAATACCTAAGATAATAAACGGGTTTTAAAGATGGATTGATATGCATCACTATATATGGGGGTGTGGGTAGGTCGGCCATTAAGATGATTGTGGGGCCCATACCATCTTGGCTACTTTAACTATTTGTATTGGCATCACGAGTATGTGCATTATCTAGTTTGGATCGTCCATTACGATGATTGCGGAAGCTAGGCTAAATGGATATAGTGACGTGTCTTGTGTGGGGAACTGACGCGACTAAGAATGTGTCTCTAAAGTGCGTACTCTCTAGGCTCAAGTGGAAGACTGTCTCATTAGTAATAAACACGGTAAGTCGAGATCGTATCCACAGGGAAATAGGACGAGAAAATCATGACGACGAAAGGACAGACGGTTAACCCTAACTTGATTCTAAAAAGAAATAAAAAGATGACTGAGATGGGAAATAACTAATTAACTAAGTGCAAACTAAATTAAATTATTGTATTAACTATGTGAGCAAAATTAACTAACCAAGAATGACTAACAAGAATGAAGGAAAAAAATAGGTTGGGAATTCAATCCCCCAAACCCTAGTAAATTTACCGTATAGAATGCTAGAATTTTGAATTAGAAATTTAATTGAACCTGGTCTTTAGTACTCCCAAGCATTACATATATGAGGTTCAAGCCCGCATCATACATAATCAAATGATGAGTAAAGAAGTGTCGCAATAGCTACACACGCATCACATCCTTAAACACTATGGTTACCTAGGGTCAACCGAGGTAAAAAGGTCTATGATGGTTGTGACAACTACACAACACGGTTCATTCAAATTTCAATCCAAACCCTAGTTTCTACATGGCTAAATTACATCGGGTTGGGTTCACGAACACCAACCCTTAGAAATCTAGCCTAACATGGTGCAATTAATTTAAAACATGAATCCTAAGTTTCATGTAATTGAATCAATAAGAAAACTATCTTTAAGCATGTATAAATGAATTGGAAACCCATAAAATAAAGAAAGCTTGTAAATAAATTAACTACAAGATTAAGAAAGAAAGAAAGGAACAAACTTTATTTAAAGAAAACTTGTAATTCAAACAATAAAAGTACCTACTTGATGGAGAATTGTTTTATATGGTTCTAAGCTACTCTCCTACCTTTCTCTCTATGAAAAACTAATCAGAACTATATTTTCTAAGTCATTATAAAGATACAAATACGTTTTAGAAGAGTTTGTAACATCTTAGAACTCTTTGGACCAATCAGCATTCAAGTGAAAATTCGCGCATCAGGTACCCCGAACCGGTTCTGCATGTACCCCGAAACGGTCCCCCCCCCCCCGAACCGGTTCATTCTGTGGTTCTGGGGAACTTGCTGAAAATTCAACACTTAATAATATTTTCATGCTTTCTTTTCTTTCTTGGATTTTTTCTCAACTTCGAATGATCATAACTCCTTAACCGTAGCTCAGATTTGGGTGCCGTTTTTTCCAGTGTTATCTTTGTTCCAAGATTTTCCAGTTGGCCCCACCTCCAGGATCAGGCTACAGAATTACAAAAATTCCCTTGAACTTGCCTTCCTAGCCTTTCTCTCATTATTTCTATTTCTCTTTCGTACCGCTTGCATACTTTACCTGTAAAACACATAAGAGAAACACAAACGACTAAATACTTGCCAACGAAGGTTAGTAGCCTAATTATGAGTTAAATCCATATCAATTTCACCACTCGGGTTCACAAAGGTACCAAAATTAAGGGCATAAATATACAATATATATGCCTGATCAGGAACATCTTAGTATGTGCAGTTTACTGAAAGCAGGGTCGACGGGCTATAGTGATGGATGGGGATTTAATGTGTTGAGACGTCAGAGGAGCCATGAATATGTGCATGGCATATAAAAATTAGACTCTCTATATTGTTGTTGCATAAATGATATAACTGATACTATGAATGATAATTGATATTGAGAAAGATAATTGATTTGAGTAAGATAGTGGAGTGAGATTTAGTTAATGTTGACATAAAGATAATTATACTTGAGTAGTGAGATAGTTTACTTTGTATGGATAGTTGTTATAATTTAACGTTAATTGCATTCTTATTACTATTGATTAGTTAATTAAAATATTATATTGTGATATATCTCTTATAATGCTTATGACTGGATTCACATATCCCATTTGAGAAGAGTAACTGGTATTCTTACAGTGGGACCTGAACCGTCGTTGTTGACTAACATTTCAGGTTAGGTTACTGGGTAGTTTCATAGGTTTGGAAATAGCAGACTTGCAACTGGATTTTATTTATTGTAGTAGTTTAGTTTGTTTCCATTTGTTTATTTATGAGAAAGATATTTTGGATTATGTGGGTCATCCGAATCCACAGTCATTTAATGATTTTTAGTTAGATAGATTCTTGTAGTTAACTTTATTTCATTTGAGTTTATTATTAGAGTTTATAATGGCGATGGATTATTGATTTATACTCGTTGGATTATCTTGTGAAAAAGGTTTTAAATGTCTCATATATCTGTCTCATGTTAAGAATGGTATTTAATTTTAACATCCGATATAATTTGGCATCGTGGACTAGTCACACTCAATGGAAAAATACATAGGGAGTTACAGTTAGTATTAGAGCATGGTTTTAAGTATCAAGAGTTTTGAGTCTGTTATAGATTCCTCATTATCGATCTTTGAGTTCGTTTGTTAATTTATACTCCCTAGGCTTTGGGTCTAGCATACGAGTTAGTCTTGTCTTTGTGGTGAGAGGGAGTTCATGTTCAGGTTGTTTTGGGTACTAAGGTTAGAGATAGTGACCTTGAGTTCAAGAATCATTAGTACTAATTTTAGATATGAGATTGATGTTGGCTATGTGAGGATTTGGATGTTGTTCTTGGAATTTTGAAAAATAATTTAGGAGTTGTTAGTGGAATAGTTGGTTATAATCCTTAATTTTTATTTATTCCTTATATATATATATTCTTTTGTCTTACATGCGAGGTACATGTGCGCGGGATCGGGTATACGGGTGCCCCAATCGTGGAATAATATAGGTGGAATATGTAAGCCTTTATTATTTGAAGGGGTTTTCGCTACGACATTTATGCTTTATTGAATTTAGAGGAAGAAATTCTTGTGCTAGTGGGGAAGACTGTAACACCCCGTGTTTTTGGCTTTTTAGTTTAATTAATTAAAATGGGTTAACTAGTTAAATAAATAGTTTTGTTGGATTGTGAATTAAGTTAAAATATTTTATTTTATTTAATCTATGATTTTTGTCTATTCAATTGAATGTTTTGGACTTTTGTTTTAGTTATTGAGTAAAATGGGATTTTCATAAAAATCGTAGGGACATTTGAGTCTTTTGATTTGGCTTAGAACCCAAGAAGGTTTTGAATTGGGCTTACACATTTTTTATTTAGAGGGATTTAAAGCTATTATAAACCATTTTAATTTGGGTTTGTGTTTAAAAAAAAGGATTGGCAGCTTGAGTTGGCTTTGGGGGGGGGGGGGGGGGTAACGACATAAGTTTAGGTTATTATGTGCATGGGGGGGGGGGGGGGGCTTGTTGACTTGTAATAATAGGACTCTTTTAAGAATGATTTTCAATGTTTTTAAAAGCTACTCTTGACCCCTATTTTATTCACTTGATCTTTTTGTCAAGCTTCTTTATCCAATACAAAATATAGGAGCTACAACACCCATAATTTTAACCCAAAACGTCCATTAAAAATAACTTCAACCTTATTTGGGGAGGCATTAGGACAATACATTGAAGAAGACCACAAAAGCAAACTTCCTCATTTTCACGATATGAACAAGTGCTGCACTCAAATTTTTCAGATTTCTTCATTTCAGTCAAAAATATCACTATTGTATTCTTAAGTATTATATGATTAAATTTTTCATAAACATTAAATACGCGGGTTTTCATAAAATAATTAAATACTTAATTAGGAAAAGTGATAAATTAATTATTAATATGATTTATTAACCTTTGGAATTGAATTTAATGCTTAAAATACCTCATGCGTAGATGATTGTTCTTTGTTAGTTTGGGTTGTCGGGAAGAATCACATGTTAATTGAAATATGTTTTCGATGTATGTGTTGATATATAAAATCACGTAAATAATTATTATGATGTAAAATATATCAATTTATTGCTGAAAAGTATTAGTGCGCTTGTTTAAACCAGTTTATGATTAAATTTGATTAATAAGCACTCGTATTAATAAATTGAATTTTGACAACTTGTTGAGATATTTTGTAGTATTTGTCTATCACATGATATGATTGGTTTACTGTGCGTGAAGTCAGGTTTGAATAAGTGTGAAATAAATAATTGTAAGGTGGGGTATTAACATAATTAATATAAAAAATCTCCGTGTCAATAAATTGACTCCATTGGGACATTGGGTTTTACGTGGGTAGTAATATCCTCACCCTTGAATTACTGCGTTACTTTCTAGGTATGGGACAAGTGAGCATACATATTAATTATTATTGATGCTTTCTTGGTATGGGACTAGGAAGAGTGCACTTGTGCATTTCAATATTTTCTAGGTATAGGACTACATAGTATGTCATTACATTGTTCAATTTAAGGCATGAGAATGGGTGGTAATTATGTTATTATTCCTAGGTGAAGGACTACATAACACCCCACGCATTCTGACAAACGAGGTGGCCAACCGTCGCCGCCAAACTACATCGAGCGTCACTAAATAGGTTATCCTTCTCAACATGTGATAGATATATGAAACATTTAAAAAAATTCACAAGATAATAATCAAATTTATTCAACAAATATAACCATTCATGCAATATTAAAATTCATCACTGTGCTAATCTCCAAAATAAATCCAACTCCAAATAAATATAATTCAAATGAAATCATCTAACGAGAAATATCTTACTGAAACCATAAACAACTGTGGAACCAATTGCCCCACCAACTCCATAAATAAAAGTCTCATAATAAAAGTGACGGAACAGAAAGTAAATCTAAACTACTAAAGCAACAAAAAATAAATCTCCAACTGCATCTCCAAAAATATCTCCAATCACTCCTATGCAGCTACTCCAGTGTTATACCTAAAATATTAGTCAATGCAATGGGTCAGAGCCCACCACATGAATACTAGCTACTCCACCCAATAAGGGTCCGTAAACCCAGACAATAGAATTATACATGATAGATGACACAATAGAGTATTTTAAATTAAATGAGATATATATTAACATGCGAGTAAAAATAAACTACCACTATCTACCCATATAACTAAGCCACCCCAATCATTTAAGCCAATTACTTAATGTTAATTATAATTTAAATATTAGCTCTTATTCTTACTTTATTTAGTTAACCATTTATATTATTATTCATGCGACACCAGTATGGTCAGTCGACCACTTATCGGTCCTGCACACGCTTCTGGCGTGCTTATGGTTCTACACATCACACCCATTCCCCTCACTATAGCCAATCAACCCGATTTTCGTCAGCTCCGCACATACTAATGATATTTCACGCACGACAAGTCACTATAGCCAGTTGACTTGTAGTTTGTCATCCCCCCACATATTCATGACGTCAGCATCCCCCCCCCCCCCACACACACACCACGCCTCTATAGGCAGTTGGCTTGTATTGTGTCAGCCCTGCACATACTCGTGATACAAATTCATTTTTAATACCCACTCTAAGTCTTAGGCATTAATTATCAAATTATCTCATCTTTTCATTATTTTCTATTAGCCCCACCCTTTAATCGAGCACAAATCCTCAAATCACCCCTAGTCCCATACGTAGAGGTCTCCAAAACACAAAAATATCATAACCTATCATTTAGGAAGAATACCTACCAAAATCACTACCTAGCCCCGCACCTAGGCTAATGACCCAATGAAAAAATCATAAAAATCATCCCCACCCTGAAGTCGTTCCTCCTTAAAAAATCTACACTAACTAGTGACATACCTAGAAAGTGTTACCAACAATTAAGGCCTACCGACTAGTCTCATACCTAGAAAGAAACCTAAAATAAGGTGAGAGCACTAACTATTCCAATCAATCCCATAGTCCCTGCGGTGTCAATTATTAATAAAATTAACAATCACATATGACATATTTTAAATTTATCACGACAACTCCTCCAACTAATCACAAGATTGTTATTTATCCAAATTATGTCTTTTGATTATAATATTAATTAAACAATTCATTTTCTCATCAACTTATAGAATTCTATTCACATGCATATTTTCGGGTCACGCAATAATAAATTTCTATTCATAAGCTACACATAAATAACATGATTTTACGAGTCGAAATCAATTTATAAAATTCAAACAATTCATTTAAACGTGCGAACGTCCATAAATTCTAACAAAAACCCTTTTTCCAACCTAAGCATGCAAGGGGTTTTAATCTTATTCCATTGTAAAGATTAGAATAAAAATAGTCCCGAATTTAGTTCCACTTTCCCTAATTAGTCTTCCTAATTTATTTTAAGAAAACAATGATTATTATGGTTTATGAAACATTTAAAACGCATAATACTATAGGGGAACTATCGAAGTATTCATGCCTATAAAAGAGTCGTTTGAAAATATTGATTGTATTATGTGTTCCTATCGAGAAAATAACAAAAACAAGTTCTCGAATGATCTAGAGAAATTACGGTTTGAGCCTTCAAAACTTGGGTTTAACCTTGTTCTTAAATGGGGCTACATTTTGTAGATGAGAGGAGATAATAATTTGGGAGGCTACTGCTTTTAGGGTTAATATGAAAGTGTTTAAAAAATTCTAACCCTAAGTTTAATTTATATTAAAAGGTGGAAGTGTTTTAATAAAACTCAAACACTAAAAACTTAACAAACCTGTCGGCACTATCCTGACCGAATTGATTCGCCCTCATGGCCGAATCGATTAGGACCTGAGCCACTGCCAAGTCACCCCAAAAAGTATATACAAGTGAATAAAACCCCGATTTCTCCCCCTATTTCAATTATGATTAAAATCCCATTTTTTCAATAATAAAATCAACATTTTAAATGCCAAAAATAATTCAATTTAAAATAAAAATGTTTTCCCGAATTTTTATTTACAACGATTTAATTAACATACTTCCCCACTAGGATAGTAATTTCATCCTCAAAATTCGACGAAGCGTAAACGCGCAAAATAAAATAAGGCTCACATATGCCTACATGTAGAATGCTATGATTGCGCGCCAATACACCCAATCCTACGCGCACTACCCCACGAACAAAGATATAATATATACATCCTAACCATATATATAAATATAACTATAAAAATAACGGCGTATCACGATCCCTCGCGAATCACCACTCGATTATATCTCCAAAAGTCATCAAAACACTTAAGTCCTCAAATCAAATCACATCACCAAATTGATACTTACGATATCTTACGTATGTGCTGACGATCTCCAAAATAAATGTCGTCTCCAAAATCAATTCTAAGTATTCTCACATCAAGATTACTAGTTCTAACCTCAATGACTTTAATTGTCCTAACACCTAACTCCCTATCTCCAAGAAACATCGTTAACACGTATGTTAGACCCAATACCTTAAGGATCACGAATTAACAAAGGGAATCAAAGATCGGTAACGTGGAATCTACACGGACTCACAACCTACGAGACCTAAGAACATGCTCTGATACCATCTATAACACCTCGCACATTCTAGCAAGCGATGTGGTAAGTCGCTGCCGTCAAACTATGGCGGGCGGCACTAAATAAGTTAGCATTCTCAGCATGTGACAGATATATAAGATATTTAAAAAAATTCACAAGCTAATTATCAAATTTATCCAACAGATATAACCATTCATGCAATATTAAAATCCATCACCATGCTAATCTCTAAAATAACTCCAACTCCAAATAATTATAACTCAAATGAAATCATCAAATGATAAACATTTGACTGAAATAATAAACAACCATGGAACTGATTGGCCTACCAAGTCCATAAATAAAAGCCTCATAATAAAAGCGACGTAATGGAAACTAAATCTAAAATACTAAAACAACTAAAAATAAATCTCCAACTGTATCTCTAAAAATATCTCAAATCAATCATATGCAGCTACTCCAGCGATATAGCTAAAATGTTAGTCAACACAATGGCTCAGAGCCCACAACATGAATACTAGATAGTCCTCCCAATTAGGGTCCGTAAACCTAGACAATAGTATTATACATGATAAACATCACAATAGAGTATTTTAAATTAAACGAGATATATATTAACATACAAGTAAAAATAAACTACCACTATTTACCCATATAACTAAGCCACCCCAATCGTTTAAGTCAATCATTTCATGTCAATTATAATTTAAACATTAGCTCTTATTCTTACTTTATTTAGTTTACCAATTATATTATTATTCATATGACACCATTATGGTTAGTCGACCCCTTATCGGTCCTGCACATGCTCCTGATGCGCTTATTGTTCTATACATCACACCCATTCCCCTCACAATAACCAGTCAACCCGATTTTTATCTGCTCTGCACATACTCGTGAGGTTCCATGCATGACACATCACTATAGCCAGTCAACCCGTATTCTGTTAGCCTCGTACATACTCGTGACGTCTACACACACCAACGCCGCTATAAGCAGTTGGCCCGTATTCTGTTAACCCAGCATATACTCGCAATGCAAATTCATTTTTAAAACCCGTTCTAAGTGTTAAGCATTAATTATCAAATTATCTCATGTTCTCATTATTTTCTATTAGCCCCACACATTAATCAAGCATAAAACATCAAGCCACCCCTATTCCCATACCTAAAGGTCTTCAAAATACAAAAATATCCTAACCTATTGGGGAAGAATAACTACCTAGCCTCGCACCTAGCTCATGATCCAATGGAAAAATCGTAAAAATCAGCCTCACCCCAGAGTTATCCCTCCTTAAATAATCTACACTAACTAGTCCCATGCCTTGGAAGTGTTACCAATATTAAGTCCTACCTACTAGTCCCACACCTAGAAAGCAACCTAAAATAAGGTGAAAGAACGAACTGCTCCAATCAATCCCGTCGTCCCCGCGGTGTCAATTATTAATATAATTAACAATCACATATGACATATTTTCAATATAACACAACAATTCCTCCAACTAATCACAAGATTGAAATTTATCCAAATTATATCCTTTTAATTATAATATCAATTAAACAATTCGTTTTCTCATCAAGTTATAGAATTTTATTCACATGCATATTTTCAGGGCATACAACAATAAATTTCTATTCTAGAAGTTTCACATAAATAACATGATTTTACGAGTCAAAATCAATTTATAAAATTCAAACGATTTATTTAAACGTGCGAACATCCAAAAATTCAAACAAAAACCCAGTCTCCAACCTAATAATGGAAGGGTTTTGAATCTTAATCTGTCTTAAAGATTTGAAATAAAAAAGTCCCTAATTTGGTTCCACTTTCCCTAATTAGTCTTCTTAATTTATTTTAAGAAAACAACGATTATTAGTGTTTAGGCAATATTTAAAACACATAATTCCAGAGGGGAACAATATAAGTATTCATACCTGTAAAAGAGTCGTTTGAAAATTTGATTCGATGGTTGCCTTCCTCTCGAGAAAACAACAAAAACACATTCTTAAACAATCTAGAGAAAATACGATTTGAGCCTTCAAAACTTGGGTTGAATTTTGCTTTCAAATGGGTCTAGGTTTTGTAGATGAGAGGAGATAATAATTTGGGAGGCCACTGCTTTTAGGTTTAATATGAGTGTTTGAATTCTGACCCTGAGTTTAAATTATATTAAAAGGTGGAAGAGTTTTAATCAAACTCGGAAACTAAAAATTTAACAAACCTGTTGGCACGGCCCCGAACGAATCGATTCGCCCTCATAGCCGAATTGATTCTGACCTGGGCAGTTGCTAGGTCACCCCAAAAATTATATATAAAAGAATAAAAACTCGATTTCTCCCCCGATATCAGTTATGATTAAAATCCCAATTTTCCAATAATAAAACTAACATTTAAAATGCTAAAAATAATTCAATTTAAAATAAAAATAGTTTTTCGACTTTTTATTTACGATGATTAAATTAAACAATCTAAATCTGCAGGGTGTTACAGACTAGGTGATTCTTACGGTTTTGTAATCTCTAAGTATGGGATTAGGGATGGATTTAGTTGTGATGCTAAGATTATAGGTTTGGGCTTATTATAATAATGAAAACATGATAAAGAAATATAATTTATACCTAAGATAATAAACGGGTATTATAGATGGACTGATGTGGATCACTGTATGTGTGGGTGTGGATAGGCCGACCATTACGATGATTGCGGGGTCCATTTTCTCTTGGCTTATTTAATGGTTTATGTTAGTGTCACGAGTATGTGTAGTGTTTAGTATGGGTCAACCATTACGATGATTATGAAACATAAGCTATTAGCTATTGTGACGTATCGTGTGTTGAGAACATCACGGTATGTGCGGTATAATGAAAATTAGGTCGATGGGCTATAGTGATGGATGTGGATTCGATGTGTTGAGATGTTAGGCATGCCGTGAGCATGTGCAGGGTCAACAAAAAGAAAATCTGGCTATAATGGCATTACATCTAGAATATAATTGATGTTGACAACGATAATTGATATTAAGAAAGATAATTTATTTGAGTAAGATAGTGGAATGAGGTTTTATTATTGTTGATATAAACGTAATTAAACTTGAGTGGTGAGATGGTTTACTTTGTGTGAATAGTTGTTATAGTTTTATATTAATTGCATCGTTACTATTACGTCTTAGTTAATTAATATATTCTATTGTGATATTTATATCTCATAATTCTAATGATTGGATTCACAGCTCATATTTAGGAAGATTAGTTAGTAGTCTTACGGAGGCCCCTGTCCATCGTT
Organism: Sambucus nigra; assembly: GCA_949130495.1. Taxonomy (NCBI): domain Eukaryota; kingdom Viridiplantae; phylum Streptophyta; class Magnoliopsida; order Dipsacales; family Adoxaceae; genus Sambucus; species Sambucus nigra. The sequence continues at coordinate 417,063,398 of OX422207.1, forward strand.
GTTGACTTACATTTAAGGTTAGGTTGTTGGGCAGCTGCATAGGCTTAGAGATGGCAGAATTTAGGTTGTAGTTTAATTATTGTAGTAGTTTAGTTTATTTCCATTTATTTAGTTATGAGGCAGATATTTTGGATTTCGTGGGTCATTCGACGTCATAATGTTTAATGGTTTTTAGTTAAAGAGATTATTGTAGTTGACTTTATTTCATTTGAGTTTATTAGTTGGAGTTGAGATTTATTATTAGACTTTAACATGGTGATGGATTATTATTGTAATGAATGATTTATATTCGTTGGATCATCTTGATTTATATCATGTGAGAAAATTTTTAAATGTGTTATATATATGTCAAATGCTAAGAATGGTGTTTAATTTTAATACCGGTCATAATTTGGCATCGTGTCCTAATCATCCACAATGGAAAAATATTCTAGGTGTTAAAATTGGTTGTGGCTTGATAGTTGATTTGATATTATTGGGTTGTTAACTGGTCGTTTGAAGGTATAACCGAGAGTTTAGGAGGTGGTGGACTGAAAATGGTGGCTTGATGGTGGTTCAGTAGTGTTTGGTGGTGCTGAGTTTTGATTGGTAGTGTCAGTGATAGCTTCCGTAAAATTGAATATGAAGAAGACGTGGGGTGAGGGGGAAAATAAGTGATAGATTTTGACAAGGGTATTTTGGGGAAAAAATATGGGGTTGCACCTAATTTGTAAATACGAGTTTTTATAACAAAGTTGTAATGCTATTAAAAATTTGGGGTTTGTGTCAAACAGAATAGAAAAGTGGGGATTAAGTTAAATAAGAAATTAAAAAAATGGGTTAAGTAAAAAAAACTATATTTAATAATAAATATGAGCCATTCTCTTAACCATGATTCTTATTTCAAAATGAACTGACATACATTTACTGAAAAGTAAATGGCATACATGGTTTAAAGAATAAAACCCCAACATAAAGTAAATTAAATAGCACAAGTGGATCGTGCCATTTTCTTGGACACTCACTAGTGTCATGGAGAAGTAAGAAAAAACACTCGGTTGCACTTTATACGGCGAAAGTCGAATATATTGCCACCAGTATTTGGTGCACCAGAATATTATATATCGAACAATGACTATAAAACTTTCAAATACGTTTTAATAAAATCCATCCAAGAACCCGTTGCAACATTACTATATAAAAGATATTGAAATTCGACACAATTTTTACGTAATCTTATTTAAAAGTGAGATGTAGAACTTTGATTTTTTTCCACCAAAAAACAACTTGCGAATGTATTTACAAAACCACTCTGCGGGAAAAAAAAATTATCATATTTGACGAGAATTTGTCATGGATCTAATTTGAGATATCATTTATAATCATAACTTTTTGAAAGACCTATCCTACGAGTGTGTCTTTATATCATAGTCTCGCTCACTAATATTGGCTAAAATCCCATCTTACTTATTAATACTTGTTCATATTTTACAAGAATCTTGAGTTTTACCCTACATTTTTCAACTTCCCCTTCATTTGATAATGACAAAGAGGGGAGATGGGATATAGGGGAGCTCTAAAAAAATTAAAAAACTAATCCATCAAATTATCATCATTAAAAGGAGATATTGTGAACCCATTGAGATTTAAAAAGAATACATAAATGATAACAAATCAATTGACAAAGAACACAAACTTCACTATTTTTATTCTAATGTTGTTTTTACTACATATTTCTCGAACCACGATGAGAATCATTCCAATGAAAAAATTAACAGCCTTGGAACTAATGAAATTCAAGGGGAAAACTCTGTAAGAATTTCCATCATTGATTCAACAATAAACAAGGAAGAACTAAAAACCTTAAGATAAGACTAAATAAACACAAAGTTCTTCAATTCAAAACTCATATGTTCAAGCTTTAAAAGATTCAACGAAAGATTTGAGTGTTCTAACAATGATGTAAAAGGTTGAAATTCATATTAAATATGATATACTTCTTAACTCAAATACAGACAAACACTCACAACATTTTTTAATCGAAGTTTGAAATTTAAGACTATAACTAGTGTTGTTGACTAAAATACTTTACATGTGAAGCATCTTACCAAACCTCTAGGAGTTTTATTGGACTACAAAAAAACTTATGTTGCCTAACATGTTTTAGTTGACTCAATGTATTTTATAGTTTACTTAAAAAGGGGTAAATGAAACTATAACGACTAATTTTTTTTAACCATCCAAAAGTAGTTCTTCCAACAAATCTCAATAGATCTAAATTCTTACAAGACTAAATACACTCACAAGAATACACAACCAATATTCCATCAACCAAGCAACATTTTAACTCTCGTGTGATCAATTACATGATATTTCAAAAGAGAAAGCTTTAACAAATTCACTTTAGCAAACTTTCTCATCAATCTAAGTGTCATATAAATTGGGTATAGAAAGATATTTACTTCATTCAAGTAATGATGATTTAAGTTCTTGTAATGCATCTATTCATTCTTTCTTTATGGTTTAACTTCATTGTATCTTCAAGTTTGTAGTGCCTTTACATAAGTAGACTATGAAGGACTTCTTCTTGGTTGCGATTGCAGGGTGTGTAATGTTATTGTAAGGTGATTGCTCCACCTTAGTGACCTGGAGATAGTGAAATTCTTATGTGCTATCTTGATCTGGATGTGGGAAAATACAACCACGTAAAAAATATTGGATTGCAAAGTTTCACTTACTCTTTTAGTATTCTCATTATTATCAATTTAATTGTGTTTGCATTATTTATCTCTATATACAAATTAAATCAATAATTTCCCATTAAATTTGCACAAATCCAATTCACCGTCTTTGGGGTTGATTTCCAAGTCAACAAATGGAACTTTGATTTTTCAAAACTCTTAGAATTCTTTGCCTTGAAACCTTCCTTCTCTTCTTAATCTTTATTCTAATATGGTTTTGATTCAACCACATATTAATTGGTTGCATCAATTATTCAAGATTCAAACCTTGTTTCTTGTGTTTTAACATGATCTAATAAAAATTTTAAGATAATGAAAGTTTGGAAATGACTATTTTAAGATGAAATTTATCATCCATAACTATTCTAGCATAAATAATCTTATCATCAATAAATTAAGATTCACAAATTTACTTTGAGACTAGATTTTCATACTCATTTTAAATTTAATGTAGTTTGAAATGAAGAATTTCTTAGATCCTAGGTTGTGTGACACCCCACCTAATAAAATAACGGGTGATCAGTCCTATATCAAATTAAACAGGAATCTCAATTGGTTCATTCTTAGCATCACTGTCGTTCATTCATTAATTACTAACATCCTCGTCGTTTATTAAGCGAATGGAAAATTTTATCTTGATTAATCCAACCAAACAATATAATACAATAACAATAATTTAATACAAGAGTACAACTAAAACATGCCATAAAGTATAACAATAGTCTGTCGAACAACGTCGACTACAAGCCATCCACAAATGCGAATATAAAAGAGTACTAATACATGCCAAGTATGAATATAGAGGTACAAGTCCAAAAGTACAACATAAAGGATTCCTATCTAAGATAAAATGGAGTAAGAGACTACATCCAAGAAACCACAGCACTCCACATAGCTGCAGCTGCATACCCTATAAGATGGAAACATGTCATGCTCCCTTGTGGGAGGACACCTAAAAGGTTTTTGAAAATATTTTATAACAAGGGTTAGAACCCAAAAAATTTGAAAATATTTAGCAAGTGAATTTAAATGCAAGAAGTAAATATGCAATGCTCTTCATATTTAAATTAGTGTCGTGCACTCCCTTGAGTTCACCTCACCTCTCAACTAATGTGCACACCTATCGGATTAAACCTAAGGTCCCTAGCCACTTCTGTCATAACTAGCTTTTTCCAAATACTATACTAATTACCCCACTAATACACCCCAAGTGAGTATAGTATTTTATTTATTAAGTTATTACTCGCATTAACTTACATAGATCATAGATCTTACATTTTATCTCATATAACATAACCACAAGTTATAATATCTATACATTTCACGCCATGTATATACGTAAGTTCTCGTATATAATACTGCACTATATATACGTATCATATCTCAACATTCACACATATGTCGGATATACAATGCTATCACCGAACGCATAGGAGGCGGCCATAGTTCCCGCCGAAAGTGTCCGTTCCATACCATAACGGTCTCACCCCTAAGTCACAGACGCTATGGACTGGGGAATATACTCACCCTGCATTCGCTATCCAGAGGACTCACTATAATCGGACTATAACGATCCCTTATATTAATGTAATCCTTGCTTAAGTATAACCGGACTCCCTATCTCTAGGCCTGAAATTAGGGGATTCTAGTCCACTCTATTAATTTTCTACAATCAAGTTTAATCACTTAAAATAATAAGAATATATCATACTAAATCATGAACCTTCATCTGCAATATCATGAAATTTAGTCAAATAAATGCCAAAGTTAAGTATTCCCAAATTAACCCTAATTTAATATTAAATTACACAATTTCTGTTGAGCTCAAATTATAATTTCCAACATAGCAGGTCTGAACCAGGGGATCACGAAATTCTGGCAACCCTTAGAGGTCCTTTAAACGAAGATCCTTGTCGTTCAAAAGACGGTGGATCTCGTTCGAACGAATTATCATGTCATTCAAACAACCATGATAATTCATCCTTTTTCTTGCTTCTTCATAAACCAAGTCCGCCATTGATGACTTTCAAACCCCTGTTTTGAATAGGTTTCTGCAGAAACGTTCCCCAAGTTCATCTTAAGTCCTATTCTCCATTATAACAATTCTAGCCCTAATAATCTCCCAAATTTTTAGATTCTCAATCATCAAATGAAGTATTTATTAAACCATCTACAAATTTATAATCCTTATAAAGAGAAAATCCCAATTTATGCAAGAACTAACCCTAGCATTCAATTAATTACACCTCTTTTGATATGAATAGCAAGATACAATATAATACTCAGAATTTAAACCACTTACCTTAATCAATATGATCTAGATCTTTGGAAGATGAAGTTGGATTACAATTACCTCTTCAAGATCCCCAAATTTACTTTTCCTTTGCCTTTCCCTATCTTCTCTCCCTTTAGTCTTCTATTCTCAATTAATGATGACTAATCCTGTGACACCCCGCCTAATTAAACCCCGGGTGATCGATCCTAAATTAAATTAGAACAGGTTTCTCAGTTGGTTCATTCTTAGCATCACTGTCGAAACATTTTAATTACTAACCACCTAAGTGAAATTAGACTGGTGTCAAATTTTATCTTTCATTAATTCAATGAAATACTCATGCGGAAATAAATCATTAACAATCATGAGCTAACTGAATCCAACCATCACATATAAATAAGAAAGTGGTCGAATAAACCATCCGCTAAAATCCAGCACAAATGTAAAGACAGATAATAATGAATCCCAAGTATCTGAAATAAATAATAAATAAAACCGTGAGCAACATGCTCAAATATTTGATAGAAAATCCTTATACTAGGAATAAAAGGAATAGAGGCGCCTATCCAAATCCTGCAACTTCCACATATGCTGCAGCAGCGAATCCCTAGAATGAATCAAGCCTGGCTTCCCTGTGGCTGGACAACTAAAAGTTTTTGAAAATATTTTATAGCAAGGGTTAGAACCCAAAATATTTTAAAAACATTTAGCAAATGATTAACTTGAAATAATAAAATATGCATGAATGTGCTTCATATTTTAGTTAGTGTCAGACTCCCTTGAGGACAAACTCATCCCTCAACTAATGTGCACACCTAATGCCTTCTTTATATCCCACCTAGTCCTCTACCCCAAACTAGATACTTGATATAATTCTTGTCAACCGCCCTACTCAATCCCCAGTATTTTTAATGTATGACTTATAAGCTATTTATCGCCTTAACTTAGTTAATCATCTTTCCTTGAAAGCCATATAACACTCACTAGTTAGATAAATAATACACTTTTCTCCATATATTTAAACTTCCCTTATATAATTATTCACCCCATTATGTGCTTACAATTATCTTACAACAATCACACAGGTTGAATGTGAATATAACTCATATATAATTAATACAATTCACTACATGTATTTAACGACCCGTATATAACTATTTATCCCATTATATACGTAAAACCATATCACAACATTCACACATATGTTGAATATAAATATAACCCATCCTCCCGAGTAATAACTCACCGGATGTATTCTCTAAAGTGCTCTCACACTAGGTGTACTCGCATAACCTAGTTACCCCAAGTCAGAATCGCTCACTAACCTGGCCAAAAACATGAACATAATGTTGGTGGTCATATTCCTTCCTTGAAAGTGAGATAAGCCCCTCACTTATATAACGGACGCTATGACCTGGGGATATACTCGCTCTACTGCTCAAGCAAGGGGATTCACCCACATCGTGCAACCTCCTCCGATAGTACTAGATTATATATATTAATAATATCTAATCACTTATATTTATATGCACACACCATATATACTATCGCACACCGTATATATATGAATATAAAATATCCCGGCTTTACTGAGTCCGTAACACTAGCCTATACTTAGTATCTCGAGTTTATGCCCCAGCTCTGAATATTAATTAATTTTCACATTATTTAATTAAATTATTATTGGTGTCACCCAACCAATATACTCGGGCTCGTTCTCGTGGCCCGAAATTAATATAACACCCGATTCTAATCCCCGAATCCAAATTAATTAGTTTTTCATCCATAATTAATTTAAATGAGTCTTGTCGCCCTACTACTATACCCGGACTTATTCACCCAGTTAGTTATTTTATTTCTCAGAATTTATTCTCAAAATTCATACGTAAGTGTTACACTTAATTACCCCCACCACTCCCAATTATATGCCCCTATAATTGTGAGGATACTAACCTCCCTAATTAAACTTTCTCCCTTAATTAGACTTGGTGGTAATTAAACTAAAAGAAAATCCCACCTAATACTCCCAAGGCCAAACTATCAAAATTCCCACCCATCGATCGATCGATCCCAACCATCGATCGATCGAACAGGTCCTCATCTTCTCTGGCTTTCTGTTTCTGCCATTAACGAATTCCTCTAACCTCCAAACTCGTGTATGGTTCATCTCAAGCACACAAGACATTTTTATCATATGGGAACGTGATTAGGACCTCCCCTAGAACCATAAACACAAATTAAATTTCACAAATCTCTACTTTTCCGAATTTGGGGAATTTTCGGGTCTTTACTCGTTCGGTCCCAATTTCATCTGTTTATCCCAAATTAGTTCATAAATTTCTACTGGGCTTCACATGTGAATAAATTATCTCAGAACTATGTAACATAATGGATTCCCACATTAATTTCCCATTAGTTTCATTCAAGTGTTCTATATACAAAAACCCCTTTTTTGTACCCTTCTACACCCAAAATGAATTTTGATTTACACATCGCAAAAATATGAATTGGATATCATAATTAAACATCACAGCAAGTTAACCACTTGACTTTTGGGGTTCGTTGGGTCTGATTCATTGGTCTAGAGGCAAGTTTGATGATGAGCACCCAATTCGTTCCTTGTTTTTCTCCAAAAGATCCCCAAATTGGCTCTAACTGCTCCCTCTCACTTTCTCCCCAATTTCTTAGATTTAGGTTTATGTTTCTATGTCGTTACCCACTCTTAGATTTAGGTCTTAAAACACTAATCCTGTTTTTAGCCTAATGGCCCCAACCCAAGTGACCCAAATAGCCCTGCGTGGGCCCAATTATGCCTAAAAATGCCCCGTGACCCGTTTACTATCCCCGGGTACACTTTTTCGACTATCTCGGCCCATCCGGACTCAACCTTGCACTCAAAATTAACATACGAATTAATTTATAAAAATCTTTATCTCACACACAAATTAGTCTATATCGAAACCCGACTGAGATAAATAAATGCCAAGTCACTAATACACGTAATGATGTAAATAAATTATTACTATGCACTTAGTAAATAAACTTCCCTAAATATTAACCATTCAATCTCCGATTAATATTTAAATAAATATTACCATAATTAATTCAATTAGATTACGACACAGAAGTAATTTAAAATTTCCCGAATTAATTAAATATTGCATGCACAGAAATACGGGGTGTTACATACTCCCCCCCCCCCCCCTCTCACTATGTAATTCCCTCCCCGAAATTCGGTAATTACTGTGGCGAATAACTCTAGATACTTCTCTCACATATACTCCTCCCGGTCCTACGTACACTCATCAATACTGTGATGACTCCACTCCACTACACTCTAACTGGTGGTACTATCTTAGACTCCATCTTGCGCTCACATAGGTACCAGTATCCCCTCATATGAGGTGTCTTATTGTAAGTCATTATCCTCGAGTGGAACGTGCCCAAAAATCTCAATCGCTCCTCCTGTATCCCTCCAGCTATGCCACATGGAACACATCCCGTATCCGCTGTTCTGGCAAACCCAGTCGATAAGCTACCAGTACCACCCTATCAAAGATAGGGAAAGGACCCACATACCTCGATGCTAGCTCCCCTTTATTGCCGAACTTGATCACTCTTTTCATAGGAGACAACCGAACCAATACCGGGTCACAAATTTTTAACTCGATGGCCCCTGATAACATAGTGCCCCAGAAGATGAGCCTATACTCCGTCGGCTCCACTATCTCTCGGTTAGGAAATTCCCCGCCTATATGGGTGTCAATTTACTTATTGCCAAAATGCATGACTATCTTCCAGGTAATTACCCGCATCATCCCTGATTAATCATGTCAGACTTGAACCTTTAACTCACGGTGACGTACCCTTCCTTATGTCCCTAAACTATATACGAAAGGATACAACTTACTTAATTCCCACTGATGGACCATAACCCATCTCGGGTCCTAGCAGCTTGTTATTTCCCCACCTCTTATCTACCAAAGGTGGATAATGAAACTTTTCCCATAAAGTCTCCTAAGGTGTCACGCAAACCAAACCGTTACGAGGCATCACACATAACTCTACCTGTGGTAAATACTACTCACGAATTACCCAAAAATCTAAAATTCACAATCCTCACTTCCCGTCTACCCATCAACTTATGGGAGACACGTTCAACCCAATATGTAACTCTGTCCCGATCACCTCGTGACAGTTTACCAACCTGAGCATTAATCCCTTAACTGGAACCATAGAATTTTTAAAAAAAAAATCTTGGTTGATACCCTCCAATCATCCTTTTTCCATCCTTAAATGGTCTACCCGACGAAAAATTCACTATGTCCCATTCAACACCGATTCCCACGCTCAAGAACTCTATTCCATGTGCAGTTTTTGTCAGGCAGGAATCTATACCTTGTCTATGCGTAAAACCACTCTAGGTATATGACTAAGTGATAATATTTTCTATCTTCCCAAAAATGTGGGTTTCTCCCTTACCTAGGGATATCTTATTACATAGGTCTCCCCCACCTTCCCACTCCCTACGGTGGAGGTAGTTCTCCTTAATATGCATATAGTCAGACCGTTTCCTTTCTCAAACGGATTTCATTTCACTACACTTTTCCACTTATCCTTTGATTGCCCCGTAGGTCTACATTCAATATGTTTATTTACACATCCCTTTTATTTAAGACGACTCTAAAATTACACTAACCAGAGCGCCCATACACCCTATATCTCGTGCTTAACCGCAAAAAAATTACCTTAATTAACCAGGGTGCCCATACACCCTGTCCTCGTGCTCAACCGTACGAAATTTACCCGACTATGGTAGTTGTAACCCGTAGTATAACTTCCAACCCATAGTCATATCACATACATGAATAATAACCGGGGTACCCAACCTATGTACTAACGACCAAACATCTGCCCACTTCCAACGTTGCACTAAGTTTCATGAGTGGGACGTATCGCAAAGTGAAATCGAAACAAGGAACCCCCCCGATACACTACTACCTAACATTATCGATCGTTGAGATCTGTTAGTCCCTCAGTCCATAGCACGTACCCCCAAATACTTGTTTATTAACACCAAAGCATACACGCCTACTCTTATGCTACAATAGACAACATAAAATACCGCTCCCTTACTATCACTAGATCTTGCGCAAAATAAATCCCGAGATATCTCTCCTCGCTCAAAAAAAATTTTAACTACCCTGAATCGCTTCAGTATACGTCCCTTTTTACTGGGAAAAATAGAATAATACAAGACATTCTTATATGTCTATCGTACCTCACAATACAAGCTATATACGCATATATATATATATATATATATATATAGGCTAGTCTCCCTCTCAGGTGACACCTAGCAGGAGTCATTCATAACCTGGTGTCACGAACACCAAAACTTACTATCACTATCCGTAATAGTTCACACCCATTGCTAACCAATCCATACCCAGGAAAAATCATGCTTTTATAACACTCCTCAAAATGAGTAAATCTCATAAAATATACCCTCTCAGTTTTCACGCCTTCTTCCCTACAGATAAAACAAAAGAGGGCCCTGTTACCCCGTGGTAACCATATACTTAATAGTAACACTACTATATACCCACTAAAATTGTCCCCCACGCGAATATAGTTCTAACAAGAATATTGTGATCACTCGTGTCACGAAATTCACTCCATCTATCCGAGAATAAAATTCATACTTCCATTCACCTATACATCGGCGGCCCAAATGGCTCTTGGACATAATATTCTCATCCGATCGAAATAAAACTTCGTAATTATTGTCAATACTGGGCATCCGACTTCTATCCCCTGACTCACTATTGACATAATCAATTATTGTGGTTCCACTTCCACACATAAGACACCTATCTAGGTCAATCCCCTGCCTCTAGACTAAATGGACATGTTGGGGTTGTCCTTCTCGCGTACTTAGTAGTCTTGACCCTAAGTGCTACCCCCGTTGTCCCTTTGGCTTCCCTCGACCTATGGGAATCGTTATTGGCCTCGATGACCCGGATCAAATCCACCGTTAATAGGTAGAAATTTACTTAATTTAAAACGTCAAGATAGGTCCCTTACTAGGTATACCCTTCTATCGTGCTTCATTATCATAATTAAATCTCATTTCGTTCTTAGGCTAAACTCTCTAACCTTATTGTCTCCTGCATCTTAGAAGCGTTAATGTAAGCTGGCAAACAAAAGATATTGACGACCTCAACACTAGTCATCCTAGTCGGATTTCCCATCCATTATTGTGTATTCTCACACGGTTCATTATCCATTTACGGGTTCCTTTATCGTTCTCTAGTATCCCATTCGTCGGTTACGAAGTTCACTTATATAATTTATCATCTCTCTCATGATCAGTTACAATCTTACCCATTTCATAAACTCTAAAATTTCACTCGCACCCCTATTTGAATAGTGGATGGACGATCTTATGGTCACACTGTACCCAAAATTTCTCGTTTGACTCCATATATTCTCCTTCATACGTGGTGACTGAGTCTCGAAAATAATCCTCCCCGACTCTCTCTCCTTTTCAACAATGCTGAGTGAGTCCAAAATTGTATCACCGTTCTCTACGAAAGTGCTTGGGGAAATTTACTGCCCCCGAGTGATTATCCTACTCCACGAATACTCTACATTTTCTTACTCCCCTATCCTCTTACATTACTTCTAACGGCCCTCGCTAGTTATCCAAAATTATTTGATGTACAATGCCCAATCGAACTCATATATGAATCATATCAACTATACTTGATAGCAGGAAAACTTAAGTCACATACATAGAGGAATACAACAATCCTATCATAAGGCTTTACATCAAAGAACGCTAAGCTGAAGGGTGAAAAGTCGCACAGATTCTAAGGACACTTGAACCTGATGCTCTGATACCATATGTGACACCCCGCCTAATTAAACCCCGGGTGATCACTCCTAAATTAAATTAGAACAGGTTTCTCAGTTGGTTCATTCTTAGCATCACTGTAGAAACTTTTTAATTACTAACCACCTAAGTGAAATTAGATTGGTGCCAAGTTTTATCTTTCATTAATTCAATGAAATACTCATGCGAAAATAAATCATTAACAATCACGAGCTAACTGAATCCAACCATCACATATAAATAAAAAACTGGCCGAATAGACCACCGACTAAAATCCAACACAAATGTAAAGACAGATAATAATGGATCTCAAGTATCTGAAATAAATACTAAATAAAACCATGAGCAACATGCTCGAATATCTAATAGAAAATCATTATACTAGGAATAAAAGGAATAGAGGCGCCTATCCAAATCCTACAACATCCACATATGCCACAGCAGCGAATCCCTAGAATGAATCAAGACTGGCGTCCCAGTGGCTGGACACCTAAAAGGTTTTGAAAATATTTTATAGCAAGGGTTAGAACCCAAAACATTTTGAAAACATTTAGCAAATGATTAACTTGCATTAAAAAAATATGCTTGAATGCGCTTCATATTTTAGTTAGTGTCGCAATCCCTTGAGGACAGACTCACCCCTCAACTAATGTGCACACCTAATGCCTTCTTTATATACCACCTAGTCCTCTACCCCGAATTAGATACATGATATAATTCTTGTCAACCACCCTACTAAATCCCAAGTATTTTTAATGTTTAACTTATAAGTTATTTATCGCCTTAACTTAGTTAATCATCTTTCCATGAAATACATATAACACTCACTAGTTAGATAAATAATACACTTTTCTCCATGTATTTAAACTTTCCATATATAATTATTCACCCCATTATGTACGTACAATTATCTTATAACAATCACACAGGTTGAATGTGAATATAACCCATATATAATTAATACAATTCACTGCATGTATTTAACGACCCATATATAACTATTTATCCCATTATATACGTAGAACCATATTACAACATTCACACATATGTTGAATATATATAACCCATCCTCCCGAGTAATAACTCACCGGATGTATTCTCTAAAGTGTTATCACACTAGGTGTACTCGCATAAACTAGTTATCCCAAGTCAGAATCGATCACTAACTTGGCCAAAAACATGAACATAATGGAGGCGGTCATATTCCTTCCCTGAAAGCGAGATAAGCCCCTCACCCATATAACGGACGTTATGACCTGGGGATATACTCGCCCTACTCCTCAAGCAAGGGGATTCACCCACATCGCGCAACCTCCTCCGATAGCACTAGAGTATATATATTAATAATATCTAATCACTGATATTTATATGTACACACCATATATATATATATTATCGCACACCGTATGTATATAAATATTAAATATCCCGGCTTTACCGAGTCTGTAACACTAGCCTATACTTAGTATCTCGAGTTTATGGTCCAACTCCGATTATTAATTAATTTGCACATTAATTAATTAAATTATTATTGGTGTCACCCAACCAATATACTCGGGCTCGTTCTCGTGGCCCGAAATTAATATAACATCTGATTCTAATCCCCGAATCCAAATTAATTAGTTGTTCATCCGTAATTAATTTAAGTGAGTAGTGTCGCCCTACTACTATACCCGAACTTATTCACCCAGTTCGTTATTTTATTTCTCAGAATTTATTCTCAAAATTCATACATAAGTGTTACACTTAATTACCCCACCACTCCCAATTATATGCCCCTATAATTGTGAGGATACTAACCTCCCTAATTAAATTTTCTCCCTTAATTAGACTTGGCCGTAATTAAACAAAAAGAAAATCCCACCTAAAACTCCCAAGGCCAAACTGTCAAAAACTCCCAGCCATCGATCGATCGATCGAACAAGTCCTCATCTTCTTTGACTTTCTGTTTCTGCCATTAACGAATTCCTCTAACCTCCAAACTCGTGTATGGTTCATCTCAAGCACACACAACATTTTTATCATATGGTAACGTGATTAGGACCTCCCCTAGAACCTTAAGCACAAATTAAATTTCACAAATCTCTACTTTTTCAAATTTGGGTAATTTTCGGGTCTTTACTCGTTCAGTCCCAATTTCATCTGTTTATCCCAAATTCCTTCATAAATTTCTACTGGGTTTTCACATATGAATAAATTATCTCAGAACTATGTAACATAATGTATTCCCACATTGATTTCCCATTAATTTCATTCAAGTGTTCTATATACAAAAAACCCTTTTTTGTACCCTTTTACACCCAAAATGAATTTTGATTTAAACATAGCAAAAATATGAATTGGATATCATAGTTAAACATCATAGCAATTTAACCACTTGCCTTTTGGGGTTCGTTGGGTTTTATCCGTTGGTGTAGAGGCAAGTTTGAGGATGAGCGCCCAACCATTCCTTGTTTTATCTCCAAAAGATCCCCAAATTGGCTATAACTGCTCCCTCTCACTTTCTCCCCAATTTCTTAGATTTAGTTTTATGTTTCTCTGTCGTTCCCCTCTCTTAGATTTAGGTCTTAAAACACTAACCCCGTTTTTAGCCTAATGGGTCAAGCCCAAGTGACCCAAATAGCCCTATGTGGGCCCGATTATGCCTAAAAATGTCCCGTGACTCGTTTACTACCCCGGGTATACTTTTTCAACTATCTCGGCCCATCCGGACTCAATCGTGCACTCAAAATCGACATCTGAATTAATTTATAAAAATTCTTATCTCACACCCAAATTAGTCCATATTGCGGATGTTGTAGGATATTTGTATTAGACGCCTCTATCTTTTGTACTCTAGTTATGTTTAGTTTATTTATTCGGGCGTGTTTCCCATGCCTTTTATTAATTTATTATACTGTGATATTTAAATTGAAATACTCGGTGTAACTATTTGTATTGGTTTGTTAATCGACAGCTTATTCGGTTATTATTTACTATGTTGTCTTCCTGATACCCGTTGTTGTTGGTATCCACCGTTTTTGCAAATTGGATTGTCTAAGTGTTTTTCTTTTACTTGAAAATTTTAAATTTGACAGTCCATTTTCTAAAATGATTGGTGGTTATCTCATACTATTATTTTAATCGACAGTGATGCTGAGAATGGACCATCTATGATTCATGTGATTATTAGAGTATTAAGCTGGCCACCTATTATTTTAGTAGGCGAGTTGTCACAGATGGTATCAAAGCATTAGGTTCTAGAGTCCTTAGGAATCTGTGCGGACGTATTATGCCTTTTGCGTTTCTTTTGAATTGATATAGAGCCTTAGGATTAAGATCCTTGATTTCTCTTATGAGATTTCGTTCTCCTGCTATGATGTGAGAACCCAAAAAATCTTTTGCGTGTTCGTGTGAGAGAGGAAGGGCATCAGAGGAGGCCGGTGTGAAGGCGTCACGAGACGGGATTACTAAGAGCTGTAAGCTGTAGTTGGAGTTGAGAGGTCCTTGGTGAGGACCACATGTTGAAGTTCGGGCGGATGGAGGATGTAATCTCATTCGGTGAGAATATAAGGCCCAAGGTCCTTGTCCTAGAGAGGAGTATTGAAGTGCCCAGGTGTGAAGATTGGAAGAAAGTCTTTCGCCCATAGGAGTGAGGTTGAAGTGGCGAAAATGGTAGTCGCCATGTTTTGGTGGAGTAGGAATTTTTGCCCATAGAGAAACCCGTTAGATATTTTCAACAGTGAGTTTCTCTGAGATAACAAGAATGATGAGAAGGTAGATTCTCAAATATTCACATAAGGTTCGGTCAGAGGCCGGCCGTGAATAAAGAGCTACAGGGTTAAAGAAACCTTGAATCGAAGTGGGTTGATACAAGAGAGAGAGAGCCCTTCAGTGGAAATGATAGGCCCACTAGTAAGTGTTGCTAACACTTCAAGAGAAGTAGTGTTCACGAGACCCCATTGGTGGACATCCACCCGGGGAAAGACTCATTGAACTAAGGACGGGGAGGCTAGTAGAATGTTCTCTTTGTTGAGGAAGTTAAGGGAACTACGCGAGTAATCGCCAGGGTAGTTAGAGATGGAAGTAGCTTGGTTCAGTTAAGACTAGAATAATGTGTCTATGAACCATTGGTAGTGGCCAAAGATATTGGCAAGAAGGTTGGCGGGAGTTCCACCTTAGTTGGGGGTGGAGCCTTCCTTATGATCAGATGGAGTAGAATTTTATTAACCCTGGATTTGGGTGTGTCTATCGAGCTTGTGGTAATATCGATATTATTATAGTGAGTGTATCTAGATGACTTCCGTGGTAGGGAGGTTCTATATTTTCCTTCACTCGTTATAAGGCGGGTGATGATATATATATAAGATATGTGTGGTTTGTGATACTCGTATCATATATGTTATACGAGTGAAAATATTCTTGGTTTGATTGGTGAGATAGCAAGAGAATAAATCGCGAGGCCATCCTATTTCTAGTTCTAGAGGCGGACTAGTTGTTCTATAATATCTCTCCTGGATACAGATTGAGACTTTATAGAGGTGGAAGGAGGTAGGTAAGAGATTTTCATTACTTGTTTTGTTTGCCTTGTTTGATTGTTTGATTTCTTGTTTTCTTTGTTTGTGATTGATGTTTCTTTATCTCCACGACCAACAAAGTTAAGTAGTAATGCATTGGAGGGGTTCCTTATTTGGATTTCACTTTTGCGAGACGCTCCACGCATGAACCTTAATGACGTTGGGAGTGGAGAGATGCTATTCTTTCTTCTTTTATTTTATTTCATTTTCTTTTATTGTTAAGGTGCTGGGTTGGAAGGTTTAGACGAGGATCACGTGATTGAGTGATTTAAGGGCTAAGTTGATGTGCGATATAGGAGCATTGTAATAGTCCTTCCCTCTGATCGATGCGGGGGAGACTAAGATATGAAAGTCAGATTGAGATTTATGGTTATGCCTTAATGAGAAGGCCATATCTAAAGATGTATGTGTGTATATTGGGATAAAGCATTTGTGGCATCTTACTGAAAGTAAATGCCAGATTAGTTGAATTTTCAATTAATTGAAATGGTAAGACTTAGAAGTAGAAGTGTATTAGTAGGTTTACGAGTTAGAATTTTAGAGGTCCCGATCATGTGTCTTAGACCGTCACATCTCGACGACCGACGATGCGAGGTAGTAGTGTAACGGGAGGGTTCTTTGTTTGGATTTCCCCTTGGCGAGACGTCCCATGAATGAAGCCGAGCGAATGTCGGAAGTCGGGAAAGGTCTTGGACACTAGGGATAAAAAAAATTAGTATGGTATTTATACGACTTGATTAGGATATAGATTAACCTTAGGATTATTAGGATGTAAGGCCCTTAAGGCATGCGACATTGTTTTAGGAAGGAGTTAGGGAGTTGACCACAATAGGTTTGTGGGAAAACTCTAAGTAGTATTAGGTCCCTAGAACGATGAGGTGGAGGATCTCAAGTGATTCGAAATGTTAGGCCATGGAAGGTGGGGCCTCTCTTAGATAGAGCGTGGCGTCGGTAACTTAGCTTTCGAGGAGTTGAAGGATGAGTTGACTTTTACTCCTGTACTCATGTTGTTAAGATCGAGAGTGGATTTAACGAATGAGTCTCTGCTAGGAACGGGAAGTATTAATACTGGAGCATAGACCCATTGTTTATGTGTCTCACAAACTTAAACCTCGTGAGAAGTATTATCCCACGCTTGATGTAGAGTTCATAGTGGTAATATTCACCTTAAAGAAACAGAGGCACTACTTCCTAGACAGGAAATTTAGTCTTTTTGCGAACAACAGGGTGTGTACTATGTTATCGGGGTGGCAGAGTTGGTGTTGAAGTTCGTAAAGGACTATCAATTGTATATTCTCTTTCGCTAAGGAAATACGGATGGGGTAGTTGGTGCGACGAGTAAAAAACCCGTCAGAGAGATTAGTTGAGGCATGGAATGCCAAGTGGAACGAGCTTAACCGAGGGGATGCTATAGTAAGAGCGTTCATGTCCGTGATTGACCAATTCACCTACTAGTGTGAAGAGACTAGTGGTGGAATGAGGAAGGATGGGAGTAGCAGCTTTTATGGATCGAAATTTTCGTACAATAGTTCGGATCGTTTCCTATAAGTATGGTGCTGTGTGTGTAGCCTAGTGTAGTCGGCCGTGTACCTTGCCTGCTTTTTGGGATGGAACCAGCGAATAATATGTTCCTTGGGCTTGGAGTGGCCCGAGAATATTTCTTTAATGATCGGGCTCATTGAGCCGCATACTTTTAAGGGCTACGCCAATGCGAATAGAAGTAAGCAGTGTTGGGGCTGAGCGATTATATGTTAGTGTAGTTATTCCCTGGTAAGGGTATAACGTGATTCGGGAAGAAAGGCAATTTGTGCCGAGTTATGTAGGTTTCATCTTCCGTTGTAGAAGGGTGAAATCGATAGTTCATGAGGAACGATTTGGTGCTATGTTAGAACACGAAGAATGTGGATTAAGATCAAAAGTGATGACCTTAGTCCGAGTCCAATGGGGACGTCGCACTGCCGAGGGGTTTGCTAAGAATGATAGAACGATAGTTTGGAATAGTATACCCTTTGTATGATTATGGGGTATGCCTGAATTTTGAGGGCAAAATTCCCTTCTAAGGGGGGGAGTATGGAACAACCCAGACTTTTGAGCGACTATTTTATATTATTTTGCCTGATGGGCTAATTTTATAAAATAGGGGAAGTTGGAGTAAATATTATTTCCCGTGATATTAAGGGATAATATTTACTATGTTTTGTTTATTTACCATTATGAGAAGGTAAATAGCATTATATTGTGTTTTATTGCGTCGTTATATGTTATGCGACGGTTATGACTCATATTTAAATTGGAGCATAATTAATGAATTAAAATGAATTTGGAACACAAAAATGGTTCACGTTACTCTGAATGTCAAAATAGGGGGTGCGGTTGTTTTTAGAATAGTCGAGATAGTCAAAATAAGTGCCAAGTTGTATTTTTGAGTTTCGGACACTTTTAACAGGTTATGACTCAATTATGTGGATACGAGTCATTTTAATGGTGTGTTAACATTTAAAAGAGGGGAAATTGTGTTTTAAACCCGGTTAAGTCTCCCACCCCTTTTATTTTCTCAATATTATGTTAGAAGCCAAGAGAGAGAGAGAGAGAGAAAGAGAAGAGAGACTTGGGAGAAAAGAGAGAAAATGGGGATTTAGAGCTGAAATCTGTTGCTACCGGAGGAGGATCCGAGACTACTACCTCGAGGCAAGTTTCTTACTTGCTAGATACTGATTTAATGTGATAAATTGCATGTATAGTTAGGTTTTTGGAGATTTAAACCATAAATGGGTTTTTGTTGATTTTGGTGACTAAACCCTTAAATCTTAGTTTTAATTTGATTTGAGGAGAAATTATTAGTTAGTAATTATGTAGAAGTGATTTGGTAGCAATTATTGTTGTTGTATTTGGGTGGAATAACGAATAAAAATCTTGGGAGTTCGTTAATGGCCGAAATAGCTTCTCGGAGAAGAAGCTGCCCGCCATGATCGATCGATCGAGCATGGGGGATCGATCGATCGAACCTTCGATCGATCGATGGCCAAGGGTCGATCGATCAACCGCTTCTGAAAGTGGGAAGTTTTGTGAGATTTTCCTAGTTTTGTTTTAGCCCTTTTTCTTTTAGGACCAAGGTTTAGGAACCTTACTTTGGGAAGTCATGAGGAGTCCGAGAGGGTTGTATTGGGTAGGCAAATAGTCCTAGGCTAGTGTGGGGATAATTGGGCTTATCCTACGGGCTAGTTTGTGTACGTTAACATCTGAATGATATAGGAAGTTAACCTAAACGTTAATAGAATAAAATGTTGATGTTAAGACTTTTGGGAGACAATTATTGAGGGAGACTCACTTTGATGACTTAGGATATTGTGTTGAACTCTTGAAGACTAGTTTGAGGATAATGGCACTTCGGGTCTTAGGTCATTAATAAAATATGACTTAATAAATAAGAAATGCATATTCCAAAATGTAGTACTAAATGAATAAGTACAAATGATTTTGAGAATGTAAAATATGGATGTTTTCAAATGGAAAAAGTGATGATTTTCATAAATGTTAATTTATGATTACACACCTCTCTAAATCGCTATCATAAGGGAAGTTCGTGCGTGTGGTGAAGCCCCTGGATAATTAATGCAGGGTGGATATATCCACGGGCCATATGACCAGTTATTGTATGTTTATTCTGCGCTAGTGAGGTAATTCTGGATGTGGTTATGACTTACTCGCATGGGTATGGCCGCTTCCCGACGTTTCGATAATATCCCAGGTTGTCTCGATGTATAGTCCCTGGAAGATTATAGCTATTTAGGGGCGCGCCCAGTGGGGAAACTCGGAGGGGGGGTCTTAGAATCTTTATATGTATGTGAATATAACTATTCTTAATAATGTGGGACATTATTGTTATTAAAGAATTTTATGATAATAAAATGGCTTCAAATTACATTTCCCGGATGAAAGAAGGGAAATGGGAAGTTAAATACATTTTTCGGATGGAAGAAGGAAAATGGGAAGATATGAAATGAAAGAAAAGCATTTTTATGTTAATAAAACTTGCTTTATATATATTTTTCCTGGATGGAAGAAAGGAAATAAAATTGGTAAAGAAAGCTTTGAAAAGATATAAATTTGGTAAACATTTGATAAAAATGAATTGCCATATATGTATTTCCTAGAGAAATAGAAATTGTGCCTTTATATGGTGAATGGATTTATTTGTGCCTCCTTGAGTAGCTGTAGATAATACCTCCCATACATATATATATTAGTTATGTGCTGAGGGTCTAATGGATCTCGACGATCAACCTTGCCCAGTAGTAGTGTATCAGGGGAGTTCCTTGTTTGGATTTTGCTTCGCGAGACACCCCACGCACGAACAGGGCATAGTGTTGAAACTGGGGAGAAGTTAGCCCTTAGTACTTGGGTTAACTAGAGGATCTGTTAAGATGCGATAGGGTGCTTTTATAATGAGAGGTGAGAACCTTTATGTTTATATTGCGAGAGAGGTTAAGTTCATGATGTTATTTAGTTTTACTTAACTGTCATGCATTTTAGTCACATGGTAATCATATCAAACCGGGCCCTGGCCCGTCTATATTTCTTTGTTTTGCATGCAACTCTTTGTCAGTTCAGGTGCTCTACCGCAAGGACACCCGTATTGACCTCTCCATTTCAGTTGTCATGGAGCTATAGCATATTGCGGATGTTGTAGGATATTTGTATTAGACGCCTCTATCTTTTGTACTCTAGTTATGTTCAGTTTATTTATTCGGGCGTGTTGCACATGCCTTTTATTCGTTTATTATACTATAATATTTAAATTGAAATACTCAGTGTAACTATTTGTATTGGTCTGTTAACCAATAGCTTATTCGGTTAAATTTTATTATATTGTCTTCTCGATACCCGTTGATTTTTAGTATCCACCATTTTTGCAAATTGGATTGTCTAAGTGTTTTTCTTTTACTTGAAAATTTTTTAATTTGACAGTCCATTTCTAAAATGATTGGTGGTTATCTCGTACTATTATTTTAATCGACAGTGATGCTGAGAATGGACCATCTATGATTCCTGTGATTATTAGAGTATTGGGCTGGCCACCTATTATTTTAGTAGGCGGGTTGTCACAATGGGGTGGAGTATACATAGGATGGTGAAATTAGGGCGGCAGTAAGGAGTTCTATGAAGATATGTTCATGGAAGAGGAGGAACGGAGGCCTACTTTAGATGGGATCGATGATACGGCGGAAATATTGCGTATTTCACCCGTTAACCTACGCGTTATTAGCCCCCTCGGGTATCTTATTCCCTATATTTATGCTCGTTAACCAGACAACCCTCGGATTTCTATGATAACATGTTTCGCAAGTGTTAATTGAGCTTTTGTAGGTATTTGGATGCTAAGTGTGAAGTCCGGATGCGTTTCGCTCGATTTCCGTACACAACCGCACGCGCAAGGGCATTTTAGTCTTTTGACAGCTTGGGCACCTGGCCCGACATCTACACGGAAGTTGTAGCTCTCCTCGCTAGCTTCGCGTGGCCGCGAACGGTGCGCGATTCCGATGCATAACGACAAAGTTGCGGCGATTGGAGCGACGTTGGATTGTATGCCAAAACAGGGAGGATTGCAGGCTGCCCTGCTTGGTCGATCTATCGACCATAAGGGTCGATCGATCGACCCTTCTTATTTTTGCCACGAATTACATTGTCGATCGATCGACCAAAGGGGTCGATCGATCGATCCTCTGTTTTTTCCCCTGCAGATATTTTGCTACTTTTCTTTTTCCTTTTCTTTTATTACAACTTACTATATAAGTTGGTTTTTGTTGTAATAAGGGGGGGGACTTATATTCTGAATTAGATAGGGTAGTTAGGGTTTGGTGTGGAGATTTCTTTTCTTCTTCTTCTTGGATTGACAACCCATGGGTTTGTAAGATTGAACTATTCACTTCCTCTCCATTAATCTAGTTTGTTCTTCTTTTCCTCTTGCCTTGTAATTTAGTTTCAATGCTTTCTAATTAGTTTTATTGCTTTAATTCATGTTTTCTAGTTTAAATTAGTTTAATTTAGTTAATTCACCATGCACCCTTAGATAAATAGGGTCGGGATTTCATTTCCGCCATTTACGGGCCCCGAGCTCCGAAAACTAGGTTTAGTGCAAAAATCGCGTTTAATTGAAACCGCGCGTATCAAAGTTGGATTGTTAAGCGTTTATCTTTCTTTGTCACGCAACGTTAGAGTTTATAGCGACAATCCGAATTTAATCCGCGTGCGACCATTTTCCGTTAAATGTTTAATCTCGCAACTTTGGCTTAAATTCCTTATTGTGTGATGTTTATGCTTAATTGGAAATGCTCGATTAGATTGCTTTCGAGCCTTAACTCTAGTTAGTAGTTGTTTCGACCTGTTTGGTAGAATGCGATCCCGATCCTCACTTTCCTTTATTTTAGCATTAACTTCTCTTTTCTTTTGTCACCATAACCACCTATCACCTTTTACACTTTTATTCTTGAAGTAATTAAACAATTAACATCTGAAATTTAATAACTCCCTGTGGATTCTCGATACCCGACTTACCGCTTTACTTTCTTGTCAAGTGTAGCTGTAGTTTAGGTTCTTTTGCACGTCGAGCGGGAGCCGAAATCAACGATAGTGTTCCTACACGAGCACTCGGTTCCCCTCGCGTCAAATTGGCGCCGTTGCCGGGGAGTGTGTTTTAGATAGTAATTGTTTTATTATTTCGTAGTATTTTTCCTTTCCTATTTGTATTCTTTCTTTTAACCTTTCTTGCAGGATTTGCATACTTGAGCGCTAAGAAACTTTGATTCGTGGTTGCTCACTTTCTTGCTCGGATTCTCCATCTACAAACAACGAGGTAATCATGTCCTACTATTATAGTAATTACGGTTATTCTAATGATTCATACTTTGGGGATAGTTTTCAAGATTTTCTTGAAAGTGAAAGACTTGAAAACATTTATCGAAATGAAAATCGTCATTGGGAGCTTGAGTTGGATTCATTATTCGAATCCAATGACGATCTTCATCTCATTACTTTCGAAGACGAATTTCAACCAAATGAGGAGTCCGAAGCTCTTGAGCCGAGGAAGCCTACTTTGGAAGAAACTTTTCTTCTTTACTCCCAAGGTTTGGAAAGCTTAAATGATGCTGGAATGAGACTTGGTGAACTTTGCGATGAGATGAATTCTTATGCACAAAACAACGAGGAGGTGGAAACTTGTGTTTCACCTCAATTCTTCAAAGAATTTCTCATCGAGTGTGAATCTCTCTCCCTCGAAATTCAATCTCCTTCCGACGATGAGTCGATTGAGATTGAATTTGTTTCATCACCATTTACGTTTTCCGTCATTGAACCAATAGAATTACCGGTTGATTCCTATGAGTCGGTAGAAACTTTTAAAACTTCTACACTTTTTGCCGACGAGGACTCTTTACCGGACTTGTTTTCGATGGATCCTATCCCCGTGTGTGCACTATCTCCCATTCCACTTGAAAAATCTTTGGGAGATGAATCGATTTTTCTTGGATCTCTAGGGTACCTTTCCCCCTTGTTATCCAAATCCCCCATCGTCCGCCCAAAATTTCAAATTGGCGATGGTTCACTTTTTTCACCACCCACATGCCTTCCGTTGTTCAAACGAAATTCCTATTTTCCGGGAGGCATGTTCACTTTGGAGGGTCCACCATTGATCTTTCAAAGTCAAATACCTTTTTGGGTGGACCCTCAACTATTTATACTTCTAGTGTATAGTTAGTGTGAAGCCTAAATAGTAGGTTGTAAATAGTTAGCTTTTTAATTTTCTTTCTTTCCTATTTTTCTTTCCTTTTAATTTAGTCTAGTGTAATTAGTTAACTTTTTGTTATTTGTTTTTGCTATGCTTGGTACTAACTTGTTTTGTAGATTCCTTTGGACTCGCGCTTATGGAGATCGCTCCAATTTTGGGTAATATCTTTCTTTTCCTCTCTTTGTGTTGTGTTCTTAATGCGCATTGAGGACAATGCAACATTTAAGTTAGGGGGTGTAGGATATTCTATCCATTTCATGTGTAGTCCATGGATTTGCTTACTTGTTAGTTACTAAGTATGCCTTTTTGTGAAAAAATTGAAAAATTTCAAAAATATTTTCTTTCTTTTTTCTCCTTTGTTGGGCATTTTGCCTTGTTTCCGATGATAAATTTTAATAATTGCCCGATCCGATTGACAACTCAATGATGCATGTTCTTGATTTTAGAAGTTATTAGACTTTAGTCCTCAAATCATTGATATTGTGAATAACTTCATGAATTAAACTTTATCCGTGAACATATGCACCATTCTTGTTATATTGAATTGGCTTAAGATTTTTATAACTCGGTATGCTTTTGCTGCATTGTATATACTTACACCGAGTGAGATTAGAGACTTATCTTCATTTGTGAGTGTATACACTATTCTTTTCTCATTGAAAACGTTGAATTCGTTGGTAATCTCTCTATTCTTTCATTTGACCGTTCATTAATTGAGTTCATACTTGAAATGTGTTACTTGAGCATGATTTTCATATATTGTTTTGACTTGAAAATTGCGTAAACTTTGTGAAATGATCATAGGCCCTCTTTCTTATATCACCCATATTAGCCTTGACCTCACCCTTATATGTTTACCCTCGTTAACCCCTTTGAGCCTAAATATAGCCTTTCGTTTCATAACCCGAATCCCTTAACCAAGTCCAAATTCGAGTTTTACACCATACATATTACCTTACATACCTTTGTTTGGAATGTTAACTTGGGATTGAATGTTGTTGTTGTATTGCGGTTGCAATTTTAGGCATATGAGAGTTTGATAAGTAAGAAAAGAAAGTAGTGAAAAAGTGAAGAAAAAGAGAAAGCAAAAAGAAAAAGAAAACAAAAGAAAACATGAGAAAAAGAAGAAAAGAAAAATAAAGAGAAAGTCGTATATGTTGTGTATAGTGTTCAATAAGCTTTGATTACTCTCTCGATTGTTATATCTATGCTCGTTTGGACATTCTTGTCCAACTTTTGATATTGCCCACTTTTTACATTATTCCGAGTTTCATCCCCAAACACTTTGAATCCGTATATACATCCCTTTCATTTCGTACCTTAACCTAGCCATACATTACAACCCTATTACAAGTCCTATGTGATCTTAAGTAGATGTAATTCAAATGTTTAAATGGTGTTGATAATCTGTGAAAATGCATTTCGCCTCTTTTAGTGTGCGGTATCCTTTCACTGAGATTGCAATTTTTATTTCCTATATAGCGTTCCTCATTCGTGACATGTGCGCGGCCTAGTTTCCATTTACATTTACTCTTTATGCCCGCATGTCCCGTGTATTACCTCCCTTTTCATAGTGAATTCAGTTGTTGAGCGTAATACCCGTGAGGATTGAATGTATGCATGCTTTGATATTTAGTATCCGAATTATTTAAGTTTTTCGCCAAATCATACCTTGCATATGCTCACTCCCCTCCCACATGTTAGATTTTCAATTCATTGAGGTGCATTCGATAATGTTAATAACTACGGACTTCTCATGCGAATTCGTTTGCTATGCTAATAACATGTTGAAATCTTGTTCGCACTGATGAGTTTGTCTTACTTGATTGGGCATATTTTGAGGAAACTTTATGATGTTTGTGGGTTTCATCCCTGAAAACCCTCACGAGACGACACTCGTCCACTAGGGTAACCTAGGGGTTTAACGGCTTATTGCATACGCTAAATGCAATCGAATCGCCCGCGAAAGTGGCCTTATCTTTTCTATTGCTTTTATACCATACTTTTGTACTCTCTCCTGTGTTGGTTTACTAGTTCTTCTTGTTGCATCTTATTTCATTGCTAGGGACTAGCAATGTGTAAGTTAGGGGGTGTGATACGGCGGAAATATTGCGTATTTCACCCGTTAACCTACGCGTTATTAGCCCCCTCGGGTATCTTATTCCCTATATTTATGCTCGTTAACCAAACAACCCTCGGATTTCTATGATAACATGTTTCGCAGGTGTTAATTGAGCTTTTGTAGGTATTTGGATGCTAAGTGTGAAGTCCGGATGCGTTTCGCTCGATTTCCGTACACAACCGCACGCGCAAGGGCATTTTAGTCTTTTGACAGCTTGGGCACCTGGCCCGACATCTACACGGAAGTTGTAGCTCTCCTCGCTAGCTTCGCGTGGCCGCGAACGGTGCGCGATTCCGATGCATAACGACAAAGTTGCGGCGATTGGAGCGACGTTGGATTGTATGCCAAAACAGGGAGGATTGCAGGCTGCCCTGCTTGGTCGATCTATCGACCATAAGGGTCGATCGATCGACCCTTCTTATTTTTGCCACGAATTACATTGTCGATCGATCGACCAAAGGGGTCGATCGATCGATCCTCTGTTTTTTCCCCTGCAGATATTTTGCTACTTTTCTTTTTCCTTTTCTTTTATTACAACTTACTATATAAGTTGGTTTTTGTTGTAATAAGGGGGAGGACTTATATTCTGAATTAGATAGGGTAGTTAGGGTTTGGTGTGGAGATTTCTTTTCTTCTTCTTCTTGGATTGACAACCCATGGGTTTGTAAGATTGAACTATTCACTTCCTCTCCATTAATCTAGTTTGTTCTTCTTTTCCTCTTGCCTTGTAATTTAGTTTCAATGCTTTCTAATTAGTTTTATTGCTTTAATTCATGTTTTCTAGTTTAAATTAGTTTAATTTAGTTAATTCACCATGCACCCTTAGATAAATAGAGTCGGGATTTCATTTCCGCCATTTACGGGCCCCGAGCTCCGAAAACTAGGTTTAGTGCAAAAATCGCGTTTAATTGAAACCGCGCGTATCAAAGTTGGATTGTTAAGCGTTTATCTTTCTTTGTCACGCAACGTTAGAGTTTATAGCGACAATCCGAATTTAATCCGCGTGCGACCATTTTCCGTTAAATGTTTAATCTCGCAACTTTGGCTTAAATTCCTTATTGTGTGATGTTTATGCTTAATTGGAAATGCTCGATTAGATTGCTTTCGAGCCTTAACTCTAGTTAGTAGTTGTTTCGACCTGTTTGGTAGAATGCGATCCCGATCCTCGCTTTCCTTTATTTTAGCATTAATTTCTCTTTTCTTTTGTCACCATAACCACCTATCACCTTTTACACTTTTATTCTTGAAGTAATTAAACAATTAACATCTGAAATTTAATAACTCCCTGTGGATTCTCGATACCCGACTTACCGCTTTACTTGCTTGTCAAGTGTAGCTGTAGTTTAGGTTCTTTTGCACGTCGAGCGGGAGCCGAAATCAACGATAGTGTCCCTACACGAGCACTCGGTTCCCCTCGCGTCAATCGACTTTGAGGATATTTTGAAGGAGAACAGTATGGATTTGGAGAAAGTCTTTTTGGAGGAAGAATTGGTTAATGCGTTAAAATTAATGAGGTGGGTGAGGTGTCGGGGTGAGATTGTTTCTCGATGGCTTTCTTTCAACATTTGGTCGGTGGTGTGTGAGGACATTTTAGTAGTCTTTGAGGATTTTCATGAAATTTGCATATTTCAACGAAGCTTGAATGCTTCTATTATTGATTTGATCCCCAAAAAAGTTGGTTAAGTCGATGTGAGGGACTTTCTGCCCATCAACTTGGTAGGAAGTATTATAATATTTTGGCTAAGGTTTTATCAGTGAGGTTGAGGAAGTTTTTAGATCTCATTGTGTTCAAGGCTCAGAATTTTTTTGTGGGGTGGAGATAAATTTTGGATGAAGCTTTGGTGGCAAACGAATGTGTGGAGATGAGATAAAGAGGTGGGGTTCCAAGTTTAGTATTTAAACTCTACAATGAAAATGCATATGATCGTATATATTGTAAGTTCTTGATTTATTTGCTTAAGAGGATGGGTTTGGTTAGAAGTGGCGATTGTGGATGAAGAGTTGAACTTCCTCTGTTAGATATTCATTGTTGGTGAATGGGTCCCCGAAAGGATTTCTCCCTAGTTCCAGAGGTTTATGTCAGGGGAACCCACTTTCATCATTTCCCTTTATTCTGGTTATGTAAGGATTGAGTGGGCTTTAAGCGATAGCAGTGAAGGCGGGTAGGTTAAGTTGTTTTGAAGTGGGAGATCTGAAAGGCTCCACGTGTAAGGTGTCCCATCTTTTATTTGTGGATGATACCATCATTTTTATGGATCTGAGGAGGATTAAGTGAGAAGTCTTAAGCTCATTTTGATTTCTTTTGAGGCAGTGTCAGGGTTACGCATCAGTATGGGTAAGTGTGAGATGATTCTAGTTGGGAGAGTTAAAAGGGTAATAACCTAGCAAAAGTGCTCGGGTGTAAAGTTAGATACTTTTCGTTTAGTTACTTGGGGTTTCCTTGTGAGCTTCATTTAAATCTAAGGCTATTTAGGATCCTGTCATTGAAAGCGTGGAGAGGATATTGGCAAGGTGGAAGATGACTTATTTTCCTAAAGGGAGAATGTTGACGTTAATAAAAAGAACATCATCTAGTTTATCATCTTATTATATGTATACACTTCCTTTTCCAATTTTCGTTTGACGAAAGTTGGACAAGTTAATGAGGAATTATTTTGTGGAGGGGAAATGAGGTGACTTTCAAACATGGTTTGGTGAGGTGGGATGAGGTGTGTAAACCCATAAGGGAAGGAGGGAAGGGAGTGAGAAATTAAATTTCACTACACCAAAATAGGCTATTTATCACGGTCAAAGATCATGACAGGAATGGTGGGGGTAACTAATTTTGTCACGGACTTACCACAGTCAATGTTCGAGACAATATCTTATATGTCACGTACTTTGACCGTGACAAGTCCGTAATAAAGTAAACTTGTCACAAACTTTGATTGTGACAAGTTTATGACAAAGGAAAACTTGTCACGGACTTTGACTGTGATAATTCCTTGTGGGTGAAAGGTCATGTCAGGGTTAAAGACCGTGACAACAGCTCCGCATTTTTTTGCCAAGGTTTTTCTTATGATAACTCTTTGTGGGTGAAAGGTGATAAAAATCATATTTTGGTGTAGTGTTTTTTAATATGTCACTTTTGGGAAAGTGGTTGTGTTGAGGTTTTCGGGTGAGGGAGATATACTGTGGAGGAAGAGGGTGGCAAGGTTTGGGATTGTCTTCGATGGGTGGGGTTCTAGGGAAGGGAGGTTTCCACACAGGATTAGGTTATGGAAGCACATCGAGGACGTGAGGGTGGAGGGAGTTCCTAAGGCCTACTTCTCTGCACCTGGGGAATGGGGAGAATGTTAGATTTTGGAGAGACATACGGGGGTAGAGCGTCCTTTAGAAGTGATGTTTCCTGGGTTATTCTGCATTGGGAGTAAGAAGGACAGAATGGTTTCTCAACATATTAAAAGGGATGGGAAGAGGATTCACTAGAACCTCAGGTCAAGAAGAGGATTAAGGGAATGGGAGTTGGAGAGGGATAAGGATGAGAAGTTGTTTGATTGGTTGGGGTAAGGGGTTTTCCTTGTGGAATAATGGACCATGTAAGGTGGAGGGGGAGCAAGAAGTCGGAATTCATGATGAGAAATTATTATGTTGTTTTGGTGGGTTGTGGGGGGTCAAGTTCCCTTGGAGGAGCATTTGATGTACTCGATCTCCTCTAAAAGTTTCTTTTTTTGCATGGACAGTAGTGAGACGGATCATTATGACAATAGACGGGTTAAAGAGGAGAGGTAGGCACATGGAAAACAAGTGTTAGATGCGTAAGAGTGTGGAGGAGACGGATAATCACATGTTGTTGTACTGTTGGGTGGTTAGGGGTCTTTGGGGGATCATTTATTCCATCTTTGGCATAAATTGGGTAGGGTTCGAATCGATTATAGATGATATGGATGTGTAGGGATATGTGATGGGAGGGAAGGAGTTATGTTCTGTATGGACAATGGCCCCCTTATGTATCTTCTGGATGATTTGGAAAGATCGGAACAATATTGTTTTCCATATGTGGTTTCAAGAGGACTCACATACAATCATTCGTAGCGTGTTAATTTTTTGGAGGAGATAGAGATCGGTTGGGAGTTTAGTTGTATGTTTTTTAGATATAGGGGAGGGTGGTGAGACTTTGGTTTCCCGTTACTCAATTTTTTTGGTCCCTTATGGGCTTTTGTATATTTCTTGTATACGAGGTTTCACCCCTTAAGCAGAGTTGATTTATATACTCTCTTTACATATAAAAAAAACATTAAATGGGTTTTATTATTAATTTTGGGAATTTTTATTTGACCATTTTATATGTAGTTATTGGGGAAGTTATCTCAAACAATTGGACGTTTTTTCTTGTTTTTTCAATCTTCAAAATACTATCACTTTTGATTTACAAATACACTTTTTTGCAAAATTATTATTTTTAAAACCCACTCACCGAGATCTATCAAATAAGATCCATAAAAATTCTAAAATTTTAAAGAAAAAAATATGCATATAATAAATATATATTGTGCTAACAGATATTACTCATCCAAATTTTTTTACTATTTTGTTAAGACCATAACTCATTCCCTCAAGAAGAAGACTTACACTAATTTACTACAAAAATACCAACAAATAGAAGACTTACACTAATTTACTACCAAATCAGTAAATACATTAAATATATACTTTCATAGCTAAAAAAAAAAGTGTGTTTTGGATGTTTTCATTAACGATAAATATTTATGATCTGGAAAAAAATTCACAGTTACTAAAAGCAGACAAATGGTATTTATATTTATTGTTAAGGCAAAAGCATAATGATCATAAGATGTCTCGATCATCGACCACACCCAAGTCCATTTCGATTCTTAACCAAGAATATTTTTTGTTTATCCTCCCAAATATCCCATTGATACCCGCTTCCCAATCACTCCCTCAAACACCAAAATTGAAAAAAAGAAAAAAAAAACATGAAACAAAGAGATAGAAGAAAAAATGATAAAAAGGAGATAAGCTAAGAGATAATATCTCCATTCTCATCATTATATGAGAGAGAGAGAGAGAGAGAGAGAGAGAGAGAGAGAGAGAGAGAGAGAGGAATTTATCTAAATGATGTTTAACTTTAGGTATTATGGTAAACATATGGGTAGATATTTTAAAATATGACCTAGATAATGATTGACTAGATAAGGAAAAACTCCTCAAATAGGGTCAAGTACCACATTAAATAATTTTGTCTGTTTTATTGATTTTAGAATGTAAATTTAAAATCGTTCTCATATATTCTCTAAAACTGAGTGCAATGTTAAAGGTTGTATATTATTTTTTCCATGCCTTATTTAAAGTTTATGGACCCTACTAAAACTGGCCACTAATAACCTACCCATATCTAGACAGCTATACCATGAGGGTTTATGCTAGGCCTAAACATCCCAACACTATGGCATACCCCAACTCTCAATGAGAACTAAACTCCATGCACTAGATGTAAAAATCCAAACGAGTAACCCCCCAGATACATCTATGTCAAATTCAACTGGTCGTCGAGGTCTAATGGGTATTGGAACACAATCACAAGCACATAATCACTTCACCCTAAGATACCTCCTTATCTACCCGGTATCATCTCAAGAAAAGTGAGACTAGTTAATCTACTCCTTTATATCCTAGAGAGTCTGATCCTAACTCCTTATCATAATAATAACTAAGGCTCACATACTCTTCATAAGTGAGAGTGATCACTAACCAAATACTACATATACCCCAACCCCACACCACTGTAGGGTTTAACCATTCCCAGTGTACTACCTCAACTTCATGGATATACCTAATCTATATCTAATAACCCTCCCAAATTTATGGATCACCCGTGGGTTCATCTGATCCGTTCCGACTACATTAAGTATAGAATGATGTGAAATAACCTAGATAATGTTTCTAGTCAATTTTAATTTATTAGGTGTATCGAATAAGCATGTATATCCATTTTTCATATATATATAAATATATTGATGACAAGTGAAGAGCCCAATATGCAATGCCCTAGGTTTCAAGTAATCAAAGTTACCGGCGTAAAAAGTAATAATCACTTACCTGTAAAACACTATTGAAAGACAAAATATCGTTAAACATGTCGTAACAAAGGAACGGGGTGAGCCAATTCCCATGGAGGTTTCCAACATAAATGTAATATAGAAACGAATAGCAGGAAGAGCGAATGTGATATCTTATCAATAACTTGAGTACACATACAATAACTAAACAGTTTATACATTAAGCATGTTTTATTCAAAAACATATACTTAAACTTAGGTTAAAAGACATTAACCTCTATATTCTACACTTTACAGTTTTATTACAAAAAAAATGTGTCTTTAACGCATTAACCCACATGGTTATTATGTGAGAAGTCACATTCCTTTGTCATTCATTTCCATCAATATAGTTTTGATTGAAAATCATCAATTTTACGTTTAAACTCCCATGACCATGGCATTTTAAGATAACAGCATCACAACACAAGCACTCGGTGTATGAAAAGAATTATCTAGGCTTATGAGCCAACTTGGGCTTATAACCTCTATAGCTTATTTGAGCACATCAGTTATATTCTTTATTACTTTATTTCCTTGAACATTTAACTTTACCAACACCTTATTGTGTTAAACTTGGCATTATGCTCCCTATGGGTCCCTCATCCACCCAAAAGTTATTGCTTATTTCTTAATGAATTCTCTGTTAGGCTCTTTAACTAATTTATGTAATGGGTTTATGAGTTTTCTCAATTACGTAATTATCCATAATTCCATTTTATACCATTTAAACCTGGCATATCACATCCATATATAATTATTAACCATTTATTTTTTATTGGAACCAATCCCATGACTTTCCATGTATGATTTTTTATATCCCCGACTTAACCATAACTCATTTATGTTTACAATCTTTCACCAACCATTGTTTCCTTGGACAGTGGTTTGGGGTCTAAGCAAAAGTCGCATGTGACAACCCGCCTACTAAAATAATAGGTGGCCAGCCCAATACTCTAATAATTATAGGAATCATAGATGGTCCATTCTCAGCATCACTATCGATTAAAATAATAGTACAGGATAACCACCAATCATTTTAGAAAACGGACTGTCAATAAAAAGAAAAATTGTAAATAAAAGAAAACGCTTAGACAATCCTATTTGTAAAAACGGTGGATATTAAAAACCGAAGATTTAAGAATGATAATGTAATAAATAATCACTGAATAAGTTGTCGGTGAACAGACCAATGCAAATAGTTACACCGAGTATTACATTTAAATATTTACAATATAATGAATGGATGGAACACTGGGCCAATACGCCCGAATAAATAAACTGAACATAACTAAAGTAGAATGGAGAGAAGCGTCTAATACAAATAACCTACAACATCCACAATATGTTGTAGCTCCATGACAACCGAAATGGAAATATAAATACGGGTGTCCATGCGATAGAGCACCTGTAACGGCAAAGAGTATATGCAAAAACAAAGAAATATAGATACGGGTCAGGGCCCGGTCTGATATGATTCCCATGTGAATAAAATGCATGACAGTTAAGTGCGTGATTCTCTCGCAATTAACAATAATATTTCTCACCTCTCAATCTAACAGCAACCTAGCGCAATATCAATGATGATGTTCAATTTAAGCGAAGAACAGAAGGCTAACTTCTCCCCAGTCTCAACACTATGCCCTTATTCGTGCGTGGGGTGTCTCACAAAGAGAAATCCAAAAAAGGAACCCCCCCCCCCCCCCCCGATACACTAC
This sequence comes from Sambucus nigra, assembly GCA_949130495.1. Taxonomy (NCBI): domain Eukaryota; kingdom Viridiplantae; phylum Streptophyta; class Magnoliopsida; order Dipsacales; family Adoxaceae; genus Sambucus; species Sambucus nigra. The sequence continues at coordinate 417,097,568 of OX422207.1, forward strand.
TACTAGGCAAGGTTGATCGTCGAGATACATTAGACTCTGTCCTAATTAATCCAAGTACTAAAGGCTAACTTCTCCCCAGTCACAACACTATGCCCTTATTCGTGCGTGGGCTGTCTCGCAAAGCGAAATCCAAACAAGGAACCCCCCCCCCCCCCCGATACACTACTACTAGGCAAGGTTGATCGTCGAGATACATTAGACCCTTAGCACAATATTATATATATATATATATATATATATATATATATATGTGTGTGTGTGTGTGTGTGTGTGTGAGAGAGAGAGAGAGAAAGGTCTCATCTACTACTACTCAAGGATATATAATTATATCCATTCACCATCAAAAACATAATTCCCATTTATTCTTTAGGAATACATATGTAAATGGTACAACATTTTATCAAATGTTTACCAATCAATTTCATCGTATACAATTTCATTTCATAGTCACATTCCTTATCAGGAAATATAATCATAGCGTGTATGCTCTTTGTGGCATTTTTATTTCAACTATACATTTTGTAAAAATATCTTCCTTATCTGGAATATAATTATCATCATATGCTCTTTGCGGCATTTTCATCGTGCTCTTTATGGCACTTTCTCATGCTCTTTATAGCATTTTCATTGTGCTCTTTATGGCACCATCATACATCAAGGCCAACTTGACTTAGAATAGTTATAATCATATATATATAACAATTCTAAGACCTCCCGTCCGGGTTTCCCCACTATGCGCGCCCCTAAATGGCTATCATCTTCCAGGGCCTATCATTTAGACAACCTGGGATCCTATCGAAACGTCGGGAAGCGGCCATGTGCATGCGGGATAGTCAAGACCACACCCGGAATCTCCTACCCATCGCAGAAAAATATACAACACAAACGCTCACATGGCCTAGGGACTATATCCACCCTGTGTTAACTTGGGCTTCACCACAACGCGTGAACTTCCCTTAAGATAGCGATTTAGAGAGGTGTGTATCCATCCATTAAACTTTATGAAAACCATTACTTTTTCCTTTTGAAAACATCCAATTTTACATTCTCAAAATCATTTGTACTTATTTATTACTACCACATTTTATCTTTATGCATTTATCATTCTTAATGTCATATTTTATTAATGACTTAAGACCCGAAGTTCCATAAACCTCAAATTAGTCTCTAAGACTTCAATATAATATTTTAAACCATTAAAATTAATCTCCCTCAAGGAGAGTCTCCCAATTGTCTCAACCTTAACATTTTATCTCCAATTTATCTCTAGGTTAATCTCCTAAATCATTCGGATATCAACCTACGCAAACTAGCCCTCGGGGTAAGCCTAAATATCCCATATAATCCTAGGGCATTAGTCTACCCAAAACCACCCTCTAGGACTCTTAATTACTTCCCAAAGGAAGGTTCCTAAACTCCGAGCCTAAAAGAAAAGAACCAAAACTAAACTAGAAAAACATCCCAAAAATGCAGGACATCCGAATCGATTCGCCCTGTCCGAATCGATTCGGTAGGTCCGAATCGATTCGGTAGGTCCGAATCGATTCGGTCAAGAAGACCCTGGAATTCTGCATAACCCTTAATCGATTCGGTAGGTTCGAATCGATTCGCCCTATTCAGACCTGTAACTTTCCCTATTGCCGAATCGTTTCGCTAGGGGCGAATCGATTCGATCCTGCAGAAGTTCCAAGTATGGGTTACGGGTTGTTTGAACCCTAAAATCCCAAAACCCTCAAACCCTTGATTTTGCCCAACATCAAAAACAACAATTCAACCCAAATCATTTCTACGCCATTACTAACTACTAATTTATCCTCAAATCAAATTAAAACTAAGAATTAAGGGTTTAATCATCAAAAGCAACAAAAACCAATATATGGTTTAAATCTCCAAAACATAACTAAACATGCAATTTATCACATTAAATCAACATCTAGCAAGTAAGAAACTTGCCTCGAGTTTGTAGTCTCGGATTCAACTCCGGTAGCAACAGATTTCGGCCTCAAATCTTCATTTTCTCTCCTTTCTCCCATTTCTCCCAAGCTCTCTTTCCTCTATCTTTCTCTCCTTTGGCTTCTCTCACAAAATGAAGAAAGAAAAGGGGTGGGGGGGACTTAAACGGGTCTTAAAACACAATTGCCCTCTTTTAATTGCTAATACACCATTAAAATGACTCGTATCTGCATAATTGAGCCAAAACGCGTCGAAAGTGCCCGAAACTCAAAAACACAACATGGCACTTATTTCGACTATCTCGACTATTCTAAAAACAACCGCACCCCCTATTTTGGCATTCGGGAAAGTGTGAACAATTTTATGTTCCAAATTTTATTTTACTTTATTAATTATACCTCAATTCAATCATGAGCCATAACCGTCGTTTTACATATAACGACGCAATATATCACAATATAAAGCCATTTACCTTCTCATACGGTAAATAGACAAAACATAGTAAGTATTATCCCTAAATCTCACGGGAATAATATTTACTCCAACTTCCCCTATTTTAGAGTATTAGCCCATTGGGTGAAATGATATAAAATAGGCGCTCAAAAACCTGGGTTGTTACATACTCCCCGCCTTAGAAGGGAATTTTGCCCTCAAAATTGAGGCATATAGTATAACCACATAAGGGTATGACACTATAAACTACCGTTCTATCATTCCTAGTAAACCCCTGGTTATAAAGTGGCATACCTATTTTGCTCGAACTAAGGTCATCATAATTCAATCTTAGTCTACCTTTTTCTTGTTCTAACATAGCACCTAATCGTTCCTCTAGAACTATCGATCCTACCTTTCTACTACGAAAGGAGATACTTGTACATCCCGGTACTCTACTTACAAGAAATGATCCGAACAATTGTACGGAGATTTCAATCCCTACAAACTTTTATTTCCGTCCTTCCTCGTCCCACCACTAGTCTTTTCACACTAGTAGGTGAGTCGGTCAATCACGGACACGAGCGCTCTTACTATAGCGTCCCCTCGGTGAAGCTCGTTCTACTTGGCATCCCGTGCCTACCTAATCTCTCCGACGGTTCTCTACTCGGAGCATTTACTAACCCATTCGCATTTCCTTAGCGAAAGGGGAGTATTCCAACGATAGTCCCTCACAAACTTTAGCTTCTTGCTCGTGAAAAGACCAAATCCCTGCCCAGGAAGTAGTGTCTTTGTTCCTTAAGGCTAATACTACCGCTACGAGCTCTAAATCGAGCGGGGAATTAATATTTCTCACCGAATTTAAGTCTGTGAGACGCATAAACAATGGGTTCATGCGCCAGCATTAATACTTCCCGTTCCTGGCAAGGACTCGTTTATCAAATCCACTCTCGATCTTAACAGCACGAGTGCAGGAGTAAAAGTCAGTTCGTACTTCAAATCCTCTAAAGATAGGTAACCGACGTAACGCTCTATCTAAGAAAGGCCCCTCCTTCTACGGCCTAACATTCTGAATCACCCAAGATCATAAACCTCTTCGTCGTTCTTAGGACCAAATCCCACTTAGAGTTAACCCACAACCCTATTGTGGTCAACTCCCTATCACCTTCCTAAAAAACCACATTACATGCCCTAAAGGCCTTACATCCTTATAATCCTAAAGTCAATCTATCTATCCTAGTCTAGTCGTATACGTAAAATCCTAACTAGATCCCTAGTGCCCAAGACCTTTCCCAACTCCCGACATTAGTTCGGTTTCATGCGTGGGACGTCTCGCCGAGGCAAAATCCAAACAAGGAACCCTCCCGTTACACTACTACCTCGCATCGTCGGTCGTCGAGAAGTAACGGTCGAAGACACATGATCGGGATCTCTAAAAACCCTAACTCTAAGTCTTACCAATTCAACAGAAAAATGAAAATTTTAACTGATCGAGCTCTTACTTTCTGTAAGACGCTACAATTACCTTATCCCAATATACATACATACATCTTTTATAGATGACCTTCTCATTAAGGCATAATCATAAGTCTAAATTAGACTTTCATATCTTAGTCTTCCCCACATCGATCAGAGGAAAAACTATCACAGTGCTCATATCACGCACTTTAACTTAGCCCTCTAATCACTCATGTACGTGATTCTTGGCTAAAATTTCCAACCCAACACTTAACCAACAGAAAGAAAGGAAAGAAAGAAAAGGAAGAAAAATGCACATCTTTCCACTTCTAACTTCGTTAAGGTTCATGCATGAAGCGTCTCGCAAAAGCGAAATCTAAACAAGGAATCCCTCCACACAATCCCCTTAACTTGTTGGTCGTGGAGATAAGGCAATAGCATACACAAGCAAAGCAAGCAAATAAAAATAACAAAACAAAGAAAGAAAAATTAAATGAAAATGAAAACTATCTACATACCGTAAACCACCTCCATAAAGTCTTAACCTGTATCCAGGAGAGATATTATAGAACAACTAGTCCTCCCTAGAACTAGAAATAGGATAGCCCCACGATTTATTCACTTGCTATCACACCAACCAATCCAAGAATATCTCTACTCGTATATTACATATAATACAAGCAGCACATACCACACATATCATCACTCGCCCCATAACGAGTGAAAGAAAAGATAGAACTTCCCTATAATGGAACCTATATAGATATACTACCACAAGCTCAATAGACACACCCGAATCTAGGGTAAATATAATACTATTCCATTTTAACATAAGGAACATCCCACCTTCAACTACGGTGGAAATTCACGCCGACATACTTGCCAATCTCTTTGGCCATTACTAAAGGTTCCTAGACGTATAATTATACTCTGAACCGACATAAACAACTTCTATTTCAAGCTACTCTAGCGATTTCTCACATAGTTCCCTTTAGTTCTCCTATAAAGGGAACATTCTACTAGCCTCCCCGGCCTTAGTTCAATGAGTCTTCCCCGGGTGGATGTCCACCGATGGGGTCTCATGAACACCATTTCTCCTAAAGTGTTAACAACACTTACTTGTGAGCCGATCTTTCTATCAAAGGGCTCCTTCCTCTTCATACCAATCTTATTTTGGTGCACGATTTCCCAAATTGTGACACCCTTAATTCACTGTCGGCCTTTACCCGAACCTCGCATGAATACTTTAGAATTTATTTTCTCATCATTCCCAGCACCATAGAGAAACTTGCCATCGAAAATTTCTAACAGGTTTCCCTATGAGCCAAAACCTCCTACTCCATCAATATAAGGCGACTACCTATTCCGCCATTTTAACCTTACTCCAAATGGGTGGAACATTTTCCCTCCGATCTTCGCACCTGGGCACTTCTATGCCCCACTCTAGGCCAAACTCTCGGGCCTTCTATTCTTACAAAACGAGATTACACCTCCTCTATCTAACTTAACTTCAACAGGTGGTCCTCACTAAGGACCTCTCATCTTCAACTTAATATCGCTTGGAGTCCCAAACTTAGTATCACCCTCTACCGACAGCGGTACTAGGAAAACTATATCCATTGTACTTAGTAGTCACGGTAGCAATATAAGATAATGCTACAAGGGAATATACCTCTAAAGCGGTCCTCATCCCCGACTACAGTTCGCAGCTCTTAAAATCCATTCTCATAATGCCTTCATAACGGCCTTCCATGATGCCCTTCATCTGACGACTTACCAGTCTCACACGAACACGCAAAAGATTTTTGGGGTTCTCATATCATAGCAGGAGAACGAGTTCTCACCAAAGAAATCAACGATATTAATCTTAGGGTTCTATATCAAATCAGAAGTAACTCTGAAAGCAAAATACATCCGCACAGATTCCTAAGGACTCTAAAACCTAATGGTCTGATACCATATGTGACAACCCGCCTACTAAAATAATAGGTGGCCATCCCAATACTATAATAATTACAGGAATCATAGATGGTCCATTCTCAGCATCACTGTCGATTAAAATAATAGTACGGGATAACCACCAATCATTTTACAAAATGGACTGTCAATAAAAAGAAAATTTGTAAATAAAAGAAAACGCTTAGACAATCCTATTTGCAAAAACGGTGGATATCAAAAACCGAAGATTTAAGAATGATAATGTAATAAATAATCACCGAATAAGCTGTCGGTTAACAGACCAATGCAAATAGTTACACCGAGTATTACATTTAAATATTTACAATATAACGAATGGGTTCAACATTGGGGCAACACGCCCGAATAAATAAACTGAACATAACTAAAGTAGAATGGAGAGAAGCGTCTAATACAAATAACCTACAACATCCGCAATATGCTGTAGCTCCATGACAACCGGAATGGAAATGTAAATACGGGTGTCCATGCGGTAGAGAACCTGTAATAGCAAAGAGTATATGCAGAAATAAAGAAATATAGATACGGGTCAGGGCCCGGTTCGATATGATTCCCATGTGAATAAAATGCATGACAGTTAAGTGCGTGATTCTCTCGCAATTAACAATAATATTTCTCACCTCTCAATCTAACAGCAACCTAGCGCAATATCAATGATGATGTTCAATTTAAGCGAAGAACAGAAGGCTAACTTCTCCCCGGTCTCAACACTATGCCCTTATTCGTTCGTGGGGTGTCTCGCAAAGAGAAATCCAAACAAGGAACCCCCCGATACACTACTACTAGGCAAGGTTGATCGTCGAGATACATTAGACTCTGTCCTAATTAATCCAAGTACTAATGGCTAACTTCTCCCCAGTCACAAAACTATGCCCTTATTCATGCGTGGGCTGTCTCGCAAAGCGAAATCCAAACAAGCAACGCCCCCCCCCCCCCCCTCGATACACTACTACTAGGCAAGGTTGATCGTCGAGATACATTAGACCCTTAGCACAATATTATATATATATATATATATATATATATATATATATATATATATATCTGTGTGTGTGTGAGAGAGGTCTCATCTACTACTACTCAAGGATATATAATTATATCCATTGACCATCAAAAACATAATTCCCATTTATTCTTTAGGAATACATATGTAAATGGTACAACATTTTATCAAATGTTTACCAATCAATTTCATCGTATACAATTTCATTTCATAGTCACATTCCTTATCAGGAAATATAATCATAGCTTGTATGCTCTTTGTGGCATTTTCATTTCAACTATACATTTTGTAAAAATATCTTCCTTATAAGGAATATAATTATCATCATATGCTCTTTGTGGCATTTTCATCGTGCTCTTTATGGAACTTTCTCATGCTCTTTATGGCATTTTCATTGTGCTCTTTATGGAACCATCATACATCAAGTCCAACTTGATTTAGAATAGTTATAATCATATATATATAACGATTCTAAGATCGCCCGTCCGGGTTTCCCCATTGTGTGCGCCCCTAAATGGCTATCATCTTCCAGGGCCTATCATTTAGACAACCTGGGATCCTATCAAAACGTCGGCAAGCGGCCATGTGCATGCGGGATAGTCAAGACAACACCCAGAATCTCCTACCCATCGCAGAAAAATATACAACACAAACGCTCACATGGCCTAGGGACTATATCCACCCTGCATTAATTTGTCAGGGGGTTTCACCACAACGCGCGAAATTCGCTTAAGATAGCGATTTAGAGAGGTGTGTATCCATCCATTAACATTTATGAAAACCATTACTTTTTCCTTTTGAAAACATCTAATTTTACATTCTCAAAATCATTTGTACTTATTTATTACTACCACATTTTATCTTTATGCATTTCTCATTCTTAATGTTATATTTTATTAATGACTTAAGACCCGAAGTGCCATAAACCTCAAATTAGTCTCTAAGACTTCAATATAATATTTTAAACCATTAAAATGAATCTCCCTCAAGGAGAGTCTCCCAATTGTCTCAACCTTAACATTTTATCTCCAATTTATCTCTAGGTTAATCTCCTAAATCATTCGGATATCAACCTACGCAAACTAGCCCTCGGGGTAAGCCTAAATATCCCATATAATCCTAGGGCATTAGTCTACCCAAAACCACCCTCTAGGACTCTTAATTACTTCCCAAGGGAAGGTTCCTAAACTCCGAGCCTTAAAGAAAAGAACCAAAACTAAACTAGAAAAACATCCCAAAAATGCAGGACATCCAAATCGATTCGCCCTGCCCCAATCGATTCGGTCCCCAAAAGCGAATCGATTCGGTAGGTCTGAATCGATTCGATCAAGAAGACCCTGGCATTCTGCATAACCCCGAATCGATTCGGTAGGTCCGAATCGATTCCCCCTATTCAGACCTGTAACTTTCCCTATTACCGAATCGATTCGCTAGGGGCGAATCGATTCGATCCTGCAGAAGTTACAAGTATGGGTTACGGGTTGTTTGAACCCTAAAATCCCAAAACCCTCAAACCCTTGATTTTGCCCAACATCAATAACAACAATTCAAACCAAATCATTTCTACACCATTACTAACTACTAATTTATCCTCAAATCAAATTAAAACTAAGAATTAACGGTTTAATCATCAAAATCAACAAAAACCAATATATGGTTTAAATCTCCAAAACTTAACTAAACATGCAATTTATCACATTAAATCAACATCTAGCAAGTAAGAAACTTGCCTCGAGTTTTTAGTCTCGGCTTCAACTCCGGTAGCAACGGATTTCGGCCTCAAATCTTCATTTTCTCTCCTTTCTCCCATTTCTCCCAAGCTCTCTTTCCTCTCTTTTTCTCTCCTTTGTCTTCTCTCAAAAAATGAAGAAAGAAAAGGGGTGGGGGGACTTAAACGGGTCTTAAAACACAATTGCCCTCTTTTAATTGCTAATACACCATTAAAATGACTCGTACCTGCATAATTGAGCCAAAACGCATCGAAAGTGCCCGAAACCCAAAAACACAACATGGCACTTATTTTGACTATCTCGACTATTCTTAAAACAACCGCACCTCCTATTTTGGCATTCGGGAAAGTGTGAACAATTTTATGTTCCAAATTTTATTTTACTTTATTAATTATACCTCAATTCAATCATGAGCCATAACCATCGTTTTACATATAACGACGCAATATATCACAATATAATGCCATTTACCTTCTCATACGGTAAATAGACAAAACATAGTAAGTATTATCCCTAAATCTCACGGGAATAATATTTACTCCAACTTCCCCTATTTTAGAGTATTAGCCCATTGGGTGAAATGATATCAAATAGGCGCTCAAAAACCTGGGTTGTTACATACTCCCCCCCTTAGAAGGGAATTTTGCCCTCAAAATTGAGGCATATAGTATAACCACATAAGGGTATGACACTATAAACTACCGTTCTATCATTCCTAGTAAACCCCTGGTTATAAAGTGGCATACCTATTTTGCTCGAACTAAGGTCATCATAATTCGATCTTAGTCTACCTTTTTCTTGTTCTAACATAGCACCTAATCTTTCCTCTAGAACTATCGATCCTACCTTTCTACTACGAAAGGAGATACTTGTACATCCCGGTACTCTACTTACAAGAAATGATCCGAACAATTGTACGGAGATTTCAATCCCTACAAACTTTTATTTCCGTCCTTCCTCGTCCCACCACTAGTCTTTTCACACTAGTAGGTGAGTCGGTCAATCACGGACACGAGCGCTCTTACTATAGCGTCCCCTCGGTGAAGCTCGTTCTACTTGGCATCCCGTGCCTACCTAATCTCTCCGACGGTTCTCTACTCGGAGCATTTACTAACCCATTCGCATTTCCTTAGCGAAAGGGGAGTATTCCAACGATAGTCCCTCACAAACTTTAGCTTCTTGCTCGTGAAAAGACCAAATCCCTGCCCAGGAAGTAGTGTCTTTGTTCCTTAAGGCTAATACTACCGCTACGAGCTCTAAATCGAGCGGGGAATTAATATTTCTCACCGAATTTAAGTCTGTGAGACGCATAAACAATGGGTTCATGCGCCAGCATTAATACTTCCCGTTCCTGGCAAGGACTCGTTTATCAAATCCACTCTCGATCTTAACATCACGAGTGCAGGAGTAAAAGTCAGTTCGTACTTCAAATCCTCTAAAGATAGGTTACCGACGTAACGCTCTATCTAAGAAAGGCCCCTCCTTCTACGGCCTAACATTCTGAATCACCCAAGATCATAAACCTCTTCGTCGTTCTTAGGACCAAATCCCACTTAGAGTTAACCCACAACCCTATTGTGGTCAACTCCCTATCACCTTCCTAAAACACCACATTACATGCCCTAAAGACCTTACATCCTTATAATCCTAAAGTCAATCTATCTATCCTAGTCTAGTCGTATACGTAAAATCCTAACTAGATCCCTAGTGCCCAAGACCTTTCCCAACTCCCGACATTAGCTCGGTTTCATGCGTGGGACGTCTCGCCGAGGCGAAATCCAAACAAGGAACCCTCCCGTTACACTACTACCTCGCATCGTCGGTCGTCGAGAAGTAACGGTCGAAGACACATGATCGGGATCTCTAAAAACCCTAACTCTAAGTCTTACCAATTCAACAGAAAAATGAAAATTTTAACTGATCGAGCTCTTACTTTCTGTAAGACGCTACAATTACCTTATCCCAATATACATACATACATCTTTTATAGATGACCTTCTCATTAAGGCATAATCATAAGTCTAAATTAGACTTTCATATCTTAGTCTTCCCCACATCGATCAAAGGAAAAACTATCACAGTGCTCATATCACGCACTTTAACTTAGCCCTCTAATCACTCATGTACGTGATTCTTGGCTAAAATTTCCAACCCAACACTTAACCAACAGAAAGAAAGGAAAGAAAGAAAAGGAAGAAAAATGCACATCTTTCCACTTCCAACTTTGTTAAGGTTCATGCATGAAGCGTCTCGCAAAAGCAAAATCTAAACAAGGAACCCCTCCACACAATCCCCTTAACTTGTTAGTCGTGGAGATAAGGCAATAGCATACACAAGCAAAGCAAGCAAATAAAAATAACAAAACAAACAAAGAAAAATAAAATGAAAATGAAAACTATCTACATACCGTAAACCACCTCCATAAAGTCTCATGCGCCAGCATTAATACTTCCCGTTCCTGGCAAGGACTCGTTTATCAAATCCACTCTCGATCTTAACAGCACGAGTGCAGGAGTAAAAGTCAGTTCGTACTTCAAATCCTCTAAAGATAGGTTACCGACGTAACGCTCTATCTAAGAAAGGCCCCTCCTTCTACGGCCTAACATTCCGAATCACCCAAGATCATAAACCTCTTCGTCGTTCTAGAGACCAAATCCCACTTAGAGTTAACCCACAACCCTATTGTGGTCAACTCCCTATCACCTTACTAAAACCACGTTACATGCCCTAAAGGCCTTACATCCTTATAATCCTAAAGTAAATCTATCTATCCTAGTCTAGTCGTATACGTAAAATCCTAACTAGATCCCTAGTGCCCAAGACCTTTCCCAACTCCCGACATTAGCTCGGTTTCATGCGTGGGGCGTCTCGCCGAGGCGGAAATCCAAACAAGGAACCCTACCATTACACTAATACCTCTCATCGTCGGTCCTCGAGAAGTAACAGTCGAAGACACATGATCGGGATTGCTAAAAACCCTAACTCTAAGTCTTACCAATTCAACAGAAAAATGAAAATTTTAACTGATCGAGCGCTTACTTTCTGTAAGACGCTACAATTACCTTATCCCAATATACATACATACATCCTTTATAGATGACCTTCTCATTAAGGCATAATCATAAGTCTAAATTCGACTTTCATATCTCAGTCTTCCCCACATCGATCAGAGGAAAAACTATCACAGTGCTCATATCACGCACTTTAACTTAGCCCTCTAATCAATCATGTATGTGATTCTTAGCTAAAATTTCCAACCCAACACTTAACCAACAGAAAGAAAGGAAAGAAAGAAAAGGAAGAAAAATGCACATCTTTCCACTTCTAACTTCGTTAAGGTTCATGCATGGAGCGTCTCGCAAAAGCAAAATCCAAACAAGGAACCCCTCCACACAATCCCCTTAACTTGTTGGTCGTGGAGATAAGGCAATAGCATACACAAGCAAAGCAAGCAAATAAAAATAACAAAACAAACAAAGCAAAATAAAATGAAAATGAAAACTATCTACATACCGTAAACCACCTCCATAAAGTCTCAACCTGTATCCAGGAGAGATATTATAGAACAACTAGTCCTCCCTAGAACTAGAAATAGGATAGCCCCATGATTTATTCACTTTCTATCACACCAACCAATCCAAGAATATCTCTACTCGTATATTACATATAATACAAGCAGCACATACCACACATATCATCACTCGCCCCATAACGAGTGAAAGAAAAGATAGAACTTCCCTATAATGGAACCTATATAGATATATTACCACAAGCTCAATATACACACCCGAATCTAGGGTAAATATAATACTATTCCATTTTAACATAAGGAACATCCCACCTTCAACTACGGTGGAAATTCACGCCGACATACTTGCCAATCTCTTTGGCCATTACTAAAGGTTCCTAGACGTATAATTCTAGTCTGAACCGACATAAACAACTTCTATTTCAAGCTACTCTAGCGATTTCTCACATAGTTCCCTTAACTTCTCCTATAAAGGGAACATTCTACTAGCCTCCCCGACCTTAGTTCAATGAGTCTTCCCCGGGTGGATGTCCACCGATGGGGTCTCATGAACACCGTTTCTCCTAAAGTGTTAACAACACTTACTTGTGAGCCGATCTTTCTATCAAAGGGCTCCTTCCTCTTCATACCAATCTTATTTTGGTGCACGATTTCCTAAATTGTGACACCCTTAATTCACTGTCGGCCTTTACCCGAACCTCGCATGAATACTTCAGAATTTATTTTCTCATCATTCCCAGCACCATAGAGAAACTTGCCATCGAAAATTTCTAACAGGTTTCCCTATGAGCCAAAACCTCCTACTCCATCAATATAAGGCGACTACCTATTCCGCCATTTTAACCTTACTCCAAATGGGTGGAACATTTTCCCTCCGATCTTCGCACCTGGGCACTTCTATGCCCCACTCTAGGCCAAACTCTCGGGCCTTCTATTCTTACCAAACGAGATTACACCTCCTCTATCTAACTTAACTTCAATAGGTGGTCCTCACTAAGGACCTCTCATCTTCAACTTAATATCGCTTGGAGTCCCAAACTTAGTATCACCCTCTACTCCACTGTACTTAGTAGTCACGGTAGCAATATATGTAAGGACACAAATTTCCAATTGAGTCCATATATAGTTTTGGCTCAATTCCGAACAAAAACATTTATTCATAGGTTAGTGATTTATTGTAATATTCTCAAGCCTATGAAGTGTGTGTTGAAGACGTAGCGGCAAAGAATTTAAAGCTTCATCAAATGCCGATTTGTGTGCCTCGTTTCTACGTCATCAACTAAGGTTCCATGCTCCCAAGGTATGAATGTAATTATATTTATATAGGAGCTTGGAACAATTTGTATTGGGTGTTAGGTGTAATAAAAAACTGCATTTTATTTTCAGAAAGAATCAAATAGAACTTTAAAATAAGTATATAAAAGTTTCTGGGCCAAAATCGATTTTTACAAACTTTCTGGTCGTTCGTTAGAAATGTCGTTCGAACGAGTTTTTTCGTTCGAACGAGTTTTGTCGTTCGAACCACTTTCGTTCGAACGAGTTTGCCAACGACCCTATCTGGTCAGTCGTTTGATATGTCATTCGAACGAGTTTTTCGTTCTAACGAGGTTCTAACGAGCCCAGGCTGGTCGCTCGTTAGAAGTCTCGTTCGAACGAGAATCAAGTTCGTTCGAACGAGATTCCAGCGGGAACAGTTATTTGGCAGTTTTTTGCAGTTTTTCCCCACTTCTCCACTTGGTTTTCAACCAACTTTTTTCATACATTATTATGTGCGGGAAACACATTTTCCAAGATATCTTTTTCATACCATACAAACTCCTAGAGAGTATTTTGAGACAAAATTTGTTTAAGAAAAAAGATCATGTTTTGAGTGTTATTCTTTCAAAGAAAAATTCATACACACTCTAGTTTACACCCAATTGTGTTTATCCAAGTTTCTATATTTATATCAATTGCTTGGAGTTTTTGGCACCGGTTTTCTCTATCGAATTCAAGAGACGTTTCGGGTTTGCCTCTACACCCCATCACAAAGAAGACTTTTGTTGAGATTCTACCCACACAGAGAAAAGCTCCATGCTTGGGTGACGGTGACCATATAAAGTCCCATCGGTGGATTCCGAGACCGCGGTGGTGTTCCAAGGTTGTTCGCTAGGAAGAGGTTTCTACGAGAAGGAGCGTCGAGGCTTGAGAGGGATCGAGTCAGTCATTGTAAGTCTATCTGTCTTGTAATTGTAATTCCGTATCTAGTGGACTTGTGGCTAGGGCCGTCCGAGGTTGTTTCCCGTTTTGGGTTTTTCCTCGTACATCTCGGCGTTGTGTGACATTGTTTATTTTATCTTGCACAATAATTTAGAATCCATGCTTAGGATAACTTCAAGATAAAATTTGGTTTAATTATCACACTCATTTAATTTGGGACTTAAATTAAATATTGGGTAAATTTGGTTTATTCAAGTCATTTGCTAAAATTGGTTTCGCCTAACTTTGATTAATTGAAAATTATGACTTAGGCAAATTCTAGGACTTGAATTAGGTTTTAATTTGTTTTGAGAAATTAAAACTTGTTGTTGTTTTAAAAGTTGAGCCATCACCTGTTTTACAACGCTTCCGCATCGATTTACTTAAAAGGAAATTAAATAATTTTTAATCGAGATAGATTTTCAAAATCCGGGGTTACACACTTCTTCAAATTGGTATCAGAGCCAAAGCGATAAATTATTTCGTTAAACGATCTTTTAAATAATCTTTGGCTAAAATGGATTTTTCCCCATTTTCAAAATTTCCTATTTTTGATGGTTCAAACTACGCGTATTGGAAAGCGCGAATGAAATCGGCACTTAAATCTATCGATGAACGTGTTTGGATGTCTGTTGTTACCGGGTACTCCCCACCAACTCATCTAATTGAAAATGAACGTGTTCCCAAACCCATCGATAGATGGACCGAAAATGAGTTTAAGCTTGCAAATTTTAATTCCCGTGGTTTAAATGCTTTATTTAGCGCTGTCACACCAGATGAATTCCGACGCATTATGACGTGCGAGACCGCTAAAGAAGCTTGGGATATTTTACAATTAACTCATGAAGGAACTAGTGTCGTTAAAGCTTCAAAACTCCAAAACCTCACCACTCAATTTGAAACTATCAAAATGGATGAATTAGAAACTTTTGATAAATTTTATGCTCGACTTTCTGATATTGTTAATTCATCTTTTAACTTGGGAGAGAAAATACCTGACGACCGTGTTGTAAAGAAAATTTTAAGGTCCCTACCCGATAGATTTATTCCAAAGGTGACCGTTTTAAATTCTTTACCCACTTTAGCCTCTATGAAATTAGAAGAGCTTGTAGGTGATTTACAAACCTATGAACTAGATATGTTTCCCTCTAAAACTGAAAAGAAAATCGAAAAGGGCGTTGCTTTAAAAGCCCGAAAAGAGGTCAAACAAGTAGTAGAGAGCGATAGTGATAGTGACTGGGAAGATATGGCTTTGTTTGCTCGTAAATTTAGAAAATTTCTTAAATTTAACAAAGATAAAGTTAAAAATGATTTTAAGAAATTTGATTCTTCTAAACATGATAAAAGCGAGAAGTTTTCTAAAGCTGAGAAGATCCCTAAAACTAGTAATGAAAATTTAGATAGGGGCGAGTCTAATAAGTGTTTTGGTTGTGAAGGTTATGGCCATAGGGCTTATGAGTGCCCCACTAAACTAAGGAAAGATGGTAAGCGACCTATTTCATATAATGCAACCCTTAGTGATAGTGATAAGGAAGAGAAGCCCGATTCCCCCACTAAGAAAAATTTTGTGGCTTTTATGGCTAGTCATGTGAGTGATAGTGAAAACTCATCGATTGATGAAACGATAGCACATGCCACTTCCAAGGTCATTGTACATGATTCTCTTATTTTTGATGATAGAGAGAGTGAAGAAGAAAGTGGGAGTGAAAATGAAAATGAGGTTGATTTGAGTGAACTTCAAAATGCTTTTCAAGAGCTTTATAAAGAATCTATTAAATTGAAAAGAGCTAATTTGAAGTTAGAAGCTAGTTTAAGAGAAAGTGCCAAGGTCATTGATGAAAATGTTTTAATAGAAGACCTTAGGACACATGTGAGGACTCTTCAAGAGAAGCTTGAATATGTAGAAGACGAGAGAGATAGCCTTAGGGGTTTAATGGAATCCTTGAAAAAGGAGCTTCTTGCTTGTGAAGAGCGAAATGTTTTACTAGAATCTAACATTGTAGAATTGGAAAATAAATTAAAATATTCTAGTATTGTCAAATTTGATTTGGAATGTCGTTCAGAAAAACTAGATAAAATGTTAGGAACGGTCCAAATTAAAAATGACACTTGTGGTTTAGGCTTCAATCCTTGTAATGACTTTACTCATAATGCCCAAACCAATGTTTTAGGAGAATCAACTAGGAATACTTTTAAAGATCACTCCTTAAGTAAATCTTTTCGACATGTTCTCACTTGTATACATTGTGGTCGACAAGGTCATCTTAGGAAATTTTGTTTAGATCTTAAACGAATTCCTAGAAAACCCCATAGTAAAGTAACCACGGTAGTTAACGTTCCTACACCCCAAGATAGTAATTCTTCATTAATTTGGGTTAGGAAATCCGACTTGGTTGCCTTACAAAATAGGGATTTTGATTCTCATTTACTTTCACATGCTTCCTCTCTCTCTAAATCTAAAGGATAAATGTGTTAGTGTTTGCATGCTTTAGCGTTTGTACTTCATGCCATATTCATATGCTAAATGTATGCTTGTTTAGTCATTTTTTAGTCATTGCCTTATTTCATATCACATGCTAGAAATTATGACTTGTTTATCTTTTTGTATTTTTTTTGTGTTTGATTTAACTGCAAAATATAAAAAGATTTTTGTTTATCATTTGTGTTTTATTTATTTCATTTATGCTTAATGAAAAATACAAATGATTTTTGTTTAGTCTTTTGAGTATATATCTTTCTTTTTGATTAAAAATGTTAAAAGCTCAAAAAGATTTTGTTTGGTGTGTATTTTTGTTTGACACACTTTATGTGGCATATACTTGTGTTTGAATCCCATCATTTACGCTCCCACGTGGCTAGAACTTTTGGTTTAGATTTTCAATCCTTATTATGTTCTTTACCATATTTTATGGAGTAGTTGGATTTTGTATTGTTTAAATGGATTCTATTTCTATATGCCTCTTTTCACACATGCACGAGCTCTTTTGAAATCTTAATGTCACATGTTATATTTGAACTTTTTGAGGTGTTCTCCTATCAATCTAGTCATCTACATATCTATGACCTAGGAGGACTAGTGCATGTCAAAATCCGTTGCATGTGAGATTTATGCGAAAAATGAAAACATGATAATTTAATATATGCACGGGGAAGGGCTCCGAAAGGATGAATTAAATCCTTTGCAATAGTAAGCCACCGTTGTTTGGATCTAAAAGAAATACGTGATCCAAAGGCCTAAAAACAGAATATTTGGCATTTAAAAGAAAGCAATTGCCAAGGCCTATGTTTGTTTGATATATTCATTCACAAGCAAAAGAATATATATGCTTATTGAGGGAGAATTGGATGGTATATCAACGGTTTGCACAATGTCCGTTTATCCTAGTTGTCTTTAATGTCATGACTCTATTTGGTTTGTAGAATCATCATCATCATGCTAGGCTTGTATGCATTGTGTATGTTTGTTCATTGAGTTCAATCTTTATATTGTCACATGAGGTTATATTTAACTGTGATGAAGTTTGCAATCAAATGATAACTCCGTGAACGCTTCTTAAGTGTTTGGGTCTAAATTTAATTCGTTGCTAGTTCACACCCCTACACTTCCGTTTCCATATGACACATCTTTGCCATTCGAGTGTGCAAACTTATTGTATTTTGTGTCATGTGTGTGTTTATATCTATATATATATATATGCAAGTGCTCTATTGGTATATTTTTGGTATCTATATATATGATATTTTTCTTTGCCTTGCTTTTATTGCCCATATGCTTTCATGTCTTATCTCTTTAAGCTTTCACATGTTTTTTATTAGTTCTTTATCCTTTGCCTATTCCCGAACAAAAAGGGGGAGAATGATGATAGGGGAGAAATGGTATCTAATCCTATTATTATCGTATCTTAGTTTGGGGGAGATTTATCTTAGGGGGAGACGTCTTTCTAAGTAGGTCATGTCTTTAAAGGGAGAATTAATTTAGGGGGAGTAATTAATTAATTGCATTTAATATTTTGATATTCCCTATGCATTTGATGAGTTTGCTTAAGTGTGCAGGAATTATTCTAAAGCGGCATCTTTCTATGGCAAAGCGTTTGATCCTTGGGTTGAGTCAAGTTTGGGCGGGTTATGTTTTGAGTCTAGTAGAG
The DNA here is from genome assembly GCA_949130495.1 of Sambucus nigra. NCBI lineage: Eukaryota > Viridiplantae > Streptophyta > Magnoliopsida > Dipsacales > Adoxaceae > Sambucus > Sambucus nigra. Next base: position 417,116,033 of record OX422207.1, read on the forward strand.
CTTGACGGCCCTTTAGGATTTTTGTTTTGGTTTTTGTCCCGGAATAGGCAAAGGGGGAGATTTGTAAGGACACAAATTTCCAATTGAGTCCATATATAGTTTTGGCTCAATTCCGGACAAAAACATTTATTCATAGGTTAGTGATTTATTGTAATATTCTCAAGCCTATGAAGTGTGTGTTGAAGACGTAGAGGCAAAGAATTTAAAGCTTCATCAAATGCCGGTTTGTGTGCCTCGTTTCTACGTCATCAACTAAGGTTCCATGCTCCCAAGGTATGAATGTAATTATATTTATATAGGAGCTTGGAACAATTTGTATTGGGTGTTAGGTGTAATAAAAAACTGCATTTTATTTTCAGAAAGAATCAAATAGAACTTTAAAATAATTATATAAAAGTTTCTGGGCCAAAATCGATTTTTACAAACTTTCTGGTCGTTCGTTAGAAATGTCGTTCGAACGAGTTTTTTCGTTCGAACCAGATTTCGTTCGAACGAGTTTTGTCGTTCGAACCAGTTTCGTTCGAACGAGTTTGCCAACGACCCTATCTGGTCAGTAGTTCGATATGTCGTTCGAACGAGTTTTTCGTTCTAACGAGGTTCTAACGAGCCCAGGCTGGTCGCTCGTTAGAAGTCTCGTTCGAACGAGAATCAACTTCGTTCGAACGAGATTCCAGCGGGAACAGTTATTTGGCAGTTTTTTGCAGTTTTTCCCCACTTCTCCACTTGGTTTTCAACCAACTTTTTTCATACATTATTATGTGCGGGAAACAAATTTTCCAAGATATCTTTTTCATACCATACAAACTCCTAGAGAGTATTTTGAGACAAAATTTGTTTAAGAAAAAAGATCATGTTTTGAGTGTTATTCTTTCAAAGAAAAATTCATACACACTCTAGTTTACACCCAATTGTGTTTATCCAAGTTTCTATATTTATATCAATTGCTTGGAGTTTTTGGCACCGGTTTTCTCTACCGAATTCAAGAGACGTTTCGGGTTTGCTTCTACACCCCATCACAAAGAAGACTTTTGTTGAGATTCTACCCACACGGAGAAAAGCTCCATGCTTGGGTGACGGTGACCATATAAAGTCCCATCGGTGGATTCCGAGACCGCGGTGGTGTTCCAAGGTTGTCCGCTAGGAAGAGGTTTCTACGAGAAGGAGCGTCGAGGCTTGAGAGGGATCGAGTCAGTCGTTGTAAGTCTATCTGTCTTGTAATTGTAATTCCGTATCTAGTGGACTTGTGGCTAGGGCCGTCCGAGGTTGTTTCCCGTCTTGGGTTTTTCCTCGTACTTCTCGGCGTAGTGTGACATTGTTTATTTTATCTTGCACAATAATTTAGAATCCATGCTTAGGATAACTTCAAGATAAAATTTGGTTTAATTATCACACTCATTTAATTTGGGACTTAAATTAAATATTGGGTAAATTTGGTTTATTCAAGTCATTTGCTAAAATTGGTTTCGCCTAACTTTGATTAATTGAAAATTATGACTTAGGCAAATTCTAGGACTTGAATTAGGTTTTAATTTGTTTTGAGAAATTAAAACTTGTTGTTTTAAAAGTTGAGCCATCACCTGTTTTACAACGCTTCCGCATCGATTTACTTAAAAGGAAATTAAATAATTTTTAATCGAGATAGATTTTCAAAATCCGGGGTTACACACTTCTTCAATATAAGATAATGCTACAAGGGAAGAGACCTCTAAAGCGGTCCTCATCCCTGACTACAGTTCGCAGCTCTTAAAATCCATTCTCATAATGCCTTCATAACGGCCTTCCATGATGCCCTTCATCTGACGACTTACCAGTCTCACACGAAATACGCAAAAGATTTTCGGGGTTCTCATATCATAGCAGGAGAACGAGTTCTCACCAAAGAAATCAACGATCTTAATCTTAGGGTTCTATATCAAATCAGAAGTAACGTTGAAAGCAAAATACATCCGCACAGATTCCTAAGGACTCTAGAACCTAATGCTCTAATACCATCTGTGACAACCCGCCTACTAAAATAATAGGTGGCCAGCCCAATACTCTGATAATTACAGGAATCATAGATGGTCCATTCTCAGCATCACTGTCGATTAAAATAATAGTACGGGATAACCACCAATCATTTTAGAAAACGGACTGTCAATGAAAAGAAAATTTGTAAATAAAAGAAAACACTTAGACAATCCTATTTGCAAAAATGGTGGATATCAAAAATCGAAGATTTAAGAATGATAATGTAATAAATAATCTCCAAATAAGCTGTCGGTGAACAGACCAATGTAAATAGTTACACCGAGTATTACATTTAAATTTTTACAATATAATGAATGGGTGCAACACTGGGGCAACACGCCCGAATAAATAAACTGAACATAACTAAAGTAGAATGGAGAGAAGCGTCTAATACAAATAACCTACAACATCTGCAATATACTGTAGCTCCATGACAACCGGAATGGAAATGTAAATACGGGTGTCCATGCGGTAGAGCACCTTTAACGGCAAAGAGTATATTCAGAAACAAAGAAATATAGATACGGGTCAGGGCCCGATTTGTTATGATTCCCATGTGAATAAAATGCATGACAGTTAAGTGCGTGATTCTCTCGCAATTAATAATAATATTTCTCACCTCTCAATCTAACAGCAACCTAGCGCAATATCAATGATGATGTTCAATTTAAGCGAAGAACAGAAGGCTAACTTCTCCCCAGTCTCAACACTATTCCCATATTCGTGCGTGGGGTGTCTGGCAAAGCGAAATCCAAACAAGGAACCCCCTCGATACACTACTACTAGGCAAGGTTGATCGTCGAGATACATTAGACTCTGTCCTAATTAATCCAAGTACTAAAGGCTAACTTCTCCCCAGTCACAACACTATGCCCTTATTCGTGCGTGGGCTGTCTCGGAAAGCGAAATTCAAACAAGGAACTCCCCCCCCCCCCCCCCCCGATACACTACTACTAGGCAAGGTTGATCGTCGAGATACATTAGACCCTTAGCACAATATTATATATATATATATATATATATATATATATATATATATATATATATGTGTGTGTGTGTGTGTGTGTGTGTGTGTGTGTGTGTGTGTGTAAGAGGTCTCATCTACTACTACTTAAGGATATATAATTATATCCATTCACCATGAAAAACATAATTCCCATTTATTCTTTAGGAATACATGTGTAAATAGTACATAATTTTATCAAATGTTTACCAATCAATTTCATCGTATACAATTTCATTTCATAGTCACATTCCTTATCAGGAAATATAATCATCGCTTGTATGCTCTTTGTGGCATTTTCATTTCAACTATACATTTTGTAAAAATATCTTCCTTATCAGGAATATAATGATCATCATATGCTCTTTGTGGCATTTTCATCATGCTCTTTATGGCACTTTCTCATGCTCTTTATGGCATTTTCATTGTGCTCTTTATGGCACCATCATACATCAAGTCCATCTTGATTTAGAATAGTTATAATCATATATATATAACAATTTTAAGACCGCCCGTCTGGGTTTCCCCACTGTGCGCGCCCCTAAATGGCTATCATCTTCCAGGGCCTATCATTTAGACAACCTGGGATCCTATAGAAACGTTGGGAAGCGGCCATGTGCCTGCGGTATAGTCAAGACCACACCCGAAATCTGCTACCCATCGCAGAAAAATATACAACACAAACGCTCACATGGCTTAGGGACTATATCCACCCTGCGTTAATTTGTCAGGGGGCTTCACCACAACGCGCGAACTTCCCTTAAGATAGCGATTTAGAGAGGTGTGTATCCATCCATTAACATTTATGAAAACCATTACTTTTTCCTTTTGAAAACATCCAATTTTACATTCTCAAAATCATTTGTACTTATTTATTACTACCACATTTTATCTTTATGCATTTCGCATTCTTAATATCATATTTATTAATGACTTAAGACCCGAAGTGCCATAAACCTCAAATTAGTCTCTAAGACTTCAATATAATATTTTAAACCATGAAAATGAATCTCCCTCAAGGAGAGTCTCCCAATTGTCTCAACCTTAACATTTTATCTCCAATTTATCTCTAGGTTAATCTCCTAAATCATTCGGATATCAACCTACGCAAACTAGCCCTCGGGGTAAGCCTAAATATCCCATATAATCCTAGGTCATTAGTCTACCCAAAACCACCCTCTAAGAATCTTAATTACTTCCCAAAGGAATGTTCCTAAACTCTGAGCCTAAAAGAAAAGAACCAAAACTAAACTAGAAAAATATCCCAAAAATGCAGGACATCCGAATCGATTCTCCCTGTCCGAATCGATTCGGTCCCCAAAAGCGAATCGATTCGGTAGGTACGAATCGATTCGCAAGAAGACCCTGGCATTCTTCATAACCCCGAATGGATTCGGTAGGTCCAAATCGATTCGCCCTATTCAGACCTGTAACTTTCCCTATTGCCGAATCGATTCGCTAGGGGCGAATCGATTCGATCCTGAAGAATTTCCAAGTATGGGTTACGGGTTGTTTGAACCCTAAAATCCCAAAACCCTCAAACCCTTGATTTTGCCCAACATCAACAACAACAATTCAACCCAAATCATTTCTACGCCATTACTAACTACTAATTTATCCTCAAATCAAATTAAAACTAAGAATTAAGGGTTTAATCATCAAAAGCAACAAAAACCAATATATGGTTTAAATCTCCAAAACTTAACTAAACATGCAATTTATCACATTAAATCAACATCTAGCAAGTAAGAAACATGCCTCGAGTTTGTAGTCTCGGATTCAACTCCGGTAACAACGGATTTCGGCCTCAAATCTCCATTTTCTCTCCTTTCTCCCATTTCTCCCAAGCTCTCTTTCCTCTCTCTTTATCTCCTTTGGCTTCTCTCACAAAATGAAGAAAGAAAATGGGTGGGGGGACTTAAACGGGTCTTAAAACACAATTGCCCTCTTTTAATTGCTAATACACCATTAAAATGACTCGTATCTGCATAATTGAGCCAAAATGCGTCGAAAGTGCCCGAAACCCAAAAACACAACATGGCACTTATTTCGACTATCTCGACTATTCTAAAAACAACCGCACCCCCTATTTTGGCATTCGGGAAAGTGTGAACAATTTTATGTTCCAAATTTTATTTTAATTTATTAATTATACCTCAATTCAATCATGAGCCATAACCGTCGTTTTACATATAACGACGCAATATATCACAATATAATGTCATTTACCTTCTCATACGGTAAATAGACAAAACATAGTAAGTATTATCCCTAAATCTCACGGGAATAATATTTACTCCAACTTTCCCTATTTTAGAGTATTAGCCCATCGGGCGAAATAATATAAAATAGGCGCTCAAAAACCTGGGTTGTTACATCGCACCCTTTAAGTTTTTACAGTACTCCACTTTGAAAACTCTTTCACTTTTCATTAAGTTCACTTTGTTGCGGTCCAACCATCGTCGAGATTGTTATTTGCACAAATGCATCCTTTAGTTCCTTTTTCCTTTAAGATTTATACCCAACCCATAGGCCATTCAACCCAAGGTAATTACAACCTTATTGCTTTCTTTATCACTGTTGTCACACATTTTTAATACCTTTATACGTTAAATCCTAAAAACTTACTTATTTATAAAGATCAACCTACTATATAGCCGTTACCAAATAATGGAATTCTTTAGTATTCAAGCTTAAGGATTCATTTATCAGTTTGTGTCCACTATTACATTCTAAGCAACAAAGTCTCTTTACAAAATATCACTTTTGGGGTAAAACTTTAACTTCTATGTCTTTAGGGTTCTCTTTGTAATTTTAACCAAAAATCATGATTTACTTAGCATTAATTACCAACTTTATACCAATCCTTCCAAAGTCACCATTTGAACCCATAATTTACCATTCTTCAACATTACACCCCTTAAAATATTAAACAATTACAACCTTCATTAGAAATTTCCATTTCTGAGCACTTATTATTTTGAAAATATATAAACATTATTTTCATGAAAAACTTCACTTTAATATAATCATATTAACCCAATAATGCTAACTAGTAGCATATTTCATTACTTTGCATATAAAATGTCAACTTTCTCAATATATTTCTCCATTACATGATATAACACATTTTCTTACATAAAATCATAACTTTTTCATGTCTCTTTTACAAAAATATCATTTCTTATATTCCTAAAATTTTAAATGCTTTGAATAGCACACTTTTGTTCCATATTTTCTTCATGAGACATCCTTATTATAACAATAGGTATCATGTTTTTGTAATTTTGCAAATGTATACACATATATTTATAATAACATGCATTAACAAATTTTCAAAATATAAGACACAATAAAATAAAAGAAACACCTCCAATGATACCAAAAGATGAGAATAGGTTAAAGAAGAGGGCAACTCCCCACCTCCAAAGGTGGACTTAAAGGGGTTACGAAGTTTCTAGAAGAATGTCCATAAAATCTCCATTTAAAAATCATCTTCAAACTCCATGAAACATACCTCGAGATCGATTAAAATACAGCAAAAAAATACTCCAAGAGGCAACGATGTAAATGTTCTCATGATTGAGAATCGTGCATGAGAGGGCAAGGATAAGGATTTACTTATTTGTAATGTCTGTGGGAGTGGAAACATTTGCTCTCATTACACCCTTAACTTTCACACAAGGTTTATTTCCTTCCCTATTACTGTAAGAATGAAGAAAAATGGGTTTTTTCTTTGTGTTGGTCGGGTATCCACTCTCTCTCTAAGCCAGATTCTAATTTTAAAGGGTTTATGGATAAGGATGGGGGAAGGTGTCATCCCATGATTTAATCCTAAAGACGTGTTTCATATGGAAAGGCCCCGATCATATTTTCTTTTGGCCCGCGTCCGTGGCTTTTCCTCCCCCTAAAGGCCTATCTCCTTTGCGACCACGGCTTCCTATTTAGCTTGCCGCACTCACGAGATTTTGTTTGGTTATGTGTTATTTCACCTCTTCTCGACATGGTATTCACATAATTTCTATATGCACACTCCTGATAATTTCAGACCCAAGCTATAATTATCGCCGGTCCATGCAAAAACATGCAACCGAATAAATTATAGCTTCCAAGAAAAATAAACTTCCACATGATACTTTCTTAATTCTCTTCCCATGAGTACACATATGTAACCAAAATATTAGACCTAAACTCCTTAACTTACTAATTAACTAGTCTAGTTAATTAATATAAGCTATGCACTTAAGAATTAATTCAATTACATGAATTTCTCATATGACCTATGCAACAAATAAATACACATGTTAACCATGCAATTACATGCATCCGCTTTATTTATGTAAAGCATTTATTCATATCCCATCCACACACAGAATTGTATACAATTACTTAATTAAAAGTATAAGGTATTACACTATAATTACCGGAAAAAATAAGCATATACAATTGCCAATGGGGCATAAATATGCTCATCTTGAATCTTAACAAAGCATCCTACGAGCTCATCACCAGCCATAGTAGGGCATTCATACTGCCCAAGGCAGAAGCTATGTAGTTAACGGGTATATAAAGTGTATGGTATGGGGTGATATTTCCAGGATCCTCGGGATACTTAGGTGATGAAACGTTAAGAATGTCTAAGAGCTCGACTATGGTATCAGGTGTGACAAAGATGCCTACTTCTCAAACCCTACTGTAAACTCTTCATCTACTCAAGATTAAAAATAGAACTCTCGAACCATGTTAGATGAGTTGATACACTCAATTGAAGGATCGAATCCCATCCCCTACCGCCTAACCACGAAGGAAAAAACATTCCCCTCTAGATCTCATACTCAGCACATCTATCCTATCAGAATGTTCTATAATGTGGGTAAGGCTAAAGAGGAACCTCTTTATCTCTCTTCACTATAACATAAAATGAACTATGGTAACTTAATGGAATATGAGCTAAGGCAAGACTAAGAATCTAGTTTAAGCCACAAACTCAAAAATTAACCACAACACAATCCACAAACTCCAACAAATAACCCAATTATCAAAATAACATTGCACACAACCAATGACCAAGTATACATAATAAGAATCACCATCACTATCTAAGGATAAAACCCAATTTTCCCCCTTTTTGTAAACAAAATGTACATATACATACATATATATAGGAAAATAAAAGAAAAATAGACTTTTCAGACATAATACTATGTAAAAATTAAAAAAAAATGTTAATGGGTATGTATAAAGGGCGCTAAACACACACACAAATACATACACACACACACACATACATATATATATATATATATATATAAAGAGAGAGAGAGAGGCTCATTTATATCTGTAACCCCCCGTGTTTTATTATTTAATTTAATTAATTAATTGGAATATTCAAAAAAAATTGAATTTAAATTTTTATTAAATAATATGTTGGTTATGATTTTAGGAGAATAAAACTTTAAGCGGAATCGAAATCGGATTTAAAATGAAGTTTTTATGAGACTTTTAAGTTTAGCTTTTTATAAATTTAAAAAAAATAAAATAAAAAAATGTCACGGATTTAGTCCATGACTAATAAAAAAATGATTTTTAGTTAAATGGTATTAAACGAAGGAGAATGGCAGTGGCCACGTACCTGTTCGATCGATCGACTTTGCCCAGATTTGAGGCGGTGGATCGATTTCTTTGTAGACTTTGAATGGGATTAGGACTCCTAATTAGTATATAAGCTTCATTAATCGTGGGGGGACTTCTTAAAATCACTTTTTATCAAGTTTTTCTCCAGAGAACACTTACAAATAATTTTCCCCTCAACCATAATCATCAACCTCCAACACAATCAAGTTTTTGTCACAAGTTTTGGGAGGATTAATTGGGGCATAATCAAGATTGATTCAAGAACACTTCTTTGCTAATTTTTCGAGAGGAATCTAGATTTCTAATCATATTTTCAACACGATCTTCACAGTCATGAATACTCTATTATTTTCCTTTAGTATTATGCGTTTTAAGTGTCGCCTAAACATTTAATTACATGTTTTCTTAAAAATAATTAGTAACTTAATTAGAAAAACTGGACACTAACTATGGGGCTATTTTTATAAAATATTTTAATCTAAATAATATTCATAACCCTTTGGGTACGTAGGATTCATGAGTGATTTTGGGTTTTATTGGTGTAGGGTACATATAGAAAAACCCTAGTTTTGAAATAAATAAAGTTAAGGGCGTATAACTCATGTAATACATGTAGAGATAATGATATTTGGTTTTCGATGTATATATGATGAAAACTTGGTATATTTAATTTAAAATAATTAAATGATATTATTAGAGTATTTTTGACGTTGTGATAATTAAATTAAATATTTAATTGAATTGGACTATCATGCGTAGTTTTATACATTGATTAATTATTCTTGTTATTGTGACTTGTTGGTATTATTATATTGCCTTCATGACGATGATTTGCTGGGTAATTTTGCTCTCCCTATATTTTAGGATGCCTTCTAGGTATGGGACTAGTGGGTAGGCCTCTTGATGATTTACGCCTTCTAGGTATGGGACTAGTGAGGGTAGATTATCACGTTCTTATCATATCGGGGGTGGGCTGATTTTTTTTTTTACTTTATCCTCGTTACGCTAGTCTAGGTACGAGGCTAGTTTGAGATTTATGTTAGAAAATCTTCCTATACATAGGGTAGGACGTATTGATAACTTGGGGACCCTTAGGTATAGGACTAAGGGGTATTTTGAGGATCTCACATCGATAAAATGGTGCGGTAATTTGAAATTGTGAATTGAGAAAATTGAGAATTAATACCTAAGATAATAAGACGGGTATTAAAATATATTGGCGACATAATCAGCAAGGGCCGACAGTTTAAACGGGCCAACCGGCGTTTTATGTGTGGAACCTCAATTTATATCCTCAATTTATTAGGTTGTGTCGTGTGTGGAACCTCGTCAATCAGCGAGGGTCGACGGTTCAAACGGGTCAGCCAGCATTTTGACGAGGGAATGTGTAATTTGGTGGAAAAATCACCCGAAGCGGGAGGACCGCCATTATAAATTGAGGATATAAGAAAAGTTGGTTAATTTAATTAAATTAACATCGTGGGACTTGGGAATTTAAAATCATATTGGTGTGCCTTTTTAAATGGGAATTCCCTCGGGTAGTTAGTGATTTATATTTATCACATTTAATTATCTCGCTTAATTTAAAATAATCTATTGTGATATTTATTGCGTATAATGCTACTGTCTGGATTCAAGGATCCTATTTGAGGGGAGTAGTGTGTATTCTTGCTCGGGGCTTTGGCTCTGACCCACGCGTTGACTAATCTTTTTCAGGATTAGAATTGGAAAAGCTGCATAAGTTTATCGGAGTTATCGTTTGGAGGTGCAGCAAGAGCTGATTACTTTATTTCTTTGTTTTAGTTTAGACTTTCCTTTCAGTCGTATTTCATTATGAGACTCAGTTAAGAGAGTTATTGGGCCATTTGGTTCCAAAGTTGTTTATGGGTTTTATTTCAGTTATTCAGAGTTGGATCTTTATTCAGTTTTATAATTATTGGAAATTGAATTTATTTGGAGTTCTAGCTTGTGATGGATCTTTTATCACGCAGTTGGTTGTTATCATTTGAGATTGATTCAATTATTTATCTTATGGACTGATTTATTTATGTCTCATATTTGTCTCATGCTAAGAATGGTATTTATTTAGTTCACGCACGGCATAGTTTGGCGACGGTGGATGGCCACCCCGTCTGTCGAATTTTGCGGGGTGTGACAGATGGTATCAGAGCATGGTCTTAGGTCTCGTAGGTTATAAGTCTATTTAGCTTCCGCGTTGGTGATCTTTGATTCCCTTTTTTGATTCATACTTCTTAAGGTAGAGGGTCTAGTATACGTGTTAGATGTGTTTCTTGGAGATGTGAAGCTTTGTGCTAAGAACGTCATAGGCATTGAATTTAGAATTAGTAAGCTTAATGTGAGGATTCTTAAAATGGATTTTGGAGACGATAATTATTTTTGGAGATTTTAGTACAGATGTTAGGTATCGTATGTATCGATTTTTGATGTTGAGATATAATTTGAGGACGTTAGCATTTTGATGACTTTCAGATATAGGATCGAGTGGGGTATTTGTGAGAGCGTGTGGTACGCCGTTATTTTCATAGTTATGCGTATGCACATTGGCAATATATATTATTTTGATGTTCGTGGGGTAGGTGCGCATAAGATTGGGTGTATGGGCGCCCAATTATGGCATTCTATGGGTAGGCATATGTGAGCTTTATTTCCTTTTGCGAGATTTACGCGTTCATGTGTATGCTTCATCTAATTTCGAGGACGAAATTCTTTGCTAGTGGGGAAGTATGTAACACCCCGTGTTTTTATTATTTAATGTAATTAATTAATTGGAATATTAAAGAAAATTAAAATTTTGAATTTAACTATTTTTATTAAATAAATATGTTTGTTATCATTTTAGAAGAACAAAACTTCAAGCGGAATCGAAATCGAATTTAAAATGAAGTTTTTATGAGACTTTTAAGTTTAGCTTTTTATAAATTAATAAAAAAAACATTTGTCACGAATTTAGTCCGTGACTAATAAAAATTGATTTTTAGTTAAATGGTATTAAACGAAGGAGATTGACAGTGGTCACGTACCTGTTCGATCGATCGATCGACCTAGGAATTCGAGCGATCGACTCTGCCCAGATTTGAGGCGTTGGATCGATTTCTTTGTAGACTTTGAATGGGACTAGGACTCCTAATTAGTATATAAGCTTCATTAATCGTGAGGGGACTTCTTATAATCACTTTTTCTCAACGTTTTCGCCAGAGAACACTACTTAATAATTTTCCCCTCAACCATAATCATCAACCTCCAACACAATCAAGTTTTTGTCACAAGTTTTGGGAGGATTAATTGGGGCTTAATCAAGATTGATTCAAGAACACTTGTCTGCTAATTTTTCGAGAGGAATCCATATTTCTAATCATATTTTCAACACGATCTTCACAGTCATGAATACTCTATTATTTTCCTTTAGTATTATGCGTTCTAAGTGTCACCTAAACACTTAATTACATGTTTTCTTAAAAATAATTAGTAACTTAATTAGACAAAGTGGACACTAACTATGGGGATATTTTTATAAAATATTTTAATCTGAATAATATTCATAACCCTTTGGGTACGTAGGATTCATGAGTGATTTTGGGTTTAATTGGTGTAGGGTATATATAGAAAAACCCTAGTTTTGAAATAAATAAAGTTGGGGGAGTATAACTCATCTAATACATGTAGACATAATGAAATTTTTTTTTGATGTATATATGATGAAAACTTGGTATATTTAATTTAAAATAATTAAATGAGATTATTTGGGTATTTTTGACATTGTGATAATTAAATTAAAGATTTAATTGAATTGGACTATCATGCGTAGTTTTATACGTTGATTATTTATTCTAGTTGGTGTGACTTGTTGGTATTATTATATTGCCTTCGTGACGATGGGTTGCTGGGTAATTTTGCTCCCCCTATATTTTAGGATGCCTTCTAGGTATGGGACTAGTGGGTAGGCCTCTTGATGATTTACGCCTTCTAGGTATGGGACTAGTGAGGGTAGATTATCACGTTTTTATCATGTCGGGGGTGGGTTGATTTCTTTTTACTTTATCGTCGTTACGCTAGTCTAGGTACGAGACTAGGTTAAGATTTATGTTAGAAAATCTTCCTATACATAGGGTAGTACGTATTGATAACTTGGGGACCCTTAGGTATGGGACTAAGGGGTATTTTGAGGATCTCACATCGATAAAATGGTGAGGTAATTTGAAATTGTGAATTGAGAAAATTGAGAATTAATACCTAAGATAAGAAGATGGGTATTAAAATATATTGGCGATATAATCAGCAAGGGCTGACTGTTTAAACGGGCCAACCGGCGTTTTATGTGTGGAACCTCAATTCATATCCTCAATTTATTGTAAGGACATTTTTGTCCATTATCAATTATATGTCGTACGCCGTTACACCATTGAAGATATTCAAGCTTGCATCGTCATCAATGGATCCGAATATCAAAGAAATCAAGGAATTAATTTTCTAGACAGTCGAATCGGTTCGCCTGTTTTAAAAAGGAACCGGTCTGCCACGAACCGATCCGCCCCTCCAGACCGATCCGCCTCAATCCGGACCGATCCGCTTTGCTCAGAAGCCAGTATACCCCGGATCGAATGTGAACCGAAGAGACCTCTTTCAAAAACTAACCGATCCGACCTCGGACCGATCCGCATCCTTACCGGACCGGTTCGCCTGGGATAAAATCGTGCAGATCGTGTTCAGTTATTTTCGGCCCAGGTTTTCTTTTATAAACCAACTACGGGGGCTTGTTTGGAGAGACTTTTTCAAGACGATTTTCAGAGTCCTAATACTCTAAGTCTTCATCTTTATGAGTTCACAAACTCATGTTTAATTCACTCAACCTTGCCATATCTGTGTGAATCACCTTGCAACCCAAGAACACACTTTTATCTGTTCATACCCTTGTGGAGAAGACCGACCTTCTTCTTCATTGATGCCCTCTTGGAAAGGGAAACTTTCAGACGTCGACTACAGATCCGATGCCTGCGGGTAATTCTGTGTCACTGTTTTTTCATTGTAATCCGAGAAATTGTATGTTACAATATTATAATGAAAATAAATGGTTTTGCCCCTTTGGGGGATTTTTCCTCAATTATGTGTGTTTGATCGTACTAGCATGTTTTATTCAATCACACCTAGTTGCATGTTTAGGGTTTAATTGGGTTAAACTGAGTTTAATTATATAATTTCTTAATTTGAAGGCACGCGCGACTCTTCAAATTGGTATCAGAGCAGGTTACGCTAATCTATCGCGTATTCCTAATTTTTTTCGCAAAATTTTTCTAATATATCAATTTTCTAAAAAATTGATTTTTAAAAAAAAAGCGTGTTCAATGGAGAAATCATACAATAAAATGCCAGTTTTTGACGGGACAAACTATGCATACTGGAAAGCCCGCATGAAGTCTGCTTTAAAGGCCATAGATGAACGTGTCTGGATTTTAGTTGAAAGAGGATGGACTCCTCCCTCCGTGAATATTAAAAATGTGACCAATTTAAAACCTGTGACCACTTGGACAGAAGAAGAATTTAAATGGTCATCTTTTAATTCTAAAGGTTTAAGTGCTATTTTTGGATCCATCACTTCTGATGAGTTCCGACACATCATGACGTGCACCACGTCAAAAGAGGCATGGGATGTTTTGCAACTTACCCATGAAGGAACTAATGCTGTAAAAGAGTCTAAATTGCAAAATTTAACAACTCAATTTGAAACCATCACCATGCATGAAACTGAATGTTTTGATGATTTTTATGCTAGGCTATCTGACATTGTTAATACTAGATTTAATCTTGGTGAACATATTTCTAATGTTAGAGTTGTTAAAAAGATTCTTCGTTCCCTTCCTAAGTGTTTTATCCCTAAAGTCACTGTGCTAAATTCTATGGGTAATTTAAATACGCTAAAATTAGAGGAACTTGTAGGAGACTTGCAAACATATGAAATTGATATGTTCCCTAAAACAGTCAAGCCTAAAGATAAGGGAATCGCACTTAATGCCCAAGAGAGAAAGAGTGAGGGGTCGGCAAGAAAGAGGGGAGAGTCATCTAGAAAAAGAGAGACAGATACGTCAGATTCTGAGTGTGATTTTGACTTAGATGATTTGACCATGTTTGCCAAAAATTTCAAGAGAATTCTCAAATCCAAGAAAAATGGTAATTTTAAAGATAAAAAGAAGATTGAGAAGAATAAGTTTGAAAAGAAAAATGAAAATGTTTTTAAAGATCCTCCTAAGAAAGAAAGTGAGAGGTGTTTTGAGTGCGACGGTAGGGGTCATAGAGCCTTTGAGTGTGCTACACGTCTGAACAGAGAGAAAGGGAAAGCTGCCCTTAATGCTACCCTTAGCGACGACAGTGAGGTCAATACGGAGGACTCGGGAGATGAGTCACCACATGAGTGTAACTTCACCGCATTCATGGCTAGTCATGGAAGTACTCTTAGTGCACCTCACGATGATGAGGATGCTGCTTCATAGGGACACCTCGACAGTGAGAACGATGTAAGTGAGGAGGAGGATGATGCAATTGAGAGTGAGAGTAATCTTCAACGTGCCTACGCCGAGTTATATAATGAGTCATTTAAAACTAAAAAGCGTAACAAAGCGTTAGTTCTTAGAATCACTGCGTTAGAATAAAAGTTAGAAGAGACGAGAGAGAGAGAGTCCTCCACCTGCACCGCATTGAGAGAGAGAGAGAGAGTCTGCCTGGGGTAATTTAGAGAGTTTATTTAGAGAGAGAGAGAGAGTTGTTTTGAGAAAGAGAGAGGGGACTTGACTAAACAAGTGTCTAGTCTTACAAGTGAGCTCCATTCCTCCGTGGAGACTCGGAAGAAACCTGAAGCCCTTATTGCCCAGCTTACTCATGATCTTGAGAGAGCACGGGAAGTCAAGGTACAAATCGAGGATAGATCTGGGAAAATGGAAAAGATTCTCCTCGGCCCCGCTTTAGGTTTTTGTGATAGGCAAGGAATTGGTTATGATGGTGCCTCCTCGTCCCAAATTGCACCTGGACCAGTCCCTGAATTTACCACTACTCCTTATGGTCATCGCCAAAATCCACGAAGGAGAGTTCGACCAAGAAAAGCAAACCAAGGTTCGTCTAAGACTGTGTTCTTTTGTACATATTGCAAAAGAAAAGGCCACCTGAGGGAGTTCTGCTATAGTTTGGGTTGGACACGATGTACATCTGCTCCACCACGTCATACTGATGAGTTTGCTCGTCTGAGAGAGCGTGTTGAGTTTTTAGCCACCACATCACAGAGTTTGATGGAGTAATTCAGACGGATGTCTTTGCCGTCAGTGAATGCTTCTCACATTCTGGCTAAAACCAACAACAATAAGGGTAAATAAAAGGTTACCACTTCTTGGGTGCCTAAGAAAGATAAGAAATCCCTAGTGGTTCATATTGCTCTCAAAGCACATAATACCTCACAGTGGTATTTTGATAGTGGATGCTCCAGACACATGACAGGTGATGTCTCATTTTTTACCCACCTTGAGGATTATAAGGATGGTAGAGTCACCTTTGGTGATGGGAGCAAGTCTAGAATTGTAGGACAAGGTACTGTAGAGTTACCAGGATTCCCTAAGCTAGAGAATGTTTTGTACGTCAAAGGTTTGAAAGTAAACCTTCTCACCATTAGCCAGTTGTGCGACACTGACTTTGCAGTAAAGTTTGATCGGGACGCGTGCAATGTTTACAATCAAACCGGTAAACTTTTAGTGCAAGGGGTGAGGGCCGAGGATAATTGTTATGGGACTATGCCCACTTCCTCGCTTGTCTGCAACAGCGCCACGATCACTCCTATGGATCTGTGGCACCAACGTCTAGGTCACGTAAACATTAGAGATTTGACTCGTTTATCCAAAAAGAACCTAGTACGTGGCTTACCATCTCTTGGAAAGTCAATTTTCACGGTTTGTGGACCCTGACAGTTGGGAAAGAAAATTCGGAGTCCTCACAGGAAGTTGCATTCCAATACCACCTCCCGAGTACTTGAGCTGATTCACATGGATCTTATGGGTCCTACTCGTACTGAGAGTTTGGGTAGTAAGAGGTATATCCTCGTGATGGTAGACGATTTCTCCAGATATTCTATTATAGGTTTTCTGAGGGATAAATTCGATGCTATTGAGTTTTTAATGACCAAGTGCCGTGTCCTACAAAATCAACACGGAGTCACTATTAATAGGATCCGTAGTGACAACGGCACAGAATTTAAGGAAGCAAAAGTAGATCTCTACTGTGATAGTCTTGGGATCAAACATGAGTTTTCTGCTGTGAAAACTCCTCAGCAAAATGGGATTATTGAGACAAAGAATAGGACGATCCAGGAAATGGCTAGATCTATGCTTCTAGGTCGTAATGTTTCTAAGTGATTTTGGGCAGAGGCAGTGTCTACTGCATGCCACACGGTGAATAGGGTTTACCTATGTCCACACACACTTAAGACGCCCTATGAATTGTGGACTAGCAAGAAATCGAACCTTGCATATTTCTGTATTTTGGGGAGTAAATGATACAT
Organism: Sambucus nigra; assembly: GCA_949130495.1. Classification (NCBI taxonomy): domain Eukaryota; kingdom Viridiplantae; phylum Streptophyta; class Magnoliopsida; order Dipsacales; family Adoxaceae; genus Sambucus; species Sambucus nigra. The sequence continues at coordinate 417,133,231 of OX422207.1, forward strand.
CCTACGGGATAGAGAGAATTAGGAAAGTTTGACTCCCGAAGCGACGAGGGAATATTGTTAGGCTATTCATCAAATAGTAGAGCTTACCGGGTTTTTAACCTAAAGAGCTCTAAGGTTATGGAGTCAATAAACGTCACCATACAAGATGACGAACCTCCGACGATTATTGATCCTAACCTTCAGTGTGAGGATGAGGACTTTTCTGGAAGTGATTTACTTGTACCTCACCCACACTTTGTGGACCCTACTCCTGTGTTATGGGACACACCTTCTTGGGTTCGCAAGAGTCATGACCCTGCCTCCATTTTAGGTGATCCCACTCTTGGGGTCAAGACTCGTGCTCAGCTAGAGAACGTCGTTAGCCACTTTTTCTACACGTCCAAAGTCGAGCCCAAGAATCACAAAGAAGCACTCAAGGATGAACACTGGATATCTTCCATGCAGGATGAGTTGCTTCAGTTTAAAAAGAACAATGTCTGGGAATTAGTCCCCCGTCCTAGTGAGACTAATGTGATAGGTACCAGGTGGATATTCAAGAATAAAATGGATGAAAATGGTACCATAATCAGAAATAAGGCTAATTTGGTCGCTCAAGGCTACACACAGATAGAGGGTGTAGACTTTGGGGAGACATTTACTCCTGTTGCGAGGCTTGAGTCTGTCCGCTTACTACTCGCCATCGCATGTCATCTGCACTTTAAGTTATATCAGATGGATGTCAAGAGTGCCTTCCTAAATGGCATTCTACAGGAGGAGGTTTATGTGGATCAACCAAAAGGGTTTGAAGACCCTAAGCACCCTGAGCACGTTTACTATCTGTGGAAAGCCTTGTATGGTTTGAAGCAAGCACCCCGTGCTTGGTACGAAAGGATTACTTCCTATCTCTTAGCCCGTGGCTTCAAGAGAGGGGGAGTTGATATGACGTTGTTCATCAGGAGAGATGATGGTGCTATTTTGGTTGCCCAGGTCTATGTGGACGACATAGTCTTCGGATCCACATGCTCCCAGCATGCTCACCACTTTGAGGAGGAGATGAAAAGTGAGTTTGAGATGAGCATGGTAGGTGAGCTTACTTTCTTCCTTGGTCTCCAGGTTCGTCAGCTAGAGGATGGGATGTTCATCTCCCAATCTAAGTATGCTAGAGACCTAGTGAAGAAATTTGGTTTAGACTCTGCTAAGCATGCACGTACACCTATGAGTACTTTCGTCAAGCTTAGTAAGGACACTTTAGGCAAGGACGTAAAGCAAACCTTATATCGGAGTATGATAGGTAGTCTTCTCTACTTGACTGTCAGTCGTCCCGACATAGCCTTTAGTGTTAGAGTCTGTGCGTGTTATCAGAAGTCCCCAGAAGAGTCACACTTACTCGCTCTAAAACGTATTATCAAATACGTAAGTGGGACTCTCTCAAACGGTATTTGGTATTCCTTTGATACCAATGACCGTTTGTACGCCTATTCGGATGTCGATTGGGCTGGGGTTGTAGATGGTTATAGGAGCACTTCTGGTGGGTGTTTCTATTTTGGTTCTGCTCTTGTCTTCTGGTTGAGCAAGAAGCAAAACTCCATCTCTTTGTCCACTATGGAGGCTGAGTACATCGTCACCGGGAGTTGTTGCATGCAACTCTTGTGGATGAAGCAGATGCTGGAGGATTATGGGAGTTTACAGGACACCATGATCATTTCCTGTGATAACACGAGCGCGATACACATATCTCGCAATCTAGTCCAGGATTCACGCACAAAGCTCATCAGGATACGCGAGAACTTTATACGTCAGTTAGTTGAGGAGAAAGTCATATCCCTGAGTTTCGTACCCACCGACCATCAGTTAGCCGATATTTTCACAAAACCTTTAGATGCCCTTAGATTTGAGTGTCTTAGGAAGTCTTTGGGGATTCGCACAGTTGACTGAAGGGTTGGTCCGTGTCTAGCATAGGATGTTTTCTTTATATCATCTGATGCCTATTGCTAGATTGTATCATATGTTTGTTTTATTTTGTTTTGTTTTTTTTAAAAATCCAAAAAGATTTTCTTTTTATAAAAATTTTAGAAAAGCTCAAAAAGATTTTATTTTTTAATAAAATTTTGAAAAATCCAAAAATATTTTTTATTTGCACCATTTATGGATGAGCATTTAAGATAGTCGAGTCACAACTTCATTCCATTTATCCATGTGACTGTTTGATAGAGATTTGAGACGCTACATCATTTCATCCATGTGCTTTACATTGTTTAGAGTCTTTGAGATGTGATTAGTGATATCTTTCTACATGTTTGACTCCTATCCGCTTTATTGCACACATGCATGACTATATTTGATTATTACACTTGTCTATCACATATTGGCTTGAGTGTTTCCATCTCAATTCTATCTATACAACGTAAAATATGCAATAAAACTTGACAAGATTAGAATGCATGTAAAAACCGTTTTGGGTGAGACAGTGTGCTTATTTATGAACGGGGAGGGGCTGCGAAAGGTAATTATCCATTCTTTGCGCAAAAGCCACCGTTCAAAAGGACCTAAAAAATGGAGGAATTTTATTATCCGATGTCCAAAGAGGTTAAAAGAGCCCAAAAAATTTAAAGGCAATAAAAAGCAATACATGCCAAATATGGTCCATTAGGTTTCACCATCAATTCTCCAATGTTTGAGAATTTAGATTACCTCTACAAGAAAATATATGAGGGAGTTTGGTTGGAGAATTTAACTAGGTTTGCACTTCCTTGAAAGTCATGAAAAAGCATTAAACCATTTTGGACGTTATTGGTGTAGAAATCACTTTAAGCTTTGATTTGATGATTTGATTGAGTTAATATCTCATATTTCCATTTTTTTACACAAAAGGATGATTTTGAGTTCATTCGTTTGGAGTATCCGATATTCATCGTGCACATATGTCATGTTTGTATGCATTGATTTTCATATCGAATTTGATCACACCCATTCATTCGTTATCATTGCCTTGGTTGTTTTGTGCTCGTTCATGGTGTGTTTCTTTATTTATATATTTTGTGTGAAAAAATTTGAAAAATTTAAAAATAGAAAGTTTATTACCTTGTGACATTCTCCATGTACATCTATTTTTGCCTCTCATATTTGTCTATTTGGGGACATCATAAAAAGGGGGAGAAGAATTATCATGAAATGGGGGAGTGTGTTTTGAGTTTAAGGATCTATTTAGCTCATTTCAAACTCTATATGTCACGTGGTATTTTGATTTGTCTCATGTGTGTAGGTACTTCTTTGATGATCTATGAATTGCACACCCTGATGAGAAAAGCATTGAGATTCCTGAAGATTCGAAGAGCAAACGATGAAGTCTTATTCATTTGTATGGTTCCAGTTTTGGGTTCATGGAAGGGTAGATTTGTATAGGCATTTTGATATTTGATAATTCGGATGTTTGTTTTTATGTATGTACCGGCATAGACATAAGGGGAGATTTGTAAGGACATTTTTTTCCATTATCAATTATATGTCGTACGCCGTTACACCATTGAAGATATTCAAGCTTGCATCATCATCAATGGATCCGAATATCAAAGAAATCAAGGAATCAATTTTCTAGACAGTCGGACCGGTCCGCCTGTTTTAAAAAGGAACCGGTCCGCCACGGACCAATCTGCCTCTTTTGGAAAAAGAATCGGTCCGCCCCTCCGGACCCATCAGCCTCAATCCGGACCGATCTGCTTTTCTCAGAAACCAGTATACCCCGGATCGAATGCGAACCGAAGAGACCTCTTTCAAAAACGAACCGGTCTGACCTCGGACCGATCCGCATCCTTACCGAACCGGTCCGCCTGGGATAAAATCGTGCAGATCGTGTTCAGTTATTTCTGTCCCAGGTTTTCTTTTATAAACCAACTTCGGGGGTTTGTTTGGAGAGACTTTTTCAAGACGATTTTCAGAGTCCTAATACTCTAAGTCTTCATCTTTATGAGTTCAAAAACTCATGTTTAATTCACGCAACCTTGCCATATCTGTGTGAATCACTTTGCAACCCAAGAACACACTTTTGTCTGTTCATACTCTTATGGAAAAGACCGACCTTCTTCTTCAATGCTGCCCTCCTGGAAAGGGAAACTTTCATCCGCCGACTACAGATCCGACGCCTGCGGGTAATTTTGTGTCACTGTATTTTCATTGTAATTCGAGAAATTGTATGTTACAATATTATAATGAAAATAAATGGTTTTTCCCCGTTGGGGGATTTTTCCTCAATTGTGTGTCTTTGATCGTACTAGCATGTTTTATTCAATCACACCTAATTGCATGTTTAGGGTTTAATTGGGTTAAACTGAGTTTAATTATATAATTTCTTAATTTGAACGCACGCGCGAATCTTCATTTTTTATGTTGTGTCGTGTGTGGAACCTCGTCATTCAGCAAGGGTCGACAGTTCAAACGGGTCAGCCGGCGTTTTGACGAGGGGATGTGTATTTTGGTGGAAAAATCACCCGAGGCGGGAGGACCGCCATAATAAATTGAGGATATAAGAAAAGTTGGTTAATTTAATTAAATTAACATCGTGGGACTTGGGAATTTAAAATCATAATGATGTGCCTTTTTAAATGGGAAATCCTTCAGGTAGTTAGTGATTTATATTTATCAAGTTTAATTATCTCGCTTTATTTAAAATAATCTATTGTGATATTTATTGCGTATAATGCTACTGTCTGGATTCAAGGATCCTATTTGAGGGGAGTAGTGAGTATTCTTGCTCGGGGCTTTGGCTCTGACCCATGCGTTGACTAATCTTTTTCAGGATTAGAATTGGAAAAGCTGCATAAGTTTATCGGAGTTATCGTTTGGAGGTGCAGCAGGAGCTGATTACTTTATTTCTTTGTTTTAGTTTAGACTTTCCTTTCAGTCATATTTCATTATGAGACTCAGTTAAGAGAGTTATTGGGCCATTTGGTTCCAAAGTTGTTTATGGGTTTTATTTTAGTTATATAGAGTTGGATCTTTATTCAGTTTCATAATTATTGGAAATTGGATTTATTTGGAGTTCTAGCATGTGATGGATCTTTTATCGCGCAGTTGGTTGTTATCATTTGAGATTGATTCAATTATTTATCATATGGACTGATTTATTTATGTCTCATATCTGCCTCGTGCTGAGAATGGTATTTATTTAGTTCACGCCCAGCATAGTTCGGCGATGGTGGATGGCCACCCCGTCTGTCAAATTTTGCGGGGTGTGACAGATGGTATCAGAGCATGGTCTTAGGTCTCGTAGGTTATAAGTCTGTTTAGCTTCCGTGTTGGCGATCTTTGATTCCCTTTATTGATTCGTACTTCTTAAGGTAGAGGGTCTAGTATACGTGTTAGATGTGTTTCTTGGAGATGTGAATCTTTGTGCTAAGAACGTCGTAGGCATTGAGTTTAGAATTAGTAAGCTTAATGTGAGGATTCTTAAAATGGATTTTAGAGACGATAACTATTTTTTAGATTTTAGTACAGATGTTAGGTATCGTATGTATCGATTTTTTATGTTGAGATATAATTTGAGGACGTTAGCATTTTGATGACTTTCAGATATAGGATCGAGTGGGATATTTGTGAGAGCGTGTGGTACGCCGTTATTTTCATAGTTATGCGTATGCATATTGGCAATATATATTATTTTGATGTTCGTGGGGTAGGTGCGCGTAAGATTGGGTATACGGACGCCCAATTATGGCATTTTACGGGTAGGCATATGTGAGCTTTATTTCCTTTTGCGAGATTTACGCGTTCATGTGTATGCCTCATCTAATTTCGAGGACGAAATTCTTTGCTAGTGGGGAAGTATGTAACACCTCGTGTTTTTATTATTTAATTTAATTAATTAATTGGAATATTAAAGAAAAATCAAATTTTGAATTTAACTATTATTATTAAATAAATATTTTTGTTATGATTTTAGAAGAATAAAACTTCAAGCGGAATCGAAATCGGATTTTAAATGAAGTTTTTGTGAGACTTTTAAGTTTAGCTTTTTATAAATTAATAAAAAAAACATCTGTCACGGATTTAGTCTGTGACAAATAAAAATTAAGTTTTAGCTAAATGGTATTAAACTAAGGAGAATGACAGTGGCCACGTACCTGTTCGATCGATCGATCGACCTAGGAATTCGATCGATCGACTCTGCCCAGATTTGAGGCGGTGGATCGATTTCTATGTATTCTTTTAATGGGATTAGGACTCCTAATTGGTATATAAGCTTCATTAATCATGAGGGGACTTCTTATAATCACTTTTTCTCAAGTTTTTCTCCAGAGAACACCACCAAATAATTTTCCCCTCAACCATAATCATCAACCTCCAACACAATCAAGTTTTTGTCACAAGTTTTGGGACGCTTAATTGGCGTTAATCAAGATTGATTCAAGAACACTTCTTTGCTAATTTTTCAAGAGGAATCCAGATTTCTAATCATATTTTCAACACGATCATCACAGGCATGAATACTCTATTATTTTCCTTTGGTATTATGCATTTTAAGTGTCGCCTAAACACTTAATTACATGTTTTCTTAAAAATAATTAGTAACTTAATTAGAAAAAGTGGACACTAACTATGGGGCTATTTTTATAAACTCTTTTAATCTGAATAATATTCATAACCCTTTGGGTACGTAGGATTCATGAGTGATTTTGGGTTTTATTGGTGTAGGGTATACATAGAAAAACCCTAGTTTTGAAATAAATAAAGTTGGGGACGTATAACTCATGTAATACATGTAGAGATAATGAAATTTGGTTTTTGATGTATATATGATGAAAACTTGGTATATTTAATTCAAAATAATTAAATGAGATTATTTGGGTATTTTCGACGTTGTGATAATTAAATTAAAGATTTAATTGAATTGGACTATCATGCGTAGTTTTATACATGGATTATTTATTCTTGTTGGTGTGACTTGTTGGTATTATTATATTGCCTTTGTGACGATGGGCTGTTGGGTAATTTTTCTCTCCCTATATATTAGGATGCCTTCTAGGTATGGGACTAGTGGGTAGGCCTCTTGTTGATTTACGCCTTCTAGGTATGGGACTAGTGGGTATATCCTCAATTTATTATGTTGTGTCGTGTCTGGAACCTCGTCAATCAACGAGGTCCGACGGTTCAAATGGGTCAGACGGTGTTTTGACGAGGGGATGTGTATTTCGATTAAAAAATCACCCGAGACGGGAGGACCACCATAATAAATTGAGGATATAAGAAAAGTTGGTTAATTTAATTAAATTAACATCGTGGGACTTGGGAATTTACAATCATATTGGTGTGCCTTTTTAAATGGGAATTCCTTCGGGTAGTTAGTGATTTATATTTTTCACATTTAATTATCTCGCTTAATTTAAAATAATCTACTGTGATATTTATTGCGTATAATGCTACTGTCTGGATTCAAGGATCCTATTTGAGGGGAGTAGTGTGTATTCTTGCTCAGGGCTTTGGCTCTGACCTATGCGTTGACTAATCATTTTCAGGATTAGAATTGGAAAAGCTGCATAAGTTTATCGAAGTTATCGTTTGGAGGTGCAGCAGGAGCTGATTACTTTATTTTTTTGCTTTAGTTTAGACTTTCCTTTCAGTCGTATTTCATTATGAGACTCAGTTAAGAGAGTTATTGGGTCATTTGGTTCCAAATTTGTTTATGGGTTTTATTTCAGTTATTCAGAGTTGGATCTTTATTTAGTTTTATAATTATTGGAAATTGGATTTATTTGGAGTTCTAGCATGTGATGGATCTTTTATCACGCAGTTGGTTGTTATCATTTGAGATTGATTCAATCATTTATCCTATGGACTAATTTTTTTATGTCTCATATATATATCATGCTAAGAATGGTATTTATTTAGTTCACGCACGGCATAGTTTGGCGGCGGTGGATGGCCACCCCGTCTGTCGAATTTTGCGGGGTGTGACAGATGGTATCAGAGCATGGTCTTAGGTCTCGTAGGTTATAAGTCTATTTAGCTTCCGCGTTGGTGATCTTTGATTCCCTTTTTTGATTCATACTTCTTAAGGTAGAGGGTCTAGTATACGTGTTAGATGTGTTTCTTGGAGATGTGAAGCTTTGTGCTAAGAACGTCATAGGCATTGAATTTAGAATTAGTAAGCTTAATGTGAGGATTCTTAAAATGGATTTTGGAGACGATAATTATTTTTGGAGATTTTAGTACAGATGTTAGGTATCGTATGTATCGATTTTTGATGTTGAGATATAATTTGAGGACGTTAGCATTTTGATGACTTTCAGATATAGGATCGAGTGGGGTATTTGTGAGAGCGTGTGGTACGCCGTTATTTTCATAGTTATGCGTATGCACATTGGCAATATATATTATTTTGATGTTCGTGGGGTAGGTGCGCATAAGATTGGGTGTATGGGCGCCCAATTATGGCATTCTATGGGTAGGCATATGTGAGCTTTATTTCCTTTTGCGAGATTTACGCGTTCATGTGTATGCTTCATCTAATTTCGAGGACGAAATTCTTTGCTAGTGGGGAAGTATGTAACACCCCGTGTTTTTATTATTTAATGTAATTAATTAATTGGAATATTAAAGAAAATTAAAATTTTGAATTTAACTATTTTTATTAAATAAATATGTTTGTTATCATTTTAGAAGAACAAAACTTCAAGCGGAATCGAAATCGAATTTAAAATGAAGTTTTTATGAGACTTTTAAGTTTAGCTTTTTATAAATTAATTAAAAAAACATTTGTCATGGATTTAGTCCGTGACTAATAAAAATGGATTTTTTGTTAAATGGTATTAAACGAAGGAGAATGACAGTGGCCACGTACCTGTTCGATCCATCGATCGACCAAGGAATTCGATCGATCGACTCTGCCCAGATTTAAGGCGGTGGATCGATTTCTTTGTAGACTTTGAATGGGATTAGGACTCCTAATTAGTATATAAGCTTCATTAATAGTGAGGGACTTCTTATAATCCCTTTTTCTCCAGAGAACACTTCCAAATAATTTTCCTCTCAACAATAATCATCAACCTCCAGCAAAATCAAGTTTTTGTCACAAGTTTTGGGACGCTTAATTGGGGCTTAATCAAGATTGATTCAAGAACACTTCTTTGCTAATTTTTCGAGAGGAATCCATATTTCTAATCATATTTTCAACACGATCTTCACAGGCATGGATACTCTATTATTTTCCTTTAGTATTATGCATTTTTTAAGTGTCGCTGAAACACTTAATTACATGTTTTCTTAAAAATAATTAGTAACTTAATTAGAAAAAGTGGACACTAACTATGGGGCTATTTTTATAATATATTTTAATCTGAATAATATTCATAACCCCTTGGGTACGTAGGATTCATGAGTGATTTTGGATTTTATTGGTGTAGGTTATATATAGAAAAACCCTAGTTTTGAAATAAATAAAGTTGGGGGCGTATAACTCATGTAATACATGTAGAGATAATGAAATTTGGTTTTTGATGTATATATGATGAAAACTTGGTATATTTAATTTAAAATAATTAAATGGGATTATTTGGGTATTTTTGACGTTCTGATAATTAAATTAAAGATTTAATTGAATTGGACTATCATACGTAGTTTTATACGTTGATTATTTATTCTTGTTGGTGTGACTTGTTGGTATTATTATATTGCCTTTGTGACGATGGGTTGTTGGGTAATTTTTCTCTCCCTATATTTTAGGATGCCTTCTAGGTATGGGACTAGTGGGTATGCCTCTTGATGATTTACGCCTTCTAGGTATGGGACTAGTGAGGGTAGATTATCACATTTTTATCATGTCGGGGGTGGGCTGATTTCTTTTTACTTTATCGTCGTTACGCTAGTCTAGGTACGAGACTAGGTTGAGATTTATGTTAGAAAATCTTTCTATACATAGGGTAGGACGTATTGATAACTTGGGAACCCTTAGGTATAGGACTAAGGGGTATTTTGAAGATCTCACGTCGATAAAATGGTGCGGTAATTTGAAATTGTGAATTGAGAAAATTAAGAATTAATACCTAAGATAATAAAATGGGTATTAAAATATATTGGCGACATAATTAGCAAGGGCCGACAATTTAAACGGGCCAACCGGCGTTTTATGTGTGGAGCCTCAATTTATATCCTCAATTTATTATGTTATGTCGTGTCTGGAACCTCGTCAATCAGCGAGGGCCGACGGTTCAAACGGGTCAGCCGGCATTTTGACGAGTGGATGTGTATTTTGGTGAAAAAATCACCCAAGGCGGGAGGACCGCCATAATAAATTGAGGATATAAGAAAAGTTGGTTAATTTAATTAAATTAACATCGTGGGACTTGGGAATTTAAAATCATATTGGTGTGCCTTTTTAAATGGGAATTCCTTCGGGTAGTTAGTGATTTATATTTATCATATTTAATTATCTCGCTTAATTTAAAATAATCTACTGTGATATTTATTGCGTATAATGCTACTGTCTGGATTCAAGGATCCTATTTGAGGGGAGTAGTGTGTATTCTTGCTCGGGGCTTTAGCTCTGACCTATGCGTTGACTAATCATTTTCAGGATTAGAATTGGAAAAGCTGCATAAGTTTATCGAAGTTATCGTTTGGAGGTGCAGCAGGAGCTGATTACTTTATTTCTTTGCTTTAGTTTAGACTTTCCTTTCAGTCGTATTTCATTATGAGACTCAGTTAAGAGAGTTATTGGGCCATTTGGTTCCAAAGGTGTTTATGGTTGTTATCATTTGAGATTGATTCAATCATTTATCTTATGGACTAATTTTTTTATGTCTCATATCTGTATCATGCTAAGAATGGTATTTATTTAGTTCACGGGCGGCATAGTTTGGCGGCGGTGGCTGGCCACCCCATCTGTCGAATTTTGCGGGGTGTGACAATATCATGATGTATACATCACACCTATTTTAGGCCCTAAGAAAAAGAATCTAAAATTATATTTTCTCTTGAAATTAACAATCCAATCAACCCATATTCAAAAAATTAGGTCAAAATATGTGTAGCTAGTTTTAAAAAATTCACAAAAAAGTGCAGGCACATAACCTTGTGGTGTTGATTCTATAAAACAGCTAGACTCTCTTTACATGGGTGTTTTGTTTTCTTGTGTGCGTATGCACCTATCTGTATGTACCCTTTTTCTCCTCTGTTATATCTTGTACAAATATACGTCCTGCTTATATCACTACTCATTCACACACTTGTAGATATTATCCATGTACACTTCACACCACGAGTACCTAGGATCATTTATATCCACCTGTTGCACCACCCCACTTAGAAATTCATGCTTGGGTGTCACTAGCACACACCTCCACCTATCACACTTGTATATATCCATGCTCACTCACACTTATCACACACCACTTGTAGTTGATCCATGCTTAGGTTCACTACCACACACTCACTTGTAGATAGCTACACACCACACACTCTCACATATCCATTTTTAGTATAGATTTATTTTTTATACTTGTACATTATCCCCTGTGATAAGAGGCTTTTAGCGTATCTATCGTTGTCTTCAAAAGCCAATCTCAAAATCCCTTGAATACCTACAAAACTTGTCTAAAACGACTCGTATTGCGGTAAGTACGGGTATCAATCCAACTTCCAAGGTGAAACAATTATTGCGAAAACTTGCGATCCAAATTTTATTATTAAATTTTATTGATTAATTTATTTATTTCAAAAACAACTTCAAGGGAAGATTAACTAATAAATTCTAAAAATTATGAAATGACTAAATAACGAAAAATAATGTGCAATCGAGTGTGAAAATGTGAGAATGTCAAGAGATGGAATTACACTGCATTATCAATTATTTTAATTTCTCAATTTATTAATTTGAAATATTTCGAGATAATATTAAATCGATAATCTAACTCTCATTACAATTGTAAATTAAATAATATCTTTTTCAGAAAACTAAATTAAAAATGTCACGCGATGAAAAATTAAGAATTATACTATTTTCAAGAAAATTACCCGCTAGGATCAATTTAATAAAAACAGTATGAATTCTCTAATTTCAACACAGAATTAATATTTAGATTTAGAAAAAACCTATCTTTTTGTTCGATTCCTAAAATCAAACATTAATTTGTAAAATTAATTTATTATCTCTCGATACATAAATTAATTTGTGACAAGTCCAAATTAATGAACCTAGAAATACAAAATTAATAAAACCAATTAATTAAATTAATATCCTACGCAGTGCATCCCACCCCTTAAACAGAGTGTTTAGCCAAACATTCTCATGTGTGCCTAAATAACAATCAATAATATGTCAAGAATGATATAAATTGAAAAGAGAAGGAAGAAATACGATACGTAATTTTTTCCACAAATATGTCTTGAAATGTGCCTTGACATGCGTCCAACTTCTTCACAATTTTCAGCACTTGATTACAAAAATAAACATAAAAACTCAACCTAAAAATTATTCTAATGGTAAACTATTTTTTTTTTTTTGGAATTTTTTTCTAATCTAAACTGTACATAATATACAGTGTTTCTTTCTCTCTGCAGTCTCTCGTTTGATATGAGAGTCCTTTTTTTCTTTTATAATCCATGAGTCTGAGTTGCTATCGAAGATATTTTTGGGATTTGATGTTCACTAAGCCAAAAAAAATATTTGAGGTTTTCTTCTTCTTTGCACGTGACTTTTGGCTGAGGATATGGAGTTCCTATTTTAAAACGATGACATGTGGGTTTTGGGTCTTGTGGTTCGGAGGATTAATGGGTTGAAGGAAGGTCCGATTGGTGGTGTCGAGATCGGGTAAGGTTGTCCGGACAAGTGGGTATGGTATGGGGATTTGGACGACGGGTCTAGGTTTCGGTTTAGATGCAGTTTCGAGTTGTGGGTCTCGCTGGAGCAGGGGGTGGGCGGCGTTTGGAGGTCGGCAGGGGTAGGCGGGTTGCGAGTTCGCGAGTTCGGCAATGGATTTTCATTTTTCGCCAGAGCTGGTAGGTAGAGTTTGAATCTGCGGGTGGTTTTGGGTCTGCATCCGGATGTGATGGTTCGGGTAAGGTCGGGGTTCTCAACCTGCATGAGGAGGTTAAGGCATCTCGGGTTGCGGGTTTATGGTTTTTTTTGTGGTATGGGTGTTTGGTAATGGAGGTTTTGGGTTATGGAGGTGAGAGAGAAGGTTTGGGGGGTTGAAGAAGATGGAGTGGGGTGGAGTTGTGTGGGGTGTGGTGTATGGGTGTAAGGTGTGGATGAAGAGGTGATTGTGTGTATGTTAGGTGTGCGGTAATTGGGTGTGAGTAAGTGTGTTAGGATTTATTGTGTGTATTAATTTGTACCCAACTAAAATAAAATAAGAAAATAATAAATAATAAAAATAAACCTAATAAATAAAATAAAATAAAAATGTAGTAAACTACTAAAGACTAATCCTTAAAATAAAAGAAATAAAAATAAACATTAAAAATCTAATAAAACAAAAAAAAAACTAAAATCCTAAAAAAATATAAAAAAGACACAAAATAAAAATAAAAATGCATTAAAACTAAGAATATAATCCTAATATAATAAAACTAAAGAAAGATAAAATCTAATAAAACTAGAAAATAGATTCCTAAAAACTAATCCTAATAAAAATAAAATAAAACAAAATAAAGATAAAAATCAAAAAACTAATAAAAATGAAAATCGAAATAAAGAAATAGAAAATAAATCCTAGAAAATTCTAAATAAATCTAAACATAAAACGACTCAAAATAAAATAAAACAAAAATCTAAAAAAATAATAAAAATACAAACTAAACACACGCGAGGCTCAGGTGAAGGCTAGGGCTCGGTTTACGATTAAGTTTAGTACGGGAAAAGGCTCGAGGCATCGGAACTCATCTGGACAAGCTCAATGGGACTTCTCACTTCACGATCTCTTTGATTTCTTCGATGCATGCTTTTGACCGTCGCAAATATACTGAGTTTCGGGCTGTGGGTCTCGCCGGAGCAGGGGGCTGGGTGGCGTTTGGAGGTCGGCAGGGGTAGGTGGGTTGCGAGTTCGCAGGTTCGACAATGGGTTTTTCGTTTTTGGCCGGAGCTGGAAGGTAGAGTCTGAATCCGCAGGTGGTTTCGGGTCTGCATCCGGGTGTGATGGTTCAGGTAAAGTCAAGGTTCTCAACCCGGGTGAGGAGGTTAAGGCATCTCGGGTTGCGGGTTTATGCTTTTTTGTGTGGTATGGGTGTTTGGTAATGGAGGTTTTGGGTTATGGAGGTGAGAGAGAACGTGTGGGGGGTTGAAGAATATGGAGTGGGGTGAAGTTGTGTGTGGTGTGGTGTATGGGAGTAGGGTGTGGGTGACGAGGTGTTTGTGTGTATGTTAGGTGTGGTAATTGGGTGTGAGTGAGTGTGTAGAGATTTGTGAGTGTGTATTAGTTTGTACCCAACTAAAATAAAAATAAGAAAATAATAAATAATAAAAATAAACCTAATAAAAATAAGTAAAATAAAATAAAAACTAAACTAAACTTAAAATAAAAATCTAGTAAACTACTAAAGACTAATCCTAAAAATAAAAAGAAATAAAAATAAACACTAAAAGTCTAATAAAACTAAAAAAACTAAAATCTAAAAAAAAATATAAAAGACACAAAATAAAAATAAAAAATTATTAAAACTAAAAATATAATCCTAATATAATAAAACTAATGAAAGATAAAATCTAATAAAACTAGAAAATAAATTCCTAAAAACTAATCCTAATAAAAATAAAATAAAATAAACAAAAAAAATTATAAGCTAATAAAAATCAAAATCAAAGTAAAGAAATAGAAAATAATTCTTAGAAAATTCTAAATAAATCTAAACATTAAACGACTCAAAATAAAATAAGATAAAAATCTTAAAAAAATAATAAAAATACAAACTAAACACACACGAGGCTCGGGTGAAGGCTAGGGCTCGGTTTAACCTTAAGTTTTGTACGGGAAAAGGCTCGGGGCATCGGAACTCATCTAGGCAAGCTCAATGGGACTTCTAACTTCACGATCTCTTTGATTTCTTTGACTTTTAACCGCTATTCAGTCGCAATTATACTGATTTAGCATTATTTGTACCGCAATTGCGTATTAACCTGAGAAATAAATAAATATGAACACAAGGCCATTTTTATTAAAAACAAGCAACTAAAATGCAGCATTCGGGGAATAAATTATACATTTTTTGGTGCTTATCACCCTGCTTAATATGATGCTCATCATAAAGATACTCTCTCCATAATATACTAATCAAGAATCATGCATTTTTCACACTACATCACCAAAGAGTATGGCTATTGATCAAATTTTGTCCCGTAATTGGAGGGTCATTTCGTGATCATCGTTGGTCCGACAGTTCGCAGTTACCCTAAGAAATATGACTCTCACCTTCCATTGGTCAAGTACCTTCGACGTATATCGAACGATTCCCCCCGCATTGTACCGCTTGATCGAAGTTATAACGGGAGGTATATCGCAGGGAACTCATTGACGTACGTCAAGTATATCGAATTCGCTCTCACACCTACTGTCCCCATGAGGTATATAGTGAAGCAATCCACGTACACTCAGGTATATCAAATGGTTTGTCCACACGTACCGACTGCACCCAAAAGCAAGACATGTATCGTGGAAAGTCATGCCAAAGGCGGGAACAACTTTCGATTAACCCAACAACTGCATACCTGCATACAGGCGTCAAACCTAGGGCACTCATATTTAGTTTACCGGTTTGCACCCGAAACTCTGTTGAAATGACGGGTCGGCATGCCGCCCAAATTTTTGCTCAATTTTTAAAATGGGACCCTGCCCATGAGCCTCGTAACAAGTCCAACCATGTTTTTACATATTTTTCAAACCCGATTTTCTCAGGCTTAGATCCCGTCCGACATTTCTTTTTACATTTACAAAAACCTAATACAAGTGAGAACATAATAATAATCATGCTAAAACCCGTCTCTCGTCTTTTCCTTCTTTCTTTTCCAAAAAGTGTCAAAAACTTTCCTTCTTTTATCAAAAATATCAAAAACATCTTCCTTAAACCCAAAAATATTTTTTCCCCTTTTTTACTCAAAAAACATCTTGTCCTCCTCTTCTCCAAGAAATATCAAAAACCTTTTCCTTCCTTTTCAAAATAACAGTTTTCCCTCTCTTTCAAAAATAAATTTGTATTTTTCTCCTTCTCAGGTCAATCGCATACCCTTAGCCTGGCTCCCTATTGGCTTCGCTCTTCCAGTGAACCGCCCCGAGGCTCTGTCAGTTCCCTCGCTACCTCCGAGTCCAAAATTCATCCATCTTTTATAGAGAACACCGATCAAGCATCGAATTTACAGCCAAATTTGATGACGGTTCTAGTTCAACTCACTGCCAAGATTGACAACCTTCAAATCGAGGTTCATGAGATACAACGAAATCGGGTCCCTATTCCTGAAGAGCCTGAGGTCCTCTTCCCTCGCGCTATAGGTCCGCCCGCACCCGAGCCTATTTGGGTTCCCAAAGAATATCAGCACGCTCCACATGTCCCTCCTGTTAATGGGCCACCGCCAGCCCAGCTCCCTATGTCGATTCTTGCCCAGCCAGGGGCTTACTTACCCGTGATCGTTGATCTGAAGGAGGAAGTATTTAACAAGGTCAAGGACGACCTCAAGATGTTGACCAAGAAGTTTGACCAAGTCAGAATCTCTGGGAACTACATGGACTACACCCATATGTCTCCCTATCCTAAAATAAGGCTTCCAAAAAAGTTCAAGATGCCCAACATCGAGAAATTTGAGGGTAGTGGACCTCTGATTGTTCATCTCCGCAGTTATCACCGAACTATGACTCTCTAAGGTGCCTCCAAGGAATAATGGCCCAAATGTTCCAGCAGACTTTGAAAGACAACGCTCTCCGTTGGTTCTTATCTTTTGAAGAGTCCAGGATCCGCAATTAGGAGGATGTTTCCCGGGAATTCATGTCATAATATAAGTACAACAAAGAGTTAGAGGTTACCCGTTGTGATTTAGATCTACTCAAAGAGAATCCAGGGGAATCAGTCAGTAACTTCATAGCAAGGTGGAGAGAGAAAGCATCCACCATGATCAACCGGCCTTCCGAAGAGGACCAATTCAGTATTGTGAAGAACTTCTTACCCCATGTCCAAGCAATGATAGGAGGACAGTACTACCCTCATTTTCGAGCCCTCCGAGAAGCAGGAGTGGAGATCGAAGAAGGTCTTTCCAAGACAGAAGTTTAACCGAAGAAAGTATCGGGACAGTTCACTCTCAGAATGTATGAAAAGCCTGCCAGTACCGCAGTTTCAACTATCAACAACATCTCTCAGCCTGCCACTTCGTGGGCACCAGAACGCCGCCCTAAACCAGTCCGAAAGGAATACACTGAGCTTCACGCTCCTCTCCAAAGTTTATCAGGACCTTTTAAGCCAAAACCTCATCAAGACATTGGACCCTCATCCATTACCAAACCCACTTCCAAAAATTTTCAAACCAGATACCCATTATGATCTTCACCAAACTGTCGGCCATACCACTGATCAATGTTTTCACCTCCAAAACGTAATCCAAGGTTTGATTGATCGGGGTGTCATCGCCCCACCAGCTAATTCGAAACCAAACACTACCCACAGTCCACTCACAAATCATACAAATGCCATATTTCTAGAAGAAGACTCAGAGTTTGACCCATCTACCTAGATCATACCAAGAAAATCACCAATCATACCCATATACTCTCCTAATCCCCTCCAAACTTGCCCATATTTTCTCCTACACCCTACCAGCTTCGCCGATCAGGCCCGTCACTCCTTTCTAGAGCATTCATCGTTGTCCGTACCCATTCTAGAGATAAAGATATGAAATTGACAGAAGTGTTAAATCAACTTCTAGAGTTTAGGATGAAATCGCCCTCCCAAATGACCATTGACTTCTAGAGATTCAGTGTAATATTCCTAAAAGCTTGAAAATTGTCCCGAGAGTCGGACAATTGGGTGGTACCAACCGATGAAGTCAACTTAGATGATGTGGTCCAGATTATGGAATACTTATTACAACAGACCAGTGAAATTTATAGCATATTCGAGCTACTTGATGCTTTAAAACTACGAGGGCGCCTGGTCCCTTCACTTCTACATCTCCCCGTTGAATGGGAGGATCTATACGAAGAAGTCGTTGAGGTTGTGGAGTGTATTGACTTTTCATGGAAAGAGGATGTCGTTGCCACCGGATGGGTGGAGGAATTCGATCATTCAGATGAAGAGCAAGGTCCAGAAAAGACTATCTCAATAGTCAGCATATATGGGATGATATCGTTTGAAAATCTACTATGAGAAATCAACAAGGTGGTTGAATAACCCGAGATCAATGAGGAATGGGGTTTCTGTCTTTCCCCTCTTCTGTGAACCATATGACCAAGTCAGGGAGGCATTACCAAGTCCCAAACCTTCCACCATCAGCAAACAACAAAGGAAAAGGCATTGAGAATCTTCATATGCCTGAAATGACCCTCGAGGAGAGCAAGATCCTCGATTAGTTGAAGAATACCCAAGCTAACATCACTCTGTGTGGACTCTTTATGTCTTCCTAGCTGCACAGAAATGCCTTAATCAAGCTACACACAGGACCCACAGTTCCTTCCTCGGCCACACCAAAAGAAGTACTGAATTTGGTCGGATCCCTAACCTCTACTAGAATGCTCTCTTTCTCTAAAGAAGCAATCCCTAAGATTGGGCCAAACCACAATTGTGCTCTCAATATCTCTGTCGAAGTTAGGGGAAAGATTGTCCCCCTCTCTTGTCGATAATGGATCATCCTGAATGTCTACCCATTAAGGACCCTCAATTGCTTGGGACTGAAAGTGAACGACCTTTCTCCAACCTCTGTCGTTGTATGTGCCTACGATAATACTCATCGAGAAGTGATTGGATCCATAAAGCTTGTAATAGGGGTTGGACCTATAAATCCAGTTGGTTGATTCCAAGTCACTGATTTTTCATCTTGTTCCAATTTATTACTCGGACGACCATGGCTCCACGGTATCAAGGGTGTGTCTTCCTCCATTCATCAGAAACTGAAGTGCTTCGCCAATGGTCAAGTCCTCACCATCTTGGACGATGACGGAAATGCCGAGAATGCAAGCACCAGTAATCCAGTACTTGAGATACAGCACGGGGCGAATGATATGCTTCTGTCAGGCTTCCAAGTTGAACCACTTCTACTCCCAGCAAGGGACGATTTCAAAGATAGGGTTTGTCCAGAGTATAACCCTCATGGAAACATCAATGTGATCCAGATGTGTAAGAGCATGCACTTCATGTCTGGACTGGGGTTGGGACGACGACAGCAGGGGATACTTGAACCCATTATATTGAAGAAAGTTTTTTCTCCTTGCAGGTTTGGATATCAACCATCAGCAGAAGAACTCCGAATAATCCGCCAACCTCGATTGAAGAGAAGGCTAGAAAGTGCCAGGACTATCCCAGAAAATTCCGTGAACGAAAGATTCATCAGAGTAGGTGAAGATTTTCCCTTTTACAGATTTTCTAAACCGTGGTATGATCATATGGATAAGAAGATGAAACCAGGAATGGAGATCTTTTTCCAAGACAGTTATTCATGGGCCGAAAGTTCCCAGCATCATGTATAACCACTCATCGAAGAGACCATAGCCGATATCGGAGATTTTGAGGGAAGTGACTCTGAGGATTCTTTCAACTTGCAGACACTTGGGCTAGCACTTTGCATGATCCACTCAGGAGCTGCATCACCAGATCAATCTCGTCTGATCCAAGCTGCTAATACACCTCTCCTCAACTAGCATGCTGCACATGTTCCACCTCCTGCTATTAAACATAACCCTGACATTTATCCCCTTTCCCCTTCTCTTATTCCTCCTTACTCTGATGTAATCGATACTTCCTTTGATGAGGTTCTCAATGATGTTTTTCCTACCAATGAAATAAACGAAGATTTTGAGTATCTTGTTGTGCCTTACATTAAATGTCTTGATTCTAATCAAACTTTTGAGGATGATGATTTTGCAAATGAACAATTCTTAATTGATCTTAATAAGGTTAGTAATAAACAATATAACCGCATTCAAGTTAATGAAGATGAAACTATTGTTATTAATCTCGATTCTAGTAGCCAACTGCGTGAGGTTAAGATAGGGGCCAATCTTGACGAGCATGAGCGTGCGCAACTCGAGGAACTATTGAAGGAATTTGTAGATGTCTTCGCATGGTCTTACGACTATATGCCCGACATTGATCCCGAGATAGCTCAACACGAGATTCCTACTCTCCCAGAATGCAACCCGATCAAACAGAAGCTACGAAAGCTCACTGAATGGTCGCTCAAGGTTAAGGAAAAAGTGGTCAAACCGTTGAACGTGGGTTTCATTCGTGTGATATAATATCCCACATGGCTAGATAATATTGTACTCGTGCTGAAATCAGGAAGGAAAGTTCACATGTTCGTTGACTATCGAGACTTGAACAAAGCTTCTCCAAAGGATGATTATCCGCTACCCAATATCGACATGATTGTGGAGAACACATCTAATCATGCTCTTAAGTCATTCGTTGATGGGTTTGTCGAATATAATCAGATCAAGATGCACTTGGATCATCAAGAGAAAATCACATTCATCACCCATTGTGGACCCTTCTGCTACACTGTTATGCCATTTGGTCTCAAAAATGCTGAGGCTACCTACAATAGGGCTTCCACAAACATCTTGCATAAACTGATACACAAAGAAGTTTAGGTCTATGTGGTTGATACGATTATCAAGTCTAAGACTAGAGAGGGTCATGTTCCCGCTCTTCGAAAGTTCTTCGAGCAACTATGATAATATCAAATGCGACTTAACCCACATAAATGTGTCATCGGCATTACCAAAGGAAAGCTCTTGGGATTCTTGGTTAGTGAGAAAGGGATAGAAGCAGATGCTGCCAAGCTGAAAGCCATACTCGAGATGCCACCACCCCGAACGGAGAAGGATGTTCGAGGATTCCATGGAAAGTTACAATACATCAGCTGGTTCATCATCTAGTTGACTTCCAACTATGAACCCATCTTCAAACTCCTCCGAAAAGATTCCACCAAGGTCTGGAATGAAGCTTTCCAAGAAGACTTTGACCAAATCAAACGATACCTAACCCAACCTTCGATGCTTATGCCACCGCAGCTTGGTCTTCCTCTACTCCTCTACCTAACAGTAATAGATACAGCAGCTGGGGCTTCGCTAGCCCAATACCTTGAAGAAACCCGCAAAGAGAGATCCATCTACTATGTTAGTCGCAAGTTGGACGGATACGAAGTTAACTACACTACCTTGGAAAAAGCATGTGTCTCCCTTATTGGGTCACCCAAATATTACGACACTACATGATCGCCTTTCCCATCAAACTTGTATCCCGAATGGATCCTATCAAGCACCTACTCGAAAAACCTGCCCTGTCCAGCCGAATGGCTCGATGGTTGATGCTTTTATCTAAGTTCGATATCGTGTATGTTACAAAGAAAGCCATGAAAGGAAGATCCATCTCTGACTACCTCGCCGACTACCCTATAGAAGAAGCCGATGTTTGGATTTCTGAGTTTCCATATGAGAATATCCTCTGTACATCCCAAGAAGACCTTCGATGGAAAATGTTCTTTGACGGATCCGCCAATATGAAAGGATATGGAATTGGGATCCTCCTAATTGCCCCTGATGACTCCCACACTCCTATTGCCATCAAACTAGGTTTTCCCTGCACTAACAACATGACTGAATACGAGGCGTGCACGGTAGGCCTCAAGGCTGCTCTCAAGAAAGGAATTCGACGCTTAGATATCTATGGGGATTCATCCCTCATCATCGGTCAAGTACTCATAATATGGAAAGTCAAGGATGAGAGACTCTTACCCTTCCATGCCCACCTAGAAAAGTTGGCCTTCCAATTCCAAGATGTCACCTTCCACTACCTGCCCCGAGCAAAGAACAACCTAGACGATGCCCTTGTTACTTTAGCCTCCATGGCTGACATGCCCTAAACAATAACAATGGCCCCTTTCCTAGTCCAAAAGTAAGATAAACCAAACCACTGCTACCACATTGAGCTCATCACAGAAGAAGATCCTTATATAGCCAACTACTAGTACTCTGATATTTAGCGCCTCCTTAAACATGGTAGATATCCCCAAGGTTCTGATAAGAAAGATAGAGCAACCCTCAGTAGATTGGCTGCCCAGTACATTGTCTGTGATAAAGCACTATTCAAGAAAAACTTTGATAGAACCCAGTTGCACTGCATCGCAGGGGCTGACATTGAAGAGATGATGCAGAAAATCCAAAGTGGGGAGTCCGAACCTCATATGAATGGCCATATGATCGCCAAGAAAATCATTCGACAGGGTTACTACTGGACTACCATGGTTCACGATTGCACCGCCTACATTCAGAGATGTCTCAAATGCCAGCAATTTTCCAACCTACAACACCCTCCTTCGCGATAATTATACAACATGACTTCTCCCTGGTCGTTCTCCACATAGGGTATTGATACCATATGGAAGGTTACACCCAAAGCCTCCAACGGGCATGAGTTCATCCTAGTTACCATTGACTACTTCACTTAATGGGTCGAAGTCGAGTCATATGCAATTTTGAATGCCAATAAGGGGGACAAGTGCATCAAGAAAAACATCATCTAACGATATGGAGTCCTACATGATTTGGTATCAGATAATGGGTTACATTTTGAGGCAGAAGTCACAGAAGTGGCCGACAAGTATGGGATCCAGAGATACAAATCTTCTCCCTACCGACCTCAAACCAATGGGGCAGTTGAAGTTACCAATAAGAACCTCAAATCCATCATCTGTAAGATGACTGAGAGTTGCCGAGATTGGGTCGAACGGTTCCCTTATGCTCTCTAAGGATACCACACTTCAGTTCGAACGTCTATTGGGGATACCTCTTACTCTCTAATTTACGGCATGGAAGAAGTCCTACGCATGGAGCTAGAAATCTCTTCATTACGCATCATGCTTGAAAGCAAAGTCAACGAGGAAGACTGGTATCAGAGCCATCTTGACGAGTTGTCATTCTTGGACGGAAGGAGACTAAAGGATCTATATCATATACAAGGGTACCATTGTCGGATAGCGCGATCATTTAAGAAGAGATTCAAGGACCATGGTGTTCGAGAAGGGGACTTAGCCCTTAAAGAAATTGTAGAGCCCATCTGGGACCCCAGAGGAAAATTCAAGCCTAATTGGAGTGGCCCCTACATCGTGAAGAAGATCGTGTCAGGCGGAGCCACTATGCTCACTAACCTTAATGGAGAAGAGATCCCCCGTCCAGTCAACCTAAACCATCTCAAGAAATTTTACCCCTAGTCTGAAATCTCGGCACGCTATGACTCTTCTCATCTCCCTTATATTCTCAAAAAGAAATCTTCATTTCCCTCTACTCAGAACTACGTGGGGACTGATCCTCTAAAAATATTTTTACTTTCAAAAATGAACTTCAAAAAATTTTCAAAAACCACAGAGATGCGTAGGCAGCTCTTCCACTTTACCTGAGCATGGCCCCCTTCTTTTTCACAAAATGCTATTATTTTCTTATCCCCGAGAACGATAATCCATTTTATCATATACATGGGCAAAGGGATTATGTATGTCTTAGCGATTGGTATAGATAATTCAAATACAAAAACTCATCAAGAGGCACAGCTAGATGATAAAAAAAACTTTTTATTCCATTATTCAAAAATTTCAGTACAATTACATCAATAGGGAGTCAAACTTCATGTGCCTAAGTAGAGTGCCGCAAACGCTCTATAAAACGATAAGCCCGGTCTAGCCTGGGGAAAACCAAAACACCTCCCTTCATAGTGTCAGATATAGCGAACCACCTTTGTCCAGTCTCCACAGTCAGCATCTTGGCAACTACTCTCCTCCATAACCACTTCATGTAGTCCACTGAAATATGCTAAACTCTACCAACAGACTGGGATGGACAGATCGACAGTCGACGATTCTCCCACAAGGAGCCAAGCCGCATGCGCATGCGCATACACTCTGTCAAATCCTCCACATGAAAGAAGTCTAGTGTTCGAGGTGGCACAATCTATTCCCGGCCAAATTGGCGTAGAAGCCGCTAAGGAAAGTAGAAAGAGGTCTGCTTGAGGCCAACCAACCGAACATAACGGTATTCCCCCAGTTCCAGAATGGGCAGCAGCTCCCCCACCAAGGCACTGACCAATGCAAGCCTCGAGCCCCGTGCTCCACAAACCAATTTTTCTAACTCTCAATGTCCAGGCCAACACTGATAAAGTAGCGTGAAAAGAAGTGTGGCACCACCGGTAAAGGGTACTCAGGTGGGATCGCCATACGGAATCTCTCCGATAGACATATGAACAGCATTACGGGGCTACCCCTCAGGAAGTCAGAACGACCTTCCCGTCAGGCATCCAGACCATTCAGAGCCAGTGTCACCGCCGCAGGATTGTAACGGTACGACATCCAAGAAGCAATGGTTGCAAGTTATGGGTCCACCAGCAGTTCCCTGTCACCAATAGCAATTTTGAAACCAAACCCAGAATGACGGCTCCAGCATAGCCAGCATCACCAATATCGTGCAAATGCACAGAATGCAGCACAGTAGGAAGAAAGATCATTACTCCCGTAACCAGTGACCTAGCCACCGAAAGCAAGATATGGAAAAGTCTCGCTAACAGTTCCCGAGGGGACTAGGAAAACTTAGGCATAGCCGCTGCAACACTGGGAATTATACCCAACATGGCAAAGAACTCTTCATAGGTCGGACATACCTCGTCCAACCCAAAGCGAAAGACATGATCTTCGGGGTACCAGAACTCCACCGCTGCCATCAGCATGTTCCACTATATCGGTCGATTACGCCATAAAGAGACTCGACGCATGTTGAAAGTGGCGTAATCCACATTGTAGGAGCACATCGTTTCGAGGTAGTTGGAAAACTCAACACTACCAGGGAGATCCATTTCGCAAGGAAAGCAAAGAATAATGAAAAAGGAAAAGAATGTGGAGTTGTGAAGAAAATGTTCCACTCACACCCCTATTTATACTTGAAACCCCTCAAACAAAGACAAGCCTCCAGAAATCGGATAAAAACTGACCCCACCAAGTATCAAGCAATTTAAGAAAGTGCAATCAAAGTCTTGGATTGATTAGACTGGACTAACATGCCGATTAGCAGGACAGGGGTCATGTCGATCGGCAACCCCATATTTTTGGAAATTCTCCTTTTTTTCCTTTTTTGTTAAAACCAAAAAACTCGATAAAAAAATAATTTATATTACTTGTCTCAGCAACAAAGTAAAAAGAGCATGTGCATTAAGTAATTAAAAACAAAAAAATCAACAAAAAACTTCATTTTATTTGTGTTACATCGGTTTTGCAGGAAATAAAGAAAATACAACGGGACTCAGCTCGAACCCACCTACATTTTTCTTTCCCTCTCTCGCCCACTTACAATTTCCATCTCTCTTCACCTACAATCTCTCTCTCTCTCTCTCTAAGAGCATCCTTCCCTATTGCGCACTCTCTTCCCCCAGAGACAAGAGAACGTACCACCACTCCCTAGCCAGACCCTTCCTCAGACAAGGCAGGCGGCACCAAACAAGAAGGAACCGGAATCTCATCCCAAATGTGGGTGTTCGCCGAAGATATCCGATCCCGAACATCCTTCAACCAAGTGGTGAAGACCCGGATCTTCTAAAAAGAAAAACTGTAAAGAGCAAATCAGTCAAAGGAAAAAGAAGAAATTAGAAAATTAAAAAGTCAAAGAAATGAAAAGTATATCGATGGCTCAAGGACCTCCTCAGTCAAACTCAGCTCCTCCAAAATCAGCGCATTAGAACGATGCACCAAACACACCGACCTTACATCATCCCGCCGGATGTTATAAGAAGGAGGGTCCAGTCGCACAAAAGATGCCCCCGAGGTCATCGCCATCGTCGATGCCGATGCACCACCTGCGATGTGGGAGGACCCCATCGGTCGACTCGAACCCGCCTGGGGGAGAGGCATCACGTCATATATGCTGGGCAGCATCAACCATCTCGAAACAAAGTCCATATAATCATACACTGCCACTGTGTCAGTAGAGGACGAGTAAGGCTCGCCCATCATCGTCTCTACTCACGTATCATCCTCCATCTCCCGCACTCGCCTCATATACACCGGGGGCCTCGCCGGTGGCAGCGCAACCTCATCCTCCATAACCTGTCAAACTACTCTCTCCCAGAGATACCAGGAGTAGCCAAACTCATGCGCCAGCAAACGCCGCATCTGCGCGTTCCCCCCAGTCAACCTTGTGTGCTGGATGGTTGTCCCCCACGAATAGAAGGTCAACTGCAAATATCCCCAGTGGATAAAGATCAATATCAAAAAAGATCATAAAGGAAAAATGATCTCAAAAGAGAAACAAGGATTTACCCGCTCACTCGTCAAGTCGTTCAAGACCTGACGCGCCGTCTCTAGAAAGAGAGACTTCTTCAACTGCTAGTTGGACCTCCGCCACCGATACATTCGACAGAAGTCCCCAACAGACTCATCCTTTAAAGCTATCAATCGGGTTTTAAACCCAATCACCTCATAGAACCACGTCTGCAAAGGACAAAAGGTCAGCAATCAAGAAATCAAGAATAAAATGCATAAAGGAAAAAATGTGAATGCATAATGGAAAATGCGCAAAATAAAGAATACCTCAAGAAGATACGTGGCTCCAGTAAAAAAAAATTGGCAGCACTAGCTGAACGCATCAAGAGAAGAATAAAGGGTCACCAAGGTCAGGTTTCCCCAGTCATAAAGAGGGAAGGAAAAAACCATAAGCGGACGATGTCTCCACTCATCGCCACCAAGAAACCTCCCAACAACAGCAGAATAAACAAACGGGCCATCTTCCGCACTTGCAGCCCGTCCCCCTCATCAATCCTCCTACTCAGCAATAACTCTCTCAGAAAAGACAAACGAAGAGAGTTCCCACGGACTACCCTCTCCACATCACCTAATGCCGTCGTCACCGCCTCTAGCATCACCCTCAAAGTCCTATTCACCTCAATCTGCACCCCGTCGTAATCCAGCCCCAGCAGTTGTTGCACATCTATTGGAGTCACCGTCATCTCTCCAAATCCAAAGTGAAAGGTGTGGGTGGTGTCCCACCACTTCTCCCCCAGAGCACAAAGAAAACCCGTAGAACGAGGCGTCTCATCCAGTGCAAATGCCAGTCTCCCAAAACCGACTGATGAGACCACCCAACGCACCACCAACGGAAGGTGCTCACAAACGTCCGTAAGCCCCCTCGTCCCTCAAGCGCAGAGTCAACATAGAGACATCAGAATGTCAAAAAGCAAAAAGGAAAAACTCTTGTCAAAATTTAGGAAAAAAGGAATATCACCAAGAAAAAATAAAAGAATACCAAAGTTCATCAATACTTACATAACCACCAGGGTTCACCACCCTAGAAGAACGATGACGCGACGGCTCACGCAAGAGGATCCGCTCATCTGCCACAGGCTCGAATGAGTCGTAGGAATTTTCGCCGCCCATTACAAGGGGCACCCTAGCCCTCCATTCCAAGTTTGCCCAATCGTTAATATTGAGCCACGCCATGTGTGCTGCGCTACTTGAGAAATGAGTCATCTCTTAATTTTGGAATTCTAAAACGCTTCGCAGGAGGTAATTGCAGAAGAGGGAAAGTCAGAAAACTGTGAAAAATGAGGAGAGCCCGCCCTTTTTTTATAGGAGGTTAAGGGGCATGCCGATCGGCATCTCCCTTCCACCCACCGATAGGCACTGTCCCTCCACCTTCTTAAGGTACCCCAAATTACCGTGCCACTATCGTTTGGCACCCTTCAAACCATGTCACCCTCTCTGAAATTTTGTACAAAAATTCTCAAAAAATCCCGAAAATTCCCTAGAAAATTCTTCAAAATACCAAATGACATTTAGAACCTTTTTCACCACGAAAAACATTTTTACCAAACTCATCTCCCCAGTAAAACCACAATATACATATCCCTAGAGGAGTCCCTAAATTTCCCCAAGAAAACTTAAGCCTTCAGAATTGGCTTCAGCCCTCAGAATTGGTTGCTTCTATCTTAAGCCCGCAAAATTGGCTTCGACCCTCAGAATTGGTCATCTTTATCTTGAGCCATCAGAATTGGCTTCAACCCTTAGAATTGGTTGCCTCTTTCTTAATCCCGCGAAATTGGCTTCGACCCTCAGAATTGATCATCTCTATCTTAAGCCCGCAGAGTTGACTTTGACCCTCAAAATTGATCATCTCTATCTTAATCCCTCAGAATTAGCTTCAACCCGCAGAATTGGTCATCCCTACTTAAGCCCTCAGAATTGGCTTCGACCCCCAGAATTGATCATCTCTACTTAAGCCCTTAGAATCAGCTTTGACCCGCTGAATTGGTCACTACAACTTAGCTCCTCATAATTGACCTCAGCTCGCAGAACTGGTCGTTCCCTACCTTTGACCTCAGTCGTCGTCTCCTTTAGGTCCTCAGAATCGATCATCCCCATCATCACCTTAGGTTCTCAGAATCAACCTCGACACTCTAAACCAGTCATCCTGGTCCCTTAGGTCCACATAATCGATATCTTTCAAAACATCATGTGGTTTATATTCGACGGCTTTCACTTGTCCCAAGCTCCCCCGTCGAGGGGCTCTATAGACATCACATTCTAGGACCACCTAAGTCTCTCCTTAGGTCCCTAGCAACTCCCCATTTCACTACAAAACCTAGTTCATACTCCGAATACTGATCTAGAGGCCATCGGGAGCTCTCGAACCCCGTCTGACTCCGGTCAACTCTATCGTCAGAGCGAAAGATCTTTGAATCTTCGAAGGGATCTAAATTCCTTTTCCAACGGTTCACCCTGTGCATGAATTGGCATAAGGGTTCGGACGAACAAATCATTTTACTACCGAAAATCAATCTAGAGGCCACTAGGCGCTCCCGAGCCCCGATTTGACCTCAATCAACATCATCGTCAGCTGAAACCCTTTTCCAATGGTCCACCCCATGTGCGAAACAACATAACCATTCAGACGAACGATCCATTTTCCCCCGAAACTGATCTAGAGGCCACCAAGTGCTCACGGGCACCGTTTGACCAAGTTCAACTCTTCAGCTCGAATAAGACTGAATGAATCTTCGAATGGAGCTGAATACCCTTTCCAACTGTCCACCCCATGCGTGATTCTGACTTACGGTACAGACGAATGATCTGTTTTACTTTGAGAGGTCAACAGGCGATTTCGGGCCCCGGTTGACCAAGGTCAACTTTTCGAACCGAGCAAAAATCTTTGAAATGTTGAAGTACATCTCCTAAACTTTACAACGGTCTTACTCATGCACGATTCTGACTTACCATGCAGACGAACGATCTGTTTTCATCTCGCGATCTCCCGTCCAAAAGACTGACGTGCGCTTTCGAACCACATTTTACCCAAAGTCAACTCTCGGACATGGGAGCGATCTAAAGGACTCTTAAACGTCTCTGAATTACCTTTTTAAAGGTATGCCTCGTGCACGATTTGGATCAACGAATAGCGTTCTACGATCGTTTTCCGAAAAAATCTGTACGAAACTACCAATTGGCAGGCCCATTCCCCTACCTATCGACAGTGTGTCAAGGGTCACCTGCCGATGGGCAGGGCTAGGGCCATGCCGAGCTGCATTCCCTCACTTTATAAATTGAGGGCATGAACTCACTCCCAAATCACACCTCAAATCCATCAGCATCAGTGATCTCAGCAACATTCTCTCGAAATCAGCGAAGTTCCTCCATGTGAAATTTCACTCAAGCTTACATTCCCATCCTTTTCATACCCAATTTGGAAAAATCACATTCTCTCTCATCCAATCTCCATCTCACATTCAAGGGAGTTCATCCAAGATCAAAGATCAAGCTTCAAAGAAAGTCCAAATCCTTCATCCTCTCTTTAAATTTCTTGTTTTACATAAATTACATTAAATTCATAATCTAGTTCTTACTTTAGTTCATACTCATTAATATCTACATTTTTATTAGTATATTGTACTTACATTATTTTCTAGAAAAAAAAACAAAACAAACAGAAAGAGGGTTACACCCATAAATTCCGAACGGGATTATCCATCACATTTTTCAATAATAAAACACATTTTTCTACACACACACCTATAATAAAATCCCGTTCGAATTTATGGGATAAACCCCACCTTACGCCGCATGCGAACTACGTGAACTTTGATGCCTTGATATACTACGTAGGCGTTTCGAATTAAAACCCGAAATCTCAAGTCCAATTTTTCAATTTTCCAACTTCCTAATTTTTAACTTTTTCTAAATTTTCTAATCTTTCTAATCTTCTAATTTTTCTAAATCCCCCATTTCCGCATTTATCATATCCTTGCATTAGTGTACATATTATGTTTGTAATTCTTATTAGCGTTTCATGCAACACATATTATCGTTTCATCATAACGATCAATATCGCGATAAACGCATAAATCATATTTTTTATATATTATTTTTGAAACATTCCTATGGATGACCTCACTCTATCTTTTCCATGGCATGAGTTGAACGATTTTGATCTCCATTATATATACACGCACACACATTTCACAGAGAAATAAAGAAAAACAATAACACAAGCCCATGAGAAACTGAAAGGGCGGGATGGGTGCCTGACACCTCCCCATTCCGTAACTTAGCCCCCGAACATTCGAACTATTGGTTTTGTATGCATCGGTTTGTCTTCGATGCTGCTCTCTCAAGGCGGCGACATGTTCTTTTGCCTGTTTTGTGCAAAATAGGCTGGCAACTCCATCTCTTTACATAAATCCCACACCGACGACGGCCGAAGCGTTCCTAAGTAGGGCGTGAGACCTTTCAATCCTCCTTCCTTGAAGAGTGCGACTGTGTGATAATTGATTTAAATTCGCAAGTTTTTAATCAACCTTTATATAATTCACCCCTTAAACATGCATCTAAGGTGCGTGTGTCAACCTATAAATAAATAAAGCATGTGACACAAAAATATGCTGAGACACAGATTTCAGGAAAAAAAAACCTTTCGGGTAAAACCTTTATTTCACTATGAATATATAAATCGCAACTTACAATTACATAGAGAAATCTGCAATGGATCGACGCGCAGCCAACCCACAAAGACACGTAGTCTTAAACTCAGCAAGAGAATACACGCAGCATCCTCCAAGGACTCGCAGCCCAAACAACAAAGGAAGAACCGCAACTCTCCTCAATGACACGCAGCCATAATACTTTGTAGAGACTCCCTTAGCAATGACACGCAGCGCTCGGTTGCAAAGATCTCCTCACAAAGGTTGAACAACAGCAAAGCTTGTGTTTTAGGGTTCCAAAAGATTCACAAAAGTAATTGGAATTTTTGTGTGAATCAAAATGATGTTTGGCACATCAAAAGTGAAGTCTTGTTGTGTTTTTAACTCTTAGAAACGTTTTCTCAAAGACTTGAAAAATACACCACCGAAATAGGTATATTTATAGGAAATATAAGATGGTGGATAAAAAACTCACGGATCTGTTCGAATTTATCCCAGGCGGACCGGTCCGGCTTGGAGGCGGATCGGCCCGACCTCGGATCGGTTCGTTTTTCAAAAGGGCCTCTTCGGTTTGGCTGCGATCCGGGGTGTTCTGGAGCAAAGCGGATCGATCCGGTAGGGAGGCGGACCGGTCCGGAGGCTGATCGGTTCGTTTTTAATATGGGCGGACCGGTCCGATTTTCCAGAAAAATAAAAATATTTTAAAAGCCTCTTTTTGCTTGAAAAAACTTACTTCTAATTTTTTATAAAAATATTTTATAAAAATTTCCCAATACTAAATATGAAGCATAAGGAACTTAAAAACAAAACTTTACCAAGTTCATTCTCGCAGAGGTTATGATGTTGAAGACACTTTGATATTCGGATCCGTTGATGTAGATGCGATCTTGAGTTTCTGCAACGGTGTAACGGCGTACGACATACATATTGACAATGAACAAAAATGTCCTTACAAATCTCCCCTATGTCTATGCCGGTACATACATAAAAAATATCTGAATTATCAACTTATGACCTATACAAATCTACCCTCCCATGAACCCTAAAGATGAAAATATACAAATGTTTAAATCTTCATCGTTTGTTCTTCAATCTTCAACAATCATCAAATCTCAAAGATTTTCTCATCAGGGTGTGCAACATATTGATCTTCAATCTTCATACCTACACACATGAGACAAAGCAAATACCACGTGACATATCGAGTTTGAAATGAGATAAACATATATACCAATTTATGATAAAAACATATTCTGAATCTCAAAAACTCCCCCAAAATTCAAACTCCCCCATAATATGATAATTCTTTCTCCCCCTTTTTATGATGTCCCCAAATAGACAAATGAGAAGAATGAATCAAATAAGCAAAATCAGGGTGTCACGGTACACAAAACAGGGCATCAAACAATATGGTAAACGTGCTCTTGCAAGGAGATGCTCAAAAACAAATGCACAAACTATTTTTGATTTTACAAAGATAAGATACATTTGAAAAAAAATGCTACAAAAATCACACCATGGATTTAGACTCAACCAACCAAGTCATGGAAATGGAATGAATGGGTGTGAGCTCATTCGATAGGTAAATCAACTCAATCAATCATATGTACACGATGCATATGTGTACCCCTAACGAATGAACATTAAAATTATCCTTAGGTGAAAAGATTGTTGAATTTAGATGACATCGTCTTATGCAAATCAACAAATCAAAGTCAAAGTGATTTTCACACCAATAACGTCCAAAACTATGTAGTACATTTTCAAGCATTTCAAGGACGTACAAACCCGTTTTAAATTCTCCAACCAAACTCCCTCATGCATATTTTCTTTTAGAGGTGATCTAAATTTTCAAACTTAAGAGAACTGGTGCAAAAACCTAAATGGCCCATAATTTGGCATGTATTTCTTTTTATTACCATTCAATTTTTTCGGGGCTCTTTTAACCTCTTTGGACCTCGAATAATAAAATTCCTCCATTTTTTTAGGTCCAATTTAACGGTGGCTTAGTATTCGCAAAGGCAAAATGAACCTTTCGCAGCCCTTCCCCGTTTTTCAAACAAAGCACACAAACTCACAAAACGGTTCTTATATGCACAATTTCCTTAGCAAAAATTTATCACGCTTGGTTCGTTTTAAGGACGGGATTGAAGTGAAAACACTCAACCAACATGTGAATCAAGCACAATAATCAAACAAATCCGTGCATGTGTGCAATAAAGGAGACATGAGTCAAACATGTAGGAAGTAACACTTAATTACATCTTAATGACTCCAAACATTATAAAGCATGTGGATGAATTGACCTATTATCTCAAAACACTATCAAATAGTCACATGAAAATAACGGAATGATGTTGTGACTCGATCATCCTAAGTGTCCATCAATAAATGGTGCTAACAAAATACAAAAATCTTTTTGGATTTTCTCAAAATTTTATCAAAATAAAATCTTTTTGTATTTTTCAAAAAATTTCAAAAAAATAAAACATACATAAATGATACATGCTAGCAATAGGCAAACAATGTCATCATGAAAATCACCCTATGCTAGTAAACAATTCAAACCTCAATCATTAGGTGCGGAGGGGTTTTCCAAAGGTGGTGACAGCTTATGAAAAAACTCCATCAATTCTTGTGAAGTTTTGACTAAAAACTTAACTTGCTCTCCTAAATGTGCAAACTCTATCATGTAGTCTATGGGAGCATGTAAAGTATCATGTGTGGGTGCATGTGTGCCAGAAACACGTGTAGAGGCAAAACGTGACACATAACCCAACTTAAAGCAAAATTCCCTCAGGTGTCCTCTCCTCTTGTAATGGGAACAAACATAAATAGGCCTAGGAACACCTCTCTCAAAAACTATAGGACACACTTTCCTAATAGGAATGGGACGCCTAGGTGAGTTAGGGTGAGACTCACGTGAATCAAACACTAAAGTGGGAACCGGCTCGGGTGCTAATTGGGAAGTAGAAGCACCGTCATGACTTATTCCTAACTTCTCACCTTTACCCTTATGAACCACCTTTTCAACCTTCTTAGGTGCGTTCACAAAATTGACTTTGACCTCCCTGGCACGTTCGAGATCACTCTCGAGTTGGGATACACGTGTCATCAGACTAGACAACGTGTCAGTCAAATCACACTTCTCCTTTCTCAAAATCTCCTTCTCTTTCTCCAAATCTAAAACTCGACGACCTAAATATCTATTATACTTCTTTGTTTTCAAGGTCTCGGTGTACAAATCTCTAAAAGCTTTTTGGATCTCACTTTCATCTCCACTTTCACTCTCACTTTCTCCCTCACTTGAAGCGCTCAAATCATCACTATCGCATTCGTCTGCACTATAGTGGGACAAGGTGGGTGTGCTCACACGACTAGAAAAAGCTACAAACTTCTCACCACTAGTCTCATCACCCTCGCCTTCACTACTATCACTAAGTGTGGCGGACATAGCTACTTTCTTTCCTTTCTTTCTAAGCCACGTAGGACACTCAAGCGACTTATGTCCCTTACCCCCACATTCAAAACAAGTGACGTTCTCAAAATCTTCCTCACAATCCTCATCGGAGTCATTCTCTTTTTCCCTCTCACCACTTTCTTTGGTCTATTCAATTGCGACCTTATAATGCAATCGCATTCTCTGGTCCAATTGCTGTTTTTGTTTCTGTATTCCTGATTTATCCACTAGGTCAGTCTGGAGAATCGTAACCATAGAATACGACCCTAATCGAAATGCATACATTTGTCTCATACACTATGGGGATGGTGAGAAGAGATATATTTTACACCCCAGAGGTATCTCCTCTAGATGGAAGAAGATTCTCTTTGAAAAGTAATTTTGTACCATCCGCTAGAGCTTGAAGAATTCCCAAAGGCCCCATGCATATTGTATGTACATCTGGTTGCACAAATTGCATAGTATCATAAATAGCTACTCCAGGTATTACCCATCCGCCAGGAGAGGCCGACGGTGCCGAGTGGAAGGGCAGTCGCTCAACGGATAAAAGTTACTCTAGGGATAACAGGCTGATCTTCCCCAAGAGCTCACATCGACGGGAAGGTTTGGCACCTCTTTTTCTATAACATAACTTAACTGAAGTTTCTTCAGAACGCTCATTCGAGCCAAAGCTCAGCAACAGTCGGACAAGTGGGGAATGTTGGGGTGAACCAGAAAAGTTTGGGTAGAGCCGGATCTAAGCGTTGGCTAGGTAAGCGTCTTGTAGTAAGGGGAGTAGTGAAGTACTATTTATGCATCTCCCTGACCAAATCCGCCCACATTAGGATTACTCGTCAATGGTTGATCAAATTTGATAGATTCGCCTTCTGACACAAGAAGTTCTGGTCCTGGAGGGATAATATCACATTACTGTTCCCATCGCTATTACAGAACCATACATGAGATTGTCATCTCATACGGCTCCTCGAAGGTCATAAATAAATCTAAGGACTCGTTCTCTATCCTTTCTTTTTCTTAAAATGAGTCTTTAAAGCAATGCCATTATCCTTAGCCTTAATGGTTTTGGGAAACATGTCACTCTCATAGGTTTGAAGATCTCCTACAAGTTCTTCCAACTTAAGTGATTTCAAATTTCCCAAAGAGTTCAAAACAGTGACTTTAGGAATAAAACGTTTTCGGAGATATCTCAAAATCTTTTTAACGACATGCGTGTTATTAATCACCTCACCCAAATTAAAACATGTGTTAACGATGTCTGATAAACGAGCATAAAAATCATCAAAGCATTCAGACTCAGACATGGTGATAGTTTCAAATTGGGTGGCCAAATTTTGTAATTTTGATTCTTTAACCGCGTTCGTACCCTCATGTGTCAATTTCAAAACATCCCAAGACTCTTTAGACGTGGTGCATGTCATAATTCGACGAAACTCATCAGGAGAGACAGCTCCAGAAATAGCACTCAGACCACGGGAATTAAAATTGGACAATTTATAATCATCTTCAGTCCAGGCTGACACGGATTTTAAAGTGGTGATGTTATTAACAGTGAACGTGGGAGGAGTCCAACCATTTTCGCAAAGCAACCAAACACGCTCGCCAATAGATTTTAAAATCGATTTCATACGAGCTTTCCAGTAGGCATAATTAGACCCGTCAAAAATAGGTATCTGATTATATAAGTGCTCCATTGGAAAAAATTGCGAATTTTCACAAACTTGATTAAAAAAAATCAATATCACACGATTTTGCGAAAAATAGGAATACGCGATAGATTAGCGCAACCTGCTCTGATACCAATTTGAAGAGTGCGACTGTGTGATAATTGATTTAAATTCGCGTTTTTAATCAACCTTTATATAATTCAGCCCTTAAACATGCATCTAAGGTGCGTGTGTCAATCCATAAATAAATAAAGCATGTGACACAAAAATATGCTAAGACACAGATTTCAGGAAAAAAAAACTTTCGGATAAAATCTTTATTTCACTATGAATATATAAATCGCAACTTACAATTACATAGAGAAATCTGCAATGGATCGACGCGCAGCCAACCCACAAAGACACGCAGTCTTGAACTCAGCAAGAGAATACACGCAGCACCCTCCAAGAACTCGCAGCCCAAGCAACAAAGGAAGAACCGCAGCTCTCCTCAATGACACGCGGCCATAATACTTTGTAGAGACTCCCTTAGCAGTGACACGCAGCCCTCGATTGCAAAGATCTCCCCACAAAGGTTGAACAACAGCAAAGCTTGTGTTCTAGGGTTCCAAAAGATTCACAAAAGTAATTGGGATTTTTGTGTGAATCAAAAAAATGTTTGGCACATCAAAAATGAAGTCTTGTTGTGTTTTTAACTCTTAGAAACGTTTTCTCAAAGACTTGAAAAATACACCACCGAAATAGGTATATTTATAGAAAATATAAGATGGTGGATAAAAAACTCACGGATCTGTTCGAATTTATCCCAGGCGGACCGGTCCGGCTTGGAGGCGGATCGGTCCAACCTCGGATCGGTTCGTTTTTCAAAAGGGCCTCTTCGGTTTGCCTGCGATCCGAGGTATTCTGGAGCAAAGCGGATCGGTCCGGTAGGTAGGCGGATCGGTCCGGAGGCGGATCGGTTCGTTTTTAATATGGGCGGACCGGTCCGATTTTCCAGAAAAATAAAAATATTTTAAAAGCCTCTTTTTGCTTGAAAAAACTTACTTCTAATTTTTTATAAAAACATTTTATAAAAATTTCCCAATACTAAGAAACTTAAAAACAAAACTTTACCAAGTTCATTCTCGCAGAGGTTATGATGTTGAAGACGCTTTGATATTCGGATCCGTTGATGTAGATGCGATCTTGAGTTTCTGCAACGATGTAACGACGTACGACATACATATTGACAATGGACAAAAATGTCCTTACATTCCTTCTCCATTCCCCCCTTTGGGAAGTAGAGGGGACGGAGAGGGCGCGCTCTTTGATCAGGATGGCCCCACTTAGACCATGACTCAATTGGTTTATGGACAACGGTATCTGCTAGCAAGGTTGTTGGACGTCTCCACCCCTTAATTACGATTAACCACACCCTCTCGTTTTGGGAATTAAGAAAAAAAATGTCATACACGCCTTCTAATACGCTTAGTTACTACCATAAAAAATAAGTGAGTGTGTGACTGACTGACCGTCAATAGACACACTCCGTGGATATATGATAAAGTAGACTCTAACATTAGTTTGAAAAGCAAATGTGTAACTAAAGGTCCAAAATTGATTAATTAATTTCTTAATTAATAAACACGTAAAGCAAAATATAATACTTTTTAATTTGAACCAAATTGTAATTTTTATTGAATAAAATTATTTAATCCAAATTGAATGCATTTGGTGATTAACAGCGAAAGCAAATATAACTAATCACAAAAAAGACATAAGGATTTTAGAGTGGAAACTCTTGCGTGAAAAAACACTATCACCCCAACCCACTTTGAGTCTACTAGTAAAATATGATTACAGGACTTAACAAGAACTCGGATACGACATACATATACAACAACAATAACTGTCATGATGTCCCCCCTTATGTTCTGTTCCTCTGCCTTTGGCCATATTAGCAATAGTCAATTCAATCCAAGAAAATAGACGCACGACCTCCAAGACCTTGGTATCCATCGATCTTAGTTGGGAATGATGAATTCACAAATAATCCACCATGTTATCCTCTTCAATATAAAATATCTCAAGGGATTCGTATACCTAAAGTCTACTTTAGTTGCATGAAGTTGACAAACTCTTACAAATAAGAGGACTCTTAACAAAACCAACTTAGAGTTTTGAAAAAATTGAGCTTCGTTAACTAAAATACGCGTTTAAAGGTGTTTAAATAGTTTAGCAATGAAAGCGATCCAATTAAACACATTTTTCAAGAAAAAGGTACTCGATCGAACAAGGGAGCCCTCATTAGAATGATAGATTTCAACTAAGAGGCTCTCGATCAAAGGTCAGTTTTGGCAAATAGTGCGCTCTCGTTCGAAATAGACTTTGATCGAGGGATCCTCGTTTGAAGTTTTCTTTCAATCAAGTTCAACTGCCTCAAAAAAAATAGGTTCTTGTTCGAAGACTTCTTCGATTGTGACACTCAAAGTTGACCCTTGACAAAATTTTGTTTATAAAATATTTTAAAACTCTTTTCCAAACTTTTCTTCATTAAAGTCATATCATGCCACTTCCTACCGATAAAATACACTATAAGAAAATACATAACTTTTGAAAATCATTATAATTACCAAATCTCTTATATGCAACAAGCTTGTCTGATTCGATTCGGTTATCTCGATCACAGTGCTTTATCTCTTTGTATTCATTTGATGTAGCATTACAACTCAATCGACTCGATTCAAAGATACTTTGTCTCAAAATTAAGCCTACACAAATTAAAAACCTTGGGGGTGTAAAACATGTATTTTACCTCTTAATTATTAAGCGTCAATTATAGACGTTAACTCTTCAAGCCTTTAAAAAAATAAACACTATTTAGTACATTTTAAGTATGAATGGTCCATATTAAAACTTAAGAGGCAAAAACAAATTACCCCTAACCCCAACTTAAAACACACACCAAACACTCCACACGAACCAAATATAACACAGTGGCGCCTCTCCTTGTTCTCATTTCTCAATTCTCACAACCCTCTTTATGTCCCACTTCGATTCACACACGTTGGCTACACAACCTAGCAACCCCCTCTCTGGTTAGTCGATCACCAATCTGGTCACGTGGAATGACATGTTTATGTTTGGACTATATACAATTGATGTTACAATGGGCATTTGATCAATTATGTAGTTAAAAGAGTTAAAGTTAAGACAAAATGTTCTAGAATATATTACCAAGTACCAATAGGGGGATCCCTTTTTTTTAACTTCGGTTTGAGTTTTTACATTAACAAGTACCAAGTGAGCAATTGTTGATATAACACTAATAGGATAACCGAACTAATGAGTTTAATTATTTTATTTTCAATCAAAGAACAATTGGCAAGATGGGCAGGAGCGCGAGGAAATTGGCAAGATGGCATGTTCGAGGTCAGGTCCTCGTACCATACCCACCTTGTTGTCATTCCTATGCTGAACCTCGAGATGGTTTTCCCAATTTCATTAAGGCGCCTTGGCTTGAAAAGACTAGCATATAAGGGTCCTCACCCAATGTTGAAAAACCTTTTGCCTCCCATTTTAATTTTTGACTCGAATGAAATTTGATTATGATATTAATTGAGTTCAATACATTTAACTCAATATTTGTGAAAAAAAATCAAAAAATAACCCCTAAAAAAATTATGAGGCGGCGGCTCACTGTCTATAGAAATGCTTTACACCCACCGATTTTTCTAGTTCACCCAACCAAAGATAACTCTCACTCTACCACCTATCTTCCTGGTGTATCAACTTTGAGGTTGTTAATTCATAGTGGATCTCTTTACAACTTGACCATATTCGAATATTTGATCAGACTTATATTCTTGAAGTTGAAAAAGTATGGTCAAATTAAATCTATTTGATTGTTTTTAACTAAGGACCCTATACGAAATGACCCAAAATGTATTTTTGGACATTAAGATAAGAATAATTCACCGGTTAATACAAGATAGAGAAAAGGACAAAGATACAAATATCAATTACTGCACAAAGTTTGTGAGGACTTTACTAGCTAAATGCTTTCCATAAACAGCTGCTTCGAACTTCTTAATTCCACCACTCCTCTCTACACACATATCCAACGGCTCTATTGCAACATTGAAGTTCGGCTGTTTATTACACAGAATAAAGCATGTAAAAGGACCACTCAAGAGGAGAAAATCTCACATAAACAAAAAAATTTATTGATGATAATAATTAAATAAATAAGAGATTTAACCTCGTAAAAATATGCCACGCAAACCCGGTATTTTGGAGAGTAGTTGATCACCCGATGAACAGTTGATTCATATAATCCATTTGATAAAATCTACAATTTCTCCAGCTTTGTTTCATAAGGATATTTGTTAATGTTAAGATTATGAATAAATTGAAGAATATATTTGCCAGGTCTTTTTGTACCTTTAACATATCACCAATATTGCAGACAAATGTGCCTGCAATGGGAACTGCTGAAATCCATTCCCCCGAAAGGTTTCTCACCTTTAACAACTCAAGAAATGGTTGATTAAATTTAAGCAACACTAATTAATTAGATGTACAACAAAACTAGATAAAGGCCATAATTTATGTTGTAATTTCAACATCTAATGGCTATGGCTATGGCTTTATTCTCAAATAACTACCATAAACAACTCATTTATACTATACCAAATCAGATAAATATAAACTAATTGGAAGAAAAATTATGTTATGTTCATTGTAAGAGTCCAAAGGTACCACTATAACATGAAAAAAAAATTGATTATGGAAAATTAACATTACTTACTCTAGGATTATTTTGAATTAACCCCTTTAATTGTTAATGCTCAACAGGCCTTGAAATGAATAAACCATATTTTGGGGATTTCGTTGATGATTAAGGGCAGCAGACCCTAACCTATACGTCCATGTTAAGATCGCAAGGGTACGTGGCTTGTCAGACCCGAACGAATTTTAAGAATTGTGATCAACAACGATGAAGCATCATTAAGAAAGGGATTCGGTGACCCAATGGTTGTATTTTTCTTTTAGTAATTGTCTGCTTGGCATTTAGGGAAGGAGGTAGTAAAGGCTCATAGGGGTTATATTTGTAATTAGATCATTGCTTGGATCCTAAGCTACCCTTTCCTTATAAATACTCGTATTGTAGCCTCATTTGAGGCATTCTATCATTTGAGATTTTAAGAGAGAGGGTTGAGGCGAGAGTTATCTTCGTCTTATTTTCCATTTCATGCTCATCCACGTCAATTGGTACCAGACCTCGTTGGCTCCACCCGCCGTTGTTGTAAAAAAAACACAAAAAAATCGTAGACTACGACAAATGGGATTTAAGACGGCAAATGGGATTTAAGATGAGATATGCTCCCGTGGAACCTTGCACTGATCGATTCGAGGGGGTTTTGAACCACCTTTTAGCGCGACTTGATGCTCTCGAGTCTCGCCTTCCTCCGCCCAACACATCCATGATCCGTCCTCACACCGCACCCACTGCCACTCAAAACCCCAACCGTAATCCTAGTCGCCAAAATGTTTTAACCCACGCTTCCACCACTATCCCCACCCCCAAAGACATCACTGCCACCCGTAGCCCCCACAAAAACCCCGAAAACCACCCCAACCCTAGCCGAAAAAGACACTAAAACCCCACCAGCCAAAACCCATGATTTAACCACAAACTCATCTTCGACCATTTATTTTCCCCAAGAAACCCTAATTTCTAACCCTCACCACAAGCCTAATTCAAACTCCCAGTCCGAGCCCATTAAGATCCGTCGGAAACCCTCTACAAGACCAAGATCATGGCCGGAAAGGGATTGGTATAAAATTTCGCATCCCTAGGCTTATCTTCGACCCAAGAGTGACGGAATTTCTAATGGCAGATTGGAAGATCTACGTGTACAGCTTCAAGATGAGTGGTTCAAGAATGAAAGTTGCTAGAAGATTCAAACTGAAGTTTTTGTGGAAATGAACCAACGATCTCAGAAGTGGCAATGCCCTATATATCTTGAGAATTATTCGTTGGAGTATATCATTATTGACCCATATTTCAATTTCATCACATTCAATATGAGGAATTGTGGAGAAGATGTGACGTAGATTGAAGTGAAGCCTGACGGTTCTTGGGGTGCAAAGGCAGAAAGTGATCGTAAAGATCTTAGGGATCTTAGGCAATGGCACTTACCTGATGTCACTCTCTGTGCCCCTAACGTCGTAGAATCGAAACCTAAATTAGAAGTTTTCAAACAGATCAAAAAGGAATGCGTTGCTGAAGGTCACGCCGGTTTGAAACTCGGTTTCAAGAAGAATTGAAATGGTTCTTGGGAAGTCAGGAAACTCGAAGACAATATTCACACACTCTCTCCGGGCAATAGACTACAAAAGAATTTTGAAAATAATGACCCTAATTTTATTCCTATGAGCAGCAGTGCCACCGGTAGTGGTAGGGACGAAGGTGAAGATCCAAGTGTCACCCAAGATGGTGGTGGCGGGTGATTCTCATGGAGACAATTATTTTTGGACCCAAAAATTTTCTTTTTTTTGGACACATTTTGAGTATCTTGTACATGACTCCCTGAATTTTGAAAGCTCGAGGATGAGCTTGATTTTAAGTGGCGGAGAATGATGCGAATCAAAAAACTTGGAGGGCATTTTCATCATTTCAGGATTTTATGGAATTTTTGTTATTTTCTTTATTTGGTTGTATATTTCTTTTGGTAATTGCTTGTTTTGTATTTAGAGCATCCACAATGGTGGGAAGTATAGCCAACGAAATTGGCAAAGTTACAAATTTGGAGGGATACACTGGTGGGTGGTAGTTGCCCAATTTGGCAGAGAGAAGTAGACGATTTGCAAAGTTACGGAATAGCTAGTGAATCAGTAAAACTTTCCTACGAATTTGTGTAATTCGTAGCAACTTCCTACGAACTTCTTTTGTTCATAAAA
Organism: Sambucus nigra; assembly: GCA_949130495.1. Taxonomy (NCBI): domain Eukaryota; kingdom Viridiplantae; phylum Streptophyta; class Magnoliopsida; order Dipsacales; family Adoxaceae; genus Sambucus; species Sambucus nigra. The sequence continues at coordinate 417,176,401 of OX422207.1, forward strand.
AGTTCCTACAAACTTTAGAAGTTAGTATAAAAATATAAATATTTATTTTCTTAATATATTTGGGTTCTTACGACCATTTGTCCGTAACAATTTCTTACGAACAAATGTTGTTCTTAAGAAAAAAATTTACTTCCAACGAACAATATAAGTTCGTAGCAACTCATGCTTACATTTTTATACCCTTCCCCACTGTGTAGAGCACTGATGAATGAAAGGTAACTCACCTTTCCATTAGCTAACTTTGCCATTCGTTAGCTGCCCCCAGTAGTGATGCTCTTAGGAAAGGAAGTAGTAAAGGCTCATAGGGGTGTATTTGTAATTAGATCATTGCTTGGAGCTTAAGCTACCTTCCCCTCATAAATACGCATATTATAGCCTCATTTGAGGCATTCTATCATTTGAGATTTTAAGAGAGAGAGTTGAGACGATATCTTCATCTTATTTCCCATTTGACGCTCATCCACATCAGTTTCATGTTGGCATCCCCCCCCCCCCCCCCCCCCCCCCCCCCCCCCCTTCCTCTAAGCAGCGCTTTCCAAATCTTCAGTTTCCCTCATCAAATTTCTAGACAATCAAATATATCTCCTCAATCATCTGTGTTTGATCTTTTTCATTTATTTTCAGTTAGTAGTATTCAATGACGAAGGGGTAAGAACAAATTAGGGTTTGTTTTTGAAAAGGTGAAGGGGAAAGGATATGGAGGAATCAGTCCATAAATAGTGAGGGGTGTAAGTCTCAATATATATTTGAGGGGTGTTTCACGGAAGAATAACGGTGTAATAATCTAGGGGAATATGTCTAATTTTATAACTTTGAGAGGATTATATTTGATACATCATCATTTTAGGAGGTTATATCAAAATAACCCATTATTGTGTACAAGTAGATAGGATAGTGGCAAGAAATTGTAGCTTGACAAAGAACTCGTGTAGTAAAAAGATGCCTAAAACAAAAACAAAGGGAAAAACAAAGTCAAATTCCGAAGCATAAAAGATTATCAAATTTATTTGGAAAACTTTTGAGTTTGCAACTTACGCTATCCATCATAACTGGAGTTGGGGGCCCACATATTAAATCTTTTTGCACCCTCCCACTGGATCTCAGCAGTTGCAGTTTGGCTGGTAATTGTTAAAATCCAAATGTGGAGATTTGAAACATAGAGTGGAAATTCAAAGGATTTAAAATGTGGGTCTCAAACTCAAAATATCCCAATTTAAACTACATATCTTGAGAAATAGCAAATAAAGGTTTTGGATAATAGTCTTTAACAACGCACATTAAAAAATATATTATGTTGGAAAAGTAGATTTCAAAGGAGGTTCATAACAAGATAATTGACTATACTATCATCATCCTGATTGACCAATGTCAACAGACCTGTGACACAATATCCGACAATTACAATTAATGAACAATATCACATTGACTTTTGACCATCCCAAGATTAGATACCTTACCGTAGTCAGTGTGGGCTCCACTGATATTATTTGGACAAAAGAGATGCACCATAGCAAGCAAAAATAACATTAATACAAGAACCAAAGGAGCACCAAAAGGGAAAACTAAATCAGAAACAGTATTGTTACTAAATTACCATCCAATATCATTGTTGGGCATGTCATGACCATTGGCACAGGAAACACCAGGGTAACCAATTATACGGAACGCCCAAAATGGATCTCCAGCTATTTCAGCTTCCAATTCATCTGCTGACCCACCCAGTGCCAGAGCAATTCCACGTATTATTTTTCTTGACAGATCTGCCAGCACTCAGATGTCACAATTTGTAAATTATCACACCAGTTGAACATACATAAATTATCGCCACCATTTGCGATTTCCTCACTGTGTGTCTCTGAAAGAAAGGCTTTTAATGACATGAGGACTATTTGCAAGTTTTTAATAGTTGGGGGGTTCTTTGTAGCATTAGGGGGTGTTCGCAACTGGAGGGATAATACGGTGTTCTTGCATTTTACCCTAAAATTAAAACAATGCCAATGACGATTGTAAGGCACCTGTGCAGAGGCTGATGTACTCCTCCATCGAGTGTTTGAAATTTGGAGGATCAATCGGCCTGCACAAAGAAACAATTGAGAATATGCAAAACCCTAAACTATTTGGCCACTAACCCAAACTAAATGAAAAATTGGTGGAGGTAAGCAGCAGATAAGAAATGAACATCAAGTCCCATTGTATATGTTGGAATCCAGAATTAGCAACCACATGCTCAAGATCTATAAGCAAGATTATGTCCATGACTAAGATGGCTAGAAAATTAATTTCATGGGATACTTTTGAATTTAGCCATCATTCAGTTTGCAAAATTAGAATTTTGTCAAGTTTTGTTTGCATAATTGAGATACCAAAATATCTCATTTAACTTTGGGTTCTTATTAACCAAACCATAGCACCAATATTTAGTTTTTTATTAACAAATAGTGACAAACATCAATCAGATTGGGCAATTTTGCCTAGATTTATCCACTGAAACACACCTTTTAAAATGAATCTGAAAGGATTTTTCCTAGAAAATTTGGTGATTAGTGAAGCAATCTGTTTGTGAATTGTTGGGGCCCTCTATTGAGAGAATTTTATTTAATTACGTAATCAATTGTCTTTATACCTTAATTGGCTTATTTGTTGGTGTTTATTTTCAATGTTCAACTCGAATTGATAAGAAAACGAGTACACAAAGTCGACCAAGTCTATCATATTAGCCCTTTCATATTCATCAATTGCATTTGCTTGCAATTTGTCACGTCTAAAAAGATTTATCATATGTATTTTAATCAAATTTAATATTTAAAACAAAAAGAAAGAAAAAATTATATATTTCAGTATGCGACACCAAAACTCAAAAAAAGATCCCAACGATTTAAAAACTTTGCCTAAAAATGACGGCAACCAAGGAAATTCACATCTATGTTTCTTTGCGTCGGAACCAACACCTTACAAGCACGAACAAGAAAACCCCTTATCTTCGCCTTGTCAGCTTGACACACCACAATCTGGTACTCAAGCAACCTCAAGGAAAACCCTCCTCGAGCAACCGCAACGACTAAGGGAATGTCAGCGCCTTGCAATTTGCAAAAGTAAGACTAAATCTGTCTTAAACCGAGCAACTAAGGGAATGTTACCTCCTTGCAATAACCAAGGTACTACCAGCTTTGAAAATAGGATGGAACAAAAGAACAATTTGAAGTACAAATACAAACTTTGATTTGAATGCATAAGATCTCTCATAATGGTAAACACTCTTCAAATAAGGAAACTTGAAAATACACTTGAAACCAAGGCACTGTCCGTCTTGCATACGATCACCATTGATTTGATGTGTGGTGGAACTTTGAAGAACTTTCAAAAAGTTGATGGAACTTTAAAAACTTTAATAAAACTTTCTAATGTTTGTGGATCTTTGATGGAACTTTGATTTTGTAAGAGTTTGAAGCTTTGTAGATGTAACACTCGTGTGTGTTTAGATTAACATGAGGTATATATAGTGTGGTTTTGAAATATAGACAATTTGAGGCATAAAAGTAGGTATATATAGTGTGGTTTTGAAATATAGCCAATTTGAGGCATAAAAGTAAAGTTATTTATTTAGAGTGAAGCTATAAATTTTTGCATCAAACCAGCAGACTAAATCACCTCAATTTCAAAGTTAAGGCACCACAATCTTGTTTGAGTCACTCAACCTCCTGATTTTCAAGCTATTTGTTGGTCAGTCAGCTCCATCCTAATTTAGGCGCATTGATCACATGGAACTTTGTTTTTGGTTTCCAAGGTTATTTTAAAAGGTATAAATGATAGTTTTAGGTTCTCCAAGGTTGTGTATGTGTAAATCAATTAATGAGAAAAGTTTGATAAATTTGAGAAGTGCTATACCTTACAATTTGTTCCTAACACTTTCAAATCTTATGTAGCCTTCTTGTTATCCTTTCAAATGAATAGACGGAGCTTTGACAATCCATGATTCTTTGTTGAAGCATTGAGATGCTTCTTTATTTTTGTGAGAGGTTTCTTGAATGTTCGGTTTCTTCTTGTTTGAATGAACTTGAACTTGTTTAAATAGGCTTGATTGTGATATTGAAGTGTGTTTGTTTGAGCGACCTTTGTTGTAACCTTGCGTTCCCTTGGTTGAACTTGAGTCTTGGGCATAACTACTACAGAGTTGATATGTCTTCTTTATGATCATTGAACAATCATTAATTGAATGTGAGGGTTGCTATGGGATGTCATAAGGTGTCCTCGTCATGTCTTGAGTATTTGGATTCATCTTTATCAATTAGATTATTATCATCAAAATCAATTGTTTATTGTTTTGATAACATTCACACATTTAACTCCTTATGATATTCGACTTCAGAAAGCATTTCAAATGGGATGTAAGTAATTAATTTTGGTATTTATCAGTTACCTAGCTAGTATCTATCCTCTTAGTAATTTCTAAGTAATCATTAGCTTATAAATAGGGATGCAAGTCATTAATTTCAGTGGTGAATAATATTATAGTTTGATTTACTTGCATGTTTTCTCTTCCCTCTCTCTGTATCTTCTTTTCCTCCACCCCTGCGCCATTATTTGGTATCGGAGCCAAACCTGCAATTCGGATCTAACAGGTTACTCCTCCCTTTCCTCTATTATTTTCTAATTTGGTGTACCAACTTCTTCTGCCCTTAAATTTTTCTCTTTCAGCATCGGCCCTATGACACATTGATAACAATAAAGCCCAATTCCACCATTCACATCTTAAATTCACAAAAACCTTCCCAAATCCAAATCCAAATCACACAAACCAAACCCTTATCATCACCATAACCCATTACACCACATAGGCAAAAAAAGAAAAATCGACTGGTAATTAACACGGGGAGCTGCACTAATTTTGCGTCCGAGACCGCTGTGAAGAAAATGGGTTTGAAGGTTGAACCACACCCCGATTCCATATCTAGCCGTACGGATCACAATCACCAAACTGAAGGTTGATCAACAGTGTTGACATAACCACACGTCTAATGGTAACTCTAAAGGCACCACACTAATTTAGAGAGAAATATAACTAAGTTTTTACTCCAAAGTTCGGTTCCCTCCAAATGACTATAAAAGGCTATTTATAAGGAGAGGGCGGAGCACTAAAAGGCTTCCCAATCAATATGGGACAAAACTAAGCTTCACCTCTCCACCTTATAATAGCATAAAAGAACAAAAAGAAATAAAAAGGCTAATACATGCAAGTAAACTAAAAATAAGTAAAAATAGTAAAAGTGTCCTAACAATGGGTCATAATTCACATCATTCTCCCCGTCTTCTAAAAATCTCGTCCTCGAGCGTGTGGGGGAACGCCACCAAAAGGAACCCATTCTCCATGGGCTCCGCAGCATGCCATGGAAGTCGTCCTCTAATTCGATTCGAATATCGGCTTGAAAATTAGCGAAGCATCGAGGCCAAAAACATCCAATGAGAGTCTTCCACTATAAAACCATCATCATACCCAAATAAGATCAAACCCGTGTCAACCGTGGAGGCATACGGAGGGTGAAACTCCAAAAATGGGCCATGGTAAGGGGTGGGGGCATACATGGAGGGAGGGGGGTGAAGTTGGGTGGGGTTGTGGGTACAGAGGTGGGATTTTAGAGGGGTGAGGGATAAAAATGGATTAGGATAGGGCGGGGACTGAAATTTTGAAATTTGGGGGGTACTAATGGTTGGAGGAGAGTTAAAAAAAGGGGTGAGGAAGTGAGAGAGAGGTGGTAAGTGGGTGGAGAAGGGGTAAAACCCTAGTATTAGGTAAGTAGAATGATTCAGGGGTTATTCGGGTTAAAAACGTGAAAAAAAGCAGGGTTTGGGAGGCTTGGGGGGCTGCCCCACCCCGGTTCGCCGGAGTTCCGGCAGTCCGGTGACCAGAGTTGGCCAAATGGGATGAAAATAGAGAGGTTGGGTTGCCCGTGAGTGAAAAATATGGATCCGAAGTCAGATCGTTGATTGGACCACCGAAAGGGGGTAGGGGAAGGGCGTCGACTTGGTCGGAGCCAAGGGAAAAAGGGGCGGTATAGGCTGTATTAGGAGGATTTTGGGAGAGGTTCTTTAGGAGAAGTTGTAGATCATATCGGATCGAGATGAGGCAGTCGGCGAAATTTGGAGGGATTTGGAGGAGTTTAAACTTTTTCATGCGACCAGAGAAGTGAAGCGGCAGGGGGCTGGTGGTGGCAGGAGGGTGGTGAAATATTAGTGGGTGGGTGGATAGTTAAGGCGGTGGTGGAGTTAGGGTTAGGGTTAGGGTTAGGGTTAGGGTGGGGGGAAAATGAAGATGGGTCTTAGTGGGGTCTCGGGGGTTGTTTGGATATGGGGTTAGGGTAGAGTTAGGGTTTTTTTTAAAAAAGATGACATGTGTTGGGCGGATGGTGGCCATGTGTTGCCCTAGGCCATTTCTTCTCTCATTTTTTGTTACATTTGGATAAATCTCTCATCAAGTGTTGCCTTTTGGGGAGCCATTAAAATGTGGAAAACGCTTTAAATGAAAAATAAAGATAAATTTGTGGTGACACCTCACACACAATGGGGGAGCGATACGTCGCTCTGATACCAATTGACGTAACCATACGTCTAATGGCAACTCTAAAGTCACCACAACAATTTAGAGAGAGAAATGTAACTAAGCTTTTACTCCAAAGTTCGGTTCCCTCCAAATGAGTACAAAAGGCTATTTATAATGACAGGGTGGAGCACTAAAAGGCTCCCCAATCAATTATGGGACAAAACTAAGCTTCACCTCTCCAACTTATAATAGCATAAAAGAATAAAAAGAAATAAAAAGACTAATACATGCAAGTAAACTAAAAATAAGAAAAAATATTAAAAGTGTCCCAATAATGGGTCCTAATTCACATCAATCTTGTTATGTTCTACATTGGCAACCTTAAGGAGACTGTCATGTGCTATGCGCTACCACTCGAACTATGTCACATTCTGTTTGGACAAAAGTGGATTCAGGATCGTGACGTGCAACATTTTGGTCGTGCTAGTACTTGTTATTTTGTGGAGGGCAAAACAAACTATACCCTTGTGTTTTTGGCTTGCCAACAATAACGTTGCAAAACCATTCATTACTGTTGCAATGGGTCTCTCCATCAGATGGTCTCCTTGGTCCTGAGCCTAACTCGTCAAAGTCGAGTTCTTTTGAGTGGAGGAGATTAATTATTTGGATAATTATAATAGGGTTTGGAAGCCTAGATAATGACATTGGGCGAAGGAAAAATGTCCTTGGTGATTATTTATTAATTTGAGTATTTATATAATAACAAGTTATTAGGATATTTTGGTGTTTATCAATTGAGTAGTTCTATACGTACAGAGGATTCGTACAGAATTGTGTGTACAGACTGACGTGTCGTGTCTACATTGATATGTGCCTTGGGTCCACTCAAGGCACCGACCAATACAGACACGACACGTCAGTTTGACACACGATTCTGTACGAATCCTCTGTACAAATAGAATTATTGTTTATCAATTAGCTAGCTAGAATTTAACCTCTCGGTATTTTGCCTAATAGTCATTATCTTATTAATAGGGATGTTAGTCATCAATTTTCGCGATCAATAATATTAGAGTCTGATTTCATATTTGTGTATTTCCTCTCCAATCTCTCTTCTTATCTTTTTTCCTCCCACACCTGCCCCAATACTGAGGTACCACATACATGATTAAAAAAAAAAGATGTCCATGGAGACTTCAAATCTCCTCCTTAGAAGCATAGCTGCAAAAGTTAAAATTTATACAACCTTGATCAATATAATCACCAAGTATGCCTCTAACAATTATCCATTTGCCATGACTAAAGAGGATATATTTCATTTTCTTAATGGAAGTCTTGTTTGTTTCCCACCAACACTACATTGGTGGTTATTTGTTGCTTCCGTGACTTTAGGCATTCTATATTTCAGCTATGTCATTTCATAACTGGTGACTTCATTGGTATTACTGCCTTAATGTTGTTCTCATGCATATGCTACCTCGAGGCCCCTAATGCATTCGTTGGACCCTTTAGTGTAGCGGAAAACATGAAAATAAAAGAACTATCCTTGAATCCACAAGGCACGCACTTAAAAGAGAAGAAAATTCAAGTTTGCATTTGAAGATGAGATGATTTGAAACACTTATAAGCTTGCTCTTATATAGTGAGCTACAAAAGACACAATTATTAAAATTTTAAGCCATTTACTAAAGGGGAAATACACTTTATATATCCTAGGGGGCATAAAAGATATTAACTTATTAATATAATGACATAAAAGAGAATCCTAAGTAAAAGAAAAACACACTTTGGATAGTTTTAGGGAAAGAAGGAACAAAAGGAATACAAGGGATGTGGAATCCAAAGGGGATCCAAGGGATGTTTCTAAGGTTTGTTGGATACTGTTCGTATGAACAGTACATACAAACTGTTCATGTATACAGTTACTACTCATGTATACACCGATTTTACCTTTTCAGCGTCCCCGACTTGCGGTGATCCTGTTTAATCATATACTCTAGTGCTAGTTGTTCTACATCAATCTCCCCTTCCTGAAAAGAACTCGTCCCTGAGTTACCCGAATCTGGAGGAAAATACTCATGTATGTCCGTCACATTAAAGGTTGAAGAAATGGATATGTCAAAAGGTAAATCAATCAAGAGGCATTGTCATTCATTTTCTGCAAAATTTGATATGGCTCATATTTCTTAGCCTTCAGTTTGTTGTATGTCTCCACTAGAATCCTCTCTTTCCTTAAACACACCATAACAAGATCGCCTTCTTCAAAGATTTTCTCCCTCCGCTTCTTGTCAGCGACAGCCTTGTACCTAGTGTAAACCTCCTCTAGGTGCTTCTTGACACCTTCTTGAATGGCTTTAACGTGCTCAGCCATTTTCTCAGCAGCAACATTCTTCCCTGGTAATTTTGGTAATGATACCAAATCCAAAGCCACCTTTGGAGGAAAACAATACACAACAGCAAACGAAGATTTTCTCGTGGACCGGTTAACCATGCAATTGTAAGCAAACTCAGCCTGGGCAAGGGCAAGATCCCACTGCTTTGGCTTCTCTCCCGAAATACAACGAATCAGATTTCCAAGGATCCTGTTTACCAACTCCGTTTGGCCGTCAGTTTGAGGTGACTGGTGCTACTGAAGTTAAGAGATGTGTTGAATCTCTTCCACAAAGTTTGCCAAAAGTGGGAAAAGAAATTGTTGTCACGATCTGAGGTGATGGACTGTAGGACACCATGTAAATGAACCACCTTCTTAATGAATAGATTGGCCATCTAGAATGCATCGTTTGTTTTTCTAGAAATAAAATGGGCCATCCTGAAAAATCAATCGATTACCACAAAAATAGAGTCTGCTTCTCGTTGCGTCCTTGGCAGCCCTAGAATAAAATCCATGGATAAATCCTCCCATGGGGCATCTGGTATTAGGTAGTGGTGTGTAAAGGCCAGTATTCTGTGATTGGCCTTTGTTAGTTTGGTAGACTGTGCACTGTCGTATATGGTTCTCCACATCTCCTTGAACTACGGCCAATAATACCGCTCTTTTACCAGCTCTCACATATTATCTCTTCCCAAGTGACCGCCTAATCCCCCCCTTAAAGGTTTGTCCCTCTTTACAAACTGTCCATGCTTGACCAAAATCTTCGTCAGCTTCATACTGTTCCTTCAGATAGTCAAATCCTGTGATTTTAGCTCTCATAGTTATCAAACAGGTTGTTCTACAACTCTGTCAGTGCATGTGCAACCTTATTTTGTTGACCCGACTTGTGTTTCAGCGAGAAGGTGAATCGTTGGATATAAGCCATCCATCGCGATTGCATCCGATTAACGTTTTTTTATTATTAATGGATTTCAGCGCTTGGTAATTAGTAAAAAACATGAACTCTCGCTAGATAAGATAATGCTCCCACGTATGAAAAGCTTGCACCAAAGCATAGAATTTCAGCTCATAAGTAGTCAACTTCACTCCTGTGCGCCTCACTCAGCGCCTCGCTATAAAATGCCATTAGCTTCCCTTCCTGTGACAAAATTGCTCATATTCCCACACTCCACCTAGAACAACTTCTCAAAATCTGGAAGAACCAATAATGGTGTTGTTCATAGCTTCTCTTTGATCAAGGTAAAACTTATTTTAGCTTCCTCGCCCCATTGAAACTTCCCTCTTTTCATGCCCTTGGTGATGGGGGTCATAGCGCTACTGAAGTTTTTGATAAACATTCTGTAGAACGTAGCTACACCATGAAAACTGCGTACTTCAATCACATTCTTCGGCGTGGGCTACTCCTGAATGGCTTTCACCTTCTCTTCGTCTACTCGAAACCCAAGAACACTAGGCTCGAGATAACAACCGGTAATTTTTAAGGTCAATGTACAACTTATTTTTCTATAAAGCTGTTAGTTACTCCCTCAAGTGCAAAAGGTGTTCTACTTTTGTCTTATTATAAACCAGAATATCGTCAAAATAAATAACTACAAATCGACCAATAAACGGTTTTAGTACATGATTCATTAACCGCATGAAAGTGTTAGGTGAGTTGGATAACCCAAATGGCATAACTAGCCACTCGTACAGTTCTTCCTTTGTTTTGAACACTGTTTTCCACTCATCCCAGGGCAGATTCGAATCTGATGGTATCCGGTCTTAAGGTCCACTTTTGTGAAAACTTGTGCTCCTGCCAACATGTCTAACATATCCTCTAACCATGGAACGAAAAATCGGTATTTTATGGTAATTCGGTTGATTGCACGATTGTCTATACACATTAGCGAACTACCATCCTTCTTGGGCACTGGCAAAGCCGGAACTGCATATAGGCTCATACTATCTCGTATTAATCCTTTTGCAGTAACTCCTCAACTTGTTCTTGCAGAATTTGACCTTCCCTGGGATTCATTTTGTAATGGGGCCGATTTAGCAGGCTCGCCCCTGGCACCAAGTTAATGTGGTGTTGAACGTCCCTCATGGGTGAATGACTGTTAGGGAGGTCTTTTGGTACTAAATCATCGAATTTCTTTAATAAAGGTTGTACAACTGCTGGTATAGTAACAGGAGGTTGTTCGACCGCTTATCCTTTAAGCAAAATAGCAAAGATCTCAAGACCTATCTTTACTTCATCCAGAAATTCTTCTTGGCTGATCAGAATAACTGGATTTCCTTTGGCCAAGGTAGCCTTAGGGAATTCCTCATCTTTTAATGGTCCAAAAACGATCTTCTAACCATTCTAGTATAGAATATTAACATTGTCTCTATTGTCACACCCCAAAGTTACCTTAAGTTTTGGATACGAAAACAAACTTTCCTTAATCGCACTTTGCTAAGGTAAGCGAGATAAAAAAAAGGGATGGAGCAAAACGAAGTCAGGTTAGATGTTTATGTTAGCTTACGATCATTTAACAGTTGATGTCTACTGCTACCACTTTGGAATTTTCGTTAAGAACATATATAAGGAGGGGGGTCCTCCGAGGCAGAACTGGTACTTCGTCCATAGGTGCTCCTAGGCTTATGGCTTATAAGTGGGATATGTGGGATTGTCCTAAGACCAACGTGGGATTGGTAGTACACAGTTATCATGTTGTTATCGGGAAAACATCCTGAGTCATGCCCGTGTTGGATCAGGTGGTTGTTACGTGGGTATAGCTTGTTGGAATCAAGGTGATGGTGACTAGAAATATGGGAATAGTTGTTGGATGCATTCAGGTATTAGTTGGACTTGTCTTGAAGCAGTTTTGAGTAGTTTTGGGAGCAGTTACACGGGTTTGCTCGAGTTTTAGAAGGAGAATTTATTGATAACCATCTGCAACTTCCCCAAACACCTATTCACATGACAATGCAGTAGTTACTTGGAGCAATTTTCATGGGAAATGCTGGCAACTCATTTTCTAGACACATGTACTTAGTAGTTCGGATTGTCAACTGCATATTACTTTGTATTAAAGCATTGTAACCTGATATCGGGGTAATGAGAGAAACTTAGATAATTTTTGTAAAGGTTCCTTATATTTTGTGAGTAATAAAATATTTGGTTGGGAAGTTTTTCCCTGTAAATATTATGTTGCCTTACTTGTTGTGATTGGGTGTATTGCTGTTCGGATTATCGTTGGTTTACTCGGTTGGAAACCTATCATAGGTGAGGGGTTTCTGGAAGGAAAAAAAAAATCAGTCCTGTGACAATTTGTATAAGAACCAAATTTTTGGCGTTTTGGGGTTGCAATGGCCGGTGGAAGTTTTACTGGAACAAGGGAACGTGTTTCCAAATTCGAGGAACTCGTTGGCACTCCTGCTGAAGGTGTTGAAGTTGTCCCCCTTCATGCTCATTATGAGATATTACGAGTTGAATTTCAAAATTTGAAGCGGATTTTGGAGGATCATATACGACAAAGCGATGATTCGCACTCTATGATCAGCACTGAATTTGGTGATGTCTCAAATGATACTCAGTCTCACTTGAACCGAATTGATGGGGAAATCAAGTTATTGAAGGCAACATTCAACAACGCTGGTAGTGGGATGACGGAGTTAATGCCTAAGACGAAGGTTCCTAAACCTAAACAGTTTTCTGGCGATCGGAATGCCAAGGAAGTTGAAAACTTTCTTTGGGATATATCGCACTACTTCAAAGCACTCCGAACCCCGAATGCTGAGAAGGTGGATCTTATAAGTATGTTCTTGACTGGTGATGCAAAATTATGGTGGCGTACACGCATAGAGGACAAATCTTGTTCTCAGATCACAACTTGGGAATCGTTGGTTTCTGAAATTAGGGAGCAATTTCTCCCTACAAACACTGTTTGACAGGCTCGTGATAACCTGCATCGTTTGAAACAAACCAGTTATGTGAGAGAGTATGTCAAGGAATTTTCATCCTTGTTGGATATTAAGAACTTGTCGGAGGAAGACAAGCTGATCATCTTCATGAAGGGCCTTCAAAATTAGGCACAGGCTACGTCTGCAAGGTGTTAAAGACTTGCCCGCAGCGATGGCCGTTGCTGATGCGTTGGTAGACTACAAGACTAGGGTTGATTCCACGGATAAGGAGGGGGGTAATAATAAGGGGAAGGAGCAGAAGAAACAGAAGTGGAAGAACAAGAAGGCAACGACAACGCCGTTTCAACCCATTATAATGTTTCCAGTCAAAAAATAAAACTTCCAAGAACTTACGTTGTTTCATTTGTGAAGTTCCTCATTATGCGAAAAATTGTCCCAAAAAGGAGAAGTTAAATGCTCTGGTTGCGGAAGATGGTGATGGTAAAGGTGGGGAGAGCCTTCTCGGGTTAACCCTATTCAACTTCTCAACGTCATTCGTCGAGAAGAGGCACAAGGGTTGATGTACGTTCATATTCAGATGAACGATGTTGCTGCCATGGCATTGATGAACAATAATAATAGAATCAAAGCACTCAATTTAGAGGAAAAACCAGTTGGTGGCATTGCAAAGGAAGTTTCGCTCAAAGTTGGTTAATGGGGTGGTACGTGTAGCTTTATGGTTGAGCCTTTAGATGATTTTCAAGTCATTTTGGGCTTGGAATTTTTCACAAAGGCAAAGGTTTCGGTGATACCTTATTTGCAGGGTTTGTTCATTTCGGACATACGCAATCCCTGTTTTGTCCCTTTAACGGTCCACAATGGAGATGAAATGTGCTCCGTGTTGCAAGTAAAAGATGGTCTTAGAAGGGGGGAAGAAACATATTTGGTGATGATGTTCGAGGAGAAAGAGCAGCTGCTTGCGACAGGGTTGTTTTGTTGGAGTTCAAGGATGTTATGCCTAATGAACTGCCCGCTGAGTTACCACCTCGACGGGAAATTGATCACAGTATTAAGTTATTGCCTGGAGTGAAGCCTCCAGCGGTGGCTCCCTATCGGATGGCTCCAACAGAATTGGCAAAGTTACGAAAGCAATTGATGGAAATATTAAAGGCAGGGCGGATTCAGCCTTTAAAGGCGGCCTATAGTGCTCCTGTCTTATTCCAGAAGAAGAAAGACGGTTCGATGCGGATGTGTGTGGATTATCGTGCACTGACCAAGGTAACAGTAAAGAACAACTATTTGGTTCCCATTGCGAATGATTTGTTTGACCGGTTTGGCAAGGCGAAGTACTTCACCAAAATGGATTTGCGTTCCGGATAGTACCAGGTTCCGATTGTGGAAGGAGATGAACCAAAAACTGCATGTGTTACAAGGTATGGCTCATTCGAGTTTTTAGTTATGCCATTCGGCTTGACAAATGCTCCTGCTACCTTCTGTACACTTATGAACAGGAGTATTTGGATAAGTTCATGGTGATCTATTTGAACGATATAGTCGTCTATAGCAATGGTTTGAAGGAACATATTGAGCACTTGCGGGCTGCCCTGAAAAAGTTGCATGAAGCGACTTTTTACTTGAAGCTGGAAAATGTGAATTTGGCCAGTTGGTCATTTAATTTCGAGGGGAAGGTGAAAATGGACCCGAAGAAAGTTGACGTTATCGCCGATTGGCCAACGCCAACAAAGGTGACGGAAGTACGCAGTTTTTTAGATTTGGCTAACTACTACAGAAAATTTGTAAAGGGTTTCTCAAAGAAGGTAGCGTGCCTCACGGATCTTTTGAAGAAAGATCAGACTTGGAATTGGTCCCATGAATGCCAGGAGGCATTCAACATATTAAAGGCGGCAGTGAGGAGTCGCCCCATTTTGAAGCTTCCAGAGTTTGACAAAGCTCTTAAAGTTCACACCGATGCGTCTGATTTTGCATTGGGGGTGTCTTAGTTCAGGACGGGCATCTAGTGGCATTTGAAAGCAGGAAGTTGAATGACACCAAACGAAGGTATTCGGTTCATGAGAAGGAGATGACACCGATTGTTCATTGTGTTCATACATGGAGACACTATCTTTTGGGGCGTCGCTTTACGATTTATACGGACAATGTTGCCACTAGCTGCTTTAATTCGATGAAGAAACTGACCCCAAAGCATGCATGATGGCAGGATTTCATGTCTATGTTTGATTACAAGTTGCTTTACAAGCCGGGAAGTGCAAATCAAGTAGCAGATGCGTTGAGTAGAAAGCTTAATTTACAGGAAGACGGAGATTCCAGCACAGCGAGTGACTTGTTGCTCTTTCCCAAACTTTTAGTGACTTGCTGCTCAAATCAAGGAAAAGACAAAAGACCTCAGAAGACTCTGTTACAAAGGTCTTATTACAGCAGATTAATGAAGGTGTTACTCGCAGATTTTGGGTAGATGAAGGTGTTATCTATGCAAAGGGAACATGTCGTACGTTCCGAAAGTTATTGAAAGAGATACATGATGCTTTTTACACAAGGCATCCGGGGCAAGACAGGACGTTTGCCTTATTATCTGAAAGTTTTTATTGGCCTCGAATGGAATCTGATGTGGAGTTGTGCGTGAGAACATGTATGGTTTGCCAGCAGGATAAGACGGAGAGGAAGAAAACAGCGGGAACCTTAGAGCCACTCCCGGTCCCTACAAGACCTTGGGAAAGTGCCTCCATGGACTTCATCAACGGATTGCCACAAGTGAAAGACTTCACTTCAATAATGGTGGTAGTCAGTTGGTTCTCCAAATATGCTACGTTTATTCCATCCCCGAAGATTTGTTCGACGGAAGTGCCAGCAGATTTGTTCTTTCGGTATGTGGTTAAGTGGTGGGGATTACCACTTGACATTATCAACGATCGAGATGCAAGATTTACTGGGCGGTTCTAGACCGCTTTGTTCGAGTTATTAAGGTCACAGTTGAAGTTCTCAACAGCAAATCACCCTCAGACGGTTAGGCAAACAGAAGGGGTGAATGCGTTGTTGGAGGAATACTTGTGACATTACGTAGCTGCCAACCAGCAGAATTGGGTTGAGTTACTTGATGTTGCTCAGTTTTGTTACAATCTTCATTAAAGTTCGTCGACAAGGCAAAGTCTGTTTGAGCTTGCAACCGAGCAGCAACCTCTCACTCCTCATGAGATTGCAAAACAAAAATCTCAAGGCCGTTGCCCAATAGCATATAGATATGCACGAGGAAGGCAGGAACGGGCTAAAAAGGCAAAGGATGTTTTGGAAAAATCAGTTTCGAGAATGAAGAAGTGGGCTGACGAGAGCAGGCGCAACGTGAAATTTGATGTTGGTGACATGGTAATGCTAAAACTCACTCTGCAAGTTTGGACGAAAGTGAGTCGAAAAACAGCGCACGAGGTCTTATTCAGTGGTATGATGGCCCGTTTAAAATCGCAAGGTGAATTGGAAGGCTAGCTTATCAGTTGGAGCTACCTTCACGGTTGAAGTTACACCCTGTTTTTCATGTTAGCTTCTTGAAGCGATTCTACGAAGACAACTCAAATCCTAACCGTGCAGGTCAGGTTAGGGCGCCACCGACAATAAGAAAGCAATATTCCGAGGTTGTCGAAAGGATTCTAGACCACCGCACGGAGGGAGCAAGTAGAAAGAATAAAAGAACTTTCTACCATGTGAGATGGAAAGGGAAGGCAGTCGAGAAGGTTACTTGGGAAAAGGATACGATGTTGTGGCAGTTTGAAAATGTGATTCGCCGTTACATGGATTCTCTTTCGACGAGGATGTCATCGATTCGAGTGAGGGAGGGTTTGTCACGTCCCAAAATTACCTAAGCTTTGAATACGTAAACAAACTTGCCTTAGTCGCACTTTGCTAAGGTAAGCGAGCTGAAAAGAAGTGATGGAGCAAAACGAAGTCAGGTTGGATGTTTATGTTAGCTTACAATCATTTAGCAATTGATGTCTACCGCTACCACTTTGGAATTTTCGTTAAGAACATATATAAGGAGGGGGTTCCTCCGAGGCAAAACTGGTACTTCGTCCATAGGTGCTCCTAGGCTTATAGCTTATTTGTGGGATATGTGGGATTGTCCTAAGACCAACGTGGGATTGGTAGTGCATGGTTATCGAGTCGTGATCGGGAAAACATCCTGAGTCATGCCCGTGTTGGATCAGGTTGCTATTACGTGGGTATAGCTTGTTGGAATCAAGGTGATGGTGTCCAAGAATGTGGGAATAGTTGTTGGTTGTGTTCAGGTATTAGTTGGGCTTATCTTGAAGCAGTTTTAAGTAGTTTGGGGAGCAATTACAAGGCGAAACAGGTGGCTACATGGGTTTGCTCGAGTTTTGGAAGGAGAATTTATTGATAACCACCTGGTAACTTCCCAAGACACCTGTTCACATGACAATGCAACAGTTACTTGGAGCAGTTTTCATGGGAAATGCTGGCAACTTATTTTTTAGACACATGTACCTAGCAGTTGGGGTTGTCAACTGCATATTACCTTGTATTAAAGCATTGTAACCTTATAATCTAGGTAATGAGAGATACCTAGACGATTTTTGTAAAGGTTCCTTATATTTTGTGAGTAATAAAATATTGGGTTGGGGAGTTTTTCCCTGTAAATATTGTGTTGCCTTACTTGTTGGGATTGTGTTTATTGTTGTTCGGATTATTGTTGGTTTACTCGGTTGTAAGCGCATCACAGGTGTGGGATTTCTGAAGAAAAAAAAATTCAGTCCTGTGACATCTACCACGGTGAGTGGCATCGACATCAAACTGCCAGCGCCTCCCCAAGATCATGTGACTAGTATCCAAATCAATCACATCACATCGTATCTCTTCTGCGTAGACCTTCCCAATCGAGAATGGAACAAGACAGGTTTCAATCACTCGCATTTCTGAACCTTTCTTGATCCATCCAATTTTGTAAGGGGGTCGAAATGCTTTTGTCTTTAATCCTAACTTTCACACCATTGTTGAGGAAATAATATTCTCACTATTGCCACTATCAATGATAACATCACATACCTTTCGCTTGATAGTGCAACGTGTATGAAATACGTTATGGCGTTGTGGATGCTCCTCCTTTTTAGGTGTGTACATCAGCCTCCTTACTACTAAAGAATGGGACAACAACTCATCGTCATCCCCTTCAATCCGCTCGTAGTCCTCATAAGTGGGGTCAAAATCGGCTTCTTCATTCCCGTCTTATTCGTGCTTGACCAAATTCACAGTAGGCCATTTTAGACAAACGCTAAATATATAGCCTTCTCTTCACAGATAACACTTTCTCAACTCTGGGCGTGCATATATATTTTCTCTTGCTGTAGGGACTACTCTTAGAATAGGCCTGCGAGTACACTGCAGTAATTGCCCTTGATGGAACCATTTCAGTGTCTCGTCTTGTTGCATGAGGAGAAATTACAATGGTTTATTTACCTTTCTCCTATGTAAGAAATGGGGTATACGAGCCACGAGATCGATTCTTTGCCCTTTCCAGTAGTGACTTTGTTCTCAGCTGCTGCTCTGACAATGTCGGACAATTTGAACATTGGTTGTAGCGCCATCCTTTCGTCAATATCCCACCGTAACCCTGCTTTAAAGCAGGCCACCATACTAAACTCAGGTTCCACTAGGTTGTCACGAGATGACAACCGGTAAAACTCTTCAGCATATTCAGATGCGGTTCTATTTCCCTATGATCAGGTTTGATATTGTTGGTTAAGAATCTTCTCATAATCGGGGGTAGAATTCGGGCTTTCAACAACTTTTTCATCTTGACCCACGAACGGACAGGTTCCTTACCCTAACGTGCGCCGGTAGTTTGCACCTGATCCCACCACGCAGACGCACCACCTTTCAATTTATACGCGATCAATTTGACTTGTTTCTCTTCTTGGATTTTCATATAATCAAATAAACGTTCGACTTCAGTAATCCAATCCAAGAATTCTTCAATACGAAGATGACCCTAAAAAGTTGGTAGGTCAATCTTCATACGAAAGTCCCTGGAATCATCTTGCTCCCATCAACCTCGATTGTCTCCAAACACTGTTACGACATGGTTGTTACCGAAACCGAAGTTTCCCTCATAAGCTGGCTGCCTAATTGGAATATTTGGATTGCGGTTACCGCTATGACATCCATGATCATAGTCATTGGGCATCCTATCGTTATCAAGATTAAGTTCCACCACAGTCATTCTTGCTAGGATTTGCCGCATGGTTTCATGCAAATCGCTCAAGGTTTGATTGACATTGGTTTGAAACTCGGTAAATTCAGCCCTCAAAAGAGCTACTCCATTACGATCACCGTCGTTGGAGGTGTTGCTTCCATCATGTGAACCAGCTATCGAAACAAAGGCGAATCTTAGGATTCAGAGCCTTGATACCACCTAACGTAGCGGAAAACGTGAAAATAAAAGAGCTATCCTTGAATCCACAAGACACACACTTAAAAGAGAAAAAACTCAAGTTTATATTCGAAGATGAGATGATTTAAAACACTTACAAGCTTGCTCCTATATAGTGAGCTACAAAAGACACAATTATTAAAATTCTAACCCATTTACTAAGGGGGACACACACTTTATATATCCTAGGGGGCATAAAAGATAACAACTTATTAATATAATGATATAAAAGGGAATACTAAGTAAAAGGGAAACACACTTTGGATAGTTTTAGGGAAAGAAGGAACAAAAGGAATACAAGAGAAGGGATCCAATGGGCTGCTGGATATTGTACGTATGAAGAGTACATACGGGACTGTTCATGTCTACAGTTATGGTTCGTGTATACATTGATTTTACCTTTCTAGCATCCCCGACTTGCGGCGATTATGTTTAATAGGGATCCAACTATTCAACAAGCATAGAACAAGTTACAAAATCAGCACTGATTGGTTCCATTTACGCCACAAATGTCTATAAGTTTAACCAAAACACGAGATAGTAAATATTGAACTTTTCAGTTTGTATCCATTGTGTACTCTAAGGAGAGGGCCTACACTTTTTAAAGTCATTGAACATTGAGAATTAGGTAAAAACACTACGAAGAAGCAACTGTCTGATGACTAATCAGACGACATGCCTAATTTAATCAGGGTTGGAATCATAGTGTGGTCCTAGGATTTAAGATGCATATTGAATTAAGATAATCTGACAATTAATGATTAGACAGCGAAATTATAAGAATTATTGGGTGATCATCAAACAATGAATTTAAGAGAGAGAGAGAGAGAGAGATGTATCACAGGAAAATAGCAACTACATATGCAACTCAGTTTGTTTCATTCAAAGTGTTTATTTAGAGAATTAAATTGAGAGCCTTATTTGACATACCATTTATTAGATCCTTCAAAATGGCAGCTAAAAGCTCCATACACCCCTTGTTTAACCTCTCTATAGCCCTGTTTCTCAGTAAATAATAACCATAATGATAACCAATTGGTAGAAAATAATTTGACAATCTGAGCACTATCCATATGAAAATTAGGAATCAACCAAGTAACACCATATGCACGCTAAACAGAATAATCAACAACTGTGGAAGCTTGTATAATAATGATTCAAAGGCAATAAATTATCCAATTAACCAAAATGAATAGTATATAACTGCTTTTGCTATGGGTTAACAGGGAAATAAACAGAGGATTTATCAATGAAAGCACTTGAAGATTATATAACATCGACAGCGGTCCAAGTCATTGGATGCATGAAGCCGTGTTAAGCTGCATACAATATTAAAATTACTTAACAATGAAAGTGATATTCATCTAATTTAAAGAGAGAATTTTGGCTCGAGTCACAAATGTGTTTTATGATATAAGATCGCATTAGAAATAGAAAACAACAGAAATACAATGGATTCGGCACCTAGACTTGGGGGTTTTATTTACATCTGTTATTTTTTACTTGCTAAGAGTCCTTTGTTGGTTAGAAATACATGTCGTTTTTTGTTATCTTATTGATGTAGCGCCCTTAGCATATAAAATGGTATTTTTGTCATTTCTAGCATTCCTACATCCAGTAGAATTAATGAAGGGTAGTTTAGACATTTTAGAGTCTTAGCTTGATTAGAAAGTTAATTTCATCTATTAATATATTGTACTTGCTTCATTAATAAAATATGTTTTAGTTGAGAGAGAAAGAGACTTTTGCCTCGTGAATTTCTTTGAGCCATTTTGTCTTGTTACGTCAAATTGATATTATAGCCAAAGTAGTTGTTGTAAATTGTAGCTAAATTCAAACTTGACACCCAAAAAATCCAACCAAGCTGTTGATATGGATTGTCGAATTGCAACTTTAAAAAAATATCATTCCAAGAGTTTCAACCCGACATTCACAATCTTCTCAGCCCTCTCTCCTCACTATACGTTAATACACCATAAAATTTGGATGAATCTACCCAAATTAATATTACTGAAACCCGAGCTGGTCCGGCAGCACTTCCGGCCCCAAACGCACCTTTGTCCGCCCTAATTCAAGGACCGCAATCGCCAACAATTGCATCTCGACCCTTTGTGGGGCAGCCGAACATCACCGCCTGACAATCGGCTAGGCTGATTGCTCCATCTAACACCGCCACCACCTCTGATCAGCGGAGGGACAAAGGTAAAGGCCCGATCAGAGCTCCAAACCCTCAAAACATGCATCAAAACTCTAGCGATCCAGATGTTAGGGCTATTCCTGATATACATAAGTGTGGTCTCGTCCTCAACAAATCTCAACACGTCCAAGACCGACCCTGGACACTCATCAAGGGAAACACATATGGGCCGACTCAGTAGGCCCAACCTCAAGTGGCCTCGTCCTCGGCCACTACTCCAGACATGTGGCACATCATTGATCCCAGTCAACTCTTATATATCTTCTCGGCCTCGTCCATGAGCAAGGTGGGCTGAGGCCGATATGCTGACCAGATCCAACTCAACACTCAGAGGGTTATTACACTAGAGGACTGACCTGACGACTCGGCTCGATTTGCTCCATGACGGCCGACCCTTGACACCTGGCAAAACACTCATGGATTGTGGGTCACTATTCCATGTGGACAAACCGTTATAACAAGATCTTCATGAGCAGGAGGGAAGATTTCATCATCATGACATATGTGTGTCAGGGACAGGTGTCTGGTTCTAGTTGGTCGCTTTATCCTGTGCATGCTTATTACATGCTTGGGGGCCCAAGGCAATAAATATCCATTATCTTCTTCCTTGAAGGGAATCGAAAATCTAAACCCTAGCCCAAGCTCTGTCAAACTCATCTTAAAGAGAGAGTGCTAGAGAGTTGTACTTTGAGCCATTAGAGCTCCTTTGTTTAATATAAAACACACAAACACCTGCACAGTGCAGTAGACCAATGGCTGAACCACTTATATGATTGTGTTATCCTCTTCCCCTCATCTCAACCTATATTTATTTTACTGTACTCTTACCTCCATTATTGTAGATCGCTAGATTGAGCTACACACAAGTTCAAGTGGTGATATCTCTGGTATCATCATTTTTGGCGCCGTATGTGAGAAGCGAGGTATCATCTTCTTCCTCTCATTTCTAATTTAGCTCCTACTTGAATCTCTGGTGGTGATCCAGATCCACCATTGCTGGACCTGAATCTCGAGCCAAGCTTGAGCAACCCCAAACCTGGCTCGCCCAGCCCGCGATTTACAGCCCTACTCTTTCCATTGCTTAAAATAAAACAAATTTTCCGAGAAAAGAAATTCGGGCAATGGTTCTTACAAGCAGAACTTATCCTAGTACATTTGGTTCGTCATTAAAACACTATTGAGATGAGAACACCGTATTGGACATATGACAAGTACAGTGTTCAAAAAGTCCGTGCATGTGTACAATAAAGGTGATAAAAACTCTAGCATGAAGAAAGTAATCATCAATGAACAACGAAATGCTAGCCATGCATTATTAAGCACACCAAAGAAACAAAGCCATGTATCAAAACACCATAAAAAAGTCACATGAATGGATGGAATGTAGTTGTGATTCGAACATCTTAATTGCAAATCCATATATGGTGAAAAACAAAAAAATAATTTTTTTTTTTTATTTTTCAAATTTTTTATCAAAAATAAAATCTTTTTGAAATTTTTCAAACTTTTTCTAAAAGAAAAGAAAATCTTTTTCGATTTTTCAATAAATATAAACATAAAAATACAATCTAGCAATAGGGACAAAAGATAGCAATATGATAAGCACACTATATTTAAAAACAAGTCATAACCTCAATCATTAGTCTGGAAGTTGTTCTCAAAAGGAGTAGACATCCTTTGAAATTCCTCCATCAGACGTTAAAGACATTCTTTGAAATTTCTCCATCAAACATTGAGAAGTATTAACTAAAAACTCCACTTGCTCTCGAAAACTATTAAAACCTCTATGACGGTGTGCGGGAGCATGTGTGGAAACATGTGCAGGAACTCGTGTGGGAACATGTGTGTGAAAAGCTCTCCCTACTTTAAAACAAAATTCCTATAAGGATCCATCACAAACTCGAAAATCGGTTCGGGTGCGGCATTGAAAGTGGATACACCATTGTAACCTAATCCTTACCTCTCATTAAAACCTAACGCGGGACTGAGGAATATCTTTCTAACCTTCTTAGGTGTGTCCTCTACATTGACCTTGACCTCTCGAGCACGTTCTAGATCTTTCTCGAGTTGGGAAACATGAACTTCAAGTTTCTCATGAGTATCCAATGAAGCTTAAAGATCACTCGTAAAATTAGCCACTATGTTGGTCAAATCGGTATTTTTCCTACCAACCACAATCAGTTGCTCACACAAAAAAACTTCCAACGCCTCACGCTCTCTCAAAACTTTCAAATCCTTTTCTAAATCTAACACCCTAAAGTCAAATTTATATTTTGCTTTTTGGTTCTTAAAGACTCTTTGTAAAGTTCGATGTAAGCTTTTTAAAGACCACGTTCTCCCTCACTCAAATTCTCTTCATCACTCTCACTCTCACTCTCTCGGGAATGATTCGTCAAACTGTCGAGGCTATCACGTTTGGAAATATCCTCACTGGCGTGGGACGAACTAGAAGTACGAGCATGACTAGCCATGAACGCAAAGCAAGATCCATGTG
Organism: Sambucus nigra; assembly: GCA_949130495.1. Lineage (NCBI taxonomy): Eukaryota > Viridiplantae > Streptophyta > Magnoliopsida > Dipsacales > Adoxaceae > Sambucus > Sambucus nigra. The sequence goes on from OX422207.1 coordinate 417,200,313, forward strand.
GTGATTCATCCCCACAATCCACCGACTCGACATCACTATCACTAAGAGTGGCATTGTATGCAGCTTTGCCTTTGCCCTGTCTCTTAAGCTTAGCAGGACACTCATGGCCTTTATGTCTTTTCCCCTCACATTCATAGCATCTATAGTGAAAAATATTTAACTATACGACCCTGACAAAGGGAGATTTCAAGTAAGAACCTCTCATTTGGATGATGTATGTACATGGCTCGTCATGTGCCTTTGGAAGTAGGGTTGGTCTGATAATCAACACCTTAGACAACATTGACATTGAGTATGCCCTAAAATTCTAATTTAAGGCCTCCAAAAATGAGGTTGAGTATGAAGCACTGATAACAGGATTTGACCTAGCACTATCTTTAAGTGCCAAATAGATACAAGCACATAGTGATTCCTAATTGATTCTAAATCAAGTGTTAGGTTTCTATGGAGTCAGATAGGAGTTCATGACTAAATACCTAGCCAAAGAGCAATAGATGACATTGAAGTTCCCAATAATCAACATGATCAGGATCCTTATATTTGACAATGCCAAAGCAGATGCACTTGCTCAGCTTGCTTCCGTGACCAGAATAGAGTTAAGATGGACCATGTCAGTAGAGATCCTCCTGCACCAGAGCATTAACGAAGAAAAGCTCAGCACGATTGAATTAGAATTGGTCCCATCTTGGATGGATCGGATAAGGAATTACCTAGACAGGGGCATTGTGTCGACGGATCCTAAGGAGGCTGAGAGGATCCTATACAAAGCGACGAGGTACGTTATGGAGGGATGGATCCTACATAAAAGAGGATTCATTATGTCATTACTTATACATGTCCACCCAACCGAAGTAGGTAAGTTGATAAAGGATATACATGAAGCTTCATGTTGGGTACACTCAGCAGGGAGATCCTTAGTCAAACGAGTAACCACATAAGGTTATTGCTATCCTACAATGAAAGCGGACTGCATCGACTTTGCAGGACGATGAGATAAGTTTTAGAAATACTCTATGATCCACAGAACATTAGGGGCTTCACTCACGCCGATCACATCCCATTGGCCCTTTGCCATATGGGGCATTGACTTAGTCAACCCTCTGCAGAAAACAAAGGGAAGGTTCAAATACTTAGTCATTATAGTGGATTAATTCACCAAATATGTGGAGGCTGAAACTTTGGTAGAAATGCCTTATGAGAAGGTAATCCATATCATATGGAAGAATATCATTTGTCGTTATGGAATGCCATATGCCTTCATCACCAACCATGGCACGTAGTTTGACAACCAAAAACTTGAAGACCATTATGTTCAATCCAAAACCTAAAAGCTAAATGAGGATCCTGGACATCTATAATGCAACAGACATGGTATAGATGAATAAAACTTATGATTCGGTGTAGGATTGCATGTAGAATGAATCCCTATGTGAAGATAATATGAAACTATAATATATTTGATGATTAAGATAGAATCTTGATGGGATCTTGGTTGAAGAACATGAATCTTGAATAACTTAGAGTTAAATTGATGAACACAAGATGTCAATCTGCCAGAATTTTGACGTTACTTTAAACTTGTGTCAATTTAATTGTACTTAGAATTAGAGTGAAAGCCATAGATGTCTGGAAAGATCTTTGTCTTAACTTTCCAATGAGCTTTGAATGAGATCATTTGGGATTCTATAGATGGAGAAATCAAAATTTTACTATAGGGTGTTTAATTTACCAAAAAATTTACTACTCGATTTGGTTAACCATAATTGCCCAATTTCCCTTGTTCAAGCCCTGAACTTGTGTAGAATTCTCGGGGGACTTTTAGGAGGCCTTTATATTATAGTGAGGGATATAATGATCACCAGTAGTCTAATGGTAAGGTTGGGTCTTAAGTCATAAGGAAGAAAAATTAAGGCTAAGGATAATCGGGCATAATTTGTAATGCGGTTAAATTCGAGGGATGAGAATGACACAAGGAGAGATGAGTGAACCTATGATTCCGACCAATAGTGTAGGATTGTATTAGCTACTGATATTTATTCAAAGGATAACTAGGGCCCTTTGGGAAGAGATTAATCCTCGAAAAAATGCGATAGAGAGTCGTAATTTTATATCGATAGTACGTCGAGTATTCGATACATACATATATATATATATATCGCGTACGGAGTATATTTATAGGCTGAGTATATATCATATAAATCTATATGATATATATACTCAGCCTATAAATATATGATATATACTCGGCCTATAAATATACTCCGTATGCGATATAACATTCTTGCCTAAATTTTCATTTTTCTCAAAATATTAATTTTCTTTGGAAGAATTTTCTTTGTTAAATTTGAGATATTTTTTGAAATTTTTCACAAACAAGGCAAGATGATCTAGAGCAAAATCAAGCTCAAAGTCAGAAGCCTCCACCTTTTTCTTAGAATGGACTTTCAAAGCCATCCCCTTTTCTTTTTTATTTTGAATTTTAGGAAACATATCAATTTCGTAAGTTTGAAGGTCTCATACGAGTTCTTCTAACCTAAAAGTATCTCAAATTCCCGAAGAATTTAGGACTGTGACTTTTGGAATAAAATGAGATGGAAGTGATCTCAAAATCTTTTCAACTATCCTCGTCTCCGAAATTCTCTCACCCAAATTAAAACTGGAGTTAACAATATCAGATAATCATGCATAGAATTCATCAAATGTTTCAGTTTCCAGCATGGTAATGGTCTCAAACTGTGTGGTGAGATTTTGAAGCTTAGAAACTTTCAAAATGTTGGTACCCTCGTAAATGAGTTGGATGATATCCCACACTTCCTTATACGTGGTACACGTCATAATACGATGAAACTCATTGGGTGTGACTGCACCGGAAATGGCACCTAAGCCTCGGGAATTAAAATTACTCCATTTATAAAATCATCCTTTGTCCAAGCAGTGACAGGTTTAAGACTTATGGCATCATCATTAGTCTGGCTAGTGTCCACCCTCTTTCACAAACGAGCTAGACTCGCTCGTCAATCGATTTTAGTGTTGACCTAATTCGAGCTTTACAATATGCATAATTAGACTAATCAAAAAGAGAAACCCTATTATACAAATTATCCATACAATCATAAAATAAAGATCACACAATAACTTAGTGTAACCAGCTTTGATACCAATTTAGAAACACGGGTTACATGGATTCACTTATATATTAGGTTACACACAAAAATTCCTTTTTACCAAATTTTAGCTTGATTAAACTTTAGTGAGCATGCAAGATAATGTGAAGCCAAATCACAAACCAAATATCCAAACCAAACAGAATGGGAAGAAGATAGAGGAAAAATATCTTTCAAGCAAAACTTATATTCAGCACTATTTAAGGACAAACTTACAGACAACTTAGAGTTCCACTAAGTTTAACGCAGTAGTGTCTTCCAATCTTCAAAAAAAACGGTGCAATCTAGCACCGCCCACAGCAAGCAGAACTTGCGTCGGTATCCACCAATCAGCCTCAGGAATCGCAATTCCTTTCTTCTTCAATAGTAGAGCCTCGGCTCCACAAATCAGCAGCAAAGAAAAATCTCCACAAGGGCTTAGAACTCAAAATACGTTCTTGGTTTCGCAAAGTGATCCTAAATGATCCAAGGGGTTTGGTTAAAAAAATTGAAGAGTTTGATCACGAAAAGAACTCCTAAAAGGCTTAAAAACAAATGCATTACCGCATCTCTATTTATAGGGAAAGAGATCAACTAATGATAAACATGAAAGATTGCATTTGATTTGGGATAAAAATATAAATTTCGTGTACTCCTTGGAACAAAGTACCTACTTTCGCTCGACCAGCCTTCAAACGAATCTTCGAATGACATTCCAGAGCTAATCAAAAGGCGAAGCGTCAGAACTCGTTCAAACGACCCTAAGAGACGTTCCAACGACCTATAGAGATTCGTTCGAACAACTTTTCAAATCGTTCCAACAAACTTAGGAAAATTTCAAAAAACTTTTAAAAATCATTTTAAAACATTTTGAAAAACATTTGTAAAAACGAATTCTTTGAAAAGACCCCAGATAATTTAAGTTTACCAAAACCACCTCATAAATCATCTCAATATAGTGGCGCTCGATCTTCGATCCTTACAAATGATCACCAACTCTTCTTCTCTTTGAAGACTTGAGAACAGTCATGAAGGGGCAGCAAAGTGTTACAGGATAAGCCTTTGCTCTATAACTAGATCATTGGCTTCCTTCCCCAATGTTGGCCAGAAGTACCCTTGCCTCAAGACCTTGTAGACTAAGGTCTTTAGGCTTATATAGGCACCACAGACACCTTCGTGGAGGTTTTTGTGGACATAATTGGACTCTGATGGGCTAAGGAATCACTGAGGTGCTGAGCAGTATCCATTTTTTTTAATAATACCCCATTCTCCATGTAGCACCTGGAAGCTAAAGACTCTATCCATCTAGCCTGAAGCTTGTCTCTAAGCAAGACTCCATCTCTGAGGTAGGCTATGATGGGAGTGATCCAGTATGAGCTCTGATCGACCTCTGTAGTGTTGATCTGGAGTTAGGTGATACTCGGCTGGTCCAAAGTAACAACCAAGATTTTTGGATCTACCTCGCGTATCAAAAAAAAGATTTTTGGATCTACCTCGTCTAATGAGGCCAGTCGCTGAATTTTCTACTCAGGGGACCCTTGTGATGCAAAACTTTGGGATTCTCTGGATGAGGTGCTTCACAATTGCTAAGTACCCTGCCATCCTGTCACCTTTAGCCTCATAGACCTTAATGACCTCGTTAACAAGTAGCTAAGAGTCGCTAATGGCCTCTACTTGCTCTACTTTCAAATGGATGGCTTGGCCTAAGCATGCCACCAAGGCTTCATACTTTGCCTCATTATTAGAGAATTTAAATTGAAAACGGAGAACAAGAGAGATGGTACCTCTTTTCGGGATTATCAAATGAAGTCTAGCTCCGCTGCCTTAGCTATTAGAAGACCCATCTACGTGCAAGATCCACGTGGGAAAGTTGGGGTCTAACTCTTGGAACAGTGGTTGCATGGGTTCTTTTGTCTTGGCCACTTTTGTTTCAGAGGGCTTGGCTTCCTCCTCCACCTCTTCCAGGTTGCTGAACTTCGCAATGAAGTCAACTAAGGTCTAACCCTTAATGGCACTTCATGGTTGATAATTGATATCAAATTCTCCCAACTCCACGTAACACTTGACAAGCCTTGCTGAGGTGTCAGGGTTGTGGAGGATCTCACGAAGCGGTTGATCGATCATAACCACAATGTTATGAGATTGAAAGTAAGGCCTCAGACACCTAGCTGAAGTTATAAGGCAGAAAACCATCCTCAGATATTTGCTTTCATCCCCTTGTAGAGCTCGACTAATATAATACACGAGGTACTGGACCACAAATTCTTCTCGGATCAAAGTTAAGCTAATAGTGATTAGTGAAGCAGCAAGGTACAAGTACAAATCTTCCCCAGTGACGGTCCAGGACAACAAAGGTGGGGACCCTAGGACCTTCTTGAGGCTTTAGAAGGCTTCTTCACCTCAGGAATCTATTAGAAGGTCTCCTTCAGTATCTTAAAGCAAGTCAAGTACTTGTCCGTGGTCTTGGAGACAAATCGGTTGATGGCAGCGACTCTCCGTGCACATGTCCAGTAAAGTTTGAATTTTCTCAAAATTGGCATCTATGCAATGTCTGGCAACCATAAAGCCCCGAAATTTGCCTCCAACAAACCTAAAAGCACATTTCTTTAGGTTGAAGCTCATTTGAATTTTTTCCAAGGGTAGTGAAGGTCTCCCCGAGGTTCCACACATGGTCATGAGCCTCCAAGTTTTTTACCAGTATGTCACCAATATAAACCTCCATGGTCTTGCCAATGAGATCTTTGAAAATGGAGTTTACCACACACTAATAGGTTTCACCCGCATTCTTCAATTCGAATGGCATAACTTTGCAACAGTAAGTACCTTTGTATGTGATGAATAAAGTATTCTCTTCATCAGCGGGGGTCATCTTAATCTGGTTATACCCAGAGTAGGCGTCCATGAATAAAAGGAGCTCATGACTTGCTATTGAGTCCACCAAACTGTCAATCCGAGGTGGAGGGTAGTAGTCTTTGGGCATGCCTTGTTGAGGTCTCTGAAGTCAACGCACATTCTCCATTTTTGTTGGTGTTGCGCCCAAGTACCACGTTTAAGAGCCATTTGGGATATTTGACCTCTGATAAAGTTGGTTGCTAAGAGCTTGTCATCCTCCTCTGAAGCAAACATTATTCCTCTGTGGCCCAAAAAAACCTCTTCTTCTCTCGGACAAGCTTGTGGTTTAAGTCCAAACTGAGGTAATGGACCATGACCTCGGGGTCTACCCCGATCATATCTGAGTGGCTCCAAGAAAACACGTTCTTGTTTTCTTTTAGGAACTGGATGAGTGCCTCCATGAGGGGGGCACAGGCCGACCCAATCTGCACTTCATCGGTGGGATCCCCAGCATCAATCAGAGCCTCTTCTGATTCGCCTGGATCTAAAAATCCACATTCAACAATTCTATATCGAGGCTCTCTAGTGGGAGCTCGAACATTTACGGTGGAGGCAAGACCTCTGTTGAGGCTTCAGAGACTTTTCAGAACCTCAGGCAAGCTTTAGGAGATCTCAAGTGACTTTCTCTTTCTTTCATGAAAGTGTTATAGCACTCCCGAGCCTTCTTCTAATCTCCGTGTACTTTTCCCACATCCCTGGAGGTTGGGAACCTCATGATCAGTCTTCAGGTATATATAACAGCATTAAAATCGTTGAACGATGGTCTGTGGAGGATTTACCAATTCAGCACCATATGGCGAACCTAGGTCCTAATTGACTGACCAAGATCAAGATTACGCTCCATGTCGATGACAGGAGTCCAAGATAAAATAGAAGGCCAATTATGTCAAGACGTCATGTTTTATTATAATTCAATCTCTACAGGGATAGGCCTTATCCAATTGTAACCTCTTAACTTTATACAAAGGGGCGACACCTAATGTGTAACGGGGGCTTGGAAGCTAAAGAAACACTATAATGTAAATTTTCTTGGAAACACCTCACTCCGTTATGGATGTAGGGCTAAAATGGTCGAACCACATGAATCTTTGCGACTCTAAGGACCCCCCTTCCGGGTAATTTTTCTCCCTACATTCTATATAAAAGCTTTGGCCTCTCATTGTAAAGACACATCATGGATAAGATAGTTTTGATTAGAGAGGTATTGGGAGATTGTGTTCTTATTCCACTACATGTATGTACATTTAGTTGTTATTGCACTCTCCTATGTTATTTGGCAGAATCGTCATATTTTTGTGCAGGATTCTTTCTTTTCTTTGTTTTTTTTTCCCGGGGGGGGGGGGGGGGGAGGGGGGTACGACCCTTTTTCGCTGACCAACAAACTCTTACAATAACATAAAATCCTATATACCATAAGAAAAATGGTAAATAAACCAGTGACACGGACAACAGTGGGGAAGGAGAGGGGGGGGGGGGAGGGGCTTTTGGAAATCTTGGAGAATTTTTGGTACATATTGTCAATCTGATCTCTTCTTGCTGAACTTAAATGTTAATCCAAGTGATACTTCTCGACCAATCACCATATACTTATTCACGCCAAACAACAAAGGGGGTCATATGCTTTTGGGGCCAAAAAACAAAGAGGTTCTTTATGCTTTTAGCGCTAAACAACAAAGGGAATAAGCCTACTTATTCAACGCACTTCCCGTGTCAGTTTCTTCCTTTCCTTTTGGCCCAAATAAAAAAGAGAGAACCTATTCTCATTATCTTTTAACCAAAGGGAAGACCAGTAGAGTTTGATCTCTCAACCAGAGGATCAAATTTGAATAACAAGTAGGAAAAATCAACCCAGGTATCGATTGATATAGTAGCTGCATTTTTGCAACAAAAATTTTAGTTGCTCTTCACCTGATTGCTTAGCATTATTTACTTGGTTGCTCTTTATTATTATTTTTTTTTTTAAATTACCATTACTGATAATGAGAATTAATAGCAAAATATTTATGCCCTCTTCCTTTTTTGGACATTAAATTAATGAAGAATACATTTTTCTTACAAAAATGACAATAAATAAAATTATCTTCGTGTTTTTTCATTTTTAAAATGACAATAAATATATTAAAAAATCTCATTTCTCTTCACCTGTATGTTGAATTTGTTTTTGATTTTTTCATTCCCCAAAATGATTTTTTGTTATTTTTTAAAAATTTTGTATTCAACTAAAACCACCTGAACCCCAACTTCCCCCCTCACCTCCCCCACCACCCCAGATTTCGATCCTGGATCCGCCACCGATATAAACATTCCATAAATTTCATTGCATATTCCCATGTCCATTGATATGCATAATGGTGATCTCAATTTAGTTTGTTTACGTGGCGACGTTAGCACCCAATAAACGGTAAAGCAACTAAGCAGAACTCACATCAACAGCTTCATGACTGTCAGGTATGCCTTTGGTTATATTTTCCCCAATCCGCTGATATCCTCTGCATTTTAATTGTTCTCCAATAGTTAAATAGTTGCAGAGCATTAAACTATTAGCTTAACAAGAAACGTTGTGAAAATGTGATGGGAAGCAAACCTGTATCCAGTAGCTGGAGACATTTTTATCTTGATCTTTTCCTCATAAGGTAGATTGAAAAATTTGTGTGCTATATTTCTCACCTCCTTGACAAGGGAATCAGGAATACCATGCCCTGTCTTTACAAGCACAATGCATTGGAAGAATTGAAAAAGAAAAATTACTAAAGGATTAACACAGATAACAAACTTGTAGGTATACATGTTAAGGAATTCACAGACAAACATGATGCCTATAAATCTACATTATAGTTTACTTTTTATTTTAAAGAAAGATAAATGTTTCTGTAACAAACACTTAACCATGATATGCAGTAACTACTACTAGTGCTCCGTGGAACTCAACCAAATATGAATATATATAGGCCCTCTGAAAATAATGGTTTACACCCTATTCCTCTGCAAAATATATTTTGGCCAATGCCTATCAAAATTCCAATAGAGAAAAAATCTGTTCCTTTCACAGAAAAGAGCATGAGGATAGGTTATATGAAATTCGTTGGCATACTGGGCGGAGAGCCAAAAAAGGGGAAAAAAGGCACAAGCTCTAAATATCCTTCTTTTCTCCTTTCTTTTTCAATAAGGGTGTATTTGATTAGCAGTACATTTTTCTCCATGGAAATTACATTGTTTCTTTTGTAAACTGACATAAAAACTTGTCAATGTTACCCAAGAAAAATAGGCAAACATGCCAAATCTCTAAAATAAAGTGTGTATTGAATGTTTTTTCCCCAATGGGGTATATACATCATATAAATATAGGGGATGAGGGAATATTTTAGAGAGAGCTAGCCTAACCCTAGATAGAATATTCTAGCATCCATGTTATGTCCCCATGGTCTAGAACATTCTTATTTACAATATGACTGGAAATGCCCCAAACAATTCCCATTTCAACTACTAAATTAAAAGTAAAAATAATGATTGGAAATGCCAAAAATGCCATCAACACCCAATTTGCATCACTCTCCCCCCTTTGAAAGAGTTCCTCTTAAAACTCAAAAGGGGTTCTCCAATGGTGTTAGGATGAACGACATGAGTGATGAGCGCCTAGTATTCGATAGTGCATCGTCAATCTCTTTGGTCTCTATATCTTCGTCGGTTGCTACAAGAGGCGTTTTTTTATTCCTTGATAGATGTGGACCACCCTTGTAGCATTTTATCACAATGGCTAGGGATGGTGGGTCCATGGATTTAGTTGGGTCTTCAGTAGTGGAGCATTTTGTCTTGTCGGTAGTATTCTTCAACACGTGTCACATACTCAATAGCACGTTGAATGGCGGGAATGTCTCAAAGTCTGAGCTCATGCTGGATGCGGGCTGCAATCCATGGATGTAACGGCCTATATGCTCCTCTTCACTTTCCCGGAGTGTCGCACGAGTGCTAGGAAGGTGAAATTGCTCGGTGTACTCTCGCACTGAGGAAGAAAACTTTCGAAGCCCTTGAATTCGTGCGAAAAAATCACACTCGTAGGATGCCGACAGAAATGTGATGCGCAAATGCTTGGGCATTTTGGACCATAAGCGGATAGCGTCCTTCCCTTTGTTTGCTCGTTCACGCACTATGTCGTTCCACTAAACTTTCACCAAACTGTAACTTGGTGGCCACCAACTTCACACACTTGTACCCAACAATGTTTTTGTACTCAAAAACCTTTTCATTGTGTCAAGCCAATTAACAAAAAAGTTTGGATCCATGTGACCATCAAATGTGGGGACTTCAACACGAATGTCATCATTAAGGCTCTTCTCAAGGAGCCTATGCAAGCAACTCAAACGGTCAAGACCGTTTGGGACCTCGTCCTCCTCTTCGATGTCTCCTCATCGGACGAGACATATACAGCTCCTAGTGCACATGGCCTATGGCCACCTAATTGCTCACGGGCAGGCTGTTGTTCTGTGGAAGCCTTCTTTCAAGGCAGTGGGGGCTTCCTTGGGCAATCATTCATGTGATGCCTTCATTCATAACAAATAAAACAATGTCGGTGTTCAAGAAGTACATAAAGGGTTACCTTAGAGCTAGCATGACCAGAGTAGTGTTGAGGCATGGACAAACAATGCCTTCATTCATCGTAGGGAATGCCGGAGAAATTCCTAAAATGACCGGTCCAGCTGGAGTGGGTGGTCGTTGGACCCACTTCTACACTCGGTCACCCTTGTCTCGATCCCACGGTTGTAAGTTTGTTGGAGCAGAGATGGTAAAGCGAGTGTTTATTAGGACCCATAGTAATTTGAGTGGTGAGTGGCCTTCCATAAGGACCACATCTGTCGCAGAGATGTGGGGGGTTCCCCGGCACCGTCCGCGATGAGAGGCATAGGAGAAACTGGGTGTGGGTCCCTTTCGACGATGGGGTCGGTCATAAACAGTAGGGGGATTGATTGGTTTTTTCCTTTGTCAGTTGGGTGAGGTTGGTTTGACTGCTTGGTCTAAATCGGCAAGGGGATGGGGGGGTTTACTGAATCGTGTCGGCGGCTAGGGTTTTGCAGAGGCAGCAAAGGCGGTATCAACTGAGGCAGCAGAGGCAGTACCAACTAAGGCAAATTGTGCGGTTTTGTTGAGGAGAATCTAGCTGAAATAGGGAAGCTGGCTTGAACCGACTGAGGCAATGGTTCCGACAAACGGCTGACTTGCGATGGTGGATGGAGGGTGGGCCGCTGGTGGAGGGCCAAGCCCCTGATGTCTATGAGCATCTAATTGAGTGTGTTCCATTGAGGAGACCCTCTTTTCTATTTCAGTTGCTTGGAAAATCTTCATGGGAGTCATTGGTATGTGTACGATTTTGCTAGGTTTCCTACACAACAACAGGTGAGCAAAACTCGCTCTGATACCAACTTGATGTAAACACTCGTCAATGGTACCCCAAGAATAATAGACAAACAAGACCATATTTCTAAAATAAAATGTATTGAATGCCTTTTCCATATGGGGTATACACCATATATATAGGGGATGAGGGAATAAACTAGAGAAAGCTAGCCTAACCCTGTAGAGATATACTACCATCCATGTGATGTAATGAGTGATATCACTAAAGGATTGCCCCCCCATGACACAACTTGGTTGAGAACATTCTTATTTACAGAATGACTATCCCTCAACAATCCCCACTTCAACTACTAAAATTAAAAGTAAAAATAATGATACGAAATGCCAAAAATGCCCTCAACACCCAATTTGCATCATAAACTCAACGGAATTTAAAATACATATGAGGAAATATTTCAAGATATCTCTTGACTCACTATCATATATTCATATCAATTGTGTAGTTACAATGGTTGGCCACATGCCTTATCCGTGGGTTAAGTTATCTCTGCCAAGATAACCTAAAAAAGGTAAAAACACTAAATAGGGCGGTTTAAGAATATTCCGTGAGAATATTACCCCCATCCAAAAATACTAGCATATTTTAGAAAATTCCAAAGGAATATTCGCTTATTCTAATAATACCCTAAAATAAAACACAACTAACATATTGTTCCTTCTCAAGTTGCCTCCTTGCGTAATGTTTCATACATATACATCAGTTTTACTCATTTTTGTTTTATGGTGCTTGATTGAATGTATAATTAATGGGAACAATGGTTTAAAATGTCACACGTGCTCCATCTTTTCCTTATTTAGATAAAAAACACTTTTTTCTCCAATCCAAAGAATTTCATTCCATAGAGAACAGGAAAGTAAGGGGATGTCTTACAAGTCCAAGTTGTGCTTTCAATCTTTTTTCAATTTTGTAATCAAGAAGATAGGATTATAGTGATAAATGTTAAAGAGGTTATGAAATTAATTAGAAAAGAAAGATAAAATGGAATGTGAAAAGACAAAAGGTATGCAATAAAAAAAGTTAAGTAGAAGTGTAAAAGCCAAAATTCCACATAGGAAAAAATGAAAACCTGAGTGGGTTTATAAAGACGTGTGTCATAAGAAGTTACTTGTATGTATCAAGGAGTATGGTCTTAGTATGAACCCTAGCACAATGCAAAGTACCATCTGCGGGGGCATGTGTACGGAAGTATGGTTGGACGCTTTAGAGCTAACTTTGCACTTCGCACTTCGCACTTACGCATCATCGCAAAGAACGGCAGGAGGCTTTTACTTTTTTACAATACATACGCCAATCGATATGAACAGTTGATTTGCAACAATTGACAGGTATACGGGTCATGCCATTTAGGATCGATCTGGACCGTTAAATCCAAACCGTTGCGATCCAAGGGCTACTGTTAAGTGGTTGTTGGATTGATGTTTGTTAGTCATTAACAGGCAACATTCTAGGAAAAATCTGCTAGTATTTCCCATTTGGAAATTATCTTTCTTCTCTAATTTATTCTTATCAGTTTCATTGAATTGTTTTTCAGAGGTAATTTGCCAAGAAACTCATTAACAAACTCGTTACCCGAGCGGGGGCAAATAACATTTCAAGGAAGGTATATTTCATACACCTCCAATCCATATTTTGTTCTAATTGTTCATCACTGCAATCCTTATTTTTTTAAACAATCTTAAAGGTGTTATTCTTCGATGGAGGCAGAAAAGAATATGGCGTCATTGTTTAATCCCCACGTACAATAGGATTGCTTTGACGGAACGCATTTTACTCTTCGGAAAGGGAAATTGTACTTTCTTCCAACTATATTAAAGGATGCATATGTTTTGGATCCCGAACTTCAACCACACCAAAGGATGATATCGATGCAGTCAATAAGGAAAGGAAAATATGTGGAGAAGATGAACTGATGCGTTGGGGGCATATTTGGGATACACTATTCGAACAATTATGTGATCTTCACAAATCGATGCAGTCTTCGCGTGAGATCTGGAATGCTCCTGAATATAAAAACAAAACAGAGAAGGAAAATCGAACAAATTCTTAATTTTAAATTTATTTGAATTTATCATGGTTGATAATGACTCTATTTTGGACCAAGTACATGCGCTACAAAATCTTGTTAGAAAGCTTCATTAATTAAAAGTTGAAATTTCATAATCATTTCAAGTGGAGACAATTACTGCAAAATTGCCACCAAGTTGGAATGATTATAAATTGAAACTCCTACATAGGAGATTATTTTGGATAAATTACAAAAACATTTAAGGATTGAGGATGAAACATGATCTCTTTATTAAAAGGATTTTCCTCAAAATTCTTCCACAGTTAATTTCGTTGGAGGATACAAATTTCAGAAGAACTTCAAATCCAATAATCCAAACAAGTTCAAAAAGAAGAACCCCCACAAGAAACGACCAAGTGGTGCTTGTTCCAATTGCGAAAAAAATGGCCACTATACTTGTGATTGCCGAAGAAAAAAAGGAAGATAGATTGCAATGAATCTAATGATGCAAATATGGTGGAAAGCAAGATTAAGGATCTTGTTCAAATGGTATAAGGGAATGCAGATAAACAGAGCTAAATATGGCAACATTAACTAGGTCTTTTGATTGGTCGCTCGATTATGGGTCTACCATACATGTTTGCAATGACAAATCATTGTATTCCGTATATGAAGAAGCAATGGACGGTCAAGAGGTTCTCGTGGGGAATCATAATTCTACCAAAATTATGGAAAAGGAATCCTTTGTATTCAAGCTAAAATAACTAAGAAACAAATTTATAAGGCCGTGAATTCTGATATATATGAATATAATAATCTTTTAAGTAGAGGAGGAAAGAAATACTTGTTTATTTTTATTGACGATTGTTCAATATTCACATGTGTGTATATAATAAGGACTAAAGATTAAGCTTCTGAAATGTTCAAACGATATAAGGCTCAAGTTGAAAATCAAAAGAAAAGGAAAATAAAGATTCTTCGTAGTGATGGGGGGAGAGAATATTTTCCAAATGAATCTGATTTATTTTGTGAAAAACATGATATAATATATCCAAAATCTTCCCCTTACATTCCCCAACAAAATGATTTGACAGAAAGAAAAAATAAAACTCTTACTAATATAATCAATTTTATGTTAATCACTTCTAAATTGTCAAATGATTTATGAGAAGCCTTTCTCATGGCTTGTTATGTACACAATAGAATTCCATCAATGAAAACAAGTGTTTCACCATATACATATACATATAAAGTATTAAAGAATAGAATACCTAACTTAAATCCTTCTATAGAATTTTAGATGTGGAATTTATCAAAAATAAATCTCAAAATGATTCTTTTCCTTACCCAGAACCATCAATTTGAACATTGTTCATCAATGAATAACAAAAGAAAAGAATCTAAAACACAAATTGAACTTAATAAACTTTTTATAAAGGCAATGGCTTCAAGGGATGCTAGTTTTGGACATAAGCCATTAATGATGAAATGGATTCACTACTATCTAATCATGCTTGGGCTTTAGTAGATTTAGCACAAGGATCAAAATTAGTAGTCAATTGTTATTTAAAAGAAAATATAATACAAATGGGTTTATTGAAACATTTAATGCTAGGATGGTAGCCAAAGGATTTAAACAAAGAAAGGGGATAGACTACTTTAATACTAATGCACCAGTAGCTAGAATAACATACATACGAGTTTTAATGGTGATTGCATCTATTTATTATTTGCGTGTGCATCAAATAATGTTAAAATTGCATTCCTTAATGGATATATGGATGAAGACGTGTACAAAGAAGTATCTATTTTCCGTGGAAATGAAAATAAAGTTTGTAAATTAGTTTAAGTCACTTTATGGTTTGAAACAAGCATCGTAGTAATGGCATGAAGAAATTGATTATGTTAATTCTTGCAAATGGTTTCAAACAGAATAATGCCAGTACATGCATGGACTCGAAATTCACAAATAATTATAGTGTAATTAATTTTCTTTACGTTGATGACTTGTTAATTTTGGAACAAACATGAGAGGTTTATGACTAAGAAATATTTTACTTTCACAGTTTAAAATGAAAGATTTTAATAATGAAAATACCATCTTAGGCATTAAAGTTAAGAAATACAGTGAATGCTATGCATTATGCCAATATCATTATATAGAGAAGTGCTTTTTAAATTCAATCATTTGAAAATAATAGAAGCAACTACCCCTTACGATTCTCGTGTAAAATTGTTTGAAACTTAGGCGGAGTAATTGCAAAACTTGAGCATGCTAGTGCAATAGGAAGCTTAGTGTATGCTATGCATAGTACAAGGCCAGATATTGCATTTGCGGTCGGCAAAATATCAAAATACACTAATAACCCAAGCATTGATCACTGGAAAACAATTAGGAGGATCCTTGGTTACCTCAAGAGGAACATTGGATTAGGGTATTTTATAATGACTTTCGAGCAATACCCACTGAATACTAAAATGCTAGTTGGCTCACTGCTGCAAGTGATAACAAATAACAAATCAACGTCTTAAATTAATGTAGCGGGTGGAGCATATATCGGGCATCTAAGAAACAAATTTGCGTACCCCATTCAACCATTGAATTTGAGTTTATAGCACTACGAACAACAGGAAAAGTAGAAGAATGTTTGTCTAAGAAATTTATTGTTAAATATAAAGTTGTGGCCAAAACCAATGTCGATTATTTATTTGTACTATGATAGTGAGGCTACGTGATCTACAGCGTATAACAAGATTGATCACTATGAGGTGGTTGGTTATTCAGACTCAAATTTTTGGGGATGCCTTGACAGTATGACAGTAAGAAGAGCACTTCAGGTTACGTTTTCCTCCTTATTGGAGGAGCCGTTTCATGAAAAAGTGCTAAGCAGAGGGTCATTGCATCATCTACTATGGAGGTTGAATTTGTAGCTTGCTTCGAAGCTACGAATCATGGATTATGGCTGTGAAACTTTATTTCAGGACTTAGAATTATGGGATCGATATCGAAGCCATTGAAGATTTATTGTGATAATGTTGTAGCGGTCTTCTTTTCGAAGAACAATAGGTATACTAAGGCAGCTAAGCATATCGAGATGAAGTACCTATCAGTGAATGAAGAGGTTCAAAAACAAAGTGTCGATTGATCACATTAGTACGAATGATAACATAACAGATCCAATTACGAAAAAACTATCTCCAAAGACCTTTATGGAAGATGTGAAAGAGATGGGCCTCGATTAATTAGATTATGATTGCTATTTGGCTTAGTTTGACACTATTACTTGAATTCAATAATAGTGTTTCTGATTTATATTATTTGTCTTTTGTAAATGCATGCATATGATTATGACCTATTTTTGACAGAAATAGTCCTTTATTCAAAAAGACATTATGCACCCAATATTAAAGGCTTAGTTGAATGAAAAATTGGCATTGTGATACATGGAAGGACCCATGTTCTTGAATAGTATGGAACCGCCATGACTCGCATCCATGAATCGTTTGATTTAGCAAACTATATATAAGTTATTGTGCATCTAATGATACCTAATTTAATTATAAGGATTATTAAGACCAAGTGGATGACTGTTGGAAATTAACAATTAAGTCCAAAATTAAATTTTTAATTTCAATTATATTAAATTCCAAAATTATGAATTTTTCATTTATGTGATCTTAATAAATATCAAAATAATTAATTAGGCACGTGATAAATGCATAATTAAGGGGTTGGGTTTGTTCCTATTTTTAAGCCACTTGAATGGTTTGTGGAAGACTTGAAAAGAAGTTTAGTTTGACTAGGAATTTTGGCCTTCTTCCCCTTATAAATAGAGGAGCCCTGCACCATCTAGAGTTATCTCATAATACACTATTTTCTAAGGTGGGAGAGAAAATCCGAAATTCCCACATTTCATATTTTCTCACAAAATTCTGGGCACACAAAACATACAATTCTGGGCTATTCTTCAAGAGGTTCCAGGGAGCAATTAATAGGAGCTTTCACGTCATCTTTTCAATCCATAGCAATGGACAAAAGTTGGTATTCGATCATGGTTATTTAGCATAATCAAATCGTATGACATCCTGGAATTCATGTTTAAACAGTTTCTAATCTTGATATAACATATTGGTTTATGTCTAATTTATGATCACGAAACAGTTTGGAACAACAAGAGAATCCCTTGAATTTGCTGTATGTTAGAGGTAATTTGCCAAGAAACCCACTAGCAAACTTTTTACCTAAATTGGGGCAATTAACATCTTAAGAACAGCATATTTTATATGCCTCAAATTCCTATTTTGTTCTAATCTCGTCATTGCAATCCATATTTTTCTACCAATAAATCCATTCTTTTCCACGTGACAGGAAAAAAAAAGGACAAGATGAGGGACCTACAAGTCCTTTAATAACTTTTCCAAACAATAAGTGCAGCATTCTGTGTTATTTTTAATTTCAGTATGAACCTGTGCTAGGCAATTAAACATCAAGAAATAAGTTCATATAATATTAAGTAGCAGTTTGTTCACCAGCCTTTAATTATATATCCAGCAGGGGACAAAGAGTAACTCAATTATTAACGGCTGTATACGAAAACAAGAAATGAAGCATTAAGGTTATGTTTGGGAGCGAAGACTTCAAGCTTTTGAACTGTACTTGGAGCAACAGTAGTTACAATTTAGAACACATATATAAGACTCCAATTCAAATTAGGGGTCCCAAACATAGCCTACACAATGCAAAGAGAATTACCACATAAAAGAAGCCAGCTTCTCTACAAGCCTGATCTAGTTGTTTTACTACTTCACGAACACCTTCGTCTTCAGCCATATTTGGATGGTCCCACTTGCCCAAAAGAGGACCAACATCTGCCTCATAGAAGATAACCAAAAACAGCTTTAATAAAATCAATCACCTAAATAAGCACAGCCGTTTTTACTACGGCTGCGTTTGTTTTTTTATCTGAAGTCTGAATCTGAAAAGACTGAATCTGTGTGAAATTTGAATCTGAAAAATATGTTTGTTTTTATGCCTGAATATACCTCTGAATGAATGTTTGAAAAATATATTTGTTTTTATCCCTGAATATACCGCTGAATAAATGTATTTAGACTGATTGAGACTTCAGATTTAGACTCTTGACGAAACTCTACCTCTTCATCATTAAGAGTTGAATATAGTCGTTATTCTCTTAATCACTTAAAAAAAACAAATACTTTTTTATACCTCTTAAACTGAATGGTTCAGATTCGAGTAAAAAACAAACATCACCTACGTATATTCATTGAAAAGTTTCATTAAGCTGGTCAATTATTAGTTTAACACTTGAAAATCACAGTTCACGTTCAAAGATTATTAATTTCTATTCGAAATGTTTTTCTGCTGTGAACTGACAAAAAAAAACGGGGGAAAGGAAATTGATACATGATTCCGCCCAGATAAAAGAGATGAAGGTATATTATTACCTATTAAAGGGATTGATTTGAAATCAGTGGCCATGGAGTTGGAGGTCTCTGCTATGGTCTCACGTGGATAACGATGCCAAGACCCAGTAGCTGATTTAAAAATGAAACAAACGATGCTATTTATCATAAAGAGGAAGAGGCTTCATTACTGATGTGACCACGAAGCAAGCCGGCCCAAGGTATAGGCCAACCTTGGCCTCCAAAATTTACATATTTTTATAGGCCCATAAATTTATAAGTAGACACACAAAAATAAAAGCTCAAAAAAGCCCCATCTCATTTATCCCTCCATATCCCAACTCCAAGACAGCAAAGTTAACTTCCTTTCATTCCAACAAAACTAAAGGTCCATTTGATAGAAAATTAGAAAAATACAAATGATTCCGGGACATTTGATTCTAGGGCAAACAATTCAAAGACAAGTGAATATTTTTCAACTTGTATCTGTTTGATACAAGTTATAAAATCATCAATTTTTCACATTTTCTATCAAACGCAAAAGCTGAAAAATAGATATAAATGTGAAAAATTTATTTACGGAATATATATATATAATAAATATATATTATTAAATATACAAAATGTATGGTATGAATATATATTATATTATTTACGAAATATATATATTCGATAAATTATTATTAATTTTTGAAAAATATTTTTTCAAAAATTAATAATAATTTACGGAATATATGTATTCCGCAAATAATATAATATATATTCATATATTTTGTATATTTAATATATGAATATATGAATATATATTATACAGAATATAATATTCTGTATATATGTAAATATATATTCTATATATATGTATATATTTTGTATATATGTAAATAATATATATATATATATATATATATATATATATATATATATATATATATATATATATATATATATATATATATATATATATATATATAATACAAATACAGAATACAGAATAATGTATATTATATATATGTATATGTATATAATACAAATACATAATAATGTATATTATATATATGTATATTATATATATGTATATATATACAGAATATAATATATAATACAAAATATAATATATACAGAATATATATATATATATATATATATATATATATATATATATATATATATATATATATATATATATATATATATATATATATGTATACATGTTGTAAATAATATATATTAAATATAAGGATTATATTAAATATATGAAATATGCAAAATATATAAATATAAGGAATATATGAAATTTACGAAATATAAATATATATTAAAATATATGAATTATATAAATTATATAAATATATGAAATATATATAAATATACGCAATATACATATATGTGCTAAAATATATAAAATATACGAATATATATTAAAATATACGAAATATATATATATTTATTAACAATATATATTTATATATTTGTGAAATATATAATGTTATAAAAAAAATTGGTTTTAAGTGATTTGCCACCCAAAGGTGGCAAACAAAAACCTGCCCCCCCCCCCCCCCCCCCCAAAAAAAAAGAATTGAATTTCACCCTAGGATGACAAATTGTGCTTAAGGGGTGTTGTACATAGAAAACAAATTCCAGGGTAAATTAAGGCTATCAAACAGTCTAAAAGCTGAAAATACCAGAATTTTTTAACTTTTGGGAATTTGCCTTGGAATTTTTGTGCTATCAAACGGATCCTAAGCGTCGCAGCAGCCATTCCTCATTTGCTTAACCCCTCTCTCTTTAAACTCTGTCTTTGTTTAAATACTCTTAACCAACTTTCAATCCAAATATATTAAAGATCAAGAGGTTTGTATTCCTTTTTTTTATTTATTTATAATTTTTTTATCCCTGTAATTTTTGTTGTCCCTCTATACTTTTTTTATTAGATTAATAGAAAAAATTTAACAGATTAATACCATTTTTTTTGGGATGATTCTTATACATTTTTTTGGATGATTCTTATTATTAAGTTGATTAATCTATTATTAATCTATTAACTTAAAAAATGTTATTAATCTAATAATCTGTTTTTTTTTTTATGATTATTATTTTTTTGGTGTAATAAGTTAATGATGTTAATTTTTTTTTTATGTATTTTCAGGATTTTTTTAGTGAAGAAAGGCTATCAAGTTTGATTTACAAATTCGGCAAATCAGGTTCCATTGTTCCTTTATTTGGTTGCGGTTGGAATTTTTTAGTTTGATTGATAGATTATTGTGTATTTATACCATGCCTCCTAAAAAGTAAATTTCTGGATGGAAAAAATTAAAGAAGAAGCAAAAGATAGAAAAATTTATGCAATCTCAAACGGGAACTCTTGATAAATTTATTTTTAAATTGAACAAAATCGGGAATGAGCATGAGAATGAAAATGAAGAAGCTTTGATTGAAGATGAAAATTTGCTGCATTAAGACGATATTAATGAGAACGATAATGAAGAAGGTTTAAAACATAGAACATGAAAATTTGGTGAATGGATAATCTGGTAATGAATATGAACCGTTAAATATTTATGATCCTGGAAATTGGGATAAGATTGGTAGAAACCATAGAGATCTTTTAGTGGAACGGGGCCCACTCAAAGACGAGAAGATCCTATTTTAATTAATATTTTCAGTTTATTATCCTTGCTTTGTTTTTTTTTTTTGGGGGGGGGGGGGTAGGAGGAAGAGTACTTGAATGCTAATTGTAGGTCTTTTGGCCAGGATGAGTTGTTTAAAAAGAATACATTATGTTTATCATTGGTATTCTAGCAGCTTACAAATTTTGTTCATTTCCTATTATATTGTAAAAATACATAAATATATATTTTGCCAAAAAAATTATTATATAAAAGGCCCCATTTTACTAGTCGACCTTGGGCCCCCAATTCTTCGGGGCCGGCCCTGTCACGAAGGAATCGAGTTTGTTCTTCACCCACGCACCTTTTAAAATTAAAATTAAAATTAAATAAATAGATCATGCTAAATATTGATCTCATTATCTCCTCCCCTAACTAAAAATATGTTTTGAAAAAAATATTTTATAAATTGACACCTGGCCTTAATTTTGATGTGATGTTGAATGAAGTTTGTTTTTTTTTAATTTGGAGTGGGTTGGTGTGCCTTGATGGGAGAGAAAGTATTTTTTTTAGTACATCACCGTTTGTAGGACTTTATTAGATGGAGTACATCACCGTGGGGTGCAGCAGTTTTGTTCATCAAGAAGAGGGGTGGATTACTTTGGTTATGTATCGATTTTAAGGAGGTGAACAAGGTCATAATCTGAAATAAGTACTCACTGTCTCGGATCGATGATATGTTCGACTAGCTGAGGGAAGTAGCTTACTTTTCCAATTTGAGGTCAGGTTATCACCAGCTGCGAGTCAGATAGGAGGACGTTCCTAAGACTATTTTTCTAAGACGGTATGGGTCATACGAGTTTAAGGTGATGCTATTTGGTCTCACCAATACGCCAGCAGTGTTCATGGGTCTGATGAACCGGGTTTTCAGAGAGTTCCTTGACCAATTCATGATCGTGTTCATCAATAATATTCTGGTTTAATCTCGTTCTGAGGATGAATATGCCGAGCATCTGCGGATGGCTTTACATACACTACAGGATCACCAGTTGTATGCCAAATTCGAGAAGTGTGGGTTTTGGCTTCGGGAGGTGCAGTATCTAGGCCACAGTATATCTGATAGGGGTATTGTGGTCCATCCGAGTAAGTTATCGATGGTGAGGGAGTAGGGACAGCCCATGACACCGACTGAGGTTCGTAATTTTCTGGGGATGGTCGGATACTATAGGCTATTCATTAAGGGATTCTCGAACATTGCGGGTCCGTTGACGAATTTGACTCGCAAGGGGTGCCATTTTTTGGGACGACCATTGCTAGTTAGCTTTCGTTGAGCTAAAGAACAAATTGACCTCAGCCCCTGTACTTGCACTGCCTAGGGAAGGAGTGGGGTACCGTGTTTATAGATATGCATCCTTGCAGAGACTTGGCAGTGTACTACAGCAGGAGGAGATGGTTATATCCTATGCTTCTTACAAGCTTAAGCCCCATAGAGGAATTACCCCACGCGCGACTTGGAGTTAGTAGCGGTTGTGTCTATCTTGAGAATTTGGAGGCATTATCTTTTGGGGGAGTCGTTTACTTTGTTCACGAACCATAAATCACTTTAGTATCTATTCACGCAGAAGGATTTGAACATGAGGCAGAGGAGATGGTTAGAGTTCATGAAGGATTACCAGTTTGATATTTAGTATCATCTTTGGAAAGCTAACGTGGTGGCAGACGCGTTAAGCCAATAACCTGTTGGGGAGATAATGGAGGTTTGGAAGGCGAAGTGGTGCGAGCTTCGACATGAAGATGAGGTTGACAGAGATTGCATATTCGTAATTGGCTGTTATGCTAAGATTGTTATGAGGGCGGTGAAAGCACAGGCAGGGTATCAGTATTGCTAGAACATAGTTTGTCAGTTGTTAGCTGATGGGGTGGAATCATATTCGATTAGTTTTGAGGGAGGCTTTCACTTTAATGGGAGACTCGTGGTTCCAGGGGATGAAGATTTGAGACATGTAGTGATGTTAGAGTCTCACGTATCAAGGTTTGCAGTACACCTCGATGGGGATAAGATGTACTAGGATATGCATAGGTAATATTGGTGGTCGGGGATGAAGCAGGACATGACGAAATTTGTCTCGAAGTGTGCTACCTGCCATCCAGTGAAGGTAAACCACCAGAGATCGATGGAAATTTTGTAGCCACTCGAAATTCCAGGGTGAAAGTAGGAGAGTATCTCCGTAGATTTCATTACAACTCCTAACAGTTTACCATCGACATGGCACCATTTGAGACACTGTATGAACGGCCTTGTTGTTCTCCGGCTTGCTGGTTAGAGATGGGGGACAACAAGCTATTGGGGCCAGAGATGATTTAAGACACCACTGTCAAGATTGAGCTGATTCGAGGGCGCATCCGTATAGCTCGGGACAAACATAAGAGATGTAGACAGGAGGCACATAGATCTAAAGATTGGTGACTAGGTTTTGGTTCGGGTGTCTCCTTTGAAGAGGGCTATGAGGTTCAGCAAGAAGGGGAATTCAGCGTTGAGATATGTGGGACCATTTTCATTATCGAGAGGGTAGGACCAGTGGCATATAAGCTGGGATTATCGGAGCACTTACAGCGAATTCACAATGTGTTCCACGTGTCATCGCTAAAGAGGTACCAGGGAGTGAGAGGAATTTTTGGCATGTTCCATTGGAGGAAATAGACTTGCAGCCAGATATCTCATACGAAAAGAGATCGATGGCGATATTTGATCGTAGTGAGTGTAAACGACGGTCTAAGGTGGTACCCTTTGTTCGAGTTCAGTGGGGGCACCACAATGTTGACGAGTCGATGTGAGAGAGGGAAGATGACATGCGTGAGTGGTATCTAGAGTTATTCACCACAGGTATGTCCCAATTTCGATTGCAAAATTCCTTGGTAAGGGGGGAAGTATGTAACACCCCAAATTTCTGAGTATTTAAAATTTAATTAATTCGATTATTTCAAATTACACGCGTGACGTAATTTAATTGAATTAAATATTATGTGTTTATTAAAATATTAATCGGGGGAGATAAAGATTAATAGTTCTGGAATAAAAATTACTAAGTGAGTAGTAAATGATTATTTTACTTCATGGCGAGTGATAGTGACGTGATAGTGTTATATCTCAATCGGAAGTCGACTGTATACTATATGAGGTCGAGATAGGAAATTATAAAGTGACTCGAATGGCGATTTAGAGGTCACGGTTGGGTCCGAATGGGTCAAAATAGTCAGAATAGTGTACCCGAGTGTACTGATTGGGTCCCGAGGTGATTTTAGACCAAGCCAGCATCACGTAAGGGAATTTCGATCATTAGGAGTCTAGGGTAGAGGGAACTCCGAAAATTTGAGGGTTATGTCATCCACTTTGAGTTATGGGCTAGGCTTACATCACTTGGGATAGAGAGGAGGCCATAGGAGAGGAAAAGAATAAGAAACCTAGGTTATTCCACATCGTTTCTCATCCCGAACATCGTCGGAATCGAGATCAGAGCAAGGAGAGGACATCCTCATCATCTCAGAACATAAAATCAGACCTGTAGATATAAGGCAAGTGTTTATATTGCATTACTTTGAGCATGTTATAATACCCATGTAGCGTAGGATTTTCAATTCATGATTTAAATGATGATTCTTGGGACTTGGGAGGGTAGAACTCGTGATTTGAAGTTGAAATTGGGGTAGAACAAATCCTTGTATGTAGATAACACGAAATCGATGAGTATGAATGATTAATATGAAAGAAATTTGGGTAAATTGATGAATATGCATGAAGAACACATAAATTACAGTTTTGATGAAATAATGGGTTTTGAGTTGTTCTTTGATAGATTTCTATTAGTCTTGATGTGTTATTTACGTTAAAAATTCTTCCTACACATGTAGTTAATGGTTGTGTATGTTGGATGGGAGTTTGGGGAAGTTTCATGGAGTTTTGTTAAGGTTTGAATGTGGAAAATCCGTAACAGCAATAAAGAAGGCGATATAATCAGGTGAAAATCAATTCGGTTTGAAGACCGAATCGATTCGGTGGGCGAATCGATTCGGAATTCCTACCGAATTGATTTGGCTGCCTAGATTTGATGAAATTTACTTTTATGTTATATTTCCCCATGGAATTAATTACGAAAAACTTTGGTGATATTTTTGTAAATGTATAAAGTCTTAGAGAAGATCAATAGACATTTAGTTAGGGCTTGGTTAATCTTATTGAGGGTAAAGTTGGGATTAAAACCGACAATAGTTAACCGATTAAGATGCGCATGAGAGATTTACGATTGGGGTTATGGAAGAGTAAGTCATGACCTAAGGCAAACACTAGTAGTATAGTGAAGTGTTAACTTCTAAAATAACGTAAGGGATAATCGAGATAATTTGGATAGTGAGTGGTACTCCAAAAATACGAGAATAATAATATGTGTGAATTAATAGTACGTCGAGTAGTCAAGAGACATAAATACCACATATGAGGCATATTATAGGTTGTGTATACCTATACTGATGATATAGGTTGTGTGAATACCTATTTTGTGACTTGTTATATGTGTGATCAAACCTACACTGCCTGTTATCACGGGAGGTTCCGCGTAGAGGGCGATCCCACCTTGGCGATTCCAGCAAGGTCTGGATGTGTGCCCCAGAACATAGAACTTAAGGTGACTCACTATCTGTGGTGTATTAGTGGGACCGACGTGTCATTTGGGTACGTTAGTTATGTGCGCATACCAAAGGCTTAGAACCATGTTCACCTCCATTATGTGTTGTTTGATTTATGGCTCAAGGAGACATTCAGGACTGATAGTCCCTGATTTGGTACGAGAGGTACATAGACTTGATAGCAGAGTATGCCTGCATCCCGTTGGCCATTCCGGGGGATGCTATAGTTGTATATAATATAGTGTGACATATAAATATATCACTGTTCTAAAAAACTCACATAGGCTTGAGGCTTGGGAGAAACGCCCCGTCTTAAGCTTTTTACGCCTTATTCTTGGTAAAACCCTTGAGGCGCACTTTTTTTCTAAAAGCAACTATGCTTTAGTAAAACGATATGGCCTTTTAAATAAATTTTTTTACAAATCAGACCATTATCTCATAAAAAACAATCAAATAGTATTTTAATTTGCAAATATTCAAACATATTTTTATGATATATACAATTTTAGTATTTTAATAGCCTTGTTATGGTTAAAAAAATATTAAAATATATTAAGAAGGCTTAAACGCCTTTTTACGCCTAAAGACCGCCTAGGCTTAAGGCTTGGCCTCAACGCCTCGATCACGCCCCACGTTTTTTAGAACCTTGATATATATATATATATATATATGTATGTATGTATGTATGTAGAGAGAGAGAGAGAGAGACACACACACACACACACACACAAAAATGTGATTATCTTACTTGTGCATAATAGTAGAAAAGATAGATAGTGTATATATATAAGTAATTTAAGCATGGGAAAACTTAAATAGATGGTGCGATGATAACTATTCGGCTAATATAAATTATTGGCTTAATGGTATTGTAGCGTATGGGAGGTACGGGAGAGATCAACTTAGTGTGGTTAGTTAGATACTTAGGCCTAGTTAAGCTGGGCAGCATAGCTAGGTGGGCAAAATAGTAGACGTTAGGTGTGCACTATAGATGAGAGGTGAGGAACTCAAGGGAGTGTACGCTGGACTAAGGTGTGTATCTAATAACTACTTTAACAATTGCAATTTAAATAGTTGCTAAATATTTTTCAAATGGCTTTGGTCTCTGACCCGTGTTAATATATTTTGCAAAATATTTTAGGTGTCCAGTCACACGGACGTCAAGCTTGATGACTCATTTCAGGGATGCGTAGTTGCAGCATTGTGCAGGCTTGCAGGACTTTGTGTAGACGCTTCAGTTATTCATTTCTAAACTAGGTTTTTGATTTAGTAGTTCATTTGGGGACGTTGCCCTTTTCAGTTGATATACTTTTAGTTTTATTTATCAGACGATGTACTTGGATTTAGTTTATTTTGTAGACTTGTGATTTGGATTTTGTTTTGGTTTTATTCGGTATTTATTATTTATCTATATATCATGTGATGATTTAGACTCTTATATTTTTTGTGGATGAGTTATTATATTTCTACATTTTTCTACATGTTGTTACCTTAATGGAAGACAAAATTAACATCGACTTAATTTGACACGGGTGGTTAGAAATTTAAAACGATTTTCGACAGTGATGCGAAGAATGAAACAAATGAGATTCTTGTTTATTTTGATAAAGGACTGATCACCCGTGATTAAAATAGGTGGGGTGTCATAGACCTGAGCATATATTTTGACATTTTTTTATGACTATGAGTTTATTTTGGGGCTTTTACTTTCATTTTGTGTTTGTCTTAGACGAAAATCTGAAACAAAGTTATTTTTTATGTTGATTTATGAGATCCAACCATTTTCATAGTGGGTGGTTGCGATTTCGTGGTTCTTGTAGTGATTAGTTGTTTTGAAAGAGAGAGATAGGGGATGGTGGTAGTTTTCATGGTCACAGTGGTGCTAGAGGTCGCCCTAATGGTAGGGTGGCAGTTGTACATTAGGTCAGGGTTACAAAGTTGTGGTGTCGGTGGTAGTGGTGTTGGGGTTATGGTAAATGTTTTGGGTTAAAAATAAACTTTTAAATTTTTTATTAGGGATTAAAAATAAAATTTTAAGAATATTTGTATGTTTAACTTATATTTTATGTAGTTGAATAAGTTATATGGGTGACATAATCCTAAATCTTTTTTGGCTTGTGGTTAGGGGTGGATAAAAAACATAACGAATCAACTGGACCAATTGGATCTAAACAAACTGAGCCTACATTTTTTTTTGTCTTAAACTGGTCCAAAAATACGAGGGATTGAATTTTTTCGATTCGGTCTCAATATAATGTTACTTTGATTTTGTCCGAATCGGATTGACCCACTTTTCTATTTACTATGTTAGAAATATTATATATGTGTTGTTTGGTGTATAACTACCCTTTTATAATTATGTTGTAACCATACTCTAAGATTGTGAGCACATGAAGGTAACTACTCAATTAAAAACTAATTACCAATTTAAAAGATAATTTTCTTTTTAAAACAACAAAGGGTATAAAAAGCAAAAAAATATGTGTGACAAAATGTTTGATCAATATTATAATATAATCAATTGTATCTTTTTATTAATGCAAGTGATTTTTATAACGTGGAAAGACATAATAATTCACTCAACACTAGATGTACAAGGAAAAACACTCTGACGAAAAAAAATCAGGCCGAAATGAGCAACAAATGTACTGTGGCAGAGATTTATACGAAGAGCAAAAAATGACTTACAATCACACAATGCACAAACTTCCTATCAACTCTTTCATGCCATATTTTTTTAGGAGAGCACCAATAGCTAGAGTATGCTCTACAACCGCAACCAGTTTTAGTCATAACCGACATCTTCAATTCTTTGGCTAAAGAAATCTTCTATAAAAAGGATGTGTAAGGGCAATGGAACCACTAAGTAGACACCGTCTACAATCTAGGATGTGTAAGGGAATCTTGTGGTTGAAAAGGATGCAGTGAAGGGTTTGATTTATCTGAAAACTCACAAAGTTTTTGAAAGTAGACCATATTTAACAACAAAACTATTTCGAAAAATAATTTCTCAAAACAAGCTTGAATATGAAATTTTAGCTTCCTTTTATTCAATAATTAACCAAAATAAACTTGAAGAACATGGTGAGAAGATAAAAGAATTTTGATCTTGAAAGGTAAAATATTTTCCCTCTAAAAAATTTCTTGTCACCTTAAATGGAGAAATGTAGAAACTCTTGATTATATACACAAGTGTATGAAAAAAATGTGATATAGCTCAAGTGCATAAAATTCATAGGTCAATACAAGATCAATTTGGCTGCCCAAACAAGATTTTATCTTGTCAATCTTTTGGAAAGATATGTTAAAAAATAAAAAATCTTGTAGACACTTCGCGGTCGCTACAAAAATCTTCGTTAACGCGAAGGACCAACGACACAAGGTCGCGCCATAAACCAAGAATTTTTTTATGGGGTCTTCCAAATAGTCGTGGCCAATGAAGGAGATGTTTCTCTGAAGTGAAGTCCTTCTTCGTGTAACACCCGCCTAATTAAATACGGGGTGGCCAGTCCCATACCAAATTAAAACAGAATATACAGTTGGCTCATTCTCAGCATCACTGTCGAAAACATTAACTAATCACCCAATACCCAATTAAGCTAGTGTTAAAAACTTTCAAAATTTTAATTCAACAAAATTCATTTTTAGTTTACAAACAACACTACACATATTATTCTACAACACTAATAACCGAACAGATAACACAAAATAATTTAAATGTAATTGGAATAAACATTCCCAAATAATTTCTCAATACAGTATCCAACAATAATAAATGTATTAAAATGACACGTATACAAGAGTATTTGACTCAGATAGAAGAGATAACTGAATTCCTTTGGGCGACATGCCTTAATTAAAATAATACTGTGAATCAAATGAAGATAGGCGTCTAAGCAATACTCCATAGCTCCATAGCTCATCATAATCCTCTAAGGTTGGCATCCCTACTGCTGGACACCTGATATAGAAGATACAATAGAAAAGAAAATATGCAAGGAAACGGGTCAGAGCCCGATGTGAAAATGATTTTTAAAACAGCAAGTATTTAACAAGTGCAATAAAACATTTATTATGTACATGTTAGTATCCAACTCTCACTTGCTATTCTCACCTCTCATCTAGAGTGCACGCTTAACGTTTCCTATTAACCTCCTAGTTAATGGTTCCTCTTCACTAGTTTCCATAATATGATTCCATCCCATATCATAACCCCGTATGTCCCATACCATACGTCGTATAATCATTCATATACATTTCCCATTAACATGAATCGTTTCTCATTAAAATGAGTTAAGTCTTTCAAATCTATAAGAATAAACATTCATTAACTTAATTCAATTCTCTTTCTTTATTCACCGTTATCTACAATTATCACACAGTAGATTGATTTAGTCACTATATATACATTCATTTAATTCATTATATATATATAAACATATATAATATGACACCCCGAGACACAGCTGGGGTGCATGCATTACTCTGCTATCATGTTCCAATATCGTTGGTCGCCGAATAGGGGACTAAAGGTTCGGTAAGGATTCCTCGAACCACAAACAACAACACATAAATTGGAGGCGAACATAGTTCTCATACCCACGGGCCACGCACATACCTACGTTCCCATAGTCAGCAGACTTATCAACTCCCCGATAAGTCTTTCATAGACCTATGTTCTCAAGCGACAAATTAAAATCCCATGGATTCATCAGGATATAACTGCCCCCACGCGCCAACCTCCCCATCGATAGCAAGTAAGCTAGGTATGTCATACACATAAATCATCAATTAATCAAATAGGCATTGTCATACCTATAATATAATATCAATAAGGTACTCACACTACCCTAAGATAAGTCCCATACGTAGCATTATATCTCTTTAAATCTTACGTATTAAAATATTATGACTTTACTTCCTTAATTTATAATTCAGAGTCTCACTCATTACTCAAGGTTTAAATAGGTTTCTCCTCATTATATTTATTCAGTAAGAACTCACCAATATCCTACTGGTCCATATCATCTTATCTCCCGAATTACTACGAATTAAACTCTCATTTGATTAGGGTTATAACCGATAGTTTCTAATCTCGCATAAACACATTCTCTATCACATAGGATTAAACCCTCTTGTAAACTTAAGGCTACCCAGGTGGTTTATTAAATTTCCCCTACTGGACCTATCCTTAATCCTCATGCATACAAATCGAAATCCAATATATGAATCTAGTAACCGAAATTTCTTTCAATTTAATTAACATAATTCTAATCAATTAAATCCCAATCACATTAATTCGATTCTTATCTAGGGCTTACTGATCTTCCCTAAGTCCCATTATATCCAATTAATAATCACCAAAGATTTACAAAAGGTTTGGGATACGAACAAGCATTAAAAAGAAACAACTTCAAGGATTCTGGGGAGGTCGATCGATCGATCGCCCAGATACCAACCCAGTTTTCTGCATTTCTTCTACTACGGGTTTCATCACTTTTGATCATTCAAACCTTCATATTAACTATCCAAATTCCTTATAATCCTTACTACATGATATAGCAACATATGTAAATGATTTCTAATGCTCTAAACATCATAGAATCATCAAGAGATTGAATTAAAAGCATATGTTTATCCTCCTTTTTTCCAGAAAATTATCAACATAATATCTTCTAGAACACACCAATGATTCTCACAATTTCTTCAACAGATTTATGATTATTTCGTGGATTACTATCTACCTACAACATGAGTTTGATTCCTACGTAGTTCCATTTTCCAGAAATTCATTAACAACTCCATCATTATCTTCCAAACATGAAAAATCTCATCTTTTTATAACTATTCTAACACGGACAATATACAAACTTAGATTGCAATTATCAAACACTTGCCTATAATGGAGGTCTAATCCTTTGGAGTTGTAAATCACAGATGGTTCTCCCCTTTCTTCGGCCAACTTCCGGTGGTGGTTGGTGGTGGTGACCTTTGGTCTTTGGTTCTCCTCCTTCCCAAGTAAACTTCTCTTCTTCCAAGCAACCTTTCACTCTCTCAAGAAGACGACCTTTCAATATTGTGTAGAAGAGATGAATGAACCCACGTACAACTAATCTCAAAATACTTATAATAAGAAAAAAATCTAAAATCACTATTCATCCCCCTTGTAAAAATGAGCAAAATGCCCTTTTGGGTTGTCTTTTCATTTCCAAATGACCCGAGATCCAAAATCAACATCCAAATAGACTTTTCTTACTATTTCAATCCTTCCGGACGCAACGACGCACTCTAAACGACTATAAGGTTGATGTAAAAATAAGTTTCCTTTTTAATTTAACAAATTAGTCCCGACACGTCCCATACCGCGTCCGATTAAAAATTCAAATTACTGAATAAATATCACACCGCCATATCAATAACATCACATTCATATATTACCTAAATATCTTGAAGTAATATTCTGAATCATTCATTTTAATATCCATAATTCGGATAAAACCCAAAATGAATTAATTTATAATAAAATCCAATTAATCCATTAATTTAAAATATAACCATTTTAAAAGTCATTAAAATTATGGGGTACTACACTTCGTTGAGGTGAACAATTAGCAAATAAGGTTACGGTAAGAGCTAGAGTTCGCGAGTTTTGTAAAATTTCACGAAACTCAAAATTTTCTTATCCAGCCTACGACCAAGTAAATTATAAATACCAAGGATGCATTTCAAACATAAATTTTGTATAATATATTGCATTATGTATTTTGCAAATCCTAAAACCACGAGGTTAAATTAGAACATTTTTATTTTAAGAAAATATCTAACTAATGGGGTAAATCCAAGTCCTCTAAATAGGTATACCTTTATCTTATGTGATTAACTTGGGAAGGCGACATAAACGATATTTTTTATGAAGCTTTATGGAGACCTCTTAGACTAGACTCAAAGTGTGTTTTATAAAATGGAATTGGGCAATATAAGTGACATGGGGAACATAAATATATATACTCTTACAATCTCCCTCTTTTTCTATTATGTGACAAAATACACAAAACCAAATTTTACAAGTAACCGAATCAAATATAAGATCAAACACGAGACTTTCTCAACCAAAGGCGTATAAGATATACTAGGTATAATTACGTGTACCGTAAACCCAAAATGACCAAGTAATTTTATAATGAGCTTCTTGTACCTATTTTCCTATCACACACTAGAAAATTCATCAAATACTAATGTGTAATCTAAAGAAAGAAATATATGGGAGTAATAAGATAAAAAATGTGAGTATATAGTAAATGTGGCCATCAAACTACCAATGTATCCCCCCCATCAATTATGATATTTCTCTCAATATATATAATATAGCATATAAACATTTACCCTAACCCCCAACATGCTTTAAGACTATGTATTTTCCCTATCTACAAAGTTCTCCCCCGTTTATCATGAAAGAGACAAAGGAAAAAACTAAGCATATATTGAGATAAATAAGAGTAAGAAATTTAATGGGAGTAAACATGCTAATAAAATCAACAAAATGAGAGTAAACCATATAGCTAGTTAGCAACTAATATGAAGACGTAAGCAAGATATGTAGTATGTGATAAAGTTGTCCTAAGATAAACATATCAATAGCTACACATAGAAATACACAATATATCAAAGCAAAAATACATAATAAGCTCATGTTAAAATGTAATAATCATTAAAAATAAAGTATAGTTATAGGATTTATATAATATATAAACAAATGAATAAAAATCCTAACTCTCAAACTATAAAGCCCAAAATATAAGGTATATCTTACCCTCCTTCCCTGATCTTCATTAAAGCCTCAATATTGTTAATACTTGACTGGACATCTTGTAAGGCATCCTGAACACGGTCAAGTTGAATGTTGGTGTTCCGTCGATACTCATTAAATGAATATGAAGAGGAAGAACCTAGAAACAAAAGCATACTTTGATGCTTCACTAAAGTGGGTGAAAGTCAAAAGTGAAAATACAATGATATCTATGAAACCATCTCATTTAACTTTGCATGAGCATTAGAATGTGGGTTTGTCTTATTAGATATAAGAGAATAACAAAGAGTGCGAGGAGGCATGACATACGGTGGCAGATAGAGACTACTATACTTCCCTAACTGAGAGATCGATCGATAGTATGAAATCATTATGATCTCACCCTCGAGTTTTCTAGTAACATCATTTGAAAGAATCGGATCCCCTAACTCCTAAAGAAGATGCCAGCTCAGACGACCGAAGGGCAAAACATGAAACTTCATAACATCCTTAGAATAAGCCATGATATTGTCAAATATTATTCTCGTTATATCCATTTTATATTTGTTTCCAATCACATACAACAAGTAAGCGTGATGAAAGGAAATCTTGTAAGGGTGTATAGTAGGTAAAATATTTGATGACACCACCATATTAAGAATATAGGAGTCCAAAAAGACTAGGGGAAAATTCTTTATGGGAAAACTTTGGCAATGAGGATCACTCAAATGTGAGTTCATTTCCTGTTTTGAGGGATCATGTGTAATGGGACCATAGGGGTAGGAGTATATTCTTCTTTAATATGGTAGTGATGCGTAATAATCTCAACATGGACAACTATCTGTATACCACCGAAATGGGCATTAAGGATTAGTTATCCCATCTCGTAATTCCCTTCTTCCATATTGGTGTAGTTGGGATAACATTTCCCCATTTGAGAACAAGCACCAAACCAACCAAACATCTTCATAAACTAAGGAACAAGAGTCTTTGAAAGAGATTCCAAATCAAACATTCCTAATGCACATAACGCTAAGAGAATAGTTTAAGAAATTTAGTACGGGTGTTGGTGTATGTCGAGGCACGTGAGCGCGATTTGAGAGCCATCAAAATTACTTAAAAATCTCGAACTAAGAAAAAACACAAAAATCCTATGAGAAATGGATATTAATGATAAATCAAGGATCCTATACACATATATGCGAGAAGTTTTATGTCAAATAATATGTCAAAAAATCATGAACTCTCACTTACATTTGACATTAGAGTAACAAAGTCCTAGATAGGTAGACCAATGTAAGAAATTACAATGCCAAATACAATAACAACTACTCTAAGTCTAGTGGCGGATCCAGGATTTTTGGTTGAGGGGCCAAAATTTCAAGTGCTGCCGGGGAGACAATGTTTTTTGAGTTAATTTGAGTTTTATACAAATTTTTGGTCAAGAGATAATGTAGGGTTTTAAAATTTTCAAAATTATTCACATGAACATTTAACTATATTCTTCCTAAAATACTTAATTGTATTCTTCCTAAAATTAACTAATCAATTATACAAAAAAATAATTAATATAAACATTAAAAAACAGTTAACAAATTGACATTAACAACATTTAACATTTAAATTAGATTAATATGCCAACTAAGTGTCACACCCTGCTTAGTTTTGGTGGCGACCGACGCTAGAATTAAGCAGGGTGTGACAGATGGTATCAGAGCATGGTCTTAGGCCTCGTAGGTTGTGAGTCCGTTTATCTTCCATTTTACCGATCTTTGATTTCCTTTATTGATTCGTACTCCTTATGTTAGAGGGTCTAGCATACGTGTTAGATGAGTTTCTTGGAGAAATGGAGTTTCGCGTTAAGAACGTTATAGGCATTGAGTTTAGAAATTTTAAGCTTGATGTGAGGATACTTAGAACTAATTTTGGGGAGACAAGATTTATTTTTGAGATTGTTAGTTCAGATTTTAGGTATCATAAGTATCGATTTTGGTGAGAAAAATTGATCTGAGGACTGTAGCATTTTTGTGACTTCTAGAGATAGAATCGAGTGGTGATTCGGGAGAGCGCGTGGTACGTTATATATATATATATATATATATATATATATATATATATATTGTATTTTTATCATGGGGTATACGCGTGTGTGATTGGGTGTATGGGCGCCCGATCGTGACATCTTACGGGTAGGCATATGCGAGCCTTATTTTTTGTTGCGTTTTTCTGCTTCATCGAATTTCGAGGACGAAATTCCTATGCTAGTGGGGAAGTATGTAACACCCCGTAATTTTAAAATGTTAAATAACGCGTTTTAAAATAGTCGAAAATGTATTTTGGGTAAAATTAATTTTTTTGGACAAAAAGGTTGGACCATTTAAATTAAAACATTATCTTAATCGTAATTTGATTAAAGTGAAAATACTTTTGTTTTAAATAAAATTTGATTATTTAATTAAGTGAAATTTCTAAGTTTCTAAACCAAATTTTTTCCCTCTTTTTATTTTTTCCCTTGTGGCCCATGGCACCAAATGTAGTATCTGATTGTTTTATTGCCTGGTTTTGTTCCTTCCTCTTGGCGCATGGCTCCAAATGGAGCTAAGTTTTTTTTTTCTTTTACTTTTTTTAATCTTTCCTTTGTCCTTGGTCAATGGGCGTTCAGGTGAGAGAGAGTTAGAAGCGTGGTACCCATTCTATCGTTACTGTTGCGTACATGCCCCATGTGGGGGATGAGGTCTTTTTATTATTATTATTATTATTATTATTATTATTATTATTATTATTATTATTATTATTATTATTATTATTATTATTATTATTATTATTGTATTTAGTTGAATCTTTACTCCTTTTGTTGGTAGTAAATGAGGATGATGTGGGGGCTGCCCTCAAGGTAGGTTGACACACGCACACAAACGAAATCTTTGGAGTTATCTGACCTCAAATCTTGGGACTCTTTTATCCAAGCCTATATAAAAAAGAACTTTGGCCCACTTTTTCTAAAAGGTACGCATCTTTTGTTCTCAAACCCTCTTTTCCCTACACGAAGAAGGTTTACTCATATCCTTATATTTCAACTCCAAACCTTCATTAAACAAAACTTCAATCATATATTGGGAGGTCTAAACTACATATTTTCAACAAGGTCTAAGAACAAAACTTTCTTATTTTCATGAGACGAACACAACCGAGTATTCAGAATTTTCAACCGATGATTTTTAGGCATGAATACTCTATTCATTTCCTTTAGTATTATGCATTTTAAGTGTCGCCTAAACCCTTAATAATGTGTTTTTGATTAAAATTAATTAGTAACTTAATTAGAGAAAGTGGAAATTTAAATTTTGGAGCTGTTTTTATGGAAATTTTAAATATGATTTAATCTTTGAAATCATTGGGTGCGTAGGTTAGATCTTTGGGTTTTTATGATTTTGGGTAGGTTCTCATGTAGAATTTTATGGGGGGTTATTTTTATGGTTATTGGGATGTGCTCACACTTATAAAAATTAGATGAGTTATAAAAGAGAACGACTATAACGTATTGAATGTTGTCGCATGTTAATTAATTTAACATTTTTTTAAACGGAAATACTTATGTTGAAAATGACGACTATATTATTAATGGAATTAAATTGAATTGTGACATTTGTGATTAAAGTGTCATGTTATGATTATGATTTGTGATATTGTGTGAATTGTTTTATTCACTTTTGTCATCGCAGGGACGAGGGGATTTTGGGTAGTATATTTCTCATCTTGATTATAGGATGCTTACTAGGTATGGGACTAGCGAGTAGGCCTTCGTTATAATTTATGCTTGCTAGGTATGGGACTAGTTAGTGTAGATTCGTGCGGATTTCATATTTCGGGGTGGGGCAGATTTTTAATGTTTTATCGTCACCATGCTATCCTAGGCATGAGACTAGGACGAGTAAATGTTAGAAATTCATCTTATACGTAGGATAAGACGTATATATACTTTGGGGACCCTTAGGTATGGGACTAAGGGTCATCGCGAGGATCTCACATCGATAAAAAGGGTGGGGTAATTTGATAACGTAATAAATTGAGAATATGAGAAGTAATGCCTAAGATAAAAATTGGTATTAAAATTTGTGGCGACGTAATGTGTCAGGGACCGATAATTTAAACTGGTTAGTGGGCGATTTATGTCGGGACGTGTGTGGAGCCTTGTCATGGGGCGGGGTCGATAATTTAAACGGATAAGAGGCCATTTGACAAGGGGAAGTATAAAACTTTGGTGGATTACCACCCGTGGCGGGAGGACCGCTGTAATTAAGACAAAAATTTAGGAAAATGATTAATTGGGTTAATTTAATTAAATGACCATCGTGGGACTTGAGAATTTAAAATTATATTGGCGTGCTTTTTGGAATGAGAATTTCTGAGGGTAGTTAGAGATTTATTACGATCGCGTTTAATTATATCTCATTTAATTAAAATATTATATTGTGATATTTATCTCGTATAATGTTACTGTCTGGATTCAAGGATCATATTTGAGGGGAGTAGAGTGTATTTATGCTCGGGGATCTGACCTCATGTGTTGACTAACTTTAGAGGAATAAGTGTTTGGAGAAGCTGCACAGAATTGTTTGGAGATTTACTTGGAGGTGCAGTTAGAGTTGCTCTACTTTATGCGAATTGGTTTAGTTTAGTTTTTCATTCCTTTGTACTTACATTGAGACGTAGTTTATGCTTTTGGTTAGGCCAGTCAGTTCCAAAGTTATTATGAGTTTTATTCAGTTATTTCATTATGGATTCAGTTGAAGTTTATTTAGTTTTATACTATTGGAGATTAGTTTATTATTTGGAGTTTAGCATGATGATGGATCTTTGATCGCATAGTTGGTTATTATCATTTGGGATTGATTAAATTATTTACCTTATGGATTGATTTTTTTAAATGTCTCATATCCGTCACATCCTAAGAATGGTATTTTATTTACTCGCACTCGGCTTAGTTTTGGTGATGGCCCACGCTAGAATTAAGTGGGGTGTGACACTAAGAACTGAAAACGCAAGAGTTTATGGATTCCCGGATTTTAAATTTTCTTCAATTAAAATGTAATTTCCTTTTAAATAGATGTGGAAGCGTTGAGATGGTTCAATAAGATAAAATAAACAAATTCACACAACTCCGCGATATACGAGGAAAAACCCACTAACGGGAAAAAACCTCGGGACGGCCCTAGCCTCAAATCCACTAAAAACGGTATTACAAAATACAAGACAAAAGACTTACTTCCTAAACTCGAACCCTCTCAAGCCGTGATGCTCCTTCTTGTATCAACCTCCAATTAGCGGATAACCAACGGAGCTCCACCGTGGTCTCGGAATTCACCGATGGGACTTTGTAGGGTCACCGTCACCCGAACATGGAGCCTTTCTCCACACGGGTAGAATCTCAACACAGGTCTTCTTTGTGATGGGGTGTAGAAGCAAACCCGAAATGTCTCTTGAATTCGGTAGAGAAAACCGGTGCCAAAAACTCCAAGTAAGGATATGTATATATAGAACTTGGAATAAACAACAACGGGTGTAAACTAGAGTGTGTATGAATTTTTCATTAAAAATTAACACTCAAAACATGAACATTTTCCCTAATTAAATTTGCTCTCAAACTCTCTCTAAGAGTTGGATATGGAATGGAAAAGTTATCTTGGAAAATGTGTTTCCCGCACATAATAATGCATGAAAAAGTTGGTTGAAAACCAAGTGAAGAAGTGGGGAAAAAACTGTCAAAAACTGCTCAAAACCGTTCCCGCCTGACGTCTCGTTCGAACGAACTTGACTCTCGTTCGAACGAACTTGACTCTCGTTCGAACGAGACTTCTAACGAGCGACCAGCCTGGGCTCGTTAGAATCTCATTAGATATCTCGTTAGAACGAAAACTCGTTCGAACGACTGACCAGATTAGGGTCGTTGGCAAACTCGTTCGAACGAACCTGGTTCGAACGACAAAACTCGTTCGAACGAAATCTGGTTCGAACGAAAAAACTCGTTCGAACGACATTTCTAACGAACGTCCAGAAAGTTTGTAAAATTCGATTTTGGCCCAGAAACTTTTATAAACTTTTATATACTTATTTTTAAGTTTCTAATTGATTCTTTCTGAAAAATAAAATGCAGTTTTAATTCACCTAACACCCAATACAAATTGTTCCAAGCTCCTATATACATATAAATACATTCATACCTTGGGAGCATGGAACCTAAGTTGATGACGTACAAACGAGGCACATAAACTACGGCATGTTGATGATGCTTTATACTCTTTGCCGCTACGTCTTCAACAAACACTTCATAGGTCTTGAATATTACAATTAAATAAAATCCTATGAATAAATGTTTTTGTCCGGAATTGAGCCAAAACTATAAGAGGACTCAATTGGAAATTTGTGTCCTTACAAATCTCCCCCTTTGGCTATTCCGGGACAAAAACCAAACAAAAATCCTAAAGGGCCGTCAAGCTCTACTAGACTCAAAACATAACCCGCCCAATCTTGACTCAACCCAAGGATTAAACTCTTTGCCATAGAAAGATGCCACTTTTGTAGAATACCTGCACACTTAAGCAAACTCATCAAATGCATAGGGAATATCAAAAGTATTAAATGCAATTAATTAATTACTCCCCTAAATTAATTCTCCCTTTTAAACACATGACCTACTTAGAAATACGTCTCCCCCTAAGATAAATCTCCCCCAAACGAAGATACGATAATAATAGGATTAGATACCATTTCTCCCCCTATCATCATTCTCCCCCTTTTTGTTCGGGAATAGGCAAAGGATAAAGAACTAATAAACACCATGTGAAAACTTAAAGTGAAACGACATGAAAGCATATGGTCAATAAAAGCAAGGCAAAGATAAACAAATATCATATATATATATATACTATAAATATACCAATAAGTACGAGCATATATAGATAGATATAAACACACACATGACACAAAATACAATAAGTTTGCACACGGTATGGCAAAAATGTGTCATATGGAAACGGAAGTGTAGGGGTGTGAACTAGCAACAATTAAATTTAGACCCAAACACTTAAGAAACGTTCACGGAGTTCTCATTTGATTGCAAACTTCATCACAGCTAAATATAACCTCATGTGACAATATAAAGATTGAACTCAATGAATAAACATACACAATGCATACAAGCCTAGCATGATGATGATTCTACAAATCAAATAGAGTCATGACATTAAAGACAACTAGGATAAACGGACATTGTGCAAACCGTTGATATACCATCCAATTCTCCCTCAATGAGCATATATATTCTTTTGTTTGTGAATGAATATAACAAACAAACATAGGCCTTGGCAATTGCTTTTTGTGTAATGCCAAATATTCTGTTTTTAGGCCTTTGGATCACGTATTTCTTTTAGATCCAATCAACGGTGGCTTACTATCACAAAGGACTTAATTCATCCTTTCGGAGCCCTTCCCCGTGCATATATGAATTTATCATGTTTTCATTTTTCACACAAATCTCACATGCAACGGAATTTGACATGCACTAGTCCTCCTAGGTCATAGATATGTAGATGACTAGATTGATAGGAGAACACCTCAAAAAGCTCAAATATAACATGTGACATTAAGATTTCAAAAGAGCTCGTGCATGTGTGAATAGAGGCATATAGAAATAGAATCCATTTAGACAATACAAAATCCAACTACTCCATATAAAACATGGTAAAGAACATTTTAAGGATTGAAAATGTAAACCAAAAGTTCTAGCCACATGGAAGCGTAAACGATAGGATTCAAACACAAATATATGCCACATAAAGTGTGTCAAACAAAAATACACACAAAACAAAATCTTTTTGAGTTTTTAACATTTTTAATTAATCAAAAATAAATATTTACTCAAAAGGACAAACAAAAATCATTTGTATTTTTCATTAAGCTTAAATGAAATAAATAAAACACAAATGATAAACAA
This sequence comes from Sambucus nigra, assembly GCA_949130495.1. Classification (NCBI taxonomy): domain Eukaryota; kingdom Viridiplantae; phylum Streptophyta; class Magnoliopsida; order Dipsacales; family Adoxaceae; genus Sambucus; species Sambucus nigra. The sequence continues at coordinate 417,242,252 of OX422207.1, forward strand.
AAATCTTTTTATATTATGCAGTCAATTCAAACACAAAATATAATACAAAAAGATAAACAAGTCATAATTTCTAGCATGTGATATGAAATAAGGCAATGGCTAGAAAATGACTAAACAAGCATACATTTAGCATATGAATATAGCATGAAGTACAAATGCTAAAGTATGCAAACACTAACACATTCATCCATTAGATTTAGCAAGGGAGGAAGGATGTGAAAGTAAATGAGAATCAAAATCCCTATTTTGTAAGGCAACCAAGTCGGATTTCCTAACCCAAATTAATGAAGAATTACTATCTTGGGGTGTAGGAATGTTAGCTATCGTGGTTACTTTACTATGGGATTTTCTAGGAATTCGTTTAAGATCTAAACAAAATTTCCTAAGATGACCTTGTCGACCACAAAGTGTACAAGTAAGAATATGTCGAAAATATTTATCTAAGGAGTGATCATTAAATGCATTCCTAGAAGATTCTCCAAAAACATTGGTTTTGACTTTTGGGTTAAAATCATTACAAGAATTGAAGCCTAAACCAAAAGTGTCATTTTTAATTTGGACCGTTCCTAACATTTTATCTAGTTTTTCCGAACGACACTCCAAATCAAATTTGACATTACTAGAATCTTTTAATTTATTTTCCAAATCCAAAATTTTAGATTCTAGTAAAACATTTCGCTCTTCAAAAGCAAGAAGCTCCTTTTTCAAGGATTCCATTAAACCCCTAAGGCTATCTCTCTCGCCTTCTACATAGTTAAGCTTCTCTTAAAGAGTCCTCTCATGAGTCCTAAGGTCTTCTATTAAGGCACTTTCATCAATGACCTTTACACTCTCTCTTAAACTCGCTTCGAACTTCAAATTAGCTCTTTTCAATTTAATAGATTCTTTATATAATTCATGAAAAGCATTTTGAAGTTCACTCATATCAACCTCATCTTCATTTTCACTCTCTCTTTCTTCTTCACTCTCACTATCATCAAAAATAAGAGAATCATGTACAATGACCTTGGAAGTGGTATGTGCTATAATTTCATCATCCGATGAGTTCTCATTATCACTCACATGTCTAGCCATAAAAGCCACAAAATTTTTCTTAGTGGGGGATTCGGGCTTCTCTTCCTTATCACTATCACTAAGGGTCGCATTATATGAAATGGGTCGTTTACCCTCTTTCCTTAGTTTAGTGGGGCACTCAAAAGCCCTATGGCCATAACCTTCACAACCAAAACATTTATTAGACTCGTCCCTATCAATATTTTCATTACTGGGTTTAGGGATCTTATCGGCTTTAGAAACCTTCTCGTTTTTATCATGTTTAGAAGATTCAAATTTCTTAAAATCATTTTTAACTTTAACTTTGTTAAATTTAAGAAATTTTCTAAATTTACGAGCAAACAAAGCCATATCTTCCGAGTCACTATCACTATCGCTCTCTACTACTTGTTTGACCTCTTTTCGGGCTTTCAAAGCAACGCCCTTTTCAATTTTCTTTTCAGTTTTAGAGGGAAACATATCCAGTTCATAGGTTTGTAAATCACCTACAAGCTCTTCTAATTTTGTAGAGGCTAAAGTGGGTAAAGAATTTAAAACGGTCACCTTTGGAATAAATCTATCGGGTAGGGACCTTAAAATTTTCTTTACTACACGGTCGTCAGGTATTTTCTCTCCCAAGTTAAAGGATGAATTAACAATATCAGAAAGTCTAGCATAAAATTTATCAAATGTTTCTTTTTCATCCATTTTGATAGTTTCAAATTGAGTGGTGAGGTTTTGGAGTTTAGAAGCTTTAACGACACTCGTTCCTTCATGAGTTAATTGTAAAATATCCCAAGCTTCTTTAGCGGTTTCACACGTCATAATACGTCGGAATTAATCCGGTGCGACAACGCTAAATAAGGCATTTAAACCACGGGAATTAAAATTTGCAAGCTTAAACTCATTTTTGGTCCATCTATCAACGGGTTTGGGAACTTGTTCATTTTCAATTAAATGTGTTGGTGGGGTCCAACCGTTAACAACAGACATCCAAACACGTTCATCGATAGATTTAAGTGCCGATTTCATTCGCGCTTTCCAATACGCGTAGTTAGAACCATCAAAAATAGGAAATTTTGAAAATGGGGAAAAATCCATATTTAGCCAAAAATTAAAAGATCTTAACGAAATAATTTATCGTTTTTGGCTCTGATACCAATTTGAAAACGCAAGAGTTTATGGATTCCTGGATTTTAAATTTTCTTCAATTAAAATGTAATTTCCTTTTAAATAGATGCGGAAGCGTTGAGATGGTTCAACAAGATAAAATAAACAAATTCACACAACACCGCGATATACGAGGAAAAACCCACTAACGGGAAAAAACCTCGGGACGGCCCTAGCCTCAAATCCACTAAAAACGGTATTACAAAATACAAGACAAAAGACTTACTTCCTAAACTCGAACCCTCTCAAGCCGTGATGCTCCTTCTTGTATCAACCTCCAATTAGCGGATAACCAACGGAGCTCCACCGTGGTCTCGGAATTCACCGATGGGACTTTGTAGGGTCACCGTCACCCGAACATGGAGCCTTTCTCCACACGGGTAAAATCTTAACACAGGTCTTCTTTGTGACGGGGTGTAGAAGCAAACCCGAAACGTCTCTTGAAGTCGGTAGAGAAAACCGGTGCCAAAAACTCCAAGTAAGGATATGTATATATAGAACTTGGAATAAACAACAACGGGTGTAAACTAGAGTGTGTATGAATTTTTCATTAAAAATTAACACTCAAAACATGAACATTTTCCCTAATTAAATTTGCTCTCAAACTCTCTCTAAGAGTTGGATATGGAATGGAAAAGTTATCTTGGAAAATGTGTTTCCCGCACATAATAATGCATGAAAAAGTTGGTTGAAAACCAAGTGGAGAAGTGGGGAAAAAACTGTCAAAAACTGCTCAAAACCGTTCCCGCCTGACGTCTCGTTCGAACGAACTTGACTCTCGTTCGAACGAGACTTCTAACGAGCGACCAACCTGGGCTCGTTAGAATCTCGTTAGATATCTCGTTAGAACGAAAACTCGTTCGAACGACATATCGAACGACTGACCAGATTAGGGTCGTTGGCAAACTCGTTCGAACGAACCTGGTTCGAACGACAAAACTCGTTCGAACGAAATCTGGTTCGAACGAAAAAACTCGTTCGAACGACATTTCTAACGAACGTCCAGAAAGTTTGTAAAATTCGATTTTGGCCCATAAACTTTTATAAACTTTTATATACTTATTTTTAAGTTTCTAATTGATTCTTTCTGAAAAATAAAATGCAGTTTTAATTCACCTAACACCCAATACAAATTGTTCCAAGCTCCTATATACATATAAATACATTCATACCTTGGGAGCATGGAACCTAAGTTGATGACGTACAAACGAGGCACATAAACTACGGCATGTTGATGATGCTTTATACTCTTTGCCGCTACGTCTTCAACAAACACTTCATAGGTCTTGAATATTACAATTAAATAAAATCCTATGAATAAATGTTTTTGTCCGGAATTGAGCCAAAACTATAAGAGGACTCAATTGGAAATTTGTGTCCTTACAAGAACAAATAACATTGTTCACTTAACATAACTAACAAAAAATTAATTTAAATTAAACTAAAATAACAAATAACATTTAGCATAACAAACAAATAAACAAGTAAACAAAAATAAAGTCAAATTAAACTAACAAATAAATAAGAAAAACGCAAATACACCTAAGTGGCAATGTTCAGGGTTAAGGGTAGAGGAGAGAGAGAGTAAAGGCAATTTGGCAAGGCTTCTAGGCTGGGTGTAGAGAGAGAGAGAGAGAGAGAGAGAGAGAGAGAGAGTGTTGTGAGGGTGAGAGAGATGAAAAATAAGGGAAAAGAAAATGGGCATGAGGGATAACAGGTCTAGTTTTTTTTTAATTTTGCAAATATTTACGTTTTGTTATCCTGAACTTGTGAAAACTCATTAACTTAACCTCTGAGTTTCTATTTTTACATATTGCACCCCTGAAAGAAATTCTCAATATTTTTTTCAAAAAATCTTAGGAGGAGCGTTTTCCCCTCCTCGCCCACCTAAATCCACCATTGTCTAAGCCAATGAATCTCATCTTAAAATAAATAAATTTATCATTCATAGAGAAAAATTCAGCCATAAACCAAAAAATACAATACCAAACCCCAATATTTGGAAAAAAATGAAATCCATAAAATATAGGAAGGGCACTTCTCATAAAGATGAATAACCGATTAAATTTAGGATAACAATCACCTAATCTTTCAAGATATGGATTTGGCACGTAGAGAGATGAAAAAGGGTGAAGATCAATTTCTATTTTGGTGAAAATGGGTAAAGTTGCGAAGTGGTTTTGAAAAAAAAAACTTAATTTATTCCATAAGATTTCATAAATGCGAGTTCATTTGTTTGCTGACGCAAGACCTTTGCGGACGCGACACTCCCTATTCTCGGGTCGCGAATGAAGCACCCAATATTTTTAACTCACTTGAGTCTATACTATATAGGCACTTATCTAGTTTGGAAACAGTGACAAAATTAGAGTCATATCCCTTGCTACCAAAGAACCTCAGACACTACATCAATTAGCCTCTAATAGTCTCAAAGGTATTATACCAACACTGCACCTAAGCTTGCATATTTTATGTCGTATTTATATAATTTTAGGTATGTGAGTGTTAATTCCCATCAAAATAATTTTCTAATATTTTTTGGGATTTTTTAAACATTTTTTAGGAATTTTTAAACATTTTAAAATTAAGGTTTTAAAATGTTTTGGGCTGATTTATAATATCTTTTAATTCTTAAAAACTTGGTTGGGTAGAAACTAAAAGCGGCAAGGAGACGTGGGGTAGAAATTGGGATTTTTAAATATTAAAAAACACGCGTTTTTTGTGTTATATAAGCCCTACACGTGTCTGCCTTATAACGGTTAAGATTATGTTTCTTCTTACTCACATAATCGAGAGCCCTTATCAATCGTTGGATCAAACTCATCAATGGTCTGCATGTTGCCTAACTCAATCCAAGTCTTAACCTATTGGACCAATAAGAATGCGTTTAAATGCGGTGCATTTACAGCCATTAGATTTACACTCGATTTGATAGACTTAATCCAGGACGTTAATTTGGTTAATCGTTCTAGATCCTTACATCGATTTGTATAAATAGAGGCCCTGGGTTAAACGTTTATAATCTTTTGGTGATTTTAAGTTTGAGAGAGAGAGAGACGTAGCCAAACCCTTGAAAAATTTTCTCAAAAAATTTCCTTGTGAGTTTGAGAGTGATTCGTGTTCGAAGATAATTTCCTCTCTGGTTTTAAATCTCTTTTCCAACCAGACACTGAGTTAGATCTCGTTTCTTTTTTATAGAAAGCGTAGATATGATTCTGTTGTGATATAAATCACTTAGATTTGCTTAGTTTGATTTCTTTATTTAGAAATTATTATTTGTTGGTGTTTTTGTACTCAAATGTTTTCGTTTAACATTCTACCAACAAATACCTTTTTCTGTTTCAAGTTTTGAGAAAAAGAGACTTCAAAGCATTTTCAGATCTTGAAAAGTTTACACTTTCCAGTTTATATTTCACATTTTGTGAAATAGATTTGTAAAAAAAGATAAAGGGAAAGTGTATAGGATCTTGGCTCTTTTTTAATAGAAAGATTGTCACTCGATCTATCACAAAAAGGAAGTATAGTTTTCTTGAAATTGTGATTCAGAATCTTGCATATCATTTTTAGTCAAAATCTTTAATTTATAGGACTATTGGTCTCTATAAGTGAGTGTGTGTTCATGCATGTGTTAGGCACAATACCACAATACACGTTTCACACTATAACACTAAAACAATGTTGGTTGAGAGAATTCTGACCCCAGAGTCGACGTAAAGCTAAAAGGAGGAGGAGGTACATAGCTGCAGAACAACTGGGACAACTTTAGAGCCTTCAGATTTACGTAATAGATCTGGTATAAATTCTTGACTTAGTATAGGTCTGGTTGTGTGCTTAGTAGGGATGGCAATTCGGGCACGAACACGACAACACGACACGACCCAACACGAAATTGGTACAAAATTAAAATGGCTTGTCGTGTTCGGGCCAGGTTTTTTTTATCGACTAGCGGGTCGTGTCGTTTTCGTGTAAAAAATATGACACGAAATTGGCCTATTTTAGCCCAATTGAAACACGATAAGAAAACAACCCAATTGTCTCCCAATTACAACCCAATTGTGTCCCAATTAGCCAAAATAAGAAACTCCATCTCGTGTAAAAAAACAGAACCCATCTTCAATTAGCCCAACGGGTTATCGTGTCTGGTCGTGCCAAATTGGCAGAATTTTTTTATCGTGTTACTCGTGTCGGGTCGTGTTACTAACGGGTCGTGTTCGTGCTAGAAAAAAAAACACATTAGCGGGTCGTGCCGTATTCCTGCCAGATAAAATTGTGTCGGGTCGTGTCGGACCAGACCCAAGCACGACCCATTAGCATGAATTGCCACCCCTAGTGCTTAGTTTGTTAATAGTTTGTAATCTTATAACTCGTTTTTAGTGGATTTTTTTTTAGGTGTAGACACCTCCGTGGATGTTTCCCCAATTGGGTGGGGTTTTACCACGTTAAAATACCTGTGTACTTGCATGTTTAATCTTCTTCTCACCCCCTTATAATCTCGTGCTGATTTAAACTTACTTAGTTTTGGTTTACAAAACTTGGTCACCTTTAACTGAAATATCTCGTTCATAACAATTTTCATACGCATTTTGTGTTGGTAGTTTGTTTTGTAAAAAAAAAGTTTCTTAAAAAAATTGTTCGGAGCCATTTAAACCGTTTCAATCTTTTATTAAACAACTTAAGTGGTATTTTTCAGTGAACACTGCTAGGGAATTCAAATTATCCAAGAAGAAAGTTACAATAAAGTGTGTATATGAATCTTCCTCGTATAAAAAAGTATAATATATCCCTAAAAAATAACTTTGATATGATAAAATCTAATTTCAAAAATCATACTTAGGGTTTATGGTTATGTCAAATACTCTACATAAAGAAATTAACATTCAAATACTCGAAAGTCAAATTATAGCTACTTATATGGAAAATTGATTTTAAAGACATAACTCGTGATAAAATTGAATAAAATTAACTTTAACTGGTAAAACAAATAATGAAGGTTAAAGTTTTAACTCACTTTTGAAGTTTTTGATTTTACACAACTTAGAAAAAGCTTCATTTCTTTCCAATATTTTTAACTACCATTTTTTCTTCCTCATCAAGAACTTTATGATTAAAATCTTCAAAGTCTTATATCTATGGTGTTGCCCAATTTTTAGATAGAAATAAATCTTGAAGACTTTTTTTTTGTAAAAATGCTTTTGCAAGTGGTGACTTTAACTGTGGGGACCCATTCAATATGACCCATGAGAGTAGCCAACCAACCCGAATTACTTAAAGCGTTACGCGGCCCAAATCAGAATTTAATTTACTCACGTGTATTTGAAATACAATAGAACATTTATGGATACAATCAAATTGGTTACCCACAATCTCCGAGGAGATATCACTACACCAAAACTGGCGATTGGTCACGGCCAAAATCCCTGACCAAAACTGTGGGTCGCGGACTGGGGCCGTGACCATTTCGGGCGTGACCATTTTCGTGGGTCGCGGCCCAAGTCCGTGACCAAAAAATGGTCACGACCGAGAGGGGGTCACGGCAGATGGTCGCGGACTTGGGCCGTGACCCATGCCGTGACGATTCACGACCCTCATCCGTGACCCACAACCGTGACAAATTGGTCGCGACCAAAGTCCGCGACCCACGTCCTTGACAAAAAAATAAAAATAAAATTGGTCGCGGTCAAAGTCCGCGACCCACGATCGTGACAAAAAAAAAAAAAAACTGGTCGCGGTCCTCATCCGTGACCCACAACCGTGACAAATTGGTCGCGACCAAAATTCGCGACCTGCAACCGTGACAAAAAATATATAAAAAAATGGTCGCGGCCCAAGTCCGTGACCCACAATCGTGACGAAAAAAAGACAAAAAAAAATAAAAATGGTCATGGACAAAGTCCATGACCATATTTAACTATAATTTAAAAAAAATAATTATTTTTTTGGTCCAATCCTAAAATTGGGGTTCCTGTGAGTGCACCGTCGGTTGCTACGTGTAACGTTGGATGCGTACGAGGTGTTACAAATATTTATTATTGGCAAAACAATAAAAAAAATCACAAATTGCGAATTGAGAACGTTGTTAATAAACAAATATATATACAAACTTAAAAATATTACACGTCTTAATAATTCACAGACCAAAAAAAAATCAGGCAGAGTTTCCTCTATTTTCTTGACATTCCAAACCCTGTAAATGTAAAACCTGCTTATTATAAAGCCCGCACGGCCATAAAATTCAACAATAAAATTATAAAATCCCGCACGGCCATAAAACCAAACAATAAAAGCCCGCACGGCTGTAACACATAAAAAACAAAATCTTGAATCTTCACGTTGTAAACCATTGCCTCCTCCATTTGTTCCGCGTGCAAAAATCCTACAAATGATAGGATACAAAAAAAAAATATATCAGTAACCGAGTAGTTTTACAAAAAATTTAATCAAGCTAAAAAATTGCATATATGAGTCAAAACTATCAACATCTAAATATTTTTATGCCTAAGTCTAAAAATATGCAAATTACCGTCGTATTCTCAAACCAGAAGTCCTGTGGCAGCGTAGTCAGTTCCTACGAGTTACATTGGTCCCATGGGAGGTGTTGGTGCCACACACGGGGCCGTTCGGGGGTTGTTTCAAGTTTTCATCCTCTAAAGCCATGTTTTGCTTAAGTCTAGAAATATGCAAATTATCGTCGTCATCTCAAACCGGGAGTCTCGCACCTGCGCAGTCAGTTCCTACGAGTTACATTGGTCTCGTGGGAGGTGTTGGCGCCACCCACGGGGCCGTTCGTGGGCTGTTTTGGGTTTTCACCCTCTAACGCCATGTTTTTAAGCATAAGTCTAGAAATATGCAAATTATTATCGTATTCTCAAATCGGGAGACCCGCGGCTGTGGGGTCAGTTCCTACGAGTTACAATGGTCCCGTGGGAGGTGTTGGTGCCACCCACGGGGACGTTCGAGAGTTGTTTCGAGTTTTCACCCTCTAACGCCATGTTTTTAAGCCTAAGTCTAGAAATATGCAAATTACCGTCGTATTCTCAAACTGGGAGTCCCGCGGCTGCGCAGCCAGTTTCTACGAGTCACATTGGTCCCGTGGGAGGTGTTGGTGCCACCCACGGGGCCGTTCGGGGGATGTTTCGAGTTTTCACTCTCTAACGCCATGTTTTTAAGCCCAAGTCTAGAAATATGCAAATTATCGTCGTATTCTCAAACTGGGAGTCCCGCGGCTGCACGGACAGTTCCTACGAGTCACATTGGTCCCGTGGGAGGTGTTGGTGCCACCCACGGGACCGTTCGGGGGTTGTTTCGAGTTTTCACCCTCTAACGCCATGTTTTTAAGCGTAAGTCTAGAAATATACAAATTATCGTCGTATTCTCAAACCGGGAGTCTCGCGGCTGCGGGGTCAGTTCCTACGAGTTACATTGGTCCCGTGGGAGGTGTTGGTGCCACACACGGGGCCATTAGGGGGTTATTTCGAGTTTTCACCCTTTAACGACATGTTTTGCTTAAGTCTAGAAATATGCAAATTATCGTCGTCTTCGCAAACCGAGAGTCCCGCGGCTGCGTGGTCAGTTCCTACGAGTTACATTGGTCCCGTGGGAGGTGTTGGTGCCACCGACAAGGCCGTTCGGGGGCTGTTTTGAGTTTTCACCCTCTAACGCCATGTTTTTAAGCCTAAGTCTAGAAATATACAAATTACCGTCGTATTCTCAAACTGGGAGTCCCGCGGCTGCGCGACCAGTTCCTACGAGTCACATTGGTCCCGTGGGAGGTGTTGGTGCCACCCACGGGGCCGTTCGGGGGCTCCAATAGACAGGATTGAAGGATAGAACTGGGACTGGTGGGAAGAGTCTTATCAGGTTGTAAAGTCGATTTCTTAATATGAGGAGCTTTGGGGCCTTTTCTATTCACTTGAGTCCATTCTTCTTCTCCAGTTACATTAGTGGTGGTAGCTTTAGTGTCAGGATTTATCATCCACACTCTTTTAATTTTGGGGCATTTGGATATATTATGGCCAAAGGCAACATAGTGGGAACATGAGTTGGTCATAACTTGGTATTTAACCTTAACACAAGTGGAATAACCATCCTCCAAAATGAGGTTAATGGAGTTTGGGTAGCTAACTTTTGGCACCATTTCAATGCAAATCCTTTTAAAGCTAATTCTATTCATATTTCTAGTGACTGAATCAGCATAGATGGGGATTCCTATGGCACTAGCAATGTGATTGAGGCCTTTAACAGTCCAATATTGCATAGGGATGTTGGGGAAGAGCACCCAGACTGGAACTCTAATAATATCCTCTTTAAAGAACTTGAAGCCATGTTTCCATCTATTCAAAATGTTGGGGTTCCCCACGAAGTTCCAAGGGCCATTTTCCACCACCTCATCTCTGTAAGTGGGGTTGTGATATTTGAAGAAATAGTATCCATCATCATGAGCAAACACTTTTCTCTTCATTCAACTCTTCTAGTCTTATCACAATGGTTACCAAGAAAAAGTATTCAATTCTGCTTTATGTTGGGGATGTGAACTAAAGTTTGGTTACCAAGGAAGCTTTGGATATATTTAGTAGTTTATCAGGGCTTAGGCCTAATCGTTCTAAAAGTAATATGTTCATTACTAGCTTAGATGAAGAGGAGACTCTTAGTGTGGTTAGCAATCTCAACATTAAAAGCTGGACTAATATGCATGTATATATATGTATATATATAACTGTATATGCATGTTTATAACTGTATATATATGCATATCTATATATATATATATATATATATATATATATATATACCAGTATATATACTGCTCTGCATATATACTGTATATATACTGCTCTGCATATATATGCAGTATATATACTGCATATATATGCATATATATACCAGTATATACTGTATATATATGCATATATATGCAGAGCAGTATATATACTAGTATATATATGCAGTATATATACTTTATATATATGCATATATATACCATTATATATATTGTATATATAGTATATATATGCACATTATATACTGCAGTGTATATATATGCAGTATATATATACTCTGCAGTATATATTATATAGTATATATAGTATATATATATATACATATATGTAGATTATATACTGCAGTGTATATATATGCAGTATATATATATATACTCTGCAGTATATATTATATAGTATGTATATATATACATATATGGAGATTATATACTGCAATGTATATATATGCAGTATATATATACTCTGCAGTACACTGTATATGTATATATATATACTGCATATATATACACTGTACACTGCAGTATATATATATATATATATATATATATATATATATACGCGGCTGGTTCCTACGACTCACATTGGTCCCGTACGAGATGTTCGTGACTCTTACAGGACCGTTTTGTGTTCATTTTACGTTTTCACCATTCGATGGCATGTTTTTATGCTTCAGTCTAACTTTTTTTAAATTTACGTCGTACACTCAAATCGCGAGTCCCGTGACTACGCGGTCTGTTCCTATGAGTCGCATTGGTCCCGTGCGAGGTGTTCGTGACTCTTACGGGACCGTTTGGTGTTTGTTTTAGGTTTTCATCCTTCGATGGCATGTTTTTATGCTTAAGTCTAACTTTTTGCAAATTTACGTTGTACACTCAAACCGGGAGCCCCGTGACTACACGGTCTGTTCCTACGATTTACATTGATCCCGTGCGAGGTGTTCGTGACTCTTACGGGACTGTTTTGTGGCTGTTTTACATTTTCACCATTCGATGGCATGTTTTTATGCTTAAGTCTAATTTTTTACAAATTTACGTCACACACTCAAACCGGGAGCGTCGTGACTACACGGTCAGTTCCTACGATTCACATTGGTCCCGTGCGACCCTTGCGAGGTGTTCGTGACTCTTACGGAATCGTTTTGTGGCTGTTTTACGTTTTCACCCTTCGATGGCATGTTTTTATGCTTAAGTCTAATTTTTTACAAATTTACGTCTTACACTCTAACCGGGAGCGCCGTGACTACGCGGTCGGTTCCTACGAGTTACATTGGTCCCGTGCGAGGTGTTCGTGACTCTTACGGGACCTTTTTAAGGTAGTTTTACATTTTCACCCTTCGATGGCATGCAAGTCTAACTTTTTGTAAATTTACGTCGTACACTCAAATCGGGATCCCCGTGACTACGTCATCGGTTCCTACAAGTCACATTGGTCCCGTACGAGGTGTTCGTGACTCTTACCGGACCGTTTAGTGTCTATTTTAGATTTCACCCTTCGATGGCATGTTTTTATGCTCAAGTCTATTTTTTTGCAAATTTGCATCGTACACTCAACTCGGAAGCCCCGTTACTATGCGGTCGGTTCCTACGAGTCACATTGGTCCCGTACGAGGTGTTCGTGACTCTTACGGGACCATTTTGTGCTTGTTGGACGTTTTCACCCTTCGATGGCATGTTTTTATGCTCAAGTTTAATTTTTTTGCAAATTTACGCTGTACACTCTAACCGGGAGCCCCGTGACTACGCGATCGGTTCCTATGAGTTACATTAGTCCCGTGCGAGGTGTTCGTGACTCTTATCGGACCGTTTTATGGCTGTTTTACGTTTTCACCTTTCGATGGCATGTTTTTATGCTTAAGTCTAACTTTTTGCAAATTTACGTCGTACACTCCAGCCGGGAGCCCCGCGACTACGCGGTCGGTCCTACGAGTTACATTGGTCCCGTGCGAAGTGTTCGTGACTCTTACGGGACCGTTTTAAGGCTGTTTTACATTTTCACCCTTAGATGGCATGTTTTTTATGCTTAAGTCTAATTTTTTATAAATTTACATCGTACACTCAAATCGGGAGCCCCGTGACTATGCGGTCGGTTCCTACGAGTCACATTGGTCCCGTGCGAGGGTTTCGTGACTCTTACGAGACCGTTTAAAGGCTGTTTTACGTTTTCACCCTTTGATGGCATGTTTTTATGCTTAAGTCTATTTTTTATCAAATTTTCATCATACACTCAAACCAGGAGCCCCGTGACTACGCGGTTAACTCCTACGAGTCACATTGGTTCCGTGCGAGGTGTTCGTGACTCTTACGGGACCGTTTTGTGTTTGTTTTACATTTTCACCCTTTGATGGCATGTTTTTATGCTTTAAGTCTAATTTTTTTTCAAATTTACGTCGTACACTCCAACCGGGAGCCTCGTGACTATGCGGTCGGTTCCTACGAGTTACATTGGTCCCGTGCGAAGTGTTTGTGACTCTTACCGGACCATTTTAAGGTTGTTTTACATTTTCACCCTTCGATGGCATATTTTTATGCTTAAGTTTATTTTTTTGCAAATTTACGCCGTACACTCACCCGGGAGCCCCGTGACTACACGATCGGTTCCTACGAGTCACATTGGTCCCGTGCGAGGTGTTCGTGACTCTTACCAGACCATCTTGTGGTTGTTTTACGTTTTCACCCTTCGATGGCAAGTTTTTATGCTTAAGTCTAATTTTTTACAAATTTACGTCGCACACTTAAACCGGGAGCGCCGTGACTACACGGTCAGTTCCTACGACTTACATTGGTCCCGTGCGAGATGTTCGTGACTATTACGGGACCGTTTTGTGGTTATTTTATGTTTTCACCCTTCGATGGCATCTTTTTTATTCTCAAGTCTAACTTTTTACAAATTTACATCGTACACTCAAACTGGGATCCCTATGACTACCCGGTCGGTTCCTACGAGTCACATTGGTCCCGTGCGAGGTGTTCGTGATTCTTACCGGACCGTTTTGTGGTTGTTTTACATTTTCACCCTTCGATGGCATGTTTTTATGCTCAAATCTAATTTTTTGGAAATTTGCGTCGTATACTCAAGCCGGGAGCTCGTGACTACGCGATCGGTTCCTATGAGTCACATTGGTCCCGCGCGCGACAAGTGAATAAGATGAGCGGTCACAAATTGCAAACCCAAGAATAACTTTCGAACCATGACTAATTTTTATTCGCATTTTCACCTCTCTCCTATTTATCTCGGACTAATTTTTATTCCCATTTTCATATCTCTCCTATTCTCAAACCGGGAGTCCCGTGGCTGCGCGATCAGTTCCTATGAGTTACATTGGTCCCGTGAGAGGTGTTGGTGCCTCTCACAGGACCGTACGAGGGTTGTTCGGGAGTTGTTTTGGATTTTCACCCTCTAACGCCATGTTTTTAAGCCTAAGTCCTGATATTTTTCAATTATCGTCGTATTCTCAAATCGGGAGTCCCGTGATCGCGCGGTCAGTTCCTACGAGTTACATATATTTTGTGGGAGGTGTTGGTGCCTCCCACGGCACCGTTCGGGGACTGTTTCGGGTTTTCCCCACTAACGTCATGTTTTGCCTAAGTTTAGAAATATGCAAATTATCGTCGTATTCTCGAACCGGGGATCCCGTGATAGCGCGATCAGTTCCTACGAGTTACATTGGTCCCGTGCGAGGTGTTGGTGTCACTCACGGGGTCATTTGGGGACTGTTTGGGCTTTTCACCCACTAACGCCCTATTTTAAGCCTAAGTCTAGAAATATGCAAATTAGGGTCGTATTCTCAAACCGGGAGTCCTGTGACTGCATGGCCAGTTCCTACGAGTTACATTGGTTCCGTGAGAGGTGTTGGTGGCTCTCACAGGACCGCACGAGGGTTGTTTCGTGTTTTCACCTCTCACAGGGCCGCTTGTGGGATGTTTCGGGTTTCTCCCCTCTAACGCCATGTTTTTAAGCTTATATCTAGACATTAGCAAATTATCGTCATATTCTGAAACTGGGAGTCTAAAATATTTTCAACGTATTATCCAACAATCAAACCAATAATTATCACGTACTCCTTCTAATTATCACATATTCCTTCAAACATACTATCCAACAACAAGCCAACAACCAATAATTATCCCGTACTCCTTCTATCATCTAAAAGATTTAATAAATAATGCATACCAATTATATAACTATTTTAGTTAAAGTAAAAAGTACCTGGTGTGTAATGAAGAACTGGTATGTAATGAAGAAGTGGTATCTAATTGGTTAGGTCTGCAATACGTAAACAATGTAGTTATGATTATTACGCTGCCATTTGAAGGTTTTAAAATACATATTCAATCAAGTTTATCACAACAAATTTCAAACTAAAACAGAACTGTATAAAATCAACATAACTATGGCATACATATCAAGTTAAAATATGAATGAGCGGAATTAAGTTGTATTGTTCCATGCCAAGTTGTAGCCTCATAATATCTTGAGGTAAACGTAAAAAAATGCACATTAATCGCAAGATATATGATATACTTTTTCATAGGCAAATCAAGAACACACCCAACAAATTTAATAACATGTACATTTATCAAACACTAGTATAAATTCAATAAATACAACATAGTATCCAACAACCAAGCCAACAATATCTCACTATAGTAATGTGCACACGTGTTTGCGACTCCTATGTCAAAAAAATTTCATTTAATTATATTTTGTCAAAAAAAAACAAGACAAGCATATTTTGTCAAAAAAATACACACACATACAATCTAGGGTTTATTGACATAATCTATACATACACACACATACAATCTAGGGTTTACTTAAACCCTAACTTTTTTTGACATAAATCTTTGCATACATATAACCAACAATAAGGCGGTTGTAATTTTTTTTTACTTATTATATAAACATTTAATTATATTTTGTCAAAAAAATATAATGTCTAGAGTTCTGAATAATATTTTGTCAACAAAAATACACACATACATTCTAGGGGTTTATTGACATAATCTATACATACACACATACATGCACACACATACACACACATAATGTCTAGAGTTTTGAATACTATTTTGTAAAAAAAATACACACACATACAATCTAGCGTTTATTGTCGTAATCTATACACACACACATATACACACAAATAGCTGCCACAAATCATAACAAATCGAAATGCACACACACATACACACATATACATACACACACACACATACACTCGCATACACACATAGCTGCCACAAATAAAAACAAATCGAAATGCACACACATATACACACATACCTTTCACGATTCTTAGATGAAATCAACAAAAAACCCAAATAGCCGAAATCCCAAATCGTCCAAAGCTAAACCGCAAATGGCAGAAATTTGAGTAGCGTTGTAAGTAAATCATCTTTTAATATGTTGACCTGGTCACGGCCTAGAGCCGTGACCCAACCTCCGCGACCAATTAGTTATCCCCTGACCACTGGTCACGGCCCTAGTCCGTGACCCACCATGCTCAACCAACAGTCCACCATGAGCGACCAACCCCCCTTAGAATGAGGTATGGTCACAGTCCCAAGCCGTGACCCACTTCAAAAATTAGTTTCGACCTCCAGCCGTGACCACCATGCGCGACTAACAGCCCTTCAAATGAGGTATGGTCACGACCCCAAGCGGTGACCCACTTCAAAATTTGGTTTCGGCCCCTAGCCGTGACCCCATTTGCGCGACCAATTTTTTTTTCCCGAGGTGGTCACGGTCCAAGTCCGTGGCCCATCCGCGACCAAGTTGGAGGGAATTTTGGCGGGGTTTTGGCGCCAACATGGTCACGCCTTGGGTCACGGCCAAAGTTCGTGACCCACAGTGGTTAGGGACTTGAGCCGTGACCACTTCCAAAGCATCCATGACTCAGTGTAAAAATGGAAATGACCATTCGCAGGATTTGGTGTAGTGTATTCATGGACACCACAAATTATTCACTTATTAATTGAGTTCCTTATACAACTCAATCTTTTACTATTACGTATCTTTAAATGATAAACCCCGATCCGGGGCAAAGGGATGTAATCGTGAGCCTTGAGAGACACTATATTAAAATAGTAACCTGTCCGTGGAAGTAGGCAAGTTGCCGAACCACATAGATCATTGTTGTGTGTGTGATTTTGCATTATTTTCTTTCTGATTATTTTGTAGATCTTTATTGTAATTATTCTGTGACACCCCGCTTAAAATAATAACGGGTGACCAGCCCTATACTACATTAAATCAAGAGTTTCAGATGGTCAAGTCTCAACATCAACTGCCGGTACTACATAATATACGACTAACTACCCGATATCATATAAGTGAGATGTTAAAATTTAAACAAAATATGCAACCGACAACAAACCAACACTAAGCTACTAGGAAAGAAAAGAAAGATGCAAGAAAGAACTATGATACACGAAAAGCTAGAATAAAATGAAATAAATAACTACAACTGAAATATACCACAAGGAAGTAAACCCGAATAAGTTATCGGGTCACAGCCAATACAATAACTGAAATGGAGTAAACATAAATATGTATATAAATATCCCTTGGGTACAAACCCGATATACAACATGAATCCTACCTAGGATTTTAAATGTAGGAAGCGACTACATTCTACATCCCGCAATAGTCCGCACCTGTCACGACTCCCAAGACTCTGGATAGAAGGTCATCCGGCATCCATGCGGTAGGACACCTGTAATAGTATATATATATATATATATATATATATATATATACAGACAGGAGAGAAAAGTAAACGGGTCAGAGCCCGAGTTGTGAAAATATTTAGCAAGTGTGTTAACCGTGCATAATAAATATCGGTGCACTTATTTCATAATTAAAGTGAAATCGCACTCTCATGGAACCCCAACTCACCTCTCATCTAAAGGCGCGCACCTATTCGCGTCCTCAAATTTTAGTTAAATTACCCCAATTATAAGGACAACCTAACTTACCATAGGCCCAGCCTATACCCACGAGATTTGCCTTCCTATCGTAAACCCAAGAATCCACTCTTTCTAAACACACTTAAGTATTTTTACAAACATATGTGCCGTATTAGGCTTAATGGATTCCGGTTTATAATTTAACCAATTATAAATCTTAATAAGTTACCCATATGCATTTGGGTTGAAACATATGATTTAATTTCTAAATAATAGGCATACAACATTTATAAATGACAAAACTTCTCTCCAATTTCAACGCTGCGCTGCGCTGCGTTTCGTGCGTGGGGTGTCTCGCAGAGCAAAATCCAAAAAAGGAACCACCTCGTTACACTACTCCTTGTCAACACCGATCCTGGAGATCCATTATGCCATACCTAATTATTGACATAACTTTTCTCTAATCCCAATAATGCACTACGTTTCGTGCGTGGGGTGTCTCACAAAGCAAAATCCAAACAAGGAACCACCCCGTTACACTACTCATTGACAATGTCGATCCTAGAGATCCATTATGCCATACATACAATACTACTAAATATAGATTACCATATAAGAACAACTCAAAGTCTCCAAATAATATCCTTGGGATGATGTAACCGAAATATTCCTTAAATGCGATACATCAACCCCCAATCATCTAGTACACCATAATCATTCAAGCTGTACTCCATAAAAGTCCATATCCTTTCATCTATAGGATATATAAATATATATATATATATATATATATATATATATATATATATATAGGCATTTTATTCTAACCATATATATATATATATATACCATCATCCATACCCATGACCAAGTGTACATATCATATCTGATGTACAATGGACATGCATATAATACACCCGGCTATATATATCGCCGATAAAACTACACCATGCTATCATCTTCCCATAGCCCGGCTCACGTAGCAACTGGTGACCACCATGGTGGGGCTCAACGACACCCATTTCGTGGTAAACTCACACACACGACGTCCCGAGAAGCGGTCATAGCTCCTAACCAGTCAATGAGACGAGACATACCCACCACGTCCCACCCTAAAAATATATATATCACATAATAACACACTAGACGACTATGACCTGGGGAATATCCACACCCTGCTCCTTAAGCCAGGATGCTCACCCTCTGCGCGAAAACTTCCCAATGATAGCATGAGCGGGGTATGCTTAACCACATAAGTATATATATCGTTCACATGCACAATATATACACATCCATATGATCCCATCATATGATCAAATATTAAACCATCACATAAGGTTTAAATATCCATATCATGTATATCCACAACATAAATATATCCATATATTCATATCCATACAGATATATATACATATATTCACATATCCATATATCTATATATACGAACTAATTTTCGTTCATAAGTATAAGATATATAAACTCGGCTATAAGTATACATAATCCTCAATATACAAGCCGCCACCACAAAATCATTTAATTTACCTCGATATGTGAATACAATCCCTCACTTGAAACATATTCAATCATTTTTCTTATGATGAATAGTCTCCCAAAATCATATGTATATATCTATACATATATATTCAACATTAAGGTTATCACCCAAAATTTTGTGTAGGAAACCATCACTACACATTCCATCTATATCCGAGAGCACGTTAAAGAATCTAGTAATAATTTCGACTATCGGTATACACCTAACTAATAGTCTATAAGCCTCCAGTTCAATCTTATTTTCATCAAATAATCCCATTTCTTAGGGAAAATACCCGTTGTAAATCACACACCGATAAACAACATCTACCCCAACTAGATTTACACACTCTACTCCAGTTGGTAATATGATCCCATCGCTCTCGATTTCCGACTACGGTTCAATCACTTTTGTGAATCCCCTAGTCTAAGATCTCTCGGATTTATTTCTTAAAGTTTATCATTTCTAAGGGTATGCGACCACTCTCTTTCATTGGGCCCCAACTGTGTCTGAATCATATCCTATCCTTATAAGGATTCAATATAAATGTTGGCCCAGAAATTTCACAACATACACTCGCAACTCTCTCTAAGAGTTCTTAGCCTCCCAACACATTTATACTTACTATTTGTCTCTAAGTATGATCCTCAATCCCAATGAGGTTTCCCCACAATCTCTATACACATCTCCAAATCCATACTTGGATATATTTTTTTCCCAAATTTTCCCAAGGAGTCCCCATGATCACAATGTGTGAGAAATCCCTTGTGTGACTCCAAAACATATCTCTTTCATCATAAGAGAAGACCCCAAATCAATAAACCCAACCAAAAAGGGTTAGAGATCATCCTAGAAAAGTCCCATAAAACAACCCTGTTTTCGAATCGATTCGGCCTGGCCCGAATCGATTCCGTCCAAAAGACCTGGGACTCTGTCTCAAACCGAATCAATTCGCCTTAGGTCCGAATCGATTTGGTCATGCAGACCTGCCAATTTTGCCTAGGCCGAATCGATTCACTTAAGGGGCGAATCGATTCGGGTCTACAGAATTTGAAGGGTTCTTCTTCTTCATCAAAACCCACGAATTTTAAACCCTAAAATTGCTATTCTAACCTCCAAATCTTTATTACAACATGATTCTAAGCAAATAAATCAACCCAAAGTTGATCCCAACCATTTCTACACCATTAAATCCATATTTAAACATTGATTTCAAGATTAAACCCAAAAATCTAGGTTTTGATATTAATACCCAAAATCCAATTCTTTAACCCACAAATTATGAAATCAAATACACAAATGACTTATTTAGCAAGATCAAACACTTGCCTCAGATTTGTAGAGGTTGGATCGTCCTTGATGTCGCGTTTTGGCCAAAGTTCCCAAGCTTTTTCTCCTCTCTCTCCTCCGTTCTTCTTCTTTCTCTCTTCCTTTCTCTTTTCTTTCTATTTTTCTCTTTCTCTAATGAGAAGGCTTCATCCGTAAGCCTCTTAAGCCTATAAAACAAAAGTCCAAATTTTAAATGTTAATACACACTTTAAATGACTCGTTTACTCCAATTCGAGTCAAACTGACTTAAAAATAATCCGAAACTGAAATAAAATCCAATGACAGTCATTTTGACTATCTCGACCCTTCCGGGATCGATGGTACCCTCAAAATCATCATTCGGAATACTTTGAAATGTTCTCTATTTTTGGGCCTAAATTCCAAATTTTAGAATTTTCCAATTTAATTAAATTTTATTTTTCTAAAAATTTAATTTCTCAATCTAAAAAATCATGGGGTGTTACATATTCTTATACTCACAATTGGCACGGTCTGCGAGAACCGATTTATATTCATGCGAAAACATTCACTAACAGAAAGCCCGTGATGTCTCACCATAGCAGCAACATTCCTCAACTTGGTGATGTGAAAGAAGACTCAGTCCCACCTAGGGTAAGGTCAAATATTTGCCAGCATACAAACCCCAAGTTTCACCAAGAAAGATAACCTTCTAAAGAGATCGAGGGATCACCTAGGTCTACATGGATCTCCTGGTTGGTCGATGCTTACTGTAAGAACATAATTTCATAAATGTTCGTTATCAATTGAGTATGTCGTATATCACTACAACTGTCAAAGAATTATTCAAGATCATATGCAACAAGAGGGATCCGAATATCAAGTTTACTTCAACATTCAAGCCTCCGAATATTTAACTTTGGCAAGGCTGTGTTTCAAGTCCTTAATAATTCACTTATAGTGTTGGGATATTTTTTATCAAATATTTTCTAAGCGTTGGAGTGGAGTGATAAGTAGCTTTTTGGGTATATCGTTGTACCGTGCAAAAGCCACTCTCAAAATTCCCTTGAGTACCTACACAACTTGTCTAAAAATAACTCGTATTACGGTAAGTACGGGTATCAATCCAACTTTCAAGGTGAAACAATTAATGTGAAAACGTGCAATTCCAATTTTTTTATTTTTTTATTTTTTAAAAACAATTTCAAGGGAAAAATTAACTAACAAATGCTAAAATTATAAAATGACTAAATAATGAAAAAGAATGTGCAACCGAGTGTGAAATAATGTGAGAAGGTCAAGAGATGGGATTACATTGCATTTTCAATTATTTTAATTTCTCAATTTATTAATTTGAAATATTCCTAGATAATATTAAATCGATAATCTAACTCTCGTTAAAATTATAAATTTAATAATATCTTTTTCAGCAAATTAATTTAAAAATGTCACACGATGAAAAATTAGGACTTATACTATTTTCAGAAAATTACCCGCTAGGATCAATTTGACGAAAACATATCAATCCTCAAATTTCAATACCGAATTAATATTTAATTATCGGAAAAACCTATCTCTAGTTCGATTCCAACATTCAAACATTAATTCGTTCAATTAATTCACTAACTCTCGTCACATAAATTAATTGGTGACAGTTAAAGATTAATTTACTTAGAAATATAAAATTAATGAATCAACTAATTAAAATAACATCATTCGCAGTGCACCCCACCCCTTGAACGGGGTGTTTAACCAAACATTCTCATGTTAGAATAAACAACTATCACAATAGCATTAATTAAAATTGAAACAAGAGGGAAAGAATACGATACGTAATTTTTTTCTTGTGTCAACTGTGCATGAACACGCGTCTCAATCTTCTCACAAATCCAGTACTTGATTACACCAAAAAGAATAAAAAAACAAACCTAGAATTTTATTCTAACACTAAACTAATTTTTTTTGGAATTTTTTGGAATTTTTTTATGAACCTACTATGTACATATTATACACACTGATTTTCTCTCTCTACGTTCCTCCTTTCTTTGCTGTTGAGAGACCTTTTTTTAATAAACTGACATCCCCTTCTTTTAAGAGCCACGAAGTATCTTGTTTTTTTAGGAGAGATTTTTGGGATTTGGAGATGGCTAAATGAAGGATGTGAGGTTCCGATTTTTTTGGGATTTGATTTTGGTTTGAGATGGTTGGCTCCGAGTTAGGATTGGGTTGAGAAGGACGAGAGGGACGAGATCGGGTCCGCGGTTTGGGTTGGCTCCGAGTTAGGATCGGGTTGATGTTTCTGGGTTTGGCAGGTGGGCTGGCCGGATTCGGTTACCGGCGGTCAGGGATTGCCGCCACCGGAGGTCGTTGCTGGAAGGTGAGAGGGAGAGGGGCCGGAGTGGTTGGCGATCACAGCGGCGCCACCGACTAGGACGGTTGGAGGTCAGCGTCGGTCGCGGGTCTTGGTGGGCTAGGGGTCTGGACCGGAGCTCGTGGTGGCAGCGGCGGTTACGTCGGTCGGGGTTGGGGTAGGTCGGCGGCGGTCATCGGTTTTGAGGAGGGGGCTTTTGTGGGATTTAATGTGTGGAGGTTAGGAGAGAGAGATGGGATGGTGGTGGGTTATGGAGTTTGATGAGAGAGAATATGTTGATTATGTTAAGGTTACGGGACTTGTTGATACCAAATTTAATCTGCTGACGTGGACCAATCATATGAAGACACGTGTCTATCTACATGGCAACTACAAACACTTTCGAGGAACTCCCACGCTCCGAGGAACAAAACTACAGCGAGGAAGACTAGTTCCCCGAGGAACACTGCTTACCCGAGGAACTCATAGTTCCCCGAGGAACACTGCTTACCCGAGGAACTCACATGCTCCGAGGAACTCATACACTCCGAGGAACTCTTGAATACCAAGAAGCTTAGGCGGTCCGAGCAACTCAGGCGGTCCGAGCTGCATCTCGAACAAAGCATTAATAGCTGGATAACCAACAGTTCAACTGATTCATTAAATGCTTATCATTTGGACGCGCACGCAAAGAGGGAATTAAATGTATTACCCTTTCATATGCATATCATTTAATGTATTACCCTTTCACATTACAGCCTCAAGGCTATAAATACATGGTACAATCCTCATTATAAAAGGACCCCAGACCGGAATTTCTTGAGATAACTTGTAATCAAGAATTCCCATACAAACAGCAATACCAAAACAGTGGATGTAGGCCATTCTTATAAGGCTGAACCACTTTAAAATTCTTTGTCTCATTTATTTATCTGTGATTGAATTATTAGAGTGATCTAATTTTTTACATCAACAGATTGGCGCCGTCTGTGGGAAGCGACTAGTAAAATCGTTTTCTCATAAAAAATAATCCATTACCAATGGCTGATATTCCTGAATCCAGCAATCGAAACGCTGGAACCCCTCCAAATCCATCTGCTCCACCAATTGTTCCAGATCTGACTGGAATAATGTCAAATCTGGCTCAGGGCCAGACCGTTATGCAAGAAATAATGTGACAACTTATCCAAACCCTCCATGGCGGTGCATCAGCCCATTTCGGACCACGAAGCATTCAAAGAAATACCCTTGCGCCTTCTTCGCGTACTAGGCGTACTGATTCATATCGTAATGATGAATCTGAAGATTTTTCTTATAAACCTGGATGGACTTCGTCAGTGCGAGCCACAAATACTGAACAACGTGTCACCCTCTCCCTAGAAAGGGCTAGCGCATTGGAAAGATTAAGTAGGGTTTCTCCTTTCGATCGATTAGGCCCTAGGAGGAACAAAAGGCCTCTTAATGCAGCATCGAGGAGCTTTCGACGACCATCAGATTTAAGGGAAGGATCTGCCCAGTCGCGACCAGCTGCTCGTCAAGATAGATCCTATGACCGACCAGTTGCTCGTCAGGATAAATCCCAGGAAGTTACTTCAATGCGATCAGTTGCTCAAACCAATAGGCCCGAGGAAGGAAATGATGAATGGAAAGGATCTATTCAAAGGCTGGAGGATAGATTAGGGGAAATGGCTGATTCGTATCGAATATTGCATATTTCTGCCCGTTATCTTTATGCATTCTAGCACTTTTACGGTCCTAAATGCCTATAATTATGATCATTAACCATAAAACCTTGGATTTGTATATATACATGCTTTGCAGGGGTTATTTGTGCTTTTGTAGGTATTGGAACGCTAAAAGTGAGGTTCGGTTGCATTTCGGAGAAGTTTCGTCGTTGAATGCTACTACAAGGGAAATTTGGTCTTTTCAAACTCACTATTTTTTATGTAATGAATTTACCAACATGTATATCATCAAATTATCTTTCCGTGGCCACTGACCTTCCGTCATTCTGACTCCGTAAGTGGAAGTTATGCCCATTTCCGAAAGGTTTCGGTATTTTCTTCTACTTCAAGGGCATTTTGGTAATTTCATACTACATAATTTGGAGGGTTTAAAAACATAATCATGTATAGAATTGAATTAGCTTCGCGTCAGTTCCGACCACGCCTCATTTCGATTCCGTATGAGGGAGTTATGGCCATTTCCGTGCAACACATCAAAATTGGTTCGGAGTGGAAAAGGGGGCTGCCTTAAGCCCAAGGCAAATTCCAAAAGTGCGGTCGACCTGTCCCAAAACAGAGGTCGACCGGTACCATCAGTAAGGACGAAAATTGACTTATTTTGGGTTTTTTGGCTTGGTTTTGTTTGGGGTTTATTTTGGGGTATTAATAGAATGTTTGGGGCTTTTCTTAGAGGATATATTTCATTTTAGATACTTAGTTTAGGGTTTGGATTTTGAGAGCTCATCTTCTCCTCTCTTTGGGTGTTCCCCATTTGGGTGTTGTAAGGTTACTATTCATTATCTCTTCCAATTAATTTAAGTTGTATTTCCTTATTTTCTTGCTTTGTAGTTAATTTACTTGCTTTCTAATTTAGTTTACTTGCTTTATTTATTGCTTTCACCTAAATACATGTCATTTACCATGCTCTGTAGCTAGGTTAAATTAGGTTGTGTCGGATTGAACTCACCTAGGGTTGACGTGTTGCTTTGCTTTGGTGATGGAGTTTACGGGTCTATTTCGAGTGTGTTGTCCTAGTTATTACGCCTAGGGGATTTGACGGGGTATATCATGTATGCTCCGTGCTTACGACCTTGCGTGCGTAATTTTCGGGATATTTGTTGACACCAAAATCTTATTAGACTTTTATGTGAATTTAGGGGTGTGACAACTCTTGATTTAATTAACTGTCAAAACGAGACGCGATCTTAATAACTCTTCGACCCATGTAACCATTTTATACTAATTAACTCGGGGTGAGGGATATTCGACGCAACCTATAGTTTTTATTCACTTTGTTAACATAGTTTAATTACACTCGCCTAGTTTAATCTTTTCTCTTTATTATCTTTTCCTTTTTGTTAAAATTGCCTTTTACACTTTTATTTCGGAATATTAAATCATATAAATTCTAGCAACTCGTCTCTGTGGATTTTCGATACCCGGACTTGGCCGCTATACTCCCTTTTTTAGTGTAGTCATAAGTTTAGGTTTTTGTATTGAGGAGGTGAAACGAAAACAACGATTAGCGTCTTGACACGCGCTACTTTTCACCCTTAATCAATGGCTAAGGCCAAGAATCCTCTACAACGAACCTTTGTTCGAGGAACACCTTTTGTCCAGGACATTGTTGATTTTCCAACACCATCAAAGTTCAAAGCACCTGTTGTGACTCCCAAGTATGATGGGAAGACTGACCATGTCCTTCATATAGAATAATATCAAGCTGCTGCTGACATCTATACTGTCCCAGACGAGATGAGATGCAGGGAATTCTCGGGAACTCTTACCGGATCTGCTCAGATATGGTATAATAATCTTCCTCGGGGTAAGATTTCAACTTTTCTTCAACTGGCCGAGTTATTCATTGGGAAATTCTGCTTTGGCGCAAAGCCAGTTAAACGAGTAGCACATTTGTTAAGTGTTAGACAAAAAGCTGGGGAGAGTATCAGAGATTATAGAACTCGTTTTAATAACGAGAAACTCGAAGTCATTGATTATGAGGAGAAGACAGCGATTACCGCTTTGATGAGTGGACTACTGCCAAACAAGTTGTACTATACTTTGGCCAAAGATCCACCTCGAACCATATCGGACCTGATGGGAAAAGCGTCCAAGATTATGAATGCCGAGGAGGCTATGTCTGCAAAGAAGAATATGGATGCCAAAGAAACCAAGGTGGAAGGTGATAAAGCTAAGAAGAAGGAACATAAGAACAATGGTGGTGACAAACAATCCAAAAGTAGGTCGTCATGGGAGGTCTTGAGGAAATTTGATAATTACACACCTTTGAAGGTAAATATCAACCACGTCCTGGAAGAAATTAAGAACACCGAAGAGTTAAACTGGCCAAAGAAAATGAAGGCAGACCCTGACATGAGGAATAGGGAAAAATATTGCGAGTTCCACAAGGATCATGGCCATATGACTAAAAATTGCATAGCTCTTCAGAATGAGATTGAAACACTCATCCGACGAGGAAAGCTAGCGAAGTATGTTGATCGGGGAGGCTAAAGAAGAAACAACGACCGAACTAGAGAGAAATCTAGATCTCCTCGTCGAGCAGAGGAGAACAAGAAGAGAAACCATGAAGTTGATCCAGAGGATGACCCCGATCTTCCCAAGAAACCAAGGCAGCCAGAACGAGAGGTATTTTCAATACGATTTGGATCATTTGATTGTAATGTTATTACAGGGGGAGATGCAGGAGGAGGAGACCTTACTGCAGAAAGAAAAGCTTACCTCGGTGAGGCTCAAGCTTGCTCGTACATTCAGCGAATAAATTTAGCTGAAGAAGATCGCCCGAGAAAGGTGAACAAGGAGAAGTTGGTCATTGGGTTCTCAAAGAATGACCTTGCAGGTGTTCTATATCCTCATGACGACCCACTAGTGATCAAAATGAGAATGAAGGAGGTAATGATTTCAAGAGTGTTGGTCGACAATGGTAGCTCGGCAGACATCATGTTCTACTCGTGTTTCGATAGTTTAAATCTAAAGCTATCTCAACTGGAGCCTTACCACAGACCACTCATCGGTTTTGCTGGCGAGAAAGTATTTCCACTTGGGACGATCAAGTTGGATATATTCATTGGTACGTGGCCTGCTTATCGAACAGAAAGAATACGTTTCTTCGTGATGGATAAGAATGTCCAGTCACCGTACAATATCATCATGGGAAGAGTAGGATTGAAGAAGTTCGAGGTTGTGCCATCTAAAGTGCATCAATGCCTAAAATTTCCAACAAACTTTGGAGTAGGAGTTGTTAAAGGTGATCAGAAAGTAGCTCGGGAATGCTATTATTCATCCGCCGAGCAAGAAGAACTGGAAGAATCAAAGAAAAAGACCACTACCTATCAAGTGGATGAAGGTGCAGAAATTGAAACATTGGATCCTCGAGATGAGTCGCAACTCGTGAAGGGTCAAGTGGTGGAAGCTACTGAAAACATCATTCTGGACGATGAGCACCCTGATCGAACTACTCAAATAGGTTCATCGTTGGAAGCCTCATTAAAACAGGAATTGATAACTTTCCTTAAAAGCAGAAGGCAAACTTTTGCGTGGAGTCATGAACATATGCCTGGGATAAACCCAAACTTCTTATGTCACGAGCTCAATGTGAATAAGGAGATCAAGCCTGTGAAGCAGAGAAGAAGAGTATTCAGTCCCGAGAAGAATCAAGCTATACAGGAGGAAGTCGAGAAGCTCCAAAAAGCTTGTTTCATTGAAGATGTTAAATATCCAGATTGGTTAGCTAATGTAGTGATGGTAAAGAAGAAAAATAACAAGTGGAGGATGTGTGTAGACTTCACCGACCTCAACAAAGCATGCCCAAAGGATCATTTTCCACTGCCCCGAATTGATCAACTGGTGGATGCTACCTCGGGACACGAGTTGCTGAGCTTCATGGATGCTTATTCTGGCTACAATCAAATTAAAATGAAACCTGAAGACAGGGAAAGTACTTCTTTTATTACCCCTAGGGGAACTTATTGTTATAATGTTATGCCTTTTGGTTTGAAAAATGCAGGTACGACATATCAGAGGCTGATGAATAAGGTCTTTGCTGAACAAATCAGTGACAATATGGAAGTCTATGTTGACGACATGCTGACAAAAAGTAAGAAAGCTGCCGATCATCTAGTTGACTTAAGTCAGACTTTTGATCAACTAGATAAATATCAAATGAAGCTGAACCCGACGAAGTGCATATTTGGAGTACGAGAAGGCACGTTCCTCGGGTACATTGTCAATCAACGAGGTATTGAAGCAAATCCTGAAAAGATCAAAGCTCTATTAGGGCTGCGATCTCCAACGACGAAGAAGGAAGTACAGAGTCTCACAGGACGAGTAGCGGCACTCAACAGATTTGTGTCACGAGCAACTGATAGATGTCTCCCTTTCTTCAAGACACTCAGAAAGACTTTTGAGTGGAATGATGAATGCGAGAAGGCTTTTCAAGACTTGAAGAGATACTTGGGAGCACCCCTATTATTGTCGAGGCCAGTGATGGGAGAAAAATTGTACTTGTACCTTGCAGTGTCCGAGAATGCAGTTAGCTAGGCGTTGATCAGAGTGGAGAATGGAGTACAAAAGCCAATTTACTACACAAGTAAGGCCTTCCGAGGAGCAGAGATCAGATATCCAAGGCTGGAGAAATTGGCACTGGCACTGATTGAGGCGAGTAAGAGAATGAGGCCATATTTCCAGGCCCATACTATAGTAGTATATACTGATATGCCACTGAGGCAAGTCCTTCATAAGCCAGAAAAATTAGGAAGATTGATGTACTGGGCAATTGAACTCGGTGAATATGATATAATTTATGAACACAGATCATCACTAAAAGGGCAGGCTGTAGCAGATTTCATAGCGGAGTTCACCTATCCTGAAACCCCCGAGGAGCAAAAGTTGCTCGCTGATCAACCTGTGGATGTTACAGGATTAACAAACACAAGCCCAGACCAATTCCGATTGGTAAAAGGGCATGTGGATGTTACAGGATGTGATGCAGAGATAGTTGGGAGGACTCCGGACGAGGAACAAGAGTTGCTCGCTGATCAACCTGTGGATGTTACAGGATCGACAAACACTAGCTCAGACTAACTCCGGTTGGTAAAAGGGCAAGTGGATGTTACAAAATCATTAAATCCGAGCCCAGACCAACTCCGGTTGGTAAAAGGGAAAGAAAAAATGATCGACGAGGAGCGAGAAAAATCCGGGGAGGATGAAAAGAAGCAGCAAATATTTCACGGAGGAACTCTGACTGATTCGAAATTTGAAGACGAGTTACCTATATGGAGGCTATATGTAGATGGCTCATCTTGCAATGCAGGATGTGGCGCGGGGATAGTTTTGAGCACTCCGGACGAGGTCGACATGGAATACGCCTTGCGTTTTCAATTCAAAGCTTCTAACAATGAGGCTGAATATGAGGCCATGATTGCAGGGCTTAATTTGGCAAAAGTTATGGAGGCACAGCAAGTTATGATCTTCAGTGACTCTCAACTGATTGTAAACCAAATGATGGGAGTATATGCAGTTAGAGGAGAATTAATGATCAGATATCATGCAAAGGCAAAGTAGCTGGTGTCAGAATTTGCCGCTATTCAGCTGGTCAGAATACCAAGAATGGAAAATGCGAGAGCAGACGCCCTAGCTCGACTAGCGTCAGCTACTCGCACCGAGCTACGAAGAATAATTCCAATTGAAGTGTTAGCTGGTCGGAGTATAGATGAAGATCTGACGATGAACTTTATCACCCTTGATTTAGGTCCATCTTGGATGGATCCCATCAGGGCGTATATCGAGGAGGGAGAATTGCCAATTGATAAGATCGCAACCAAGAAATTGAAGTTTAAAGCTGCTCGGTATGTATTAACTAATGGTGTTTTATATAGACGAGGAATTATGGCAGGTTTGCAGAGATGCGTACATCTCTCCGAGGTAAAAGAATTAATCGAAGAAATCCATGAAGGGTCTTGTGGAGCACATGTAGCAGGTCAGACGCTTTTGCAAAGGATGATGACGCAAGGATACTACTGGCCGACGATGAGGGCTGATTGCATAGCCTACGCCAAGAAATGTGACAAGTGCTAGCGCTTTTCCTCCATCCAAAGAACTCCACAAGCATTTTTGACACCCATAACTTCCCCTTGGCCATTTTCCATGTGGGGAATTGATTTGGTTGGACCACTGCCAACGACCCGAGGAAGGTTCAAGTACCTCGTCGTCGCAGTGGATTATTTTACTAAGTGGGTAGAAGCTGAGCCACTCATTGATATGACGTACGAGAAGGTGTATCAATTTGTTTGGAAGAACATCATTTGCCGATATGGTCTCCCTCATGCCTTCATCACAGACCATGGGACACAATTTGATAACGAGGAGTTTGCCGCCTATTGTCATCAATCAAATATTTTGAAGGTTCATTCAGCACCAGGCAATCCTCAAAGCAATGGACAAACTGAAGTGACAAACAGAACGCTGCTGAACGGTTTGAAGAAACGATTGGATGATGCAAAAGCAAACTGGATCAACGAGCTACAATCAGTACTTTGGGCTTACCGAACTACTCCCCGAGTAGCAACTGGAGAATCACCATACATGCTGGCGTTTGGAAGTGAAGCTGTCATACCTGCCGAGTTGGGCCTCCCAACACACAGGGTACTGAATTTCAATTCCCCTGTCAGCGACTTAATGAGAAGACTGGATTTAGACATGCTCGAGGAAGTCAGAGAAGAAGCAGCCATTAGAAGTGCTGCTTACCAGCAGCGGACAACTTTGTTCTATAACAAGAGGGTGAATAAGTGCGACCTGAAAGAGGGAGACTATGTGCTGAAGAAAGTAATTCAAAAGCATAACAAACTGGAGGCAAACTGGCATGGACCATACCGAGTTACAGAAGTTGTTCGACCAGGAACTTATCGAATAGCCACTTTAGAAGGCGAGGAGTTTAAGAATGCATGGAACGCAGAGCATCTGCGCAAGTATTATCAGTGATGTATATGTAACACAGTTCCATCAGTATGAATAAAATGAAGATATTCTGCCAAAGTCTCTCCTTTTATTGAAATTTTTTCGGGGAATACTAGTGCTACGCACTACTCGGCAAAGCTCGACAGACTACTCAACGAAATATTCCAAACTGTACCAAGTATGGTTGGTCGGGGATAAAAACCCACTAACTGTAATTGGTCGACGAGGAGAAATATTCCTAAAAATGCCAACCTGTTTGGCTAGGAAACGAAATATTCCAAACTGTACCAAGTATGGTTGGTCGGGGATAAAAACCCACTAACTGTAATTGGTCGACGAGAAGAAATATTTCTAAAAATGCCAACCCGTTTGGCTAGGAAACGAAATATTCCAAACTGTACCAAGTATGGTTGGTCGGGGATAAAAACCCACTAACTGTAATTGGTCGACGAGGAGAAATATTCCTAAAAATGCCAACCTGTTTGGCTAGGAAACGAAATATTCGAAACTGTACCAAGTATGGTTGGTCGGGGATAAAAACCCACTAACTGTAATTGGTCGACGAGGAGAAATATTCCTAAAAATGCCAACTTGTTTGTCTAGGAAATGAAATATTCCAAACTGTACCAAGTATGGTTGGTCGGGGATAAAAACCCACTAACTGTAGTTGGTCGACGAGGAGAATTTATCGACCTTGGTTGGTCGGACACATTTTATGAAAAAGAGAAAAATCTACCAAGT
Organism: Sambucus nigra; assembly: GCA_949130495.1. Taxonomy (NCBI): domain Eukaryota; kingdom Viridiplantae; phylum Streptophyta; class Magnoliopsida; order Dipsacales; family Adoxaceae; genus Sambucus; species Sambucus nigra. Next base: position 417,274,747 of record OX422207.1, read on the forward strand.
ATGGATGGTCGGGGATAAGAACCCACTAACTATAGTTGGTTGATGAGCACAATTTAACATAATTTAACAACCTTGATTGGTTGATACTCGTGAATTTATTATTAAGTGATCGAGCAATATTATTGAAACTTCGAGCAATATTATTGAAACTTGGAACTTTTTAATTATTACTGAATTGGTCGACGAACATCACAATATTGTTATTTTTAACAGATATGCATAAATGTAAAGTGTTGATATTTACAAGACAATAGCAACTAAGATTTGCAAACAGAAATGAAAGATTTTCATTAAATTCGAAATAAATTACAAAGTTACATTGATATGTATGCTAACTGTTACATCAAAAATTTCTATTCTACTAGTCTCTTCCCCTCAGCTTTTGACACAGGTTCCTCGCCAGCAGGCGGATCATTTAAAGACTGAGGAGAATTGATGAAGTTCAAATCCTTCAGCATCCTGACGTTCATCACAGAAGGTCGATCTAAAAGATGCTCGGGATGAGATACCTCAATTTGAGAATGTAAATTATAGTCACCGAGGTATTTTGAAATTAAGCTCTGAGGAATGGCACGAGCTGGGATCCATTCCATGTCCAAATTGTACAGTGGCACAGGCAAGTCGAGCAACCCGGGATCATGGTAGTCCCACAGATAGTGTCCTTGTTCGAGCTTCAGCACACCTAAGGCATTCAGCCAGTCTCGTTTGTAGCCCTCATTGTTGGCATTTTGGATACGATCGTCCAAGTGGAATAGTGCTTCGTTGTATCCAGCCATCCAGAATTCCCTGGGTTGTTTGTGGAATTGATATGTTAGCCTCTCTAGCTGCTCGTGGAGACCCTTGATGAAAATCTCCTTATTCTCCAAGACGGACTTTTGCGCAGAGAGCTGTTTTTCCAAGTCCCTAATCTTCTTTGACATGTCAGACAAAGCTTGGTTCTTCGCCATTAGTTGGAAGGCCTGGTTCTCTAAGGCAGATGCTGTCCTCTGTTCCTCGATAAGAACCCGAGCTGCTCTTGCTCATCCCCGAGGAGCTCTTCCTTGTCCCCGAGGAGACGTGGAAGGGCCCGACCTCCTCAAGGTATCCAATTCTTCCCTCAACTTGGCATTCTCCACTTCTAGGAAGGAAAATCCCTCGTCAGTCACTGGGATTAGGGCTATTGAAGAAGAGGCTGCAAACTTCAACTGAGATAGCTCTTTCTGCAAGTTGTTGTTTTCCTTTTCCAGCAACTCGGCAATCTGTCTGCATTCCTCGACCTTGCCCCTCAGGGTTCTCTCCCTTACATCATAACCAGCAAAAATCTTCTCGTAGCCCTTGTCAGCAACGATCAGCTTATACTTCTTCTCGTAACTCTCATGCAACAAGGCGGTTGATTCCTTGTATTGATTCTGAAGGTCTTCGAGGGTGCACTGGAGATCCTCGATCATTTCATAGTAAGCCACATTATTGGCTACCGCTCGATCAAGCAGACACTTCAGGTACTGATATGCTTCCACTGCCTGTTCTGAAGCATCCTGGCCAAGGATGTCGGCAACTTGTGCAGCACTCAAGTCTGTGTGACCAGCCTTAAAGTACTCATTGCACTGTTGCAGCAACTTTGTATCATGGGCAGATAGCAGATCCATCCTGGCCAGAAACTAGCAGAGAAAGAAAAGCAATCATCAATAAGAAGAATAAGCAGAGTATGAATAGAAGGTGAACAACAGTATGCAAGAAAATTCAAGTTTTATTAGATAATAAAATTCAGAATTACAAGTGCTGGATTACATTTGACAAAGAAAGAAAATATAAAAGTAAGCCCAAACAACACTACACCTTTTCCTTATCTCCCAAAACCTTCTCGGGAGGTTGGGAAGAGGAAGCAGGTTGCTCGGAGGGAACTGTGGGCTGTTCGAAGAGCACCAGCTGTTGCTCGGAGGAAGAAACGACTTGCTCGGCAACAGACTGGATGGCTGGGGGGTGATATCCAATCACCATTGAAGACTCCTCAGAGGTAGCTTCATCCTCTTCTAATTCTTCTGGAGTAGGAGGGGGACCAGGGATATGTCGCTGGAAGAGATCGAATGATTCATCGACCTTCATTTCCTGAAGGGCAGCGACCCATCCATCCCTAAAGTACTTTAGACTGCCATAGTCCACTTGAGATACCATGGAAGCACACCCCTTGTTCCACCCCTTGTCCCAACCAGAGCTGAAGGACTTTTTCACAGCAGCTTTCCTCTTCAGCTTCTCCGAGTAAATCATCTCGGACAGAAGGTTCTCAGCATTCTTCAGTTTGATCTCAACCTCCTCCTTCTGTCGACCTACTTCCTGGAGTTGGTCCAACCTCTCCTCAGTAACTTTGAGCTTATTCTCAAGCTCCCCTTCAGCTCTGAGCTTCTCTTCAAGCTCTTTATTTACCTTCTCCAAGGCAGTCTTTTTCTTCTCCAACTCCTTGGAGGCATCAGCAACTCGAGCTTTTTCCTGCTCGGAAGAGGCAAGCTTTTTCTCCCAGATAGCTTTATCATCAGCATATTTCTGGCGAGAATCTGCCAGGGACTTGGTAGCTTCTTTCAGAGCTCCCTCCACACTGGACGAGGAGCAAGAAGCCTTAATATCTTCGTCCTTCTTCAGGATTATGTTGAAGCAGCTCGTCAACTGTGAACAGAAAAAGAAAGCAAGTTAGAAACATAAATGACAAAGGGAATATGAAAAAATTCTAAGTAAAGATACTTACAGAAGCAAGGTGACGAGCAGCTAGTGAGGTAACCATATCCCGAGTAAGGTTTTCTTCGGTACCTTGAACCTCGGGAATGGTCAAGGACTTTACCGAGCTCATGTCAGAGCTCGGGGGAACAAAATTGGGAACTCCAGTCCCAGCAGCTGGGGGCTGAGTAGTGGGGACAGCCAAATTAACCGAGGAGCTTTTATTCAGCCTCCTCGGGGGAACAGTTACAGATTCAACCAAGGATGAATCCTTGGTCGGTGATATCACAATCACCTTTCCAGGAGCAGTAGAGCTGCTCGGAGCCACTGCGGGCTTCTCGGCGACTTTAGCAGGAGCAGCTGGAGGAGCTGCATCAGTCTTCTTTGTCCCCTCCTTTGGGACATCAATCTTAATCCTTTTTACCTCCCCAGAACCAGAGGCAGTTTTCTCAAACAGAGCAGGAGTTCTTTTTTTCTTCATCCTTTCGCTCAAAGGAATATGAGATTCAGGTGAAGAACTTGCAGCGGCTGGTACTGGCTCTGCTTCACTGGACGAGTAGTGAAGGAGGTTATATAGCTCTTGTACTGGAGCAGATACGAAGCCGACCTGATGTGCTCGTCGGCAACCCTTTGATGCAGACCCCAGATAAGTCCCAAATGCCTTATATTGACATCTGTTTCTTTTGGGCACTTTCTCTTGCTATCAACTGCAAATAAACAAACATTGTTATCAGTGACACATTTTATCAAACACAAAACAAACATGATTTCAAAATAAATAAAATAAAATAAAAATAACCTATCCCATTGCCATAAGGAGGGCATCTGGGACCCTGGTAAACCTCATCTTCGGTTAATGGAGGGTGTTGCCAATTTTTTACGACAACCCCGTGTTCAAAATAATCCCTATTGGCATCAGGGAGATTGACTACTAAGGATCTATTTATAAACCTATTTTTTAAATAATAAATATTATCATTAACTGCCCATCTATAGCAGTACATGATTTCTGGAATTCATATACGAGTTCCATGCACTTGATTTAATTTATGCACCCCATTAACTATTCTCCATGTGTTGGGGGCTATTCGTGCAGGAACAACATCAAAGTACTGACAGAATTCCAGACACAGAGGATTTGGTGGAAAAGAAAATCCACACTCAGCAAAAAAGAGACTGGGGAACCAATGTCCCTCAGCCAAATTGAAATAATTAGAAGGCTCAGAAAGCTCTTCCAAGACAACCCAAGAGGGAATGGAAAAATCAGATCGAAATTTGTCAAGAGATTCAACAAGGTAAACCATGGTGATTAAAAGAAATGAAGAAGAAAGAAGAAGATCTTACAGGGAAAGAGTAGAGCTGATGACGACAGACGATGGAAGAGATGAATACACAAGAGAGTAGAAGACAATGAAAAACTCGAAGATGAAAATTTGAAAAGGTAGAAGACGATGGGAGTGCCTGTGAAGTTTAAATACCTTACCTTGGGAACTGGCGAAGTAATGATTACAAAAAAGGATGATTATGTTACCGGCGGCTAAAAGGGCATTAAATATAGGCGCGGGAATCAAAGCGGGTAACAGCGGCTAAAAAGAAAAGTAACGCGGGAATCGAAGCACGCAGAAAAGTCCAAAAAAGCAAGATTCTACGAATTTGGAAAGAGAAATAAATACAAGGGAAATGCTCCTAAAAATCAGGAAGACTATTTAAAGCTACCATATTCGAGAAAGAATGTTCCATACTCCTCAAATTTCGAACTATGAAACATTGGGGGCTTCTGTTGATACCAAATTTAATCTGCTGACGTGGACCAATCATATGAAGACACGTGTGTATCTACATGGCAACTACAAATACTTTCGAGGAACTCCCACGCTCCGAGGAACAAAACTACAGCGAGGAAAACTAGTTACCCGAGGAACACTGCTTACCCGAGGAACTCATAGTTCCCCGAGGAACACTGCTTACCCGAGGAACTCACATGCTCCGAGGAACTCATACACTCCGAGGAACAAACCTCTCCGAGGAACTCTTGAATACCAAGAAGCTTAAGCGGTCCGAGCAACTCAGGCGGTCCGAGCTGCATCTCGAACAAAGCATTAATAGCTGGATAACCAACAGTTCAACTGATTCATTAAATGCTTATCATTTGGACGCGCACGCAAAGAGGGCATTAAATGTATTACCCTTTCATATGCATATCATTTAATGTATTACCCTTTCACATTACAGCCTCAAGGCTATAAATACATGGTACAATCTTCATTGTAAAAGGACCCCAGACCGGAATTTCTTGAGATAACTTGTAATCGAGAATTCCCATACAAACAGCAATACCAAAACAGTGGACGTAGGCCATTCTTATAAGGCTGAACCACTTTAAAATTCTTTGTCTCATTTATTTATCTATGATTGAATTATTAGAGTGATCTAATTTTTTACATCAATAGGACTGTTTCGGGGTATTCGGAACACATCGGGGCAAGCTCAGAATGGACTTCAGACTTCACGGTCTCCTTTGATTTCTTCGATGCACGCTTTTGAGCGCTTTTACGTCACAATTGTACTGATTTAGCATTATTTGTACCGCAACTGCGTATTGACCTGAGAAATAAATAAATACGAACATAAGGTCATTTTTATTAAAACGAGTGACTAAAATGCATCTATTCGGGGTATAAAATAGACACTTTTGGGTGCTTATCACGGAGTTTTTATATTTTTAGTCAAAAATATTTTTCGAAGTTTCAAGCTGGGACATTTACTGGTGAAAGCAAAAGAAAACATTATTTTTAATTTTCTCCTTTGAGTGACAAAAGACTTCGTTCAAGCGATATACTGATGTCATGCGAAGTCGTTTGAACGACACTTGTCATCGTTTGAGTGACACTGCTATCTCGTTCGAGCGAGCCACCGCCTTAGATTTTTTATAAAAGGGTTTCTCCAACTTCTATTTTAATTAGAAGACATGCGATTTTGAACAGAGACGAAACTGCTTTGGCAGAATTCACTGTTTTCTCACTTTTAGGGTTTTAATCCCTTTTTATTTTCAATTCACAAGATCCTAATAGTTTGTGTGAATTATTTTGGAACCCAAGAACAAAACGTTGTTATTATTCATCATTGTGGAGTACGTATCTACACCTGAAGACTGAGGTCATTGAGGTTCACTGTGTGTGGATCTTTATTGAAGATTGGATTGCAGTTCATGTGGGTTCGCTGCATGGAATCCATAACTGACTCTAGACTGCGCGTCTACTTAGGTTTGCTAAGGTAAACTTATTACAGATTTCATTATAATCCGTGTAGATTGTGATTTACAAATTATAGTGAAAAACGATTTTTCCCTGAGGGGATTTTTCCTGAATTATGCAAGTTATCATATTTATGATGGTTTGACACACCCACACTCGTAGTTGTTTGTTTATGGGCAAAAGTAATTTGATTCAAAAATTGACTCTAATTAAATAAGTTTGTGGTTGGAATTTGCGTATTTATTTAAATCGATATCGCACATAGATCTCTACAAATTGGTATCAGAACAAGTTACACTAATTTATTACGTATTCCTATTTTTCGCAAAATTGTGTGATATTGATTTTTTTGAAAAATCATATTTTTTTTAAAAAAATTATCGTAATATTTCCAAGGAAAACTTATATAATTGGTTGCCAATTTTTTACGGGTCTAATTATGCTTACTGGAAGCCCGAATGAAGTCCCATTTAAAAGCAATCGATGACAGAGTTTGGGTCATTTGTGAAAGAGGTTGGATTCCTCCCACTGTTATCGCGAATAATGTCACGAATTTATAACTCGTATCAGACTGGACTGAGGATGAGTTTAAGTGGAGAACTTTTAATTCACGTTGGCTTAGTGCACTTTTTGGACACGTCACCCCCAACGAGTTCCGATGTATTATGACGGCACCACGTCTAAAGAAGCACATGATGTTTTACAACTCACCCACGAAGGCACTAACGCGGTCAAAGAGTCTAAAATTCAAAATTTAACTACTCAAATTTAAAACTATTACCATGCTTGAGACTGAGTATTTTGATGATTTTTATGCATGTTTGTCTGACATTGTCAATACTAGTTTAATCTTGGTGAGCCTATACCTGATGCACGAGTGGTTAAAAAGATTTTAAGATCGCTGCCAAAACGTTTTATCCCTAAAGTGACCATTTTACATACCTTAAGTAATTTGGGCAATTTAAAATTAGAAGAGTTGGTAGGATACCTCCAGACATATGAAATTGACATGTTTCCTGAAACTGTCAACCATAAGGATAGAGGGATAGCACTTATAGCCCAGTCTAAAAAGAAAAAAAAATGAGCTTTTGTGAGTTCGAGTATGATTTTGATATAGCAATGCTTGCAATTTTTTTTGAAAATTTTCTCAAGTTTTCGAAATAAAATTCTTCCAATAAAAAGTTCTTTGTGTAAAAGAAAGACAAGCCCAAAGAAAGCGTTGAGAAAGAGAAAGAGGGTGCAGGAAATTTATAAAAAGTAACATGTTTTGAGTGTGAGGGCAAAGGGCATAAGTCGTTTGAGTATCCCACTAGACTTAGGAGAGAGGGCAAGAAAATTTCTATGCCAGTCACCCTTAGTGATAGTGAGGAAGATATGAATGATTTCGAGGATGAGTCTTCACAAGGAAAGTTTGTTGCCTTTTTAGCTAGTCATGTGAGCACACCCAGTTTGTCCCACGATGATGAGGATAATTGTGTACGTGAGACCCCCGAGGATGATTTGAGTGTTTCTACTGAGTCTGAGAGTGAGTGCGTTAGTGAGGGAGATAGTGAGATCTAGATCGCATTTAGAGATTTGTACGCCGAGACTTCAAAGACTAAAAAAATGAATTAGGAGTTGTCTTAGGTTGTGAGATTTAAAGATAGAGTTAGAGAGTTTGAGGCAAAATAGTGTTTTAAGTTGGGTCATGTATCACATTTTGCTGCTACATGTGTTCACACACTTGCACCCACACCTGACGCTCCGGATGATTACACGATAGAGTTTGCACATATTAGGGAGCAAGAAATTTTTTAGTCAAGACTTCACATGATTTTATGGAGGTTTTTCATAGGATGTCACCACCTTTGGAAAACTCCACCGCACCTAACGATTGAGGTTTAGACTTGTTTGCTAGCATAAGTTGATTTGCATGATGATATTTATTTTTACCTATTGCTAGTATGTATTTTTTATATTAGATTTTTGGTTTTTGAAAAATACAAAAAGATTTTATTTTGATAATTTTTTAAAAAAAAGCGAAAAAGAGTTTTGTAGTTTGTTTTGCACCATATATGAATGGACATTTAGGATGATCGAGTCACAATTTCATTCCATGTCCACGTGATGATTTGATAGTGTTTTGATATGCTTTATCATTTCATTCATGTGCTTTACAATGTTTGGAGTCATTGAGATGTGATTAGTTGTTACTGCCTACATGTTTGACTCATGAGTTCCTTTAATGCACACTTGCACGGATTTGTTTGATTATTGTACTTGTTTATCACATATTGGTTGGAGTGTTGTCATCTCAATTTTGTCTTTAAAACGAACCATATGCGATAAAACTTGATAATGGAAGTACTGCATGTAAAAACCGTTTACCGTGAGGAATTTAATTGTAACAAAATATGATGAGTGAATAACGGGAAATGGCTGCTAGAGTATAAAATTAACTCATCGTGAAAGCCACCATTTAAAAGAGCACGAAAAAATTTAAAGGCAATAAAAAGATAAATATGCCAAAAAGGGTCCACCTCAAATAGAAAAATATAATGATTATTATTTATGAGGGAGTTTGGATGGAAAGAAATGAAAAACGAGTTTGCACATCCTGAAAACGTCATGAAAAAACATTCATAGTTTTAGGCGTTATTGGCTTGGGAATCATTCTTGACTTTGATGTATTGATGGATTGAGTCGATGTCATTTAAATTCAACACTTTTGACAGCTAAGGACGATTTTGAGATTCATTCGATAAGAGTACACGTATACATCGTGCACATATGTTATGTTTGATTGTGTGGATTTTCCTATTGAATATGTTCACACCTATTCATTCTGTTTCCATGATTTGGTTGTCTTAGTGTAAATTCATGGTGTGTGATTTTTATAAAATTATTTTGTTGCATTTTTATTTGAAAAACTTGAAAAATCAAAAATAGTTTATGGAAGTCTTTGAAGATTCCTTGCATGAGCGTAGTTTGATACATATTTGATATGCATGTTTATTGTGACAACTCCATGTTTATTTTTGTTTATTCGTTTCCTTGTTTATTTTGGACAAATAAAGAGGAGGAGAACGAATTATGGGGAAGTTTTTGCATTATGGGGGAGATTTTATTATATTTATTGATGTATTTTTAAATCATTTCAAACTCGATGCGTCACGAAGGTATTTTCTTTGTCTCATGTGCGTAGGTAGAAAGATTTAAGATCATTATTTTGCACGCCCTGATGAGAAAATCTTTGAGATTTGAAGATTCTATGTTGAAGATTTTTGAAGAAAAGTTTTGAGACCTACATCTTTAGTACCTTTTCATTTTTGGGTTCATGGGAGGGTATTAGATTTGTATAGGCATCTTTGATTCGATAATTCGAATGTATTTATTTTGTACCGGCATAGACATAGGGGGAGATTTGTAAGGACAAAATTTTATAAATGTTCTTTATCAATTGAGTATCTCGTATACCGCTACAACCGTCGAAGAATTGTTCAAGATCGTATGCAACAAAAGGGATCCATATATAAAGTTTTCTTCGATATTCAAGCCTCCGCAAGTTTACCTTTGGTAAGGTTGTGTTTTAAGTCCTTAATAATTCACTTAGAGTGTTGGGATATTTTTCAAGTATTGGAGCGGAGTTTTTATGTTTTTCTTCAAAAATATTTTTCGAAGTTTCAAGGAGGAACATTTACTGGAGAAAGGAAAAGAAAAAATTATTTTTAATTTTCTCGTTCGAGCGACATACTGATGTCGCGCGAAGTCATTTAAACGAGACATGTCAATCTTTCGAGCGACACTGCTATCTCGTTCCAGCGAGCTGCCGCCTTAGGTTTTTTTATTAAAGGGTTTCTCCAACTTCGATTTTTATTAGAAGACCTGCGATTTTGAACAGAGATGAAACTGCTTTAGCAGAATTCTTTATCTTCTCATTTTTAGGGTTTTAAACCCTTTTTGTTTTCAATTCACAGGATCCCAATAGTTTGTGAGAATTATTTTGGAACCCACGAACAAAACTTTGTTATTGTTCATCCTTATGGAGTGCGTCTCTACACCTGAAAACTGAGGTCATTGATGTTCGTTGCATGTATATCTTTACTGAAGATTGGACTGCGGTTCATGTGGGTTCGCTGCGTGAAATCCATTGCTGAATCTAGACTGCGCGTCTATATAACCAAAACGGTGTCTAGTCTGACGACGCGTGTATCCCAACTCGAGAGTGATCTCGAACGTGCTCGAGAGGTTAAAGTCCATTTAGAAAACGCATCTAAAAAGGAAGGAAAGATGGTTCTCAATCCTATTTTGGGTAGAGGTGAGAGTTTAGGGATAAGTCATGATGGTGCATCCACTTCACATGTTGCACCCGTGCCGGTTCCCACTTTAGTGTTAAACTCATATGGATCTCATCCAAATCCACCTAGGCATCCCATACCTGATAGGAGAGCGCGCAGGAGATGTTTTGAGAGAGATGTACCTAGGCCTGTTTAGGTTTGCACGCTTTGCAAGAAAATAGTGTTTTAAGTTGGGTCATGTATCGCGTTTTTCTACCACATGTGTTCACACACTTGCACCCACACCTGACGCTCCGGATGATTACACAAGAGAGTTTGCACATATTAGGGAGCAGGAAATTTTTTAGTCAAGACTTCACGTGATTTGATGGAGTTTTTTCATAAGATGTCACCACCTTTGAAAAACTCCACCGCACCTAATGGTTGATGTTTAGACTTGTTTGCTAGCATAAGTTGATTTGCATGATGATATTTATTTTTACCTATTGCTAGTATGTATTTTTTATATTGGATTTTTGCTTTTTGAAAAATACAAAAAGATTTTATTTTGATAATTTTTTTGGAAAAAGCGAAAAAGAGTTTTGTAGTTTGTTTTGCACCATATATGAATGGACATTTAGGATGATCGAGTCACAATTTCATTCTTTGTCCACGTGACGATTTGATAGTGTTTTGATATGCTTCATCATTTCATTCATGTGCTTTATAATGTTTGGAGCCATTGAGATGTGATTAGTTGTTACTACCTACATGTTTGACTCATGAGTTCCTTTAATGAACACTTGCATGAATTTGTTTGCTTATTGTACTTGTTTATCACATATTGGTTGGAGTGTTTTCATCTCAATTTTGTCTTTAAAACGAACCATATGCGATAAAACTTGACAATGGAAGTAGTGCATGTAAAAATCGTTTACTGTGAGGAATTTAATTGCAACAAAATATGATGAGTGAATAACGGGAAATGGCTGCGAGATTATAAAATTAACTCGTCGTGAAAGCCACCGTTTAAAAGTGCCCGAAAAAATTTAAAGGCAATAAAAAGATAAATATGCCAAAAAGGGTCCACCTTAAATAGAAAAATATAATGATTATTATTTATGAGGGATTTTGGATGGAAAGAAATGAAAAACGAGTTTGCACGTCCTGACAACGTCATGAAAAAACATTCATAGTTTTAGACGTTATTGGTGTGGGAATCATTCTTGACTTTGATGTATTGATGGATTGAGTCGATGTCATTTAAATTCAATACCTTTGACAGCTAAGGACGATTTTGAGATTCATTCGATAGGAGTACACGTATACATCGTGAACATATGTTATGTTTGATTGTGTGGATTTGCCTATTGAATATGTTCACACCCATTCATTCCGTTTCCATGATTTGGTTGTTTTAGTGTAAATTCATGGTGTGTGATTTTTGTAAAATTATTTTGTTGCATTTTTGTTTGAAAAACTTGAAAAATCAAAAATAGTTTATGAAAGTCTTTGAAGATTCCTTGCATGAGTGTAGTTTTGATAGATATTTGCTATGCATGTTTATCGTGACAACTCCATGATTATTTTTGTTTATTCGTTTCCTTGTCTATTTTGGACAAATAAAAAGGGGGATAACGAATTATGGAGAAGTTTTTACATTATGGGGGAGATTTGATTATATTGATTGATGTATTTTTTAAATGATTTCAAACTCGATGCGTCACGAAGGTATTTGCTTTGTCTCATGTGTGTAGGTACAAATATTGAAGATCATTATTTTGCAAGCCCTGATGAGAAAAGCTTTGAGATTTGAAGATTCGATGTTGAAGATTTTTTAAAAAAGTTTTGAGACCTACATGTTTAGTACCTTTTCAGTTTTGGGTTCATGGGAGGGTATTAGATTTGTATAGGCATTTTTGATTTGATAATTCAAATGTATTTATTTTGTACCGGCATAGACATAGGGGGAGATTTGTAAGGACATAAATATATAAATATTCGTTATCAATTGAGTATGTTGTATACCGCTACAACTGTCAAAGAATTGCTCATGATCATATGCAACAAAACGGATCCATATATCAAGTTTTCTTCGACATTCAAGCCTCTGCAAGTTTAGCTTTGGTAAGGCTGCGTTTTAAGTCCTTAACAATTCACTTAGAGTGTTGGGATATTTTTCAAGTGTTGGAGCGGAGTTTTTATGTTTTTCATCAAAAATATTTTTCGAAGTTTCAAGGCGGAACATTTACTGGAGAAAGGAAAAGAAAAAATTATTTTTAATTTTCTCGTTCGAGCGACAGAAGACTTCATTCGAGTGACATACTGATGTCGCGCGAAGTCATCTGAACGACACATGTTAATCTTTTGAGAAACACTGCTATCTCGTTCCAGTGAGTTGCCGCCTTAGGTTTTTTTATTAAAGGGTTTCTCCAACTTCGATTTTAATTAGAAGACCTGCGATTTTGAACCGAGATGAAATGGCTTTGGCAGAATTCTTTGTCTTCTCACTTTTAGGGTTTTAATCCCTTTTTGTTTTCAATTCACAAGATCCTAATAGTTTGTGCGAATTATTTTGGAACCCAAGAACAAAACTTTGTTATTGTCCATCCTTGTGGAGTGCGTCTATACACCTGAAGACTGAGGTCATTGAGGTTCATTGCATGCAGATCTTTGCTGAAGATTGGACTGCGGTTCATGTTGGTTCGCTGCGTGAAATCCATTGCTGACTCTAGATTGCGCGTCTATGTAGGTTTGCTGAGGTAAACTTATTACAGATTTCATTGTAATCCGTGAAAATTGTGATTTACAAATTATAGTGAAATAAGCGATTTTGCCCTGAGGGGATTTTTCCTGAATTCTGCGAGTTAGCATATTTTTGATGGTTTTGACACACCCACACACGTAGATGTTTGTTTAAGGTCTGAATTAATTTGATTCAAAAATTGACTCTAATTAAATAAGTTTGTGGTTAGAATTTATGCATTTATTTAAATCGATATCGCACATTGATCTTTACACTTACGAAGACAGACTTCGAGAACAAGGGGAGGCCACACACCTCCAAGTGAAAGAGAATTCTCGCCTTCAGAGGCGACTTGAAATGATGGAGAGATATCTCTATAGAGACACAAGGAAATGTCGTGACATGACTCATAGTCCTTAGGCGAGTAATAATCGTAACCAAAGGGGGAGATCTAGGCACAACTAATATAAAAATTAATGTGTCAGATCAAAGCATGGTCGATCGGAGCGTGGCCAGTAAGAGATGCACCACAAGAGCAATGACAAAAAAATAAGGATATTAGGATTCATGTTCGTAGAGAGATGGACTAACATCCAGCCCATTGAGGAGCCAGGTCTACTTGGGAGATATCTAGGAGAGTTTTCAATACCCAGATGAAATCCCCTTTCTCAAGGGCAATTGAAGAGGATGAACCCCTGAAGAAGTTTTCTATTCCCAGGTTTAAAATGTATGACTGGAAGATAGATTCCGTAGACCACGTTCGACAATACAGACAAGCGATGACCTTATGGAGCCGTAACGACACGTTGATGTGTCGAATTTTCCCTTCTAGCCTAAATGATGTAGCACATAAGTGGTTCGAGAAGCTGCCTCACTGGTCGATCAAAAACTTTAAGGCTTTAACAAAGGATTTTAATGATCGCTTCATAACTAGTGACTCCCACCCTAAGCGGATGGATGCACTGCTCATGATGAAGAAAAAGTTGCAAGAGAGCCTTCGTGACTATGCCAAGAGATATTGGGAAGTCTTCAACGAAGTCAAGGATTTCTCAGAGTGGGTTGCCTTTGCATCCTTTAAAATTGGTCTGGTAACCACCTCTTTGCTGCACTAGTCCCTAACCAAGAAGGAAGCCAACACCATTGATGATCTTTTAGCTTGTATTGAGAAATACGCCGAAGTGGAAGACGTAGTCCACTCTAATGCTGAGGACCATGGTCGAGCAAAGATTATCAAAGGTGGAGAAAAAAGTGATACTCTAAATAAGGGCAACAAGAATGGTGGTAAGAATGGCTCCAAGACATAGGAACATGATTGAGCCTTCCAAGGCGTTCTAGGCTATTAACACAGTATTTAAGGAACCTATTTACAAGATCTTGAGCAAGATCAAAGATAAATCGTTCATCAAGTGGCCTAAGAAGATGGGTGGCGACCCAACGAAAAGAAACAACGCACTGAGATGCACGTTCCACAAGGAGGGCGACCACATGATTAAAAATTATAAGGTTCTGAAGTCACACTTGGAGGTGATGGCCCAAGCTGGGCACCTTAATGAGTATATAAAGAAGAAAGCAGATTAGGTCGCAGCTAATGGAGACCAGAAGATGAAAAACATCCTTGATAATGATATGGGATACAAGTTCACGGTGATCCATGGGGCATCAAACCTTAAGCAGATCTAAGGGAATGTCATTCAGATGGAGATGAAAAAGGTCATTACTGTCATGGAGGCGTTACAGATTGACCATGCTAAAACTCAAATTGGTAAGTGCCAAAGACTGGAGGATGTTGACTATACCAAGCATATTGTTCCACTTAAGAAAATTTGGTCGAAGTGAGGACCCCACATCATGGCGCACTGGTAATTACCCTTAGAATTGCCAATTTGGACGTTGCCAAGCTGCTCCTGGATCGGGGGAGTTTGTTAGAGGTGATGTACTTAGACTTGTTCCACAAGATGAAGCTGAACCTCATCGACCTCAAAGAGGCCACAGTTTCGTTGGTCGAATTTGCAAGGAAAATCATAATGACGCTAGAAAAGATAGCCCTGCCAGTCAGAGCAGGCAACATCTCGAAGCTGATTGACTTCTTAGTGGTGGACATAGAGTCCCCATATCATGCCATATTGGGTAGAGGATGGATGAATGCCATGAGAGCCGTACCATCCACTTACCACCCAAAGCTAAAGTGTATCATCGATCGGGGCGTGGTCGAAATTCGCGACGACCAATCCACTGCCAGAAAGTGCTTTATCATGGCCAAGAAGGAGAAGAAAAAAGAATTAAAGGATGCTCAGGAGGAAGCCCAGGAGGGGGTTACACCCTCCAAATAATAATTATAGTAGGACCGAACATGGGCGGAGGAGACCAAGGTATACCTCGCTGACAGGGTCGTTGAATGCCTGGAAGAGGTTAGAGCCGATGATAACTTGCCTGAGAGGAAATTTCTGATCGGAGCCACAACCACCGATTATGAAAAGTAAGAAATTATAGCCTTCCTAAAAAGCAATCTAGATGTTTTCACTTAGGGACTGTATGATTTGCCAGAGATTGATCCCAACGTAGTCTTAGATCTCCTACACGTTGATCCAACTTTCAAGTCGAGCATTCAAAAGGCCCACCGAACAACCCTCGAGAAGGCTAAAGTGGTGGAAAATAAAATGGGGAAGCCATTGGATGTATAATCCATTAGGGAAGTTCAGTTCCCTATATAGCTATCTCACCCAGTAGTGGTACGCAAGAGCAACGGTAGTTGGAAGGTCTGTATTGATTTCACAGATCTCAACAAAGCATGTCCCAAAAATAGCTTCCCACTGTATAAAATTGATCAGCTGGTTGACACTACGACAACACATAAAAATGATGAGTTTTTTGGACGCTTATTCAGGGTACCATCAGATTTCGTTGTTTAGCCCCGATCAGGATAAAATTTCCTTCATTTTATACCGTTTGGCCTAAAGAGTGTAAGGACGACTCATCAGAGGTTGGTCACCAAGATATTCAAAAGATAGATGGGAGACACAATGGAGGTCTACATCGATGATATGCTAGTCAAAAGTAAGAACAAGGGCAGCCACCTCGCGAACTTAGATAGGACCTTTGGGATCATAAAAAAATACCGGATGAAACTTAATGCAAGTAAGTGATCATTCTATGTCTAGTTAGGAAAGTTTTTGGGCTATTTAGTCAGTAAAAGAGGAATTGAAACCAATCTAGATCAAATCAATGATATCACCAGGGTCCAGCCTCCACAGTCGTTGTGAGATGTTCAGAAGCTCACTGATATGATCGCGACGCTTAATCAAAAAGGCCTCATATGGAATGATGATTCTTCGAAAGCTTTGGAGGAAATCAAATCCTACCTTAGTAACCTGCTGGTGATTCCAGAGGATGGAGAATCGTTGTATCTTTACCATGAAGTATCAGACCACACTGTGAGTCCAACTCTGGTGTGTGAAAAAGAGGTAGGACAACACCCGATTTATTATGCTAGTAATACACTTCTGGACACAAAACAACGCTACCTGCCTCGAGAAAAGCTCTCCTATGCAGTGGTGGTCACCTCAAGAATATTGAAACACTACTTTGAAGCTCACTCAATAACAATGATCACTTCCTACCCCCTCAAAGCTATTCTTTGGAAAGCCGACCTCTCTGAGCGACTCTCAAAGTCGTCGGTGGAGTTTGGAAGATTCGATATCCACTTTCAACCAAGAATAACAATTAAGGGACACGTCTTGGCAGATTTCATTGCTGAATTCATAGGGGACCAGTTAATCTACTAGAAGGGAACAGAGAAATCAACATATGTGGAAGCACAGTCTAAGGACTGGACCCTATACATTGATAGAGCCTCCAATTCCAAGGGGTAGGGGTAGGAATCATCCTCACCACTCTAGAAGACATTGCCATCCATCAAGGAATCAAACTGGGATTTGAGGCCTCCAATAATGAAGTTGAAATCGTCCTCGTCACTTCAGAAGGCCCCATCATTGAGCAAGGAATCATATTGGTATTTGAGGCCTCCAACAATGAAGCTGAATACAAAGCTTGATCACGGGATTGTGCCCAATTGCTAGGGGTAAAGCGCCTTCATGTGTTCAGGGACTCCAAATTGGTCTCTAATCAAGTAAGTGGGGACTTCAACACAAAGATGATAGAATGACATCCTACCTCACCGTGGTAAGATGACTTATGGCAGGATTTAAGAAAATGGACATTCAATAGTTCCCCCGAGGGTGAAATAGTCATGCAGATACCTTAACAGCCCTGAGATCGGCAGTGGATTCTGATTTAAGAAGAACCATTCAGATAAAGTTCCTCTCCCAACCAAGTATTGACCAAATAGTCATAGGCGAGCAAGTCCTCTTCACAGGTAAATCCCCTAATTGAATATATCCCATCGTTACCTATATATAGAGTGACATACTACCCGACGACAAGAGGTTAGCCCACCAGGTAAGGGTCAAAGCTTCCTTTTTCACCTCACTTCAGGGGGAAGCTCTATAAGAAATCATTTACATGCCCTTATTTCCTGTGCATCCACCCACATGACACCGAGCCAGTACTTAGCAAGCTTTATGAGGACATTTGTGGGAGTCACGCAGGAAGAGATCATTGGACTTTTGAGAAATTAAGGAGGGTTACTGGTGGCTTCACATGCAAAAGGATGTAGACACTTACATTCGTGGATGTGAAAAATGCCAGAGGCACTCTCTTATGGTCTACCAGCCAACTAGCGACCTGAAATCCCTGATAAGCCCATGGCCATTCGCACAATGGGGACTGGATATCATGGGACCACTATCTACCGCATCTGGAAATCTCAAGTATCTGTTGGTTGGCACAGATTACTTCACCAAATGGGTAGAGGCAGAACCACTGGTGAATATTGACGACTCAGATATGACTAGGTTCATCTAGAGGAGCATTATAACACACTTTGGGATACCAAGGAACATCATCATCGATAATAGAACATAAGTTAAAATTAGCTTCTTTCAGGGTTTCTGTAATGGGCATGGTATCAAGCATCACTTTAGTTCTATTGTGTAACCCCAAAGTAACGGTTATGCAGAGTCTTACAACAAAACCATGCTCGACGGACTAAAAAAGAGGTTGGAAAGAGCTAAAGGTGCCTGGGTGAATGAGCTCCCTCATGTTCTATGGGCTTACCATACCACTACCAGGAGACCAACTGGCGAAACATCCTTTGACCTCGATCATGGAATGAAAGTTATTATTTCACTGGAAGTAGGATTCCCTACTATGAGAACCATCTTGGTCGACCAAGGCCTCAATGATGATGCATTGCACATCGAACTTGACTTGTAGACGAGCAAAAAGAGATGACATTGATCAAGTTGGTTTCGTATTAATAATAATTGGTCAAGCAGTACAATAAGAAAGTTAATCTGAGGAGGTTTCTGGTAGGAGACTATGTCCTAAGTAAAGTCCTCGGCAGTGCCACAAAACTATCAGATGGCAAGTTGGGGCCAAACTAGGATGGACCTTTTCGAGTGATAAGAGACGACCTTCAAGGAGAATATCAATTAGAAACGATGTAGGTAGGGGAGATACCAAGAGCTTGGAATCCAACTAATCTCAAGAAGTTATACTTTTAGTTTTCTTTATCTTTTGCTAGCACATTTACTTTAAGAAAAATTTCATTTTCAAACTTATGTTGCTTGCAAGTTATTATTCAATAAATAAAGGCATGTTGGCCCTCGCACTTTAATACTATATATTAGCTGCTTAGTATTTCTTGATCGTATCTTAGTATTATGCACCCTTTCCAAATGATAACTCCTTCGTGCATAGTAGAACTCCCGGGGATTACAACAAGTTGTTCGACTTGTTTCAATCAAGTAATCTCACATACCAGCAGGGTTAGCAGTAGTTATGACCAGTCAGTAAAAGTGTTTCGATCACTACAACTCTGAGGTCTTTGTTGTGAACACAATAAACCTCTTGAGTTGCCCCGGTAAAAATAATAGCCCTACAGGGGATCCTTAAGTTGGTCGCAAAAAAAACTGTTTGGGCGGATGGCCCATCGACTAGGTACATTCTCTCCATTATCTCACTTAGGCCTAAAAGAGTGTGATGACACCCCCTAAAAGGTAAAGTAGATGGAATGATACTTCTATGCCATATTGGACTAGGAGAATGTTCAAACTTATAGTAACAAATGGCTAAAACTTGTCCCGCTAAAAAACCCAAAATGATTAAACCTAAGTACTAGTCCATTTAAATAGTAAAAGGCCTAAGTCGTTCAATCAATATTGTTTAGTCGATAAAGATATTGCATGACTAACGAGCAATAGCACTTTTCAATTCAAATATAAGCAACAATTATTAACACTCTACTACATCCTCTCTATGTTCAAATGGGTCTTCAATTCTTTTTATAGTAGGTGCAAGTGGCTAGGGGTAATTTTGGGAAATACACACTAGTGTGCATGAGGGGTGTATGAGGTGAGAGAGGGGGTAATTTAGGAATTGTTAAGTGTCATGTGGAAAGTGAGGTTGTTGGGGGTAATTGAGGGTATAATGGGAAATATGAGGTTATGTGGCTAGGAATGATTTTTGTTTAGTGGGTTTTGTGTTTTAAAATGGGTAAGTATGGGTTCTTGGGTCAAGGTTTCGGGTAGTAGGTTTAAACAACACCCCGGATTATGGAGATCGGATTTTGGAATGGGTTCCGGGTTGAAATCGTCCAGGGTCGAAATGGTGTTTCGGGTTTTGAGGTTCCGGGTTGACAATGTGTGAGATCGGGTATGGGAGCTCGAGTTAAGGGTCGCCGAGTTAAAGAGGGTTACGTTTAGGGGTAGTGGGTTGAATGAAGGTACTGGCGGGTTTTGATTTTGGGTATGGGTCGCGAAGTGGAACTAGGTTAATGGGTCTGGAATAGTCAAGGGTTATGGTGGGTTAAGGTTCGAAAGTGAATTTGTAGTGGGAGCTCTTGGTTATGGTGGAAAGAGAGAGGAGAGAGAGAGTGTGGGTGATGAGGTTAAAGATGAGTTGGGGGTTCACTGTGTGTAATGGAGTGTATGGTAAAAGAGTGTGGGTGAGGGTGTAGGGTATGAGGGGTGTGTGTGTTTAGTTTGTACACTCACCTAAAAATAAAATCAATAAAAATTAAAACCTAACCTATAAGAAAAATAAATACTTACAAATCTATAACATAAAACTAAACAATATAAATTCTATTAAAACTAAAAATTGAATTTCAATACTAAAAATAAAAGACTCAAAATAATAAAATAAAAGAAATGAAAAATAAATAAAAATAAAAATAAAAATCTATTAAAAATAAAAACTTAAGTCCTATAAAAATGTAAAATCTAATAAAACTAAAAAAAATCCTAAAAAAATAAAATAAAGACTAGAAACTAAAAAAATCAAAAATTAAAATAAAATTACACTAAATAAAAAGAAATATAAAAATAGCAAATAAATCCTAAAAATTCTAAATAAATCTGAAATAAATCTTAAAAATTAAAAAAAACTCAAATAAAAATTCTAAAAATAAAAATAAAAATGCAAACTCAACACACACAAGGCGCGGGATAGGTTTAGGCTCGGTCTGGGTTAGGATAGCATTACATGATTGGTATTTAGCCATTTCTTGCTGCAAATTGCCTCGAAATAGAGCTTTTGAAACCACAACTGCAATCAAGCATGCACAATAAATAATTACGCGCATAAGACCAATGTTGTCGAGAATTAGCAATTAAAATATGTCTATTTGGGATATAAAATATACACTTTTGAGTGCTTATTAATTGGTGTGAATAAGATGCGATTTTTTCCGTTTTCCAATGACCGCATTCCGATGATGAGATCTTATCACCATAAATATTTTGTCTTTCAATTTGTGTGGGTGAATTTGCATTCCATTTTATTTACTATTTATATCACGCATACCGAGAGATATAGCCACATTTCGAGTGATTCGTTTGTGAGAACATCCATGAGATTTCGAAATCAAAGCAAATTTTTAAAAAAGTAACGTAATGATAAATCGGTGGAAATTCACGGTTTTATTTTTGGCTTTGCACACACACACACACACACACACACACACACACACACACACACTATGATTTGAGACTTATCAATATGAATTTACGGTGACAATTTTTGGGGAGTTTAAATTGTACAGTTTTTAAGTATTTTGAGCTTTCTTCGAGTCAAAAATAAATTTTTGTGGGTATATTCACTGCAAACCCTCACAAGATACAACTTGTCCTAGTAGGGTAACCTAGGGGTTTAAAGGCTTGTTGAATATGCTAAATGCAATCGCTTTCCCACGAAAGAGGTATTCTATCCTAATAACATGTTTGCTAAGTGTTGAACCTTATTTTGATTCTTTTACATTGCTCAGAATGATCAAAGTTCTAAGTTAGGGGGGTTTGATTAGGCATAAATTCTTCATATTTATCCCTGTAATTTAGAGGCTTTTTATCATCTCATACGATGTAAATTATGTTGATTTATCTCATATACTTGCTACTAACATCTTTCATCTTTCATCTTGCTACTAAATTATGTTGATTTATCTCAAACTTAAGAAAGAAAAAAGTGAAGGAAAGTCAAGGGCAAAATAGTAACCCTACTCCAGGAATTCAAACACATAACCTAAAGGAAAGTTGAAGACCTCAAGTCCATAAGCATGTAAGAAGAAACGGAATCCAAATACAAGACCCGAGTGAAAAGTTATGAGCATTTGAAGTTGAGAATAAATCAAGAAGAAAAAGGAGGAAAAATGGAAAGTGACTAAACTGACCCAATGAAATCTCAACCGGAATGGTCCCAAACACTAGAATGCTATAACTGAACTGATGAATTAGAACATGTACCCTGTTCTGTTTTATACCGGATCAGTTCGCCCATTAAAGAATTATAAGTCAGACCGGTTTAGCGGACGAAATTTATAATTTTCTTTTCTCTTAAATAGTGTTTTGCATGGTGCAAACACTAAAAATAACGGGATGTATTTATTTCTTTGTCATACCAGACATTAGGAGGCTTGGTTTTTGTTAGTTTGGAGGAGTTCTTGAAGCCAAGATCCCTAGGATTTATATTGTTCAACTTTTGTTCATCATTTTGGATTAAATTCAAGGCTCTTCTTAATCCCAAGTAATATATTCTTTGTTGCTTTCAATTACTTTGATATGTTTGGTTGGTGATTCATTATTTCTTGGTTATAATTCTCCTTTGCATGTTAAATTACACTTTTCACATAATTACGATTTCATGCAACATAGATTTCTTGATAAAACATAGTTACACAATGTCCGGCTAAATTTCCAAGGGTTGGGATGCATAAACCCAACCCTAAACAGTTCGCATGGGTATAAAAACACGTTCTTGAAATAAATAGTTACTTGGAATGCGTTGGTTCATTAGTACAAACATCGTAGGACTTTTAACCTCATTTACCCTAGGTAATCGGGGTGTTTAAGAGTGCGATGCGCGTATTAATCAATTGACTTTGTACGTTGTTTATATTCTTAATTATTTATGATACGAGCCCGTACCCTCATTTATGTAATGCTTGAGTTAAATAATGTCGTTGTTTTAATTAAAAATTTAATTCGAGACTAGTTTTCATATCTGATGAACTCAGTAGGGGTTGGGGGATTGTATTCCGACCTCATTTCTCATTTATATTCATTAATTCGTAGATAGTTAATTCTTATTTGATTAGTTAATTTAGTTAAATTTTACTCATTTACCAAGTAGTAATTCATACCCTCATTCCGAAATCATCTTTTCTTATTCTTTGTGTGAGTCAAACCTTTAGGTTAGTCATCTTTTCCCTATTCGTTGTCACGATTCTTCGTCTTAGTCCTTGAGATCGATACCTAGTTTATCGGGATATTATTTACGCATCAGGTTTTCACTTGAACCATAATTAGAACGCACTAGAGACACATTTTGAGTCGTGTCACATACTCAACTTTACAAGCATGCTTGTCCTCAACTCTTACCCACTTATACTAAAACACAACCTATCTGATATAAATATACATACATATATATAGTCTAATTCAAAAATATTTTGAATTACATTGTATTAAGACATTTTTGCTTCAATGAGATTTTTATGTTTGGCGCTCGCCCTGAAATACGTAAGAGCTTTATATGAAATTTCGTTGTTTTGTGACGTAGTATTTTGTTCGTGCAACTTTGACGAGAATACATAACCCTTCAGCCTATACTTCTTAAACTCATGTGCGATGAAATTGGGTCCATTGGAAAGAAGATAAAGACTTGATGTGGCATCACCCATCTTTAACAACTGAAATTATAGATATATAAGTTAATTAGATATTTTTCAAAGCTTGCAATAATTTATCATTTAATAAGTGAAAATGTATTCATTTTATACCTAGTTTAGTTGGGTATCTTCTATGTCAAAGCATTCAAGTCATGCACTAATTTGAACCCCAAATCTTGATGCACGTAGATGTTTATATGTGATAGAGTCTTAGTCTATTACCCACGGACAACAAGATTTGAAGACTCAATACTTTCATTATTCATATTCCAAAGCTTATCCTTTTGCAGATTGTCTCATTTGTTTGAACATTTGGCAATGCACTCACTCACGATTTTAAAAATGATTATTTCTTTTGAAAAGGAGTTTCAAAATATTTCTTAGAGTTCTGTATGTTTTTTAAAGAGTGTTAAGGTTTGAATTTGATTTTGAATGGCATATTTTCAAAAGTTTTATATGTATAAGCCTTTGCCATTCGCACGATAAAGAATTAGGCCCATGCACACAGTAGCATGGTTTCTTGGACAAACTGTGCACTTGGATTTGATTTTCCCCCGCACTCACAACCCTATTACTTTTTGAATTAGGGGTCATATTTTCAAAAACCATGCCCATGGTGCTTATTTACACCTGTGCGCACGACATATCGGATTTTCAAAAAAATCTATAAATAGATATTGTTCCCTTAAAATCTTTTGACATTTCCTCATTATTTCCTCCTTATTTCAAAGGACATGAACTCCTAGGAGTTTTTCGTTTACTTTGCTTATCCATTTGAAATTTTGTGTCTTTAAATTTTTTTGAGATAATTTTAGATCTAAACCAAAATCTACATGTGAAATATGTTTTGAGAGATTCAATCCACAATCAGCAATTGTTGACATTTGGTCTAATTACATTCCATATTATATATACTCCAAGACTTTAAAGGAGGTGTTTGAGATCTTAGAGTTCAAGTATGGTGTGGACTAATGATGAATAATGTGAAGTTCGTGTTTGATCAATAGAGCTTTGATTGGAGGTATGATTGGAACGGGGGAAAGTTTTGATATTCATAAGTAATTTATTATGAGAGTGAGAAAGATATTTATCTTGTTACATTGTATAAAGAAACTTTTCAGATATAACTATAAAGTTAGTAGCACTGAGGTTTTTTATCCATAGGTTGGGGGTTTTCCTTGTAAAATTGGTGTTCTGCGATTGATCTGAGTTTTAATTGGTTGATTGTTTATTTGCAAGTTAATTGAACTAAATATAATTGTTAAAAGTGAAAGGACTTAGATTTAAGTTCTTAATTAAATCACACATTTTAAAATTGAGTAAAATTAATTGAAAAACTATTCTTCCCCGTGTAAGTTTTCTTCTAATATACATATATTTACAGCCTCAATTGGTTTCAGAGCACGATTACTTATTTTAGTCTTAACATCCAGAGTCGATCCTTAATTTCTAATTGTGTGTTTGCTCTTTTGTGTGTTTATATGGAAGTTTTAGATTTTTATGCGTTAGGAATAAGTTTGGAGAATATGCATTCACCATATCGTTCATCAATAACTATGAACACATCTCATGCATCTAGGGAGTCTAGTTATCAAATTTCACACTGTGAAAATGAAATGAGTGATGGTGAAGAAGAGATGATTGATATCAATTATACATATAACAAGCTATTCCATGGGTCATTGAGATTGAAAAAATCAGACATGAAAATAAGGAATTAAATCAAAGTTTATGAAGACGAAAATGATTTGTTAAAAGAGAAAGATGAATGATATTTCAACTCAAACTTGAGTTAAAGGGTGTGAATGAACAAAACATTTCTCTAGGAATCGAAAAGTCTGATGTCCTGAAAATCAATAAAAAACCTAAGAAAAGAATGTAAGATTTTTGAAATCAAATAAAGATAATTTCAAAAGGAGGTTATTTCTCTTATAAATGACTTGTCAAATGCTATAAAAGTCAAAATTGTTTTAGAGGATAGGTCCAAGAAAATGAACAAGATGCTATTTAAAAACTCTATAATACAATAAAAAAAGAAAGGACTTGCTTTTGACATTTTTAATGATTACATCTACTACTTTTGGGCATGAAAATACAAATGCTGTTTAACAAGAGGGTTCTACTCAATTTAAGGAAAGAAATGTTTCTTCAAACATTGTAAAAGAAAAGGAACTTGAAAAAATGCTTGATCCAATAAAAATACAAAAGTATACATTGTTACAGTTGAAAAACATGTTCAAATCAAAAAGTCTATTTTTTTCCAAAGACCTTAAATACATGTGAATCAAAAGAAAGTTCTCAATAAACCAAATCCTCATTCTAGACATCTTGCAAATCTTTGAAAAGAGGAAATATTTTCCAAAACCAAAGAGGACATTTTTTCCCCAAAAGAAACATGTTTTTTTTTTGTCAAAAACCTTTTCAAACCTACAAATATTTCTATTGAATCATGAGAGGATATTTGAGACATTTTTATTAGAAACTTCAACAAGATGAGCAATATTCATACACAATGTTCTCAAGGAGAAATAAGTTTCTAGGGTCAACACGAGACTTGAATGTTAACTTAATTTTTTTTAAAGAATTGAGTGAATTGAGAAATGGACTCAAAAGAAGTCTAAGTAGATTAGGAAGGAGAATCACAATTGTTATGTTGTCATCATGACTTTTAAAGACTCAAACTTTATAGTTCTTATAATTAATGTGATGGTTCAATTAAATTTTTAGCAAAATTAAATGAATACAACTTTTAATCCAAAACAAACTTCAAATTTTAATTTGTTCAAAATTAAAATTAAGTTAAACTTAAAGTGAAATTAATCTACTCAAATATATTAAATCCCACTTAAACAAATTTAATTCAACCCAAGTCCTAAAATTTGCCTAACAATGATTTATTCTAATTTTCAATATAGGCCAAACGGAATTTTATCAAATTAAAATTCTAGACAAGTTTTAAACTAAACTTACCGAAATTATCCAAACTTAAATTAGCACCAAATTAAACAAGTGTGAGATTTAAACCAATTTTTATCTTGATTATCCTAGCATGCATCTAAGGTGATTTTTGAAAGATAAAAATAAACAGTCTCACAATGCCGCGATGTACGAGGAAAACCCACAACGGGAAAAATCTTGGACATCCCTGGCCTAACAAATCCACTAGGTACAGTATTATACAAAGACAACTACAAGAAGACTTACAACACTCAGCTCGACTCCTTCAAGCCCCGACGCTTCCTTTGCTCTTTAAGCTCTACCTTGTAGATAACTCCAGTCCACCGGAATCTTGGAGTCCACTAATGGAGGCACAACTCACCTTCTACCACACATGGTGCCTTTCACTATGTGAGAACGCAACAATAAACTTTTGTCCTTTTGGGTGTAAGGAAGAACCCAAACTGTCTTCTTTATGGGTAGAGAAGAAAAATTGGTACCAAACACTCTCCAAGCAAAGATGTATATTGTGGGTACCACTTCCCTCTTTGGAGGCCCAAAGGAGTAGCCGGACTAAGCCTTATTAAAAAAAGAGGGCGCCCAGCCCAAACTTAGAAGCCGTAGGTTAGTTAACAAGAGATAACTCGGTCTATCCCTAAAATATCAAAGGATATATCCAAGGGATAGAGGGTTAAAGCGTTGGTATCCAACACCCCCCACTCTCTAAATTTTCATATATATATGGTACCCCTTGCTCGGGGTAAGGGGTATGTAAAAAGAGGGAGAGAGAAATACAACGAGAAAACCCCACCGTGGACGTAGGCACATTGCCGAACCACGTATATCTTGTGTTGTGTGTGATTGTGATTATTCTGGTTTGTGTTCTTTATTTTTCTGGTGATTGCATTTGCTTATTAGTTGTGTTGGGATTTTTTGTCCCCATAATTGACGCCTTCTGTGGGAATCGGTTGTTCTCCCTTTAAGAAAGCCTTCACCAACAAGAACTTAGAATGTTTGATCACAACAACAATGCCCCTCAAGCGGGGGATATTCAAGAGCAACCTATCCCTCATAGGGTTAGATCTGAAGTTTGACGCTTAAACCCAAGGCTTCGCCCGGAACGGCAAGACTCGGAAGAAATCCAGGGGACTGCTAGGTCTACACAAATTTCTAGGATGATCGACGCCTATGAGGCCAGGATCCAAGAGCAGGATGAGTCTACTCGCAAGCAAGAAGCCGAAAATGCTCGCCTTAAGAGGCGATTAGAGAGGATGGAGAGAGAAATCCATCGTAACATGCAGCAAAGCCATTATCGGACTCCTAGCCCTCAGGCGAGCAGATCGCTCAGTCGAGGAGGGAGCCCAAGGCATGGGTCTCAAAAAATTGAGGGATATAAGTCAGATAACAACTGGTCCGAGCAACAATAACCAGCTCGCCGTTGCGGGAGCCCAAGACGAAGGAACAACGATATATGA
This sequence comes from Sambucus nigra, assembly GCA_949130495.1. Lineage (NCBI taxonomy): Eukaryota > Viridiplantae > Streptophyta > Magnoliopsida > Dipsacales > Adoxaceae > Sambucus > Sambucus nigra. The sequence goes on from OX422207.1 coordinate 417,302,382, forward strand.
AACTTGGTCCAGAGAGAGATGGATCAACACCCAGCACATCGGGGTTCCAGATCGATAAGAGTGCTAGCTAGGCGAGCTCTCAGGACCCAGATAAAGTCCCCTTTTTCAAGGGCAATAGAAGAAGAGGAATACCCCAATAAATTCTCAATGCCCAGGTTCAAGATATACGATGGAAATACCGATCCCATCGACCATGTCTGACAATACATGCAGACCATGACCCTCTGGAACCATAAAGATGCACTGATGTGCCAAATTTTCCCATCGAGCTTGCACGACGTGGCCCAAAAGTGGTTCGAGAAACTCCCCTACAGATCTATTAGGAACTTTGAGTCTCTATCAGAGCTCTTCACAACTCGCTTCATTACCAGTAACTCCCATCTGAAGAGCATGGATTCTTTATTGACAATGAAGGAAAAGCCCTAGGAGAACCTCAGAGACTATGCGAAGAGGTGTTGGGAGGTGTTCAACGAGGTCGAGGACTACTCAGAGCAGGTTGCCATTGCATTCTTCAAGATTGGCTTACCTAACTCCTGCCTCTTGCACCAGTCCCTCACTAAGAAGGAGGCCACAACCATCGACCACTTGATGGCTCGTATTAAAAAATATGCCAAAGCCAAAGATGTGACCCATCTTAGTGTAGGAGAAAATGGTCGCGCCAAGGTCGCTGGCAAGGGGAGCGACAATAATGAGAGTCAAAAGAAAGGGAGTAAGAATGGGGGTAAGATGGACCAAAGAATGGGAACAAGAGTGATGCCTTGAAGGCATTTCAAGCAGTAAATACAATTTTTAGAGAACTAATCTACAAGATTCTAGCAAAGATCAAGGATGGACCGTTCATCAAGTGGCTCAAGAAGATGGATGGGGACCCTTCCAAGCAGAATAACGCATTGAGATGTTCTTTCCACAAGGAGGGCGGACACAAAACCGAGAACTACAAAGCCCTCAAGTACCACCTTGAAGAGTTAGCTCAAGCTGGACACTTGAGAGTGAATTTATAGAGAAAACGACAGAGAAGGTAGCTGCCAATAGAGATCAGAGGCTCGATAACGTGCTCGAGGAAGACATCATCCATGAGTTTGCAGTAATTCATGGGGCATCCGACCTCAAATAGATTCAAGGAAATATGGCTCGGATGGAAGTGAAAAATCTTACAACAGTAATGCAAGCTTTTCAGATCGATCAAGGAAAAACACAAGCTGGGAAGTGTCGGCGAGCAGAAGATGTCGACTATAGCAAGCATATTATATTCACAGATGAGGACCTGGTGGAAGTGAGAACCCCACATCATGATGCACTGATCATTATACTTAGGATATCTAACTATGACGTCGAAAGATTACTCATTAACCAAGGTAGCTCATCCGAAGTAATGTATCTCGACCTGTTCAGGAAGTTGAAATTAAATGTCGTCGATCTAAAGGAAGCCATCGTTCCTTTAGTTGGATTCGCTGGAAAGATAACCATCCCCTTGGGAAAGATCATCCTGCCAGTAAGGGCTGGAAACATCTAAAAAATATTTGAATTTCTCGTTGTCGATATTGATTTACCCTACCAAGCGATCCTCGGCAAAGGATGGTTGCACGCGATGAAGGCCGTCCCATCTACCTACTATAAGAAGCTAAAATGTGTGACTGGACGAGGGGTGGTGGAGATCCATGGAGATCAGGAGATGGAAATAAAGTTCTTTATAGCGACCATTCGTCCCTGACCAGAGAAGAAGGTTGAAGAAGTTAGAAGCGAGAACGACAAACAAGAGAGGCTGACGCCCTCCAAATAGCAACTAAAATATGGCAGACCAGGAGTGGAGGAAACCATGCTCCTCCCCTCTGAAAGGGTCGTCGAAGACCTAGAGGAAGTCACAACCATTAGTAGCTCGAATAAAAGAAAGTTCTTGATTATAACCCCACTCATCGATCGCAAAAAAAGGGAGTTGGTCACCCTCATTCGGAGTAATTTATATGTCTTTGTATGGGAGCCTTACAAGCTGCTTGGGATTGATCCTAACATTACTTGTTATCGATTGCATGTCGATCTATCTTTCAAACCAATAGCACATAAAGCTCGATGAACTGCTCCGGAGAAGGCTAAGGCAGTGGAAAAGGAAGTTGAAAAACTACTAGATGCAGGATCCATACGGGAAGTCCAATTCCCAAAATGGATATCAAACCCAGTGGTTGTCCCCATGAGCAACGGAAATTAGAGAGTCTGTATAGACTTCACCGATCTCAACAAAGCATGCCCTAAAGATAACTTCTCCCTCCCAAAGATCAATCAGCTGGTGGATGCCACGACATCACATGAGAGGATGGGCTTCCTGGATGCATACTCCGGATATCACCAGATCCATCTACACGAGCCGGACCAGGATAAAACTGCCTTCATAACCACTCTTGGGTTATTCTGTTACAAGGTTATGCCCTTTAGTATCAAGAACACATAAGCAACTTACTAGCTGTTGGTTACCAAGATGTTTAAGAATCAAATGGGGAACACCATGGAAGTTTACATAGATGACATGCTCGTCAAGAGAAAGCTAAAAAATGACCACCTATTTGACCTAACGAGGACCTTTGAAATCCTCAGGATGTACCGAATGAAACTTAACATAAGTAAGTGTTCTTTTGGTGTCCAGTCAGGAAAGTTCCTTGGATACTTGGTTAGCAAGAGAGGTATTGAATCCAATCCATACTAAATTGACGCTATCAATAGGGTGCAACCTCCTCGAACTATAAGAGACGTACAGAAGCTCACAGGGATGATCGTCGCGTTAAACAGGTTCATCTCAAGGTCTTCTGAAAAATGTCAACCATTTTTCCCGTTGCTGAAGAAAAGTAAGAATGTGGAGTGGAATGAGGATTTCTCGAAGTCATTAGAAAAACTCAAAGCTTACCTCAGCAGACCCCCTTGCTCATAATTCCTAAGGAGAACGATCCCATGTACCTCTACCTAGCAGTGTCGGATTATGCTAAGAGTTCTGTATTGGTATGTGAGAAAGAGGGAAGTCATCACCCGATCTAATACGCGATCAAAACTCTTATTGATGCCGAGCAGCGATACCTGTCACTGGAGAAACTCGCCTTTGCATTAGTGGTATCCTCGAGGAAATTAAAGAACTATTTTGAGGCACACTCGATCTTCGTACTTACTTCTTACCCTCTCAAGACTGTGTTAAGGAGGACGAATCTCTCAGGATGACTGTCAAAATGGTCATTTGAGCTCGAGAGATTTGATATTCATTTTCAACTAAGGACTACTATCAAGGGGCAGGTACTCATGGACTTTATTGCTGAGAGCAAGCATGTGATCAGGCTGTCACTAGCCATCTGAAGGAGGTCCCACAAGAGCTAGGTGTTTGGAAATTATACATTGATGGAGCCTCCAATTCCAGAGGGGCAAGAGTAGGCATTGTGTTGGTTATCCCCGAAGCCGCAGTGCTCAAGCAAGGAATCAGGCTTGAATTTGAAGCCTCCAACAATGAAGCAGAATATGAGGCACTGATCGCAGGACTACAAAAGGTACGAATGCTCGGAGTTAAGCAACTCAAAGTTTTTAGAGACTCGCAGTTGGTCTCCAATCGGATAAGTGGCGATATCAACGCAAGAGATGAGAGGATGGCAGCCGATTAATGGCCAACTTTGAGCACATCAGCATCCAACAGTTTCCTAGGGGACATAACGGCCATGCTAATGCCCTAAAAGCCTTAAGCTCGACAATAAACTCTAACTTAAAAAGGACAATTTAGATCGATTTCCTTCCCCAACCAAGTATCAACCTGATCAACAAACTTTCGAACATAGAACACATTCTCCAGATCGAGATAACCCCCAGTTGGATGGACCCCATAATAGATTATTTAAAAAATGATGTAGTACCAACATATATGAAGACCGCTCATTAGATAAGAGTCAAAGATGCACGCTTTCACTTATCTCCTGAGGGCAAGCTATACAAGAGATCTTTGACTAGCCCTTACTTTCAGTGCGTTCATCCAAAGGGCGTTGAGATAGAACTGCATGAACTCCATGAGGGAATCTGTGGGAGTCATATTGGGGGTAGGTCGCTAGCCTTTCGAGCAATGAAAGAAGGGTACTGGTGGCCGTACATGTAGAAAGACACTGTAATCTACGCTCGAAAGTGCAAAAAGTGCCAACTTTATGCACCTATGGTTCACCAGCCAGCTAGCGACCTAAAGTCACTTACTAGCCCACGACCTTTCGCCCATTAGGGTATGGACATCGTGGGCCCTCTACCAATCGCAGCCAGTAATCGAAAGTATCTGTTGGTCGCAACAGACTACTTCACCAAGTGGATAGACGCATAGCCACTAGCAATCATCAGAGACACAGACATGATAAAATTCATATGGAGAAACATCGTCGCTCGCTTTGGGATCCCAGGACTATCATCACTGACAACGAAACCCAGTTCGAGAGTGGCCTCTTCCAAGGTATTTGTAGCGACCATGGGATCAGGCACTACTTCAGCTCTGTAGCATACCCTCAGAGCAACGGATAAGCTGAGGCTTCCAACAAAACGGTGATCGATGGATTAAAAAAGCATTTAGAGCGAGCTAAGGGAGGGTGGGCGAAAGAACTACCCCATGTCTTATGGGCTTATCGTACCACCCCAAGGCGAGCAACTGGAGAGACACCCTTCACACTTACGCATGGGATGTAGGCAATTATCCCTTTGGAAGTTGTCCTTCCTACCATGAGGTCCACTCTGATCGATCAAAGCCAGAATGATGCAGCATTACTCGCTGAACTTAACTTATCTAAAGAATGAAGGGAGTTGGCTCTAGTGAAACTAACAACCTACTAACAACAACTAGCAAACCACTATAACAAAAAAGTTAATCCAAGAACATTCCTGGTTGGGGACTACATCCTAAGGAAAGTTCTTGGCAGTGCTGTGAAGCCATCGGATGGAAAGCTAGGACCAAACTGGGAGGGTCCATTCAAGGAGATAAGGGATGACCTGCAAGGAGCTTACCACTTGGAAACACTAGAGGGAAGGGAGATACCAACAGCTTGGAATACAGTCAACTTGAAGAAATTATACTTATAGATTCCGTTTTTATTTTCTTGCAAACGTAATGTTGAATTTTTAATCCTTCTCCAATTAATAAAACTTGTTTGTCATAGACATTCTATGAGTATTGGTCTTATTAAATACAATTTTGTATATACATCCTTTCCAAGTTACAGGCTCCCCTCTTAACATGATCCTTTGTGTGATCTTCTATGATTGCACCTCATTGGTTAACCTTGTGATATATAAGATATAACTAGTAGGGTCGACAAGTAAAGACCCTCCTCAGGCTTTTTTCAGCACAATTGGCATATTAGTTTTCCCTTGGAAATAAATGAAGCCATACAGGGGACCCTTAGGCACCTTGACCAGCCCAGGTTGATTATCAACATAGCTTGGCCCAAAAATCCTGCTCGGATGGATTATCCGTTACCAGGTGTATCCTAGCCACTTCCATGCTTAAGCCTAAGGTAGTGTGACGACACGAACTAAAAGGTAAGGTAAGGTCAAATGGTGAAATTAAAGAGTATTGGACTGTGGGGATACTAACACAATAAACTCCACAGCTCTACCTAAGTCAAATCTAGTTGGATTGAAAAGCCCAATATAACTAAATGAGAGATTAACAAAGTAAAAAATAACACATGTTTAGTCAGTAATTTCCTAAAACATAAATATTTTATTACATCATTACATGTACAAACAACTACATATGCTAAATCGATCCCTGAAACCTAAGAAGGACCAGGTCGATGGGCGAGGTAGTTATCTACCCATGCTCTTCGACCATCATCTGGATGAGGGGAAAATTCCTTCTTGACCTCGCTCGAGCTCGGCTCCAAGAGCTATCTTGGAATTACGTCTATAGGAATCCAATAATTATCCCTCCTGAATGGATTGGGAATCAAAGTTGAAGGAGAAATTTCATGCCGATACCAAAGAACAAAATTCTTAGGGACTTATAACTCCCTGAGGGCACTCAGTCATCCTATTATGAAGGCTAACTCCTCAACCTCCTTCAAATTCGTGGGAGCATCCGTCTAACCTTGGTTATAACCATTTGCCCAGACCTACCGAGGACCATTATTGAACATATGACTCAATCTAGTGACATCTCTCTGAAGCCCAACAGTAATCACATATGCCTGACATATATCTCCTTTCATCTCGGTGATCTCCCTCTGAGAACTACTAACAATGGCTCCAGCTCGCTGCCTCATCGACGATGAAGCGCCATGGAGGAGTAACGGGGCAATGCTCGATGAATTTTCCCTTAAGCGAGCAACCTTATTTCTCTAGGTGTCATTCTCTCACTAGAGCATCTCGCCTACCAAATTGATTTCAGATGCCTCTAATAGCTTCTCCTTGAAAGTATTTACCTCTTATTGAACAGAGGCACCGATCTCTCTCATCTCCTCAAGTCTATCTTTCAACTTAGCAACCAACTCGGATTGGTCCTTATAGTCCTGGTTCCTTGCCCGAAGAGACTTATAAATTTTTATGAAGGTACGACAGACTTGGTCGCTCACATTAGTACCAAGGATTTACCCTAGACGAGAACTAGTCGGGATATATTCCCCAAGGTCAACGAGCTACAAATCATACAAGTATAAAAAAATCAGTGGATGCAAATGATCAAAACTCTTTCATTCTATTAATATCAACGCTATTGCATACATGTACATTGACTAGAAAAAGAGAACAACAATCATATAAAAAATGCAAGGGAGCCCTAGAAGCCTAGTTGTCAACCTCAGTCTGTTCTGCGGATACTGGCTTTTTCCCTTTATCTGTAGTAGCCTCGCTCGTCCCCGTCTCACTTGCACCTCTCTCAGCAATAACAACTACTATTCCCTGATCAATAGGGGCATCGGCAACAATAGAACCCTCAACAGTTTGAGTAGCTAGGACCCTGTTAACAATAGAGGTAGGTACCTCTCCTATGAAAGGTTTAGGACCAGGGTCATTCTCTTCAAAGAGAGGGAAGTCAACATCTACCCTAGTATCAAGTAAAGCCTTGTCCTAACCTTTTTTGAAGTTTGACCGACTGATGTAGTTTATTTGGGCATCAGCATCATCATATGCTGCTACCCACCCAGCGTTGTAAGAGCTCTCGGCATCAGGCTCCAGCTTCTTTGTATTCTCGGTAAGAACCTTATTCTCCTCAACAACTGCCAGCTTTCTCGTTATGACCATGTTATAAGACTATCGTAACTCTTACAGTTCTTTGGTGGCTGCCTCCTTCTCCTTGTCAAAGGAAGCCTTAGCTTCAGACATATCACGATCGGAAGATGTCTTAGCAGCAATGGCAGCTTTCAAATTTACCTCGAGCTCAAATTTTTTCCTCGCCAGCTCATCACGGCTACGGTAGAGGATGGTGAAATCAGACACGAACTATAAAGAAATAAGAAAATATGAGCGAAGAGAATAATAGTTTTTTTTTATAGAAAATAGAAGAAAAAAGAAAGGGAATAGACTTACCAATACTAGCTCCTAACTTGCCTTCAGGGCTAACTAGTCTGTCCTTATTGCTGACGACTGCTCGCGGTCAGTTAGTAAAATCGCTCTTTCGAGCACTATAGGAGCCAACTGAGGAGTTAGGGCGACGGAGGCCCCCTCGGCCAAGGCAGACACGAGAATCAAGGAGGCCTGTGTTATCTTTGTCCCCGCCTCCTCTCTCTTCTTCTCTTCTTCCTTTTCCTTCTTCTCGACTACAATCCTCAATATCTCTCACCAACTCATCCTCCTGGTTCTTCCTTTCCTTCTCGTGGGCTACAGTCTTAGAAGAAATAACAGTTTTCCCAGGTACAACCTTCTGCATTTTAAACCTGTGAGATAGAAAAACATCGTCATCATCGTCATCCTTGATTATATTCGTCCTAGGGAGAACCATATCTTCCTCACTGGAGCTTTTTAAACCTTCCTTCGAGCTAGAAGATCCCTCGAAAAACCCCTCACTACCTGACTCTTCCTCATTGGATTCAACTTCAACAGACTCAACTTCGCCGCTACCACCCCTATCACCTCCTACACTGCCTTTACCAGAGCTACTCTCCTCCTCGTCCAACTGAATTGGCTCAATAACGATCTCTTTTGGGATATTGAGGTGAGGAATACTATCAACAGGCCGGGCAATGAAGCTGGTTCCTGTGTTTTTTCACTCCAAAAGGAAAGAAGTTGATCTAGGATGCTCTCCGTCAGCCAGATGTTCCTTTATCTTCCAAGCTTTTATCAGCTCAACAACTCGGATTTCATGGGGAACAGGTTCCAAGTTCTTCGTCTTAGTTGAAAAAGAAAAAAAGAAGATGTGATAGAAAGAACACACTAACAGGAAATCAATAAGTAATACAAGAAAAACATCTACCTATATACTCCTCCCCGAAGAAGGGAATCATAGGTCCCCTGAACCTAGTCCCCTCGGTCTGGGGAGGGAACTGCCAGTTTCTGGCAATAAAGCCTTCGTGCCAATAATTCGTATGGGAATAGGGTAGATTGACTACCAACACCCTATCAGGACTCCTAGCTTTTAGGTAAATAAGTCCCGAGCTCATTCGAGAAAATGTATAATAATAGCAGATTTCAGCAAGACCTAAATTGGTGCCATAAAACTGGTTGATCCTATGTACACCGTTAACAATTTTTCAAACATTTGGAGAACATTAGGCAGGGACTATGTAGAAATACCTAAAGAAGTGTAAAAACAGGTGATTTGGGTGAAACGTTAGACCCCCCCTGAGACAACAAGAGAACGTGAATCCAATGCCCATCCTTAATGTCTTGAACATTGTGAGGAACAGGGGCACATTCAATGTCCACCCAGTTGGGGATGTTATAGTACCCCTTAAACTCGTCCGCAAATCTATTACCTATTTTGGCCATAAATAAACCCTAACAGCAACAACAAAGAAAGAAAAAGAAGTTTAGAGACTTACGAAGTAAGATTCAGCCTGAGATGATGCAAAGCCACAGGTAGGGAGAGATGAAGAGTTAAAAATAACTTGAAGATGATGAAATACAGAGCTTGGGAGCAAGGGGGACACTGGAGTGCAAAGAATGTTTCGAGAATTAGAGATTATGAAGCAATGTCAAAGATCGGTTCAACTTAACAATTTAAACCCTTCTAATGATGGTTCACACTAACCGAAGAATATTTGCCACCTAAATCCTTAATGAGAGGGCACCTCGCTCCCAAACCTCACGCAATTCACAACAGTGCCATCCGGTGACATTAAGAGTCATTATCTAAAATTCCTGAGCCCAAATTGTGGCCCAAAATTTTTAGGGGAAATTATGGGTACCATTTCCCTCTTTGCAGGACCAAAGGAGTAGCCGGACTAATCCCTATTAAAAAAAGGGGGCGCCCGGCCCAAACTTAGTGTAATACCCCGTATTTTTATAGCTTTTAAATTATGGGATTTATTAAATTTAATTGAGATAAATTAATTTAATTTTAATCCGGAATGTTGTTTTAAATATTTACTAGCGTGACGAGAGTTAGTAATTATTGGAAATTTGTTATTTGTTGAATATTACTGGATGAGCATAGTAATATATGAGATTTATTTTTATAATATTGTCACGTGTATATAAAATGACAATTATGGAAATTTAAGTCGGGACGCGCCTGTGTCGCGTCGGGATTAAATGTTGATTAATAAAAGTGAAATATTTTTAGTTATCCGTATGGTCGTTTTGAGTGCGCCAACGTGTCCGGAAGGGTCGAGATAGTCAGAAAAGTGTACCCGGGGGTTTAGTTTGAGTCTCGGGGTTATTTTAGGCTAAATTAGTACCCCGGGAGGGCATTTTAGTCATTTTGTATTTTTGGGTAATTAAACCCACGAAAATTAAAAGGGTTATATAAGATATCTGGATTATCATCTAGGGTTAGAAAGCTCAAAACACTAGAATGTCCATTGGAGAGGAGAGGAGAGAGCTCTCAAGGCATTCCAAGGCTCAAAACTCAACCGTTTGCACCGCCGCCACCGCCAACGCGTAGATTGCGAGACGGGGAATGCAACCACACCAATTTCGGCACCAAACCAGACTTCTGAAAATCCCAGGCAAGTGTTTATCTTGCTTATTTCATTGATGCATCTTTCATATTGGTTTAGGAATGATTATGATGAATTGTATGGAAGAAAAACCCAATTTGAGATAGGAAATTGCATGTAGTGATGACTTAAATGATATTCTGGAAACCTTTGGTGATGTAGAGAATTAAACCACGAAATTTTGATGTTGTATAAGAAGGAGATTCTGGGGAAAAAAAATAGATTAGAACCATGATTAAGAGATTTCTAGGGTTCTTGAGGTTTTATATGAATTTGGGGCTTGTTAATCCATGCTTATTAATGGAAATTTGCATGCTTTACGTAAAAGTTGTATGGAATGGATTTATATAATTAGTAGTATAATTTTCTGGACGTTTGGGTATGGAAAGTTAGGATTTGGATGAAGTTTTGTGAGAAAACCCGTAACTGCAAAACTGCAGGATTCGCCATACCTGCTTGATCGATCGATCGAGCCCCTAACCTCGATCGATCGACCCCTCCTGGCAGACTTAAGTTCCCCTTTTAAAATTGTTGAATTGATTCGAAATGAAGAAAACTCCTTAGACATCCTTGCTAAAATAATTTGGGAGTTAATGATGACCAGTAGGATTCATTAATGAATAAGAGACCTTTAATGTAAGGCAAAATCTATATTTTTGGGATATTTTACATAAGGGGACAATGTAAGTATATATTAAAGGGGAGAGACACGTAAGAGGGTTACGTTGGAACATAAATGAATACCAACTGAATTGTACCTTTGTAAGTATAGAGTCCATGAGGGCTACGTAGTAAGTTGGAGAAACCCTTCGAATTAAAGTGAGAAACGAACCATTATACGTGATAACTAATAATGGGAAAATAAGGATAAATGTTGTAAATATGGGTTATGGGATAAACCTAAATTGATATGATAAAAGTAGTATATTTATATGATTGTGTATGCATATATTATATACTTCTGAAAATCATGCCCGCGCTACTTGCTACCCTTGAGATCACCGCGCTGGGACGGTCATATCTCGAATGGGCCTTCATGGGGGATATTGACTCGTACCCTAGAAGATAGAAATCCTAGGTACAGGCTATCGAATCTGTAGTCACGGTCCTAAGAGACGTGAGGGTATGTACTGACCTCTTGGACTTGGAAACTATGCTTCGCCTCAATATTGTTTGTGTATGTATTTATACAGTTTGAGAGTGATTCCGAACTTGTATTACCTTTAGTACGATTGATACGGGGATTGGATAGCAGAGTATGCCCGCACCATAATTTTTATGCGGGGTACGTTTAGAATATATATATTATACGAGTATTTAATATATATACGAACTTCTGACATTTGGGAAACTGCCTACTGTGTTATGGTAAGCAAGACATGTATAATGACTCAAATTGGAAATACTTGTTTTGAAAAGTATAATATGATATTGAAAAACTTTATGAATCAATAAAATTAAAATGAGCGAGTTGTACTAAATGAAATTATCCTCTTAAACCATGATGTTATTAAATCTTAAATCTTGAGAGTCACCTAAGATAAGTTAAATCCTTGGGGAAAGATAGTGTGATATATGATGAGATAAACCATTGGGAAGGTTAGTGCGATAGGAGTGCACATTAGAAGAGAGGTGAGAATTTCTAAAGAGAGTGTCGCACTAATTTGTTGTTGCATTGACCTGTATCAATTTAAATACTTGCTAAACGAGTTTTTAAATCATATACACTATCGGGCTCTGACCCGTTTCTATTCCTCTTTCTCTCTTGTATATATATGTATATATTCCAGGTGCCCAGCCACAGGGGCATCCCTTGGAAGGAACGTGCTGCAGCTTAGGTGGGAGTTGCAGGCCACTTGATTAGACGATTTCATTTACTTGATTCCACTTCTATCATTCTCAGTTATTGGGGCATGTGTCTCCCTTTCCTCTATTTATCTGTTTTATTGGGATATTTGTATTTCAGTTATTTCTAGTGCTGTTACTTTGGGATTTATTCAGCATGTATGGTTTACTTTAAGTTTTATTGTTAGTAGCCAGTTGTTGAATGTTAAATTATTGGATTGATTGTTTAATAAAATAAATAAATAAACTTTGAAAGGAATGTTAAAAATGGGTTTGACACTTAGCTTAATTAATTAGGGTGTTTAAATTGGAAATTTATTTTCACGACAGTGATGCTAAGAATGATCCAACTGTTCACCTTGATTTTAATTTAATAAAGGAGTGATTGCTCGGTATTTAATTAGGCGGGGTGTCACAATTAGAAGCCCCAAGATAGTTAACAAGAGATGACCCGATCTATCCCTAAAATTTCAAAGGAGATATTCAAGGGATAGAGGGTTAACGTGTTGGTATCCAACACCCCCACTCTCTGAATTTTCATATATATATGGTACCCCTGGCCCGGGGCATGTAAAAATAGAGAGAGAAATACAATGAGAAAACCCCACCGTGGACGTAGGCACATTGTCGAATCACGTATATCTTGTGTTGTGTATGATTGCGATTATTCTGGTTCGTATTCTTTGTTTTTCTGGTGATTGCATTTACTTATTAGTTGTGCTGGGATTTCTTGTCCCCCCCCATATATATATATATATATATATATATATATATATGGGAACATGGATTTAAACACAAACAATATTGGGTGTAAAACTTGATTTTGTTCGTAAGATAATTAAATGATAAACAAACACCAAGTAGACTTTTTGTGAAAAGTATTTTGCTCTCAAAGAGCCTTTGGAAGTTTGAAAAGTCTAACCAAAAAGTTAGTTTCCTCACTAGATAAATCTGCAAAAAGTAGTGGGAAAATGGGTCAAAATTGTCAAAAACTGTTCCCGCTGAAATATCGTTGGAACGACTTTTTGAGGTCATTCGAACCGATTCGTTAGAACGAGATTTCAGAAGACAAATAGGCCAAAAACTCGTTGGAAATATCTCGTTCGAACGAAGATGTTTGAACTACATTTAGAATGAAAAACCAGATAATATTGGTTTCAAGTCGGTTGAAACTCGTTCGAACAACCGTTTCGTTCGAACGAGAAATCGAACAAAAATGCTGAAAGTCCAATATTTTCATTTAAGGAACAAAAACTTTAATAAAATGTTCTAAAATGATTTTCTGAGAAAAATGAAAAGTCGTTATATAAAAATGTTTGCACCCAAATAAAATATCCATGGTCCTAAATATATATAATTGCATTCATACCTTTGGAGACCTCAGAGTGATATAATGTTGATTACGTGAAACATGGCGCTTGAAACCGGACAATGACGAAACTTTAAATTTTAGACACTACGTCTTCAACACTTCAAACACGTCGTAGGCTTGATAGGAACAAACTTATATCCTATGTCTTAAATGGTTTTGTCCGGAATTAATCCAAAACTACATATGGACTCAATTGGAAATTCGTGTCCTTACAAATCTCTCCCTTTGGCTATTCCGGGACAGAACCCAATCAAAAATCCAAAAGGGCCGTTAAGCTCATCTAGACACAACATCCCACCAAAAACAATAAAAATACAGATGCTATGACTCGACCCAAGGATAAACTGCTTTGTCGCTTTAAAGGCGCCACTTAATATGAAAATCCCACACACTTAAGCACGCCATTAAACGCATAGGGAATATCAAAAGATTACATGCAATAAATTAAATTCTCCCCCTTAAATAATTCTCCCCTATAACAATGATCTACCTAGAAAGATGTCTCCCCCTAAGTTTGATCTCCCCAACTTCAAGGGGTTAGATACCACAATCTCGTTCGAACGACAATTCGAACGAAAATGCAGAAAATTCAATATTTTCATTTAAGGCCCAAAAACTTTAATAAAAGGTTCTAAAATGATTTTCTGAGAAAAATGAAAAGTCGTTATATAAAAAATGTTTACACCCAAATAAAATATTCAAGGTCCTAAATATATATAATTGCATTCATACCTTTAGAGACCTTGGAGTGATATAATGTTGATGACGTGAAATATGGCACTTGAAACCCGACAATGATGAAACTTTAAATTTTGGCCGCTACGTCTTCAACACTTCAAACACGTCATAGGCTTGATAGGAAAAAACTTCTATCCTACGACTCAAACGGTTTTGTCCGAAATTAAGCCAAAACTACATATGGACTCAGTTGGAAATTTGTGTCCTTACAAATCTCCCCCTTTGGCTATTTCGGGACAAAACACAACCAAAAATCCTAAAGGGCCATCAAGCTCGTCTAGACACAACATCCCACCAAAAATAATAAAAATACAGACGCTATGACTCGACCCAAGGATAAACCGCTTTAACGCTTTAAAGACGCTACTTAATATGAAAATAATACACACTTAAGCACACCATTAAACGCATAGAGAATATCAAAAGATTAAATGCAATAAATTAAATTCTCCCCCTTAAATAATTCTCCCCTATAACAATGATCTACCTAGAAAGACGTCTCCCCCTAAGTTTCATCTCCCCAACTTCCAAGGGTTAGATACCATTTCTCCATCTTTTTGTTCAGGAATAGACAAAGGTTAAAGAATTATAAAATAACTTATTTATCCCCCAATTAAATCAAATTCTATTTCTCCCCCTAAAGTCTAAACAAGGGATATAAATTAACAAGAAACAAGTGAAACATGCGATGGTGTAAAAACAGGGACGATAAAGCATATGTCAAACAATGAAGTCCAACTAATCCACATAAAGAGCCATGAATATCAACTATGAAATGATAACAAAAGATACCAATTAATGTATTATGATAGGAATGGGATATCAAACCAAAATTCGCAACAAGTTAGATACCAATAATGAATTACAAGCATAAATGGACTAGCAAGCAAGGCAAAGAATTTAAAAAAAATATCATATATAAATACATACACAAAAGATTTTAATTAAGAACAAGTATATATATATATATATATATATATATATATATATATATATATATATATATATATATATATAATAGAGTGTACACGTGCCGATGGCACGGTTAAAATTTTAATTGGGTGTATTTATGTTTCTTGCAAGTGAAATTTAAAAATGCAGGTAATGTTCACCAATTCATTGAAAAATCACATGTACGTAATCTAAATAGAGGTTGCACGAATCGACACCGTCATTAATTTAATTTGGTAAAATAGATTGCGCGATTAAATTTTACCATGTTGACACAATTTAAATTTGACATTGCAACTAAAGTCACGATCCCCTCCTGCAACTAAAAACTCATTCCAATGGCATTCATTTTTTTATACCAAACCAATATTCTAATTTCTTAATTGAGAAAATTTTAATGTGTCGAAACAAAATTTTAGACTGTTTGGTCAAAACATTTATATTAGTATATATTTAGTGAAACTGTGATAGCATCTACTTAAATTCGTTTAGATTATTTACATTAATTAGCACATTAATATGTTTACAACTATGTGCAAATAAACACACCCCTAATTATACTTCATAAGAAAAGATAAGATATTATAAATATAAAAAAATATTGTATTGTCTATTTGTTTTCAAACATAACCAAGAAAACATATATCAAACTCATATCCAAATTTCAAAATTTTAACTCTTCGATTTATTATTTATATGTTATCAACCCCTTTGGTTTAGTAGGATCAATGTTAAAGGTCGAAGACCTTTCCATAGTATAATTTTGACTAAAGATAAGGATCACGATTTATCATGCATGAAATCTGGATTGATTTTTATGTAGTTAACTTTTGGTTCATGGTGGTTTCAATCTTGTTGAACAAAACTTTTTTTTATTCTTCACACGTTGCTCCTATATTGTGAAATGTTCTCTCTTATATAGGGGCTAGTGTAGCTGCATTTGAAAATAGGTATTGGTGGAGTAAAAGTTGGATTTAATAAGAGCTGCAATACGTGTCAGGATATTTAATCTTGAGCCCAACAATGGAACACGTATGGATTCTTAATTGTGTAAGACCCAGTTTTTTTGCATGGAGTTATCAATGCACAATGGTCATTACTCACTATAATTATATTTCGAAGGATTTATCAATGCACAATGACAAATTAATTAATAAAAATAAAGTGAGTATTGCCCATTATTGATCTTTTGCGTTGAGCTGTAAAGTCACACACAACTCTCCTTTTTTAAAGAATATTAGCCACACTTGATCCCAAAATCCCAGTTCAAGCAAATTGAAAAAAATAAAATATCCAATTGGATCAATATTCAAAATAATAATGTTTATTGAATTATAAGTATGAAATGCCTATAAAAGTAAAGAAAACTAGTTGCCCACTGATATTTAATCCAAATTTATATACTATCCATTAATAGATAAACATAAATTCACCAATACTTAAAACGTATTGTTCCCTAAAGGTTATCAAACTTACAGAATATAATCATTACCTAAATTAAGCAAGCAAAATCTACAATCGAGATACTCCTAAAGACTGTAAGTTCAATGCAATCACCACAATATAATGCGCAAGTAAGAAGATCATGTTCATTGAAACTTATAAAAAATTGAGCTTTCACCGTCTATATTTTTTCACCGTGTATTTTTTTCATCCCTTTGTAATTCAATAAACATTGAGCTTGCAATTTAAATCCTATTTTTTTGTGTTGTTTTTTTCACCATCTATATAAAAAGGCATAAGAAACCCAAGAATCCCAAAACAATATAAAGTATCGTGTAGTTCTAACATGGGAAAATTTTAAACGACGAAACCAGTATAATGTTTCTGTGAACAAAGAAACATGTTTTTTTACATTACATTGATTAGAAGAGACAATCAGAATGTTGTGTCAAAGTTGGAAAAAAACTCTTAGAATGTAAACCTTTCACTGCCCAAATATATCATCAACCATAAATTATAAAAAGATGAGGGTGACATACCAGGAGTGTAAACACCGTTATATGGAGTTGTCACTCCAGTCAATAAATATACATTGACAGTAAATAAAATACCATAGAGAAATCAGTTAAGAAAGGTGTGTTTGAAATCAACCAACAAAAACTTGATGTTATGAACTTCACCAACTCTCATTTAAAATACCATAAAGAAATCTCTTACGAAAAATATAACAACACCCAACACCCCATACCCAATACACCCCACACAATTCAATACTCTCTCTCACGTGTAAACCCACCTAACACCTCAACTCCACCACACACCTCTGCATCCTCTTCTCACCCCTCTCTCAACTCCAACCCCAATGAAGCATGTTCTTTATGATAAAATAAAAGCTTCACCATTTTTTATTCTTATAAACACCAATATATCTCAAACTTTTGAAGTAAAAGGAAAAAATTCTAAAGTACTGTCTTGTGAGCATATGGAGGATCATGTAACTCTCCAATTTAGGTTCCACCTTGAGCCTAAATAGTCAACCTATAAAGTGTAGAATATTTACAGTATATCAAAAAGGTAGAAAGATATATATACGACGAACTAAAATCAGTAGAGAAAAAAAGCTTTTCTATATTTTTATTTGGCTTTTTACAGTACTATCAAACGATACGAAAAATAGTAGAAATAAGGAAAAACAAAAGTCGATGGCGAAAATCTAAGAACTTCAAATGTTCGTAGAATGAGAAAGTGAGAGAGAGGTCTTAAAAACATGGAGTTTTCGTAACTCCTCAAACCAGGGGATAGTATCAATCTCATCGCTGCTAAGATTATCATCTACATACCTTTTTTTGAGGTCTTCAAAAAGATGTTTATATAATGTGCTTATAAGAATTCTCAAAAACCAACTGTTGCGTTCTCATTCAAAAAAATATAACTGTAGCATCTAGCAGTTATACAAGCGTCTTACCAAGAAAGAGTTTTTACTATACCTTTCTCATTTAAAAATCGGGTGCTTGATGTTTGTTGAGGTTTTATTTTATTTTATTTTACTGCTTTGTATTTGACAGGAAAACTGAGAAAGAGTACAAAAAATGACAAAAAAGTGTAAGATCTGCTTTTTTTGCTTAACTAAACCAACTTCTGCTTATAAGATTTTTTATTCTACCTTTCTCATTCAAAAAAAATATAGCAGGCATATGAAAAAATATATGACAGTAGAAAAAATATGTAGCGAATGAAAAAACTTACCAGATGTGTACAGAAGCAGAAATATACATGTTTTCATTAAATCTTTATGTACTTATTGCGTGAAGATGTGAGACATGACCCATGTCTTAGGCTGTCTTCTTTAACTGCACTACTTCTGAAAAAGCTCCATGTCCAAAGATTTTTAAAGTTATCTAATTAAACATTTGAAAAACTTAAAGTGTCCAAAAGTTGTGTAAAACACTCCCATCATTCTAAGGCGGTTGGAGGAATCTAAGACATTGGATACAAACCTCAAATATTTCATTCCAAAGATTTCATCCTAACCGTCAGTTGATAAAGACCAAACTCACTAATTTTCGATCTCAGCCATCAGTTAGGAAAGACCAAAAGCCCCTCATATATATATATATATATATATATATATATATATATAAACACTAATGACACAACTCAAAATAGCATAAGTTTTCCACACTCTTATGGCATAAATGTGTCATATGGAAACGGAAGTGAAGGGGTGTGAACTAGTAACTATTAAATTGTGACCCAATCACTTAAACATGTTCAAGGAGTTCCATTTGATTGCAAAACTTTATCATACATATATAAAGCCTCATGTGAAAGAAAATGAACTCAAAGAACAAAACAAGTACAATTCATACAATCCTAGCATAATGATGATTCTACAAACCAATAGAGTCATGACAAAAATAGTGCAACTAGGATACAAGACATTGTGCGAAACCGTTGATATTCCATCCAAACTCCCTCAAAAATAATATTTTCTTTTCTTTTCAATTGACGAAAATATCATACTAAACAAACTAGGCCTTAGCTATATTTTTCTTTTAGTGCCATAATTTTCTTTTAGGCCTTTGGACCTCGTATTTATTTTAGGTCCATTGCAAACGGTGGCTTAATAACAAAGAATTATGTTCCTTTTGTAGCACTTCCCCGTGAACTTTCGTATATCACTTTTTAACACACAATAATCTCACGTGCAACAGAATAACATGGACAAATCCTCCACAGTCACAAAAGAAATAGATGACTAAATTGATAGGAGAACATCTCACATAGCTCAAGTATTCATGTGAAGTTCAAATTCAAAGAGCTCGTGCATGGGTGAAAAGAGGCATAAAAATAAGAATCCTTTTAGCAATTCAAATTCAAACTACTTCATGTAACCATGATAAAGAAAAATTTAAGAATTTAAATACAAACCAAAAGTTCTAGCCACATGGAAGAGAAAATGAAGGATTCAAACACGCTATATGCCACAAAAAGTGTGTCAAACTACAAACACACACACACACACACACACAAAAAAAAGTCTTTTTGAATTTTTCACCAAACAAAAAATTTAACTCAAAGGAAAAATAAAAATCATTTTGTATTTTTCATTTAATACCCAAAAAAATAAAGGATAAAATACAAAAGATAAACAGGTCATAATTCTAGCAAAGTAATATTTAAGGAAGCATGGACTAAAAAAAAATAAACAAGCATACAACTAGCAAGAATATATGACACGAGGCACAAACGTTAGGGTATGCAAACATGCAAGCCATTACTCATAAGATATAGCAAGTGAAGAGTCATGACCAAGCATGCTAGAACCATCAAAAACTGAAAATTTTGAAAAATACATATTTTCCAAAACAAATTCCCAAAAATTAGGATCACACAATATTTTAGTGTAACCCGCTTTGATACCAATCTGAAAGGGGTATATTTCTAACCTATAGCTCTAATACCACTTTGAAAATGCGGAAGCCCCTAAATTTTGAGTTCTTAAAATTCATGTGATGGTTCAATTAAATTCTTAACAAAATTAAATGAATACAACTTTTAATCCAAAACAAACTTCAAATTTTAATTTCTTCAAAATTAAAATTAAGTTAAACTCAAAGTGAAATTAATCTACTCAAACATATTAAATTCCACTTAAACAAAATTAATTCAACCCAAGTCCTAAAATTTTCCTAACAATGATTTATTCTAATTTTCAATATACGCCTAACCAAATTTTATCAAATTAAAATTCTGGACATGAATGAAATTAAACTTACCCAAATTATCCAAACTTAATTTAGCACCAAATTAAACAAGTGTGAGATTTAAACCAATTTTTATCTTGATTATCATAGCATGCATCTAAGGTGATTATCATATAACAGTCTGGCAACGTCGCGATGTACGAGAAAAATCCACAACGGGAAAAACGTTGGACAACCTTGGCCTAACAAATCCACTAGGTACTATATGTTTACAAAGACAACGATAAGAAAACTTACAACACTCGACTTGACTCCTTTAAGCCCCGACGCTTCCTTCGCTCTTTAACCTCTGCCTTGTAGATAACTCCGGAGTCCACTAGAATCTTGGAGTCCACTAACTAAGGCACAACTTACCGTCAACCACACATGGTGCCTTTCACCATGTAAACTTTTCTCCTTTTTGGGGAAGAGAAGAACCTAAACTGTCTTCTTTATGGGTAGAGAAGAAAAATCGGTGCCAAACACTTTCCAAGAAAATATATATATGGGAACTTGGATTTAAACACAAACAAATATTGGGTGTAAAACTTGGTTTTGTTCTTAAGATAATTAAATTGATAAACAAACACCAAGGAGGCCTTTTGTGAAAAATAATTTGGTCTCAAAGAGCCTCTGGAAATTCTAAAAAGTCTAACCAAAAAGTTGGTTCCTGTACTAGATAAATCTGTAAAAAAGTAGTGGGTACAAGAAGTGGGAAAATGGGTCGAAACTCTCAAAAACTTTTCCCATTAAAATCTCGTTCGAACGACTTTTTGAGGTCATTCGAACCTGCTCGTTCGAACGAGTTTTCAGAAGACAAATTGGCCAAAAACTCATTGGAAATATCTCATTCGAACGAAGATGTTTGAACGACATTTCGAACGAAAAATAGAGAATATTGGTTTCAAGTCATTTGAAACTCGTTCGATTTCTCGTTCGAACGACAACGACAATTCGAATGAAAATGTAGAAAATTCAATATTTTCATTTAAGGCCCAAAAACTTTAATAAAAGGTTCTAAAATGATTATCTGAGAAAAATGAAAAATCGTTATATAAAAAATGTTTACACCCAAATAAAATATCCAAGGTCCTAAATATATATAATTTCATTCATACCTTTGGCGACCTTGGAGTGATATAATGTTGATGACGTGAAACATGACACTTGAAACCCGACAATGATGAAACATTAAATTTTGTCCGCTACGTCTTCAACACTTCAAAAACATCATAGGCTTGATAAGAACAAACTTCTATCCTATGACTCAAATGATTTTGTCCAGAATTAAGCCAAAACTACATATGGACTCAATTGGAAATTTGTGTCCTTACAGTTTTCCAAAATAATATTTTATTTTCCAAATCATACATCCCTCTATATGATTTGTGAGTTTACAAAATCCTAATTTCCATACACCTTGCATAAATCCTAGTAGAGTCCATCTATATTATTGACTTGTAGAACAGAGGTTCTACTGTTGAAGAAAAAACTGATCGGTGGATACCGAGGGAAAATCGCTTCATGTGGATGGAATTGGACTGGGCCGTATTCTATAAAAGATTTGAAGACTCTACGCATTAAAATCAGTCATGCTAAGTAGTTTGTAAGTTGACTTTGTCTATCAAAATCATTACAGTGTTGAATAATAGGATTTGCCTAAAAGGGACTTTCTCTTATTTCTTTGCATGCGTGTTTTGATGTTGTGATTGATTACTAATCGACTTGGAATTTATCATCGCATGTATACCTAATTGTTAATTAAGATAAAAATTGATTAAACATTGAATTTGTGTATGAGGAACCTAATATATGAACTGTGCATACAAACTCGCATACCTAAATTGGTATCAGAGATGGTTGCACTAATATATTGTGTGATCCTCTTTACAAATTTTTTTATATCAATTTTTTTAATTGGTGATCTTTAAAATTTTTGTTTTAAATGGATAATTTGTATAGTAAGATTCCTGTTTTTGATGGATCTGATTATGCGTATTAGAAAGCTAGGATGAGGTTTGCCTTAAAATCTATTCATGAATGAGTTTTATGTATTTATGAAAGAGGGGGATACCTCCCACTGTGACCAACGACAATGTCAAAAGTCTAAAACCTATATTTGTATGGACAAAAGATGATTTTAACTGGAACAATTTAATTCAGGCGGCTTAAGTGCCATTTTTGGAGTCGTCACCCCTTACGAGTTCCGCCGTTTCATGACGTGCATCACGTTTAAAGAAGCTTGGGATACCCTCCAGCTCACTCACGATGGTAGCAATGTTGTGAAAGCTTCTAAGATACAAAATCTCACCAACTTTTTATATACAAAATCTCACCACACAATTTGAGACTATTACCATGCTAGAGTCTGACTCATTTGATGAATTTTATGCACGATTGTCTCATATTATAAACTTTAGTTTTAATTTCGGTGAGAAAATTCTTGTAGCATGTGTAGTTAAAAAGATTTTGAGATCACTTCCGACCCATTTTGTTCCTAAGGTTACTTTGCTTAGTTAATTGGGGATATTAGGTACGTTTAGGTTTGAAGAAGTCGTAGGAGACCTTCAAACGCATGAGATCAACATGTTTCCCAAAAATGTTAAACCTAAGGAAAAGGGAACTGTTTCAAAATTTTGATTTAAAAACAAAGAGGAAGTGTTGTCGGACTCCGAGTATGATTTTGATTTAGATTATTTATCCCTTTTTGGAGACGATTTCAAAAAAAATTCTCAAACTTAGAAAACAAAATACTTTCAAAGAAAATAAGAGTTTTGAGAAGGTCAAAAAATATAAATTGGGCAAGATTTTTTTTGAAAAAGAAAGAATAGGTTACCCTAAGAAAGTTGAAGAGAGATGTTATGAGTGAGAGTATAAGGATCCCAAAGTTCACGAGATTAAAGAGACAAGGCAATGGCAAAGCTTCCTTTAATGCCACGCTTAGTGATAACATGTCGAGTCTGTGGATTTCGAGGATGCATCACCACATGGACGTAACTTCACCGCATTTAAGGCTAGTCATGTTAGTACATCTTGTGTACCTCACCCCGATGAGGAAGCTACTAAACTTGATGAGATCGATAGTGAGTCTAGTTATTTCAATGAGGGTGAGGGAGATGAATCTTTGAATGAGGGATAGAGTGACCTTAAATGTACTTACGTCGAGATTTACACTGATTACCTTAAAACGAAGAAACAAAATAAAGGTTTATCTTTAGAGAAGGAATTGAAAGAGGTGAGAGAGAGAAAGTCCTCGATGAGAGTATCTTTGGGAGAGAGAGTCATCTTAGTAGAGAGGGAAAATGGTGATTTTACCAATAAAGTGGCTAGTCTTATAAGAGATCTTCGAGCATCCATAAAGATTTGTGAGAAACTTGAAGCCCTGTATCCCAACTCGAGAAAGATCTCGAACCTTCTCGGGAGGTCAAGATTACTATAAAGGATACATCGAAGAAGGTTGAAAATATGCTCCCCGATCCTTCTTTAGGCTTTAGGGAGAGGCAAGGAATAGGTCATGATGGTGCATCCACTTCACATATCGCATCGGAATCGATTCCTAAATTTGTTATAGATTCTTATGGGCCTCGATCTAAACAACAAAAGAGAGTTTAACCTAAGAAAACGAACTAAGGTAGACCCAAACAAGTCTATGTTTATGCCTATTACAAGATGAGAGGGCACCTTAGGGAATTTTACTACAAGTTAGGTAGAACTAGATGTACACAAACTAGTCTTAGAGAGAAAGTTGAGTTTCTAGTCACGACTTCACAAAGCTTAAAGGAAGAATTTCAACGGATGTCTATGACATTTGAGAAAGCTTCTAATGTTCCCAATAAAGCCCCCAACGATAGGGTTCATGTTGCTCTCAAGGTTCAAAGTACTTCCCAATGTTATTTTGATAGTGGGTGCTCTAAGCACATGACCGGTGAAAGATTATTTTTACCAACCTTGAGGATTGTAAGGAAGGGAAAATCACCTTTGGAGATGGGAGTAGGTGTAGTATTTTAGGGCGTAGATGTGTTGAGATACCCAGATTTCCTAAACTAGAAAATGTGTTGCACGTAAAAGGTTTAAAAGCAAACTTAATTAGCATAAGCCAACTGTGTGACACAAACTTTATGGTAAAGTTTGATCGGACCGAATGTAACGTATATGAGCAATCGGATAAATTTTTACTAAAAGAGTGAGGACCGAATATCATTTCTAGCGGATCATTCCTAAGTCCTCCTTTGTGTACAATAGTGCCACAATATCGATTGGCATGAACGACTAGGTCATTTGAACTTTAGATATCTTGAGAGATTAGTTAAAAAGAACCTAGTTTGTGGCTTACCGTCACTTGGGAAACCATTTTCATCGATTTGAGTACCTTACCAATAATGAAAACAAATTTAAAGTCCCCATCCAAATTTGAATACCATTACCACCCCATGTGTTTTGGAGTTTATTCACATGGATCTTATGGCTCTTACTCGCTTGGAGAGTTTAGG
This sequence comes from Sambucus nigra, assembly GCA_949130495.1. Taxonomy (NCBI): domain Eukaryota; kingdom Viridiplantae; phylum Streptophyta; class Magnoliopsida; order Dipsacales; family Adoxaceae; genus Sambucus; species Sambucus nigra. The sequence goes on from OX422207.1 coordinate 417,327,052, forward strand.
TGGTAAGAGATACATTCTCGTGATGGGCGATGACTTTTTGAGATACTCTATCGTGGATTTTCTTAGAGAAAAGTCCGATGAGTTTGAGTTTCTATTAACCAAGTATCGTGTAATACAAAATCGACACGTTTTCACTATTAATCGAATACGTAGTGAAAATGACAATGAATTAAAAGAAGCCAGACTGGATAGCTATTATGATGGAGTGGGCATCAAATTTGAGTTTTTAACCGTTTGTGCTCCTTAACAAAATGGGATAATTAAGAGGAAGAACCAGACAATACAAGAGATGGATAGATCCATACTTCTTAGGAGAAACATGCGTAGAAATTTTTGGTCAGAGGCGATAAGTATCGCATTCCATGCGGTGAATAGGGTTTATCTTCGCTTGAACACACTACACACGCCATATGAGTTATGGAAAGGGAAGAAGACCAACCTATCATATTTTCGTGTCTTTGGGAGTACTTATTACATCTTTAGAGATAAATGGGACTTAGGAAAATTCGATTCTCGGAGCAATAAGGGTATATTTTTAGGATATTCATTGTCAAGTAAGGCTTATAGGGTATTTAATCTAGCAATATCTAAGGTTATGGAGTCAATAAATATCATAATTAGATATGGCGAGCCACCGATGTTTAGTATTCCTAGCCCCCAGTATGAGGGTGATGCACCCCTAGTGGCAATCTAATCCTTCCTTATACTACCCCATTCTTGATTTAGAGTATATATCCTCTTGGGTTCGAAAGACTCATGACCCTACCGCTTTACTTGGTGATCCTTCACTAAGTGTCAAGACTCACGCTCAATTTGAGAATGTGGTTAGCTAGCTTTGTTATACCTCCTTAGTCGAGGCCAAGAATGTGAAAGAAGCACTCGAGGATGAGCATTGGATATACGCTATATAAGAGTTGCTTCAATTTTGCAAGAACGATATCTATGAGTTAGTCCCCCGACCAAACGAGACTAATGTGATAGGTACCAAATGGATCTGTAAGACTAAGATGGATGATAATATTACCATAGTTTGCAATAACGCTAGGTTGATCATTCAAGGCTACATACAGATTGAGGATGTAGACTTTGATGGGATATTATCTCCTGTTGCTAGGCTTGAATTTGTCCACTTACTACTCTCCATAGCATTTTATCTGCACTTCAAGTTATATTAAATGGATGTTAAGAGTTCATTCTTTAGTGACATTCTATAGGAGGAAGTTTACGTGGAATAATCAAAGGAGTTTGAAGACCCAAAGCACCCGGTACACGTATTTTATCTTAATAATGCCTTATATGGTTTGAAGTAATCAACTCATGCTTGGTGCGAGAGGCTCACTTCCTATCTCTAAGCTCATGGCTTTAAGAGAGGGTGAGTGGATTATATATTATTTATAAGGAGAGATGTGATGCTATCTTGGTTGCCCAAGTCTATGTGGATGACATAGTAATTGGATCTATGCGTTCTCGACATACTCACAATTTTGAGGACGAGATGAAGGGCTAGTTGAGATAAACATGGTTGGTGAGCTTACGTTATTCTAAGGTCTCCAGGTGCATCATTTAGAGGATAATATATTCATATATCAATCCAAATATGCTACGGACCTAGAAATGAAGTTTAGTTTAGACCTCTCTAAGAACTCACACACCCCTATGAGTAAATCGACTAAGATTAGCAAAGATATTTTAGGCAAGGATGTGAAGCAAACCCTTTATAGGAGCATGATAGGTAGTATTCTCTACTTAATTGTTAGTTATCCCAATATTGCCTTTAACGTTGGAGTTTGTGGATTATACCAAGTGTCCCCAAAAGAGTCTCACTTGCTTTGACTTAAACGTATCATCAAATACGTGAATGGAACTCCGTCCTATGGTATTTGATATTCCTTTGATACTGATGACCATTTGTCCACTTATTTGGATGCCGATTGGGCTGAGGATGTTGATGGTTGTAAGAGAACCTCATGTGGGTGTTTTTACTTTGAGAGTGATCTTTTCTCTTGGTTGAGCAAGAATAAAAAATCCATATCTTTATCCATGGCCGAGGCTGACCATATTGCCACCGGGAGTTATTACACGCAACTCTTATAGATGAAGCAAATATTGGAAGATTATGGGATTTCACAAGGCACTATGACTATTTTTTATGATAATACGAGTGCGATATGTATATCCCGTAATTCGATCCAACATTATCACACAAAGAAGATTAGGATACGTGAGCATTTTATCTGTCATCTTGTTGAGGAGAAGGTTTTGTCCTTGAGCTTTGTGAGCACCAAATGCCAATTAACCGATATTTGATCGAAACCTTTAGATGCACTTAGATTTGAGGATTTTAGGAAGTCTTTAGGCCTTTGATCCGTTGATTGAGTTCAGTTACTTTATCTTGTGTAGGATGTTTATCATATTCATATATCATATTCCTATTGCTAGATTGTATTATCATTGTATTGATATGTTTTCCTTTTCTAATATATTTTGAAAAGAATTTTTTTTTATGAAAATTTTAAAAAATTCCCAAATTTTTTTTGATTTTTAAAAAAGTTTGAAAAATGGGAAAAAAAATATTTTGATAAATTTTTTGAAAAAGTCAAAGAGATTTTACTATTTATAATTTTTCATTGTATACGGATGAACATTTAAGATATTTATATCACCCCTACATTCCATATATTTACGTGTCTTTTTCATAGTGCTTTGAGACATGACTTTATTTTGTTAGTGTATTTAATAATATGTGGATAACATTTCGTTGATAATTGATAATTACCCTCTAAATGTAAGACTCCTTGTCACCTTTATTGAACGTGTGCACAGATGTTTTGAGCATTATACTTAATTGTCATGTGTCAAATACGATGTTCTCATCTCAATTATGCTTAATAATGAACCAAATATAAAAAGAGATAAGTTGTGCTTATAAGAACCATTACCCAAATTTTTTTTCCTAAAAAATATTGATATATGTTAAGAAATGGAAAGGGACTACAAAAGAGAAATATTCTCTTTGCATTAAAAGCCACCATTTGTAAAAAGGCCTAGAAAGATTTACGGCACACTAAAACAGAAAAGTCAAGGACATTTAATTTATATTCATTGATGCTTTGCTACATATGAGCATTATGATTTCTTCAAAAATATTTGAGAGTGAATTCTTATATATGAGAGATTTTAAGGGAGTTATAAAGTAGAAGATCAATGGGTTTGCACAACGGATTTTCTTGAAAATCATTAAACAGTTTGGCGTTATTGTTTTAAGAATCATTAAATTCATGACATATTGCATAAGTCGAGTTAATTTCAGTTATGTTCAACATTTTACACCTATGGTTTAAATTGATTTCTTTCACTAGAAGTGTCTCATGACTTCGTGCACTTATGTTATGAATGTTTATATTGATTTGTCTGTGGAAAATGTTCACACAATTACCTTCCATTTTCATGATTAGAATATTTTAGTGTTATTCCATGGTGACATGTATTTATGTATTTATATGAATTTTTTATACTTTATACTTGAAAAATTAAAAAAATTCAAAAACAGTAGGTGGAGGTCTTTATGTATGTTAAGATTATCATTCCATATGCATTTTTTTATTATCATTGTGACGATATCTTTGCTTCTTCATGTGATGCTTATTATTTATGATTAGATTCTACCCTATGTCAAGGGAGTTTTATTTTTTATTTAAAACTCATACATGTCACGATATTTCTTGTTTCATGTAGAAATGATGTTGAGATATTTGGGATTCGTTATAATATATTTCATGTGAGTTTGGGTGAAAGAAAATGGATAAAACGTATGAAAAATTGTTGAAAAGGGACGAACATTGTATGATAACTTTAGGATTGTTTTAAGGGAATTTGGTCTGTGCTCGGGAGTTTTTGTATAAAATCACGTTCTGCCCAACTTTGTAGTTTTAAGTTTTTCAAAATCGGAGCAGAAAAGCCTCAAATTGTATTTTTAAATTTCTGGGCAGAATCTACCTTTATCGAAAAAAAAGTTTGGAAAATGGTAATTTGGCCCATGGTGAGATTTTATTAATTTTGGTACATTAACAAGGAGCGAGGGTCTTGGGTTAATGTTGGAAAATTATTTGGATTTGAGGATTAAATTTTGTGAGAGACATCTACACAATTATATTGCGATTTAGAGGACAATAATCGTTATATCAAGTACGGGTAATATTTATGATATATTGACGGGTACTTGGGTCGGATAAAATATTATGTGAGTGATAACTACATAATAAAATATACAATGATAATCGTGATTAACAACTATGGGTGGTATTCGAGAAATTCGACAGGTACTCGGGATAGGTTAAATTCCTAATATGATATAGGTCATGTGAGTACCTAACACTAAACAGGTAGATGATAATGCATATTTCATTGATTGATGATTATGTGTATGACATACCTAGCTTACTTTCTATCGGGGGAGGTCCACGCATGAGGGAAGTCACATCCTGATGAGCCTATATGGGGGGATTTTTGACTTGTCGCTCGAGAACATAGGACTTATGTCGATTACCATTAGTGATAACAATGGTATCGAACGGTCATTTGGGTGCATAGCCCAAATGCTTAGGACTATGTTCGCCACCATTATTTATGATTTAATATTTTTGGTTCGAGGAATCTTTACCGAACGTATAGTCCCCTATACAGTGACAACATTTATTGGGACATGATAGCAAAGTAATGCAGCACAGTTGTATCTCGGGGTGCAGTATTGTATATATTTATTAGAGTGAATGTATATATATAAAGATTACTCTTTTAATTTGTGTTCCTTCGGATATGGATTTGGAATGTCGTTGCGAACAAACTTCGAGTATTAAAATTCCCTCAAAATCACTTACAAAACTTGTGAAAAATTTAGTATCGTGGCAAATTCGGGTATCAATCCAATTTCTAGTGTTGAAATGGTTATCGTGAAAACTTGTAAATCCAATTTTTATTAAAAATATTTTTGTGTTTTTTTTAGTTTAAAAAATAATTTCGAGGGAGAGAAACGAAAATTTAAGCGACTAAAATGACTACAAAAATTTGAAATGTAACCGAGTTTAGAATTTATGAGAAGAGACAAGAGGTGGGATTACATGGCGTAGTTAAATTAATTTAATGTCCTAATTATTCAATTTAATAGTTTGAAATAATATTGAATTTAAAACTTAACTCTCGTTACAATCCTAAATTCAATTTTAGACTTTTCAGCAATTAAATCAAGGATTGTCACTTCATATAAAAAAATTAGATCCATACTTATTTTTACAAATTATCCGCTAAGATCAATTCATAACAATTAGAACGGATCCTTGAATTGCACAAAAAGAATTAATACTTGAATTTAAGAATAAACCTATCTCTAAGTTTCATCCAAAAATCAAATATCGATTTTTAACATTAATTTATTAACTCTCGTTATATAAATTACTGTGTGATTTCTCCCAATTTAATTAGCTTAGAACGTGTCAAAGAATAATTATTGAATTAAACAACTCAACATACGTGTTTCATCCCACCCCTTGAATGGGGTGTTTAGCCAGACATAATTAGAATTTGAGCACAAACACAATTGAATAATAAGAAATTAAAGAATAAGAGAAAGAAATACAATACGCAATAATTCCCCGTGTCAACTATGTGCATGAATACACGTCCCAAACTCGTCACAAAAATTCGACTGGATTACAAAACTAAAAGCAAAAATTGAACCTACAAATTTTTTCTAAACCTAAACTAATTTATTTTATGATTTTTCTGACTTTTTTTGTACCCTCTACAGTCTCTTTTTTTCTTCTCCGTCTCTCGATGTGCCTCTGTTATGTGTTGACAGTCTTTTTATGAGCTTCCCTTTCTCTGATTTTATAACCCACAGATTGGTTTGAGATTGTTGGACGAGAGATTTGAGGGATTTGGAGATTGGGTTGAGATTAAAATATGTAGGTTTTGGAAAATAAGGGGGGTTTTGTTCCGATTTTTAAGGGATTTGGTTGAGTTTTTGGAATAGTGGAAATGGCATGGGACCGGGTTAGGCAACGACGACGTGGGATTGGGAAATGGGTTCGTTTGGTTTGTGTGGGTCATGAAGGGTGTTCTCGGGTTGGCAGACCCGCCTTGAGGCGGGTCCGGGTTTGGCAGTTGGTTTCGATATGGCTGGGGTTCAACTGGGTTTCGAGTCGGCTTTCGGCGCCAAAAATGGGAGGCGAGCAGGTGGCTGGCCGAGGCAGTGGGTCGCGAGTTGGGTTTTGGGGGTAAGGGGGGAAATGGTTATTTGAGGTTTATTGGGTCAAGGGTATTAGCTGGTATGGGATTAATGGGGTGTGGTGATCTTGGGTGTGTTGTAATGGAGGAGTAGAGAGAGAGTGTGGGGTGAGGTTGAAGATGAGTGGGCTTAATTTGGTGTAGGGGTGTGTGTGCTATGCTATTGTGTGGGTGAGTAAGGGATGTGTTATGGTGTGTGTGTGTAGTGGGTTTTGGTGTGAGTGAGTTTGCGTGTTTTGGTTTGTGACCCTTAAAAAAATGACACTACCTAAAAAATTAAATTAGAACTAAAATAAAAATAAAATTCTAATTTATTACTAAGAGACTAAAAAAAATAAAAAGAATTAAAAATAAAAAATAAAACTCTATAAAAAATAAAAATCCTAACTAAATAAAATAAATACTAAAAAAATAAAATAAATTCCTAAAAACTAATCCTAAGAAAAATAATAAAATAAAATAAAGATCAAAAACTAATAAAAATCAAAATCAGAATAAAGAAATATAAGAATAGAAAATAAATCCTAAAAAATTCTAAATAAATCATAAAAATAAAAATGACTCGAAATAAAAAATCCAGAAAATAATAAAGGTACAAACTCAACACACACAGGCTTGGGTGATGGTCTGGGCTCGGTCCAGGCTTATGTTTGGTTCGGGGATAGTGTTTGGGGCATCAGAACTCATCTGGAAAAGCTCAATGAGACTTTTGACTTCACGACCGCTTTTAATTTCTTCATTTAACGCTTTTGACCGCTATTGAGTCGCAATTAACTTGATTTAGCACTATTTGTACCGCAACTGCATATTGACCTGAGAAAGAAACAAATACGAACATAAGGCCATTTTTAATTAAAACGAGTGACTAAAATGAATCTATTTGGGGCATAAATTATAAACTTTTGGGTGCTTATCACACCACCCCCAAACAGAACATTGTTAGTCCTCGAGCAAAGATGTAGAGAGAAAACAGAAATAAGTAACCAAAAGTGTGCCACTTTCGCAGGCACTGACGATTTCACTTAGCATGTGCAACAAGCCGTTAAACCTATAGGTTGCCCTATAGGACAAGTGGTGTCTCGTGAGGGTTTGCAGTGAATATACCCATAAAATTTAAAAACTTATTTAAATGCAGTATCTGAGTAGATGATGAAACGCTATACAACCCAACTTAAAAGGACGTCAAGGATCACCGTATTCAACTATCAAAATGAGATATTAAATTACTTAATACCAAAAGCGTAATCCTTCATAAAACTCAGCATGTGTAGTGTGAAACAATCTTAAGTATCATTAGAGTAATTCCAAGATCGCCTTTTAAGAATCGACGCTTTGATCTTAATTCTATCTAGATATATCTCTCTGAATTGAACTCTCTGATGTATCTCTCTAGTGTGTGAGGAGGTGAGTAAATGTAGGCAAGTTCAAATGTCTCACACACTTTATTGAAAATGACGGATACATGAAAACAAATTTGATCTCATGAAGGAATGCTAACCACTTTGTTGAGAATGTCGAGTTATTCACCATATAGACTTCTCGTTTGCCCGAACACGTCCCCTAGGGTGAAAATAGGGTTTATGTAAGGTATGGGGGGAAAATGAAGAAGATGAATGATGCCTTTTTTAGAAGAGTATGACACACTTTGAATCACTATTGTCTTCATCTTTTGAATTTATGATCGCAAGCTTTTTTTTTTTTTTTTAATTCTCTTTCTGCTTCTTTTTCTTTTTTTTTCTTATTGCGATGCATTTTTTTTCTTTTCATAACGAAAATAAAGACAATTTTTCATTGATAATTTCAATCACTATTTTTCTCAAAAATGATGGTAATGATGGGAAATGACATATGAATTGTATCCGGGACATATATGGGTAAGGAAAAACATGGAATGATAATAGGTGGAGTGAAGGGTAACAATGGTAAGTGTATGATAAAATCGGTTTAGTGCTCGGGACAAATTACAAGACACATGTTTCTTGTAACTCGAAGATGATGCATTCTCAGTGATTAAGCCAAATTTGAAAAAAATAATGAGACCATGCAACGACTAAATGTAGTACCCAAAGAAAGTTGAATCAACTTGTGACTCGGAGATACGTAAAAACCCTAAAAAGGTGAAAAGCTCAAATCTCACGGGTTTAAGTCGCCACTAGTGATCTTTTAAAGATTTCTTGAGAATATACTTACTCTTCAACTTTTGATTGTAAAGTGATAGTGTAAAAGTGCCAAGTTTAGGAATTCATAGTGCAAATACGCTTTTTAAGAGGTATTAATTAATTTAAGGTTAAAAGCGTAATTTTTGGGTTAAACACAGGTATTCCGAGATTTCTAAAAGAGGGATGATAGACAATTCATGTAATAAAAATTTATTTTTAACTGCACAAAAAGTTTAAAATCACTTGTTTCTGAATATTTTCAAAAGAGGTACGATTTTGATAAATTTTCCACCCCCAAACAAAAGAGAACACCGTCCTCGATGTTTAAAACTATATATAAAAAAATAAAAGCACAAGGGAGGAAAGATATTACCATAATGAACCGCTAAGGAAAATGTACCACATGATGGAGCAGAGATAGAGCCTGATGAACAAATGCGGTACAAAAATATGTACAAGTCTATAAAGCATGTGAAAACCATTGAGTGGTGTGAAACACCATCCCCAAACAGGATAAGACTCATACTCAGAAATAATGAAGGATGGGATGCCTTCCGGTAGAGCTAAGTTTAATGTCTTCAGCCATACCAAACCAATCTCACCCTAAAGATAAGATCTATGAAGGCGTAGGGCGACAGAAAAATGGGGTGATGAGAATCACCCCCAAACAAGACTGAAGCGTCAGTCTTATTGGATAAAGAAAAAAATGATCAATACACCTGTATAGCAAAGTGAATCACTAGATGCAAAGCATCGGTGGACTATGGGTGGGTGGGTAGGAGGGTACATGGACAAAAGGTAAGGGTGAGGGTGTACTGGCACCGATCACGGGCCTTATTGAGCGTAAATGTGAGGGCAACAAGGGCCCTATAAGAACAGTGATCCAATTGGATTGGGACGCAAAATGGTTTGGCAATAATAATCGGGTGGGCCTCAGAGAAAGTGCACGACCATTCGATAAATGGGAGATGATAATGGTCGCGCCGTGACACGCCAGGGAGCTGTCGATGAAAAAAATCAATACCACAAGGAAGTGTTGTGAATAGAGTAATAAGCTCGGTGCCACATATGGGGAGAGTAGCACAGATATGCACATAGATGGTGGGGTTGAGGAAAAGCGCACAAATGGGATCGTGGAGCACTAGGGTGGAGGGTGGGTGTAGGTGAGGACCTAAATGCTTATATGTGAATAGGGAACGTATAATAGCAAGGTTCGAATCAAGTGGTGGGGTGGTAGGGACAGTATCTGGGTCGGGTGGGAAAAAGGGAAGATGATTTAACTCGAGAGTAGGAGACACACACTCCTCATGAGTCTCAGAGTGATCCTCAAGGGCACTCGTAGGAGGAGGTGTGAAAGTGAATGAGGGAGTGATCAACTTATCCACTCGAAGGTCACCATCAGAAGTGGTGGAAAAATATAACGAGGCATCCAAATTCGAGAGAGATGAATTAACATTAATATATGACACAACAAGAGTCAAGCATGGTGGGATAGGATCCATATCCAGAGAGGTGGAAACCATCTCGGATTCAATCTCAAGACAGTGGGTAGCACTCATAACCAGAGCTAACCTATAGATAATGGGTTCTACGGGAACACTCAGGAAATGATCAAAAGCTTTAGACTCGGGCATAATAAAGGAATCGATGGCAGGGGAAGGCGAACTTTAATGGTGGGTTCGAAAGGATAGGGCGGCGTGGGATCAGTCTCACAATCAATGGATATGTCAACACAATTGTTAACTTGGGACCCGAACCATTGGGTGGTCTCAATGTCGAGATTCTCATGAAGATAGGGTTGGTCACACCCAAAATCAGTGGCACAAGACGACGCATCATCACTCCACGTGGGGACAAAAACAGGTGGACTTGAGGTGAAATCCGACTCGTCCGCACACTCAAATGCAGTAAACCCTTATTCAATCCTTTGAAGGACTTCATTTTGAGATTGACGAGTGTGTGAGAACTTTTGTAAGAGGCTCTCGAGAGACGATGTGCAAGGTGGTGGGGAGATGTCGGTGGGTGGCGGTGGTGGGTGAAGTGGACACAACTCGCTAGAAACACTAGGATATGGATAATACACCTATAAAGTGTGTGGAACGGGGTCAAGTGCATCATTCACAGGAGACGTATCTCCGTGAGAGATAAAAGGTTGATCAGCATGAGGAACAGAGTAAGGGGACTGATAGGTATGGGGTGCACAAGGTGGCGATGACGACTTTTGGAAATCGTAAGGATCCACAACATGTTGTTGGGATTCATATTACATGGAAGGGTGATCAAGACGCCATGAATAGCTAGGGTACTCATACCCCTCGACATTAGATAAGTCGTGACAATACGCCGAGGGTGGGTCCAAAACAATGTCATAAGGGTACACATGTTCCATGGGGGGTTCAGGTGGAGAGAAAATAAATGGACACTCATGGGACAAGTGATCCACCAGAAAGCAGTGTGTGCACGGTGAAGCATGGGATGTGTTGACACTCAGCACCGGAGGCGGTGGAGTAGGATATGTGGGAATGGACGACACACAAGTATCAACGGTGGGAGTTTGAGAGTTAAAGCCATGAATTAAAGAAAGGAGGTTCGATTCGGGCTTAACATCAAACAAACTTCGAGAGAAGGGGGAATGGCCAAAGTATTCCTGTAAAGGACGTTCTTTGGCCATGACAAGAAAAATATTTTTTGATTTTTAAATAATTTTCAAAAGAAAAGGAAAATCTTTTTGGCATTTTAAATGTGGAAAAAAAAATCTTTTGGGGATTTTTGAAAATATTTAAAAAAAAGAAAATAATTTTGGGATTTTTCAAAAAAAGGGAGAAAATGGACTCGTTATTTGGACGAATTAATTAAAACGATTACCTAAAGAATTGAATTGGACACAAAAGAGTCAAGAAAAAATCCTAACGAGCACGTCGCCAATTATTATCTTCAAAATTAGTGAAAGGGGTAGTGAAATTTTAATTAAGTCCGCGGGCGACAAAAATCACGAAATTTATCTTTGTGGTCGCCGATTGTAAAGATATGTTCCTATTGGGCTAGGTAGTTGATTGATTTTAAATTTAATGACAGCTAGGGTAACACACAATGGATAAGCGAGTGAGTCGGGTGATGAAATCCCTTCTTGTTTTAATGACCGGGTCCAGGTCTTAGATTCATTAATTCATCAAACCATTCAATTTAAGTGCGATGTAGAAATTAAAAGCACACAGGAGCACGTAAGCACACAAAAATTGAACTCGTTGACAGGAGATTCGCGAGTGATAAAGAAATTACCTCCCACGGTTTTACACACGTGGGGTGAAGACTGAGTTGAGTCGATCGGAGGGATATCTCGCCTATCTCAGTCGTCCCCGGGAGTCCTACCAACCCAAAGTAGAGAGGCTTCAAAATCCTGGCCTTTGGACGCCCTCTCTCAACCTTGTCCGGTTACCCTTTTCGATTTTTTTTGAATAATTATTATAAATAAATTAGTGTCAAAATGCACCAAAATAAATACAAAGCTTCAAAAATACTATACAACCAGTCTAAGGAGGAGGGAGGAGGAATAATAAGTACAACTAAAAAAAAATTATAAGTCTTCAATATATCTCCATGTCAAGAAAGCAACAACGACGCCATTTGATAAATAGATTTTTGCATATTGTCGTTGTCTTCGAAAGCCAATCTCAAAATCCCTTGAATACCTACAAAACTTGTCTAAAATAACTCGTATTGCAATAAGTATGGGTATCAATCCAATTTTTAGCGTTCAAACGGTTATCGTCAAAACTTGCAATTCCAATTTTTATTAAAAATCTTTTTATGTTTTTTTAAGTTTAGAAAACAATTTCAAGGGAGAGAAACAAAAATTTAAGCGACTAAAATGACTACGAAAATTTTAAATGTAACCGAGTTTAGAATTTATGAGAAGAGACAAGAGGTGGGATTACACCGCGTAGTTAAATTAATTTAATGTCCTAATTATTCAATTGAATAGTTCAAAATAATATTGAATTTAAAACTTAACTCTCATTACAATCCTAAATTCAATTTTATCTTTTTCAGCAATTAAATAAGGAATTATCACTTCATATAAAAAATTTAGATTCATACTTATTTTTACAAATTATCCGCTAAGATCAGTTCATAAAAATTAGTACGGATCCTTGAATTGCACAAAAAGAATTAACACTTGAATTTAAGAATACACCTATATCTAAGTTTCATCCAAAAATCAAATATCATTTTTTAACATTAATTTATTAACTCTCGTTATATAAATTACTGTGTGATTTTTCCCAATTTAATTAGCCTAGATAACATCAAAGAACAATTACTGAATTAAAGAACTCAACATACGCGTTTCATCCCACCCCTTGAATGGGGTGTTTAGCCTGACATAATTAGAATTTGAGCACAAACACAATTGAATAACAAGAAATTAAAGAATAAAAGAAAAAAATACAATACGCAATAATTCCCTTTGTCAACTGTGTGCATGAACACGCGTCCCAAACTCGTCACAAAAATTCGACTGGATTACAAAACTAAAAGTAAAAACTGAACATACAAATTTTTTCTAAACCTAAACTAATTTATTTTATGATTTTTCTGACTTTTTTTGTACCCTTTGCAGTCTATTGTTTTCTTTTCTGTCTCTCGTTGTGCATCTGTTATGTGTTGAGAGTCTTTTTATGAGCTTCCCTTTCTTTTGTTTTATAACCCACAGATTGGTTTGAGATTGTTGGATGAGAGATTTGAGGGATTTGGAGATTGGGTTGAGATTAAAATATGTGGGTTTTGGAAAATAAGGGGGGGGGGGGGGGGGGGGGGGGGTTGTTCCCATTTTTAAGGGATTGGGTTGAGTTTTTGGAATAGTGGAAATGGCATGGGACCGGGTTAGGCAACAACGACGTGGGGTTGGGAAATGGGTTCGTTTGGTTTGTGTGGGTCATGAAGGGTGTTCTCGGGTTGGTAGACCTGCGTTCTCGTGAAGGGTGTTCTCGCGTTGGTTTGTGTGGGTCATGAAGGGTGTTCTCGTTATGTTATCACTTGACAACTCGTCCCTCGAGATTCTCAACTGGTAACTCCAGCTCAAGTCCATCCCTTAGCACACCCATATTCATGTCCCGGTCTTAATAACTTTTAACAAATATACCGATGTTACAAAACAAGATAACCACATCTTATCGAACACCCATTCTAATCTAGGGATTTACGAAGAATACTGAACTCCAATCGTTACCAAATGTGGAAAGAAAACTCCCTCGAAAATTCTGGAATTCTCCAATGTCAATCCTCGTATGACCTTGCGATATGGACTTCCTCATCCCTAGTGTCAATGGCTAAGACATCACAACATTATTAATACATTCTCACGAACTTTTTCGTGATAACTCGCCGAAACATTCCACTTTGAACATGGGAGCATCCAACCCACTAAAATATCTTGTACATGACCGAACACACACCTAATTGGCCTTAAGTTTATTCCATTACAGATTTTATCCGATCAGAACACTATGGAACCACTCTATTACCCCAATACAACATCTATCGCTTGTGTGGACAACGAGTAGGTTTACATGCCTACTAAACTTCCTTGATACCAACACAATATTTCAAGGATAATCACTTATCCATTCTAGATTCAGACTCATTAATCTCTCATTATACATCATCAAACGGATGAATCTAGCCCGTGCTTTTCACAAGTACGATGACACTCTTGCGTACACCAAAATTAGACCCCTCAGGTCATCTTTTGACGGGGTGGGACATACACCGATTTGGAGCAGTCCTCTCTCAAATCACAACCCTTACTTTACATGTTCATGAGTGATAATATACTCTTATTATCAGAAGACTTACTTCGTTAACCATTCATTTATTAATATATCATCGAATTCCTCAACAGTCTGTCCATCACGGGTGGAACATGATGTTTTCTTCTTAGGAAAATGTCACAACAACAACTGGACCACATAATTTTAAGGTATGCCATATCTAAAGCTCTACCCTTCCACATTGGAAACAACTTCAAACAACTACACGCGCAAGTGGTACCAACAACTCAGTGGTACTACAGGGTGGGCTATAACTTATACCAACTTCTTTACAGCCATAAGAGCGACGATATTCAAAGTTGATAATGCACAGCAAATATACGGGTGTTTCCTCCCTCTAAAGCATTAAAAGCCAACTCAATCATTAAGTTCAACATAGGTTTTCTCGCCTACTGGTGGGCGATGAAACTACGATAGTTGCACGTGAATCGTGGTATCGAAAAATGCTTGGACCCTATGCCCTCCCAGAGTCTACATCTCATCAAATGACTATCTTCAAAGATAGTAAGTGAACAAGTATCTAAAAAAAAATTTATTCAAGTGGAGCACTAGTCATAATTACAACAAGTACTCATACACAAACCTCACGCGTAATATCCTGTGGTCGATCGAAGATTCACCTCATGCGTGGGACGTCTCATGAATGAAATCCAAACAAGGAACCCTCCCTATACACTAGGCTAGCTCCAAATCTCCCATCAAAATCGCAGCGTGAAGATCTTCCAAGTCATTGAATACAATACCTAATCGTAAGGCTTTACGTATCAAGGAAACAATACGCGGAAAACGTAACGGACGCCCTCAGATCCCTAAAGGCTCTAAAACCGTGCTCTGATACCAACTGTGACAACCCTGCTTTTTTTTAAATCTAATTCGGTTAGCTACGCCCAATTAAATTAAAGTGGAGCGTCAATATGTTGGCATTAGAAACAAAATTTAAATAAATTCAGTAAAGTAAACATGTACACTCTCATACGTGTAACCATATCACATCATAACAGCTATAACAAGTGAAACCAACTCATAATTATTAACTGTAATAATCCATCAGTAATCTCAAACTGAAAATATAAAATGCCAATACATGCGGCCCAACACAAAATGGGAAAGAGTAATACAACAATTCTCTCAAATCCAAAGTATAAACAAAGTGATATTAATCTCTGATACCACCCTTAAGAAAAGGTAAACGAACGACATAAATTAAAATAGAATAACTCCACGGCTACATGAATCCTAAGATTGATATGATCTCATCAGGCTCCGTAGTCTATTGTCCAGTGGGACGAGGACCTGTCATATATTATATATATATAGGAGAGGAGCAACAATCAAGATAGACGGACGTCAAAGCAAGAAAACAAGCTATAAGATTATAAGATGTACTTATAATGAAAGCACACTAGTCATTACTCGTCTTCAGTAATTAAGTTATTCAATTACCCAACCAATGCTCCTATGTCGTGACTACCCAACCCAAACTCGAGTAACGTGTAGTCTCATATCGTATAACGATTAATCATTATTAATCTCATTTCAGTATTTAATGTATCAAAATATTTCCTTCAAGTATAACATCATATACATCGATTCAGGATATTACTTTAAGACACAAGCATAATATCTCACACAACAAGTCATATCGGGTCACTATCGTTACCCGGGGAACAAGTCGTCACACTAGGCCTACACACGAATATTCCCTAATATTACGTGGCAAGGGCAATCATACTAAGTCCTAAATCACATGGCGTTTCAAGGTCTTTCTCTCCGACCCGCATTACAACCATGTGTCCGATTCCGGTGGTTTATCTTCGACATGGCACTCGAGCGGAACCTAACCGGATCAATTACAAAAAATCGCATTCAACATGTGCCTACGTCGACCGGAGGACTAGTCTAGTGTATACTCGACAATATACATGTAAAATAATTTCACGCTTATGTATATATACAATCGTGTCAAGTCTCTTACTCGAGTTATACAATCGTCATTATTTATAATATAACATAATTTACATAATTAATTTACTAATTCAACATCAAATCATTTCAAGGTTATATATCCCTAATAACCATAAGTATGAGATCAAGTTAGGATATTAGGCACAACACCATAATTATCTTACTAACAACATGAAAAATATTAGCACTCTTATTTCAACAACATTCTGCCCAGAATTTAAAATGCAGATTCGAGGCTCTTCCGATCCATTTTTGGAAAAACTTAAAACTACAAAGTTGTTCGGAATGTGATATTCTACAAGGACACGTGAGCACGCTACCATATCCAGCCTAAAACAGACCTGAAACTAACATATAATATTCACCCCTGTTTTCGACAACATTCTGCCCAGATTTTTAAAACGCTTATTTAAGGCTTTTCCGATCCGTTTTTGGGAAAACTTAAAACTACAAAGTTGTTCGTAACGTGATTTTCTATAAGGACACGCGAGCACGCTACCATATCCTGCATAAAACAGACCCGAAATTAACATATACAATTCGGACCTGCTCACGACAACTTTCTGCGCAGAACCGTAAAACGCAAATTCGAGGATTTTCCTATCCGTTTTTATAAAAACTTAAAACTACAAACTTGTCCGGAATGTGATTTTCTATCGGACAATGTGGACGAAATATTCATTTTTGGAACCAAAACAGCTCAAAATAGTTTTTTAATATGACGATTTACTCAATTTCATAGATTTCTAAAATTTAAGAGTTTGTTCAACAATTCAATCTCTATAATGATGTTATTGCATTTGAATCTACATGGATGATGATCCTAATACATTGCATATCATTTTTAACATCAATTTAATATTAATTTAGGGATCCAAATACATGTTAATGTGAAATTTCATTATAGATACATAATATACACATATAAGTTATTAACTTGCCTTAGATTTTATGGAGATGTTGATGTAGAAGATGGCAACCTTCTTCTTCTCATTCTTCTTCTTCTTCTTCTTCTTCTTCTTCTTCTTCTTCTTCTCTCTCTCTCTCTCTCTACCAAACCCTAGCCCCATTTTGTGAAATGAAAGAATGAAGACTTCTTCTCTTCTTTTCTATTTATACATAGGGTTAGTTTATTTACAAAAATGCCATTGCGCTAAATTTAACCTCTCGATCCTTTTACGCATTAATTCGCTTCTAATATTTAAGTTGCACATTCATATATCAATGAATTCATTTTAACTTTTCATTTCCAATCATTTTGAATATATATACTGACATAGTTTTATTTCAAAACATTTCGAATATATATACTGAAATAGTTTTTTTTTTTTTCAATTCAATAAAAAATGTGGGGTATTACAACAAATTTAGTGCCACAAACAGGAGTAGAAGGCAATATATAGTTAAAATTATTAAAATTATCCTCATCACTATCACTATCAGAAATATCATCGCACATTTTAAACAAAGATGTAGAAGATTTTGGAATGTAATATTGTGAATAAAGCTTTTATTCATTAGAACATTCATAAAGGGATTTTTTCAAAGAAAAAATAGCATCACCAATTTATTTTCCCATAATAAAAAATAGATTTTAAATGGGATAAAATATAGATTTTAAAAAGGAGTTCAGGATCTTTGCGGAATAAAAACTTTTATAAAGTGAATCCTGAAGCTCTGATACCACTTGAAAAGACCTAAGGGTCACGAGAAAGGACCAAAGGGTACTTGCTAATGCGTATTAGGTTATTTAAAAATTGTCCAACTCTTTTAAATCTTTGATAAAAAATCTATTATAAATTTTAAGTGAGAAAACACTTACGCACACTAGTAAGTAAAAGATGATGATGCTAGATGTGACAACCCTGCTTTTTTTTTTTCTAATTCGGTTAGCTACGCCCAATTAAATTAAAGCGGAGCGTCAATATATTGGCATTAGAAACAGAATTTAAATAAACTGAGTAAAGTAAACATGTACACTTTCATACGTGAAACCATGTCACATCATAACAGGTATAACAAGTGAAACCAACTCATGACTATTGACTCTAATAATCCATCAGTAATCTCAAACAGAAAATATAAAATGCCAATACATGCGGCCCAACACAAAACGGGAAAGAGAAATACAATAGTTCTCTCAAATCCCAAGTATAAACAAAGTGATATTAATCTCTCATACCACCCTTAAGAAAAGGGAAACAAATGACATAAATTAAAATAGAATAACTCCACGGCTACAGGAATCCTAAGATTTATATGATCTCATCAAGCTCCATAGTTTATTGTCCAGCGGGGCGAGGACCTGTCATATATTATATATATAGGAGAGGAGCAAGAAGCAAGATAGACGAACGTCAAATCAAGAAAATAAGCTATAAGATTATAAGATGTACTTATAATGAAAGCACACTAGTCATTACTCGTCTCCAGTAATTAAGTTGTTCAATTACCCAACCAATGCTCCTATGTCGTGACTACTCAACCCAAACTCGAGTAACGTGTAGTCTCATATCGTATCATGATTAATCATTATTAATCTCATTTCAGTATTTTATGTATCGAAATATTTCCTTCAAGTATAATATCAAATGCATCAATTCGGGATATTATTTTTAGACACAAGCATAATATCTCATACAACAAGTCATATCGGGTGACTATCGTTACCTGGGGGAACAAGTCGTAACACTAGGCCTACACACGAATATTCCCCAATATTACGTGGTAAGGGCAATCATACTAAGTCCTAAATCACATGGCGTTTCAAGGTCTTTCTATCCGACCCGCATTACAACCATGTATCCGGTTCCAGTGGTTTATCTCCGACACGGCACTCGAGCGAAACCTAACCGGATCAATCACAAAAAATCGCATTCAACATGTGCCTACATCGACCGAAGGATTAGTCTAGTGTATACTCGATAATACACTTGTAAAATATTTCATGCTTATGTATATATACAATCGTGTCAAGTCTCTTACTCGAGTTATACAATAGTCATTATTTACAATATAACATAATTTACATCATTAATTTACTAATTCAACATCAAATCATTTAAAGGTTATATATCCCTAATAACCATAAGTATGTGATCAAGTTAGGATATTAGGCACAACACCACAATTATCTTTCTAAAAACATGAACACCCCTAGCGCTCCTATTTTAATAACATGTTGTCTAGAATTTAAAATGCAGATTCTAGGCTCTTTCGATCCGTTTTTGGAAAAACTTAAAACTACAAAGTTGTTCGGAACGTGATTTTCTACAAGGCCACGCGAGCACGCTACCATAGCCGGCCTAAAACAGACCCGAAACTAACATATAATATTCACCCCTGTTTTCGATAACTTTCTGCCCAGAATTAGAAAACGCCAATATGAGGCTTTGTCGATCCGTTTTTGAAAAAACTTAAAACTACAAAGTTGATCAGAATGTGATTTTCTATAGGACACGCAAGAACGCTACCATATCCGGCTTAAAACAGACCCGAAACTAACATATAATATTCGCCCCTATTTTCGACAACATTCTGCCCAGAATTATACAACGCCAGTTTGAGGCTTTTCCGATCCGTTTTTGGGAAAACTTAAATCTACAAAGTTGTTCGGAACGTGATTTTATACAAGGACACGTGAGCACGCTACCATATCCTGCTTAAAATAGATTCGAAACTAACATATACAATTCAGACCTCTTCACGACAACTTTCTGCGCAGAACTGTAAAACGCATATTCGACGATTTTTCGATCCGTTTTTGAAAAAACTTAAAACTACAAAGTTGTTCGGAATATAATTTTCTGTCTGGCATCACGAACGAAAACATCCATTTTCGGAACCAAAATAGCTCAAAACAGTTTTTAATATGACGATTTACTCAAGTTCATAGATTTCTCAAATTCAAGAGGTTGTTCAACAATTCAACCCCTATAATGATGTTATTGCATTTGAATCTACATGGAGGGTGATCTTAATACATTGCATATCCTTTTTATCATCAATATCATATTAATTTAGGGATCCAAATACATGTTCATGTGAAATTTTATTATAGATACATAATATACACATATAGGTTATTAGCTTACCTTAGATTGTATGGAGATGTTGATGAAGAAGATGACAACCTTATTCTTCCCATTCTTCTTCTTCTTTCTTCTTCTTCTTCTTACTCTCTCTCTCTCTCTCTACCAAACCCTAGCCCTCTTTTGTGAAGTGAAAAAATGAAGACTTCTTCTTTTCTTTTCTATTTATACCTAGGGTTAGTTTATTTACAAAAATGCCATTGCCCCAAATTTATCCCTCTCGATCCTTTTACGCGTTAATTCTCTTCTAATATTTAAGTCGCATATTTGTATCTCAAAGAATTCATTTTAACTTTTCATTTCCAAGCATTTCGAATATATATACTGACATTGTTTTATTTCCAAACATTTTGAATATATATACTGACATAGTTTTTTTTTTTCTTTTCAATTTCAATTCAATCAAAAATGCGGGGTATTACATTCTCCCCCTCTACGAACGGGATTTCGTCCTCAAAATCCAAATTAAAATAAATCAATTCAAGTCAAGTAAGGTAGTTTCGCACGTACCTTCCATGAAGAGATATGGGTGACTAATTCGCAAGTCATCCTCTTTCTCCCAAGTGGCCTCAGACTCATCATGATTACTCCACATAACACGAACAAGAGGAATGAATTTTGACCTCAACTACTGCTCATGACGATCTAGGATCCTGAACGGACTCTCCTCGTAGCTCCCATCGGGCTGCAGCTCAACCCCGTCTAAATCTATGTGTAGGTGTGAGTCCTTGGGACGTAAGAACTTCCTCAACATGAATATATGAAAAACATGTGTACCCGCTGGAGCTGGTCGGGTAGGGATAAACGGTAGGCAACTGACCCCCCCCTGCCCAACACTGTAAACGAACCCACGTATCACGGTGAAAGCTTATATTTGGAATGAAAGAAAATAAGGCCTCTCATGGGTGAGACCCTCAACAACACTTGGTCCCCAATGGCGAACTCTAACTTCCTCCGCCTTATGTCAGCATAAGTCTTCTGACGATCTTGCGCGGTCTTCATCCGTGCATGAATCAAGTCTACCTTCTCTGAGGTCTCCCTAACATTATCCGGACTCAGCATTCGGTGCTCTCCGAACTCCAACCAATATGTAGGGGATCGACAAGGCCTGTCGTAAAAATCCTCGTATGGTTCAATGCCAATAGTTTGTCTGATAACTATTATTGTATGTGAACTCCACCAGTGGTAAATGTGTATCCCAACCACCTTTGAAGTCCAACACACAAAATCGTAGCATGTCCTCCAAAATCTTATTCACCCGCTCCGTCTGACCATCAGACTGAAGGTGGAATGCGGTACTCAAACTCAACTGTACTCCTAATTTATACTCATTTAAAATCCATCTAAATTATTTCTCAACTTCTACTATTTCCAATCTCAAATCTTCATCAACTTACTAAACATATAAACTATACAAAAACATTCTCTTTTACTAGAATTTCTCATATTCTAGTTATTGACATAAATAAATATATATATATATATATATATATATATATATATATATATATATATATATATATATATATATGAGTTATTAGCATCTAAGTGCTAAGGACTAAACTTCTCCCAATTCTCAATACTGCACTGCGTTTCATGGGTGGGACATCTCGCAAGCGATATCCAAACAAGGAACCCCCCGATACACTACTCCTTGGCAGTATTGATTTTCAAGATTCATTATGACCTCAATGCATGACGCGTATAGCCCCAATTTACTAAAATAATATAAATAATTAATTATTCACAATTCTCAGCAGTGCACGACGTTTCGTGCGTGGGACGTCTCGCAAGCGAAATCCAAACAAGGAATCCCCCCGATACACTACTCCTAGGCACTGTCGATTATCGCGATATATATATACTCATATAATTATCTACTCTTCATTTTCACTCTAACATATTCATCACAATTTAATCCGAATTTGATCTCCCGGAATGAGATTCAATCAACATTCTTATATCTCTTTACTCTAGAGACAAATATATGATATCTTATCTCATACATATTCATTATACTATACATAACAAGTATAATAATCCATCCACCGAGCTATAATTTAAATAGCTTATCCATTCTCATTTACTAAGCAACCGTGGATTATCTCAAGTACACATATATGTTAATCACAATACATATATCCATATTCGGCACCCATAGGCTTAACAGCGGTGCACATATACACTACTATTATCAAAAGACCATCCAGACCAATCTATGACTATTCACTAGTCTATACATCACCAAAATCGAACATCTTACACTTGGTTTCGGAACGTGTCTTTAATCACACACGGTCTAAGTAAACATAATGTCACTAACTACTCACTCGTGCTCTAATTCACATTAATACATAATAAGGGACACAACATAGCCACATTCCCATATCTGATGGATTCAAAATCAAGCACCACCATTATCAAGGTGCAACAAATTAGTACTCCCAATCACCGGGTGATAAAATAAAACCTAACTCATGGATATATCACCAACTCAAGCGATCACACTCGCATAAAATGAAACGCCTATTGATCACTCCCTCATGATGTTCTCACTCGACAACTCGTCCCTTAGAGATTCGCTACTCATCGTAGGGTTCACAAGTGGTAACTCCAGCTCAAGCCCATCCCTTATCACACCCATATTCACGTTCCGCTCTCGACAACTTTTAACAAATATACCGATGTTACAAAACAAGATAACCACATCTTATCGAACACCCATTCTAATCTAGGGATTTACAAAGAACACTGAACTCCAATCATTACTAAATATGGAAAGAAGACTCCCTCGACAATTCTGGACTTCTCCAATGTCAATCCTCGTATGACCTTGTGATACGAACTTCCTCATCCCTAGTGTCCATGGCCAAGGCATCGCAACATTACTGATACCTTCTCATGAGCTTGGTGGGGATAACTCGTCGAAACCTTCCACTCTGAACATATGAGTACCCAACCCACTAACATATCTTGTACATGAACGAACACACACCTAATCGACCTTAAGTTGATTCCATTACGGATTTTATCAGATAAGAACACTATGGAACCACTGTGTCACCCCAATACAACATCTATCACTTGTGTGGACAATGTGTAGGTTTACATGCCTACCAAACTTCCCTGATACCAACACAATATTTCAAGGATAGTCACTTATCCATTCTAGATTCAGACTCATGAATCTCTCATTATACATCATCAAACGGATGAATCTAGTCTGTGCTTTTCACAAGTATGATAACACTCTTGCGTACACCAAAATTGGACCCCTCAGGTCATCCTTTGACGGGATGGGACATACACCGATTTGGAGTAGTCCTATCTCAAATGACAACCCTTCCTTTACATGTTCATGAGTAATAATATACTCTTATTATCACAAGACTTACTTCGTTAATCATTCATTGATTAATACGTCATAGAATGCCTCAACAGTCTGCCCATCACAGGTGGAACACGATAATTTCTTCTAAGGAAAATGTCACCACAACAACTGGACCACATAATTTTGAGGTCTGCCATATCTAAAGCTCTACCCTTCCACATTGGAAACAACTTCAGACAACTACACACGCAAGTGGTACCACAACTCAATGGTACTACAGGGTGAGCTATAATTTATACCAACTTCCTTACAACCATAAGAGCGACGATATTCAAAGTTGATAATGCATAGCAAATATACGGGTGTTTCCTCCCCCTAAAGCACCAAAATTCAATTCAATCTTTGAGTTCAACATCGGTTCTCTCGCCTACTGGTGGGCGATGAAACTATGATAGTTGCACGCGAATTGCGATCTCATAAAATTCTTGGACCCTATACCCTCCCAGAGTTCACGTCTCATTAAATCACCATCTTAAAAGATAGTAAGTGAACACGTATCCTAAAAACAATTTATTCAAGTGGAGCACTAGTCATAATTACAACAAGTACTCACACATGGACCTCACGCGTACTATCATGTGGTAGATCGGAGATTCACCTCATGCGTGGGATGTCTCACGAATGAAATCCAAATAAGGAACCCTCCCTATACACGAGGCTAGCTCCGAATCGCCCGTCGAAATCGCAGCGTGAAGATCTTCCAACTCATCGAATACAAGACCTAATCGTAAGGCTCTACGTATCAAGGAAACGATGCGCGGAAAATGTAACGGACGCCCTCAGATCCCTAAAGGCTCTATAACCGTGCTCTGATACCAACTGTGACAACCCTGCTTTTTTTTTCTAATTCGGTTAGCTACGCCCAATTAAATTAAAGTGGAGCGTCAATATGTTGGCATTAGAAACATAATTTAAATAAACGCAGTAAAGTAAACATGTACACTTTCATACGTGAAACCATATCACATCATAACAGGTATAACAAGTGAAACCAACTCATGACTATTGACTGTAATAATCCACCAGTAAGCTCTGATACCACTTGAAAATACCTAAGGGTCACTGGAAAGGACCAAAGGGTACTTGCTAATGTATATTAGGTTATTTAAAAACTGTCCAACTCTTTTAAATCTTTGATAAAAAATCTATTATAAATTTTAAGCGAGAAAACACTTACGCACACTAGTAAGTAAAAGATGATGATGCTAGATGTAAAGAATAATTCCCTTTAAGAATGAGATGAGGAAAAGTAGAGTGTGACATAAGATTTGTTCTCGAGGAACCCACCTTAGTGATAAATCCCGTGTCCCTAGTCCCAGGACAACACGCGCACCCAAGTCGACTATTACCAATAATGAGTTACAAATTACTGTCCTGCAAGTTTACCACAGATTAAACTAAACAAATACACACTCGTATTAACCAGCCTAGTCTAAACCAACCCAACTTGACTGAGTATCAGTCAACTCCGTAATACCCCGGTAATAGGGACTATCACTCGCTCACTACACACGCACAACGACACACTCAAACCCGAGATGCCGTGAAGTTGTGCAACACACATATATAATAATAAATATTGTTTTAATCAAAATAACAAAATAATCTTGTTTAAAAGTAGACCAAACAACCAAGGTTTAAATCTATTTTGATTGACAAGACAAATTACCAATCAGTGACTAAGTGAAAGGTAAGACAATATTGAATTAATCAATACTAAAAAAATGCTTAAATATTAAGTCCCAAGACACAAGTAAGGTATTCCTTAATATTTAATATTCAAGTAAAGATTAATTCTAAAAACAAATTAGTTGGCGCAAATGACCACAAATAAAATAGAAAATAAAATCCCAACAATTGTGTCACGCAACTAAAATAAAAATCAACTTAACACCAAAAAGAATATGAATCAATTTAAATAGGTGTTATGTTACAAATATTAAGACCAACAAAAATGAGCAAAGGATAAATATGTGTAGCACTTAGCTCATATAAATTGGGACTTAAATAAATAAAAGAAAGTTACAAGTATTAAATTCCAATTTTAGTTTAAACCAATACTATGACGAGGGTTGGATCAAATACTCATACACACATAAACACTACCTAAGTTATAAAAGAATACAATAAAAAGTATTCAACTTAGGCAATAAAAAGTGTACGAGTCAATTGGTCCAATCCAAGTTAAATGAGTACGAGATAAAAAGTGTAACACTCGACTCAATAAAATGGTATGGGTTTTACTAAAATAAAATTTAAATAAATAAAGATTATTATGATTAAAGTCTACACACTAATTAAACCCAACTAAATAAAGTGAACACACAAAAGTTCAACTTAGAGGGTGTAACTAGTTATAGTCAAAAGTCAAATTATCTTTATTCCCAAAATAAATCAAATCAGATTATAATAATAAATAAAAATGTGTGACATACAAAAAATAAATCTTGATAACAAAGTGTACACACAAACTAAAATGGATGTAAATAAACTATCCAAACCAAACACCAAAGAAAGCCTAATAAATTTCAGTTCCAACAATCTAAACATGCAATCAGTAACTATAAAAAAAAAATGGTTTCAAAACCAACACAAATCAGCTTTCTGTACCCCAAAAATTTGAACTAACAAATTTCAATTTTGATAAAACACAAACCAAAAGTTACAAAAATTATTTTCATACGGAAAAAAAAACGCAGATTAGTTTCATAACAAAAAAAACGCAGCGTGTATAATATGTATATACACTATTTGGCGCACTGTAGCAGCACTATTCGGAGCACTGTAGCAACAATCAGTACAGAAACAGAAGGCTAACGTTCAAACATATTAAAGAGCCAAAATATTTAGACAGTAGTTTAGATATGGATTTAAGTCTCATAAAGATTAAACTAAAGTTTAGTCCAACTATAATTAATTAGATCTGGTCTTAAGATAAGCAAACTCAACACAAGCAGATTAATGAAAAAAAATCTGCACTGGTGTTAAACAAAACAAAAAAAAACAGATTATATATATATAAAAACGTATATATGTGTGGATATATATATCAGTATATAAGTATGTATATAGAGTATATATATATATATAAGGCCTCGTTTGATGCGCCGTATATGAGGTTCGTATTGGATAAAATTATCCTATCCAATTTTTGGTGTAACTTAGGATGGGATATGAGATGGAATAAGTTATCCAAAGTGAGCTCCTTTTCCCACAAGGAGTGGGATAAAAAAAATTTCACCTCTAAGGTCGTATAAAATTATACGATGTGAAAATTTGATTAAAAATTACTACTCTACTTTTATTAAGTTGTAAAAAAAACTCACACAACGTGCACTATCTCAAGTATTAGATAGCAGTCAGCGATCCCTTTGATTCACATAACTTTCCATTCATATTTTTCATCACGGTAGGTAGCCTCATTTTTTTCTATTTTTTTTATTTGTTGCTTTATCATGAAATTCTATTTTTGTTTAAGTCGATGCAAATATTATGTTAACTCACCTACTAGACAAGTTGAAAGTTATGTGTTAATTCATCGCTAATATTTTGTTACACATATTTTTTTTAATGTATTATTAACCTATATTCTAGACAAGTTTAAAGTTGTGTACAATTTAATTTATTTGTTTTTGTATGTTTTCGACGACTATTTTGGGTAAAATCGATGTTATTCAGTTGGACTTCAAGCAATTTCCTATAACTGATTTGCTTTGAATCGGAAGAGAAGATAGTAAGCAACCAGTTTTACTATCTCATTATTTTTACCGGCTAGTTTGTGTACACATGGTTTTTGTATGCGTGTAAGTGATTACTAGTGCTTGAGTGTGTACAAATTATAAATACAGATACAAATACATATTTTCATCTCAAAATATTACTTTTTAACATCCCGCATGGAATTAAATATTATGTTATTGAGTTAAAATATGTGATAACAATATATTTTTATATTTTTTTATTATTAAATACAAAAGAATGGTATTTTTGAAAAATTGGAGATAAATTAATTATATCCGGAGCATTTCAAACACATGACTGTATTATTATATCCCATCTCGTCTTCTTATACGGAACTGTTCCAAATGCAGTATTGGAATAAGACTTATACGGTCCATCCTTATCCTATCCAATTCGACTCTTATCCTATCCTATCCGGACTCCTTATACGGCGTATCAAACGAGGCCTAACAGTATACACCACACACACAACAAACACCACACACACACACTGCAAAAAAAAAACATATATATATGTATTTATATATTCGTATGTATATATATATATATATATGTGTATATATATATTGATAACAGATATATATGTATATGTATATAAAGAGTGTAAAGAGATTATATTACCTCAACGATAAAAAAAAAACGAGTAAGATTTCGCAAAAACGCACCACCGGCCGGAATTGTCACAGGAAAGAGCTTCACGACAAAACAAACAAAACAATGTTGCCGAAAAAAGAAACTAGCACTAGACCGCCTCAAAACCGGAGCCAAACTCGCCGGAAAAATAACCACACAAGATCGTGGCCGAGGGTCGCCGGAACTAGGTACAAATCCACCTTCTCAAACAAAAAATACAACCGAAAATCTGTAGCAGGTAGTAACAAACAATCTCCCAAAACTAAACCCACTTTAAAGGTTTAAAGAGAGAAGGGGGAGAAATAAATTTTGGCCAAGAAAAAAAATGAGAGAGAGAGATGGATTTCGGCCGTAAAAAAAGAGGATTACGGAGAGAGAGAGAGAGAGAGAGAAATAAAAAATGGTTGGTTTTTAAAAAAAACAAAAAGGACAAAGCGTGGAGAGACATAACCGTGGGGAACAGTTCTGACAAAAATTAGAGCTCCAAGAGCTACGCGAGGAAGTGCTAAAAAAAATACCATAAATGGTTTAGACACAAAACCATTAACCCCAAAATCATATGTACAAAACTAACCCCAAAAGAAATTAAATAAATAAAAATTATAAAATTCAAAAATAAAATAAAAAAATAAAAATAAAATGAAGCTACAAAATTATTGCAAAAAAAATATTCCGAATATATTTATTTTTTATTTAAGAAAATTTATCCAACGAGTCAAGTAGGATAGAAAAATAATACCAAAAAAAAAATTAGACTCACATATGAGAATAAAAAAATGCTTGACAAAATGAACAAACAAAATTGTATTTTGACAAAAATAAATTGTACACTCCACAAAAATTATTTTTATAAAAATTATTTATATATTAAATCAATATATGAAAATATGATTTAAGGTATCAAAAATAGATTTTAATAATAAAAAAAAAATGCAAGAGCATATAAATAAAAATTGTTTGTCTCAAGATTGAGCCAACATAAGAAGAAAGAGATTTTCAACACTCACTGGCATAAATTAATTAATTGATAAGTCTCATTAAAAATCGCAATACAATAATCCTCCTAACTGAAAGGAAAGCATCTGAATAAAATAAATACCACTAACTGGGCGACATGCCCAAAATAACTCTGAAGTACCCCCTATCTAAATCGAAAGGATAAAAGTGTCTACTCAATCCCTGCAGGCATCCACAACTGCTACAACATCGTCTGACTAGAAGGATGATTAAGCCAGACATCCCAATGGCTGTGAACCTAAAAGTTTTGAAAATATTTTGATACGGGTCTGACCCCAAAACCTTTCGAATTTTTTTTTTCAAGTGTTTAAAATATACTAATAAACATGCGCTATAATATTTCATATTTGAACTGGTGTCGCACTCCCATGAGAAACCCCTCACCCCTCATCTATAATGAACACCTAACGCATATATTTTAAACACTCTAGTTATGCTACCCAACCTACCTAGTCTCACCACTAATCTTATTCCCATACGCTACCCTGTATCACACGTATACTTTATTTCACTTTGAATTCTCAGTTAGCTTCCACATCCTCTTTATAATTATCATTATCAACTACAATTTATCTTCTCAATTCAAATAACTTTTGCTAGTTATTAATTCAATATTCACACTTTAATGTCTTATGCCTGTACACATATTTTTCTTTATAATAATATTCGTATTTTCACTTCACAACAAGTATACATACATATATATCACTCAAGATATTTGCATAATCGCAATCCCTAAGAGTAATAACTCATTGCATGCAGATCTCTAGTATGGTATTAGGCTCCAGGGCATACACACATCAACCTGGGCCACCAGGTCAGAATCACACCACCGAACCCAAATTGTAAACGTAGCTGGAGGCGGTCATAGTCTTAAGTTAGTGGGTCATAACCATACCACATTACTCACCTTTGACTCCAACCTCACAAAGAGTGAGCCTGCACATACCTATGACCCCGGGGACCGATACTACACCTGTTAGGATTCTCTAGGAGAGATCACCCACAATGTGCAACCTCCACCAATATCATCCCACTAACTTAAGATATATTCATGTCTCACCCTTCACCGGTCTACACACTCTATATCCCACGTCACGTGATAGATATTACTCCCCTTCCTAGGGTATGCTAAAACCCATGACCCATGTGTCTGTTCCTAAAACTGCGCACTTTCTGGGTTCGTTTCTGCCTCGTAGAATCAACATCGTAATTATGCACAAGCCAGCCTAAGAATTTGATCGAGTACAACTCCGTGCTACTTCTTCAAAACTGTTAGATTCTCCATTTCCTAGAGATATCCTTCACATGTGTCTCCACAGTCTTTCAACCCCTCTCGGGTGTGATAGTTCCCCTTTACTGTACACATATCTGGACTATATTCCTCCTCAATGAGGTTCAATCCCTCTTACTCTTCCAACTCCGCTTCTACTGTCCAACATGCATACGGTTCAACACATTTATTACCATATTTCCTTAACCGGGATGATTTTGAATTTCAAACTAACTAGGGCGCCTATATACCTTATATCCCGTGCATATCTGCACAAACATTACGGATGTAACATATTTATCTCAAACTCATCCCAGCATACTCGACATGGCTATACAGTAAAGATGTTCTCAATTACTTTATTAATCATGAATTAATTATCCTCGAGATTTCCCCACCTATCAATTGGTGGTGCTAACACTCCCCAATGCTTTCTACATAGCACTACCCGGCTCCACTGGCCCTTATATCTTAAAATATCTCTCAATTGAAATGTTTTCTCCATACATACATTAATTAACATTCAAAACTGATGCCTTAGAATTTAACAACGTATCCCAACAAGGAACTCCCCCGATGCACTATCACCTTGCATCGTTGGTCATCGAGTTCCTTTGGCCCGAAGCACATAATTGGGACACTCAAATCCTGTCCCCAAATGTATAAGTATAAATCTTTGCTCCCACATCTCTAAAGGAGTCATACCATACGATGCTCATACAAACACTAAGTCCCCAGTGCCAAGTCAATAATGAGCTCAATCTCCCCGCTAAACTCGATATCCCCTAAATCACATCAATAAAGTCCCTACGCCCCGGGATTGAATATAACAAGACAACTACACTCTCGAAAGTATCCTCTACATTATAATATCTATACAAGGGCTCGACTCTCTTTCAGGTGAGACATCTAAAAAACAACACATCCTACCCTGGAACAGTGAACATGATGGCCTTACTATAATAGTCCACTGTCGCTCAATCCATCGCTAACCAGACCATACCCGAAATAACATCATACTCACGTATCATATCAATATAAATTGAATGGATCTACAAAAACATATCCTCCCAGTGTTCGCACTCACTGGCCTATAGATGGAACCTAAGAGGGTCCGGCTACTCAATGGTAATTATATACACACAGTAATAATACTAACGATACATCCACTGAACCCGTCTCAAGCGCGAATCTAGTGCTAACAAAATAGTGTGATGCACTCGTGTCACATAAAACTTACCTCATTAACCCATGGATAAAATTCATGCTTTCAATTGCTAATAGAACCGGTTGTTCAAATGGTTCTTGTACATAATAATAACATCTAAATTTAACCAAAACAACTGTAATTATTGGCCCTACTGGGCATTCTACTCCTATACCCTAACTCACTACGGATAAGATCGACATATGTGGCCTTGCTCTCCACATATAAGAACCTCCCTATGTAATCCCCCTGTCTTTGGCCCCGCCAGCCATGTCGGGGTTGCCCTACTCTTGGGCCCTAGTAGCCTCAGCCCTGATGGCTACCCTTTTTATTCCTTTGACTATGTTGGCCTTGTGGAGCACACTATTGGCCCTGATGGCCTTATCTGAATCCACTGTCACTCGGTCAAAATTTATTTGTCTGAATCTTTTAAATGAGTCCCCCTGTTGGGTATCCCTACCGTAGTGCCCCACTAGCACCGATACACCTAGTCTTAGTCTGTTGGCTAAAATTTCCAACTCTCATAGCTCCCTTCACATGGAAGAGATAACCTTAACAATGCAAAAGTGTGGCATTGACGACATCTGTATAAGTCGTCTAAGACAGATTTCCCAGTAAGTGCTAGAAAATTTTCCACGTGAGTCTATCAACAAATTTAAAGACCCTTTTATTCTTCGTATCCACCTCATTGGTCACGAAGTTTATTAGATAAGTAAACTCTTCCTTTTACTCGACCACTGTCCGGACCTTCTGTGATGAGTCTTGAAAATTCCTTCACATATCTGTTTGAACAATAGATGAAAGGAGTTACAGTCAAACTGCACCCAAAATTTCTCTATAATCAAAGTGTCTCTCTCCTCAGATGTGGTGACTGGCTCTCACCACCACAGCGCATATCCTATGAGCGTAAAATTCAAAAAAATTTATTTTTGAGTGTCGCTACACTCCACTCTATGCAAATGACTTTGGATGTTCTCCTTCCATTGGCTATCTAATACCTGTGACACCCCGACTAATTAAATACCGGGTAGCTACTCCTTTATTAAATTAATACAAAATGCTAAGTTGGTTCAGTTAACAACATCACTGTCGAAAACATTTTAATGATTACTAACCACCTAGTATTTAAAAAGTGAGTTGCCAAATTTTAAGTTAACTCTGATTAACATGCAATAAGAGGATAATGAAAGAATAACAACCATTCACCATAACGAAGCAATAGAATAACCAACAACATAATAATAAGTCCGGAGGAAAAACTCCTCACAACAGTCCCACAACTGAACTAAATAAGACAAAGTATCCTGAATTAATTACATGCCAAAAGTCTGAAAATCTGAAATAGGAAGTGTTTCTACTAGAAATGGGCGACATGCCCTACAACTGATGAAAGTTGAATATAGAGTCAAGATAGATGAAGCGTCTACTAGCAAAGTCCTGTAACTTCCACAAACAGCTAGAGCTCGTCACCTGAATGAAAATCCTATGCAAGGTGTCCTTGTGGCTGGGCACCTAAAATGGTTTTTACAAAAAGTATATTTGAAAGCAAACGGGTCAGAGCCCGAAAGTGGAGAGTATTTTAAAATAGCAAGTGCTTTAATAACATTAAAACAACAAATGCAAAATACATGTTAGGACGTGCACTCAAATGAAATACTCACCTCTCGACTAATTTGTGCACTCCTAACGTACCGTCCCATCTAAGTAACATATGAATCTAACCAAACCGTAATAATTTCTACCCCTTACTACTCGATTCTCATTATGCATTCTAGCGTTATCAACTAAATGGAGAGCTTTACTTAAACTCGGATTCTCGATTATTAGCAATACAATTCATTACAGGTTACCCCTTTATAGTTACTCAAAGCGTTTCCGTATTTATACTCACAATACCAACATGAAAGTTCTCATTAATTTAAGTGTATATTAGCCACGCCATAAATATACAATACAAGCACCCGAGACTAAGCTGCGGTGCACACATACTCTGCTATCCATCCCGGTACATCACGTACATAAGGATCACGCATTCCGAATCTCTCAGGAATCATTCTCAGATAATAGCAAATCACAAACAATGGAGGCGAACACAGTCACATCACATGGGTCACGCACATACCTACGCTCCCACGATCAGCAGACTTATTAACGTCCCAATAAGTCCTTCTCTGACCTATGTTCTCGAGGTACCAATCTAAATCCGGCAACACAAGGATTAGAGGGCCCTAAGCGAACGTAAACCTCCCGTGATAGCAAGTATGGTAGGTATGTCATACACATAAAATCATATACATATACTAAGTATACACACATCTTAGTAATCACCGTAATTTATTTGTGGTACACTTCTCATTCTCGTACCGACTTATAATGTTGCACAATTCATACGTTCCCGATTAATTTAATTATTTAAGCCGTTAATAATTCTCGCATCATAATAGTCACTCACGTCCTATTCCATAATTTCCATTCAATTCGAATTGCACTTCTAGGTTTTACTCCTCAATATATCCCAAATGTCCCAACTATATCAATTTATCATCAAGGGAATGGTATTTCTACAATTAAACAAGGTTACGGGACATGCGAAATCAAAACAGGCCAAAAAGCCTAAACTGTCAGCTCGTTAGAAGTCTCGTTCGAACGAGGCCGTTCGAACGAGAGTTCGTTCGAACGAACTGGGCATCTAACGAGATCTCGTTCGAACGAACATCCCTCTCATTAGAAGGCAAACTGTCAACTCGTTAGAAGCTCGTCCGATCGAGCTCGTTCGAACGACCTGGGCAGGTCTTCTAACGAGAGGCCAGTTTCGAGCCCATATTTACCTATTCTCGTTTTTCCATCTTTTCTTCACCTCTAATCTCATCTAAACATCAATCCAACAATTTTTCAAGGTTTCTAATCATTCCTAAACACACTTAGGTCATATACTAACGTGTTCTGTGGGGTTAATTCATCCTAAACATCATCCAAATATCAAAACTCTACATTTTTCCCCAATCTCAAGAACATGAACCCTAGAAATTTTAGATCATCAATGAGCCTAATAAAATCCGTTTTTGTAACACAAAAAGTAGTAATTCTTTTAGTTCAATCATCCAATAACATTTGTACATGCAAACCTATATCCAAAATTAAATTTATAACTCCAATTTTATGGGTTTTCATCAATCTCCCGAACAAATGAAATTTTAGAATTGTCTAAGCATGGAAGAGACATTCACTGCAAAATAATGTAAATTAAACCACTTGCCTTATGTATTTCTCTGATTTTGATGGCGAATTGATGAGTTTCTCTCTCTCTCTCTCTCTACAAGTCTTTTTCTCCAAGGTGACAATGGAGGCTAGGGTTTGCCTTAGGAAACTTTTGGAACTAATTCCAATAACTCCCGTAGCCCATTAAGTCATTTAGTATAGTTAGTGGGTTTAGTGGGTAAAGTCCAAATCAGATATTAATTCCTAATTTTCGTGGGTTTTAATTCCCAAAAATCCAAAATTACCAAACTACCCTTTTTTGTTGCCGGCATGACCTAAAAATGCCCCGGGACCCAAACTAAACCCCCAGCTAGTGTTTTTTGACTATTTCGACCCTTCCGGACGCGTTGGCGCACTCAAAACAACCATACGGTTAATATAAATAAAATTCACTTTTTAATTAAATAATAATATTCCTGACGCGACTGTCACACGCGTCTCAACAAAATTTCCAAATTGCCGTATTTCAATCTCACGAAAAATTTCATAATTTCCATATTCATATATATAGCCATATATACTCATTAAAATCAAATACCAACTCGCATCTCGGTAGTATTTTTATCCGGATTAATCCCCAATTAATACACATTTAATTCAATTAATCCCATAAATAAATATCATAAAAATACGGGGTATTACATACTTCCCCCCTAATAACAGAATTTCGTCCCGAAATTCGGAATTAGAAAGTATCTGGTATGAATAACTATGGATAACGTTCGCGAACTATCTTTGACCGCAGTTTTCGCTCACTTCGGTCCAAAATAGCAATCGGCCCCTCCTCGTAGGAGGTATCAGGCTGGAGATCGATGTCCTCCAAAGAAATGTGAGAATGAGCCAAATTGTCTCTAAGATATTTCCTTAGCGAGGAAATATGAAACACATCGTGAATCCGATGCAAATGCTCCGGTAACCCAAGTCTATACGCAACCGGTCCAATCCGCTCAATAATAGGGAATGGTCCCACATATCTCGGTGCCAACTTCCCTTTCTTCCCGAAACGCATAATCCCTTTCATAGGAGATACTCTGAGCAAAACCTGGTCCCCCACTTCAAATTCCCTGAAGGACCTCTTCGCATCAGCATAGCTCTTCTGCCTGTCCTGAGCTACCCGAATGCGACTCCGTATCAGCTCTATCCTTGCCGAAGTATCCTGAATCACTTCCGGCCCAAGTAGTTTGTTGTCCCCCACCTCCAACCAACATGCTGGGGAACGACAAGGTCTACCGTATAGCGCCTCAAATGGATCCATGCCAATGGTGAACTGGTAGGAGTTGTTGTAAGCAAACTCCACCAATGGAAGATACTGCTCCCATCCACCCCCAAAATTAATGATGCACATACGCAACATGTCCTCCAACATCTGGTTTGTACGCTCGGTTTGCCCATCGGTCTGCGGGTGATACACCGTACTCAACCGCAATTCCGTGCCCATGGCCTCCTGAAAACTTTCCCAAACCGTGAAATAAATATCTTGTCTCTGTCAGACACGATATTTAGGGGCACACCGTGAAGTCTCACTATCTCTGCAATAAAGAGCTGGGCATACTGTCCCGAAGTGTAGTCTGTCCTTACGGGTAGAAAATGAGCGACTTTGGTCAACTTGTCCACTATTACCCAAATGGAGTCGTGACCTCTCTGTGACGTAGGCAGCCCCGTGATAAAGTCCATGGAGATGCTCTCCCACATCCACATCGGGACCTCCAATGGCTGTAGAAGTCCTGCCGGTCTCTGATGATCCACTTTTACTAGCTGACAAGTGGCGCATTTAGAAACAAACACGGTAATATCTCTCTTCATCCCGCTCCACCAATACTGTCGTCTCATGTCTTGGTACATTTTGTCCCCACCGGGATGTACCGCGAACCGTGAGCCGTGCGACTCTGCCATCACCTCGTGTCGCAATTCCTCCCCTTCCGGAACTACCAATCTCCCATTGAAGCATAATCCCCCGTCTGAGCTAACGGTATAGGACTCGGCTCCCTCTGCTAGTAATCGAACTATCTGCTCCTGACAGAACGAGTCATTTTCCTGGGACTTTACCACCTTCGTGATAATCTGCGGCGTAACAGTGATCACAGACATGAATGATCGGGCCACTGCATCCTGGTGTCCCAACTCCTTCCACTTGGCCTTCCACACCCCTGCCACCTCATCTACTGGCCTACGGCTCAACGCATCTGCTACCATGTTAGCCTTCCCCAGGTGATATTGGATATCGAACTGATAGTCCTTCACAAACTCAAGCCACCTTCGCTGCCGCATATTCAACTCCTTCTGCGTGAATAGGTACTATAGGGACTTGTGGTCCGTGAACAATCGAAACTTCTCCCCCAAAAGATAATGTCTCCAAATCCGAAAGGCAAATACCACTGCCGCTAACTCCAAGTCATGAGTGGGGTAATTCTTCTCGTGAGGCTTTAGCTTACGGGAAGCATAAGCTATGGCCTGACTCTCCTGCTGCAATACACCTCCAAGTCCTTGCAAGGACGCATCGGTGTAGACTAGGTACTCAACTCTCGGTCTCGACAATGCTAACATAGGTGCTGAGGTCAACTTATCCTTCAACTCATCAAATGCCAACTGACAGGCATCACTCCAGATGAATGGCACACCCTTACGAGTCAGATGTGTCAAAGGACCCGCTATCTTCGAAAATCCTCGAATGAACCTCCTGTAGTATCCTGCTAGGCCCAAGAAACTACGGATCTCAGTCGGCGTCGTGGGCTGTCCCCACTCCCTCACCGCGGATACCTTCCCCAGATCAACAGATATCCCCCGGTCGGAAATAATGTGTCCCAAAAACTGGACTTCCTTCAGCCAAAACCCGCACTTCTCATACTTTGCATACAGCTCGTTCTGACGTAGCGTCTGCAAAACCTGCTTCAAATGCTCGGCGTGCTCCTCCTCTGTCTGGGAGTAAACCAGAATATCATCAATGAAGACAATGAAGAACTGATCAAGGAACTATCTGAACACCCTATTCATCAAGTCCATAAACACTGCTGGAGCGTTGGTCAAGCCAAAAGGCATAACCCGAAACTCGTAGGAACCATATCTCATTAAGAACGCAATCTTTGAGACATCCTCTTCCCTGATACGCAACTGATGGTAACCAGATCGCAAATAAATCTTTGAGAAGAAAGAAGCTCCTCTCAACTGGTCGAATAAGTCATCGATTCGGGGCAACGGATACTTATTCCGTATCGTGACCTTATTCAACTCTCGGTAATCCACACACAACCTCAACGATCCAACCCTCTTCTTTACGAACAACACAGGGGCACCCCACGGCGAAGTACTCCTCCGTATAAACCCCTGACCCAACAACTGCTCAATCTGATCTCGTAGCTCTCGCATCTCTGCCGGAGCCATACGGTACGGTGCGCGTGCTATAGGTCTCGTATCTGGTAATAAGTCTATGACAAAGTCTATCTCTCGACTGGGGGGTAGGCCTGGTATCTCCTGAAACACATCGGAATACTCCCTGACAACTGGGATCGAATCTAAAGGAATCACAACCTCCTTAGAGGTATCCTCCTCTATGTAATACAAATGAGCGGTCGAGCCTCCCTCTGGGCGAGGCATCGCCACTACAAACATCTCTTGCCCCGGAATGGCAAAAACAATGCTCCCACCGAAGCAATCAATCATGGCTCTATAAGCTGCGAGCCAATCCATACCAATAATCACATCGTGCTCATGCATATCTAATACCAACATGTCTGCAGGTAATACCAAACTACCAATCTCTACCCCCACTCCTCGGCATATAAAGAAAATAAGTGACCCACTCCCCAATGGTGAGTCTACACACGTCACTGTGCTCTCTGCTGTGGCTAATAACCCTAAGGCTTTCACAAAATGTGTAGCTATAAAACAATGCGTTGCCCCCGTATCAAACAAAACCCGACCCATAGTTCCATGGATAGGAAACATACCCTCAATAGCGGGTGGTGCCTGTGGAGCTGCTGCCTGCTGAAGCTGGTATACTCTCCCATACTGCAGCTGTCCCTGCTGAACTGGGACCGCTGGAATGGGTGGTAATGCTGCCATCTGTGGTGGCGCCGGGCGGGCGGCGGGAAACACGGGTCTCTGCGGCTCCTGTCGAGCACCTTGCTGCTGTTACGGGGCCCTGCCCCTATCAGGATAGTCCTGGCGTTTATGGCCAGTCTTACGACAAACGTAACACTTCCCCGGGAAGTTCCCCCCTCTCTGTCCTTGCTGCCCCCAGCCCTGGTGGCCGTTACCGTTCCTCCCCTGGCCCTGCTGAAACTATTGTTGGCCATTCTGACCCTGCTGGCCCTGATGGCCGTTCGAACCCTGATGGCCCTACCGGAAACCTCCCTGTCCGTGCCTGAAATTTCCCGATCTGAACCTCTTGTGATCCCCCTGCTGGGAACCCTGGTCACCCTGTCTCTGCCCCTGAACAGATTGTGCCCCACTGGCACCATGTCCTCCAGTCCTGCCCTGATGGCTAGACTTTCCCGATCTCTTGCCCTCAGCCATGTGAAAGCGGTGATCCTGGCAGTGTAACAGTGCAGCGTTAACCACATCAGAGTAAGTGGCCAACTATAGGTTCCCCAAAAAATGCTGATGGATCCTCCAAGTCAACCCGTTTGTAAATTTCTGTATCTTCTTCTCTTCTGTCGGTATCTCGTCCGGGACAATATTAAACAGATTAGTGAATTCAGCCTCATACTCGGCCACAGTCTTACCTTCCTGCCTAAGATTCATCAACTTCCTCCTCATTTCCGTATGAACAGCTGATGGAAAGTACTTGCGGTCAAACCGCACCTAAAACTCCTGTATAGTGAGAGTATCTCTCTCCTCCACGGTGGTAATAGACTCCCACCACTGCAGTGCAGACCCCACTAGCTTAAAGATAGCTAGTATCTGCTTCTGGACATCGGTGCACTCATACATCCTCAGGTGCCGCTAAATGTCCTTCCTCCACTGACTCGAAACCACAACATCGAAGCTACCTGCGAACTCCGGTGGGTGTGCCTTCTGAAAAGCATCACGTACACGTTCCCAAGCAGACGGGAATGCATGTGCCTGAACTGGCGCGGCTACTGGCGCCTGAGGTGGTGCCTGCTGAACTACGGCTAGTGCGGCATTTACCGCCTGGGCCACAATGGCTGCAACCTCGGCGACATTCATTGTGCCCTGAACTGGTGCGGGCTGTGGTTCTGGCGTTGTATCCCTGGGAACCCGTTGTGCACGTCGTGGAGGCATCTGAAATAAGAATAAAGTTTATAAGTTCGTAGTTATAAACTTGAAATAGCTGAAGAACGTAGCATATACAAAAGAATACAACAGTCCTAAAATATAGGGCTCTACATCAAAGAAAGCTCAGCGGAAACATAATAAGCCGCACAGATCCTAAAGAACACTAGAACCTGATGCTCTGATACCACCTGTGACACCCCGACTAATTAAATACCGGGTAGCTACTCCTTTATTAAATTAATACAAAATGCCAAGTTGGTTCAGTTAACAACATCATTGTCGAAAACATTTTAATGATTACTAACCACCTAGTGTTTAAAAAGTGAGTTGCCAAATTTTAAGTTAACTCTGATTAACATGCAATAAGAGGATAATGAAAGAATAACAACCATTCACCATAACGAAGCAATAGAATAACCAACAACATAATAATAAGTTCGGAGGAAAAACTCCTCACAACAGTCCCACAACTGAA
The DNA here is from genome assembly GCA_949130495.1 of Sambucus nigra. Taxonomy (NCBI): domain Eukaryota; kingdom Viridiplantae; phylum Streptophyta; class Magnoliopsida; order Dipsacales; family Adoxaceae; genus Sambucus; species Sambucus nigra. The sequence goes on from OX422207.1 coordinate 417,367,610, forward strand.
CTAAATAAGACAAAGTATCCTGAATTAATTACATGCCAAAAGTCTGAAAATTTAAAATAGGAAGTGTTTCTAATAGAAATGGGCGACATGCCCTACAACTGATGAAAGCTGAATATAGAGTCAAGATAGATGAAGCGTCTACTAGCAAAGTCCTGTAACTTCCACAAACAGCTAGAGCTCGTCACCTGAATGAAAATCCTATGCATGGTGACCTTGTGGCTGGGCACCTAAAATGGTTTTTATAAAAAGTAGATTTGAAAGCAAACGGGTCAGAGCCCAAAAGTGGAGAGTATTTTAAAATAGCAAGTGCTTTAATAACATTAAAACAACAAATGCAAAATACATGTTAGGACGTGCACTCACATGAAATACTCACCTCTCGACTAATTTGTGCACTCCTAACGTACCGTACCCATCTAAGTAACATATGAATCTAACCAAACCGTAATAAGTTCTACCCCTTACTACTCGATTCTCATTATGCATTCTAGCGTTATCAACTAAATGGAGAGCTTTACTTAAACTCGGATTCTCGATTATTAGCAATACAATTCATTACAGGTTACCCCTTTATAGTTACTCAAAGCGTTTCCATATTTATACTCACAATACCAACATGAAAGTTCTCATTAATTTAAGTGTATATTAGCCACGCCATAAATATACAATACAAGCACCCGAGACTAAGCTGCGGTGCACACATACTCTGCTATCCATCCCGGTACATCACGTACATAAGGATCACGAATTCCGAATCTCTCAAGAATCGTTCTCAGATAATAGCAAATCACAAATAATGGAGGCGAACACAGTCACATCACATGGGTCACGCACATACCTACGCTCCCACGATCAGCAGACTTATTAACATCCCAATAAGTCCTTCTCTGACCTATGTTCTCGAGGTACCAATCTAAATCCGAGTAACACAAGGATTAGAGGGCCCTAAGCGAACGTAAACCTCCCGTGATAGCAAGTATCACTACACCAAATCCTGCGAATGGTCACGCCGAGTTGGTCACGGCCCAAGTCCGCGACCCGTTGGTCGCGGACTTGGGCCATGACCAAGGCTGTTTTGGGCGTGACCATATTTATTATCACACTAGACCATGGATGCTTTGAAAGTGGTCACGGCCCAAGTCCCTGACCACTGTGGGTCACGGACTTGAGCCGTGACCATCTTGGCGCCAAATTCGCGCCAAAATTCCCTCCAAACTGGTCGCGGATGGGGTCACGGCCCAAGTCCGTGACCAAAGGCACGACGAAGTAAATAACACACACATTTAGGGTCACGGCCGAAGACCCTGACCATTTCTGGGTATGGGTCACGGCTTTAGGCCGTGACCATCCTTCATTCGAGCAGTGGTGGTGATGGTTTGCAGGTTGCGCAATGGGGGTCACGGGTCACGGCTGAGGGCCGTGACCATTTCCTTGTATGGGTCACGGCTTTAGACCGTGACCATCCCTCATTCGAGCAGTGGTGGTGATGGTTTGCAGGTTGCGCACTGGGGGTCACGGCTCTGGGCCGTGACGAGGTTCAATCGAGCAGCAGTTGAGTTTCATTTAAGGGTCGCGCATGGTGGGTCACGGTGGTTGGCCGTGACTAGGTTCAGTCCTTAAAAAAAAGAATCGCGCCTCCCTCATTTCATTTCTGTCGATCGAGGTCAGTGTCTAAAGCCCTAGGCGATTTGTGCGATTTCCATCCTTGAGATTTCGGCTCAGAAAGGTATTGTGTGTTTATTTGTGCGATTTCCATCCCTCATTTCGATTCTCGTGCATTTCGATTCTCATTGTGTTAGTATATGTGTGTATATGTGTGTGTATGTATAGATTTATGTGTGTGTATGTATAGATTTGTATATATGTGTGTGTGTATGTATAGATTTGTATATATGTGTGTGTATGTATAGATTTATGTCTATATGTATGTGTGTATGTGTGTTTATGTGTGTAACTACAAACAAATTGTATTTTATTTCAATAAACCCTAGACATTTTATTTCAATAAACCCTAGACATTGTATTGGGATTTTTTTTTTGACAAAATATTATTCAAAATATAACCCTAGACATTATATTTTTTTTGACAAAATATTATTAAATGGATTCTTAATAAGTAAAAAAAAAAATTACATCTACCTCGTGGGATTTTATAGGGGGTTATATGCGTGCCATCATACTATATTGGGGGTTATATGCATGTCGTGTTGGATACTATGTTGAATTTATTGAATTGATACTAGTGTCGATAAATGTATATGTTATAAAATTTGTTGGATACTACTTTTCTCAGGAAAAATGAGGCACGGTGATAAATACTATCAACAAGAGTGGGACAGGTTGCAATTAGACCGCACACATAACTCTTTTATTAGCGTGCGTCATATAGAGGGTACTCCTATTTATAGGTACGGAAATAAAAAGATCGAACAATTTAACTACCTTATAAATCATGGATTTGATATCCAGCAAGATTACTTGTTCGATCGTATTCTATTTTCTCTACCAGAAAACTGGGATGACGTTATACAAAATATATTTCACACACATAATCCCGACATAGCCCTGACCTTGGTTACGTTGTTGGAGAAGGCGGAAAAAAAAATCCACCCGTTATGGATACAACTGCGTACAGAGAGCATTGACATAGACTGTGATGTCTCGCGCCACATGCACGTAAAATTGAATCTTGCCAACAAGTTGAGAAATAGGGGATTCCGAGTTCATGTCACTGACATCTACACATCAATCATAGATACCCTTCCTTCTAGTTGGCCACGTGCAAAAATTTATAGGTTCTTAAAAACTAAAGGAGAACGAAATTATAGGTTCTTAAAAACTAAACGAGAACGAAATTATCCAAAATCAAAGGAGAAATTGGACGACAACTGACTTTAGGGCATGGGTGTCAAAAGAGGTACTTTTCACATCTTATGTGTGCGGTTATTTATTCATGTGTGGTAAAAACATGCCCTAATACAAATTCATTAATAAATGCAGCTTCTAAAAAGAGGTGATGTCTCTTCCAGACTTGCACGCCTAGCAAAAGGTCCTAGTTTTCGTGCAAAAGAGTTTAAGAAATTCCGCACCAACGGTTTTGATTTCATTTCATATCCATATGAGGAAAAGCTTTTGACGCAAAACAGTGGAATATCAATTTCTGCCTTGACCACCTGTATCGCTAGCAAAAGTGATAAAAATCCAAAGAATACGGTGCTAACCTATTATGGGATAATTCAACAAATCCTAGAACTTGATTACTTGGATTTCACAGAAACCGTATTCTATTGTGATTGGGTAAAGGTGGAGGATACAACGAATGCTTGCAAAGTTGATCCCGACTCCAAACTTATTATGGTAGATTTATCAAAGCTGAAGACTAAAGACCGCATAGTCGACGAGCCTTTTATTTGTGCCTTTCAGAATGTAAAGAAGGTATTCTACTCGAAGTGCATAAACGATGGCAATTGGTCTATTGTTGTGCATGCACCAAAGGGTATGACTACTGAAGTAGACGCATTAAAGGCTCCAAAAGAGTTCCAGTCAGCTCTTGATGACAACCCTAATTTGAAGGATCTTTTAGTTGATTTAGAGGAAGATTGAGTATCAAAATATTATTTTATCCTCATCAATCTTATTTGTATCCTATTATGATATTGACATTGTATTAGCACTTTACATTAATTTATGAATTTCATCTACTTTTAAGTGTAATGTCCCGCTATTTTTTGGTTCTACCATTTTTTTAATTGAACATAACTGTTTGCAAAAAATTCATTATTTTTTCACTGTCATAGGATACATTGATGTTGGGGTCGAACTACTATCAAACATAATCTGAAATTGCATCGCTGCTGGCATAGAGAAGGTTCTGATTGGCGTTGGGTGTAACAAAATATCCAGGTAATGGATAGACCTATGATGAACTTTATTTTAAGGTTAAATATGCATTGATTCAATTTTTTAATTATTTTGGGTTTGGATAACTTTTGAACACGTAAAACAGCCTTAAAATAGCCATCGAACGGTGAAAACGTAAAACACCCACAAAACGGTCCCGCAAGAGTCACGAACATCTCGCACGGGACCAATGTAAGTCGTAGGAACCGACCGTGTAGTCACGGCGCTCCCGGCTTGTGTGTGTGCGTGTGTGCATGTTTGTGTGTGTGCGCGTGTGAGTGGGAAAGGGGGGAGGGGATGGGCAGGGGGCGCGTGTATGCGTGTGTGCATGTTTGTGTGTGTGCGCGCGTGTGAGTGGGAAGGGGGGAGGGGACGGGCAGGGGGCGCGCGCGTGTGTGTGTGCGTGTGCGTGTGTGTGTGTGTGTGTGTGTTTGTGTGTGTGTGTGTGTGTGTGTGTGAGTGGGGAAGGGGGGAGGGGACGCGGCATGTATGCATATATGCATATGCATATATGTAGTGAGAGTGTGCGTGCGTGCGTGCGTGTGTTTGTGTGCGCGTGTGAGTGTGTGCATATTGGTGATAAAATCCAAAATAATTTGAAGCACTTCCTCCTTTTTCAACAGTCCACACAAGCTCCAGATTTTTTAAGCCACTTTGCATCGAAACGAGATGTGTTTGATAGATTCCATCTCCTGGCCCTACGGGAGGAGATTTTTCCGCTGGGAATTGTGGGGACTCACACGTCCACTCAGATGTTCACGCACTCACCATTGCCAATACGCCATCTTAGACCTGATTAAAGAAGATCATTGCCTTCCATAAGACTGCTCCACACCTTAGATGGCCTGTGGCCCGTTTTTGCTTCTAAGAATAAACAATTAGGGAAGTAAATATTTTTGAGGATTTTAGAACACAAGGAATTAAGGTTTTTCATAATTCTCCAGCACATGTTTGCAAGCAAACCTCGGTTAAAACTTTTGAAATCTCTAAATCCCATCCCCCCCTCCACCTTGGGAAAAACTACCGTATCCCAACTAATCCAGTATATACCATTTTTATCCTGGCAGCCCCTCTACCAAAATTTTCTGACATGGGATGTGAGGCTATTACATAATTTTTTTCGGGAGTAAAATGCAGGGCATGGCAAAGGTGGGGATTGCGTGCGTGCGTGCGTGCGTGTGTTTGTGTGCGCGTGTGAGTGTGTGCGTGCGTGTGCTTGTGTGGACTGTTGAAAAAGGAGGAAGTGCATATATATGCAGCCATATAACTGCTGCATATATATGCATATATATGCAGTGCATATATATGCATATATATGCAGTGCTGCATATATATGCATATATATGCTGCATATATATGCATATATATGCTGCATATATATGCATATATATGCTGCATATATATGCATATATATGCAGCATATATATGCATATATATGCCAACTGCTGCATATATATGCTGCCCACCCCAGCCCACCTGCTGCCGTAACCGCCCCCCTATGCAAACACCCTGACCTGACCGCCTTCGCACCCACCCTCCCTCCATCGCCTGAAACTTGCGCCCACCTTACCCCTGCCGACGCACCTTACCCGTGGGTGGCACTAACACCTCCCACGGGACCAACGTAACTCGTGGGAACGGACGCCGCAGCCGCGGGTGTCCCGGTTTGAGAGTACGACGGTAATTTGCTTATTTCCACACTTAGGCTTAAAAACATGGCGTTAGAGGGTGAGAACTCGAAACAGCCCCCGAACGGCCCCGTGGGTGGCACCAACACCTCCCACGGGACCAACGTAACTCGTGGGAACGGACCCCGCAGCCGCGGGTGTCCCGATTTGAGAGTACGACGGTAATTTGCTTATTTCCACACTTAGGCTTAAAAACATGGCGTTAGAGGGTGAAAACTCGAAACAGCCCCCGAACGGCCCCGTGGGTGGCACCAACACCTCCCACGGGACCAACGTAACTCGTAGGAACTGACCCCGCAGCCGCGGGTGTCCCGGTTTGAGAGTACGACGGTAATTTGCTTATTTCTACACTTAGGCTTAACATGGCGTTAGAGGGTGAAAACTCGAAACAGCCCCCGAACGGCCCCGTGGGTGGCACTAACACCTCCCACGGGACCAACGTAACTCGTGGGAACGGACCCCGCAGCCGCGGGTGTCCCGGTTTGAGAGTACGACGGTAATTTGCTTATTTCCACACTTAGGCTTAAAAACATGGCGTTAGAGGGTGAGAACTCGAAACAGCCCCCGAACGGCCCCGTGGGTGGCACCAACACCTCCCACGGGACCAACGTAACTCGTGGGAATGGACCCCGCAGCCGCGGGTGTCCCGGTTTGAGAGTACGACGGTAATTTGCTTATTTCGACACTTAGGCTTAAAAACATGGCGTTAGAGGGTGAGAACTCGAAACAGCCCCCGAACGGCCCCGTGGGTGGCACCAACACCTCCCACGGGACCAACGTAACTCGTAGGAACTGACCCCGCAGCCGCGGGTGTCCCGGTTTGAGAGTACGACGGTAATTTGCTTATTTCTACACTTAGGCTTAACATGGCGTTAGAGGGTGAAAACTCGAAACAGCCCCCGAACGGCCCCGTGGGTGGCACTAACACCTCCCACGGGACCAACGTAACTCGTGGGAACGGACGCCGCAGCCGCGGGTGTCCCGGTTTGAGAGTACGACGGTAATTTGCTTATTTCCACACTTAGGCTTAAAAACATGGCGTTAGAGGGTGAGAACTCGAAACAGCCCCCGAACGGCCCCGTGGGTGGCACCAACACCTCCCACGGGACCAACGTAACTCGTAGGAACTGACCCCGCAGCCGCGGGTGTCCCGGTTTGAGAGTACGATGATAATTTGCTTATTTCCACACTTAGGCTTAAAAACATGGCGTTAGAGGGTGAGAACGCGAAACAGCCCCCGAACGGCCCCGTGGGTGGCACCAACACCTCCCACGGGACCAACGTAACTCGTGGGAACGGACCCCGCAGCCGCGGGTGTCCCGGTTTGAGAGTACGACGGTAATTTGCTTATTTCCACACTTAGGCTTAAAAACATGGCGTTAGAGGGTGAGAACTCGAAACAGCCCCCGAACGGCCCCGTGGGTGGCACCAACACCTCCCACGGGACCAACGTAACTCGTAGGAACTGACCCCGCAGCCCCGGGTGTCCCGGTTTGAGAGTACGACGGTAATTTGCTTATTTCTACACTTAGGCTTAACATGGCGTTAGAGGGTGAAAACTCGAAACAGCCCCCGAACGGCCCCGTGGGTGGCACTAACACCTCCCACGGGACCAACGTAACTCGTGGGAACGGACGCCGCAGCCGCGGGTGTCCCGGTTTGAGAGTACGACGGTAATTTGCTTATATCCACACTTAGGCTTAAAAACATGGCGTTAGAGGGTGAGAACTCGAAACAGCCCCCGAACGGCCCTGTGGTTGGCACCAACACCTCCCACGGGACCAACGTAACTCGTAGGAACTGACCCCGCAGCCGCGGGTGTCCCGGTTTGAGAGTACGATGATAATTTGCTTATTTCCACACTTAGGCTTAAAAACATGGCGTTAGAGGGTGAGAACGCGAAACAGCCCCCGAACGGCCCCGTGGGTGGCACCAACACCTCCCACGGGACCAACGTAACTCGTGGGAACGGACCCCGCAGCCGCGGGTGTCCCGGTTTGAGAGTACGACGGTAATTTGCTTATTTCCACACTTAGGCTTAAAAACATGGCGTTAGAGGGTGAGAACTCGAAACAGCCCCCGAACGGCCCCGTGGGTGGCACCAACACCTCCCACGGGACCAACGTAACTCGTAGGAACTGACCCCGCAGCCGCGGGTGTCCCGGTTTGAGAGTACGACGGTAATTTGCTTATTTCTACACTTAGGCTTAACATGGCGTTAGAGGGTGAAAACTCGAAACAGCCCCCGAACGGCCCCGTGGGTGGCACTAACACCTCCCACGGGACCAACGTAACTCGTGGGAACGGACGCCGCAGCCGCGGGTGTCCCGGTTTGAGAGTACGACGGTAATTTGCTTATTTCCACACTTAGGCTTAAAAACATGGCGTTAGAGGGTGAGAACTCGAAACAGCCCCCGAACGGCCCCGTGGGTGGCACCAACACCTCCCACGGGACCAACGTAACTCGTAGGAACTGACCCCGCAGCCGCGGGTGTCCCGGTTTGAGAGTACGATGATAATTTGCTTATTTCCACACTTAGGCTTAAAAACATGGCGTTAGAGGGTGAGAACGCGAAACAGCCCCCGAACGGCCCCGTGGGTGGCACCAACACCTCCCACGGGACCAACGTAACTCGTGGGAACGGACCCCGCAGCCGCGGGTGTCCCGGTTTGAGAGTACGACGGTAATTTGCTTATTTCCACACTTAGGCTTAAAAAACATGGCGTTAGAGGGTGAGAACTCGAAACAGCCCCCGAACGGCCCCGTGGGTGGCACCAACACCTCCCACGGGACCAACGTAACTCGTAGGAACTGACCCCGCAGCCGCGGGTGTCCCGGTTTGAGAGTACGACGGTAATTTGCTTATTTCTACACTTAGGCTTAACATGGCGTTAGAGGGTGAAAACTCGAAACAGCCCCCGAACGGCCCCGTGGGTGGCACTAACACCTCCCACGGGACCAACGTAACTCGTGGGAACGGACGCCGCAGCCGCGGGTGTCCCGGTTTGAGAGTACGACGGTAATTTGCTTATTTCCACACTTAGGCTTAAAAACATGGCGTTAGAGGGTGAGAACTCGAAACAGCCCCCGAACGGCCCTGTGGGTGGCACCAACACCTCCCACGGGACCAACGTAACTCGTAGGAACTGACCCCGCAGCCGCGGGTGTCCCGGTTTGAGAGTACGATGATAATTTGCTTATTTCCACACTTAGGCTTAAAAACATGGCGTTAGAGGGTGAGAACGCGAAACAGCCCCCGAACGGCCCCGTGGGTGGCACCAACACCTCCCACGGGACCAACGTAACTCGTGGGAATGGACCCCGCAGCCGCGGGTGTCCCGGTTTGAGAGTACGACGGAAATTTGCTTATTTCCACACTTAGGCTTAAAAACATGGCGTTAGAGGGTGAGAACTCGAAACAGCCCCCGAACGGCCCCGTGGGTGGCACCAACACCTCCCACGGGACACACGTAACTCGTAGGAACTGACCCCGCAGCCGCGAGTGTCCCGGTTTGAGAGTACGACGGTAATTTGCTTATTTCTACACTTAGGCTTAACATGGCGTTAGAGGGTGAAAACTCGAAATAGCCCCCGAACGGCCCCGTGGGTGGCACTAACACCTCCCACGGGACCAACGTAACTCGTGGGAACGGACCCCGCAGCCGCGGGTGTCCCGGTTTGAGAGTACGACGGTAATTTGCTTATTTCCACACTTAGGCTTAAAAACATGGCGTTAGAGGGTGAGAACTCGAAACAGCCCCCGAACGGCCCCGTGGGTGGCACCAACACCTCCCACGGGACCAACGTAACTCGTGGGAACGGACCCCGCAGCCGCGGGTGTCCCGGTTTGAGAGTACCACGGTAATTTGCTTATTTCCACACTTAGGCTTAAAAACATGGCGTTAGAGGGTGAGAACTCGAAACAGCCCCCGAACGGCCCCGTGGGTGGCACCAACACCTCCCACGGGACCAACGTAACTCGTAGGAACTGACCCCGCAGCCGCGGGTGTCCCGGTTTGAGAGTACGACGGTAATTTGCTTATTTCCACACTTAGGCTTAACATGGCGCTAGAGGGTGAAAACTCGAAACAGCCACCGAACGGCCCCGTGGGTGGCACCAACACCTCCCACGGGACCAACGTAACTCGTGGGAACGGACCCCGCAGCCACGGGTGTCCCGGTTTGAGAGTACGACGGTAATTTGCTTATTTCCACACTTAGGCTTAAAAACATGGCGTTAGAGGGTGAGAACTCGAAACAGCCCCCGAACGGCCCCGTGGGTGGCACCAACACCTCCCACGGGACCAACGTAACTCGTAGGAACTGACCCCGCAGCCGCGGGTGTCCCGGTTTGAGAGTACGACGGTAATTTGCTTATTTCTACACTTAGGCTTAACATGGCGTTAGAGGGTGAAAACTCGAAACAGCCCCCGAACGGCCCCGTGGGTGGCACTAACACCTCCCACGGGACCAACGTAACTCGTGGGAACGGACCCCGCAGCCGCGGGTGTCCCGGTTTGAGAGTACGACGGTAATTTGCTTATTTCCACACTTAGGCTTAAAAACATGGCGTTAGAGGGTGAGAACTCGAAACAGCCCCCGAACGGCCCCGTGGGTGGCACCAACACCTCCCACGGGACCAACGTAACTCGTGGGAACGGACCCCGCAGCCGCGGGTGTCCCGGTTTGAGAGTACGACGGTAATTTGCTTATTTCGACACTTAGGCTTAAAAACATGGCGTTAGAGGGTGAGAACTCGAAACAGCCCCCGAACGGCCCCGTGGGTGGCACCAACACCTCCCACGGGACCAACGTAACTCGTAGGAACTGACCCCGCAGCCGCGGGTGTCCCGGTTTGAGAGTACGACGGTAATTTGCTTATTTCTACACTTAGGCTTAACATGGCGTTAGAGGGTGAAAACTCGAAACAGCCCCCGAACGGCCCCGTGGGTGGCACTAACACCTCCCACGGGACCAACGTAACTCGTGGGAACGGACGCCGCAGCCGCGGGTGTCCCGGTTTGAGAGTACAACGGTAATTTGCTTATTTCCACACTTAGGCTTAAAAACATGGCGTTAGAGGGTGAGAACTCGAAACAGCCCCCGAACGGCCCCGTGGGTGGCACCAACACCTCCCACGGGACCAACGTAACTCGTAGGAACTGACCCCGCAGCCGCGGGTGTCCCGGTTTGAGAGTACGATGATAATTTGCTTATTTCCACACTTAGGCTTAAAAACATGGCGTTAGAGGGTGAGAACGCGAAACAGACCCCGAACGGCCCCGTGGGTGGCACCAACACCTCCCACGGGACCAACGTAACTCGTGGGAACGGACCCCGCAGCCGCGGGTGTCCCGGTTTGAGAGTACGACGGTAATTTGCTTATTTCCACACTTAGGCTTAAAAACATGGCGTTAGAGGGTGAGAACTCGAAACAGCCCCCGAACGGCCCCGTGGGTGGCACCAACACCTCCCACGGGACCAACGTAACTCGTGGGAACGGACCCCGCAGCCGCGGGTGTCCCGGTTTGAGAGTACGACGGTAATTTGCTTATTTCCACACTTAGGCTTAAAAACATGGCGTTAGAGGGTGAGAACTCGAAACAGCCCCCGAACGGCCCCGTGGGTGGCACCAACACCTCCCACGGGACCAACGTAACTCGTAGGAACTGACCCCGCAGCCGCGGGTGTCCCGGTTTGAGAGTACGACGGTAATTTGCTTATTTCTACACTTAGGCTTAACATGGCGTTAGAGGGTGAAAACTCGAAACAGCCCCCGAACGGCCCCGTGGGTGGCACTAACACCTCCCACGGGACCAACGTAACTCGTGGGAACGGACGCCGTAGCCGCGGGTGTCCCGGTTTGAGAGTACGACGGTAATTTGCTTATTTCCACACTTAGGCTTAAAAACATGGCGTTAGAGGGTGAGAACTCGAAACAGCCCCCGAACGGCCCCGTGGGTGGCACCAACACCTCCCACGGGACCAAGGTAACTCGTGGGAACGGACCCCGCAGCCGCGGGTGTCCCGGTTTGAGAGTACGACGGTAATTTGCTTATTTCCACACTTAGGCTTAAAAACATGGCGTTAGAGGGTGAGAACTCGAAACAGCCCCCGAACGGCCCCGTGGGTGGCACCAACACCTCCCACGGGACCAACGTAACTCGTAGGAACTGACCCCGCAGCCGCGGGTGTCCCGGTTTGAGAGTACGACGGTAATTTGCTTATTTCTACACTTAGGCTTAACATGGCGTTAGAGGGTGAAAACTCGAAACAGCCCCCGAACGGCCCCGTGGGTGGCACTAACACCTCCCACGGGACCAACGTAACTCGTGGGAACGGACGCCGCAGCCACGGGTGTCCCGGTTTGAGAGTACGACGGTAATTTGCTTATTTCCACACTTAGGCTTAAAAACATGGCGTTAGAGGGTGAGAACTCGAAACAGCCCCCGAACGGCCCCGTGGGTGGCACCAACACCTCCCACGGGACCAACGTAACTCGTGGGAATGGACCCCGTCCCCGCGGGTGTCCCGGTTTGAGAGTACGACGGTAATTTGCTTATTTCGACACTTAGGCTTAAAAACATGGCGTTAGAGGGTGAGAACTCGAAACAGCCCCCGAACGGCCCCGTGGGTGGCACCAACACCTCCCACGGGACCAACGTAACTCGTAGGAACTGACCCCGCAGCCGCGGGTGTCCCGGTTTGAGAGTACGACGGTAATTTGCTTATTTCTACACTTAGGCTTAACATGGCGTTAGAGGGTGAAAACTCGAAACAGCCCCCGAACGGCCCCGTGGGTGGCACTAACACCTCCCACGGGACCAACGTAACTCGTGGGAACGGACGCCGCAGCCGCGGGTGTCCCGGTTTGAGAGTACGACGGTAATTTGCTTATTTCCACACTTAGGCTTAAAAACATGGCGTTAGAGGGTGAGAACTCGAAACAGCCCCCGAACGGCCCCGTGGGTGGCACCAACACCTCCCACGGGACCAACGTAACTCGTAGGAACTGACCCCGCAGCCGCGGGTGTCCCGGTTTGAGAGTACGATGATAATTTGCTTATTTCCACACTTAGGCTTAAAAACATGGCGTTAGAGGGTGAGAACGCGAAACAGCCCCCGAACGGCCCCGTGGGTGGCACCAACACCTCCCACGGGACCAACGTAACTCGTGGGAACGGACCCCGCAGCCGCGGGTGTCCCGGTTTGAGAGTACGACGGTAATTTGCTTATTTCCACACTTAGGCTTAAAAACATGGCGTTAGAGGGTGAGAACTCGAAACAGCCCCCGAACGGCCCCGTGGGTGGTACCAACACCTCCCACGGGACCAACGTAACTCGTAGGAACTGACCCCGCAGCCGCGGGTGTCCCGGTTTGAGAGTACGACGGTAATTTGCTTATTTCTACACTTAGGCTTAACATGGCGTTAGAGGGTGAAAACTCGAAACAGCCCCCGAACGGCCCCGTGGGTGGCACTAACACCTCCCACGGGACCAACGTAACTCGTGGGAACGGACCCCACAGCCGCGGGTGTCCCGGTTTGAGAGTACGACGGTAATTTGCTTATTTCCACACTTAGGCTTAAAAACATGGCGTTAGAGGGTGAGAACTCGAAACAGCCCCCGAACGGCCCCGTGGGTGGCACCAAGACCTCCCACGGGACCAACGTAACTCGTGGGAACGGACCCCGCAGCCGCGGGTGTCCCGGTTTGAGAGTACGACGGTAATTTTCTTATTTCCACACTTAGGCTTAAAAACATGGCGTTAGAGGGTGAGAACTCGAAACAGCCCCCGAACGGCCCCGTGGGTGGCACTAACACCTCCCACGGGACCAACGTAACTCGTGGGAATGGACCCCGCAGCCGCGGGTGTCCCGGTTTGAGAGTACGACGGTAATTTGCTTATTTCCACACTTAGGCTTAAAAACATGGCGTTAGAGGGTGAGAACTCGAAACAGCCCCCGAACGGCCCCGTGGGTGGCACCAACACCTCCCACGGGACCAACGTAACTCGTAGGAACTGACCCCGCAGCCGCGGGTGTCCCGGTTTGAGAGTACGACGGTAATTTGCTTATTTCTACACTTAGGCTTAACATGGCGTTAGAGGGTGAAAACTCGAAACAGCCCCCGAACGGCCCCGTGGGTGGCACTAACACCTCCCACGGGACCAACGTAACTCGTGGGAACGGACCCCGCAGCCGCGGGTGTCCCGGTTTGAGAGTACGATGGTAATTTGCTTATTTCCACACTTAGGCTTAAAAACATGGCGTTAGAGGGTGAGAACTCGAAACAGCCCCCGAACGGCCCCGTGGGTGGCACCAACACCTCCCACGGGACCAACGTAACTCGTGGGAACGGACCCCGCAGCCGCGGGTGTCCCGGTTTGAGAGTACGACGGTAATTTGCTTATTTCCACACTTAGGCTTAAAAACATGGCGTTAGAGGGTGAGAACTCGAAACAGCCCCCGAACGGCCCCGTGGGTGGCACCAACACCTCCCACGGGACCAACGTAACTCGTAGGAACTGACCCCGCAGCCGCGGGTGTCCCGGTTTGAGAGTACGACGGTAATTTGCTTATTTCTACACTTAGGCTTAACATGGCGTTAGAGGGTGAAAACTCGAAACAGCCCCCGAACGGCCCCGTGGGTGGCACTAACACCTCCCACGGGACCAACGTAACTCGTGGGAACGGACGCCGCAGCCGCGGGTGTCCCGGTTTGAGAGTACGACGGTAATTTGCTTATTTCCACACTTAGGCTTAAAAACATGGCGTTAGAGGGTGAGAACTCGAAACAGCCCCCGAACGGCCCCGTGGGTGGCACCAACACCTCCCACGGGACCAACGTAACTCGTAGGAACTGACCCCGCAGCCGCGGGTGTCCCGGTTTGAGAGTACGATGATAATTTGCTTATTTCCACACTTAGGCTTAAAAACATGGCGTTAGAGGGTGAGAACGCGAAACAGCCCCCGAACGGCCCCGTGGGTGGCACCAACACCTCCCACGGGACCAACGTAACTCGTGGGAAAGTACCCCGCAGCCGCGGGTGTCCCGGTTTGAGAGTACGACGGTAATTTGCTTATTTCCACACTTAGGCTTAAAAACATGGCGTTAGAGGGTGAGAACTCGAAACAGCCCCCGAACGGCCCCGTAGGTGGCACCAACACCTCCCACGGGACCAACGTAACTCGTGGGAACGGACCCCGCAGCCGCGGGTGTCCCGGTTTGAGAGTACGACGGTAATTTGCTTATTTCCACACTTAGGCTTAAAAGCATGGCGTTAGAGGGTGAGAACTCGAAACAGCCCCCGAACGGCCCCGTGGGTGGCACCAACACCTCCCACGGGACCAACGTAACTCGTAGGAACTGACCCCGCAGCCGCGGGTGTCCCGGTTTGAGAGTACGACGGTAATTTGCTTATTTCTACACTTAGGCTTAACATGGCGTTAGAGGGTGAAAACTCGAAACAGCCCCCGAACGGCCCCGTGGGTGGCACTAACACCTCCCACGGGACCAACGTAACTCGTGGGAACGGACCCCGCAGCCGCGGGTGTCCCGGTTTGAGAGTACGACGGTAATTTGCTTATTTCCACACTTAGGCTTAAAAACATGGCGTTAGAGGGTGAGAACTCGAAACAGCCCCCGAACGGCCCCGTGGGTGGCACCAACACCTCCCACGGGACCAACGTAACTCGTGGGAACGGACCCCGCAGCCGCGGGTGTCCCGGTTTGAGAGTACGACGGTAATTTGCTTATTTCCACACTTAGGCTTAAAAACATGGCGTTAGAGGGTGAGAACTCGAAACAGCCCCCGAACGGCCCCGTGGGTGGCACCAACACCTCCCACGGGACCAACGTAACTCGTAGGAACTGACCCCGCAGCCGCGGGTGTCCCGGTTTGAGAGTACGACGGTAATTTGCTTATTTCTACACTTAGGCTTAACATGGCGTTAGAGGGTGAAAACTCGAAACAGCCCACGAACGGCCCCGTGGGTGGCACTAACACCTCCCACGGGACCAACGTAACTCGTGGGAACGGACGCCGCAGCCGCGGGTGTCCCGGTTTGAGAGTACGACGGTAATTTGCTTATTTCCACACTTAGGCTTAAAAACATGGCGTTAGAGGGTGAGAACTCGAAACAGCCCCCGAACGGCCCCGTGGGTGGCACCAACACCTCCCACGGGACCAACGTAACTCGTAGGAACTGACCCCGCAGCCGCGGGTGTCCCGGTTTGAGAGTACGATGATAATTTGCTTATTTCCACACTTAGGCTTAAAAACATGGCGTTAGAGGGTGAGAACGCGAAACAGCCCCCGAACGGCCCCGTGGGTGGCACCAACACCTCCCACGGGACCAACGTAACTCGTGGGAACGGACCCCGCAGCCGCGGGTGTCCCGGTTTGAGAGTACGACGGTAATTTGCTTATTTCCACACTTAGGCTTAAGAACATGGCGTTAGAGGGTGAGAACTCGAAACAGCCCCCGAACGGCCCCGTGGGTGGCACCAACACCTCCCACGGGACCAACGTAACTCGTAGGAACTGACCCCGCAGCCGCGGGTGTCCCGGTTTGAGAGTACGACGGTAATTTGCTTATTTCTACACTTAGGCTTAACATGGCGTTAGAGGGTGAAAACTCGAAACAGCCCCCGAACGGCCCCGTGGGTGGCACTAACACCTCCCACGGGACCAACGTAACTCGTGGGAACGGACCCCGCAGCCGCGGGTGTCCCGGTTTGAGAGTACGACGGTAATTTGCTTATTTCCACACTTAGGCTTAAAAACATGGCGTTAGAGGGTGAGAACTCGAAACAGCCCCCGAACGGCCCCGTGGGTGGCACCAACACCTCCCACGGGACCAACGTAACTCGTAGGAACTGACCCCGCAGCCGCGGGTGTCCCGGTTTGAGAGTACGACGGTAATTTGCTTATTTCTACACTTAGGCTTAACATGGCGTTAGAGGGTGAAAACTCGAAACAGCCCCCGAACGGCCCCGTGGGTGGCACTAACACCTCCCACGGGACCAACGTAACTCGTGGGAACGGACGCCGCAGCCGCGGGTGTCCCGGTTTGAGAGTACGACGGTAATTTGCTTATTTCCACACTTAGGCTTAAAAACATGGCGTTAGAGGGTGAGAACTCGAAACAGCCCCCGAACGGCCCCGTGGGTGGCACCAACACCTCCCACGGGACCAACGTAACTCGTAGGAACTGACCCCGCAGCCGCGGGTGTCCCGGTTTGAGAGTACGATGATAATTTGCTTATTTCCACACTTAGGCTTAAAAACATGGCGTTAGAGGGTGAGAATGCGAAACAGCCCCCGAACGGCCCCGTGGGTGGCACCAACACCTCCCACGGGACCAACGTAACTCGTGGGAAAGTACCCCGCAGCCGCGGGTGTCCCGGTTTGAGAGTACGACGGTAATTTGCTTATTTCCACACTTAGGCTTAAAAACATGGCGTTAGAGGGTGAGAACTCGAAACAGCCCCCGAACGGCCCCGTAGGTGGCACCAACACCTCCCACGGGACCAACGTAACTCGTGGGAACGGACCCCGCAGCCGCGGGTGTCCCGGTTTGAGAGTACGACGGTAATTTGCTTATTTCCACACTTAGGCTTAAAAGCATGGCGTTAGAGGGTGAGAACTCGAAACAGCCCCCGAACGGCCCCGTGGGTGGCACCAACACCTCCCACGGGACCAACGTAACTCGTAGGAACTGACCCCGCAGCCGCGGGTGTCCCGGTTTGAGAGTACGACGGTAATTTGCTTATTTCTACACTTAGGCTTAACATGGCGTTAGAGGGTGAAAACTCGAAACAGCCCCCGAACGGCCCCGTGGGTGGCACTAACACCTCCCACGGGACCAACGTAACTCGTGGGAACGGACCCCGCAGCCGCGGGTGTCCCGGTTTGAGAGTACGACGGTAATTTGCTTATTTCCACACTTAGGCTTAAAAACATGGCGTTAGAGGGTGAGAACTCGAAACAGCCCCCGAACGGCCCCGTGGGTGGCACCAACACCTCCCACGGGACCAACGTAACTCGTGGGAACGGACCCCGCAGCCGCGGGTGTCCCGGTTTGAGAGTACGACGGTAATTTGCTTATTTCCACACTTAGGCTTAAAAACATGGCGTTAGAGGGTGAGAACTCGAAACAGCCCCCGAACGGCCCCGTGGGTGGCACCAACACCTCCCACGGGACCAACGTAACTCGTAGGAACTGACCCCGCAGCCGCGGGTGTCCCGGTTTGAGAGTACGACGGTAATTTGCTTATTTCTACACTTAGGCTTAACATGGCGTTAGAGGGTGAAAACTCGAAACAGCCCACGAACGGCCCCGTGGGTGGCACTAACACCTCCCACGGGACCAACGTAACTCGTGGGAACGGACGCCGCAGCCGCGGGTGTCCCGGTTTGAGAGTACGACGGTAATTTGCTTATTTCCACACTTAGGCTTAAAAACATGGCGTTAGAGGGTGAGAACTCGAAACAGCCCCCGAACGGCCCCGTGGGTGGCACCAACACCTCCCACGGGACCAACGTAACTCGTAGGAACTGACCCCGCAGCCGCGGGTGTCCCGGTTTGAGAGTACGATGATAATTTGCTTATTTCCACACTTAGGCTTAAAAACATGGCGTTAGAGGGTGAGAACGCGAAACAGCCCCCGAACGGCCCCGTGGGTGGCACCAACACCTCCCACGGGACCAACGTAACTCGTGGGAACGGACCCCGCAGCCGCGGGTGTCCCGGTTTGAGAGTACGACGGTAATTTGCTTATTTCCACACTTAGGCTTAAAAACATGGCGTTAGAGGGTGAGAACTCGAAACAGCCCCCGAACGGCCCCGTGGGTGGCACCAACACCTCCCACGGGACCAACGTAACTCGTAGGAACTGACCCCGCAGCCGCGGGTGTCCCGGTTTGAGAGTACGACGGTAATTTGCTTATTTCTACACTTAGGCTTAACATGGCGTTAGAGGGTGAAAACTCGAAACAGCCCCCGAACGGCCCCGTGGGTGGCACTAACACCTCCCACGGGACCAACGTAACTCGTGGGAACGGACCCCGCAGCCGCGGGTGTCCCGGTTTGAGAGTACGACGGTAATTTGCTTATTTCCACACTTAGGCTTAAAAACATGGCGTTAGAGGGTGAGAACTCGAAACAGCCCCCGAACGGCCCCGTGGGTGGCACCAACACCTCCCACGGGACCAACGTAACTCGTGGGAACGGACCCCGCAGCCGCGGGTGTCCCGGTTTGAGAGTACGACGGTAATTTTCTTATTTCCACACTTAGGCTTAAAAACATGGCGTTAGAGGGTGAGAACTCGAAACAGCCCCCGAACGGCCCCGTGGGTGGCACTAACACCTCCCACGGGACCAACGTAACTCGTGGGAATGGACCCCGCAGCCGCAGGTGTCCCGGTTTGAGAGTACGACGGTAATTTGCTTATTTCCACACTTAGGCTTAAAAACATGGCGTTAGAGGGTGAGAACTCGAAACAGCCCCCGAACGGCCCCGTGGGTGGCACCAACACCTCCCACGGGACCAACGTAACTCGTAGGAACTGACCCCGCAGCCGCGGGTGTCCCGGTTTGAGAGTACGACGGTAATTTGCTTATTTCTACACTTAGGCTTAACATGGCGTTAGAGGGTGAAAACTCGAAACAGCCCCCGAACGGCCCCGTGGGTGGCACTAACACCTCCCACGGGACCAACGTAACTCGTGGGAACGGACCCCGCAGCCGCGGGTGTCCCGGTTTGAGAGTACGACGGTAATTTGCTTATTTCCACACTTAGGCTTAAAAACATGGCGTTAGAGGGTGAGAACTCGAAACAGCCCCCGAATGGCCCCGTGGGTGGCACCAACACCTCCCACGGGACCAACGTAACTCGTGGGAACGGACCCCGCAGCCGCGGGTGTCCCGGTTTGAGAGTACGACGGTAATTTGCTTATTTCCACACTTAGGCTTAAAAACATGGCGTTAGAGGGTGAGAACTCGAAACAGCCCCCGAACGGCCCCGTGGGTGGCACCAACACCTCCCACGGGACCAACGTAACTCGTAGGAACTGACCCCGCAGCCGCGGGTGTCCCGGTTTGAGAGTACGACGGTAATTTGCTTATTTCTACACTTAGGCTTAACATGGCGTTAGAGGGTGAAAACTCGAAACAGCCCCCGAACGGCCCCGTGGGTGGCACTAACACCTCCCACGGGACCAACGTAACTCGTGGGAACGGACGCCGCAGCCGCGGGTGTCCCGGTTTGAGAGTACGACGGTAATTTGCTTATTTCCACACTTAGGCTTAAAAACATGGCGTTAGAGGGTGAGAACTCGAAACAGCCCCCGAACGGCCCCGTGGGTGGCACCAACACCTCCCACGGGACCAACGTAACTCGTGGGAACGGACCCCGCAGCCGCGGGTGTCCCGGTTTGAGAGTACGACGGTAATTTGCTTATTTCGACACTTAGGCTTAAAAACATGGCGTTAGAGGGTGAGAACTCGAAACAGCCCCCGAACGGCCCCGTGGGTGGCACCAACACCTCCCACGGGACCAACGTAACTCGTAGGAACTGACCCCGCAGCCGCGGGTGTCCCGGTTTGAGAGTACGACGGTAATTTGCTTATTTCTACACTTAGGCTTAACATGGCGTTAGAGGGTGAAAACTCGAAACAGCCCCCGAACGGCCCCGTGGGTGGCACTAACACCTCCCACGGGACCAACGTAACTCGTGGGAACGGACGCCGCAGCCGCGGGTGTCCCGGTTTGAGAGTACGACGGTAATTTGCTTATTTCCACACTTAGGCTTAAAAACATGGCGTTAGAGGGTGAGAACTCGAAACAGCCCCCGAACGGCCCCGTGGGTGGCACCAACACCTCCCACGGGACCAACGTAACTCGTAGGAACTGACCCCGCAGCCGCGGGTGTCCCGGTTTGAGAGTACGATGATAATTTGCTTATTTCCACACTTAGGCTTAAAAACATGGCGTTAGAGGGTGAGAACGCGAAACAGACCCCGAACGGCCCCGTGGGTGGCACCAACACCTCCCACGGGACCAACGTAACTCGTGGGAACGGACCCCGCAGCCGCGGGTGTCCCGGTTTGAGAGTACGACGGTAATTTGCTTATTTCCACACTTAGGCTTAAAAACATGGCGTTAGAGGGTGAGAACTCGAAACAGCCCCCGAACGGCCCCGTGGGTGGCACCAACACCTCCCACGGGACCAACGTAACTCGTGGGAACGGACCCCGCAGCCGCGGGTGTCCCGGTTTGAGAGTACGACGGTAATTTGCTTATTTCCACACTTAGGCTTAAAAACATGGCGTTAGAGGGTGAGAACTCGAAACAGCCCCCGAACGGCCCCGTGGGTGGCACCAACACCTCCCACGGGACCAACGTAACTCGTAGGAACTGACCCCGCAGCCGCGGGTGTCCCGGTTTGAGAGTACGACGGTAATTTGCTTATTTCTACACTTAGGCTTAACATGGCGTTAGAGGGTGAAAACTCGAAACAGCCCCCGAACGGCCCCGTGGGTGGCACTAACACCTCCCACGGGACCAACGTAACTCGTGGGAACGGACGCCGTAGCCGCGGGTGTCCCGGTTTGAGAGTACGACGGTAATTTGCTTATTTCCACACTTAGGCTTAAAAACATGGCGTTAGAGGGTGAGAACTCGAAACAGCCCCCGAACGACCCCGTGGGTGGCACCAACACCTCCCACGGGACCAACGTAACTCGTGGGAACGGACCCCGCAGCCGCGGGTGTCCCGGTTTGAGAGTACGACGGTAATTTGCTTATTTCCACACTTAGGCTTAAAAACATGGCGTTAGAGGGTGAGAACTCGAAACAGCCCCCGAACGGCCCCGTGGGTGGCACCAACACCTCCCACGGGACCAACGTAACTCGTAGGAACTGACCCCGCAGCCGCGGGTGTCCCGGTTTGAGAGTACGACGGTAATTTGCTTATTTCTACACTTAGGCTTAACATGGCGTTAGAGGGTGAAAACTCGAAACAGCCCCCGAACGGCCCCGTGGGTGGCACTAACACCTCCCACGGGACCAACGTAACTCGTGGGAACGGACGCCGCAGCCGCGGGTGTCCCGGTTTGAGAGTACGACGGTAATTTGCTTATTTCCACACTTAGGCTTAAAAACATGGCGTTAGAGGGTGAGAACTCGAAACAGCCCCCGAACGGCCCCGTGGGTGGCACCAACACCTCCCACGGGACCAACGTAACTCGTGGGAACGGACCCCGTCCCCGCGGGTGTCCCGGTTTGAGAGTACGACGGTAATTTGCTTATTTCCACACTTAGGCTTAAAAACATGGCGTTAGAGGGTGAGAACTCGAAACAGCCCCCGAACGGCCCCGTGGGTGGCACCAACACCTCCCACGGGACCAACGTAACTCGTAGGAACTGACCCCGCAGCCGCGGGTGTCCCGATTTGAGAGTACGACGGTAATTTGCTTATTTCTACACTTAGGCTTAACATGGCGTTAGAGGGTGAAAACTCGAAACAGCCCCCGAACGGCCCCGTGGGTGGCACTAACACCTCCCACGGGACCAACGTAACTCGTGGGAACGGACGCCGCAGCCGCGGGTGTCCCGGTTTGAGAGTACGACGGTAATTTGCTTATTTCCACACTTAGGCTTAAAAACATGGCGTTAGAGGGTGAGAACTCGAAACAGCCCCCGAACGGCCCCGTGGGTGGCACCAACACCTCCCACGGGACCAACGTAACTCGTAGGAACTGACCCCGCAGCCGCGGGTGTCCCGGTTTGAGAGTACGATGATAATTTGCTTATTTCCACACTTAGGCTTAAAAACATGGCGTTAGAGGGTGAGAACGCGAAACAGCCCCCGAACGGCCCCGTGGGTGGCACCAACACCTCCCACGGGACCAACGTAACTCGTGGGAACGGACCCCGCAGCCGCGGGTGTCCCGGTTTGAGAGTACGACGGTAATTTGCTTATTTCCACACTTAGGCTTAAAAACATGGCGTTAGAGGGTGAGAACTCGAAACAGCCCCCGAACGGCCCCGTGGGTGGCACCAACACCTCCCACGGGACCAACGTAACTCGTAGGAACTGACCCCGCAGCCGCGGGTGTCCCGGTTTGAGAGTACGACGGTAATTTGCTTATTTCTACACTTAGGCTTAACATGGCGTTAGAGGGTGAAAACTCGAAACAGCCCCCGAACGGCCCCGTGGGTGGCACTAACACCTCCCACGGGACCAACGTAACTCGTGGGAACGGACCCCACAGCCGCGGGTGTCCCGGTTTGAGAGTACGACGGTAATTTGCTTATTTCCACACTTAGGCTTAAAAACATGGCGTTAGAGGGTGAGAACTCGAAACAGCCCCCGAACGGCCCCGTGGGTGGCACCAACACCTCCCACGGGACCAACGTAACTCGTGTGAACGGACCCCGCAGCCGCGGGTGTCCCGGTTTGAGAGTACGACGGTAATTTTCTTATTTCCACACTTAGGCTTAAAAACATGGCGTTAGAGGGTGAGAACTCGAAACAGCCCCCGAACGGCCCCGTGGGTGGCACTAACACCTCCCACGGGACCAACGTAACTCGTGGGAATGGACCCCGCAGCCGCGGGTGTCCCGGTTTGAGAGTACGACGGTAATTTGCTTATTTCCACACTTAGGCTTAAAAACATGGCGTTAGAGGGTGAGAACTCGAAACAGCCCCCGAACGGCCCCGTGGGTGGCACCAACACCTCCCACGGGACCAACGTAACTCGTAGGAACTGACCCCGCAGCCGCGGGTGTCCCGGTTTGAGAGTACGACGGTAATTTGCTTATTTCTACACTTAGGCTTAACATGGCGTTAGAGGGTGAAAACTCGAAACAGCCCCCGAACGGCCCCGTGGGTGGCACTAACACCTCCCACGGGACCAACGTAACTCGTGGGAACGGACCCCGCAGCCGCGGGTGTCCCGGTTTGAGAGTACGATGGTAATTTGCTTATTTCCACACTTAGGCTTAAAAACATGGCGTTAGAGGGTGAGAACTCGAAACAGCCCCCGAACGGCCCCGTGGGTGGCACCAACACCTCCCACGGGACCAACGTAACTCGTGGGAACGGACCCCGCAGCCGCGGGTGTCCCGGTTTGAGAGTACGACGGTAATTTGCTTATTTCCACACTTAGGCTTAAAAACATGGCGTTAGAGGGTGAGAACTCGAAACAGCCCCCGAACGGCCCCGTGGGTGGCACCAACACCTCCCACGGGACCAACGTAACTCGTAGGAACTGACCCCGCAGCCGCGGGTGTCCCGGTTTGAGAGTACGACGGTAATTTGCTTATTTCTACACTTAGGCTTAACATGGCGTTAGAGGGTGAAAACTCGAAACAGTCCCCGAACGGCCCCGTGGGTGGCACTAACACCTCCCACGGGACCAACGTAACTCGTGGGAACGGACGCCGCAGCCGCGGGTGTCCCGGTTTGAGAGTACGACGGTAATTTGCTTATTTCCACACTTAGGCTTAAAAACATGGCGTTAGAGGGTGAGAACTCGAAACAGCCCCCGAACGGCCCCGTGGGTGGCACCAACACCTCCCACGGGACCAACGTAACTCGTAGGAACTGACCCCGCAGCCGCGGGTGTCCCGGTTTGAGAGTACGATGATAATTTGCTTATTTCCACACTTAGGCTTAAAAACATGGCGTTAGAGGGTGAGAACGCGAAACAGCCCCCGAACGGCCCCGTGGGTGGCACCAACACCTCCCACGGGACCAACGTAACTCGTGGGAAAGTACCCCGCAGCCGCGGGTGTCCCGGTTTGAGAGTACGACGGTAATTTGCTTATTTCCACACTTAGGCTTAAAAACATGGCGTTAGAGGGTGAGAACTCGAAACAGCCCCCGAACGGCCCCGTAGGTGGCACCAACACCTCCCTCGGGACCAACGTAACTCGTGGGAACGGACCCCGCAGCCGCGGGTGTCCCGGTTTGAGAGTACGACGGTAATTTGCTTATTTCCACACTTAGGCTTAAAAGCATGGCGTTAGAGGGTGAGAACTCGAAACAGCCCCCGAACGGCCCCGTGGGTGGCACCAACACCTCCCACGGGACCAACGTAACTCGTAGGAACTGACCCCGCAGCCGCGGGTGTCCCGGTTTGAGAGTACGACGGTAATTTGCTTATTTCTACACTTAGGCTTAACATGGCGTTAGAGGGTGAAAACTCGAAACAGCCCCCGAACGGCCCCGTGGGTGGCACTAACACCTCCCACGGGACCAACGTAACTCGTGGGAACGGACGCCGCAGCCGCGGGTGTCCCGGTTTGAGAGTACGACGGTAATTTGCTTATTTCCACACTTAGGCTTAAAAACATGGCGTTAGAGGGTGAGAACTCGAAACAGCCCCCGAACGGCCCCGTGGGTGGCACCAACACCTCCCACGGGACCAACGTAACTCGTGGGAACGGACCCCGCAGCCGCGGGTGTCCCGGTTTGAGAGTACGACGGTAATTTGCTTATTTCCACACTTAGGCTTAAAAACATGGCGTTAGAGGGTGAGAACTCGAAACAGCCCCCGAACGGCCCCGTGGGTGGCACCAACACCTCCCACGGGACCAACGTAACTCGTAGGAACTGACCCCGCAGCCGCGGGTGTCCCGGTTTGAGAGTACGACGGTAATTTGCTTATTTCTACACTTAGGCTTAACATGGCGTTAGAGGGTGAAAACTCGAAACAGCCCCCGAACGGCCCCGTGGGTGGCACTAACACCTCCCACGGGACCAACGTAACTCGTGGGAACGGACGCCGCAGCCGCGGGTGTCCCGGTTTGAGAGTACGACGGTAATTTGCTTATTTCCACACTTAGGCTTAAAAACATGGCGTTAGAGGGTGAGAACTCGAAACAGCCCCCGAACGGCCCCGTGGGTGGCACCAACACCTCCCACGGGACCAACGTAACTCGTAGGAACTGACCCCGCAGCCGCGGGTGTCCCGGTTTGAGAGTACGATGATAATTTGCTTATTTCCACACTTAGGCTTAAAAACATGGCGTTAGAGGGTGAGAACGCGAAACAGCCCCCGAACGGCCCCGTGGGTGGCACCAACACCTCCCACGGGACCAACGTAACTCGTGGGAACGGACCCCGCAGCCGCGGGTGTCCCGGTTTGAGAGTACGACGGTAATTTGCTTATTTCCACACTTAGGCTTAAAAACATGGCGTTAGAGGGTGAGAACTCGAAACAGCCCCCGAACGGCCCCGTGGGTGGCACCAACACCTCCCACGGGACCAACGTAACTCGTAGGAACTGACCCCGCAGCCGCGGGTGTCCCGGTTTGAGAGTACGACGGTAATTTGCTTATTTCTACACTTAGGCTTAACATGGCGTTAGAGGGTGAAAACTCGAAACAGCCCCCGAACGGCCCCGTGGGTGGCACTAACACCTCCCACGGGACCAACGTAACTCGTGGGAACGGACCCCGCAGCCGCGGGTGTCCCGGTTTGAGAGTACGACGGTAATTTGCTTATTTCCACACTTAGGCTTAAAAACATGGCGTTAGAGGGTGAGAACTCGAAACAGCCCCCGAACGGCCCCGTGGGTGGCACCAACACCTCCCACGGGACCAAGGTAACTCGTGGGAACGGACCCCGCAGCCGCGGGTGTCCCGGTTTGAGAGTACGACGGTAATTTTCTTATTTCCACACTTAGGCTTAAAAACATGGCGTTAGAGGGTGAGAACTCGAAACAGCCCCCGAACGGCCCCGTGGGTGGCACTAACACCTCCCACGGGACCAACGTAACTCGTGGGAATGGACCCCGCAGCCGCGGGTGTCCCGGTTTGAGAGTACGACGGTAATTTGCTTATTTCCACACTTAGGCTTAAAAACATGGCGTTAGAGGGTGAGAACTCGAAACAGCCCCCGAACGGCCCCGTGGGTGGCACCAACACCTCCCACGGGACCAACGTAACTCGTAGGAACTGACCCCGCAGCCGCGGGTGTCCCGGTTTGAGAGTACGACGGTAATTTGCTTATTTCTACACTTAGGCTTAACATGGCGTTAGAGGGTGAAAACTCGAAACAGCCCCCGAACGGCCCCGTGGGTGGCACTAACACCTCCCACGGGACCAACGTAACTCGTGGGAACGGACCCCGCAGCCGCGGGTGTCCCGGTTTGAGAGTACGACGGTAATTTGCTTATTTCCACACTTAGGCTTAAAAACATGGCGTTAGAGGGTGAGAACTCGAAACAGCCCCCGAATGGCCCCGTGGGTGGCACCAACACCTCCCACGGGACCAACGTAACTCGTGGGAACGGACCCCGCAGCCGCGGGTGTCCCGGTTTGAGAGTACGACGGTAATTTGCTTATTTCCACACTTAGGCTTAAAAACATGGCGTTAGAGGGTGAGAACTCGAAACAGCCCCCGAACGGCCCCGTGGGTGGCACCAACACCTCCCACGGGACCAACGTAACTCGTAGGAACTGACCCCGCAGCCGCGGGTGTCCCGGTTTGAGAGTACGACGGTAATTTGCTTATTTCTACACTTAGGCTTAACATGGCGTTAGAGGGTGAAAACTCGAAACAGCCCCCGAACGGCCCCGTGGGTGGCACTAACACCTCCCACGGGACCAACGTAACTCGTGGGAACGGACGCCGCAGCCGCGGGTGTCCCGGTTTGAGAGTACGACGGTAATTTGCTTATTTCCACACTTAGGCTTAAAAACATGGCGTTAGAGGGTGAGAACTCGAAACAGCCCCCGAACGGCCCCGTGGGTGGCACCAACACCTCCCACGGGACCAACGTAACTCGTAGGAACTGACCCCGAAGCCGCGGGTGTCCCGGTTTGAGAGTACGACGGTAATTTGCTTATTTCTACACTTAGGCTTAACATGGCGTTAGAGGGTGAAAACTCGAAACAGCCCCCGAACGGCCCCGTGGGTGGCACTAACACCTCCCACGGGACCAACGTAACTCGTGGGAACGGACCCCGCAGCCGCGGGTGTCCCGGTTTGAGAGTACGACGGTAATTTTCTTATTTCCACACTTAGGCTTAAAAACATGGCGTTAGAGGGTGAGAACTCGAAACAGCCCCCGAACGGCCCCGTGGGTGGCACCAACACCTCCCACGGGACCAACGTAACTCGTGGGAACGGACCCCGCAGCCGCGGGTGTCCCGGTTTGAGAGTACGACGGTAATTTGCTTATTTCGACACTTAGGCTTAAAAACATGGCGTTAGAGGGTGAGAACTCGAAACAGCCCCCGAACGGCCCCGTGGGTGGCACCAACACCTCCCACGGGACCAACGTAACTCGTAGGAACTGACCCCGCAGCCGCGGGTGTCCCGGTTTGAGAGTACGACGGTAATTTGCTTATTTCTACACTTAGGCTTAACATGGCGTTAGAGGGTGAAAACTCGAAACAGCCCCCGAACGGCCCCGTGGGTGGCACTAACACCTCCCACGGGACCAACGTAACTCGTGGGAACGGACGCCGCAGCCGCGGGTGTCCCGGTTTGAGAGTACGACGGTAATTTGCTTATTTCCACACTTAGGCTTAAAAACATGGCGTTAGAGGGTGAGAACTCGAAACAGCCCCCGAACGGCCCCGTGGGTGGCACCAACACCTCCCACGGGACCAACGTAACTCGTAGGAACTGACCCCGCAGCCGCGGGTGTCCCGGTTTGAGAGTACGATGATAATTTGCTTATTTCCACACTTAGGCTTAAAAACATGGCGTTAGAGGGTGAGAACGCGAAACAGCCCCCGAACGGCCCCGTGGGTGGCACCAACACCTCCCACGGGACCAACGTAACTCGTGGGAACGGACCCCGCAGCCGCGGGTGTCCCGGTTTGAGAGTACGACGGTAATTTGCTTATTTCCACACTTAGGCTTAAAAACATGGCGTTAGAGGGTGAGAACTCGAAACAGCCCCCGAACGGCCCCGTGGGTGGCACCAACACCTCCCACGGGACCAACGTAACTCGTGGGAACGGACCCCGCAGCCGCGGGTGTCCCGGTTTGAGAGTACGACGGTAATTTGCTTATTTCCACACTTAGGCTTAAAAACATGGCGTTAGAGGGTGAGAACTCGAAATAGCCCCCGAACGGCCCCGTGGGTGGCACCAACACCTCCCACGGGACCAACGTAACTCGTAGGAACTGACCCCGCAGCCGCGGGTGTCCCGGTTTGAGAGTACGACGGTAATTTGCTTATTTCTACACTTAGGCTTAACATGGCGTTAGAGGGTGAAAACTCGAAACAGCCCCCGAACGGCCCCGTGGGTGGCACTAACACCTCCCACGGGACCAACGTAACTCGTGGGAACGGACGCCGCAGCCGCGGGTGTCCCGGTTTGAGAGTACGACGGTAATTTGCTTATTTCCACACTTAGGCTTAAAAATATGGCGTTAGAGGGTGAGAACTCGAAACAGCCCCCGAACGGCCCCGTGGGTGGCACCAACACCTCCCACGGGACCAACGTAACTCGTGGGAACGGACCCCGCAGCCGCGGGTGTCCCGGTTTGAGAGTACGACGGTAATTTGCTTATTTCCACACTTAGGCTTAAAAACATGGCGTTAGAGGCTGAGAACTCGAAACAGCCCCCGAACGGCCCCGTGGGTGGCACCAACACCTCCCACGGGACCAACGTAACTCGTAGGAACTGACCCCGCAGCCGCGGGTGTCCCGGTTTGAGAGTACGACGGTAATTTGCTTATTTCTACACTTAGGCTTAACATGGCGTTAGAGGGTGAAAACTCGAAACAGCCCCCGAACGGCCCCGTGGGTGGCACTAACACCTCCCACGGGACCAACGTAACTCGTGGGAACGGACGCCGCAGCCGCGGGTGTCCCGGTTTGAGAGTACGACGGTAATTTGCTTATTTCCACACTTAGGCTTAAAAACATGGCGTTAGAGGGTGAGAACTCGAAACAGCCCCCGAACGGCCCCGTGGGTGGCACCAACACCTCCCACGGGACCAACGTAACTCGTGGGAATGGACCCCGCAGCCGCGGGTGTCCCGGTTTGAGAGTACGACGGTAATTTGCTTATTTCCACACTTAGGCTTAAAAACATGGCGTTAGAGGGTGAGAACTCGAAACAGCCCCCGAACGGCCCCGTGGGTGGCACCAACACCTCCCACGGGACCAACGTAACTCGTAGGAACTGACCCCGCAGCCGCGGGTGTCCCGGTTTGAGAGTACGACGGTAATTTGCTTATTTCTACACTTAGGCTTAACATGGCGTTAGAGGGTGAAAACTCGAAACAGCCCCCGAACGGCCCCGTGGGTGGCACTAACACCTCCCACGGGACCAACGTAACTCGTGGGAACGGACGCCGCAGCCGCGGGTGTCCCGGTTTGAGAGTACGACGGTAATTTGCTTATTTCCACACTTAGGCTTAAAAACATGGCGTTAGAGGGTGAGAACTCGAAACAGCCCCCGAACGGCCCCGTGGGTGGCACCAACACCTCCCACGGGACCAACGTAACTCGTAGGAACTGACCCCGCAGCCGCGGGTGTCCCGGTTTGAGAGTACGATGATAATTTGCTTATTTCCACACTTAGGCTTAAAAACATGGCGTTAGAGGGTGAGAACGCGAAACAGCCCCCGAACGGCCCCGTGGGTGGCACCAACACCTCCCACGGGACCAACGTAACTCGTGGGAACGGACCCCGCAGCCGCGGGTGTCCCGGTTTGAGAGTACGACGGTAATTTGCTTATTTCCACACTTAGGCTTAAAAACATGGCGTTAGAGGGTGAGAACTCGAAACAGCCCCCGAACGGCCCCGTGGGTGGCACCAACACCTCCCACGGGACCAACGTAACTCGTAGGAACTGACCCCGCAGCCGCGGGTGTCCCGGTTTGAGAGTACGACGGTAATTTGCTTATTTCTACACTTAGGCTTAACATGGCGTTAGAGGGTGAAAACTCGAAACAGCCCCCGAACGGCCCCGTGGGTGGCACTAACACCTCCCACGGGACCAACGTAACTCGTGGGAACGGACTCCGCAGCCGCGGGTGTCCCGGTTTGAGAGTACGACGGTAATTTGCTTATTTCCACACTTAGGCTTAAAAACATGGCGTTAGAGGGTGAGAACTCGAAACAGCCCCCGAACGGCCCCGTGGGTGGCACCAACACCTCCCACGGGACCAACGTAACTCGTGGGAACGGACCCCGCAGCCGCGGGTGTCCCGGTTTGAGAGTACGACGGTAATTTTCTTATTTCCACACTTAGGCTTAAAAACATGGCGTTAGAGGGTGAGAACTCGAAACAGCCCCCGAACGGCCCCGTGGGTGGCACTAACACCTCCCACGGGACCAACGTAACTCGTGGGAACGGACCCCGCAGCCGCGGGTGTCCCGGTTTGAGAGTACGACGGTAATTTGCTTATTTCCACACTTAGGCTTAAAAACATGGCGTTAGAGGGTGAGAACTCGAAACAGCCCCCGAACGGCCCCGTGGGTGGCACCAACACCTCCCACGGGACCAACGTAACTCGTAGGAACTGACCCCGCAGCCGCGGGTGTCCCGGTTTGAGAGTACGACGGTAATTTGCTTATTTCTACACTTAGGCTTAACATGGCGTTAGAGGGTGAAAACTCGAAACAGCCCCCGAACGGCCCCGTGGGTGGCACTAACACCTCCCACGGGACCAACGTAACTCGTGGGAACGGACCCCGCAGCCGCGGGTGTCCCGGTTTGAGAGTACGACGGTAATTTGCTTATTTCCACACTTAGGCTTAAAAACATGGCGTTAGAGGGTGAGAACTCGAAACAGCCCCCGAACGGCCCCGTGGGTGGCACCAACACCTCCCACGGGACCAACGTAACTCGTGGGAACGGACCCCGCAGCCGCGGGTGTCCCGGTTTGAGAGTACGACGGTAATTTGCTTATTTCCACACTTAGGCTTAAAAACATGGCGTTAGAGGGTGAGAACTCGAAACAGCCCCCGAACGGCCCCGTGGGTGGCACCAACACCTCCCACGGGACCAACGTAACTCGTAGGAACTGACCCCACAGCCGCGGGTGTCCCGGTTTGAGAGTACGACGGTAATTTGCTTATTTCTACACTTAGGCTTAACATGGCGTTAGAGGGTGAAAACTCGAAACAGCCCCCGAACGGCCCCGTGGGTGGCACTAACACCTCCCACGGGACCAACGTAACTCGTGGGAACGGACGCCGCAGCCGCGGGTGTCCCGGTTTGAGAGTACGACGGTAATTTGCTTATTTCCACACTTAGGCTTAAAAACATGGCGTTAGAGGGTGAGAACTCGAAACAGCCCCCGAA
This sequence comes from Sambucus nigra, assembly GCA_949130495.1. Classification (NCBI taxonomy): domain Eukaryota; kingdom Viridiplantae; phylum Streptophyta; class Magnoliopsida; order Dipsacales; family Adoxaceae; genus Sambucus; species Sambucus nigra. The sequence goes on from OX422207.1 coordinate 417,399,496, forward strand.
CGGCCCCGTGGGTGGCACCAACACCTCCCACGGGATCAACGTAACTCGTAGGAACTGACCCCGAAGCCGCGGGTGTCCCGGTTTGAGAGTACGACGGTAATTTGCTTATTTCCACACTTAGGCTTAACATGGCGTTAGAGGGTGAAAACTCGAAACAGCCCCCGAACGGCCCCGTGGGTGGCACTAACACCTCCCACGGGACCAACGTAACTCGTGGGAACGGACCCCGCAGCCGCGGGTGTCCCGGTTTGAGAGTACGACGGTAATTTTCTTATTTCCACACTTAGGCTTAAAAACATGGCGTTAGAGGGTGAGAACTCGAAACAGCCCCCGAACGGCCCCGTGGGTGGCACCAACACCTCCCACGGGACCAACGTAACTCGTGGGAACGGACCCCGCAGCCGCGGGTGTCCCGGTTTGAGAGTACGACGGTAATTTGCTTATTTCCACACTTAGGCTTAAAAACATGGCGTTAGAGGGTGAGAACTCGAAACAGCCCCCGAACGGCCCCGTGGGTGGCACCAACACCTCCCACGGGACCAACGTAACTCGTAGGAACTGACCCCGCAGCCGCGGGTGTCCCGGTTTGAGAGTACGACGGTAATTTGCTTATTTCTACACTTAGGCTTAACATGGCGTTAGAGGGTGAAAACTCGAAACAGCCCCCGAACGGCCCCGTGGGTGGCACTAACACCTCCCACGGGACCAACGTAACTCGTGGGAACGGACGCCGCAGCCGCGGGTGTCCCGGTTTGAGAGTACGACGGTAATTTGCTTATTTCCACACTTAGGCTTAAAAACATGGCGTTAGAGGGTGAGAACTCGAAATAGCCCCCGAACGGCCCCGTGGGTGGCACCAACACCTCCCACGGGACCAACGTAACTCGTAGGAACTGACCCCGCAGCCGCGGGTGTCCCGGTTTGAGAGTACGACGGTAATTTGCTTATTTCTACACTTAGGCTTAACATGGCGTTAGAGGGTGAAAACTCGAAACAGCCCCCGAACGGCCCCGTGGGTGGCACTAACACCTCCCACGGGACCAACGTAACTCGTGGGAACGGACGCCGCAGCCGCGGGTGTCCCGGTTTGAGAGTACGACGGTAATTTGCTTATTTCCACACTTAGGCTTAAAAATATGGCGTTAGAGGGTGAGAACTCGAAACAGCCCCCGAACGGCCCCGTGGGTGGCACCAACACCTCCCACGGGACCAACGTAACTCGTGGGAACGGACCCCGCAGCCGCGGGTGTCCCGGTTTGAGAGTACGACGGTAATTTGCTTATTTCCACACTTAGGCTTAAAAACATGGCGTTAGAGGCTGAGAACTCGAAACAGCCCCCGAACGGCCCCGTGGGTGGCACCAACACCTCCCACGGGACCAACGTAACTCGTAGGAACTGACCCCGCAGCCGCGGGTGTCCCGGTTTGAGAGTACGACGGTAATTTGCTTATTTCTACACTTAGGCTTAACATGGCGTTAGAGGGTGAAAACTCGAAACAGCCCCCGAACGGCCCCGTGGGTGGCACTAACACCTCCCACGGGACCAACGTAACTCGTGGGAACGGACGCCGCAGCCGCGGGTGTCCCGGTTTGAGAGTACGACGGTAATTTGCTTATTTCCACACTTAGGCTTAAAAACATGGCGTTAGAGGGTGAGAACTCGAAACAGCCCCCGAACGGCCCCGTGGGTGGCACCAACACCTCCCACGGGACCAACGTAACTCGTGGGAATGGACCCCGCAGCCGCGGGTGTCCCGGTTTGAGAGTACGACGGTAATTTGCTTATTTCCACACTTAGGCTTAAAAACATGGCGTTAGAGGGTGAGAACTCGAAACAGCCCCCGAACGGCCCCGTGGGTGGCACCAACACCTCCCACGGGACCAACGTAACTCGTAGGAACTGACCCCGCAGCCGCGGGTGTCCCGGTTTGAGAGTACGACGGTAATTTGCTTATTTCTACACTTAGGCTTAACATGGCGTTAGAGGGTGAAAACTCGAAACAGCCCCCGAACGGCCCCGTGGGTGGCACTAACACCTCCCACGGGACCAACGTAACTCGTGGGAACGGACGCCGCAGCCGCGGGTGTCCCGGTTTGAGAGTACGACGGTAATTTGCTTATTTCCACACTTAGGCTTAAAAACATGGCGTTAGAGGGTGAGAACTCGAAACAGCCCCCGAACGGCCCCGTGGGTGGCACCAACACCTCCCACGGGACCAACGTAACTCGTAGGAACTGACCCCGCAGCCGCGGGTGTCCCGGTTTGAGAGTACGATGATAATTTGCTTATTTCCACACTTAGGCTTAAAAACATGGCGTTAGAGGGTGAGAACGCGAAACAGCCCCCGAACGGCCCCGTGGGTGGCACCAACACCTCCCACGGGACCAACGTAACTCGTGGGAACGGACCCCGCAGCCGCGGGTGTCCCGGTTTGAGAGTACGACGGTAATTTGCTTATTTCCACACTTAGGCTTAAAAACATGGCGTTAGAGGGTGAGAACTCGAAACAGCCCCCGAACGGCCCCGTGGGTGGCACCAACACCTCCCACGGGACCAACGTAACTCGTAGGAACTGACCCCGCAGCCGCGGGTGTCCCGGTTTGAGAGTACGACGGTAATTTGCTTATTTCTACACTTAGGCTTAACATGGCGTTAGAGGGTGAAAACTCGAAACAGCCCCCGAACGGCCCCGTGGGTGGCACTAACACCTCCCACGGGACCAACGTAACTCGTGGGAACGGACTCCGCAGCCGCGGGTGTCCCGGTTTGAGAGTACGACGGTAATTTGCTTATTTCCACACTTAGGCTTAAAAACATGGCGTTAGAGGGTGAGAACTCGAAACAGCCCCCGAACGGCCCCGTGGGTGGCACCAACACCTCCCACGAGACCAACGTAACTCGTGGGAACGGACCCCGCAGCCGCGGGTGTCCCGGTTTGAGAGTACGACGGTAATTTTCTTATTTCCACACTTAGGCTTAAAAACATGGCGTTAGAGGGTGAGAACTCGAAACAGCCCCCGAACGGCCCCGTGGGTGGCACTAACACCTCCCACGGGACCAACGTAACTCGTGGGAACGGACCCCGCAGCCGCGGGTGTCCCGGTTTGAGAGTACGACGGTAATTTGCTTATTTCCACACTTAGGCTTAAAAACATGGCGTTAGAGGGTGAGAACTCGAAACAGCCCCCGAACGGCCCCGTGGGTGGCACCAACACCTCCCACGGGACCAACGTAACTCGTAGGAACTGACCCCGCAGCCGCGGGTGTCCCGGTTTGAGAGTACGACGGTAATTTGCTTATTTCTACACTTAGGCTTAACATGGCGTTAGAGGGTGAAAACTCGAAACAGCCCCCGAACGGCCCCGTGGGTGGCACTAACACCTCCCACGGGACCAACGTAACTCGTGGGAACGGACCCCGCAGCCGCGGGTGTCCCGGTTTGAGAGTACGACGGTAATTTGCTTATTTCCACACTTAGGCTTAAAAACATGGCGTTAGAGGGTGAGAACTCGAAACAGCCCCCGAACGGCCCCGTGGGTGGCACCAACACCTCCCACGGGACCAACGTAACTCGTGGGAACGGACCCCGCAGCCGCGGGTGTCCCGGTTTGAGAGTACGACGGTAATTTGCTTATTTCCACACTTAGGCTTAAAAACATGGCGTTAGAGGGTGAGAACTCGAAACAGCCCCCGAACGGCCCCGTGGGTGGCACCAACACCTCCCACGGGACCAACGTAACTCGTAGGAACTGACCCCACAGCCGCGGGTGTCCCGGTTTGAGAGTACGACGGTAATTTGCTTATTTCTACACTTAGGCTTAACATGGCGTTAGAGGGTGAAAACTCGAAACAGCCCCCGAACGGCCCCGTGGGTGGCACTAACACCTCCCACGGGACCAACGTAACTCGTGGGAACGGACGCCGCAGCCGCGGGTGTCCCGGTTTGAGAGTACGACGGTAATTTGCTTATTTCCACACTTAGGCTTAAAAACATGGCGTTAGAGGGTGAGAACTCGAAACAGCCCCCGAACGGCCCCGTGGGTGGCACCAACACCTCCCACGGGATCAACGTAACTCGTAGGAACTGACCCCGAAGCCGCGGGTGTCCCGGTTTGAGAGTACGACGGTAATTTGCTTATTTCCACACTTAGGCTTAACATGGCGTTAGAGGGTGAAAACTCGAAACAGCCCCCGAACGGCCCCGTGGGTGGCACTAACACCTCCCACGGGACCAACGTAACTCGTGGGAACGGACCCCGCAGCCGCGGGTGTCCCGGTTTGAGAGTACGACGGTAATTTTCTTATTTCCACACTTAGGCTTAAAAACATGGCGTTAGAGGGTGAGAACTCGAAACAGCCCCCGAACGGCCCCGTGGGTGGCACCAACACCTCCCACGGGACCAACGTAACTCGTGGGAACGGACCCCGCAGCCGCGGGTGTCCCGGTTTGAGAGTACGACGGTAATTTGCTTATTTCCACACTTAGGCTTAAAAACATGGCGTTAGAGGGTGAGAACTCGAAACAGCCCCCGAACGGCCCCGTGGGTGGCACCAACACCTCCCACGGGACCAACGTAACTCGTAGGAACTGACCCCGCAGCCGCGGGTGTCCCGGTTTGAGAGTACGACGGTAATTTGCTTATTTCTACACTTAGGCTTAACATGGCGTTAGAGGGTGAAAACTCGAAACAGCCCCCGAACGGCCCCGTGGGTGGCACTAACACCTCCCACGGGACCAACGTAACTCGTGGGAACGGACGCCGCAGCCGCGGGTGTCCCGGTTTGAGAGTACGACGGTAATTTGCTTATTTCCACACTTAGGCTTAAAAACATGGCGTTAGAGGGTGAGAACTCGAAACAGCCCCCGAACGGCCCCGTGGGTGGCACCAACACCTCCCACGGGACCAACGTAACTCGTAGGAACTGACCCCGCAGCCGCGGGTGTCCCGGTTTGAGAGTACGATGATAATTTGCTTATTTCCACACTTAGGCTTAAAAACATGGCGTTAGAGGGTGAGAACGCGAAACAGCCCCCGAACGGCCCCGTGGGTGGCACCAACACCTCCCACGGGACCAACGTAACTCGTGGGAACGGACCTCGCAGCCGCGGGTGTCCCGGTTTGAGAGTACGACGGTAATTTGCTTATTTCCACACTTAGGCTTAAAAACATGGCGTTAGAGGGTGAGAACTCGAAACAGCCCCCGAACGGCCCCGTGGGTGGCACCAACACCTCCCACGGGACCAACGTAACTCGTGGGAACGGACCCCGCAGCCGCGGGTGTCCCGGTTTGAGAGTACGACGGTAATTTGCTTATTTCCACACTTAGGCTTAAAAACATGGCGTTAGAGGGTGAGAACAAGAAACAGCCCCCGAACGGCCCCGTGGGTGGCACCAACACCTCCCACGGGACCAACGTAACTCGTAGGAACTGACCCCGCAGCCGCGGGTGTCCCGGTTTGAGAGTACGACGGTAATTTGCTTATTTCTACACTTAGGCTTAACATGGCGTTAGAGGGTGAAAACTCGAAACAGCCCCCGAACGGCCCCGTGGGTGGCACTAACACCTCCCACGGGACCAACGTAACTCGTGGGAACGGACGCCGCAGCCGCGGGTGTCCCGGTTTGAGAGTACGACGGTAATTTGCTTATTTCCACACTTAGGCTTAAAAACATGGCGTTAGAGGGTGAGAACTCGAAACAGCCCCCGAACGGCCCCGTGGGTGGCACCAACACCTCCCACGGGACCAACGTAACTCGTGGGAACGGACCCCGCAGCCGCGGGTGTCCCGGTTTGAGAGTACGACGGTAATTTGCTTATTTCCACACTTAGGCTTAAAAACATGGCGTTAGAGGGTGAGAACTCGAAACAGCCCCCGAACGGCCCCGTGGGTGGCACCAACACCTCCCACGGGACCAACGTAACTCGTAGGAACTGACCCCGCAGCCGCGGGTGTCCCGGTTTGAGAGTACGACGGTAATTTGCTTATTTCTACACTTAGGCTTAACATGGCGTTAGAGGGTGAAAACTCGAAACAGCCCCCGAACGGCCCCGTGGGTGGCACTAACACCTCCCACGGGACCAACGTAACTCGTGGGAACGGACCCCGCAGCCGCGGGTGTCCCGGTTTGAGAGTACGACGGTAATTTGCTTATTTCCACACTTAGGCTTAAAAACATGGCGTTAGAGGGTGAGAACTCGAAACAGCCCCCGAACGGCCCCGTGGGTGGCACCAACACCTCCCACGGGACCAACGTAACTCGTGGGAACGGACCCCGCAGCCGCGGGTGTCCCGGTTTGAGAGTACGACGGTAATTTGCTTATTTCCACACTTAGGCTTAAAAACATGGCGTTAGAGGGTGAGAACTCGAAACAGCCCCCGAACGGCCCCGTGGGTGGCACCAACACCTCCCACGGGACCAACGTAACTCGTAGGAACTGACCCCGCAGCCGCGGGTGTCCCGGTTTGAGAGTACGACGGTAATTTGCTTATTTCTACACTTAGGCTTAACATGGCGTTAGAGGGTGAAAACTCGAAACAGCCCCCGAACGGCCCCGTGGGTGGCACTAACACCTCCCACGGGACCAACGTAACTCGTGGGAACGGACGCCGCAGCCGCGGGTGTCCCGGTTTGAGAGTACGACGGTAATTTGCTTATTTCCACACTTAGGCTTAAAAACATGGCGTTAGAGGGTGAGAACTCGAAACAGCCCCCGAACGGCCCCGTGGGTGGCACCAACACCTCCCACGGGACCAACGTAACTCGTAGGAACTGACCCCGCAGCCGCGGGTGTCCCGGTTTGAGAGTACGATGATAATTTGCTTATTTCCACACTTAGGCTTAAAAACATGGCGTTAGAGGGTGAGAACGCGAAACAGCCCCCGAACGGCCCCGTGGGTGGCACCAACACCTCCCACGGGACCAACGTAACTCGTAGGAACTGACCCCGAAGCCGCGGGTGTCCCGGTTTGAGAGTACGACGGTAATTTGCTTATTTCTACACTTAGGCTTAACATGGCGTTAGAGGGTGAAAACTCGAAACAGCCCCCGAACGGCCCCGTGGGTGGCACTAACACCTCCCACGGGACCAACGTAACTCGTGGGAACGGACCCCGCAGCCGCGGGTGTCCCGGTTTGAGAGTACGACGGTAATTTTCTTATTTCCACACTTAGGCTTAAAAACATGGCGTTAGAGGGTGAGAACTCGAAACAGCCCCCGAACGGCCCCGTGGGTGGCACCAACACCTCCCACGGGACCAACGTAACTCGTGGGAACGGACCCCGCAGCCGCAGGTGTCCCGGTTTGAGAGTACGACGGTAATTTGCTTATTTCGACACTTAGGCTTAAAAACATGGCGTTAGAGGGTGAGAACTCGAAACAGCCCCCGAACGGCCCCGTGGGTGGCACCAACACCTCCCACGGGACCAACGTAACTCGTAGGAACTGACCCCGCAGCCGCGGGTGTCCCGGTTTGAGAGTACGACGGTAATTTGCTTATTTCTACACTTAGGCTTAACATGGCGTTAGAGGGTGAAAACTCGAAACAGCCCCCGAACGGCCCCGTGGGTGGCACTAACACCTCCCACGGGACCAACGTAACTCGTGGGAACGGACGCCGCAGCCGCGGGTGTCCCGGTTTGAGAGTACGACGGTAATTTGCTTATTTCCACACTTAGGCTTAAAAACATGGCGTTAGAGGGTGAGAACTCGAAACAGCCCCCGAACGGCCCCGTGGGTGGCACCAACACCTCCCACGGGACCAACGTAACTCGTAGGAACTGACCCCGCAGCCGCGGGTGTCCCGGTTTGAGAGTACGATGATAATTTGCTTATTTCCACACTTAGGCTTAAAAACATGGCGTTAGAGGGTGAGAACGCGAAACAGCCCCCGAACGGCCCCGTGGGTGGCACCAACACCTCCCACGGGACCAACGTAACTCGTGGGAAAGTACCCCGCAGCCGCGGGTGTCCCGGTTTGAGAGTACGACGGTAATTTGCTTATTTCCACACTTAGGCTTAAAAACATGGCGTTAGAGGGTGAGAACTCGAAACAGCCCCCGCACGGCCCCGTGGGTGGCACCAACACCTCCCACGGGACCAACGTAACTCGTGGGAACGGACCCCGCAGCCGCGGGTGTCCCGGTTTGAGAGTACGACGGTAATTTGCTTATTTCCACACTTAGGCTTAAAAGCATGGCGTTAGAGGGTGAGAACTCGAAACAGCCCCCGAACGGCCCCGTGGGTGGCACCAACACCTCCCACGGGACCAACGTAACTCGTAGGAACTGACCCCGCAGCCGCGGGTGTCCCGGTTTGAGAGTACGACGGTAATTTGCTTATTTCTACACTTAGGCTTAACATGGCGTTAGAGGGTGAAAACTCGAAACAGCCCCCGAACGGCCCCGTGGGTGGCACTAACACCTCCCACGGGACCAACGTAACTCGTGGGAACGGACGCCGCAGCCGCGGGTGTCCCGGTTTGAGAGTACGACGGTAATTTGCTTATTTCCACACTTAGGCTTAAAAACATGGCGTTAGAGGGTGAGAACTCGAAACAGCCCCCGAACGGCCCCGTGGGTGGCACCAACACCTCCCACGGGACCAACGTAACTCGTGGGAACGGACCCCGCAGCCGCGGGTGTCCCGGTTTGAGAGTACGACGGTAATTTGCTTATTTCCACACTTAGGTTTAAAAACATGGCGTTAGAGGGTGAGAACTCGAAACAGCCCCCGAACGGCCCCGTGGGTGGCACCAACACCTCCCACGGGACCAACGTAACTCGTAGGAACTGACCCCGCAGCCGCGGGTGTCCCGGTTTGGGAGTACGACGGTAATTTTCTTATTTCTACACTTAGGCTTAACATGGCGTTAGAGGGTGAAAACTCGAAACAGCCCCCGAACGGCCACGTGGGTGGCACTAACACCTCCCACGGGACCAACGTAACTCGTGGGAACGGACGCCGCAGCCGCGGGTGTCCCGGTTTGAGAGTACGACGGTAATTTGCTTATTTCCACACTTAGGCTTAAAAACATGGCGTTAGAGGGTGAGAACTCGAAACAGCCCCCGAACGGCCCCGTGGGTGGCACCAACACCTCCCACGGGACCAACGTAACTCGTGGGAATGGACCCCGCAGCCGCGGGTGTCCCGGTTTGAGAGTACGACGGTAATTTGCTTATTTCCACACTTAGGCTTAAAAACATGGCGTTAGAGGGTGAAAACTCGAAACAGCCCCCGAACGGCCCCGTGGGTGGCACCAACACCTCCCACGGGACCAACGTAACTCGTAGGAACTGACCCCGCAGCCGCGGGTGTCCCGGTTTGAGAGTACGACGGTAATTTGCTTATTTCTACACTTAGGCTTAACATGGCGTTAGAGGGTGAAAACTCGAAACAGCCCCCGAACGGCCCCGTGGGTGGCACTAACACCTCCCACGGGACCAACGTAACTCGTGGGAACGGACGCCGCAGCCGCGGGTGTCCCGGTTTGAGAGTACGACGGTAATTTGCTTATTTCCACACTTAGGCTTAAAAACATGGCGTTAGAGGGTGAGAACTCGAAACAGCCCCCGAACGGCCCCGTGGGTGGCACCAACACCTCCCACGGGACCAACGTAACTCGTAGGAACTGACCCCGCAGCCGCGGGTGTCCCGGTTTGAGAGTACGATGATAATTTGCTTATTTCCACACTTAGGCTTAAAAACATGGCGTTAGAGGGTGAGAACGCGAAACAGCCCCCGAACGGCCCCGTGGGTGGCACCAACACCTCCCACGGGACCAACGTAACTCGTGGGAACGGACCCCGCAGCCGCGGGTGTCCCGGTTTGAGAGTACGACGGTAATTTGCTTATTTCCACACTTAGGCTTAAAAACATGGCGTTAGAGGGTGAGAACTCGAAACAGCCCCCGAACGGCCCCGTGGGTGGCACCAACACCTCCCACGGGACCAACGTAACTCGTAGGAACTGACCCCGCAGCCGCGGGTGTCCCGGTTTGAGAGTACGACGGTAATTTGCTTATTTCTACACTTAGGCTTAACATGGCGTTAGAGGGTGAAAACTCGAAACAGCCCCCGAACGGCCCCGTGGGTGGCACTAACACCTCCCACGGGACCAACGTAACTCGTGGGAACGGACTCCGCAGCCGCGGGTGTCCCGGTTTGAGAGTACGACGGTAATTTGCTTATTTCCACACTTAGGCTTAAAAACATGGCGTTAGAGGGTGAGAACTCGAAACAGCCCCCGAACGGCCCCGTGGGTGGCACCAACACCTCCCACGGGACCAACGTAACTCGTGGGAACGGACCCCGCAGCCGCGGGTGTCCCGGTTTGAGAGTACGACGGTAATTTTCTTATTTCCACACTTAGGCTTAAAAACATGGCGTTAGAGGGTGAGAACTCGAAACAGCCCCCGAACGGCCCCGTGGGTGGCACTAACACCTCCCACGGGACCAACGTAACTCGTGGGAACGGACCCCGCAGCCGCGGGTGTCCCGGTTTGAGAGTACGACGGTAATTTGCTTATTTCCACACTTAGGCTTAAAAACATGGCGTTAGAGGGTGAGAACTCGAAACAGCCCCCGAACGGCCCCGTGGGTGGCACCAACACCTCCCACGGGACCAACGTAACTCGTAGGAACTGACCCCGCAGCCGCGGGTGTCCCGGTTTGAGAGTACGACGGTAATTTGCTTATTTCTACACTTAGGCTTAACATGGCGTTAGAGGGTGAAAACTCGAAACAGCCCCCGAACGGCCCCGTGGGTGGCACTAACACCTCCCACGGGACCAACGTAACTCGTGGGAACGGACCCCGCAGCCGCGGGTGTCCCGGTTTGAGAGTACGACGGTAATTTGCTTATTTCCACACTTAGGCTTAAAAACATGGCGTTAGAGGGTGAGAACTCGAAACAGCCCCCGAACGGCCCCGTGGGTGGCACCAACACCTCCCACGGGACCAACGTAACTCGTGGGAACGGACCCCGCAGCCGCGGGTGTCCCGGTTTGAGAGTACGACGGTAATTTGCTTATTTCCACACTTAGGCTTAAAAACATGGCGTTAGAGGGTGAGAACTCGAAACAGCCCCCGAACGGCCCCGTGGGTGGCACCAACACCTCCCACGGGACCAACGTAACTCGTAGGAACTGACCCCGCAGCCGCGGGTGTCCCGGTTTGAGAGTACGACGGTAATTTGCTTATTTCTACACTTAGGCTTAACATGGCGTTAGAGGGTGAAAACTCGAAACAGCCCCCGAACGGCCCCGTGGGTGGCACTAACACCTCCCACGGGACCAACGTAACTCGTGGGAACGGACGCCGCAGCCGCGGGTGTCCCGGTTTGAGAGTACGACGGTAATTTGCTTATTTCCACACTTAGGCTTAAAAACATGGCGTTAGAGGGTGAGAACTCGAAACAGCCCCCGAACGGCCCCGTGGGTGGCACCAACACCTCCCACGGGACCAACGTAACTCGTAGGAACTGACCCCGAAGCCGCGGGTGTCCCGGTTTGAGAGTACGACGGTAATTTGCTTATTTCCACACTTAGGCTTAACATGGCGTTAGAGGGTGAAAACTCGAAACAGCCCCCGAACGGCCCCGTGGGTGGCACTAACACCTCCCACGGGACCAACGTAACTCGTGGGAACGGACCCCGCAGCCGCGGGTGTCCCGGTTTGAGAGTACGACGGTAATTTTCTTATTTCCACACTTAGGCTTAAAAACATGGCGTTAGAGGGTGAGAACTCGAAACAGCCCCCGAACGGCCCCGTGGGTGGCACCAACACCTCCCACGGGACCAACGTAACTCGTGGGAACGGACCCCGCAGCCGCGGGTGTCCCGGTTTGAGAGTACGACGGTAATTTGCTTATTTCCACACTTAGGCTTAAAAACATGGCGTTAGAGGGTGAGAACTCGAAACAGCCCCCGAACGGCCCCGTGGGTGGCACCAACACCTCCCACGGGACCAACGTAACTCGTAGGAACTGACCCCGCAGCCGCGGGTGTCCCGGTTTGAGAGTACGACGGTAATTTGCTTATTTCTACACTTAGGCTTAACATGGCGTTAGAGGGTGAAAACTCGAAACAGCCCCCGAACGGCCCCGTGGGTGGCACTAACACCTCCCACGGGACCAACGTAACTCGTGGGAACGGACGCCGCAGCCGCGGGTGTCCCGGTTTGAGAGTACGACGGTAATTTGCTTATTTCCACACTTAGGCTTAAAAACATGGCGTTAGAGGGTGAGAACTCGAAACAGCCCCCGAACGGCCCCGTGGGTGGCACCAACACCTCCCACGGGACCAACGTAACTCGTAGGAATTGACCCCGCAGCCGCGGGTGTCCCGGTTTGAGAGTACGATGATAATTTGCTTATTTCCACACTTAGGCTTAAAAACATGGCGTTAGAGGGTGAGAACGCGAAACAGCCCCCGAACGGCCCCGTGGGTGGCACCAACACCTCCCACGGGACCAACGTAACTCGTGGGAACGGACCTCGCAGCCGCGGGTGTCCCGGTTTGAGAGTACGACGGTAATTTGCTTATTTCCACACTTAGGCTTAAAAACATGGCGTTAGAGGGTGAGAACTCGAAACAGCCCCCGAACGGCCCCGTGGGTGGCACCAACACCTCCCACGGGACCAACGTAACTCGTGGGAACGGACCCCGCAGCCGCGGGTGTCCCGGTTTGAGAGTACGACGGTAATTTGCTTATTTCCACACTTAGGCTTAAAAACATGGCGTTAGAGGGTGAGAACTCGAAACAGCCCCCGAACGGCCCCGTGGGTGGCACCAACACCTCCCACGGGACCAACGTAACTCGTAGGAACTGACCCCGCAGCCGCGGGTGTCCCGGTTTGAGAGTACGACGGTAATTTGCTTATTTCTACACTTAGGCTTAACATGGCGTTAGAGGGTGAAAACTCGAAACAGCCCCCGAACGGCCCCGTGGGTGGCACTAACACCTCCCACGGGACCAACGTAACTCGTGGGAACGGACGCCGCAGCCGCGGGTGTCCCGGTTTGAGAGTACGACGGTAATTTGCTTATTTCCACACTTAGGCTTAAAAACATGGCGTTAGAGGGTGAGAACTCGAAACAGCCCCCGAACGGCCCCGTGGGTGGCACCAACACCTCCCACGGGACCAACGTAACTCGTGGGAACGGACCCCGCAGCCGCGGGTGTCCCGGTTTGAGAGTACGACGGTAATTTGCTTATTTCCACACTTAGGCTTAAAAACATGGCGTTAGAGGGTGAGAACTCGAAACAGCCCCCGAACGGCCCCGTGGGTGGCACCAACACCTCCCACGGGACCAACGTAACTCGTAGGAACTGACCCCGCAGCCGCGGGTGTCCCGGTTTGAGAGTACGACGGTAATTTGCTTATTTCTACACTTAGGCTTAACATGGCGTTAGAGGGTGAAAACTCGAAACAGCCCCCGAACGGCCCCGTGGGTGGCACTAACACCTCCCACGGGACCAACGTAACTCGTGGGAACGGACCCCGCAGCCGCGGGTGTCCCGGTTTGAGAGTACGACGGTAATTTGCTTATTTCCACACTTAGGCTTAAAAACATGGCGTTAGAGGGTGAGAACTCGAAACAGCCCCCGAACGGCCCCGTGGGTGGCACCAACACCTCCCACGGGACCAACGTAACTCGTGGGAACGGACCCCGCAGCCGCGGGTGTCCCGGTTTGAGAGTACGACGGTAATTTGCTTATTTCCACACTTAGGCTTAAACACATGGCGTTAGAGGGTGAGAACTCGAAACAGCCCCCGAACGGCCCCGTGGGTGGCACCAACACCTCCCACGGGACCAACGTAACTCGTAGGAACTGACCCCACAGCCGCGGGTGTCCCGGTTTGAGAGTACGACGGTAATTTGCTTATTTCTACACTTAGGCTTAACATGGCGTTAGAGGGTGAAAACTCGAAACAGCCCCCGAACGGCCCCGTGGGTGGCACTAACACCTCCCACGGGACCAACGTAACTCGTGGGAACGGACGCCGCAGCCGCGGGTGTCCCGGTTTGAGAGTACGACGGTAATTTGCTTATTTCCACACTTAGGCTTAAAAACATGGCGTTAGAGGGTGAGAACTCGAAACAGCCCCCGAACGGCCCCGTGGGTGGCACCAACACCTCCCACGGGACCAACGTAACTCGTAGGAACTGACCCCGCAGCCGCGGGTGTCCCGGTTTGAGAGTACGATGATAATTTGCTTATTTCCACACTTAGGCTTAAAAACATGGCGTTAGAGGGTGAGAACGCGAAACAGCCCCCGAACGGCCCCGTGGGTGGCACCAACACCTCCCACGGGACCAACGTAACTCGTGGGAACGGACCCCGCAGCCGCGGGTGTCCCGGTTTGAGAGTACGACGGTAATTTGCTTATTTCCACACTTAGGCTTAAAAACATGGCGTTAGAGGGTGAGAACTCGAAACAGCCCCCGAACGGCCCCGTGGGTGGCACCAACACCTCCCACGGGACCAACGTAACTCGTAGGAACTGACCCCGCAGCCGCGGGTGTCCCGGTTTGAGAGTACGACGGTAATTTGCTTATTTCTACACTTAGGCTTAACATGGCGTTAGAGGGTGAAAACTCGAAACAGCCCCCGAACGGCCCCGTGGGTGGCACTAACACCTCCCACGGGACCAACGTAACTCGTGGGAACGGACCCCGCAGCCGCGGGTGTCCCGGTTTGAGAGTACGACGGTAATTTGCTTATTTCCACACTTAGGCTTAAAAACATGGCGTTAGAGGGTGAGAACTCGAAACAGCCCCCGAACGGCCCCGTGGGTGGCACCAACACCTCCCACGGGACCAACGTAACTCGTGGGAACGGACCCCGCAGCCGCGGGTGTCCCGGTTTGAGAGTACGACGGTAATTTTCTTATTTCCACACTTAGGCTTAAAAACATGGCGTTAGAGGGTGAGAACTCGAAACAGCCCCCGAACGGCCCCGTGGGTGGCACTAACACCTCCCACGGGACCAACGTAACTCGTGGGAACGGACCCCGCAGCCGCGGGTGTCCCGGTTTGAGAGTACGACGGTAATTTGCTTATTTCCACACTTAGGCTCAAAAACATGGCGTTAGAGGGTGAGAACTCGAAACAGCCCCCGAACGGCCCCGTGGGTGGCACCAACACCTCCCACGGGACCAACGTAACTCGTAGGAACTGACCCCGCAGCCGCGGGTGTCCCGGTTTGAGAGTACGACGGTAATTTGCTTATTTCTACACTTAGGCTTAACATGGCGTTAGAGGGTGAAAACTCGAAACAGCTCCCGAACGGCCCCGTGGGTGGCACTAACACCTCCCACGGGACCAACGTAACTCGTGGGAACGGACCCCGCAGCCGCGGGTGTCCCGGTTTGAGAGTACGACGGTAATTTGCTTATTTCCACACTTAGGCTTAAAAACATGGCGTTAGAGGGTGAGAACTCGAAACAGCCCCCGAACGGCCCCGTGGGTGGCACCAACACCTCCCACGGGACCAACGTAACTCGTGGGAACGGACCCCGCAGCCGCGGGTGTCCCGGTTTGAGAGTACGACGGTAATTTGCTTATTTCCACACTTAGGCTTAAAAACATGGCGTTAGAGGGTGAGAACTCGAAACAGCCCCCGAACGGCCCCGTGGGTGGCACCAACACCTCCCACGGGACCAACGTAACTCGTAGGAACTGACCCCGCAGCCGCGGGTGTCCCGGTTTGAGAGTACGACGGTAATTTGCTTATTTCTACACTTAGGCTTAACATGGCGTTAGAGGGTGAAAACTCGAAACAGCCCCCGAACGGCCCCGTGGGTGGCACTAACACCTCCCACGGGACCAACGTAACTCGTGGGAACGGACGCCGCAGCCGCGGGTGTCCCGGTTTGAGAGTACGACGGTAATTTGCTTATTTCCACACTTAGGCTTAAAAACATGGCGTTAGAGGGTGAGAACTCGAAACAGCCCCCGAACGGCCCCGTGGGTGGCACCAACACCTCCCACGGGACCAACGTAACTCGTAGGAACTGACCCCGCAGCCGCGGGTGTCCCGGTTTGAGAGTACGATGATAATTTGCTTATTTCCACACTTAATTTTTATATTTCTACTTGGTTACTGATAATTTTAACTCATATATGCAATTTTTCAGCTTAATTAATTTTTTTGTAAAATTACTTGGTTACTGATACTTTTATTTTTTGTATCCTATCATTTGTAGGATTTTTGCGCGTGGATCAAATGAAGGAGGCAATGTTTTACAACATGATGATTATTTATATGTTGTGGACATTCAGGATAATGTTTTTTATGTGTTATAGCCGTGCAGGCTTTTATTGTTTAGTTTTATGGCCGTGCGGGCTTTTATAATTTGATTGTTGAATTTTATAGCCGTGCGGGCTTTATAATAAGCAGGTTTTTCATTTACAGGTTTTGGAATGTCAAGAAAATAGAGGAAACTCTGCCCAATTTTTTTTTGGTCTGTGAATTATTAAGACGTGTAATATTTTTATGTTTGTATATATATTTGTTTATTAACAACATTCTCAATTCGCAATTTGTGATTTTTTTTATTGTTTTGCCTATAATAAATATTTGTAACACCTCGTAGCAACCGATGATGCACTCACAGGAACCCCAATTTTAGGATTGGGCAAAAAAAAATACATTTTTTTTAAATTACAGATAAATATGGTCATGGACTTTGTCCATGACCATTTTTACTTTTTTTTGTCGCGCTTAAAAATGGTCGCGGCCAAAGTCCGCGACCATTTTTTTTATTTTTTGTCACGGTTATGGGTCGCGGACTAGGGCCGCGACCAATTTTTTTTAATTTTTTTTTGTCACACACATGGGTCGCGGCCAAAGTCCGCGACCAATTTGTCACGGTCGTGGGTCATGGACAAGGACCGTGACCAATTTTTTTAATTTTTTTTTTGTCACGCACATGGGTCGCGGACTTTGGCCGCGACCAATTTGTCACGGTTGTGGGTCATGGACAAGGGCCGCGACCAATTTTTTTAATTTTTTTTTGTCACGCACATGGGTCGCGGACTTTGGCCGCGACCAATTTGTCACGGTTATGGGTCACGGATTAGAGCCGCGACCCATCACGGCATGGGTCACGGCCTAAGTCCGCGACCATCTGCCGTGACCCCTCTCGGCCGTGACCATTTTTTGGTCACGGACTTGGGCCGCGACCCACGAAAATGGTCACGCCCGAAATGGTCACGGCCCAAGTCCGCGACCCACAGGTTTGGTCAGGGATTTTGGCCGTGACCAATCGCCAGTTTTGGTGTAGTGTATGGTAGGTATGTCATACACATAAAATCATATACATATACTAAGTATACACACATCTTAGTAATCACCGTAATTTATTTGTGGTACACTTCTCATTCTCGTACCGACTTATAATGTTCCACAATTCATACGTTCCCGATTAATTTAATTATTTAAGCCGTTAATAATTCTCGCATCGTAATAGTCACTCACGTCCTATTCCACAATTTCCATTCAATTCGAATTGCACTTCTAGGTTTTACTCCTCAATATATCCCAAATGTCCCAACTATATCAATTTATCATCAAGGGAATGGTATTTCTACAATTAAACAAGGTTACGGGACATGCGAAATCAAAACAGGCCAAAAAGCCTAAACTGTCAGCTTGTTAGAAGTCTCGTTCGAACGAGGCTGTTCGAACGAGAGTTCGTTCGAACGAACTGGGAATCTAACGAGATCTCGTTCGAACGAAAGGCATCGAACGAACATCCCTCTCGTTAGAAGGCAAACTGTCAACTCATTAGAAGCTCGTTCGAACGAGCTCGTTCGAACGACCTGGGCAGGTCTTCTAACGAGAGGCCAGTTTCGAGCCCATATTTACCTATTCTCGTTTTTCCATCTTTTCTTCACCTCTAATCTCATCTAAACATCAATCCAACAATTTTTCAAGGTTTCTAATCATTCCTAAACACACTTAGGTCATATACTAACGTGTTCTGTGGGGTTAATTCATCCTAAACATCATCCAAATATCAAAACTCTACATTTTTCCCCAATCTCAAGAACATGAACCCTAGAAATTTTAGATCATCAATGAGCCTAATAAAATCCGTTTTTGTAACACAAAAAGTAGTAATTCTTTTAGTTCAATCATCCAATAACATTTGTACATGCAAACCTATATCCAAAATTAAATTTATAACTCCAATTTTATGGGTTTTCATCAATCTCCCAAACAAATGAAATTTTAGAATTGTCTAAGCATGGAAGAGACATTCACTGCAAAATAATGTAAATTAAACCACTTGCCTTATGTATTTCTCTGATTTTGATGGCGAATTGATGAGTTTCTCTCTCTCTCTCTCTCTCTCTCTCTCTCTCTCTCTCTCTCTCTCTCTACAAGTCTTTTTCTCCAAGGTGACAATGGAGGCTAGGGTTTGCCTTAGGAAACTTTTGGAACTAATTCCAATAACTCCCGTAGCCCATTAAGTCATTTAGGATAGTTAGTGGGTTTAGTGGGTAAAGTCCAAATCAGATATTAATTCCTAATTTTCGTGGGTTTTAATTCCCAAAAATCCGAAATTACCAAACTACCCTTTTTTGTTGCCGGCATGACCTAAAAATGCCCTGGGACCCAAACTAAATCCCCGGCTAGTGTTTTCTGACTATCTCGACCCTTCCGGACGCGTTGGCGCACTCAAAATGACCATACGGTTAATAGAAATAAAATTCACTTTTTTATTAAATAATAATATTCCTGACGCGACTGTCACACGCGTCTCAACAAAATTTCCAAATTGCCGTATTTCAATCTCACGACAAATTTCATAATTTCCATATTCATATATATAGCCGTATATACTCATTAAAATCAAATACCAACTCGCATCTCGCTAGTATTTTTATCCGGATTAATTCCCAATTAATACACATTTAATTCAATTAATCCCATAAATAAATATCATAAAAATACGGGGTATTACAATACCATGTCCGTATTTCCTAAAAATTGGGCAAATGGCCCTTTTGGAAGGCCTCTATAACTCTCTCCAATACTAACTACACTAGGTGAGTCTGAATTAGCACCATCGCCTATTGTGATGATGCTTTAGGGTTACTATTATACCGGTCATTACAACATTAATTGTGTAAGTAATAATAGTTGTGACCCATACTGCAGTCACCGTCCCCTGAATAGTTTGCGGCTCTGGCCTCTCCTCTCCTCCCATGTTCCTCCTAACGGCCCTCACTGGTCGTCCTCTACTATTCGGTATATGAAACTCAACTTGAATTATATAATATTCACTTCAATTATACATAATAGAAGTAATACATAAATCTCAATATAAATCAATAGTCCTAAGCATTGGGCTCTACATCAAAGAAAATCAACACTGAAAACGTAGTACTTCCTCACTGGTCCTAAGGACACTTGAACCAGATGCTATGATACCATCTATGACACCCTGCCCATTCTAATAACGGGTGATCAGTTACTAAAATAAAATAGGCATCTCATCAGGTTCATTCTTAGCATTACTGTCGAGAATATTTTAATTACTAATACCGTATTAGGCTTGGTGTCAAATTTTAAAGCTTATTAACTTGCTTACATAAAATTCCCATTCACATAACCAACTATGCAAATAAAAAAACTCACACTCACTGACATAAATTAATTAATCGACAACTCTCGGTAAAAATCACAATACAATAATCCCACTAACCGAATGTAAATCATCTGAATAAAATAAATAAGACTAATTGGGCGACATGTCTGAAATAACTTTGAAGTACCTCCTATCTAGATCTCAGCGATATTAGCACCTAATCAATCCCTCCAGGCGTCCAAAACTTCTGTAACATCGTCTAACTAGAAGGATGGTTAAGCCAGGTGTTCCTCTGGATCACTTAAAAGTTTTGAAAATATTTTGATATCGGTCAGAGCCCAAAACCCTTTTAAAATATTTTACAAGAGTTTTAAATACATTAATAAATATGCACTGTAATATTTCATATTTAAACTGGTGTCGTACTCCCACGAGATACCCCTCAACCCTCATCTATAGTGCACATTTAACGCATGCTACCCAACCTAACTAGTCTCAATACTAATCTTAATCCCATATGCTACCCTATATCATGCATATACATTATATCACTTTAAATTCTCAGTTAGCTTCTATATCCTCTTTATAATTATAATTCTTAACTGCAATTTCTCAATTCGCTTCAAATAACTTTCACTAGTTATTAGTTCAATATTCACACTTTAATGTCTTATGCTTATACAAATATTTTTCTTCACAATAATATATGTATTTTCATATCATAAAAAGTTTACATACACATATCATCACTCACTATATATTTATAACCGCAATCCCTCGGAGTAATAACTCACTAGATGCAAATCTCTAGTATGCTATTAGGCACTAGGGCATACACACATCAACCTGAACCGCCGGGTCAAAATTACACCACCAAACCCAAATCGTAAAAGTAACTGGAGATGTTCATAGTCTTAAGTCAGTGGGTCATCATCATA
The DNA here is from genome assembly GCA_949130495.1 of Sambucus nigra. Classification (NCBI taxonomy): domain Eukaryota; kingdom Viridiplantae; phylum Streptophyta; class Magnoliopsida; order Dipsacales; family Adoxaceae; genus Sambucus; species Sambucus nigra. The sequence goes on from OX422207.1 coordinate 417,420,041, forward strand.
GCACATTACTCCATTTGGACTCCAACCTCACATAGACTGGGCATGCACAAACCTATTACCCTGAGAATCGCTACTACACTAGCTGGGATTCGCCAGGAGAGATCGCCCACGGTGCGCAACCTCTACCGATAGCATCCCACTAGAGTGGTATGTTTCACATATATCAATCACATAGATATATTCATACACATATATATACTGTCTCTATACCCATATATATATAAAATAAAATCGGCTAACTGTGCATGCCACTCGTAGCACTAACTTAACTTTCCCGAGTCTAAATCTGACTCCCAAGTTCGTAAGTAGTCACATACTTATTTATATATCACGATTATAATTTATTCTACAATAAGACTATCTCAATCCAGCCTATGTCCTAATTCCATCCGAAATTCCCATTTCAGTCCATTAATATATTTTAGAGTGTTGTCCATCCTAAACACTCCTAAATACATACCCTAGTTTTATTCCCACTAACCTCAAGGTAATAATATATTCCAAAAATATAAGAAGTCCTAAACACCCTCTACGCACCTTCCAATTTAACCTAGATCCCAACTGAATCAATAACACATAACAATAACCAACCCAAGCCGATCAGGGCAACCGAACCGATTCGGCTATGGGGGCGAACCGGTTCTCCCCTAGGAATAAACCAGGACGGGCTCCCATTTTTGGTACGAACTTCGATCCTAAAAAACCAACCAAACACAATTTAGTCCTACCTATCAATATCAACTATAAGGGTATATGTTTTCTTGATTCAATTCAACAAACATCCATCCCAATCACTGTAAGACCCTGACTTTTATTTTTATTTTAATTGAATTATTTATGTGTCATTACTGAATTTTACGAACCATTAATAAATTTCGCGACATTTACGGCCCTTACATATGTTCTATAACATGAAAATTGGGTCGTCACATTTATTCTCTCGTTCGAAATAGAATATTTTTCATATAAAGCGGAGATTAAAATGAATTTAAGACATATTATTTTTAATTATCATTTAAATTATAGGGTGTATAAATTAGCGTAATCCAAAAGTAATGTCAGTGCGAAAAAAATACAGAAATGTGTCTTATGCACTCCAATACTAATTTATAGTCGGATGAGATATCAAGAATTATAAAAAATATACCCAAAAAATAATTATAGTTGAGACTAAAAATACTCAGTTGAACGATTATCCAACTAACTGTGTACTGACTGTGCAGTTTAGAACACTGTAAATAGACCCTTGTACCTTAAGAAAAAATTGCACCTCATTCTCATTTGAAACAAATGAGTTTATTCTCCTGCTCTTATTATTTCAAAAATAAAAAATCAAAGAGCCAAAGCTCTGTTCTTCTACCAAAACCAAGAAGAACACCTCAAACCTCGAAAGAAAATATCCAACCCCGTTCAAATTAACTAAAACCTCTCTCAATTTTTCCCGAATGAAACCCAAACCCCTTGAAAAATTACCCGAAACCAGTGTCAAAACCCTTACCATCGACCCCTTTTTTCTCTGATCTCCACCGTCGATCAGGAACACTAAACCTATGGCCAAATCGTTGAACGAAACCCATTGGACTTCTCCATTTTCTACCAGAACCGCCTCTGGCCTCTTTTCCTCTCTCTCTCTAGCAAAGTGGGTTACCCCATTTCCCCTTTTTTCGTTTTGATTTTTATGTTTTCTCTCTCCTGCCTCCATTAGATAAGCTTAAAGCTTCTGTGTGCGTGTGTGTGTGTAAACTTGCGTCTGTGTGTGCAAAATCAGAGCTCCAACCGGTCAGCCATGGCCGGTGACCTTAGTGTACCGACTTGTTATTATTTTGTTTTTCATTTCTTTTTTCTTTATATACATATATACCAATTGCGACTCAGCCTTGTTGGATGATTTTTCGTCACGAATCGGTTTTGACTCAATTTGATTTTGGGGTTATTGCCAATTTGGTATTTGGATTTGGAAAAATTAATTGGAATATTTTTGTGTTATTTTGAGTCCTTATTTTGTAACACCCCGTATTTTTAATGACTAGAATAATGTGTGGGATAATTGAAAATTAATCCGGATTTAAATATTACTCGAGAATAAAGTAATATGTGATATTTGTTGAATATTACTTGTGAATAAAAGTAATATATATGATTATGATTTTATCAAATTGTCGCGAGTGATGAATCGACAATTATGGTAATTAAGTCGGGACACGCGTGTGAGTCGTGTCGGGACTATATTTAAATGGAATAAACAGTAAATTATTTTTATGTCATCTAAATGGTCGTTTTGACTGCGCCAAAGTATCCGGACGGGTTTTAATAGTATAAAAAATCGACCTGGTGGATTACTTTGGGTCTGGGGGTAATTTGGAACCAAACAGACATCCCAGAGTGGTATTTTGGTCATTTGTAAATTGGGGTGAATAGTAACTACGAATTTTGAGGTGGTCTTATATAAGTGAAGTGTTTGTAGAAATGAGAATCATTCACCAAAAATCAAAAGAAAATCCATTGAGGAGTGAGGGACTTCTCTAGGAGTGGAAGAGTTTTTCAAGGAAGACCAAGGGGCTAAGAGACACCTTGCACCACCACCACCACCACCACCACCATCATCGGAGGTTGATAAAGAAAAGGAAGTAGGATTATGAGAACAATCTTCCCCAACGGTTTAGAGCTACAAATCAGAGGCAAGTGATTAACTATTGCGAATTTAGCATGTATATTGTCCATGTTAGGATAGTTATGAAATTCTGAAAAGTTCCAGGATTCAAAGATAAATTATGATAATTTTAAATTGATTCCTTGAGGTGAGAATTATGTAGGATTAATAACTTTATGAATATATAATTCAATCCACGAAATTTGGAATCATTTGGTGAAGAAAATCTGGGATTTATAGTTGTTCTTGGAAAAATGATAAAATAAGAAGTTTATGAATTTTAAGGGAAATAACAAGATTTAATTGAAATTTCTTGATGAATTTATGTTGTTAAATGTTAGAAATCATTTATACACCATGATATATCATTTGAAATGAATTATGAGGAATTTGGGGATTAATTTATAATGGTTTTGATGGTGGAAAATTGTAAAACCCGTAGGTAAACCTATGCAAAAATCTGGGCAAATATCTGATCGATTGATCGATCAACCCAAGAATGTCGATCGATCGACTGATCAATCGATCGACCAAATTCATCGATTGACCGAGTCCCTCGAAAATGTGATTTATTTCCTTTTTAATTTTTGAGAAAATTCCAACTTTGAGAAATCTTTAGTGTTGATTAATTGAACATATTAGGAATTAGAGAAGGGCAATACTTAAGTCCCGAAAAAATATTATTATGTGTGGAATTTGATGGGGGAAATTAATGAGTGTTAATTGAATGAATTAATGTAGAGAATTATATAAATTGAGGTTTAAATAAGATAAATGTGACTTAAGGTTAGTACCAGTAGTAAGAGGGTCATTAATTACCGAAATAACCTTAGGCGTATATGGGGTTAACCCTAGGAGATGAAATAAAGGGTTAAAATTGAATTAGGGATTATTGAGAGGTAAACCTAATTGAGGATAAATTAATTAATAGAAAATCGAGAGTTGTCATAACATGAACTAGTAGGGTGAGGATGTTTACTTACTGAATTTGTATGTGAAATAAATGATTACCCTTCGAGTGATGAGAGAAGCTCGTGAATATAATTTGATAGTAAAATCATAATCTGTAAATATGTTAGATATTAGAGATAAATATGCTACGTATGGAAATATTTATTGGGTTGTACATGTTCCCTATTGTTACTATATATAGGTGGTGTGAATACCTATATTATTATTTATTGTGTGTATGATATACCTATGCTGCTTGTTATCGGGGGGGAGGTTTCACGTTGTGGACGATCTTATCCTGATGATCCCATTTGGGGGGATTTTAGATTCATACCCTGAGCATAGGACCTTGGAAACTTGCAATCGGTGTGAATGATAGTTTCGACAGTTGAATGGGAACATAGGTATGTGCGTGACCCATTTGGCTGGGGGGTATGCTCACCTCTAATATGTGTGTTATGTTAAGTATGGCTCATGAAAGACACTGAATCAATAGTCCTTTATATAGCGAGAGATGTATCAGGACATGATATCAGAGTATGCATGCGCTGTAATTGTGTTTGGGAGGCTCCGTATTAGTATATATACTAATGTGATAAATATATATACTGTGATGTAATCTACTGTGTGAGCTTATAGATTAAACTATATATGCTGTGTTGTAATCTGGTGTGTGGAATTTGTAGATTAACATATATACTATGAGGTAATCTACTCTGTGAAATTATGGATAAAAATTAATAATGAGATTTGATTGAATTAAGTAGGTGAATACTTAATCGTAAAGATATGAAAGCCTAGTTCATATTAAAGAGAAATGGACACGTTTAATTATCATACGTATTATGTGGGAAATATGCGGAAATGATATGGGATAGAATCATAATTAAAGACCGTAATTTGGGAGATGATAAGGTACGTTAAGCGTGCACACTAGGTGAGAGGTGATAATTCTCAAGCGAGAGCCTGAGAAGCTAACATGTACACAATAATTGATTAATTGAACTTGTTAAGCACTTGCTATTTTTAAAAATCTTTTACAATCGGGCTCTGACCCGTTTTCTTGCATATTCCCTTCTCTATTGTATCTTTTACATCAGGTGTCTAGCATAAGGGACGCCAAACATTAAATTTGGATGTCTAGATAGGTTATAGCTGCTAATGGAGATGTAAACTTTGTTAGATTATTCCATTCTGTTGATTCATACTTTTGTAGTATCTACTCTCATGTAGGGCATGTCGCCCAAGATTCTAATTATTGCATTCCTATTCTAGAGATTGTAATTATTTATTATGTACTGTTGATATCAGAAATAATTGATGGAAATGAAATATTTTATCTGGAGAGTTATTCCAGTCACATTTATTCTTGTTATATTTAGTTCAACTGTGTTGTGATGTTTTTTTATTATTATTCCGTATCGTGGAATGGTGTTAATTCAATTAAAACGGAAAAGTTTTTTACACTAGCTTAATTAATTATTAGGTGAATTAATGAAGAAATGATTTTTTCAATAGTGATGATTTGAATGAACCAACTGGATATTCTGATTTAATTTAATAAATGACTGATCACCCAGTATTTAATTAGGTGGGGTGTCAAAAGTGGTATCAGAGCATCAGATTCTAGAGTCCTTAGGATCCATACGGCTTTCTACATTTCAGCGTAGCGTTCTTTGAAGTAGATCCCTATTATTAGGATGTTGTATTCCTCTGCGTATTATGACGTACATGCTCCTGTCACGAAATATAAGCGATCGATGACTAGCAAGGGTCGTTAGAAGGACAGCAGGAGGAGGACTCAGCCAAAGATATAGAGTGTTTTGGAAATGGTGTTTGAAATGGAACCCACCAAAATTGTTATTCCGGCTGAGGACAATAAAGAAGACGTTCAACAACTGCAGTTTACCAAGCATCGCCATGGATAACGTTTATGTCGTTCCAAACCCACCTAGCACTGTCAATGAATGTTGAGGGAGTCAGAAGGACTTTTGTGAAGGAAGAGATTTAAAGGCAATTATGTAGGGTGAAATGTAGTTTCACCCAAGACTTGAAAATTTTGAGTGAATTTTTTTTTGCTCATAGGAGTATTCTAAAGTGATGAGAGATAGACATCTCATATAAAGAAGCATGTGTGAAGCTAAAATGAGAAATGTGGGTATGGTTCGATCGTGAAATCGTCCATCTGTGATTTTAATAGGGATGTGAAAGAATATCGAAACTTATCTCATATGGGCAAGAGAGAAAACCCAACGCGAGATAAAAGTAAATTAGCTTAATGGAATATTTACCCAATGAAGAAGGGGTATATCTAAGATAAGAAGAGTTCATTATTGTGGAAGGGCTCATGAGTTAAATACTCAAGTGCGGGTGAGAAATATGACAAAGACGACAAGGGTAAATGTCGCCAAGACATTTGTTAACGCTTCCAAAAGAAGGGGAGCCCAAAGGGTTGGGAAAACCTAGTTAAAGGACAAGATTGAATTCAATGGTGATAGTAAAACATTACCGGAAGATATACCCAGTAGGATAACCTATTTAAGTCTACTAAGAGGCGATGAATTCAGCCAAGACCAATGTGGTCGAAAACGTGTTCCATAGGACTAGTGGAGCCGAAGGAATAATAGAGATAACAATTGGGAGCTAAGATTTTCAGTTTCGAGAGAAGGATTATCCCAAATGGCCAGTGGGAATAGTAACCAAAACTTGCCCTATTTCTATAGAGTGGGGTTATAAGTGTTAAATGTGTCCACATTAAGAAGTTCGACCGATAAGATTGGGAATGGTAAACCATGCCAGTTTGGCATAACAACTGGAGGAGTGAGATTTTCTGTGGAGGAATTTGTCACGCCCCACGTAATTCTGGTGTCGGCCGCTACCAAAACTATGTCAGGTGTGAACTAAATAAAATATCATTCTTAACAAGATACATATATGAGACATAAATAAATCAATCCACAAGATAAGTATTTGAATCAATCCCTAATGAAAATAACATCTGAACGCTAAAAGATCCATCACATTCTAAAACTTAGAATAAATCCAATCTCCTAAAATGATTTAATTAAAACTGAATAATAATCAACTGTGAATAATCCAACTGAAATCCTATAACAATTTTGGAACCGAATGGACCAATTAAGTCTCATAATGAAATACGACTGAAAAGAAAGTCTAACTAAATAAAACGATAAAATGAATAAACTCCAGCTGCACCTCCAAATGATATCCAAAATCCTATGCAGCTACTCCAACACTAATATCTGAAAATGTTAGTCAACGCATGAGGTCAGAGACCCGAGCATGAATACACACTACTCCCCTCAAATAGGGTTTGTGAACCCTGACAATAGCATTATACACAATAAATATCACAATAGAGTATTTTAATTACGAATATAATTAAACGCGTGAAAGATAAATTACTAATCACCCCCAAAGATTCTGATAAAAACACACCAATATCATTTTAATTATCCCACAACCCCAAAGCGTTAATTTAATTAAATTAACCCAAATTTATTATTATTCTCATTTTTATTATGACGGTTCTCCCGCCCCGACTAGTAACCCACAAAAGTGTCACACTTTCCCATTGTCAATAGTCAGCCGAATTCGTTTAAACTGTTGATCCCCCCCAATATGACAAGGTTCCACACACGACATGGCATAAATCGCCCAAGCTGACCCGCTTAAACTGTCGGTCCATGACACATTATGTTACCATAAATTTTAATACCCGTTTTTATCTTAGGTATTAATTCTTATTTTCTCAATTTCACAAATTAACTAATTACCCCACCCTTTTAATCGACGTGAGATCCTCAAAATACCCCTTAGTCCCATACCGAAAGGTCCCAAAGTACACATACATCCTATCCTACATATAGGATGAATCACCAATGTAAAACACGTCCTAGTATCATACCTAGGCTAACGTGATGACGATATAACGTACAAATTTTCCCCACCCCAAAATATAAAATCTCCACGAATTTACACTAACTAGTCCCATACCTAGCAAGTATAAATTTAATCAAGGCCTACCCACTGGTCCTATACCTAGTAAGCATCCTAAAATAGGGTTGAGGAATATACTAACCAAAAGCCTTTCGTCCCCGCGATGGCAAATGTGAATAAAATAAATCACATAATACACCATTCATAAGAATAACATAACACTTGAGCATAAAAGCCCCAATTCAATTTAATTCAATGAATATCACCGTCGTTATTTTTAACATAATTATTTACGTTTAAAAAGGTTAAATTAATTAACATGCAACAATATTCAATACGTCATAATCATTGTCTTTTATAAGTCATCTAATTTTTATAAGTGTGAACGCGTACCACTAACCATATAAATAATCCAAAAAAAAGGCTACAAACCTACACCCAAAATCATAAAAAAAAAACTAAAAATCTAACCTACGCACCCAAGGGTTTCAAAGATTAATTCATATTAAAAAATTTCACAAAAACAGTCCCAAATTTGGTGTCCACTTCCTCTAATTAAGTTGCTAATTGATTTTAATAAAAAACAAGTGATTAAGGATTTAGGCGACACTTAAAATGCATAATACTAAAGAAAAGGAATAGAGTATTCATGCCTGAAATTAGTCGGATAAAAATCTGAGTAGACGATTGGATTTCTCTTAAAAACACCAATTGAATCTTCAATTCTAGAGTTAAAACTGGTTAAAAGTTAGGGCTAGGGGTTGGAGGCGAGAGGAAATATGCTTGGAGAACCTTAATGGAGAAAATTTTGAGAGAAAAGTGTTTTGAAAGTCCCAGCCCCGTATCAATTTTGGTATTTAAAGGGTTTAAGAGTTAGAAAAATGATTAGAACTCTAATTAACCCACCGCCTCACCTGTCGCTCGAACGACTGACACCTGTCATTCAAACGAGATGCGATGTCGTTCGAACGACATACGCTGTATTTTGAATGACTCCAAACACTCAATTTAAAATTTTAAAAATCTGCCTTTACACTTAAAAAAATATTATTTAACTCACCAAAAACGTACATGCTTGATAAAACATTTTAGAAAACATTATAACCTTCTATTATAACTCCAATTTAATTCCGGTTGAAAATTTACTACTCAAATATAAAAATCAACATGTTTAATTATTAAAGACCGTTAAATCCAAAATTTTATTTTTCTAGAATATTCCAATTAATTAATTAAATTAATTAAAAAAAACACGGGGGGTTATAAAATTGGGTAAAGGGAATTGGGCCCAGGAATTTACAAATCGAGAGAGTTGGGTTTAGATAGGATAAGTGGAGTCCTCGGTAATAGTAGCATACTGTATTTCAGGGTCGACGAGGCCCAGGAAGTAATAGGGAGGCCAATAAGGCGATAATTGAGGCCTAAATATTTAGGGCCAACGTTTTAATGATGAGCGTGTAAGTCGCAGAACAAAATAATTTGTCCACCACGAGGAGGGGGAAAATATTGGATGAAATCCTATATGTATAACGATTGCAGATATTCATGGATCGTGTTGGAAGCTAAGTGTTGAGATCCTACGTTTAGGTGAGACTGGTGAAATTTTATTTCATCCTTATGAGTTAATTCAAGTGGCAGGGGTGTGTCACAATATATATGCATGAATTGTTAACATTAAAATTCGCGAAAGTGGGTACGTTAGTTTTAACAGTTTGGTTACAAATGTATTTATCATGAGTATCGGGACTTTTTGACGTCGCCCGTGAGTGAGTCGGTGGGCCCTACGAGCATATTTTGTTGTTATAATTTACTATTGTATTGAGTTAGTAAAGTAGAGCCTATTATGGTAATGTCTTGTGATTAATTACCAAATGTTTGAACGATAGTAGATTGAGTGATAGGACTATCATGCTGGATACTTCGGGGGGAGTAATATTAATTTTGTGAGGCGCTACCTGAAATAGGGTTGGGCCTATATGTATGTATATGTATGAAAATTTCATGGTATTATAGACTTCAGTGAGTATATTGTCTAGTTATATGTGATACCATCGCATAGGGATTTATTTACCAATGTGATTCAGGATACAATGTGTTCTTTATTGAGCAATTAGATTATATATATAGCGCCGCAAAATTTGGATAGTGAGAGCGCCATGTTTAATGTTATTTCTAAGGGACATAAGTAGATTTCTATGTAACCATCCGGAGATTGTGGGAAGGCATATATTATGGACTGAGTGCCTTATGGATCTCGACAATCGATAATGTTAGGTAGTAGTGTATCGAGGGGTTCCTTGTTTGGATTTCGCTTTGCGAGACATCCCACGCATGAAACTAGCAAACACCGAGAGTTGGAGAGAAGTTTGTTCGATAGTACGTAGGTTTCGTACTTTGGTGATTGTACTTACACAAGAATATAACTGAAAGTTGATAATTTCATTATGACTTAAGTCCGATAGAGTCGCCTAGTTCTGACGATAAAACTAGTACCGAATGGTTACATCATAAATAGTAAAGCATGCTGAATGCACAAGAATTGATTTGTGCAATAATGCGCAAGATCTAGGGTGTATGGGCGCCCTAGGTAATTGAAAGTATTATGTTAGTCAGGTGATTATGATTGTCGTGTGAATCTGACAACATTTATTCAGAAACTTAAAGATTATTCTGTAAGTTTTGGGAGAGACCTACGTCTCACGAAAAACTGAAATTTTTGAGCGGGGAAGGACTTGTGACACGTGGTGAGGCAAAGTCACATGGATCACAATTAAAGGTACATTTAAGAGAATGTAAGATGTATCATGTAATAAATGCCAGTGGTGATGGGATTTAATGACGAGAAATATTGCTAAATTCGTTTTTCAATGGGTCACCTGTATGTTGGTAAAGGGTAGACCATTCGAAACCAGCTGGGGTTTCTTCAACTGTTAGTGATTCCTAAGTAGTAATGAGAGAGTATTCCCAAGGATTTTATTGCGAAGGGGGTTACGATCAGATGTTGGAGAATAAATTATATGTGTACCCTTGGATCTTAGGGGAGGAAGAGAGCAGTCCCTTCCACTAGAGGAGTTTGGGTACAATAACTCATATAAGTTCACTTTTGGGCATGGTTCCAGTTGAGGTATGGAACTGTAAGCCTTGTTGTTCTCCTACTTGTTAGTTAAATGTGGGGGACGAGGTACTATTGCGAAGATCAGAGATAAATTAATACTTATAGTATATAATGTGTGTAAAATATATATGACACAAATAACCTACTTGTGTGCGATCGTTGCGAGACGAGATCGTATGTATCTAAAGAATGATAAATCTAGTAAAGTGCGAATAGTAGAGGGCTAAATAGTGAATATCTAAAAAAAGTTTAAGTAGTGAAACTTAAAAGGTAAGGCTTGGGAAAGAACCTACGTGACAGGGTAACTTGGAGTTTAAAACGAACACACGTGAGGTGTTCATTATTAAGGGAATTCGATAGCGTACTGCATGGGAGATACGGAGTAGTTTACTCATGAGCGCAAGGATGTGATGCGCAACATATAGCCAGAGTTGTTCTTATCTCGTATAATTTTTTCGATTTTCGGGACGAAATTTCATTATAAGGGGGGAATTATGTAACACCCCATATTTTTAATGACTTTTAAAATGGGATTAATTAAAATTAATTGTGAGATAATTGAAAATTAATTTGGATTGAAATATTACTCGAGAATAGAGTAATATGTGATTTATGTTGAATATTACTTGTGATTAAAAGTAATATATATGATTATGACTTTACATATGATTATGATTTTATCAAATTGTGGCGAGTGATGAATACGACAATTACAGTAACTAAGTCGGGACGCACGCGTGAGTCGTGTCGGGACTATATTTAAATGGAATGAACAGTAAATTATTTTTATGTCATCCAAATGGTCGTTTTGATTGCGCCAAAGTGTCTGGACGGGTTTAAATAGTAGAAAAAAGTCTACCTTGGGAATTACTTTGGGTCTCGGGGCAATTTGGAACCAAACAGACACCCCGAAGTAGTATTTTGGTCATTTGTAAATTGGGGTGAATAGTAACTATGAATTTTGAGGTGGTCATACATAAGCGAAGAGTTTGTAGAAATGAGATTCGTTCACCAAAAATAAAAAAAAAAGCCATTGAGGAGAGTGAGGGACTTCTCTAGGAGAGGAAGAGTTTTTCAAGGAAAACCAAGGGGTTGAGAGACACCTTGCACCACCACCACCACCACGACCACCACCACCATGACCACCACTACCACCACCACCGGAGATTGATCAGAAACAGGAAGAAGGATTACGAGAACAATCTTCCCCAACGGTTCAGACCTACAAATCAAAGGCAAGTGATTAACTATTGCGAATTCAGCATATATATTGTCCATGTCAGGATTGTTATGAAAATCTGAAAAGTTGCATGATTCAAAGATAAATTATGATGATTTTAAATTGATTTCTTGAGGTGAGAATTATGTAGGATTAATACCTTTTTGAATATATAAATCCACGAAATTTGGAATCATTTGGTGAAGAAAATATGGTATTTATAGTTGTTCTTGGAGAAATGATAAAATAAGAAGTTTATGAATTTTAAGGGAAATAACATGATTTAATTGAAACTTCTAGATGAATTTATGTTGTTAAACGTTAGAAATCATTTATACACCATGATATATCATTTGAGATGAATTATAGGAGTTTGGGATTAATTGATAATGGTTTTGATGGTGGAAAAGTGTAAAACCCGTAGGTAAACCTATGCATAAATCCGGGCAAATATCTGACCGATCAATCGATCGACCAATTTCATCGATTCATCGACTCCCCCTGGAAATGTGAATTATTTCCTTTTTAATTTTTGAGAAATCACAACTTTGGGAAATCTTTAGTGTTAATTAATTGAACATATTGGGACTTATAGAAGGGCAATAGGATATACTTAAGACCCAAAAAAATATTATTATGTGTGAGATTGAATGGGGGAAATTAACGAGTGTTAATTGAATGAATTACGGTAGAGAATTATATAAATTGAGGTTTAAATCGGATAAATGATGACTTAAGGTTAGTACCAGTAGTAAGAGAGTCATTAAATACTGGAATAACCTTAGGCTTATATGGGGTTAACCCTAGGAGATGAAATAAAGGGTTAAATTGAATTAGGGATTATTGAGAAATAAACCTAATTGAAGATAATTTAATTCATGGAAATTCGGGAGTTGTGATGACATGAACTAGTAGGGTGAGGATGTTAACTTACTAAATTTATATGAGAAATAAATAATTACCCTTTGAGTGATGAGATATGCTCGAGAATATAATTTGAGAAGTAAAGTCAGAATCTATACATACGTAGGATATTAGAGATAAATATGCTACGTATGGATATATTTATATGCATTGTGCGTGTGCCCTATTGTTTCTATATATAGGTGGTGTGAATACCTATATTATTGTTTATTGTGTGTATGACATACCTACGTTGCTTGCTATCGGCGTGGAGGTTTTGCGCTGTGGATGATCTTATCCTGATGATCCCATTTGGGGGGATTTTAGATTCTTACCCCGAGCATAGGAGCTTGGACACGTGCTATCGGTGTAAATGATAGTTTCGACGGTTGAATGGGAACGTAGGCATGTGCCTGGCCCTTTTAGTTGGGGAGTATGTTCGCCTCCAATATGAGTATTATGTTAATTATGGGTCGTGAGAGACACTGAATCAATCGTCATTTATACAGCGAGAGATGTATCAGGACATGATAGCCGAGTATGCATGCACCACAGCTGTGTCTGGGAGGTTCCATATTAGTATATATAATAATTTGATAAATATATATACTGTGATGTAATCTATTGTGTGAGAATTGTAGATTAAACTATATACGCTGTGATGTAATCTACTGTGTGAAATTTGTAGATTAAAATATATAATATGAGATAATCTAGTGTGTGAAATTGTAGATAAAAATGAATAATGAGATTTGATTAAATCAAGTAAGTGAATACTTAATCTTAAAGCTATGAAAGCCTAGTTCATATTAAAGAGAAATGAACATGTTTAATTATCATACGTATTATGTGGGAAGTACGTGGAATTATATGGGATGAAATCATAATTAAAACCATAATTTGAGAGATGATAAGGTACATTAGGCGTGCACATTAGATGAGAGGTGAGAATTCTCAAGTGAGAGCCTTAGAAGCTAGCGTGTACATAATAATTGCTTAATTGCACTTGTTAAGTACTTGCTATTTTTAAAAATGTTTTACAATCGGGCACTGACTCGTTTCCTTGCATATTCTCTTCTCTATTGTATCTTTTACATTAGGTGTCGAACATTAGGGATGCCAGGCATAGAATATGGATCTCTAGACGAGTTATAGCTGCTCATGGACATGCAGACTTTTGTAGGCGGTTCCATTTTGTTGATTCATACTTCTGTAGTGTCTACTTTCATGTAGGGCATGTTGCCTAAGATTCTAGTTATTTCATTCATATTCTAGAGATTGTAATTTTTTATGTTAGTACTGTTGATATCAGAAATAATTGATGGAAATGAAATATTTTATCTCGAGAGTTATTCCAGTCACATTTATCCTTGTTATATTTAGTTCAGTTGTGTTGTGATGTTTCTTATTATTATTTCGTATCGTGGAATGGTGTTAATTAAATAAAAAATTGGATAAGTTTTTGACACTAGCTTAATTAATTATTAGGTGAATTAATGAGGAAATTATTTTTTAAAATTGATGATTAGAATGAACCAACTGGATATTATGATTTAATTTAATAAAGGAATGATCACTTGGTATTTAATTAGGCGGGGTGTCACATATTTATACTCATTTACATATTATTTTTCGTAAGAACAAACCCCCAAATACGTACGAGTAATCGTCTTTTTTTTCTTTCTAAAAATGTGTATTTAATCAAGTTTTAATTTTTTTGTTAAAAATATATTTTAACGAATTATAATACCAAACGACTCGAGGTTATGTAATCGTAATAACCAAAGATTATATTACGAGCCATATTCTGATTATGCAGGTGTTGGAATGCTTAATTTGTTGTATTGCTTAATTTTGAAAGTGACATGACCACTGGATTATTGTTCAAATAGGGGGGGGGGGGGTGGGTCCAACTTTTTTCTAAAATTATTTAGTGGCACGAATAATATATTATCATATTAATATATTCGAGTGAAATAAATGAAAACCATAAATCTCAACTTTTAACGGATCAAAAATAATATTTTATCAGGATAATATTTTATTTGAATAAAATTATTATTTGTTCAAATTGAAATTATATTTTAAACAAATCGAATCGTTTGATTCCTTTTAATGATTATTTTCTGAAAAATTATTATTATGTCATTACCAAGATACTTATTAATTATATTCATCAACAAAAGAGAATTATTATTTTAGTAATGTAATTACTAAAATTTTATGAATTCGATATTACATATAAAACAAGTAATAACCCTATCTCTCCAACCATTTCGAACATATTACGAATAAACCCGTCTATATAACTTGAATTCGTACAAGTTATCAATTATCAGTTAACGTAATATATTTATCCGACCCATAAATGAGATATCATAATTCGAATCAAATACGAGATTCGTATATAATAAGTTATATTTGTATTTATCGAATGACGTACGATATCATACCAAACCCTTCTCAAAACACCGATATACCTACTCTCGTTGAAAACCTCGAGTACAAATGACTATGAAAACTGGAATGCAACAATGAAAGATCTCAGAATGACAACGTAAAGCTCATATACCACAAGTAGGTTTTTCCTATCTTTCAGTATTATACTTCGCGTTTTTGATATACTGCTATTGATATCACTATGTGATAGCCACATTTACTCTGTGAATGTTATTTAATTACCATACTACATATTTTTTAACCATCATCAGTATTTGAATTGTCACCAGTATTTAATTTTAGAATCAAATTTAACCCTTCTCACATAATTACTGAGATCATGTACCACATTGATTCATTTTACCCTTGCACTTTTGTGCTACTTTACTATAAGCATCAATATTAACTAGGAAGTAGAGTGACGTGTTATCCCACGTAACTTTCTACTTGGCCTATTGTGTAATACCCCGTATTTTTATGCTATATTTAATTTGGGGATTTATTAAATTTAATGTGATGATTTATTTAATAAAAATCCGAAAATTAATTATGTTATAATTATTAACGTGACAAGAGTTAGTAATTATGGGAAACTTGTTGAATATTACTAATGAGCATAGTAATATATTATATTGGTTATATTGAATGTCATAAGTAAAGTAAATGACTATTTCAGAAATTTAAGTCGGGACGTGCCCGTGTCACGTCGGGACTAATTATGTTAATTAAAAAGTGAATATTTTATAAGTTGTCCATATGGCCGTTTTGAGTGCGCCAACGCATCCGGAAGGGTCGAGATAGTTAGAAAAGTGTACCCGGGGGTTTAGTTCGGGCCTCGAGGTGTTTTTAGGCCTAATTAGTGACCCGGGAGGGCATTTTGGTCATTTTACAAAATAGGGTAATTAAACCCACGAATTTCAGCCATCCTTAGCAGCCATTTAAGTCAGCCTTTTAGGGTTAGAGCATTCAGAACCCTAGAACGACCATTGGAGAAGAGAGGAGAGAGCTCTCAAGGTGATTCAAGGCCCAAAACACCACCGATTACACCGCCGTCACCACCAACGCGTAGATCGCGAGGAGGAGAACGCAACCACTTCAATATCAGCAGGAAAACCAGACCTCTGAAATCCCAGGAAAGTGTTTAACTTGCGTATTTTCGTTGATGCAATATTCATATTAGTGTAGGAATGATTAGGAGTATAATCAATGGAAGAAAACCCCAATTTTGATAGGGATTTGCATGTAGAAATCATTATAACCATATTCTGAAAATATTATGTGAAGTAGATGATTAACCCACGAATTTGTGATGATTTGTTAGAAGGAAATTCTGGAGAAAACTGATTAGAACAAAAGTTAAGAAAACTTTAGGGTTCTTGATGATTAGATGAGATTTTAGGTTGTTTAACCATGTTTAATGATGTATACACGCATGCTGAACGTTAAAGATATCTGGAATTATGTTAGTATGTTAGCAGTAGACTTTTTGGGTCGATTAGTGTTGGAAAATATGAGTTTTGATGTAGAACTTTAATTAATCCCGTCACTGCAATTTCTGCAGAATTTTTGCCCAGACCTGCTTGATCGATCGATCGAGCATAGAGCTTCGATTGATCGAGCCCCAAGCTTCGATCGATCGACCCCTCCTGGCAGACTCCTATTCCTCTTGTTTAATTAGTTGAATTAATTTATCATGGAAGAACCTTTGGGCTTTCTAAATAAAATGATTTGGGAGATATTGAGGACCAGTAGGATATATGGATAAATGTTAGAACCTTTAATCTTCAACGAGAATGGTATTTATGGGATATGTACTTTAGGTTGGTAGATTTATGAAAATTAAGGGTGAGGTGCATAAGAGAGTTACGTTGGAATCAAATAAAGTCACTTACTGAATTTCAGATTTGAGAGGATATAATCCATGAGGGTTAGGTAATGAGTGAGAAAACCCTTCAAGTTAAGGTTAGGAATAAAAACCTTATAAGTAATTCTATAATTGTGAAATTAAGGATAAACGGTATAATTACGGGTGATGGGAAGAACCTATATTAATATGATAAAATGGGTATAATTATATGATTGTGTGTACATATATTATATACATGTGAAAAACGTACCCGCGCTACTTGCTATCCCTGAGGTTACCGCGCTGGGACGATCTTATCCTGTGTTGCTTTATGGGGGATATTGATTTGTACCCTAGAAGATAGAGATCCTAGGTACGGGCTATCAGATTGATAGTCGGACGGTCCTAAGAGACGTGTGGGTATGTACTGACCTCTTGGACTTGGAATCTATGCTTCGCCTCAACGTTGTTTTGTATACGTTAATACAGTTCGAGAGTGATTCCGAACTTGTATTTCCCTTTGTGTGAGCGATACGGGGATTGGATATCAGAGTATTCCCACACCATAGTTTAGTTGGGGTGCTGTTATATATATATATTATCTGAGTAGTTAATATATATATGAGGTTATATCCTTTAACTGCCTACTGTGATTTGATAAGTAGAACATAGTTGTTGACGCAATAATAAATACTTGTTTTGTGAAAGTATGAGAAGGCATTGGTAAACTTTATAATTTAATGAAGCTAAAACGAGAGTAGTGCTACAAATTGAAAGTAACCTTTTTAAAACATTGTCATCGTTCGACTTTGCAAACTTATGAGTAAGTTAAGATAAACTAGACTAATTGGGAAGGTTAGTACGATAGGCGTGCACATTAGAAGAGAGGTGAGAATTTCTCAAGAGAGTGTCGAACTAATATGATTTGCATTGGCCTGTATCAATTTAAATACTTGCTTAACGTATTTTAGAAATCAAACACACTTTCGGGCTCTGACCCGTTTCTTTTCCTCTCTCTCTCTCTCTTGTATATATATATGTATATTTTCAGGTGCCCAGCCACAGGGGCGTCTTGCTTAGGATCCTTTGAGAAGAACGAGCTGCAGCTGAGGTGGAAGTTGCAGGTCACTTGAGTAGACGGCTTCTGTTATTGACTCCACTCTTATTACTCTCATTTATTCGGCACGTGTCGCCCCTTTCATCATTTCATTTACTTGTTGGGATTTTTATATTTTCAGTTATTCCAGTATTGTTTTATGGGATTTATTCAGGATAGTTTATGATGTTTGGTTTTATTATGTTGACATTCGATTGACGAATGTATGGTTTTATTTTAGTTCTTCGTGGTGTGATTCTATATTGTAGAAATGTTGTTTTGTATAAGTAAATCTTTTCTGTAAATAAAAAAATGGAAGTTTGTATGAAAAATGTTTTTTGACACTTAGCTTAATTATTTAGGGTGTTAAATTGGAAAATTATTTTTATCGACAGTGATGCTGAGAATGAACCAACTGTTTACCTTGATTTAATTTAATAAAGGAGTGATCGCCCGGTATTTAATTAGGCGGGGTGTCACAGGTGGTATCAGAGCATCAGGTTCTAGTGTCCTTAAGATCTGTACGGCTTATTTCGCTTTCAGGTCAACGTTTTGCTATAGAGCCCTATTTTTAGGATTGTTGTATTCCTACTTCTACGTTTAAGTCTTCAGCTATTTGAAATTCAATGATAACTGTAGACTGATAAATTTTGTTCACGTTTCAGATGCCTCCGAGACGTGCTCCGAGAGATAGGCGTGCCCAGGCCGAGCAGTCAGCAGCTCCGGCACCAGGCACAATGAATGCTAATGAAGTAGCTGCCATAGTTGCTCAGGCGGTGAATGCCGCGATAGCGGTGACTCAGCAGGATCCACCCCAGGTTCAGGCAGTGGCGCCAGTACCAGCACAACTTCCATCTGCATGGGAGAGGGTTCGGGATGCTTTTCAGAAAGCACATCCCCCTGAGTTCTCTGGTAGCTCCGACATTATCACGGTTAGCCAATGGAAGAAAGACATCCAGCGACATCTTCGCATGTATGAGTGCACCGAGGTACAAAAGCAGTTATTGGCTTCTTTTAAGCTGGTGGGATCCGCGTTGCAGTGGTGGGAGTCCACTACTACTTTGGAGGAGAGGGACACGATCCCTATTCAGATGTTCTGGGAGCGGTTTGACCGCAAGTATTTTCCACCTGCAGTGCAGACTGAGATGAGGCGGAAACTACTAAATCTGAAGCAAGATAATCTTACTGTAGCAGAGTATGAGGAGGAGTTCACGAGACTTCTCACCATTGTGCCAGATGAGGCACCTACTGAGAGCAAGAAGATTTTGTTGTTTGTCGACGAGTTGGCTTGGAGGATCCGTCAGCACCTTATTGGGAACTTGTCCCTGAGTACGTTCACTGATGTACTCAATGCAGCGTTACTACATTGCCAGGATCACCGCTTCCATCTTCAGGGGAGCAAGAGAGCAGGAGAGTCCAGCCAGCAGGGCAGGACCGGGGGTAACGGTGCCGGTGGGGCACCATCTCATGGACAGAATCGTCAGCACGAGCAGAGTTCCCATCAGGGAGACCCTGCTAAGCGATTCCGTTCGGGTGATCCCAGGCAGGGAAATGGGGGTTATAGGCAGGGCCAGCAGGGCCAGCCTAATCAGCAGGGTCAGCACCGACAGCAGGGTCAGCAACAGGGCCAGCAGGGCCAACAGCGTGCACATCAGGGCCAACAGGGCCAATGGCGTGGAGGTAACGGCCAACAGGGCCGTGGTCAGCAGGGACAGAGGGGAGGTAATTTCAGAGGCCGGTGTTTTGTGTGCGGCAAACACGGCCATAAGCGTCAGGATTGCCCAGAAGGCGATAGGGCCCCACAGCAGCAGGGAGGCCGTAATGAGCCACAGAGGCCACTTTTTCCACCTGCCCTTCCAGCTCCAGCCCAAGCGCCAGCCCTACCAGCCATTCCAGCAGCTCTAGTGCAGCAGGGGCAATTGCAGTATGGACGTGTCTATAACGTCCACCAGGCAGCAGCTCCACAGGATCCACCCGCGATTGAGGGTATGTTTCCTATCCATGGTACTATGGGTAAAGTTTTGTTTGATACGGGGGCAACGCATTGTTTTATAGCTACGCATTTTGCGAAGTCCTTAGAGTTATTAGCCACAGCAGAGAGCACCGTGACGTGTGTCGACTCACCACTGGGGAGTGGGTCACTTATATTCTTTATATGCCGGGGAGTAGGGGTAGAATTGGTAGCTTGGTATTGCCTGCAGACATGCTAGTTTTAGACATTCACGAGCATGATGTGATCATTGGTATGGATTGGCTCGCATCTTATAGAGCCATGATTGATTGCTTCGGTGGGAGCATTGTTTTTGCCATTCCGGGGCAAGAGATGTTTGTAGTGGCGATGCCTTGCCCAGAGGGAGGTTCGACCGCTCATTTATATTACATTGAGGAGGATACCTCTAAGGAGGTTGTGATTCCTTTGGATTCGATCCCAGTTGTTAGGGAGTATTCCGATGTGTTTCAGGAGATACCAGGCCTACCGCCCAGTCGTGAGATAGACTTCGTTATAGATTTATTTCCGGATACGAGACCTATAGCACGTGCACCGTACCGTATGGCTCCGGCAGAGATGCGAGAGCTACGAGATCAGATTGAGCAGCTATTAGGTCAGGGCTTCATTCGTTGGAGTACCTCACCTTGGGGCGCTCCAGTCTTATTTGTAAAGAAGAGAGATGGTTCACTGAGATTGTGCGTGGACTACCAGGAGTTGAACAAGGTCACGATACGGAATAAGTATCCGTTGCCTCGAATCGATGATCTATTCGACCAGTTGAGGGGAGCAACTTTCTTTTCGAAGATAGATATGAGGTCGGGGTACCATCAGTTACGAATTAGAGAGCAGGATGTTTCAAAGACTGCCTTCTTGTCGAGATATGGGTCCTATGAATTCAGAGTGATGCCGTTCGGACTCACAAATGCCCCAGCCGTTTTCATGGACTTGATGAACCGAGTATTCAGAGAGTTCTTGGATCAGTTCGTCATCGTCTTCATAGATGATATTTTGATATATTCACACTCCGAGGAGGAGCATGCCGAACACTTGAGGCAGGTTCTTCAGACTCTACGAGAGCATCAGTTGTATGCTAAGTACGAGAAGTGTGGATTTTGGTTGCGAGAGGTATAATTCTTGGGCCATGTTGTTTCTGAGCAAGGGATAGCAGTTGACCCGAGCAAAGTGTCAGCGGTGGGGGAGTGGGGGCAACCCACGACACCGACGGAAGTGCGTAGTTTCTTGGGGTTAGCCGGATACTACAGGAGGTTCATTCGGGGATTCTCCAAAATAGAGGGTCCATTGACGAATCTGACTCGCAAGGGGGTACCATATGTCTGGGATGACGCTTGTCAGTTGGCTTTCGACGAGCTGAAGGACAAGCTTACTTCGGCACCAGTCCTTGCTTTACCGAAGCCGGGTGTAGAGTACCTGGTTTACACAGATGCGTCCTTACGAGGACTTGGGGGAGTACTTCAGCAGGAGGAGAAGGCTATAGCTTTTGCTTCCCGCAAGCTTAAGCCGCATGAGAAGAATTACCCCACCCACGATCTGGAGTTAGCAGCGGTTGTATTTGCATTGAGGATATGGAGACACTATCTATTGGGAGAGAAATTCCGTTTGTTCACAGACCATAAGTCACTGCAGTACCTGTTCACTCAGTGAGAGCTGAATATGCGTCAGCGCAGGTGGTTAGAGTTTGTGAAAGACTACCAGTTTGACATACAGTATCATCCGGGAAAAGCCAATGTAGTTGCTGATGCATTGAGCCGTAGACCGGTAGACGATGTAGCAGACATCTGGAAAGCAAAGTGGAAAGAGCTGGGTCACCAGGACGCCGTAGCACGATCTTTCATATCCATGATGTCAGTCACACCCGAGATTGTTACGAGGGTGATACAGGCACAGACCACAGACCCATTTTGTCAGGAGCAGATTGTACGACTTCTAGCCGAGGGTGCTGAGTCCTATTCTGTTAGTTCGAATGGAGGGTTGCGGTTTAATGGGAGATTAGTGGTTCCAGAAGGAGCGGAGCTACGTCATGAAGTGATGACTCATTCTCATGGGTCCCGATTTGCAGTACATCCGGGAGGCGATAAGATGTACCAGGACATGAGACGACAGTACTGGTGGAGTGGGATGAAGAAGGACATCGCTGAATTTGTGTCCAAGTGTTCTACTTGCCAGCTAGTGAAGGTGGACCACCAGAAACCGTCAGGATTGCTCCAACCATTGGAAGTACCCGCGTGGAAGTGGGAGAGTATTTCCATGGACTTCATTACAGGGTTGCCTACATCACAGAGGGGCCACGATTCTATCTGGGTGATTGTAGACCGTTTGACCAAGGTGGCTCATTTTCTGCCAGTGAGGACAGATTATACCACAGGTCAGTATGCCCAGTTGTTCATCGCTGAGATTATCAGATTGCATGGGGTGCCCCTGAATATTGTGTCAGATAGAGACAAGATTTTTGTGTCACGTTTCTGGGAAAGCTTTCAGGAGGCTATGGGCACAGAGTTGAGACTAAGTTCAGCTTACCACCCACAGACAGATGGACAGACAGAGCGTACTAATCAGATGTTGGAAGATATGCTACGCATGTGTGTCCTCGATTTTGGAGGAGGTTGGGAGCCACACCTTCCACTGGTAGAGTTTACTTATAATAACTCCTATCAGTTCGTGATTGGTATGGCTCCATTTGAGGCTTTGTACGGCAGGCCTTGTCGTTCTCCAACTTGTTGGCTCGAGGTGGGGGACAACAAGTTATTAGGACCAGAAGTGATTCAGGAGACCTCCACGAGGATTGAGATAATCAGGAGTCGTATTCGGGTAGCCCAAGACAGGCAGAAGAGCTACGCCGATGCGAAACGGTTCTTCCGGGAATTTAATGTGGGAGATCAAGTATTGTTGCATGTATCTCCTATGAAAGGAGTGATGAGGTTCGGGAAGAAGGGAAAGTTGGCTCCGAGGTACGTGGGACCATTTCCCATCATCGAGAGGATTGGGCCGGTAGCATACAGGTTGGGATTGCCAGAACATTTACATCGCATCCACGATGTATTCCACATCTCGTCGCTGAGACGATATCTTCGGGATGATATGGCCCATACGCTCATTGCGATAGATGAGATAGACTTACAGACGGATAGCTCTTACGAAGAGATACCAGTGGCTATTCTAGACTATAGTGAGAGGAGATTGAGGTCGAAAGTAGTTCCACTTGTGCGAGTCCAGTGGGAGCATCATAATGTGGAGGAATCCACTTGGGAGCGTGAGGCAGATATGCGCGAGAGATATCCAGAGTTGTTTTTACCAGGTATGCCTTATTTTCCGAATTTCGGGACGAAATTCCGTTATTAGGGGGGAAGTATGTAATACCCCGTATTTTTATGCTATATTTAATTTGGGGATTTATTAAATTTAATGTGATGATTTATTTAATAAAAATCCGAAAATTAATTATGTTATAATTATTAACGTGACAAGAGTTAGTAATTATGGGAAACTTGTTGAATATTACTAATGAGCATAGTAATATATTATATTGGTTATATTGAATGTCATAAGTAAAGTAAATGACTATTTCGGAAATTTAAGTCGGGACGTGCCCGTGTCACGTCGGGACTAATTATGTTAATTAAAAAGTGAATATTTTATAAGTTGTCCGTATGGTCGTTTTGAGTGCGCCAACGCGTTCGGAAGGGTCGAGATAGTCAGAAAAGTATACCCGGGGGTTTAGTTCGGGCCTCGGGGTGTTTTTAGGCCTAATTAGTGACCCGGGAGGGCATTTTGGTCATTTTACAAAATAGGGTAATTAAACCCACGAATTTCAGCCATCCTTAGCAGCCATTTAAGTCAGCCTTTTAGGGTTAGAGCCTTCAGAACCCTAGAACGGCCATTGGAGAAGAGAGGAGAGAGCTCTCAAGGTGATTCAAGGCCCAAAACACCACCGATTACACCGCCGTCACCACCAACGCGTAGATCGCAAGGAGGAGAACGCAACCACTTCAATATCAGCAGGAAACCAGACCTCTGAAATCCCGGCAAGTGTTTAACTTGCGTATTTTCGTTGATGCAATATTCGTATTAGTGTAGGAATGATTAGGAGTATAATCAATGGAAGAAAACCCCAATTTTGATAGGGATTTGCATGTAGAAATCATTATAACCATATTCTGAAAATATTATGTGAAGTAGATGATTAACCCACGAATTTGTGATGATTTGTTAGAAGGAAATTCTGGAGAAAACTGATTAGAACAAAAGTTAAGAAAACTTTAGGGTTCTTGATGATTAGATGAGATTTTAGGTTGTTTAACCATGTTTAATGATGTATACACGCATGCTGAACGTTAAAGATATCTGGAATTATGTTAGTATGTTAGCAGTAGACTTTTTGGGTCGATTAGTGTTGGAAAATATGAGTTTTGATGTAGAACTTTAATTAATCCCGTCACTGCAATTTCTGCAGAATTTTTGCCCAGACCTGCTTGATCGATCGATCGAGCATAGAGCTTCGATCGATCGAGCCCCAAGCTTCGATCGATCGACCCCTCCTGGCAGACTCCTATTCCTCTTGTTTAATTAGTTGAATTAATTTATCATGGAAGAACCTTTGGGCTTTCTAAATAAAATGATTTGGGAGATATTGAGGACCAGTAGGATATATGGATAAATGTTAGAACCTTTAATCTTCAACGAGAATGGTATTTATGGGATAAGTACTTTAGGTTGGTAAAGGGCAAACCCAGTGCACGAGGCTCCCGCCACTGCGGGGTACTGGGGGGGCTGGATGTACGCAGCCTTACCCCTGCTTGCGCAGAGAGGCTGTTTCCGTGAATCGAACCCGTGACCTCAGGTCACAGCGGGGGCAACCTTACCGTTGGAATCAAATAAAGTCACTTACTGAATTTCAGATTTGAGAGGATATAATCCATGAGGGTTAGGTAATGAGTGAGAAAACCCTTCGAGTTAAGGTTAGGAATAAAAACCTTATAAGTAATTCTATAATTGTGAAATTAAGGATAAACGGTATAATTACGGGTGATGGGAAGAACCTATATTAATATGATAAAATGGGTATAATTATATGATTGTGTGTACATATATTATATACATGTGAAAAACGTACCCGCGCTACTTGCTATCCCTGAGGTTACTGCGCTGGGACGATCTTATCCTGTGTTGCTTTATGGGGGATATTGATTTGTACCCTAGAAGATAGAGATCCTAGGTACGGGCTATCAGATTGATAGTCGGATGGTCCTAAGAGACGTGTGGGTATGTACTGACCTCTTGGACTTGGAATCTATGCTTCGCCTCAACGTTGTTTTGTATACGTTAATACAGTTCGAGAGTGATTCCGAACTTGTATTTCCCTTTGTGTGAGCGATACGGGGATTGGATAGCAGAGTATGCCCACACCATAGTTTAGTTGGGGTGCTGTTATATATATATATTATCCGAGTAGTTAATATATATATGAGGTTATATCCTTTAACTGCCTACTGTGATTTGATAAGTAGAACATAGTTGTTGACGCAATAATAAATACTTGTTTTGTGAAAGTATGAGAAGGCATTGGTAAACTTTATAATTTAATGAAGCTAAAACGAGAGTAGTGCTACAAATTGAAAGTAACCTTTTTAAAACATTGTCATCGTTCGACTTTGCAAACTTATGAGTAAGTTAAGATAAACTAGACTAATTGGGAAGGTTAGTACGATAGGCGTGCACATTAGAAGAGAGGTGAGAATTTCTCAAGAGAGTGTCGAACTAATATGATTTGCATTGGCCTGTATCAATTTAAATACTTACTTAACGTATTTTAGAAATCAAACACACTTTCGGGCTCTGACCCGTTTCTTTTCCTCTCTCTCTCTCTCTTGTATATATATATGTATATTTTCAGGTGCCCAGCCACAGGGGCGTCTTGCTTAGGATCCTTTGAGAAGAACGAGCTGCAGCTGAGGTGGAAGTTGCAGGTCACTTGAGTAGACGGCTTCTGTTATTGACTCCACTCTTATTACTCTCATTTATTCGGCACGTGTCGCCCCTTTCATCATTTCATTTACTTGTTGGGATTTTTATATTTTCAGTTATTCCAGTATTGTTTTATGGGATTTATTCAGGATAGTTTATGATGTTTGGTTTTATTATGTTGACATTCGATTGACGAATGTATGGTTTTATTTTAGTTCTTCGTGGTGTGATTCTATATTGTAGAAATGTTGTTTTGTATAAGTAAATCTTTTCTGTAAATAAAAAAATGGAAGTTTGTATGAAAAATGTTTTTTGACACTTAGCTTAATTATTTAGGGTGTTAAATTGGAAAATTATTTTTATCGACAGTGATGCTGAGAATGAACCAACTGTTTACCTTGATTTAATTTAATAAAGGAGTGATCGCCCGGTATTTAATTAGGCGGGGTGTCACAGGTGGTATCAGAGCATCAGGTTCTAGTGTCCTTAAGATCTGTACGGCTTATTTCGCTTTCAGGTCAACGTTTTGCTATAGAGCCCTATTTTTAGGATTGTTGTATTCCTACTTCTACGTTTAAGTCTTCAGCTATTTGAAATTCAATGATAACTGTAGACTGATAAATTTTGTTCACGTTTCAGATGCCTCCGAGACGTGCTCCGAGAGATAGGCGTGCCCAGGCCGAGCAGTCAGCAGCTCCGGCACCAGGCACAATGAATGCTAATGAAGTAGCTGCCATAGTTGCTCAGGCGGTGAATGCCGCGATAGCGGTGACTCAGCAGGATCCACCCCAGGTTCAGGCAGTGGCGCCAGTACCAGCACAACTTCCATCTGCATGGGAGAGGGTTCGGGATGCTTTTCAGAAAGCACATCCCCCTGAGTTCTCTGGTAGCTCCGACATTATCACGGTTAGCCAATGGAAGAAAGACATCCAGCGACATCTTCGCATGTATGAGTGCACCGAGGTACAAAAGCAGTTATTGGCTTCTTTTAAGCTGGTGGGATCCGCGTTGCAGTGGTGGGAGTCCACTACTACTTTGGAGGAGAGGGACACGATCCCTATTCAGATGTTCTGGGAGCGGTTTGACCGCAAGTATTTTCCACCTGCAGTGCAGACTGAGATGAGGCGGAAACTACTAAATCTGAAGCAAGATAATCTTACTGTAGCAGAGTATGAGGAGGAGTTCACGAGACTTCTCACCATTGTGCCAGATGAGGCACCTACTGAGAGCAAGAAGATTTTGTTGTTTGTCGACGAGTTGGCTTGGAGGATCCGTCAGCACCTTATTGGGAACTTGTCCCTGAGTACGTTCACTGATGTACTCAATGCAGCGTTACTACATTGCCAGGATCACCGCTTCCATCTTCAGGGGAGCAAGAGAGCAGGAGAGTCCAGCCAGCAGGGCAGGACCGGGGGTAACGGTGCCGGTGGGGCACCATCTCATGGACAGAATCGTCAGCACGAGCAGAGTTCCCATCAGGGGGACCCTGCTAAGCGATTCCGTTCGGGTGATCCCAGGCAGGGAAATGGGGGTTATAGGCAGGGCCAGCAGGGCCAGCCTAATCAGCAGGGTCAGCACCGACAGCAGGGTCAGCAACAGGGCCAGCAGGGCCAACAGCGTGCACATCAGGGCCAACAGGGCCAATGGCGTGGAGGTAACGGCCAACAGGGCCGTGGTCAGCAGGGACAGAGGGGAGGTAATTTCAGAGGCCGGTGTTTTGTGTGCGGCAAACACGGCCATAAGCGTCAGGATTGCCCAGAAGGCGATAGGGCCCCACAGCAGCAGGGAGGCCGTAATGAGCCACAGAGGCCACTTTTTCCACCTGCCCTTCCAGCTCCAGCCCAAGCGCCAGCCCTACCAGCCATTCCAGCAGCTCTAGTGCAGCAGGGGCAATTGCAGTATGGACGTGTCTATAACGTCCACCAGGCAGCAGCTCCACAGGATCCACCCGCGATTGAGGGTATGTTTCCTATCCATGGTACTATGGGTAAAGTTTTGTTTGATACGGGGGCAACGCATTGTTTTATAGCTACGCATTTTGCGAAGTCCTTAGAGTTATTAGCCACAGCAGAGAGCACCGTGACGTGTGTCGACTCACCACTGGGGAGTGGGTCACTTATATTCTTTATATGCCGGGGAGTAGGGGTAGAATTGGTAGCTTGGTATTGCCTGCAGACATGCTAGTTTTAGACATTCACGAGCATGATGTGATCATTGGTATGGATTGGCTCGCATCTTATAGAGCCATGATTGATTGCTTCGGTGGGAGCATTGTTTTTGCCATTCCGGGGCAAGAGATGTTTGTAGTGGCGATGCCTTGCCCAGAGGGAGGTTCGACCGCTCATTTATATTACATTGAGGAGGATACCTCTAAGGAGGTTGTGATTCCTTTGGATTCGATCCCAGTTGTTAGGGAGTATTCCGATGTGTTTCAGGAGATACCAGGCCTACCGCCCAGTCGTGAGATAGACTTCGTTATAGATTTATTTCCGGATACGAGACCTATAGCACGTGCACCGTACCGTATGGCTCCGGCAGAGATGCGAGAGCTACGAGATCAGATTGAGCAGCTATTAGGTCAGGGCTTCATTCGTTGGAGTACCTCACCTTGGGGCGCTCCAGTCTTATTTGTAAAGAAGAGAGATGGTTCACTGAGATTGTGCGTGGACTACCAGGAGTTGAACAAGGTCACGATACGGAATAAGTATCCGTTGCCTCGAATCGATGATCTATTCGACCAGTTGAGGGGAGCAACTTTCTTTTCGAAGATAGATATGAGGTCGGGGTACCATCAGTTACGAATTAGAGAGCAGGATGTTTCAAAGACTGCCTTCTTGTCGAGATATGGGTCCTATGAATTCAGAGTGATGCCGTTCGGACTCACAAATGCCCCAGCCGTTTTCATGGACTTGATGAACCGAGTATTCAGAGAGTTCTTGGATCAGTTCGTCATCGTCTTCATAGATGATATTTTGATATATTCACACTCCGAGGAGGAGCATGCCGAACACTTGAGGCAGGTTCTTCAGACTCTATGAGAGCATCAGTTGTATGCTAAGTACGAGAAGTGTGGATTTTGGTTGCGAGAGGTATAATTCTTGGGCCATGTTGTTTCTGAGCAAGGGATAGCAGTTGACCCGAGCAAAGTGTCAGCGGTGGGGGAGTGGGGGCAACCCACGACACCGACGGAAGTGCGTAGTTTCTTGGGGTTAGCCGGATACTACAGGAGGTTCATTCGGGGATTCTCCAAAATAGAGGGTCCATTGACGAATCTGACTCGCAAGGGGGTACCATATATCTGGGATGACGCTTGTCAGTTGGCTTTCGACGAGCTGAAGGACAAGCTTACTTCGGCACCAGTCCTTGCTTTACCGAAGCCGGGTGTAGAGTACCTGGTTTACACAGATGCGTCCTTACGAGGACTTGGGGGAGTACTTCAGCAGGAGGAGAAGGCTATAGCTTTTGCTTCCCGCAAGCTTAAGCCGCATGAGAAGAATTACCCCACCCACGATCTGGAGTTAGCAGCGGTTGTATTTGCATTGAGGATATGGAGACACTATCTATTGGGAGAGAAATTCCGTTTGTTCACAGACCATAAGTCACTGCAGTACCTGTTCACTCAGTGAGAGCTGAATATGCGTCAGCGCAGGTGGTTAGAGTTTGTGAAAGACTACCAGTTTGACATACAGTATCATCCGGGAAAAGCCAATGTAGTTGCTGATGCATTGAGCCGTAGACCGGTAGACGATGTAGCAGACATCTGGAAAGCAAAGTGGAAAGAGCTGGGTCACCAGGACGCCGTAGCACGATCTTTCATATCCATGATGTCAGTCACACCCGAGATTGTTACGAGGGTGATACAGGCACAGACCACAGACCCATTTTGTCAGGAGCAGATTGTACGACTTCTAGCCGAGGGTGCTGAGTCCTATTCTGTTAGTTCGAATGGAGGGTTGCGGTTTAATGGGAGATTAGTGGTTCCAGAAGGAGCGGAGCTACGTCATGAAGTGATGACTCATTCTCATGGGTCCCGATTTGCAGTACATCCGGGAGGCGATAAGATGTACCAGGACATGAGACGACAGTACTGGTGGAGTGGGATGAAGAAGGACATCGCTGAATTTGTGTCCAAGTGTTCTACTTGCCAGCTAGTGAAGGTGGACCACCAGAAACCGTCAGGATTGCTCCAACCATTGGAAGTACCCGCGTGGAAGTGGGAGAGTATTTCCATGGACTTCATTACAGGGTTGCCTACATCACAGAGGGGCCACGATTCTATCTGGGTGATTGTAGACCGTTTGACCAAGGTGGCTCATTTTCTGCCAGTGAGGACAGATTATACCACAGGTCAGTATGCCCAGTTGTTCATCGCTGAGATTATCAGATTGCATGGGGTGCCCCTGAATATTGTGTCAGATAGAGACAAGATTTTTGTGTCACGTTTCTGGGAAAGCTTTCAGGAGGCTATGGGCACAGAGTTGAGACTAAGTTCAGCTTACCACCCACAGACAGATGGACAGACAGAGCGTACTAATCAGATGTTGGAAGATATGCTACGCATGTGTGTCCTCGATTTTGGAGGAGGTTGGGAGCCACACCTTCCACTGGTAGAGTTTACTTATAATAACTCCTATCAGTTCGTGATTGGTATGGCTCCATTTGAGGCTTTGTACGGCAGGCCTTGTCGTTCTCCAACTTGTTGGCTCGAGGTGGGGGACAACAAGTTATTAGGACCAGAAGTGATTCAGGAGACCTCCACGAGGATTGAGATAATCAGGAGTCGTATTCGGGTAGCCCAAGACAGGCAGAAGAGCTACGCCGATGCGAAACGGTTCTTCCGGGAATTTAATGTGGGAGATCAAGTATTGTTGCGTGTATCTCCTATGAAAGGAGTGATGAGGTTCGGGAAGAAGGGAAAGTTGGCTCCGAGGTACG
This sequence comes from Sambucus nigra, assembly GCA_949130495.1. NCBI lineage: Eukaryota > Viridiplantae > Streptophyta > Magnoliopsida > Dipsacales > Adoxaceae > Sambucus > Sambucus nigra. The sequence goes on from OX422207.1 coordinate 417,451,124, forward strand.
TGGGACCATTTCCCATCATCGAGAGGATTGGGCCGGTAGCATACAGGTTGGGATTGCCAGAACATTTACATCGCATCCATGATGTATTCCACATCTCGTCGCTGAGACGATATCTTCGGGATGATATGGCCCATACGCTCATTGCGATAGATGAGATAGACTTACAGACGGATAGCTCTTACGAAGAGATACCAGTGGCTATTCTAGACTATAGTGAGAGGAGATTGAGGTCGAAAGTAGTTCCACTTGTGCGAGTCCAGTGGGAGCATCATAATGTGGAGGAATCCACTTGGGAGCGTGAGGCAGATATGCGCGAGAGATATCCAGAGTTGTTTTTACCAGGTATGCCTTATTTTCCGAATTTCGGGACGAAATTCCGTTATTAGGGGGGAAGTATGTAATACCCCGTATTTTTATGCTATATTTAATTTGGGGATTTATTAAATTTAATGTGATGATTTATTTAATAAAAATCCGAAAATTAATTATGTTATAATTATTAACGTGACAAGAGTTAGTAATTATGGGAAACTTGTTGAATATTACTAATGAGCATAGTAATATATTATATTGGTTATATTGAATGTCATAAGTAAAGTAAATGACTATTTCGGAAATTTAAGTCGGGACGTGCCCGTGTCACGTCGGGACTAATTATGTTAATTAAAAAGTGAATATTTTATAAGTTGTCCGTATGGTCGTTTTGAGTGCGCCAACGCGTTCGGAAGGGTCGAGATAGTCAGAAAAGTATACCCGGGGGTTTAGTTCGGGCCTCGGGGTGTTTTTAGGCCTAATTAGTGACCCGGGAGGGCATTTTGGTCATTTTACAAAATAGGGTAATTAAACCCACGAATTTCAGCCATCCTTAGCAGCCATTTAAGTCAGCCTTTTAGGGTTAGAGCCTTCAGAACCCTAGAACGGCCATTGGAGAAGAGAGGAGAGAGCTCTCAAGGTGATTCAAGGCCCAAAACACCACCGATTACACCGCCGTCACCACCAACGCGTAGATCGCAAGGAGGAGAACGCAACCACTTCAATATCAGCAGGAAACCAGACCTCTGAAATCCCGGCAAGTGTTTAACTTGCGTATTTTCGTTGATGCAATATTCGTATTAGTGTAGGAATGATTAGGAGTATAATCAATGGAAGAAAACCCCAATTTTGATAGGGATTTGCATGTAGAAATCATTATAACCATATTCTGAAAATATTATGTGAAGTAGATGATTAACCCACGAATTTGTGATGATTTGTTAGAAGGAAATTCTGGAGAAAACTGATTAGAACAAAAGTTAAGAAAACTTTAGGGTTCTTGATGATTAGATGAGATTTTAGGTTGTTTAACCATGTTTAATGATGTATACACGCATGCTGAACGTTAAAGATATCTGGAATTATGTTAGTATGTTAGCAGTAGACTTTTTGGGTCGATTAGTGTTGGAAAATATGAGTTTTGATGTAGAACTTTAATTAATCCCGTCACTGCAATTTCTGCAGAATTTTTGCCCAGACCTGCTTGATCGATCGATCGAGCATAGAGCTTCGATCGATCGAGCCCCAAGCTTCGATCGATCGACCCCTCCTGGCAGACTCCTATTCCTCTTGTTTAATTAGTTGAATTAATTTATCATGGAAGAACCTTTGGGCTTTCTAAATAAAATGATTTGGGAGATATTGAGGACCAGTAGGATATATGGATAAATGTTAGAACCTTTAATCTTCAACGAGAATGGTATTTATGGGATAAGTACTTTAGGTTGGTAAAGGGCAAACCCAGTGCACGAGGCTCCCGCCACTGCGGGGTACTGGGGGGGCTGGATGTACGCAGCCTTACCCCTGCTTGCGCAGAGAGGCTGTTTCCGTGAATCGAACCCGTGACCTCAGGTCACAGCGGGGGCAACCTTACCGTTGGAATCAAATAAAGTCACTTACTGAATTTCAGATTTGAGAGGATATAATCCATGAGGGTTAGGTAATGAGTGAGAAAACCCTTCGAGTTAAGGTTAGGAATAAAAACCTTATAAGTAATTCTATAATTGTGAAATTAAGGATAAACGGTATAATTACGGGTGATGGGAAGAACCTATATTAATATGATAAAATGGGTATAATTATATGATTGTGTGTACATATATTATATACATGTGAAAAACGTACCCGCGCTACTTGCTATCCCTGAGGTTACTGCGCTGGGACGATCTTATCCTGTGTTGCTTTATGGGGGATATTGATTTGTACCCTAGAAGATAGAGATCCTAGGTACGGGCTATCAGATTGATAGTCGGATGGTCCTAAGAGACGTGTGGGTATGTACTGACCTCTTGGACTTGGAATCTATGCTTCGCCTCAACGTTGTTTTGTATACGTTAATACAGTTCGAGAGTGATTCCGAACTTGTATTTCCCTTTGTGTGAGCGATACGGGGATTGGATAGCAGAGTATGCCCACACCATAGTTTAGTTGGGGTGCTGTTATATATATATATTATCCGAGTAGTTAATATATATATGAGGTTATATCCTTTAACTGCCTACTGTGATTTGATAAGTAGAACATAGTTGTTGACGCAATAATAAATACTTGTTTTGTGAAAGTATGAGAAGGCATTGGTAAACTTTATAATTTAATGAAGCTAAAACGAGAGTAGTGCTACAAATTGAAAGTAACCTTTTTAAAACATTGTCATCGTTCGACTTTGCAAACTTATGAGTAAGTTAAGATAAACTAGACTAATTGGGAAGGTTAGTACGATAGGCGTGCACATTAGAAGAGAGGTGAGAATTTCTCAAGAGAGTGTCGAACTAATATGATTTGCATTGGCCTGTATCAATTTAAATACTTGCTTAACGTATTTTAGAAATCAAACACACTTTCGGGCTCTGACCCGTTTCTTTTCCTCTCTCTCTCTCTCTTGTATATATATATGTATATTTTCAGGTGCCCAGCCACAGGGGCGTCTTGCTTAGGATCCTTTGAGAAGAACGAGCTGCAGCTGAGGTGGAAGTTGCAGGTCACTTGAGTAGACGGCTTCTGTTATTGACTCCACTCTTATTACTCTCATTTATTCGGCACGTGTCGCCCCTTTCATCATTTCATTTACTTGTTGGGATTTTTATATTTTCAGTTATTCCAGTATTGTTTTATGGGATTTATTCAGGATAGTTTATGATGTTTGGTTTTATTATGTTGACATTCGATTGACGAATGTATGGTTTTATTTTAGTTCTTCGTGGTGTGATTCTATATTGTAGAAATGTTGTTTTGTATAAGTAAATCTTTTCTGTAAATAAAAAAATGGAAGTTTGTATGAAAAATGTTTTTTGACACTTAGCTTAATTATTTAGGGTGTTAAATTGGAAAATTATTTTTATCGACAGTGATGCTGAGAATGAACCAACTGTTTACCTTGATTTAATTTAATAAAGGAGTGATCGCCCGGTATTTAATTAGGCGGGGTGTCACATATTGGTCTCAAATGATTGAGAGCGCCGATTTTGCCTCATAGTTATGAGTGCCACTTAGCTAGTGTGCCTAACCGGTTTTACTTTTCCCCAAAAGTTTTGGGTTGATTGATTAATTGATTATTATTATATGTTAACTGATGGCTTAATTACCTCTATACCTTTCGTGAACTAGTAAGAATGGGATTATTAGTTCAAATTATTTGACTTTATTCAAACATGATTTTAAACTAAACTGGTAATGTACCGTATTTCGTAAACGAGCTAATCATTATGGAATTATGAATTCCAAAATTTTGATGTTTTAGGAACAATTGTTCCATTACATTTTCTACAATACTGATTTTCTTTACAGGACCCTTAATGATTTGGTAAATATGGAATTATCAGTTCATACTTTTTGATTTTGTTTTAAGGGTTATTTTGAAAAACCAATTGCTTCCACTTTATTTATTAAATTGATAAACACTAAATTCTATACACATTTCAAACCCTATTTATATTTTTTCATGTTATAGAATCGGTAGACCCTATTCAACAATTTTTCTGATTTGTTTCCTTCCAGTTATTGTACCCAGGTACTAATAGGAAATGCCAAATATCCAGAAATTATATCGCATCAGTTGAGATATGCAGAGAAATCATAAAATAATAAGCCTTTTAAACTACAGTATAAGATACTTTAGCTTGTATAAATTTTTTATTAGCATAGTATTCATTGCTCAATTTTGATTTAGTATTATCTGAATTAAACATTCGCCCCAAGAAACCATGGTGTGACAAGGTCGTATCAGAGCCAAGATTATGGAAGCCTATGTGGGACCAAAGTTATGATTAAGATTTGGTAAGTTCCCTAAAGTTAGAAGGACAATAAGGGTGCGATGCTTAGACATGCATCAAGAATATAGATCTTCAAGTTACATGCTAAGAATATGAGATAGTAGGATACTCCCTAGGGAAATATTTTAAAAGATAGAATTATCGTTCAAGGTTGAGATGATTCGAGTTAAATTCTGGAATTATAATTTTAAAAATTATGATTGAGGTAGATACTCGGATTTTATTAGGAAAAATCAGTAAGGCTTTAGGATTATCACGATATTATTGAGGATTTAGATATATACTAATAAAGTTATCTTTATAAGGGATTATATAAGATATACTCCACAAGTTTGTACGTATAGCACTGTTCTGTTGTATAAATTATTTATTGATCCTCCTCTCGAAATGATTTACTTCATTTGAAATTACAAAAAACTTTCATCGTTGAAAATTATCACATTTTTCAATTGACCTTTGTTATCGATTTTTGCATTATACTCTTGTGATACTGTATACTATACCCTTAGATTACATTACTGGATTTATTATGTTAGATGGTACCTGAATAAGATTATGTTGGAGAAATTATGAAAGAATTCTTTGACGAGAATTAAAAAATGCCTTTATAAGAAGTATAAGTATCAGAAAGGTTAAGTTGAATCGTTCTACTCTTTAGAATGTAACTACATCACTTATTGAATTATATTCCACACACAAAATTTTTCCAAAGTTTTATACAACCTTGACATTGAATTATTATCAATGAACTACTACCTTGTACATCGTAACCATTATCAACTATTTTTTGAAGTTACTGTGATTCAGGTTATCACTGAGAAAAATTTAATATTTCAAAAAGAGTATGGAATTTATAGCAAAACATAATTTTTTATCCATAAACAACTACAATAGTTATGTTCAGATGGAAGTTTATCTAAAACTTTATATGATTTTGACACCATGAGTGTAATGGTTTTATAAACCATATTTTCAAAGAAACTTTAATTTGAAACCTAAACTATCTTATCAAATGAGAATATAAATTTCACCCATGGTAGGTGATTATGATTTTACGAAATGCTCATATCATTACAGGATAAACCCTGATACTTTATGAACACCTTTGTGAGGTTCAGAATATGTTACGCTTGATGTAATTTTAAACCCTATATCAATCTTTGAAAAATAAGTTCAAGTTAACTTGATTCGATTGAATCTAGTTCTCACATAACATACAATATAATCAGGAAATACACTACCGTTATACCTACGAAAGTATTGTTTGCCTATAGGACTCAGATTATCGAGTGCCTCGTTTTATTTATGCCTCTTTTCGAAGTTTTGGCTTGACCACGTTACTATATTGTAATAACCCTTACTTTTGAGTAATTCATTTTATATTAATTTTCCATGTGAAGTAATTATATAAAATATTGGTAAATGGTATAAATATTATTTTAAGTGAGTTAAAAGATAAAAATTTACTAAATTGTGCATGTTTACTGTTATGTGAATGTAAATGGCATTTCGTTATGATTACTGGTGTTGTTGTGCTTTAAACGACATTTATGGTTTAAATGAAGTTGGAACTCGAAATGAATTATATTATTCCGGATGCTAATTTAGAGGGCACGATTAGTCTCGAAATAGTCAAGATAGTCGAAATAAGTGTCATATTGTATTTTTGGGTTCCGGGCACTTTTAACAGGTTATAACTAAATTCTGTAGTTACGAGTCATTTTAAGGGTGTATTAACTTTTAAAATAGGGGAATTGATGCTAAAGGCACGTATAAGTCTTCCAACCCACTTTTATTTCTCCCATACACATTCCAAACCCTAGAGAGAAAGAGAGAGAAAGATAAGTGTGGAGAAAAGAGAGAAAAAGGAAGGAAATTGAAGATTTGGGCTTTGGATTTGTTGCTACCGGAAGGAGATCCGAGACAACAACCTGAAGGCAAGTTTTTACTTGCAAGGATATGATTTCTTATGGATAAATTGCAATGGTAGTTGTGTATTTGGAAGATTTGGGCAAATGTTAGGTTTGATATATATATTTTGATGTTTAACCATTAGATCTTGTTGTATATATGATTTAAATTGGTTATGTGGGTTTGTTGAGATGTAGAAATGTTGTAGGTATGTTATAGGTTGGTGAAAATGTAAGAGAGGTAAGAATAAGGAGTTTAGTCTTTGGGTTTTAGCTTTGTAGAAAAAGAGGGATTCTTAGGGATTCTTAGATCTCATGACCGGTCAAGCGGGCCCTCCGAATTCAGCTTTCTGCATTTCTTCCTAGGCTAAATCCTTGAGACGCGATCGACCGGTCCCCTATTTTTCACTCTTCAAATCCTATTTCTTTCTAGCTTCTTTCTTTTAAGATAGGGATTTAGGAACCTTCTTAATTGAAGTAAAACTAGAGTATTAGAGTCTAGCTATGGTGTATTTAGAAACCTAAGTCAGAATGAGGGTTGGAGTTTAAGTTAGGGATAATTTGGTTAGGTAATTTAGAGGGAGATAAATGATTGTTATATCGAATGAAATAGTTTAGACCTAGGAAGGATTAGAATGACTTAATGTGGATTTTTAGGATTGGAGGGAAGAATATCTTTTCATAATGGGTTGTAGAAGGTATGTTATTCATGGATATTTGTATTGAGAGATAATTATACGTTGAGACTTAATGAAGATATTGAACGCTTATGGCTCTGGATAAAATGTGATGTATATTTTAAAATGAGATTTAAAATCGTGAATGGTAAATTGGTATATACACACCTCTCTAAATGCTATCATAAGGGAAGTACGCGTATGAGGTGAAGTCCCCTGGCTAGTGAATGCAGGTTGAATATAGTCCTCGACCATAGGATCGGTTATTATATATTGTGTGATTATTGTTCGAAGTGAGGTAATTTCGGGTGTGGTTATGACTCACTATCGAAGGTATATGTCCACTTCCTGACGTTGCGTTGTAGGATGCCCAGGTTGTCTTGTGCGATAGGCCCTGGAAGATGATAGCTATTTAGGGGGGCGTCCAATGGGGAAACTCGAAAGGACAGTCTTAGAATCGTTATACATTGTGTAATATAACTATTCTGATTCAAGTGGAACCTTATTGAAGATACAACACTTAAGGAAATAAATATCTTTGAATATGTTTCCTAATAAGATATGGAAAGGTGAAATGAAATTAGGTGCAAAGGAAATGGAATCTCTTAAATAATACTTTATTTATATTCTCCATCATAAATGATTATGTTCATGGTCGTTAAAATTGTGTAGATTATGCTTTTAGACTAAGCGATAACATTCCTTATCATTATTACAGTGATAGAAATAAACATATTCTTGATGATTAAATTGTCCATAACTGTGTTGCACTTTATTCACTTGGTAATCATATTAAATCGGGCCCTGACCCGTTTCTCTATCTCTGTTTTGTACGAATCTAATATTCGCTCAGGTGTTCCACCGCAAGGACGCCCGTATTGACTTTTCCACTCCCGTGTCCTCGAAGCTGTAACTCATTGTGGAGGTTATAGGGCATTGAATCTAGACGCATTTATCTTTTGTATCTTGGTTAGGATCATCTACACACTCGAGCGTGTTGCCCCCGTTTTGTAATTGTGTTATATTATGTGATATTCTATTGTAATACTCGATGTAACTAAATTGTAGGGTCTGTATTCGGTTAATTTGTTATGGATGGTTACTGTTTTATGATCTGTACTGATTTTATATCCACCTTCTTTTAAATTAAATTGTTGAAATGTTTTTCTTTAACTTACGAATCAAAACTTTTGACAATCCATTTTTATAAAATATTGGGTGGTTATCTCGTATACTTATTGTATTATTGTGATGCTAAGAATGGACCATTTGGGATTCATATAATTATTGGAGTATCGGGTTGGCTACCTCTTATTTTAATAAGCGAGGTGTCACATATATCTCCATTTATCTAGATTGATTATCTTTAATTATTTGGATTGATTTATTTCCAAAAGTTTTGGATTGATTTGTTATTTGTATTGCTATTTACCCTAAGCCTCTAGAATAGATAATTATAGGGTATCTTGTTTTAGAAACCATCCGCAACCCTGATGTTATGAACATGATATCTTAATTGAAGGTAACACCATCCTATGAATTCTGAAATATTATTTTCGGTGAATTATTATTATACCTACTTGATAATGCCAACGTTTTTATCTGGAATAAATTATTACTAACCTTAGTTAACAAAAAATTTATATCATTCCTCGATTACTAGATACCCTTAGCCTTAAAATATTCGTTAATTCCCTTATTTAATGACCTAAAAAATGATTAGGAAGATATAGTAGACTTGAGGAAGACTTAAGACATCCAAGATATATTGGATCCTTTAGTTTTAGCAAGTTCATTAGTTCTATGGACCATCAGTCAGATCTACCCCTCACGTGTTACATGTATTATAGTTGAGACGATATATCATAAACCCAATATACGTCAACTTTATGACTACACCAACAACCTACGTTTTGAACTTAAACTTCTTTTGGAACTCTAGACTCTTGTTACTTCATATTCTGATTCTATATAATTATTGTACTTTTACAAACTCCCTCAGTGAATGTTCTTAGACTCAATAAGGAATATTTTGGGTTATTAGATTCAGAATAATAAATACGTTGTTTCTCGATAAACTTATTCGAAATGTAGTACCTTGTGAACCTTTAGAATTCTAAGTAGTATATTAAGACCATATAAGTTAAGAAAAATTCCTATTTACTCTTTACACTATCTTCCGCGTAAGTATAGGAGCCCCTAAAAGTCTTTTATCGTATGGTAAAAATACCAAACGTGAGTTTAGATGATAAACATTTGAGATACCTTTTCACGCAAGGAAAGTTAAATTTAAGGCAGAAGCGTGAATATAATTTGAGGATTACTGATTCAAATTAGATAAACCATCTCAGAATAGTAGACGCTAGAGCCAACACTTTGAGATTAAACCTGTTGGAAGATTTAATGACATAATTTCCTAGACTATTGTTGATACCATATAACCATATGATTTACACCACTCCTGTAAACGTTATGTCAACCAACTAGTAATTCTTACCCAACCTTGAGACAGACGAACTTAGAATAATCACTCCCAGACCTCCTTGTATTACAATCTTAAAGCAAAAATTAGACTCGATGATTATTACAAGAGATAAGGTAGTAAGTCTTCAATTTAACGATAAATTACATATACCTAATGAATTTCTTTCATCTCTGAATGGAAATAGGACCACATCCCCATGGATTTTATTTGAAAACTACTCTGTACATACCAAGGATGTAAATCGATATATGGATGATATTAGACAAATTCAAGAAATCTTTTGTTCACTTCAATTGAGAATTGTTCGTTCATTCCAAAAAGCTTAGTATTAGGATTCATAGTAAGATTATTTTCATAAATAACCCAGTCGATGTACATAAGAAGCTCAAGTTACCTCGAATGTTGGAAAAAGAGGATAATATTCTTTCTTCTGTGATACATAGATCATGCTTCGACATATGCAAAGTTAGATTAAACATCATTATGATATGACGTTATCCTACCCTAAGCACATAAATCATTTCTAAGAAAGTTTAACCTTTATTGTTATGATTTCATAAATGTTACTACTTGGATTCCATGTACTTCAAATAGTAGTATTATTCTATTAAACGATACTTGGGATATCAACATTTTCCCTATAGTCGCATAACTATACTCACATTATCTTAAGTGAACTACTTATATCTATTTGATTCACGAATTAGCCCGAAAGTTCTGAGTATATCTAGAATAGTTCTACGTGCTTTACAGAACTAGTTATCTTTATATATCTATTGTAAATCCCATGTCATGAATTCTACAACATTAGATACCATACCAGCTATGATCGTGTGAACCTAGGCACTGATCGAATCAACAAGCCTAGTTAAAATACTCAAAAGTATTAGACGTCAAAATAGTGACTTAATGGAAAATGTCAAATCCTGTAGACATAATGTTTAGTATTGAGAAAACATTGCATTAAGATGCTCGATATAGTTTATTTTCTTAATTGAAATCATAAGGAAATTTCCATATAGACGTATTAACTACATCGAATAGCCGATGGTTCTTTTTCAATTACATAAGATTATGATTTTACAACCCTAGTAATTCCCCAGATTATCCGCTATTTATAGAAATACTGATAGAAGAAACCAACGTTTTACAACCAAGGTTAGAATTGAAAATTCTGATAGTAAACTCGTTACTCTTGATATAGAAAAGAGATACCTTTATATGAAAATTCATTATATTATTGGAAATCGTAACTTACAACTATGTCGAATTACTTGCGCGAACAAAAGTTATACTTAGACATACCTACGGTACAAACTATTGTTAAAAGATATTATTACGATATTAATGTTTCAAACCTACAGTATTCTCTTTCCGACATTATATTTTATATAGTAAGATATCGTTATTTCCTGAACAATAGACAACCTACAACGAATTTTACCAAAATCACTATCTTGGTAGTATAAGATTATTGAGATATGACCAAACTTTATATAACTAGACGATACGTAAAACTTCGTTTCGTAAACTTATGCGACAATAGACGACGCATGCAAAGCTTGTAAAAATATCGATTAATTAGATAAAATTCCAATTGCTTCTAAGCCTGGCTACGTCAAATATTTCTTATACAGTAATGTTATATAACCCGCAGATTTTGAAAGAATGACGTGAAGAAAATCGTCAGAATTATACAATAGATTTACAAGCTCGAACAAATGTGTTATCATATCATAAACGATGTGAATACCACTCGTTCGAAATAGATTATTTTTCATATAAAATGGGAGATTTTAATGAATTTAAAACATATTATTTTTAATTATTATTTAAATTATAGTGTGTATAAATTAGCATAATCCAAAAAGTAATGTCATTGTGAAAAAGATACTGAAAGATGTCCTATGCGCTCCAATACTAATTTATAGTCGGATGAAATTTCACAAATTATAAAAATTATACCCAAAAAATAATTATTGTTGAGAAGCAAAAACACTGAATTGAATGATTATCCAACTGACTATGTATTAACTGTGCAATTTAAAACATTATAAATAGGCACTATTACCTTAAGAAAAAAATCACCTCATTCTCATTTGAAACAAATGAGTTTATTCCCTCTCTCTTTGAATAAATTTAAGAGCCGAAGCCCTGCTCTAATTATTTCAACAATAAAAGAGCTTAAGCTCTGTTCTTCTAATAAAACCCACGAAGAACACCTCAAACTAGGGGTGTTCGCGGTCCGGGCCGATTCGATTTTGAGGTTTTTTTTTAACCAAAGCGACTTAGTCGGTCCTTTAAAAAAATGGACCGAGACCGAACCGATAATGTCAGTTAACCGACCCTAGTCAGTTCGGTTTTTTTATAGGGTCGGTCCGATCTAACCCGTTGGTCCTCACATGAATAATTTACATCATTTATAATAATAAAAATATACCCGACTCTATTTTTTTCCAAACATTAAAACCTAAACAATACCAAAATTTGCAATTAAAACAAACCTAGTATTGGATTAAACTATAATTTAAACTAGTCAAATATTAAAATATATATTCTCACTATTTATTTATCTTATATATATACATATATATATGTAAAAAATATTATTTTATATAAAATCGATCCGGGTCGTCCCTAACAGGGTTTTTGAAACTGTAAATAGTGGACCGAACTGACTAGATCGGTCCGCCAAAAAAATAAATCGAGGCCGAACCGATTAAGAAAAAAGATAAAAAAAAAAGAGTCGGCTCGACTCGGTTCGTAGGTCCAATTTATTTTTTGAACACCCCTACCTGAAACCTCCGAAGAAAATCTCTAACCCCGTTCGCATTCGCGAAAACCTCTCCCTATTTTCCCCAAATGAAACCCAAACCCCTGGCAAGATTAATCGAAACCAGTGTCAAAACCCTCATCGTCAAAACCCTCACCTTTTCCCCCGAGATCCACCTTCGATCAAGAACACTGAACCTCTGGCCAAACCACTGAATGAAACCCATCGGAATCCTCTATTTTCTCCCACAACGGCCTCCGACCTCTTTTCCTCTCTCTCCCACCTCTGGGGAAATGGGTTACCCCTTTCCCATTCTTTTCATTTTGATTTTTATGATTTCTCTCTCCTGACGCCATTAGAGAAGCTTAAAGCTTTTGTGCGCGCGCGTGTGTAAACCTGCATGTGTGTGTGCGAAATCAGAGCTCTGATACTGACCTGCTATAAAAAAAATTTATTTCCCTTTTCTTATATATATATATATATATATATATATATATAGGGAGAGGTTCACTAGTGGACCAAAAGAATGGACTTTTTAATGGATCTTAACAAAAAACACATATTAACACATTAATTTTAATTTCTATAGTGTAATTGATCCGCGCCAGCGGCACCTGAGACCACACCTTCACCCTACTACCCCCCCACCCCCCACCGCCCCTCACCCACCCCCACCGCCCCCCACCCCCCAACCACAACCATCACCAAAGCAGTCCTTGTGGCAGCCCTTATGACAGCAGGGCTGCCATGGGGGGGGGGGGGGGGGCTTTGTAAGGACACCAATTTCCAATTGAGTCCTCTTATAGTTTTGGCTCAATTCCGGACAAAAACATTTATTCATAGGATTTTATTTAATTGTAATATTCAAGACCTATGAAGTGTTTGTTGAAGACGTAGCGGCAAAGAGTATAAAGCATCATCAACTTGCAGTAGTTTATGTGCCTCGTTTGTACGTCATCAACTTAGTTCCATGCTCCCAAGGTATGAATGCAATTATATTTATATAGGAGTTTGGAACAATTTGTACTGGGTGTTAGGTTAATAAAAACTGCATTTTATTTTCAGAAAGAATCAATTAGAAACTTAAAAATAAGTATATAAAAGTTTATAAAAGTTTCTGGGCCAAAATCGAATTTTACAAACTTTCTGGACGTTCGTTAGAAATGTCGTTCGAACGAGTTTTTTCGTTCGAACCAGATTTCGTTCGAACGAGTTTTGTCGTTCGAACCAGGTTCGTTCGAACGAGTTTGCCAATGACCCTAATCTGGTCAGTCGTTCGATACGTCGTTCGATATGTCGTTCGAACGAGTTTTCGTTCTAACGATATATCTAACGAGATTCTAACGAGCCCAGGCTGGTCGCTCGTTAGAAGTCTCGTTCGAACGAGAGTCAAGTTCGTTCGAACGAGACGTCAGGCGGGAACGGTTTTGAGCAGTTTTTCCCCACTCCTCCACTTGGTTTTTAACCAACCTTTTTCACACTTTTTTATGTGCGGGAAACACATTTTCCAAGACAACTTTTCCATCCTAATACATCTCCTAGAGAGAGTTTGAGAGATCATTCCAAAAAGGAAAATGTTCATGTTTTAAGTGTTCTTCAACTTAAAGAAAAATCTTTAAACACTTAGTTTACACCCATTGTTGTTTATTCCAAGTTCCATATATAGATATCAATTGCTTGGAGTTATTTGGCACCGGTTTTCTCTACCGAATTCAAGAGACGTTTCGGTTTTGCTTCTACACCCCATCACAAAGAAGACCTTTGTTGAGATTCTACCCACAAGGAGAAAGGCTCCATGTTTGGGTGACGGTGACCATACAAAGTCCTATCGGTGTATTCCGAGACCACGGTGGAGCTCCGTTGGTTATCCGCTAATTGGAGGTTGATACAAGAAGGAGCATCACGGCTTGAGAGGGTTCGAGTTTAGGAAGTAAGTCTTTTGTCTTGTATTTTGTAATTCCGTTTTTAGTGGATTTGAGGCTAGGGCCGTCCCGAGGTTTTTTCCCGTTAGTGGGTTTTTCCTCGTACATCGCGGTGTTGTGTGACTGTTGATTTTATCTTGCTCTATATCACTTAGAACGCATGCTAGATTAATCTCAAGATAAAATTTGGTTTTACAATCACACTAATTTAAATTGGGACTTTAATTTAATATTGGGTAAAATTGGTTTATTCAAGTCACTTGCATTAATTTGGTTTCGCCTAACTTTGGATATAATTTGGTTATTATGACTTAGGCAAATTCTAGGACTTGAATTGTGTTTTAATTCATTTTGTTAAAACCATCTCAACGCTTCCGCATTTATTTAAAAGGAAATTATTTATTTTAATTTGAGAAAATTAATCACCGGGGATCCAACTGCGTTTTTTCAGGCTTGTTGAGGGGAGGGAGGGGGATCGATCAACACGCGTATTTGGTGCCGCTGGCGCGGATCAATTACACTATAAGAATTAAAATTAATGTGCTATTATGTGTTTTTTGTTAAGGTCCGTTAAAAAGTCTATTATTTTGGTCCACTTGTGAACATCTCCATATATATATATATATGACCAAATACCAGTTCCAACTCAGCCTCGTTGGATGATTTTTCATCACGACTCGGTTCCCACTCATTTTATTTTGGGGTTATTGTCAATTTGGTATTTGGATATGGAAAAATTAGTTGGGATATTTTTTTGTGATATTTTGAGTCCTTATTTATACTAAGTTACGTATTATTTGTCATAAACACAAACCCCTGAATACGTACGAGTAATCTTGTTTTTTTTCTTCTTCTAAAAATATGTGTTTGATCAACTGTCAATTTTTTGTTAAAAATATATTTTAACGAATTATAATACAAAACGACTTGTGGTTATGTCGTCGTTATAACCCGAGATTATGTTACAAGCCATATTGTGATTATGCAGGTGTTGGGTTACTTAATTTGTTGTGTCGGTTAATTTTGAAAGTAGCATGACCACTAGATTATTGTTTAAATGGGGGGGGGGGGGGGAGGGGGGAGTTTTCAACTTTTTTCTAAAATTATTTTGTTTCACGAATAATATATTATCATATTAATATATTCGAGCAAAATAAATGAAAACCATAAATCTCAACATTTGACGGATCAAAAATAATATTTGATCAGGATAATATTTTATTTGAATAAAATTATTGTTTATTCAAATTGAAATTATATTTTAAATAAATCGAACCATTTGATTCTTTTTAACGATTATTTTCTAAAAAACTCTTATTATGTCATTACCAAGATACTTGTTAATTATATTCATCAACAAAAGAGAATTATTATTTTAATAATGTAATTACTAAAATTGCGTGAATTCGATATTACATATAAAACAAGTTATAGCCCTATCTCTCCGACCATTTCAAACATATTACGTATAAACCTGTCTATATAACTTGAATTCGTACAAGTTATCAATTATCAGTTAACGTAAAATATTTATCCGACCCATAAACGAGATATCGTAATTCGAATCATAAATGAGATTCATATAGAATAAGTTGTATTCGTATTTATTGAATGACGATGATATCATACCAAACCCTTATCAAAACAACGATATGCCTACTCTAAATGAAACCCTCTAGTACAAATGACTACGGAAACTGGAATGCAAAAATGAAAGATCTCTGAATGACAACGTAAAGCTCATAAACCACAAGTAGGTTTTGCTACCTTTTCAGTATTATACTTCGCGTATTTGAAATATCGCTATTGATATCAGTATGTGATAGCCACATTTACTCTGAGTATGTGCATGTTATTATACTGCCATAATACGTATTTTGTTAACCATCATATGTATTTTAATTATCACCAGTATTTAATTTTAGAATCAATTTTAACCCTTCTCACCTAATAACTGAGATCATGTACCATATTGATTCAGTTTGACCTTGCACTTTTGTGCTACTTTACTATAAGCATCACTATTAACTAGAAAGTAGACTGACGTGTTATCCCACGTAACTTTCTACTTGGCCTATTGATTTCAGATGATTGAGAGCCCCGATTTTGCTACATACGTATGAGCGCCACTTAGCTAGTGTGCCTAGCGAGTTACTTTTCCTCAAAAGTTTTCTATTGATTGATTAATTGATTATTATTATAGGTTAACTGATGGCTTAATTACCTCTATAACCTTTAGTGAACTAGTAATAATGGGATTATTAGTTCAATTTTTTTGACTTTCTTCAAACATGATTATAAATGAAACTGGTAATGTACCATATTTCTTAAACGAACTAATCATTATGGAATTATGAATTCCTACATTTTGATGTTTTAGGAACCATTGTTCATACTCTTTGATTTTGTTTAAGGGTTATTATGAAAAAACAATTGCTTCCACTTTATTTATTAAATTGATAAGCACTGAATTCTATACACATTCCAAACTCTCTTTATATTTATACTTGTTATAGAATTGGTAGAGCCTATTAAACAATTTTGCTGATTCATTTTCTTCCAGTTATTGTACCCAGGTACCAATAGGAAATGACAAATATCGAGGAATTATATTGCAACAGTTGAGGTATGTAAAGAAATCATAGAAGAATAATCCTTTTAAAATATAGTGTAAGACAGTTTAGCTTTTATAAATTCTTAATTAGCATAGTATGCATGGCTCAATTTTGATTTATATTATCTGAAGGAAACATTCGCCCCCAAAAAATAGGGTGTGACAATCACGTGGTTTAATATCAACTTAATCTAAATTAATCCACCTTTTAAATCATTGTTTATCACCCAAATTTCCAGATTTCTAATTCAAGAACATCTCTAAATTAAATCAAGTTTAGAATTCTTTATCAAGAATCTATCTATTTTATAGGATTTATTTCACTAGTTTCGTATGGAATGATCATCAATCACTATCCATAATATCCTTTTTCCAAAACCCATTTTGACAGGTCAATCCCACATAAAAGTTCATATAAATTTTTTACCAATTATGATTTGAACTAAAACATAACATATAATATCAAGGAAAGTTAAACAATTACCTTTAATTTTAGAAATATGATCTTTCTGCTTGAGATCATTCACTCGCAATGATTCAAGCCCCAAAATTGTTTAATCTCCTCCTGGCATGGTGTTCTTGAATTTTCTCTTAAATTCCCCATCTTCTCTTACCTCTCTCTCAAGCTAAGATGATTTAGAATGATGTATGGATTCATACCTTCTCTAAAACCCTTTTATCTTTCCCTAATCCTGAAATTAAGTTAAAAAATAACATTAAAATGACCCTAATACCCCCGTACGGGTTCCGTATAGCTTAAAAAGTCCCCGAAACCCAATTACAACCCTAGCTACTAATTATGACTATCTCGATCCATCCCAAATCATCCGTGCAATTGAAATAACTATATGATCCACTTATCATCAATTTACCATCTTATTCCCAACATGATCCCACACACGCGTCCCAAATAAGATCTCGTCAACCTGCCATTTCCCCCCCTTACGATGTAATGTAAAATAATATAATTTCATTTACTTATAACACATGTAAATATAATAACACATAAATAATAATCCACTGCTCCCTGATTTATATTTATTCAATTCACTTTATTTCTCAAATTAATTAAATTATGAGCACACATGTAATTTAAATGTTCCTAAAAATATGGGGTTTTACTCTTCGGTTATCGTAGAGGGATACTTTATGTTGCGTTGCTGCAGTCCTCAGCATTGCTTTCTCCCTACACTCGTCCAAGATATCCAATACGTACGAATCCGTTCATCGTTCTGGTCTTTGTGGAAACATTGTACCTTCAAGCTTAGGACCTCTATCTTTATGGAGACAACCACTTTCGTTCCGTAAGTGAAGAATAATGGAGTAGGTCATATTGGTACCCTCGTTCTCATTCGGTATGACTATAAGACCGAGGCTAGTTTGTCCGCCTAGAGGCACTTGGAATTATTGAGCTCTGTCTTAATCCCATAGATGGGTGTTCTGCTCGTGACTTTGACCTGACCATTGCATTTGGCGTGTCTTAGGGCCAAGTAATATTATTAATTCTGAACTGGTTACACAACTTATCGATCTGTATGCTATTTGTGTCCATCCCGAGATCTTCACCATCCTCAGGCACTTTCGAAGGAAAAGAGGGAGAATAAAGGTCCCGCAGCCCTCGCTATATCGATGGGTGTTAGGTACATATTGCCTATTTTTTAGAAAGTAAGCAAAAGAACATATTTTCACCTCAAGAGAGCGGCATCAAAGACCAACCAATGCCTGCAAAACCAATAGTTCAGAGGTTTAGGGACTAAGTTACGGAATGGGAAGATGTTAGGTACCCATCCCTCCCTTTCAGTCTCTCATGGGCTTAAGTTATTATTTTCCTTAAGTTATCCATGAAGTGTGTGTGCGTGTATACATAAGTGGAGATCAGAATCGCTCGACTCACATCATGGAAAAGATGGAGTGAGGTCATCCTTGGGAATGTTCCTAAAATAATAATTATAAAATATGATGTGTGCACTTATCGAGCTATTGATCGTTATAATGAAACGATAATATGTTCTTGATAAGATGAAAGTATGAATCACACGTATGATATATATGAATAATATAGAAAATAATGAAAGTATGAAACTACGACTCGAGTCTTGGGTTTTACCCGAAGACGCCTACGTAGCCTCTAAAGGCATCAAAGTCCACGGAGTTCTCATGCGGCATAAGGGTGGGGTTTATCCCATAGATTCAAATGAGAGTTTATTATATATTTGTGTATAGAAAATATATTTTTAGGTTTGAGAAAATGTGATGAATAGTCCCGTCAAAATTTATAGGGGTAACCCATTTTTTTTTTATAAAAAATAAATTATTTGCAATATACCTAATAATTGATGAGATATTTAATGTGTGGATCCAAAGACAAAAGTTAAAGTAAGAATTTATATAACTAATGTGAGAATAAAATGAATTTAAAGAGAGGGAAGGATGTCTGGACCTTTTTTGGAGACTTGAAGCTTGATCTTGATTGTTGATGAACTTCCTTGCAAGTCAGGATGAATGTGGGATGAGAGAGAAAGATATTTTTGCTAAATTAGGTATGAGAGTGATGGGTATTAAAAGTGGAGAATAATTAGACACAAGGAAACTTCGCTGATTATAGAAGAATCTTGTTGAAATCATTAAAATTGATGGTTCTGAGGTGCCTTTTGAAGTGAGCTCATGCTCTCATTATATAGGGCAAGGGAATGCCAATTGTCATCGTATTTGTCCTACTTATCGACAGGTAACCCTAGACACACTCGCGATAGGTAGGGAAATGGATCTGCCAATTACAAATCTCGTGCAGATTTTTCAAAAAAATAATCGTAAGATGTAATCTATAAGTCCAATCGCGTATGGGGCATATTGTTAGAAAGGTAATTCAGATACCTTTGAGAATAATTTGTATTGATCCCAGGTCTAGGGTTGACTTTGGGTCAAACGGGACTCTAAAAATACCATCGGTCCTTTGGATAGAAGGTCATCGAACGAAGATGGATCATTTGTCCAAACCGTAAGTCAGAATCGCGCACAGGGTGGACAGTTGGAAAAGTTGTGAAGGGTACTTTAATGTTCCAAAGAGCTTCGCTTGGCTTAGAGAGTTGACTTTGGTCAAATGGGGCTCGTAAATTTTCGGTGACCCTTCGAAGTAAAACATACTGTTTGTCCATTTTGTAAGGATGATTTGTGCATAGGGTGACCCATCAAAAAGGGTATTCAGTTCCCTTATAAGATTCATTCAGTACTATTGAAAATAAATCATTTTCCTGTACTGTTATGCCATTTTCCACATGGGGCAGACTGTTGTAAAGGAGTTTCAATTCCATTTGAAGATTCACTGAGCTTTTTCTCTGATGGTGAAGTTAATTAGGGTCAAATCGAGGCCCGAGAGCACCCGATGGCCTTCAGATCGATTTTCTTTAGTAAAATGGTCCGTTCATCCGAATCGTTATGCTGATTTACACACGAGGTGGACCATTGGAAAGGGGATTCATATCCCTTTGAAGATTCATTGATCTTTCACTTTGACGATGGAGTTGACTGGAGTCAAACAGGGCGTAGAAGAACCCAATGGCCTCTAGATCAGTACTCAGAGTCTGACTAGGTCTTTAGCGAATTGGGGAGTTGTTAGGGACCTAAGGAAGGACTTAGGGGGTTCTAGAATGTGGTGTCTATAGATCCCCTTGATGGGTGAGCTTGGAATAAGTGAAAGGCATCTATTAGACACCACATGATGTTTTTGGAAAGAGGTCATTTCTGCGAACCTAAAGGGATGAAGAAGACCATTTCAGAGGGTCGAGGTCAATTTTGGGGATATAGGAAAATGCCGGGGATGGCTGATTCTATGGCCCGAGGTCAATTCTGAGGACCTAAGGTTGTGGTGACCAATTCTGAGGGTCGAGGTCAATTCTGAGGTCATTAAGTAGGAACGACCAATTCTAAGGGTTGAGGTCAATTTTGAGGACCTTAAGTAGGAGACACCAATTCTGAAGATCGAGGTCAATTCTAAGGACCTTACGTAGGGGCGACTAATTTTAAGGGTCAAGTTTAATTTTGAGGACCTTAAGTTGGGGTGACCAATTATGAGGGTCGAGATCAATTCTGAGAACCTTAAGTAAGAGCGACCAATTATGAGGGTCGATGTCAATTCTGAGGACCTTGAGTAGGAGTGACCAATTTTGAGGGTTGAGGTCAATTATGAGGACCTTAAGTAGGAGCAATCAATTCTAAGGGTTAAGGTCAATTCTGAGAAAGTAGGAGCGACCAATTCTAAGGGTCGAGGCCAATTATGAGGACCTTAAATAGGAGCGACCAATTCTGAGGGTTGAGGCCAATTCTGAGGACCTGAAGTTGGGGCGACCAATTCTGAAGGTCTAGGTCAATTCTGAGGACCTTAAGTAGGAGCGACCAATTCTAGGGTCGAGGTCAATTCTAAGGACCTTAAGTAGGGGCGATCAATTCTACACGTCGAGGTCAATTCTGAGAACCTTAAGTGGTAATGTGTGGGTTCGCTTTCTGGGGAGTATTTGTTTTACCTTTTTCGAGACTTTACTAGGGAAGAGACATTAATCTGGGAATTATATCTTTTGATAAGAGATAACTTTGCTAGGGGAGTTGGAATTATTAGTTTGGAAATTCTTCAGGGGAAATAGTTGATCACTTGAGTTTTTGGGATTTCACTGGGGAATGTGTTTCTTGGAGACGTCGCAAGGGAGAGATGTTTGATTTAGGCTTCTAGCACTGTTTGGGGAAAGTGTTATTTTTCTAAGAAAAAGTTTGATTCAGGAATTCCTGTCGGGGAAATGGGTTGAATATTATGTAGCCCTAATGAGGAAGCATTTGATGAGGTTTTGGGATTTTGCTGGGGAATTGTAGTCAACTTTTTGGGATGCAGGTGCACTGTTTTTTAAGGTATAAGCTGGGGATAGAACGTGGTATTAATATGGCTTGGGATTTGGGATCCTGAAAAATGGTTTTCTTGGTGAAGAAACATTCCAAGATTCATTTGGCAATTTTAGGAATTTTTTGGAGAATTTTTGCCATTTTTTGGCATTTTGGGGATTTTTTGTACAAAATTTCTTGGGTACTATCGATCGGAAGGTGGCAAGAATTGCCATTCGGCAGTGGCACGATCTTTTGTACTGCATTGGGAAGGGGAAGAGGTAGGTGACTTTTGGTATGGGGTTCATCAGTTATTGGAGATTGATTGCGAGGGTTTTCAGATAGAGGTGGATCATATGCTGAGGGTGACACCGAAGGTGGGGCAAGCGATGTTAGGTAGGATTGTTGAATCTGTGTTGGGGGTGTAGATGACATCCAATTCTAGTTCTTTCCCTTTGAGATTTTCTTGTAGGTTCATTGTTGACTATGGGGGCTTGGCGTTTGCATGTTTGATGTAGCGACATTGCAGCTAAAGAGAAAAAAAGCCAAAAAGAGGTGCATATTTTGTTTGATTATCTTGATTTAGTGGCTTACTCTACACGCACTTTAATTTGCTGCCCAATTTTTATTTTGAGAAAAAGTAGGAAAATTGTGTTTTATTTGGAAAATTGTGAATATATTCGAGTAGAAGATGGCCTCGGAGGCATAGTGGCAAAGAGTTTCCCTTTGAAAGGATTTATTTTGTGAAAAAGTGGGAATAATGAGTTTTTTTGGAAATTTTAAGTAGAGGAAGGCTTTAGAGGCTTGGTTGGTATATGGATGAGAATATAGAAAGCTTGGTTGTAAAGTGGAGCTTATCTCATTTGTTGGATTGTGCTGAATCCGGTGTGTTGAAGAGACTGTACTGGTGCGGGAGCTGTTGCCTTGGGCCTAACTTTGAGGCTCTTGTTAGTGACCGGGAACCTGATGGTGGACCCCAAACTGGCTACCATTACAAGGTGAATGTCATATCATCGCAATCCTGCGGCGGTGATACTGGTAGAGACCCTGAACTGTCTAGATGCTTGGCGAGAAGGCTGTTCTAATTTTCTGAGAGGAAGTCCGATTATGCTTTTCATGTGGCTGGACGAGAGATTCCGTTTCAGAGTCCCCCTGAATATCCCTTGGCAATTGTGCTAAATTTTTTCATTCATTATTTCATTAGGTTTAGCCCATCCATAGAGAACTGGGTAAACTGGTCCGTGGAGCACGAAGCTCGATGTCTGCGCTGGTAGGTTCCCCAGTTGGGGGATTTGTAGCCCATTATGGAACTGGGGGAATACCGATATGTTCGATTAGTTAGTCTTCGACATACCTCATTCTGTTTCCCCTGGCGGCTCCTACTTTAAGTCTGTTGGGAGCAAATTATGCCTTCCTATATCCTGGATTTATTTCCTGTAAAGGATTTTGCGCATGTGGTTGGGATTTTTGTGGGAGAATATTCGACCGTCAACCCATCCTTCTCAATCTATTGGTAGGGCTTAGCATGTTTCTAGAGACTATATGAAATTTTTGTGGAAAATGGTAGTGGCTAAGATCTTGGCAGGGGAGACCGGGCATAGATGGTTTTCCATTTTTGACACTATGGAGGGGGCGTAGTGGTTTTCTCTAGGTAGGTCTGGGATTATATCTCCATAGAACACCTTCAGCATACCATCCAAGCAAGGGAAGTTTGGGGACCTAAAGGAGTAGATGATAATGTGGTGGGTCTTTCGGTAGCTGAGGGTAGGGTCTTTTATGAAGTTGGTGTTTATTTGTGAAGCTTTTGTGATGGTTATGTGTCTGGTTGTTTTTGTTTATTGGGAATAATTTTGGGAAGTTTTGGTTAGTTTGTTTTTAGAGGTAGTTTGGTTTGATTTGTTTTTAGGATAGTTTGGTTAGCAGGGATAGTTGTTTGACTCCCTACGCTGATATTTTGTGTAATCGTAACGAATTTTCCCATAATGGAATAAAAAAAGGATTTTAATTATATTGTTTGCCTCTTGATGAGTTTGATAAATTGTCTTTTATAAATGTGTCATTGTTGAAGCCAAGTTAATCAAAACTCTTGAATATCTACAAACATGATAAAACTAGAATTGCGGTAAGTACGGGTGTCAAATCAACTCCAAGGAGTGAAACAAACGAGAAATCATGTAATTCATTTTTCATTTTAACTATTTTTCTAAATTTTTTTTTTTAGAAGTTTTCTAATTTTTTACGAATTTTTTTTAAAACATTTTTTATGGGATGATGAGATGACTAAACTAATGGAAGAAATATACTAAACTAGGAGTAAAGTGTAATGAAATAACTAAAAAGTGTGATGAAAAATGAGTGAAATATAACTAAATAAAACGTAAAGTATGAGATGAGTGAGGAATAGGATGACACCATATATTCTAGTTAATAAAAATTAATTACCCCAAGTTAGTATCAAAATCACAAATCAACTCTCGTTGCAAATGTAATTTTAACAATAACATTTTAGAAAATTAAATTCAACACTTCCACAACTCCTGAAAAGTAGATCGAAACTTCATTTAATAAATCACCCGCTAGGATCGATTCATCAAAATTCGAATAAATCATAGAAAATAAAAGTTAGAGTAGAAATTCAAGGTATAATACCACACTTGAGAAACCCCTATCTCTAGTTCGATTCTAAAATGGGTATTATATCTCGATGTTCGATTTTTGATCGAAAATAATTTACCCTCTCTTGAGGCGTAAATCAAAATGTAAGGGTGCAAAGTAAATTATCAAAGGGACATTAAATATAAATAAACTAATTAAAGTGAGATTAACATCAAATAATGGGATCACCCCACCCCTTAAAAGGGGTGTCTATCCTAACATCGTGATAAAACACAATAAATGTAATATTATCAACAAACTAAGCATGAAGTTAAAAAAAAGTAGAGATAAGAGAACAAATCTTAGAATCAAATCTCCTTGAATTGCAAGTTGAACTCTAAACTCTTCAATATAATCTAATCTCTCACAATTTAATCCTCACAAACTCTCTAAATAAAATAAAAATAAAGAAAGAAAACTATTTACAAAGGTGTTTCTCTCTCTATTTTATTTCTCCACTTGTCTTCTAGGTCTCGCTTTAGGTTATTCTCTCCATTCTTCAAGTTGGGCCTTCAACTTCTTTTATAGGAGATGCAAGTGGCTAGGGGTAAAATATGAAGAATTAGTATGCATGAGGTGTGGTGAATGTGAATGAGGGTAATGTGGGTAATGCACACATGTGCATGTGGGTAATGTGGGTAAGGGATAGTTGAGGGTCTAATGGGAATAAGGGGTATTTTAAAGCACATGTGGGTTTTCTTATGTTTATTTGTATGGCTGAATGGGAAATGTGTATCATGGGAAGTTACTAGGTTGAAGATGTTGGGTTAGGGAAGTCGGGTAAGATAAGGGTTGTTGGAGGTTTTTAGTCTAGAAGTTATCGGGTTTAAGGTTTGGGGAAGATTGCTTCGGGGCAGCTCGGGTTCGATCTGGTCAGGTTCGGGGTTTGGTATCTGGGTCTGACCGAATTTGATGGGTAATTGGAGGCAGTGTTCGAGGCGGCTGAGAGATGGGGATGGGTATGTAGAACCAATTTAGAAAATGAGGGAGATTGATCGTGGGTTGGCATCGAAACCGAGTATGTGGTTTGGGTATGACTTCGTCATGGGTCGGGTCAATGGGAGTTACGTGTATGGAGTTCGAGTTTGGGAAAAGGTTAGCAGCGGTCGGGTATTTGGGTTGGTAAGGTCAAGGTTAAGCAAGTCATGGTGGTTTAGTAATATGGGTTGGTTAGGATAAGTTGGGTGATGGGTTTGTTAATGGAGGTGAGAGGAGAGAGAAGGATGAGAGTTGGAAGATGTTTTCGGTGTGTGTTAGGTGTAGTGGGATGTATAGTATTAAGGTGTGGGTGTTGGAAAACTAGTGTGTGTGTGTGTGTGTTTAGTTTGTACCTAACTAAAAATAAATAAATAAAACTATCTAACTAAAAACAAACTAAAAAAACTAAAATTAACAAAGCTAAAAAAAATTAATATCTATAAAAACTAAAAATTAAAATCCTAATAAAATAAAACAAAAGAAAATACAAAATCTAATGAAACTAAAAAAATATTAAATTCCTAATAAAAACAAAAATAAACCTATCCTAATAAACATAAAGTTAAGTATATTAAACTAAAAATTAAAGATAAAAGATAAAGATCTAATAAAAATAAAATTACACCTAAATAAAAAGAAACATAAAAATAGCCGACACACAAGTAAATCCAAAAAATATATAAAAAAAACTAAACAAAATATAAAATAAATCCTAAAAATTAAAAACGACTCAAATAAAAATCTAAAAATAAAATAAAGGGTGCAAACTAAACCCACAAGGCTCGGGATGGTTTTAGGTTAAGGTTACGGGGTAGGGTAATAGGCACGGGAGTTAGGTGTAAGCTCCTTGAACCACATAATGTTGCATTTTTCCTCGAAATAGAGCGTTTAAATCCACAAGTGCAAGCAAGCCTACAAAACAGACAAATACGCGCATAAGACCCATTTTGTCGAGAATTAACAATTAAAAGTCGTCTATTTGGGGTTTAATTTAAACGCTTTTGGGTGCTTATCAAGTTTTACATTCAAATTATCTATACCAATCGCTAAGGCATACATAATCCTTTTATCTATGTAAATGGTAAAACGATCTGTCATTCGCGGAGGTAAAAAAAAATAGCATTTTGTGAAAAAAGGGGATCATGCCCATGTAAAGCGTGTAGGATGCCTACGTACCTCTGGGGGTTTTGACAATTGTTTTGAGTTTCACTTTGAAAGAAAAATATTTTTTTAGAGGATCATGACCCACGTAGTTCTTAGTAGAGAGGGGTGAAGATTTTTTTTTAATTGAAAGGGGTTGAGAGGAGTCGTAGCACGGCGAGATTTTAGACCAGGGGTAGAATTTCTTGAGATGGTCTAGGTTCACTGGACATGCCATCTATGTTCTATCAAGGTCAGTGAGCATAGACATGCCAGTGGACAAGATCTTCTTCATGATGTAGGGGCCACTCTAGTTTGGGTTAAATTTCCATCTGGGGTCCCAAACGAGTTCTATAATTTCTTTAAGGGCTAAGTCCCCTTCTCGAACATCACGGTCTTTGACTCTCCTTTTGAATGATCACGCTATTCGAGGATAATATCTCTGTATATGATATAGAGCCTTTAGCCTCCTTCTGTATAAGAGTGATAACTCGTCGAGATGGCTCTGATGCTAGTCTTCCTCGCTGACTCTGCTCTCCAACATAATGCGTAATGAAGGTATTTCCAATTCAACGGGTATGAATGTTTCCATGTAGTATACTAGAGAGTAAGGGGTAGCCCCAGTAGATGCCCAGACTGAAGTGTGGTAGCTCCATATGGTGTAAGGGATCCGATCAACCCAATTTTGGTAACTTTTGGTCATCTTGTTGATGATTGCTGTGAGGTTCTTATTGGCAGCTTCAACTATAGCATTGGTTTATGGTCGATAGGGAGAGGATTTGTATATCTGAATCCCATACTTGTCGACCAATTCTTTGACTTTTGACTCAAAATATAATCCGTTATCTAACAATAGCTCACGCGGAACCCCATATCGGCAGATGATGTTCTTCCGAATGAATTTGGCTACCTTTTTGCCATTCGACACTATGTATGACTCAACTTTGACCCATTTGGTGAAGTAATCAATGGTAACCAGGATGAACTCATGCCCATTGGAGGCTTTGGATATGACTTTCCCTATGATATCGATGCCCCATGGGGAGAATGGTTAGGGAGAGGTCATGTTGTATAATTCTCGTAAAGGTAAGTGCTGGAGATTAGTAAACTGTTAGCATTTAAGGCATCTCTGGACATAGACGACGCAATCCTGAACCATGGTAGTCCAACAGTACCCTTATCAGATAATCTTCTTGGCGAGCATATGGCCATTTATGTGGGGCCCGCATTCCCTTATATGGATTTTCTGCATTATTTCTTCAATGTCAGCCCATGCAATGCAGTGTAAGTGGATTTTATCGAAGTTTCTCTTGAAAAGTGCTTTATCGCAGATAATGTACTGGGTAACCTATTTGTGAAGGGTTGCTCGGTCTTTTTTGTTGGTGTCCTGGGGATACCTACTATGATTGAGGAAGCACCAAATATCATAATACCATAACTCGGCCATATCAGAGTCCTCTTTTGTGATGAGCTCAATGTGGTAGAAGTGGGTCGATTTAACTTATTTTTGGACAAAGAAAGGGTCTATTATTATTTCCTAGGGCATGTCGACTATGGAGGCTAAGGTAGCAAGGGCATCGGCCAAGTTATTTATTATTCGGGGATGGTAGGGGAAGGTGATATCTCAGAACTAGGAAGCCAACTCTTCTAGGCGGGCATGAAAGGGTAAGGTTTTTTTGTCTTTGACTTTCCATCTCCCTAAGGACCTGTCCGATGATGAGGGTAGATTCTCGTAGACATATAGGCACTGTATTCCTTTCTTGAGAGAGACTTTGAGGCTTATGGTGCATGCCTCGTATTTGGTCATGTTGTTGGTGCAGGTAAAATCTAGCTTGATGGCAATGGTAGTGTGAAAGTCATCAGGGGCAATCAGGAGTATCACAATGCCCTATCTTTTTTTGGCAGTGCTATCAAAGAACATTTGCCAACAAAAGTCTTCCTAAGAAGTGAAAAGGATATCTTCATTCGGGAATTCAGAGATCTAAAAGTCAATTTCTTCCATGGGGAAGTCAGCAAGATAGTCAGATATGGCCCTCCTTTTTATGGCTTTCTGCGTGACATACACGATATTGAAGTAGGCTAGGTTTCTCAAGTAGGTATTTGATAAAATCTATTTAAGACACAAGTTTGATGGGAAAAGTGAGCATGTAGTTTCATAATTTTTGAGTGACCGAGATAAGGGCGACACATGCTTTCTCAAAGGCAGTGTAATTGACTTCGTACCTAACTAATTTGTGGCTGGTGTAGTAGATAGCCCTCTCTTTGTGGGATTCTTTAAGGTATTGAGCTAGCAAAGCCCCAGTTTTAGTGGCATAAGTACCGAAGGTTAGGTTAGATGCTACTTTATACCCTCAAAGGCTTCTTGCCAAGCTTCATTCTAGACTTTGGTTGAATCCTTTCGAAGTATTTTGAATATGGGTTCACAAATAGAAGTCAACTGGTTGATATACTATAATTTTCCCAAGAATTTACCCACTTCCTTCCCCCCTTTAGGGTGGTGGGAATTAGAGTATGGCTTTCAGTTTGGCAGGATCTGCTTCAGTCCCCTTCTCGCTAACCATGAATCACAAAATTTTCCTTTGGTGATGTCAAAAACACATTTTTGTGGGTTAAGTCGCATCTGGTATTTCCGTCATCATTCGAAGAACTTTCGAAGGGCGGGAACGTGACCCTACCATGTCTTAGACTTAATGATCATGTCATCCACATATACCTTGACCTATTTGTGTATCAGATCATGTAATATGGTTGTGACATACCTTTGGTAGGAAGCCCCTGCATTTTTTAGACTGAATACATTATTGTGTAACAGAAGGTTCCCGAAGGGGTGATGAATGAAATTTTTTTCTTGCTGATCAGGTTGCATCTTGATCTGATTGTATCCATTAAACTCATTAACGAACGACTGGAGAGCATGGTTGGACATGTTTTCCACGATCATGTTGATATTGGGCAGCGGGTAATCATCTTTCAGAGAGGCTTTGTTCAAATCTCGGTAGTCAACGCATGCGCGAATGTTTTGTCCTAATTTTAGTACAAGTACTATGTCGGCTAGACACATGGGATATTCGGTCACCCGGATGAAGCCTATGTTCAACTATTTGACCACCTCCTCTTTAACCTTGAGCGACCATTTGCTATGGAGCTTTCGCAGTTTTTGTTTGACCGGTTTGCATTCTGGGAGAGTCAAAATCTCCTGTTGAGCTATCTTGGGATCAGTACCAAGCATGTCATCATAGGACCATGCAAAAATGTCCATAAATTCCTTCAACAGTTCTTCAAGGTATGCACACTCATGTTTGTTAAGGGTGGACCCTACCCTAATCTCACGTAGTTGGCTACTAGAACCAAGATTGATGATAATAGTTTCCTCATAATTAATTTTAATACGGTTATGTTGTTTGTTATTAACTTTATTGAGATCAGTTAAGAATTGTTCATTTGCAAAATCATCATCATCAAGAGTTTGATTAAAATCAAGACAAGTAATGCAAGGCACATCAAGATACTCAAAACTTTATTTATTTCATTCTTGGGAAAAATAGCGTTGAGAACCTCGTCGAAGGAGGTCTCGATTATATTGTTATCAGAAAAGGGTGGAGCAATAAAAGAGGAAGAAATAGGATAAACATCTGGGGTGTATTGCATTTCAGCGGATGGAATTGGTATAGCATTCTAGTTGAGAAGGGGTTCATCAACAGTATTGATCAGGATGGATGGATCTAATGATGTAGTGCCAGAGTGGATCGCGAAGAGTGTCAATCCCAGTGTATACAGGTTGAATGATTCTTCGGAGTCAATTTCCTCAAAAACTTGGGTAACAGCTATAGCCTTCTCCATAAGTGGTTGTACATGATTCTAGGAGTCTTCATCCTAGGAGTATCTATCTTGGAAAAAAATCTCCATTATTGAGGGAAAATCCTTCCACTCTTTGACGAATCTTCCGTTCAAGGAATCCAGCTAAATAGTCTTAGAATTTTCTAAATTTCACTTCAATCGGGGTTGGCAGAGCATTATGAGTTCTTCTGATAATGGTTGATAACCCAAGACGCATGGATGAAAGGCGTTCTTTAGTATTATGGGTCTAGTATCCCCTGTTGTCATCATTCTAGCCCTAGTCTGGGCATGAAGTGCATATTCTTGGACATCTGTATCATGCTGACATTTCCATGAGGGTTATGCTCTGGACATACTCGATCTTTAAAATCATCTCCTGTTGGCAGTGGAAGTGGTTCTACTCGAGATACAGATAGAAGCATGTCATTTACTCCATGTTGTATCGCTAGTACTGGGTTACAGGTGCTTGCGTACTCAGTATTATCATTGTCTCCCATGATGGTTATGACATACCTCTTGGCGAAGAACTTCAGTTTTTGATAGAGAGAGGAAGATACCCCCTTGATGATGTGAAGCCACGATCGACCAAATAATAGATTGAAACAAGCAGGTTTGTTAATAACTTGGAACATGGTAACAAAATTGATAGAGCCATCCCCTATTGTAATCTTTATGGATCCCATCACTTCTCTACGGGTGTTGTCATAGGCACGCGCTGCGGCAGAAGTTGGAGCAAGGTCGCTTACTTTCAAACCCAGGCATTTGAAGGTTCTTAATGGGCAAACATTAAGTGCTGATTCATTGTCGATGAGTGAGAGAGAGACTATATTTACCATTACTTCAATAGATATATTAAGGTTATAGTTGTGATTACGACCAAACTTTGGTATTTCTTCTTCAGAGAAGGAAAAGGTTCTAGTAGAGGTTAGAGACCTGACCAGGTTCATGACCTAACCTGGAGTGGTGGAAGGAGGGACTATGGTCCCAGTAAGAAATTTTATTAGAGCATTTCGGTGCAGTTGGTAAGACGTAATGAGTCCCCATAAGGTGATGTTGGCCCGAGTTTTCTTCAACTAGTCGAGCATCTTTCTCTCCTAGATTGTCATTTCTAGTATGGGGAGTTCCCTGATAATACCCTTTCCTTTATCTATTACTGCTAATTGAGGATTCAGAGTTTGGTAGTGCCTCCGAGATCTTGTCATATGGTTCACAAAAGAGGGTAAGATTAGAAAGTCTATTTGTTCGTCTATCTCAGGATGTTCATCCACTTTGTTGATTTCCCCTAACATATCTTAAAATGAGATCATCCCGCATATACTGATTAATGGGTAAGCCCTTTCCTGGCTTGGTTCTTCATTTTCACTATCAAACTTATCCCCCATTTGGTGGAAACGATGTCGTCTTGCCATGAGAAGTCAATGCATTCCTCAACCTCAATGGCTTCTTCATATAGATCGTACCACTCAATAGAGAGATGCAAAAGTAAAGGGACCAATCACCCTTGTAGCTTTAAAGCATCAAGTAGCTCGGACATACTGCAAATATCATTGGTCTGTCAAAATAAGCCTTCCATAATCTGTACTGCATCGTCTAAACTGACCTCGTCAACTGGTACCACCCCATTATCTGACTCTCGGGCCCACTTTCGGTCTTCCATGAACAATGTGCTGAACGTTTGGCAGTTAATGGTCATTTTAGAAGGCAATTTTAGCCCAAACTCTAGGAGTTGGTTCAATACTATTGGCAATTTCATATCTTTCCCTTCGAAATGAGTACTAACGATAATACATGCTTTTGTAAGAAGCTACAGAGCTTGGTTAGAAAAATAGGTTAGGTGTAGGAGAAAATATGGGCAAACTTTTAGGGGTTTAGGTGAAGATACGAGTATAAGGGTTGATTTATTGGGTACAATATGGGTATATAGGTCAAATTCCAGATCATTATCTAGGAAGATGGCATTTGCATGATTTAGGAGTGGACTGTGAGTGGTGTTTGGCTTAGGATTGGCCGATGGGGAGATGATACCCCAGTCAATTAAACCTTAAATTAAATTTCAAAGATGGAAGTACTGATCAGTGGTATGGCTGCCAGTTTGGTGAAAATCACAATGTGCATCGGGTTTGATATTTTTGGGAAGTGGGTTTGGTAATGGACGAGGGTCCAACATCTTGATGAAACTTTGGATTAATACGGGTTAGTAGACTTTGTAGAGGGGAGCATCAAGCTCAGTGTATTTTTTTTATTGGGTTGGCATGACTTTCTGGCACCCAAGAGGTAGCAGGTTGTGAGATGTTGTTGGTGGTTGAGACTGTAGCAGGCTTGTCATATTTTCAAGCCCCCTTGAAGGAAAGTTCTTACTTTAATCGTGTGGAAACATTGGAGGATTATCCTTGAGTATACCCTGCGGTATAATACCCCTTTGTACATTGGTGTCCTTGACTCGAACCTTTCGTAATTCTATGGGATCATTTAGTAGAATTCCCTTATGTATAAACATCGTGTATTTGTCCATCAAGCTGGTGCCTAGCTCTAGAAGTCCGACCACTTTCTCTTCTTCGGTGTGGATGCTCTATTTATCTAAGGTTTCGACCATTAAAATCCCATGATCAATTAAGGCCAACTTTTCTAGGTGGTCGACTTTGGTGTTCTCTTCCTTCGGGATGTGCTTGATGTTGCAAGCCAAGAATTATTTCTCTATCTTTTGAAATTTCTTTAGGTACGATAGCATAATATTTTCGTTCCCTTCATAATACCATATCATTTATTGGACCATCATGTGAGTCACTCAACATTTCTTCCCGATTGACGTTAATGGAGAGTGTGAGCCATGCCCCTACTATTAGCGCTTTATACTCGACTTTGTTGTTAGAAGACGTGAAGTCAAAACGCAATGCATATTCCATGTTAACTCTCATCGGTGTTTCGATTCTTAGCCCCACCGCATATCCATCCTTGTTGACGATCCATCTACATGGATCGTTTAGATTGGTTTGCCTTTTTCAATTAGCCGGACCGTGTTCTCTTTTTTTTTCATTTGAAAATTCTTTAATGAAATCAGTAACAGTTTTCCCAAACTGCTAGCTTCGATTTGTAGTGTATATCAAATTCTCCTAGTTCCACTGATTATTTCATGATTCTTATGGAGAAATCTGGATTGGGGAGGACCTATTTGAGAAGGGAATCTGTCAGAATAACTATCGCGTGGGCTTGAAAATATGGTCTCAGCTTTTGGGCCGCTGTGATCAGTGTGAATTCCAATTTTCCCAGGATCTAGTATATTGACCCTGAAAACCCTACTTACATAGTAAGTCGGATGTTGAGTCCCTTCTTCGCCTTCGATAAAAACTAAGTTGATCGATGTTGAGGAAACGATGAGATATATATATAGCTCTTCTCCCGATTGATAGGTTTTTAGATCCTGAAAAGCTCGTTCATATTCTTTCATCCACGCGAATTATTTTTTAGTGTTCTTGAGAATGGGATGCACTTATTCGTGGCCTTACTCACAAACGGGTTCAGCGAGGCTACCCTACTTGTTAGTGATTATACTCCTTTCATCGTTCTTAGGCTCCTCATATTGAGAACTGGCTAGATCTTTTAGGGATTCGCCTTTATCATCCTTTGTGTCACCGTAAACCATACAAAATTTCCTAAGGCTACGTTAAATAAAAATTTCTCGGGATTTAGCTTCATCCTATACCGATTGAGGCTATTGAATGTCTATTCCAGATATGTTATGTGTTATTACACCTTCATACTTTTTACCAACATGTCATCAATATAGACTTGTACCGTCTTATCTAACTTGTCTTTAAATATTATGTTAACCAACCACTAGTAAGTCTCCTCGACGTTCTTCAATGCGAACTGCATTATCTTGTTACAATAGGTTCCCGATCAGTCACAAATTAAGGCTTTTCTTTATCCCCTGGGTGTATCGTATGCGGTTAAATCTGGAATATGCGTCCATAAAGAAGAATGTTTCATTAATTATTGTGGCATCCACAAG
This sequence comes from Sambucus nigra, assembly GCA_949130495.1. NCBI lineage: Eukaryota > Viridiplantae > Streptophyta > Magnoliopsida > Dipsacales > Adoxaceae > Sambucus > Sambucus nigra. Next base: position 417,485,291 of record OX422207.1, read on the forward strand.
GTCTTTGATCCTCAGGAAAGGATATGAGTCCTTCGGGTAGGCATCATTCAGATCGGAGTAGTCTATGCAAAACGTCCAATTTCTGTTCAGTTTCTACACCATCACCACAATAGATAACCATTCGGGGTATTTGATGTCTCGAATGAACTTTGCCTCCAACATCTTTTCCACCTCTACATGGGCTATTTGATTCCTCTCTGAGGTGAACGCCCTCTTTTTTATAAAACATGATGTGTTGCCAGATCTTCCTTCAACTGGTGGGTCATTACCGAGGAGTCAATGCTCGATATGTCTTCGTAACTCCATATGAATGTCTTGTGATGCTTTTTAAAAATTAAATCAACCTCTCTCTTCAATATTCTAGTAGTAATGATCCAACATATACTTCCCTCTCTGAGCGAACCTTATACAAGGGGATGATTATGAGATCTTCCACTAGAGACCCCATAGTGTCATCCTCCCTTAGGTATAATTCATCAATCCCAAAGGTTTCCCTTTTTCTTTAAAAATGAGAAATAACATCTTTGGGCATAATAGACTTCCTCGCACTGTCCTAGTTCTGTTCAGCATTGGGAATCAAATGATCATGGATTTGATTAATAGGATAGCATCGAGGCGGCTGAGGGTCGTTTGCCCTATGAGAACATTGTAGGAAGATGGCTACTTTATCATGAGGAACTCCACCTGAAGGGTTACTGAACGTTTTCTTCTTCTATGGTGAATGGTAATTCCAACGAGCCCTCTGAGTACACCTTCTCTGCATAGAGGACCAACAATGCAAATTGTGCTATCTTCAGTCGCGCTCCTTCTAGCTTCATCCTTTAAAAGCACTTGTAGTAAATGAGGTCAGCTGAGCTTCCAATATCAATCGTAATTCTCTCCACTATCCAATTAGAGATTTTCTCCGTTATCAACAAGGGATCATCATGGGGAGTGATGAGTTCTCTATAATCTTTAGGCATGAAAATAATATCTTCCCAGTCTTTAATGGGCTTACCAACTTTCATTTCCAAAAGCTCTCTTTTTACTTCGATAGGCTTATCTAGATGAAGTGGACTCTTTACTATTTAAAATAGCTTAGATATCATACCGATTTTCCTTCCTCCTTCGACTACTGCTACATCACTTATTTCTTTCTTCACTGGTTCTCTTTCTTTTGATTAGCTTATTCTTGTCTCCTCTTGACTTTCTCCACCTTGCTCTTCCTGATGAGGTATCTCCCCTTTGATAAATTCCCTCAGGTATCCTCTTTGCACCAATGCCTCAATCTCGATCTAGAGATACATACAATCATTTGTATTGTGGTCATAATGTCTATGGAATTGGCAGTATAGGGTGGACCTGGTCTTTACGGGGAAGTTGTTTATCTTACTTGACCATTTAAGCATCATTGGGTCTACCATGATGTTTAGAACCCTTCCCATGGTGGTGTTGAGAGGAATGACTTTCTTAGTGCTAGTTTGATGTACTCGGGGGTCCTTTCGAAATCGATGGACTTATTTTTCCTCCTTCTTCTTCTTCACAACTTTTCTTTCAGCGCTTATCTTTATACTTTTTCTCCAATGTCTTTGAACATATGGCTCGACTGTCGACTATTAAGTGTGTCCTTAGCATATTATTTGCTTTTCCACCTTCCTCATGATCTCTATCATGTTAGTGGGACGATTCTTTAACAACAAATAAATGGTGTTGCTACGAGATAATCCTCTTAAGAAGGCAGACACAACCACCTTTTCATCGGGATAATCGATGTGGAACATCTTTTTCTTCAATCTCTTGACATACTCTCAAAGACTTTTGCCTTTAATCCACATGACATTAAATAAATGACCTATCATCTTTTGATGGATCCTTCTTTTGATAAAGCGGCGAATGCTCAAATATATCCCTAAAGCAAGTGATAAATTATGGAGGTAGCCAATTGGACCACATTCTTACTGATCTCTTCACTATGGTGTCGAATGTTATCCACCTTATTGGGCCAGGACTGGCCATAAAGTCCATGTGTGCCCTGTAATGGTTGATGTGGTCCCTCGAGTCTGAGGTACAGTAAAAAAAGTCCATCCCAGGGAGCTTGAAGTTCGATGACATATGATAGCTCATGACTTCTGGGCTGAAAGGTGCTTCCCAACCAATTTCTTCAACGACCTCATTAGCCGATTAGAGTTTGATGTCATGGTTAACTGACACCTAATGCATGGTGGAGGAGAGCATGGGGCGTGATGACATATGGTTCTCCTAGTTCTGTTCTACACGGGGTTCCTAGTCCACATATTGCTTTGGTAGTTGTTAGGGCTAAGGCAGACAATTTAGGAGTGTTGATAGTTGATCCTAGAAATCCTGATATGTCTCTCTGAGGTCTTTAATGGCCTGTGTCACCTCGCTTTTATTCATGGCCTTAGAAACAGTCATTCCCATAAAAGATACCAATTATGTTATTATAGAAGAGTGAATTTCTTTTACAACACAATATTTTTATAATGTCTAATTAAACATAATGGGGTGAGAGATAGAGAGACAATGTATATATGTGGTTCGGATAGACTCGGCCTACATCCATGGGTGAAGGGTAGGGGCAGTCTTTCTTTTTAAATATGGGGGAGGTGCTTGTGTACAAATTTACAGAGCTATTAGCTTGCATTTATCATCACTATGCGAGACTTTATATACACAACCTATTACAAAGTTCTCCTTACTTTTGGCATGCACGTTTGATATATTTAAATCTAGATGTGACATGTATCCGGATCTCTTGAGATACTTGCCCGTAATAATAGGGGTCATGCTAGACGTTGGGAACATATACTTTGACTAAGTCTTCTAAGGTTTAAATGCAGTGGAACTACCAAAGATGAGACTTCGATTGGTTGCGAATGATCGTGTGCTGAAGAGTGCTAAGTCTTCGGCTGTTGATAATTATTGACGAAGTCCATAACTAAGTGGTTCAGTGAAGACAGACTGTTCAACCTTCTTGGGGTTAGGAGCCTTCGATTATGTGAGTGATCATAGATCACTGCATATACACCAGTCGTCCTTTCTTGTCTACTTAGTGTTCGGTAATCGCCACATGCTCCTTACCATTTGAAAATCCCTGTCATTGGGAAGAATTATTTTTTTGAAATATACAATTAATTTAGCGTTCGTGGCCTTTTGAAAAAAAAATTAAATATTTTTTTGGAATTTTAAAATGCTTTTTCTAAATGTTTAGCTACAGTATTGTCAGTGATCTTGATCAAAACTTGAAAAACGACCCTAAACATTTTTCAATCTACAAGTTTTTTTTATAAAAGCTTAAAATAAAAAATGGAAAGTGTCCAGTGGGATCCGTTGGCCAATTGCGATCGATCCGCATCGTGCTAATCCCGGAATCTTGGCACGCAACCTTTCATGATTGGTTTGCGGCCTTGGTTTTTTGAGTTTGACTTAATCACTTGTTTTAAAATTATTTTTTAATGATTTTTAAACTTTTTAAGTGGTTTCTTTTTACAAAATTTTTGAAAACGTATCTCTAATTCTGTTATAAAAACAATTTCGTTTTTTAAGATATCAATTTTCATTTACAGAGAATCTTTTGTGAGCCTTAAAACCCTAAAAATATCTCAAGCCCATTGCTTAGTATTTTTTTATTCTTTTTAATGATATAAGTAACATTTTTATAATAAAATTAAAATCAATTTTATATTATATTAAATAAATATTTCCCACTATTTAAATCATAAATTTTTTGTGGTGTTGGCTTTGGTTGTGATCAAAGCTGGTTAAGATTGAAGATCAGTGAGCTGATTGAGTTAAGTTGCGATTCAAGGAACGTTTTCTTTAAAAGACTGGTGAGCCATTGAGTCAGAGATGCGTTTCAGATTTATTTGTAGACTTATTCGATTAATAGATCAATGGATAACGAGGCCCAATTATTGTGGTTTTACTAGTTAAAGCTGCGGCAGAGACTGACAAAAGTAGTATTGCAGAGGTCAAAGGTTCATAAAAGTAAAGATTTATGGTTATGGTCAAATCAGGGTTATTAGTCTTGTGTGCCCTTTTATAAACCTGAAATTGTTTTGTACTAGTGGACATGTATTTGCGGTAGGCACATGTGTTTTTTTTCCAAGAGGGCTCCCACGTTACATGGAAGTGTGATTGATTGCGTATTTCTTCCATCATTAAATTCTATCACCTCATATGAAATTTGAACCTAATTAATTAGTTTGATAAATTGGATTTAATAAATCTTATTAGGAAAAAATTAAACCAATTATTTATTTTTCACCATATTTAATTTATTTAGTTAATTCGTATTGAATTAATATCTTTGAACTAAGATAAATTTATTAATCATTAGTAAAACTAATAATAATTAATTTTGATATTAATGAAAATTATCTACCCATAAATAAAACATAGTTTTTAAATAAAAAGGAGTGTTGCTCAACAAGCAACTTTGATGAGATGGGTTTACTTTCTCTCTCTAGAAACTTGAATTCTTTATTAATCGCCAGTATAAAGTTCTAGTGTGTTTTGGCCGAATTCTTTAGCACAAAGTGGTAGTGGGATTAGAACTGCTAAATAAGGGGTTGGGTTTAAAACATTGATTCAAATGGGTTTTGGTTGGAGGATTGCTTTAATGGAGTTTTAGGGTTTACACACATTGAAATGGATCTTGGTTTCTCTCACTAGTAACTCAATAATTTGTTTTTTAATCTTGACACAAATGATATTTGGGTTTTGTATGTTGGATTAAGAATGATTATGGGGTGAAAGTTTACTCAAATGAGTTTTGAGTTTCAAAGCTTTGGTTTAATGGAGATTTTGGGTCTAAATCTTACACCTTTGGCAATGGAACTGGGGTTATCTTTTTAGAAAAATCAGTATGGGGGACACGACCTATGGGATGGAACTTTGATTTTTTAAATATGTTGTCGAAAGCTTGTGTATTTGAATAAGGAACCCAAATGGTCATTTTATAGGCTTTTCAGAAACCAACCATTTTAGTGTACTTCGGTAAATTCTAGAGCCTTTGGAATTTGAATTTCAAAAACATTCGTTGAGATTTTGATCCACTTCGGTACTTTGAGTTGACATAAAGTAGTCTGAATCAACTTAAAGTCCCATACCATATTTTAAAAATTTTCAAAACCTTCATTCTTTAACGAAATTTGAGGCAAATCAACTTGGTCTATTTAAGTAGAATTAAAGTGTAACAACTAGCATATTTTTCCATTGAGGTTGATCAAGTCCCGATGCTAATATGTTGGTCATTAAAACTAAAATATCATTCTTAGAGAGTGACAAAAATATGAGACATTAATTTTTTTTCCAACAAGATATGAAATGAGATTTCGAACATTAAATAATCCATTCACCATAATTAAATCCATCACCATGCTACAACTCCAAAATATAAAACTCCAAAAAAGATGATATCAATAATAATAAAATCCAAAATATAACCATAAATAACTGTGAAGTCTAAGGATCCATTAAATCCGAACATAACTATCTCATAAATAAATGATGAAAAATGAAATCTATCTTATGCAATAAGATAAACTCTAGTTGTGCTCCAGCTACTCCAAACTATTTATCTAGTAGAGACCTAAATAAAAATTTTAATCAATGACAATGAGTCAGGGTCCGCTGTAATAATACCAACTATTTGTTCCAAATAGGGTTACATGAACTCATGCATAAGCACTAGATGAGATAAATATCTTAATAAAATATTTTAATTAACGATCAGCAATTTAAATAGAGAAGAAAATAAATAAACTTTCCATCTTTCCACGGACGTATCTTTCAATATTTATTATCTTTTGAGTATCATATTATCAATGCTACACCACTATAGCCCGACAGTCTCCTACATGACACTGCACGTACCATGGTGCACTACACATATCACCTCAATAATATCCACTACATCACTATGTCCATACAACCTATAATGTCATTCGCACATATCATGATCTATCTCCACAATAATCCCATTACTATAACTTGGTTTTCCTAGGTTGTACATATCATGGTAGCTAAACAACATTAGACACTGTACATACAATGACGCACGCATAAAATGTCACCATATCCAGTTTTCCTATCCCCTGCTCATATTATCATAGAAAGAAAACACTAGACACCGCACATATCTTAACTCCCAAATAAATTCTATATAGGTACCCTGGAAATGTAGGCCCCACACATACAATGTAATTAGCCAATGTACACTTCACATATACAATGACACCACAAATCTATCAGTCTCTAATACCAACTATTCTAAGGTATTAATTATGTTCTCATCAATTATCACTTACCCCCCCAGAACTCCCGGGCATCACAAACCATCCATTCCTAGTCCCATACTTAGCAATCCACAAAACCACACGTATCTCTTAGTCCCATAGCTAGGAAATATCCAAAGCCACAAACATACCCTAGCCCCATATCTACGAAATAACCAACAATAAAAAAAACCATTCTCTAGTCCCTTGCCTAGAGATCACCAACTACATGTAATTTAATTTTGAGTACAAGATAACATATGTAACCCAATAATCCCAACGATGTCACTATTATAATATATGCTAATTTCTATAATTATTAGATTTTCTAGGCTAAAGACATATTCTTTTATTCCATATTTATGTAAGCTCAATTACATGTGAGTTATATCAATTTCATCATATGATTTACAAGTTCAACATACTATCCCAAAAGGCTGTTATAGTTCATTATTCTAAGTCATAGGAGCTTCAACCAAATTAAAACACATACCGATTTAAACACGCGAATTAACAATTCTAAACAACGTATTCCAATATTATAACCAATTTTCATCAATTATTTGAGTTCACAAGATTTAGTGTATTTTTGAGATTCATATAAAAGTTACATGTGACATAATCCAATTCAAGTATCAACATAACCTAATTATCCTAAAATATACTAGGTTTCAAGTATTGAGTCTTGTGGCCATCCCCGATCCTCACGGCGGGAGAGGATCCTTGGTCCCGCGCATCCCTCTCGGCAGTGCTTTGACCGGCGTTAGTGATGAGGTGAAAAATGTAGAGAGATGGAGTCACCAGTCTATTTTACTCAAAACAGACAAAAAAAAAGGGAGCCATCTCGAAGGACAACATCCAAAGACATACTGATACATACGAAACCAAAATGATTCAAAAAGGGTCCGGAGGCTAAGTTACGAAATGGGAAGGTGTTAGGCACCCATTCCGCCCTTAAGGTCTCTCATGGGTTGTTGCTATTTTCCTTTATTTCCCCGTGATATGTGTGCATGTGTATACATAGTGGAGATAGGAATCATCGACTTGTATCACGGAAGAGATAAAGCGAGTCATCCATAGGAATGTTCCTAAAAAGTAATATTAGAAAATAGGATTTATGGGATTATCCTAGCATCGATCATTATAAGGGAATGATAATGCATGTGGAATAATACGCCACTGAGAAAAAATATATGTATATGTAACTATATAGAATCTAAGAGAGTTAAGTTTAAAGAATATAGAAAAATAGGAAAAAAAGTAGGAGAAGGACTGGAGTCTCGAGTTTTACCCCGAGACGCCTACGTAGCCTATAGAGGCATCAAAGTCCACGTAGTTCGTATACAAAATGAGGGGTGGGATTTATTCCATAAATCCAACCGGGGACTTCTCTTATATGTGTGTGTGTGTGTGTGTAAAAAGTGTTTTAGTTGTGAGAAAAGTGTGAAAAAGTGTGAGAATTCCCGTTTGGAATTTATGAGCAAATCCTTTTTTTCTTATTTTTTTGGTTTTATTTATATGAAAATAATAGATGTGCAGTAATACTAAATAAAAAGTATATTAGGATATGTGAGATGAGAGAATGAAAGTACTAAGTAACAAAACAATCTAATGCGAATTTAGGAGAATTTAAAGAGAAAATTGAGAAAGTTGGACCTTCTTGAAGATCTTGAGCTTGATCCTGGATGTTGGAGAGCATCCCTTTCACTTGGATGATGATGGAGGGTACTTAATTCACCATGTTTGATGAAGAAAGTGATGAAAGGTGAAGGTTGGAAAGGAATTTGGATGTGTAAATCACGCTAACTTTAAGAGGGGTTTTATGAGCTTACTGAGAGTGATGGATCTCTGATTTTCCTCCTCTTTGGAATGAGGTTAGGCCTTACTTTTTATAGGCCCAGGACATTGCCGATCGATATAGCCCTGGTCCTACCAATCGGTAGGTGTGTTTAGGCACACTGCCGATAGGCAGGGTTTGGAACCTGCCGTTTGGCAGTATTTTTCAGGTTCCTTCAGAAAATCGATCGTAGAGGGCAAACTGTTGATCCAAATTATGCACGGGTTGAACCGTTAGAAAGGTGTTTCAGAGACCTTCTAAAGTATTTTAGATTGCTCTCGGGTCCGGGAGTTAACTCTGGGTCAAATGTGGCTCGGAAGCGTTCGTCAGTCCTTTGGACGGGGGATCATCGGACGCAAATGGATCGTTCGTCCGCATGGTAAGTCAAAATCGCACACGGGGCAGAACATTAGAAAGGTTAGGATATGTAATTCGACATTTCAAAGAGTTTGACTTGGTTCGGGGAGTTAACTTTGGTCAAACGGGGTCTGGAAGCATTCAGTGACCTTTCGGAGTAAACCGGATCGTTCATCCATACCGTAAGTCAGAATCGTGCACAGGCTAGACCGTTGGAAAGGGGTTTCGGTGACCTTCAAAGATTCATTGTCAGTCAATCTAAAGAGTTGACTTTGGTCAAACGGAGCCTGGGAGCGTCCAGTAACCTCCTGATCCAGTTTTGGGGAAAATGGGTCGTTCATCCGCATTGTAAGTCAGAATCGCGCACGGGGTGGATCGTTGGAAAGGGGATTCAGCTCCCTTCGAAGATTCATTCTGTCTCGATCAAGCTGAAGAGTGTAACTTTTGGTCAAACGGAGTCTAGGAGCTCCCGATGGCCTTTAGGTCAGTACTCGGGGTATGACTTAGGTTTGTAATGATGAAGGGAGGTTCTAAGGACCTTAGGAGAAGTTAGGGGGTATTAGAATGGGGTGTGTATAGAACCCCTCGATGGGTGAGTTTGGAACAAATGAAAGCTGTCGAATAGACACTACATGATGCCTTTGAAAGAGGATGACCAGAGGGTCGAGGTCGATTCTTAGGACCTAAGGATGAGGATGGCCAATTCTGCGGGTCGAAGCCAATTCAGAGGGCTTGAAGTTGAGGGTGATCGATTCTGTGGGTCAAAGCCAATTCTGAGGGCTTAAAGACGAGGGTGACCAATTCTGCGGGTCGAACACAATTTTGAGGGCTTGATGATAAGGGTGACCGATTCTGTGGGTGGAAGCTAATTCTGAGGGCCTGAAGATGAGGGTGACCGATTCTGCGGGTCGAAGCCAATTCTGAGGACTTAAGGAGGCATGCTGGGGATGGTCCTAAAGGAAGTGATGACCAAAGATTTAGGTCAATTCCGAGGACCTATAATAATGATGGGGGTGACCGATTCTGCGGGTCTAAGCCAATTCTGAGGGCTTTTATTTTGAAATGACCAATTCTGCGGGTCGAAGCCAGTTCTGCGGGCTTAAGTTGAGATGACCAATTTTGCGGGTCAAAGCTAATTCTGCGGGCTTAAGTTGAGATGACCAATTCTGCATGTCGAAGCCAATTCTGCGGGCTTAAGTTTGAGATGACCAATTCTACGGGTCGAAGCCAATTTTGCAGGCTTAAGTTTGAGATGACCAATTCTGCGGGTCGAAGCTAATTCTGCGGGCTTAAGTTGAGATGACCAATTCTGCGAGCTTAAGGTGAGATGACCAATTCTACGGGTCGAAGCCAATTCTAGGGGCTTAAGTTGAGATGACCAATTCTGCGGGTCGAAGACAATTTTACGGGCTTAAAGTGAGATGACCAATTCTGTGGGTCGAAGCCAATTCTGCGGGCTTAAGTTGAGATGACCAATTCTGCGGGCTTAAGTTAAGATGACCAATTCTGCAGGACCAATTCTGTGGGCTTAAGATGAGATGACCAATTTTGTGGGTCGAAGCCAATTTTGCGGGCTTAAGTTGAGATGACCAGTTCTGCAGGTCGAAGCCAATTCTGTGGGCTTAAGTTTGAGATGACCAATTCTGCGGGTCGAAGCCAATTCTGAGGGCTTAAGTTGAGATGTTCTTGGGGAACTCTGCCGGGGAAATTACCTTGTGATTTTAAATTAAGATGGGGAGCTGATTGTTGGTGAAATCTTCGTGTCTGTTGGAGGCTTTACCTGGGGAACAACCAATTCAATGCTTGGGAAATGATTAGATGGTCCAGGGTTTGGACGTATTTCTCGAGGAAATTTAAGACCTTCGGGGAATTTTGGGATATCTTAGCGGTCCTTCGGGGACATTGTTGGGAGGAGATTCGCTTGTCTTTTGAGAGTTTCACTGGGGAAATAGGGGTTTTGCTTAAGAAAGTGCAAAATTTTCTTGGTGAAAATGTTCTAAATCCTTTCCGGGATTTTTAGGAATTTTTTGGGGATTTTTCAGGTGACCTTTTACCCTTGGGGGGCGACCATTCAGGACCCGGGGTTGACTGGGGTAAATGCGCAGATGAGGCATTTTCTGGCGCATGAGTTTGGCCACTCTTGGTATCTCAGAGAGAGGGTGGTCCGCCAGATTGCTGAGGGGGAGGTGGTGGTGCCACCTGCGAGGCCCCCTATGTCTATGAGCCGGGAGCGGCTGTTACCGGAGGATGCGAGGATCGCGGCGATGATTGGAGAGTCCTACCTGCTGTACACCGATACAACTATTCCATATGATTATACGGACTTTGTGATGAGCTGGCTGATGGCGCCCAACATATATAATGCACTACACTTCCCTCTTGCGAGTTCGAGTCGGCCAGTGGGGTCCTCCCATAGCGGTGGCAGTCAATTGACATTTACGACGACGATGACCTCGGAGGTCCCTTTTGTGCGGTTGCATACTCCTTTATATAATATTCGGCGGGCTGATGGAGGGATGATGCCTATGCTGCATCGTCCTCATGCGATGGACCCAGAGGAGTTGGGCTTGACAGAGGAGGTTCTTCATCCCAAGGTATATCTTTTCTGCTCTTCCTTTCCTTCCTTTTGGTTTCTTTTGATCTTTTCTACTTGATACTGATTTTTCTGTTTCTTACAGCACGTCCGGGTGTCCACCACTTGGCTGAGGGATACTAGGGACTGGATATCTTTGGTGACTGCCCATATTTAGGACGCAGTTTCGGTTCCAGTTCCTTCTTGTTTGGTGTCGTCTGCCTCATCCGGGGAGGAGTCTGGTTTGGGTAGCGGAGGTACGTCATCTCGCCGCAGGGGTGGAAGCTCTTAGGAGAGAGAGGTGAAGAGTAGGAGAGAGAGAGAGAGAGGGAGAATGTGGGTTCGGACTGAGTCATTTTTTTTTGCTTTTCTTTCCTGCAAGATGATGTAACATAGAGAAATATCTATTCAATGCAATGGATTTTTTATTATCTTCTGTTAATGATGGATGAATGAATGCACATGCGCTTTTTTACTCTGCTGCTGATACCATAAAAAGGAAATGTTTTTGGGATTTTTAAAGAAGTTTTATGAGAATTTATATAAAGATGAAAAGGGGATTTTTGAAATTCTGTTGAGAATATCAATTTATTTTGAGTTTTCTGAATTTCGTCAAAAGAGGAAAAAGGAAAATTTCCAAAAGTAGGGGGTTGCCGATCGGCAAGCACCTTGTCATGCCTATCGGTAGGTGAGTCCAGTCCCATAAATTCAAAGCTTTGATTAGTACCCTCTTCAGCCTTTGGTACCTTGTGGGGCAGGATTTCTTTCGATTTCTGCAGAGGTTATATCTTTTGTGGGAGTTTTCAAGTATAAAAAGGTGTAAGTGTGGAGTGTTTCCCTCACACTTTCACATTCTATCTTTTTTATTCTGTGAGATGGCTCTCCCTGGTAGTGTTGAGTTTTCCAACTACCTCGAGACTTTGGAGGCGATGTGCTCCTATAACGTCGACTATGATGCTTACAACATGCGTCGAGTTTCTTTATGGCGTAATCAACCCATAGAGTGGAACATGTTGATTTCTCTTCCGGTGGTGTTGCGGTCCATGCATTTGCAGGTGGTTGGTGATGCTAGATATGCTGGAGCTGTTGTTATAGGCTTGGTTTCAAAATTATTGCTGGTGACCGGGGAGCTGCTGGCAGACCCACAACTTGCTGCTATTACCTCATGGATTTGCTATCGTCGTAATCCTGCGGCAGTGATACTGGCAGAGACTTTGAATGGCTTAGATGCCTGGTGATAAGGTCGTTCTGACTTTCTAAGGGGTAGCCCTGTGATGCTGTTCATGTGGTTTTTTGAAAGATTCTGCCTGGTGACTCCTCCGGAATACCCTTTGTCAACTGTAACCAATTTCTTTTCGTGCCATTTCATCAGTGTTGGCCTGGATATTGAGAGTTAGGAGAACTGGTTTGTGGAGCATGGGGCTCTAAATCTGTACTGGTCAGTACCTTGGTGGGGACAGCTGCTGTCTATTCTGGAACTGGGAGAATATCCGTATGTCCGGCTGGTTGGTCTAAGACAAACCTCTTTTTATTTCCCTTGGCGGCGTCTGTGCCAATTTGGCTGGGAGCAGATCGTGCCACCTCGGACACTCGACTTCTTTTTGGTAGAAGATTTGAAAAAGTCTGCGCATGCTGCTTGGCTCTTTATGGGAGAGTCGACGTCCGTCGACCCGTCCCTCTCAGTCTGCTAGGAGAGTTTGGCATATCCCTGGGGATTATATGAAGTGGTTGTGGAGAAGAGTACTTAGCAAGATGTTGGCAGTGGAGCCCGGACAAAGGTGGCTTGCCTTATCTGATACGATGGAAGGAGGTGTGGTAGTTTTTCTGAGGCTGGTTCGAGCTTATCATTCTTTGGAGCGTCTGCGACACTCCATTCAGGCAGGGGAAGCTTGGGGACCCAAGGATGTAGATGATGTGGAGCGGCCTCCTCTGGTAGCTGTGGGTAGGACTCTTGGAGAGTTTTTTGTTGTAAAGGGGAATAAGTTTGGGAATTTATTTGGCCTTTTAGGAAGGTAAGGGGAGGGGAGTCATCCATTCCTTTCCTTATGTAATTGCACTGTAATTTCTTATTATTGAAATAAACAAGTTTTTGATCATCTAGCTATGCCTTTTGATGAAATTTGTATTTTGAATTATCTATACCGATCGCTATGGCATACATAATCCTTTTGTTCAAGTATATGTTAAAGTGAACTGCCATTCTCAGAGATAAGAAAAGAATAGTTTTTTTTAAAAAATAAAGGGCCATGCTCATGTAAGATATATGAGTTACCTATGTACCTCTGGGGATTTTTGAAAATTTTCAATTTTTTTGGGAATGATTTTTGCTGAGGATCAGGCCCACGTAGTTCTGGGTAGAGGGAAATGAAGAGATTTTTTTTAGAATAGAAGGGAGATGAGAAGAGTCGTGGCACGCCGAGATTTTGAACTAGGGGTAAAATTCTTGAGACGGTCCTAGTTGAATGGACGTGCCATCTCTTCTCCGTCTAAGTCGGTGAGCATGGCGGCACCGCCGGGCAAGATCTTCTTCACAATGTATGGGCCACTCCAATTGGGCTTGAATTTCCCTTTGGAGTCCCAGATGGGCTCTACTATTTCTTTGAGGGCTAAATTCCCTTCTTGTACACCGCGGTCCTTGACTTTCTTATTGAATGAATGCACTATTTGACGATGATACCCTTGTATGTGATACAACGCCTTCAGTCTCCTTTCGTCCAAGAGTGATAGCTCGTTGAGGCGGCTTTGATGCCAGTCCTACTCACTAACCTTGCTTTCAAGCATGATGCACAACGAGGGTATTTCTAGCTCCACGGGTAGGACTGCTTCCATGCCATAGCTAAGAGAGTAAGGGATAGCCACAGTAGAGGTTCAGATTGAGGTTCGGTAGCCCCAGAGGGCGTACAGGATTCGATTGGCCCAATCTCGATAACTTTTGGTCATCTTACTGATGATGGCTTTGATGTTCTTGTTAGAGGCTTCGACTGCACCATTGGTTTGAGGTCGATAGGGAGAAGCTTTATGTCTCTGAATCCCATACTCGTTGACCACTTCTGTGACTTCTGCCTTAAAATGCAATCTGTTATCTGACACTAGCTCGTGCGGGACCCCATATCAGTAGATGATGTTTTTCTTGATGAATTTGGCCACTTTCTTGGCGTTCAGGACTGCGTATGACTCGGCTTCGACCCATTTGGTGAAGTAATCAATGGAAACCAGGATGAACTCACGCCCATTGGAGGCCTTGGGTGTAACCTTACCTATAATGTCGATGCTCCAGGTGGAGAACGGCCAGGGAGAAGTCATGTTGTATAATTCTCGCAGAGGCAGGTGTTGAAGGTTGGAGAACTATTGGCATTTGAGGCATTTTTTAACATAGGTGGTGAAATCCTGGATCATGGTGGTCCAATAGTAGCCTTGCCGTATGATCTTCTTAGTAAGCATGTGACCGTTCATATGGGGTCCACATTCCCCGCTGTGGATTCTTTGCATTACCTCTTCAATGTCAGCCCCTGCGATGCAGTGTAGATGGGTTCTATCGACGTTTTTCCTGAACAGTGCTTTGTGACCGATGATGTACTGGGCGGCTAGTCTTCGGAGGATTGCTTGGTCTTTCCCGTAGGAACCGTTGGGATACTTACCATGATTGAGGAGATTCCAGATATCATAATACCAACAATTGGCTAGCTTGGGATCTTCTTTGGTGATGAGCTCAATGTGGTAACAACGGGTTGGTTTATCTTGCTTTTAGACCAAGAAGAGGGCCATTGTTATTCCTTTGGGCATGTCGACCATGGAGGCTAAGGTAGAAAGGGCATCGGCTAGGTTATTTTTTGCTCGAGGTAGGTAGTGGACTATGATGTCTTAGAATCGAGAGGCTAGTTATGTGGGCATGGAAGTGTTGGAGCTTCTCGTCCTTGACTTTCCATTTTCTGAGAACTTGACCAATGATGAGGGAAGAATCCCCATAGATATCTAGGCATTGAATTTCTTTCTTGAGAGCGACTTTGAGGCCTACCGTATATGCCTCGTATTCAGTCATGTTGTTGGTGCATGGGAAATCTAATTTAATGGCGATATGAGTATGGGAGTCATCTGGGGCGATCAAAAGTATCCTAATGCCATATCCCTTTTTATTGGTCTCGCCATCAAAGAACATTTGCCATCAAAGGTCATCTTAAGGAGCATAGGAGATGTTTTCATCTGGGAATTCGGAGATCCAGTCATCAGCCTCTTCCACGGGGTAGTCAGCGAGGTAGTCAAAGATGACTCTTCCTTTCATGGCTATTTGTGTGATGTACACGATATCAAACTCGGCTAAGAGCATCAACCATCGAGCCATTCGACTGGATAAGGAGGGTTTCTCAAGCAGGTACTTGATGGGGTCTATTCGAGATACAAGCTTAATGGGGAAGGCAAGCATGTAGTTTCGCAACGTTTGGGTGACCCAAACAAGCGCGACGTATGCTTTTTCCAAAGCAGTGTAGTTGACTTCGTACCCGACTAATTTGCAACTGGCGTAATATATAACTTTTTCTTTGCGGGAATGTTCAAGGTATTGGGCTAGCAAAGCCCTAGCTGCAGTGTCGATTATGGTTAGGTATAGGAGCAAGGGGAGACCAGGCTGTGGTGGCATGAGTACCGGAGGGTGAGTCAGGTATTGTTTGATTCAGCCGAAATCTTATTGGCAATCCTCGTTCCAAACTTTGGTTGAATCCTTTCAGAGGAGTTTGAAAATTGGTTCACAAATGGAGGTGAGTTGACTGATGAACCGACTAATGTATTGCAATTTCTATGGAAACCTCGGACCTCTTTCTCCGTTCGGGGAGGTGGCATCTCAAGTATGGATTTTAGCTTGGCAGGATCTGCTTCTATCTCCTTCTTACTGACCATGAATCCCAAGAGTTTTCCCTTTGTAACACCGAAGACACATTTATGTGGATTGAGTCTCGTCTGATACTGTCGCAGTTGTTCGAAAAACTTTCGAAGAGAGGGAACATGACCTTCTTTAGTTTTGGATTTGATAATCATATCATCCACATAAACCTCGACTTCTTTATGAATCAGATCGTGCAGGATGGTTGTGGCAACCCTCTGGTAGGTACCCCCAGCATTCTTGAGACCAAATGGCATAATAGTGTAGCAAAAGGTTCCCCATGGGTTGATGAACGCATTTTTTTGTTGATGATCTGGGTGCATTTTGATTTGGTTGTATCCGGCAAACCCATCGACAAATGACTTGAGATCATGACTGGCTGTGTTGTCCACGATCATGCCGATATTGGGTAGCGGGTAATCATCCTTTGGAGAGGCTCTGTTCAAATCTCGGTAGTCTACGCACATCTGAACTTTCCCTCCTGATTTCAGCACATGCACTATGTTAGCTAGCTATGTGTGATATTCGATCACACGGATGTAACACATGTTCAGCTGTTTGACCACCTCTTCTTTGACTTTGAGTGACCATTCGGTGCTGAGCTTTCTCAGCTTTTGTTTAACCGACTTATATTCTGGAAAAGTGGGGATCTCATACTGAGCAATTTCAGGATCAATGTCGGGCATATCATCATAGGACCATACGAATACATCCACGAATTCCTTCAATAATTCTTCGAGTTGTCAAGGGTAGCCCCTATCCTAATCTCGGGCAGTTGGCTACTACACCCGAGGTTAATAATAACAGTTTCTTCTTCATTAACTTGAACGCAGTTATGTTGTTTTTTATTAAACTTATTTAGATCAATTAAGAATTGTTCATTGGAAAAATCATCATCATCAAAAGTTTGATTAGAATCTAAGCAATTAATGTAAGGCACAATAAGATACTCAAAATCTTCGTTTATTTCATTGATAGGAAAAATAGCACTGAGAACCTCATCAAAGGAGGTCTCGATTACATTTGAGCAAGGATAGATAACATAAGAAGAAATGGGGTAAACATTACTGTTAGTTGGGATTTCAACAGGTGGAACTGGCACATCATGCCAGTTGAGGAGAGGTGTATCAGCAGCTTTAGTCAAGTGGGATGGATCCAGTGATGTAGTGCTCGAATGAACCATATAGAGTGCCAGTCCCAGTGTCTGCAAGTTGAATAAGTCTTTGAAGTCACTTTCCTCAGTCTCTTCGGTATCTTTAATGAACGGTTGTACATGGTGTTGGGAACTTTCGACCCATGGTTAGATGTCTTGGAAAAAGATCTCCATTTTGGGTTTCATCTTTTTGTCTGTATGGTCATACCATGTCTCCGGAAAGCCACAAAAGGGGAAGCCATCACCCTCTTTGATGAATCGTCCATTCAAGGAGTCACCTGAGATGGTCTGGATGTAGTCTAGTCCTCTCTTTGGTCGAGACTGGAGGATCATTCCGAGCTCTTATTTTGGTGGTTGATACCCTAAACCACAAGGAGGGAAAGGTTTTTTAGTTCAATGGGATCAAGTATCCCTTGCTGTCTTTGTCCTAGCCCCAGTACGGGCATAAAGTGCATGTTTCTGAACATCTGAATCACATTGCATTGGCATAAGGGTCGTATTCTGGACAAGCCTTTTCTTTGAAATCATCCTCTGCCGAGAGTAGGAGTGGTTCAACTCGAAATCTTGATAGGAGCATATCGTTTGATCCGTGCTATATCTTAAGGATTGTATTGCTGGTACTTGCACCCTTGGCATTATCGTCGTCGCTCAAAATGGTGATGACTCGTACGTCGGTGAAGAACTTCAATTTCTGATGGAGTGAGGAAGACACACCCTTGATACTATAGAGCCAAGGTCATCCGAGCAATAGGTTGAAACAAGCTAGGATGTCAATAATTTAGAATTCAATGATGGGGTTTATAGGGACAACCCCTATTACAAGTTTTATGGATCCCATCACCTCCCGACGGGTATTATCATAGGCACGTACAGCGATGAAAGTTGGAGCGAGGCCACTTTCTTTTAGTCCTAAGCATTTGAAGGTTCTTAATGGGAAGACATTCAAGGCGGATCCATTATTGACAAGAGAGAGTGGTATGATTTTTCCCATAACTTCGACGAAGATGTTGAGTGCATGATTGTGGTTTGGCCCAATTCTGGGGATTTCTTCTTCGGAAAAGGATAACATTCGGGTAGAGGTCAAGGATCCAACTAAATTTACCGCTTCTTCTGGTGTAGTAGAGGGAGGAACTATGGGTCTAGTGAGAAAATTGATCAAATCATTTCTGTGCACCTGGGAAGACATGAAAAGCCCCCATAGAATGATTTTAGCTTGAGTTTTTTTTGTTGATTGAGGATCTTTCTCTCCTCGAGGGTCATTTCTATCATAGAAAGGTTTTCAACACCCTTACCCTTATCATTGATTGGTAGTGAGCTTGGGATCTGGTAATGCCTCCCTGATCTGGTCATCTGATTTACTGAAGAAGGGAAGAACATGAACCCTGTTTCTTCATCGATCTCGGGTTTCTCTGCCACTTTGTTTATTTCTTCGAGGAGTTCCTCAAATGATATCATCCCACATATGTCGGCTACCGGGCCAGTTTTCTCAAAATCTTGTTCTTCATTCGAATCTCTGAATTCTTCCCCCTATCTGGTGGCAACAACTCTGTCTTTCCATGTAAAGTCAATGCATTCCACAACTTCGATCCCTTCTTCATACATGTCTTCCCATTCTGTGGGGATATGTAAGGGTGAGGGGACCAGGTGACCTTGTAATTTCAGAGTATCAAGTAACTCGGTTATACTGCAAATGTCGTTGGTTTTCCTGAATCATTCTGTCATTATCTAGACGACGTCATCCAGGATGACTTCATCGGTTAGTACCACCAAACTGTCTGACTTTTAGGCCCATTTCTGTGCTTCCAAAAACGTGCTGAACCTCTGGCAATCAATGATCATCTGTGAGGGAAATTTCAGCCCGAACTCTAGGAGTTGGTTTAACACTTATAATAATTTCGTACTTTTATTTTCAGAACTTGTAGGGACAGCGATGCATGCTCTGGTAAGGAGTGACAGTGCCTGATCAGTGAGGTTAATAGGGTGTAGGAGGAAATATGGACAATTTTGGAGAGGTTTGGGAGAGTGTATGGTTGTGATTTGAGTTGAGAGATCAAATTCTGGGTTCATTCTAGGAAGATAACATTGGTATGATTTGGGAGTGGGTTGTGAGTAGTGTTTGGCTTAGGATTGGCTGGTGGGGCAATGGTACCCTGATCAATTAGACCTTGGATTAGGTTTCGAAGGTGAAAGCATTGGTCAGTGGTATGACCAGCAGTTTGGTAAAAGGCGCAATGGGCATCTGTCTTGAAGTTTCTTGGAAGTGAATTGGACAATGGACTGGGACCCAAGGGTTTGATGGGGTTTTGGCTTAACAAGGCTTGATAAACTTTGAAGAGGGGAGCATGGAGCTCAGTGTATTCCTTTCGGACTGGGACATGGCAGCTTTCTGGTGCCCACGAAGTAGTTGGTTGAGAGATGTTGTTGATGGTTGAGACTGCAGCACTGGCAGGTTGGACACTTTATTTAGCTCAACCTCTGTTTTAGCAAGACCTTACTCTATTTCTACTCGTGCTTCTCTAAGATCTCGAAAGTGGGGATAGTATTGTCCTCCCATGGTTGCTCGGACACGGGGTAATAAATTCTTCTTTACTATGTTGACTTGTTCTTCCTCGGATGGTCGATTGGTCATAGTGGCTGTCTTTTCCCTCCATCGGGCTATGAAGTTACTGACTGATTCCCCAGAGTTCTGTTTGAGGAGCTGTAAATCACGGTGGGTGACCTCAAGCTCTTCGTTAAATTTGTACTGCGACATGAATTCTTGGGCTACATCCTCCTAGCTACGAATTCTGGACTCCTAGAGAGACAAAAACCATCGGAGAGCACTATCCTTCAAAGTTTGATAAAGCATTTGGACCATCACTTCTTCAGAAGCCCCTAAGAGAGTCATGGAATGGTGATAACTGCGAAGATGAACAATCGGTGGTCCAATTCCTCCGAATTTCTTGATATTTGGCATCTTGAACTTCTCGGGTAACCTTGCCTTAGGATAAGGAGACATGTGGGTGTAGTTCATGTAATTTTCGAAGATTTTGACTTGATCGAACTTCTTAGTTAGCATCTTGAGATCTTATTTGACCTTATTCAATTCTTCCTCTTTCGGATCAACGATCGCAGGCAAGTTAGCCTCGAGTTGGGCAAGGTTTGGCATAGGAAATTGGGCAGGCGGTGGCCCATTAACAGGAGGGGCACGTAGAGCGTGTTGATACTCTTCGAGAACCCAGATAGGCTCGGGTGGACCTATAGTGCTAGGGAATAAGGCCTCGAGCTCTTGAGGAATGGGAACCTAATTTCATTGCATCTTTCGAACCTCAGTCTAAAGATTGTCAATCTTGGACACGAGCTGAGCTAAAACTGTCGTCAAATCTGGCTGCACAACTGGTACTTGATCTGTGTTCTCCGTGGAAAACGGACTCATAAGAAGTAGCAGGGGAATGGACGAAACTCCGGGGTGATTTGACTGAAGACCGAAGCCAATAAGGAGCTAGGCCAATGACGTGCGATCGACCTGAGAAGGCGTAAAACGGGATTTATTTTTGAAAAGAAAGAAGGAAAATATTTTTAACATTTTTTTTTGAGATTGAAAGAAAATATATTTTTGGATTTTTGGTAAAGAAAGGATAAATGTTTTTGGATTTTTGATAAAGAAGGGAGGAATATTTTGGAGACGGGTCTCAGCATTATTATTATTATTATTATTATTATTATTATTATTATTATTATTATTATTATTATTATTATTATTATTATTATTATTATTATTATTATTATTATTATTATTATTATTATTATTATTATTATTATTATTATGTTCTCACTTGTATTAAATTCTCCTAAATGCAAAATGAAATGCCGAACGGGACCCAAGCCTGGAAAAGTTAGGTTTGTAACATATGCAAAGCTATGGTTGGACTTGTAACCAGACTCACGGGTAGGGTCCCGTTTTAAAAATGCGCGAAAATTTGGGTGGCAGGTCGACCCAGAATTTTGGCAGAGTTTCGGGTTGAAACCAACAATCTAACTTGTGTGTCCTAGGCTTGACACCTATATGCGGGTATGCAACTTGGTTGGGTGAATCGGAAAGGGTTCCCCCCTTTGGCGTGGCTTCCACGATATACGTCTTGATTTTGAGGGCAATCAGTACATGTGGACAAGCCATTTGATATACCTGAGTTACGTGAATTGCCTCACTATATACCTCGTGGGGACGGTATGTGTGAGAGCGAATTTGATATACTCAGCGTACGTGAACGAGTTCCCTACGATATACCCCCCGTTATGACTTCAGTTAAACAGTATGATGCAGGGGAACCGTTTTATATACGTCGAAGGTACTTGACCAATGGAAGGTAAGAGTCATATCGCTTAGGCTAACTGCGCCCTGCTGGACCAGCGCCCATCACGAAGTGACCCTCCAGTTACTAGACAAAATTTGGTCAATCACAATGCTCTTTGGTGATATCGTGTGAATCATGCATGATTCTTTTATTAGTATCTTATGATGAGAGTATCTTTCTTGATAATGCCCAACATGGAGCAAAGTATGAGTACCAATTGTATACCAAGTATTGGTGATGCGTGCAACATCGGGATATATGTGATCCTAGGTGCACGTGGTGTGAAGTGTACTTGGAGAATTTTCTACAAGTGTGTGAATAGAGGCATAAGCATGAGGTACACATGAATAATAAAGGGGAAAATAGGGGGATATATAAGAAAATAAAATACCCATGTAAATAGAGTTCAACCGTCAAAATAGAACATCCCCAGCGGAGTCGCCACTGTGGCCATCCCCGATCCTCGCGGCGGGAGAGGATCCTTGGTCCCGCGCATCCCTCTCGGCAGTGCTTTGACCGGCGTTAGTGATGAGGTGAAAAATGTAGAGAGATGGAGTTGCCAGTCTATTTTACTCAAAACAGAAAAAATAAAAGGGAGCCATCCCGAAGGACAACATCCAAAGACATACTGATACATACGAAACCAAAATGATTCAAAAAGGGTCTGGAGGCTAAGTTACGAAATGAAAAGGTGTTAGGCACCCATTCCGCCCTTAAGGTCTCTCATGGGTTGTTGCTATTTTCCTTTATTTCCCTATGATATGCGTGCATGTGTATACGTAGTGGAGATAGGAATCATCGACTTGTATAACGGAAGAGATAAAGCGAGTCATCCATAGGAATGTTTCTAAAAAGTAATATTAGAAAATAGGATTTATGGGATTATCCTAGCGTCGATCATTATAAGGGAATGATAACGCATGTGGAATAATACGCCACTGAGAACAAATATATGTATATGTAACTATATAGAACCTAAGAGAGTTAAGTTTAAAGAATATAGAAAAATAGGAAAAAAAGTAGGAGAAGGACTCGAGTCTCGGGTTTTACCCCGAGACGCCTACGTAGCCTATAGAGGCATCAAAGTCCACGTAGTTCGTATACAAAATGAGGGGTGTGATTTATCCCATAAATCCAATCGGGGACTTCTCTTATATGTGAGTGTGTGTAAACAGTGTTTTAGTTGTGAGAAAAGTGTGAGAATTCCCGTTTGGAATTTATGAGCAAATCCTCTTTTTTCTTATTTTTTTGGTTTTATTTATATGAAAATAAGATATGTGGAATACTACTAAATAAAAAGTATATTAGGATATGTGAGATGAGAGAATGAAAGTACTAAGTAACAAGACAAACTTATGCGAATTTAGGAGAATTGAAAGAGGAAATTGAGAAAGTTGGACCTTCTTGAAGATCTTGAGCTTGATCTTGGATGTTGGAGAGAAGCCCTTGCACTTGGGTGATGATGGAGGGTACTTAATTCACCAAGTTTGATGAAGAAAGTGATGAAAGGTGAAGGTTGGAAAGGGATTTGGATGTGGAAATCAAGCTGACTTCGAGAGGGGTTTTCTGAGCTTGCTGAGAGTGATGGATCTCTGATTTTCCTCCTCTTTGGAATGAGGTTAGGCCTTCCTTTTTATAGGCCCAGGATATTTCTGATCCGCATAGCCCTGGTCCTGCCAATCGGTAGGTGTGTTTAGGCACACTACCGATAGGCAGGGTTTGGAACCTGCCATTTGGCAGTATCTTTTAGGTTCCTTCGGAAAATCGGTTGTAGAGTGCAAATCGTTGATCCGAATCATACACGGGGTGAACCATTGGAAAGTTATTTTAGAGACCTTCGAAAGTCCTTTGGACTGCTCCCGGGTCCGTGAGTTGACTTTGGGTTAAATGTGGCTCGTAAGCGTTCGTTGGTCCTTTGGACGAGGGATCGTCGGACACAAATGGATCGTTCGTCCTCATGGTAAGTCAGAATCGTGTACGAGGTGGACCATTATAAAGTTTAGGAGATGTACTTCGACATTCCAAAGAGTTTGACCTGGTTTGGGGAGTCGACTTTGGTCAACTGGGGCCTGAAAACATTCGGTGACCTTTCGGAGTAAAACGGATCGTTCGTCCGTACCGTAAGTGAGAATTGCGTATGAGGTGGACCGTTGGACAGGGGTTTCAGTTCCCTTCAAGGATTCATTCAGTTTCGGTTGAGCTGAAGAGTTGACTTTGGTCAAACGGAGCCTGGGAGCGTCCGTTGACCTCCTGATCGAGTTTTGGGGGAAAACGGGTCATTCGTCCGCACCGTAAGTCAGAATCACGCACGGGATGGACCTTTAGAAAGAGGATTCAGCGCCCTTTGAATATTCATTCAGTTTTGATCGAGCTGAAGAGTTTGACTTTTGGTCAAACGGAGCCTGGGAGCGCCCGATGGCCTTTAGGTTAGTACTCGGGGCATGACTTAGGTTTACAATGATGAAGGGAGGTGCTAGGGACCTTAGGAGAAGTTAAGGGGTATTAGAATGGGGTGTCTACAAGTCTAATTTTATTAGTTTATAAAAATAGAATTTTATTTAGGTTCCCACTTCCCCTAATTAGGTTTCTAATGATATTTACAAAACACATGTAAATTAGGATTTAGGCAACATCTAAATTAAATAGGACTTAAGGAAAAAGATACCGATTTTCTTGTCTTTTAAGGGTATTCTGAAATTTGATATGAGAAACTTGTTCTTTGTCCAAAAATCTTCAAAGGTATATCTTTGAAGTTCTTCAAAATCCAAGTGACAAGCTCTTAAAAATAGGTTTTGATATTTTTTAATAGAGGATTAAAGATGCAGATAATAGAGTTCGTTGGTTTGGTTTTGATAAAGCACCATGTATATTAAAAATAGGTTTCATTCCTGTGGTCTTTTAAATAAACAAAAAAAGGTTACCCCCGCTCTCTCGTGCCTAGCCACTATAACGGCCTAACACTCCTACTATAACGATCCTCAAGCCGTTTTAGTGGTTGAAGGACTTTGTTATAATGGTTCCCCCTAAGCTGACATCTATCCACTTCTTTTGCTATTTCTTTTAGAATTTTAATTGGATTCTAATACTAAAATTCCCAACTCACACACAACTCTTCACACCTAGTAAACTAAATGTGATTAACTTCCTCTAAACCCTATCTTGGAGTCAAAGAAAGTCCAAAATGACCACGAAGTCCATAGGGTTTCCACCAAAATGTCAAAATATCAAAGAATTAATTAAATATACATTTGATTAACCAAAAATTCACCAAATTCATTTAAATCAAATATTTTTTATTTAATTCAAATTCCAATCTCTCAATTCATTTTAATTAATTAATTAATCCATTTAATTAATTAATCATGGTTCTCAAAATTATGAGGTATTACATAAAGTCTACTTTCAGTCGACTTAAAGTGGCTCACTTGATGTCCATGCTATTTTGGGGTTGTTATGGGTTTGTATAATGTTTGGTTGGTCGACTTGAGAAAGTAGATTACTGTACGAGTTCATTTACACTCTTAAAATAATTCCCCAATCACTTAATGCTTTGAGATGGTCTTCCAGACTTACATCACTTCATTTGATTGTATGGAACACATGACTCTTCTTTTGGTTTATTTTTATGATCATGATCTTCGAGTGATATTTTTCATGCATGGTTTGATAGGATGAAGTTCATATCCTTGATGGTGAGATACTTGGAAGGGAGTGTGTTGTCTTGGCTATTTGATCTTGTCGTGTATTGAGTGAACTTTTTATTGTTTGAGTATGAATGGATATTTGTTCTTATTTATTTGTTAGTGAACTTATTCAAGGAATGAAATCATGACTTATATTGATGTTTAGAAGATTATTATCAAGACTTGGGCCTTGTCCTTCTTTGGTTAATGACATTGTGGATATGATGATCTCTTGATTTATCTTCCTTTAGTACATATTTTTTCGTTCTCATGTTCAAGTAATACTTGGTAGAATTTCTTGCTTTGAATGATTGTGAATAATGATGGTTCTTTGGTGGGTATAGGTATTTTTATTGTTCTTGGTAATTTTGATTATGCATTGTTTGCTCGTTTATATGTATCTTCTTGAGGTGGTGATTTTATTGTGGTTACATTTGTTTGGTTAATAGAATCTTGGAGATAGGTCTAATCATGTCTTGAGTGCATATTTTCATCTAAATGAAATTAGAGAGAATATAATAAGTAATGTCATATATCAATTGGATTGTTGAAAAAAAATCTTAATGCTTGAAAATGCTTTTGATTTTATAATCTCCCCTTTTTTATGTTGACAATTCAATTGGAATAATTTTGAGAAAATATTTGAAGTCGCGCCCTTTCTTTATAACTTGGTTTTGATATATACGCTTTCTTACTTTTAGTTTTAGAATTTTTATTATTTTTATTTTATACCATTTCTCATCTTTTTAAAAAAAAATATAGGGTTTTGAATGGTGGATTTTTATGCTAATAAGCATTTTCACGTGTTTTGAAAAATGTATTCTTATCAAGGCAATATGTTGAGTACCATAATATTTTTGTAATATGATATATTTTGGTACTTACTGAGAAAATAATTAGTATATCAAATATTAGGAAATAGGCAAAATACATGGGTGGTTTTTGATGCATACTAAATTGTGCATAAGTGACCTCATGTGCACATATTTAAGGAAGAGGTAGATTGTGCATATGTGACAACTGATATGTCAATCATGATTTCAAGGTATATAAGAATATCATATTTTCATTATGAATCCTTCAATAAGTGTTGAGCATGTATCAAAAGTTGCATTGAGATATAATTTACAAGAGACATATATCAACAACTGAATGTGTATACCCTAATTATACGAGTGTGAGTTATGCGTCTTTATATGTACCTTTCTTTTATTTTGTATTCTCCATTCTTTTAGGATGTTTGTATGGGAATATTCCACGTGGGATTGACATTTTTCTTATATGAACGTAATATATCCAAGGGCTGAAATGACGAATTCAAGTGTTGATTATCTTGTGCTTTTCATGAAGAAGTTTTCATAAGATAATATTTTTTATAGGGCATGGACATACAGATACAATAATTAATTCTTGTGAGATGAAATATGTGATGATCATATCAAGTGTATATCAATAATATAATTCAGTAGCATTCATACACAGATTCCATTAGTAGAAGCATTTAGATGCAATAACCTTATAGTAATGACGAAAGTGTTAACTCATGGCAAAATTAGTATACATGTTCTACCCGTGTATCATATGTCATACATGGCATTTTATGTGTGAAAACATTCTTCAAATGTATGTATCACATATTGAGGTTTTCAAATCATATATATGTGTGTAAATATCAAAATAGTAATCAATGGAGAATTCAATGATAAGGTGTGTAGGTGGTATAATGAGGACTGTGGGATATAGTTAACTAATCCTTTAAAGTAATTGTATCAAGGAAAGTCAAAGGCCGATGAAGTTTTAATATACTTCAAGGGTTTCTAAAGTTTTACTAACATTATCTTCTTTTCAAAGTTATTTTTCTCCTCAAATATTTAATAAAAGGTTAAACAAGCTTTTATTTTGTATGAAGTCTTCGTGACTTTTATGTTTTCAAAGTTCTTATTTTTTCATGTTTTGTTCTAGCCAAAACTCTTTTTCATATATTTTATCTCCCATTTTGTTTCATTGAAGGAGCAATATCAATGTTTTCCAATGGTTATATCGACCATAACTCTTTGTAAAAAGGGAGATTTAAATCATCTTACTTTTGCTCTTGATATGATAGTGTTTTATTAGGAGGGAAATAAAGTATCAAAATGGTGATTTCTGCTTTGGTAGAGTATGAATGTCAATCTGGCCAGAAGATTAATAAATCAAAAAGTTCAATTCTATCCTTTCACAAATTAAATCTAAAGAGCATAGGTTGGATTTCAGAATTCATAAAAATTTCCATAAAATCGTCCCTTATCAAGTACCTTTGATGTCCAATTTTCATAGGGAGAAGGAAATGCAATAACTATGAGGATATAAGAGTATTAAATCCAAGTTGAGGTATTCGTCCAATGAAATTATGTCAAGTGGGGGTAGAATTACTCTTATAAAAAGTTTTCCATAATAAATTCCCTTCTATATGCTAGCTTTTGTTAAACCTAAAAAAAACCATCATGCAAACTATTCATTTTTTTTGCTGACTTCTTTTGGGGATTTATAAATGGCATTCCAAAATTGCATTGTGCGAAGTGGGTGCTTCTTTGAAAGCCATATGAATAATGAGGTATGGGGTTAAGAAGTTTGGTATATTGGACTGAAGCTTTTAGTCTAAAACTTTAGTGGAGGTTTAGAACTCAAGAGTCTTTGTGGGTAAAGTTGATGAAGAATAAATATTACAAGATGTATCACCCTTGCAAGTTCAATAGTATGAGGGGTATAAAACATGGAGTAGATTGCTAGAATTTAGAGACAACATTGAGAATATTATCCAATGGATTCTAGGTAAAGGGGAAATCAACGTGGCTTGCAATAATTAGTC
Organism: Sambucus nigra; assembly: GCA_949130495.1. Taxonomy (NCBI): domain Eukaryota; kingdom Viridiplantae; phylum Streptophyta; class Magnoliopsida; order Dipsacales; family Adoxaceae; genus Sambucus; species Sambucus nigra. The sequence continues at coordinate 417,513,223 of OX422207.1, forward strand.
AGGAAAGGGAGGTATGGTAGATCAAATCCAATCCAACATCAGCTAATTTGTTAAATACATCAAAATTGAAGAGGGTGAGTGAAATTGGAATGAAATTAATTTTAACATTATTCATAAACTAAGATAATGTTTTAAGGTGACTAAGATCCAAAGTGCTGAGCATGAAGACATAGTGGCGTGGCCTATTAATAATAATGAAATTTTTTCCCTATCTTTTACTTGGGCCTGCGTTAGACAACATCATGGATATTCTTGGTCTAGTAAATTAATCTGGAGTAGAGGTGTTCCATTAAAGATCTCCATTTTTATGTGGAGTATTATTAGAGACATAATTCTGATGGACTTAGCTATTCAGAAAAATGGAATGAGGGGGCCTTCCATGTGCAACTACTACTAAAAGCCAAAGAGTGAATAAGTGGATCATCATTTCTCTGAAGGGGAGGTTCCTACTAGAGTGTGGAGGTATTTCAATGGCATATTAGGGGTAAACTCAACTCCTACTTCTATTAGAATATGGTTAATTAATTGGTTATAATAGGGATCTAATTCATTGCAAGGGATATTGAGTTATAAAGTTCCTCTCGTTGTTTGATGGTTCTTGTGGAGGTCTAGGAACAAGGTGTAATATGAAGGTATACATAACTTCAATTATAAAATTATTTAGGATGTGTGTGATATAGTTAGGCTCAATATCTCAAACCAAATAAGCTAATACCATATTATGGGAATCCCCCTCCTAATGGTTTATTGAAGCTTAATGTAGATGGTTGTGCCAAAGGGAATCCAAGAGAAAGTGGAGGTGGGAGTATTCTTAGGAATACAAATTCAGAGATGATTATGGCATTCTATTGCTATTTCAGAAAGGCACAAAAATCAAGGTAGAATGTAAAGATATTTGGTAAGGCTTAAAATTGTGTGAAGATTTAAAATGTTATCATATCATAGCGTAATCAGAGTCTAAAGTCATGTGAGATACTCTAAACAGTAAAAATAATCCTCTTTAGTCCATTCTAGTGATTGTGAACAACATTTTGAAGCTAAGTAACAATGTGACAGTAGTTTTTATGCATGTGCTAAGAAAATGGAACAATCCAATAGATTTCCTAGAAAATTTGGGATGCAGGCTCAAGTATAATCTAAAATATCATCTCAATTTGATTTTCCTAAACATCTTAAATTTTTGATGGTCATGTAAAAGTGGAATTTTCTTAATTTTAGGCATTTATAGCTTGTTGATTTTATTTTTTAACTCTCATTGGCTTTGATATTTTTACTTTGGTTCTTTCTTCAAATCTTTTTTTCCATTGTGTGGAAAAATCAACTTTTCTAAATTTATTGTTCTTTTAAAACTTTTGGTTTTCACATGATTATGACTTTTGGGAAGTATGAATGAGTTTAAAAAGGATTTTGCGATGCCATACTTTAAGATTAGAAAATGTCAATATTATTTCCAGTGTGAGTAAAATATAAATCACGTAGAATATGTTATGTAGAAGTCATGAGGGATCAATTAGTTATGCCAATATCTTCATTTATCCTCTGATGTGTATGGAGATAATATTAACTTTTTTTTTTCATAAACTCATTTATTTTGATAAGACCAAAAATGTTCCATGTACTCATGGTTCATGTGTATTTGAACAAGGAACCCAAGTGGTCCTTTCACGGGCTTTTTGATAAATTAGTTGTTGTAGCATTCATAATTGAATTTTGAAAACTAGCCATTGATACTTTGAGCAACGTAAGCCCTTTGAGTTGACTTAAATCCCAGACCCCTTTTTAAAAATTTCTAAAACCTTCATTCTTTTCCAAAATTTGAGGCAGATTGATTTAGGCAGTTTAAGTCGACTTAAAGTCGACTTAAAGTGCATGACTTGATGTACAGGATATTTTGGATTTCTTCTGGGATTAGGAAAAGTTTGGTTGATTGGTTTGATCAATTACACGATCTTACTAGTTTATTTACACTATTATAATCATTCCCCAATCACTCAAATATCCAAGAGTGGCTTCTAGATTTTATCATTTCATTTGACTGTATAAAACATATGATTCTTCTTACGGTAGATTTTAGATCATGAACTTTGATTTATATTTGTCATGCATGGTTTGATGGGATGAATTTCATAATATTGATGGTCATAATATTGATTTTAGATTCTTGTAATGGAGTACGCTAACTTTGCAATTTGAGCTTAACATGTATTACGTGAATTTTTGATTATTTGAGTATACATGGATAATTGTTCTTATTTCTTTGGTTGTAAACTTATTCAAGGAATGAACTTATAACTTTTATTGATGTTGAGAATAGGGTGATCAATTCTTGGATTTATCCTGTTTTGCTCCATGCGATTGTGGATATGATGATCTCGTGACTTTTCTTACGTTGATAAATGCTTTTTCCTTCTCATGCCTTGATTGATACTTAGTATAATTTCTTTCCATGGATGATTGTGAATCATGATTTTTTTAGTATGGAAAGGTATTCAAATTGTTCTTGGTAACTTGGAATATGTAGTGTCTTCTTCTTAACATTTATCTTCTCGAGGTGATGATTCTCTAATGGTTCTAGTTGTTTGGTTGATACAATCATGGAAATAGGTTTCACAATATCTTTAGTGTATGTTTTAAGGATAACTTTCTGAATCGAGTCAATTTATATTTTTGGCTTATTCGTGTTTGGAAAAATCCCTTGATTCATAGGTTAGGACTTGGGTGTTTATCTTTCAAGTCTATGCTTTGTTTTATGAAGACCGCATTGGCCAATTTAGAGTGGTTACATCATCGTGTCGTATTTCATGCATCGTTTCATCTTCAACATTTAAGGATATCATAAGGTAAGAATGTATATATATTTTGATCCTTGTATTTTAGCATTGGGTGTTATTTTAAGTGTTTTTTATAAAATAATGTTTTGAGGATATTTTTGAAAAGGTTTTAAAAGAAAAAATAATTTTCGTTTTAAGTTGTTTGAACGACTTTATGGTGTTCATTCGGACGAGGTGCTAATGTCGTTCAAACGACCTTCAAACAATGATCAAACAAGAATTTCTTATCTAATATAGTAAATATCATTCAAAGATTGTTCAAAGTATGAACAAATGAGGTTGGCTTTTTCGTTCTAACGAGATTGATTTTTCATTTGAACGAGGTTGCTTTTTCATTCAAACAAGAATAATAGCTTCATTAAAACGATCCTTAGTTTTCATTGGAAAGAGCTCTTGAAAAATGTGTCGCCTCAAAATTTGAGTCTTTTTTATTTATTGGAGTTTTGACATCAATTTTTAATGAGAGTTTTTGGACAAGTTGTTTTCCTATTCATATCCAAGAGCTTCCAAAACCCTAGTTTCATCTAACTAGTTTAAGATCCAAGTTTTGTCTTAATATATGCTTTGAGATCTTATTTTGTGCATCAAGGTTCACTCTTTATCTTGTTGAGTACTTATATTGTGTAGTGGATTCCATGACAATTTTATTTACATACAGTGAACTCCGTAACGGTTGATAAGTCTTTATTGATGGATACTGAGGCATGTGTGGACTCACTCATTTTGGCAGCTTCACGAATAGACTCTTGCGTGTCACTGTGGGGAAGGTTGAAGTAATTAAGAGAGTTAAGGTCTGTGAGGGTGTCTAGTCAATTGTGTAATTCTTTTGTCGTGTTCTCGTGTCATTTTGTACATAGTGACATTTGCATGGCTGGGTCATATGAGGTTTTTCTCATTGTGGGTTTTCCTCGTACATCTGCGTTGTGTGATTGATTTATTTTATCTTTATATACTCACCTAGATGCATGCTTTAGGTCAAGATAAAATTGGTTGATCTATTTAACATAAATTCAGTTTAATTAATGCTTAATTTAATTTGGGTAAATTTGTTTAAGTTTAATTTAATTTGAAAAAATTAAAAATAGTTGGTTTGCTTGTTTTTGAACCTTATCCATATAGAACTCTTACACTTTCAAGTGGTATCAGTGCGGGTACACTAAGTTATTGTGTTGACTCATAGTTTCGTGCTATTTTAGGGTTGTCTATTTGTCCATCTATGGAGTTTGTTTGTTTCTCTCGATGGGTCATCATTATGATAAGTGTCCGTTGTGTTTAGTGATGATGATAATTTTGATATCCGAGAGGAGTTTAATGAGATTTATAACATTTTAAAAAATTAACTCGTTTGAATTTGAAGTTGTCAAAAGGGTTAAATTTTTTGCTTAAAAGATGAAATTGATTTTTTGCGAACTTTTCAAACTCAAAGAGATATCATTCGTGAAAATCTCAAAGAAATGAAACGTGATTTTCAAAATTTAGAAGTGTCCAAGAAAGGGAGCGATGATATAGTTCGTGTTTTAGAGATCAAATTAGCAGCCTCTAAGATATTTTAGGCTAGGGTGAAAGGATGTTCCATAGAAGATGCCGATAAATTTATTAAGGATTTAATGGCACATGAAAAAGACTCTTAGGGATAAGTTCACTTACATTGGCAGGGAGTGAGATAAACTTCTAGGAATCATTAAAAATATCAAAAAGGAGTATCTAAACTTTGAGGAGTCTAAGGTTTTTCTTGAGTCTAGGATTTTGAAGTTAAAAGATTATTTAATAGACTCAAGTGGTGTTGGAAATGGATTTGATAATATGAATTCTTCTGCTTCTAAAGTCAATACCAGCATTTGTTTAAGAGTGTCAACTATTTCTCAGGACATTAGAAAAGGTTAACCCAAAGCTCCTCTTCCTCGTATTTGCACATGTTCGCATTGTGGTAGGATAGATAACCTTAGGATTTTTTCTTATGATTTTAAGAATGGTCCTAGTAATCCAATATCCCACGTCACCATGGATCCCAAAACCAAGGTGTTAATTATTTATATACTTGGGTTAGGAAATCAGTTCTGGAGGCATTGAGTGTTAGACTGGTTGATACTCGCATGCTTGCATTACTACGAGTTCCGTTGGTCACGTATAAGGTGTTCGTGGCCCTTTCGGGGATAGGATTTTGGCCCACGAGCGGCACGTTTTCAAGCCCAAGTGTACTTATTTAGAAACTTTGACCCTATTCTCAAACTAGGAGTCCCGCGACTATGTGGTCGATTGCTATAATTTATATCGGTCATGTGATGTTTTCGTGCCCCTTGCGGGACATTTGAGGGTTGTTCAGGTTCTAGCCTCCGAGCGGCACGTTTATAAACCTAAGCGTGCTTATTAATAAATTTTGACCCTGTTCTAAAACTATGAGTCCCATAAATATGCGGTCGATTGCTACAAGTTACGTTTGTCACGTGCGAGGTGTTCGTGGGCCAAAACTCCAAGAACCCCTAAACAGGATCAAAATTATATATAGGCAATCAAACTCTACAAATTATATATAGGCAAGTGGTTAATTTTTTTCAATGTAAATATGTGAAATTCAATTCATATCATGGTGGGTGTATCTGAAAAATTCGTTTTGGGATGGGTCTTATAAATGAGTTTTAGAGGGATGAATATTGGGGATTAATTAAATACCCAAATGATGATAGAGTACCATGTATTGCTGTTGGGAGTAACCCTCATTCGAAATCCAGTTGTGGGTTAGCTTTAATTGATGATTCCATATTTGGATTTTTTTTAGAGTGGAATAAACCTCAACGAAATAAACTCATATTGTTGAATGAAACTGAAATCCTTAATGTTGGGAGAAGTTAATGAGGTTTAGAATCTGTTTAGGGTATTATAAACAATGAATATGTTCAGCGTAAAGTCAGAGAGAAACCTGTGAAGTGTGGATCCTTGAGAGATAAAAAATGGCATAAAACAACGGCAGTGAGACGAAGGGGATGGAACTCCACCAGTCGTTTGAATGAACTGGGGAGTCATTCACGCGACATGCTCGGTTGTTCAAATGACCAGGGGAGTTATTCGAGCAATGGGTCAAAACCCCCACCCGTTCAGCCATTTTCTTTATCTATGCCTGAGAATTCCTTGGTTGTGCAAAAAAGGGTAACAATGGTGATTTTTAGAAAACTCCTTTTTGCGCTAAGGAGATAGCTGCGGTGAATTTTTAGAGAATCCATTTTTAAGGTCGAAAAAGATGATAGTGGTGAAAGTTATTTAGTTCTCTTATACATAGGACTTAAGGGACAGGTAAAATAAACGGGGAAGGAAATAAAAGTATGAAATCCTTCTACAAAATTTGGAAAGATAAATTCAAAGGTTTCAAATTTCAGGACGAGTAAATGTGTTCGGATATTATAACTTAGTGGCACCACCTTATAATTAATTATTGTGAGATTAATTAAACTGGAGTCGTAGATATTGTCTCAGATATTTTAGGATAGTCCTATGGGAAGTGGGCACGGATTAGTCGAGTTTATATATATATATATATATATATATATATATATATATATATATATATATATATATATTTGTGTTCTTTATAAATATTGGTGTGAATAATATTTATGAAAATGCAAACCCCTCTAGTGCTATCATAGGAGGTTGCGCGATGTGGGTGAATCCCCTGGCTAGTGAATGCAGGGTAAGTATAATCCCTAGGTCATAGTCGTCCAGGATTTTATTGTGTGATTTATTTTCAGGGGTGAACCACTTTGGGGTATGATTCCGTTTCACTTTCGGTGAAGGAACTATGGCCGACTCCGCTATGTTTATTTTTGTTTCACTGATTTCAGGGAGCTAACCGAGTCGGGGTGTCCGAGTGGATGAGTATGCCTGGGGTGATAGAATTTTAGAGAACATCCGGTGAGTGTCTACTCGGGAGGATGGCTAAATGTACGCCATGTGTGTGAATGTTGTGATATATGATACATATATATGGTGGAGATTTATATGCGAGTAAAATACATGAAGTGCAACTGTTTTATATATGATACGTATATAAGAGAGTAGATATTTATATACAGGAAAGTAAATAAAGTAAAAAGGGATTTCTTGTTTATAATTAGTGAGAATGTTATATAGTGAATTTAAAGAAAATGAATTAAGTTAATGGGATAAATAACTTATGAAGTAAACGTACAAATTACTCGGGCTAGAGTTGAGTGTCAAGGAGTTTCAGGACATGGCTAGTTAGACGGGGTAGTGTAATTAGCAGGGTTAGGAAGAAGTGTTAGGTGTACACAATAGTTGGGGGGTGAATAATATCTCAAGTGAGTGCGACACTAACTTAAATATGAAGAGCATTTATGCATTTTCGTTGTTGCATTTTAATTCATTTGAAAAATATTTTCAAAAGGATTTGGGCTCTGACCCGTACTTACAAAATATTTTCAAGACCTTTTAGGTGTCCAGGGATGTGTAGCTGCCGCTTGTGTGAATGTTGCAGGATTTGGACTTAGTCGCTTCAGTCATATCATTCCTAGAGTATGATGCAACTCAGTATTTCATTTGGGCATGTTTCCCCAACTATTTTATTTCAGTCAGACTTTGTACTCAATTTATTATTTCTGTTGGATTCTTATAGTGGATTTTGGATAGTCTGCCGATGGTTTATTCGTTCAGTCATTCATTTATTTATTCAGTACTGATTTAGATTAATTGATTGGGTGAATGATTTAAAATTTATATTTATATTGATATTATTGTTGTTAAATAAAAAGATTAACATTTTGACATCAGCTTTTTTGAATACCCGTGGTTAGTAAGTTTGAAAAAGTTTTCGACAATAATGCTAAGAATGAACCAACTGAGAAACCTCTTTTAATTTAATAAAGGATTAATCACCCGATATTTAATTAGGCGAGGTGTCACATCCCCCACCTTCAAAGGTGACCCTAAAGGGAGTCACAAAAATCTTCACCATACACTACACCAAAATGGCCAAATTGTCACCTTTCAGCCGGTCACCCTTGTCACCGTGACAAAAAACACGCGTTTTATGTCACGGTCATTGACCGTGACAAGTCCGCGACAAATGTACTTGTCACGGACTTGTCACGGTCAATGACCGTGACAATTCTTTAAATAATTGTCACGGTCAATGACCTTGACACGACCGTGACAATGTTTGCAGCAAAAACCCTTTCCCCCTTCTTTTTTCCCTTACCGCCGTTCCCTCCCTCTCTCTCTCTCTCGACGCTCTCTCTCTCTCTCTCTCTCTCTCTCTCTCTACTTTCAGGTTTAATTCTCTCTCTCTCTCTCTCTCTCTCTCTCTCTCTCTCTCTCTCTCTCTCTCTTCCATTTATATATATGTTTGTGTGTATATATATGTGTGTATGTGTGTATATATGTACGTGTGTGTGTGCGTGTGTGGGGGGTGGGGGTAGGGTGGGAGCAGGGTGGGGTTAGGGGGTGGGGCAGGGTGGGGGTAGGGGTAGGGTTTAAAAATGTAAATAAATAAGTAATTTTCTATAAATTTCCAAAAATAATATCCAAAAATGTAAATGTAAATAATATCCAAAAATGTGGTGGGGGGAGGGGGTGGGGGTGGGAGTGGAATTTTCTAACTAAAAATATGATAATATTTTGTTATAATTTTATTAAAACTATGTAAACCTTCGTATGAATGCAAGGTTAGTGATAGTTAGAATTGTGTAAATGTTAGAAAAGTTCTAGAATTCATATGTTAAATTTAATTATATAAATATTTAAATTGATAATAATTTTATTCATGAAATTAATTCAATTAGGTAAAACCCTAGATAATTTTTTAACAGAATTTGATAATATTATATAAAGTTTAGTAAATTCACAAAATGTTGCCAATTGTATGTTTTTAGGAATATCATTAGTTACTTTCGTACCCAACTATGTAGAATCCATACACATGCATTTTGTTAGAAAGTCTTAAATTTAATTCTCACTTTAATTTGTAGAATCTCTGTACTTGGTTGGATTTGTCCCTTTATGATAATGAAATTTATGCTCCAATTATAATTATCTCATGTCATAATTTTATTGATAAACAATAAATGTAGTTGTCACGGTCGTGGTGGGGGGAGGGGGTGGGGTGTGTGTGTGTGTGCGTAGGTGTGTGCGTGTGTGCGTGGCGCGGGGAGGGGGGAAAGGGGTGTGGTGGGGGTGGGGGTGGGGTGTGGGGGGTGTGGAGGGGAAATTTTAACAACTGTATATCTTTAATTAAGAAATTGTATAGCTTTAATTGTAATTTTAATTGTATAATTTTAGATGAAAGTAAATTAATAATTAGTTTAATTGATGAAATGTTGGGTTGGTTAGTTTTAAAAGTGGCATGACGTGTGCGTGTGTGTGGTGGGGGTGGGGTAGGGGGGTGTGTATGTGTACTATTAACATTTTTTTTTATCTGTACTAATAACATTTTTTTACAGCAAAAATGTCTCCTTTAGATATTAAGGCGAAAATGATGATGCTGTTTATGATGATGTCGTCTGGGCTCGGTGGTAGCGGAGGCGACGAAGGCTCCTCCGCCCCTAGGCTCCCCAAATATGGAAAATTTGGGATTACCGTCGAGAACAAATCGGAGCTATTAGCGAGATACCTCGAGCTGCTAAAGACGGTCATCGGCCCGGGGTTTATGAGTTGGAAGGAGGTGCCATATGAGCTCAAGTTAGCTGTTTGGGCGGCACTACAGCTAATATATTTATATTTATATTTATATGAATATTTATATTTCAATTTCAATTTCGATTTCATATTTATATTTATATTTATATTTATTCGCAACAAACATTGTATTTGTTGGACAGGAACAATTCAACTTGGATCCAAAGCTACGCGATCCCGTGTTGGAGCAGATTAGGGAACAACTCAAGTCGTGGAAAAAAAATATGCGGGCACGGTACTTTGGGAAAACACGAGAGTCGATTATCCAATGGCGTGAATCTGTCCCCCCCAAGGAGCCGATCTCATTGGCACAATGGCAGAAGTTCATTGACAATGAGATCGAGGATCGACAATTGGCATCTCGCCAATCGGGGAGGGAAAATCGGGCAAAAAAGACGGACGTGCACTACTCCGGCCGGACCTCTTACGCAGAGGTGGAGCATAGGATGCAGGTAAGATTTAATTTTTCTATAACTACAGAAATATATTATTCTTCATTATTTTACTTTGCGGGGCCGATACTAATTTTACTTTACTTTATTTTATTTCAGGGGGTAGGGAGTGGGCCAGGGGGTAAGCCACATAGGCTCGATAGTTATGTGGCTCTTCGGACGAAGAAGGGGAAGGACAAGGAGGTGTCCCCGAGCGTCGCGGCCACGATTGTAAGTAATCCAACAATTTAATTTTTGTTAATTACATTATAATTTTTTAGTTTACTTATTTTACTAATCATGTGCTTTTTGTCGTTTCAGGGAAAGCTTAAGGAAGTGCATGAGTCGCAGTCTGATGCCGACAAGGCATCTTTGTCCACAGATGCACTCAGCCAAGTGCTTGGCTCTGATCGCAAGGGGAGGACAAGGGGGTGAGCTCGCGGGTGGCCAAATCTAGGATCATCGGATTGGAGACGAGCGACACCGGGTTGGCTCGAACGGTGGATTCACAAGATGCAAAGCTGTCCCGTTTGGAGGCGACGGTCCAAGATATGTACGCATTCATGAAGCGTACGTTGGGCGGAGACCGTAAAGGGAAAGGGAAAGGGAAGGAGAAGGCGGTGGAGGAGGAGGTTCGGGAGGACGAGGCCCAGGATGACGAGGATGTGGACCTCGCTGCTTCATCACCGACACGTTCGTACTTCGATGATCCACTTCCCTATTTGGCGCCCTTCAACAGACCAATGTCGACACTTGGTTGGCCGAGCGTGTTCATATTGGACGTATTTGATGGCCAGCGGATAGGGCGGGGGTTGAGGGACCCGAATATCATCCAGGGTGGAATAGTTTATGGACGTGCGCTTCAAAAGATGGAGTCCAGGGTGCTCGTCACGCATGTCATACCCGGGAAGGAGAACTCCCTATTGTGGTTGCGCGAACAATGCGGCACGACGTATATTAGTGGGTGCGTCAATTCGTATGTCGTGTGGCCTACTCACCTCCTCAGTTTTACCCAAGACATGTAGTAACATTATTTTTAAGTTTGTCCATTTTAGTTATATTTGGATTATATCGTCATGTATATTATTTCTATTTTGAATATTTGGATTATATCGTCATGAATATATATTTGCATTATCTTTAGTTTGTTTGGATATATGATGTTTGGAACAGGTACAACGTTGCTATAACAGGTACAGATATACTGCTGGGCAGTGGCAGTGGTAATACTGCCCAGCAGATTTTTTTTAAATTCTGCCCAGAATTGTCACCGTCAATGACCGTGACAAGCCCGTGACAAAAGGTTATCACGGACGTGCCACGGTCATTGCCCACGACAATTTTTTTAAAAAGGGTCACGGCTTTGTCACGGTTATAAACCATGACAAACGTGTCACGATCATTGACCGCGACACGACCGTGACACAAAATGCGAGTTTTGTGCCAAGGTCAATGACCGTGACACGACCGTGACAAAAAAAGTTGTCTTGCCTCGAAATGTCACGGTCATTGACCTTGACAAGTTGGATTTGTCAGGGTCAATGACCTTGACAATAGTGCAGATTTGGTGTAGTGATACAAGCTCCAAAATACTCCAAAAATGCTCAACAAACCCGTCTTCTTCCTCCAAGAACACCATCCTCAAATACCCATCAAAGCCCAAAACAAACACTTCAATATTTCAAAGGTTATACTTTAATAATGGGGAAATAGGTATTTTAGGGGGTGAGGGTAGGGGTCCCTAAATGGTGGAAGGCTGTATAAGAAAATGAGAGGGAGTTATGCGATCCTGAGAGAGGAAATAAGAATGGTCATTAGTTTCTCCACCCCACACCACTCTCTTATAAACACTTAAATCCCTAAAACATCAATTATAACTCATGTAATTAAAGCTAAACCATCAAGCTCCAATAGCTGACATGAGGTTGTTGATCCACGGCTCCAAGGATGACAACAAAAATTACAGGACTGAAAATTGCCAGGTCATCGTTCGAATGACGAATATTGTAGTTCGAATGAGTTGGGAATATCGTTTGAGAGATGAGAATATAGTTTAAATCCCTAAGTGTCTAGATTTGAAGATTTTCCCCTTAACTTCTAAAATCTCATGAGAGGCACCGCATTAAATCGAATAAAAGAATAGAAATTCCCTAAATATTATTTCCCTTTATTTTCCTCCAATTTACTCACAATTCTTCTACACTTTTTATTAACTCCTCGTCAATTAATAATCTATATAAAATTTAATCAAATTATTGGGGCAGGGTATTACAAACTTCCTTCCTTGGGGAATTTCGTCACCAAAATTATTGGCTTATCAAAACTTAGAGCTCAGCTAACTAGTAACTTGTTTTTGGTCCTAGGGTATTCCCAATATTATAGTCTAAGCCCAAAACTTCATTTTCACTAATCCCTATAATTAACCTGATCATGATGAACTCTGAGGTCTTATTTCTAATTCTCAAGCATGCCTAACACGTCCATCTAGGCAAAACCTCAAGATAACCGACACTCACCGAATACGACACTATCACCAATGGAACTCATCATCAAGGATTGTTTCTACGTTAGGATTCACAAACTACATTTTTTCAAACAAATCTTAGATCAGGCCTAGCCTAGGCTGATACAACCTCAATCCTTCTCATCGTACACCTCAATGATTCCTAAGATTGTCACTTTCTCACATATGTCCACACGACTGATACCCCCTTAGAAATCCTTGTGCTAACCCAGATTCATCCCAATTATTATAAGATAATTATACTCAAATGATCACATCCTCGGTCCGTACAACTCTTAACCGAGTGCAACTCTAGTACCTAATGCTACATCAAGTCATGATATTAAGAATATTCTCAAGTCACGACCTCGGGACACATAACCAACTCATAACTAACTATACCGATTAACTAATGAAATATGTTAATATAAAGTAATTAAGTAACATATGCAAACTATATGTAACAACGCGAAACCATGCTTACATACAAACTGGTATAAAATAAAGGTGCTTTTGAAGAAGAGTGCACTCATATATCGTGACGCATCAACCATTATTGGCCTAACTTGCACCACTACTGCTCTTATGCAGTGCCATAACCAAATTACCACCAATCAAAAACCTCTCATTATCGAGATCAAATAACAGAGAAGGAATGCAACGAACCAGGCCACTTTCACGCAGAAAGGAAACAATCCAATTCTAATAATGACTCGTGCCACCCGACGTCCAAACCCACAACGTACCCTTGAAGTCTATAACTATTCAATGATATATGTTAAAGTCTTTCCATATATCTTGGCTTATCCCATTCACCATGATGAGTTCTAACCATGAATCCTCCATCTTCGCCGAACGAACGGAAAATAAAACCAATTTCTTCGAGAAGCTGAATGCTAGGCTTCCCTCCTTATGACCAATGCTACTTGTTCCATTATTGGCAAGAATAACTATCCTAAATCGGGGCAAAGTCACTTCTCTTGGCACTCACCACCAGTTATCGATCCATTACAACTAGGCCTCCAAAATTTCACTACACAGTAGCTAACTTCAGTTTTCGAGATCACTCTCATCAAGTGAAATTCGACGTTCACATAGTTTCAAACATTCAACTCACGGAACACTTCTACGACCCTTAGCAACGTCCTATATGATCCCAAATCATAACCATTCTAATGGTACCTCAAACGTTCATTCATTGCCCATGCCTAAGACTTAATGATTTCCCTCATTAGGGTCATACCAAACCATACAAGTAGTACACGCAAGTTCGACATTCAATCCTAACACTCCTTTTTGAATGTTATCTTTAAAACCACAATGAACATCATCATATTCCAAATCTAACTCTTTCGACCTATTTTTGATATTATCCTATAAGGTCATATCCTGACACATGCTCATAAATAAAAGATGTGGCAGTAACTCCAAGTACTCCCATAATTCAACATGACCTAAACATACTATAATCATCAACGATTTACCATTACTATGTAAACTTTAGTATAACAATGATTCCCAAATGCTTTATGGGCGATGACATCAAACTAAGTCACCTCTCTAAATAAACTACACATCTATCATTAGAAACCATAAGTTATCTTATGACCCACACTACACAACTTGGAATATACCACTATGAAATGTATCTCACCACATAAACCTCGATGCGACAGTGATTCCCAAAGGTTTCGAGGAGAGACACTATTATCATTGTAATTTATGGTATGCAACCTTAATTTCACTATTGTTAGGGAATGTCTACCACTCGCATTTACATCTCACTAGATAGACCTTAGCATACATCCCCAAGGAATCTTAATTCCGTTTCACATGCCTAACCATGTTACTAACCCAAAGTCAACTTCACTAGGCTACATCATTTAATTCACAATGACTTTTCAACCACTATAACTAAATTGCCTCACTATGTAAACATCTTACTACTTGCTAATCTACCAATGAACACAACTATATACTTGACATCGACTATTGCCTATAAATAATAAGGCTTGTGCCTATAAATTCCACAAGGGGTCTATCTCTCAATGCCACACTATCATCGTTAAACTATAAATTAATATCACCAGAGTTTTAGTAGGACACATGACGTCAGGTATTGCCCAAAAGGAGGCTCACCCTAGTGATGCTGCAAGGGGTCCTATTATAAAATATCACTACTCTAGTACTTAACACCAAGTCACCGTGAATATCTAGGTTTACTCCTAGGTTACCTCAAATAATCATGGTTATCTTAACTCACATTATAGTCGAGGTACATAAATCAAGATATACTAAATCCAAGCCCACAACCAAAGGACCTAATACGTTCTCACCAGGGAACTAACACTTATAAGTACATCACTCAATCACTTAATTTAAAGGGGAAAAATTCACAAGCTTTCCCACTAAGTCACAACGAACACTACACGACGTTAATACTACTATTAAGGCTTTTTGGTAAGATACATGACACGACATATAATTCATACATCCCCTGGCATACACTACCGGTGTCACTAAAGATCTTATTGATCAAATGCTTCATTATTCTTCCAATCACTACTCTTAAGGACTACCTAAGGTCCACTCCCTTGTGACTATAACTCATCGTTGTCACTTACGTGATCTCTCATCATAAATATCCCGTAGCCCTAATCATGGTTTATAAGACACATTCATCGGCCAACATCCACTAAGGCGCTCACGCACAAGGATATCATATTATTTAACTAAGACTAAATCTACCTATCCCTAAGTGTTGACCCACACAAATTCACATGTTTACCATAAATCACTATATTACCCCAAGGATCGAATTATCCTACTCACATCATAACACTTACCATTTCCAAGTGGTTTATTTAAGGATTTTATGCATTTGAAATCACAATTCATCGTTACTCAATTAGGACATTATAACTATCAATCTCTTCAGTTGATTATATACAAATTTGTGCCACCTGCCCAATGGGCGTTATCTTATTGTATCAATATCTCTAAAGACTTTACGTCATCAAAGGCTGGAATATAAACACCTCACACTAAAACCCACGGTGTCACCATTATCGTCTTGCATGGACACTCGTAATTTACTAACATATCTAATCAGAAGTGCGAAAGCCATTTATAACGAACGACTTGATCGTATGACACTTGGCATGAACTTACTAATCGTGCTAGCCTCTTTGACTTCACCATCGAGGAAACGAACTAAAATATTGCCAAACTAGCACGACTAGCCCAAACCAACATCAATGTCGAAATATCCACTACCGACCTCACCACATCACCCCCGAAAGGAACTTGGAACCTAGGGCTCTGATACCATTTGTAACGGCCCGATCGGGATTTATAGGTTACCTGTAGTCAACCCGGTCTAACTCAAGCATTAGGCATGAAGTAAAATAAAATAACCTATAGAATGTTGCTAGTCTAGTTTTATTTAAATAACGTTTCACTTATTTAGCATTCAAATTCTACTTTCAAAGTAAACTATGTGAGGAACATATGGGGAGCACCCCGAAGTTCAATTATGCAGGGCTACTAACATAAAATAAAATAAAATAATGACCTGTATAATTCCCTAAAAATACGAAACCGTTCCCAACCTTCCATTTCAAGCGAGGGTGTGAGCCTATGCCCAATGGGAATTTACAAAAGTAGTATAGAAACTAAGGGTAGAATGGATACTCACACGCTACAACTACATGCATGTGGAAATACATATATATCTACATATATGCCTTTGAAAATACATATCTCAATGCATTAAACCGCTTTATTTAAAAAAACGTTATATAGTACTGTTTATTCTCTTTGTCTTTAAAAAATAGTCATTTGTATCATTATGCTTAAAACTAGCATTCCTTCCCATTAACGTACACGATTAAAAAATTAGCAATTGTTAGGAAAAACTCTTCACTTACTTTTGAAAATGCTTATTACGCAACACTCATTAACTCACACCAGAGTTGCTTAACCACTATTTAGGACTTCTGATAACTCTTTATTTGTGTCTTCCTTCAGATATGTATTTGGAATGTCGTTGCGGTCAAACTTCAAGTATCAAAATTCCTAGAATCACCTACAAAACTTGCTAAAAATTCAGTATCATGGAAAATTCGGGTATCAATCCAATTTCCAGCATTGAAATTGTTATCATGAAAACTTGCAATTCCAATTTTTAATAAAAATCTTTTTATGTTTTTAAAACTTTTTCAATATTTTTTTTTATATTTTAAAAACAATTTTCAAGGGAGGAAACGAAAATTTGTGCAACTAAAGTGACTATGAAAATTTAGAAAGTAATGTAGTTTAGAATTTATGAGAAGAAACAAGAGGTGGGATTACACCGCGTAGTCAAATCAATTTAATGTCCTAATTATTCAATTGAATAGTTCAAAATAATATTGAATTTAAAATTTAACTTCCGTCACAATCCTAAATTCAATTTTATCTTTTTCAGCAATTAAATCTGGAATAACCATAACATAAAAAAAAAAGATTCGCACTCATTTCAATAAAATATCCACTAAGATTAATTTATTAAAATTTGTACGAGTCTTTGAATGGCATACGCATAATTAATATTTAAATTCAAGAATAATACTTATCTCTAAGTGAAATCCAAAAATCAAATATTAATTTTTACCATTAATTTATTAACTCTCGTTACATAAATTAATGTGTGATTTTTTCCAATTTAATTAGCCTAGAAAGCATCAACGAAAAATTATTCAAATAAAACAACTCATCATACACATTTCATCCCCTCCCTTGAATAGGGGTGCTTGGCGAGACATGATTAAAATTTCAGCACAAGCAGAATTAACAAACAAGAAATTAAATAGAAAGAGAAAGAAATACGATACGCAATAGTTTCTTGTGTCAACTGTGTGCATGAACACACATCCTAAACTCGTCACAAAATATGACTGGATTACAAACTTGAAAGTAAAAAGTGAACCTACAAATTTTTCTAAACCTAAAACTCTAGTTTTTTTTCTGACTATTTTTCTACCCTCTTTTTTTTATTTTTCTGTCTCTCACGTCCTCTCTGTGTGTATTCTCCTTTTTTTTTATGCTGAGAGAGTCCTTTCCTTTCTCCTTTTAAATCCCACGATTTTCCTTTGTTGAGAGAGATATTTGGGATTTTAACAAACCAAGTTAAGGATTTGTTGTGGATTTTGGATGATGGGGTAGTTCCGATTTGTTTTGGGATTTGAATTGATTTCGGGTTCGTGAGTATGTTGGTTTCGAATAGGGCCGCCCGGGTTTGGTGGTATCATCGGCATGGTAGCGGAGTCATGGTGGGTTCAGTCGAGTCTCGGGTTGGCTTAGTGGGTTTTGGTTAGAACCCGAGTTACGGGTTTCGATTTGGCCCGTGATGGGTTGCGATCGGGCAGGTGGTTCGCGGGGACTAGGGCACGGGTGAGGTTGCGGTTTGGGTTGGACCGAACGGGGTTGTGTTAGTATGGCGGTCGACTGTTGAGGCAGGTGTTGATTTTGGTTATGGTGTTGAATGATGAGAGAGATGGTAATGGTGGTTTGGGTTATTGATGGAGGAAAGAGAAAGAGAGTTGGTGAATGGGGATGATGATGAATAGTGATGGAGGTGTATTAGTGTGGGTGAGGGAAGTGTTAGTGTATAGTGTAGCGTATGGGAGTAGGGGGTGTGTGTGTAATTTGTACCCCTAAAAAAAATGACACAATAAAAAAATATATAAACTAACAAAACTAAAGATCTAAAAATAAAATACTATTGTAAAAATAAAATAAAATAAAGGCTCAAATAAGAAAAAATGAAATTAAAAAGAAATAAAAATAAAAATCTATTAAACGAAAAACTAAAATCCTAAAAATGTAAAACCAAAAAAAAAATGAAATCCTAAAAACTAATGCTAATAAAATAGAATAAAAAATAAAAAATAAAAACTAATAAAAAATCAAGAAATGAAAATAAAAATACACTAATAAAAATAAAATATCCAAATAAATTCTAAAAATCCTAAATAAATCTAAAATAAATCCTAAGAATAAAACGACTCAAAATAAAAATCTAATAAAATCTAAATAGGCACAAACTCGACACACACCAGGCTCGGGGTATGGACTAGGCTCGGTGTAGGCTCAGGTTAGGGTTACAGAACTGGTTCGGGACATTGAAACTCTTCCGGGCAAGCTCAATGTGGACTCATACTTTGCGGCGGCTTTGAATTTCTTCATTTAATGCTTTCAACCACTTTTGTGTCCCAATTGACTATATTTAGCATCATTTAACACTGCGACTGCTTATTTACCTGAAAAATAATAAATTACGACATAAGGCCAATTTTAATTAAAACGTGTGACTAAAATGCATCTATTCGGAGTATAAAATAGACACTTTTGGGTGCTTATCACACCACCCCCAAACAGAACATTGCTAGTCCTCGAGTAAAAATAGAGAGAAAACAGAGGTATGTATCCAAAAGTGTCGCACTTTGGCAGGCATTGGCGATTGCACTTAACATGTGCAACAAGTCTTTAAACCTATAGGTTGCCCTACAGTACGAGTGGTGTCTCGTGAGGGTTTGTAGTGAATGTACCCACAAAATTCGAAAACTTATTTAAATGGAGTTTTTTATTTGACGATGAATTGCTATACAACCCAATTAAAAAGGATGTCAAGGAACACCGTACTAAACTATCAAAATGAGATATTAAATTTCTTAATACCAAAAGTGTAATCCTTCTTAAAACTCAACGTGTGTAGTGCGGAATAATCTTAAGTATCATTAGAGTAATTATTAGATCACCTATATATGATCAACGCTTTGACTTCAATTCCCACTGGATATATCTCTCTGAATCGAATTCTCTGAGAATTGGGTTAGTGCATCTCTCTAGTGTGTGAGGAGGTGAGTAGATGTAAATAATTTCAAACGTCTCACACACTTTATAAAAAAGGAAGGATATGTGAAAAAAATCTGATCTCATGTAGGAATGCTAATCACTATGTTGAGAATGTCGAGTTATTCACCATATAGACTTCTCGTTTTCCCGAACACTTTACCAAGGGTGAAATTGGGGTTTATGTAAGGTATGACGGGAAAATGAAGAAGATGAATGATGGGGTATTTTGAGAAGAGCGTGACACACTTTGAATAACTACTGTCTTCATCTTTTGACTTTATGATTGCATGCTTTCTTTTTCTTCTTTTCTATATTATTATTATTATTATTTTTTTCGATGCATTTTTTTTCTTTTCATAACAAAAATGAAGACAATTTACATTGGTAATCTTAAACATTCTTTTTCTCAAAAGTTATGGCAGTGATGGGAAATGATATGTGGATGGTATCTGGGACATATATGGGTAAGGGTAATATGGAAAATGATAATGGGTGAATGATAATGTGATAGGGAAAGAGATGAATGTATGGAAAAATCGGTTTAGTGCTCAGGACAAACTACAAGACACATATTTCTTGCAACTCGACAGTAATGTCATTCTCAATGGTTAAGCCAAATTTGAAAAAAAATGAGGCCATGCAATGACTAATTGTGGTACCCAAAGAAAGTTGAGTCAACTTGTGACTCGGAGATATGTAAAAACCCTCAAAAAGGTGAAAAACTTAAATCTCACGGGTTTAAGTCGCCACTAGTGATCTTTTAATCTTCTCTTGAGAATATTGTTACTCTTCAACTTTTGATTGTAAAAGTGACAGTGCAAATTGCCGAGTCCAGAAATTCATAGTGCAAGTACGCTTTAAGAGATATTATTTAATTTTATGATAAAAAGTGTAATTTTAGGGTCGAACACGGGTATTTTGAGATTTCTAAAAGAGGGATGATAGACAAATCATGTCATAAAAATTTATTTTTAACTGCACAAAAAGTTTAAAATCACTTGTTTCTGAAAATTTTCAAAAGAGGTACAATTTTGATAAATTTCCCACCCCCAAACAAAAGAGAACATCGTCCTCGATGTTTAAAACCATATATAAAAATGAAAAGCACAAGGGAGGAAAGATAGTACCATTATGAACCAATAGTGAAATGTACCGCATTCTGGAGCATAGATGAAACCTGAAGAACATATGTGATACAAAAATACGTACAAGTCTATAAAGCTTGCAAAAATCATTGGGTGGTCTGAAATACCACCCCCAAACAGGATAAGACTCATACTTAGAAACAATGAATAACAGGCTGCCTCCCGGTAGCGGTAAGTTTAACCTCTTCAGCCAAACCGAAACAATCTCACCCTAAAGATAATATCTATGAAAGCATAGGGTGGCAGAAAAATCGGGTGATGAAACTCACCCCCAATCAAGACTGAGCCATCAGTCCTCATAAATGGGGTCAACAAGGTCAATTTCTTCAACGTGAGAGGGGCCGAGCTCTAAGAAGGGCTTTAATCATTGACCGTTGGCCTGAAAGAGGCTACTATCTTTAGGATTTTGAACTGTGATGGCACCATAGGGAGTAACAGATTCAACAACAAAGGGTCCAGACCAATGAGTTTTTAACTTCCCGAGAAAGAGATGAATACGAGAGTTATATAACAACACTTTCTGACCAGGGTGGAATTCTTTGCGGAGGATGCTTTGGTCATGGATCCACTTAATTTTGTCCTTGTATTTCTTGGACAAATCATAGGCATCATTTCGTATCTCCTCTAATTCATTAAGTTGGAGCTTTCGATGAATGCCAGCCTCATCGATATCAAAATTAAGGGCTTTGACAGCCTAATAAGCATGATGTTGAAGCTTGATAGGTAAGTGGCGTGGTTTACCAAAGACCAAGCGATAAGGAGACATGCCAATCGGAGTCTTAAAGGCAGTTTGGTATGCCCACAAAGCATCATTCAAGCGTAAGGACCAGTCTTTCCTATTAGATTAACTATTTTTTCTAAGATTTGCTTGATTTCGCGGTTGGAAACTTCAACTTGACCACTAGTCTGAGGGTGGTAAGAGAGACCAACTTTGTGGGTTACACCATACTTTTTGATGAGATATTCAAAGACTTGATTACATAAATGTTTACCCCATCACTAATGATAGCTTTCGGAGTTACAAAACGTGTGAAGACAAACTCCTTAAGAAATGTGACCACAATGCTATGGTCATTGGTGCGGCAAGCTATGGCTTCAATCCATTTGGAAACATAATCAACTGCAACTAGTATATATTGGAAGCCATGAGATGAGGGAAAAGGACCCATGAAATCAATGCCCCATACATCAAAGATTTTGACGATGAGAATAGGTGTGAGGGGCATCATGTGACGATGAGAGATACGCCCAGATTATTGGCATTTGGCACAGGCCTGGCAGTAGTGGTGGGCATCGTAAAAAAGAGTGGGCTAGTAGAAACCACTTTGCAAAATTTTTGTGGCGGTTTTCTTGGAGATGAAATGGCCACCACAGGCACCATCGTGATAAAAGGAGAGTATACTTGATTGTTCGTGGTCAGGAACACAGCGGCGAACGACTTGATCAGAGCAATACTTAAAAAGAAAGGGATCATCCCAATAGTAAAATTTTACCTGGGCCATGAACTTAGAACACTCTTGTTTCGACCAATGATTGGGCAGTTGGTCGGTAACAAGGAAATTAATAATATCAGCATACCAAGGAGAAGTGGAGATAGCAAAAAGTTGCTCATCAAGAAATGTTTCAGAAATAGGGACAGGATCAGATATAGACGTAACAGTGAGGCGGGAGAGATGGTCTGCAACTAAATTTTTGCACCCTTTCTTATCATGAATTTTGAGGTCAAACTCTTGAAGCAAGAGAATCCACCGTATCAATCATGGCTTAGAATCCTTATTCTGAAGAAGGTGCCTCAGGGTGGCGTGGTCAGTGTAAACGATGATAGGTGAACCAATGAAATAAGATCTAAACTTATCAAGTGCTAATACGACAACTAGCGACTCCTTTTTGGTGGTCGTGTAATGAAGTTGAGCGTCATGGAGGGTTTTACTAGCATAATAAATGATGTGCTGGCGCTTGTCAACCCGCTGACCAAGTACAACACCTATAGAAAAATCAGATGCATCACACATGAGCTCAAATGGTAAAGACTAATTAGGAGGCTGAATGATAGGAGCAGAAGTGAGCTCGACTTTAGGGCGCTCAAAAGAAGCAACACATGCGTCATCAATGACAAAGGGAACATCTTTGGATAAAAGGGTGGTTAAAGGTCGAGCGATTTTAGAAAAGTCCTTGATGAAACGACGGTAGAAGCCCGCATGTCTTAAGAAGGAACGAATGTCCTTAATAGACTTATGAATAGGAAGCGAGGAAATTATGTCATCTTTTTCTTTGTCTACTTCAATACCGTCGTGAGAGACTACATGACCTAAAACAATCCCCTTTTTGACCATGAAATGACATTTTTCCCAATTGAGGACCAACTTATTTTCTTGACAACGTTTGAGGACCATAGTGAGGTGAGAAAGGAATTGCTCGAAGGAAGAACCAAACACAGAAAAATCATCCATAAAGATTTCGAGAAAACATTCTACCATGTCGCTAAAAATGCTAATCATACACCGTTGAAACGTCGCAGGTGCATTGCAAAGGCCAAAGGGCATGCGAGAGTAGGCAAAAGTGCCAAAGGGACATGTGAATGTAGTTTTCTCTTGGTCTTCAGGGGCAATTGGAATTTGGTTATATCCTGAATAGCCATCAAGGAAGCAGTAATACGCATGATCGGCTAATCGTTCGAGCATTTGGTCAATATAGGGAAGAGGAAAATGGTCCTTACGAGTGATCATATTTAGCTTTCGATAGTCAATACAAATACGCCATCCCATTTGCATACGGGTGGGAATAAGATCATTGTCACTATTTTTGATGACGGTGACACCAGACTTTTTTGGTATGACATGAATGGGACTGACCCACTGACTGTCTGAGATAGGGTAAATAATACCAGCATCGATCAATTTTAAAATTTTAGCGCGCACGACTTCTTTCATAGCAGGGTTGAGTCGATATTGGGGTTCACGAGAAGTCTTGGTGTGCTCCTCTAAATGAATGCGATGACTACAAACATTGATGTTCACACCGTGAATGTCTGAAATTGTCCATCCGATAGCAGTGCTATGCTGAGTAAGGGTGTGAACTAATTTCTCTTCTTATGCAGGGGTCACGTCGAAAGCAATGATGACAGGGTGATGGTTGTTGGGGCCTAAGAAAGTATATTTAAACTCGAGAGGTAAGGGCTTAAGCTCCAAAATAGTAGGCGGCGTAGGAGTGGCATTAGACTCAGACGCAGAAACAGAGTCCGGAGAACTATCAGTGCATAAATTGAAGGAATCTAAAGTGTTCGGGAGTTCAGAAGGTCGAACAGGGATATAGAGTGAATAGTATCAACATAGAAGGTCTTTAAGGGAGGATCCCATGAGGAAGTGTCCATCAGTGGAGTGGAATCTAGCAGAGCATTGAGTTCAGAGATGGAGGAGTCAATGTCAAAGTCGGATCGAAAATGAGCCAAACATTGTTAGAGAGGATCGACAGGGTAAGTTTGGTCCAACATTTCATTAACTAAGGAGCAATCGACATCAGCCAGTTGTTACATAAGGTGGAATATATTGACTTCTACAGTCATGTTGCCAAAATAGAGATTCATGAACCCATCACGACAATTGATGATGGCGTTGGTAGTGGCCAAAATGGGGCGACCCAATATGATAAGAATACTGATTGGGTCGGGCGCAGGAGTGTCTAAGATGATGAACTCCACGGGATAGTAAAAGTCTGAAACTTGCATCAAAACGTCTTCAACTATTCCTTTAGGTACTTTCATAGAATGATCGGCAAGTTGAAGAGTAACTCGTGTTGGTTTCATGCTTTGTAAACCTAACTCAAGGTAGAGGGAGTAAGGTAATAAATTAACACTAGACCCTAGATCAAGTAAAGCACTAGTAGTGAACTTGTCGCCTAACATGAAAGAGATAGTTGGATGACCAGGGTCTTTATACTTCACAACACTGTTATTATGGAGAAGGGACGTAGCTTGCTCAGTGAGGAAAGCATCATGCGAAACATTGGTCCTACGCTTAACAGTGCACAAGTCCTTCAAAAATTTGGCATACGAGGGGACTTGTTGAATCGCGGTGAGGAAGGGAATGCTATTGTGAACATTCTGAAAGACTTTCTTGATCTCATCAAATTGCTGGGCTTTCCTAGTGGGAGCCAACCGATGAGGGAAGGGTGCTTTGGGCACATAAACAGAGGTGGGCTCTGGAGGATTGGCCTCAGTGTGAGATGGGGATTTAGATGGTGGGATAACCTTAGGGATAGGCTCTAAAGGGGGGATGGTTGGGTGGACATCAGTGGGAGCATGAACACCATTATCAACTTGTTTTCCCAAGCGAAGAGTAGAAATCGCTTTCACATCCTCTTGATAATTGGGTGGATTGGAAGTGGAACCAACCTCGTAGGCCGAGTCTTTGCCATTACCCTTGGGTTTGCAATGGGTTAACTAGGAAAATGACCTTTCTCTCGCTCAGACTCAAATTGGTTGAAATGTTTCTCAAGCCGTTGGAGGGCTTGAGTCTGAGTGGTTATAAACTGAGTGAGGAGATTCTCGAGAGAAGAGGTGGAGGAATTTGGCAGAGGGGCATAAGATGGTTGGGGAACCAACTCGCGCTGAGAATTTAGTGGTTGTGAATACTCAAAGGAAGGAGGGGGAACATGAATAAGCTGATGATTGTTATTTGAATGTCCGCCATGGGGGACAAAGGAGGATGGAATGTGCGATTGATGGTAAGGAGCAGACTGATGCGGGACAGGAGGGCGAGGTTACCGTTGTGGGTTATGTGGAAACCTAGGGGGACCACCAACATGTTGTTATGGTTGGGCAGGAGCAGAGTTGTGGTCGTACTTATAAGAGAAATATAGGTGATTCCTATTATTAGGATTGTAAGTAAACGACGGAGGAACGGGTTTCCTAGTGGTATCAAAGGCACATGCTTGGGCCATGGTGGGTTCGGGATCATCTTGCAGGAGGTGGCACAAATGAGCTAAATGATCTTGACTTAAGAAGACACCGCAAGATGAAGGACTAGAATCGTTGACAGTCATTGCTTGTGTAGAAAGTGTAACATTTTGTTGCATATTACAACAAAGAGCGTCAACGATTTTAGTCAAAGAGTGTAGGCTGTGTAGTAAAGTTTTACAATCAGGATCATTTTTTACCTCAGAAGTGTTCCCTACACGTGGAGGATCGGATCTCGAAAATGCATTGGTACCCTCCTAATCTTGAGAGTCATCGCCTAATTCAAGGAGAAAATTATAGGCGACAGTGGGAGTTAAATGCATGAACTTCCCTTTATGCATGGATTCAATCATGGTGCGAGAAAAAGGGATAAGACCATTGTAAAAACTATGGAATAAGTGACTTTTCTCGAGACCGTGATGTGGGCAACTATTAATATAGTCTTGAAAACGGCCCCATGCTTCACAAAACTGTTCAGTAGGCTTTTGTCTAAAATCATGAAATGCTTGGCGCATTTCATATGTTTTGCTCATGGGATACAATTTAGACATGAACTTCTTGACAAGTTGTTACCAAGTTTGAATAGAATCCGGGGGTAAGGAATGGAGCCACATGGATGCATTATCGTGAAGAGAAAAGGGAAAGAACCGAAGATGAACATTATCTTCGTCTAAGTTTTGATTTTTAAAAGTAGCGCACACAGTGAGAAATTTACGCAAGTGAGTATAAGGAGACTCGCGTTCAAGGCCATGAAAACTGGGCAACATAGAAATAGTCGCGGGGCGAATTTCAAATTGCACGACCGGAGTGGGCGAAAGGACGATACATGAAGGCGGAGTGGCCGTAATCGGGGAAAAGTAGTCCCTTAAGGCGCGTTCGTCGGCCATGATGGGTGGGCTAACAGAACTAGGGGAAGTGGGAGAACTAGGCGTCTCCGATGAAGAAGAACACGAATCAGAAAAATGAGGAGGAAAGGCAACGATAGGAACACGATCACCTAAGAGGGAATTTAGAGATGGAGCACTAGGGGAACGTGTCAATCGGTGATCAATGCGTTGCCAATGTGGCATAAAAGCAAGGTAATTTTTTTTTTGGGATTTTTTGTTGTTTGAAAAAGAAGAAAATCTTTTTGGATTTTTTTTGGAAAATAAGGAAGGAAAAATGAAAAATATTTTTGGAAATTTTTGTGAGAGAAAATGAGGCGAAAAAAAAAGGAAAATATTTTTGTAGTTTTGGTTTTTGTAAAAAATTGCAGAAAAAACGGGAAAAAAGGGGAGATGTACTAACGTTGGAAAAACTGGTAGTTGGAGCAAAAATTGGACTACCTAAATGAACAACTTAGACACGTACACAATTGGAACGAGTCCGAAAGAGCACATAGCCAAATTATTATCTTCAATTTAAGAGATTGGGTAGTCAATTTTAATTAGTCCGTGGGCGAGAAAATCATGGAATCTTAGGCCTCGCCGGTAAAAGTGTGCTCCTACTTTCTTCCCGAGAGACAAGAGGCTTACTAGTTAAGGCCACCACACTAGCTACTACAACACACAACTATTCGGTACCACGCTGGGGAAAGCACAAACCCGTTTTACTGGGCGGCCTCTTTTAAAACCCAGTTTCCCTAGACAAAAGTCTTAATATAGTTAAATGAAGATTTGCAGGGGTGGAAAGGACTCACTAGAGTATCCTACGAGGGTCTCATTTCGAAAGGGTCCTAATGAACACCGTTCCTACTTGGCTTGCTAGTTGATTGATTTTAATTTAAGTGAGAGCATGGGTAATAAGCAAAGGGAGATGTGATTGAGTGGGTAATGAAATCCCAACTCATTGCAATTACAGGGTGTAGGTCTTAGGTAAATTTATTCATCAAACCATCCAATTTAAGTGCGATACAGAAATAAAAAGCATATAGGAGCAAGTAGCGCACAAAATGGACTCGCTTGCAGGAGATTCGCGAGTGATAAAAAGTTTACCTCCCACGGTTTTCACACGCGTGAAGTGAAGACTGAGTAGAGTCGACCAGGGGGAAGTACGCCTACTTCAGTCGTCCCCGGGAGTCCTACCGACCCAAAGTAGAGAGGCTTCTAAATCCTCGCCTTTGGATGCCCTCTCTCTACCTTGTCCAGTTTCCCTTTTCGCTTTTTTTTTTGTGTTTTTGGAATAAATATTACAAAAATAAATCGGTGTCAAAATGCACCCAAATTAATTGCAAGGCCTCAATAATCCTAAACAACCAATCTAAGGAGGGAGAGGAAGGAATAACTCCAAAAAATAAAAAAAAATAAAAATAAAAATTACAAATCTGCACGGGCTTCAATATTCAAGAAATCGGCAACGATGCCATTTGATAACTCTTTATTTGTGTCTTCCTTCAGATATGTATTTGGAATGTCGCTGCGGTCAAACTTCGAGTATCAAAATTCCTGAATCACCTACAAAACTTGCTAAAAATTCAGTATCGTGGCAAATTCGGGTATCAATCCAATTTCCAGCATTATAACTGTTATCGTGAAAACTTGCAATTCCAATTTTTATTAAAAATCTTTTTGTGTTTTTAAAACTTTTTCAATATTTTTTTTTATATTTTAAAAACAATTTTCAAGGGAGGAAACGAAAATTTGTGCAACTAAAGTGACTATGAAAATTTAGAAAGTAATGTAGTTTATAATTTATGAGAAGAAACATCAGGTGGGATTACACCGCGTAGTCAAATCAATTTAATGTCCTAATTATTCAATTGAATAGTTCAAAATAATATTGAATTTAAAATTTAACTCTCATCACAATCCTAAATTCAATTTTATCTTTTTCAGCAATTAAATCTGGGATAACCACAACATAAAAAATAAGATTTGCACTCATTTCAACAAAATATCCGCTAAGATTAATTTATTAAAATTTGTACGAGTCTTTGAATTGCATACAGATAATTAATATTTAAATTCAAGAATAATACTTATCTCTAAGTGAAATCCAAAAATAAAATATTAATTTTTACCATTAATTTATTAACTCTCGTTACATAAATTAATGTGTGATTTTTTCCAATTTAATTAGCCTAGAAAGCATCAACGAACAATTATTCAAATAAAACAACTCAACATACGTGTTTCATCCCACCCCTTAAATAGGGGTGTTTAGCCAGGCATGATTAAAATTTCAGCACAAGCATAATTAACAAACAAGAAATTAAAGAGAAAGAGAAAGAAATACGATACGCAATAGTTTCTTGTGTCAACTGTGTGCATGAACACGCATTCCAAACTCCTCACAAAGTCTGACTGGATTACAAACTTGAAAGTAAAAAGTGAACCTACAAATTTTTATAAACCTAAAACTCTAGTTTTTTGTGACTATTTTTCTACCCTCTTTTTTTCTTTTTCTGTCTCTCATGTCCTCTCTCTGTGTATTATCCTTTTTTTTTTTGTGCCGAGAGAGTCCTTTCCTTTCTCCTTTTAAAGCCCACGATTTTCCTTTATTGAGAGACATATTTGGGATTTGAACAAACCAAGTTAAGGATTTGTTGTGGATTTTGGATGATGGGGTAGTTTCGATTTTTTTGGGATTTGAATTGATTTTGGGTTCGTGGATATGTTGGTTTCGAACAGGGCCGCCCGGGTTTGGTGGTCTCGTCGGCATGGCAGCAAAGTCATGTTGGGTTCGGTCTGGTCTCGGGTTGGCTTAGTGGGTTTTGGTTAGAACCCGAGTTACGGGTTTCGATTTGGCTCGTGATGGGCTGCGATCGGGAAGGTGGTTCGCGGGGACTAGGGAACGGGTGAGGTTGCATTTTGGGTTGGACCGAACCGGGTGGTGTTAGTATGGGGGTCGACTGTTGAGGCAGGTGTTGATTTTGGTTATGGTGTTGAATGATGAGAGAGATGGTAATGGGGGTTTGGGTTATTGATCGAGGAGAGAGAAAGAGAGTCGGTGAATGGGGATGATGATGAATAATGATGGAGGTGTATTAGTGTGGGTGAGGGAAGTGTTAGTGTGTAGTGTAGTGTAGTGTATGGGAGTGGGGTGTGTGTGTGTAATTTGTACCCCTAAAAAAATGACACAATAAAAAAATATATAAAACTATCAAAACTAAAAATCTAAAACTAAAATATTATTCTAAAAATAAAATAAAATAAAGACTCAAATAAAAAAAAATGAAATTAAAAAGAAATAAAAATAAAAATCTATTAAACGAAAAACTAAAATCCTAAAAATGTAAAATCTAAAAAAAAATAAATGAAATCGTAAAAACTAATCCTAATAAAATAGAATAAAAAAATAAAAAATAAAAACTAATAAAAGAATCAAGAAATGAAAATAAAAATACACAAATAAAAATAAAATATCCAAATAAATTCTAAAAATCCTAAATAAATCTAAAATAAATCCTAAGAATAAAACGACTCAAAGTAAAAATCTAAGAAAATCTAAAAAGGCACAAACTCGACACACACCGGGCTTGGGGTATGGACTGGGCTCAGTGTAGGCTCGAGTTAGGGTTACAAAACTGGTTCGGGACATCGAAACTCTTCTGAGCAAGCTCAATGTGGACTCATACTTCGCGGCGGCTTTGAATTTCTTCATTTAACGCTTTTAACCGCTTCTATGTCTCAAATAACTTGATTTAGCATCATTTAATACTGTGACTACCTATTTACCTGAAAAATAATAAATTACGACATAAGGCCAATTTTAATTAAAACGAGTGACTAAAATGCATCTTTTCGAGGTATAAAATAGACACTTTTGAGTGCTTATCAACTTCCTTTCAACACAAGCACACATTGTGTTAGAATTGTTTATTTAACTTGAAAGCCTTATACAACACACACACCTGTGTAATTATGGGTTCAATACTCATTAGGTAGCTTAATTACTCATTAAGTCACCCTAGTTAACGAGTTCGCTATTCTTACGGACATTTGTAATTATTCTCAATTTACTTATCCACATTACATTAACCAGAACATTTATTTATACGTTCAAGTTAGGTTGTCTTTAAACATTCATAACGCAACCCTTTACTTACCATGTTCCAAATTCCATTATCCTTTTTGAGAATTTTCTAATAATCCACGTACTTTAATGGGCTCCACACCACCGACGATACCACCATATGCTTTAGCCAGTGATTTTTGGCTTTTCACCCTGGGGCTTCCGGCCCTTCTTGCTTGCTTCTCGGTTGCATCCAAATATTTATTAATGCGTTTAACATTTTGCACAGGTCCACATTATTCCCCATTTACAGGCCGAAGCCAAAAGCCTGGACTTAGCCGTCTGTTTTTCCATTAACACTTGGAAAACTATTTCTTTCTCCTTTAAGTCTTTTGTTCACACACAAGTCGATTTTAAACCAATATCATTCACACTTTTAGGACATAATTCAATTTCACCCATACTAGTGTAAAAACATTCATTATCATTTTTATTCCTTAAAAAATTGTTCCACTTTAAGTAAATTACTAATTTACCTTTTTTTGTTGCTAACTTTGCAATTTAATCCTTTAACAAGTGTCATTTTTCCAAAATGTTTATTAAGTTTCTGACTTAATAATTAAAACATGTTTAGCCATTTTAACATTCATTTAATATGACACTTTTACCCAACTTTCACACTTGCCACTTTATTACATTTATTATATAAAGTAACACCCTTTTGCACATTAAAGCCACATTTTCTAGACATTTTGAAATACACACTTTATTTATGAAATTTTGCATCTTAACACCCATTTTGCTACAATTCACACATTTAATCCCTTTAACTTCCATTATTAACTTTTGTACCACAATTCATGTAAAACCTCACTTTTTTATATATTTGAACATTAAACCCACTTTTTTTCTACATGAGTTTCACACACTTTAAAATATCTATTAAAGTGAAAGTTTTCCTTATCATGTTTATCTTCAATATTCATGTAAAAGACACCTTTTAATATCAAAAAATGGTTTAGCAAGTCTAATGCATTTATTTACATGAAGT
The DNA here is from genome assembly GCA_949130495.1 of Sambucus nigra. Classification (NCBI taxonomy): domain Eukaryota; kingdom Viridiplantae; phylum Streptophyta; class Magnoliopsida; order Dipsacales; family Adoxaceae; genus Sambucus; species Sambucus nigra. The sequence continues at coordinate 417,544,651 of OX422207.1, forward strand.
CACACTATTTAGCTTTTAAACAACATTTTAATGAATTTTAATTCATAAAATGTTCAAGACATAAATTCTGAAAATTTCTATGTTTTCAAAACCCTTTTTAAATCATCCTTTGAAACCCATTTTCACACAAATGCTAAGATGATTACCAAACTACACATGGGTGAAAATCTAACATCTATCCTACATCTATTTAGTCTACTATATATAAAAATAAGTATGCTGAATTTGTACAACACTATAGACTTGGATCAAAGTTAATTTTCCCACCTAAAAAGTATTCAAAGATGGTGGTGGTGGTGAAGATGGGTGACTCCCCCACCTCTAAAGGTGTCCCTAAAGGGAGTCACTAAATGCTCCACCATGCAAGCTCCAATAGAAGCTGCAAAGTACTCCAAAAATACTCAACAAACCCATCTACTTCCTCCAGAACACCCTCCTTAAATACCTATCAAAATTCCCAACAAACACTTCTATATTTCGTAGCTTATACCTTAACAATGGGTAAATAAGTATTTTAGGGGGTGAGTGTAGTGGTTAGAACCCTAAATGGCAAAAGGCAATATAATAAAATGAGAGGGATCCATAAGCTCTTGAGAGAGGAAATAAGAATGGCTGTTGGTTCCCCCGACCTCTCTTTTATACACACACTTAAATCCCTAAAAATTATATATTATAAATCATCTGATTAAATTTAAATCGTCAGGCTCTAAGAGATGACATGAGTTTGTTAATCCATGGTTCCAAGGATGATAACAAAAATGACAGGATTGAAATTTTCAGGTCATCGAACGAGACGAGGATCTCAATTGAGTGACATGAATATCGTTTGAAGTCTTAAGTTTCTAGATTTTTTGCAGATTTTCCCCACAAGTTCCAAAATCTCATAAGAGGCATCACATTAAATCGAATGTAAGGATATAAATTCCCTAAATATTAATTCTCTCTACTTTTCTCCAATTTTACCCATAATTCTTCTACACTTATTATTAACTCCTCGTCAGTTTATAATTCATATAAAATTTAATCAAATTATTAGGGCAGGGCATTACACGTGAATGGATAGAATGTAATTCTGATTCGATCATTGTAAATGTGAATCCATATATGGTGTAAAACAAAATATAAAAGTCTTTTTGAGTTTGTGAATTTTTTTATCAAAAATAAAATCTTTTTGAAATTTTTTGAAACTTTTTCTAAAAGAAAAATAGTATTTTTGGAAAATATAATCATAAGATTATGATCTAGTAATAGGAAAGTGATAGCAACACGAAAAGAACCTTATACTAGAAATAGTACCCAAACTCTATCAATGCAACAAATACCCAAAGACTTTCTAAGATCCTAAAATCTGAGTGTATTTAAAGGTTTAGTAAAAATATCGTTCAATTGACATTCGGTACTCACGAATCTCAAGAAAATAATGTTCTCCTCAATAAGATCACGAATAAATCACCCGTGAATGCTAATGTGCTTCGCACGGGAATGTTGGATCGTATTATGAGAAATGTACATTTTCACTCATTTATCGCAAAATATAGTCATTGTGCCTTGAGTAATCCCATAATCTTCTAACATTTTCTTCATCGATTAGATTTGTTTTCAACAACTCCCATCGGTGATGTACTCTACCTCCATTGTGGACAAAGAAAAGGAGTTTTGCTTCTTGCTCAACCAAGAGACAAGAGCACTCCCAAAGTAAAAGCATCCACTCGATGTGATATTACAACCATCAACATCCCTGGCCCAATATACATCTGAATAAGTAGATAAATGGTAATCGATATCAAAGGAATATTAAATGCCATAAAAAAGAGTGGCACTCACATATTTGATGATAATGTTTAAGTGCAAGAAAGTATCACTCTTTTGGGGATGCTTGGTACCATTCACAAACTCCAACTCTAAAGGCTACATTGGGACAAATAGCGGTCAAGAAGAGGATACTACCTATCATACTCCTATAGAGTTTTTGCTCTACGTCCTTATTTATAGTGTTTTTGCTATGCTTTGTTGAGAAACTCATGGGTGTGCTTAGCGGATCCCAAACCAAACTTCTTCACTAGTCCATAGCATATTTATATTGAGATATAAATATTCCATTCTCAAGTTGACTCACTTGGAGACCTGGGAAGAAGATGAGTTCATAAAAAAAATCATCTTAAATTCACTCTTCATCTCTTCCTCAAAAGTGTGAGAATGTTGGGAACATGTGGATCCAAAGACTATGTCGTACACATATACTTGGGAAACCAAGATAGAACCACCCTCTCTCTCAACAAATAACGTCATATCAAATCCCCCTCTATTGAAGCCATGATCTAATATATAAAAAATAGCCCTTCATGACAAGCATGGTGTTCTTACATCAAACAATACAAGGCCTTCTTTAGATAAAAATATGTCTCAGATTCTTTGGGTCTTCAAAAACCTTTGGATGTTCCACGTCAACCACCTCCTGAAGAATTCCATTGAGAAGGAACTCTTGAAATCCATTTGGTAAAGCTTAAACTGTAGATGACATGCCATGTCGAGTAGTAAGAGGCGAACTCAAGCCTTGCAACAAATGCGAATGTCTCGTCAAAGTCTACTCCCACAATCCGTGTTTAACTTGGAGTGACCAATCTAGCATCACTGCAAATAATGGTACCAATACAATCCATCTTATTCTTTTATGCCTAGTTGGTACTGATCACATTAGTCTCTCTAGGTCGGGGGACTAATTCGTAGACATCATTCTTTCAAAATTGAAAAAACACATCTTTCATAGTATGTATCCAATGTTCATCATTGAGTGCTTCCTTCACATTCTTGGGCTCTACTGTGGAAGTGTAACCAAAGTAGCTAACCACATTATCTAGTTGAGCGTGAGTCCTAACACCTAATGTAGGATCACCAAGTATCTCAGTAGGGTCATGACTCTTTAGAACCCAATCAAGAGCGGGGTCCACCTTGGTGATGTGGGGAACAATGAGATCATCATTGGGGGTGCATGTTTTCACACGCAAGACCATTATCAATAAATGTAGCTGACTAATCATCTCTAACCATGACGTTTATTAATTCCATGACCTTAGATCTTTTAAAGTTAAACCCCCTATAGGATCTACTAGACGATGAATACCCTAAAAATATTCCCTCATTGCTTCTAGAGTTGAACTTCCCTATGTGATCTCTACCTTTAATAATATAGAAAGGACTCCCCAAAACTCAAAAATACGATAGGTTGGGTTTCTTCCCTATCCATAACTCAAATGGAGTGTGAAGTGTGTGTGGACGAAGATAACCAGCATTCACCATGTGGCCTATTGTGTTAACCGCCTCCACCAAAAAATATCTAGTCACATTCCTAACAAGTAGCATGGATCTAGACATATCCTGAATTGTTCGATTCTTTCTCTAAATAATCCCATTTTTCTGAGGAGTACGAATGGTAAAAAATTCATGTTTGATACCAAGTTCATCACAAAATTTATCAATTCCTGCTTCTTTAAATTTAGTTCCATTGTCACTACGAATATGATTTATAGTGACACCATGTTGATTCTAAAGAACACGACACTTGGTTATTAGTAACTCAATAGCATCAAACGTTTTTATAAGAAATCCAATGATAAAATATCTTGAAAAGTTATCAAACATCATTAGGATATACTTCTTATCACCAATACTCACTATATACGCGGGACTCATAAGATACATGTGTAATAACTCTAAGACACAAGGGGTGGTAATGATATTCAAATTCATATGGGGACTCTTGGTTTGTTTCACTTATTTGAAAAGGACCACAAATCAAGGAAGTTGGTTTTCCATGCGATGATAAGATAGAAAATGGGTCTTTCCTGACTAATATCTGAAGATCTTTAAAATTAACATGACTTAGTCTTTGATGCGATACCTTAGAATTATTTCAAGCTAAAAAGGACTTAGGAAGGATATCATAATAATTATGGGTATTCCTCACACCTTGGTGAACCGAATTAATCATAAAGGTTACACTCTCACTGGTTAAACTTTTTCGTAAAATTATCATCGCAAAGTTAGATTATGCTTATTAAATTGTCCTTTAAACCTTCAATATGTAACACATTGTCTAGCTTAGGAAAACTGATAATTTTAACGTAACCTCGTCCTAATATGCTAGACCCACTCCCACCTCTAAAGGTGATGTTTCCTTCATTGTGATCCACAAGGTTGATAAAATGTGACTGGTCACAAGTCATGTCCCTAGAGCACCCACTATCAAAATACCATTGGGTAGTATCTTAAATCTTAAGACTAGTATGAACAACAAGGGCTTTTTAATCACTTTTAGGTACATAAGTGATGGTAACCTTTTTCTTACCCTTATCATTGTTGGGACTAGTCATTATGGGGAATGTGTTCTTAAAAGGCGTAGATATCCTTTGAAATTATAACATTAAACTCTTGGAAGTAGTGACTAGAAACTCAACTTGCTATCTAAGATTATCAAAGTCACTATAGGTGTATGGGAGCATGTGTATGAGGGACTCTTCCTACCTTTTAGTAAAACTCCCTAAGGTGACCTCTTCATTTGCAATGGGTACAAATATATAGTTTTTTAGGTCTACCTTGGTTAAAATGCCTAGGACGAGTTCTCCTTGGTGGTTTAGGTTGAGGCCCATACAGATCCATCACAAACACGAAAATCGATTCAGGTGCCATATTAAAATTGGATGCAACGCCATAACCTATCCCTTGCCTCACTTAATGACCTAACACGGGACCTAGGAATTGTAATACCCTAACCCAATAATCTGATTAAATATTATGTGGATTATAAATTGACGAGGAGTTAATAATAAGTGTAGAAGAATTGTGGGTAAAATTGGAGAAAAATAAAGAGAATTTGTATTTAAGAAACTTCTACCCTGCTATTCGATTTAATGTGGTGCCTCTTGAAATATTTTGGAAGTTATGGGGCGGCAAATTTATGAATAATATGGAAACTTAGGGGTTAAAATGAGATCTTATGTCACACGAATGAGATCCCTTAATCGCTCAAACGACAGCCCTTAATCACTCAAACAATATCCTTATCTCGCTCGAACGACAGTCTTCATCGCTCGAACGATGCCTGATGTTTTTTAATTCCGCCATTTATGTTGTAAACTTTTGAGTCGTTGATCAACATTTCTAATCTGCTCTTGGAGCCTGACGGTGGGGACGAAAGTCTCAGTGAACATTAGATAGTTTATGGATTATCAGTTGTGTATAAGAAAGGAGCGTGGGTAGTAGACAAAGGAAGCAAAATGCCTTTTTTCTCAGAGTCTTCCTTAAGAAGCTGATAGATCCCTCCCATTTTTATATACTGCTTCGGCGTTTAAGGGTTTTAATGATTACAGTCACACCACAAAATGCCTATTTCCCCATTGTTGATGTATAGCTACAAAATTTCGAAGTTGGTTATTGGGGGGTTTTGATGGGTATTGGGGGGGGGGGGGGGGGGGCTCTTAGAGCAATAAGATTGGTTTATTGAGAATTTTTGGAGTATTTTGAAGCTTCCATTGGAGCTTGTATGGTGGAGATTTTTGTGACTCCCTTTAGGGCCACCTTTGGAGGTAGGGGAGTCACCCATATTCACCACCACCACCACCATCTTTAAAGACTTTTTAGGTGGAAAAACTAACTTTGATCTAAGTTTAAAGTGTTGTATAAGTTCTGGATACTTATTTTACATGCAAGTAGACTAAATATGTGTAATATTGATGTTAGTTTGCATCTAAGTGTTAATTAGTAATCATATTATCATTTGTGAGAAAATGGGTTTAAAGGGGATGATTTAAAATGGGTTTGAAAACATAGAAAATTTCAGAATATATAAGTTCAGCATTTTATGCAATAAAATATGTTATAATGATGTTTTAAAGGAGAGGAATGTGATTTTTGGAATAAAATGTATTAGGCTTTCTTGGACCATTTTGTGAGATTAAAGTGTGATTTCTTATATGAATAAATGAAGATAAATGACAAAGATAAACTTTCACTTTAATGGGTATTTAAAGTGTGTGAAATTTATGTAGAGAGTAGAGTGGGTTTAATGTTTAAATGTATAAAAAGTGAGGTTTTACATGTATTGTGGTATAAAAGTTAATAATGGAAGTTAAAGGGTTTAAATGTGTGAATAGTAGCAAAGTGGGTGTTAAGATGAAAAATTCCATAAATAAAGTGTGTATTTAAAAATGTCTAGGAAATGGGGCTTTAATGTGAAAAGGATGTTGTGGTATACATTAAAGGTAATAAAGTGGCAAGTGTGAAAGTTGGGTAAAAGTGTCATATTAAATGAGTGTTAAAATAGCCAAGCGTGTTTTAACTATTAAGTCAGAAACTTAATAACCCTTATGGGAAAATGACACTTGTTAAAGGATTAAATTGAATAAAAATGTTAATGAATGTTTTACACTAGTATGGGTGAAATTGAATTAAGTCCTAAAAGCATGACTGATTTTGGTATAAAGTCAATGTGTGTCACAAGGGACTTAAAGGAGAAAGGAATAGTTTTTCAAGTGTTAATGGAAAAACCGATGGTTAAGTCGGGATTTTAGATTCGGCCTGTAAATGGGAAATAATGTGGACATGTGTAAAATGTTAAAACACATTAATAAAGGCTCGGATGCAATCAGGAAGTAAGCCATAGGGTGAAAAATCGAAAATAATTGGCCAGAGCATATGGGGGCATTGCCGGCGGTATGGAGCTCGTTAAAGTACGTGGATTATTGGGAAATTACGAGAAAAAGATAATGTAATATTCAACATGACAAGTAAAGGGTTGTGTAGTGAATGTATAAAGATAATTTAGCTTCCGATGAATGTAATGTGGACAAATAAATAACGAATAATCACTAATGTCCATAAGAATAGCGAGCTGGTTAAGTAAGGTGACTTAATGAGTAATTAAGCTACCTAATGAGGATTGAACCCATAATAACACAAGCTTGTGTGTCGTATAAGGCTTTCAAGTTAAATAAACAATTCTAACACGATGTGTGTTGAAAGAAAGTCTTAAGTAGTGGTTAAGTAACTCTGGTGTGAGTTAATGAGCGTTGGGTAATAATCATTTTCAAAAGTAAATGAAGGGTTTTCCTAACAATTGCTAATTGTTTAACCGTGTGCATTAATGGGAAGGAATGCTAGTTTTAAGCATAATGATACAAATGACTATGTTGTAAGGACAAGGAGAATAAACGGTACTATATAACGTCTTTGAAATAAAATGGTTTAACATATTGAGATATGTATTTTCAAAGGTATATATGTAAATATATACGTATTTCCACATGCATGTAGTTGTAAAGGGTGAGTATTCTTTTCTGTCGTTCGTTCCATACTGCATTGTATAGTTCCCACTGAGCATTCAGCTAATTTTCCCCTTTTGTTATGGCAGGTTGTATGCGGTTCCATTTGTTGAGAGCAGTGTACATGTAAGGCTTCCATTTTATTTACATTAGTAAGCTCTGTGTGCATTGGACTCCTGGAGTGTTTCCTACGGGTCCCGAACGTAGTTGAATACGAAATTGGACTCGCATGCGAATAAGTGAAACTTTAAATAAATTAAAACTGGAATAGAAACATTGTATATGTTGTTTCTTTTCACTTCACACCTAATGCTCGATTTAGATCGGATTGACTATGGGTAACACATAAATTCGGGTCGGGGCATTACATGAACATCCTTCTAGCCTTCTTAGATGTGTCCTCTAATGTACAATTGACCTCCTGGACACGTTTGAGATCTTTCTCTCGAGTTGGAAAACACAGGATTTATGTTTCTCCCAAGACTCCAATGATGCTTGAAGATCTCTCGTAAGACTAGCCACTTTGTTGGTCAATTCATTCTTCTCGCCACCCATCGAAACTACTTCCTCACTCAAAGAGATGCTAACCGAGGTCTCACTCTATCTGAAACTTTTAACTCATTATCTCATGATAACATCCTAAGAGCTAAATTTTTGTTTTTGTTTTGGTTTATAATGACTTGGTGTAAAGTTCAGAGTAGGCATGTTGGAGACCACGTTCTTCCTCACTCTAGAACGGTTCGACACATTATTGAGGCTATCATGTTTATAAAAGTCCTCATCGGTGTGAGATGTACTTGAAATGATAATGTGACTAGTCATAAACATTTTGAACTTATGTCCATGTGGTGTATCATTGTCAGAATCCACCGATTCAATATCACTATCACTTAGAGTGGCATTACAAAAAACTTTGCTTTTTACCTATCTCTTAAGCCTATTGGAACACTCATGGGCTTTGTGACCTTTCCCCTCACACTCATAGCATCTCCTTAAATCATCTTTATTAGGATACTCTCCTCTAGATTTCCTTTAATCATTCTCAAAAACATTCTTGCCTTCTTTGAAATTTTTTTCTTTCACTGAACTATTATTTTCCAGTTTGGACGAATTTTGATTTTTCAATTTGAGAAACTTTTTGAATTTTTTAGCAAACAAGGAAAGATCATCTAAATCAAATTTAAAATCGGACTCAAAACCTCCTCTTTTTTCTTTGATTGATTTTTTAAAGCGATTGTTTTTCCTTTTTTTGAGAGTTTTGGGGAGCAAGTCTATTTAGTAAATTTGAAGATCACTTATGAGCTCTTCTAACCTAAGCGTGTCTAGAATTCCCAAATAGTTAAGCACCCTGAATTTCGCATTAAAATAAGGCAAGAGAGACCTTATAATTTTCTTAACTACCCTCATTTCTGGTATTTACTCACCCCAATTAAAACTAGAGTTCACAATATAAGACAAACGTGCATAAATTCATCAAAACTTTCAAATTAAAGCATGCTTATTGTCTCAAATTGTTGGTGAGGTACTGAGGCTTAGAAGGTTTGACAACATTATTACCCTCATGAGTGCACTGGAGGATATCCCAAGCTTACATAAACATGGTACAAATCATGATATGATGAAATTCATCGAGAGTGATAGCACCAAAAATAACATTTAAGCCCCGAAAGTTAAAGTTACTCCATCTAAAGTCATCTTGAGTCCAAATAGCGACTTGATTGAGAAAAATGACTTTTTCATTAGTCACAATGGGAGGAGTCCACTCCATTTCAACAGCAAGCCAAAAGTTCTCATCAATCGATTTTAAAGATGATCTCATTCAATATTTCCAATAGGCATAATTAGAGCCATAGAAAGGTGTTATATTGTACGATATATCTATATAACCACTAGGATTCATCCAAATAACTTGTAAAAGCAAGATCTGATACCAATCTAAAAAATGAGAGTGGTCTAGTTATATGCAAAAATTATAGATTATGTCACATACACACAACCCAAATTCTATTTAGTCCAACTTTTATCTTGATTAATTAGGTGAACCTAAAGATGCAAGATATTGAGACAAAATCAAAATGAACAAACCACAAACTAAAAAAACAGTAGATAAGGAATAATCCTATTCGGGAAAAACCAATATTCATCAAAGTTATAACTAGGTATTACAGAATGACACTAATAGACTTACAAACTTAGACTCCCTAAGTGATGCAGTTTTGTCATCAACCCTTGTTGTTAACAGACAACGATGGAGATCCAGCAACGCTCCATAACAAGATCCACTTGCATCGATGTCCATCGATCAGCCTCAGAAAATTGTATTCCTATCTTTACCAATGGAGAATCAACTCCATAAGGGTATGGACATAATATCTTTAAATTATCCAAGGGGTTTAGATTGAAAAACAAAAATGTTTTTATGAAACTAGGGTTTGAAGACTTTTTAGATATGTATGGGAAAGTGATTTTCACCAGAGGTCCAATGTAAAACTAATCCCAAGACCCCTTTATATATAAAACATAATTTTTGAGGTGGCACAAATTTTGAGGACTCTTGTTTGAAAGTAAACAAGACTTCATTCAAATAAAAATGTTAACTCATTTGAATAAAAAAAAAAAACTCGTTCGAACGAACATTTAATCTCGTTGAAACGAGCTTCTAATGATATTTGTTATGCTAATAAAAAATCTAGTTTGATGTTCATTTGAAGTTCATTTGAATGAACTGCCAATCTCTTCGAACAAAGACTTAAAGTCGTTCAAATGACTTAAAAATTAAAAAAAAATTGCTTTTCTCTGAAAATCATTTTAAAAACAGCGCTTAAACATTTTATAAAAATCACCCCTAAATAAAATGTTTATGCATAATCAAAACTATATTCCTTCTTCGATGATTTAAGTGACCATCTAAACTCTTTCGATCTTCGATTGTTGCATTTGGTCACTAACTTGTCTTCATTTGAAGCTCTTGAAAATGTACGCGATGATGAAGATGTAACGAAATATACCAAACTAAAAAACATGATAAACAATTATAAATCTTGCTCTTACACTTTTTAATGCATGATGAATCAAAGATCCATATGGCTAATTTTTTTCCTCATTTATATGTCAATACCATGTTATTTTCCCAACAATTGGTATCAGAGCCCCAGTTAAGATTAATTATATATTGAGAAAGTCCATGTCCAATAAGAAACCGTAGTTTTGTCATGTTGTATGTTTTTGTACAAACATGGTTTTGTAGATATTCTATTTTTATAACCCTTTCATCGTGGTCACGCATATTTATTTTGTGTGATTGGATCGTACGGTGGTTTATTCGTAGTTATTTTTTGCTCCTAGATTCGATATGGTTGTAATAATTAGGTTTTATTCAATTATTTCGATATTGTATCTGGATGTGTTTGAAGAGGGTCGTATTTTTTTATTAAATTATAATTAAGTATATGTATGGGTTTTTATTCATCTAATCTCGATAATGCGCTGCCCTGTTATAGTGAAAGCATTATCAATGCACGTGTCACTTATACTAGTTAACAAGTGGGGCCATATTGTAGTGGAAGCATGAGGAGTCATTTTGAATAGTTAGTGTTTTGGGTGATCATGTTGATACAATCCCATGAAAATAAAAGATCGAGTCCTCGAGAACTACAATGAAGAATTATAAGAAAAGGACTTTTGATTTGACTTGTGACTATGGATACTAAGAGGGACTTGATATATTTAAATAAAGTTTTGGGGCCATCGGGAACAAATGGACCTTGAATAAGTTAAAAGAAGTTAAAAGAAAGATGTAAGGGAAGGTGAAAACCTTCAAGGCTAGGCTTACAAAAGGGTTTACTAAAAAAGAAAGGTATTTACTACCGTCTTTACTAAAGTCTGTCAAAATTCTTTTAACATTAAGATTGCTTTCTTGAATGATCGTCTTAACAAGAACGTAGTAACAAGTTGGGAAAAGAAATATAATGTAAGCTTATGACATCCATTTATAGATTTAAGATAACATCAAGGTCTTGGGTTAGTTGGTTTTATTAGGTAATCAAGTCTTTATTTTGATCAAAGCTCTAAATTACTTGCTTGTATAAGAAGCATGATGGAAACATGGTAGTATTTCTAGTACAGTATGTGGATAATACTTGCCTAATCGGGAATTAAGTGGGCCTAATGTCTTACTAGGAGTGTGGTTATCGGGATTTTTGATATATACTTAGGACAAGTTGGGCATGTCTTTATGATCAACTTTCGCTACATTAGTTACAAAGGATGTTGGGGTTATTCCAAGTCGATTATATATATGATGAATACACAAGATTAACAGAAGGATTTCATGAAAAGATTTTATTTTCAAGTATGGAATCATTCTCTCTGGAAATTAATGTCTTAGGACACTTGATTATATGGAAGGTACAAGGAATATACTTAATGCTTCGGTAGTTGGAAACCTCATAAGTATGCTATATTTTCCGTGCAAGGTCAAAATTTGTTATGCTTTTGGCATGGTCAACATATTACAATATAATAGTCTTGTACCTTTTAGGCACAAAGACTAAGTTATTCAGTCAAACAAGGATTTCAATTTTTATACCTTAGAATGTGTATTTACCCAATTAGGTTGATCTATAAGTTCGAGGAGTATACAACAATCTTGGATTACTAACTCCACCGGGGAAGACAAAGTTATTGTCACTTCGAAGACAACTAAAGCGTCTATATGGCTCAATTACATCCTACATAATTTGGGTGAGGTTTACCCAAGTGCAAATTTCCTATTACTATTTTCAGTGAACATAGTTGTATGATTGCAAATTTGAGAGAACTCATAACCTATAAAAATGGTAAACATGTTGAGTGTAGGTTTCAACATGTTTTGGATAATGAATAGAATGGTTGATACATTTATCACAAGGTTGTACTGAATAAGACTTAGTTAACCCTCTATCATTCAGAAGCAAACTACTATGTAAATGGGTTAGGAGTTGGATATATGGATTTAAAATTGAGTGGGGGATTGTTGGGGTTTTATTCTTAAAACTAAATATGACGGTTACTTTAAGAATGTAAAGTGATATCGATTACTTTTGGATTTCCAAATTTACAAGAAAAACTTATTTAATTAGATGCAATTTTTAGATCCAAATTATGCCAATTAAATCCAATTTTAATAAACCCAAAAACATGCATCTAGGTGTACAGTCATGCCATCCAAAATAAACATAAATTACTGACACACAAATTTTTGGAAATAATCCCTCGCAAGGGCAAAGCCTTAATTTCAATAAATGTTTACAACACTTACAGAAATCTGTAATGAATTTACCTCAGCAAACTCACATAGACCATAGCCTAGATGAACAATGGACTCGTGCAAGAACCCATATGAATTGCATCTCTATCTTCAGCAAGAAACACCCTCGAGTATTCCCAAGTGACCACAGTCGTCATCCAATAACTCCCTCAAGAGCTGTAATACCCCGTATTTTTATGCTATATTAATTTGGGGATTTATTAAATTTAATGTGAATTATTAATTTAATATAAATCCGAAAATTAATCACTTTATAATTATTAACGTGATGTGAGTTAGTAATTATGGAAAACTTTTTGTTTAATATTACTAATGAGTAAAGTAATATAATATTGGTTCTATGAAATGTCAAGAGTGAATAAAAGGACAATTTTGGAAATTTGAGTCGGGACGCGCCCGTGTCGCGTAGGGACTAAATATTGATTAATAAAGGTGAATATATTCTAAGTTGCTCATATGATCATTTTGAGTGCGCCAAAGTGTCTGGAAGGGTCGAGATAGTCAGAAAAGTGTACCCGGGGGTTTAGTTTGGGTCTCGGGGCGTTTTTAGGCTTAATTAGTACCCCGGGAGGGCATTTTGGACATTTCGCATTTTTGGGTAATTAAACCCACGAAATTTCAAGGGATATATCAGATGTCTAAGGTTGCCTTCTAGGGTTAAAACAACCAAAGACAAGTGAAGGCCATAGGAGAGGGAATGAGAGAGCTTTCAAAGCAATCCAAGGCCCAAAATCCATCCGTTTGCACCGCCACCACCACCAACGCGTAGATCACGCGACGCGGAACGCAACCACACCAAAAACGTCCCCAAACCAGAACTCTGAAAATCCCAGGCAAGTGTTTATATTGCTTATTTTTGTTAATGCATCACTCATGTTAGTCTAGGGATGATTAGGATGAGTTTATGGAAGAAAACCCAAATTTTAGATAGGAAATCGCATGTAGTAATGATTTGAATGTTTTTCTGGAAACCCCTTCACATGTAAAGGATTAAACCAAGAAATTATGATGTTTTAGAAGAAGAAAATTCTGGAAAAGATTGATTAGAACCATGTTAAAGAAATTCTAGGGTTCTTGAGATTTTTTTGAAGTTTTTGCCTATAAATCCATGATTAGTGACGAAAATTTACATGCTTTACGTAGAAGATATATAAAATGAGATTATAATGTTAGTAGTACAAATTTCCGGGCAATTGGGAATGAAAAGTTTGGATTTGGAGGAGGTTATGTGATAGAACCTGTAACTGATTAACTGTAGAATTCGCCATACCTGTTTGATCGATCGATCGAGCCAAGAGCTTCGATCGATCGAAGGTTCGATCGCTCGAGCCCCTGCCTTCGATCGATCGACCCCTTCTGGAAGACTTATATTTCCCTTTTAAAATAGTTGAATTAATTATAAATGAAGAATACACCTTAGACATCCTTATTAAAATATTTTGGGAGATAAAAATGACCAGTAGGATTCATTAATGATTAAGAGACCTTTAATGTAAGGTGAGATTTATATTTTTGGGGAGTATATATATAAGGTAAGATGGAATTTTGTATTAAAGGGAGAGATACCAAAAACAGTTACGATGGAATATAGATGAATACCTACTGAATTTTTACACTTGGGAGGATAGAGTCCATGAGTGTTATGTAGTAAGTTGGATTAATCCCTCAATTAAAGTTAAAGACGAACCGTTATACGTGATAACAAATAATGGGAAAATAAGGATAAATGTCGTGATTATAGGGTATGGGATGAACCTATATTGATATGATAAAAGTAGTATATTTATATGACTGTGTGTATTCATATATTATATACATGTGAAAATCATGCCCGCGCTACTTTCTATCCCTGAGGTTACTGCGCTGGGACAGTCTTATCTCGATGGGACCTTTATGGGGGATATTGACTCATACCCTAGAAGATATATTTCCTTGGTACAGGCTATCTGATCGATGTTCAGACGGTCCTAAGAGGCGCGAGGGTATGTGCTTACCTCTTAGAGACTTGGAATCTATGCTTCGCCTCAATATTATTTGTGTATGTGTTAATACACTTCGAGAGTGATTTCGAATTTGTATTTCCCTTAGTACAAGTGATACGGGGATTGGATAGCAGAGTATGCCCGCACCATAATTTTTATGTGGGGTGCTGTTAGAATATATATATATTATACTAGTATTTAATATATATATTAAATTCTGAAATTTGGAATTTCATACTGTGCTTATGGTAAGTAAGAAATGTATAATGACTTCAAATTGGAAATACTTGTTTTGAAAAGTATAATATGGCACTGGGAAACTCTATTAGCAAATAAGGTTTAAATGAGGATTTTGTAAATTAATGAAATTATACTCTTAAACAATTATATTGTTCAGTTTTAAATCTTACGAGTAACCTAAGATGAGATGAGTTAAACCGTTGGGAAGGTTAGTGCGATAGGTGTGCACATTAGAAGAGAGGTGAGAAATTCTCAAGAGAGTGGCGTACTAACATGTTGTTTCATTAGCCTGTAAACATTTTAAATACTTGGTAAACGAATTTTAAATCATTTACACTATCGGGCTCTGACCCGTTTCTATTTCTCTTTCTCTCTTGTATATATATGTATATATTACAGGTGCCCAGCCACAGGGGCGTCTTGCATAGGATCCCTTGGAAGGAACGCGCTGCAGCTTAGGTGGGAGTTGCAGGCCTCTTGCTTAGACGACTTCATTTATTTGACTCCACTCCTAGCATATTCATTTAGTGGGGCATGTGTCGCCCTTTCCATTATTCAGTTGTTTATTTGGACATTTTGATTAAGTTATTTCTAGTATTGTCACCTTGGGATTTATTACTATCTGGATGTTTTACCTTAAGTTTTAATGTTTGGATTTAGTTGTTGAATGTTTAAATTATTTGGATTATATGTTCCAGGATTATTGTGGTGTGATTCTTTAATATTGAATTGTTGTAAATAATTAAATCTTTGTTTTTAAAATTAAAATTTGGAAAGTAATGTTTAAAATGGTTTTGACACTTAGCTTAATTAATTAGGGTGCTTAAATTGGAAAAGTTATTTTCGACAGTGATGCTAAGAATGAACCAACTGTTCACCTTGATTTAATTTAATAAAGGAGTGATTGCCCGGTATTTAATTAGGCGGGGTGTCACAGGTGGTATCAGAGCATCAGGTTCTAGTGTCCTTAGGATCTGTAAGGCTTATTTCTCTTTCAACTTAACATTTTTGGTATAGAGCCCTATTTTAGGATTGTTGTATTCCTGCTTTTATGTTTACGTCTTCAGGTATTTAAGATTTGATAATAACTTTAGACTAATGAATTTCTTCACGTTTCAGATGCCTCCGAGACGTGTACCAAAGGATAGGCATGCCCAAGACGAGCAGCCATCAGCTCCTGCACAGGGTACGATGAATGCTAATGAGGTAGCCGCTATTGTTTCTCAGGCGATGAATGTCGCGCTAGCGGTGGTTCAGAAGGCTCCACCCTAGATTCAGGCAGTGGCGCTAGTACCTGCACAGCTTCCATCTGCATGGGAGCGGGTTAGGGATGCCTTTTAGAAGGCGCATCCCCCTGAGTTCTCTGGTAGTTCAGATATCATCATCGTCAGCCAATGGAAGAGAGATATCCAGCGGCATCTTCGTATGTATGAGTGAACAAACGTGCAGAAATAGTTGTTGGCTTCCTTTAAGATGGTGGGGGCCGCTTTGCAGTGGTGGGAGTCCACCACCACCTTGGAGGAGAGGGACACGATCCCGATTCAGTCATTCTGGGAGCGATTTGACCGCAAGTATTTTCCACCCGCCGTGCAGACTGAGATGAGGCGGAAATTAATGAACTTGAAATAGGAGAATTCTACTGTTGCTGAGTATGAGGAGGAGTTCACGAGAGTTCTCACCATAGTACCAGATGAGTCACCCACTGAGGGTAAGAAGATAATGCTGTTTGTGGACGGGTTAGCTTGGAGGATCCGTCAGCACCTTATAGGGAATCTGTCGCTGAGTACTTTCACTGATGTACTCAATGCCGCCTTACTATATTGCCAAGATCACCACTTCCATCTGTAGGGAAGCAAGAGAGCAGGAGAATCCGGCCAGCAGGGCAGGACATGGGGTAGTAGTTCTAGTGGAGCACCATCTCAAGGACAGACCCGTCAGCACGAGCAAAGTTCCCATCAGGGGGACCCTGCTAAGCGATTCCATTTAGGCAATTCCAGACAGGGATTTGAGGGTTATAGGCAGGGCCAGCAGGGCCAGCAAGGCCAACACTGACAGCAGCAGGGCCAACCAGGCCAACAACATTTTCATCAGGGCCAACAGGGCCAGTGGCGGGGTTGTAACGACCAGCAGGGCCGTGGTCAGCAGGGTCAGAGGGGAGGTAACTTCAGAGACCGATGTTTCGGGTGCATCAAGAATGGCCATAAGCGCCAGGATTTTCCAGAGGAAGAGAGGTCCCCACAGCAGCAGGGTGCCCATAATGAGCCACAGAGGCCACTTTTTCCAGCTGCCCTCCCAGTACCAGCCCTACCAGCCGTTCCAGCAGCTCCAGTGCAGTAGGGGCAGTTACAGTATGGACGTGTCTATAACGTCCACCAGGCAGCAGCTCCACAGGCACCACCCGCGATTGAGGGTATGTTTCCTATCCGTGGTACTAAGGGTCGAGTTTTGTTTGATACTGGGGCGACGCACTGTTTTATAGCTACGCATTTTACGAAGGCCTTAGGGTTGATAGTGACAGCAGAGAGCACGGTGACGTGTGTAGATTCACCACTAGAGAGTGGGTCGCTTATTTTCTTTATATGCCGGGGAGTGGGGGTAGATATTGGTAGCTTGGTATTACTAGCAGACATGTTAGTCTTAGATATGCATGAGCACGATGTTATTATCGGTATGGATTGGCTTGCAGCTTACAGAGCCATGATTGATTGTTTCGGTGGGAGTATTGTCTTTGCCATTCCGGGGCAAGAGATGTTTGTAGTGGCGATGCCTCGCCCAGAGGGAGGTTCGACCTCTCATTTGTATTATATAGAGGAGGATACCTTTAAGGAGGTTGTGATTCCCTGAGACTCGATCCCAGTTGTTCGTGAGTATTCCGATGTATTCCAGGAGATACCAGGCCTACCCTCCAGTCGAGAGATAGACTTTTTCATAAACTTATTACCGGATACTAGATCGATATCACACGCTCCATACCATATGGCTCCGGCAGAGATGCAAGAGTTACGAGATCAGATAGAGAAGTTGTTAGGTCAGGGCTTCATTAGCAGGAGTACCTCACCTTGGGGCGCTTCAGTCTTGTTTGTGAAGAAGAGAGATGGTTCACTGAGGCTATGTGTGGACTACCGGGAGTTGAAAAAGGTCACGATACGGAATAAGTATCCGTTACCTCGAATCGATGATCTGTTCGACCAGCTGAGGGGAGCAACTTTCTTTTCGAAGGTAGATCTGAGGTCGGGGTACCATCAGCTACGTATTAGGGAGCATGATGTTTCAAAAACTGCTTTCTTGACGAGATATGGGTCCTATGAGTTCAGGGTGATGCCATTTGTCCTCACAAATTCTCCAGCCGTGTTTATGGACTTAATGAACCGAGTGTTCAGAGAGTTCCTGGATTAGTTTGCCATCGTCTTCATAGATGACATTTTGATATATTCACACTCAGAGGAGGAGCATGCCGAGCACTTGAGACAGGTTCTTCAGACTCTACGAGAGCATCAGTTGTATGCTAAGTACGAGAAGTGCGGATTCTGGTTGTGAGAAGTACAGTTCTTGGGGCATGTTGTTTCTGAACAGGGGATAGCAGTTGACCCGAGTAAAGTATCAGCAGTGAGGGAGTGGGGACAGCCCACGACACCGACGGAAGTGCGAAGTTTCTTGGGGTTAGCCGAATATTACAGGAGATTCATTCGGGGATTCTCCAAAATAGCGGGTCCATTGACGAACCTGACTCGCAAAGGGGTACCATATGTTTGGGATGATGCTTGTCAATTGGCTTTCGACGAGCTGAAAGACAAGCTTACTTCAGCACCAGTCCTTGCTTTACCGAAGCCGGGTGTGGAGTACCTAGTTTACACCAATGCCTCTTTACGGGGACTTGGGGGAGTACTTCAGCAGGAGGAGAAGGTTATAGCTTTTGCCTCCCGCAAGCTTAAGACGCATGAGAAGAATTACCCCACCCACGACCTGGAGTTAGCAGCGGTCATTTTTGCATTGAGGATATGGAGGCACTATTTATTGGGGGAGAAATTCCGCTTGTTCACAAACCACAAGTCACTGCAGTACCTGTTCACTCAGCGAGAGCTGAATATGCGTCAGCGCAGATGGTTAGAGTTTGTGAAGGACTACCAGTTCGACATACAGTACCATCCGGGGAAGGCCAACGTAGTTGCTGATGCGTTGAGCCGCAGACCGGTAAACGATGTAGAGGACGTCTGGAAAGCAAAGTGGTAGGAGTTAGGCCACCAGGACGCAGTAGACCGTTCCTTCATATATGTTATGACAGTGACACCTGAGATTATTATGAGGATGATACAGGCACAGACCGCAGACCCGTTTTGCCAGGAGCAGATTGTAAGACTCTTAGCTAAGGGTGCTGAGTCCTATTCTGTTAGTTCTGATGGGGGTTTGAGGTTTAATGGGAGATTGGTGGTTCCAGAAGGGGCAGAATTACGTCATGCAGTGATGACCCAGTCTCACGGGTCCCGATTTGTGGTACATCCTGGAGGAGATAAGATGTAACAGGATATGAGGAGGCAATACTGGTGGAGTGGGATGAAGAAGGACATTGCTGAGTTCGTGTCCAAGTGTTCTACCTGCCAGCTGGTAAAGGTGGACCATCATAAACCGTCAAGGTTGCTTCAGCCATTGGAAGTACCTGCGTGGAAGTGGGAGAGTATTTCCATGAATTTTATTACAGGGTTACCTACATCACAGCGGGGCCACGACTCTATCTGGGTGATTGTAGATCGGTTGACCAAGGTGGCTCATTTTTTGCCGGTGCGGACAAACTATACCACGGGTTAGTATGCTCAGTTGTTCATTGCTGAGATTGTCAAATTACATGGGGTGCCCCTGAATATTATGTCAGATAGAGACAAGATCTTTGTGTCATGTTTTTGGGAAAGCTTTTAGGAGGCTATGAGTACTGAGTTGAGGTTGAGTTCAGCTTATCACCCACAGACAGATGGACAGACAGAGCGTACTAATCAGATGTTGGAGGATATGCTATGCATGTGTGTTCTTGATTTTGGAGGAGGTTTGGAGCCACATCTTCCACTGGTAGAGTTTGCTTATAATAACTCCTATCAGTTCACGATTGGCATGGCTCCATTCGAGGCTTTGTATGGAAGGCCTTGTCGTTCCCCAACTTGTTGGCTCGAGGTGGGGGATAACAAGTTGCTGGGACCAGAGGTAATTCAAGAAACCTCCGCGAGGATTGAGATGATCAGGAGTTGCATTCGAGTAGCCTAGGACAGGAAGAAAAGCTACGTCGATGCAAAATGGTTTTTCCGAGAGTTTAATGTGGGGGACCAAGTGTTACTACGTGTATCTTCTATGAAATGAGTGATGAGGTTCGGGAAGAAAGGGAAATTGGCCCCGAGGTACGTGGGTCCATTTCCCATTATCGAGAGGATTGGGCCGATAGCATACAGATTGGGACTTCCAGAGCATTTACATCGCATTCACGATGTATTCCACATCTCGTCGTTGAGACGATATCTTCAGGATGATATGGCCCATACTCACATCACGATAGATGAGATAGACTTACAGCCTGACAGCTCTTACGAGGAGAGACCGGTGGCTATCCTAGACCATAGTGAGAGGAGATTGAGGTCGAAGATAGTTCCACTTGTACGGGTCCAGTGGGAGCATCATAATGTGGAGGAATCCACTTGGGAGCGCGAGGCAAATATGCGCGAGAGATACCCAGATTTATTCTTACCGGGTATGCCTTATTTTTCGAATTTCAGGACGAAATTCCGTTATTAGGGGGGAAGTATGTAATACCCCGTATTTTTATGCTATATTAATTTGGGGATTTATTAAATTTAATGTGAATTATTAATTTAATATAAATTCGAAAATTAATCACTTTATAATTTTTAACGTGATGTGAGTTAGTAATTATGGGAAACTTGTTGTTGAATATTACTAATGACTAAAGTAATATAATATTGGTTCTATGAAATGTCAAGAGTGAATAAAAGGACAATTTTGGAAATTTGAGTCGGGACGCGCCCGTGTCGCGTCGGGACTAAATATTGATTAATAAAGGTGAATATATTATAAGTTGCTCGTATGGTCGTTTTGAGTGCGCCAAAGTGTCCAGAAGGGTCGAGATAGTCAGAAAAGTGTACCCGGGGGTTTAGTTTGGGTCTCGGGGCGTTTTTAGGCTTAATTAGTAACCCGGGAGGGCATTTTGGACATTTCGAATTTTTGGGTAATTAAACCCACGAAATTTCAAGGGAAATATCAGATGTCTAAAGTTTCCTTCTAGGGTTAAAACAACCAAAGACAAGTGACGGCCATAGGAGAGGGAATGAGAGAGCTTTCAAAGCAATCCAAGGCCCAAAATCCATCCGTTTGCACCGCCACCACCACCAACGCGTAGATCGCGCGATGCGGAACGCAACCACACCAAAAACGTCCGCAAACCAGAACTCTGAAAATCCCAGGCAAGTGTTTATCTTGCTTATTTTCGTTAATGCATCACTCATGTTAGTCTAGGGATGATTAGGATGAGTTTATGGAAGAAAACCCAAATTTTAGATAGGAAATCGCATGTAGTAATGATTTGAATGTTATTCTGGAAACCCCTTCACATGTAGAGGATTAAACCATGAAATTATGATGTTTTAGAAGAAGAAAATTCTGGAAAAGATTGATTAGAACCATGTTAAAGAAATTCTAGGGTTCTTGAGATTTTTATGAAGTTTTTGCCTATAAATCCATGCTTAGTGACAGAAATTTACATGCTTTACGTAGAAGATATATAAAATGAGATTATAATGTTAGTAGTACAAATTTCTGGGAAATTGGGAATGAAAAGTTTGGATTTGGAGGAGGTTATGTGATAGAACCCGTAACTGATTAACTGCAGAATTCGCCATACCTGTTTGATCGATCGATCGAGCCAAGAGCTTCGATCGATCGAAGGTTCGATCGATCGAGCCCCTGCCTTCGATCGATCGACCCCTTCTGGCAGACTTATATTTCCCTTTTAAAATAGTTGAATTAATTATAAATGAAGAATACTCCTTAGACATCCTTATTAAAATATTTTGGGAGATAAAAATGACCAGTAGGATTCATTAATGATTAAGAGACCTTTAATGTAAGGCGAGATTTGTATTTTTGGGGAGTATATATATAAGGTACGATGGAATTTTGTATTAAAGGGAGAGATACCAAAAATAGTTACGATGGAATATAGATGAATACCTACTGAATTTTTACACTTGGGAGGATAGAGTCCATGAGTGTTATGTAGTAAGTTGGATTAATCCGTCAATTAAAGTTAAAGACGAACCGTTATACGTGATAACAAATAATGGGAAAATAAGGATAAATGTCGTGATTATAGGGTATGGGATGAACCTATATTGATATGATAAAAGTAGTATATTTATATGACTGTGTGTATGCATATATTATATACATGTGAAAATCATGCCCGCGCTACTTGCTATCCCTGAGGTTACCGCGCTGGGACAGTCTTATCTCGATGGGACCTTTATGGGGGATATTGACTCGTACCCTAGAAGATAGATATCCTTGGTACAGGCTATCTGATCGATGGTGAGACGGTCATAAGAGGCGTGAGGGTATGTATGCTTCGCCTCAATATTATTTTTGTATGTGTTAATACAGTTCGAGAGTGATTCCGAATTTGTATTTCCCTTAGTACGAGTGATACGGGGATTGGATAGCAGAGTATGCCCGCACCATAATTTTTATGTGGGGTGCTGTTAGAATATATATATTATACGAGTATTTAATATATATATTAAATTTTGAAATTTGGAATTTCATACTGTGCTTATGGTAAGTAAGAAATGTATAATGACTTCAAATTGGAAATACTTGTTTTGAAAAGTATAATATGGCACTGGGAAACTTTATTAGCAAATAAGGTTTAAATGAGGATTTTGTAATCTAATGAAATTATACTCTTAAACAATTATATTGTTCAGTTTTAAATCTTACGAGTAACGTAAGATGAGATGAGTTAAACCGTTGGGAAGGTTAGTGCGATAGGTGTGCACATTAGAAGAGAGGTGATAAATTCTCAAGAGAGTGGCGTACTAACATGTTGTTTCATTGGCCTGTAAACATTTTAAATACTTGGTAAACGAATTTTAAATTATTTACACTATCGGGCTCTGACCCGTTTCTATGTCTCTTTCTCTCTTGTATATATATGTATATATTACAGGTGCCCAGCCACAGGGGCGTCTTGCATAGGATCCCTTGGAAGGAACGCGCTGCAGCTTAGGTGGGAGTTGCAGGCCTCTTGCTTAGACGACTTCATTTATTTGACTCCACTCCTAGCATATTCATTTAGTGGGGCATGTGTCGCCCTTTCCATTATTCAGTTGTTTATTTGGACATTTTGATTCAGTTATTTCTAGTATTGTCACCTTGGGATTTATTACTGTCTGGATGTTTTACCTTAAGTTTTAATGTTTGGATTTAGTTGTTGAATGTTTAAATTATTTGGATTATATGTTCCAGGATTATTGTGGTGTGATTCTTTAATATTGAATTGTTGTAAATAATTAAATCTTTGTTTTTAAAATTAAAATTTGGAAAGTAATGTTTAAAATGGTTTTGACACTTAGCTTAATTAATTAGGGTGTTTAGATTGGAAAAGTTATTTTCGACAGTGATGCTAAGAATGAACCAACTGTTCACCTTGATTTAATTTAATAAAGGAGTGATCGCCCGGTATTTAATTGGGCGGGGTGTCACAAGAGCTACCAATCCATCAGTAGAGATGGAACTCCACAAGATTAAACTTCAATAGAAGTGATTTGGGTTCCACAAAAGCTTCACAAAAATATTGGTATGTTTTTGGTGTGAATCAAATCATGTGTTTGGCCTTAAAAAATTGAAGACTTGTAGTAGTAGGTCTCTCAAAAACGTTCTTTCAAAGTCTTAATGAAAAGGGACTCCGAAATAAGTATTTATAGGAAAAATTAAAAGCTGAGGCGGTGCGAAAAATCGATTTGGTTTTGTCTTTATAAAGAGGTGAACTGGTTTGATAATCTGTTAAACATGATTTTTCATTGCGAACCGGTTCGGATCGGCCTTAATAACAAGGAGAACCGGTTCGGTACAGTTTTACAAAAATGCCTCAGTTTTCAAAAAGAAAAAAAAAATAGTTTCGGAAATATCCTAACACTTAAAGTAAATCATTTTACGAAACTTAAACACATTCTATGAAATTATTCCTCATGTGTTGCAAATGTTGAAGATGTTTGAAATTTGGATCCGTCGTCTTGAATGAATGAACTTGAACTTCTTTGACTTTGTAGTGGTATCCGACATACACTAATGTAAAGTACGAACAATGGAAAATATATCCTTACAAATCTCCCCCTATATCTATGCCGGTACAAAATAAAAGCAATCCAAATTATCAAGTAAAATACATATACAAATCTAATACCCTCCCATGCAACCTAAAACCGAAAAGGTACTAAAAATGCAAGTCTTCAAATTCTTTAAAAATCTTCAACCTTGACATCTTCTAATTTCCAACGTTTATTTTTCATAAATCAAATAAAAATCAAATCTCAAATATCCCCCATAATTCAAACTCCCCTATTAATTCGTTCTTGTAAGGACCAAAATTTCCAATTGAGTCTTAATGTAGTTTTGACTTATTCTCGGAACAAAACATGTTTGTTTCATAGATAGATTTTATATTATCTGATCCCACGAGTTTATGACGTATCGAAGATTAATTGAAGACGTTGCGGCAAAGCTACATGGAATTAATCATGCCAAAGTTTAATTGGTGCAATTTCTCGTCTTCAAGGTTTAATTGCATTCCGAGATCACACAGGTATGAATGCATAATGGTAATGAAACTCGGAATTCATTTTATAAAATAAAGAAAATGTTTTTAAAAGAGGTTTAATCGTTTACACTTCGTTTATGTTAGATAAGGATGGGTGAGAATTGGATAAGAGTTGGTTTTAATCAAAACTCTGTTTAAATTAAGAACTATATCTGACGACGTCGTTCAAACGAAATTTGACGTTGTTCGAACGAGATGCACTGTCATTCGAACGACGTGTCATCTCGTTCGAACGAGATTCTGACACCGGCTCAATTTTATTATAAATAGAGGTGTCCAATTTCCTCGAAGTGTGTGCATTATGGAAAAATAGTTTTACGATCCAGAAACCTGTTTGTACATGTTTTCTAAGGTTTCAAAGGCTTAAACACATCCTTAGAGTTTGCAAAGATCCGAGCTTTAATTCTCAAATGTTTATGTGATCCTTGTTGCACCAAGTTGAGTTTGTTCATCATTGAACACTTGTGATTGCTGGTTTTGCGATGAAGAAGCGACGAACATTATGTTCAACATGGTAGATGTATCGAGCCATATCGGTGGACACCGAGACATTCGTGGAGTCGAGTGTTGTGGACGAGCATTGTGGAAGACATAATTTCTACGTGGGCACTATTGAAGAACGGTATAAGATCAGAAGGAGCGTTAAGACCCGTGGGGATCGATTCATTGAGTAAGGCTAATATGTCTTTGTAAAACCATTGTTCATAGTGATTGTCCGGCTTGGGCCACCCGAGGTTTTTTCCCGATTTGGGTTTTTCCTCGTACATCTGCCGTTGTGAGTACTCTTTACTTTATTTTACTTGCCTATCACCTAGATGCATGCTTAGGACTTAAACAAGATAAAATTGGAATAGTAAATTTATTCATAACTTGGTTTGATAAAATTGAAAAAGATTTTCAAAAAGAGAGAGTTGATTTGCATTCATCCTTAACTTAATTCCACACAAGAAAAAATTTGTGTTGAAAGGTGTACTTTCGGGACCTATAGTTCTTCCCCTTTTTATATGCCCAAAATAGACAAGAAAAAGGATAAATTAAAATAAATACGGAGTGTCATGTAATGCATTGCAAAATATCATGAATGAAATAACTAGGATTATCCAAGGATTAACTATAAAGCATTCACAAACTCCTTTTGATTTTTCAAATTTTTTCAAGCCAAAAAAGATTCACAAAAATATCACACATCATGAATTTACACTAAGATAACCAAATCCTGGAAACGAAATGTATGGGTGTGAGAAAATTTGATAGGAAAATCAATGCAATCAAACATAACATATGTGCACGATGATTATGGATACTCCTAACGAATGAACCCAAAATCGTCCCTTGGTATCAAAAAGTGAATTTAAATGACATTGACTCGATCTAATCGACACATCAAAGTCAAATATGATATCTACACCAATATTGTCTAAAACTGTGTAATTCTTTTTCATAACTTTGTCAGGCTCTCTTTTCAACCTTTTTGGACCTTGGATACTTTTTACAATGCCACGCGTTTTTAGGCCTGATTTAAACAGTGTCTTAATCACAATTGATATGTGTAACTTTCGTAGCCCTTCCCCATTCACTCGTCATTTTAAACAAAGTCCTCATGGGCAACGGTTGATAAGCATCCAAAAGTGTACATTTTATACCCCGAATAGACGTATTTTAGTTGCTAATTCTTGGCAATTTGGGTCTTATGTGCTTTATTGTGTATTTTGTAGGTCGAATGCACGTTGCGGTATTCAAACGTGTATTTCAAGGCAATTGTACGGATTATGAAGCTATTTACCCTTGTCCCGTTTCCTAGCCTACGTAAACCTGTCCCGAACCGTGTGTGTTTAGTTTGTCCCATTTTATTTTATTTGTGTTATTTTATTTTTAGGGTTCATTTTATTGTTTTATTATTTTATTTTATTGAGTCATGTATATATTTTAGGATTTTTATATTTTTAACGTGTCGTGTATTAGTTTTTATATTTTCTTTTATTTTTTTTTAGTTAGTTTATTATTATTTCATTTTGTTTTTATTTTATTAGTTTTTTTTAGTTGTGTTTAGTTTTTTTTAGAGTTTGTATAGTGTGTCGTTGTGTTGGTCATTTTTATTTTGTTGATTTTTATTTTTTAGTTTTATTTTATTTTGTTTTAGGGGTCACAAGTTAAACACACACAAGCATACACACACATCTAACATGCACACCCATACACACAAGCACCCCCTAAGCTCACCCACACCCACCTTCCCATACTCCCTCAATACACCCAATCCTTCCCACCATCATCTTCTCCAACTCACCCAACATTTCTCTCTCCTCTCACCAAAACTCCATTAATACACCAAACCCCAAACACCACCTCTCTCTTTCTCCTCAAAACAGCAGCCAAACCCATTCCCAACCTCCGGCAGACCTACCTACCCCCTTAAATCGACGACGAAATCCGGTCATCAACCCATATCCGGCTATTACCCCCACCTTATAGCCGGCAACCACCAAACTCAACCCCATAAACCCGCGATTACCCCCACCTTCTCTAACTCAACATCGCAAATCCTCTCAACCTTACCCGGACCTGCCAAACCATGGTGGAAGCGCACCATATGGGTATCGATCCATGCCAAACCCGAAAACCTGTCGTCACCTCCCTCTGAACCCAGAGCCCAAATCAACCCCGGCGGCGACCCTCTGACCAAACCCTTCAACCACCGCCACCAACAAAACCTCCCAACCTCCAACCAACCCCCAGCCTTGACCCACTAGCAAATTCAGCCACCACTTCCAACCTACGAATCTACCAAAACCCATTTCAAACCCCTAAGCCAAAATCGTTTTTTTTACCTGTTAACATGCCAAATTCCAAATACAATCTCAAAGACCAAAAACCAAAATAAAAACCCACGTGTCCACTTAAAACCATTTACCTTTTTTAACCACCATTTCCTATTATACCCTTTTTAACCAAATCAGATTTTGTCACCCAAATTCCCTCGCCCATGTACCTTCCTTACCTCACACCTTTACCAGGAGCATGTGCACTTCCATTACCCAATTTACCCCCATGTGCACACACCCCATGCTCTTGCACTCCCAAATACCCAAATTACCCCCTGCTCCATACCTACTATTTAAGGAAGATGAAGACCATTTTGATAAAGATCTCCAAATTAGTTTTTACACCTTGTGTGATAAATTTCTCTACACCCCTCTTTAGAGAGTATTTGCATTTTTAGCAAATATCACAATATAGAGGTGTGTAGTGAAATTTGTCTCTAGGATGAATTTAACCCCACCCATCTATAATGAATTTTTAGCAATTATTTCATAATATATTGATGTAGTTAAATCCATCCTTTAAGAGCTTTAGAATAGGAATTAGTAGAGAGGCTAGAAACCCCATCTAGAGTTTTAGAGAGAGAAATACCATTTTGGTGTAGTTTTTCAGATTAGAATTTTTTTTAGATAGTGAGGGAAAAATAAATTGTTGTGAGCATTAATTTGAGTGAAATTTTGATGTAATTTTGTTTGGATCATTCAAATTGAGGGATGTTAATTTCAACTCATGGATTGAAGTTCAATTAAGCTTCAAGAGATTTGGTTTGATTGTTCTCTTCTCTTCTCATTTATTTTATGCCTTTGATTATTAATTTGTCAAATTTCATACCATGTTAGGATAAATCCCCTTTCAAGGGGTGGGGGAACCCTTATTTGATGTTATTTTAATTTAATTAGTTTGATTACTTGAAAATTCCCTTTGAATGTTAATTTTGATCCCTCACCCTTAAATTTACGCCTCTAGAGAGGGTAAATGATTTTCGAGAGAAAATCAAAATTCCAAGTTATAATACCCATTTTAGATTCAAACTAGAGATAGGGGTTTCTTAAGTGGGGTATTATTATTTGAATTTGAACTCTTTTTTTTTATTTTCTAAGATTTACATAAATTTTAATCGATCGATCCCAGCGGGTGATTAATTAAAAGGAGTATAGATCTATTTTCTAGAGTTGTGGGGGGTTAAAATTAATTTTCTAAAAGGTTATTATTAAAATTACATTTGCAACGAGAGTTGATTTGTAATTTTGATATTAATTTGGGATAATTAAATTAATTAAATTAATTAGTTAGAATAGCTAAAATTTGTGGTGTAATCCCACTCCTTGATTGTTCTCACATTTACTTACCTCATTTATCTCATATTTTTGTGTTAGACTTTATTTTTCATTTTAGTCACTTTTTAGTTAATTGTTTAGATCTTTGATTTGTTTAGTGTTAGTTCACCATCACTCCTAATTTTTTTTTAATATTGAAAAAGCTAAAAAACAATTAGAAAAAGAAAAATTCCAAAAAGAAAATAAAAAGTGAATTACAATTGAATTTTTCCCCTCGCTTTCCCACCTTGATGTGGATTGATACTCTTACTTACCTCTACACTTGAGTTTGTTATTAATTTGTAGGTATTTTGATTAAAGGAGCTTTTCAAACAACGACGAAAAATATACCGACAAGTTCTCTCTATCAATGGTTCTTACATGCACTACTTTCATTGTCAAGTGTTGTCGCATTTGGTTCGTTTTAAAGGAAGGATTGAGATGGAAACACATTGATCAACATGTGATAGACAAGTACAATAATAAAAAAAAATCCGTGCACAAGTGCAATAAAGGAAATCATGAGTCAAACATGTAGAAAGTAATCTCAAATCTCATCTTAATGACTCCAAACATTATAAAGCACAAAATGAAACGATGATGCGTCTCAAATTACTATCAAATAGCCACATGGGTATGACATGATGTTGTGACTCGGTATTCCTAAATGTCCATTCATAAACAGTGTAAAACAAAATACAAAAATCTTTTGCCTTTTTCCAAAAAAATTATCAAAATAAAATATTTTTTGCTTTTTTAATTTAATCTCAAAAAAATAGAAAATCTTTTTGTATTTTTCCAAAATTTTTCAAAAACAAAAATTTTTAAGGCTTTTGGAAAAATATATCAAAGATGGAAAAGATAAATACAAAAGTGGTACACACTAGAATAGACATAAAATATCATCCTATGCTAGCAAACAAGTCTAAACCTCAACCATTAGGCGCGGAGGTATTTTCCAAAGGTGGTGATATCCTATGAAAACATCCATCAAATCATGTGAGGTCTTGACCAAAAACTTAACTTGCTCTCGAATATAAGCAAAATCTCTCATGTAATCTCCCGGAGCAAGAAAAGTCTCATGTGTGGGTGCGTGTGTGGGAATGTGTGGCAAAACTCTATGTGACACACTACCCAACTTAAAAAAAATCCCTAAGGTGTCCTCTCTTCTTACAATGGGTGAAAACATACACGGGCCTAGGAATAAATTTATCAAATCGTCTACGAATCACTCTCCTATTGGGTAATGGACGTCCAGGTGGGGTAGGTTGAGATCCATATGGATTTATAACAAACTCAAGAACCGGCTCGGGTGCAACATGGGATGTAGACGCACCGTCATAACCTATTCCTAATCTCTCAACATTATCCAAAGCGGGACCTAGGAGAACCTTACCAACCTTCTTAGATGTGTCCTCTATAGTGACCTTGATCTCACGGGAATGTTCAAGATCTCTCTAGTTGTAACACACGGGCTTCATGTTCACTATTTTCTCGAACTACGACGATCAACTGCTCACTCAAAGAAACCTTCACCTCCTCGAGTTGACTCGTTGTCGCCTTAAATCCCCTCAAAACATCTCTCTCTCTCTCTCTACAAATCTAACACCTTAAGACCTAATTCCTTAATCATTGTCTTTGTCTTTAAGGTCTCTGCATACAATTCTCTAAACAATTTTTGGAGTTCGCTTTCACCCTAACTCGAAACACTCACTCGAAACACTCAAATCATTATCGGGGCTCTCGCGTGCATAAGTATCCTCATTATCGTGGGACAAACTGGGTGTGCTCATATGACTTGCCATAAAGGCAACACACATACCATGTGATGACTCATCCCCGAAACATTCACCCCTTCCTCACTATCCCTAAAAGTGACTCGCATGTCAACTTTCTTGTCTTTGCTCGTTAGCCTGGTGGGATACTCAAATGACTTATGCCCTTTGACCTTGCACTCAAAACATTTCTCCTCTTCCTCTTCCTTATTCTCTTGCTCCCCGCTCTCATTGGCCTCTTCTTTCTTTTTATTTTTCTCAAAAATCTTTTTATCGAAAGAATTTTCTTTGGAAAATTTGAGAAACTTTTTAAAATTTTTAGCAAGCATGGCCACATCCTCAAAATAAAATTCGCCCTTAGGCAACTCTCTCTTTCTTTTTCTTCTATCTCTTGGACACTTCCTCACTTTTTCTAAACTGGGCTTTAAGTGCTATCCCTCTATCCTTAGGCTTGAAAGTGTTAGGAAATATGTCAATTTCATATATCTTGAGGTCTCCTACCAGTTCTTGTAACTTAAAATTACTCAAATTTCCTAAGGAATTCAGCACAGTCACTTTCAGGATAAAACGTTTCGGCAACAATATCAAAGTCTTTTTAACTACTAGTGAATTAGTAATATTCTCACCAAGATTGAAACCCGTGTTGACAATATCAGGCAAACGTGCATAAAACTCATCAAAACACTCAGATTCAAGCATGGTAGTAATTTCAAATTGAGTAGTTAAATTTTACAATTTAGACTCTTTCACTGCATTCGTGCCTTCATGGGTAGGTTGTAGAGCACCCCATGCTTCTTTTGATGTGATGCATGTCATTATGCATCGAAACTCGTCAGGGGTGATTGCTCCAGAAATTGCACTTAACCTACGAGAATTATGTGTACTCCATTTAAATTCATCGTCAGTCCAATGTGTCACATGTTTAAGATATGTGACATTATTAGCAGTGACAGTGGGAGAAGTCCACCCTCTTTCATAAACAACCCAAACATATTCATTTATATCTTTTAAACCAGATTTATGCGGGCTTTCCAGTAGGCATAATTTGTGCCATAAAAAATAAGCAGCTGATTATATAAGTTTTCATTCGGAAACATTGCTAGTTTTTAAAATTATAGTTTTCAAAAAAATCGATATCATAAAAATTTTGCAGGAAAAGGATCACTCGATAAATTAGAGAAACCCGCTCTAACACCAATTTGAGAATGTAAAGTGATATCGATTACTTTTGAATTTACAAATATCCAAACAAAACTTATTTAATTAGATGCAATATTTTAGTTCAAAATTAAACCAATTAAATCATATTTTAATTAAACCCTAAAACATCCATGTAGGTGTATAATCACACCATCATAGATAAACATAAATTGTTGACACACGGATTTCAGAAAAAAAATCCCCCGCAAGGGAAAAACCTTTATTTCAATAAATGTTTACAACACTTACAGAAATCTGCAATGAATTTACCTCAACAAACTCACATAGACCGCATCCTAGATCAACAATGGACTCCTGCAAGAACCCACAAGAACCGCATCTCTATCTTCAATAAGAAACACCCTTGAGCATTCCCAAGTGATCGTAGTCGTCAGCCAGCAACTCCATCAAAAGCTACCAATCCAATAGTAGAGATGGCACTCCACAAGATAAAACATCAATAGAATTGATTTGGGTTCCACAAAAGATTCACAAAAGATTGGGATGTTTTTGGTGTGAATCAAAACATGTGTTTGACCTTCAAAAATTAAAGACTTCTAGTAGTAGGTCTCTCGAAAATGTTCTTTCAAAGTCTTAATGAAAAGGCACTTCAAACAGGTATTTATAGGAAAAATAAAAAGCTGAGGCGGTGTGGCGAACCAATTTGATTTTTCCTTTATAAAGAGTCGAACTGATTCGATAATCTGTCAAACACGATTTTGTATTACGAACCGCTTCAGAATGGACTTAGTAAAAAGGCGAACCGGTTCGGTCCAGTTTTACAAAAACGCCTCAGTTTTAAAAAGGAAAAAAAATAGTTTCAAAATTAAACCAACACTTAAAAGTAAATCATTTTATGAAACTTGAACACATTATATGAAATTGTACCTCATGTCTTGAAAATGTTGAAGACTTCTGAAATTTGGATTCGTTGTCTTGAATGAATGAACTTGAACTTCTTTGACGGTGTAGCGGTATACGACATACACTAATCTAAAGTACGGACAATGGAAAATATGTCCTTACATACTCTTTTCTATATGAGTATCCATATTAATTTTTGAATAAGAAAAATGGTTACGATAATGGTTAATATTTGGTTTAAATATATTGTAGACATGTCGATCAATAGAGGTTACTAGAATTCCAGTGAGTCAAATTCAGGTTGATCACTAGGAGATCGAAATTCCAATTTTAGCACTATTAAAACGTTCACAACCTAGATGGAGTTAACATCCTATAGGGATAGTTGCGATGTAATCCTAGTAGTTTATCTCAAACTATGGGAGCTTGCATATTGATTTGAAAACTTATGTTCAATAGTTTGATAGAGGATTGAGATCGGTATATTCTAGGTTTGTATTCAATATAAGCACTCGTGAGATTTTAGTTTAAGGGTTGCCTTAACTATACTAAGGAAATCTTACACCTTTTTGCAAATGGTGCATAAATTAGTAATCCCGATAATTATGAGAATTGGAATACTTTTGTAAATATCACTTTGATTGCTATTGGTGATATCTAATTTATATCAGGTCAAATGATTCCTTCACATTAGGTGATAGTTTTGTAAGTAGGCATGAGATAATAATTCAGAGGAATTCGCATCCTGAGGATAATGTGAATTATGATAACCCTTTGATAAACTTACATGTTTTGTTTTCTCCGCGTAAAACCCAGTCGTTGGATTATTTTATAATCCTTGTGGAGTAACATATAAGTTAAGTTTGACAAATAAGGAATTGATTAGAGGTTGGTTAAAGATGGTTAGTAGAAAAATGATTTGACCAACAGGTATCAGAAACTTTAAATGGACAATAATATTATTTAACATAATTAACTTTTTGAATAAGACCTCATTATATCTGTGTCATTTATGAGAAATTAAGTTAGAGTGAAATCATGATCATTTAGTGGAGTTAATTCACGATTAAATAGACAAAGAAAATAATTTCGATAATTGTAATTAGGATTTGAGTATTTATTTGGAACTCATTTAATTATTTCTCTTGGGTTCCCCCATATATCTAGTCAAGTCCGTACTATCAAGAACCTCAATTTGGCCCAATTTAACACTCCGCATATTTTGGCATTGGAGGTGTCTAGTCCTCGCTTCCAACCTACATAGGGCATTAAAATTAAATACCATTCGTAGCATGTAACAGAATTGTGAGACATCATAAACTTTTTCCACAAGATATAAATTGAAATAATCCAACGAATAAAATCAACCACCATAGTCAAATCTGTCACCATGCTAACTCAAACAAATAAATTTGAACTCCAAAATGTATTAAGACTCAAAAGAATAATGCAACTACTACTATTTCCAAACTAAAAACCATAAACAACTAGAAAGGAAAACTAAACTAAGAAAGCAGTAAAAGGTAATTTTAGCTATAACTCCATGAATATCCGATAAATCATACACAGCTACTCAAGTAACTAAACTTGAAATATTAGTCAACGTAATGGGTCAGAGCCCATTGCGTGAATACCAGCTACTCCTCCTAAATAGGATTCATGAATCTAAATATAAGCATAATACGAGATAAATATCACAATAGAATATTTAATATTAATAATCAATATGATAAGAAGATAGTAAAGTACAACAATACTAATAACCCACATGCACTATGTCACCTCACTACCAAAATCCAATTACGTTTATTTGAATAGTGAATTGTCTTAAATATTTAACTTATTTAAATATAACCAATCTAAATAATGCGACACAAGTACAACTAAATTACCTTTCTATTGGTCATGTGCATACTCTTGACTCACTAACAATTACAACACACTACACTCACACCCCTCACTATAGCCAGTTTGCCCAATTTCATTGCACTGCATATAATCATTAGGTTCCATGCACGATAAGCCACTATAGCCAGTTTTCCCAATATCATTGGCCCTGCAGATACTCATGATGCTAGTACACACCCATGTCACTATAGCCAGTCGACCTAAATTCGTTAATCATTCACATAATCGTTGAGCAAATCCATTTTATACCCGTTTATGATCTTAGGCATTACTTATAATTTCTTAGTCAAGTTTTCTATATTTTCAATTAGCCCCACCTATAAATCGGGCATCATAACTAAAATCATCCCTAGTTCCATGCCTAGAGATCACCAAACCATAAGTATCACCTAGTCCAATACTGAGGAATAATACCTAATTAAATTCATCACCTAGTCTTGAACCTAGGCTAAAGGAATAGTGTAACGATGTACCACCTAAACCCACCCTGGAAAATACCTATCCATACAAGAACACGCTCACTAGTCTCATATCTAAAAAGTGACCGACAATAATAAGGTCTATATAATATTCTTATAATTAGTAAGTAACCTACTAATAAGGATGCAAGTACTGAAAAACCCTCACTAAGTTATTTTAACTTTTGTTAAATAGGTTAAATGAGTTCCGAACTACTTTTTAAAGAGACTATTCTAAAAATCTTCATTAGTACACAAGGTGTGTTAAAATCAGTTTGTTAGAACAAAATATTCAAGATTCTTGGAAATAGGTTTTTAGTTTTAAAACCCAAGTCTATGTAGCAGATTGTAGCTATGGAAAATGAAGCATCACACACAAGAGTCAAAAAAATTTAACATGGTAAAACCCCACCATATTTGGGGAAACATCCACGGAGGTCTCTGCACCTCTAAACAAAAATCCACTAAAACAGTTTTAAATGTTACAATAATTCAACGAGACACACAAATAAAAAATTGACCTATTCTAAGTCCAGAAATATACCTACACTCCTCGGTTATTTTCTGACTTCTTTAAGGCTTTGATGTTGTCCACTCCGTTCTTTAGCTTGGCTCCTTTATCTTTACGTCGACTTAAATGGTTATAATCTCTCAACCAACAACACTATTAAGTAATGGCGGGTGAGAGTGTTATGAGTGTTGGGCCTAAATCACATGCATGCACTCACATACGCTTAATTATAAACAATACCAATGAATTACAAAACTTCTAAGTACGAAATCTCTTTTTCACACTACTGAAATTAAACTTAGTCTTTTTTCTCAGAATGTTTTTCGAACTGTAAATCTTTAGAATCTTTAAAACAGTGATTCTTTAGAAATTATTTATACACAAATTTTTGAACTAAAAAATTTAACAGATCTTAAATATACAAGTCTTTATTTCAGGTTGTAAAAAAGCGGAGAAATGTTGGATAAACAAGATTACAAAATTTACAAAGCAAATCCAACATGAGAGAATGATTTATCAATAAAGAAATCAAAATAATCTATGATCTAAGTGACTATGTATCACTAAAATAGATCTACGAGTTTCTAAATAGAAACGAGATCTAAATCCGTGAGGCTATTGAGTGAGAGATTTAGACCTAAAAGGATAGAAAATGTAAACCAGAAAACTCTTAACTCTAAAAAAAATATGAAGAAAATTTGGTAGAGTTTTGTTTGCGATTTCTAATATTTTCCTCTTTTATTTCTTTTCCTCTTTCCTCTCTTTTCTCTATCTTTTTTTCTCTCAAACCCTCAGACCTCTCAAAAGATTGGATTTGTGAAGAAGGACTCTATTTAAACACGTGATGGAAGGATCTGGAAGCATAAGGCAAATCAAGAGTTGAGATTAATTTGATTGTTTGAACTCTCAATCTAGTGGCTATTAATGGACCGCAAAACCTAACGTTCTGAATGGTTCTTATTAGATTCACATGGATTGCTTAAGATAACATGAAGGCCTTAGATTAAAAATTATCCAATAGTGAAGATTGAATCTCTCATCATAGACACATAGAAAACACAAATCCATCCATCAAAGGACCAACACGTGTACGGATATAAGTGACTGAAAATTTGTGTTTTGATCTTTTAAAAATCCCATTTGCACCCACAAATGTCTCTAGCGCTTTCAGATTCTACCCAAGGCAGTTTTTAGGAAGTTTTATTATATGAAAATTAACCCCAAACATTTTTAAATCCTCAATTTAATTCTTTAAGAATAGATTTTAAAAGTTTAAAAATTCCTAATAAATGTAGAAAATTCATTTTAATTTAAATTAACACCAACCCCTCATATATGAAATGAAATATGAAAATGTGCAATCCTAGCATGTGTTTTGTGTTAGTTTTCTACCTGAAGACCATTGATCTTTGCTGATGAAGATAGTCTTGTCTTGAAGTTTTTGAAGATATAATGAAGTAAATAGGAGTTCTCAATTTTTTCTTCTTTTCCAAACTAGTTGAGCTCCTATATAGTATAGACTCAAGTGAGTCAACTATATAGGGCGCTTCAAGTGCAACTACTCCCAAAATCCAATTGTTCTCGCGGTTTTGAAATATTAACTTGCATGATCTCTACGTAAATCATATTTTTCATTTAATCTTACGATTTCTCAATTAATCCTATGAATCCAATTCATTTTTTGTTTACATAAATTTAATCATCTAATACCCAAGTTCTACAAAATTGTTAGACAAGTTGGCAAATTCCATAATTCGAAAACGAGTGATACTTTATCAATTCAACACATAATCCAATTAAAATATGCCTATTAAAAATGTTTTACAACAATTAATTCCATTCTATAACATACACATTAATATCGTACTTTTACGAGTCAAAACATTATTTGAATTACATATTTTAATTTTAAGATGCAATTCGTCCTGAAAACCGATAATAACATGATGCAATTAATCTAAGCATGCGATATTTCAAATTTAAAATCGTATTTTCAGATTTAATAAAAATAGCACCAATTAATCTTTCCCTAATTAATCTTTTTAATTATTTTAATAAAACATGATTAATTTATTTTTAGGAAACATTTAAAAATGACAATTATTAAGGGGAACAATAGAGATATTCATACATGAAAATAAGTCTCTTGAAAATTCTTAATACTCGGTCGCGTTCATCTCTTGAAAATAACCAAGTTTTGTCCTTGGGACTTCTTGAAAATGTGTAGTTTAAACCTCTCAAATTAAGGTTGAAGTTTTGTTTAATGGAGGTTTAGAGTTGAAATATAGGGGTTGTAGGTTATGCCTTGTATTTGAGAAAAGAGTGCTTGGAAGAATTATAGTGCGTGTACCTTTATTTTTGAAAGAGTCAAATGATTTTTAAAGTTATGCTCATGAAAGAGTACCAACACAAATTAAACACCCCAAACCCAAGTTGGCAACAAAAATGAAATGATCCCCAATTAACCCCATGCATCCCAAGGTAAAAAGATATATTGAATCCCCATAAGCGATCCCCAATTAACCCCATGCATCCCAAGGTAAAAAGATATATTGAATCCCCATAAGCTTCCAAATTTAGTGAAAGGCAAGGATAATAATAATAAAGTATATAAAAATCCACCCACATAAAAGTGGGATCCCAACGCCAAAAATAAGAGGGGGAGTCAGTGTCTTAGTCTCTCTTTTTCCTCATAATTTACGTTTTCTCTTCTCGTTTTCTCTTCTCATCTCCTCTTTCATCTCTTCTAAGAATTTATTTTATATAAATAATAAATAATCAAATATTTCGGAGTTCCAAAGTCTTTAAAAATACCACCTTAATCTTTTAGTTTATACTAAATTACCAAGTCACCAACTAATTAATTAAATGACCAAAAATTGATTTAATTTCTCAAAAATCACTAAATTAAATTTAAATATTTTTTAAAAAAATTCTATCCAACAATAATAAAAAATAATCATTTTTAAGTAATTCCAATTAATAATTAATTAACACGGTTATCCAAAAATGCGGGGTATAAAATTCTTTTCCATTAACATAAGAATTTTGTCCTCGAAATTCGACAAAGTGTAGATGTCATAACGTAAACCCACACAAATCGAATATGGTTCACATATGTCTATCCGTAAAATGCAATTACAGTGCACCTCTACAACTAATTATACATGCACTTTCCCCATAAGTAAAGTAAATATATATATCTCAAGTATATATGTAAATAATAACTCTAAAAATAAAACGTACCACGGTATCCCACTCGTCACGATTTGGCTCCTTTTGATCATGGCTCGCCCAAGATCCCAAAATAGGAAGTGCATAAACTATTGGCGCAATTGGTCCTAGCACACCACCCCTAGTGATCTTGTATCTCCCTATGCTCCAAGTGCTGGACGTCCTTGGCCCTGCTAGCCCTGATTCGTCGAAAACTTAACAGCTTGATGTCCCATTTCCCCACAGTTGTAACATACACCATTAAAATTTTCAAACTGCCTAGTTAGTGCTTGCTCACCATGTTGTCCTTGCCCTTATCTAGGGGGACCCATGGGACAAAGTTTCCTTGATGAAAGGACTACTACTCTTGCCCTGTTCATTGCTTCTTCCATAGTTGGTCATTTCAACCCTTATTCTCCATACTTTCCTTGGTCCCATCTTGACCACTCGATTTATTCCTCTTACCCAACTTCCTTTCGTAATTCACCTTCTCTTTCCATATAAACAGTTCGACATCTACCATTTGAGTGTGAGTAGTATATGATGGATTCCCCAAAAGCATTTCCTTAACCGACCAAGTTAGGACCTTAATGAAACATCGCTTCTTCTTATCTTCAGTGTTCACCTCCTCAGGTGAAAACAATGATAGATTAGCAAACTCGTGTTCATACTCAATTACTGATTTTGATACCTGTTCATAGTCTAGTATCTCATTCTTCGTACTCTTAATCGAATAAGGAAAATAATCGTTATTAAAGATCACAAAAAAATCCCCATAACTAAGATGATCCTTATCCTCAAGTGTGGTAACACTTTCCCACAATTACAATGCATCTCCAGTAAACTTAAACATAGCTAACATCTTTTTTTGCACATATGTGCAGTC
Source organism: Sambucus nigra (assembly GCA_949130495.1). Lineage (NCBI taxonomy): Eukaryota > Viridiplantae > Streptophyta > Magnoliopsida > Dipsacales > Adoxaceae > Sambucus > Sambucus nigra. Next base: position 417,584,316 of record OX422207.1, read on the forward strand.
CACCATCCTTAAATGCCTCTCTATATCATTCCTCTACTAATGTGTGACTGTTCGATTAGATCCCCCTAGCAAAGGTGGGAGGATTTCCCTTGAAGAAATTGGACCTCACCCTATCCAAAGTTGAAGTGGGTGTACTTTGCTACCATGTCTTTTACATTCCACACCTATGTATCCCAAGTTTAATACTAGCATTGTGGTCTTACAAATGATTGCCACTATCTCTTCGATACCCAAAAAAACTGAACTTTCCACTCCTGAACTGTGGGACCAGAAACTGAACCTTATCTTCTATCTCAAGTTATCCTAGTGTTCGACATCTAAAAAGATGTGAACAAACAACGTGAGACTCAAAAAACATTAAGAGTAAAAATCATTGAAAGGAATCAAATATCGGCAACACAAACACTATAACAAAACCAAAACTCTTGAGACTTAAGACCATTATATGATACCAATTTTAACGCTCTGTAATTTTTGGCATTAGAGGTGTACAATCCCTATAGCCGACGTAGGGACATAAAATTAAATACCATTCTTAGCATATGGAAAAAGTATAAGACATTAAAAGATTTTTCCACATGATATAAATTGAAATAATCCAATGAATAAAATCATCCATCATAATAAAATCCATCACGATGATAACTCCAATAGATAAATCTCAACTCCAAAAGGAAATAATACTCAAGAGAATAATCCAACTACTATCGTAAACAATTTTGGACTTGAATGACCCATGAAAATTCAGAAGTGACTGCCTCATAATAAGCATGACTAGAAAGGAAAACTAAACTAAGAAAGAAGTAAAGGATAAGTCCATATATAACTCCACGAATCCCTGATAAATCCTACGATGCTACTGTGAAAACTAATTCAAAAATGTTAGCCAACACAATGGATCATAGCCCACCACATGAATGTGAGGTAATCCTCCAAATAGGATCTGCTAATCAGAACATAATAATCATATGAATATCACAATAAAATATTTTACATTAAGAATTAATATGATAAGAAGAGAATGAAGTGAAAAAAATACTAACTACCCATATACAATAAGCCAACTCACTGCCCAAGTCCAGTTACATTTATTTGACCACTGAATCAGATATTAACAATTAACTTAATCAGACCAATCTTACTAATGTGACACTAGTATAACCAGTTTACCTTTCTATTGGTCGTGCACATACTCATGGATCGCTAATAATTACAATACACTACACCCACGCCCCTCATTATAACCAGTTTTCCCAATTTTGTTATCACTTCACACAATCGAGAGGTTCCATGCACGAAACATCACTATATCTAGTTTTCTCAATTTCATTGGCCCATGCACATACGCATAACATCAACACACACCCACGTCATTATATCCAATCGACCTAAATTCATTAGTCTTGCACATACTCGTGACACAAATCTATTTTTATACCCTATTTTTTAGTTTAGGCATTAATTATAATTTATGAATCAAGTTATCTATATTTTCAATTAGCCCATCATAACTAAAATCATCCATAGTCCCATACCTAGAGATCACCAAGGCATAAGTATCACTTAGTCCAATACCGAACCAAATTCATCACATAGGCTAAAGGAATAGTGTAAAGGCATACTACCTGGCCCCATCTAGGAAAATACTCAACCGTACAAGCACTCTTTCACTAGTCCCATATCTAAAAAATGTCCAACAACAATAAGGTCTATGTACTAGTTTCATACCTAGTAAGCAACTTATTAATAAGGGTGAAAGTACAACTACTCCCAAAATCCCAACGATCCCGCGATGTCAAAATATTGACATGCACAATCTCTACGTAAATCGTATTTTTAGTTTAACATTAAAATTTCTCAATTAATCCTACAAATCGAATTCCATTCCATTTACATAAATTTAATCATATAATAACCAATTCTACAAAATAGTTACACTAGTTGTCAAATCCTATAATTCCAAAACGATTGATACTTTATAAATTCAACACATGTTCTAATTCAAAATGTGTATTAACAATGTTTTGCAATAATTAATTACTTCCTGCAACATACACATCAATATTATATTTTTACGAGTCAAAATACTATTCGAATTACATATTTTAATTTAAACATGTGATTCATCCTAAGAACGCATAATAACACGATGCATCCAATCTAAGCATGCAATATTTCAACTCTTAAATCATATTTTCAGATTTAATAAAAACAACTTCAAATTAATTATTATTTTTCCTAATTAATCTCTCTAATTATTTTTCAGAAAATAGGATTAATTAAGGTTTATGGAACATTTAAACATACAATAATTAAAGGGAATAATTGAGACATTCATGCATGAAAATAAGTCTGTTGAAAATTCAAAATATTGGGTTGCGTTCATCTCATGAAAATAAGAGTGTTTCTTTTTTGGTACTTCTTGAAAATATGTATTTTCAGTTTCCCAAATTAACAAATGGAGGTTTGGAGTTGAAATTTAAGGTTGGTAGGTTTCTGACTTGTATTTGAGAAAAGAGTGCTTGGAAGAATTAAAGTTCATGTACCTTTATTGTTTAAAGACTCGGAATTTTTAAAAGGAGAATCATGAAAGAGTCCCAATATAAATAAAAAACCCCAACACACAAGCTGGCAACAAGAAGGAAATGTTCCCCAATTAACCCCCATGCGCCCGAAGGTAAAAAGAGGTCTGGAATTCCCAAATGCTTCCAAAGTTTGGGAAATGAAAGGATATTAATAATAATAATAATAATAATAATAATAATAATAATAATGATAAAATAATAATAATAACAATAATAATAATAATCGTGCTCAATATTTTATTATTTTTCCTATGCAAATTATAGTAATATGAAACCTTTGGGATTTGGATCATTATTATGGGATTTTATTACTATGTTTGATTATTCTTTGGTCCTTGATTGTAATTGTTGGAAGTTATTGGGTGAAATTGAAGATCTAAAAATCTAGCAATATCGAACGAACTTTAAAGTCGCTCGAATGAGATCCTTGTTTCATTCGAACGAGAGATAGGTGGTTCAAACGAGAATCCAATGTCAATTGAAGTTAGGTTCTAACGAGGATCTAACAAGATGTCACTGCATAGGTTCTTCTACCTCATTAAATGGTCATTTGATGGGGGGATTGAACAAGATTGAGATCGTGTTCGAACGAGGTTGCATTATCGTTTGAACGACTTGTTCAAAAATTTTAAAATCAGATGCCCTTGTGTGGTGTCACATTTTGGGTCGTTTGACCAATGACGTGTCGACTCCTGGTGAGTTCAGATGACCCAAAAATGGGATTTTAGTGTTTGGGATAGTTTTTATAAGGGTTTGCTTGGCTTATTTAGGGGTTTAAAGACAAGAGGATGGGGTAGGTTTCCCCCACCATTATCAGATTTCTCCTCCCTCTCTAGCTCTTGAGAGCTCCACCACCCTCTCCTAGTACCGTAAACCACCCTACACCACCATGTTTACACCTTATGTCACCAAATTTTACAAGTATTCCACCATAAATAAGTCTTAGACACCCATTTCTTCCATTGTGGAGCTAGGAATTTATGGAGTTGTCGTTTTTTTTTTAAGAATATGAAGTATAACTTTTTGGAGTCATGAATGGGTTTTTTACTTGGAGCTTTTCTAGAGCATGCCTGTGGAGTTAGGCAACCTCCTTTTGGCCACCTTAGGAAGTGGGGGATTGTCATCACCTTCTTCTTCATCCATCATTTTTGGAGCTCCATTTGAAATGGAAAAAACTCTACTATTAAGTTTAAGACTCTATGGTATTGATATTTGATCTTAAATATAGAGTTTAAGAGTAGGATGAATATATGGTTCAAGAATGATATTTATTAACATTTGTGAAATTGTGTTTGCATTTGGGTTCAATTATTTTGAGTAAAATGATGTATTTTAAGAAAACATGGTGTTTAACATTTTTATGGAATAAAAATATTAGAAGATTGTTTATTTTGTTAGGAATATTTTACAAATAAATGTTTCAAAGTTTCCTGTAAAAAAATAGGTTTTTTATGAAAAAGGAAAATTTATTCATGTTTTTAAGAAACAAAAATGTCTTTTTCCTTGAAAAATATGTCTGGGTAAATATTATGAAATTTCTACAATAAATAACATGTTAGACCCATTTAATAGGATTTTTGGGCTTAAAATCCATCTGCTCATTTATATAAACTTGTATTATTTTGATGTTGAAAATATAAAGAAGTTTAATGAGGATTTTATTGGGTTTAAACATGAAATAAAGAAATTAGAAATTTCATCCTTTAAGTTGTGAGAAAAGGGTGTTGAAAATGTGAAAAGTGTAATGCTTCAAGACTACATGCATCAATAAAGAAAATGAAAATATTCTTGTAAAGTAGTATTTAAATGTTCAATGATTTCTTAGAGAAATAAAGTAATGAAATAAAAGGATTTACATCTTGAAAATTATATTACTCCAAAAAATGTTAAAGAAGTGTTAAGGAGTTAAAAACACTCAAGAAGTTAATGTGGGTAACTTAATGTTTTTTTTTTAAAATAACACTTGCAAAAATAGAGAAAATGGAAAGTTTGTAAATAAATGGGTAAAATGATAATTTTACGTAAAGTGGAACATTTTTATGAAATAAAAATATTGAAAAAGGTGTTACACATGATGGTCCAAAATGAACTTGATTTTTGGAATAAAATCAATGTAAGGGTACAAAGGACAAAATTTGATTATTTTAAGGTGTAGCACAAGTTGGGTTGAAACCCTGGGTTTTGGCCTCAACCGAAAAAAAGGAAGAGTGGAATAACGTAGACATTTGTAAAATGTTAAAATAAATTAATATGGATTCGGATGACACATGGATAATTAAGGAGGGCCCACAACCCTGGGGTGAAAGACCCAAAATCACTGGCCAAAGCATAATCGGTGGTGTTGAGCCCGTTACAGTACGTGGATATTACTCCAAAAATGTTAAAGAAGTTTTAAAGAGTTAAAAACACTCAAGAAGTTAGTGTGGGTAACTTAATGGTGTTTTTTAAAAAATAACACTTGCAAAAATGGAGAAAAGGGCAAGTTTGTAAACAAATGGGTAAAATGGTAATTTTACGTAAAGTGGAGCATTTTTATGAAATAAAAATATTGAAAAAGGTGTTACACAAGATGGTCCAAAAGGAACTTGATTTTTGGAATAAAATCAATGTAAGGGTACAAAGGACAAAAATTGATTATTTTAAGGTGTAACACACGTTGGGGTGAAACCCTGGGTTTTGGTCTTAACTGGAAAAAAAGGAAGAGTGGAATAACGTAGACATTTGTAAAATATTAAAATAAATTAATATGGATTCGGATAACACAGGGATAATTAAGGAGGGCCCACAACCCTGGGGTGAAAGACCCAAAATCACTAGCCAGAGCATATGGTAGCATAGTCGGCAATGTGGAGCCTGCTAAAGTACGCAGATATTGGAAGATTTCGAGGAAAAGATAATAAAAATGGAACATATCAAGAAATGAGTTGTGTGGTGAATATGTGAAAGGACAAGCTAACTTGAATGAATTAATAAATGTTCCGGTAAAGGATAAAGTGGACAAGAATTGTGAAAAATGATTAATGTCCATAAAGTAAAGGAATGATAAAGTGTAATGACTAAGTGAGTAGTTATACAACCTACAGAGGTTTAACCCATAATTAAAATAAGGGTGTGTTAATGAAAAGTTTTTAAAGGAAAAATAAGTATTTTTTAACATGGTGTCTGTGTGTTTTGAAAGGTCAATTTTCAATAAAAAAATACTAATAGGAATTGGTATGAATAAAGGGGTAACTCTGGTAAAAGAAATAGTTTTCCTTAAACAAATTTTATTTGTTTAAAGTTTTAATCTGGTGTGTTAAATCAAGGAATAAATCTCAAGTTAAGAAAAAGGGAGTTCTTTATAAGATTAAGGTGAATTAATTGGGATAAGTAATTTTTTTTGGAATAAAACGATTTCATGCATTTAAGCGTATATATATATATATATATATATATATATATATATATATATATATATATATATATATATATATATATATATATATATATATATATATATATATATATATATATATATACACGGTAGTTTCCGGTGCACATAAACATGACGTGTTAGAGTATTCTTTATGTCGTTCGATCCTATATTGCATTGTTTTACCCGCTGGGCATTCCGCTCATTCCCCCATCTTTATTACGATAGGTTGAGTGTGATTTCGTATTTTGAGAGAGTTGTATAGGTAAGTATTTTTTTTAATTTTACGTTAGTAGATTTTCTTGCTCGGATTTCGAGGATGCTTCCCACGGGTCCCTCACATAATTTGATTTGAAATGATAATCTCATGCTAAACAAGTGAGATGTTAAATGAATAAAACTCAACTAGCAAAATTCTGTAGGTTGTTCCATTGCACTTCACACATAACGCTCAGGTGCACCGGGTTGACCATGGGTAACCCTTAAATCCAAGTCGGGGTGTTAAAAATGGTATCAGAGCTCTAGATTTCAGGTTCCTTTCGGGACTGACAAGGTGAGGTCGGTAGTGTATCTTTCGACGTTGATGTTCATTTTAGGTCGATCCTGCTAGATTAGTGATGGTTTCGGTTCATGTTCTCGATGGAAAAGTCAAAGAGTAGCACGACGGGTAATTCATTTCCAAGGGGCATGTGATCAAGTTAGTTGTAATTAATCACTTTCTCTCTTCTGATTTAGATATGTTAATGATTTGCGAGCGTCTGCGCGAGCCAATAGTGACAACACCGCCGTTTTTAGTGTGAGGAGCTTGTGTGTTAACCCTTGATGATATGAGAGGTATGTTGAGTTTTTGATAGAGCTTAATTATGTTCATTGAATTAGAGAAAAGAATTATGTAAAGTCAACCACGGGGATTAGGTGACTAGAGCACCATGCCTAAGCAATATTGGTTATGATAAGAATGCTTTAAGTTCCAGGGTGTGGTACTTTCAGATAATTAATAATGATGATGTAATTAGGAAAATTTGATCCTCGGGGTAGTATCACATCATAAGATAATCGGTGATTTAATAGACGTAAGGAATCATATTGGTAAACACTTAGGGATGCGTACTCGCCCTGAGTCGGTAAAATACTATGATTATAAGTAAATGTATGGTGATTGTTGATTGAAATTTTTACCTCATAAGGTATGATGAGAGTTACGGGCAGATTGTGATAAGTATGTTACGAATGCAAGAATGATGGCTGAGAAGACTTAGGAGTGAACTCTAGATAGTCTTCCATGACAGTTTTTTTTAGAAAATATGATCTAACTTTAAGGGATATGATCTTTAATGATGTCACTGATGTAGACTTGGAGGTTTATAGATTTTTAACGACATCCTATATCCTGCCAGAATCCTTATTGGTGTTAGTTCTTAGTTTGGTATGTGGATTATGACCACAACCTTTTGAAAGGATAATAAGATTATTATCTAAGTGTCAAGGCCTATTTTAGTGGAGTAAGAAATGTCTAGATGCGAGGTAATATTAGTATGAGTGTGATTTAAGGGCATCTTGGAATGTCTGTAGGATAAATTGTGTGTGGCATTATTGGGAATAGAAATCGACTTGTTGTGAAGTCTTGAAGTATTCAATGGTCAAGGTATGCAATATGTAGGCCTCATAGACTAGTGTCTTTACGAGCACCTGGTAATCACGATGTGGTTTTGAGAAGTTTATAGACCATATTTATAATGGATGATGAAATATTATCAGATTTTAAGGACTTTTATGTGGAGTATGTTTAGTGTCATTAGGGAACCAGTTGAGTTCGGTATTAAGAAGTGCTAGTGTCCTAGTGATGGTCGTATTGAGAGTTAGGTGATGATCTCAGGATATTAATCAAACTCAAAAGAGTTGAATCGTGTAGTCCTTGGCGAGGTCACCAAATTTAATGTTTGTAGGTGAGGTAACCTTGTAAGGATAATTGAAGATTAGTATCACAGTTGGAAATAATGCCTTTGTCATAAGATGGCTAATGTAGGAAGTGTGGTGCTTGATTCTGATGGGCACTAGAAAATGCAATTGGGACCTAGATTGATGATGTCATAATAAGCACTTGAAAATGGGACCCAAAGGGGATATCAAAAAATGATTAGAATGTCGGCGTGTGTCGACAGTATACGTTTAGATAACCCTAGCAAGGTAGGGACTAGTTATTGGCATGTCTTACCAAGCCAGTACGGATTAAAACATGTAACCCTGTTTGGTACTTACTACCCTTAGAATTCCAATAGCGACCGGTACGGTCGTCACATAAGTTTAATTTGGCTAAAACCTAGAGATAAGCTCAGTGACGACCTCATATAGGTAAAGGCCACTATAAGGTGAATGTTTTGCTTAATGGGGTTCTTCTTAAGGAGATGTTAGGATACGATCATGGGATAATAATATCGATGACGACCTACATGTATTAGGTTGGTCACGAGATCGCTAGAAAGATGAAAAAAGTAGACATGGACAAAAGCGTTGACAATTATCGATCGGAGTAGCTCACATCGCCAAAAATGTAAGGAGGGAGCGTTACCTTTACGGAGGGAAGTCCAGTGTTTTACTTACCAAAGGTATATTGGTTCGTATGCTGCTTTCATCCGGTAAGGATGAATGGTTATGATCCGATTCGTCACGATTGGCGATTCTAGCCAGGATATGGTTAGATTAGTATCCAGTGAGAATGTCGGGGAGGAATCATACTTAGGTTTGCTTTTCGTAAACTATAGTCCGATGCGTACGGATGGGATTTTCTCAAAATAATTTTTTATTCCTTCTGACTCTTGTGTGTCCCTTTCAATTTCGGTAATCAAGTATTAGTGTTCCCACGGCTACAGTAGCTCGAATTTGTACCATGTCTTGGTACGATGCAGTTTGAACCGTAGAGTGTGGATGGACCTGGCATGGTCAATGCAACTCGATAACTGAGTGTGCCCCTATTTGAGGTATCCTTGTTATTGCACAAAGTTAAGTGTATGGGCCACTGTGCTTTTTGCCGCACAGTCTGCTCATAGTATTATGTAACACTCCGTATTTTTATGATATTAAATAATTATGAGATTAATTATTATTGTTGGTGAGATTAATTATTATTGTTGGATTAATTAAATTAAAAGGTCATTAATTAATTTGTTAATTAATTAATTTGGATTAAAATAAATATTACCTAGCGTGCCAAAGGTTAATACTTATTGTTGAGAATTATGGAATATTATTGTGTGAATACATAATATGGAATTATGAAATTTTATAAATTGTCAAAGGGTGAAGTATGACAGTTTGGTATTTTAAGTCAGGACACGTGTGTGAGTCGTGTCGGGACTAACTGAATGGAATAAAAAGATAATTTATTTTTAAGTAACTCGTATGGTCATTTTGAGTGAGCCATTAAGCCCGAAATGGTCAAGATAGTCAGACAACTCTACTCGGATATTCTATTTGGACTTCGGAATATTTTTACGCCTAACCGGCAACCCATAAGGGTATTTTTTCCCTTTGAATTTTCGGGGGAACATTATGGACGAAAATTAAAGAAAATAATTAAGGTAAACATGGGGGAGAAAGGGTCTGCCACTTCCAAACCTATGAGAGAGGAACGAGAGAGGCACAGAGAAAGGTAGAAGAAGCCATTAGTGTTCTTAGTGTCTAACCCAAGAAAACACACCAAAATCTTACCAAAGTGTAGATTGTGAGACGAGGAACGCGCCTATACCAAAATCACCAGTGGATCAGACCATCGAAATTGAGGCAAGTGTTTAATTCTTGCAATTTATAGCAACAAGTATGTTCATATTAGTGAAGGTATATAATATTCACTTTTTGATTCATAAGTTTTGATGAAATTGGATAATTAAGGATATTGATTAAAATTTGAAAATCAAATTTGGATGAATCCCTCATGTCGTTAGGATAGAAATCCCAAATTGATGATTATTTATGATGGACGAATTTGCATTAGATGTTCTTGTATAGAAATATGATGAGCTAGGGTTTTGAATTATGAAATTGGGGTTTTAGATTTTATAAACGAATTATGAGGATTTAATGCTTCAAAGTTGAGGGAAATAAGTTATACATGTTAGAACATCAATTAGGTTTGTTATTTTGGTGACTAGGTTGCGAAAATTAGAGGTTTTAGGACTTAAATTTTGGAGAAGACGAATCGGTAGCAGAGAAACATAACAGGCCTGATAAAATAGAAAAATGCCTAATCTCGTTCGAACGAGATGGCTTATCGTTCGAACGACACACTATTTCGTTCAAACGACATACAGTGTCGTTTGAACGACAACCCAGAAACTGGAAAATTTCCCAGTCCAATCCCATTTGAGTTCTGTGACTTTTGAGCGAGTGGGCACTGCCAGTTGATGATCCTAAGCGCAGTACAACTTTTTTTGGGGAGTCATTCTAGTATAATACTTTAATAATTGGTTAGGTGAGATAACCTTGGAAAATCTCGAGTGTGAATAATTGAGCTAGTTATAGAATAAGTAGGAATGAGATGTATATTACGTGTAAAAATATACGGGTCAGATGAATGCCTGAACTTTTAATTGGAAGTGGGGAATGACGATTATTATATATTTATTATTATTGTTTGTATAGCATACCTATGCTGCTTACTATCAGGAGGTGTAAAACGTGTAAATGCGGTGTGTGATATCAATTTAAAATTATTCACAAGTTTCCAACTAAACCTTATTTAATTATAATCTATTTTTAATCAACTCAATTTAGCCCCTAAACTTGCAACAACGTGTTTGCGTGTGTCAACCCATAAATAAATAAAGCATGTGACACAAATATTCAGGAAAAATCCCCGCAAGGCAAAACCTTTTATTTCTAGAACCTTGAAGAATTTACAAGACCATTGACTAACATACAACCTGATAATCGCCCACAAGTGTAACACCCGGTGTCTTCCTCTAATCTCCAAAGCAACGGCTAGAAATCTATAGTGGTTCATGCGCAGCTATACCACAAGGGCTGCAACCCAAAACACTCCGTAGAGACTCCCTCCACAATAGCACGCAACTCTTTGGTTGTAGAGTTATTCCCACAAAGGTAAACAACAACAAAAGTTGTGTTCTTGAACACCAAAACAATTCACTAAAGCATATGGGAGTTCTGTGAATTGAAAACCAAAACGGATTAAATCCTAAAAGGAAGAAGCCAAAAAGATTATGCTTTCGTAATTTTTCTGTTCTGTAAAACACTGAGACTTCTTAAAGAAAACGATATCATTTACTAAGTATTTATAATAAAAAAGCGCCGCCTCAAAATACGAGCTCATTCGAACGAGATAACAATCTCGCTCAAACGAAGGACAGATGTCGTTTGAACGACATCGCGCGACACTGCCATGTCGTTCAAATGACGTACAGATGTTATTTGAACGACTGTTGCGTCAAAAAATTAATATTTTAATGTCTGCTTCAATACTTAGAAAAAATACTCATTCTCAAATTTTGACGAAAAAGTCCGCTCCAACACTTAGAAAATATTTTATAAAAGTATCCCAAAAGCTCTAAGTGTAAAGTTAAGGTATTTAAAACATAACCTTACCAAAGTAAACTTCGCAGAGTCTTTTTGATGAAGAACTTGATTAATTCGAATTCGTCTTGATGTAGATTACTCTTGAATGCTCTTCGACGGTGTAGCAGTTTATGACATAACAAATTGATAACGGACTTAGGAAAATATGTCCTTACAAATCTCCCCCTATGTCTATGCCGGTACATACATAAAAATATCCGAATTATCAAAAACCAAAATGCCTATACAAATATACCCTCCCGTGAATAAATTTGCAAGTTCTCAAATTGTTCTTCAAAAATCTTCGTCAAATCTCAAAGCTTCTCTCATCAGGGTGTGCAACATAATGATCTTCAATCTTCGTACCTACACACATGAGATAAAGCAAAAATCTTCGTGACGCATCGAGTTTGAAATGATATAAGAGTAAAGCATTAATAAATCCAATCTCCCCTATAATGAAAAAAAACTCCAACGTAACATGATAATTGTTTCTCCCCCTTTTTATGATGTCCACAAATAGACAGATAAGAAGAAACAATCAAAACATAGAGTATCATGATAAAATGCATAGTAAACATGGATCAAGCTACGCGCATGCAAGGAGTATCTCAAAAATTTCACAAACTATTTTTGGATTTTTCAAAATTTTCGTATAAAAATAAGATGCCAAAAATCACACCATGGATTTAAACTCAAACAACCCAATCACGAAAATGGAATGTATGGGTGTGAACACATTCGATAGGTAAATAAACTCAATCAATCATATGTGCATGATGCATACGTGTACTCCTAACGAATGAACATCGAAAGTATCCTTAGGTGTAAAAATTATTGAATTTAGATGACATCGTCTTATGCAAATCAACAAATCAAAGTCAAAGTGATTTCCACACCTATAACGTCCAAAACTATTTAACGCTTTTTCAAGACTTTCAAGGACGTGCAAACCCATTATAAAATCTCCAACCAAACTCCCTCATATATATTTTCTTTTAGAGGTGTTAAACTAAATTCTCAAACTTTGGAGAATTGGTGCAAAAACCTAAATGTCCCATAATTGGCATGAATTTCTTTTTATTGCATTTAAATTTTTTGGGCTCTTTTAACCTCTTTGGACCCCGGATAATAAAATTCCTCAATTTTTTAGGTCCAATTTAAATGGCAGCTTAATCGCAAAGGATAAATGATAATCTTTCGTAGCCCTTCACCGTTTTCAAACAAAGCACACAAACTCACAAACGGCTCTTACATGCACAACTTTCTTATCAAGTTTTATCGCGGTTGGTTTGTTTTAAGAACAGGATTGACATGGAAACACCCAACCAACATGTGATAAGACAAGCACAATAATCAAACAAATCCATGCATGTCTACAATAAAGGAAATCATGAGTCAAGCATGTAGGAAGTAACACTTAATTACATCTCAATGACTCCACACATTATAAAGCACAAAGATGACATGATATATTGTCTCAAAACACTATCAAATAGTCACATGAAAAATGGAATGATGTTGTGACTCGGTCATCCTATGTGTTCATCCATAAAAGGTGTAAACAAAATACAAAACTCTTTTTGGATTTTTCAAAACTTTTATCAAAATAAAATCTTTTTTCATTTTTTGAAAATTTCAAAAATAAAAATCTAATACAAAAAGTACATGTCACAACACTAGCAAACATAAATATCATGAAACAAAAAACTAGCGTATGACAAACATGTGAACACAGTCATCTATATGATATGGCAAGAGAAGAATCATGTGAAAGAAAACGGGAATCAACTTGTCTAAAATTTAGTGCCTCTAAAAGTGACTTCCTAACCTAAATAGATGTGAAACGTCATGTTAGGGATTTAGGAACCACGGGAACACTAGACATAAACTGCCTAGGACTTTTTCCAAGATCAAAATAAAAACGCCTAAGGTGACCTTTCCTACCACAATATGAACATGTGTAAACGGGTGGAATGTTACCTAAAGTGTGATCTAACGTCCTTGGGATTAATTGACCCTCTAAAATAAATAATGGTTTTGGCTTTAGCACTAGAAGCATGAGAACAAGATGAGCCATTACCATCACTATCAAACCTACTTGAATCGTTTAAATCATTTTTCAACTTCAAGATATATAATTCAAGCAAAAAATTATACTCTTCCAAAGACAGGGATTTCTTTTTCAAATTTTCAACAATTCCTAAAAGGGTATCTATGACAACCCGGATATAATTATGATAAATTATATTCAAATCATGCTTATCTAATGTGATATGAATAATTTTTTATTAGTATATCTAATGTTAAGTTATTATTTTTAGTCTAATCCTACTTTCATAAATCATGAAATGTCGAGTTATGTACGACCACAAAATTTTGTTATTTTTGATAGAAATGTTCTTGTGTAAGACTAGTTTTGACCCTTATAACATTACAAATGACTTGAGGTGAAAACTAGATAGTTGTAGACATGTGAGTTAAGGTGGTAACACAACAAACGGTGCATCAAAAGGATGTCTGAGTAAGAAGTTAGGCCGAATTTACAAACAAGGGGCAAATTTGTCCATTTCCTTTAAGTAGTAAATTGTCCTTTAGTAAACCAAATGTTTTAATTTGATTGGATGGCATGGGAGGAAGATTTGGCCGACTTAAACCTCTCCCTTTAAATTATTTATTTAGAAAATATAACCATAGGTTCAGTTTTGGATAGATTTAATCTTAAGGAAAGAGAAAGTAGAAGTTTAAGGAAGAAAGATTACAAAAAAAGCTAGAAAAATTCCAAGAAAATCCTTAAAGTGTTTCCCAGGTATAATTTTGTGATTAATATTGTTTTAATATTGTATTATACTTATTTCAAAGTATATAAATCGTGAATTAGGGATTAAAATTCCATCACCCTTTGTGATAATATGTATTGATTCATATGTGAGGTAAGTGATGTTTATAGGACATATTAGTTTGTATTGAAACCGCTTGTATTCAAACTTGCATATAATTTTATGTGCTTACTGGAATTCAGAAATTACAATTGGATATGAAATTAGACTCATATATTCATATCATATCCTAACATTATTGTTATACCTTAGTGATGGTTGCAAGTTGGTATATAGTTGTTGTTTCTATATTTCATTTCGGTGTACCCTGAGTTTGGTCAATCTTTTGACATAGCAAATGAAGTCAAAAAATTATGAAACTTTAATTATGTACTATTAAGTATGTGTAATGAAAATGGGCTGAAAATTATGGAAACTTATGTTGGAAAAAAATTATGAAAATTCCTAGAAGTTGAAGGAACAATAGAGGAGTTTGTAGGGAAGATTTCTTGTGTTGTAAAGAAATGGCCATAACTTGCTTTAGGAAGCTTGAAAAATTACACCGTCACTTGTAACGTAAAGTATATTAAGATATGTTTTCATATTGATAAGCTTGGACACCTGTATATGTACTATTTATGAATATGGTATGGTTACGTATAGAGGACAATAATTCGAGGCCATACTGGATACCACGTGAAAGAATGTTTTTATCTTCTCTTTCCCAAGGGTATTTTAATTGCATATTTCATGTGTATATACATTGAGAAGTATACTTTTAGTTGTACTTAATTTTAGTTATAAATTCCTTAAAAGGTATTTTCTATGGTTGAATGTTCATAACCTTATTAACATATATACCATTATTTCGTCATTACACATGTTTCATGGAATGTGATTTGAGTAGAATTATATTGTTGTTGTATAGACATTGAAAGTTTCATAGATATATTAAGATAATACTTATGACTGAGATTCAGTATTGATTTAGTTGGATTAACAGGTGTAAGGTCAAATCAACCCAGTTCAGCTCCACCATAAGGAAATGGGAATACATAGTTAACAACCCAATGTGAGTGTACTTACGGAGTTGATTTTGGATATGATGTATATGTATTATATATTGAGATGATATGGCTTATTAAAAGTCATGAGATGTTGAGATGTTATGGCTTATGTGACTACTCGCCTAATAAAATACCGGGCGATCACTCCTATATCAAATTAAAACAGGAGTCTCATATGGATCATTCTTAGCATCACTGTCGAAAATCCATTAAATTACTAATAACCTATAGGCTGGCGTCAAAAATTTTCTTAACTACTCTTTTTAAACGATTACAATTAAAACATTCACACAGAATACGTAAATGAAACTGGAATGAAATAAAGTAAGATAACCGAACACTCGGTCAAAAATATACAACCATATCGAATGCCGTACTAAAAGAATAAATAAATACAATTGGGTTATTAGCCCGAATGTGTACACAGTACCTCCTATCTAGAGTGCAATGATAGAAGCGTCTATCGAGAACCTACATGCATCCACGGCTACTACAGCGGACGTCTGACTCGAAAGATGTGCCATCCAGGCGTCCCTGTGTCTGGACACCTATATATATATATATAATATATCAAGAGAGGGAAAAGTAGATAAACGGGTTAGATCCCGAGTTTGAAAATATTTTGTAAGGGCATAAATTCTTTATTTTTTAGAAATAGGTTTTGTCTCATATTTAAATTTGGTATCGCACTCCCCTGAGATACCCCTCACCTCTCTTCTAATAGTGCACACCTAACGCACCGTAACAAAAAATACCCTAGTCAAGCTACCCCGCTTAACTAGTCTAATTCACCCATCTACTAGAAGACTATAACTCGAGTACTAAGGGATAAACTTCTCTCCATTCTCAACATTGCGCTAAGTTCGTGTGTGGGGTGTCTTGCGAAGCAAAATCCAAACAAGGAACCCCCCGATGCACTACTACTTGGAAGGGTTAATGGTAGAGATCTATTAGGCCCATAGAACAAAACTAATGTATAAATACGTACTTATATTTTAACATACATATCATATTCATTATTATATACATCTTACAATATACCTCCGGATAATATCTCCCGGACTGAGGTTTACCAATTTAATTTACAAAGTATTTATCAATAAATTTCATTTTCATCTCAAAATTTTCCATTTCCTTTCTTATATCCACGAAATGTATTTAAAGCAAGTTTTATTATCATAAAAATGCTTTTCCATTTTATGTCATCCCATTTCCCTTCTTCCATCCAGGAAATGGATTTAAAAGCCAATTTTATTATCATAAAAATGCTTTTCATATCATATGCTTCCATTTCCCTTCTTCCATCCGGGAAGTGTTTCCAAAGCCAATTCATTTTTCCCATTTCTCTTCTTCCATCTAGGAAATGTAATTAAAGCCAATTTATTATCATAAATTGCTTTAACATATCATATAACGCAATCTAAGAACGCCCGTCCGGGTTTCACCACTGTGCGCGCCCCTAAATGGCTATCATCTTTCAGGGCCTATCATCAAGACAACCTGGGATCCTACAACGCAAGACGTCGGGAAGCGTCCACATGCCTGCGGGAGAGTCATAACCACACCCAGAATTACCTCACCAGCGCAAAAAACATACAATAATCGCTCATATGTCCTATAGGACTATATCCACCCTGCATTCATTAGCCAGGGAGCTTCACCATACGCACGTAACTTCCTTTATGATAGCGATTTATAGAGGTGTGTATCCATAAATTATTATTTATGAAAATTATTTCTTTTCCATTTTGAAAACATTCATATTTTATTTTCAAAATCATTTATTCTCATAGACATATATACCTTGTTCTTATGCACAAGGAATATACTATATAATACACATCCATATCATATCTTATATATACTTTAATCACATTGTATATATATACCATATATTCCTCCTCGAATATATATATAAATGGCCATAATTGACAATCACATCTAGCGATGACCAATAATCCCAAAGATTCTCTCAAAGAATCATATTCATGCATTCATATATGCATGATACTAAACCCAAAGTATTTCTTTACTTTGATAAGTAATACATACCTTAATCCCATCGAAGGATTTATTGGATATCTCCAATTATACCATTTTACATTAAGCGAATATATATCTATATTCCCGATTTATCCTAACTATATCGTAGGATATACTCAATCCATCATCGATTATAATTATGCGTCTTATACACATAATTATATAGGCCTAATTGCCCACTAAAATATTCTAGGGATTTATCTTTCCCGAACAACCTTAAATTTATTGGGGTATGGATTTCATTTCCATGAACCCAAGGACTACATCTTGTCCATATAATCACTTAAAGGTCCCCATCCTAAGTTAGGAACCCTAAACCTTCAAATTCTACAATTATTCTATTTTCCTCAAAAATATAGTTTAAGGGTTATACATTTAAAACCCTCACTTTGCCCTCCTAAATTCCCTTAATTAGAGGACCATATAGTCCTAAAAGGTCCCTCATTTTAACCCATAATTAGCCTCAAATCAATGTGAATTGGAATCTATCCCATCCAATTCACCCTAGAAAAATTGCCAATCTTTCAGCAGGGGTCGATCAATCGAACCCCTATGATCGATCGATCGATCATGGCGGGCATCTTCTTCCCCGAGAAGTTGTTTCAGCCATTAAAGCTTCTCCCAAGCTTTTGTCGCCTCACCCAATGACCTACAACCTCAACCAACAGCATACACGTATATAAAATGGGTTCTAAAAATCGTAGAACCCAAAATCACCAATTGATTTGAATTAATTTCTAAGTTTCTCCAATTATGAAATTTTATGGGTTTATTCGTTTTAACTCCCTAAAACCCATTTTATCCACGAAAACCCAACCCAAAATCTTTAGGGTTTATTAATACCAAACTACGATATGAGATTTAGGCTAAAAAATAAATAAAGCAAGTAAACACTTGCATCGTGGATATAATCCGACGACCTCGAGCCGAATCCCGCGGAGTTTGGCCAGAACCTGTCATTTTCTCCTCCTCTCTCTCTTCTCTCTTTCCTTTCTCTTTTCTCTCTATTCTTTCCCTCTCTCCCTCCTTATATAAGGAGAAAGGGTTTATAACCCTAAAACTCAAAAATGACTTGTTTACTCAATTACGAGCCCGTTTAACTCCAAAATTCCCCGAAACTCAATTTTGAAATTTGACCACTCTTTTCCAACTACCTCGGACATTCTGATACTCCCGGCGCAGTTGAAATTTTTATCCGAGGTACTTGACCTCAAATCACTATTATAACCCATATAACTTAATGCCAGTTTTCTAATTAAAATCTTACCTATTGTCGCTTTACTCAACGGCGACATACAATTAAAATACCTTGACATATTTACTTAACCCCAAAAGTAAATATATCACCTATCGACGATCCTCAAATCCTTGAAAATCCCAAAAATTACTATTTGGCGAAAATCTCCAAATTCCAATTTATGCCCAAATATGGAATTTAATTGTCTCCAAAAGGACAGGTTGTTACAGCTTATTAAAAGTCAAAAGATTTTGAGATGTTATGGCTTTATAAAAGTCAAGATATGTTGAGTTGCTATGCAATTCAGGAGATGTTAGGTTATTAAAACCTATGGATATGATTATTGCCTACGGGTAGGAGATGTGGGGTTTATTAACTCTAGATATGTATATGGCCTAAATTTGCACATAGATGGATATATATTGATATGTCGAGATGTTAAAATAGTACTTTTACTATATCGAGATGTAGTACATTCACTGAGTTTTTAAACTCATGGTTTTATATGTTTACATTTTCAAGTCCTGAAGCTGCCACTGCCAGGTCTAGGAGGTTGAGTAAATAGTAGTAGGGTCTTGTTAGTTTTGTTTTATACACTATACTAGGTGTAATTAAGTTAAATGGTATGTGAGTTCTATTTAAATTATGTCTCCTTAAAATGATTGGATTTTTAGTATTCCGCATTTTAACCCTGAAGTTGTTTTAATGTGTATTACGAAATGAATAAATAAATAATAAGTGTGGTTTGTGAACTATTTAGTTAATTATATCCTAATGGGGTGAGGGGGTGACAACTTGGTATCAGAGCTTTAGGTTTTTATATTCTGGGGTTAGAGAGTCTAGATGTGGCAGTGGCAGAAATAGTGTGGTGTGGGTCATTTAAATTAACTAGTGAGAAATACTAACTATTATGTTAGATATAAATGTTGTACTCTTGTTTCTGGAATCGTGGTTTATGACAGATAGTAAGATATGGAAGGATAAAATGTTCATGAGAGGGTGGACGAGGAGTCTTCAAATACAGTAAATCAACAAAATCCAAATAATGTATAAGGGGCACCTGAACAACTTGCAGATATGCAGAGAATGGCTCGTGCCATGACTTTAATGGCAGAATAACAAAACATGTTTATGACGCAAATAGCAGAACAACAAGCCAAATACTTGGAGGAGCAGACTTTGACCAGAAGAGAAAGGGAAATACAACGAGAGGAGAAGAATACACTGTACAAGAAGTTTATTAAATTGAACCCCCTAGCATTCTCAGGTTCTGTAGATACGTTATTCTCAAGTTTTATAGATCCGTTAGAAGTTGAGGCTTGGGTCAGAGACACAGAAACTATCTTCGGGGTGATGAATGTACCTGGCGCGCAAAAGGTAATTTTGTCTACTTTCATGTTAAAGGGCGAAGCTAAATATTGGTGGGCGTCTTCCAAACATTTATTGCTTACTCCGGAGGGAGGTGAGGTAATTACTTGGGATTCCTTTATTAAAGTCTTATATGAAAAGTATTTTCCTCGTATGTATCGGAAGAAAAAGGAGAGAGAATTTTTATCATTGACTCAGGGGAATATGTCGGTCAAGGAGTACGAAACAAAATTTATATCTTTGTCTCGATTTTCATTACGTTTCTTGCACAATGAGGAGGACAAATGCACCAGATTTCAGGATGGGTTGAATTTGGTTATCAAGTCTAGACTCACTCCACTTGAAATGGTAGATTATACTTCTTTAGTTAACAAAGCTATGATGGTTGAAGGAGATGTTAATGATGCAATAACGAATAGGGAACAAAGGGTAAAGAGGAGTAGATTTGATCCATGTCAGCAAAAGGAAGGCAATATAAAATACTCAAAATAGGGGAGTCAAAGATTTCAGCATGGTAGAGGGACTGGAAATTACGTTCAGAATAGGACACTAAGTAGTTTTAGGGGTGCAGGATTGATGGGCCAACATAATAGACAACAGGAGAATGGCAATGGGAAATCTAAGCCTGTTACGTGCTATTTTTACAAAGTCGAGGGCCATATCAGTCCATATTGTCCCAAGTTAAAGGGGGTAGAGTGTTATCACTGTCATCAAATTGGTCATACCGAAAAGAGCTGTCCTATGCTACAGGGAGGGATTTAATAAGCTACTACTAGTCGATGCTCATCACCTAGAGTCATAAGGAGAGGAGGAGGTAGAGGACATGCTAGTGGATCTAGGGCTCCGGGAAGGATATTTGCTATGACTTTACAGGATTCTCAGGTTACTCTAGAGGTTGTGACAGGTACATTTTTGTCATGAATAAACATGCTTACGTGCTTATTGATCCAGGTTCTACTCATTAATTTGTATCACTGTCATTTACCATGCATTTGGGTAGACCATGTTCTTATCTAGATTATGGTTCATATATTTCTACACCTATGAGGGATGTGATGTTAGTGGAGCTTGGGTATAAATATTGTGTTTTATATGTGGGGGAGAGGGACTTGACTATTGATTTAATTCCACTAGATATTCAAGATTTTGATATTATCTTGGGTATGGAATGGTTATCTTCCTACCATGCATCAATTGACTGTTTTTATAAGGAGGTTACATATAATATGTCGGGGGAGGAAGAATTCAAATTTACTGGGGAAAGAAATGTGGTTCTGAATTGTCTTATTTCTTCCCTTTGGGCGAGGAAATTGTTAAATAAGGGTTGTCAAGGCTTTTAGCATATATTGTGGATACAAATAGGGAATTGCAAAAATTAGAATATATCCCAGTAGTTAAGGATTTCGCAGATGTGTTCCCATATGAGTTACTAGGATTTCCACCTAGCAGAGAGTGGAGTTTACTATTGATTTAGTGCCTGGTACAACTCCAGTTTCTATTTCTCCATATAGAATGGCACCTGTGGAACTAAAGGAGTTAAAGGTTCAACTGCAAGATTTGCTAGAGAGATGTTTTATTCGAACCAGTGTATCACCATGGGGTGCTCCGTTATTATTTGTGAAAATGAAAGATGGCACCATGCGACTTTGCATTGATTATCGGCAGTTGAACAAGGTAACTAGTCGAAATAAATATCCATTGCCTCGTATTGATGAGTTGTTTGATCAATTACAGGGTGTTAAAGTGTTTTCAAAAATTGATTTGGGATCGGGTTATCATCAATTAAGGGTGAGAGATTGTGACATTTCTAAGACAACTTTTCATTCTCGCTATGGTCATTATGAATTTTTGGTAATGCCATTTGGGTTAACAAATGTTCCTGCAGTGTTTATGGATTTAATGAATCGGGTATTTCATCCTTTCATAGATTCATTTGTGATTGTCTTTATCGATGATATTTTGATATACTCACCTAGCCAAGAGGAACATGAGAAGCATCTAAGAGTTGTATTGCAAGTTTTGTGAGATAGTCAACTATTTGCTAAGTTTAGCAAATGTGAGTTTTAGTTAAATCAAGTAGTATTTCTGGGTCATGTTGTTTCGGGAGATGGAATTTATGTTGACCCTAAGAAGGTAGAGGCAATTGTGGAATGGGAGAGACCAAGAAATGTAACAGAGATAAGGAGTTTTCTAGGATTGGATGGACATTATAGAAGATTCATAAATGGGTTTTCATCTATAGCCTTACCGTTAACTAAATTAACATGAAAGGAAGTGAAATTTGTATGGAGTGATGAATGTCAGCACAGCTTTGAAAAGTTGAAAAATACGTTAGTATCAGCTACAGTTCTCACTGTTCCATCCAATGGAGAAGGTTTTATGATTTATATTGACGCTTCACTTTAGGGTCTGGGTTGTGTTTTCATGCAACATGGAAAGGTAGTTTCTTATGCATTTAGACAGTTAAAGACGCATGAACGTAATTATCCTACACACAATTTAGAACTTGCAACAATTGTTTTTGCCTTGAAATTATGAAGACATCATTTATATGGAGAGACGCATGAAATTTTCACTGACCATCAAAGTTTGAAGTATTTATTTACATAGAGAGACTTGAATTTGAGGCAGAGGCGTTGGATAGAGCTGATTAAAGACTATGACTATACCATTCATCATCATCCTGGTAAAGCCAATGTAGTAGCAAATGTTTGGAGTGGAAAATCGTTAGGGATTCTAGGTTGCATATAGTGTGCACATGTGGGAAATATCCTTGACTTGGCATCGATGGGCATTGAATTAAGTTTTTCAAAAAGGGGAGGCTTATTAGAACATGTCATAGTGAGACCTTTATTGGCAGAACGCATAAGAAATTTGCAAGTCAATAATCCATTCCTTGAAAAGAAAAAATGGGAAATCTTGGATGGTAAAGAGAGTGACTTTGAAATTAAGAATTATGAATCGTTGTGTTATAAAAACAGAATTTGTGTACCGAATGATCCATCCTTAAAGAGGGATATATTATAAGAGTCACATAGTTCTATTTACGCTATGCATCATGGAGGTACCAAAATGTATAGAGATTTGAAAGAGTATTACTGGTGGAATAATATGAAACGTTAGATTGCATAGTGTGTAGCTAAATGTTTAGTATGCCAGCAAGTGAAGGTGGAGTATCAAAAGACGGCAAGATTATTACAGTCATTGCCTATTTCGGAATGGAAATGAGAGCATATAACGATGGACTTTGTTAGAGGATTACACCGGTCACCAAAAGGGAATGATTCTATTTGGGTGATTGTAGACCGATTGACGAAGTCAACTCATTTTCTTACAGTTAAGACCACCTACACTGTTGACAAGTATGCACGTATGTACGTTGATGAGATGATCCATCCACATGGGGCACCAGTGACAATAGTATCTGATAGAGATCCAACGTTCACTTCTAAGTTTTAGCCTCGGTTACATAATGCCATGGGCACAAGTTTGAAGTTTAGTACCGCATTTCATCCACAAGCTGATGGGCAATCAGAAAGAACAATTCAAATATTAGAAGACATGTTGCGAGCATGTGTATTTGACTTCAAAGGTAGTTGGGATGATCATTTGCCATTGATGGAATTCGCATATAATAACAATTATCAGTCCACTATTGGCATGGCTCCTTATGAAGCTTTATATGGGAGGAGATGTAGAACGCCATTATCCTGGGATGAAGTAGGTGAAAGGAAAATCTTGGGTCCTAAATTAATAGATATGACGACTAAAAAGATCAAAATGATTCGGGACCGGATAAAAATTGCTCAAAGCAGGCAGAAATTTTATGCAGATAAAAGGAAGTACCCATTAGAATTTCAAAAGTGAGATCTTGTATTCCTATGTTTTTCATTGTGGAAGGGCGTCATGAGATTTGAAAAAAAAAGGGAAACTAAGTCCAAGATACATTGTACCATATGAGGTGTTGGAAAGAATTGGGAACCTGGCATATAGATTAGCATTACCTCCAAATTTATCTCATTGACATGATGTGTTTCACGTATCGATGCTTCGTAAGTATTTGGCTGATCCATCTCATCAGTTGAAAACCCAACCTATTGAACTCAAAGAAGACTTGTCGTACATCGAGTAACCGATGGAAATTATTGATCGTAAGGAGCAAGGATTAAGGAACAAAGTTATTCCCTTAGAGAAAGTTATGTGGATGATCCATCGAATTAAAGAAGAAAATTGGGAGAAGGAGGATAGCATGAAGAAACAATATCCCCATTTCTTTGGTAAGTGACCTTTATATTAAATTTTGGGGACGAAATTTTCTGGGGGGGGGGGGGGGGAGTTGTGACAACCCGGATATAATTATGATAAATTATATTTAAATCATGCTTATCTAATGTGATATGAATAATTTGTTATTAGTATATATAATGTTAAGTGATTATGTTTAGTCTAATCCTACTTTCATAAATCGTGAAATGTCGAGTTATGTACGAACACAAAATTTTGTTATTTTCGATAGAAATGTTCCTATTTAAGACTAGTTTTGACCCTTATAACATTACAAATGACTTGAGGTGAAAACTATATAGTTGTATAAATGTGAGTTAGGGTGGTAACACAGCAAACGGTGCATCAAACGGATGTCCAAGTAAGATGTTAGGCTGAACTTATGAACAAGGGGCAAATCTGTCAATTTCCTTTAAGTGGTAAATTGTCTTTTAGTAAACCAAATGTTTTAATTTGATTGGTTGGCATGGGAGGCAGCCTTGGACGACTTAAACCTCTCCCTTTAACATATTTATTTAGAAAATATAACCCTAGGTTCAGTTTTGGAGAGATTTAAGCTTAAGGATAGAGAAAGTAGAAGTTTAAGGAAGAAAAATTACAAGAAAAGCTAGGAAACTTCCAAGAAAATCCTTAAAGTGTTTCCAAGGTATAATTTTGTGATTAATATTGTTTTAATATTGTATTATACTTATTTCAAAGTATATAAATCGTGAATTAGGGATTAAAATTCCATCACCCTTTGTGATAATATGTATTGATTCATATGTGAGGTAAGTGGTGTTTATAGGCCATATTGGTTTGTATTGAAACCCCTTGTATTCAAACTTGCATATAATTTTGTGTGCTTACTGGAATTCAGAAATTCCAATTGTATATTAAAGTATCCTAATATATTCATATCATATCCTATAATTAGAATTTAACTCATTATGGTTAGGCCATAGTGATGGTTGCAAGTTGGTATATAGTTGCTATTTTTATATTTCATTTCGGTGTACCCTGAGTTTGGTCAATCTTTTGACATAGAAAATGAAGTCAAAAAATATTGAAACTTTACGTATGTACTATTCAGTATGTGTACTAAAAATGAGTTGAAAATCATGGAAATATATCCTGGAAAAAAATTATGAAAATTCTTGGAAGTTGAAGGAACAATAGAGGAGCTTGTGGGGCAGATTTAATAGGTTGTAAAGAAATGGCCATAACTTGCTTTAGGAAGTTTGAAAAATTACACTGTCACTTGTAAGGAAAGTATATTCAGATATGTTTTCATATTGATAATCTTGGACACCTGTATGCGTACTATTAATGAATATGGGATGGTTAAGTATAGATGACAATAATTTGAGGACATACTGGATACCACGTGAAAGAATGTTTTTATCTTCTCTTTCCCAAGGGTATTTTAAGTACATGTTTCATGTGTATACACATAGAGAAGTATACTTTTGTGTTTACTTAATTTTAGTTATAAATTCCTTAAAAGATATTTTCTATGGTTGAATGTTTATAACCTTATCAACATATATACCATTATGTTGTCGTTACACATGTTTCATGGAATGTGATTTGAGTAGAATTATATTGTTGTTGTATAGTCATTGAAAGTTACATAGATATATTAAGATAATACTTATGATTGAGATTCAGTATTGATTTAGTTGGATTAATAGGTGTAAGGTCAAATCAACCAAGTTTAGCTCCACCAGAAGGAAACAAGAATACATAGTTAACAACCCAATGTGAGTGTACTTACTGAGTTGATTATGGATATGATGTGTACGTATTATATATTGAGATGATATGGCTTATTAAAAGTCATGAGATGTTGAGATGTTATGGCTTATTAAAAGTTAGGAGATGTTGAGATGTTATGGCTTTATAAAAGTCAAGATATGTTGAGTTGTTATACAATTGAGGATATGCTAGGTTATTAAAACCTATGGATATGATTATTGCCTATGGGCAGGAGATGTGGGGTTTATTAACTCCAGATATGTATATGGCCTAAATTGGCACTGATATGGATATATATTGGTATGTTGAGATGTTAAAATAGTACTTTTACTATATCGAGATGTAGTACATTCACTGAGTTTTTAAACTCATGGTTTTATATGTTTACATTTTTCAGGTCCTGAAGCTGCCACTGCCAGGTCTAGGAGGTTGAGTAAATAGTAGTAGGGTCTTGTTAGTTTTGTTTTATACATTGTACTAGTTGTAATTAATTTAAATGGTATGTGAGTTCTGTTTAAATCATGTTTCCTTAAAATGATTGGATTTTTAGTATTCCGCATTTTAACCTTGAAGTTGTTTTAATGTGTATTACAAAATGAATAAATAAATAATAAGTGTTGTTTGTGAACTATTTAGTTAATTATATCCTAATGGGGTCAGGGGGTGACAGTATCTCTCTCCCCCTCAATTAAAGAATTTTTTTTCCTAAGAGTCTCTTCACGTGCCACAAACTCATTGATTAAAATATTTTTGTCCTCTTTGGCACAGACACAACCACTAGAATTTTTAAAATCCTCCAATTCTTATTCTTAAAATAGGACTCTATCGTCACTCTGCTTTTTGGACAATTTTAAATCATTAAAGTCTCGGTACAAAGAGACAAGTTTCTCATGATAAAAATCTCTTTGATTTTGAACCATTTGCAAAAGATCCATCGTGGATATAAAACAAGAATTTTCTTTTTCCAAAACTTCAATTCTTTTCGCAAACGTCAAATTCAAACTATTTAAATCATTAAACTTTGACTCGTGTCATCAAAGGGGGGAATCCGATTACATAAGTGCTCCATAAAAAAAATTGCGATTTTTCACAAAAGTGATTTAAAAAAAATCAATATCACACAAATTTTGCAAAAAATAGGAATACGCGATAAATTAGCACAACCTGCTCTGATACCAATTTGTAAAATGTGTTAAATGCGACATCGATTTAAAATTATTTGCATGTTTCCAAGTAAACCTTATTTAATTAGAGTCTATTTTTAATCAACTCAATTCAGCCCCTAAACTTGCAACAACGTGTGTGCGTGTGGTAACCCATAAATTAATAAAGCATGTGATACAAATATTGAGGAAAAATCCCCGCAAGGCAAAACCTTTTATTTCTAGAACCATGAAAAATTTACAAGACCATTGACTCACATACAACCTGATAATCCCCCATAAGTGTAATGTACGGTGTCTTTATCAAACCTCCAAAGCAACGGCTAAAAATCTGTAGTGGTTCATGCGTAGCTATACCACAAGTACCGCAACCCAAAACACTCCGTAGAGACTTACTCCACAATAGCATGCAACTCTTCGATTGTAAAGTTCTCCCCACAAAGGTAAATAACAACAAAAGTTGTGTTCTTGAACACCAAAACAATTCACTAAAGCATATGGGAGTTTTGTGAATTGAAAACAAAATGGGACTAAACCCTAAAAGGAAGAAGCAAAAGGATTCTACTTTCGCAATTTTTCTGTTCTGTAAAACGCTGAGACTTCTTAAAGAAAATGATACCATTTACTGAGTATTTATAATAAAAATGCGCCGCCTCGAAATACGAGATCGTTCGAACGAGATAGCAATCTCGTGCGAACGAAAGACATATGTCGTTTGAACGTCATCGCTCGACACTGCCATGTCATTCGAACGACGTACAGATGTCTTTTGAACGACTATTGCGTTAAAAAATTAATATTTTAACGTCCTCTTTAATACTTTGAAAAATACTCATTCTCAAATTTTGACGAAAAAGTTCGCTCCAACACTTAGAAAATATTTTATAAAAATATCCCAAAAGCTCTAAGTGTAAAGTTAAGGTATTTAAAACATAATCTTACCAAAGTAAACTTCGCGGAGTGTTTTTGATGAAGAACTTGATTAGTTCGGATCCGTCTTGATGTAGATTACTCTTGAATGCTCTTCGACGGCGTAGTGGTATATGACATAACAAATTGATAACAGACTTATAAAAATATGTCCTTAAAGGAGGACGTTTCGCGCAGTGGACAGTCATTTCTTGGGTGACCCAATGGGGGGATATTTGACTTATACCCAGAGCATATGATCTTGGATACGTGTTATCTATTACGTAGGATAGTTTTGACGGTTGAATAGGAGCGTAGGTATGTGCATGACCCATTTAGCTGGTGAGTATGATCGCCTCCAATATTTGTGTTATGATATTTATGGTTCGTGAGAGACGCCGAACCAATTGTCCTTTATGCAATGAACGATACACTAAGACATGATAGCAGAGTATGCATTGCGCCAAGTGGTCCTAACCAAGGGGCGCAGGATTTATACATATTTGTATAGGGATGGTGTGACTATATATATATATATATATATTATTTTTATTTGTGCATACTTCTAACGTGTGAAATTAGCAAGTATGTAAATATTGGTAAACAAAGTAACTTAAGGGGATAAAGATTTGCTACTAGAATAGGGAACACAAAAATTCGGTTAATTGAAGTAAAGTATTTAATAACGTATTGTATGGGTGATATGGGTGTCTTCTACGAGATATAGTTAGTAGTATATGTCTATGACCTAGTTGGGAATATTATAGATGACTAGGTTAAGGTAGACATACGCTAGGTGTGCACATTAGTTGAGGGGTGAGGATCTCGGGTGAGAGTTCGGAACTAATATGCACATAATAATTGCATTAATGCAGTTTTAAATACTTGCTAAAACAAATATTTTTACAAATCGGTCTCTAACCCGTTTCGGAACTAGATACGTGGATCATTCGACGAGCTGCAAATATTGTGGAAGCTGTAGGTTATTGATATTAGACGCTTCTATATTTTCATTCAGTTCCTAGTTCAAGCATTTCAGTTAGGGCATGTGTCTCCCATTTCCAGCTTAATTATTTCAGAGATTGTATTTTCTTAATGGCATTTCTTTTCCTGTTGGATTGAGTATTATGATTCTATTGGTTTTAGACTTTGAACTGGAATGTTTTATCCAGTCTCATTTATTTCAGTATTTGATTCATGTTCAATATTAATTCTCGTGGAATGTGAATAGCTTATATTTTAAAGCATGGAACTTGTTAATGGATTAATTGGGTATAATTAAATGGGAAAATGCTTTGACACTTAGCTTAATTATTTATTAGGTGATTAATAATGAAAATTGTTTTTCGACAGTGATGCTAAGAATGAACCAATCGGACACTTTGATTTAATTTAATAAAGGACTCATCACCCGATATTTAATTAGACGGGGTGTCACAGGTGGTATCAGAGCATCAGGTTCTAGTGTCCTTAGGATCTGTACGGCTTATTATGCTTTCTTCTAAACGTTCTTTGATTTAGAGACCTAATATTAAGAATGGTGTATTCATTCTTACGTGTTGGAAATTCATATTTTTGCAATTTAATTGTATGAATGTTAAACTCATACCGTCCATTCCAATTTTCAGATGGCATGACAAGAAGAGGAAGCTAACACTGTTGCGGGAGTCAATGAACAAGGCAGCTGATACCTTAGGTAACCCCAGAGAGAGTATCAATCGCCGAAATAGCAGGTATTGTGTCACAGGCAGTTACCACTGCAGTCTTATAGTAGATCGCAGTATGCAACTTATAGGAGGCAGAAGAACAAGAGAAGATAGTCAATATGGCCTGACTAAGGTTAGAAATTTTGGGAAGGCCCCAATACTGCATCAACAAGTTCCTCAGGGTTGTAAAGACCACAAAGGTAATACAAATCCCATGAAGAGTCAAAAGCGTCAGGGCCAACATAGCCAGGAACATAATGTCGTCATAAGAAGGTGTTTCAAATGCAAAAAAGATGGCCATAAATGTCAAACTTGTTCGGATCAGGCTGAAGAGAAATCCTAACCCGACCAAGAAGGATAGCAAGGTCGAAAAAAGTAAGGACTTTCAGGACTCTGCTATAAGTGTGTACAATCGGGTCACAAGTGGAGAGATTGCCCTCAAAATGATATTATTTTTCATAAAGATGCTCAGTCGGGCCAGCAGAGACAAGGAAAAAGTGGAACTGAGCCATAGGGCCGAAATCAACAGAGTTGTAATGTAGCGCAATTTGTTGGTGAATGATTCAGTTGTGGCAGGATGGGTCATAAAATATGGGATTGTCCAGATGAGGGCAAGATACCCCAGAAGCAGAGCAGATAGAGTATGGATGTGCATACAATGTCCAACAGGCAGTCGTTCAACAACCATCACCCCTCATTGAGGGTATGTTCTCTATTTGTGGGGTTATGGTATATATTTTATTTATTACGGGGGCTTCACATTCATTCATAGCTGCTAGAATTACACGGGCCATAGGATATTTTTAGCCATGGCCAACAAGATGATTACATGTGTAAACTTATCGCGGGGTAATGGGTCATTGACTTTCTTTTATGACGGGGAATAGGGATAGAGAGTGGGATACTTATTTTACTTGCCGACATGCTTGTATTAGATATGTTAGAGTGCGAGGCGATTATTGGTATGGATTGTCTTATTGCATATCGGGCCATGATAGATAGTTTTAATAGGTGTACTATTCTACTATATCGAGTCGGGAGATGTTTTTAGGTGGCGATACCACGTTCGGGGGAAGTACCGCCCACCCATTTATATTATATAGGGGAGGATACCTTTAAGGATACAGTGATCACCATTGATTCGATTCCCATAATCCACAAATTTTCCGATGTGTTCCAAAAGAAGAGATCCAGGAAGGTTAGAGAATCTAGCTGAAGAGAAAAACTGAACTTAACGGTGTTAGAGAAACACCACATGGGAGTATAACCAATAGGGAACTCATTTAGATAATTTTGATGAATTAACTTCCTACAAAATGACGATGAAGTCAAGCAGGGTTGTAGAGGCCAACAATAGTTTCGAAAGGCCCGTGTAGCCAAAGGGACAACGAGAGAACAATTTGGAGCTAAGAGTGCCAGTACGAGGGAAGGACTTTCCAAAATGGTCAGTAGGACCAGTGACGGGTAACAACTCGAAAAGTTTTCCTATGTGTAGAGAGTGGGACCACCAGTGTTGAAAGTGTCCACATTGAGAAGTACAACCGATAAGATTTGAAAATAATAAACCATGTCAGTTGGGCACAACAACTGGAGGAGTGAGATTTTCAGAGTAGGAAATTGGGACTAGAAGATTGAACACAATAAGTTACAACCCGAGAGTGGTGGGTTTAGGAAGGACTAGTGGAGTCCTCAGTAATAATAGCATATAAAAATCCTTAGGGTAATTGGGGCCTAGGATGGAATAGGGTGGCCAGTAAGGCCATAATTGAGGTCTCGAGATATTGGCCAATGTTTCAATGATGGGTGTGTAAGCGTCATAACATAATAAATTTTTCCACATTAAGGAGGGGGAAACTATGGGGTGAAATACTAGATGTATTAAGATTACAGATACTTATGGGTAGTGTTGGAAACTACGTGTTGGGATCCTATGATTAGGCGATTCTGATGAAGTTTTGTTTCATCCTTGTGGGGAAAAGGATTAGGTCAAGTGACATGGGTGTATCATAATACATATATGAATTGTCAAGACTAAAGTTCACGTGTGAGTCGAGTTTAGTGGGTACATTAATTTTGGACAATATGGTTATAAGTGTATTTATCATGGGTAACATAATTTTAGATATCACCCGTGAGCAAGCCGGGTGGGCACTAAAGGCATATGTTATTGTCAAAATTTTTACTACTGCATTGAGTTTGTAAAGTAGAGCTTATTATGGTAATGTGTAGTGATAATTACCGAATGTTTGAACGATAATAGATTGAGTGATGGTGAGTAATATTATTTTGGTAAGGTTTATATATGAAAATTTCATGATATCGTAAAATTTAGTGAGTTTGTTGTCTCATTAGATATGATCCGGTGCGTAGGTATTTAATTACTGATATGACTCGGGATACATCGTGTTCTTTATAAGGCAGTGAAATATAGCTCTTCATATATATAGCACCGAAAATATGGCATAGTGAGAGCGCCATGTTTCATGTTATTATTAAGGACATGCGTAGATTAGTATGTCAATATACAGAGATTGTGGGAAGGTGGACTAAGGACCTTACGGACCTCGACCACCGATAATGTTAGGTAGTAGTGTATCGGGGGGGGGGGGGGGTTCCTTGTATGTATTTCTCCTTATGAGACACCCCATGCATATAACTAACAAACTTCGGGAGTTGGAGAGAAGTTTGGATAATAGTACATGGGATTCATACCTTAGTAATTGTACAAATGTGAGTATAATTGAAGGCTAATAATACTAGTATAATGTGAGAATATATTTTATTTGTGCAAAAATGCGCAAGGCATAGGGTGTATGGGTGACCTAGGAAATTGAATCTTGATTTTGTTTTCGTTCGGAACATATGGGATAAGGTAAATGAAGATAGAAGTGGAGATATCAGGACTTGGTTGTATGCTCACAAGAATGGTATTGTATTAGGCAGTTGATTTTGATTGTCAGGTGAATTCAATAACATTTAGCCCAGGGAGTTGAAGTTTACTTCGTAAGAGTTGTTAGAGGCTTACGTTTCGTGAGAAACTGACTATTAGAGCGGAGGAAGGACCTGTGACACGCGGTGAGGCAATGTCACAAGGATCATGGTTAGAGGTACATTTAAGAGAATATAAGATGTATCATGTTATAAATGATAGTGATGATGGGATTTAATGAAGAGAAATATTGATAAATTCATTTTGCAATGGGTCACCTGTCTGTTGGAAAATGGTGGACCATCCAAAACCAGTAGGGGTTTCTTCAACCGTTAGGGATTCCTAAGCAGTAAGGGTAAAGTATTCCCCATGACTTTATTGCAAAAGGGGTTATGATCCTATATGGTGATAATGGATCGATCGATCGAAGTAGATCACGTTAT
Organism: Sambucus nigra; assembly: GCA_949130495.1. Lineage (NCBI taxonomy): Eukaryota > Viridiplantae > Streptophyta > Magnoliopsida > Dipsacales > Adoxaceae > Sambucus > Sambucus nigra. The sequence continues at coordinate 417,617,586 of OX422207.1, forward strand.
TCTAGTTACCACTGGTCATACTATGAGATAGTATACGCAGACCTTTATAATCTAGATAGTGAGGTTATATAGTGTACCGCTTGATATCGTGTCCGAATGGGACAAAGTTGTGAATGAGTATGACCTACCATCCTCAGACAAATGGGTAGAATAAGCAGACTAGTTAGATGTTGGAGAATAAATTATATGTGTACCCTTGAATCTCAAGGAAGGACGAGAGTAATCCCTTCCACTAATGGAGTTTGTGTACAATAACTCATATAATCTCACTTTTGGGCATTGTGCAAGTTGAGGTAGGGCACAGTATGTCTTGTTGTTCTCCTGCTTGTTAGTGAAAGGTGGGGGATCAGATGATATTGCGAAGATCGGAGATGAGTTAATACTTATAGTATATTATGTGTGCAAAAATATATACTGCGCAAATAACCTACTTGTGTGCGATCGTTGCGAGATGAGATTGAATGTATCTAAAGAATGATTAATCTACTAAGGTGCAAATAGTAGAAAGCTAGATAGTGCATATCTAAACTTAAACAGTAAGACTTGGGAAAACACCTACGTGATAGGGTAACCTGTAGTTTAAACAAACATATGTGGGGTGTTCATTATTAAGGGTGTTCAATAGCGTACTATATGGATGGTACGAAGCAATTTTCTTGGGAGCACAATGATGCGATGCACAACATATATACAACATTGTTTCTACCTAGTATACTTTTTTCGAATTTCGGGACGAAATTTCGTTGTAAGGGGGGAAGTATGTAACACCCCGTATTTTTATGATATTAAATAATTATGAGATTAATTATTATTGTTGGATTAATTAAATTAAAAGGTGATTAATTAATTGGTTAATTAATTAATTCGGATTAAAATAAATATTAACTAGCGTGCCAAGGGTCAATACTTATTGTTGATACATAATATGGAATTATGAAATTTTATAAATTGTCAAAGGGTGAAATATGACAGTTTGGTATTTTAAGTCAGGATGCGCGTGTGAGTCGTGTCGGGACTAATTGAATGGAATACAAAGATAATTTATTTTAAGTAACTTGTATGGTCATTTCGAGTGATCGATTGAGCCCGAAAGGGTCAAGATAGTCAGACAACTCTACTCGAGTATTCTATTTGGACTCCGAAATATTTTTAGGCCTAACCGGCACCCCGTAGGGGTATATTTGCCCTTTGAATTTTTGGGGAAAAATTCTGGACGAAAATTAAAGAAAATAAATGAGGTAAACGTGGGGGAGAAAGGGTTTGTCAGTTCCAAACCTACGAGAGAGAAAAGAGAGAGGCACAAAGAAAGGTAGAAGAAGCCATTGGTGTTCTTGGTGTGTAACTCAAGAAAACACACCAAAAATCATACCAAAGTGTAGATCGTGATGCGAGGAACGCGTCTATACCAAAATCACCAGCGGATAAACCCTTCAAAATTGAGGTAAGTGTTTAATTATTGCAATTTATAGTAATAAATATGTTTATATTAGTGTAGGTATATAATATTCATTTTTTGACTCATAAGTTTTGATGAAATTGGAGAATTAAGGACATTAATTCAAATCTGGAAATCAAATTAGGATGAATCCCTCATGTAGTTAGGATAGATATCCCAAATTGATGATTATTTATGATGGACGAATTTAAATTTGATGTTCTTGTATAGAAATATGATGACCTAGGGTTTTGAATTATTAAATTAGGGGTTTTAGATGTTATAAACGAATTGCGAAGATTTATTGCTTAAAAGTTGAGGGAAATCAGTTATACATGCTAGAACATCAATTAGGTTTGTTGTTTTGGTGATTGGGTTATAGAAATTAGAGGTTTTAGGACTGAGATTTTGGAGAAGACGAATCAGTATCAGGGAAACATAACAGGTCTGATAAAATAGAAAAAACGCCTAATCTCATTCGAACGAGATGGCTTATCATTCGAACGACACGCTATTTTGTTCAAACGACATGCATTTTCGTTCGAACGACAACCCAAAAACTGGAAAATTCCTCTGTCCAATACCAATTGAGTTATGTGACTTTTGAGCGAGTGAACACTGCCAGTTGATGATCCATAGCGCAGTAAAAATTTATTTGGGGAGTAATTCTATTATAATACTTTAATAATTGTTTAGGTGAGATAACCTTGGGAAATCTCGAGTGTGAATTATCGAGATAGTTATAGAATAAGTAGTAATGATATGTATACTACGTGTAGAAATATATGGGTCGGATGAATGCCTGAATTTTTAATAGGAAGTGGGGAATGCCTATTATTATATATTTATTATTATTGTGTGTATATCATAACTACACTGTTTGCTATCGGGAGGAGGTTTCGCACAGTGGTTAGTCTTATCCTGGGTGACCCAATGGGGGAATATTTGACTTGTACCCAGAGCATATGAACTGGGATACGTGCTATCTGTTACGTAGGATAGTTTCGAAAGTTGAATGGGAGCGCAGGTGTCACACCCCGTAAAATCCGACAGACGGGGCGGCCAGCCACCGCCACCGAACTATGCCTGGCGTAAACTAAATAAATACCATTCTTAGCGTGAGACAGATATGAGACATAAATAAATCAGTCCATAAGATAAATAATTGAATCAATCTCAAATGATCATAAACAACTAAGTGATAAAAGATCCATCACATGATAACTCCGAATAAATCCAATCACCAATAATGACTAAATAAAATCTGATTAAATAAACCAACTGTAAATGCTCCAACTGAAAATCCTTAAACAACTTTGGAACCGAGTGGCCCAATAAAACACTAATGAAGTCTCATAATTAAATACGACTGTAAAGGAAAGTATAAACTTAAAACAATGTAATAAAGTAATTCAGCTCCTGCTGCACCTCCAAACGATAACTCCGATAAACTTATGCAGCTTCTGCAATTCTAATCCTAAAAAGATTAGTTAACACATGGGTCAGAGCCAAAGCCCCGAGCAAGAATACACACTACTCCCCTCAAATAGGATCCTTGAATCCAGACAGTAGCATTATATGCAATAAATATCACAATAGAATATTTTAAAGTAAACGGGATAATTAAACGTGATAAATATCAATCACTAACTATCCGAGAGATCGCCATTTTATAATAACACACCAATATGATTTTAAATTCCCAAGCCCCACGGGGTTAATTTTATTTAATTAACCCAATTTTATTATAGTTCTCACTTTTTATTAAAGTGTCACACTTCCCTTGTCAATCGACCTCTGGCCCGTTTAAACTGTCGGCCCCAACACATGACAAGGCTTCACACACGACACGACATAAATCGCCCTCTGACCCGTTCAAACTGTCGGCCCCGACACATTATGCCGCCACAAATTCAAATACCCCTTTTTATCTTAGGCATTAATTTTCAATTTCTCAATTTATAAATTACCCACCCTTTTAATCGATGTGCGATCCTTAAAATACCCCTTAGTCCCATACCTAAGGGTCCCCAAGTTATCAATACATCCTACCCTATGTATACAAAAAATTTCTAACCTAAACTTCGACCTAGTCTCATGCCTAGGCTAGCGTAACGATGAAAAAGTACCAAAAATCAGCCCACCCCCACGATGATAAAAACACGATAATCTAGCCTCACTAGTCCCATACCTAGAAAAAAAAAATCATCAAAAGGCCTACCCACTAGTCCATACCTAGAAGGCATCCTAAAATATAGGGAGAGAGAAAATTACCCATCAAACCATCGTCACAAAGTCACACAAACAAGCCTAATTAATCACGTATAAAACTACGCATGATAGTCCAATTTAATTAAATCTTAATTTAATTATCACCTCGTCATAAACATCCAATTAATCTCATTTAATTATTTAAATTAAATATACCGCTGTTTCATCATTTAAAACATCAAAATTCTAATTCATTGTTTCAACACAAATTACATGAGTTATACCCCCCAAATCCATTTATTTCAAAACTAGGATTTTTCTACATGCAACCTACATCAATAAAATCCAAAATCACTCACGAATCATAAGTACCCAAGGGTTATGAATATTATTTAGATTAAAAAATTTAATAAAAAGAGTCCCATAATTAGTGTCAACTTTCTCTAATTAAGTTACCATTGATTTTAAGAAAACATGTAATTAAGTGTTTAGGGGACACTTAAAATACATAATACTGAACGAAAAGAATAGAGTATTCATGCCTGTGAAGATCGTGTTAAAAATCTGACTAGAAATATGGATTCCTCTCAAAAAATTAGCAAAGAAGTGTTGTTTAATCCAATCTCGATTCCGATCTCGATTCCGCTTGAAGTTTTATTCTTCTAAAATCATAACCAACATATTTATTTAATAAAAATAATTAAATTGAAAATTTTATTTTTCTCGAATATTCCAATTAATTAATTAAATTAAATAATAAAAACACGAGGTGTTACATACTTCCCCACTAGCAAAGAATTTTGTCCTCGAAATTAGAAGAAGCATACACATGAATGCGTAAATATCGCAAAAGGAAATAAGGCTAACATATGCCTACCCGTAGAATGCCATATTTGGCCGCCCATACACTCAATCCTACACGCACCTACCCCACGAACATCAAAATAATATATATTGCCTATATGCATATGCATAACTATGAAAATAACGGTGTACCAAATGCTCTTACAAATCCTCCACTCGATCCTATATCCGAAAGTCATCAAAATGCTAACGTCCTCAAATAAAATCTCAACATCAAAAATCGATACATACGATACCTAACATCTGTACTAAAATCTCCAAAATAATTATCATCTCCCAAATCCATTTTACGAATCCTCACATTAAGCTTACTAATTCTAAAGTCAATGCCTACGACGTTCTTAGCACAAAGCTTCACATCTCCAAGAAATGCATCTAACACGTATACTAGACACTCTACCTTAAGAAATACGAATGAACAAAGGGAATCAAAGATTGGCAACGCGGAAGCTAAAACGGACTCATAACCTACGAGACTAAAGACCATGCTCTGATACCATCTGTCACAACCCGCAAAATCCGACAGACGAGGTGGCCAGCCACCACCGCCAAACTATGCTGGGTGTAAACTAAATAAATACCATTCTTATCATGAGACATATATGAGACATAAATAGATCAGTCCATAAGATAAACAATTGAATCAATCTCAAATGATCATAAACAACTAAGCGATAAAAGATCCATCACATGCTAACTTCGAATAAATTCAATCTCCAATAATGATTAAATAAAATCTGAATAAATAAACCAACTATAATGCTCCAACTGAAAATCCTTAAACAACTTTGGAACCGAGTGGCCCAATAATACTCCAATGAAGTCTCATAATTAAATACGACTAGAAAGGAAAGTATAAACTTAAAACAATGTAATAAAGTAATTCAGCTCCTGCTGCACCTCCAAACGATAACTCCGATAAACTTATGCAGCTTCTCCAATTCTAATCCTAAAAAAGATTAGTCAACGCATGGGTCAGAGCCAAAGCCCCGAGAAAGAATACACACTACTCCCCTCAAATAGGATCCTTAAATCCAGACAGTAGCATTATATGCAATAATTATCACAACAGGATATTTTAAATTAAACGGGATAATTAAACGTGATAAATATAAATCACTAACTACTCGAGAGATCCCCATTTTGGAATAACACACCAATATAATTTTAAATTCCCAAGCCCCACGGAGTTAATTTTATTTAATTAACCCAATTTTATTATAGTTCTCACTTTTTATTAAAGTGTCACACTTCCCTTGTCAATCGCCCTCTGACCCGTTTAAACTGTCGGCCCCGACACATGACAAGGTTCCACACACGACACGACATAAATCGCCTTTGACCCGTTTAAACTGTCGGCCCCGACACATTATGTCGCCACAAATTTTAATACCCATTTTTATCTTAGGCATTAATTCTCAATTTCTCAATTCATAAATTACCCACCCTTTTAATCGATGTGAGATCCTCAAAATACCCCTTAGTCCCATACCTAAGGGTCCTCAAGTTATCAATACATCTTACCCTATGTATAGGATGAATTTTTAACCTAAACTTTGACCTAGTCTCATGCCTAGGTTAGCGTAACGATGAAAAAGTACTAAAAATCAGCTCACCCCCAAGATAATAAAAACGCAATAATCTACCCTCACTAGTCCCATACCTAGAAGGCATAAATCATCAAAAGGCCTACCCACTAGTCCCATACCTAGAAGGCATCATAAAATATAGGGAGAGCAAAAATTGCCCATCAACCCATCGTCACAAAGACAATATAATAATACCAACAAGTCACACAAACAAGCATAATTAATCACGTATAAAACTACGCATGATATTCCAATTTAATTAAATCTTAATTTAATTATCACCTCGTCATAAACATCCAATTAATCTTATTTAATTATTTAAATTAAATATGCCGTTATTTCATGATTTAAAACATCAAAATTCTAATTTCATTTTTTCAACACAAATTACATGAGTTATACCCCCCCAAATCCATTTATTTCAAAATTAGGATTTTTCTACATGCAACCTACATCAATAAAACCCAAAATCACTCATGAATCCTACGTACCCAAGGGTTATGAATATTATTTAGATTAAAAGATTTAATAAAAAGAGTCCCGTAATTAGTGTCAACTTTCTCTAATTAAGTTACCACTAATTTTAAGAAAACATGTAATTAAGTGTTTAGGGGACACTTAAAACGCATAATACTGAATGAAAAGAATAGAGTATTCATGCCTGGGAAGATCGTGTTGAAAATTTGACTAGAAATATGGATTCCTCTCAAAAAATTAGCAAAGAAGTGTTGTTGAATCAACTTGTTTAAACCACAATTAAGCCTCCCCAAACTTGTGACAAATAACTTGATTGTGTTGGAGGTTGATGATTATGGTTGAGAGGAAAAACTTTTGGAAGAGTTCTCTGGTGAAAAACTTGGAAAAAAGTGATCATGAGAAGTCTCCCTACAGGTTAATAGTCTTATATACTAATTAGGAATCCTAATCCCACTCTAACACTACAAATAAAATCACCAAACTACCTCAAATCTGTCATCGTCGATCGATCGAACAGCTACGCGGCCACTGCCATTCTCCTTCGTTTAATACCATTTAACTAAAAATCAAATTTTTTATTAGTCACGGACAAAATCCGTGACAAATGTTTACCCTTTTTTATTTTTTATTTTTTATTTTTTTAAGGCTTAACTTAAAACTCTCATAAAATCTTCATTTTAAATCCGATTTCGATTCCTCTTGAAGTTTTATTCTTCTAAAATCATAACCAACATATTTATTTAATAAAAATAATTAAATTTAAAATTTTATTTTTCTCGAATATTCCAATTAATTAATTAAATTAAATAATAAAAACACGAGGTGTTACATACTTCCCCACTAGCAAAGAATTTCATCCTCGAAATTAGATGAAGCATACACAAGAATGCATAAATATCGCAAAAGGAAATAAGTCTCACATATGTCTACCCGTAGAATGCCCTAATTAGGCGCCCATACACCCAATCCTACACACACCTACCCCACGAACATCAAAATAATATATATTGCCTATATGCATACTCATAACTATGAAAATACCGGCGTACCAAATGCTCTCACAAATCCCCCACCCGATCCTATATCCAAAAGTCATCAAAATGCTAGCGTCCTCAAATTAAATCTCAATATAAAAAATCGATACATAAGATACCTAACATCTGTACTAAAATCTCCAAAACAATTATCGTCTCCAAAATCCATTTTAAGAATCCTCACATTAAGCTTACTAATTCTAAAGTCAATGCCTACGACGTTCTTAGCACAAAGCTTCACATCTCCAAAAAATGCATCTTACACGTATACTAGACCCTTTACCTTAAGAAATACGAATGAACAAAGGGAATCAAAGATCGGGAACACGAAACCTAAAACGGACTCATAACCTATGAGACCAAAGACCATGCTCTGATACCATCTTTCACACCCCGCAAAATCCGACAGACGGGGTGGCCATCCACCGCCGTCGACTACGCTGGGCGTAAACTAAATAAATACCACTCCTAGTATGAGACATATATGAGACATAAATAGATCAGTCCATAAGATAAATAATTGAATCAATCTCAAATGATTATAAACAACTAAGCGATAAACGATCCATCACATGCTAGCTCCGAATAAATCCAATCGCCAATAATGATTAAATAAAATTTGAATAAATAAACCAACTGAAAATCCTTAAACAACTTTGGAACCGAGTGGTCCAATAAAACTCCAATGAAGTCTCATAATTAAATACGACTGGAAAGGAAAGTATAAACTTAAAACAATGTAATAAAGTAATTCAGCTCCTGCTGCACCTCCAAACGATAACTCCAATAAACTTATGCAGCTTCTCCAATTCTAATCCTGAAAAAAATTAGTCAACGCATGAGTCAGAACCAAAGCTCTGAGCAAGAATACACACTACTCCCCTCAAATAGGATCCTTGAATCCAGACAGTAGCATTATATGCAATAAATATCACAACAGGATGGAATAAATTAAACGGGATAATTAAACGTGATAAATATAAATCACTAACAACCCGAGAGATCCCCATTTTAGAATAACACACCAATATAATTTTAAATTCCCAAGCCCCACAGAGTTTATTTTTAATTAACCCAATTTTATTATATATCTCACTTTTTATTAAACTGTCACACTTTTCCTCGTCAATCGCCGTCTGACCCGTTTAAACCGTCGGCCCCGACACATGACAAGGTTCCATACACGACACGAAATAAATGTCCCTCTGACCCGTTTAAACTGTCGGCCCCGACACATTATGTCGCCAAAAATTTTAATACCCGTTTTTATCTTAGGCATTAATTCTCAATTTCTCAATTTATAAATTACCCACCCTTTTAATCGACGTGAGATCCTCAAAATACCCCTTAGTCCCATACCTAAGGGTCCCCAAGTTATCAATACGTCCTACCCTATGTATAGGAAGAATTTATAACCTAAACTTCGACCTAGTCTCATGCCTAGGCTAGCATAACGATGAAAAAGGACCAAAAATTAGCCCACCCCAAGATGATAAAAATGCGATAATCTACCCTCACTAGTCCCATACCTAGAAGGCATAAATCATCAAAAGGCCTACCCAGTAGTCCCATGCCTAGAAGGCATCATAAAATATAGGGAGAGCAAAAATTACCCATCAATCCATCGTCACAAAAACAATATAATAATACCAACAAGTCACACAAACAAGCATAATTAATCACGTATAAAACTGCGAATGATAGTCCAATTTAATTAAATCTTAATTTAATTATCACCTCGTCGTAAACATCCAATTAATCTCACTTAATTATTTAAATTAAATATACTGCTATTTCATCATTTAAGACATCAAAGTTCTAATTTCATTGTTTCAACACAAATTACATGAGTTATACGCCCCCAAATCTATTTATTTCAAAACTAGAATTTTTTTACGTGCAACCTACATCAATAAAACCCAAAATAACTCATGAATCCTACGTGCCCAAGGGTTATGAATATTATTTAGATGAAAAGATTTAATAAAAATAGTCCCATAATTAGTGTCACCTTTCTCTAATTAGGTTACCATCTATTTTAAGAAAACATGTAATTAAGTGTTTGGGCGACACTTAAAACGCATAATACTAAAGGAAAAGAATAGAATATTCATGCTTGTGAAGATCGTGTTTAAAATCTGATTAGAAATCTGGATTCCTCTCAAAAAATTAGCAAAGAAGTGTTGTTGAATCAACTTGATTAAACAGCAATTAAGCCTCCCCAAACTTGTGACAAAAAATTTGATTGTGTTGGAGGTTGATGATTATGGTTGAAAGGAAAAAAATTTGGAAAAAGTGATCATGAGAAGTCCCGCTACAGATTAATAGTCTTATATACTAATTAGGAATCCAAATCCCACTCTAACACTTCAAATAAAATCATCGAACTACCTCAAATCTGGCATCGTCGATCGATCGAACAGGTACGCGACCACTGCCATTCTCCTTCATTTAATACCATTTCAGTAAAAATCAAATTTTTTATTAGTCACGGATGAGATTTGTGACAGATGTTTTTCCATTTTTTATTTTTTATTTTTTTTAAGGCTCAACTTAAAACTCTCATAAAAACTTCATTTTAAATCCGATTTCGATTCCGCTTGAAGTTTTATTCTTCCAAAATCGTAACCAACATAATTATTTAATAAAAATAATTAAATTTAAAAATTTATTTTTCTCAAATATTCCAATTAATTAATTAAATTAAATTAAATAATAAAAACACGAGGTGTTACAGCAGGTATGTGCGTGACCCACTTACCTGGTGAGTATGCTCGCCTACAATATTTGTGTTATGATATTTATGGTTTATGAGAGACACCGAACGATTTGTCATTTTTTTGTAGCGAGCGATGCATCAGAACACGATAGCAGAGTATGATAGCCTCATGCCTATTATTATATATATGTATAGGGATGATGTGACTCTCTCTCTCTCTCTCTATATATATATATCTGTGTGTGTGTGTGTGTGTGTGTGTGTGTGTGTGTGTGCATAATTCTAATGTGTGAAATTAGCAAGTATGTAAATGTTGGTAAACAAAGTAACTTAAGGGGATAAAAGATTTGCTACCAGAACAAGGAAAACAAAAATACGGTTAATTGGAGTAAAGTATTTAATAACGCATTGTATGGGCAATACGGGTGTCTCCTACAAGATATAATTAGTAGTATATGTCTATGACCTCGTTGGGAATATTATAGATGACCAGGTTAGGGTAGACATACGCTAGGTGTGCACATTAATGGAGGGGTGAGGATCTTAGGTGAGAGTTCGGAACTAATATGCACATAATAATTGCATTAATGCAGTTTTAAATACTTGCTAAAACAAATATTTTTACAAATCGGTCTCTAACCCATTTCTTGCTATTTCTCTTCTCTTTTGCTATATATATATATATATATATATATATATATATATATATATATATATATATATATTATACCAGGTGTCTAGCCACAGGGTCACCACCAGACTTAGACGCGTGGATCATTCGACGAGCTGCAACTATTATTGTAGCTGTAGGTTATTGATATTAGACGCTTATATCTTTTCATTCAGTTCCTAGTTCAGGCATTTCAGTTAAGGCATGTATCGCCCGTTTCTAGCTTAATTATTTCAGAGATTATATTTTCTTAATAGCATTTCTTTTCGTGTTGGATTGAGTATTATGATTCTATTAGTGAACTGGAATGTTTTATCCTGTCTCATTTATTTCAGTATTTGATTCATGTGAAGTATTTATTCTGGTGGAATGTGAATAGCTTATATCTTAAAGCATGGAACTTATTAATGGATTAATTGGGTATAATTAAATGGGAAAATGTTTTGACACTTAGCTCAATTATTTATTAGGTGATTAATAATGAAAATTATTTTTCGACAATGATGCTAAGAATGAACCAACTGGACACTTTGATTTAATTTAATAAAGGAATGATCACCCAATATTTAATTAGGCGGGGTGTCACATAATCTCTTTAGAATTAGTAACCTTACGATTGGACAATATGGCAATCGGTGGCTCTGGTTATAAAGAGCAAGATGATGACTTGAGGACATTATATAGTGTTAGAACTTAGGAAACATAACACTCAGTATGGTTTTTCCATGGTGAGTGGATTGGCATAATACTGAGGTGTTCGTTGAATAGTTGGATGCTTAGAGAAATCATATGCTCATGGAAGGATCTTATGGGGACTGTTAGTTGGGTGCACGGATTGTGACTTAGTTGATGTGTCACTCCACGGAGTGTGTGTCACGACGAACCAATAATTTGAGGAAACTAGGAATATGTAGTCCTTAGATTGGAGATGGTTCTTGATGATGAATTTTATAAATGGTTGTATTATGGTTTACTCCTGGGTGAGTACCGATCACTGGATAGGGTTGTCCGGTAGAGGGGATGGTATGCTTTCGGTATTAGCAAGGTAGTCCTAAGACTTATTTACGCATGATCATTAAGTGAGTGGAGACTCGAGGATGATTATGTGACACTGATGGTTTGTATGGATGTGAGAGTTAAAACATGTTGTATGTTAAACTTTTGGTGACAACCCTATGGAAGAATGTATGAAGTAATCTTAGCAATTGAGGACTTCGGTGATTTATCCTTGGAGGACTCCTATGACTTAGAATAAGTGTTGGTAAATCCCATGAAGTTGAGGAATTCGAGGATGGATAATTCGAGGTTGAAATTTCCTAAGGAGGGAAGAATGTAATACTCGTGCCCAATATTTTATTATTTTTCTGGTGCAAATTATAATAATATGAAACCCTTGGAATTTGGATCATTAGTATGGGATTTTATTGTTATATTTTATTATTCTTTGGGCATTGGTAATTGTTGGAAGTCATTGGTTGAAATTGAGGATTTAAGAATTGTGGCAAGATCGAACGAACTTGAAAGCCATTTGAATGAGATCCTTGTTTCATTCAAACGATAATCAGGTGGTTCATTTTAGGTGATTCTCGTTTGAACCACCTGATTCTTTTTTAAATCCATTATTATATTTTATGGAGAATGGTTGTGGATCTAGGAAACCTCCTTGAGGCCACCTTAGGAGGTGGTGGTTGCCATCACCTTCTTCTTCATCCACCATTTTTAGAGCTCCATTTCAGGTGGAAAAAACTCTACTCTTATATTTAAGCCTTTATGTCATTAGTATTTGATGTTGAATATGGAGTTTAAGAGTAGGGTGAATATATGTTCAAGAATGATATGTCTTATGATTTTTAAAAATGGGTTTGCAAATGGGTTTCAATGATTTTGAGTAAAACGGTGTATTTCAAGAAAACTTGGTGTTTAAATATTTTTATGGAATAAAAATCATGAAAGAATGTTTATTTTGTTGAGAATATTTTATGAATAAACGTTTCAAAGTTTCTTGTGAAAAATTAGGATTTTTATGAAAGAGGGACATTTCTTCAAGTTGTTAAGAAATAAAAATGTTTATTACCTTGAAAAATATGGTTGGGTAAATATTATGAAATTTCTACAATAAATAGCATGTTAGACCCATTTAATAGGATTTTTGGGCTTAAAATCCATCTTTTCATGTATATAAACTTGTAATATTTTGAGGTTGAAAATATAAACAAGTTTAATGAGGATTTTATTGGGTTTAAGCATGAAATAAAGAAATTAGACATTTCAGCCTTTAATGTGTGTGAAAAGGGTGTTAAAAAGGTGAAAAGTGTAAGGTTTCAAGACTACATGCATTAATAAAGAAAATGGCATTTTTCTAATAAAGTAGTCTTTAAATGTTCAATGATTTCTCAGAGAAAGAAAGTAATGAAATAAAAGGATTTTCAACTTGAGAAGTATATTACTCCAAAAATGTTAAAGAAGTTTTAAAGAGTTAAAAACACTCAAGAAGTTAGTGTGGGTAACTTAATGGTGTTTTAAAAAAAATAACACTTGCAAAAATGGAGAAAAGGGCAAGTTTGTAAACAAATGGGTAAAATGGTAATTTACGTAAAGTGGAACATTTTTATGAAATAAAAATATTGAAAAAGGTGTTACACAAGATGGTCCAAAATGAACTTGATTTTTGGAATAAAATCAATGTAAGGGTACAAAGGACAAAATTTGATTATTTTAAGGTGTAACACAAGTTGGGGTGAAACCCTGGGTTTTGGCCTCAACCGAAAAAAAGGAAGAGTGGAATAACGTAGACATTTGTAAAATGTTAAAATAAATTAATATGGATTCGGATGACACGGGGATAATTAAGGAGGGCCCACAGCCCTGGGGTGAAAGACCCAAAATCACTGGCCAAAGCATAATCGGTGGTGTTGAGCCCGTTACAGTACGCGAATATTGAAAAATTCAGAGGAAAAGATAATGAAAATGGAACATATACAAAAATGAGTTGTTTGTTGAATACGTGAAAGGATGTCCTAACTTTAATGAATTAATAAATGTTTCAATAAAGGATAAAGTGGATAAGAAATGTTAAAGATGATTAATATCCATAAAGTAAAGGAACGGTAAAGTGTAATGGCTAAATGGATAGTTAAGCAACCTAAGGAGGTTTAACCCATAATTAACACAAGGGTGTGTTCATGAATGTTTTTTTAAGGAAATATAATGAAAGCGGGATTTTTCAATGAAAATACTAAAGAGAATTGGCATGAATAATGGGGTAACTTGGAAGAAATAAAGTGTATTGTTTATAGTATTTAATCGGGTACGTTATATCAAGGAATAAATATCAAGTTGAAAAAAGGAGTTATTTATAAGATTGAGGTGAATTAAGTAACGTTTTTGGAATAAAAACTGCTTCATGCATATGAAGTATATATATATGGTAGTTGCATGTGCACGTAGGCATAACATGTTAGAGTCTTATTTCTGCCATTCGATTCTATATTGCATTTTTGTAATTTCCACCTAGGCATTCAGCTCATTCCCTCATCTTTATTATGGCAGGTTGGGTGCAGTTTCGTATTTTGAGAGTGTTGTACATGTAAGTATTCTTTTTATTTTATGTTAGTAGCTTTTCATGCTCAACTTTCGGGGATGCTTCCCAGGGGTCCTCATGTAGTTTGATTTAAAATGAAAATTGCATATTAAACAAGTGACATGCTAATTGAATAAAACTGGACTAGCAACATTATGTAGGTTATTTCATTGCACTTCACACCCGACGCTTAGGTCTGACCGGGTGGACCATATGTAACCTATAAATTCGGGTCGGGCGTTACAACAACAACAACAACAACAACAACAACAACAACAACAACAACAACAATAATAATAATAATAATAATAATAATAATAATAATAATAATAATAATAATAATAATATAAAAAAACACCCGCACAATGGTGGGAGCCCAACATCTAAGGTAAGAAGGGGCGATCAGTGTCCTGATCTCTCTCCTTTTGCTCTTAATTTCTCTTTTCTCTTCTTTCTTTCTCATCTCATCTCATCTCCTCTATCATCTATCATATTTTATGAAAAAATAAATAATCCAATATTTTTGAGATCTAAAGTTTCTAAAATTACCATCTTCATCTTGGTTTATACTAAATTAAAAAGTCACCAACTAATTAATTATATGACCAAAAATTTAGTTAATTTCCCAAAAATCATTAAATTTTAATTAAATATTTTTAATTTAATCCAATGCGAACAAAAACACGAGTATTTGAATTAACACGAGTATTACATTAATTCAAAGTAATAATTCATTAAACCGATCATCTAAAAACACGAGTATTACATTCTTTCCTAGTAACACACATATTTCATCCTCAAAATTCGACAAAGTGTAAATATTATAATGTAAACCCATACAAATCGTACAAGGTTCAGATATGCCTACCCATAGAATGCTATGACAGGGCGCCTCTGAACATAATCCTACTCGAACCTACCACACAAGTTCAATATATATATATATATATATATATATATATAACGTACTACGCTTTCCCACTAGCCTCGATTTGGCTCAATCTGAGCCTGCCCCACCTTGGATCCCAAAATAGGAAGTGAATAAATTCTAGACATATTCGGTCCTTGTGCACCCACCCTAGTGATCTTGGTGCTCCCAGTGCTCCTAGTGCTAAAGGTCCTTGGCCCTACTGGCCTTAATACGTCGGACACTTGACATCTCGGTGTCCCATTTCCCCATAATTGTAACATGCGTCCCTAAAAGGTCCAAATTGCCTACCTATTTCTCACTCACCCTATTGTCCCTGCCCTTTATCCTAGGGGACCTATGGGCCAAAGTTTTCATATTTAAAGACCTACTGTTCTTGCTCTGTTCGTTGTTTTTTCCACGATTAGTCATTATGACCCTTGTTGTCCTACTTGCCTTGGTTTCATCTTGACAACTCGCTCATTCCTCTTACCCAACTTCTTTTGGTATTTTGCCTTCTCTATCCATCTCAATAGTGCGACATCTACCACCTGAGTGCAAGTATTACACTTTGAATTCCCCTAAAACACTTTCTTAACTGACCAAGTCACACCTTTAATGAAACATGAATTCGTCTTATCTTCAGTGTTCACCTCCTGAGCTACAAACAAAGACAAATTAGTAAAATATTTTTCATACTCAGTAACTGACTTTGAACTTTATTCTATGTCCACAAACTCCTTTTTCTTCATATTCCTAATCGAATAAGGAAAACACTTATCATTATGTATAGGGGTAGATGAGAAATCCCTTATTTACCCTAGGATGAAGTGATCAAATATAAAGAGGTAAGAAGGTTTCATGAGCAACCCCTTAAGACACCCGACATAGAGGTGCTAAGAGAAGTGGGTGCTAGTGAATGAGGTGCCAAGAGAATTAATGTCCAAGAGAAGTGGGCACCTAGAGAAATGGACGCCAATGAATGAGAGGCCAACGAAAGTGAAGGCCAAGTTTGGGTTCCAACCTACCACAAGGGTTCTCAACGAGGAACCCCTAAAGCAGCAAGAAGCTTATCATAAAGCAAATCCAATATTTCAGAGAGGGTGACACTCAAATAGGCCCAAGTCACTATTAAGGGTTCTCTAAGAGGCACCCCAAGCCATCGAAGGGGTGCTCTGCGAGGGACCCCAAAGAAATAAGGAGTTGCTTATAGAGAAGTTCTAATCGTTTAGAGATTGCTCCACTCAAATCGACCCATGTCAGTAGAGAGGTACCCTAAATCCTTCTCCTTAAGGTTCCTCTGACCATCCTTTGAATAATAAATCTGATGAAGTTATAGGAATTGGTTCCTCTTCTGACGTCATTCTTAAGACTTCTCTGCCAGCCCAAATTGTAAGTATTATTAAGTGCTGGATTTCTTACGTTTATAATCTTATTTAACTTCAATTATTTTTTTATTCCTTCATAAGATGTTGTTGTAATTGATGATAGACCACCAATAAAATTATAAATAAGTCCAGTCACTGAAGATACTTTCACTGCACGTTCCCGTACGCCTCGTTTTATAATGACTGGGCTTACATACACTAGTATGTAGCCATCCGAGAGAACTAATGTGATTGCTAAAAAATCTCATGATCCAAGATCCAGTGGTAGAGTCAGATGCATTGGTTAAGCCTTCTACTACCTCAACTATGTTGGAGATTCCTTTGTGGTCCCTCCTCCTATTTTAGCTAGGGTAAGTGAGGGAAAAAATTCTTTTATTGTTGCCATTAGACTCTCCAAATACACTGCATTTACCAATACTTGACTTGATATTGTACTTATATATGAATTTCATGGTCCCAAAAATGATTCCTCTGGATGAACGTTTCTGTGCCCTTGAGACCCTTGTTGAGATATTTGCCTTCTTAGAATGAAATGCATGTTCTTTGTTTGTTGTTTGATCCAATCATTGCTGATGATCCTTTTATTTATGGTATTTCAACGTATTAGTGATGAGGAGAGGGATCATCCATCTCCTTCGATAGAGGTTGATCCTCCATCCTTTTCTCTTAGCGTAGTAATGGATTCTCAAGATCCCTTTGTGAATGAACCCATTCCAACTTCAGAGAATGTGGTCCCTCCTAACTTTATCGATTATGTAGATCTTTGTAAATCATATCTTTAATCTTTGTAAATTGTAGCTTTAATTGTGGCAAAGGTTCTTCTTAAAAAAAATTACCATATGTAAAGTTTCTCCAAAACTTAGTAGATTACTACTGAGGTTTCGCTAAAATTATTTACACTTTTTAAGTCAACTTAGTATCTTACTACTAAGGTTTATCTAAAACTCTTTACACTTTGTAAGTGAACTTAGTAGCTTACCACTAAGGTTTCTCTTGAGTGCAATAATTTTTGAATTCATCTTCTTAGTGACATAACATCTATTGTCCTAAGGTTTATACTGATCTTTATTTTCCTTATAATATTCTTCCAACCAGTTATTGAGAACAACCCTCTTCAGGTTCCTTATATTATTGTGCCTTTGGTTGAGTTACATTCAGTTACCTAACTTGTGCTCATTCATCTTCCCACACTAATCAAGCTTCCACGACAGATATTCAAATTAGGGAAAGTGAATCTGATATTACGCTTCCTCTGCCAAAGATGTCTCCAGATCATTATTGTAAGAAGATCTTTAAAAGAAACACCATCATTAAACGATAATTTTATTCAATGCTTGATCAAAAGCTGACCTCTCACTAATTTTTTTTACTTGCGTCAGACCACATCCTTTAGTGATGGCATATCATCTTCAGGGAACTATTTCCATTATTGATGAAATTGAGAATATTTCACCATTTTCCTTGGATAGGTCTGTATTAAATAATTTTATAGGCAACCTCAAAACATTGGGGAAGAATGGTTGTTATTTATCTCAATTGATCAGTAAGCTAAAGGATCTGAAGGACCTTTAACTAGTAGCCTTTCATTCTAGCTATCTCAAAGTGGTGGAGGATTTTAAGGTTGAAGAAGGAAAATAGAAGGAACTCATTTCTCAACTTGAGAAGCATGATCAAAAAGTGGCTATAGAAGAAGAGGCCTTGCCCATACCAAAAGGGAACGTGAGATTATGCTCAAACGGAAGGTTAAAGTTGAAGTAATCATCTCTGCTATGTCTGGTCACCAATGGAAAGTTATTCAGGATGTAGCTACTTCAATTAGAGAGGATTTCTTTACTATTTCCAAGATAGGATTTTCATTAGGTTGAACTCACTAAGTTGTATCTTTAGGCATTAGTGCCCTTTTGAATTGTAATTGTCTCATATTAGTATAGAAAGAAAGTTTTCTCATTCTTGAAACTTTTATGCATACTTGTTTTAATATTCAATTCATGTATTTTATAAACTGAAGTGATTCTTCTCATTTCTTCAAGTACCAGACAATAAATGAAATAAATTTTACAAGCTTCCACATGTCAAACATCGTAGACTTTTAGGCATTTATTATTAACCTTAAAAGGCCTATCATCTTTAATTTTTAAAATAAAAAATAACTTGAGTCATGTGCCTCTTTAAATACATATGGTCCCTTCCAATTTTCTATAAACTTGGGAAAAGAAAGTCCTCTAATGTGATTAACAACTGCCTTCATCACCAAATTACCTTCCAAAAACTTCATAGTTTTCACAAGGTTCTCAAAAGCTTTGGAAAATTATTTTTGTAAACATGAAATTATTTTCTCGCATTGTCTCTGTTCTCATTCAGTGCCTCTAGTTGAAGATACCTACTTCGGGGAAGCATGTTTCTTTGCGAGGCATATTTTTCATATGGTTCTTCTAACTCCATTGGAAATTTTTCTTCAACTCCATAGACCAAATAGAAAGGTATGTAACTTATTGAAGTTCTCTTGGTTGTTCAGTATGCCCAAAGCACCATAGGCATCTTTTCATCCCATCCTATAGGAAAGTCTTCCATCATCTAGGCCAAAATGTTAATTAAAGATTTGTTTGTAGCTTCTGCTTAACCATTATCTTTGGGATAAGCTACCATTAATGTGTGGTGAATAATGGAATATTTATCAGTCAACATTGTCACTTCTTTATTGATGAAAATAGTTTTGTTATCTAAAATAATGTCCTTAGGAATGCCAAAAGGACAAATGATGTATTCTCAAATGAATTGTGCTACCATTCCTGATGTTGCATTCTTCAAAGGTACTATTTCTGCCCATTTTGTAAAGCACTCAATTGCCACAAGAATCCATATTTTACCCCTAGATGGGGGTTTAATTGTACCCACGAGTTTAAACTACCATTTATGGAAAGGGTAAGGTGTTGCCAATGAGTGAAAGTTGATCGATGGAGCATGGATTAAGTTTCCATGCAATTGTCAAACTTTGCACCTTCGAACAAACTCATTGGAATCTTTCTCCATTATTGACGAGTAGTAACCAAGTGTCATAAGTTGATCATATAATTTGATTCCTCTAATGTGAGTGAATTATGACCTTATTTGAGAACATATTATGCTTCCTCCATGGTAATGCATCATAAAGATCAGTTAAAATAACCTCGTCGATGAAGCTTCCACTTTAGCAAGTAGAATCTTGGGGCTTTTCTTCTAGGTTCTATGGAATCTATTTTCTCTATTTTTACAACTCCATATTTGATGAAATCAATGTAGGTTTGCCTCTAGTTCGTTTGATTTTCTAGAAAATTTCACTCATGTGGTTGAAAGAATATTTAGCACTTAGTGCAATTTTATTGGTCTGCTGAGGTGTCCTGCTTCATCGTAGGCTAGTAATAGCATTCTCTTTGGATTTTTCTATAGAAAGGGATATATGTGGTCTCACAATGTTTCTCGTGAGTTTATTCTAACCGTTTTTGAGCTTTTATAGAACCAAGTCATCTAGCTAACCAACCTCTCACATTTTTATAATATAGGGTTCTTTGTAGGAGGAAGAATTATGCTAGTTCAGTGAGCTTCATCGAGCCGTCCCTTATTTCCAGCTTCCTCCTTATTGCTCCTCACCAATCCAAAGCATCATAAATGATGAAGAGTTGGAGCGTAGATGATGGAGTATCCCTTTGATGGATCACCACGGTTGTTGACTCTCCTTGTATGGCTATCTTTTGTGCAATTGTGGAATAAGAATAACCATCAACATGTATGTTCATCGTTCTTGGGTGTCTCTCTACCCTGACTTCAAAAAACTGGTTGATCGATCTTTGTATAATTAATCAATAGGTAGCTAGATTAAAATTTTTAAACATGTATTCACCATTCACTTGTTTGACCACCAAGTTAGGGTCTCTTTTCATGCAGAGTGAATGGATGCCTCTTTTAAAGGCCTCAAGCAACCCTAGTATCAAAGCTCCATCCTCTGCCTCATTATTTGAACAAGGAAAATCTAGCTTAAAGGATAAAGACATCTTTCACTTCCTTTATATAGAATTACCCCAGTTCCTCCTTTTCCTTTTGTCGATGAACCATTAAACTCCATGGATTATTCCTCCAAGTCTGCCTTATAAATGTTGGCTTGTAGATTTTTGCCAAGTATATCTTGTAGAGGTAGATCAAACAAACCTAAAGGGAAAATGGCCAATAAATCTGTAAAAGGCCTAGATTTTAATTGCACAAGTAACCATGCATTTTAGGTTATATTCTGATAGAATGAGGAATCACCTAACCGCTATCCCACCAATGTAATTTTCATGAGTAAAAACTTAATTGGATCGCATCTTATCATTATGTTAATAGTGAAAGATTACATATAATAACAAAGTTTCTGAGCCATAATGACTAAATCCAGACAATATCTCTCCACACTTTTATATCTGGCCTCATGGTCATGGATGATCCTACTTAGGTATTAAATAGGCTTATCTTGTCCATCAACCTCTTGTGCTAACAAAGCACCGATGGACCTGGTCAAAGAGGTTAAATACAGTAGCAAAGTTAATCCTACCTTATATTGAATCATCATTTGAGGAGAGGTTAATAGTTTCTTAACCTAGTTAAAAGCTTCATGGTGTGGTTCCTCCTATTTGAACTTCATGGACTTTCGCAACAATTCCATCAGTGGATGTGTAATCTCAAACAATCCTCGGATAAATCTCCCTAGGTTGGAAATTTCACCTAAGTAACTCTTTAACTCTGTTTGTATCTTTGGAGGAGGCATCTCAAGAATGAGTCTTTTCTTACTCTGGTCCATCTGTACTCCCTACTAATCCCCAAAAAATCTCAAGAATTCTCCACTAGTTACCCCAAAGGCACACTTGAGAGGATTCATCTTTAGCTTATACTTCCAAGACTTGTTTAAGACTCTTCTCAAATCAATTAGGTGAGTATCCTCCTTCTTTGACTTGATGAATAAGTCATCCACTCAAAATTCCATGATTTCAGGGAAAATAACCATAATCATCCTTTGATAAGTTACCCCTGCATTTTTCAGACCAAAAGGCATTACATTATAAATGAAGCTGCCTAACGCAGTTCTGAAAGTCATCTTCTTTGCGTCATCAAGGTCCATTTTAATCCAGTTATATCCTATCTATCCATTCATAAAGATATACATCCTATAACCTATCATTGAATCAATTAAGCTATAAATTAAAGGAAAATGGAACTTATCTTTGGACCAAGCTCTATTGAGGTCTATGAAGTCAACATAAATGTGAATTTGTGTTTTATCTTTCTTCCCCACTATAATAATGTTAGAAAGACAAATCAGGTGTTGAATTGGCTTAATAAATCTATCTTCCAGTAGCCATTTCACCTCATCCTTGATTTTAAGGTCTCGTTCTGGCATGTACATTCTAGTTGATTGCTTGATTGGTATTGATAAATACTGGACATTCAACTTGTGATAACTCACTTCTCAATTCGACCCAGGCATCTCAGTGTATTTCCATGAAAAACATCTTTAAATTTCCAATTAAGCTTGATAATCCTTACCTTCTTCACTTCTTCTAGGTCTTTTAGAATGAGGCTTGGCCTTGGATCCTCTTCATCCTCAGCTAAATCCACTTGAAAAGCTCTTGAACTTGTGGTTTTGGATAATCTTACATGCATTTAGGTTTATCCTCCACTACTTTCACATATTACCAAATGTTTATGTAGACACCCCATCCTAGGACCCACTAAACACCTCATTAGGTCCCTAGAACCCTCTCGTTCACCATTAACCCTAGGTCATACTTCCAGTACTGATTTGGAGGACACTGGGTGCTCTTGAGCCTCATTAGTCAACTTTCTCACCTAAGAAAAAACTCAATAAATCTTTGAAGGGATCTGAATCCATTTTCTAATGGTCCGCCTTATGCATAAATCGGCCTTATGGTTCATGCAAACGGTCTGTTTTACAATCGAAAACTGATCTGGCAGCTATTGGCCTCTCTTGATCTCGTTTGACTCCATTCAACTTTCTCATCTGAATGAAACTTAATAAATCTTTAAAGAGATCTAAATCCCCTTTCTAATGATCCACCTCGTGCATGAATTGGCCTTACGGTTCAGACGAATGGTCCATTTTACCCAGAAAACTAATTTGGAGGCCACCAGGCAATCTCGGGATCTATTTGATACCAATCAACTCTCCGTCTTGAGCAAAGCTCAATGAATCTTCGAAGGACTCAAAATCCCCTTTCCAACGATTTTCCTGATGTGCAAATTAGCCTTACGATCGAACGACCCATTTTACTCTAAAGGGTCACAAGCTGCTTTTAGGCCATGCTTTACCGAATAAAACTGAATAAAATCTTGAAGGGCTCTAAATAACCTTTCCAGTGGTCTATCCCGTGCACAAATCATCCTTACGATTCAGACAAATGATTCGTTTTCCTATGAAAACTTCCTCTACAGTATCAACGGGCACTTATGAGACCTACTTAACCTCAATAAAATCCTAAAGCCCGGGAGTGGATCGTGGATTCTTAAATGGAGATTAATCCCCTTTCTAATGGTTCGCCCTATGAGAGATTCACATTTTACAATCATTTTTTCCAAAAAAATTTGTCTCAGAGTGCTAAATGGAACCCCCAAGACCTATCTTATCGGTAGCGTGCCTTGGATTGCTTATAAATAGAGTCCATGACCTTACTTTGAAAAGCACTCCTAAACATTCCTCTCAATAATTTAGAGAATATTCTCTTGAATTCAAAGTTGTTCCCTTCCAAAATTGCCCATTTCCCACATTCCTTCCATTCCTTTTCACAGTTCATTTAGTAAATTCCTCCACCCATATCTTCATACCACTATCACCTCATTTCAAGATCAGAGTATCTACACTCAATATCCACTTCAAGTATTCATAAGGAGGTCTATTTCTCCACCCTTTTCTCTAAATTCTCTTATTTTAGTATTAATTACTTTATTTATACTTTAGCACTTTATTTCATTACATCACATACATTAATCTTAAATCTTTATTAGTAGTATTTGCACATACTCTATTTTCATAAAAAATCTAAAAACAATAAACATAGGGCTTATCTATAAATTCCAAAAGAGCGATTATCACTACACATTCTCACACTTAAAACATGTTTATCTCTACACACACACGTAAGAGAAATCCCTCGTTTGAATTTATGGGTTAAACCCCACCCTATGCCATCTCTGAACTACGTGGACTTTGATGCTCCTTGGGCTACGTAAGCATCTTGGGTAAATACCAAGATTCAAGTCCTCTTTTATGCACACTTGTTATATTGTTCTTATTATATTTATATTCTTAATAAATTTCATATTCTTGCATCCTTGCGTCTTGTTCGATGTATACATTCATTCTTGCGTAATGACTGGTGATTTGACAAACACTTACATTATATTTTTTGGGAACACTCCTAAGGATGAATTCACTTCGTCTTTTTCCATGACGTGACTTGAACGATTCCATTCTCCTTATATATTATGCACATAAGCACACACTTCACGAAGTCCAACAGGAGAAGATTAACACATGCCCATGAGCGACCAAAAGGGCGGTATGGGTTCCTAACACCTTCCCATTCCGTAACTTAGTCCCCGAACCTTTGAATTACTTGGTTTCACAAGCATCAGTATTGTCCTTGATGTCATTCTCATGAGGCGACAACATTTCTTTTGCCTGCTTTGTGAAAAATAGGTTGATGACTCTATCTCTATATATTACCCCTTATTGATAATGGACGAATTCCTCGAGAAAGGGTGCAATCCCACGCACACACTAGAGGGAAGACCTCCCATCCCCCCGGGATGGCCACAGTGGAGACTCCACTATGGACATTTTAATAAGACGGACTCTATTTTTGCATGGGTGTTATATTTTTCAACATGTGTGCGTATGCACCTGTCGGTATGTTCCCTTTTCTACTCTATCTACTTTTTATGTATATCTACCTCATGTATATATCACTTTTCACTCACTTATACACTTCACACACCTGTATATACTCTCTATGTACACTTCACACACTTACACATTACTTCACTATTACTCCCATGTCTTACACACCACTTAGAATATCCATGCTTAGGCTTCACTAGCACACACCCACACTTCCCACACTTGTATATATCTCCATGATAACTTACACATACCACACACTACTTGTAGTTGATCCATGTACAATCTCTCTACCACACACACTCACTTGTAAAATATTCACATATCGCTCACTCACATGTATATATCCATGCTTACCCATCATAATGCATAGTCTCCATGCTTCATGCTAGATTTACTTTTCATAATACTTGAATATGCTCCCTCATTATTTTAGTATTACCTTTACTCATCATACAAATAAAATAAAAAATACTCTATCTCCATAATATGCTAATTAAGACTCATGCATTTTTTCACATTACATCACCAAGAGCATGACAATATTGACCAAAAATTTTGTCCCATACTAGAGGGTCACTTTGTGATGGGCGTTGGTCCTAACAGGTGAAATTATCCTAAGCGATATGACTCTCACCTCCCATTGTCCTCGTACATTTGACGTATATCGAACGGTTCCCCCCGCATAGTATCACTTGACCGAACTCATGACATGATGTATATAGTAAGGAACTCGTTCACGTACGTTGAGTATATCAAATTCTCTCTCATCGTACCATCACCATGAGGTATATCGTGAGGTAATTCACGTATACTCAGGTATATCAAATGGCTTTTCCACAATACTGATGAATGATTGTCCTTATCGACAAGGGGCATATTTTGGAAGTTATGCCAAATGGGTTAATGATATGTCTCAAATATTTCATGTATTTACCATTTATAGTTATGCATTTTACCCCATTGGGTATCTTAATTCCTTTTTTTATACTCACTAACTATACAACTTCTTTTATGTATGTCTATATGCTTTGCGAGGTATAATTGAGATTTTGTAGGCATCAAAGTGCTTAGCGTGAAGTTTGGTCCATTTCAAGAAACTTTCGCCATTAATAGAACATTCAAGGTAATTTTAGCCTTTTTATCATTTGGGTTTTTTGCCCAATGTCTTTTTGGAAGCTATATCCCTCTAAATGAGCATTGTGGCCTTCGACCGTTCTTAATTTTGATTTATAATGAAGAAGTTATGACTTTTCCGCATGTTGATCTGAGATGAAGAATGTAGACTGTTAGGTAGAATCGATTTTCCCATTTTAGGGAATCGATTTGGTTTGGACCAGAAATGAATTTTACCCTATAGCCAAAATGATTTTTCTCCTTATCAGAATCAATTTGGGCCTTTAGATTTTTATTTTTTCATTAACATGTTTGTCCCTAGATCTTTGTTTAAATAAATTTTTGTTCCCATTTGTAAAGGGGATTCATTTTTCGGTAGTTTAGAGTGTTTTGGGCTTGAGAGGTCTTTTCCCCTTCTCCCTCTTTTGGTTCCATTTTGTGTATGTAGGTACTATTCATTAATCTTTTTCATTTAATTAGAGTTGTATTACCTTGTTTTTAAGGACAAAATTTCCAAATTCAGTCCATGTATATTTTTGACTTATTCTCGGAACAAAACACGTTTGAGTCATAGGTAGATTTTTATTGTTACGATCCCACATAGACTATGATGTGTCGAAGATTAATTGAAGACGTTGAGGCAAAGCTTTAAGGAATTAATTATGCTGAAGTTTAATTGGTGCAAATTTCTCGTCTTCAAAGTTTAATTGCATTCCGAGATCACTCAGGTATGAATGCATAATGTTAATGAAACTCGGAATTTTATTTTACAAAAATAAAGATTTTATTTTTCAAAGAAATTTTTTGAAAAGTGTTTTACTTGTTTACACTTCGCTTAGAACTGATAAGGTTGGATTAAAGTTTAAGATGGTTTGGACTCTAAACAGGCATTGTCGCTCAAACGATAAATGATGTCGTTCAAATGAGAGTTGCTCTCATTAGAACGATGCAGTATCTCGCTCGAACAAGATCTGCCACCGCCTTAAAATAATTATAAATAGGCGTGTTCAGTTTTTTTAAAGTGCGTGCAGTACGAAAAATAGTTTACGATATAATGAGTTTTCTGCACAAAGTTTTCTAAGTCTTTTGACTATAAAACATCCTTAGAGTTTACAAAGATTTGAGTTATCATTACCAATGGCTATGTGATCTTTGTTTCACAATTTGGGTTTGTCCAAAACTTGAACATTACTAGTTTTGTAGTAGAGAAGCGAAGAAGGTTACTTTCATGTTCAACATCGTAGATGACACAAGCCGTATCGATGGATACCGAGGCATTCGTGGAGGCGACTACTGTGGACAAGCATCGTAGAAGAAGGTTACTTTTTACGTGGGCACTGTGAAGATTGGTATAAGTTCAGAGGAGCATCAAGTCTCATGGGTGGATCGAGTCGTTGTATAAGACTAACGTCTGACTTTGTAAAACCATTGTCATAGTGATTGTCTGGCCTGGGCCATCCGAGGTTTTTTCCCGATTGGG
Source organism: Sambucus nigra (assembly GCA_949130495.1). Lineage (NCBI taxonomy): Eukaryota > Viridiplantae > Streptophyta > Magnoliopsida > Dipsacales > Adoxaceae > Sambucus > Sambucus nigra. Next base: position 417,644,980 of record OX422207.1, read on the forward strand.
TTTTTCCTCGTACATTGGTGTTGTGAGTATTGCTTTACTTTATTTTACTTGCTTTACTCACTAGTTACATTCTTAGGGTTAAAAAAGAAAAAATTGGATCAAGTTAACTTGTGTCACAATTTGGTGTGGTTTGATAAAATTGAAAGAGATTTTTTCAAAAGAAAAAATTGATTTGTATTAATCCTTAACTTAATTCCACTCAAGCAAATGTTTTTATTGAAATTTATATATGGGGACCTACATATTGGTATCAGATCTAGAAATACATTTTTATTGTGTTTGATTCCTTTTTTCTTGTAAGGATGAATTTTGGAGGTTATGATAGTTTTTGCACTCCTATTTTTGATGGAACTAATTATGCTTATTGAAAAATGAGAATGAGAAGTGCCTTAAAATCTATTGATGAACGTTTTTGGTTAGCGGTTGAAAAAGGTTGGACACCACCTATCATATGAGAGGGTGACGTCACTAGATTGAAAACCGTCAAGTCATGGACTAAGACTGAACATTGGCTTGCATTGTATAACTCTAAAGGTCTTAATGTTATTTCCTCACATGTCACACCTGAAGAGTATAATCATATCATGACTTGTGAAACTTTGAAATAAGATTGGGATACACTAGTGCTCACTCACGAGGGCACGAGCACGGTTAGGGAGTCTAAGTTGCAAAATCTCACTACACAGTTTGAGACGATTAAGATGTTAGAGAGTGCGATATTTGATGAGTTTTACACTAGGTTGTGCACGATTGTTAACCTAGGTGAGAAGTTTCCTGATAACCGAATGATTAAGAAAATTTTGAGATCGTTGTCGAGTAGGTTTGATGCGAAAGTGACCATTATGAATTCCCTTGGTTTGCTTAACTCATCTAAACTAGAAGAGATCATAGGAGATATTCAAACCTATGAACTCGATATGTTTTCCTCCAAGCAAGTTCCAAAGAAAGAAAAGGGCATTTCTTTGAAAGCCCTGAAGGAAGAAACTAAAGTTTTGAATGATGATTAAGATTCTAACTTTGAGGATGTCATCTTGTTGGCAAGAATGTTTAAAAAGTTTCTTCAAATTAAAAAGAAATCTGAAGATGCTAAAAAGTTTGAGAAATTCAACAGCAAGGGAGACTCCACCCCTAAGGATAATAGTGAGAAACCTAAGAGAAATTAGTCTGATAGGTGTTTCGGGTGTGAGGGCTATGGTCACAAAGTAGCTGAGTGTCCCGTTAGACTTAAGAGGGAAAGAAACCGATAGCATACAACGCCACCTTAAGTGGTAGTGAATTGGAAGAGAGAGAGATTTCCCCCATTGAACGTAACTTTGTTACATTTATGGAATGTCATGTGAGCGATGACGATCTATCTTCCCCCGAGGATACTCATGTGCATGACACTTTTGAGGATGTTGAGAGTGCTTCCCGAGAGGGTGAGGATGAGGATGAGGAGATCGATGTAGGAGAGTTACAAGTTGCATTTTTTAGCGTTGTTTGAGGAGACGGTGAAGGTGAAAAAGTTTAACTCGAAATTGCAAGCTAAGTTGAATGAGCGTGCCGTAGAAAATAATGATGCGTTAATTGAGGATCTTAGGGAATGGGAGAAGAATCTTAGGGAGAAGCCAGAGTACATTGAGAAAGAGAGAGATAGGCTTAAAGGGTTGATGGAGGCTTTGAAAAAGGAGTTGCTAGAGTTTGAGGAGTCTAGGCATCTACTTGAGTCTAGTATATATTAAGGAGTTGGAGGAGAGTTTGAGAGACTCATCAAGAGTTAAGTTTGACTTGGAGTCTAAGTCGGAGAAATTGGATAGGATGTTAGTCACCATCCAAGTCAAGAAAGATAGGTTTGGTATAGGATACGATGAGAGAGTTCCCACCCCCAAAGCCATTAACATTCGTGTGAGAGAGCCCACTAGGAAAGCGAGTAGAGGTCGATATTTTGGTAAACATTCCCACCATGTTTACACTTGTTCCCATTGTGGTAGGAAAGGTTACCTGAGATGTTTTTGCAATGACCTTAGGAATGCTCCTAGGAAGTTTAGTAATAAATTCGTGTTGGTTCCCAAAACCCCCATGCGTTATGTTACACCTACTTGGGTTAGGAAATCGGACTTAGAGGCTTTAGGACTAAAACTTCATGGTTCTCATTTGGTTGCACTTGATTCTTACCATGCTAGATCTAAAGGTTAAGTGTTTTACCATGTTTATCATTTTGTATTATATTTTTCATTTATTGCATCTTATTTAAAAAAAATACAGAAAGATATTTGGTTTTGGAAATTTTTTGAGAAAAATGCAAAAAGATTTTGCTTTTATTTGAGTCAAAATATTTTGAAAAAGGCAAAAATATTTTCGGTTTTGTCTTTGTGTCATGAGTTAACATGTTTGATGTGGCATATTGGTGTGCTTAGATCCCCTTCCTTCCATTATCCATGTGGCTAGGACATTTGGTCATTATTATCGATGCTTAGATTGATCTTAACCATTATATTATGGGGTTGTTTCGAAGTTGATATACGTTTTGATTCGACTTTGTATATATGCCTTGTTTGCACACATGCGTGAGTTTATATGGATGTTTAACTAGTCTTGCATATTTGAGTTTGGGAAGACGTTCTTATCTTAATCTTGTCGTCTATGCGTAAGTAGACTTAAGGAGGGAATGTGCATGTAATAACCGTTTACCGTGAGGATTAAATTGAAAAAATGATGAGTGTTCACGGGAAAGGGCTGTGTGAGTGTAAATTGACTCGTCGTGGAAGCCACCATTTAAAAAATCCCCGAAAAAAATCATAAGGCAATAAAAAGAATCATATGCCAAAAATGGGCCAAATTAGATTAGTTCATTCAAAAGAAAAATATGATATATTTGAGGGAGTTTGGATGGATTAAATATTTAAATGGGTTTGCACAAATAATCCTAACATTGAAAAATCGTGTCATGATGCTATTATTTGTAGAATCGTCAATATTTCGAATTCATGTGCATGATGTTTGTTTGGTTCATTAAGCTCACACTTTAATTGTCACATATGGCTATGATAAAGTTTGATGATTGATTGCTATCAATTAGAGCTTCTTGATCGTTTCGATGTGTGATTCATTTGTTTTAGTTCACGCCCATACATTCCATGTTTAAGTTTGAGCACATCGGTTCTATGTTAGCATGTTACTCATATTTTTTTTGTTTTGAGTTTTCTTAGTTTAGCTGCTGTTTTCACACTGTTTCTCAATTTTTAGCCCCTTCCAGTTAGAATTTTCACAAAAAAAATTCACCGGGCAACACTGTTTAATATTTCTAGGAAACTGTGTAAGTTTGATCTGCTCATTCGAGTGAGATCCATTGTCGTGAGAATCTATCATTCTAATGACATTTCTTATCGTTCGAGCAACGTCTTGTTTTATTCAAACAACGTCCCTGGCTCGTTCGATGGACGTCTAGATTTTGCAACCTCCACTGTTTTAGTACCCAGCTGCATATTATTTGTATTTTGGTACTGTGTTGCTTTTGAACATTCTGTTTATGAAGTTTACTTTGTTAGGGATTACATATTTTTCTGCATTAGTTTTTTTAATCACACCTGTTTTGATTGATATATTCTTTGTGTGATTTTCTTATTTTCTAGCTACTGATTTGACTTTGATTGATCATATTTAGCTAGTTTTTTCTGTTTATCTAGCTATTCCTCACATTGATTTAATCAAATTGATATCATATTATGCTAGATTTGTTTATATTTTCACCGGATTGTCTATTCGAGACAAAAAGGGGGATTGTTGTCTGTGATATAGGGGGAGTTTTGTGAGTTTCATTTTTGTATTCAAAGTGGTTTCATATTTACTCACATAACAAATGATTCTAATTTGAGTTTTTATATTGATTTATATCATTTGTTCCTCGATACTTCACTGGGTATTTTTAATGTTTCATGTGTGTAGGGATGCTTAAAGAGATTCGAGATGTCAAGTCTACATCACATTTAGACATTCAAGACAGTTTGATGCATGCTGCTCCATCGTTTATGAGTCTTATCCTGCACTGATGATGTAATTTTATTTTTGGGTTTAATGAGACGGGATTTAGGAGTCATACGTCTTGATGGTCTGGCTTAGGCATTTCGTAGTTGGTTTTTATCCCGGAATAGTCAACGGGGGAGATTTATAGGGACAAAATTTCCAAATTTAGTCCATGTATATTTTTGACTTTTTCTCGGAACAAAACACGTTTGAGTTATCGGTAGATTTTTATTGTTACAATCCCACGGAGACTATGACATGTCGAAGATTAATTGGCGACGTTGTGGAAAATCTTCAAGGAATTAATTATGCCAAAGTTTAATTGGTGCAAATTTCTCGTCTCCAAAGTTTAATTGCATTCCGAGATCACTTAGGTATGAATGCATAATGTTAATGAAACTCGGAATTTTATTTTACAAAAATAAGGATGTTATTTTTAAAAGAAAATTTGTCAAAAGTGTTTTACTTGTTTACACTTCGTTTAGAACTGATAAGGTTGGATTAAAGTTTAAATTGGTTTGGACGCTAAACAGGCATTGTCGCTCAAACGACAAGCGTTGTCATTCAAACGAGAGTTGTTGTCATTAGAACGATGCAGTATCTCCCTCGAACAAGATCTTCCATCGCCATAAAATAATTATAAATAGGCGTGCTCAATTTTCTCGAAGTACGTGCAGTACGAAAAATAGTTTACGATACAGAGAGCTTTCTGCACAAAATTTTCTAAGGCTTTTCATTATAAAGCATCCTTATAGTTTACAAAGATTTGAGTTATCATTACCATATGTTTATGTGATGTTTGTTGCACCAAGTTGGGTGTGTTCAACACTTGAACATTGCTGGTTTTGCAGTGGAGAAGCGAAGATGGTTACTTTCATGTTCAACATCATAGACGAAATAAAGAGACGATATAAAGCCGTATCGGTGGATACCGAGGCATTCGTGGAGGCAATTGCTGTGGACAAGCATCGTAGGATAAGGTTACTTTCTATGTGGGCACTGTGAAGATTGGTAGAAGTTCAGAGGAGCGTCAAGTCTCATGGGTGGATCGAGTAATTGTATAAGACTACCGTCTAACTTTATAAAACCATTATCACAGTGATTGTCTGGCCTAGGCCATCCAAGGTTTTTTCCCGATTGGGTTTTTCCTCGTACATCGGGGTTGTGAGTATTGCTTTAATTTATTTTACTTGCTTTAATCACTAGTTTAATGCTTAGGGTTAAACAAGATAAAATTGGGTTAAGTTAACTTGTGTCACAATTTGGTGCGGTTTGATAAAATTGAACAAAAGTTTTTCAAAAGAGCAAATTGATTTGTATTCATCCTTAAATTAATTCCGCTCAAGCAAAAGTTTTTATTGAAAGTTATATACGAGGACCTACATTGTTTATGCTTTACTCTCTTTATTTACTGCTTTGTTAATTAGTCGTTGTTAGTTTATTAGTTGTTTTCTTTGATTAATTAGTTTTATTTATTGCTTTAATCATAGTTAGTAGCTAGTTAAAGTGTTGGGGTCATATTTGCACCATTAATGGGTGTCGAGTTTGAAATCTAGGTAATGGATAAAAATGCATTTAATTGAAACCTCGTGAATTAAAGTTGGAATATTATGCATTTAACTTTCTTTGTAATGTAACATTAGTGTTTATAGTGATATTCCAAAATTAATCCATTTGTGATCATTTTCGGTTGAAAGTTTAATCTTTCAGTTTTGAATTAATTTTCTTCATGTTTGATATTTATTATTAACTGAATATGCTCAGTTAAATGTTTTCGAACCAAAATCCTTAATACGTGTTGTTTAGCCTATGGCAGGGATGTGATCTTAATCTCATTTTATTAATCTTTGTTTAGTTTTAGTTAGTGTAGTTAACTTTTCTCTTTTCCCCCTTTTAAACCATCACCATCTTTTACATTTTTATTTTAGAAGTAATAAATCAACTAAAGTCTATCAAACATTCCCTGTGGATTTTGTATCCCTAAATAGTGCCATTTTGATGTGGTAGAAGCCGAGCGTTCGTGTAGATATGCTAATCGTTGTTATCGGCTTCTGACCGCAATGCAAAAACCTAAGCTTTAACTACACTCTTTTGGAGTATAGCGGCTAAAGAGATGAAAGAATAGTACTTACATACACAAAATGGAAATAAAAGAGGGAGAAGAGGGAAGATCTCCCAAGCCCAAAAACTCAATAAAGTACCCAAAAATGAATCCCCCATGCAAATGGGAACAAAGACCTATTTAAATAAAACCCTGGGGGAAAACTTGGGAATAAAAAATCAGTCTGATTGCCCGAATCGATTCTACTAAGGAGTTGAATCGATTCTTCTACAGGTAAAAATGTGTTTCCGGTCCAAAACCGAATCGATTCTCTAAAAAGGGCAAATCGATTCGCCCCTGGTTATATGCATTCTTCATCTTGGATTAACGTACAAATTTTTTTGTAAATTCTTCGTTATGAATCGGAATTGAGCGCGGTTGGAGGCTACACAAATCTAACTTAGAGAGCTACAACTTTCAAGAAGATATTGGGTGAAAACCTGAATGATGAAATGACTTAAATGCCCTTGCATGTGCCCTTGATTATGAATTTTTCACGAAATACGACCAAACCTCATGCTAAGCACTTTAATACCTACAAAAGCTCAATTTTATGTCGCAAATCATATAAACACACATAAAAGAGGTTGTCTGGTTAATGAACATAAAGATAAGGATTAAGATACCCAAGGGGGCTAAGAGGCAAAAATATAAAGGGTAAATAAATGCAATATTCGAGATGAATCACACCCCCTAATTTACACATTGCTAGTCCCTAACAATGAAGTGCAAAGAAACAAGACTATAAGTATTACCATAAGAGAGGAGATATGTACAAATGAGATAAATTCCACTTTTGCAGTATTCATTGTTTATCCCTTGGAAGGAATATGATCCTAATTTCATTTTATTAATCTTTGTTTAGTTTTAATTAGTATAGCTAACTTTTCTCGTAATAAATCAATTAAATTCTATCAAACATTCCATGTGGATTTTTGATGCCCGGATTAGACGATATACCCAAAAAAAGTGTAGTTAAAGTATAGATTTTTTGAATTGTGGTCGGAAGCCGATAACAACAATTAGTGTATCTACACAGATGCTTGGTTTCTGCCACATTAAAATGGTGCCATTTCCTGGGAGTGTTTTGTTATAGATTGTAATTGATTTACTATTTCATAATATAATTTTCCTTTATATTTATATTCTTTGTTTTAACCTTTTTTTGTAGGCTTGCACATTTAAGCGCCAAAAAAAATTGAATTCTCGTCCGGACACCTCTCTACGTATATTTTTCATCTACAAACTATTCAGCAATCGTGTTTTTTATAGTGATTTTGGTAATTATAATGGTTCGCATTTGTATGGGAATAGTTCTCAAACTTTTTATTTTCAATCCATGCCTTCAACTATTACTGTATGTGAAGGCCTTCTAATTCTTGAGAATGACAGACTTGAAAACAAATATCGGGAAGAAAATTGTTTTGGGGATCAAGAGTTGGATGCATTATTCGAATCCAATGATGATTTTTCTTCTGATATTTTTAAAGTCGAACAAAGTTTACAATAAAATGAGTATTCAGAGGTTCTAGAGCTAAGGAATCTTACTTTGGAAGAAACCTTGCTTCTTTTCCCCTAAGTCACAATGGATAACGCTGTAGGGATGGTTTGGAAATGGAAGCAAATTGTGGCAACCCGAATATAATTATGATAAATTATGTTTAAATCATGATTAGATTATGTGATATGGATAATATGTTATTAGTATATATAATGTTAAGTCATTATTTTTAGTCTAATCCTAGCGTCCTAAAGCATGAAATATTAAATTAGTTACAAATGTGAAATTTTGAAGTTTTCGGTAGGAATGTTCATGTTTAAGACTAGTTTTGACCTTCATGACATAACAATTGACTTGAGGTATAAACTAGATATTTGTAGATATATGAGTTAGGTTTGTAACACAACAAACGGTCCATCGAATGAACATCCGAGTGGGAAGATATTGTCTTTTTACGAACAGGGGCTAAAGTAGTCATTTAGCCTTAAATGATAATTTGTTTTATATGATGCCACATGTTATAAATCGATTGGTTGGAGGTGGAGGTTGTTTTGGCTGACTTAAACCATTGAGATATCCTCCTTTCTTCAGAAAACTCAGTTTGGGAGAGTTTTAAGTTGAGGAAAAACAATTGCGAGGGTTAGGAAGAAGAAAGTGAGGAGAAACATTCAAAAAAATCCATAGAAAATTATGTAAAAGCCCCTAAGGTAATTACAACCATGAATCTTGTTATTTTTCTTGAATTTATGATTGATATGGTATAAATCCTTGATTTTTTATTTACCCTTCATGCTTGGGTGCATATGCATGGATATATGCAAGTTTAAGTTAAGTTGAATGTACAAAACCCTAAAATTGCTTTGTTTAGAAACTTTGTTTATTAAAACTTCCATATATTTTGTATACTTACTGGAATTGATTGATTCTAATTGGAGATTAACTTGGACTCATATATGTATGACATATCCGAAAATCATGTGAAAATACAAAGAAATGAGTCTTTGGTGAGAGTTTGACGTTCCGGTATGAAATCTTCCCTAAGGGTGAAAGTATGCCCGCCATGTGTTTGATGTTTTGCTTGACATAGCAAACGAACCTTAAAAGTTATGAAACTTTAATTTTGTATTGTTAAATATGTTTACTGATGTTGGGTGAAATATCATAGAAATTTATGATGTATAAAAATTATGAAAATTCCTGGAAGTTGAATGAACGATAAAAGAGCCTATAGGGTAGATTTGTTATGTGGTAAAGAAATGGGCATATCTTGCTCTAGGAGTCTTGAAATGATGTACCGTCTTTTGTATTGGAATAATAATATCACAAGGATTGAATTACCAAGAAGGAATGAATGTATATTTGGTCTATGATTTGGATATGTTAAATATATTAACCTGGATTTGGATGGAACTTCACTTGTGATAAATGATCTGAATGGAATCATGTGATGCTTATGGATTGAATTATGTTTAAATCATTATTTAAATTATTGATATTCTTATGATGATACTAATATTTTAAGAATGATAGGAAGGAAAGTAGAGCTAATTGAACAAATACCGGATAAAGGCAAAGGAAAAGCTAGTTAAACTGTCAAGGTGAGTGTACTTATGATTGTTTCATATATACAGATATATGAATATAGTTTTAAGAGTAGGATTTGTTCGAATACTTCGGTATTCAGGATTTGTTTGGATATTAAAATATCCAGGATTGTTTGGGTCTTATGATCTAGGATTTGATATTGCCAATGGGCAGAATTATTTGGGTCTTATGATCCAGGATTTGATATTGCCAATGGGCATAATTATTTGGGTCTTATGATCCAGGATTTGTAATTGCCAATGGGAAGAATTATTTGGGTCTTATGATCCAGGATTTGTTATTGCCAATGGGCTGAATTATTTGGGTCTTATGATCCAGGATTTGTTATTGCCAATGGGCAGGATTGTTCAAATTTTATATCCTCATATTCTATATATAATTGTCATCCTATTGCAGGGAAGGAGTACCTCACTAAGCTTAATGCTTACGATTTATATTTTTAACAATTTTAGGTTTGTACGCTGCCAGCTAGGATACTATATGACCGGTAACTTTGAAAATTGCACCGTTAAAAGAGCTAGGGTTTAAGTATGGAGATTTTATCATTGTCACGCTGAAGATTTTAATATACTCACACATTGTATATGTTGAGTTAGCATGGGTTGAGTTGATCATAGTTAATCATAGTATTGGATAGTCTCTAATTATGACTCTGATGTTGAGTTCGTTATGGCACAAGAACAATATTATGTTCATTATGCAGAAAAATATTGATAAATGAATTAAATTTTCAATGGGCTTGAGATTATGATCCAATTATTCTAATAGCAAATGATTAGTATGGATATTGGGTTTGGGGTGTGACAATTAGTGGTATCAGAGCTTGGTTATTAATTCTGGACATGTGTGACAGTTAGATGGCCGTATTGAGTTGATTTGATATTTATGAATTGTTTATGTACTAACCAATAGTTTAGTATTATAAACGTTTATATTGGTTGTTAGAACTTTTTTGTGTTACAGATAATTCCAGATGGAACCTGGGAATGGACAACATAGAGAAGAGGGAGTGGCTTCTCGTACAGACAATACTGAAGTAGAGCAGAGTGTTGCTGGAAGGGCTAGAGAGCAAGAGCAGCCTACAGAGATGAAAATAATGGCATAAGCAATGATGAGGATGGCAGAGCAACAAGAAAGAAATATGGCGCAAATGGCAGAATAACAGGCTAGATATCTAGAATCAAAGACTGTGGCCAGGATTGAAAAAGAGGCAAGGAAGGAAATGAAAGATTCTATGTATGAGAAGTTTTTAAAGTTGAATCCTCCAGAATATTCAGGGTCAGTTGAACCTACAGAAGCTGAGATGTGGATCAGAGATCTAGAAACTATCTTTGCAGTTATGAAGGTTCCAGATAACCAGAAAGTGAATCTAGCTGTGTTTAAGCTCAAAGGAGAGGCGAAATACTGGTGGGAAGCCAACAACCATTTGGTGCCCAGGATGGAAGGTACTGATGTTATAACTTGGGCTGAATTTATTAAAGCTTTGTATGTTAAAGATTTCCCTAAAGTTTATATGAGGGAGAAGCTGAGGGAATTTATAAATTTGACCCAAGGGAAAATGTCTGTGAGGGGGTATGACGCTAAATTTACTGGTTTGTCTAAATTTGCTACTAAGTATGTGGAGAATGAAGAAGATAAATGTAGTAAGTTTCAAGATGGGCTGATTTGGCTTATTCAAAATAGAGTGGTCACTTATGAGTTAGAAGATTATGCTTCTCTGGTAAACAAAGCCACGATAGCATAAAGGCAAATAAACTAAGGGGTGACGAGTAGAGAGAGTTTTAAGAAAAGTAGATTTGACGCATTTCAGTCTAAGGGTGGTGAGGGTGTAAGTGTTAAGATAGAACCTCATAAATTTCAAAGAGGTGGTGGAGATAGTGGTAGAGGTCTGGGGAGATTTGGCAGAGATACTAGGGGTGGAGAATATTCTAGTCTGGTTAGGAGGTCAGGAAAGGGTGAGGCACCGACGGGAGTTGTTACATGTTTCTTTTGTAAAGAGGAAGGGCATTATAAATATGAGTGTCCTAAGCTTAAGGGATTGGAATGCTATCATTTTCATTAAGTGGGGCATATTAAGAAGAATTGTCCGTAGTTGGCAGAGACTCCAGCAGCACCTAGTGAAGCAGCAAGCAGGGTGTTATCTCCAGTTTGTGCAGTGAAAAGTATGGGCAGAGGACAAAATAGTAGTTCCAGGCCAGGTGGACGAGTCTTTACAATGAAAGAAGCTCAGATTACTCCAGATGTAGTGACAGGTACACTTTCTGTTACTGATAGAAGTGCTTATGTTTTGATTGATCCTGGTTCCACACATTCTTTGGTATCCTATGCTTTTGCTATATACCTGAATAGACCATGTACTCGTTTAGATGTGGGGTTGGGTATTTATATACCTATGGGGAATATGGTTGTAGCTGAATATGCTTTTCGTGACTGTGTTTTAACTGTGGAGTCTAGAGATACAATTATAGATGTACTTCCATTGGATATTTCTGATTTTGATATAATTCTGGGAATGGATTGGTTATCTAAATATCATGCATCTATGGATTGTTTCGCTAAGGAAGTTGTTTTTAATATGCCTGGTGAGCCTGAATTTAAATTTGTGGGGGAAAGGAATATTGTTCCCAGTTGCATCATTTCTGCTATTCAGACGAGGAAATTATTGAGTAAGGGTTGTGAGGGTTTTATCGCATATGTTATTGACACTAGGAAGGGGGATTTACAATTAGTCGATGTTCCTATTGTATGAGATTTTCCAGAAGTGCTTCCTAGTGAGTTGCCAGGGTTACCTCCAGAAAGAGAAGTTGAATTTAGTATTGAATTAGCACCGGGGATAACCCCTATTTCTATGGCACTGTATAGAATGGCACCTGCTGAGTTGAAAGAACTCAAGATTCAGTTGTAGGATTTACTTGATAGGGGGTTCATACAACCTAGTGTATCTCCATGGGGTGCACCAGTTTTATTTGTGAAGAAGAAAGATGGTACCATGCATGCATTTGTATATTGATTATAGGCAACTGAATAAAGCTACAATTAAGAACAAATACCCTTTACCTCGTACAGATGATTTGTTTGATTAGTTACAAGGTGCTAAAGTGTTTTCAAAAATAGACTTGCGATTGGGTTATCATCAGTTGAGGGTCAAGGAAAGTGATGTTTCTAAAACTTCTTTTCGTACTCGGTATGGTCATTTTAAATTTTTGGTGATGCCTTTTGGGGTGACTAATGCTCCAGCTGTTTTTATGGATCTTATGAACCGGGTACTGCATCCTTTTGTTGATTCATTTGTGATAGTTTTATTGATGATATTATGATTTATTCACGCGATATGGTTGAACATGAAAAGCATCTCACAACTATTTTGAATCTACTGAAAGATAAGAAGTTGTATGCCAAGTTTAGCAGGTGTGAATTTTGGCTATCACAAGTTGTATTTTTAGTCCATCTTGTTTCTGGAGATGGTATATGTGTTGATCCTAAAAAGGTAGAAGCTATTGTAAAATGGAAGAGGCCCAATAATGTGACTGAGGTAAGGAGTTTTCTAGGTTTAGCTGGGTATTATAGAAGGTTTATTAAGGGATTTTCTTCGATTGCCATGCCGATGACTAAACTAACCCAGAAAGATGTTAAGATTGAATGGAATTCTGATTGCGAAAATAGTTTTGATGAATTGAAAAAGAGGTTGGTAACTGCACCTGTTCTTACTATTCCGCATGGTGGAGATAGTTTTGTTATTTATACCGATGCTTCACACTAGGGGTTGGGTTGGGTTGGGTTGTGTTTTTATGCAACATGGTAAGGTTATTTCTTATGCTTCTAGGCAGTTGCGTACACATGAACGTAATTATCCTACACATGATTTGGAACTTGCTACTATTGTGTTTGCTTTGAAATTATGGCATTATTATCTATATGCTAAGGTATGTGAAATTTTTACTGACCATCAAAGCCTTAAGTATTTATTTACTCAAAAAGAGTTTAATTTGAGGCAGAGGCGATGGATGGAATTAATTAAAGACTATGATTGTACAATTCACTACCACCCAGGGAAGGCAAATGTAGTTGCAAATGCTCTGAGTAGAAAGGCTTCGGGCAGGTTATCTTGTATTCGGTGCGCTAGAGTTTCCCACATCATGGAGTTGAGATTGATGGGAGTAGAATTGAAGCTAGCCGATAGGGACAGGTTCTTTGCTCATGTAAGCTTGAGGCCTTTGTTAGCTACCCGTATTCATGATTTACAAAGTCAAGATCATTTTCTTGAGAAGAAACGATAAGATGTACAAGATGATAAGTCTGAAGATTTTTGTATTGTGAATGATGGCACTTTATTGTATAAGCAACGATTATGCGTGCCTAATGTGTGTGGATTGAAAGAGGAAATTTTAGATGAGGCTCATAATTCCATTTATACTATGCATCCTGGTAGTACTAAAATGTATAGGGATTTAAAGGAGCATTATTGGTGGAATAATATGAAGAAGGAAATAACTGATTTTGTTGTTAGGTGCCTTATATGTCAGCAAGTGAAAGTGGAGCATCAGAAGCCTACTAGCCTGCTTCAGCCATTGCCAATACCGGAATGGAAGTGGGATCATGTAACGATGGATCTTGTGGTTGGGCTTCCTCGATCTCAGAAGGGGTCAGATTCGATTTGGGCAGTGGTGGATAGATTGACGAAGTCCGCTCATTTTCTAGCTGTCAAGACTACGTATAAAGTTGATAGGTATACTAGATTGTATGTTAATGCAATTATCCAATTGCATGGAGCACCATTATCTATTGTTTCAGATAGGGACCCTACTTTTACATCCAGATTTTGGGATAGCTTGTAGTATGCTATGGGTACTAACTTGAAGTTTAGTACGGCTTTTCATCCTCAGACAGATGGGCAGTCTTAAAGGACAATACATATTTTGGAAGATATGCTTAGAGCTTGTGTGCTTGATTTCAAAGGTAATTGGGATGAATATTTTCCTTTGATAGAATTTGCATATAACAATAGTTTTCAGACTACTATTGGTATGGCTCCATATGAAGCATTTTATGGTAGACGATGTCATACACCGATATGTTGGGGTGCAGTTGGTGAAAGGAAGATATAGGGTCCAGAATTGATTGAAGTCACCACTAAAAAAGTGAAGATTATTCAAGATAGAATGAGAACAGCTCAAAGCAGACAAAAAAGTTATGCGGATAAATGAAGAAAAGATTTGGAATTCAAGAAAGGGGATTACGTGTTTCTTCGGATATCTCCATGGAAAGGAGTTATGAGGTTTGGAAAGAAAGGTAAATTAAGTCCACGCTACATTGAACCTTATGAAATTCTTGAGAAAGTCGGGATGGTTGCCTACAAGCTAGAGTTACCATGGGAGTTAGCTCGACTACATGATGTTTTCCATGTTTCTATGTTGAGAAAGTATGTAGCGGATCCTTCACATGTATTGGTGGAACAACCTATTGCGTTGAAAGAAGATTTGAGCTATGTGGAAGAACCACTTGCAATCGTCGATAGGAAAGAACAAATATTGAGATCAAAAGTGATCCCACTTGTGAAGGTTATGTGGAGAAGGCATTCCATTGAAGAAGCTACATGGGAGAGTGAGGATAGCATGAAGATGCGTTATCCGTATTTGTTTGATTCAGACAACCAAGGTATGTCAATTTCGGGGACGAAATTTCCTAACAGGGGGAGAATTGTGACAGCCCGAATATAATTATGATAAATTATGTTTAAATCATGATTAGATTATGTGATATGGATAATATTTTATTAGTATATATAATGTTAAGTCATTATATTTAGTCTAATCCTAGCGTCCTAAAGCATGAAATATTGAATTAGTTACAAATGTGAAATTTTGAAGTTTTCGATAGGAATGTTCATGTTTAAGACTAGTTTTGACCTTTATGACATAACAATTGACTTGAGGTATAAACTAGATATTTATAGATATATGAGTTAGGTTTGTAACACAATAAACGGTCCATCGAATGGACATCCTAGTGGGAAGATATTGTCTTTTTACGAACAGGGGCTAAAGTACTCATTTAGCCTTAAATGATAATTTATTTTATATGATGCCACATGTTATAAATCGATTGGTTGGAGGTGGAGGTTGTTTTGGCCGACTTAAAACCTTGAGATATCCTCCTTTCTTCAGCAAACTCGGTTTGGGAGAGTTTTAAGTTGAGGAAAAACAATTGTGAGGGTTAGGAAGAAGAAAGTGAGGAGAAACATTCAAAAAAATTCATAGAAAATTACGTAAAAGCCCCTGAGGTAATTCCAACCATAAATCTTTTTATTTTTCTTATTTTTATGATTTATATCGTATAAATCCTTGATTTTTTATCGACCCTTCATGCTTGGGTGAATATGTATGGATATATGCAAGTTTAAGTTAAGTTGAATGTACAAAACCCTAAAATTGCTTTGTTTAGAAACTTTGTTTATTCAAACTTCCATATATTTTTGTATACTTACTGGAATTGATTGATTCAAATTGGAGATTAACCTGGACTCATATATGTATGACATATCCGAACATCATATGAAAATACCAATAAATGAGTCTTTGGTGAGAGTTTGAAGTTCGGGAATGAAATCTGCCCTAAGGGTGAAAGTATGCCCGCCATGTGTTTGATGTTTTTCTTGACATAGCAAACGAACCTTAAAAATTATGAAACTTTAATTTTGTATTTTTCAATATGTTTAATGATTTTGGGTTAAATATCATAGAAATTTATGATGTATAATAATTATGAAAATTCCTGGAAGTTGAATGAACGATAAAAGAGCCTATAGGGAAGATTTGTTATGTGGTAAAGAAATGGGCATATCTTGCTTTAGGAGACTTGAAATGATGTACCGTATTTTGTATTGGAATAATAATATGACAAGGATTGAATTACCAAGAAGTCATGAATGTATATTTGGTCTATGATTTGGATATGTTAAATATATTAACCTGGATTTGGATGGAACTTCACTTGTGATAAATGATTTGAATGGAATCATGTGATGCTTATGGATTGAATTATGTTTTAATCATTATTTAAATTATTGATATTCTTATGATGATACTAATATTGTAAGAATGATAGGAGGGGAACAAGAGATGATTGGACAAATACTGGATAAAGGCAAGGGAAAAGCTAGTCAAACTGTCAAGGTGAGTGTACTTATGTTTGTTTCAAATATACAGATATACGAATATAGCTCTAAGAGAAGGATTTGTTCGAATACTTTGGTTTTCAGGATTTGTTTGGATATTAAAATATCCAGGATTGTTTGGGTCTTATGATCCAGGATTTGATATTGCCAATGGGCATAATTATTTGGGTCTTATGATCCAGGATTTGATATTGCCAATAAGCAGAATTATTTGGGTCTTATGATCCAGGATTTGATATTGCCAATGGGCATAATTATTTGGGTCTTATGATCCAGGATTTGTAATTGCCAATGGACAGAATGATTTGGGTCTTATGATCCAGGATTTGTTATTTCCAACGGCCATAATTATTTGGGTCTTATGATCCAGGATTTATTATTGCCAATGGGCAGAACTATTGGATCTTATGATCCAGGATTTGTTATTGCCAATGGGCAGGATTGTTCGAATTTTATATCCGCATATTCGATATAGAATTATCATCCTATTGCAGGGAAGGAGTACCTCACTAAGCTTAATACTTACGGTTTATATTTTAACAATTTTAGGTTCGTACGCTGCCAGCTAGGATACTGTATGACCGGTAACTTTGAGAGTTGCACCGTTAGAAGACCTGGGGTTTAAGTATGGAGATTTTATCATTGTCACACTGAAGATTTTAATATACTCACACATTGTATATGTTGAGTTAGCATGGATTGAGTTGATGATAGTTAATCATAGTATTGTATAGTCTCTAATTATGACTCTGATGTTGACTTCGTTATGGCACAGGAACAATATTATGTTCATTATGCAGAAAAATATTGATAAATGAATTGAATTTTAATGGGCTCAAGATTGTGATCCAATTATTCTAATAACAAGTGATTAGTATGGATATTGGGTTTGGGGTGTGACAATTTCTCAACGAAATT
Source organism: Sambucus nigra (assembly GCA_949130495.1). Lineage (NCBI taxonomy): Eukaryota > Viridiplantae > Streptophyta > Magnoliopsida > Dipsacales > Adoxaceae > Sambucus > Sambucus nigra. The sequence continues at coordinate 417,662,281 of OX422207.1, forward strand.
TGTTCTTTTTTGGAAGACAAAGAGGAGGCTGAGACTTATGTTTTACCTCAAACATTTTTAGAAGAACATCTCGTTGAAAGTGAGTCTTTCCCCTCTAAAATTAAATCTCTATGTGATGATGAATCACTGGAGATTGAATTTATTCCATCCCCATTTTCATTCTTTGTTATTGAACCATTACAAGTACGGCTAGATTCCTATGAGTCAATTGAAACTTTGAAATGTTTAAACCTTTTACCGATGAGGACTCTTTACATGAATTGTTTTCCAAGATGGGTTCTTCATTTTTGTGTGTCTTTCCTCCCATTCCACTTGAAAAACCATTAGGAGGTGATTAAGTTTTCTTAAATCCTAATTGTACTTGTCCCTCGTAGCATCCAAATCGCCCATCATCCGCCTGAAAAATTTAATTGGTGATGGTTCATTTCTTATGCTTACACATGCCTTTCGTTCTTCAAAATGAATTCCTATTTTTCGAAAGGCATGCACTCAGGTGAAGGTCCACCGCTGATCCCTCAAATTCAAATTGTATTTTGGGTGGACCCTCAAAAATTTCAACTTCTAGTGTATAGTTAGAAGTTAGAATTATAGGTTATAAATATTTAGATTTTTTATTTTTATTTTTGCTTATTTTCTAGAGTAATTAGTTAAAGAATTTATTATTCTTTTTTTTATGCTTGGTTCTAACAAATATTATAGATTCAGTGGACTTGTACTTATTGGAGATCACTTCATTTGGGGTAATTTCTTTTTTTTCCTCTTTTTATGTTGTGTTCTTGATTCACATTGATGACAATGCAACATTTAAGTTGGGGGTGTGAGATATTCTATCCATTCTTTCGTAGTTTCATTGATTTGAACACATGTTCTTTAAATTCTTTTGTTGAAAAAATTGAAAATTTCAAAAATATTTTCCTTCCTTTTTCTCCTTTGTTGGGAATTTTTCTTTTCTTTCCGATGATAAATTTCAATAAATGTCGGATCCAATATATAATTGAATTATGCATGTTCTCGATTTTAGAAGTTATTAGAATTTACTCCTCAAATCATTGATATTATGAATAAATTGATGAATCAAACTTTGAACCCATGAGCACATGCGCTTTTCTTGTTTTAATGATTTGGTTTAAGATTTTTATAACTCGATAATCTTTTTTCACATTTTTTATACTTACACCTAGTGAGCATTGTTCTTTTCTTCGTTTGTGAGTGATATACACTACTTTTTCCTCCTTAAAAATGTTAAATTTATCGATAATCTCACTATTCTTTCAATGATCGTTCATTAATTGAGTTCATTTTGACATGTGTTACTTGAGCATGATTTTAAAAATTGTTTTAACTCGAGAATTACGTAAACTCGAGAATTAGGAAAGGATCATAGGCCATCTTTATTGTATCACCCACCTTGACCTCACCTTATATATTCCTACTTAACTCGTTTGAGCCTTAATATAGCCTTTTATTTCAAAATCCAAAATTCCATAACTAACTTCAAATTGGAGTTATATACCATACATATTACCTTCCATACTTTTGTTTGGAATGATACTTGGGATTAAATGATGTCAATGTTATGTGGTTACAATTAAGCAAGTGAAGTGAAAAACAAAAGAAAAAGTGAAGAAAAGAAAAGAAAAGAAAAACAAAAGAAAAGGAAGAGAAAAATAAGAAAAGAAAATAAAGAGAAAGTATTACATTTTGTATTTAGTGTTCAATAATATTTATCACTTTTCAATGTCATATACAATGCTTATTAAGTGTTTCACCCCCAAACACCTTTGAATTCGTAAATATTCCCTTCCTATCATAACCTCAACCTCAAGCCTACATTATAACCCTATGAAAGTCCTATGTGATCCTAAGGTGAATGCAATTCAAAAGTTTAAATAATTGCGATAATCTGTGAAAATGCATCTCACCTTACTTAATGATAATTCCTTTCATTGAGATTGCAAAGTTTTTATTTTATATATAGTGTTCTTCAATAGTGACATGTGTATGACCTAGTCTCCATTTACATTTACTCTTTATGCCCGCATGTCTCGTGTGTTACACCCCATTTCATAATGATTTCATTTATTGAATGTAATATCCGGAGAGGATTGATATCATGCATACTTTAATGCTTATTATCGAGTTTATAATTTTTTTTCCAAATCAAACTTTTTTTCATGTGCTCGCTTTTCCTCCCACTCTTAAGGTTTCAATTGTGATTAAAGTCATTCTATAATGTTAATAACTAAAGACTTTTATGTGAATTCATTCACTTTTCAATAATGCATTTGAAATTATTTTCTTTATTGTTGAGCATGTCTATATTGATTGATTGGGCATATTTTGAGGAAACTTTGATGTTTGTAGATTTCATCCATAAAAACCCTCACGAGACAACACTCGTCACTAGGGTAACTTAGGAATTTAACAGCTTATTGCATATGATAAATGAAATCGTTCGCCCGCGAAAGTGGCATTTATCTCATTTTTACATATCTCCTCTCTTGTGGTACTATTTGTACTCTTGTTTTTTTGCAATTCATTGCTAGGGACTAGAAATGTGTAAGCTAGGGGGTGTGATTCGTCTTAAATATTTCATGTATTTACCTTTTATACTTATGCATTTTAGCTCCCTCGGGTATCTTAATTCCTATTTTTATGCTTATTAACTAGAATACCTCTTTTCTGTATGTTTATATGCTTTGCGTGGTATAATTGAGCTTTTATAGGTATTAAAGTGCTTAGCGTGAAGTTTGGTCGCATTTTGGAAAAGTTTTGTCATCAAGGGCACATTCAAGGGAATTTTATTCATTTTATCATTTGTGTTTTTGGCCTAATTTATTCCTCGAAGTTGTATCCCTTTGAGTTAGCTTCGCATAGCCACTAACCATGCTTAATTTCGATTTATAATAAAGAAGTTATGGTCTTTTCTGTATATTGATCCGAGATAAATAATGCAGACTATCTGGGGAGAATCGATTCTCCCATTTTGTGGAATCGATTCGGTTTGGACTAGAAATGAGTTTTTCCCTGTAGTCGAATCAATTCTGCTCCTTTGCAGAATATATTCGGGCGATAAGATTTTTCTTTTTTATTCAAAATTTTTCCCCTAGGGATTTGTTTAAATAGGTTTTTATTCCCATTTGTAAGGGGGATTCATTTTTGGGTAGTTTAGAGAGTTTTTGGGCTTGCGAGATCTTCTCCACTTCTCCCACTTTTGGTTCCATTTTGTGTATATAGGTAGTATTCATTCATCTCTTTCTTTTAATTAAACTTGTATTTCCTTGTTTATAATTTGTTCTCTTTATTTATTACTTTGTTAATTAGTTGATCTTACTTTATTAGTTATTTTCTTTGATTAATTAGTTTTATGTATTGCTTTAACCATATTTTGTAGCTAGTTTAAGGGTTGGTGTCATATTTCCTCCATTAATGGGTGTCGAGCTTTGAAATCTAGGTTTTGGGTAAAAACGCATTTAATTGAAACCCCGTGTATTAAAGTTGGAATATTAGGTGTTTAACTTTCTTTGTCATGCAACGTTAGTGTTTATAGCCATATTCCGAAATTAATCCATTTGTGACCATTTTTTATTGAAAGTTTAATCTTTCATTATTGAATTAATTTTACTCATGTTTGATGTTTATAATTGATTGAATATGCTCGGTTAATTTTTTTTGAACCAAAATCCTCAATATGCATTGTTTAGCCCATGGCAGGGATGTGATCCTAATCTCATTTAATTAATCTTTGTTTCATTTTAATTAGTGCAGTTAACTTTTCTCTTTTTCTCCTTTCAACCATCATCATCTTTTATATTTTTATTTGAGAAGTAACAAATCAATTAAAGTCTATCAAACATTCCCTATGGATTTTCGATACCCGGAGTAGCCGTTATAATCAATAGAGAGTGTAGTTAAAGTTTAGGTTTTTTGCATTGCAGTCGGAAGCCGATTACAACGATTAACATATCTACACGGATGCTCGGTTTTTTCCACATCAGTTAACCCAACAAGTTCATAAACCTCATATATGTGTCAAACCTATGGCACTCATACTTATTTTGTCGGGTACCATGCGAAACTCTGTTGAAATTTCAACTCAGTAAATTGCTCGAATTTTTGCGCCATTTTGCCTTTTTTTCAAAATAGGACCCCATCCGTGAGCCTAGGAAAAAGTCAAATTGTGTCTTACATATTTTCAAACCCTATGTTTTTAGGCTCGGGTCCTATTCGACATTTTTTCGTGTAGGCAAACCTAATTCAAGTGAAACTTAATAATAACACTAATAATAATAATAATCATACTGAGATTCCTCTCCTTTTTCCCTCATTTTTCAAAACCAAAAATACCAAAAATATTTTTTGTCCTCCTTCAAAAATATCAAAAATTTCTCCCTCCTTCTTTCAAATATAAATTCAAGACGTTTTCCCTCTCAGGTCGATCACATACCCAATTTTGGTCTGGCTCCCTATTGGGATCGGTCCTCCGTCAAATTGCCCCGAAGCTCACCACTTTTTCTGCTACTTCTTTCGAGTTTCGGAGCTACCTTCATGAGCTATACATGGAAAAAACTAACAGAGAACCTAATTTACAACCCGATATGATGATTGTCTTAGCCCGACTTAGTGCTAAGATTGACAACTTTAAAATCGAGGTCCATGAAATGCAGCGTCACTAGGCCCAGATATTCAAAGAATCCGAGGTTTTATTTCTTCGTGCCATTGGTCCACCTGCTCCTGTGCCTGTATGGGTCCCAGAAGAGTATCAGCATGCTCCGCGTGCCCCACATACCAATGGGACACCACCTGCTCAACTTCCAATTCTGAACCTTACCCAACGCGGGGCTAATCTGTGAGTACCCGTGGATCCCAAAGAGTAAGAACTGGAGAAGGTCAGGATGACCTCAAATTGCTATCAAAGAATTTTGACCAAGTCAATATATTTGGGAACTACATGGACTACACCCATATGTCTTCCTACCCTAAAGCTATACTAACATAGAAGTTCAAGATGCCAGACATCGTGAAATTTAAGCGAAGCAAACCCCCAATTGTTCACCTTCAAAGTTATCACCGAGCCATGACCCTAATTGGTGCCTCTGAAGATATAATGGCCAAGATGTTTTAGAAGATCATTAAAGAAAGATCCCTTTGGTGGTTTTTATCCCTCGAAGAATCTAGAATCCATAGTTAGGAAGATGTCATTCGAGAATTTATGTCTCAATACAAGTATAATAAGGATCTAGAGGTTACGCGTTAAGATCTAGAGCTTCTTAAGTAAAACCCAGGGAAAATAGTGAGTATATTCATAGGAAAGTTGAGATAGAAAGATGTTACCATGACCAACATACCCTCTGAGGCATAAGAAGTCAGTATTATGAAGAAGAACTTCTTTCCTCATATCCGAGCATCCATGGGAGGACAATATTACCAATATTTTTTAGGTCTTCGAGAAGATGGTGTAAAAATTGAGGAAGGCATTACCAAAGTGGAATATGAACTAAAGAAAATGACCATATAGTTCATTCCCTGAAAGTATGAGAAGCCTTCTAGTGCTACAGTCTCAACCATCAACAAACATTTCACAACCCTCAACCTCTTGGGCATAGGAAAGTTTCCCTAATCTTGCCAAGAAAGAGTGCACCGAGATCCATGCTCCCTTATCCAAAGTCTACCAAGCCCTATTAAGCCAAAATCTTATCAAACACTTGGACCCTCGTCCATTACCAAATCCACTCCCTAAAAACATCAAACCCGATGACCATTGTGATTTCCACCAATCCGCGGGCCATGCCACCGACCAATGGTTCCACCTTAAAAATATGATCCAAGGCCTAATTGACTGGGGTATCATTGCCCCGCCAGCTAACCCTAAACTTAATATCACTCATAACCCACATCCAACACATAAAAATGCCATCTTTCTAGAAAGTGACCCAAATATGGACCCATATACTCAAATTGTGCCCAACAAAACATCCATCATCCATATAGTCTCGCCCAAATAAAGCTTTATCTTTCCTTATGAGGGCCTTAATCTTCATCCGCACCTAATCTAAGGGGGATACATATAGTTACCGACTAAATTGAACCAACTCTTAAATTGTGGGATGAAATTCCACGTCAATATGACTATTAATTGTCAAAAACTTAGTGGCTTGTTCATGGAAGCCTGAAAGTGGGATCAGGAATCATATGAATGGATGGTACCCGTTAAAAAAATCAATCAAGATTATGTGGTACTGACCATAGCCAATATTTTTTGATAAATAAGTGAAATCTACGGCATTTTTGAGTTGCTCACCGCTTTGAAGATTTAGGGACGGTTGGTCCCTCCACTTCTGCACCTCCACTCTGAGTGGGAAGATTTACAAGAGGAAGCTGTTGAGGTTTTCGAGTGTATTACTCTTGGCAAAAATACATAGTCACCACTAGATGGGGGGATAATTTTGACAGCTTAGATGATGAACCAAGTCTTGAAGATGTCAGTTCAGTAGCCAGCCTATGTGGAATGATATCTTTCGAAGATCTATTAGGGAAATAAATAAAGTATCCATTCAGCCTGAGGTAGATGAAGCCACAGGTTATTATTCTTCCTCGCCTTAGTGAACCTCATGACCAGATTAGGGAAACACTACAAAGATTTAATTCCTTATGTAACCGAAATAAATAAAGGAAATGGAGTGGTTGAAGAACTTACCACTCCAGAAATGACCGTTGAAGAGAGCAAAGTCCTTGATTAGCTAAAGAAAATCGAAGCCAATATCACCCTATACAGTCTTTTTATGTCCTCTCAGTTACACCGGAATGTCTAGATATCGCAGGACCCACGGTCCTTCCTTTCACTACTCTTAAACAAGATGCAAATATGGTTAGGTCCTTGACCTCTTCTAGATTCCTCTCCTTTTATGAATAAGAGATACTAAAGTTCAGCCCTGATCACAATTATGCCCTTAACATCTGCGTTGAAGACTTGGTAAAGACAGTACCATTATCACTTCTCAACAACGAATCTTCTCTCAATGTCTTTCTAATAAAAACCTTCAACTGTTTGGGACTGAAAGTCAGTGATCTTACTCTTACCTAAGTCGCCATGTGTGCTTATGACTATACCTGCCGGGAAGTAATGGGGTCCATAAATCTCACATTAGTGGTTGTCCCTATCAATCCTGTCATCGAGTTCCAAGTAATTGATATGCCCACATGCTTTAATATACTCCTTGGTCGTCCATAGCTCCACAACATCCATGGGGTATCCTTCTCTCTTTATCAGAAACTGAAGTTCTTCGCCAAAGGTGAGGTTATCAACATTTCGGGGTTCGACAACAGTACAAATAATGCCAACACTCACAATCTAGTATTAGAAATACAACATGGGAAGAATGACATGCTCCTTTAGGATTTTAGAATTGATTCACTGTTCATCCTAGAAGGAAATAATTTCAAAGATCGGGTTTGTCCACACAACGCTTATAGGAATGTCAATGTGATTGAGATGTTCAAGAACATGCACTTCATGCCAGAAATAGGGATAGAGCGATTCCAATAAGGGATCCTTGATCCCATAGTCCCGAAGGAGGCCTTTCCCCCCATCTACCTTGGGTTACCAACCTTCACCTGAAGAACTCAAAGCGATCGATCGACTGAGACAGAAAAAAATCTTGGAATATGAAATGACTGTTTCAAGGGAGACCTTGAATAAAATATTTGTCAAAGGGGGCGAATACTTCCCCTTCTATGGATTCCCTAAACTGTGCATGACTATGTTGATAAGAAGATGAAACCACGGTAAGAAATGTTCTTCTAAGACAGTAACTCTTGGGTCGAAGACTGCAAACATGAAGTGCAACCTCTCATAAAAAAGTCATGACAATTAGCAAGGACTCTGAGGAAAGTGATTTTAAAGACTCATTCGACCTGGAACACTGGGTCTGAGTCTCTGTACGATCCTCTTAAATGTCGCATCATCGGACTTGTCCACTCAAATTGAAGCTTCTGACATACCTATCCTCAACTAGAATGATATCAGTCCAACCTGATCAGATTCAATCTAACCCTGTTTTTCACCCTATCTAAGTCTCTTCACCTAATATTGTTTTTCCATTTCCTGATATTAATGTAACTGAGACCTCTGTTGACAAGGTTCTCAATGTTTTTTTTCTTTAAAATTAAATAAACAAGGATTTTGAGTATCTTGTTGTGACTTACATTAATTGTCTTAATTTTAATCAATCCTTTGATGATGATGATTTTACAAATGAATAATTCTTAACTGATCTTAATAAGGAGAATAATAATTAACTTAATTGCGTTCAAATTAATGATGATGAGACTATTGTTATTAATCTCAGTTCTATTAGCCATTAGTGTAAGATTAGGATAGGGTTTTCCCTTAACGAGCAGGAGCGTGCACAATTTGAAGAACTACTGAAGGAAGTAGACATCTTTGCATGGACCTACGCTGACATGCCCAATATTGACCTAGAAATAGTCCAACATGAGATCTCGATATTCTCTGAATGTAAGCTAGTCAAACATAAGCTACGAAAACTCCGTACCGAAGGGTCACTCGAAGTCAAAGAGGAAGTGGTCAAACAGTTGAATGTGGGTTTTATTTGCGTGGACGAATACCCAATACAGCTTGCCAATATCACCCCCATGCTAAAGTCAGGAGGAAAAGTTCTCATGTGCATTGACTATCAAGATTTAAACAAAGCATCCCAGAAGGATGATTACTCATTACCCAACATTAACATGATTGTGGGAAATATAACTAGCCATGACCTCAAGTCATTTGTCGATGTATTCTCCGGATATGACTAGATCAAGATGCACCCTGACCATCAGGAGAAAACTGCCGTCATCACCCCATAGGGAACTTTCTTCTATACTGCCATGCCATTCGGACTTAAGAACATCGGGGTTACCTACCAAAAGGCTACCACAACCATCCTGCACAACCTTATTCATACGGAGGCCTAAGTCTATATAGACGAAATGATCATTAACTTTAAGACTCGAGAAGGTCATATTCCCTCCCTTCAAAAATTCTTCGAGCGACTATAATAATACTAGATGTGGCTAATCCATAAAAATGCATTTTTGGTGTTTCAAAAGGAAAACTCTTGGGATTCATGGTCACCGAAAAGGGAATCAAAGTATACCATGCCCAACTAAAGGTCATACTTGAGGTGCCACCACCACGAATGGAGAAGGAAGTCCAAGGATTATTGGATAAATTATAGTACATCATTCGGTTCATCACCCAGCAGACCTTTATTTGTGAATCCATTTTCAAACTTCTCTGGAAAAACTCAACTAATGTCTGGAATGAGGCTTGCTAAGAAGCCTTTGACTAAATCAAGAAATACCTCACTTGGCCTCTGGTGCTTATGCCTCTGCAGCCAGGTCTCCCCATCCTCTTATACTTGACTGTAACAGATACTGTAGGAGGGGATTTGCTAGCCCAATGCATTAAAAAATATAGTAAGGAAAGAGACTTCTATTACGCCAGTTGGAAAATGGTCAAGTACGAAGATAGCTACACTTATTTAGATAAAACATGTGTCGCTATAGTATGGGTCACACAGAAGTTACGATACTATATGCTTGATTTTCCCATCAGAGCAGTATGTCGAATGGTACCCATCAAATACCTGCTTGAAATTTCATATGTCCAACCCAATGGCTCATTTATTGATGTTTTTAGCCGAGTTTGATATTGTGTAAGTCACACTAAAAGCCATGAAAGGGTGATCCATCTCAGACTACCTCACTGATTACCCCATGGAAAGAACGATGTTTAAGTCTCTAAATTCCCAGGTAAAGACATCCTCTACACATCTCGTGGGGAACTTAAATAAAAAATGTTCTTTGGTGGAGCTACAAATAAGAAAGGATGCGATATTAGGATACTCATAATTTCCCTTGATGACTCTCACACCCCCCATTACCATCAAGCTAGACTTCTCTTGCACCAATAATATGACTGAGTATGATCCATGCATTGTAGGTCTCAAGATCGCCCTCGAGAAAGGAATCCATCACCTAGACGTCTAGAGAGACTCTTGCCTTATCGTTGGCCAAATCCTTAGGGAATTGAAAGTCAAAGACGAGAATCTCCTACCCTTCCACGCCCACCTAGAAGACTTAGCCTCCCAGTTCAAAGATGTCTCCTTCCACTACCTGCCCTGAATAAATAACAGCCTTACCGACGCCTTTGGTACCCTGGCCTCCATGGTCGACATGCCAAAAGGAATAATAATGGTCCTTTCCTTGTTCAGAAACAAGTTATACCCACCCATTGTTACCACATTGAGCTCGTTACCGAGGATATTTTGATATAGTCGGGTTATGGTACTATGATATTTGGTGCCTCCTTAAACATGGTAGGTATCCCCAAGATGCGAAATGGAAAGACCGTGCGACCCTTTGCAAACTATCTTCCTAGTACATCATCAATGATATAGCACTTTTCAAGAGAAACTTTGATAGAAACCATTTGCACTCATAGTAGGGGATGATATTGAAGAAATGATGTAGAAAATCCATAGTGAGGAATGCGGGCCCACATGAACGGTCATATGCTTGCCAAGATGATCATCCATTAAGGGTATTATAGGACCACCATGGTTCAAGAGTGCATTCCCTACACTTGAAGATGTCTCAAATTCAAACAGTTCGCCAATGTCCTACACGTACCTCCTTAAGAACTATACAACATGACCTCTCCCTGGCCTTTCTCCACTTGAGGCATTGACATCATAGGGAAGGTCACTACAAAAGTTTTGAACGATCACGAATTCATCCTAGTCTCCATTGATTACTTCACCAAATGGGTCAAATCTGAGTCATGCGTAGTGTTGAATGACCAGAAAGTGGCCAAGTTCACCAAAATGAACATCATCTACCGATACGGGGTTCCCCATGAGTTAGTATCAGATAATGAACTCCACTTAGAAGTCGAGGTCACAAAACTATTTTATGATTACAGGATTCAGAGACACAAATCTTCCCCCAACTAACCCCAAACCAATGGTGTTATCGATGTTAAGATCCTTAAAACCATCATCAATAACTTATAGTTATAAAGATTGGGCCGACCATATCCCTTACGCCCTATGGGGATATCACACTTTAATCACAATGCCTACTGGGGCTATACCTTATTCTTTGGTGTACGACAAGGAAGCAGTTCTACTCGTTGATTTAAAAATACCTTCCCTACGCATCATACTCGAAAGTAGGGCCAGCTAAGAAGACTAGCATCAAAGGCGCTTTAACAAACTGTCACTATTTGATAAAAAGAGACTTAAGACTCTATATCATATATAGGGGTATCATCGCTAGATAGTGAGATCGTTTAACTGAAAAATCAAGGATTATAGTGTCCAAGAAGGATACCTTTACCTCAAGGGGATCATAAAGCCTTTTTGGTATACTAAAGGGAAATTCAAACCGAATTGGAGCGGCCCCTACATTGTGAAGAGAATTCTCTCATGAGGCATCGCTATGTTCACAGACCTCGACGGAGAAGAGATGGCGCGTCCAGTCAACCTGGGCCATCTCAAGAAATTTTACCATTAGTAAAAAATCTTGGAGTTCTACGACTCTTCTCATCCCCTTTCTATTCTTAAAAAAACAAACTCTTCATTTCCCCTACGTAGAACTTCATGGGACTTGATCCTCTCAAAAACATCTTCTTTTGAAGATGAGACTATTGAATTTTTTTTTTAAAACATCCAGAGGTACATAGTAAACCCATACGCCATAAATGGGTACGCTCCCCTTCTTTTTAATAAAATGTTATTCTTCTCTAAACCCCGAGAATACTAGTCCTTCTTATCGTTTACATGGCCAAAATGTTATGTATGCCTTAGTGATTGGTATAGATAATTAAGATGCAAAACTCATCAAAAGTCATAACAAAGTATGATCAAAATCATTTTTATATCTAATTAAGGAATACATCATTGCTACATGAAGTATTAAAGAAGTGAGTTAAAAAGACCACCCCCTTCCACCGATTAAGCCATCTTTAAACAAACCTAATCTTTACTAGCTTCAAAAAATTTATTCCAAACCCCCAAAACACAAAACACCAAAGTAACCCTAGATTCACAAAATATCATCCAAGAATCACTAATATTACCTTCAACTGCCCGACGAACCACTTCGTCATCATTCTCGACCCTTTAGGGCCCTAAGTCTTCCAGTCCTGGTTAACACTATGTATTCACTCCATGGAGTAGTACGCCCTTACAAACCTCGACAAAATAACAACACCTTCCTCCATGGTGTCAAAAGCGAGAAGCCACCTTTGCCAAGTCTCTTCCTCCATGACCTTCTCCATTACCCGCTTCCATAAGAACTTCAAGTAGTCCCCAGACACATGTGAGGCCCTTCTTATAAATTATGATGGACGGGTTGACGATCGGTGGCGCTGCCATAAGGTGCCCACCATCATCCGCAATTATTCATTCAGTTCCTACATCGAAAAGAAGTTCATTATGCGAGGAAGCACAATTTTGTCCCATCTGACTTGGACCAAAAGACGCCAAGGGAAATAAAAGTAGTCCGACGAAGGCCAACCAACCGCACATACATGTGCTCTCTACCCTAAAAATAGGCTTTAAGTATCCCCATCATGGCATTGACCAATGAAGACACCGAGCTCCAGGCTCCACAAACCAGTTGACATAGCTCTCTACCGACAGGCCAAAACTGAAGAAAGTCCAGACAAAGAAATTAGGCACACCCACCAAAGGATACTCGAGAGGGATGTCCAAATGAAACCTCTCTACAAGCCACATGAACAACAATACTGGGGCCACCCTTAAAAATTCAGAACATCCCTCCTTTCAATCATATAGATTTTTTAGGATCTCCATTAGCACCACCAACACAGGATTACGACGGTAAGACATCCATGTCACTATCGCAGCCACTTGGGGATCAACTGTTAAATCCCTTGTCACTAGTAAAAGACTCATAATAAGGAACAAAGCAACAACTCCAGTAAATACAACATCCTCAAATCCCCTCAAGCGCACTGAATATATAACTTCTTGAAAAGAACTAGTCCCTCTAATAACCAACGACCGAGCCACAAAAGTAGAAATATGGAGCAAGTTTGTCAAAAATGCCTGGGAGAATGAGAAAAATCGGGCATAGCTGCCGTGACATTAGGCTGACCCCCAACATTACTAAGAATTCCTTCAAAGGTACGGTAAACTTCATCCAGGACAAAATGAAAGACATGGTCCTCGGGGTACCAGAATTGTACCGTAGTTTCTAGCAAATTCCAGTCTATGGATCGATTACGCCACAGAGAAACTCGACGCTGATTGAAGGTATCATAATCAACATTATAAAGGCATAGGACATCTAGACCTTCAAGGTAAGAGGAGAATTCTATATATATGGGAAGATCCATTTAGGGAATAGAAAATGAGAAGCAAGAAAAGAAATATGGGAGATAGTGAAGAAACCACACCCATACCGCTCATTTAATACCTAAAATCCTTGGTAAATAACAAAATCTCTGAATTCCATTTAACTCCTGACCGGGCGGAAAAAGTGTGTTCGTGTGAGGACATAATCGTTGTGTGTTTCGCCGCCGCGATACAAAAACCTAATATACTACTACACTTGACAAGAAAGCACAACGGCAAGTCGGGTATCGTAAGAAATCCACAGGGAGTGATTGAATTTTAGATGTTAATTACTTTAAAACTTCAAGAATAAAAGTGTAAAAGATGATAGGTTGGAAATGGTGATAAAAGAAAAGAATAAGTTACGCTACACAAAAGGAAAGCGAGGATCGGGATCGCATCCTACCACACGGATCGAAACAACTACTAATTAGAGTTAAGGCTCGAAAGCAATCTAATCGATCATTTTCAATTAAGCATAAACATCACGCAATAAGGAATTTAAGCCAAAGTTGCGAGATTAAACATTTAATCAAAAATGGTCACACGCGGATTAAATTCGGATTATCGCTATAAACACTAAAGTTGCATGACAAATAAAGTTAAACGCATAACAATCCAACTTTAATACACGCGGTTTCAATTAAATGCAATTTTACACGAAACCTAGTTTTCGGAGCTCGGAGCCCGAAAATGGCGGAAATGAAATCCCGACCCTATTTATCTAAGGGTGCATAATGAATTAAACTAAATTGTGCTAATTAAACTAGGAAAGCAAGAATTAAAGCATGTAAACTAGTTAGAAAGCATGGAATCTAAATTGCAAAGCAAGGAAAGAATGAAGAACAAACTATATTAATGGAAATGGAAGTGAATAGTTCAATCTTACAAAACCACATGGGTTGTCAATCCAAGAAGAAGAGAAAATGAACTCTCCAAACCAAACCCTAACTAAAAACTATCTAAATCAGAATATGAGAGTCTCCCCATATTACAATAAAAACTAGCTTATATAGTAAGTTGGAATAAAAGAAAAGAAGAAAGAAACGAAAGAAAATATCTGCAGGAGAAAACAGGGGATCGATCGATCGACCCCTGTGGTCGATCGATCGATAGTATAAATCGTGGCAAAAATAAGAAGGCTCGATCGATCGACCCTCAGGCTCAATCGATCGATCAAGCAGTGGCAGCCTGCAATTTCCCCTGTTTTGGCATACTTTCCATCTCCGCTCAATTTGCCGTAACTTTGTCATAGGCCCTCGGAATCAAGCACCGTTCACAGCCACACGAAGCTAGTGAGGAGTGCTACAACTTCCGTGTAGATGTCGGGCCAGGTACCCAATCTGTGAAATGATCGGATTGCCCTTGAACATGCGATTGCGTACAGAAATTGCGCGGAATGCGTCCGGATACCATACTTGGTACCTAAATACCTACAAAAGCCCAATTATACCTAATATAGCATGTTAACAGTATAAACCGAGGTTGTCTGGTTAACGGGCTTAAATATAGCGATTAAGGCACCCGAGGGGGCTAAAATGCGTAGGTTCGACGGTTGAAATACGCAATATTTGCGTCATATCACACCCCCTAACTTAGGATGCAACAAGAAGAACAAGTAAATCAACACAGAAGAGAGTATAAAAGTATGGTATAAAATCAATAAAAAGATAAGGCCACTTTCGCGGGCGATTCGATTGCATTTAGCGTATGCAATAAGCCGTTAAACCCCTAGGTCACCCTAGTGGACGAGTGTCATCTCGTGAGGGTTTTCAGTGATGGAACCCACAAACATCATAAAGTTTCCTCAAAATATGGCCAATCAAGTAAGACAAACTCATCAGTGCGAACAAGATTTCAACATGTTATTAGCATAGCAAACGAATTCGCATGAGAAGTTCGTAGTTATTAACATTATCGAATGCACCTCAATGAATTGAAACTCTAACATGTGGGAGGGGAGTGAGCATATGCAAAGTATGATTTGGCGAAAAACTTAAATAGCTCGGATACTAAATATCAAAGCATGCATAAAAGTCAATCCTCACAGGCATTACACTCATCAAATGAATTCACTTGAAACAGGGAGGTAACACACGGGACATGCGGGCATAAGGAGTAAATGTAAATGGAAACTAGTCCGCACACATGTCACAAAAGAAGAACGCTCTATAGGAAATAAAAATTGCAATCTCAGTGAAAGGACACCGCACATATAAAAGAGGCGAAATGCATTTTCACAGATTATCAACACTATTTAAACATTTGAGTTACATCTACTTAAGATTACATAGGACTTGAATAGGGTTGTAATGTATGGCTAGGTTAAGGCACAAAATGAAAGGGATGTATATACGGATTCAAAGTGTTTGGGGATGAAACTCGGAATAATGTGAAAAAGTGGGCAATATCAAAAGTTGGACAAAGATGTCCAAACGAGCATTAGATATAACAATCGAGAGAGTAATCAAAGCTTATTGAAATACTACAAACAATATAAACAACTTTCTCTTTCTTTTTCTTTTCTTCCTTTTTGTCATTTTTTTTTCTCTTTTGTTTTTCTTTTGTTTTCAACTTTCTCTTTTTCACTCTTTTCCTTTCTATTTCTTTCACTTCTTACTCTTTTCATACTCAAATTGAAACCACACAACAATAATAACATTCAATTCCAAGCAACAATCCAAACAAGGGTATGTAAGGTAATATATATGGTATAAAACTCCAATTTGGAGTTGGATATGGGATTCTGGGTAGTGAAAAGAAAGGCTAGTATTTAGGCTCAATTGGGTTGACTAAGGAACATATAAAAGGTGAGGTCAAGGTCATATGGGCGATAAAACAAACATGGCCTATGATCATTTCACAAAGTATACGCAATTCTCGAGTCAAAACAACATATGAAAATCATGCTCAAGTAACACATTTCAAGGATGAACTCAATTAATGAATGGTCAATGAAAGAATAAAGAGATTACCAACGACTGTAATGTTTTTAAAGAGGAAAGAATAGTGTATACACTCACAAATGAAGATAAGTCTCTAATCTCACTCGGTGTAAGTATATACAATACAAAAAAAGCATACCGAGTTATAAAAATCTTAAACCAAATCAATATAACAAGAATGGTGCATGTGCTCACGGATTAAAGTTTAATTCATGAAGTTATTCATAATATAAATGATTTAGGGACTAAAATATAATAACTTCTAAAATCGAGAACATGCATCGTTGAATTGTCAATTTGATCGGGCAATTATTAAAATTTATCATCGGAAACAAGGGCAAAATGCCTTATAAAGGAGAAAAAAGAAAGAAAATATTTTTGAAAATTTTCAAATTTTTAACAAAAACATGTTTTGTAACTAAATTGTAATCAAATCCAAGGACTAAACAGCAAAATGGATAGAATATCCTACACCCCCTAACTTAAATGTTGCATTGTCCCCAATGCGTCCATTAAAGAACACAACACAAAGCGAGGAAAAGAATGATATTACCCAAATGTGGAGAGATCTTCATAAGTACAAGTCCAAATGAAACTGCAAAACAAGTTAGTACAAAGCATATGAAGAATATGTACCGATGTATTAAGTTAAGAGAATCTATGTCACAAGTCACAATAATATAGAGGGGCTGAAGTGCAAATACTAGATAAATTGATGGTGAACTTTTTTATTTTATAAAATGGAAGGTCACACACATCAAAATTCAATAAACAACCACAAACTACATTTTCATTTCTCATTTCATAAGTTCAATACAAAATCACTTAATACATTACAACTAGTGAAATGAAAGAAATACAAATACAAATAAAAATTTAAAAAAAAAAGTACAATATAATATCCGATCCCGGAATACAAAAATAACCCAGTACAGCAACAGCCTAGTGGTCGGAACCACTAGGATCAGAGGGGTCCTGAAAATGAGGAGGCAATGGTGTGTCGGAATCACTGCGCTGCAGATAAAGATCTCTCATCATCCGCTGCATCATCCGGTAATCCTGTCTGTGCTGTGCCCTCGCCTGCCTCTGCATGGCCCACTCCTGCCGCTGCTCGACGTGAAACTGCCGTTGGTTGGCCTGCTGCTGCTGCTGCTCGACCTGCAACTAGTCCAGGCGGGACTCCCAAGTCGCCCACCTGAGCTGGGTCTCCTCCCAACGCTGGTCCTGCACGGCCTGAAATGCCGCAAAGCGGGCATCATCATCGGTGTGTGGCGCGTGAGAACCCTCACCCATCTCCATCTCCCTGATCTCATCCTCCTCATCGTCCGGCAAGTCAGCCATCTCTGCCCTATGTCTCTTACCCGCCGGTTGCCCCCACTCGTGCTTTAGCATTTTCGAGATGTTGTCCTTAGAGAGAAGCCCGAGTGGGTCATGCTTACGGTCAGCGTCCAACTCTGGGCAACCGTGTGAAATACAAATCCTCGTGATGAGGGCAGGAAAAGGAAGGGAAAATCTCCATGCGATCTCCTTCCCAGTCGCGCACATCATGTCTAGAAAAATACTGGGCAAGCTGATACTGCCTAAGCCATTGATCATCGTGTAGATCAATGCGGCATGCTTGTGACGAACCTCAGACCGGTTGTTCGTCACCATGAAGGAATGAACATTGGTATAGTGTAATAATCGAGGCAAGTCCTCCATCGCAGCCGAGTGGAAAGCACCCTTCTTCCACGCCTCGCCAGGTGCAAGAGCCTCTATTAATGTCCCTCAGCCGAAAATAGTCCCATCAAGAAAACTGACTGAATCCGCGGGAAGTGGAACACCTATAAAATCAGCTAAATCTGATATAGTGAAGGGAATTCGCACCCCACGGACCATGGCCTCGTATGTAGTCGGCCCACTGCTGCCCTTTACCTCCACTAACGTCGTGTAGAATATTCGGACCAACTCCTCGTTGACGCGCCCGTTAGTAGAAAGAAAGGGCTCCCACCCCTGACGGCGCAATAGAACACGCGCCTCCCTCGGTATCTCCTCAAGGACCCACGCAAAGTGATAACCAAGCGGTCGCTCGGATGTATGAAAGTGCGCACGGAACCAATCCCGCTCCAGCTTGCAGCGGAAACCATCAACGCCCCCGGCGGGCACACACCTAGTAGACGAGTATTTCTTTGGTGCCATTTCAACCTACAAAACAAGAATTACACAATACAAAGCAAAGTGTAAGCACAATTTATGGTTAGTAGTGTACAAGTTGAAATGGTGGTGCAAGTGCGCAAAACCGAGGTGAAAAATTGCAACATTACGATAAAAATTGTCGGAATGCAACATGGAATGAAAATCACCCAAGTGTGCGTCAAAAATTAATTTGAAAACTGTTTTAGTCATTTTTACAAACACTTGGAGTGCACAATGTGCGTCAAGGTTGAAAATACCGAATTGAACCAACGAAATCCCCCACTCATGAACAAAACAACAATGCAGCAATACATACTTGTTCATGAGTGGATTTACATCAATAATTATGAAAGAAACAGGTTGGAACAACACAAATCAGGGGGAAAGCAACACATTCAAACAATGTCAAGAAATGGTAAAAACATGGAATTTATAACAAAAATCTACCAAAAACTACAAAAACAAGCCAAAGTAGGAAGAATTATACCTTGAATATGTAGAAATTGGAAGAAATTGAGAGAATGTGGTGTGGGAAAAAACTAGGGCACGAAAGAATTTGAGAGAGGAGAAGAGAGAATAAGAAAAGTGGGGAAAAAAGTAGGCAGTCCTCAGCCTTAACTGCTCGATCGATCGATCGAGCCTGGCCTTCGATCGATCGATCAAGTAGGGCCAGACACACTGCATTCCTTTTTTAAATGGAGGGGAAATTGCAAATAAGGGATAAATATGGGGTCTAAATATAAAATAACTATATATATATATATATATATATATATATATATATATATATATGAAATAAAAATAGAAAAATAAAAATAAAAATAAAATAAAAATAATTACACATAGGCATACATATACACACAAAATGGCCAAAGTGAACCGAAAAAAAAATTAAAAGTATGTACAATGAGAAACACACACGCATGGTCATGACGAAATGAAAAAAAATAAAATAAAATAAAAAAAGAAAAACAAATGCAAATGCGTGAGAATGCGCGTGTGAAAAAATAAAGGAAAAAAAATGTTTTTGCGATTTTTTTTTCTTAAGAAATGCGTGTCGGGATGCGTAGTCTCTGCAAATTCAAGTCCGTTGAACCTACAAAAGAGTTAGAACCAAACATACAAAAAGAAATAAAAAGAGATTAACTAATTATACTAGGCTAAAATTAAGAAAAACAAAAATGAAGAAGTTAGTATATACAACCTACACTTAGGATGTGCAATTAACTATATACCAAAAGTTTAAACTTTTGAGGGTCCATCCAAAACACAATTTGAATTTGGCGGATCAACGGTGGACCCTCCCGAACATGCATGCCTCTCGGAAAATAGGAATTCCGTTTGAACAACGGAAGGCATGTGGGTGGTGAAAGAAATGAATCATCGCCAATTTGAAATTTTGGGTGGACGATGGGGGATTTGGATAACAAGGGGAAAAAGAACACTAGAGGTCCAAGAAAAATCGATTCATCTCCCAAAGGTTTTACAAACGGAATGGGAGATGGTGCACACGTCGGGACAACATCCATCGAAAACAAGTTCTGTAAAGAGTCCTCGTCGGCAAAAAGTGTGGAAGTTTTAAAAGTTTCTACCGACTCATAGGAATCAACCGGTAATTCTAATGGTTCAATGACGGAAAACGTATATGGTAATGAAATAAATTCAATCTCCATCAACTTATCTTCGGAAGGAGATTGATTTTCGGGGGAGAGAGATTCACATTCGATGAGAAATTCTTTGAAAAATTGAGGTGAAACACAAGTTTCCACCGCCTCGTTGTTTTATGCATAAGAATTCATCTCATCGCAAAGTGCTCCAAGTCTCATTCCAACACCATTTAGGCTTTCCAAACCTTGGGAGTAAAGAAGAAAAGTTTCTTCCAAAGTAGGCTTCCTCGGCTCAAGAGCTTCGGACTCCTCATTTGGTAAAATCTCATCTTCTAAATCAACGAAATAAAAATCATCATTGGTTTCAAAATATGAATCCAACTCAAGCTCCCAATAACGATTTTCATTGCGATAAATGTTTTCAAGTCTTTCATTTTCAGGAAAATCTTGAAAATGGAAAACTTGAAAACTATCCCCAAAGTATGAATCATTAGAATAACCGTAATAACTATAATAGTAGGACATGATTACCTCGTTGTTTGTAGATGGAGAATCCGAGCAAGAAAGTGAGAAACCACGAATCAAAGTTTCTTAGCGCTCAAATATGCTATCCTGCAGAAAAGGTTAAAACAAAGAATACAAATACAAAAGGAAAAATACTACGAAATAATAAAACAATTACTATCTAAAACACACTCCCCGACAACGGCGCCATTTTGTGACCGGGCGGAAAAAGTGTGTTCGTGTGAGGACACAATCATTGTGTGTTTCGCCGCCGCGATACAAAAACCTAATATACTACTACACTTGACAAGCAAGCACAGCGGTAAGTCGGGTATCGTAAGAAATCCACAGGGAGTGATTGAATTTTAGATGTTAATTACTTTAAAACTTCAAGAATAAAAGTGTAAAAGATGATAGGTTGGAAATGGTGATAAAAGAAAAGAATAAGTTACGCTACACAAAAGGAAAGCGAGGATCGGGATCGCATCCTACCACACGGATCGAAACAACTACTAATTAGAGTTAAGGCTCGAAAGCAATCTAATCGATCATTTTCAATTAAGCATAAACATCACGCAATAAGGAATTTAAGCCAAAGTTGCGAGATTAAACATTTAATAAAAAATGGTCACACGCGGATTAAATTCGGATTATCGCTATAAACACTATTTGCGTGAAAAATAAAGTTAAACGCATAACAATCCAACTTTAATACACGCGGTTTCAATTAAATACAATTTTACACGAAACCTAGTTTTCGGAGCTTGGGGCCCGAAAATGGCGAAAATGAAATCCCGACCCTATTTATCTAAGGGTGCATAATGAATTAAACTAAATTGTGCTAATTAAACTAGGAAAGAAAGAATTAAAGCATGTAAACTAGTTAGAAAGCATGGAAACTAAATTGCAAAGCAAGGAAAGAATGAAGAACAAACTATATTAATGGAAATGGAAGTGAATAGTTCAATCTTACAAAACCACATGGGTTGTCAATCCAAGAAGAAGAGAAAATGAACTCTCCAAACCAAACCCTAACTAAAAACTATCTAAATCAGAATATGAGAGTCTCCCCTTATTACAACAAAAACTAGCTTATATAGTAAGTTGGAATAAAAGAATAGAAGAAAGAAAAGAAAGAAAATATCTGCAGGAGAAAACAGGGGATCGATCGATCGACCCCTGTGGGGGTCGATCGATTGACAGTATAAATCGTGGCAAAAATAAGAAGGCTCGATCGATCGACCCTCAGGCTCGATCGATCGATCAAGCAGTGGCAGCCTGTAATTTCCCCTGTTTTGGCATACTCTCCATCTCCGCTCAATTCGCCGTAACTTTGTCATACGGACTCGGAATCAAGCACCGTTCTCGGCCACGCGAAGCTAGCAAGGAGAGCTACAACTTCCGTGTAGATGTCGGGCCAGGTGCCCAATCTGTGAAATGACCGGATTGCCCTTGAACGTGCGATTGCGTACGGAAATTGTGCGGAATGCGTCCGGATCCCATACTTGGTACCTAAATACCTAAAAAAGCCCAATTATACCTAATATAGCATGTTAATAGTATAAACCGAGGTTGTCTGGTTAACGGGCTTAAATATAGCGATTAAGGCACCCGAGGGGGCTAAAATACGTAGGTTCGACGGTTGAAATACGCAATATTTGCGTCGTATCAACTCCCTACCTTACAAAGTACCAAAGAAGTGCAGGAAAGTGCAATCAAAGCCGAAAGGTGATTTGACTTGACCTCCATGCCAATAGGCAGGTCAAGGGCTGCGTTGATCGGCAACCTCCCCTTATTTTGGAAAATTCCATTATTCCTCTTTTACCAAAATCAATTTCCAAAAAAATCTTTATTTAAAAAAACTATCCTCGGGTCATTCCTTTTAAAATTATTCCCCTTATCTATTTTATCCTAAAAAAATCACTTTCATTCAGAAAATAAATTCTTACTCAAAACAAATCATTTTGCTGAGTTAATTACTTTATCCCGTTTTCTAAAAAGAATAAACATTTTGCCTTTCATTATCATTTTCATTCTCATCTCTATTTTTCATCAAATAAAAAATCTCAAAAAATTAAAAGTGCATATAGGATAAGTCACTAAATCAAGAGACAAATATAAAAGAAATTCATTTCATATGTGCCTCTTTATTAGGTATTTTGCAGGTACAAGAATAAAAAAAACAAAAAATACGAACGGGACTCTGCCCTAACCCTCAAACCTTACCCTTAAACCCTCAACCTTTGTGGCGAATATGCTTTCCCCTACGACGAGCAATGGGCCCTTCACTCCCAAAACTAGAACCCTCATCAGAAGTGGCAGGCTACCCCAAGTGGTAGACTTCTTTATATAATCACACTTGGAGACCATCCAATCCTTGATATCCCACAACCAGTTGGTCGGCACCAGAACATACTGCAAGCAAAAGATAAATCAATCATCTGTAAGCCCCGTCAACACAGACACCGATGCATGAGGACGGTGAAACATGTATAATGAATCTGCGCTACTCAGTCAAAAATTATAGGACGGGGGGTAACCTGATAATTAGAGCCTCCTCTGCCGCTGCCACCACCGATGTACCACCACTCGTGTCATGGCTTGATCCCACCGGTGTAATGGTACGCCTACCTAAATCCGTGGTGGGTCAAGGCATGTTCTCTACATCATAGATACAGTAGGGCATCAATAACCTTTTCACAAAGTCTAGATAATCATAGCTCTCCACCGTGTCCATATAATACGTATAGGGATCGCCTATTATTGTTATCGCCCTAGCATCGACTGACATCTTCCTCACCCACCTGACATGTATAGGAGCACCGATGGTGGGACCACCACCTCCTCCTCTACAATATACCTACCACCCTCTCTCCTAGGAACCAGGCGTACCCAAACTCACAATCAACTGCCACATCTACGAATGCATGCCTATCACCCTAGTATCTTGGGGGGGGGGGGGGTAGAAGGTCACCTGTAATTCCCAATAGAGAATCATTATCCACTCAAGAAATAAAGATGCCAAAAAGAATTTAAAAAAGATTAAAAAAATAGCTTGATCGCTCGTGTGGGCATTCATAACCCGCCGCATGTCCACCAAAGATAAAGACTAGTTCGACCGCTGGTTGAACTTTCTCCACCGAAACATCCGACAGAAGTCCCTCGAATCCTCATCCTTCAGGGCCTTCAACCCCGCATTGTGCCCAATCACCTCGTGGAACCACGTCTACAAAAGACATGAATCCACAAAAAGAACAAAATAAGAATTAAAGGAAATGCATATAAAGAAAAATGAATCCAAAATTACTGAAAGCATTTAAAGAATAATAAAGGGACACCAAAGTCAAACTCCCTTAATCGTATACCTGGACATCAGAAATCATCTTCAAATGCGAAAAGAACCAAAGATGGATGACATCGCCGCTCGTCACCACCAAGAAGCCACCATGCAGAAGAAAAATAAATAGGTGGATCATTTGTCTCACCTTTCGCCCATCAGTCACGAGTGTCTCCCTCAAGATAAAAATTCATATAGAATCCTTCGACACGATTCTACCCATGTATCCCAGAGTTGTGTGCACCGCCTCCGGTGTCACCCTCAATGTGCTTTTTTCCACTATCTGGAACCCTCGTAATCCATCCGCAACTACTACAGGATGTCTATGGGAGTAACAATCATCTCCCCGAATCCAAGATGAGATATGTGGGTAGTGTCCCACCACGTCTCCTCAAGAGCACATAACACCGCAGTGGAACGTGATGTATCATCCAAAGCCTACGCCAAATAGATAAAACATGCCTATGATACCATCCATCCAATAATAATAGGGAGTTTCTCCTAGACCAAATGCTTGAATGAGATATATAAGTCTGCAAGAAAAAAGAAGAAAACCCCTTCATTAGCATAAAGAAAAAAGAGAAAAAATAAATTGGAATACCAAAAGTCATCGTAATTACATAGCTACTAGGGTTCTTCACACTTGATGAACGGTGTTATGCAGGCTCGCGTAACAAGATATGCTCATCAGCTACAAGCTCAAACAGATCAAAAGAATTATCATTGCCCAATGCAAGGTGCACTATAGACCACCACTCCAGAACGGACCAATCATCAATCGTCAACCACTCGTTATTGAACATCTCGCTTGAAGAGCCATCCATTTGAAGTCTTGAAGAAAAAAAGACGTAGGAACAATTTTTAGAGAGAGAAAGAAGAATATTCAAATACTTGAAGGTGTGAAAAATGGGGAGGGATCGCCCCATTTTTTATAGAAGGTTAGCGGGCCTACCGATCGGTAGCCCTCAACCCATACCGATTGGCAGCCACCTTTTCCCCTTACCCTGATTCACACCCCCTCAAGCCTTCCTATCACTTGTCCCTTTCAAATTTAGTGTAAATAATGCCAAAAAATTCTAGAAATTGCCCAAAAAATTCCCAAAAATCCCAAAAAAATATAGAATAATATTTTCCCTTAACAAAATGATTTTTGGAGAACTAAGTCCCTTAATAACTTTTAAAATCCCCAGTTGGATTAATCTTACACACTTATCCTTGGCATACTCCACAACAGAACCAATGATGCACTCACATCCAAGTCTACTACAAATCCCTAATAGGAACCTCAAAACTAAACATCCCCCAGTAGAGTCTCAAGAGGACACAACTCCTAATGGAACCACAAGCGCACCTGCACCCCCAAGATGATTTCCCTAAGAGAATTACCCATGCTACAACCTTAGGTCCTCATAATTCACCTCGACCCGGAGAATAGGTCATCTCAACTTTAGGTCCTCGGAATTAACTCAACTCGCAGAATTGGTCGTCATAACTTTAAATCCTCATAATTGTCTTCGACTCTTAGAATTGGTCGTCACAACTTTAGTTACTCAAAATTGACCTTGACCCTCAAAATTAGTCACCCCAACATTAAGTACTCATAATTGATCTCAGCCTATAGAATTGGTCGTCACAACTTTAGGACCTCAGAATTGACCTCGACTATTAGAATTGGTCATCACAATTGTAGTTCCTCATAATTAGCCCCGTACCTCATAATTAGGCAACCTAAGGCACCCCAACATTAGGTCCTCAACTTGACCTCGACCCTCAAAATCGGTCGCCCCAACTTTAGCTCCTCAAAATTGACCCCGACCCTTAAAATTGGTCTTCATATCCTTTGGTCCTTAGAATTGACCTCAACCTGCAGAAATGGTCGTCCCAACTTTAGGACCTCAGAATTGACCTCGGCCCTCAAAATTGGTCATCATAACATTAGGTACTTAGAATTGACCCAGGTCCTTATAATTGACCTCAACCTTTAGAATTGGTTTTCACAACTCAAAGTCCTCAAAATTGATATTGGCTCGCCCTAACTTTAGGACCTCAGAATTGACATCGGCCCTTAGAATTGGTAATACCCATCACAACTTTAGATTTAACCTAGACTTACTAAATTGGTCTCTTTAACCCTTAACAATCTTAACACATCCTCAACGCACTAAATCGGTCATCCTCATCTCCTTAAGTCCTCAAAACTGTCCTCAACCCTATGAATCGGTTAACCTCATCCTCTAGGTCCACAGGATTGACCTAAAATCCTTTTTCCTAACGTTGATGTTGTGTATACCATTCCACAACCTTAACTTGTTTCAATCTCACCCGCTGAGGGGGTATCTATAAACACCCCATCCTAGGCCATCCTAAACACCTCCTTAGGTCCCTAGCACTTGCTCGTTAACTCCAAACCTTAGGTCATACTACGAGTACTAATTTGGAGGCCACCGGGCACTCCCGAGACCCATTCGACTACCTGAGTGAAATCTCAAAGAATATTTGAATGTTTCTGAATACTCTTTCCAATGTTCTGCCCCGTGCACAAATCAGCCTTACGGTTCGGATAAACTGTCTATTTCATAATTAAAAACTGATTTGGAGGCTATCGGGCACTCTCAGACCCTATTTGACTTTGATCAACTTCCTCATTTGAGTGAAGCTCAATAAATCCTTTAAGGACTCTAAATCCCATTTCTAACGGCCCACCCCGTGCATAAATCGGCCTTGCGATTCGAATGCACAGTTTGTTTTACCCCCAAAATGGATTTGAATGCAACTGGATGCTCTCGAGCTTAGTTTGACCCCGATCAACTCTTCAACTTGAGAAAATCTCAATGAATATTTAAAACTCCACAAATACCCTTTTCCAACGGTCCACCCCTTCGTCGATCAGCCTTACAGTAAGGGGGAACGACCCATTTATTCACGTTGTACCTTGGATAACTCTATGAGCTAAACGAAGCTGAATGAAATATCGAAGGTCACTAAATACCCTTTCTAACGGTCTATCCCATGCGCAAATCGGCCTTATAGTTCTGACGAACAATCCATTTTCCTTTGAAAACTTCTTAACTAGTGACCACCAGGATCTTTCGAGTCCTGTTTGACCTCAGTTAACTCCTGAAACTGGGAGCGGATCAATGGATTCTTAAAGGGATCTGAAACCCCTTTCCAACAGTCCATCCCGTGCACAATTCTGACTTATAGTTTGTATTTTATGACCATTTTTCCGAAATATCTATCCCAGACTACCGAATGGCGCACCCAGGACCTGCCTATCGATAGTATATTTGGGTTCTATCCTGATAGGTGTAACACCCCGTATTTTTGTGCATTTAATATTTAATTAATTCAGGATTTTAAATTACTGGTGTGTTGAAATTTTAATTGAATCAATTATGACAATATATTTATTTAAGTATTAATCGGGAAGTGAATGGTTAATGTTTAGGGAAATTTATTTACTAAGTGGATAGTAATAATTTAATTACGTCATTTCGGGTATTAATGACGGGGTATGCACTTATTCCAGCCGGGAGTCGGTATAAACTAAATTTGGGTGTGAGATAAGGATTTTTATAAATTAATTCGGATGCCAATTCTGAGTGCGCGGTTCAGTCCAGATGGGTCGAGATAGTCAGAAAAGAGTACCTGGGGGTAGCAATTGGGTCTCGGGGTATTTTTGGGCATAACCGGGCCCACACGGGGTGAGTTGGGCCACTTTAATTAAGCCCATTAGGTGAAAAACGGGATTGAGAGTTTTAACCTAAGTGATGGATTAGGAAATCAGCAGCCATCACAAATCTAAGCCTAGGGCTTGAGAGGGAAATTGGGGGAAAGCTTAGCAAAAGCCAAATTGAGGATTTTGGAGCCAAATCGAGGGACTACGCCAACGGAATCAGACACTACGAACACTTACAGGCAAGTGGTTAACTGTTGTGATTTTTAAATTGATGATAATAAATTCATATCATAGTGATGTGTAAATCAAAATTCGTTGTGGGGATAAATAGGTACCAAATGGGGTTTTTGTTCATGAAACTATTGAATGAGATTCATAGTAAAAATTGTTGTGTTGAACATATATGAGTATAGATATTTGATTGGAATAAGAATTCGGAATATAAACTGGGGAAAAATCTGAATTTGGAGATTGGTTGTAGAACAAGATTGATGGATTTTAATGGGAAAACCCATCTTTAAATATAGTGAGATATTGTATGAATCAAGAATGCTAAAACAGTTATAGATGATTGAGACTTGTTTTGGGAGTAATTAATTGGTTAAAATCATCATTTAAGGTTGGAAAATGGAGAGGTAAAACCTTGGAAATTCGGCCATGGCTAAAACAGCAAGCCGAGGAAGACAACCACCTATTCGATCGATCGATCGACCCGGGGGCTCGATCGATCGAGGGTCTCAGGAATTTGGCAATTCGGCCAGTTTGTTTACAATAAGGGTTTAATTAAGTTTTAATTCCCTTACTTTTATTTAGTGATAAATTTATATGGGACACATATTTTCTTAATAATTATTGAGTGATATAATTGAGTTTAGGAGGGTATGAACGGTATGTCATGAGATGAATGAATTTGGAGAAATAATTCAATTAATGATATTAGGCCGAGGAATGACATTTGGGTATTGTAGTTGGGTGACACTACATTATTAAAGGAAATTAGGTGATATATTTAATTATGGACCAAGTGGGTGAGTCCGGGTATGTTGGTAATTATAGGTAAATATAATTGGGAAATTATAGAAATAAATGTGTGACACATTGTGGGCGAAAAATGTGTAAAAGAAATTATGAGATGTAAAAATGGACCAAGTGAGTGAGTCCGTGTATGTTGGTTATGTGACACCAAAGTATTAAATTAATTATTGAGAGAGAGTAATTAATTTGGAGTCGGAACATAGACTCGGGAAATATTAAGTTACGGGCCAAGTAAGTGAGTCCAGGGATAATGGTTGGGTGACACCAAGTTATTTAATTAATGGGTGTGATAATTAATTTAATTAGAGTCGAATTATAGACTCGGGTAGGATTAAATTAATAAATGTGATAATTAATTTAATTAGAGTCGGATTATAGACTCGGGTAGGATTAAATTAATAAATGTGATAATTTATTTAATTAGAGTCAGATTGTAGACTCAGGTAGGATTTGTGTTGATTAATTAAAGTGTAAATTAATTAAATAAGAGTCGGATTGTAGACTCGGGTAAGTATTAAATTAATATGTGTGTTAATTAATTTAATTGGAGTCGGACCATAGACTCGGGGAAAGTATTATATAAATTAAAGAGTGAGTTAAATATATTAGATTCAGACCATAGACTCGGGAAGACGATAAATTATTAAGTGAGAAAATTAACTACATTGAGTCGGGTGACAGACTCAGGAAATTTCAGGCAGTGTACGGGACTTAGAGTACACGGTAGAGCCCGGGGTTATATTATATATATACGGTGTAGTGATAGTATATATATATATATATATATATATATATATATATATACGTGTGCATATTGTGTGTGATATTAAATTACAGGCAGTGTACGGGATTTTGAGTACACGGTAAAGCCGGGGTTTATATTATATATATACGGTGTCGTGATAGTATATATATACGTGTATTTATTGTGCGTGATACTAAATATCAGTGATTAGATATTTATTAAATTTATATACTCTAATGCTATCAAGGGAGGTTGCGCGATGTGGGTGAATCCCCTAGCTTGAGGAGTAGGGCGAGTATATCCCCAGGTCATAGCGTCCGGTATACATGGGTGAGGGATTTATCTCACTTTCAGGGAAGGAATATGAACGCCTCCATTTCGTTTATATTTTGGTCCAAGTTGGTGAGCGATTCTAACTTGGGGAAACTAGGTTTTGTGAGCACACCTAGTGAGATAGCATTTTAGAGGGAATCATCCGGTGAGGGTAAACTCGGAAGGATGGGTATACGTATGATATATGTGTGGTTGTTAGTAAAGGTACGTATAATATGGTAGTAAATATTATATGTAGGTGATAATACAGTGTGTGATGTATTTACTTTATATAACTCGGGTTATAGTTATATGCAGTTAATTAATGGGAAATTAATTAAGTTAATTATTTGTGGGAATAATACAGTGTGTGATGTATGTACTTTATATAATTTGTGACACGGTTATATGCTGCTATTTAAAAGGAATTAATTAAGTTAATTGTGAAATAACTTATAATTCAAGAATCATTATACTCGGGTTAGAGTAGTATGGCAAGGGAAGGTTATACCAGGACTAGTTGGATGGGGTAGTACAACTAGGTGGGGTTAAGGTAACCGGTAGGTGTGCACAATAGTGGAGGGGTGATAATGTCCACAAGGGAGTGCGACACTAACTTAAATATGAAGCGCATTCATGCATTTTAAATTACTGCAGTTAATTCACTTGCTAAATATTTTCAAAAAATGTTTTGGGTTCTAACCCTTACTATAAAACTATGTTCAAAACTTTTTAGGTGTCCAGCCACAGGGACGCCAAGATTGATATTCTATTCCAGGGACACGGAGCTGCGGCATATGTGGATGCTAGCAGGAGTTTGGATTAGACGCATCATTCATTCATTCCTAGAGTACGAATCTTTTATCAGTCTCAGTTTTATTTAGGGCTTGTAGCCCAGACTTCTCGGTACAGTTTTCAGGTGTAATTTATTCAGGTGTTGGATATTTGTATTTGGATTATTTATTTGGTGGCCGGTGATTTTTTCGGCAAGTTGTGTAATTATTATTCTATTTACTTTCATTCAGTTGTGTGAATGGTTTATACTTTAATTCCGCATGTACAGTTTTGGTTTAATTAAAAAAAAAAGTTAAAATTGGCACCAGTTTTTGGAATACTAGGTGGTTAGTAAGTTTTAAAAAGTTTTCTACAGTGATGCTAAGGATGATCCAACTGGGATTCCTGTTTTAATTTGGTATAGGACTGATCACCCGGTATTTTATTAGGCGGGGTGTCACAATAGGTAGGTATAGGACCATTCCAATCATCACACCCTTGGCCCTATAAATAGATACCATGACCTCACTTTGAGTAGAACTCCTGAACATCCCTCTCAGCATTTTAGAGAACATTCTCTTGAATTCAGAGTTGTTCCCTTACTAAAAATCCCATTTCCCATGCTCCTTCCATTTTTTTTCATACTTCATTTAGTAAATCCCCCCATCTCCTCTTACCACCATCATCTTGCTTCAAGATCAACGTATCTACACTTAGAATCCATTTCAAGTATACAAAAGGAGGTTAAATTCTCCACCCTTTTATCCAAATTCTCTTATTTTAGTATTAATTGTTATATTTATACTTTATCACTTTATTTCATTACATCATATACATTAATCTCAAACCTTTATTAGTAGAATTTTCACATACTCTAGTTTCATAAAAAATCGAAAAACAATAAAAAGAGGTTTTATTTATAAATTCTAAAATAGGGATTCTAACTACACATTCACACACTTAAAACATGTTTATCTCTACACAAATATATTAGAGAAATCCCCTATTTGCATTTATGGGTTAAACCCCACCCTATGTTATATTCGAGCTACATGGACTTTGATTCCCCTTAGGCTACGTAGGCATTTTGGGTTAAGCCCTAGATTAAAACCATCCCTTATGCACACTTGTTATATTGTTTTTATTATATCCATATTATTAAAAAATGTCATATTCTTGCATGCTTATGCCTTTTTCGATGTATACATTCGTTATTCCATAACGACTTGTGATTCGACAAACACTTACATAATATTTTGAATTATTATTTTTTGGGAACAATCCTCAAGATGAATTCACTTCGTCTTTTTCCATGATGCGAGTTGAACAATTCCATTCTCCATTTATATTATGCACATAAGAACACACTTAATGCTTTCCAACAAGAGAATATTAACACATGCCCATGAGAAAACGAAAGGGAGGTATGTTTCCTAAACACCATGACATTTCAAAAATTAGTCACCGGACCTTTGAACTACTTGGTTTCCCAAGAATCAGTATTCTCCTTGATGTCATTCTCTCGATGCAACAACATTTATTTTGCCCGTTTTGTGTAAAATAGATTGAAAACTCTATCTATACATATTACTCCACATTGATGACAACCAAGCACCTCGAGAAAGGGCGCAATCTCGTGCGCATGCCAGAGGGAAGCCCCCCCCCCCCCCCCCCCCCCCCCGGGGATTGCCACAGTTTTGAGTTATCAATGACAAAACACTATTCTTGATTATCAATAAAAAAATTCTCATACTCTAGGTTATCTTCATCACCACCATTAGTTGCTCTGTCACACCTTCAAAGGGTATATAACAATCTTTTATCATTGAGTCTCACCTCCTTTCATTGTTTTGAACAGGATGGTGGTGCCTCTCTTTTCCTACATCTTTCCAGATGCTCATTCGTTGATTTATTATCTCTTCTTAGTGCACTCTATCTATCCTTGGCCTTATTCTATCTCTAAGGTGTCGAGATAAAGCATGAGGATTATTATTGACCTGCCCTTCTCACAAACTTGCATATCTTTTTCAAATTCTTCTTCCTGGTCCCTCAAAGAAGCCAACCTATCTTTGATAGAGGGTATTTATACCCCCTCGATACTCCCTGTGAGGACACATGTTTCCTCATTTAATTTAGTGTATAAAGTTGCATCCACTAAATGTTCCTCGTCTTTTGCAAAAGGATTTTTAGTGGTGTGTTCCCTTGACATTGGCTTTGGGATATTAATAGTATATTGGGGCCACCAAACCATGATTGTGCATCCATACTCTTCTAATAAATAAATGTTAGGATGTGGATGACTCAATTACGTGGAATTTGATGTTTGATATGAGATTTTTCATTATCATCCCCATGTTAAATTAACCAATGGATTTGGAAGTCAGGTTATCATAGCCTAAGATGGAAAGTGATATTGAAACCAATCTTATTTTTGAGATATTAGCTTCCTATAATGAGATAATAGGCATTATGTTCATCGAAGCACATACATCCATCAAAGCTCTAGGGAAGCTTGTTTCATTGATACTTGTTATTACATACAAAGGTCTGTTGTGGGGAAAATTTATTGATCTATCAGCATCTGAGAAAGTGATCTCAGACATAAACTTTTTGATCAATCTGTCCATAGGTCCCTTCGACCTCAGTGATGGAAAAATGTTCCTCTTTGTAATGTCTACAATAACTTGAGTTATCTCCAACCTACTTTATAGAGGCATCCCAACCTGATTAAAGAATCACAAAAACTTTGGCAATTTTGATATAGCTTGGTATTCCAAGCCTATACCCACCTCATATTCTTCCATCTGGAAAGATTGCTCACTATCTCTACCAGTTGGTTCATCGTATTCGATGACTACATTAGTCATTCCATGCAAATAGTTCACAAATATCTTAGAAGATTTTTTATCTCTCATTTGACCTTCAGCCACTTCATCAAATGCAACAACCATGTGTGCCCCATGAGCTGGTAATGAGTTGTTAACATTTCGTTAAGGGATCTATAGAGACCCAGCCAACAAGTGTTTATTGATGATCTTCCTCAAGGTAAAGCATGTAGTCGTGGGATGACTAATACGCTAATGGACCTGGCAATAGTTTGGGTTCACTTGAACTTCTTTTGCTAGAGAAAAAGGCGGGGTATTTCTTGGTAGGAAAGTTACCCCATCATCCACTATAGTACCATAATAACTCATTGCTTTTTCGACACTACAAGGAATTGGTGGTGGATCATCATTCTCAAACATCCTTTCATTTCTTTTCTTCTTGTCATTCTTACCCACGTCTCTACCTCCATCAACATAATTGACCCATAGAAATCGGGCCCTTCTAGCTGCTTGGTTGGTTGGATGCTTCCACGCAATATTTTCCATGATCGGTAGGGGTCGAAAGATCAACTTAATGTTTTGGTCTGCTCTTTTGAAAGCTTTAAATGTACCCTCTCTAGTTTCATTTATCAAATGACAAATAAAATATGGTAACAAATTTTTTGGCCTAATTTCTATGAGCTTTCCCGCAATTGTAGCTTCTCGTACATCTAAAGACCATTCTCTAAACATTTTAGCCATCAAATCCTCACCTAGCCTTTACTTATCTCGAGAAATTTGAGCCAAAGTAAACTTATCATCTACCAAAAAGAACTTCTAGAGGAATTGCAAATGAATGTCCACCCATGTAACCATGCTTCCTAGGGACAAGTGAGAGTACTATGTATAAGCTTTGTTAGTGAGAGATTTTGAAATTTCCTTAAATGCAACTTTTTATTATTGCAATGAGAACCTAAATGCTCCACAAACCTCCTTAAGTTCTCCTTTGGGTTACCTCCTTTCCCATTAAACTTCTTAAAGATAAGTGGAATGTACATCTCAGGGTAGGTCGTCATTGTACTCCTCTGGCGAAAGAGTATAAAAATCATCGTAAATAGAAGTTGTCTTGTTAAATGTTTGTGATTATGAAGCCTGCATCTTCATCATTTCCTTATTAACTTATTCAATAGTTGGAGAAGTTGAAACAACTACTTCTATCATTTTAGCCATGGAAGGGTGACCATAAGTAGAGGAATAACAGCCAGAGCCTCAATAGTCGACATTAATGCTAGGCTGGCAATAGTTAGAAAAACTATGCTAGGAGGAGTGATGGGGATTCCCATTGGAAGAGCAGCCGGTTGAGCTACTAGTGTAAGGAATGAGCTAGGATCCATCATGGAACCGAACATAATTATTCCTTTTTGTCTCTGAATGAACTACAAAAACTTAGCCATCAGGTTGGTCATCTTGCTTTGTCCTATCATAGATCTCGTGGAAGCTTGCCCCCAGCAATGTTGCTCACAACAAAAGTTACCTGAGAGTCCATATTGGAAGGCATAATAACAGCCTGATCCTCTTCATTTTGATCCTCATCGAATTCTAGATTACGGTTTATATTCTCGTTCACCATTTCTAAAATAATACTTCCCCAATAAAGTCTCCAAATGTAAGAGAGAACCTCTCTTTAGGTAATAAGAGCAAGTGTCAAATTCTCTTGTCAATTGGGTGTTAACAATAAAACTGAGGCATATCCTTTATAAATAGCGATGTGAAAACAAAGTTTTGGAGGAACGAAGAAATCATTCGTAATGAACACAAGAAATAACGTGGTTCACCCAACTTGGTCTACGCCCATAGCATCTATATTTGTATTTCACTTTAGATGATGATCATTACCTTACCAATGCTAAAATGTAAACAAAACTCTCATTTTGTCTAAGTGTGTACAAAATCTTTTGGAACTCTCACTTGGAATATCTTCTCTATGTATCCATTTTATGTTCCTCTACCTCAGTTCTCCCTTTTCTTCTCTTAATGTAAGAAGTGACTATATAGTGTATTTTCTTTGTGGAATATTAGGCCCATGTTACCTATCTGAGAAACGCCATTGCTTGAAAACTACACCCATATGTCTAGTGGGGACATTTTGGCTAATCATGGTATAATGAAATAACAGAGCAGGGAATGAAGTATTATTCTAAAAAGCATGCCGGTTGCACTCTCTAACGCACTATAAATATTCTGTCGGCATGGAATCATGTGTAAAGATGAATATTCTTTCATGTCAGACATTGTTTTATTCTTTAGTGGGTTTTTAAAGGTCACGAGTGTGCTCGTTCGTGCAAGGTTGTGGTTGGAAAAATTGTGTTACTTATAGGGAGCTTGTTACTCAGTATGCTCGATCATGTGTAGCTCTTTCGGGCTTTGTGTTGTCTCGTGCAGTTCCTTCGGTGCAGGTGACTTCTGAGCTTCAGTGTTGCCCACGTTTTGATCATCCTTTTTATGAAATATTAATCGAACTCCCTTTTTACCCTCCTGGCATATCTTATCTTTGAGTAAGGGTTTCTAAAAATATCCCCCTCCGACACTTGTAGAAAGTTTTCTAACTCAATATAGATCATACGCATTTATGTCCTGCTAAATTAGTTGATCAATGCTCCAGTCATGTTCATAGAAGTTTATATGTAATTTATTTTGACCTTGGGATGGTTAGTTTGTTCTTGTGTTTTAGCGATGACATCTTATAGAGTAGAGGCGTTTATAGCAATCATGGTCGTTACATCAATTTTGTGTCATTGGAGGATCAAATCCAAGCGTTGAATTCATTTACTAGGAGATGATATGCGAGCTATTATTTGGAAGAGTTACTTTTATTATTTTGATTAAGACAGGGGTTAGTGTTCCAAGGGAGACTGTCTTACAAAAAGGCCATGAGCTATAGAAGGAAGTTTTAGTTAAAGCGCATTGTTCCCGGCTCACTATACATCTTAGGGGAGATCGGGTGTACCATAATTTAAAGAATAGGTAAGAGTGGCAAAGCAATCCAAATGTTAGAGTGGTTATGTTTAGTTGTGACCATAGTAATAGTGAAGGTCATGCACTATAGATATTTGGAGAATTGAAGTAGTTAAAAATCCCTGTTTAAGAGAAGGAGGATAGATCCATCGAATTTTATCATGGGGTACTGAGGTCCTGACGTGGACATGGGACCATCTGACCAAAGTTGATTATAGATGGGGGTTAGTATGTTATGAATTTTAAAATG
This sequence comes from Sambucus nigra, assembly GCA_949130495.1. Taxonomy (NCBI): domain Eukaryota; kingdom Viridiplantae; phylum Streptophyta; class Magnoliopsida; order Dipsacales; family Adoxaceae; genus Sambucus; species Sambucus nigra. Next base: position 417,698,893 of record OX422207.1, read on the forward strand.
TGTTCGCAACACCTCTGAGGAGGTGGCTCTCATCATAGAATGTATGAGGACTAGAAAAAGAGTTTATCAATCATAGAAAACATATTTTGGAGTCCCATGAGGGGGATTAGGTGCTTTTTAAGGTCTTCTCGACGAAGGAAATTGTGAAGTTTGGGTTCTAAGTGGAAGTTGGCGCCCCGATGCATAAGTTTTTTTATAATCTTGAAGAAGTGTGGGGCCGGTGTCTTTTACCCATGCCATATCACCTTTAACATGTGCATGACGTCTTCCACATGTACATGATGGTGGTACTTATTAAAGTATGAGTTGACGATTCAACAGTTAAACTAGCTAATATGAATTTAGCTGAAAGAAAATCCCGACGAGAAGACTTAGCACATATTTGGTCGAAGAGAGAGTAGTTTTCTATTCACTAGTATGGCGATAATATATGGGAGAGATATTCATAGACTTACGAGTTAGGTATATTAATAATAAAATTTGAAGGATGAAATTCCATGTTTAAGGGGGAGGAATGTAATACTCCGTATTTTTAGAGGATTTAAATTAATTGTTAAATTTATTAGTGGGTCGTGATGAGTTATTTATTGCATATGACATGTTGTAGGATTGTAAAATAATACTTTGATTAAACCCAAGAAAACAAAGATAAATAGTGAATAAGAATCACACAATCACACAACACAAGGTATTTGTGGTTTGGCAACGTGCCTACGTCCAAGGGGAAACTCTATATTTATATCGGTTAATTCTAAATAACGGTAATAACATGCCCTTTTTCCCGACTCTAATGGTTAATTTATAGACAACATCGGGAGAATTAGTCATCAATGACTCTGGGACCTTTGGATGCAATTGTGATATGATTGAACAGATCCAATTAAGAGATCCTCATTGATCAGATCCCCTGTGTATTTATCTTCAAACTGTGATCATTTATTTATGCTTCTAGACAGGTGTCATCTATTCCATTTAGATCAGATAATTCGAATAACTTCTCCATAATTCCCCCAAAGTTGTATAGCTTGGATCGGGTGAAGAGATTTGATCACTAGTGAAATTTTATTTATAGTCGATAACATGTTTTATCTCTAGTTGAAGATGAAGCTGAGGGGCACCAACACTGTAATTTTTAGAAATAAAAATGCAATTTTCTTTCCCGTTAAGTTCGAAGGTAACACTTGTGATTTTCCATAGTTCTTTAAGGGTATGCTGGTAATCTGTACCCCTAGGGAACAAACTTGTGAGTCGTGTCTAGCAGCCATCACCTAAGTCTTTGTTCCAAATGATGGATCGCATGGGAGGTCAAACCATTAGTTAAAAGCCTTTCCCTTTCATCATTTTACAAATTTATCTTCCTTATTCAAGGTGTCGGATCTATCGATATTCTTCACCTATAAGTTTTCTTTTCTTCTTACTTTCCCTTTTCTCTATAACTTTCCTTGAACGATCATCTTCTTTTCTTTGTTTCTTCATACTTTTCTACCATTTTTCTTTTTGGATTAAGAAAATGGTGTATGCACTTAATAAGAAAACCATAGAAGAATTTATGAAGAGGTTTTATATTCCTAACTGGGTTAAGATCAAATATGCTAATGATCATGGGGACTGTCATAAAGTAGGAGGGCACTATCTACATAACCAATCCATCTTTGAAGGTGGAATTACCTTCCCTTAAACAAATTATTTCTTGAATTTTGTGTTTTTCAGAGTGTTGCCTACCCAAGATACCCCAAACACATGGATTGTTATAAATTGGGTGCATAGAATTAATAGGTTATATCAAACTCAATCAGTATCCCCAAAATTAGGTACTATTACTCATGGGTCAAGATAAACAAAAACACCTTATATTGGAAGGCAAGAAAGGCTGATAGAGTCCTTATAGTAAATCTCCCTAACTCCAATAAAGGTTATTGGGGTCATGGATTCATTATGAGACAGTGGCAACACCCACCAATTCCTGGTGGCAAACTCTATGTGGGTTTTAGGTGCCCTAGTAGAAGGCATAAGATAGGTTGATTGCCAATTTTGGTTATATTTTATGTTGGTCGAACACTTGAGTTTTGCTAATATTATCTTATTCTTTATTTTTTTGTAGAATATTCTAATAAAAAAAGGAACCCGGTGCTTCTCACGTCAACTGGGAAGAGATGGTAAAGGTTATGAACCTGAAGATACCCTTATATCCTGATAGTGAACATCCCGGGATGACGTCCTTATTGCTCCAATATGCAAACACCATCACTTTCTTCAATGTCAGGCTTATGGAAATAATTCCCGAGATCCCTATCCCTTCAAGCAGTGAAGGGTCTTCAGGTGAGTCCACCTCAGTATCCTTTGAGTATGTGGATGTTGTTGTCATCTCATGTGTGATGCCTATCCCCCTCAAAGGAAGAAATGGACTAAAAAATAAAGATTACTACTTTGTGGGATGAATCCGACCTCCCCACCTCTCCAAAGGCCCAGATTTCCAAAAAAAAGGAGGTCGAAGGTCCATCCAACTTTGTTAACCTGTCAAACTCCCTATGAAAGAAAGGCTAAAAAAAGAATAAAACTGCCACTGCTCCTTCCATTGCTATCATTATTCCCACTAAAAAGGTGTATGACCCCAACAAGGGGAAGGGTCACTAAATAATGTTGATGGATAAGAACCCTAACTTAGCCTTTGCACTCCTAATGGGGGTCATTCTTGATTTTGAAAATAAAAGGTCAATAGGTTCACTACCGATCAGTTGGTTCAACACGCCGCTCAGGCGTTAACTCTAGTAAGACTTTGTACCTTGATCGGATTTTAACTTAGGACTTTACCTTAGTAATAACTTATGATCATCATATTATATTGCATGGAGGACTTTGTTGATATCCTCAATAAAAGAGCCAAACAGGCCAAGGATAACAATGATCTTGAGCTCGCTTTGATGAGGTCTAAAGAGGCTTATAAGGCCACCAAGAAGGCCTATGAAACTGAGAAAAAGGCCACAAAGTTGAAGATAAAGAAGTTGAAGTTAAAGGATGATCAACTAAATAAGTTCATCGAGGAGAATGATCAAATCCTGACTAAAGCTTTAATGGCCAAGGACAAGGCCTATGATCAAGATTTTGGTGATGTTTTTGGTCATGCCAAGAAGAAGCTGACTTATATCTATAAGTCCAACTTTAAGAATGGCTAGGATTTAACTTTGGCCAAGACCAAGGTCCTACCTGAGTCTGAGCTTTTTGGGTAACATGAGTAGCTCTCTAAAAAAGGATAAGGAAGAGGGTGACGCCTTTATCAAAACCAGGAAAAATAATGGGTGGAGCAAGAGAAAGAGGTTGTTGAACTAAATAAGGTTCCAGCCAATCAAGAGAAGGTAAAGGAGAAGGAGGGATGAGTGAGTTAAATATACTATAGGTTTCCTTACTTTTTGTATATGTTCCCTTATTTATTGTACTATCATTTCTATTGTTAAATACGTTGTAAGGTTTTGCCCTATCCTTTGAATTTTTAATGAAATACTCAATTTTTTCCTTGTTATTATTTATCCAAATGTCGATGGCTTATGGATACTTTGATCACTCGTTTGTATCAGAATGCTTTCCATCTAGTCTTCATAGTATGATAATGAATTAATAGAGGTGTCGATGCTCCAAGAAGGTGGCGACTAAATTTTATACCTGGTCGAGAGGCTTCCAGCCAAGCTCGTGGCTCATTCCTTTCTACTCGACAGGAACTTCATAAAATAACAAGCATTTTTGGCAAGCAAGCCCGTTGGTAGTTGATCTTCAACCTGAGGTAAAAAAAAGTCAAAGATATATATGAGCTAATGTAAAATGAAAACAAATCCCTATGGGAAAAGATCGATAAGACCAAGGATAACTTCCAGAAGAGTGAAGCGATCAAGCAAGGCACGAATCATTAAATAATGAATTTGAAGTACCTATTTAGAAAGGTTCCTTGCACAATTTGGGTTATTTTTTATGATGAGTTCTTGATGGATGAACCTACTTATATAAATTAAGATAATCATGTGGCATATAAGAATCGCTGGCATAATGCCCTATCTCTTATGAAGGTCCTCAAGGACTCTCAACTTTGCTACTGGTACCAAGTGGAAATCCCCACAATGAGTGATGGATCCTTCTTGATGTTATCCCTTTTCCACTAGTGAAGAATTACTTATTATCTCATGATAGTGATGATGAGTTTCATCCTAATCTTGATGATGTACGAAGAGCTAAAGTAGCCGAGATGATAACTCACCAGAGACGACAACTATCTTTTTCATGTCTGTTTATATTCACTTTGTAAATTTTCCAGTATGGGCTTTTTATACAATGAATGTTTTCATAAGTGACATTTTAAGTTAATTCTATGTTTTTTACTACCCCATTTTTATGTTGAGAATGTATTTATCATTTAACTTACCTTTTAGAGAGTGTCGTCACACAATCTTAGGCTTGGGACAAACTGTAAAAAAAAATATACCTAGTCACAGCGCCATCTATGGGTTCAAGATTTTAGCTGACCAAAGTCAAAGCACTTAATTCCTAGGGGTCCCCCATAGGTGTTTTTCTTTTTTGGGAAAATATTGATGTTTTATTATTTTTTAGTGATGAAAACATGTCACCTTGTGTTTTGATTATGTGTAATATTACTAAGGCGTTCATACTAATTATCAAAGTTTGATCGGGTTCTTAAACCGACGACCAAAACTTGATTGCGTAAAATTAGAAAAATTAATAGATATTATTACGTTAATGATAAATCATAAATAAACAAAGATGTCTTGCCATTTGGAATAATAACAAAGCTAATTGCATTAATTAAACTTTAAATCATTATATAGATAGAACTTTAAAATTTGAACAAAGCTAAAAAGGAATTTTCCTAAGATTGGACACGTTCCATGCCCTAGGAATATCCATACCCCTATTATTTCTAAATGGTAAGATATTTTAATGTTGTCTATGATAATTTTGAAGGGTCCTTCCTAATTAGGACCTAACTTGACATTTGATGGCTTCTTCGCACTGTCCATCACTTTTTTGAGGACATAATCTCTGACTTGGAACTCTCTTAGGTTGACACCTTTGATGTACTTCTTGGCCAACTCATGTTGTTAATAAGACATTTTGGTCAAGAATTCATCCCTCCATTCCTCGACTAGGTCGATCTTTGTCCTTCTGATTTCTTTGTTCTAACCTTGATCGAAAATGGTTATCTTCATGGTCAGTGAGTTTGCTTAAAAAGGAATTAGTTCCTTCATACCATTTTCTAAGTAAAATGGCTTTTCCCCATTCGACCTCCTTGGTGTTGTTTATTATTCCTAAATAATATAGGGGAGCTCATCCACCCAAATGCCTTTGGTTATTTCTAGCCTCTTATTTATCCCGTCGAGCACCATTTTTTTAGAAAGGTTTAGCCATTCCATTTCTTTGTGGGTGAGTTATTGGTCTTTAGTGGAACTTAATGTCGTGGCTATTGTGGAAGTCTTGAAATGGTCCACTTTCAAATTGTGTTCCATTATCAGTGATAATAGTTCTCAATAGTCAAATCAAGTCACAATTTTTTGCCATATAAATCCGATTATGTCGGCATTCCTTACATTCGCCAAAGGTTCAGTCTTTATCCATTTGGTTATATAGTTTTTGCTGACTAGGAGATACTTCATCTTATAATATTAAGTCCCCATTGAGCGAAGGTCCATAAGCTACTAAGTGATTCCAAATTGATGGCTAGTTGGTGAAGCGCAGGCGATAAATCTTAACACTTCATGCACTTATTGACATAGGAGACTACGTCCTTATATATGTAAGGCCACTAATATCCCTATTTGATGGATCTGAATGCCAAAGACCTTCCCACGACATGTGCCCTATATAGTAAATTATGGAGCACACATTGGAGGTATGGACCTATGAAAGATCTCTTGTAAGGTTTGTCTTCAGGTGATAAGTAGAAATGGTTAACTTTTACCCTGATCTGGTGGACCTGCTTCTTATCGGCAAGAAAAACATCTCCTTATACGTTGGTAATGACAGGGTTAATCCAACTAGGAGCTCTTTGGTTGATGAGGAACTGTTTAGTGACTTTTTATTTTATGATTCTTGGTTAGGCGAGGTATTCCACCTTAATTTTTCTTTGAGGTTGAAGTCAAAGATTGTACCCAGAGTGGCCAAAGCATATGCATAATTGTTGTTTCTCCGAGGAAATTATTGAATGTGGACCTTTTTAAACTGGGCAACCAGGCCTTGGATGACATGTAAATATGCCGACATCCATTCGCATCTAGCATTGTAGTCTCATGATACTTGATTAGATACCATCCTTGAGTTTTAATGGACTCCAAGGTGACTCTCACCAAGAGATAAGTCCTTCTTCAATCTAGTGATGAGAGCTTTGTATTCGACCTCATTATTGGATGCCTCAAATCCAAGTCGGGTCCCTTGCTCGATCATGGCCTGTTCTAGAGTGATAAGAACAATTCCCAATCCTGATTTGGATTCCCCTTAGACATAGAGCATCCACTTGAGTCTATCAAACTCCTCATTTGTTGTTTGATTATTGATTCCTCTTTCATAGGGTTTTTTCCCTCTAGTTAATTTAATAATGAAATCTGCTAACACCTGCCCCTTGATTGCGATTCTTGGTTGATAATGGATATCAAACCTCCCTAGGGACCAATTATTTGGACATCCGTCCAAAGAAGTCGGCCTTTATAAGGACTATCTTAAGTGGAAAAAAGGTGATGACTATAACTGAGTGGGCTTCAACGTAGTGCTTCAGGTTTCATGACGCAATAACCAGAGAGTAAGCTAGATTTTTTAGAGGAAGGTATCATTTCTCGATGTCTAGCAACATTTTTCTAACATAATAAATTGGTCCTGATGCCCATCCATTCCACACATTAAGGTCGAGATAACTACGTTGTCAGACATCGTGCAATGCAGATAAACTAGATCTCTCAGGCTTTGGACCGCGAGTAAAGGTGGTCGACTCAAATAAGACTTGATTTCTTCAAGTTCCTAGAGCATTCTTCATTTCAGGCCAAACTCTTCTCCCTATTTAATAGTCAAAAAATGATCGGCACTTCTCTGAATATTTAGATATAAAATGGTTAAGTGTCATCGGTATTCTGGTTAACTTTTGCACATCACGAACTATTTTGTGTAGCTAAATATTATTGGTCACCTTGATTTGGTCGGGGTTTGCCTCTATTCCCAATTGTCTTACCAGATTTCCCAATAATTTCCCAGATGAACATTGAAAGAATATTTGGTTGCATTGAACTTCATTTTGTAATATCGAAGGACCTCAAATGTCTTTGCCAAACACTATAAGTGGTTGACTTTATGTTTTCTCTTCATGAGCTTATCGTTTATGTAAACCTCCATGGTATTGCCTGAAAAATGTTTAAAGATCTTACTAACCAAACATTATTACATCACTCCAAAGTTCTTGATCCTAAATGGCATGAACGTGTAGTAGTATAAGCCCAAAGTGGTAATTAATGAGGTATTTTCCTGGTCGAAGAGGAATAGAGGAATTTGATGGTATCTTAAGTACGCATCGAGAAAACTCATATGTTCATGGTTATCAGTGTCATCAACCAATTAGTCAATATTTGGTAAAGGAAAACTGTCTTTGTGACAAGATTTATTGATGTGGGTTAAGTATATACAGATTCTCTACTTTCCATTACCTTTCTTGATGACCACTATGTTGAAGAGCCATTTGGGGAATTGACCTTATTTAATGGGCCTTTCCTCCAAAAAATCTCCCACTTCTTCTTCAACATTTTTTCCTTTTAGGGGACTATTCGGCATGCCTTTTATATGATCATTAGGAATATTTGGTCCATGTGAAGTCGATAGCACATGACTTTAGGATAAATCCCAAACATATCGTAAGGCTGCCAATTAAATACGTCTTGATTCTTTTTTAGGAAAGAGATTGATTCTTCTTTTTTATTATTAGTGAGTGATATGATTGATTCTTCTACTCTTAAAGGTTCCATGACTCTATTTGTGGGGATATGATCTTTCTTTTACCCCCTGTCTATCATACTTTAACTGTTACTTAGACAAAGTAGCCTCGTCTTTATATGACTCATGAACGAGTACTTTTTCCTTCTTCTTCCCTTGTGTAGGCCTGATAGTAGTGATAAAGCATTGTCTATAAATAGCCTGATTTCCCCTTATCTCCATTATCCCATGGTCGATGATGCAATTGAGCTTCTAGTGATAGGTGGAAGGGATAACCTTCATGGCGTGAAGACATCATCATCTGAGGATAGCATTGTAAGGAGAATGAATGTCCACAACTAGGAACTCAATTAGCTTTGAGATATTCCCAATTCAGACAGGTAGTTACAGCTTCCTTAGTGTCATGGTCCTCTTTCCAGAAAAGTCAACCAAAAGGGAGGACAATTCCTTTAAATTTTCCATCTTGAGATTGAACTTATTAAATAGCTTCAAATACATGACCTCTGAGGAACTTCCTAGGTCGACTAGTACCTTGTCCATGTCCCAGCTAGAAATTCTAAGTGTGATTACTAGCGGATCATGATGCAAAGTTCTGACTCTAAACAGGTCTTCCCCGGTAAAGACAATGTGTTTGTTATAATCGATATCCATTGAACGTCGGCATTTTTGCATCAGAGACTTGGTAGGGTCAATATGAAAATCCTCTATCATCAGGGTGAAATTATTTAATTCCATCTGAATACCATTTCCTTGAACCTGGTTCAGACTTGATGCATCGTGAATTACTGTGAACTCATGTACTATCTCATCCTTATTCAGGACATTGCCAATCTTCTCATCATTATCAGTGATGGATTTTACACCTTTATTTTCCACATAGTCGTCCAAGTAGCCAGTCTGGGCCAACTCTTCCAAGTGGATGTTAAATTCCTTATAATTTTTATAGAAGGGTTATTTAGATTAGATGGAGGTGTAATCCCTTTTGAGTACAGTGATGATAAGTTAAACAGCAACAATATTGATTAACTTCAGGACACGCAGGCACAATTTAGTGAAGATGAACTCAGTTAAAGCTCACAAATCTCTCATGTATAACTCAATAAGATAATACCGAACTCATAAGTAACTCATTTGGAGGGAGAGATAAGTAAGCACCCTAGATACACCTTGGAAGGCAGAAAACATGCCAACCACCCTCAAGAATCTCTGTCAAGTATTAAAGCTCTGTAATAAATGATGATGGTGGATGAGTAAACTCTCTGGTTTACAATAAATATCTCTCTGATGTCTATTCTCTCTAGTAACAACTTCTAAACTCTCAAAAAGAACATCCTCTCCTCAAGGGTGGTTGGGGTCCTCAAATAGCCCCCCCCCCCCCCCCCCACCACCACCACACACACACCACTCCCGAGGTAACTCAGTCAGTAAAGACTATGAAAGACATCCCTCATACTTTATGTCACAACATTAAATGTCTGATTCACTAGTTAGCTCCACGTAATAGATATTAAATGCCAAGACATGCCTTTTTCCTAACCACTTTGTGTCAGGTGGCTGTTGTCACAGAGATGGCTCACCAACTGTCTGACAGCCCCAAATACCATGGTGGTTTAATCAAGTGCAGATTTAACATTGTCTAGATGGCTAGTGACATCACCTACAAGCTGCTCCGCCCGAGGTTCCACGGTAAGGGTCCTTTGGTGTTTTACCTGTTGTATCTAATGTGGTCAGAACAAGCCCTAATGGTGCCTCACTTCTCAATCCTCCAAACCAAGTCCCTCCAAAGTTCCCACGACGAGGTCATTCGATAGAGTATGAAAGCTCTCCCAGGCCCTGCCAATCCTGGTCTCTCGCGAGTACCATTCGACCTCACACACAATCATTATACTCATTAAATATTTACAATCGTTATAGCTCATAGTCAATATAAACAAAAGATACAACAAGACTAAGTTAATCATCAGGAATAAAGGACGAGCTCTTTCGATCAGTTTCTTCGCTGGAAGGTTCCTCTAGGCTGCCATGCTGAGCTTCCTTAATCCTAAACACTATTGTCAATGGGGGGATTATCTCTAATTTCAGGATTACCTTCAAGCCCCTTCTATATTTGCCCCTTTGTGGAGAGATTTATTGTGGGAACAAGAAATGTCTGCACGAAAAACATCTCAATCCGATGAACCTTCTCTGTGTATAAAAATTCAGGCATTTTTTTTCTTCGTTATAACCACTATGTTAGCCCTTGTAGGAAAAAGTAAAATCCCCCCCCCCCCCCCCGATGTACCTGAGCCGAAGCGCTGCGGCCTATTGGGGCTTTGGCGAAGGAACATCGCCACTTTTCCATTACACTGAGTTTCCACCGTTCTAGCTTGACTATTTGAAATTCTCCCGATAGACCTGCTAACCTGCCCAAATACTCGTTTTGGCTTTGGGGAAGTGAAGTTGTTTGTGAAGTATAGTTGTAGGCAGTGAGTTTTTTCCGTTAGGACTGCCCCTATCATTGTGACTTTATAAAATTCTCCTTGTAACGTTTCGCCATATTCAAAAAGCATAAATTCCCCCCGATGTAGCTAAGTCACAATTAAACAACATTTGGACTTGTAACGAGGGGAGATCGTAGCTTTTTTGAACCGTTGGGGAAGTTTCTTTGTTGGGAGTTTATTGGATATGTCTGACAAAATTCTGGCGCCAAAACTCAAACTTGCCTAGTAAGGAACCCCTTTCTATTCCCCATGCGTCACTTCTCAACTGATGTGGCGCTATCTTTTCGACTGTCAGGGCACTTCCCGAAGTGCCACGTGTCCATTTTGAAATGATTGTAGGCAGCTTTGCACGTGTGGTGGTGGGAAACTCAACATACGAGTTTAAAAGATCTAAAATGTTTATATTTCAAAACTCTTATCTTTGCTTCGTCTTCTTTAAGCTTCCATCAACTCTAGAGGGAGAAACTTTTCCAGAACTCCATTGTTACTAAGCTTTCACCTAGTTTTCTTCTTTCTCTCGTCTTTTATGCCACCACCTGTGATTGCGCTCCTCCCTTTTTCGTTCCTAGACCTTCTTTACCAAGTTATTTCTTTCAACGCCACTTACAATGGCTTCTTCAAGTGTTTCAAAGGCTACCACCACCGCTGCTTAGCCAATCTCCCCTTCTACCACCTCTGGCGTCGCTGCTACCCTTAGCACCATAACCCTAGATGCTGCTCGTCAAGAGCAACTAAGTTTTTACTACCAGTCTCCTATCTTTGGCAAAGATGATGAGTTCTCTGATGCATGCAATACCTCCCATTTTTTGTCCAAGTACGATCCTTGATGTTGGGTGATGAAGATGAGGATTCGTCGAAGTGGGGGTTTCTTCCTCCAGAGGGGACAATACACTTTCGATTGGACAGTGGTGACTTTCCCTACTCTCAAATCAATTTTGAGGTACCTAGGGGATCGCCAACTCATTTTACTTCCTGGCATGCACACATGCAGAGCTCTCATGCTGCAACTCTTGCAAAGGTTGGTCTTTATTGAGCCAGCTGGTTTGGGGAGTTCACTCTTTCCAAGCATAACGTTGTGCTCCAAGTATTGGTTTCCATATGGAACGTTACAACTCACACATTCTTTTCTGCATGTGGGAGTTCACCATTTAATTAGAGGACGTTTGTGATCTACTTGGGTTTGAGCCCATGGGTGAATTTACCTATCATGATGAGGCTTTGGATGCCGAAGAGACTGCTGACTAAGATGAGCTTGATCGAATCTGTCACCTTTGCATTTTGTCTTCAAACAAGGCCACTTTTACTCCCCTTATCAGCTATTTTTTGAAGCTCCCGCCATGAAGGATGTCACTGCTGTTACGGTCCAAGGTAAAGGTACATCTATGGAACTACCAGCCTACATTCTTGTGCTGTTTTCGCATTTCTTTTTTACTGGGAAACCCAACGACCAGCCCAGTAGGGACCTTATAAACATTTCCATCCGTTTGGACAGGGGTTTCAACCTTCCTCTGTTCACCATTGCTTTAGGGTCCCTCTACACTTGGCTGGATCGAACCTATATTGACAAGGTATGGTCACTATGCCATTATAACTTGGCCAACTTTGCCAACACCGTTATCTTAATGGATTTCCTTTATACCCATTTTCCTGCCATTGCCGCCAAGTCTATCTCTTACCCCATGAGTCAAGGCATTAAACCTCCACGCCTCTTATGCTTCCATAAAAAATAGAGTCAAAAGGAGATAATGGGAGTTTTTTTATCATTTTGATTCTTTTGTCATGAGGCCGTACAACGAGTCTACCTTTTTCCCATTCTTGGAATTTTTTCCCTTCTACATCTTCAACAGTCACTTTCATTCTAGTTGTAGAACATCCTTTGTAGGTCATCGTACTTCTATTCACTCCTGGGTTTCTTCCTTCCTTTACTGAATGAGGATACACTTCTGAACCTTATAACCCTGATAGATGTAGCAGGCAATTCGGGTTTGATCAGGGGGCTCCTCGACCTGTGTTTTAACTAAATAATAAAAAGGCTACATCTGCTGAAGCTTGCACCTTCTACCTTGCAGCAGCAGTACTTGGTGTGACTTCTACCATCGATGGTCGAGTCACTTTACCTAGTGCCACTAGGAAAGGGGACATATCTACTTCTTATGCCACCAAGTTCCGTTTGAGGTAACTGGCCCTGATTCGTGAGTTCATACAAAGTCCCCCAGTATCCCTCAGTCCTTTCTTTCTCTTCCTTAGAGGTGGGTCTCAAAGGCCACTCCAATCTTGGAGTAAAGTTCCCTCTGAGTAAAACTATTAAAGATCCTCCCCTCGAGCTACCCCTTTATTGCCCAATGATCCCTACTGCCACGCCCAAACCCAAGACTGTTGTAACCCCCAAATAGCCTGCCCCTATAATCGAAGAAGCCACTGGAAAAGGGCCTTCCCACCCACCAACCAAAAGAACTAGGAAGTCCAAGAGTGGGACTTCCTCCAAATCTAAGTCTCAAACTCGGACTCAAACCCCTTTAGAGGCATTCCCCATCGCCTACGTTCCCCCTCCCATGTCTGTAGAGGTAAGTGCAGAGCTGAGAAGGAGGGTTTAGGATGAGGTGGAATTGATAAATGTTGAGTTTCAATAATGCGCTCCTGTCGTTCCTCCTTATGTTGCCTTTCATACCATCCTGGTTGATCCAATGGAACCAAGGTCAAAAAGGAATAAAAGTTCAAAGGTTCCTCGAAGTACTGGCATTGTGGGTGCGAGGAAGAAGACTCTAGGTACCAAGTCCCAGAGGAAACGAACTCTAGATGTACATCTCTCCCAAGCTCCCTCTATTGCTGATTCCTCTCCTCCTTCGCAAGTGGTTATATCCTCCTATTCCCCCTCTGAATCTGAGGTATGTATGTGTTTTGCTTCTCTTATTTGCATTTTTCTAAGGCAAGTTGCATCTGTTTAACTCTTAACCACTTTGGTACAGGAAGTTGAAGAAGAAAGACCCAGCCCCCCATGAGCCCTTTCGTGGGGGGTATTCCAGTTCTTCTCAGGCCGATGTGACTCCTCACCGTTATCCTATGATCAGGCTTACCTACTCCCATCGTTTGACCTCTCAACGTGCGAAGGATGCTGTTGTGGGGGGTCAGTCCGTTAAGTCTGTTGGCATCTCTTCTCAACCAGAGATAATTCCCCCATCCTCTTCTAAATTATCACCTCAACACGAGGTCCTTCTGCCCATCGTTCCAGCTGCGAAAAGTGCCCCTGAGGTAACATATTATCAACTACTTGTTAGGTTTCACATCTTTTTTCTACTCCATCCCTTTTTCTGTTTGACCTGCTAAACTTTGATATGTTGGGATGCCCGAGGTTGAAATGGCATCTTTGTTAGCTAACATTCTTCTTCCCCCTGTGCTGACGAGACCACTAGTTGCAGTTTCGCTCTTTGGTGCCATAACTAAGGTAAGTAATAGTAGAGGTATTTCTCACTTCTTCTGTACTTATTCCTCATGTCTAACACTTAGCTTCATGTTTGCAGCTTTCTCCAAGTCTTGTCCCACTCTCTTCTCTTGGTGGTCTGCATGTTTCTAAAGCCAATGTTGATGCTTCTGCCCAGCGTGGTGGTTCTTCTGTACCCACCCATGTTGGGGCATCATTTGGAAGTCCAATGTCTTCTCTCAGTGAAACTCCTATGTTGGCCTTAGTACCTTTTATTGGTGAGGGAGATTTATCGACCATTGAGTCTTCTTCAGTTGGGGGTGCCGTTGAGGCTTCTGAGGAAATAAGACTTCCCCCAACAGTTCCCTCTGTTATGGCCTTCGTGGTGACTCCCATTCTTGCTCCCACTACTGCTGAGGTACTTCGCTAATTTCTCTTCGTTTCTCGTTGTTGTCTTTTATTCTTGACAATGTTCAATCTGGAAGAGTCTCATTTTTCAACCTTTCAAACTTCACCTATAATGATGACTTAACAATAAAAACACTTGTTAAGATTTTTCATAAACTCCACATATATCGGTGACTTAACAACGAAAACACTTGTTATGATTTTCCATAAACTCCACCTATATCGATGACTTAACAACAAAAACACTTGTTAATATTTTTCATAAACTCCACCTATATCGGTGACTTAACAACGAAAACACTTGTTAAGATTTTTTCATAAACTCCACCTTTATCGGTGACTTGACAATGAAAAACTTGTTAAGATTTTCCATAAAATCCACCAATATCGGTGACTTAATAACGAAAACACTTGTTAAGATTTTTTCATAAACTCCACCTATATCGATGACTTAACAATGAAAACACTTGTTAAGATTTTTCATAAACTCCACCTATATCGGTGACTTAACAACGAAAACACTTGTTAAGATTTTTCACATCTCTAACTCATTATTTCTACTACTTGTTCTCAGGTCTCCCAGGAGAACTCTGCACCAGTTATTTCGCCCATCGCTTCACCCCATCGGGAACCCGTTATCTCAGAATATTCTAGCCACAACGATTAAGGTTCCATGACTAGCGCTGTTGCCGATAGCGAATCTGGTTGTTATCTCCCTCTTCTCGACTTAGATCCTCACGCCTTTTGCCTCATAGTCCTTCAGCATTCCCCTTAAATGCCTGAAAACCATTGTTTGGTAGTTGAGAAGCTTGCAAGCCACCATCCTGAGACTTTTACTATGGATTGTCTGCGTTCCCCGTGATGAGATATAGGCTTCAGGGCATGGCGATTATTGTTGCTGATATCATCAGCACTCCTACTCTAAACGTTACCAGAACCCTCCTTAATCAATCCCTGGGCTATCTGAGGGATTTGGGTCGTGATGACTTCCATTTTGACTAGCTTATTATGCACTTAAAAACTTTGAAGAGCCAATGACTGGATAGCCAGAGGGAACTGCTCCGAAAACATTAAGAGGATCAATGGGCTGAGGAAGCTAAGTCTGCTGAGCTAGCACCTCTGCTTGAAGCTATCAATAAGGAGGTAGAGGATGTCGAAGAAGCTCTGCGCCTGGTGAAGCAAAAATGAGAGAAACTCCTCATTGAGCGTACACAAGCACAAACGAGATTGGATGTTTCTATAAATGCCCAAAAGTCTTGCCCAATATCTTCTTCGGGCCTTCCTGGAGATTTTTTCTCTGCTCCAGACCTGTTGTTTCTCTTAAGCCAATAAAATTTTGTATACATTTTATTTTTCTTCTTTTTATGTAATTCTTGGGCAGTATCTCCCAATTTTGTAATGCCCCAAAGTTTATGAATGAATGAAAAAAGATGTATGTTTTCCTCTATATCCTTTCTTTGTGCTATAATTGCTTCCATTTATGAAGTTATACAATTCTTTCATCTCTACTCGAGTTATAAAAAAAACCTGAATATTCATAACAAGAGCTAGATACATCAGTGGTCTAAACTTGCTTGCTTACACATGATAGACTTTCAACCATTTATTATTAATTTTGAATGGCTTGTCTTCTTCCATCTTAGAAATTAAACAATAATCGAAATCATGAGCTTCTTTTACAATAAAAGGTCCCTCCCAATTCACTACAAATTTAGGTAGGGGAAGCCCCCTGATGTGTTTTACTGTTGCTTTCAAAATGAGGTCTCCCTCCACAAACTTCCTTGGTCTCACCAAGTTATCATATGCCTTAGAGAGCTATTTTGTATACATTTGAAAGTTCTGCATCGCATTATCTCTGTGTTGATTTAACGCTTCCAACTGCACATGTCTATTCTGAGGGAGCATGCTACTTTACAAGGCATATCGAGTAGAGGGAACTTTTACCTCCAATGGAAGGATTGCCTCAACCCCATAAATAAGGGAGAACGAAGTGTACCCTATGGGCTTCCTCTTGGTTGTTCGATAGGCCCACAATACAACTGGTATCTTGTCATCCCACGATCCTGGGAAATCTTCCATTATTTTAGCCAAAATATTAATCAAGGTTGTGTTAGTTGCTTCGGCTTGATCATTTTCCTTTTGGTATGCCATCATTAAAGTATGATGAACAATGGAGTACTTATCTATGAGCATCGTTACCTTTGAATTGACGAATGGGGTTCTGTTATCAGAGAGAATAACCTTTGGGATCCCAAAATGGAAAATGATGTATTCTCTGATGAAATTGCTCACTACCCCAGCTGTTGCCCTTCTTAGTGGTATATCTTCAGCCCACTTTGTAAAGCACTCCGTTGCTACTAGTATCCATATCTTCCCCCTCGAAGAAGGATGTATTTCCCCTACCAGGTTGAACACCCAAGTGTGAAAAGGATAAGGCGTTTCCAGGGAGTG
The DNA here is from genome assembly GCA_949130495.1 of Sambucus nigra. Classification (NCBI taxonomy): domain Eukaryota; kingdom Viridiplantae; phylum Streptophyta; class Magnoliopsida; order Dipsacales; family Adoxaceae; genus Sambucus; species Sambucus nigra. Next base: position 417,715,618 of record OX422207.1, read on the forward strand.
TAGGTCCATCGATGGGGTATGAATAATTTTTTCATGAAGTTGGTAAGACTTGCATTTTCGAACGAACTCAGTAGAGTCCTTCTTCATCATTGGCCAGTAATACCCCAACGTCATCAATTGGTCATACAACTTAGCCCCTCTAATGTGAGATGGATCATACGCTTATTTGAGGACCTCGCTTGCCTCCTTCTTCATGATGTAATGCAATGGCCTGTTGAAGTAACCCCTTTGGTAAAGATGCCCCTCCTGAATGTAGAACCCCGGGGGCCTTCACTTTAGTCCCATTACATTAATTTTCTCTGTTATGATAACTCCATCTTTAATGAAGTCAATATAGGGCTACCTCCAGTCAGGTTGAGCTTCCACGAAATGACATTTAGTCACCTAGAAGAATAACTGGTTCTTATCATATTTCCATTGTAGCTCTGCTGCATCTTTCTTTATTCTAGGCCAGAAATATCCCTCCCTTTGAATTCTCCTATAAAGAGGTATCTCGATTGTTTCACAGTGCTCTTTGTGTGTTTTCTTCAACCTTTGCTCTGCTTCTTCTAGGCCAATGCATCTTGACAACCATCCTCCTGTGTTTCTGAAGTAAAGATTTCCCTAGTTTGTAAAATATTGGGCTAATTACCTCAGCCCCATCGCTCCTTCCCTGGATTTCAGTTGTTTTCTAATCTTTCCCCTCCAGTCAGCGTCCTCCTTTATTGGCAGAGTTATTTGTACTGTCGAGGGAGCTATTCTTCATTGGATCCCAACTGTAGTTGTATCGTTTCTCATGACCATCTTCTGAGCATGGTGTCATAGGCGTCTGGATGTTAGTTCATCGTTCGGGGATGCCTCTTGATCTTGGTTCGATGGAACTGGTTGAGGATTCTCTGAATGATTATTCTGTATGGTGCCAAACTTAGGTGTTTTAATGGGTATTCTCCATTCACTTTCTGAATCACCAAGTTTGAATCACCCTTGATGCAAAGTGAACGAATTTGCCTTCGAAGAGCCTCTAGCAACCCCAATACCAGCGCTTCATATTCTCCTTCGTTGTTGCAGCAAGGGAAATCCAATTTGTAGGAAATATAAATCTCCTCCATTCCTTTTGAAAGAATAACCTATGCTTCTCCTTTCTTTTCCTCCGAAGATCCATCAAACTGCATCGTCCATTCTTCATCACTTGCATCTAGGTAATTAGCCTACAAGTCATCTCCTGGGATACTTTCTTTAAGTGGCTCAAACGTTCCAGATGGGAAGATTGACAATAGGTCAGTCTACACCTGGCTCTTCATTGCGCGAGGAACCACGCACTTCAAGTCATATTCTGAGAGGATGAGGAACCACCTAGCTGCCTTACCAATCAATATAGTTCTTGCCAGAAAATATTTAATAGGATGACATCTGGTTATAATATAAATTGTAAAAGATAGCATATAATGTCTAAGTTTTTTGTGCTACAAAGACTAAGGCTAAACAATGTCTTTCCAAGCTACTATACCTGACTTCTGTCCCATGTATGATTCTACTAAGATAGTAGACTGGCCATTCGTGCCCGTCAATCTTTTGTGCCAGTAGAGCTCTAACGGATCCCGTGGTGGATGTGAGGTATAGATGCAACGGTATTCCTGTTTGTGGGGGAACCATGGTCTGTGGTAAAACAAGCAGCTTCTTCAGCCCATCGAGAGACTCCTGGTGAACCTCCTCCCACTTGAATTTTATGTTCTTTCATAAAAGCTACAATAATGGGTGCGTCATTTCGGCCAATCCAGGCACAAATCTCCTAAGGTAGGAAACTTTACCGAGGAAACTCTTCAACTCCTTCTCCGTTCTTGGACTTAGCATCTCCAAGATCTCTCGCTATTTGTCCTGGTCCATCTAAAACCCTTCTCGATAAACTATGAAGCCTATAAACTTTTCACTTGTTACTCCGAAGATGCACTTTAGTGGGTTCATCTTCAGCTTATACTTCCTGCATCGGGCAAACACCTTCCTCAAATTTCTTAGATGGGACTCCTCCTTTCTCGACTTGATGACTAAATCATCCACATACAACTCCACAAATTGGTGGAAGAATTCATGGAAAATATCCGTCATTGTTCTTTGATAAGTAGTCCCAGTGTTCTTCAGTCCAAACGGCATTACTTTGTACATGAAGTTTCCCAATGGGGTTTTCAACATCGTTTTCTCTACATCCATGGGGTCCATCTTGATCTGGTTGTACCCTACATACCCATCCATGAAGCTGTACATCTCATGACCAGCCGTTGCATCTATCAAGATGTCGATAGAGGGTAGAAGGAACTCATCCATGGGGCAAGCCCTATCCAAGTCTCTAAAATCCACACGGAACCTTATTTGATTTTTATCTTTCTTTCCCACTAGGACAGAACTAGACAGCAAAAGTGGGTGTTGTATCGGTTTGATGAATCCTGCCTTTAGTAAGCGTTGGACCTCTTCCTTTATCTTTACGTCTAGCTCAGGCTTGTATGTCCTCATTGCTTGTTTCATCAGAATGGCGAAAGGCATCATGTTTGACTTGTGACAGCAGACTCCCTCATCCAGTCCTTCCATCTCTGTGTACTTCCATGCAAAAATGTCTATGAACTCCCGAATCAACTCCATCAAGGCCTCTCATTTCTCCTTACTGAGATATTTTGAGATAAAAATAGGACATGTAATCTTGTGTACTGAGGAGGATTACATGACATTTTGAGATAAAAAAAAATGTCTATGACCCTCCCCTTCTTTCCCCAGGTTCAACTGCTCTAACTCTTGTGTATGTGGCTTAGGTTAATCTGCCATGTAATCTGGTTCTTCGGTGATATCTTCCACGAACTCTTGTATATTGGAGTTATCTATCACCATATATTACCCCCGTTGATCCACCAGAAAACACTCACATATCAAGTCAGCCTCATCATCATCTTCTTCGGCCGCTAGTTCACACCATTATCAATGATACACCACCTTTCCCTATTTGGTAACAATTTTCTTGAACTCCCTACGGGTAGCTGTAACTTCCTTCCTCTTCTTTTCTCTAGAAGCCTCAGTAACTCTTCCTCTAAAAACTGTTCAGTACGCTTTGTTGTTGGACCTCATGTTGCATTAGATCCACTCTATGCCTTATCCTGTCTTTGAACCATTTTGAAATGTTTTGGGGCCGAGGGACCACCTGATGGGCTTCTTCGGCCATCATTCCTTTGCCGATCGTGACCTCTTTATTCTGCTCATTCAAAGGCCCCATTATTTCTCTGATCGAGGGAACCCATGCTCCCTCCATTCTTCTCATTAGGACCTAGACATCCTCCTCTAATTCTGTGTAAAATGATGCATCTACCAGGTGAACTTCCTCGACAGCGAAGGGCCTCTTTGTATCCGTAATGGTCACCTCCGTTCCCTTGATATTCCCCATGGCGCATTGGTGATACATCGAAGTAACTATCTGAAAAATATGTTACTAAGGCGGTTTATAAAAATAAACTATTTAAGTAACTCCGATCTATTTTTTTAGGAAACTCTTTTCGTAAAAAACAAACTTATTTGAACACAAGATGTGTTTAACAAATCAGTATGTACGAGATCTATTCAAGATTTGAATAACAGGTTTATAAAGAAGTTTAAAAAACTTAAACTCAGCACAACCAAGAATGAGATGAGGAGATGTAGAAAGATTATGTTCACGATGTTTTTTACGTGGTAAAACCTCACCAATTGAGGAAACATCCACGACTCCCTCTACGGAGTAAAATGAAAAATCCACTAAAACAAATATATGAGTTACAAACTATATAACTAACATGCAAACAACTCAGACCTATATAAGTTTAGGAATGTACCCTCTGGTGTCCTTATAACTTCTCCGCAGTTCTGATTGTAGATGTAGTTCTCCCAGTTTGTTAACTTCTGATTTGTTCCATCACTTTACGTCGACTCTTTGTTCACAAGATCTTATTACCAACACTTTTCGTGTTGTAGGGTGAAAGTGTTTGTGGAGGTGCTCTCTAACACATGCATGCACACACACACACTTATTAAGTACAAACTGTCCTAACAAATTACAGTAACACTATATGGTGTGATCTTTTCTTTTTCTTTCTTCTTACAAAACTTTGAACCTTATTTGACCTTTAAATCATTCCCAGAATCCACGGATACCTTGCTAGGAAGACAGACAAGGTCTTAATCAATCTCAGAATTTAGAAAAGTTTTTCGAGATTGAAAACCTCCAAGTGTGATTCCAACTAGGTCAAAGGTTTAGTTTTACAAGAACTAGAAACATAAAGCATTTATTGTTGATTTCAAAGTCAGCAAACATTTTATAGAAAATAATCAACAATATATTTCTCAAGATGAGAAATAAAGAATGAAACTAAGTGTAATGTAACATGAATAACTTAGATCTGAAATTTCTATGAATTCAGAAAGTAGATCTAAGTAAAAGTTTAAGTTGAAAACAAGATCTAACGAACAAGAGGTTACAGCAGCAATTACAAACTCAACTCAAACTCTCAATCGCTCAAGAACACTCAGGGTAGTGTTTTGGATATGGAGTTTTGAAGAAGTGTTTGAGTTTAGATGGAAGAGGCTTTGACGAACAGGGTTAGGGTTTCTAACTCTCTCTCTTCTCTCTGTTTTCTCTCTTCTCTCTGAAGAAATGAAAATGGCAAAAGTCTTCGAAGTCTAAGAATAAGGTTCCTTTTATAGGGTGAAGAGAAGGTTCGAGAGACTGGATCAAAACCAAGGGCCAGGATTAAGTCAAGTTAAATTGACTTAGATCGAAGGGTTCTAAGAACGCGGTGCCTAAACGATACCTGATTGGTTTAAAGAGTTGTACTGGGATGTGACACCCCGCCTAATTAAACCTTGGGTGATAAAGCCTTAATTCAATTTAAACAGGTTTCTTAAATGGTCCATTCTTAGCATCACTGCCGAAAGACATTTTAATTTACTAATCACTTAAGTGAAATTAAATGAGTGCCAAATTTTATCTTTCTTAAGAAGAATAAATAATCCATATCAACACATTTCAATTCTAGTAATACTAAAACAGTTTACATAAATAACTGAATGCAGGAAAAGTCTTGTCGAAAACCACGGCCAATAAATGACAATTAAAAATCCATAACAATAATAAACTGTAAAAGTAAATATAGGACAACATGTCCCAACTAAGAATACTAAAACTGAGATCCTGCACTAGAACTAAAAAAAAGGAAGCGTCTAAAAAATCCCTGCAACATCCACACGTGCTGCAGCTCCCAAATCACTGGAAAGAAATCATGTTGGGTGTCCCTGTGGCTGGGCACCTAAAAGGTTTTTAAAATATTTACATAGAAAGAGTTAGTACTCAAAACATTTGAAAATATTTTGCAAGCAGTTATCACAATTGAGTTATTGATTACACATATTACAGTTTCACCGAACTCCCTTCGACTTCCTCACCTCTCTTTTATAGTACGTAACTATTGAGGATACTTAGTCTACCTAGTTATACTACCCATAACCATAGGTAACTTATTTACTATTCGTTGTCCTTATTCTTGTAATAATTACATCACGTTATAATTTATTACTAAGACATTTACAATTCATTTCAGTGTCTACTATTCTAAATCAGTAGATTATGCACATAGAATACATTTTATCACACAACAATGTATTTAATATCAGTTACCACTAACATATCCTTCTATTACACATAAAGGACTCTTGGTTCGGAATGATTCATCGACCCCAAGTGAAAGTTGGTTCGGAATGATCCATCGACCCCAACAATTAAAAATATAAACATATACACATATTCTGGTTCGGGACTCTTTCATCGCGACACCAGTTAAAAGTTTGGTTCGGCATTTTTCATCGACCCCAAACATATAATAATTCTATGTTAGTCCGTAATGTCACATCGACCCTAACATAATTAATTTAGGCAATATTTTCTTAACCCAAACTTTTATATAATTTAGTAGGTACACACCCGACCTATCAAATCATACCCGTACGTGATATATTTTACTTATATTCACCGTACTTATTAATTACAATTTATTTCACTATTGTATTTATTCGAGTATTCACGCAACTCTAAGGGCCTTAGTTACCCCTCCCTTAATTCAGTAGTTAAGTTAATTTTAACCTACTGGTATTTTCTTTCCGGAATTAAATCTCACTCTTTCCGTAATTAAATTCTCATAATCTCAACATACGGCTAAATCGCTCGTTCTTTCGTCAGTCCATTTCTCCAAAACTTCCATTCAATCATTTGTGGATAAACTTAATGGTACACCTACTGGTAATTTTAAAGTCCCCTCATAGGTAAAATATCATTTCTAAGGTTCCCATTAAGCGACGGTAATTAAAGAAATTAATTCACAAAATTCTCTAAAGTCCAGCCAGGGTCGATCGATCGATGGGATATGGTCGATCGATCGACTGCTCGATCGATCGACATTCAAGGGTCGATCGATCGATCAAGCAGTGACAGACCCAGTTCATCTTCTTCCTACGGGTTTCACCATTTTTATTTCTCTATCTTTCATGATAATCCACCATATTTACAACCAACAATTTCTAATCATTCCTACATGTTCTGGGATGATTACTAACGATTTAAAACAACAAAATCATTATAAATCTTGGCCAAATCAACTAAAAATCTCTCTAATATTCAAGAACCCTAAAAATGCATTCTTTATATCTTTCATCCAAATTCCAGATTTTCTTTCGAATTTATCATCTAGTTTTCTATGATATCAACAGACATGGAAATCCAAAAACGTCCTACATGCAATCCTTATCAATCATGGATCATAATCAATTGTTTTATTCCCAAGAATATCATAAAAATCATGTTCTTACTAAAGTTTAATTATGGGTATTATAACTCAATTATTTTGTAAATAACCACTTGCCTTATGATTTGTAGGGTCTAATTTCGTGGTTGTTGATGATGGTTGATGATTTTGATCCTTCAATCCTCCTTCCCAACAACTTTGTGGTGAAATCTCCTTAAAATGACCCTTCCTTCCTTCTTTTGCCTTAGGAATTTGTGTATCTCTCTCTTCTCTAATGGCTATGGTGTATATCTTTCTGTCTAACCCTAGCCTCCACTCTTATAATCTGATCTAGGGTTTCAAAATTCGTAGGTCTTCTTTCCCATAATTGTAAAGAGACCAAAATGCCCCCGAATGGTCCCGGTTTAGCCCGAAAATGACCCGGCACTCTACTAGTACCCCCGGGTACACTATTTTGACTAATTCGACCCTTTCGGAATCAACTGTGGACTCTAAATTATCATTTGAGTCTCTTAATTATTTTTCTACTTTCATCCTTAATTTTTGTCCTACGCGCGACACTCGGTTGAGATAACTCCGGTACGTCCATATAGTCACTAGACCGTACATATCAACATTAAAAATTTACTACTCACATTTAGTAAATTTTTAATCGTCATATTCATCTTTATTAACATTATATATCATTAAATTACTCTTCTCACGTAATTTAAATAAAACGTATTTAATCACATTAAATTACTCTACTCACGTAATTTAAATAAAACTCTCATTAATCACATTAAATTACTCTACTCACGTAATTTAAATAAAACGTATTTTCCTAATTAAGCAGAATTACGGGGTATTACATACTTCCCCTCTTAAAAAAGAATTTCGTCCTCGAAATTAGAAAATACCTGCTGTGAATAATTCTGGATATTGCTCTCGCATATCCTCCTCCCGTTCCCAAGTGGACTCATCCATATTGTGATGTCCCCACTGTACTCGCACTAAGGGTACCACCTTGGATCTTAGTTTACGCTCACTATAATCCAGGATAGCCACGGGTCTTTCTTCATACGAGACATCTGGCTGCAAATCGATCTCCTCCAGTGGGATGTGCCAGAAGGCTCTCTCGCTACTCTTGTATTTCTTCAGCGATGACACATGGAACACATCGTGTATTCGCTGAAGATGCTCAGGGAGTCCCAATCTGTAATCTACCGGTCCCACTCTCTCAATGATGGGAAACGGCCCCACATATCTCGATGATAATTTCCCCTTTTTGCCGAACCTCGTAATCCCTTTCATAGGAGATACCCGAATTAACACCTGGTCGCCCACATCTAGTTCCACGTGTCTCCTACCGGCGTCAGCATAACTCTTCTGCCTATCTTGGGCTATTAGAATACGTCCTCGAATCAACTCTATTTTTGAGGAAGTTTCATGTATCATCTCTGGCCCCAATAGCTTGTTATCCCCCACCTCTAACCAACAGGCGGGTGAACGACAAGGCCTTCCGTAAAGCGCCTCGAATGGAGCCATGCCAATAGTGAATTGGTAAGAGTTATTATATGCAAATTCCACCAAAGGAAGGTATGGCTCCCAACTTCCCCCAAAATCTAGAATACACATCCTTAGCATGTCCTCCAATATCTGGTTTACTCTCTCAGTCTGACCATCCGTCTGTGGATGATACGCCGTACTCAATCGTAAGTCGGTGCCCATGGCCTCCTGAAAGCTCTGCCAGAAATGTGACACAAATATCTTATCTCGGTCTGACACAATATTAATAGGAACTCCGTGCAGCTTAACAATCTCTGAAATGAATAGCTACGCGTACCGCATAGTATCATAATCCGTACGAACCGGTAAGAAATGGGATACCTTAGTCAAACGATCCACTATCACCCATATGGAATCGTGACCCTTCTGTGAGGTTGGTAACCCGGTAATAAAATTCATTGAGATACTCTCCCACTTCCACACGGGAATCTCTAGTGGTTGTAGCATCCATGAAGGTCTCTGATGGTCAACTTTTATGAGCTGGCATGTAACACACCTTGAGACAAATTCTGCAATATCTCGTTTCATGCCTGACCACCAATATACTCGTCGCATATCCTGGTACATTTTGTCCCCACCTGGATGTATCGAGAATTTTGACCCGTGTGACTCTGTCATAACGGCATGCCTCAAATCATCATCTTTGGGCACTATCAGCCTACCATTGAACCGTAGTCCACCCTCTGAACTGATGGAGTAGGACTCTGCCCCCTCGTCTAGAAACTGTCGTACTTTGCCCTGACAAAATGGGTCTTCTTCCTGTGCCCTCATTACCCGCATAACGCTCTCGGGAGTGATAGCTAGAACTGGCATGCATGCTCTCGCCATTTCATCCTCATGTCGAAGTTCACTCCACTTCGCCTTCCAAACTCCTTCTAACTCCCCGGTAGGTCTTCTGCTTAACGCATCTGCCACCACATTAGCCTTACCAGGATGATACTGTATATCAAATTGGTAGTCCTTCACGAATTCAAGCCACCTTCTTTGCCTCATATTCAGGTCCTTCTAAGTGAACAGATACTGCAATGACTTATGATCCGTGAATAGAGTGAACTGCTCGCCCAGAAGATAGTGCCTCCATATCCTCAATGCAAAAATAACTGCTGCCAACTCGAGGTCATGGGTGGGGTAATTCTTCTCGTGTGGCTTAAGCTTTCGGGATGCATAAGCTATGGCCTTCTCCTCCTACTGTAACACACCCCCAAGTCCTCGTAAGGACGCATCAGTATAGACTCGGTATTCCACTCCGCCCTTAGGCAAGGCAAGAACAAGGGCTGATGTCAACTTGTCCTTTAATTCATCAAATGCTAACTGACAACTGTCACTCCATACGAAAGGAACTCCTTTCGGAGTCAAATTCGTCAACGGTCCGGCAATTTTTGAGAATCCCTTGATGAAGCGACGATAATAACCGGCCAATCCCAAGAAACTGCTAATTTCGGTCGGTGTCGTGGGCTGTCCCCACTCCCTTACCGCCGATACCTTACTCGGGTCAACATCAATGCCTCTACTAGATACGACGTGGCCTAGGAACTGAACCTCCTGAAGCCAAAATCCACACTTCTCAAATTTAGCGTACAACTGATGGTCCCGCAATGTCTGTAGAACCAATCGTAAGTGTTCATCGTGTTCCTTCTCCGTGCGAGAGTAAGTTAGAATTTCGTCTATGAATACAATCACAAACTGATCCAAAAACTCCCTGAATACCCTGTTCATTAAATCCATGAATACTGCCGGTGCATTAGTTAGCCCAAAAGGCATCACTCTGAACTCGTATGACCCGTACCGCGACAGGAAAGCGGTCTTAGGTACATCCTCTTCACGAATGCGCAATTGGTGGTAACCCGACCTCAAATCGATCTTCGAGAAGTATGCAGTCCCTCTCAATTGATCAAACAAGTCGTCAATCCTCGGCAATGGATACTTATTACGTATCGTCACTTTGTTCAGCTCTCTGTAATCTACACACAGACGAAGTGAACCATCCCTTTTCTTTACAAATAACACCGGCGCAACCCAAGGCGATGTACTCCGTCGAATGAAACACTGTCCTATGCTGAATCTGTTCTCTCAGTTCCTGCATCTCTGAAGGAGCCATGCGATATGGTGCTTTGGCAATCGGTCTCGTCCCCGGTGTTAGATCAATAACAAACTCTATCTCTCTGCTAGGTGGTAACCCTGGTATCTCCTGAAAGACATCCTCAAAATCCCTCACAATTGGGATTGAGTCCAGAGAAACGACAACCCCATGCGAGGTCTCATCCTCAATATAATATAAATGAGTTCGCGATCCTCCCTCGGGAAGTGGCATTGCCACAAGGAACATCTCTTGTCCCGGGATGGAGAACACGATGGTCCTCTCATAACAATCTACCATTTCCCTATTATGTGCCAACCAATCCATGCCTAGGATGGCGTCATATCCCTCCATATCCAGCACTAGGAGGTCCGCCGCTAGACTCAATCTCCCGACCATAATGTCCACACCCTTACAAATCGAGTGTATAACGGACCCACTACCCATCGGTGACTCCACACACATAAGATGAGTGTCTGCTGTCGCTAATAGGCCGGCTGCCCGTGCAAATCTAGTGGAAATAAACGAATGCGTCGCCCCCGTGTCAAACAAAATACTCCCCTCAAGCCCATGAATAGGAAACATACCCGCAACTGCCGGTGGTGCTGGAGGTGCCGACTGAAATGGAATATCACGGATGTTGAACACACTCCCGTACTGCATCTGCCCTGGCAGTGGGGCCTGTACTGCTGCTGGGGCTAATGGTGCCTGCTGCCCCTGTTGGGCACCCTGTTGTTGTGACCTGTCTGGCTATGGACAATTTCTGCTCTTGTGACCCTGCTGGCCACAAGTGAAACACTGACCCAGGAACTGTCTCTGTCCTTGGCCCTGTTGGTCCTGACGTTGGCCCTGTCATCCTTGGCCTTATTGTCCCCCATTTTGATTACCCTGGCCCAGTCGACCCTGAGGGATTGGTTGCTGAGGACCCTGCTGGCCCTGCCGGTCAAAGTGATGCCTCCCGTGCTTAAATTTCTTGGCAGGGTTCACCTATTGGGAATCCTCCCCTATCTGACCCGCTGTTTGTTGCTGTGATGCGCTGCTGCCACTACCCCCATCCACCTTGCCCGGTGGGCTAAGTTCACCCCTCTTATTTCCCCTCATATGAAAACGGTGATCCTGACAGTGTAGTAGAGCGGCATTGACGACATCTGTGTAGGTTACCAACGCCGGATTACCAATCAAATGTTGTCTGATTCTCAAGGTTAGGCCCTCCATAAATTTGGACTTCTTCCTCTCCTCATTGCTCACCTCGTTTGGCACAAAATTGGCCAAGCGGGTAAACTCCTCCTCGTAGTCAGCAACTGAGCGATCCCCCTGAACCACTTCCCTGAATTTCTTCCTCATCTCTGACTCCACTGCTGGAGGGAAATACTTGCAGTCAAACCGCACCCAAAACTCAGAAATAGTCAAAGTGTCCCTTTCCTCGGTGGTGGTAACTGACTCACACCACTGTAGGGCCGCTCCTGACAGACGAAAAGTGGCTAGCATCTGTTCCTGTACTTCGGTGCACTCTAGCATGCGCAAGTGACGCTGGATATTTTTCTTCCAGTTGCACACTTCCACCACATCGGTACTGCCCTGAAACTCGGGTGGGTGTCCTTTCTGAAATGTCTCCCTGACTCGCTGCCAAGTAGATGGTCCTGCTGGAACTTGCACTACCGGTGCCACAGGGGGAGGTACTTGGGGCTGAGGAAAGTGGGCTGCCATGGCCCTCATAGCTGTCTCGACTGCCTGAGCCACTAACACTGCAACCTGAGTAGTGGAGATTAACTCTGGTGGGGGTGGGGATATCGGTACCTGTGGCTCCTGATGAGCCTCCCTCACCTCATCTCTGGCTTCAGCCCTCTCTTCTCTCTGTCTCCTTGGTGGCATCTGAAATAAGATTCAAATTGTATAAGCACACAATTCATACGAAATTTAAGAGCAGAAGTACGATAACACAATAGTGGAAATTTTGAATTAACAATCCTAATAGTAGGGCTCTAATACAACCAAACGTTGCGCTGAATCGTAGTAAGCCGTACAGATCCTATGGACAATAGAATCTGATGCTCTGATACCATCTGTGACACCCCGCCTAATTAAACCTTGGGTGATCAAGCCTTAATTCAATTTAAACAGGTTTCTTAAATGGTCCATTCTTAGCATCATTGCCGAAAGCCTTTTTAATTTACTAATCACTTAAGTGAAATTAAACGAGTGCCAAATTTTATCTTTCTTAAGCAGAATAAATAATCCATACCAACACATTTCAATTCTAGTAATACTAAAATAGTTTACATAAATAACTGAATGCAGGAAAAGTCTTGCTGAAAACCACGGCCAATAAAAGACAATTAAAAATCCATAACAAGAATAAACTGTAAAAGTAAATATAGGACAACATGTCCCAACAAAGAATACTAAAACTGAGATCCTGCACTAGAACTAAAAAAAAAGGAAGCGTCTAAACAATCCCTGCAACATCCACACGTGCTGCAGCTCCCAAATCACTGGAAAGAAATCATGCTGGGTGTCCCTGTGGCTGGGCACCTAAAAGGTTTTTAAAAATATTTACATAGCAAGAGTTAGTACTCAAAACATTTGAAAATATTTTGCAAGAAGTTATCACAATTGAGTTATTGATTACACATATTAAAGTTTCACCGAACTCCCTTGGACTTCCTCACCTCTCTTTTATAGTAAGTAACTATTGAGGATACTTAGTCCACCTAGTTATACTACCCATAACCGTAGGTAACCTATTTATAGTTCGTTGTCCTTATTCTTGTAATAATTACATCACGTTATAATTTATTATTAAGACATTTACAATTCATTTTAGTGTCTACTATTCTAAATCAGTAGATTATGCACATAGAATACATTTTATCACACAACAATGTATTTAATATCAGTTACCACTAACATATCCTTCTATTACACATAAAGGACTTTTGGTTCAGAATGATTCATCGACCCCAAGTGAAAGTTGGTTCGGAATGATCCATCGACCCCAACTATTAAAAATATAAACATATACACATATTCTGGTTCGGGACTCTTTCATCGCGACACCAGTTAAAAGTTTGGTTCGGCATTTTTCATCGAACCCAAACATATAATAATTCTATGTTAGTCCGGAATGTCACATCGACCCTAACATAATTAATTTAGGTAATATTCTCTTAACCCAAACTTTTATATAATTTAGTAGGTACACACCCGACCTATCAAATCATACCCGTACGTGATATATTTTACTTATATTCACCGTACTTATTAATTACAATTTATTTCACTATTGTATTTATTCGAGTATTCACACAACTCTAAGGGCCTTAGTTACCCCTCCCTTAATTCAGTAGTTAAGTTAATTTTAACCTACTGGTATTTTCTTTCCGGAATTAAATCTCACTCTTTCCGTAATTAAATTCTCATAATCTCAACATACGGCTAAATCGCTCGTTCTTTCGTCAGTCCATTTGTCCAAAATTTCCATTAAATCATTTGTGTAGAAACCTAATGGTACACCTACTGGTAATTTTAAAGTCCCCTCATAGGTAAAATATCATTTCTAAGGTTCCCATTAAGTGACGGTAATTAAAGAAATTCATTCACAAAATTCTCTAAAGTCCAGCCAGGGTCGATCGATCGATGGGATATGGTCGATCGATCGACTACTCGATCGATCGACATTCAAGGGTCGATCGATCGATCAAGCAGTGACAGACCCAGTTCATCTTCTTCCTACGGGTTTCACCATTTTTATTTCTCTATCTTTCATGATAATCCACCATATTTACAACCAACAATTTCTAATCATTCCTACATGTTCTGGGATGATTACTAACGATTTAAAACAACAAAATCATTATAAATCTTGGCCAAATCAACTAAAAATCTCTCTAATATTCAAGAGCCCTAAAAATGCATTCTTTATATCTTTCATCCAAATTTCAGATTTTCTTTTGAATTTATCATCTAGTTTTCTATGATATCAACATACTTGGAAATCCAAAAACGTCCTACATGCAATCCTTATCAATCATGGATCATAATCAATTATTTTATTCCCAAGAATATCATAAAAATCATGTTCTTACTAAAGTTTAATTAGGGTATTATAACTCAATTATTTTGTAAATAACCACTTGCCTTATATGATTTGTAGGGTCTGATTTCGTGGTTGTTGATGATGGTTGATGATTTTGATCCTTCAATCCTCCTTCCCAACAACTTTGTGGTGAAATCTCCTTAAAATGACCCTTCCTTCCTTCTTTTGCCTTAGGAATTTGTGTATCTCTCTCTTCTCTAATGGCTATGGTGTATATCTTTCTGTCTAACCCTAGCCTCCACTCTTATAATCTGATCTAGGGTTTCAAAATTCGTAGGTCTTCTTTCCCATAATTGTAAAAAGACCAGAATGCCCCCGAATGGTCCCGGTTTAGCCCGAAAATGACCCGGCACTCGACTAGTACCCCCGGGTACACTAATTTGACTAATTCGACCCTTCGGAATCAACTGTGGACTCTAAATTATCATTTGAGTCTCTTAATTATTTTTCTATTTTCATCCTTAATTTTTGTCCTACGCGCGACACTCGGTTGAGATAACTCCGGTACGTCCATATAGTCACTAGACCTTACATATCAATATTAAAAATTTACTACTCACATTTAGTAAATTTTTAATCGTCATATTCATCTTTATTAACATTATATCTCATTAAATTACTCTTCTCACGTAATTTAAATAAAACGTATTTAATCACATTAAATTACTCTACTCACGTAATTTAAATAGAACTCTCATTAATTACATTAAATTACTCTACTCACGTAATTTAAATAAAACGTATTTTCCTAATTAAGTAGAATTACGGGGTATTACATGGGATTCACCAAGACAACATGCAGATCGTCGATAACCAATGATCCAAGGGTTAAAAACATACGCGTCTATAACTCATAAAGAAACACATTCACAGCCAATCAGATGAAGACAGGTGTTGGACAATAACAGGATATGAAACGCGAGTCCTAAAGTAATTAAAACCACACCCTAAAGTTTACTCCGCTTTCGGATTCTACCCAAGGTAACATTAGGCCAATATACCCAACAAATTATATTCACAAATTGACCACAAAATTTTTAAATCAAGTTTTAATTAAGAAAACCTTATTTAAAAAATGTTTATAAAATCCCAAAAAAATTGTTAAAATACAAAATTAGGGATTTAAACACACTCAATATATATACACACATTATTATGCAGTATGATATGCAATAAATAAATTCTACTGTGTGTGAGTGTTGGCAATTTGTTCTTGATCACTACAAGATAGAGAGATGAAGTAGCAAACCAACTTCTGAGGTTCTTTGGTTTCTAGGGAGGACATAATTTTGTCACAATTTCCAAACTAGATGAGCACTTATACAATATAGACTCAAGTGAGTCAAAAGAATAAGGGCTTCAATCTCCCCCTTTGGAAATATGAGACAAAATCTCCTTTGATTCATCTAGGACTCGTAGGGCAACAAAAAATAAGAAAAACTTATTCCTATCAAAATTCTATCTACCCAATGCCTAGAAATCAAAAAGTACATAACTCAACTAAGCACAATTGAATACCCTATTACAAATGTTGAGAGTAACTGTACAATAAGAACCTGTAATAAATCACTTAGATCAAGCTGTTTAGCATATGCAAGAATTGAAAAATTTCTCCCCCATTTTGTCTCAAATGGACAAAGGGAAAAACTTGGATAAACAGCAAAGTTATTAGTCAGCATAAACCATACCAATAGATTTACGTAATGAAATGAATCTATTATAATCTAGAGGTTTGGTAAACATATCTGCGAGTTGTAGATCAGTAGGAAGATAATTGATTTCTAATTCCTTAGATTCAACCAATTCGCGTATAAAATGATGTATTATTTTAATATGCTTTGTTCGCGAGTGTTGAACAGGGTTTTTAGAAATATTAATCGCGCTTTGATTATCACAATAGAGATGCAATTGGTTTTCTTGAATACCATAATCACTTAGCATTTGTTTAAGCCACATTAATTGAGCACAACAGCTGCCAGCGGCTATGTATTCAGATTCAGCTGTCGAGAGTGATGTGCAGTTTTGTTTTTTACTACTCCATCCTATCAAGTTATTACCTATATAATAACATGCTCCTGATTTGATTTTACTATCATCAGTAAGCCCAGCGGCTATGTATTCTGATTGCGATACAAATAATCCTTCTGAATTTTGTTTGACTTGGAGATCTAAGAAGAATTGTAGCTCCCCCATAAGGGACATTTGAAATTCCTTATGCATAGTTTCAGAGAAGGATTTGACTTCTGAGGGAGAAGTTGATCCAAATATAATATCGTCAACATAAACTTCAGCAATAGTGATATGTTTGTCAAAATGTTTGACAAAAAGAGTTTGGTCATTTTCGCCTCTTTTGAAACCTTTATCTAAAAGAAAACTGGAAAGAGGCTCATACTAAGCTCTAGGAGCTTGTTTAAGGCCATACAAAGCCTTTTTCAGACGAAATACATGATTTGGATATTTTGGGTCAATGAACTCTTTAGGTTGTTCTACATAGGTTTCTTCAGCCAGTATTCCATTAAGGAACGCAGATTTGACATCCATTTGGTACAGTATAAATTGCATGTGGCAAGCTATAGCAAAAAGCAGACGAACAGATTCTAAACGAGTAACAGGATCAAAGGTCTCGTTAAAATCAATTCCTTCTATTTGAGAGTATCCTTGAGCAACTAATCTAGCTTTATTTCTAATTATTATCCCATTTTCATCAGTCTTATTTTTGAAAATCCAACGTGTGCCAACTACCTTTTTGTGATCAGGACGTGGAACAAGATACCAAACATCGTGAATGACAAATTGTAAAAGTTCTTCCTGCATAGCAGAAATCCAGTGAGAGTCATTCAATGCCTCATTTACCTTCTTTGGTTCCACAAGGGAAACAAAACATGCATAATGTGCATAGTTTCTTAGTTGGGATCTTGTACGCACTGGCTCACTAGGGTTGCCGACTACGTTATTTATGTGATGATCTTTAGAAACCCAGTTAGGTACTTTAGGTGTCTCAATAAGTAATGAATTATCCATTTCAGAGGAGTCATTTTCTAAAATATTTGTAGACACTTCTTCAATATTAAATTCACCAGTCTTGCTTTCTACAGTAGTGTCACTAACAATTACATTTATGGATTCCATCAAAGTTTTAGTGCGAATATTATACACTCGATAAGCTCTACTGTTAGGCGAATATCCTAGAAATATGGCTTTATCTCCCCGGCTCTCAAATTTGGATAAGTGTTCCCTATCTTTGCATACATAGCAAGTACTGCCAAAGGTTCTAAGATATTTGAGATTAGGCTTTTTATTGTACCAAAGTTCGTAAGGGGTTTGTTTGGAATTCTTTCTAAGATAGACCCTATTTATAATGTGACACGCAGTACGAATAGATTCTACCCAAAAATATTTAGGTAAATTCTTGGCATGTAACATAACACGTGCCATCTCTTTAAGGGTACGATTCTTTCTCTCCGTAATACCATTCTGTTGAGGGGTCTTAGGAGCACTGAACTCGTGTTTATAACCATTATAGTCATAGTATTCTATAATACCAGTGTCTTTGAATTCACCACCTCTATCAGTACGAATTCTATTCACTTGAGTATCCTTTTCATTTTCAATCCTAAGAAGAATTTTTAGGAACGTTTGAAATGTTTCAGACTTTTGTTTTAAAAAGGCTACCCAGGTAAATCTAGTGAAGTCATCAACCATAACAAGGATGTAACTTTGTCCACAGAGACTAACAGTTTGGGAGGGACCCATTAGGTCCATATGGATGAGTTCTAATGTATTAGAGGTAAGAATATCTTTGACTTTCTTATGAGGTGCCTTAACAATTTTACCTTCCCGACAGGAACCACAGATAAGATTGGGTATAAGTCTGATTTTAGGAACTCCTCTAACTATTTCCTGAGAGGTCAGTCTACTAAGGTTATCGTAATTTATATGAACCATTCTGTTATGCCATATCTCATTGTCATCCATTCAGGCAACATTACAGATTTCATAATTGTTCATGACAGTGTAGCAATTGTCAGGAGTTCTAAATCCGATAATTATGCATTCACCTTTTTCATTTAAAATTTTTCAATTGTTCTTTGAAAAGGTAACAGTATGATCTGAGTCACAAAATTGCGATATGCTAAGTAGATTTTCCTTAAGACCTTTAACTAGAAGAACATGTTGAAGAATAGGAACCCATCTTCTTGGAGAGTTCCTTTGCCTATGATTTGAGATGAAACTCCATCACCAAAAATGACTTTACCAAAAGCAAAGATGGTTTTGTTTAAAAGTTTAGTTTCATCACCAGTCATATGCTTAGAACATCCAGAGTCTAAATACCAACCAGATGATGCGTGTTCAGCTTTTAAAGCAGTAACAACAACATTACACTTCATCTGAGGTAATAGATCATCTTTTCTAACCCAAATTGACCTTGTTTTCATCTTACGCTTATTAGCTCTCAATTGATAAAATTTGCGAGCTTTGGATTTTTGTTGAAAAATGTTTTGCGCATGATTTTGAATTTTGTGAAAGACTTGAGCATTTGGTTTAGGAAAGTGCTTAGGATTCCTTCTAGGAAATGTTCTTTTAGGTTTGGTCTTTCTCTTTCTATAATTAGAGTTTCTATCTGGCTGTCTAGGAAGTATATAATTGTTGCGGTTCCTCCTAGAATAGTTAAAGTTCTGATAGATATGAGGATTATAGACAGGTTTAACTAGTCTCCTAGCATAGCAACTGTCAAAAGAGTGACCATATACGTCGCAGTAGGAGCAATAAAGATTGCTCAAAATTGAGGTTTCCTTAGGAAAGTCTCTAAACAAAGGTTTTGAAGAGTTTTGAGGCTGAACTCCATTCTTAGGTGTGACAGTCTTGAATACAGACTCACTCTTCCTAATAGAAGGACAGACGTATTTAGCCTTAGGTGAACTTTCATGTTTAGAGCAACTTGATTCCCCAATGTTAAAATTTTGATGTTTTGAATCAAACTCAGTTTTTAGAGAATGAAAGTTTGGACATGTTTCAATAGGTCTTTTGCCTCCTGACACAAACTTGATAGGTTCAAGAGATTTTTTTTGTGTTTTCAAATTGGGACAAAACCCTATTCCAGTTCGATCATCAGAATTGGTTTTTAATTCAGCAACAAATTCATCAAAACATTTTGAATTATTTTCAAATTTTATAAATTTTTTGAAACAGTTGCTGTCTTTTCTTTAGTTTGCTCCAATTCTAACAATGCCCCTTTGTATTTTTTCTCCAGAGTTTCATTTGTTTCTTTTAAATTTCTGAGTTTTTCATCAAACATTTTGATTTCGCTTTTATGAGTCAAACATTGGATAGTATACTCTTCAGCATTTAGTTTGACCATTAGGCTTAGATCTTCCAACTTTTTGGTAAGTTCTTTCACAATTTTTTCTAGTCTAGCGCTTTTCTTGAGAGTTTTAGCATAAAGTGTGTGAATTTCAGGGAGGTCTTCATTGTCCGAGTCACTAAGTGTGGTGTGTGGAGTGACCCCTAAAGATTCATTTTTTAAACTCACACACCCATGGACATCGTCATTATCGCTATCCCTTTGACTCACACACCCCGAGGTAGAACATGCAACATTCTCAGTAATCAAAGCATCTAAACCAGTATAAACATGATTCTCAATAGCAGGAGTAGAGTTACTAGAAGAATTCTCATACACAGGCATAAGCACATCATCATTATATATGATCTTGGCAAAGAAGGACATGCAAGGGTCAAAAACATCAGATGACTCAGGTTCCTCCTTTTTCAGAGTCACTTGAATCATCCCATGTTTTGCAAATATCAGCTCTATTGTGTTTGTTTTGAGTGTTCAAGTTAACTCTACAGTCTTGTGCTATGTGCCCCAGTTTACCACATCTATAGCATTCAGTCTTCTTAAGGTCTCTATTAGGTCTAACATGAGAGTCCTTGTGATTTTTGTCATGGTTTTTCTCATGAGGTCTGTGATTAGAGGAAGTTGGATAATTTGAATTGCCTTGTTTATTTGCCACTTTGTTTCTAAACTTAATGATTTTCTTAAACTGTTTTGTAATTAAGGCAATCTGATTGTCCAAACTCTCTATATTGCATTCCTTATCAGAATCATAAGTGGGGAATGTAAGCTCAGGCTTAGTTAACTTAGAAGAGAAGCTTAGATTAGAACTAGTCTGTTTCCTATGGGTTTGTGTCAATTGTTCCTTAAATTCTAGTTCCATTTCCACAGTTCTTAGTTTACTACTGAGTAATTCAGGAGTGAGATTTTGATCACACATTTCCTCAATAGCATATCTTTTGTTATCAAATTTTTGTGGTAATGATCTTAGAATTTTAGATACAATTTCATGTCTGTCATAAGTCACCCCATTAGCATGCAGTTTGGTCACAATATCAGTTAGGTTCATATAGAAGTCATCAAATGACTCAATCTCAGACATAATTAAGGAGTTATACTACTGAATAAGCATTTGAGTTTTAGCAGCCTTAACTCTAGTGTCTCCTTCATGAGCAGTAACCAAGGTGTCCCAAGCTTCCTTAGAAGTGGTACAGGATGAGATTCTTTTGAACTCATGTACATTTATGGACATAAATATGGCATTCTTTCCTTTGTTATTATTTCGAGAAACTTGTTTCTCTTCTTGAGTGAACTCACTTAATGCTTTCTTAACCCTCTCATTACTTCCTTCGGTGGCTGGTTTAGTAGGAAAAGTGTAACCATTTTCAACAATGTCCCAGACATCATCTCCCAGAGTTCCTTGAATGAAAGCAATCATCCTTACTTTCCAGTAAGCAAAATTGGTTCCATCAAAGATTGGAGGTCTGGTCAAGTTACCAAATCTTTCATTTTTCTCGTCCATATTTGATTTTCAGAAAACAATTTCAGAAACACAGGATCTCTTTTGAAAGCAGTTTACCAAGGTCTGATACCAATTGAAAAATATGTTATTAAGGCCGTTTATAAAAATAAACTATTTAAGTAACTCCGATCTGTTTTTTTAGGAAACTCTTTTCGTAAAAACCAAACTTATTTGAACACAAGATGTGTTTAACAAATCAGTATGTACGAGATCTATTCAAGATTTGAATAACAGGTTTATAAAGAAGTTTAAAAAACTTAAACTCCGCACAACCAAGAATGAGATGAGGAGATGTAGAAAGATTATGTTCACGATGTTTTTTTACGTGGTAAAACCTCACCAATTGAGGAAACATCCACGACTCCCTCTACGGAGTAAAATGAAAAATCCACTAAAACAAATATATGAGTTACAAACTATATAACTAACATGCAAACAACTCAGACCTATATAAGTTTAGGAATGTACCCTCTGGTGTCCTTATAACTTCTCTGCAGTTCTGATTGTAGATGTAGTTCTCCCAGTTTGTTAACTTCTGATTTGTTCCAGCACTTTACGTCGACTCTTTGTTCACAAGATCTTATTACCAACACTTTTCATGTTGTAGGGTGAAAGTGTTTGTGGAGGTTCTCTCTAACACATGCATGCACACACACACACTTATTAAGTACAAACTGTCCTAACAAATTACAGTAACACTATATGCTGTGATCTTTTCTTTTTCTTTCTTCTTACAAAACTTTGAACCTTATTTGACCTTTAAATCATTCCCAGAATCCACGGATACCTTGCTAGGAAGACAGACAAGGTCTTAATCAATCTCAGAATTTAGAAAAGTTTTTCAAGATTGAAAACCTCCAAGTGTGATTCCAACTAGGTCAAAAGTTTAGTTTTACAAGAACTAGAAACAGAAATCATTTATTGTTGATTTCAAAGTCAGCAAACGTTTTATAGAAATTAATCAACAATATATTTCTCAAGATGAGAAATAAAGAATGAAACTAAGTGTAATGTAACATGAATAACTCAGATCTGAAATTTCTATGAAATCAGAAAGTAGATCTAAGTAAAAGTTTAAGTTGAAAACAAGATTTAACGAACAAGAGGTTACAACAGCAATTACAAACTCAACTCAAACTCTCAATCACTCAAGAACACTCAGGGTAGTGTTTTGGATATGGAGTTTTGAATAAGTGTTTGAGTTTGAATGGAAGAGGCTTTGACGAACAGGGTTAGGGTTTATAACTCTCTCTCTTCTCTCTCTTCTCTCTGAAGAAATGAAAATGGCAAAAGTCTTCGAAGTCTGAGAATAGGTTTCCTTTTATAGGGTGAAGAGAAGGTTCGAGAGACTGGATCAAAACCAAGGGCCAGGATTAAGTCAAGTTAAATTGACTTAGATTGAAGGGTTCTAAGAACGCGGTGCTTAAACGATACCTGATTGGTTTAAAGAGTTGTACTGGGATTCACCAAGACAACATGCAGATCGTCGATAACCAATGATCCAAGGGTTAAAAACATACGCGTCTATAACTCAGTAAAGAAACACAGTCACAGCCAATCAGATGAAGACAGGTGTTGGACAATAACAGGATATGAAACGCGCGTCCTAAAGTAATTAAAACCACACCCTAAAGTTTACTCCGCTTTCGGATTCTACCCAAGGTAACATTAGGCCAATATACCCAACAAATTATATTTAAAAATTGACCACAAAACTTTTAAATCAAGTTTTAATTAAGAAAACCTTATTTAAAAATGTTTATAAAATCCCAAAAAAATTATTAAAATACAAAATTAGGGATTTAAACACACTCAATATATATACACACATTATTATGCAGTATGATATGTAATAAATAAATTCTACTGTGTGTGAGTGTTGGCAATTTGTTCTTGATCACTACAAGATAGAGAGATGAAGTAGCAAACCAACTTCTGAGGTTCTTTGGTTTCTAGGGAGGACATAATTTTGTCACAATTTCTAAACTAGATGAGCACTTATACAATATAGACTCAAGTGAGTCAAAAGCATAAGGGCTTCACTATCCCTTGGTTGTGCATCCACACCCTTCCTATCAACAGATGGTAGGAAGTTGCACTCTCTATCATGTGGAATTTGATATGAGAACTCAGATTTCCCATCATAATCCCAACATTCACATAACCAATGGACTTGGAAGATCGGTTGTCATAACCTGAAGTCACCAACGGCATGGGGACTAACCTTTCCTCCGAAATATTAGCTACTTGGAAAGAGTTGATTGGCATGATATTGATGGAGGCTCCCCCATCCATAAGATCCCTTGCAAAGCTAGCCCCATTGATGCTGGAAGTCACATACAATGGTCTATTATGAAGGAACCTTACGGCCCTATCTGCATCACTGAAAGTTATTTCTGACATAAACCTCTTTACTAATTTGGCCATGGGTCCCTTCCATCTCAGCGAAGGGACTGCGTTCTTCCTTGTAATGTCAAGGATTGTCTGGGTTATTTCCAACCGACTCTCGTTTGGTATCCCCACATGGTCGAAGAACCAGGTGAACTTTGGCGGTTTTGAAACTTCATATTATTCTATAACTTGGTATGTTTCCTCTCCTTCGACGCTATATACATCCTCCACATCCTTATCACTTGCTTCATCATAAGCAAATACTACGTTAGCCATTCCCTTAATGCAATCTTCTAAAGATTCTTCAAACTCCTCCTGCTCCGTCATTAGTTTCCTTTCTTCTCTCTCTGCCTCCTCGTCGTAGGCCACCACCAGATTGACCCCATGCACAGGGAGTGGGTTGTTGTTAATATTATGCGGAGGGATTTGCAACATTCCTACCTTCACATACTTGTTGATGATTCTTCTTAGCGTGAAATATCTCTCCGTTGTATGTTGGATCTTTCGATGAATCTGGCAATATTTGGGATCCGCCCTTATTTCAGCGTCGGGTTCCCTAACGGGAATACCCTTTGGTTCGTACATCGTTCCTCCTTATACCATTTATACCATTGCATTGTAGCAGTCGATAACCTCTTTAACTGTACAAGGCAACGGTGGTGGGCCTTCCCTATCTCTCCCAAACTTCCTTTTGTTATCCCTCTTCGCCACCTTACCCCCATCTATTCCTTCAGTGTATCCCACTCGTGAGGATTGAGACCTCCCTCCCACAGGTTGTATCGGCTGTCTGAACATCATGGGAACCACCACTGGATTTGGTCGCACAACCAACGAGATATTCCTCGCTACTTTTAGGAACGCGGTAAAAGTCCCCTCCCGTGTCTCATTAATAAGATGGCAGATGTACTCAGGAAGCAGTCCTTCCGTACAGATCTGCAGCAGTTTGGATTCTTTGGCCTCCTCTCTTACATCGAGGGACCTTTCCCTGAATCTGCAAACATATGCCACTACATCTTCCCCTGGCCATTGCTTCTCCCTCCCCAGTTGGGTCAAAGTAAACTCATCTTCCGCCAGAAAGAACTTATGGATGAACAAGACGTGCATCTCCTCCCATGTGCAAACACTCTTGGGAGCTAAATGAAAATACTAAGTATATGCCTTATCGGTTAAGGATTTAGAAAATTCCCTCAACCTGAGTTTCTTGTGACTACAATGCGCCCCCAAGTGTTCAACGAAGCATTTAATATGTTCCTTCGGGTTTCCACCCTTTCCAGTGTATTTTTCAAAAATGTGAGGAATATAATCTTTTGGTTAGGGCTCATCGTTGTATTACTGGGGGTAAGGCATCCAAAAGTCGTCATAGATCAAAGCTACCTCACCTGCAAATTGCGAGGAGGCTTGCATGAATTTTATCATCTCTTTCTGCATGTCTTTCCTCATCTCTTCCATGGGTTATGCCATTGAAACACCTATCAACGGGATCATAGGCTGAGTGCTCGTGACAGCTAAATAAATCATCACATTTGGAGCCGTTGATACTCTTGGGGTTCCCACTACTGGATTTACAACAGAGGGTATACTTACTGGGACTGTTCCCATTATGACTACACTTGATGGGGTCATTGGGGCTTCCCCTGGTGTCACGAAGGAGTTGGCTTCAAATCCTCCCAACACCGTTGAAGCTACATGAGTTTGCAAAAACTCATAAAATTTATTCATGAGGAGTGCCACTTGGGATGGTCCCAACCTAGTGCTCATGGAATCTTGTGTCACCCCTGGAATGTCGGTCGCCGCTTGAACTAGAAGTACCTCTATTCGAGGAGCCCCGTCCCTTGAAGCTTCTAGCTCTCTCGCTGCCTGTTCTTCATTGTGTTGGGTGTCATCAAAGTTAAGCCTTAGATTAACGTTATCCTGCTCCATACTCCTTTCTTAGAAGAATGCCTCCCCAGCAGAGTCGCCAAATGTAGGAGGGTAGTTTAGATTAGATGGAGGCGTAACCCCTTTTAAGTACAATTATGATAAGTTAAACAGCAACGCTGTTGATTAACTTCAGGACACGCAAGCACAATTTAGTGAAGATGAACTCAGTTAAAACTCACAAATCTAATCACTACAAGAAAAATACCTTTTGATGACAGTTTTAAAAATAACTTTTAAGACATTTTTTTAAAAATGTCATAAAAAGTATAACAATAGTACTTACATGACATATTTTTTTTTATAAACTGTCGTTATATATTTATTAAGGTTAATTTATATGACCGTTTAAATATATGAATCACATTTGATTACATATATTACGACTCTTTTTAGTAAAAGTATAGCTTATATGACAGTTTTTTCTCAAATTTTTTTTGGACGCGAGTCCCCCCCCCCCCCCCCCGGCGCCCAAATGGATATTTTCTCCCAAATCTCTCCATTCCCGCCCGAGCTACAAAAGTTCTCTCCCTCCCCAAAATAAATCTCCATTCACGTCTTCCTCTTCCTCATCCTCATCAGGTAATCTTTCACTCTCTCTCCCTCGCTCTCTCTCTCTTACACACATTTGTATGAAACCCTTTTTCATGGGTTCCTCTTATACGTTGTCAGTACGTGTATACACTATTTCTTCCATCTAGGTTTAATATACATATTGTGACTTTATTTGTACAGGTTATGAAATTAAATTTGAGATTTATTTGTGCAGGTATACTCCATTTTGTACAGATTATGAAATTGAAGATTCATGGGCTTCTCTCACAATTTATCTGTACAAATGATGAAATTGAAGATTTGAAATTGATTTATACATGTATACTCCATTTGTTCCATGTACATTTAAAATACATATTGTGACTTTATGCCTAATAGTTGTGCTTAATTTAAATTGAAAAATAATATAAATTATAAACCAAAACCTTGTCCTCAATCATCATAGTAATTTGTGATAAATTCTTACTCTTTTAACTGTGAAAATCGAATTGATGGTTATGTGGTGGAATATATATATGATATTTGTTATCAATTACTATGATCTTTACTTGGTTTGCACTAGATCCATTTTTCTAGTTGATTTTCGGATTTAGTGTCTAAAATTTTGGAGGGTTTTGTAAATCTCATATGGGATTTTGAGGGTTTTGTTGTGATGTTGCTATTTTTGTTGTGTTGTTAATTTTGGTGATTTCTTAACTTGACGTAATTAGAGGTTTGAATGGTGTTGAATTTGTTGTGATAATTGATTAAGGTCTTAGTAATGTTTGGTAATTGAGAATTAGTCGTATTTTGAATATTAAAGTGACTTATGTTTGGTAATTATTACTGTTCTTTACGAAATATGAAGGGATTGTAAGTGTATTTATGTGTGTGTGTTTTCCTCTTTCTACTACGGGTTGATTTGATGATTAGAATTTGGAATAATAAATATTTTAAGTTTGTATGTTTATGTATTCCTCTTTCTAATTTGGGTTGATTTGATGATTGAAGTTTGGGATATGAGGTATTTTAAAGAGCATGGTTGGCCATCTGGGACAATCTTTGAGATGCCTCCAGAGGATGACATCGATAGGGAAAATCTAATTGACACTCTTCAAGTATATCTTCTGACTCATACATGAACACACACTCTTATATTTGATTTCCATTTGCATACTTAATTTCTAGAATTTTATAACTTGATTGTATATGTACAAAATTTATTTAACTGTGCAATTTGAGTAATATCATCTTCTATTTATCAAATTTCAATCTTAGTGTAGACCTCAAATTTCCATCACAATTAATTTGGGTAAAAGTGACCTCAGATTTGATAAAGGTTTTGGCTAGAGGGTCGGAGCCCAATTTTACTGACATTAAAGTTTGATACAAATTTCGTCTAGGAAGCATGAACACTTTTCTTGAGGTGATGTACTTATTTTGGACACTTCGACGCATGTACGACACAACTCGAACACGTGTCCGACACTCCACATGATGTGTCGGACTTATTTGACATTCGAAAGAAGCTAGACACTCCACGGGAACAAATGGACACTAATAATGTCATCATGTAAAATTAAATATTTTTAGAGTTCCATGAAAAGTTGAAATAATGAAGGTAGTCTCTTTCTCGATTTTAATGTTTACTTTTGACTACTGGTGACTATTATTATGAAATATAACCATGTTAATTTTGATAAATTAGTTTGAGGACTAAATTTGTTTTTCAAGTGTGAAATAGGTGAAACTATACATATAAATATGTAGAATTAAAAAGATACATTTATTTATCAACTGTCAAGTAAAACTTTATTAAAAATGATGCAAAATAGCATCAATTGTATATTTGTGTGCAACATTTAGTCATAAGATCAAGTTATCTTTGTGTATGAATTTTATTCATTATTTTTTGGAATTATTTGTATAGATGTAACACAATTCAAAGTAGCTCAGTTAGAAAAATCTCATTCGAGATCATTAACAGTGTTAATTGTGCCGGGCTTGAGCAGAACATTTAAGCTTAGCACTTGAGTGTGCAACTACAGTTTGTACAGGTAATTTATTTTCTTTTGCCTTTTATATGCTTTGTATAGTATTTTTAGTTTATTTTCATCTCAGGAATTGTTAGAAAATATAAACAAAACAATCTCTATGCTTTGTTACATTGTTGTGGGGATGGTTATAGAGATTATAGTTATGTATCCTATTCAGGACCGACAATATCTTCCCAGGATTGACAATCTTCTTGTTCTTCTAATTGGGTGATTTCTAATTGACATGCCTACTATTCTATATATAACATGTGTTTAGGCATTTTCTCTATTCAATTTTCTCTTGACCTTTATAGTGTATATACTGAAATATGAGTTACTTCAACATTTTTATGGACATTGATCTGAAACCATGAAACCATGATAACTTGGCACAGATATGCCGATGATGTAATTATTTTAAGTGAAGGAAAAATTGTATATCAGGGGCCTCATGAGACTGCTTTGGAATTCTTTGCGTCTATGGGTTTTCATTGTCTAGACAGAAAAAATATTGCTGATTTTTTTAAAAGAAGTATGTGTTCACTCATTGACTCTTAATGAGGAATTAAATTATGGGACTCGTTCACGTAGCAACATCATATTGAATATCTATATAATATGGGAGAGGGGTGTCTGAATAGTGCCAACGATCCAACGGGTGTGATTTGTTCTCATGGTGCGATCTAAGGGTTTTAGAGCGTGCCATGTCATATGGAGGACATTATGAAGTGGCAAATGAGAGGAGTCACAACCCCATTCCAAACCCTCTCCCGTTTTTCGCTTTCCCCACATCACAAATCCCTCACAACACCCCTTTTAAAACCCTTCGATGCTTATGCCCTTGACTGTCGCCCCCCCCCCCTCTTTCGCTCGCCTCCATCCTTTTACCGACCGCCGCCTCATCCAACATGTATACTCTTAGGGTTTTTTGTGCTTGAACGTTTGGATTTTATTTATGACTTTTAGGGCTTTGTGTGTTTCATGTTGTATACTCTTAGGGCTTTCTCATCGCATCAGTTCAATGTACTTATGTTGATCAAGCACGTGGCACTGAGTCATTTTTTCGATCTTGGTATTTCTCTCCAGTCATTGTGTTTTCAATAGTTTTAGCAAATTGAGTGTTTCTCAGTTACTTTTTATATTCAATAGTTTTAGCAAATTGAGTGTTTCGTATTTGTGACATGTTGTACCTTTTTTAAACCGGTATTAACTTTATGATACTTCATTTGTTTTTTTGAGTAACTAATGTTGTGCCATTCATTATGAAATCTAAACTTTGTTTTGTTCAATTTGACAGGTGTTATGATGGTTTGGGAATATGATATTGGGAAATATTGGAGAGCGGGTTATGATATCTATCGCAAATGGATATGTTACATGTGGTTCAAAGATATGTTTTCCTACTATAGAACTCTGCCCATGTCCATCAGTTCCCACAAGTTTGTCTCCATTGATCCCATTTATGGTAAAGAGATCGATAATGAAAACAGACAGTTTGTTTCAAGCGTTTGTTGGAGACGAAAATCTGACAGAGTAGTTGCTGCCAACTCCATTGGTTGTATAAAATTGCTGCAGATGGTTTAGATTCAAGATATCCATTTTATTTGTTTTAAATTTAGTTCTGGAAAATAGGTTTTTTGGCTTCCCAAATATTCCATTTCCTAAAAAATCAATTAAAGCATTCCTGTCAATGGTGTTAAAATTCATTCGTGTAAGACAGATCTTAAAATTCACATCCCTCGCTTTGGATGGATTTGTTACAACGGATTATGAATTATAGACAGATTATTTTAACTTTTAATAATGAGTTTGCAATATCATCTATAATTCAGTTAGTCCATCTCATTTTATAATTTCAAGTTAAAGACATTTATAATAGCCGTCTATAGTCCATTATTGTTATGTCCATACCCGATTCGCTAACATCCGTGTATAGTTCGTATGGTGTTTTAGTTGTGTAGTAGTTTCATATATAGTGTACTTTACTGACTCGGTGTAGATACGACATGACCGTATGAAACAGTTTTGTTTGTGCATTGAATATATTTGCCCAAACATATAAATCACAGGTGTACAGTTTCATTTTATTCAGCCATGGCCGAGCCCAAACTATTTTTCTGTCATGGCCGACCCTAGGCTAAGATATTGTTTAGTGTTTATTTTTAGTTTTATAGGCCAAGATATTGTTTAGTGCTTGAAACGAATATCATAGGCTTGATAGTACGCGTGCAGTAGTGCTTAATAGCAACACAGCTTAATAGTAGTGCTTAACGTTACTTAATAGCAGTGCTTAATAGCGTATAGTAGTGCTTAATAGACATCGTCCACGAACTGCCATAATCGACGAACCTCCATCGTCGAACCACCACTATCTGCTCGAGCTCCGAAATAGAACAAAATAGGTATTTCAAATACTGCTGCTTTAGTTTCATATTTGAGCTTGATAGAAGGATGACCATAGGATTAACATTAGGTTAGTTGTTTGACGTATTTTCTCTTCTCCTATAACCGATAAAGGACACATTACGAGAGTTAGCATTACCTTCCCATATTATTGATTGAAACTTGGACTACTAAAAATTAACGGACTCAATGTGTAAATGTTTTATTTATAATTGGAGTAACACACCACATGTTTGTGCAAATGCTTCAGCGACAGTTTACAATAATTTTGTGCATAAACTCACACACCCATGAATTAACTATGTCTTATTTGTTCTATATCTACTGACCTAATGCATATTGAACCCAATTCACCCTTTACAAAATTCAAGGCTTTCTTTCATAATTTTTGACTTTTGGTGTCTTTCAAATCATATAACTTTGTTGTGTATTTCTAGAAACTAAGGCATTTTCATTTGATCAATTAAGTCAATGGCTGGTATTCTGACAAAAAATGGGTGAAATATAGTTTACTCGGTGAGTCATCAAAAAAAATATCTAGTCACCAAGTCAACACAGATTCAAAAACCAACAGATTACGGAATTGAAGATGTATCAGAAAGAGAAGAATTACAGATAATTGACAGGTACTTCGTTTTGATGTTTTTCAAACTCATATTTTGTTTTCTATTTACATGAATTCGTAATACATTTACCCATTTAGTTATTCTCCATTATAACAAATTGAGGATTATTTAGATCATCATCCTACCTATGCATGTATGCACCATTGCAGAACCTCATACGGTGTTTTTGATTTACTTGTTCTTTCTTCTCTTTTATATATATTTACTTTAGTCTAGGAATCTAATATCTGGGGTTCATCTCATTACTTTACAATTCTTTGTATGTTGATTTTTTTTCTTCATAAAAATAAGTTCATTGCGAACATTAGCAGTGAGTGTTTTCCTAATAAGTAAAAACATAGACTACTACCCTATGATGCTTTAAAGAGTCCTCTTGCTCTCGGTTAACATATACTGGAAAGCTATCGACCTTAAAGAACCTCTAATCCAGCTTTTCTCATTCCATTCCAACACATCATCCAGAAAATGCCAATCTACAAACTCATAGGCCTTTGAATTTTGCTAATGATTGGTGTATCTAGGATTGAAGAAAATATGAATTTGGTAAAGCCCATGTGTATAGATAGAGATATTAGATAGTGTGTCTATGACCAGGGGTCATATTTTTTACTTTTTCTGCTTCAACATCTCATTAGGAATATTATTTTCTTTACAACAAGTTTTTCTTTCCGCTTGTCTTCTGGTTTTTGGGATCATATATGATTCCCTTTGAAAATAGAGTAGCGCTTTCTTTTCATCATTCAAGGAAGATTTTCACATTTTTATTCTGGCGCAAATATGTGTTTCTGCAAGAGATAATTCATAAGCTTGTGGACACTAATTATGTTTTGTTGAACTCATGAGTGTGAAATTTATTAGAGTTTTTGGCTTGTATATTTAATTTGTCTTTTAGCATATACATATGTTAAAAAATGGAAAGAATATTATGTATGTGGAATAGCTTGAGGCTGAAATGAATTTAATGTTTCTTGTCCATATAAGCAGGCTAAGATCAACCTGATTTTTACATTAAATTACATTACTATCCCATTTTAAGTCATGACTTCTCACACTTAAAATTTCAAACACCAATTAACCAATCAGATATGTCATGGAATGTGCACGTCTTAGATATGGTGGTTATAGGGTTCATGTTGAGTCTAGTTTCATTCATGATTATGGAAGGTCTAAGAACACTCCCCAACACCAACAACCATAGTTGACCAGGGTAACCACTGCCAATTCCAGAGATCTTTGCAGGTATTTTCCCCATCTCTTAAAATTCTCACTCACCCTTCCACTCTTATAAATCATGACCTATGTAAATTGAGATATATTTCTTTAGTAAATTTAGTTCTTTTAGTTAAAGGAGAGGTTTATTACCGTCTCTCTATCCTAGGCTTTCATCATCACAGCTTCGAAGTCCAATTATGAACTGAAAATTTTAAAATTTCCTCCGTAAATCTTATATTTGAACCTGAGATTCGAATTCAACATGGAAGGTGAAAGGAGTTTGAATACAAAAATAGAGTCACTGTTGAATGTGGAAAAGCAAATGAGACTCAACGATGACATTACCGGGATGAAATAGGTGGCAACTGAGATTTTATAGATTTTTTTTACGCACGTGCTTAAAATTTGCTGAACGATCATATTATTTTGTTATTGAAATGACGCGGTCAGTTGAAGGAGGCTGTAACTGCAATGGTTCAATAAGAAATGCAATATATGGACCAGACACCAGATATTGAAATAATATAGAGCCCATTAAAACGCTTAATAGCGTATCCGTGGGAAAGATCTATGTTGAGATAGAGAGAGCACGGTTGGTCAAGAGACTTGCAAAGATAAAGGAAGAACAAGGGCATATAGTCGAGGCTGCTGATTTGATGCAAGAAGTTGTGGTGGAAACATTTGGTACAATGGAAAAAACTGAAAAAATAGCTTATATTCTTGAACAAGTTCGTCTATGTTTAGATCGTCAGGATTATGTTCATGCACAAATACTCTCAAGAAAGATCATCCCAAGAGTTTTTGAGGTTGATACTTCAAAAGAAAAGAAAAACCCCAAAGAAAGGGAGAATGTAATGGAAGAGGCTCCCACTAATATAACATCATTGTTGGAGTTAAAGCGAATTTATTATGAATTAATGATACGATATCATTCGCATAACAACGATTACCTTGAAATGTGTCGTTGTTACATGTCAATATATGAGATCCCTTATGTCAAAGAAAACCCAGCTCAGTGGAAAATATGCTGGCACTTAGTTTTGTCACCATATGATCCTATGCATTCTTTTAGAAATTCCCCATTTCAGGTTACTGCTGAAACAAATCATCACAATAGAGATCATTCAGTGGACAGCCTTGTGGAATACATTCAAGGACGAGTTTGAGAATGAAAAGAACATGCTTGGTGGCGCTTTAGGTGACAAAGTAGCTGAAGATCTGAGGCGGAGAGTAGTAGAACATAACATCCTAGTAGTGTCCAAGTATTGCTCTCGAATATCCTTGAAGAGACTTGTCAACCTGCTATGTCTCAGTCACTGTTCTAAAAAACCCGCCTAGGCTCCGCCTAGGCACGCCTAGGCTTAAGGCTTGGGAGAAACGCCTCGCCTTACGCTTTTCACGCCTTATTCTTGGTAAACCCCTTATGGCGCACTTTTTTCTAAAAACGACAATGCCTTAGTGAAACGATGTCGCCTTTTAAAGAATTTGTTTACAAACCGGACCATTATCTTATCCAAAATAATCAGATAGTATTTTAATTTGCATATATTCAGACATATTTTTATGATATGTGCAATTTTTGTATTTTAATAGCCTTGTCATGGTTAAAAAATATTAAAATATATTAAGAAGGCCTAAACGCCTTTTCACGCCTTTTTACGCCTAGGCCCGCCTAGGCTTCTAAGGCTTAAGGCTTGGCCTCCACTCCTCAATCGCGGCCCGCGTTTTTTAGAACCTTGGTCTCAGTGTTCATGAAATTGAAAAACATCTATCGGATATGGTTGTGTCAAAATCACTAGTGGGGAAGCTTGACATACCAATGGGTATTGTCTGTTTCGAGGCAGCAAAAGACAATAATGACATTCTAACTTCATAGGCTTTCAACTTGGAGAAGCTTCTCGACCTTATTGAGACGAGTTGTCACCAAATCCACATAGAAAGTATGGTTCACAAAGCTACTTTGAAAGTTTGATAATGCTCATATCACGTGCTGAAGATCGGCCTTGTGTTATGCTCTGTTTTGAGGACTAAAGATGAGGAACCAAAATGGGATTATTTCCTAGCATTGGAAAGACAGACCCTAGTTTGATTTGTTTAAGATCATTATATTTCACATGGTTTTTGCCTTATCTTCTTTGTGATATTTGTTACTACTTTTGTGATTTATAATGTGATCTGAAATCACAAGATTATGATAAAAAAAAAGTTTAAAAGTTGAGTGAAGAATGACCATTGCTCCAATTTTAAATGAGGGCCACAATGATTGAGTATAGTACTTTATTTGAACTTGTATGCATATTTATCATTAATTTAGTCCTATATTAGTGTCCAATAACTCTTATTTGAGTTCCTCATTACTATAATTGAACTTGTATGCATATTTATCATTAAAATCTTTTTCCTAGACAATATTTCCAGAAAGCTACAACTTCACATGAACGTGACTTGAGCGTTGACCGGCCTGATCTAGACCATGATAAAGCTTGGATGAGAGCTGACAAAGAGCAGTGGAGGCATAGTGAATATGGTTGACTGACCTGGTTTATAACTGGAATCCAATTTTAAGGTTTCTCAGTATGGAAGGATGGAAGCTATTGGGTAAGATTTTGACTTATTTGTGAGTATGGTTTAATGCATTATCATGTTTGGTTCCATTTTCATTTTTTGCGACGCTTATATGGCTTTTGTATCAATTTTTGTTCAAAAAAGTTTGCAGAAAGTGAAAATACGTTAAAACTTTGGCGCCCAAAGTGATGTACGTCATAATAAATTGGAGACGCACGTTGGTGCGTTGGTTTTAACCTTCAAGTGATGCTCATTTCTTGGATGGGACATCTAAATAAGAGAGAGATTTACCTAACATGGTTAATGTACTACGCTTAAAGGATATTCCCATGTATACAAAAACCCCTAGGTTTCTCATCAATCTGGGCACATCAAATATATAAAAAATAATGGGTCTAAATATAAATGACGAGCTAAACAATTCAGTATGTGACAATATGTTGATGGTTTGGCCGTTAAAATATGGAATTGATTTTCTTTAGGATGGTCTTAGGAGAACATTATATCTTGTTCTAATAGATAGAATACAACTTAATATTGTGAACTCATGCTAATTTTTTAACTTCTCGTTACAAGAATGTTTTTTATAGTAATGAGCAGCAGGATATTGAGATTTTCTCTGCAAGGAGATGAAACCAAGAGCAACGAAGACATTCTTCAGCACTTGAAAGGTAGTGTTAAAATTTATGTTTAGTTGATTTTGTTATATTTTTCTTTTACTAAAGCTATTATATAATAATAGTGTTCAACTTCGGTAAGGGATTTTTGGCCTGTAAGAAGAGTATTACTCCTAATTACAAAATTCAAATAGTTAACATCGTAACTAGTACTCTCTTTATCCCTAATATAGGTCCAGATGTGATCGCAGCATATTCTTTTCATATTAACAACTTATTTACTCTAATCCTAACAGTTTCAAATCAGTCGAATTTAATTTGAAGGTCTTAGTTCTTCCAGTAGTTAAGTCATTTTTGAACACTGTCATGTTTTCACATTTTCCATTTATCGTAATCACAATTTTGTTTTGTTTCTCATTACATAATTTTTTTTTCAATCTGGATTGATTGGTTACCTGTGACCGACCTTCTGATTTCGTTTTGTGGTGAGCTAATTTTTTTTTTGTTCATCTAAATTGTGTTATTATTAAGTGTGCATTGAAAGAAACTCTGCAAGCCCTCCTGAACTATTCAAGTTTTGTAAGAACCCCCCCCCCCCCCCCCAGGACTATGTACCTTGTTGTAAAGACTCCCCTATATGTTGCTAAAAACGTTGTAAAAGGTCCAAAAAGGGGGTCTTTGCTATAAAATACATAGTTCATGGCGTTATAAACATACATGGAGTAGTTTTGAAAAACTTAAAAGTTTAGCTTTTTTTATACTATCCCCTTACTATAATTATTATCTTGGCATCATTATCGGTATAAGCAATTTTTTAAACTTATTAATCTTACTCCTGACATGCTAGACCTTTAGTTGGGCTACTTGCATTTGTTATGCTACTAACGCCTTAGTCTTTGTTATCTTTTCCTATTTTTATTCATTTTTTTGGTAGAGATTCCCTCTTAATCCGTTGAAAGATATCTTCATGGGGCCTTATAGTAATATTCTTTCTGACGTAATTGAAACTCTTCACATTTTACTAACTTTTTGACCCCCAAGGGAACATATATTGTCTATATTCCTTATCGTATGAGAAGCAGCGACCCTCGTGATGTCCTGGAACCTTGTGACACTTCCTGATTTGGACAACCCATATTGGTTGAATTAGCTTGTTCAATACCAGACATACTTCTAAAGATTGCCTATATATAATGATCATTGATGGAGGATAGAGAGATAATTTAGTTTCCAAAGGGGTGGTAGATGTTTAATATATAGGGATAGCTTAAACCATACCCTACTTGTCTTGAAACTCTTTATATCCTAAGTTCCAAATAGAGCCATTTTTTGTGTTTACTCTCTCTCTATCTATCTTTCTCTCACACATTTCCTAGTCTTCTATGAGTTTCTTTACTTAATCTGCAGGAAGTTGCACGTGACTATTACTTCCTGATAGTAATTATTATAGTGCAACCACCCCTTAATTCTTCTTTACGATTGAATCAACACCAAAAGTAAATCATAATCCTATGTTATGATTTTTCTTTTGCCCATTTTAATATAATTAATTCGATGTGTTCAATCTATTTCTCAGGTATAAAATATATCTCCAACTGGCGGTAGATGCCTAGAAAATTTTCTTGGCTAAAGCAGAAATGAACAAATGGTATTGAAGTGTGAACAATGTACATCAAGATTAAAAGGTGATGATGCACTTATTTTTCTTTATTAAATGATAACTTCTCGAAACTGACCGTGATTTTATTGGACTCTCGCTTTTGATAATACACAATAATATGTAATTTTGATGTTAAAATGGGGTTTGAAAGGGAGAAATTAAAAATAGAAACATAATGGCCCTGATAGAGGCTCAAACACCGTGAGAGGAACCAAAGTTACTCATAGGAATTGATTATGCCCTTATAAAACTCGGTTTAATATAATGATAAGTATACATAGGTTTTAGGTAAAACTGGCGTGTTGGGGGTGGAATATCAAAACAACCCAATGACCCAGAAAGAGGCACGAACACATCGAGATGGACAATTGTAATGTGTTTGATCTCGTTGTGTACTTATTGGACTCCTGATTTAACGAAATGACAAGTATACACAAGGTTTAGATAAAAACAAAATGGGGCGTTGGAGGGTGAAATATCAAAACAGCAACCAAATGGCCCCAAAAGAGGCACGATCACCTTCAGAGGGACCATTGCAATGTGTGTCAACTAACCGTGTCCTTATTAGACTTTTGGTTTAACAAAATGTCAAGTATATGCAAGTTTTAGGTTAAAATGGGGCGTTAGGGGGGTGAAATATCAAAACAACATCCAAATGACCCAAAAAGAGGCACAAACACATCGAGATGGACTATTGTAACGTGTTTGAAGTAGGTGTGTCCTTATCGGACTCCTGGTTATACAAAATGACAATTATTCCTACCCCATGTGTTTGTTCAACACAAAACGAACAAACACATGGGGTAGGAATAACAAAATAAAATGTATGATAGGTGCTTAAAAGTCAGAACTAACCAAACCATGTTCATACAATAGTCATTTAAGTATGGAACTTGAGAAATTCCTTAATAAACTTATTTGTATATTGTCATTTAACTAGTCATTTTTCGTTGTTTGTTGTTTTGATAATGGAATGAAAAATTGTGTCAAGAGCATAAAATATTAGCATAGACGGTCATTTTTTCATTATATTCACATCCAGTACCATTTGCTACATTGACAGTACCATGGGATTTCATTTAGTAGATGACTATAGGGTTGATATGGCATCTTTTAATGATACCAGGGTTCCTACTATTGTTAGTCGCTCATTATTTACAAACTTGACATGTTTTTCATTTTAATCTTTGTCTTGAATTGAATTTAACGCGTTGGTGGTATCGAAAGGAGGAAGAATTTCAAGTTCAAACTGGGAGAATGTTAAGGTACGATAATGTTAATGAATATACATTACTAACTTATATCTTAAATCTTAATATAACTATTATCTTCAACATATCATTCTATAGGGCCCTCTACTAGCGGGGAATGTTAAATGTGGGTTTTACATATTGAAGTTCATGAGAGATCTAATGGAGAATCCGTCTCAATCTACTAAACTAAAGGTCATAAATATTTATTTTATAATATTTTGTTTCCCTGCTAATTACTTTTACAAGGAAAAATTGAATACAACTTGTGTCATTTGATTTTTTAGATGGAGGAGTTGGCTGAAAAATCAACCTACGAAAATCATGAGATAGAAGAAGTTCAGCATGAGTTCATCGATTTCATTTAGGATTATTTTTAGTGATCTACAATTGTGGACAATTTTGGCATATCTTTTCAGGTACTTTTTTTTCTTCAATCTAATTAATTACTTTGTGTCGATATTACTAATGTTTAATATTGAGAATCAAAATACTATATATGAAAATGTAACAAAAATCGTAGTTAATATTATCAAAACACTATAAAAATATGATGTCAAGAATAATGCTATTAGTGAATGGACAGGGTGAGATTTATATTATCATTGTTGTTGATGATGATGTTGAATGCCCGGGGTGGGATTTATTTTGTTGATGGTGAATGCCCGGTTGGTCTTTATATTATTGTTTGTTAAACATGTCATGTTTATTTTTGGATTATTAAAAAAATAAAGGAAACTCTATCGAATTTTGCACTAAACCTTCCCCATTTATCTCTTCCCCGCTTTAAAAAAGAATGAAGTAAAAATTAACTTTGAGATTCTGCAAATGTTTAATTGTGATGTCTATTGGGCCTTTATATTATTGTTGATTTTGAATGTCTAGGGTGGTATTTATTTTATTATTATTATTGATAATGAATGATGCTCGAGGTGGGATTTATATGTTTGTTGTTGTTGTTGTTCATGCTAAATGCACAGGGTGGACTTTATATTATTATTGATGGTGAATGTCCATATTGGGCTTTATATGGTGGTTGCTTAAAAATGTCATTATTTTATATTATTAAAAAATAAAAGAAATTCTGCTAAAATTTTCATGATATATTTCCCATTTATCTCTCCCACGCCTTAATAAAGAATGAAGTAAAAATCAACTTTAAAATTACGCAAATGTTTATTTTTTATGCTTGATATTATATTAGAATATCATTATTGTTTCAGCTATATTCTTTATATGGTTAATATGTTTTAGTTATTAACTGCTATTTGTTTCTTTCTTTTGTTCAGATATTGATCCCGTTGTTGCCGAATGCGTATCCGATGTAGCTGTTGCTAAATTGGGTTTCCATACTACACGAATGGAGCTAATGTTTCAGTTTAATTTTCTAGTTTTTATGTCTATAGTATAGGTCATTTTAGATATCTTTTTGTTTGTGAGTTGTCTAGAAGTCAATTGGGAAACTGTTGGTGTATATCAAATATTAATTTCAAATATGAATGACAATTTTTATACATATTGTTCTAGTCATATTGGTACTTGGAATTTGATACTTTGAGTATGGAAATTTGTGCTTTGAATTTGCAAATCGTAGTTTTATGCATTACATGTTTGGGATATTTGAATAATATAATGCAAAAAAAGAAAGGACAAAAACTTTTGTGACGGTTTACAGTTCACATATAAAAACGGGTATATTTTATGACTGTTTTATGTACGCTTCATTATAATTTACAAATTAACCATCGTAATAGGTACTTTTTATGACAATTTGTATGAAAAACTGTCATGATAGGATGGTTTGTTATGACAGTTTTTTCAACACCGATTTTATTAAGACACACAACATTATTGTTAATGACGGTTTATACGAAAAACTGTCGTAATAGGATGGTTTGTTATGACGGTTTTGTCAACACCAATTTATTATGACACACAACATTACGACGGTTTTTAAATCTTTGAAAACCGTCATAAATAACCTTTTATGACCCTTTTTCCCCATCATAAAAATGTCTATTTCTAGTAGTGAATACCGAACTCAGAAGTAACTCATTTGGAGGGATAGAGAAGCAAGCACCCTAGATACACCTTGGCAGGCAGCAAAACACGCCAACCACCCTTAAGAATCTCTGTCAAGTATTAAAGCTCTATAATAAATGACGATGGTGGAGGAGTAAACTCTCTGATTTGCAATAAATCTCTCTCTGATGTATATTCTCTCTAGTAATAACTTCTAAACTCTCAAAAAGAACCTCCTGTCCTCGGGGGTGGTAACTTAGTCATTAAAGACTACGAAAGACATCACTCATACTTTATGTCACAACATTAAATGCCTGATGCATTAGTTAGCTCCATGTCATAAATATTAAATGCCAAGACATGCCTTTTTCCTAACCACTTTGTGTCAGGTGGATGTCGTCACACAGGTGGCTCTTCAACTGCCTGACAGCCCCAAATACCACAATGGTTTACTCAAGTGCAGATTTGACATTATCTAGTTGGCTAGTGACATCACCTATAGTGGATGTGACATTAAGTAGAGGGCTGTTTGGTTCACAACTCAACCCCCGATGGAACTCAAAGCTGCTCCGCCCGAGGTTCCATGGTAAGGATCCTTCGGTGTTTTACCAGGTGTATCTAAGATGGTTAGGACAAGCCCCAACGATGCCTCACTTCTCAATCCTCCAAACTAAGTCCCTCCGAAGTTCCCACAGTGAGGTCATTCGATAGAGCATGAAAGCTCTCCCAATCCCTGCCAAGCCTGGTCTCTCGCGAGTACCGTTAGATCTCACACACAATCATTATACTCATTACATCTTTATAATCATTATAGCTCATAGTCAATATAAACAAAAGATACAAGAAGACTAAGTTAATCAGCAGGACTAAAGGACGAGCTCTTTCAATCAGTTTCTTCGCTGGAAGGTTCCTCTGGGCTGCCACACTGAGTTGCTTTAATCCCAAGCACTGTTGTTAATGAAGAGATTATCTCTAATCTCAGGATTATCTTCAATCCCCCTCTATAATTTTTTATCTTGTTCACATGATCCTTATGATTGGCCATCTCAGGGGTGATGTTCCTCTTTATTGGATCTCCATCCATCTTCCTCGGCCACTTGAGGAAATTTTTATCTTTTATCTTATTCAAGATATTATATATGGGATCCATGAAAACTATGTTGATCATCTAGTGGGATTTAGAACAGTCTGCCTTGTTATTCTTCTTGGATCAACCATTCTGCTTCTTGCCCCCTTTTAGGGACACTCTCTTGGTCATTATTTTTGGTCATCTTGGACCGATCATAGTCATGATAGGTATCAGTTGTCACATCTTCTACCTTGGAATATTTTTTTATCCTTAACATAAGATAGTTAATTATGTCGACCTCCTTTTTGCTGAGAGATTAGTACAATAAAGAGTTGCTCGATAGACCAATCTTGAACAAAGCTACGAATACCTATTCAAAATAGTCTTCCACTTCATTGTAAATTTCCCAGTATCATCGATCGTACTCTCGCAAGGCCTCTTGTGCCTTTTTCCTTATAATGTGGATAGAATCCATCCTTTTTGGATAGGAACTTCTTATTATAAACCTGGAAATGAAGGCTTCTATGAGATGTCTAAATCTCATGACCGACCTGTGTGGTAGTTTCTCGAACTAATTTTGTTCAATATACCCTAGAATAAAAGGGAATATACAACACATAAGAGCTTCATTATTGTTCCAAAGGGCCATATATTGATGGTATAGGTGAACATGATTGATGGGATGAGTTTTCCCATCACAGATTTTAAATTTAGGAGTGGATAACTTCTTTAAAGACTCTAGTTCCTTAATTGACCTTGAGAAATGATACTTCATCTAATTAATGAGGGGCCTGCTCGCCAATTCCTTGGTGTACCGTTACACATGATGAGTTTCTCGTACACCTCTTTTGAAATGAGAACATAAAGATCATGATTGTGATGTCCTCCCTCCTAATCTCTTCGAGCTCTTGTGCCCGAACTACTCTTAATCACCCCGTGAACTCCTTCCTCAATTGTGAGTTTTACTCGCCGAGGGCTAAGAATTTGAGCTTGGAATTTGCGTTTATCTCCACGGATCTCTTGCTCCATTCTTTCGACGTGATGTTACAAACATGCATGCTACACCTCTTGAAGGCATGTGGCATCTTACTACTGATACAGACCCCATTCATAAGTGTCAAAGATGCAAGATATTAGTATATCAGGGATGTTAGTTTCTTTCCATAGAATA
The DNA here is from genome assembly GCA_949130495.1 of Sambucus nigra. NCBI lineage: Eukaryota > Viridiplantae > Streptophyta > Magnoliopsida > Dipsacales > Adoxaceae > Sambucus > Sambucus nigra. The sequence continues at coordinate 417,758,451 of OX422207.1, forward strand.
TTCCTCATGGGTATAATAGTGTGCATTAGGAGCATTAAGACTCTAGTTAGGGTGGACCTCAGACCTGACCCTATGTGTTGGAGGCATGTTTTCATAGTTGTCGTTAAATAAATGAGATGCCCCGTGCGAGTGAGACATGAATGCTCGTTGGTAGAGCAAAAAGGATACTCGTTCCCACAAACGGCAGCACTTTTAGGCGATAAAATCCTCATTATATTAAACCCAAGAAAATAGTGCCAAACTAGTGAACAAGAATCACACAAGGTATATGTGGTTTAGCAGTGCCTACGTCCATGGGTGTTTCTCTCTTTGTTTTGATTAATTCGCAATACATGCCCATTTTCTAAGGGGTGATGGCTATATTTATACATAACATAAGAAGAATGAGTGATCTTGGACTCTGGGACCTTTAGATGTAGTTTTGATACGATTGAACATATACAAGTATGAGATCCTCACTAATTGGATCCTCTTTGTATTTATCTTCAAACTATGACCATTTATTTGTGTTGTCGAACAAGTGTTAGCTATTCTGTTTTGATAGAAAAATATGAATAGCTCCCTCACACATGTGATATGTCATTTTATAATTTGATATACTTGACTGTTGATATGTTGTTAGTACATAGATATGTGACTTTGAGATGCCACATATGATGGATTACGTGTTTGAGTTATGTTTTGATGTGATTGTGATACTATTGATGTTAGAAGTCCTGACAATTCACTAAGGTAAATATTTTAAGTGAGTTAGTATTATGGGAGACTATAGAATGGTCATAGACCAGGTGTCAGGTTTTTTTTTTGGATTATTCCCTTAGTGTCGGGTCCCACTAACTATGAAGTAGTTTCTTATAATATTGAGCCACGCATAACTAATTAATAATTCAGTTCTCACTAAATTTACTTGTATCGACTTATAAATTAACTTATTGAGGAAATTAAATTATCTAAAGATATTTTACTTTGGGTTAACTTTTAGGATGCTTAGAAAGTCCATATTTTACTAAATTATTAGAATTTAATTCCGTTGGCTTTAGTATATGGTTTGGGCCAAGTTTCGAGCCATTTGAAGCTTGTTTTGGAGATTTTTAATTGGAGCTACTCTTGGTCCTAGGCTTAATTTCGTGGTTGGTAGTTTAATATAACATATTACGTTTTTTCCATTATACACTTTTGGGAAAACCCTAAAGGCATAGGAAGAGGTGGACAATCCCTAGCTTGAAAGAATTGGGGAAAATGGGAGTTAATTCTTCAAATGCTCCAAGAAAAGTCTATCTTGATTAAGAATATGATTGGGTTTGTGTTAAAATAATGGAGATATTCTAGATTCTATAATCAAACTCTTGAAATATGATTTGAAATAATATTATAACTTCACTTCATAATAGAGTTAATTATATGTTTAAGCCACAATTATACCTTGAAGAACTACTGTATTTTTGTTGATATATCCTTAAATTAAATCATGAATCCTTTTAATGAGAACTTTTGAACGTTAAATGAGAATCTTAGTGATGTTAATATACAAAATCCCTCCCTTTACATCGATTGTCACCTTTAATCCGTAGGCTAATTAATAAATCTTGGGTATATCATGAACCTAGGGTTAGTTCTTTAAAAATCTGAGATTTGATCTATATATTTTCTTAACCCGCCTAAATTTGATTGATTCATGTTTGTATTGTTGTTACCAATGCTGGAATGGGAAAGAATAATTTGATGATTAGATTCTTTAGTTTTGAGATTTTTTTAGGTTATGGCCAATTTGATCCAATGAATAAGAAGGGCTTCTGCAACCATCTCGTTCAAATTAAATTGGGATCTTGTTCGAATGAGAAAGGGTATTTCGTTCGAATGACATATATTTTGGTTTGAACGACATAGATTTTCGTTTGAACGACATCGAAATTTGGTTCAAATGACTTGGTAGTCTCGTTCGTACAACTTTTTTACAAGACTTATTTTGGGCTGAGTTTCAATTAGGGTTTAGTTAAAATATTAGATCATGTTAGTTAGACATTTGGGCATTAGGTTGGAAGTTTGAAACCTAATTCAGATTAGTGACATTCCTACTAGAGGATGGTAAGAACCGAGTAATGTTAAGAGATAGCATTAAGAGTATAAATGGAGATATCATATTTTTCCACCCATTGAGGATGATAGTCATTGATTTAGAGTGATTTTCATTAATGCTAGGTATGAGACGATGCCTAGACCTTGGGATCATTGGGATTTAGTGCCAATATTATATATATACAATTAACATGCGTATTAATTGATAATAAAAGACATTACCTGTAATCTAGTTGAGTAGGGTTTGTGATTATTTGTTTGAACCAATTGAGTAGGGTCGTACTTTTTTGTTTGACTTATGTGAAAGCATACCGAGGGTGTGTGTGAAGGACTTACTACAAGTGATTTTAATGGGGTCATGTACGGAGTTGATTATGTGAGGTATTCTCGATGATAAAAATGGTCCCTACCTAGGTCCTATTTACCCCGATCCTAATGCTGACGAACCCATGTTCCTGAGGAGGATAATCAAGGTTATTCTTCGTATAACCTTGGGTACGGAGTCTATACGATCGACGAGAAGGCATAATGATTTTCTCTTATTCTTTTTTTAGGATATATGGATGGGACAACCTCTAAATATACCTAGTACGCATGAGTGAACCTTGCAGTCATTAGTGATAAGCATTCCTATATTTTATCTGCATGCTTGAGCATAGTCCATGTGAATTGATGTTAGTTTACTATACTAAGGATATTCTGGATTATGTGATTTTTTGTTTTTGTACCTTAAGATGATGGTACTAGATTATGATTTATAAATCAATGTTGTAATAATATACTAGGGTTGTATATGTTGAACTGTGACTTTAGAACGTTAAATATTGATATATTAAAGATGTATTTGTTTAGAAATATAACTTGATAAGGTTAACACAAAAGAATAACATTTAGTTAGACATTTATTGTTAATGCATGAGTTTATAATAGAGTAAAAGATTCTTAATAGAAGAGATGAAGTTAAAACTGTTAAAGTAAATATACCTAATTAAAGGTGTTATTATATCACATTAGGTTGCACACATGTTTGGGATTATAATTTCATGTTTATTTTAGTTATTTGGGTTTAGGTAACTTAAATAACTTTTAAAAAAAAACTAAAATATAGGATGGAGATATGTTATTATTATTGTGGTCTAAATGTAATTATATTCTCACTCTCTGTAGACTTGTCAAGTTTAATCGTCATTGTTGAATTATTTTTCTACATGTCATAGGCCGTCGATGATGCCGCAGACTTAAGTTGTCCATTGGAGGCATTTATCCAAGGTCAGTATATTTGTCATTTCTAGGATGTAGGCATCGATCGGTGTAGCTCCTTTACATGATTGTAGTTATTTATATTTTATTTTAGTCTGTTATATTTATTTCATACTTTATCGAGTCAGATATTTTATGAGATATATACTTATTTGAGATTGGTTATTGTATTCGTGAGGTTGTATATTCCAAAGTCGTATTTTACTTCTAATGTCATTGAGATGGTATCAAAGAAGTTTTATTTTATTTAGAATTTTTTATTATCTCTCATTATATTCACTTGTATCACTTTATTAACCTCGTTATGCTGAGAATGTTTCCAAATGTTATTGATTCCCGCGATTATTGTACTAGATCTGATCAATCTATTTAGGGACTTTATGGACTATCACCGCTTCATCATTGGATGATTTATTATCTTTGACTTTATCATAGGGTTCTTAGAAAGATTTCATATATACTTTATTTAATGATCTTCTCAAATTGGTATACAATATTCTGTTCTGTGAGATTAGGAATTGAAATTGATTATCTAAAAAATTGATTTACATATCCAATGATATTGGAAAGTTCAAGGATTATATCTCAAACACATGCCAATTTTTAATTTTTTAAAATTAATTAACCCAATTTTAGACTCTGCTCCAATGAAACCGAATGTGGTGTTAAACGGTTCACCAAATTCTATTTTTCCAAAGCATGCATCTTGATGAGTATAGGAAGAGTAAAATAAAGCAATCACACAACTCGTCAATGGACGAGGAAAATCCACAATGAGGAAACCACCAGATGGTCCAACTACACAAATTCACTATGATCTAGGAATTACACAATGACGACATATGACTTACAAAACTGGCTTGACTCCTTTCAAGACTTGTTGGATATTCGTTCCTTCGACCTTCTTCACAGTGCCAGTTAGGAATTAACCTACTAACGTCCACAACATGTGCTCCTAACATGGCTCGGTATCCACCGATCCAGGCTCAACAAATCATCACAACACGAAGTTGACTGTGTCAAACTGCAACAAGCATGGAATACACTATATGAAATAATACTTAATAATAATGAAGAGTAAACAAACTTTGGTGACAAACAAGAGATCTTAAAAAGGTATATTAATTTGAATCTTGGATTTCAAAACGATTAGGTGAAACTAGGGTTTTGGAGGCTTTTTAATGTTATTAGAAAATAGATTTTGAAACCCTTATCAAAAGAAAATTAATTCCAACACTCTTATTTATAGAAAACACGAAAAATGAGGAAGCACAATTTTCGAGACAACTCATTTTAATTAAAATACTAGGGTTATTCGAACGAGTTATACAATCTCGTTTGAATGAACTAAATCTTGTTCGAATGAAAATACTAAACTCGTTTGAATAGAGATTGAACGACCTTCGAAGGACATTCCACTCTGAAGTAGAAAAAATCATTTGATCCTCATTTGAACCACGTTCGAACGAAAACCCATTCTGGTTTGAAGCAGTAAAAAAATTCATTCGAACACTTGTATAAATTTGTTTGAATAACATTAAAATCGTGTTCAAATGACTTGTATAAATTCATTTAAACAACATTAAAATTTTATTCGAACGACTTTATTAAAAAATATAAGGACATGATTTTATAAATGTCCGAGTTAAAATCTAGGAATTTTCTGTTTGTCCTATATCACAGTTAGTATGCCTAATACTGCTACATTCAGCACGTCACCACGATCATCCACGACAACCTTGATCCGAATCCATCATCTTCATACCTTCCTCATGAAACATGCAACGTACTCTTCAACCATTCCCACTACTCGACTCACGATTTTGGTAAAATAATTTATTTGGAGTGTTTATTATTTAAATATTTGAGAAATTTTAATAAAATATTTTTAAGGGGCAGAAACGTTTTTACTTTGTAATACAAAAATTTTCTAAGTGTAGAGGCGAATGGAAAAAATCCTGCTGACGTCGTTCGAGCAAGATTGGTTGGTCTTTCGCGTGATGTAGCCATCTCGCTCGAAGTCGTTCGAGCGACGTGGCCTTACGTTCGAGCGACACCTGTACTTCGTTCGAGCAACACATCGCCTAGATTTTTTATTTAAAGTAGTGCCCATTCTACACGTTTTTCAAGTCTTTTGGCAATGATGTTTTGGCAATTATTCTGTCTAGAAACAGACTTCTCTTTTTCAAGGTTTAATGCCTTTTTTATTCACAAAACCTTCCCAAACATTTGTATGAATCTTTAAACCCTAAATACAATTGTTCTACTCATCTTGGAGTATTCTTGTGCAGAAGAAGGGTCGTTATCCACTGCTGAAATTGAAGTTTTTTGTGGTAACTCTTGCTGACAGGCGCCGATGATGACAAACCGACGCCTATGGGTATTCGTGCATCAAAATTATATTTTGTTGTGATTGTAAGTCGTTACATATAATAGTGAAATGAATGGTTTTGCCTCTTTGGGGGATTTTCCTCATATTGTAATTGACTTTGCATGCTTGGTTTGATTTATTTAGTCTGTCACAATTTGGTTGAAAGAGTTAGGATTTTTGCGATTAAAAATCTGAATTTAATTAAACAAGTTAATCATTGATTGCTGGTGCACTCTCAAATTTGTATGAGAGCCAATTGCACAATTATAGTAATTGAGTTCTATTTTTTTGACGGGTCAAATTACACATATTGGAAAGCCCATATGAAACCTCACCTAAAGGCCATTAATGAACGTGTCTAGGTTGTGTGTGAAAGAGGGTGGATGCCTCCCAATATCACTGTAGATTACGTAACTACTTTAAAATTCGTACCTCGACGAGTTTCGACACATCATGACATGCACCAGGTCTTAAGAAGCATGGGATGTTCTTCAACTTACCCATGTAGGCACTAATGCAGTTAAAGAATCAAAATTACAAAATTTAACTACACAATTTGAGATAATGACCATGCTTGAATCTGAGTGTTTTCATGAATTCTATGCACACTTATATGATATTGTTAACACTAGTTTCAATTTGGGTGAACACATTCCTGATGCTAGAGTAGTTAAAAAGATATTGAGATCGCTACCTAAGCAGTTTATCCCTAAAGTCACTGTGCTAAATTCATTAGGACATTTGAGCAGTCTGAAATGAGAAGAATTGGTAGGAGACCTACAGACTTATGAAATTAACATGTTTCCTAATATGATAAAATCAAAAGATAAAGTGGTAGCACTTAAAGGCCAGGCTAGGAAGATTGAGGGGTCAACAAGAAAGAAAGCTGAGTCGTCTAGGAGAAGAGAGGAAGAGTCTTTTGATTCTGAGTTTGATTTTGACTTAGAAGATTTGGCCTTATTTGCAAAATATTTCAAAAAAAATCTCAAATTATAGAACGACAACTTCAAAGATAAAAAGAATTTTGAGAAAAATAAGTTTGAAAAGAAAAATGAAAAGGATAAAAAGGATGAACCTAAGAAATATGAGGAGATATGTTATGAGTGTGACGATATAGGTCATAAGGCATTTGAGTGTTCTACTAGGTTGCGACGTCAAGGCAAAGGCAAAGATGCTCTTAATGCCTTTCTTAGTGACAACAGTGAGGTCGATTCGGTGGATTATGGAGATGAGTCACATCATTAATGTAACTTCACCGCATTCATAGATAGTCATGTGAGTACTGATAGTGTGCCTCACGACGACGAGGATGCTACTTCATAGGGACACCTCGACAGTGGAAGCGATGTGAGTGAGGGGGAGGATGTTGCAAGTGAGAGACAAAGTGATTTATGATGCGCGTACGCTGATTTATAGGTTGATTGTTTTCAAACTAAAAAGCATAACAAAGGATTAGCACTTAGGATAGTTGCCTTAGAGAATAATTTAGGAGAGACTAGAGAGAGAGAGAGAGAGAGAGTCCTCCATCACCACTGCCTTGATAGAGATAGAGATTGTTTATGTTGAGAGAGAGAAAGTTTGTGTAAAGAAAGATGTTTAGAGAAAGAGAAAGAGAAAGGGAACTTGACCAAGAAAATGGCTAGTTTTATAATTGAGCTTCAGTCCTCTATGGACACTCGAAAGAAACTTGAAGCCTTTATATCCCAGCTTACTCGTGACCTTGATATATCCAACGAGGTCAAGGTAAAAATTGAGGATAGATATGGAAAGATGCACCTCGCCCCTGCTTTAGGTTTTGGTGAAAGTCAGGGAATTGGTTTTGATGGAGCCTCCACATCCCATATGACACCGTAACCGGTTCCTGAATTTACTACGAATCCATATGGCCAAAATAAGAGTTCGTCCAAGAAAAGTGAACCAAGGTCGTCAAAGACTATGTACTTATGTACCTACTGCAAAATAAAGGGCCACCTTAGGGAGTCTTACTATAGCTCGGGTCGAACGCGATGTACATTTATTCCATGTGCCACTAGAAATTTTTTGAGTCTTAGAGAGCAGGTTGAGTTTCTAGTCGCCACTTCTCAGAGTCTATTGGAAGAGTTCCAACAGATTTCTATGACGTCAGTGAAAACTTCTAATATCCCGACTAGAGCCAACATTAACAAGGGCAAATAGATGTTACCTCATCTTGGGTGCCTAAACTCGATGCAAAAGCCCTTGTTGTTCATGTTGCTCTTAAAGCACATAACACTTCTCAGTGGTATTTTGATAGTGGGTGCTCCAAGCACATGATAGGTGATGTCTCATATTTTACCCATATAGAGGATCGCAAGGAAGGAAAAGTCACAATTGGATACGGGAGCAAATCTATCATAGTAGGATCAGGTACAATAGAGATACCAAGATTTCCTAAGCTAGAGGATGTTTTGTACGTTAAAGATTTTAAAGCAAACCTTCTTAAAATTAGCCAGGTGTGCGACGCTGACTTTGTAGTAAAATTTGACCGAAATAAGTGCAATATTTATGATCAATTCGGTAAACTTCTATTATAAGGGGTGAGAACTGAAGATAATTGCTATGGGATTGTGTCCAAGTCTTCATTTGTCGGCAACAGTGCCAAGATCACTCCTATGGATCTGTGGCATCAACGTCTAGGTCATGTGAATTTGAGAGATTTGAGGAAATGAGATAAAAAGGACCTAGTACATGGTTTGCCATCACTTGGAAAGATGACTTTCGTTGTTTGTGGACCCTATCAATTAGGAAAGCAAGTCCGTAGCCCCTACAAGAAGTTGAATTCCATTATCACTTCACGAGTGCTTGAGTTGATACACATGGATCTTATGGTTCCTACTCGTACTGAGAGTTTGGGTGGTAAGAGGTATATCGTTGTGATGGTAGATCATTTCTCTCGTTACTCTATTATAGGTTTTTTGAGAAAGAAATTCGATGTTGTGGAATTTCTTATGACCAAGTGTCATGTCCTGCAAAATCAACAAGAAGTCACTATTAATAGAATATGTAGTGATAATGACACTGAATTTAAGGAAGCTAAAGTAGATCTTTACTGTGATAGCCTTGGGATCAAACATGAATTTTCGATCGTGAAGACTCCTCAGCAAAATGGGATTATTGAGAGAAAGAATCGGATGATTCATGAGATGGCTAGATCTATGCTTCGAGGTCGTAGAGTTGCTAGGAGATTTTGGGCAGAGGTGGTGTCTATCACATGCCACATGGTGAATAGGGTTTACCTATTGTCCACACACACTTAAGACGCCCTACGAATTGTGGACTGGAAAGAAGCCCAACCTTTCATATTTTCATGTCTTTGGGAGTAAATGCTACATCCTATGGGATAGACAGAAATTAGGAAAGTTTGATTCCCGAAGTGACGAGGGAATATTGTAACGATATTCATCGACTAGTAGAGCATATCGGGTTTTTAACCTGAGTATCTCTAAGTTTATGGAGTCTTTAAACCTCACCGTGCAAGATGAAGAACCACCGAAATTTGTTGATTATAACCTTTTGTGTGAGGATGACGCACTTTCTACTGATGATCCCATTGTGCCTCCCACGTCCATAGTGGACTCTATTCCTGATTTAGGGGACACTCCTACTTGAGCTCTCAAGATTTGTGATCCTACTACTATTCTTGGAGATCCCACCCTAGGGGTCAAAACCCGTGCTCAGCTAGAGAACGCTATTGGCCATGTTTGCTATATGTTCAAAGTAGAGACCAATAATTATAAGAAAGAACTCAAAGATGAACACTGGATATGTGCTAAGCATGATGAGTTGCTTCAGTTTAGAAAGAATGATGTCTAAGAACTGGTCCCCTGACCTAGTGAGACAAATGTGATAGGTACAAGTGGATCTTCAAGAATCAGATGAATGAGTCTAGTACTATTATCTAAAATATGGCTAGGTTGGTCGCTCAAGGCTACACACAGACTGAGGGTGTAGACTTTGACAAGACATTAGCTCCTCTTGCGAGGCTTGAGTACATCCGCTTACTACTCGCTATCGCATGTCATCTGCGCTTCAAGTTATATCAGATGGATGTCAAGAGTGACTTTCTGAATGGCATTCTACAGGAGGAGGTTTATATGGAATAACCAAAAGGGTTTGAAGATGCTAAGCAGCCTGGTCATGTATACTATCTGAGGAAAGCGTTGTATGGTTTGAAGTAAGAACCCTGTGCTTGGTACGAGATGCTTACTTCCTATCTCTTACCTCATGGTTTCAATAAAGGCGGAGTTAATATGATGTTAATCATCAGGAGAGATAACGGTGTTATTTTGGTTGCCCAGGTCTATATGGACGACATAGTCTTTGGATCCACGTGCTCCCAGCATGCTCAGTACTTTGAGGAGGGGATGAAGAGTGAGTTTGAGATATGCATGGTAGGTGATCTTACTTTCTTCCTTGTCTCCAGGTTCATCAAGTGTAGGATGGGATATTCATCTCCCAATCCAAGTATGCTAGAGACCTTGTGAAGAAATTTAGTTTAGACTCCGCTCAACACGCATGTACCCTGATGAGTACCTCAAAAAATCTTAGCAAGAACACTTCAGGCTAAGAAGTAGAGCAAACCTTGTATCGGAGTATGATAGGTAGTCTTCTCTACTTGATTGCCAGTGTCCCTACATCACCATTATTGTTGGAGTCTGTGCGCGATATGAGGGGTCCTCGAAAGAGTCATACTTACTCACTCTTAAACGTATTATCAAATAAGTGAGTGGGACTCTCTCACTTAGCATTTGGCATTCCTTTGATACTAATGACCATTTATCTGCCTATTCGGATGCCGATTGGGTCAGGGAAGCAGATGGATGTAGGAGAACTTCTGGTGGGTTTTTCTTCTTTGGTTCTGCTCTTATCTCTTGGTTAAGCAAAAAACAAAACTTCATCTCTTTGTCCACTACGGAGGCTGAGCACATAGCCGCCGGGAGTTGTTGCATATAGATTATGTGGATGAAGCAGATGTTAGAGGATTATGGGATATTACAGGACACCATGACTATTTCTCGTGATAACATGAGCACAAAACACATATCTTGTAATCCAATCCAGCATTCGCACACAAAGCACAATACGATTCTTGAGCACTTTATCCTTGAGCTTATAGAAGAAAAGGTCATATCCTTGAGTTTTGTATATACCGACCTCTAGTTAGACGACATTTTTATGAAGCCTTTTGATGCCCTTAGTTTATAGACTGTTAGGAAGTCTTTAGGAATTTGCACCATTGACTGATGGGTGGTCACACATGTCTAGAGTAGGATACATTTTTTTTCATATTCGTATCATCTAATTACTATCTCTAGATTGCATAGTTTATATCATTATTTGTTTATTTTTTATTTTTTGAAAAATTAAAAAGTCCAAAACGATTTTATTTTTTTTGAATTTTTTTAGAAAAGGTATGAAAGATTTTCATTTTACAAATTTTTTTTGAAAAAACACATAAAGAGTTTTGTATTTTGTTTACACTGTTTCTAGATGAACATTTAAGATAGCCATAGTCACAACTCCATTCCATATTCCATGTGACTGTTTGATAGTAATTTGAGATGTTACATCATTTCATTTATGAGCTTTACATTGTTTGGAGACTTTGAGATGTGATTAGTGATATCTTCTACATGTTTGGCTCCTTATCTCCTTTATTGCACACATGCACGGTATTATTTGAGTATTGTACTTGTCTATCACATATGGGCTTGAGTGTTTCCATCTCAATTTTGTCTACACAGCGACCAAAGTGCGATAAAAATTGACAAGATAGTAGTGCATGTAAAACCCGTTTACCATGAGGATTTAATTGCAATAAAATATGATGAGTGAATCATGAAAAAGGGCTGCGAGAGTGAAAAATTCACTCGTCGTGAAAGCCGCCGTTTGAAAATAGGCCAAAATTTTTTTAAAGGCAATAAAGAGAAATATATTCCAAAAATGGGCCAATAGGTCTTAGTTTCATCACCTCAAGAGAAAAATATATTGCATAATTATTTATGAGGGAGTTTGGATGGAAAGAAATGAAAAACGGGTTTGCATGTCCTTGAAAGTCATGAAAAAGCGTTACAACATTTTGGACGTTATTGGTGTGGAAATCACTTTGAGTTTTGATTTGTTGATTTGATTGAGTCAATTTATTTTAATTCCACAATTTTTACACCTAAGGAAGATGCTAAGTTCATTCGTTAGGAATACCCGACATTCATTGTGAACATATGTTATGGTTGTATGTATTGATTTTTCTGTCGAATTTTTTCACGTCCCTAAATTTTCGCTATCACCGACTTGGTTGTTTTGGCATTCTTTCATGGTGTGATTCTTTGTTGTATATTTTTTGAGAAAAAATTTGAAAAATTCAAAAGGGAAAGTTTGAACCTTGTGAAATTATCCATTTGCATTTGATTTATGTTCTTCATATTTGTCTATTTAGGGACATCATAAAAAGGGAGAGAACGAATTATGGGGGATAATTTTTGTTTGATTTAATTGCTTGAGCATTAATTGATTCTTACTTGTGCTTATCATTATATTTCAAACTGTTACGCATCACGGGTATCGTTTATTGTCCCATGTGTGTAGGTACTTAATTGAGGATTATTTTTGCACACGCTGATGTTGACATAGAAAGATTGAAGAGTTAAAGATTTGAAGATGTTGAAGTTTGTTTGAAGACATGTCATTTAGTATTTCCTGTTTTTGGTTTTAATGGGGATATTAAATTGTATGTCTTTTAGTTTTTATCTGGGTAGCATAATTCAGATTTTTTTATGTATGTACCGGCATAGACATAGGGGGAGATTTGTAAGGACACGACTTTATAAATGTCTGAGTTAGAATCTAGGGATTTTTTATTTTTCCTAGATCACAGTTAGTATGTTTAATACCGCTACATTCGGTACGTCACCTCGATCATCCACGACGACGTTGATCCGAATCCATGCATCCATCATCTTCATACGTGCATCATGTAACATTCAACGTACTCTTCAACCATTCCCACTACTCCACTCACGATAATGGTAAAATAATTTATTTGGAGTGTTTATTATTTACATAAATATTTGGGAAATTTTTATAAAATATTTTTAAGGGGATGGAACGTTTTTACTTCGCAATAAGACATTTTTCTAAGTGTAGAGGTGAATGGAAAAAAATCTCGCTGATGTCGTTCGAGCGAGATTGGATGGTCGTTCGCTCGACATAGCCATCTCGCGCGAAGTTGTTCGAGCGACGTAACATTACGTTCGAGCAACACCTGTACTTCGTTCGAGCAACGCACTGCCTCAATTTCTATTTTTAAAGTAGTGCCCATTCTACACATTTTTTATGTCTTTTGGCACTGACGTTTCTACAATTATTCTGCCCAGAAACAGACTTCATTTTTTCAAGGTTTAATTCCTTTTTTATTCACAAAACCTTCCCAAACATTTGTGTGAATATTTAACCCCTAAATACAATTGTTCTACTCATCTTGGAGTAATATTGTGGAGAAGAAGGGTCTTTATCCACTGCTGAAATAGGAGTTCTTGCGGAACCTCTTGTGGACAAACGCCGATGATGACGAACCGACACCTGCGGGTATTCATGCGTCAAAATTGTATTTTGCTGTGATTGTAAGTCATTACATATTATAGTGAAATAAATGGTTTTACCTCTTTGGGGGATTTTTCCTCATATTGTGATTGACTTTTCATGCTTGGTTTGATTTATTTAGTCTGCCACAATTTGGTTCCAAGAGTTAGGATTTTTGGGATTAAAAATTGAAATTTAATTAAACAAGTTAATCATTGATTGCTGGCGCACTCTCAAAAAACATTTTTTTTCTATAAAACACTTTTTACGAAAATGGCTTTAAAGAAATTTAAATTAGACGCCCAATTGAATCCAATGATCAAACTAATACGCATTCATACTTTTGGATATTCATAGAGTTTGAAGATGAAATATGGAATGAAACATGAAATGATTATGTTATATCTTTAACTTGACCGTTACAGTCTTCAATCACACATCATAGTCTTGAAGGATAAATAACTCAAGTCCTAACCTATTGATTAAATGATTTTGTTCAGATGGAATTAAGCCAAAAGACAAACAAATTGACTATATTGGAAATTTGTCCTTACATTATGTTTTATAATCCCAAACTCGTTTCTCATTGTGATAATTTTTGTGCTAAGTACATTTTGAGTATTAAGGCTAAAATATTGGAGATGGTATTTATGTAGTTGGCTTATTATATCATTATTGAAAATGTATGCTTGTGCATACTATACCATTGATTGATATCTAACATTACTATCACTCCCTAGTCCTTATCGTAACACATAACACGTTTTATACTTTAGTCTATATTCTATTGTTTCCCCTTATAATTGCTCCTCATATGTCTTTTTTTAGCCATTTTCTTAATCTTTTCATCTTTCCAAAAATTTGAAAAGCATCCTAATGGGATATAATATATATATAAGACTAAAAATCAATTTTTGACAAAAGGGAGATAGAAATAAGGCTGAGGAAGAGAAAATTTTCATTCTTGAGTTGAAATTTTTACATGTACTTCTTGGGGGACGAGAGATCATACAATAACATGTTGGGAGTGTCTAGTATGGGATATTAGATTTTAACAGTTGTCTTTTATGATATGTTTTTGGTTAGGAATATTTATTATGTTATTATTGATAACTTATATCATTTTTGCCCGTATATCCGTGTATTTTAGTTTATTACATCTTTTGATATGTTTAATGAATTGGGCTAACATTTATTTATGGTACATAATACTTTAATAATTTTGTTATGAATATTTTCATTTTCACATTTAGCTAAGGTATTCTTTATTTAGTTTCATTCCTTTGCCAATTCAATTACAAAATGGGGGAGGGATATTTCTTCCTACAAAAGGGGAAATATCTTTCTTTCTTTAAAAGGGGAGAAGGTTAAATTAAGGGGAAAATATATTTAATGATACCATGACATTTTTCTCATGAAAATGAGTTAGGGGGAGTATATAAATATTAGATATGAAGTAAAATTCAATATTTTGATATCTTATAATTCATTCTTGCTCGACTTTGATGATCCAGATCTTTATGTTCACGTCTATCCCATTTATCTTATTGCATCGTGATTAGTTATCTTTATATACAACAATATTATGATCCTCTTTGATTTTTATGAAATAAAGTGTTCTCCTTTGGACTGGTTAGGTTTTATTGGTGAGGTTATAGGTGTTAGGTGGATTGTTTTCTTCGGACAAGCTTTATCATGTGTCATGGGTTTATAAATTTCCTTAATTTTCCTATATATTTTTGTTTTTTATAGTTTGTCCCGAAATAGATAGAGGGGATTATCGTAAGAGTATATATACTCGTGTTCCCTCGAATCATTTGTATGGTCATATTCCATTTTACAAAATATAATTTGAGTCTTTAGTAATTAAGGTTGTTTGAAAAAAGATTAACATCAAGTCACATTCCCCCAAAACGTTCATCAAACTCATCCCGACATCATTCATGTTCACACTCTTTTTAATGACATTTAGGTCGAGGTAGAATGACTTACAATACTTTAACAAACTTTTTTCATATTCATATTAACTTTTAATAATTTGAAAATTGGTTTGTGTATATGTGCACATGTGTTGATAAATTTATTTTGGTACTAGTGACATATGTATGAAAATATATTTTTGATATACAATTTATTCTTAAGAAAAGTAGCATAAGTATATCATATGAATTTTTGGTTATGCTATAAAATTCATAGCCATTTTTCCATTTACCATATTTCGTGCAATTCATAATCTTGGTCGCTTCAATATATGTCCTCCTTCGTTAGGTGTGACCCAAACTATAATATTTTCTCGGATATGATTTGGTCCATCACGACCTCCCTCATTCCATGTTTGCTTCAAATAAGAAAATCCTTCACTTCAGTGAAGTGCCTTCGTTGGTTGAGAACTTTTTCTACAAAAGAGATCTTTCAAAAGATCTCTCTCTTTTGCATTAGGAAATGTGAAAGACTTTTTTGCAGCCATATCTTTTTGCTGTTGAGTGTCTATATTTTTGTATGAGGCCACTCTCCCCATTTGACCTTTTTGTGTATTTCCTCATAAGGAAGAGAGTTCCATGGATGTGGAGTGTTTACCTCATTATCAAGATGATCATTAAGTTGAATATTTTTCTCTTATTTTTCAAGATCATATTTTTAAGTGAGTTATTCAAAAAGGTCAAGACGATTATTTTTAAGAGAGTAAGTTTTTGAGATGAAAACTCTACAGAGAAAAACTATATTTTTTCTTCTTCATTTCTCTCTTTGTAATTTTGAGATTTTTTTTTCAAAATTCAATCAAAAGTCCTATTGAAGCATAAACATTGCTACCTTTTATTATTAAGAAAATATCTTTATATATTTATTCTTGAAAGATTTTTTACACATTTCAAAAATTCATTGTGAGATTTTTTAGCAAATGAAATTATTTTAAGCACTTTCATAACCTTTAGGAAAACTCACTTACTAGAAATCGATACCCAGGCATTGATGTCTTCTCACTTGTTCCGTTAGAACAAAGGAAATTTACTTATAATTCAAAGAATATTTAAGAGGTAAAAGATTTAAAGACAATGGTCAAGGGAAAAATTGGTCGACGTTATGTAGCGTACACACATTGTTAGGGCTTCTCTGAAAGATATGATGCAAAAGACTGGATAGTCAATTAGCACTTTTTGTGATTTTAAATTATTTAATCTCTATAATAGTACATTTGTCTTTAATTTCGGCATGAGGTTTTTTCCCATTAGTGTTTTTTTTCCCCATACATCCAGTGTCGTGTGATTGCTTTACCTTTTCCCCATTCAGATTCGCCATTTAAGATTGTAGACGAAATTTGATGTAATTTAGTCAGTAATTTTTTTTATCAAATATACCTTTTAGGGTGTTCTCTTTACTTTTAGCATTACTAAAATTTTAAGATTATTGTAATTGGTGTATCTCTATTGATCCCACACATAAAGTGCTTTCTCAAAGTTGTTGAGTTTAAATCTCACACTTTTAGAACGCGGTTTGATTTATCTCACTACACAACTCAATAATATTTAACACGATATTTGAAATGGAACTTTGATCTTTCGATGATGCATATATGATTTTTAGGAGAAAGTATCCATTGTGCGGTATTTGGGTGATTTTGTTTAACTTGAGAATTTGATTTTGAAAACTAGTTGTTAGTAAAAAAAATGATTTTGACACTTTTAGTCGACTTATATTACTTTTACTTGACTAAAACTCCGAGACCTTGTTTCTCGAAAAGTTTCAAAAAATTTCAATTTTGTTCCAAAGTGATTCACATGTAGATACACAAATTTAGTCAACTAAAACTAGTTTTAGTCAACCAAAATTGTGTTTATCAATTCATTTTATTTTTGTTATGAGTGATCGGTTTGGAGTGTGCATGGGTTATTGAGCCAATATTTGATCATACAAGATCATTTACATCTTTACATTCATATCTTAATCATAAAACACGTTGTGATGAACATATGGAGTCTTGATCACTTGAATTGTCTTATATATAGCTTTTAACACGCTTCTAGTTGATTCTGGCTTTCATTAGCTTGAGAGGGTGGACTTGCTTGGTTGTTGGAAGGAGTTTAAGATGATATCTTTTATTTTGACTGACTTAACATTTTTTAATGTTATGAACAATTCATTATCATGACTTGGATCATGAACCTTTTTTGTTTGATTTCTTATATCTACTTAAGATGATTGTTCTCCTTCTTGCTTTGGTTTTTTGAATGGTTCCTTCTCGGTAATATGTCTCATCATCTCCTGAGTGATTATTTTTTTTATTTCAATGTCCTTAGAGATAACATAATCAAGATTTTATATATCCATTGGATTGTTGTCATACAAAATCTTTTACTTGAAAATGATTTTGTTTTCACAATAAAGTTAGAGATGATTTCAATGAAGTCATGTACACGAAATTATCATGTTTTAGTGCAATGTCAATAAGTGAAGTAAATAAAAATGATTTATCTATGACATGAATTGGAGAAAACTCCTTTCAAACTAAAGATGCATAAATTAGAAAAAAAAATTAAAATTGAAAGAAAGTTACAACCTTTTTTAGCATTAAGACTAATAACTTACATACACATTCCCACAATGATCTTGAAACTTAGGTATGTATAACTAAGCATGCTCTAGCTACCAAATGGTGACATATCTAGTCGTCCAATTTCGTATCTACTAAGAAACCACGTAAATCCACCATGTAAATCTCAATATGCTAACATTGATCATCCTAGTCTCTAAACATTTTCCATCCCAACATTTATTAATCGAATCAAAACCAAATAATACAAAACATAGAACCAAAACATTCACAAAGAGATTAAAGGCATATCAATAAATTCACATTATAAGAGCTCTGTTAAGAATATTAGTTCGTCTATTATTTTTATTTCACCAAGAAACTTCACCTTTACATGTAATTTCATATATGAATAGCACAAAACCCTAGTTTTAATGATAGAAAGAAAGAGGATCATAGCCATTTATCATAATCTTCAATTCTCTAGTTTCACCAAAACTATTATTTTTTCTTTCCCTATCTAAGAGCTTTGCACCTTCACAATCCTTGCTAAAAACAAATTTCATCTTTACAGTCAGCGATGATATATATATATATATATAGGGAGAGGTTCTCTAGTGGACCAAAAGAATGGACTTTTTAATGGACCTTAACAAAAAACACATAATAACACATTAGTTTTAATTCTTATAGTGTAATTGGTCCGCGCCAGCGGCACCAAATATGCGTGTCGATCAATCCCCAACCCCCCACACGCCCCCCCACCCACCCACCCACCCCCACCCTCATGGAAGCCCTGTTGTCATAAGGGCTGCCATAAGGGTTGCTATGGTGATGGTTGGGGTGGGAGGTGGGGGTGGGGGTGGAGGATGGGGGTGGGTAAGGGGTAGTGGGATGAAGGTGGGGTCTCGGGTGTCGCTGGCGCGGACCAATTACACTATAGAAATTAAAATTAATGTGTTATTATGTGTTTTTTATTAAGGTCCATTAAAAAGTCCATTCATTTGGTCCACTAGAGAACCTCTCCCTATATATATATATATATATATATATATGTGTGTGTGTGTGTGTGTGTGTGTGTGTGTGTGTGTGTGTGTGCGCGCGCGCGCGCGCGCATATAATCATGGGAAAATAAACCTAATACTAAAAGAGAGAGAGAGAGAATTAGTCAAACATACAAAGTAAATGACATTAGGATGCATTGGTGATGTGCAATTTTGGAACCCAATGTTTGTGAGATGCACTGGATGAGTACGAGGATGAGTGCGATTTTTTTGTGAGGTGACGAGTATGTTGTGATAGTGAGGGAAATTTATGGAATTTAGCCCTCATGAAAATTATAGAAACTATGAGGCTTTCAAAGTTGAAGACATGTAAGATGATTAAAAAATTACCTTTGAAGATTGACTTAAAAAAATACTTACATCAAATATAATTTTTTATAGTCAAAGTGTTATGCGAATTTGAAATACCCCACTTTCATATGACCAACATAAAATTAATTTTAAAGCGTCATATAAGGATATTTTTCAAGTAGTAAACTATACCTCAGATCATCTACTATGTAGAATAAAAGACCTATGCATCAATATCAAATAATCGTGTAATGCAAATATTGCTTGTTAAGATTCTCATTAAATGGACATACTAAAATTCACTAACAAAACTTGAGTTTTACTATACACCCCAATAATATCCTAGTAATACTCAGACACATGACGTCATGCATTTAATAGCCACGTCTTACACATAATGAATGTGGTGCGCTAGGTACCATCTGATGCATTCTTAGTCAATCAAAATAATATTTTTCGATATTATTTCTCGTAACATTCAAACCATAAAATTTTGAAATCTTATATATATATATATATATGTATGCCCGTGCCTGAAGGCACGACGCTAATTTTTGAAAGTGTACGTCGTTGATAGGACCATACGTCGTGTTCAATTCGAAACAGATAAACAATTTTTCAAATAACCTATGACACAAACCTATTAGTTTAAAAAAATGGAAAAAATTTAATGTTTTTTACATACACACATACATCGTGGTACGAACCCGTTATGCCAAAAAGTTTTTTTATAACACATAATTGTAAACAATTTTAATTTTTCGAGCAAATTTTCATGTGTTTATATGACTATTCATCATGCTTATAGTCCATGTAGGACCTCGTATAAACAACATCATATCCATAAAAATCTAACTTGAGTTACAGGACTATCCCATATTTAAATTTTTAAACAACACCATGTAAATATTTTAAATTTTTTTGGCAAAGTCGCCTTTGTTTATAGGACTATCCCATATTTAAAAAATTGAAAATACTCCCAACAACATCATAGTTTTAAGTAAAAAAAAATTACGACACAACTAAGAAGTTCGAGTTCATAATTTAGAACTAAATAGACAAAAAAATGGGATTCTAAAGATAATGAATGTAACTTGAGAGAAAACCAACTTCAAATATTCTAATCTTCTATTCATGTTAAAAAGCTTCTATGTGTGCACCGCCATCTTTCATATCTGCAAAACATATAGAATACAATCAACAACATAAAATAAAAATAGTAACATTTAAACTAATGAATGATAACTCAAACAAACAAATTAACAATGTTTAAATAATAAGTGACAATAGCACGTAAAGTCGTGTCAAAACCGTATCATAATTACTTGAATAGTTCTAGTGTCAAAGACGTGTCATATTTAGTCAAATTGTGTCAAAGTCGTGTCACGGCTAACATCTGACCAAATATATAAAGAACATGTTGGAAGAACATAATAATAAATACATTACTACGCTACATTGTGTTTATACACTATGTTGTGTCGCATGACCGTGTCATGCTCCCACATTTGGCACCAGAAAAAGTTAGGAGAAGATTTTAAACAAATATAAAACCCAAAGAAAAATACAATACTAAATTTTTCCCTAATAAAAATTCCTTGAACAATTCACACAATCATATCATTTCCTACACACATTGGAAACGTTAATTACACTCAATGTTGTACACCCCAGTATTGCAAATGTAATACAATGATTAATTATTTTACCCTGTCCCCAATATTATATGAAAATTATTTCTTTTGGCCCTTCCAAAAGAATTTCTCTAGGTATGCCCCCGGTCGTGCCTTGATTGGGTTAACAGGACTAACAAAAGATAATTCAGAGGAGATAACATGAAATCCAAAACAAATGCAGAGAAAATAATGTACTCACATTACCAAGTAACTCCCCTACTTGGATAAGCTAAATTTTGAGAGAACTGCAGCTTCTTGGTCACCACCCAACAGGAACTACGGATGCTGGAGAGCTGTTGTAGCTGAGAAATGCCCCCTCCGTAAGAAACCTCACTCTGAAATAAGCTTTATTGCCAAATCCCACCCTCTACCTGAATCAAGATCTAAAATACTGAAATCAGGCCTCAATCGAGTCTTCTTCCTCCATTTTTCAAGTCATATCCAGCTATTTTTATTTCTAGATTGAAATTCTTTAAACCTGTAGTGGATCTTAAGCTTGGTATTGCCATTTTCATAAATACTATCCCAGGAGAATACATATTAAATAGATCAATACTATTCGGCTGCAGTAATAATGGAGAAAATAACTTAAAACTCTTAATTTTAGAAACCCAAATTTAGAAACCCACACATAAATGTAGACATATATATCACATAGACAATGAGGGAGAGGACATCGGGTGAGTTTACTATGCACCAGGCGTACATTACACACCATCTATACAAATCTTTTTTTTGTCAAAGGATATAGACATTGAGGGACTTTGTATGCTTAATAAAAGCTAATCAAGTTGGTTTATCAGAAATAATATACTAATGAAAAATATAGCTAGTCTTCCAGAGACACTACCGATGGGGAAAGGCTTTGATTAATTTAAGAAAGTAGTCATGGGGCATCTTTCTACAGCCATCGTCTTTGCCAGTCTCAGTTTCTATCATTCCATGTTTCTCCAATATATTTATCATCGCATCCACTTGGTAATTACAGGTCGCATAAAGAATATCTGGAGGCAAATAACTCATCACTTGGCCATTCTTTAGAAGGACGGACGTTAGAAAATTTTCAACTTTTAATTTCACAACCAAGCCTTGGACCTTTCCTGAACGAACTCCCAGAAGATGTATCTCTGGGCAAAGCGCTCCCAATGTCAATAAACTATATTATATTGCTTGGAATTCCCTGGTATTGGTTATGTCATAGAAATGGTAGACCACATTTTGATTGTGAGATATGGCTAAGATGTACTCCTCCATGGATCTTATCTTAGTGTAATTAGGGGAAACCCCATAACCATAATTTTTGGCCCTCTCTTCGTCTTTGAACATCTTTTCCGGCTCTTGGGTAACCAACTCTGTCGTCGGCCTAGTGTTAGACTCCTCATCACTCGACTCCAGTTTAATGGTGCCATCGCTTTCACTGTTGGAATATTGGTCATATGTGAGTTTAGCCTTGTCAAACATTGATCCACCATCGTTAGCATTAGAATTAGCAAACTGATCTTCGAGATCACTTCTATTTTAATCTTTCATATAAAGGCTTGCATATGTTTCAACGTGAGGGCTACTATTATCAAGGTTTGTATCACTGCTAGTATCAACCAGCTACGGTGCTTCAACAGAAGGTTGTAACTCATTCAATTCCTTTTTCTCCCTCTTAGGATTAGGGATGGAGCTTCTAGATCTGGACATCTTCTGCTCTGGCGACCTCGATCTACATCTCTTTACGAATCTAGGCATGAAAACATCGCAGATAAGAAGAGAGCTGGAGTCGCTCGGTCCAATCTTAGTCTTCTCACTCCCATCCATTGCAAATTTCTCAAAGCCCCCCTTTGGGAAACCAAGCCACCTCCATCTATACAATTCGAAGTAGTGCTGGTATAAATCAAAATTTACTCGTGATATGGTACTCGTTATATGGTACCAATCAAAATTTAACAGCACGAATATAGGGGTTCATTCAAAAGGGAAAAAATTGAACTCGTGATATGGTACTTGTGAAACTCAAAAGGGTAAGAGAATGGAAAGCACCAAGAAATTTAAGAGCACTAAAAAGTAGCAAACACTTATCTAACAACAAAACTTTAAAACATGAGTTTTTTAGGTTTAAAACATAACCAAAGCTCGTATTCCAATACAAAGAAATAATATCACAAAATATCTATACACGGTAGCAAATCAAATTTTTAATAGCATGTAAATGTGTCCACACTAAAATTTAAGACACATAGTTGAATAAGAAATTTGACGCTTAATTCAAACCATAAAACTAAAAAGATTATAAAGTCGGGTCAAAGATACACAACAGAATTTCAAGCGATAAAATTTATGCTAAAACTGAAAAAAAGTTAAATCAAGTACAACTGTACAACCAACTGAATTTGAAGCGAATTGTAAACAATTTATTGTCTGGGAGAAAATAACAACACATATCCCATTAGTACCATTGTAGGGACCTTCAATCCACATTCTCCTTGAAATACAGTTACTAAGTTCTCGAATTGGCCTCACAAATATTAATGCACGGAAGGCTACCTTACACTGCAGCTTATGAAATTAGTTATTCAACAAACACTTAATTCAATTAAATAAACGACAGAGTAAATTAACTGAATCTAAAGCAAAAATTAATCAAATCAGAGTACCTATTTAAGAGGTCATAATCACAACATAAGCATGCCACTTTGTATCCCAGCAACTTTTGTTTCCATATTTAGTAATCTCTATAAAATCTTAACTACTATTGCATAGCCGAAGAGGGGAAGCCAAAACCTGTAACTTTCTTTTGTGTTGCCAAAGCGTATCGAAGAGGCATCTAAAAAACATGAAAGAAAAATGCATAACCAAATCAATAATCAATATAGATGTATAAATAGAAATCCAAAACAAAATTAAAATAACCTCGACTTTTAAACATACCTGTGACACCCCGACTAATTAAATACTGGGTAGCTACTTCTTTATTAAATTAATACAAAATGTCAAGTTGGTCCAGTTAACAGCATCACTGTCGAAAATATTTTAATCATTACTAACCACCTAGTATTTAAAAAGTAAGATGTCAAATTTTAAATTAAGTCTGATTAACATACAATAAAAGAATTATGAAAGAATATCATAACTATACACCATAAAGTCTCAATAAAGTAACCAACAATTAATAATAAGTCCGGAGGAAAACCCCCCACAACAATCCCACCACTGAAATAAATAAAACAGTATATCCTGAATTAATTACATGCCAATAATCTGAATAACTGAAATATGAAATGTCTCTAATAGAAATGGGCGACATGCCCTACAAATGATGAAAACTGAATAGAGTCAAGACAAAAGAAGCGTCTACTAGCAAGGCCATGTAACTTCCACAAACAGCTACATCTCGTCACCTGAATGGAAATCCTATGCACGGTGTCCTTGTGGCTAGGCACATAAAAGGTTTTTACAAAAAATAGATTTGAAAGCAAACGGGTCAGAGCCCGAAAGTGGAGAGTATTTTAAAAACAGCAAGTGCTTCAATAACATTAAAACAAAGAATGCAAAATACATGTTAGGACGTGCTCTCACATGAAATACTCACCTCTCGTCTAATCGTGCACTCCTAACGTACAGTACCCATCTAAGTGGTATTTATCTAACTAAACCGACATAAGTTCTAACCCATCTACTCGATTCACAATATGAATTCCCAATGTTATCACTTGAATAGATAGCTTTACTTAAACTCGGATTCTCAATTATTTGCATTACCATTTACTGGAGGTTATCCCCTTACTTATCTTCTCAAGGAGTTACTATAAATTATTCTCATAATTAAACATGACAAGTCTGTTCATTTAACCGTATATCATTCACATCATAAATATACAATACAAGCACCCCGAGACTAAGCTGCGGTGCACACATACTCTGCTATCCATCCCGGTACATCACGTACATAAGGATCACGCATTCCGAATCTCTCAGGAATCGTTCTCAGATAACAACAATCATAAACAATGGAGGCGAACACAGTCACATCACATGGGTCACGCACATACCTACGCCCCCATGATCAGCAGACTTATTAACTTTTCAATAAGTCCTTCTCTGACCTATGTCCTCGAGGAACCAATCTATATCCCCCCCGTAGGCACACAAAGAATAGATGGCCCTAAGCGAACGCAAACCTCCCGTGATAGCAAGCATGGTAGGTATGTCATACATAAAATTATATATACTAAGCATGCACACTTCTTAGTAATAACCATAATTTATTAGAGGTATACTTCTCATTCTCATACCATCTTATAATGTCACACAAATCATATGTCAGGTTTACATGAATTTAAATCATTAATTATCCTCGCATCGTGATTAGTCACTCGCGCCCTAATCCACAACTATCGTTTGGTTCAAATCACACTTCTATATTTCACTCCTCAATATATCCCAAATATTCCGACTATATCAATTAGTCATCAAAGGAATGTTATCTCTACAATTAAACAAGGTTATGGGACACTAGAAATCAATTCAGGCCAAAAAGGCCAATCTGTCAACTCGTTAGAAGGCAAACTTTCAACTCGTTAGAAGCTCGTTCGAACGAGCTCGTTCGAACGACCTGGGCAGGCCTTCTAACGAGGTGACAGTTTCGAGCCCAGAATTCTCCTATCTCGTTTTTCCCAATTTTCTTCACCTCTAATCTCATCTAAACATCATTCCAACAGTAGTTCAACGTTTCTAATCATTCCTAAACATACTTAGGTCGTATTTTAACATATTTATGGGGTCAATTCACCCTAAACCACATCTAATTATCAAATCTCCCCAATTTTCCCCAAACCTCAAGAATATGAACCCTAGAAATTTAAAGTCATCAATTTCCCTTAATAAATCCGTTTTTGGTAACATGAAAGATATATTTCTATCAGTATAATCGCCCAAACACAATTCTACATAAAATCTCTTTATCAAAACATGAATTCTAATTCCAATTCCATGGGTTTTTATAAATCTCCCAAAACAATACAAATATATCAATTTTTCTAAGCATGGAAGAAGCATTCGCTTGAAATTAACGAAATTAAACCACTTGCCTTGGATTATTCTCTGAATTTGGTGTTGTATTGATGAAGGTTGCTCTCTCCTTTTCTCCCAAGGTTGAAGGTTGAAGATGGAGGTTAAGGTTTTCTCTTTTGGGAACCTCTCCTAACTTCTCATGAAACCCCCGTAGCCCTCTAATCAGTTAAGTGTTGGTAATGGGTTAGTGGGTTAATAAATTCCCTATTTTTAATTCCCAAAATTCGTTGGTCAAAATTCCCCAAATTTCAAAATTACCTAAATACCCTTTTAAGTTGCCGGTATGGCCCAAAAATGCCCCGGGACCCAAACTAAATCCCCGGCTAGTGTTTTCTGACTATTTCAACCCTTCCGGACACGTTGGCGCACTCAAAATGACCATACGGTTAATAAAAATAAAATTCACTTCTTTAATTAAATAATGTTCCTGGCGCGACTGTCACACGCGTCCCAACAAAATTTCCAAATTGCCGTATTTCTATCTCGCGACAATTTTAATATTCTCAATATTCATATATTGCCATATATACGCATTATAATCAAATACCAACTCACATCTCGTTAGTATTTTATCCGGATTAATTCTCAATTAATACACATTTAATTCAATTAATCCCATAAATAAATATCATAAAAATACGGGGTATTACAATACCATACACTAAAAGTACAATTAGACAATTAATTGAATCATATGAAGCTTACCGCTTTTGAAAAATATGTGATTAATGCAATAATTCGTCATTTAAACTATTGAGTTTCGCTTAGGAGACAAAGTATTAAATTAGATATGTGCATTAAGAAAGATTCTTTTTAAGAAAAGAAGTAAATCAAAAGTTTGCAACATGACGTAACCATTTGGTTAGCTCAGTGGAGGAAAAAATAAATTAAAATGACATTGCCCGGGGACGATCAGGAAAATAGTAATAAAGACCTTTCAAGGAACTTTTTATCTTTTTGACCCTTGACTGAACCATTCAAGTAAGTGTTTTCTATAAATAGTCACTTAAAATAGTTAAATAAAAAATAAGAGTATTGGGCTTACCGGTGGTAAAGCAACAGGGACGATTCCGGCATGGGATTCAGAATCTGAACAAACAAATGGTGTGAACACTCAAATATTGAATACCTGTTGCACACAATCTGAACAAACATGAATAATCTCCTCAAAATTGTCCATGATAAAGACTCAAATGTTGAATACTTGTTGCACAAATTTTTTTTGCAAATGAAAGAAACCAACCTACCTTAGTATAAGCATAAATAAGAAACCATCTTTGTGTGTGTTTTTAAAGAAACATAAATGTAGAAAAATCACTTGATGGAGGAGAAAAAGATCTTATTGGACAACTATAGAGAACTTGCATAAGAATTTAAAATCAAAGCGTGAGAGATACAACCAATAAATTTGCAACATGTTCTTAGTTATGCAAATCATCCAAGCAGATACATTAGCATATTAAATATATTATAAATTCATAGATAGATATAATGCTAAACCAAACAAAAATCCAACTAAATGCTTCTCTACTTATCACAATTCGTACTGGTCGCTATTTACACAAATAGAAATATATGGATGCTGTCGAAGAACTCTATTGAAACTGATGAAGAAAAGAAGCACATTTGATTTTATAGGACTGCTATGTAATTTTGTAGCAGCCAGCTTATATTTTAGTATAGGGGAAAGTGCCCCCTACCCAGCTGCGAGATTTTGTAGTTTTTGCTAGAAAACCTTTCATTATTCCTACACTACAAGAAGAAGAAATTTAAGGGGCAGTAGTGAAATTTTCGGAACACAAATCCTTACTGATGTTTTCCAAGAAGAAAAGAGTAGTGAAATTTACCAAGAAAAGACATAATAGCATGTAAATTTAAAAGGCCAATCATAACATAGTTTAAAGTACCCAAAAAATGACTTGTAAATAAGCCATTTAACAGTGCATTTTCTATTGTTAGAAGAAAACATGGACACAATTCGTTTGGATCTGTGTTGTTCAAACTTTTGTAGGGGTTATGAGATGAACCCTTTTAGAGATTTTTATTTTTCTATATATCAAGGGTATGGGTGCAAATCTGAGATACCCAAATAATATTACCTCTCTCTGCTCTCAAATCTGAGATGCCCAATGAAGATGAACACAAATCTAATCTGAAGATGAAAACAAACAAAAATCCAACATTAAACCGGGACGAAATGGGTATTCATGTATGATATTATCCAAAAACAAAATCTAAAATTATCTAAACATATTATCCAAACACAAATCACAACATAAATCAAAATCAAAATGCTCAAACAACAGAACCCATATAAGAACATGTATTACCCATATAAGAACCCATTAAATCGTTTACATATATACCTGTAAGAATAGTTATCAACCATTTACATATATACATGTAAAAATCAACCCAAAAAATGTATATACTCCATATAAGAACCCAACAAAGGTATCAATCGTTTAAATATATACTTGTAAAAATCGAGTCAAAATCGACTCCAAAAAATGTTCAAACGTGCATAGCCCCAACAACAGAGAGTGAGAGAGGAAATACCTGTAAAATGAATTGAGAGAATAGGGGAACCATGTGTTTGAGAAAGGAAAGGAGGATTTCGAGTACACGTGATAGGGGGAGAGAGAGAGGTAATTAGAGTAAGAGTACCATTTTACCCCTCTTTTTGAATTCTAATAAAGAGTGGGAAATAAATTTTGAGTGTGTCAAAAGAGGGGGACTCCAAAATTTTCAAGGGCAAAATAGGCATTGAAGGATAAAATCATATTGATGACATCATCTTTTCATATTATGACATACATAAGTTTCCTACTTTATTTTATATATATATATATATATTTGCAATAATTGTTGGGAGTTTATTCTTAAAACCACATATGACATTTATTTAATAATAAAGATGAGTATGGTTCATTTTGAAATGAGAATTAAGTTTGTGGTAATGCCTTATATTTATTCAAAATATATTGTACGAATGTCAGTTAGTTGAACTATGTATGAATTCTGGTGGGTTTGTTTCATCCTGATTGTGGAAGAAGAAAATTACGGTTCTAATTCAATTAAATAGTTCACAATATAAATAGGGAGTTGAAATCCTATCGGTTTAGCTACAAGTATGATACTAGTAGTTTATCTTGACTATGGTATGATGGCTAGAGAACTTATCTGATAGTTCAAAGAGGATTATACCGCTACATCAAGAATGTATTTAATGGGACATGGGTGGTATTCAAGTCTAATTATTGAGTACATTAGACTTTCACAATGCCACAACATTTGCAAAGGGAGCGTAGAATGTCAATCCCATGGATTATGAAGATTGGAATATGCACATATTATTTGTTTAATTTTTATGGGTTCAATTCCATTTATGAAGTCTTAAGCTCCTCAAGTTGGGCAATCATTATGTGGACATGTCTGAGATCATATTTTAGAGGAATTCATACCTGTAACAACCCTCACTTTTGAGAACCTATTTTATATTTATTTCCTAGGCATAGTAATTAGATATAAAATGTTGGAATATGGAGTAAGTATTAATTTAGTGAAGAAAAGTTAATATTTACAATGATGTTGCATATTTACCATAAGTATAGGTGAATATTGCCATGTTGTGTTTTATAATGTCATGAGATTTAAAATGACATTTGGCTTAAAATGAAACCGGAACTTAAAATGAATTATAAAATTTCCAAATGATAATTTGGAGGGCGTAGTTAGTTCCAGGAGGTACGAGATAGTCAAATTATGTGCCATATTGTATTTTGAGGTTCCGGGCACTTTTGACTAGTTTTACCTTAAATGGGTAGTTGCGTATTATTTTATCACGGTATTAATCAATTAAGCTGGAATTTTAGACTAAGCCACGATTTAGTCTCCCTAAGTCTTCTATTTTCCCCTAATTATATTCCTAAACGTAGATAAAGAAAGAGAGAGGAAGAGAACTTGTGGAGAAAGTGAGAGATTGAAGATTTGGAGATTGTTCTTGCATTCATTTTCATCAATTCTGAACTTGCAAGCTTGAGGCAAGTTTTCTACTTGCTATTATATGATTTAAGTTGAATAATTAGTGTTGATAGTTGTGGTTAATTAGGATTTAAGAAAGTTAGGGCTTTTATGGGATTTATGGGCTTTGAATCTTTGGAGGTTGAATTGATTGGATATTGGTGTTTATTATGGTTGTTTGATGCATTTATAATCAGTTGGTAGCAATAAATGATAAGGGTTTGAGATGGTTGAGTTTGGAGGAGATTAGGAGTCCAAGACTCCATAGCCAAAATTGGCAAAATTCGTAGGGGCGAATCGATTCGGCCAGGCCGAATCGATTCACATGGAGGCAGTGTCCAGGTCTGGGTGAACCGAATCGATTCGGCCATTTCTGAATCGATTCGGCTATTATGAAGAATGTTGGTTTTCCTGACCTAATCGATTCGGTTAGTTCAAATCGATTCGCTTTTCTAGACGAATCGATTCGGCTAGTCCGAATCGATTCGGAAATCCTGCATTTTTCCCTTTGTTTTTCTTTTCAAATTTTAACCCTTTTCTTTAGGATTAGGACCTAGGAACCTTCTTGTATGAAGTAAACTTAGAGTCCTAGAGTTTTAGTTGAGTTTGGTCGTTACCCTAGAGTTGAATGGGTTCACTTGGGGTTAATTCCATGGGTGTCAAGAGTGATGTTTAGGCATTACTCTTTATTTCACAAATTATTAGGAATTAAGAGTTCTAAGCCCATACTTGGAGACTTTAGGGACCCTATTGAGGTATATACACCTTGGGGATTGTAACATCTTGGGTGATCATTTGGAGACTAATTCGGGACTTGAAATTATGACGAATATTAATGAGAATATTCAAGGATTATGGTTTCAAATAAAATGAAACATGCATGTGATCAATAACAATGATAATGATGACTTAAATTGGTAAATGTTAATTTACTTAAACACACCTCTCTAAATGCTATCATAAGGGAAGCTCGCGCATGAGGTGATGTCCCTTGACTAGTTAATGCAGGGAGACTATAGTCCTCTGCCATACGCGGGATTTTTATATGTTTTCTGCGCTAGTAAGGTAATTTCGGGTGTGAGTATGACTCACTCACAGGTATATGGCCACTTCCCGACGTGCGATAGGTTCCCAGGTGGTCTTGTATAGATAGGCCCTGGAAGATGATAGTCATTTAGGGGTGCGCCCAGTGGGAAAACTCGGAGGGGCGGTCTTAGAATTGTTATATGTATAAGAATATAACCTTTCTAAATCAAGTGGGACTTGATGTATGTGAATTGCCATAAGAAAATAAGATGGTAATTATATTCCTTTTAAGGAATGGAAAAGGAAAAGATATGAGAAATATTGAGATTTAACTTTAATCTCTTGTTTAATTAATAATTATAGAATCATTTAAATTGCCTTATCATGCATTGAAATTTAGGTTGTTAGATTCTCATCTATGTCATTCATGATTAACTGTCCATACCTATCATGCTTCTTATTCATCTGGGAATCATATACAAACCGGGCCCTGACCCGTTCATTTTCCATGTTGTGCATGTTATTGTATCCGTTCAGGTGCTCCTCCGCAAGGGCGCCCGATGTGATATTCCTATTCCTATGCTTTTGAGGAGCTGTAAGATTTTGCGGATATTACAGGATGCTTGTTAGACGCCTTCATTTTTGAATTCTAGATATGATCGGGTCTTTCATTCGGGCGTGTAGCCCAAACTTTTGTAATTGTTAATGGATGTATTATGTAAAATATTGAATTGTTGAAATACATTGTATGTAACTGTGGACCAACAGATTATTCGGTCCTCCTATTGTATGGTTGTTTTGATATTAATATAAGTTCTTTCGGAATCCCACTTTCTTTTCAGAATGGGTTGTTTAATTTATTTTCTTAACTTGTGATCAAACTAAAATTTTTGGCAACCTGTTTTCTGATATATTGGGTGGTTTTCCCGTATACCCGTTTTATTGTTATGATGTTGAGAATGATTCCCATCCATGATTCCGTTATGTTGAGGTATCGGGCTGGCCACCCCTTATTTCGGATTGCGGGTTGTCATAATACCTAGGAGATATCTTGGATTGTAATACTCCATCGGTAGACTTATATGTTCTAATTTTACCAATAAAATTGAATAGTGGATCATTTTTATAATTTGGTAAAGTATGAAATAAGTTAAGTTTGAGATCAAGGAATCATTAAGATGTTGGGGAAAATTGAATAGCAACAACTTGAATTTCACCAACCGAGTATTGTATGTTTTACATGGGAAATCACATTGTGTACCATTTGACTTTGCAAAGAAGGCCTCATTATTCGAGTAATTGTCAGATAATTAAATTAGACAGATATTATAATTATTTAGTAAAAATAATTATAATTCAATAGTAAAGAAAATATATTACGGGAAGTAATATGGGATTTTCATAATTACGTTTGGAATTCAATTTCAAGTAATGTGGGATTTTTATATTTCCATTTCAAATCCAATTTAATTGTTAGTCTTGGATCCCTAGTATAGTCCATTACCTAAATAGTAGGTTGAAACTCTTTGGAAACCCTAGCTGGCCAAATCTCACGCCAAGTACTTATATATATATATATATATATATATATATATATATATATATATATATATATATATATATATATATATATATATGTGTGTGTGTGTGTGTGTGTGTGTGTGTGTGTGTGTGTGTGTGCAATGGAAAGGGGTTAAAGATGCATAATCATATCTAAGGGTTAAAGGAAGATAGTAAAACACAAATCACATTTTATATGAAGGGGTGAAGAAAGACAAAGTGAATTCTAATTATGAAGTTTTCATTTTAGGGAGTGCCCGCACACAAGGCTTACTTTGGGGTGATCATATACTGGAATATTCAAGGCATTCAAAGCATTCTAGCAAGGTTTTGGAGTAGGACGAAAATTAGTTTCTTCATTTTCTACATCAAATATTTCACCTCATTCGGATCACTTATCAGATTCACAAAAGTATCGTGATTCAGACCCTAGGTGTAAGATATAAAGGTAGTTTTTAAATGTATCTTTAAATCATGATTAATCGAACCTCTCAGTTAAATAAATTTTTTTATTATATCAATTCTCATTAATTGGTATTAAAGCCCCGATTATAGATAGATCATGTTTTAGAAAAGCCCACTTTATATACCATTTAAAACACTTAGGTTGTTTGTTAGAAAATATGTGAAAGGATTTATATCTTTGGTACTAACTTGGTTTTACAGGATTTCATTACTCCTTCCATTATGGTCACATATTTTTATTATATAAATGGCTCTTATGGTGGTTCATGTGTAGTTACTTTTTCTAGATTTAGTGTAATAAATAGGTTAATTTTAATTATTGAAAAGATTATTGTATTGGAGGAGTTTGTGAGGGGATGTAATAACTTTTTACTTTCATAATCCTACATTGTATTATGTTCTAATCATTAAGGAAGATCCATAAATTTTGGTAGCATTCTAATTAAGATTGGAGGTCCATAAATATTGTTTTCAAGGTTGCTAGAGAGCCAAAATGACATAGTTTTGACAAAAAGATGCATGAACCCGAGAACGATAGGAAGGAGAAAGGGAAAAGGGGTGGCGATCATAGATGAACCATGAACGATCGTGAGTTCTCGGACCCTGACTACGGATGAACCTTGCGTGATCACGGATAATACCCGCGGTCGTGGGCTTACCTCGCATGTCCGCATGTCTCAGTGAGGGGTAGTGATCAATTTGTTTTGGATTTTACTTCGACCTTTTCCAGATTCAATATCGTGAAGGAATCTTCTTCAGGTATTTTTTACCTAAAAGGACTTTACTCATAAAAGAATTACTGGTTATGATGGAAGGGTACTTACTCTCCTTTTTTATATATATAATTGGTTGTGATTGTGGTTAATTATATCTCTATTATCTTATTTCTTTATATTTGTATAATTTTGTGAGCTGATTATCACTTTAATTGGGAACCAAAGTTTTATGAACAATGTGGATTTATTTGTAAAATCGGCCTAGATCACGATTTTTCAGAAAACTATTTTTTTTTATTTTTTTGTCAAATTGAATTTAATCAAGTTACTAATTTCAGGTAGAAATTACATTATGGTTTCTATTTTTTAAATTAAAAATAATTTTATTTTTGGAAAATTAAAATAGAGAGGCCGAATAATTTAATTTGTACAAGTAATTGAAAATTATCGATGGTTTCATTCAAGGATTTTGAATTGATTAAATATTTTTCATAAATACCCTCAAGTACAAATATTAAGTGGCATAGGAGTTTCAATATAAACCCATTGTCTTCATTGGTGTTTTAAAAATGTGATTTGATTAGTTCCTCGCATTAGCATAAACTTTCCTCCCCAGCACAAGGAATTAATCATGGCATTGCGGTATTCTTAAAATTGTGAAGTAATAATTTTTTGAAATTCAATGTGAGTGTGTTCGATCCCCCTAAAGAAGAAGTTATGCACGGTCGAATTCAAGTTTAAGAAATGAAATAACGGTATATATTTACACACAATTACTGATATCCTCCCAAATAAAGTCACTATCATTAATTATGGGGCCAAAAACGTCGGCTATTCCATTATGTTGGACATAGGTTTCCTGGATTGTCCGAATAACATAATTGAAAGATCAAAAGATCTTTCTAATTTAGGGTGAGGTAACTTATTATCTTAAAACTAAATCTCACTTTATAAGGGAACTAGAATTATCGACATGATTAATTTTCATTGGTGGTAAAGGGAAGCCAAGTTAAAATTAAAGAAAAAGTAAATTCTCACATATTTAATTTTAAGTTACTATTTTCTAAATGATGATTCTCAAATTTCAAAAATAAGATCAAAATTCAACCCATTTGCTTCAATATTAAATGAAAACAAATTAACTTAAATAAATTTCATAAACTAAAAAAGGAACCTAAACATTGTCCTCGCTATTGAGGAATATAAATTTGTTTTAACTGAACCATTCATTGACAAGAGTGGTGACGATGGATTTAATTTAGGTGTTTGGACATACCAGAGATGCCAAAAAATTGACCAGATGGCTCATTGTTATATATTGGCATGTATGACCAATTTATTACAAGATGTTTAAGAACTGATTATGAACCTTGGGTACATGTTTGAGGATTAGAATCGCGTCGTGGGGATGGTAAAAACGAAAGATGGTTGATGGTACTCCCGTGCGTAACTATGTTTAAAAGATAAAGTCCATCTTAGGTGAACTAGAGGTGCTCAGATGAGAAATCTATGAGGAAACCCAGATTACTTTCTTGCTCCAATCACTCTCAGTGTCCTATAAGAAGTTTTGCTTAAACTATCTTGTGAACGAATTTGAATTCTCCTTGGTGCAACTACTTAAAGAACTTCGGGCAGTAAAGAATATCGTCAAATAAAAAGGTGTTGTGCACTTTGCTAAGAGGGGACCATCTTATTCTGTTCAGAAATATAACAAGAAAAGGAAGAGAAAGTCTCAGGTACAACCTGTGGTGATTAAAATAGTGGTTAATATTAAGGAGAAGGAAAACAATCAAAAGTAAAGTGTTACATCTACAAACATTCAGGAAATAGGAAGAAGTAGCACGAAATACCTAGCTAAAGAAAGGAACAAAAACGGTTATTTTTCCTTCGTCACAGAGACATGTTTTTTTATCCAATTTACCAAAACCTGGTGTGTATATTTGGGAGACACTAATCATGTTGGTAATTCTTTGAAGGGATTCCATGTAACCGCGAAGCTCGGTGAAGAGAAAATGTTTATGTTCATGGGTGATAACAACAAGGCATCAGTTTTAAAAATAGGGCATCTATCTTTATATTTTTTAGGAGACAAAGGGATGATTTTGTAAGATTGATTTGATGTACCAACTATTAGAAGAAATTTAATTTCAGTTTATAAGTTAGTGTTGAATGGATATTCGATTTGTTTTAATAAATATGTTTTCATCAAAATGGAAAATATTTTATTTTATCTAATGCATTGAAAAATTATTTGTATATTATAAATCCCGTCTCACCACTACTGCTAAGTTCTAAAATGAATAAATAAAATGGAAATAACCTAAATAAAAAAATCTTCCAAGTTAAACCAAATATATCTTTGGCATCTATGCTTAGATCATATTAATCTAGAAAGAATTCAAACACCGATTTCAAATAGTTCATTAAGCTCATTGGAAATGGAGGCACTTTAAGTTTTTTAATCCTATTTAGAAGGCAAATGGGCTAAGAAGCCTTTCATGGCCAAAGGCTATAGAGCCAAAGATGTGTTAGAATTGGTTCCTTCTAATTTATGTGGTCTTATGACTATCCAGGAAAGAGGTGGTTATGATTACTTCAACGCATTCATGAATGATTACTCATAGTTTTCATATGTTTACCTTATGCCTCACAAGTCTAAAACCTTTGATAAGTCCAAAGTGTATAATCTTGAGGTGGAGTGTAGGCATGGTAAACTAATCCAATCTTTATGATCTTATCGTAGGGGTATGTGATACCCCATAAAATCTAAACTAGATTGATCAAGTCTAAATTAAATAATATAAGAGTATAAACCAATTTAATATCATTCTAAGCATGACTGAACTTAATATATAAAATAAATAAATTGGACACAATGTCATGGGGTACTCCATGCAGTCATACAATCTCTGACGTGAAAAATTTGGCATACTCCTCGGTGATGATATTAGTTTGCACTGGAAGGAAATGAGACATCTTTGTTAATCTATTATGATGACCCAAATAGAGTCTTGGCCTCTTTGGAACCTCACCAATCCCACTATGAAGTCCATGGGAATTCTTTCCCACTTCCACTTAGTAATATCAAAACGATGTAATTCCCCCATTGGTCTTTGGCGTTCCACCTTTACTATTTGATAAGTGGCTCACATTAATACAAACTCTGCAACATCTTTTTGCATCCCTACCCACTAATATGACCTATTCATGTCCTAGTAAATCTTATCCCCTATGATTTTCATAATGAATCATTGGTCATGTCCTTCAGCTAATACTCCTCTCCTCAATTTAGGACTCACTAGCTTAACCAATCGTCCCTAAAATATTAATTTATCGTCTGAACTAATCGAGAAACAAGGAACTTCGCCTGATACAAGCTCTCATTCATTTTCTCGATAGAATTAATTTGAAGCATCTGCCTGAATCACCCGTGTTACCATGGTTGATGTAATAATGACAACTTCCAAAACAGCTTCTGACAAATCCATATCATGAGTGTCACTTCATTATGTTGCCCACATGTTCGGTAACTTGTCCTCATGCTATGCCCATAATTTTGTTAACAAAATAATCGGTCTCCGATTGAACGCATTGTCTACCACATTTTCTTTCCCTGGGTGGTAGTATATTAAAAAGTGACAGGCTTTCACAAATTTGAGCCATCTCATTTGTCTCATATTCAGTTCTCCCTGCATAAATAAGTACTAGAGACTCTTGCGATCGGAGTACGATGTGAACGTGTCACCTAATAGATAATGTCTCTAAATACGAAGGGCAAAGATAATCGTTGCAAACTCTATATCATGAGTGGGGTAATTTCCCTCATGGGGTTAAATATTTTGAGAAGCATAAGTTATAGTCCTATCACCCTGCATTAACATGCTTCCTAGACCATGGAGTGATGCATCTATATATACCAATTATTTTACATCGCCTCATGGTCACACAAGGATGGGCGTAATACTGCGCTTGTCCTTGATCTCCTTAAACACTCTCTAGCAATATACACTCTAAACAAACGATACTCTATTTCGGGTGAGGTGAGTCAATGGCTCAACAATCTTAAGGAACCATTGAATGAACGTCCTATAGTACCCCGCCAACCCAGGAAAATCCTAACCTCTTTAGGTGTCGTGGGCTATCCCTAATTTAAAACTATAGGTACTTTTCTAGGACCTACTAAAATCCTAGATGCAGATACAACGTGGGCCAATAATTGCACCTCTCGAAGATAAAATCCACACTTAGAGAACTTGGTGTACAATTATGTTCCTTTAGTGTCTGCAAACCTAACTGCAAATGCTCCACATGCTTCTCCTTCGATAAATAATACATTAAGATGCCATCAATAAATATAATGACCAACTAATCCAGAAATCCTCAAAATATCTGATTCATCGTATCTATGAACATTTTTAACGTGTTGATCAGCCTAAACGACATGACTCGAAGCTCATATGATCCATATTACATAAGAAAAGGCAACATCGGGATCTCCTCCTCCTGAATACGTAACTGGTGATACCCGAGTCAATTTTGGAAAAAATGATGTGCCCCTCAATTAATCAAATAGATTATCAATACATGACAACAAATACTTATTTCGTATCGTGACCTAGTTTAGGTTCCAATAGTCCACATATAATTGAAGTGAATCGTTCTCTTCTTCATAAACAAAATTGGAGCACCCCATAGAGACATACACCTCCGTATGAATCCCTGGATCAATAACAATTAAATTTGCCCCCATAGCTCCTGCATATCTAATGGAGCAATCGGATACGGTGACCTTTTAATAGGTATTATACTTGGTGCCAAATTTATAGAAAATTCTACCTCTGTAGCTAGTGGTAAAACTGGTACCTCATCAAATATTCTCATAAACTCTTGAACAATCGGTATCGAGTCTAAATATACAGTGACCTCATTAGAAGAAGTTGATATATGTAATGCAATTATGCATTAGACCTTCCCACGAGCATAAGAATAAACACTAAGAACATCTCTTTCTCAAGAATAAAGAATGTAACTGCCTTCCCACTATAGTAGATTTGTGCATGATGCTGAACTAACTAATCCATACCCAATATGATGTCGTATATCAACATATCCAAAAGTAATAAGTCAGTGGGAAAACAAAATCGGCCAATCTTAACTACCACACCCCTACAAACATGATGTAAGGCAACACCCCTACCTACTAGGTATTCACATGTAATGACACATCTGTAGCCATATCTAGCAATCCCGATGTAGATGCAAATTTGTAACTAGAAAATGAGTGTGATTCGTTCATATAGATAAGAACTTGTTCTTAACAACCATAATTATAAAATATACCCTTAATCGCCTAAGGATGGGCAGGATGGCCCTCCTGATAGACGTTGAAAACACATATGTAATGACGATGTGGGCATCCTTACACTAGAGGCAATGCCGGATATGCTGGCGCTAGTGCCATTATTCGGTACTATAGTGGGGAGGGAAGAGCCTGTTATTGGTGTCCATGACCATCCCGGTTGCCCTTAGGGCAATTACGAAAATAATGGACCAACTCACCATAAGTATAACATGTTCCTCTACTGCCCCTACCCCTTGGGCCTTTCCTGTAGTCTCTGACCTTAGCCCTACTGGCCATATCCTCTTTGGACCTGTTGTCCATAATGTCCCTGGACTGAGTGGCCCTCTCACTATCTAACCTAACGGTGAGGATCATCCCCTTATTTAAATTTATTCAAGGACTTCTTATCATAAATCTGTCCTCAGTAGAACTGTTAGTCTCATTGCCCTAAGGATGATTCACTAGTCTAGACTACCTTCTGCCCTTGGACGTTTCCCATATTCTCTTTCTTTGGGTCTTTTTTTCTCTGAAACTCTCTGTAATTCTAAAAATCCAAGAATGCGATGTCCACAATCTAAGTATATGCAGTGAATGTTGGATTTCTCATCAATGCTCTTTTAATTCCCCATGCCAAGACTCTAATAAATCCGTCCATCTTCCTAAGCTTAGAACTCCCGATGTCTGGGGCAAAGTGTAAAAGTTAGGTAAACTATTTATCATACTTCACAGCTATGAACTCCTCCTATTTCAGTCGATCCGACTATACCCTCAGGTAAATACTTCCCCTCGAACTTTACCTATAACTACAAAATAGTAAGGTGCGAACAATCCTCCTCAGTGGCGATAGACTCCCACCACAGTAAGGCATCTCCTACTAGTGTGAAGCTGGAAAACATCTCTCTCTCAATATTAGTCCACTCTAATAAACATAGGTGTCGCTTGATGTCATGCCTCCACTGTAGTGTAAAAATGGGTTTGGTAGATCCTAATAACTCTATTGTGTGCCTTCTTATGAAGATATTACTGGATCGTTCCCAAGAAGATGTGATAGGCAAAGCAGGCAACAGTGCGGGCCACAAGTGGTGCGGTGGTTGTTGTTGATGCTACATGTTACAAATTTTATCTGTGTAATACCTAGTGCATAACCATTTTATGCTCGTGGAGGTGGTTGTGGATGTTGTTGAGGTGCCTCTGCCTCTAATTCGGTTCTAGAGGTTGGTCGTTATCGTACTACTCGACGTCGTGTGTTCACCATCTAAAAGATAGTAAACAAAAGTATATAAGTACACGTAAGAAAATAGAGTACAATAATCTAAATAACAATCTCTAACGTATCAAAGAACACTACGCAAAAAGGCTATGGATGCACTCAAGATCTCTAGGACACTAGAACTTGAAATGCTATGATACCAACCGTGGTACCCACTAAAATCTAAACTACATTGATCAAGTCTAAATTAAATAATATACGAGTCTAAACCAATTGTGTATCATTCTAAGCATTACTAGAAATAAAACTAAATGCATAAAATAAATAACTGAAACCTAGTATAGGTGAACCACACAATCTTTGATACCAATCTAACCAACAATAATAACATCATCATCACATGACTACCACTTTCTCATTATAAAATCAAAAACCAAAAGTAATAGTAATACGAACTCAATAATAATAAACATAAATTGACACTGCATAAAATAAATCGAAAGAAAAGGGTGAGAAGGCATGCTCGACACCTATATTCTATCTAAGTAGCAACTGAGGAAATAGTAAGACTGAATTAAGGGTGAGGCAGAACGAATGACCTATGTCCTAAAAATAAAATTCAATAATAACGTTAACAACAAGTTTACGAAAAGTAAGACTGTAACTGAGTTTGGGGTACAATGTAACTATGCATATTCCTCTCTTCTTTTAGTTATTTTTAAGTTATTGCTACCAAACAAACCTAAACATCACATGAGTTTATACCCAAGACCATGTGAACCCCATGATTACATTTAATTAATCTCAACTGAATATAAATAAAGGTTCCATAATTGTATAATTCTATATATCTCATGTATATGATCAGGTAAGGGAAGACAATATATATATATATATATATATATATATATATATATATATATATATATTGTCTTCCCTTACCTGATCATATACATGGCTAGGGTGTACCCGTGCCGATGGCACGATTGAAAAAAGGTTCTGGATATTTCGTAATAGTAATTAAGTTTGGCAAGATAAGACACGCGATAGAATGATACAAACTGACACAGTTATAAATTAATGTTTGAACCCCTTAATAATTTCAAATCATACCAAACTAATAAAATACAATAGTTAACGGGTGAAAATATTTAAAATTTTGCTTGCGCCAAGAATGTTTTGCACTAAGTTGTGTCATATTCGTGAAAAAATTACATATGGGTCATATCATGTGTTTTTGTTGAAATTATAACAACAATATCCTCTGTTATTACATAAATCTTTATATTATTCATATCATATACGAAGTTATGTATTCATCCAATTAAAAAAATAGTACAACAAATCAAAAATATGTACTTTTAATACTAAACATGTCTAGACA
Organism: Sambucus nigra; assembly: GCA_949130495.1. NCBI lineage: Eukaryota > Viridiplantae > Streptophyta > Magnoliopsida > Dipsacales > Adoxaceae > Sambucus > Sambucus nigra. The sequence continues at coordinate 417,800,096 of OX422207.1, forward strand.
TTATATTAAATGCTCGTGACCAAAATCTTTATTTCAAGATTTTACATTTAATTGGTATTTTGAATTTGAACAAGTAAATAAATCATAGAACAGATTTCTAAATAATAAGACAAAATGTACACAAACCAATAGCTTTCTTGCCATGGCGTGAGGTAAAAAAACACCTCACCTGGTCCAGGGCAATCTACCAAAGATGGCATGAGGTAAAAAAATGTTTTATAACTGATATAGTTAAAACATTTTTTAAAACAAATCTCTATATACTATAAAATGCAAAACAAGGCATTTATGAACATTTAAGACTCCTCTTCATTGAGAGTGTCCACGTGGCACTCTATATTTTAATCACTCTTGTACATCCCCTATTTTGAAATTTTTGAAAGCGTAAGCGTTCCTTTTTTTTCCTGTCTTTTGACTTCCCAGCGCCTCTCTCTCCCTCTCTCTGTCTCATGTCGTTTGGTTTTATGGTTTTAATAAAAACCCTTTTACTCAACTCTCACCTCTTATATCTTCTCTACTCCAGCTTCCATCACTAGAGTTGCAGAGCAGAGAGAGAGAGGCAGCGAAAATGAAGTACAATCCAAGGGTAACCATCTCTGGGAGAAAGAACAGAAATGCCCATTTATCGGCACCATTAAGCATCTGTCGCGTCCTTATGAGCGTGGCCCTCTCTGTTGATCTCCGAACCAAGTACAACGTCCGTTCCAAGCCCGTCAGAAAAGATGACGAGGTCCAGGTCATCTGTGGCATCTACAAGGGTCGAGAGGGTAAAGTCGTCTAAGTCTACCAGTGCAAATGGGTCATCCACACCGAACGCATCAAACATGAGAAGGTTAATGGATCTACTGTTAATGTTGGAATTAACACATCCAAGGTTGTTATTACCAAGCTTCGTCTCAACAAGGACCGTAAGTCCCTGCTCGATTGTAAGGCCAAGGGTCGTGCCGCTTCTGACAAGGACAAGGGTACCAAGTTTTTTTTTATTATTGGTATATTTTGTTGTGTTGCATTTGAGTTCTGTTTTATTTTATTTTTGTTTGCTGAGGGAACAAGATAGTTGCTTTTATGGTTTGGATACTGAAACTAGAATTTTTTAAGCTTGAAATCTATTTGTGTTTTAAAAAAAAATATTCTCTATTCCAAACATTATCTTTTTATTCATTCAACTTCTCATCTCTCTCTACGTTAGACAGTCTTTTGCTACATTCCATTCTAAAATCAAATTTTGAGAGAATGGTCAGTGTGGTGTAGTAGAAACTAGAGTGTCCACGGTGGCAGTGTCCAAATTGTGGTTTGAGGTTGTGACAGGTGGTTTGGTGTTGAATTTGTAAGGTACATGTTTAAAGAAATGCCCCAAATGGGTGACTTTGTTTCTCTTACATAACAAAAAATCTTTAAAATTGTGTATCAAAGTGGGGTTCTTAATTTCTCGAGTATTGGTGCCGTAAGTGGAGCATATGAATGTTGAGAACCTCGCAGTTGGGTTTATGGGAGAGTGACGGAGAGGTTTAATGGGAATGGCGTGTGAATATTTTGGATCCTATATTCTTTTGGGATGTAGCAAAAGGGTTGAGAATATATTCCCCTCATTATCTTTTTATTCATTCAACTTGGAAACCCAAGCATTTCCCCTCTTACGCGTCTCTTTAATTCCTCGCTCCGGTAACTCTGCACGTCCTTCAGTTAAACACAAACTATTGTGATTCATGTACAATTTTATATACGGTTTATGTTTTCTTAAATATAATGTTATATATATGGAATTTGTTGAGTATTTGATTAAATATTTTGAATAATTTAGTAAATGTATTGTTTTTTTTAGAATTTTCAAGATAATATGTTTCATTTTTTCTTCCAGTGTTTTAAGATTTATGATTTAGGATTTGTGATTGATATTTTGTGTGTTTTGTAGACGAGGGGAGGAAATAATGTGTGAAGGTTAGTTCATTATAAACCTAACTAGAGATCTAAATTTTTTCCCCATCTTATCCCTTTTACTCTATTCATCTAACTTTCGAGCTTTGGATTTTGATGTGCACTCCAATTATTGATATCCAATTGTTGATATAGGCTTTGTTATTTAATTGGTAAATTTTAGTTGGATAACTTTTCTTATTAATCAAGTACTTTAAGGATATTAATGGTTGTTTTTCCCCATAAAAAACTAAAGGTAGGAGGCTCTCTCTTCATTCTTATCCTTCAATTTGATTTTTCAATGAATTTTTGTGAATGAGTTGCGAATTATTGTTTTTTTATTTATTTATTTTCGATATCTTGAGTTTCTGCGAAGCTATTATAGTGTATATATGATTTACATTTATTTCATGAATTTTTCAAACTTTTTAGATGCAATATATTGATTTATGTGTGCTTAACTTATATTAATTTGTGGGACAAAATAATGCGTCAATATTGAAAAATTCTCGCGCATCGCGCGAGTTTACAACTAGTTTATGTATATAATGCAAACAAAAAAAATGCAATTCATTTTTAGAGTAACACGCGTCCCCAGTTAGGACTGACAAATGACGAAAAAGAAGATTGTAATTTGTGGGCTCAAGGTAGTCAAGTACCCAAAACCAAATAGTGACTGAGCGTGAATCCTGTGGAAAGTGGGAAAAAAGGAATATGGCCAAGTCCTATCAAAAATGCCTTTTTAATAGGGGAACTACAGCTACTTTTGTTCAGACCTCTAGAAAAAAATGCTTTCATTCTTTTAAAATTACAGTCGTCTGCCACAGCCTAGCATTTTAGCAGAAATGGAGGCTTGGTGTCACATTTAGGTTTTTCTTGACATCGGAGAGCGGAATTGAGTCTCACAAAAAGTTTAAAAAAATCGAAAAAATAAAACTCAAACAAAAACTTCGAAGTACCAAATCTATAACAGACCTAACAAAAAGCTTATATTAAACATCGAGATTCATCTTCAAACACCTAACAAATAGCTTATACCGAACTGAAAACGCCGCTAGTATAACACCTTCAACCTTCCTTCACTGCTAGAGTTTATATTAGTATAATACCTTAATCATTACCTCAACAACTAAACCAAAACATAGGTAAAACAACGGCAAAATAAAGACTGACCCACTTCTACCATTGAACCAAAACAGGGGAAAAATAGTCACGTAGTTGGGGTTCTATTTTCCAATCATCATCTACTGATCTCGAATGAAAGTAGCATGCAAAAATTAATATGAAAAGGACGAAGGACCCTATTTGGAATTTGAAGGAAGATTTAGCGATGATGGTGGTGAAGATATAAGTAGGGGTGTGAAAAAAAAACGATCAAATCGAGCCGAATCGAAAATTTTTGGACCGGGTTTTTTTAAGAGTCGGTTCGGTTCGGTTTGATCAGGTATAAAACCGACAGGGTCGGTTCGATTTTCGATTTTGGCATAAAAAACCCGATTTTGAACCGAACCGAACCGAATTAATTTTTATACTTTTTAATTTTATATTTTATATTATATTTATATTAGTGTTGGCATATTATATTATATTTTTTAATTTTATATTTATATTAGGTATTAAAAAAATATTTTTTATTAAAATAAATGAAAAAACCGAACCGGCCCTGTAAAAAACCGACGGGTAAACCGAACCGGTCCTGTCAAAAACCGACCCTGTTCGGTTCGGTTCGGTTTTTCACCAAATTCGGTTCGGTTCGGTTCGGTTTTTCTCCTACCAAAACCGACATGGTCGGTTCGGCTCAAAAAACCCGCCCAAAACCGAACCGACCGACCCGTGAACACCCCTAGATATAAGGGTTTAGATGGAGGAAGAAGGAGTGATCGATAGTTGGTTTTTTTTTGCAAGATATTCAAGCATAAAGATAGAAAGAGAGGGTGCACATTTCAGCGAGTGAAGGGTTATTTCCAAGAGTAATGATTTTGAATTAAACTTGTCGGTGGTTGAGCGAAAAAAAAAAGAAATCAAAACTGATTGTGGTAAGATTTATCAGTCTCGAGACATGGGAAACTTGACACCTCTTGCATACTGTAGACACCCCATTTTGTTACCCCTAACTCATCTTAGGTCCTTAATACCTCTCTTCATCACTACAAACCTAGGTCATACCCCGAGTACTGACCTAGAAGCCATCGGGCACTCCCAGGCTCCGTTTAATTAAGAAGTCAAACTCTTCAGGTCGAACAAAGATGAATGAATCTTCGAAGGGCACTGAAACCCCTTTCCAATGGTCTACTCCGTGCGCGATTCTGACTTACCATGCGGACGAACGATCCGTTTGCGTCTGAAACTTGATCTAGAGGCCACCAGACGCTCCCGAGCTCTGTTTTACCTAAGTGAACTCTTCAGCTCGACCGAGATTGAATGAATCTTCGAAGGGCACTGAAGACCCTTTCCAATGGTCCACTCCGTGTGCGATTCTGACTTACTATGCGGACAGACGATCCGTTGGAGTCCAAGAGGTCACCAAATGCTTCCAGGGCCCGGTTGACCAAAGTCAACTCTCCAAACCGGGTCAAACTCTTTGGAATGTTGAAGTATATCTCCTAACCTTTCCAACGGTCCACCCTGTGTGCGATTCGAACTTACCATGAGGACGAACGATCCGTTTGCGTTCGAACGATTCCCCATCCAATGGACCGACAAACGCTTCCAAACCATATTTAACTAAAAGTCAACTCCTGAACCCGGGAGCGGTCCAAAGGACTTTCAAAGGTCTCTGAATTACCTTTCCAATGGTCTACCCCGTGCATGATTCTGACTAACGGTTTGCCCTCGACCGCTAATTTTCTGAAAAGGCCTGAAATACACTGCCAAACGGCAGGTTCCAGACCCTGCCTATTGGCAGGTGCCGATAGGCAGGACTAGGTCTATGCCGATCGGCAATAACCTGGGCCTATAAAAGGAGGCCTTCACCTCATTTGCAAAAAAAGCCCAGATCTGATACAAAATCGCTCTCAGTGAATCCCAAAAACCTCTCTCGAAGGCAGCGCGATTTCAACATCCAAATCCCTTCTTAACTTCCACTTTTCATCATCCTTTTCATCAAACTTGGTTAATTAGCCACTCTCCATCATCATCCAAGTGCAAGGGCTACTCTCCAACATTCAAGATCAAACTCAAGATCTTCAAGAAGGTCCAGTTTTCTCAACTTTCTCTTCAAATTCTCTTAAATTCGCAATAACTTGTTTTATTACTTAACACTTTTATTATCTCATCTCACATATCCTAATATACTTTTTATTTAGTATTATTACACATCTCCTATTTTCATATAAATAAAACTCAAAAAACGAGAAAAAGAGGGTTTGCTCATAAATTCCAAATAGGGATTCTCATACTTTTCTCACAACTAAAACACTTTTTCTACACACACACACACACTCACAAATAAGAGATCGCCCAATTGGATTTATAGGGTAAACCCCACCCCTCGTTTTGTATGCGAACTACGTGGACTTTGATGCCTTTATAGGCTACGTAGGCGTCTCGAGGTAAAACCCGAGACTCAAGTTCTTTTTCTCACTTTTCTCTCATTTTTTCTCTAAATCTAATCTCCTTATATTCTATATACTTGGTCTTAGTGACGTATTACTCCATATGCGTTATCATTCCATTATAATGATTAACGTAGGGGTAATCACGTAAATCTTATTTTTCTAATATTATTTTTATACCTTCCTACGGATGACTCGCTTTATCTCTTCCATGATACAAGTCGAGGATTCCTATCTCCACTATATATATACACATGCACACATATCACGGGGAAATAAAGGAAAATATCAAATATCCGTGAGAGACCGAAAGGGAAGAATGGGTGCCTAACACCTTCCCATTTCGTAACTTAGCCTCCGAACCCTTCTCGAATCATTTTGGTTTCGTATTTACCAGTATGTCTTTGGATGACATCCTTCGGGATGGCTTCCCCTTTTTATTTTATCTATTTTGAGTAAAATAGATTGGCGACTATGAATCTCTCTATATTTTTACACCTCATCCCAAATGATGCCGGTCGAAGTGCTCCCGAGAGGGATGCACGGGACCCGAGGATCCTTTCCTTCGCGCGCCCGCCCGCAGGCGAGGATTAGGGATGGCCATAGTGGTGACTCTGCTGGGAAAGTATGTATATTTTGAGGGCTTGACTCTATTTACATGGATGCTATATTTGTTTATATTTCCCCTATATTTGCATGTTCCCCCTTTTTTCCATGTGTATCCCATGCTTATGCTTATGTTCAGACACTTGTAAAAAATTCTCCATGTACACTTCGCACCATGTGCACCTAGGATCACATATATCTGCATGTTGCACGCATCACCCATCCATACTTGGTGTACCTTTGGTACTTGTACTTTGCTCCCTTTGGTACTTGTACCTTTGGCATAATCAAGAAAGGCATTCTCATCATAAGATACTAATAAGAGAATCATGCATGATTCACACGACATCACCAAAGAGCATTGTTATTCACCAAATTTTACCCAGTAACTGGAGGGTCACTTCGTAATGGGCGCTGGTCCGACAGGGTGCAGTTAGCCTAAGCGATATGACTCTCACCTTCCATTGTCCAAGTACCTTTGACGTATATCGAACGGTTCCCCCGCATCGTATCTCTTGACCGAAGTCACGACGGGAGGTATATCGTAGGGAATTCGTTCACGTATGCTGAGTATATCGAATTCGCTCTCACACGTACCATCCCCACGAGGTATATAGTGAGGCAATTCACGTACACTCAGGTATACCAAATGGCTTGTCCACACGTACCGATTTCCCACAAGGGCAAGACGTATATCGTGGAAGCCACGCCAAAGGGGGGGAACCCATGTCGATTCACCCAACCAACTGCATACCCGCATATAGGTGTCAAAACTAGTACACGCACTTTAGATTGCCGATTTTGACCCAAAACTCTGCCAAAATTCCAGGTCGGCCTATCGCCTAATTTTTGCGTATTTTTAAAATGGGACCCTGCCCGTGAGCCTGGTTACAAGTCCATCCGCAACTTTGCATATATTATAAACCCCACTTTTCTAGGCTCGGGTCTCGTTCGGTATTGCATTTAGGAGAATTAAATACAAGTGAGAACATAATAATCATGTTGAGTTCCGTCTCCAAAAATATTTCTCCCTTGTTTATCAAAATTCTAAAAATAGTTTCTTCTCTAAAAAATAAATCCCATTCTACGCCTTCTCAAGTCAATCACAAGCCCTTGGCCTGGCCCCCTATTGGCTTCGGTCTTCAGTTAAATCACCCCGGAGTTTCATCCGTTACTCTACTACTTCTTCCAAGTCCGGAATCCATCCACTTTCCATGGAGAATACAGATCAAGTACTAGTCATACAGCTGGATCTGACGGCAGTTCTAGCTCAGCTCGTGTCCAAGATTGATAACCTCCAAACTGAGGTATGAGATATGAAACGAAACCAGGTTCCTATTCCTCAAGATCCCAAGGCCCTATCCCCTCGTGCTATGGGTCCAACCGAGCCTATCTGGGTTCTCGAAGAATATCAACACGATCCACACGCCCCTCCTATCAATGGCCCGTCGCTTGCCCAGCTTCCGATGCCAAACATTGCCAGCCTCTGGCTAACCTGCCTATAGTCATTGATCCAAAAGAGGAGTTAAATAAAGTCAAAGAGGATCTCAAGATTCTCACCAAGAAATTCGACCAAGTCAGAATCACTGGGAATTACAGGAATTACATGGACTACACCCATATGTCTCCTTATCCTAAAGCGAGGTTACCTGAGAAGTTTAAGATGCCAAATATCGAGAAGTTCGGAGGGAGTGGACCCCTGATTGTTCATCTTCGCAGTTATCATAGTTCCATGACTCTACTAGGGGCTTCTGAAGAAGTGATGGCCCAATTATTTCAGCAAACTTTGAAGAACAGTGTCCTCCGATGGTTTTTGTCTCTCGAGGAATCTAGAATCGGTAGCTGGGAGGATGTAGCCCGAGAATTCATGTCGCATTACAAATATAACGAAGAGCTTGAGGTCACTCATCATGATTTAGAGCTACTCAAACAGAACCCTGGGAATCAATCAGTAACTTCATAACCCGGCGGAGGGAACAAGCATCTACCATGACCAATCGGCCATCTGAGGAATAGCAGGTCAACACAATGAAGAAGAACTTCTTGCCCCATGTCTGAGCGACGATGGGAGGACAAGACTATCCCTATTTTCGAGCTCTCAGAGAAGTAGGATTAGAAATCGAGGAAAGCCTTGTTAAAACAGAGGTTGAATCGAAGATGGTGTTCGGACAGTTCACCCCTAGAAAGTATGACAAGCCTGCCAGTGCTATAGTCTCAACCATCAACAACATCTCTCAACCAACCACATCATGGGCACCATAAATCTGCCCTTCCCCCATCCGAAGGGAATACACTGAGCTACATGCTCCCCTCTCCAACGTTTACCAAGCCCTGTTAATCCAAAATCTCATCAAACCTTTAGATCCCCGTCCATTGCCAAATCCACTCCCAAGAAACTTCAAGGCCGAAGCTCATTGCGCCTTTCACCAAACTGATGGCCATACTACCGACCAATGATTTCACCTCCGAAACATAATCCAAGATCTCATTGACGGGGTACCATCGCCCCACCAGCCAAACACTACTCACAATCCACTCCCAAATCATACCAATGCCATCTTCTTAGAAGAAAACCAAAATTTTGATCCCTCAACTCAAATCACACCCATATACTGTCCTAAACCTCTTCAAATGTGCCCATATTTCCTCCTACACCCTACTAGCCTCGCTGATCAAGAATTGTCACTCCTTACCAGAGCATGCATCGTTGTTCGTACCCGTTCTGAAAATGGAAATATGGAATTGCCAGAGGTGTTAAACCAACTCCTAGAGTTCGGGCTGAAATTTCCCTCACAGATGGTCATCGATTGCCAAAGGTTCAGTACACTATTCTTAAAAGCACGAAAATGGGCTCGAGATTCAGACAAGTGGGTGGTACCAATCGATGAAGTCAGTATAGATGATGTTGTCCAGATTATGGCAAAATTATTTAGGCAAACAAACAACATTGGTAGTATCACCAGGTTACTTGATATTTTTAAGTTATAAGGGCGCTTGGTCCCTTCAACCATACATACCCCCATAGAATGGGAAGACCTGTATGAAGAAGCCGTTGAAGTTGTGGAATGCATTGACTTTACATGGAAAGAAAGAATTGTTTCCACCGAATGGGGGGAAGAATTCGAAGATTCGAGTGAAGAACAAGCTTCAGGAAGAATTGGCCCAGTAGCGGACATATGTGGGATGATATCATTTGAATAACTCCTTGAAGAAATAAACAGGGTGACAGAACAACCTGAGATTGACGAGGAAATGGGGTTCATATTCTTCCCTTCTTCAGTAAATCACATGACCAGATCAGGGAGACATTACCAGGTTCCAAGCTCACTACCAACAAATGACAAAGGGAAGGGCGTTGAAAACCTTCCTATGCCAGAGGTGACCATCGAGGAGAGCAAGATCCTAGATCAACTAAAGAAAACTCAATCTAACATCACTCTATGGGGGCTTTTCATGTCTTCCCAGCCGCACAGAAATTCTTTAATCAAGCTGCTCACTAGACCCACAGCTCCTCCTTCTACCACACCAGAAGAAGCGATAAATCTAGTCGGATCCTTTACCTCTGCCCGAATGCTATCATTTTCTGAAGAAGAAATCCCTAGAATTGGGACAAATCACAATCATGCACTCAATATCTTCGTCGAAGTTATGGGGAAGGCCATGCCACTCTCTCTTGTCGATAACGGATCCACGTTGAATGTCTGACCACTGAGAACCTTCAAGTGTTTAGGCCTGAAAGAAAGCGACCTCGCTCCAACCTCCACCACTGTACGTGCCTACGATAATAACCGTCAGGAGGTGATGGGATCCATAAAACTTGTAATAGGGGTTGGCCCTATAAACCCTATCGCTGAATTCCAAGTCATAGACATCCCAACTTGTTTCAACCTGTTGATCGGACGACCCTGGCTCCACAGTATCAAGGGTGTGTCTTCCTCACTCCATCAGAAATTGAAGTTCTTCGCCGATGGGTGAGTCATCACCATTTTGGGAGACGACGAAAATGTCGAGGATGCAAGCACCAGCAGTCCAATCCTTGAGATACAACATGGGTCAAATGATATGCTCCTATCAGGATTTTGAGTTGATCCACTCCTACTCCTGGCAGGGGACGGCTTCAAAGAAAGGCTTTGTCCAAAATATAACCCTCATGGCAATGTCAATATGATCCAGATGTTCAGAAACATGCACTTCATGCCCAGACTGAGGCTAGGGCAAAGGCAGCAAGGGATACTTGAGCCCATCGAACTGAAGAAAGCTTTCCCTCCTTGTGGGTTGGGATATCAACCATCAGAACAAGAACACAGAATGATCCACCAGTCTCGACCAAAGAGAAGATTAGATTGCATCCAAACTATCTCAGGAGACTCCTTAAATGGACGATTCATCAAAAAAGGCGAAGAATTCCCTTTTTACGATTTTCCAGAACTATGGTATGACCACACAGACAAGATGATGAAACCTGGGATGGAGATCTTTTTTCAAGATAGCTACCCATGGGCCGAAATTTTCCAACACTGAGTACAACCGCTCATCAAAGATATCGAAGAGACTGAGGAAAGTGATTCCAGAGATTCCTTCAACTTACAGATACTAGGGTTGGCACTCTGCATAATTCATTCAGGCACTACATCAATGGATCCATACCATCTGATTAAAGCTGTTGATACACCCCTCCTCAACTGGCATGCTGCGCTAGTTCTACCTCTTGAAGTCTCCCCTAACCCCAATGTTTACCCTATTTCTTCTTCTGTTGTCTATCCTTATTCAAATGTAATCGAGACCTCTTTTGATAAGGTTCTCAATGTTGTTTTTCCTATCAATGAAATAAACGAAGATTTTTAGTATCTTGTTGTGCCTTACATTAATTGTTCAGATTCTAATCAAACTTTTGATGATGATGATTTTACAAATGAACAATTCTTAACTGATCTAAATAATGTTAATAATAAACAACATAAATGCATTCAAGTTAATGAAGAAGAGAATGTTGTAATTAATCTCGGTTCTAGTATCCAACTGCGCGAGATTAAGATAGGGGCCACCCTTGACGAGCATGAGTGCGCACAAATCGAAGAATTGCTAAAGGAATTCGTGGATGTCTTCACATGGTCCTATGATGATATGCCCGGCATTAATCCTAAAATAGCTCAGCACGAAATACCCACTCTCCCAGATTACAAGTCGGTTAAACAAAAATTGAGAAAGATCCGCATGGAATGGTCGCTCAAGGTCAAAGAAGAGGTGGTCAAATAGTTGAATGTGGGCTTCATTCGTGTGATCGAATATCCCACATGGCTAGCCAACATTGTACCTATGCCGAAATCAGGAGGGAAGGTTCGAATGTATGTGGACTACCGAGATTTAAATAAAGCTTCTCCAAAGGATGATTGTTCGCTACCCAATATCGATATGATCGTGGACAACACACCCAGTCATGATCTCAAGTCATTTGTCGACGGGTTTTCCAGATACAACCAAATCAAGATGCACCCAGACCACCAAGAAAAAACCGCATTCATCACCCCATGGGGAACCTTTTGCTACACCGTTATGCCATTTGGTCTCAAGAATGTTAGGGCTACCTACCAAAGGGCTGCCACAACCATCCTGCACGATCTGATTCACAAAAAAGTCGAGGTTTATGTGGATGATATGATTATCAAGTCCAAAACTAGAGAAGGTCATGTTCCCGCTCTCTGGTGGTTCTTTGAACGACTGTGACGGTATCAGATGAGACTCAATCCACAGAAATGTGTCTTCGGCATTACAAAGGGAAAACTCTTGGGATTCATGGTCAGTGAGAAGGGGATAGAAGCAGGCCCTGCAAAGATGAAGGCTATACTTGAGATGCCACCGCCCCGAACAGAGAAAGAAGTCCGAGGTTTTCTTGGGAAATTACAATATATTAGTCGGTTCATCAGCCAGCTAACCTCCATCTGTGAACCAATCTTCAAGCTCCTCCGAAAGGATTCAACTAAGGTTTGGAACGAGGCCTGCCAAGAAGCTTTTGAACAAATCAAACAATATCTGACCCAACCCCCAGTACTCATGCCACCACAGCCTGGTCTCCCTTTGCTCCTATACCTAAGCATAACCGACACTGCAGCTGGGGCTTTGCTAGCCCAATACCTTGAAGCCTCTCGCAAAGAAAGATCCATCTATTATGCCAGTCAAAAATTGACCGGGTAAGAGGTCAACTACACTGCTTTGGAAAAGGCGTGTGCCGCACTTTTCTGGGTCACCCAAAAGTTGCGACACTACATGCTCGCCTTCCTCATCAAAATTATATCCCGAATAGATACCATCAAATACCTGCTTGAGAAACACACCTTATCCAGTCGAATGTCCCAATTGAGTTCGATATCATGTACATCACGCAGAAATCCATTAAAGGAAGAGCCATCTCTGACTACCTCGTTGATTACCCCATATAAGAAGCAGATGTCTGGATCTCTGAATTCCCAAATGAAAATATCCTCTGCACCGCTCAAGACCATCTTCAATGCAAATGTTCTTTGACGGTGCTGCCAACAAAAAGGGATATGGCATTGGGATACTTCTGATCGCCCCTGATGACTCCCACACTCCCATCACCATCAAATTGGATTTCCCTTGCACCAATAACATAACGGAATTCGATGCATGCACAGTAGGCCTCAAAGTTTCTCTTAAGAAAGGTATTCAATACCTTGATGTCTATGGGTATTCTACCCTCATCATCGATTAAGTGCTCAGAAAGTGGAAAGTCAAGGACGAAAAGCTCCAACCCTTCCATGCCCACTTATAAAAGTTAGTCTCCCAATTCCGAGATATCAACTTCTATTACCTACCTCGAGAAAAGAATAACCTAGCCGATGCTCTCACTACTTTTGCCTCCATGGTCGACATGCCCGAAGGAATAACAATGAACCCCTTCTTAGTTCAAAAGTAAGACAAACCAACCCACTACTACCATATTGAGCTTATCTCCATAGAAGATCCCGAACTAGCCGATTACTGGTACTGTGATATCTGGTGCCTCCTCAAACATGGTAGGTATCCCGAGGGTTCCAACAAGAAAGACCGAACAACCCACCGAAGACTGGCCGCCCAGTACATCATCTGTCATAAAGCTCTACTCATGAGGAACTTGGATGGAACTCATCTACACTGTATCGCAGGGGCTGAGATTGAGAAGATACTACAGAAGATCCATAGCGGGGAATGCAGGACCCGCATGAATGGTCACATGCTTGCCAAGAAGATCATTCGACAGGGCTACTACTGGACCACCATGGCCCAAGATTGCACCGCCTATGTTCGGAGATGCCTCAAATGCCAACAGTTCTCCAATCTTCAACACCTCCCTCCGCGAGAATTATACAACATGACCTCTCCCTGGCCGTTCTCCACCTAGGGTGTCGACATCATAGGGAAGGTTACACCAAAGGCTTCAAACGGACATGAATTCATCCTAGTTGACATTTATTACTTCACCAAATGGGTCGAAGCTGAGTCATACACAGTATTGAATGCCAAGAAAGTGGCTAAAATATCATCTGTCGATATGGGGTCCCGCACGAGTTAGTGTCAGATAACGGGTTGCACTTCGGAGAAGAAGTCACAGAAGTAGTCAACAAGTACGGGATTTAGAGACAAAAATCTTCTCCCTACCGACCTCAGACCAATGGTGCAGTTGAGACCGTCAACAAGAACCTCAAAGCCATCATCAGCAAGATGACCGAAAGCTGTAGGGATTGGGCCGACCGGATCCCGTACGCCTCGGGGGCTATCGAACCTCAATCTAAACCTCTACTGGGGCTACCCCTTACTCTCTAGTCTACAGCATGGAAGAAATCCTACTTGTGGAGCTAGGAATACCCTCGCTACGCGTCATGCTCAAAAGCAAAGTTGGCGAAGATGAGTGGTGCCAAAGCCGTCTCGACAAGCTGACCCTCCTAGATGAAAGAAGATTGAAAGCCCTTTACCACATACAGGGGCACCATCGCCGAATAACGTGATCATTCAACAAGAGAGTCAAGGACCGCGGTGTTCGGGAAGGGGATTTAGCCCTCAAGGAGATAATAGAACCCATCTGGGACCCTAGAGGGAAATTCAAGCCCAATTGGAGCGGCCCCTACATTGTGAAGAAAATCTTATCCGGCGGTGCCGCCATGCTCACTGACCTAGATGGGGAAGAGATGGATCGTCCAGTCAACCTGGACCGTCTCAAGAAATTCTACCCCCAGTCCGAAATCTAAGCGCGCTATCACTTTTCTCATCTCCCTTCTATTTTAAAAAAAACTCTCTTCATTTCCCTCTACCCAGAACTACATGGGCCTTATCCTCTACAAAAAACCATTTTTCAAGAAAACTAAAAAAAAAATCAAAAACCCCAGACGTACGTAGGCAGCACATACATCTTACAGGAGCACGGCCCTTTCTTTTTCACAAAATACTATTCTTTTCTTATCTCTGATAACGACAGTTCATTCTAACAAATTCTCGAACAAAAGGATTATGTATGCCTTAGCGATCGGTATAGATTATTCAAAACTACAAAATTCATCGAAAGGCACAGCTGGATGATCAGAAACTTGCTTATTTCATTAATAAGAAATTACAGCACGGATTACATAAGAAAAGGAATGGATAACTCCCTTCCCCCTACTTGTCACACCCCGCCTAATTCTGGCGTCAGCCGCCACCAAAACTAAGCCGGCCGTGAGTAAATAAAATACCATTCTTAGCATGAGGCGGATATGAGACATAAATAAATTAGTCCATAAGATAAATAATTGAATCAATCTAAAATGATCATAAACAACTAAGCGATAAAAGATCCATCACATGCTAACTCCAAAAATCCATTCTCCAATAATGATTAAATAAAATCTGAATACTCCCAACAGAAATCCTCTAAACAACTTTGGAACTGTATGGCCCAATAAAACTCAAATAAAGTCTCATAATTAATACGACTGAAAAGAAAAGTTTAACTAAACTATTCCATAAAAGAATAACTCCAGCTGCACCTCCAAATGATAACTCTGATAAACTTATGTAGCTTCTCCAATTCTAATCCTGAAAAAGATTAGTCAACGCATTGGTCAGAGCCAAAGCCCCGAGCAAGAATACACACTAGTCCCCTCAAATAGGATCCTTGAATCCAGACAGTAGCATTATGCGCAATAAATATCACAATAGAATATTTTAAATTAAATAGGATAATTAAACGAGATAAATATAAATCACTAACTACCGGAAGAAATCCCCATTTATAAAGGCACACCAATATGATTTTAAATTTCCAAGTCCCGCGGAGTTAATCTTCTATTAATTAACACAAATTATCAAATTTCTCAATTATTTATGTTCTTACTTCAATAATTATTAGGTATGGCGGTCCTCCCGCCTCGGGTGATAATTCACAAAAATTCATTATAGCGGTCCTCCCGCCTCGGGTGATTGCTCCACCAAAATACATATCCCCTCGTCAAAATGCCGGCTGGCCCGTTTAAACTGTCGGCCCTCGCTGATTATATCTCCAAAATATTTTAATACCCATCTTATTATCTTAAGTATTAGTTCTCAATTTCTCAATTCACAATTTATAAACACCCCACCCTTTAATCGATGTGAGATCCTCAAAATACCCCTTAGTCCCATACCTAAGGGTCCCCAAGTTATCAATACGTCCTAACCTATGTATGGGAGGATTTTCTAACATAAATCATAACCTAGTCTCATACCTAGACTAGCGTGACGGCGATAAAGTAATAAAAATCATCCCAACCCCAACACAATAAAACCGTGATAATTTTTCCTCACTAGTCCCATTCCTAGAAGGCATTCTAAAATATAGGGAGAGCAATAATACCCAACAACCCGTCGTCACAATGATATTTAATAATACCAACAAGTCATACCAACAAGAATAATTAGTCAACGTATAAAACTGGGCATGATAGTCCAATTCAATTAAATCTTTAATTTAATTATCACAACGTGAACAATACACAAGTAATCTCATTGAATTATTTTAAATGAAATATACCAAGTTTTCATCATATATACATCAAAAACCAAATTTTATTATCTCTACATGTATTACATGAGTTATATGCACCCAAAAGTCAATTATTTTAAAGCTAGGGTTTTTCTACATGCAATCTACACCAATAAAACCCAAAATCACTCATGAATCCTACGTACCCAAAGGGTTATGAATATTATTCAGATTAAAAGATTTTATAAAAACAGCCCCATAATTGGTATTTACTTTTTCTAATTAAGTTACTAATTATTTTTAAGAAAACATGTAATTAAGTGTTTAGGCGACACATAAAACGCATAATACTAAAGGAAAAGAATAGATTATTCATGCCTATAAAGATCGTGTTGAAAATCTGATTAGAAATCTGGATTCCGTGCGAAAAATGAGCAAAAGAGTGTTCTTGAACCAACTTGATTGAACCCCAATCAAGCCTCCCAAAACTTGTTACAAAAATCTTGATAATGAAGAAGGTTGATGATTATGGGTGAGAGGAAAAATATTTGGAAGTGTTCTCTGGTGAAAAACTTGAGAAAAAGTGATTATGAGAAGTCCCCCTACGGATTAATAAGGTTATATAGTGATTAGGAGTCCTAATACTACACAAATACTAAAAACAGCTTATGTGCTCACGTTTTCTGGGAGGGTCGATCGATCTGCCCCCAGGCATCGATCGATCGATCATGCCTAAAATCTGACAGTTCGCCCAAAAAATTTTAAGGGACAAAAATTGTAAAATCAATATAAAAGCCATTTTAATTCCGCTTGAAGTTTTATTCTTCTAAAATCATAACTAACATATTTAGCCAATAAAAATTATTAAATTCAAAATTTTATTTTTCTCGTAAATTCCAATTAATTAATAAAAATAGTTAATAAAAACATGGGGTGTTACATACTTCCCCACTAGCAAAGAATTTTGTTCTCGAAATTAGACGTAGCATACACCTCAACGCGTAAATCTCGCAAAAGAAAAATAAGGCTCACATATGCCTACCCGTAAAATGCTATAATTGGGCGCCCATACACCCAATCCTAAGCGCACTTCCCCACGAACAAAAAATAATACATATATTTCCTATATGCATACGCGTAACTATGAAAATAACGGAATACCACATGCTCTCACAAATCCCCCACTTGATCCGATAGCCGAAAGTTATCAAAATGCTAACGTCCTCAAATTAAATCTCAACACCAAAAATCGATACATACGATACCTAAGATATGTAGTAAATTCTCCAAAAATAATTATCATCTCCGTAATCCATTATAAGGATCCCCACACCAAGCTTACTAATTCTAAACTCAATGCCTTCAACGTCCTAAACTCAAAACTTCACATCTCCAAGAAACACATGTAACACGTATGCTAGAACATCTACCTTAAGAAGTACGAATCAACAAAGGGAATCAAAGATCGGCAATGCGAAAGCTAAACGGACTCATAACCTACGAGACCTAAGACCATGCTCTGATACCATCTGTCACACCCCGCCTAATTTTGGCGTCGGCCGCCACCAAAACTAAGCCGGGCGTGAGTAAATAAAATACCATTCTTAGCATGAGGCAGATATGAGACATACATAAATCAGTAGATAAGATAAATAATTGAATCAATCTCATATGATCATAAACAACTAAGTGATAAAAGATCCATCACATGCTAACTCTAAACATCCATTCACTAATAATGATTAAATAAAATATGAATACTCCCAACAGAAATCCTCTAAACAACTTTGGAACCATATGGCCCAATAAAACACAAATAAAGTCTCATAATTAATACGACTGAAAAGGAAAGTTTAACTAAACTGTGCCATAAAAGAATAACTCCAGCTGCACCTCCAAATGATAACTCTGATAAACTTATGCAGCTTCTCCAATTCTAATCCTGAAAAGATTAGTCAACGCATGGGTCAGAGCCAAAGCTCCGAGCAAGAATACACACTACTCCCCTCAAATAGGATCCTTGAATACAGACAGTAGCATTATATGTAATAAATATCACAATAGAATATTTTAAATTAAACGGGATAATTAAACGCGATAAATATAAATCACTAACTACCCGCAGAAATCCCCATTTATAAAGGCACACCAATATGATTTTAAATTTCCAAGTCCCGCGGAGTTAATCTTTTATTAATTAACACAAATTATCAAATTTCTCAATTACTTATGTTCTTACTTCAATAATTATTAGGTATGACGGTCCTCCCACCTCGGGTGATAATTCACCAAAATTCATTATAGCGGTCCTCCCGCCTCGAGTGATTTCTCCACCAAAATACACATCCCTTCGTCAAAACGTCGGTTGACCCGTTTAAACTGTCAGCCCTCACTGATTGACGAGGTTCCACACACGACACGATATAAAACGCCGGATGGCCCATTTAAATTGTTGGCCCTCGCTGATTATGTCGCCAATATATTTTAATGCCCGTCTTATTATCTTAGGTGTTATTTCTCAATTCACAATTTATAAACACCCCACCCTTTAATCGATGTGAGATCCTCAAAATACCCCTTAGTCCCATACCTAAGGGTCCCAAGGTTATCAATACGTACTAACCTATGTATAGGAGGATTTTCTAACATAAATCATAACCTAGTCTCATACCTAGACTAGCGTGACGACGATAAAGTAATAAAAATCATCCCACCCCCAACACAATAAAACCGTGATAATTTTTCCTCACTAGTCCCATTCCTAGAAGGCATTCTAAATATAGGGAGAGCAATAATACCTAACAACCTGTCATCACAATGATATTTAATAATATCAGCAAGTCATACCAAAAAGAATAATTAGTCAACGTATAAAACTGGGCATGATAGTCCAATTGAATTAAATCTTTAATTTAATTATCACAACGTCAACATTACCCAAGTAATCTCATTGAATTAGTTTAAATGAAATATACCAATTTTTCATCATATATACATCAAAAACCAAATTTTATTATCTCTACATGTATTACATGCGTTATACGCACCTAAAAGTCAATTATTTTAAAGCTAGGGTTTTTCTACATGCAATCTACACCAATAAAACCCAAAATCACTTATGAATCCTACGTACCCAAAGGGTTATGAATATTATTCAGATTAAAAAATTTTAGAAAAACAGTCCCATAATTATTATTCAATTTTTCTAATTAAGTTACTAATTATTTTTAAGAAAACATGTAATTAAGTGTTTAGGCGACACTTAAAATGCATAATACTAAAGAAAAAGAATAGAGTATTCATTCCTGCAAAGATCATGTTGAAAATCAAATTAGAAATCTGGATTCCTTGCGAAAAATGAGCAAAAGAGTGTTCTTGAACCAACTTGATTAAACCCCAATTAAGCCTCCCAAAACTTGTGACAAAAAGCTTGATAATGAAGAAGGTTGAAGATTATGGGTGAGAGAAAAAATATTTGGAAGTGTTCTCTGGTGAAAAACTTGAGAAAAAGTGATTATGAGAAGTCCCCCTACGGATTAACAAGGTTATATAGTGATTAGGAGTCCTAATCCTACACAAATACTAAAAACAGCTTACTGCTCACGTTTTCTGGGAGGGTCGATCGATTTACCCCCAGGCATCGATCGATCGATCATGACTAAAATCTGACAGTTCGCCAAAAAAAATTATACCGGGCAAAAATTGTAAAATCAATATAAAATCCATTTCTTCTAAAATCATAACTAACATATTTAGCCGATAAAAATTATTAAATTCAAAATTTTATTTTTCTCGTAAATTCCAATTAATTAATAAAAATAGTTAATAAAAACACGGGGTGTTACATACTTCCCCACTAGCAAAGACTTTTGTTCTCGAAATTAGACGTAGCATACACCTCAACGCATAAATCTCGCAAAAGAAAAATAAGGCTCACATATGCCTACCCGTAAAATGCTATAATTGGGCGCCCATACACCCAATCCTACGCGCACTTCCCCACGAACAAAAAATAATATATATATTTTCTATATGCATACGCATAACTATGAAAATAACGGCATACCACACGCTCTCACAAATCCCCCACTCGATCCGATAGCCGAAAGTTATCAAAATGCTAACGTCCTCAAATTAAATCTCAACACCAAAAATCGATACATACGATACCTAAGATATGTAGTAAACTCTCCAAAAATAATTATCATCTCCGTAATCCATTATAAGGATCCCAACACCAAGCTTACTAATTCTAAACTCAATGCCTACAACGTCCTTAATTCAAAACTTCACATCTCCAAGAAACACATGTAACACGTATGCTAGAACATATACCTTAAGAAGTACGAATCAACAAAGGGAATCAAAGATCGGCAATGCGGAAGCTAAACGGACTCATAACCTACGAGACCTAAGACCATGCTCTGATACCATCTGTTACACCCCGCCTAATTCTGGCGTCGTCCGCCATAAAAACTAAGCCGGGCGTGAGTAAATAAAATACCATTCATAGCATGAGGCAGATATGAGACATACATAAATCTGTCCATAAGATAAATAATTGAATCAATCTCAAATGATCATAAACAACTAAGTGATAAAAGATCCATCACATTCAAACTCTAACAATCCATTCTCTAATAATGATTAAATAAAATCTGAATACTCCCAACATAAATCCTCTAAACAACTTTGGAACCATATGGCCCAATAAAACACAAATAAAGTCTCATAATTAATACGACTGAAAAGGAAAGTTTAACTAAACTATGCCATAAAAGAATAACTCCAGCTACACCTCCAAATGATAACTCTGATAAACTTATGCATCTTCTCCAATTCTAATCCTGAAAATATTAGTCAACGCATGGGTCAGAGCCAAAGCCCCGAGCAAGAATACACACTACTCCCCTCAAATAGGATCCTTGAATACAGACAGTAGCATTATATGCAATAAATATCACAATAGAATATTTTAAATTAAACGGGATAATTAAACGCGATAAATATAAATCACTAACTACCCGCAGAAATCCCCATTTATAAAGGCACACCAATATGATTTTAAATTTCCAAGTCCCGCGGAGTTAATCTTTTATTAATTAACACAAATTATCAAATTTCTCAATTACTTATGTTCTTACTTCAATAATTATTAGGTATGGCGGTCCTCCCACCTCGGGTGATAATTCACCAAAATTCATTATAGCGGTCCTCCCGCCTCGAGTGATTTCTTCACCAAAATACACATCCCTTCGTCAAAACATCGGTTGGCCCGTTTAAACTGTCGGCCCTCGCTGATTGACGAGGTTCCACACACGACACGACATAAAACGCCGAATGGCCCATTTAAATTATCGGCCCTCGATGATTATGTCGCCAATATATTTTAATTCCCGTCTTATTATCTTAGGTGTTAGTTGTCAATTTCTCAATTCACAATTTATAAACACCCCACCCTTTAATCGATGTGAGATCCTCAAAATACCCCTTAGTCCCACACCTAAGGGTCCCAAAGTTATCAATACGTACTAACCTATGTATTGGAGGATTTTCTAATATAAATCATAACCTAGTCTCATACCTAGACTAGCGTGATGACGATAGAGTAATAAAAATCATCCCACCCCCAACACAATAAAACCGTGATAATTTTTTCTCACTAGTCCCATTCCTAGAAGGCATTCTAAATATAGGGAGAGCAATAATACCCAACAACCTGTCGTCACAATGATATTTAATAATATCAACAAGTCATACCAACAAGAATAATTAGTCAACGTATAAAACTGCGCATGATAGTCCAATTCATTTAAATGTTTAATTTAATTATCACAACGTCAACAATACCCAAGTAATCTCATTGAATTATTTTAAATGAAATATACCAAGTTTTCATCATATATACATCAAAAACCAAATTTTATTATCTGTACATGTATTACATGAGTTATACGCACCCAAAAGTCAATTATTTTAAACCTAAGGTTTTTCTACATGCAATATACACCAATAAAACCCAAAATCACTCATGAATCCTACGTACCCAAAGGGTTATGAATATTATTCAGATTAAAATATTTTATAAAAACAGTCCCATAATTAGTATTCACTTTTCTAATTAAGTTACTAATTATTTTTAATAAAACATGTAATTAAGTGTTTAGGCGACACTTAAAATGCATAATACTAAAGAAAAAGAATAGAGTATTCATGCCTGTAAAGATCGTGTTGAAAATCAAATTAGAAATCTGGATTCCTTGCGAAAAATGAGCAAAAGAGTGTTCTTGAACCAACTTGATTAAATCCCAATTAAGCCTCCCAAAGCTTGTGACAAAAAGCTTGACAATGAAGAAGGTTGATGATTATGGGTGAGAGGAAAAATATTTGGAAGTGTTCTCTGGTGAAAAACTTGAGAAAAAGTGATTATGATAAGCCCCCCTACGGATTAACAAGGTTATATAGTGATTAGGAGTCCTAATCCTACACAAATACTAAAAACAACTTACTGCTCACGTTTTCTGGGAGGGTCGATCGATCTACCCCCAGGCATCGATCGATCGATCATGACTAAAATCTGACAGTTCGCCCAAAAAATTATACGGGACAAAAATTGTAAAATCAATATAAAATCCAT
This sequence comes from Sambucus nigra, assembly GCA_949130495.1. Lineage (NCBI taxonomy): Eukaryota > Viridiplantae > Streptophyta > Magnoliopsida > Dipsacales > Adoxaceae > Sambucus > Sambucus nigra. The sequence goes on from OX422207.1 coordinate 417,822,798, forward strand.
TTTAGTTCCGCTTGAAGTTTTATTATTCTAAAATCATAACTAACATATTTAGCCAATAAAAATTATTAAATTCAAAATTTTATTTTTCTCGTAAATTCCAATTAATTAATAAAAATAGTTAATAAAAACACGGGGTGTTACATACTTCCCCACTAGCAAAGAATTTTGTTCTCAAAATTAGACGTAGCATACACCTCAACGCGTAAATCTCGCAAAAGAAAAATAAGGCTCACATATGCCTACCCGTAAAATGCTATAATTGGGCCCCCATACACCCAATCCTACGCGCACTTCCCCACGAACAAAAAATAATATATATATTTCCTATATGCATACGCATAACTATGAAAATAACGGCATACCACACGCTCTCACAAATCCCCCACTCGATCCGATAGCCGAAAGTTATCAAAATGCTAACGTCCTCAAATTAAATCTCAACACCAAAAATCGATACATACGATACCTAAGATATGTAGTAAATTCTTCAAAAATAATTATCATCTCCGTAATGCATTATAAGGATCCCCACACCAAGCTTACTAATTTTAAACGCAATGCCTACAACGTCCTTAACTCAAAACTTCACATCTCCAAGAAACACATGTAACACATATGCTAGAACATCTACCTTAAGAAGTACGAATCAACAAAGGGAATCAAAGATCGGCAATGCGGAAGCTAAACGGACTCATAACCTACGAGACCTAAGACCATGCTCTGATACCATCTGTCACACCCCGCCTAATTCTGGCGTCGACCGCCACCAAAACTAAGTCGGGCGTGAGTAAATAAAATACCATTCTTAGCATGAGACAGATATGAGACATACATAAATCAGTCCATAAGATAAATAATTGAATCAATCTCAAACGATCATAATCAACTAAGTGATAAAAGATCCACCACATGCTAACTCTAAAAATCCACTCTCTAATAATGATTAAATAAAATCTGAATACTCCCAACAGAAATCCTCTAAACAACTTTGAAACCATATGGCCCAATAAAACACAAATAAAGTGTCATAATTAATACGACTGAAAAGGAAAGTTTAACTCAACTATGCCATAAAAGAATAACTCTAGCTGCACCTCCAAATGATAACTATGATAAACTTATGCAGCTTCTCCAATTCTAATCCTGAAAAAGATTAGTCAACGCATGGGCCAGAGACAAAGACCCGAGCAAGAATACACACTACTCCCCTCAAATAGGATCCTTGAATCCAGACAGTAGCATTATACGCAATAAATATCACAATAGAATATTTTAAATTAAACGGGATAATTAAACGCGATAAATATAAATCACTAACTACCCGCAGAAATCCCCATTTATAAAGGCACACCAATATGATTTTAAATTTCCAAGTCCCGCGGAGTTAATCTTTTATTAATTAACATAAATTATCAAATTTCTCAATTACTTATGTTCTTACTTCAATAATTATTAGGTATGGCGGTCCTCCCACCTCGGGTGATAATTCACCAAAATTCATTATACCGGTCCTCCCGCCTCGAGTGATTTCTCCACCAAAATACACATCCCTTCATCAAAACGCCGGTTGGCCCATTTAAACTGTCGGTCCTCGCTGATTGACGAGGTTCCACACACGACACGACATAAAATGTCGGATGGCCCATTTAAATTGTCGGCCCTCGCTGATTATGTCGCCAATATATTTTAATACCCCTCTTATTATCTTAGGTGTTAGTTCTCAATTCACAATTTATAAACACCCCACCCTTTAATCGATGTGAGATCCTCGAAATACCCCTTAGTCCCATACCTAAGGGTCCCAAGGTTATCAATACGTACTAACCTATGTATAGGAAGATTTTCTAACATAAATCATAACCTAGTCTCATACCTAGACTAGCGTGACGACGATAAAGTAATAAAAATCATCCCACCCCCAACACAATAAAACCGTGATAATTTTTCCTCACTAGTCCCATTCCTAGAAGGCATTCTAAATATAGGGAGAGAAACAATACCCAACAACCCGTCGTCACAATGATATTTAATAATATCAACAAGTCATACCAACAAGAATAATTAGTCAACGTATAAAACTGCGCATGATAGTCCAATTCAATTAAATCTTTAATTTAATTATCACAACGTCAACAATACCCAAGTAATCTCATTGAATTATTTTAAATGAAATATACCAGGTTTTCGTCATATATACATCAAAAACCAAATTTTATTATCTCTACATGTATTACATGAGTTATACGCACCCAAAAGTCAATTATTTTAAAGCTAGGGTTTTCCTACATGCAATCTACACCAATAAAACCCAAAATCACTTATGAATCCTACGTACCCAAAGGGTTATGAATATTATTCAGATTAAAAGATTTTAGAAAAACAGTCCCATAATTAGTATTCACTTTTTCTAATTAAGTTACTAATTATTTTTAAGAAAACATGTAATTAAGTGTTTAGGCGACACTTAAAATGCATAATACTAAAGAAAAAGAATAGAGTATTCATTCCTGTAAAGATCATGTTGAAAATCAAATTAGAAATCTGGATTCCTTGCGAAAAATGAGCAAAAGAGTGTTCTTGAACCAACTTGATTAAACCCCAATTAAGCCTCCCAAAACTTGTGACAAAAAGCTTGATAATGAAGAAGGTTGAAGATTATGGGTGAGAGAAAAAGTATTTGGAAGTGTTCTCTGGTGAAAAACTTGAGAAAAAGTGATTATGAGAAGTCCCCCTACGGATTAACAAGGTTATATAGTGATTAGGAGTCCTAATCCTACACAAATACTAAAAACAGCTTACTGCTCACGTTTTCTGGGAGGGTCGATCGATCTACCCCCAGGCATCGATCGATCGATCATGACTAAAATCTGACAGTTCGCCAAAAAAATTATACCGGGCAAAAATTGTAAAATCAATATAAAATCCATTTCTTCTAAAATCATAACTAACATATTTAGCCGATAAAAATTATTAAATTCAAAATTTTATTTTTCTCGTAAATTCCAATTAATTAATAAAAATAGTTAATAAAAACACGGGGTGTTACATACTTCCCCACTAGCAAAGAATTTTGTTCTCGAAATTAGACGTAGCATACACCTCAACGCGTAAATCTCGCAAAAGAAAAATAAGGATCACATATGCCTACCCGTAAAATGCTATAATTGGGCGCCCATACACCCAATCCTACGCGCACTTCCCCACGAACAAAAAATAATATATATATTTCCTATATGCATACGCATAACTATGAAAATAACGGCATACCACACGCTCTCACAAATCCCCCACTCGATCCGATAGCCGAAAGTTATCAAAATGCTAACGTCCTCAAATTAAATCTCAACACCAAAAATCGATACATACGATACCTAAGATATGTAGTAAACTCTCCAAAAATAATTATCATCTCCGTAATCCATTATAAGGATCCCAACACCAAGCTTACTAATTCTAAACTCAATGCCTACAACGTCCTTAATTCAAAACTTCACATCTCCAAGAAACACATGTAACACGTATGCTAGAACATATACCTTAAGAAGTACGAATCAACAAAGAGAATCAAAGATCGGCAATGCGGAAGCTAAACGGACTCATAACCTACGAGACCTAAGACCATGCTCTGATACCATCTGTTACACCCCGCCTAATTCTGGCGTCGTCCGCCATAAAAACTAAGCCGGGCGTGAGTAAATAAAATACCATTCAGAACATGAGGCAGATATGAGACATATATAAATCTGTCCATAAGATAAATAATTGAATCAATCTCAAATGATCATAAACAACTAAGTGATAAAAGATCCATCACATTCTAACTCTAACAATCCATTCTCTAATAATGATTAAATAAAATCTGAATACTCCCAACATAAATCCTCTAAACAACTTTGGAACCATATGGCCCAATAAAACACAAATAAAGTCTCATAATTAATACGACTGAAAAGGAAAGTTTAACTAAACTATGCCATAAAAGAATAACTCCAGCTGCACCTCCAAATGATAACTCTGATAAACTTATGCAGCTTCTCCAATTCTAATCCTGAAAATATTAGTCAACGCATGGGTCAGAGCCAAAGCCCCGAGCAAGAATACACACTACTCCCCTCAAATAGGATCCTTGAATACAGACAGTAGCATTATATGCAATAAATATCACAATAGAATATTTTAAATTAAACGGGATAATTAAACGCGATAAATATAAATCACTAACTACCCGCAGAAATCCCCATTTATAAAGGCACACCAATATGATTTTAAATGTCCAAGTCCCGCGGAGTTAATCTTTTATTAATTAACACAAATTATCAAATTTCTCAATTACTTATGTTCTTACTTCAATAATTATTAGGTATGGCGATCCTCCCACCTCGGGTGATAATTCACCAAAATTCATTATAGCGGTCCTCCCGCCTCGAGTGATTTCTCCACCAAAATACACATCCCTTCGTCAAAACATCGGTTGGCCCGTTTAAACTGTCGGCCCTCGCTGATTGACGAGGTTCCACACACGACACGAGATAAAAAGCCTGATGGCCCATTTAAATTGTCGGCCCTCGATGATTATGTCGCCAATATATTTTAATTCCCGTCTTATTATCTTAGGTGTTAGTTCTCAATTTCTCAATTCACAATTTATAAACACCCCACCCTTTAATCGATGTGAGATCCTCAAAATACCCCTTAGTCCCACACCTAAGGGTCCCAAAGTTATCAATACGTACTAACCTATGTATTGGAGGATTTTCTAATATAAATCATAACCTAGTCTCATACCTAGACTAGCGTGATGACGATAGAGTAATAAAAATCATCCCACCCCCAACACAATAAAACCGTGATAATTTTTTCTCACTAGTCCCATTCCTAGAAGGCATTCTAAATATAGGGAGAGCAATAATACCCAACAACCTGTCGTCACAATGATATTTAATAATATCAACAAGTCATACCAACAAGAATAATTAGTCAACGTATAAAACTGCGCATGATAGTCCAATTCATTTAAATGTTTAATTTAATTATCACAACGTCAACAATACCCAAGTAATCTCATTGAATTATTTTAAATGAAATATACCAAGTTTTCATCATATATACATCAAAAACCAAATTTTATTATCTGTACATGTATTACATGAGTTATACGCACCCAAAAGTCAATTATTTTAAACCTAAGGTTTTTCTACATGCAATATACACCAATAAAACCCAAAATCACTCATGAATCCTACGTACCCAAAGGGTTATGAATATTATTCAGATTAAAATATTTTATAAAAACAGTCCCATAATTAGTATTCACTTTTCTAATTAAGTTACTAATTATTTTTAATAAAACATGTAATTAAGTGTTTAGGCGACACTTAAAATGCATAATACTAAAGAAAAAGAATAGAGTATTCATGCCTGTAAAGATCGTGTTGAAAATCAAATTAGAAATCTGGATTCCTTGCGAAAAATGAGCAAAAGAGTGTTCTTGAACCAACTTGATTAAACCCCAATTAAGCCTCCCAAAGCTTGTGACAAAAAGCTTGACAATGAAGAAGGTTGATGATTATGGGTGAGAGGAAAAATATTTGGAAGTGTTCTCTGGTGAAAAACTTGAGAAAAAGTGATTATGATAAGCCCCCCTACGGATTAACAAGGTTATATAGTGATTAGGAGTCCTAATCCTACACAAATACTAAAAACAACTTCCTGCTCACGTTTTCTGGGAGGGTCGATCGATCTACCCCCAGGCATCGATCGATCGATCATGACTAAAATCTGACAGTTCGCCCAAAAAATTATACGGAACAAAAATTGTAAAATCAATATAAAATCCATTTTAGTTCCGCTTGAAGTTTTATTATTCTAAAATCATAACTAACATATTTAGCTAATAAAAATTATTAAATTCAAAATTTTATTTTTCTCGTAAATTCCAATTAATTAATAAAAATAGTTAATAAAAACACGGGGTGTTACATACTTCCCCACTAGCAAAGAATTTTGTTCTCAAAATTAGACGTAGCATACACCTCAACGCGTAAATCTCGCAAAAGAAAAATAAGGCTCACATATGCCTACCCGTAAAATGCTATAATTGGGCGCCCATACACCCAATCCTACGCGCACTTCCCCACGAACAAAAAATAATATATATATTTCCTATATGCATACGCATAACTATGAAAATAACGGCATACCACACGCTCTCACAAATCCCCCACTCGATCCGATAGCCGAAAGTTATCAAAATGCTAACGTCCTCAAATTAAATCTCAACACCAAAAATCGATACATACGATACCTAATATATGTAGTAAATTCTTCAAAAATAATTATCATCTCCGTAATGCATTATAAGGATCCCCACACCAAGCTTACTAATTTTAAACGCAATGCCTACAACGTCCTTAACTCAAAACTTCACATCTCCAAGAAACACATGTAACACATATGCTAGAACATCTACCTTAAGAAGTACGAATCAACAAAGGGAATCAAATATCGGCAATGCGGAAGCTAAACGGACTCATAACCTACGAGACCTAAGACCATGCTCTGATACCATCTGTCACACCCCGCCTAATTCTGGCGTCGGCCGCCACCAAAACTAAGTCGGGCGTGAGTAAATAAAATACCATTCTTAGCATGAGACAGATATGAGACATACATAAATCAGTCCATAAGATAAATAATTGAATCAATCTCAAACGATCATAATCAACTAAGTGATAAAAGATCCACCACATGCTAACTCTAAAAATCCATTCTCTAATAATGATTAAATAAAATCTGAATACTCCCAACAGAAATCCTCTAAACAACTTTGGAACCATATGGCCCAATAAAACACAAATAAAGTGTCATAATTAATACGACTGAAAAGGAAAGTTTAACTCAACTATGCCATAAAAGAATAACTCTAGCTGCACCTCCAAATGATAACTATGATAAACTTATGCAGCTTCTCCAATTCTAATCCTGAAAAAGATTAGTCAACGCATGGGCCAGAGACAAAGACCCGAGCAAGAATACACACTACTCCCCTCAAATAGGATCCTTGAATCCAGACAGTAGCATTATACGCAATAAATATCACAATAGAATATTTTAAATTAAACGGGATATTTAAACGCGATAAATATAAATCACTAACTACCCGCAGAAATCCCCATTTATAAAGGCACACCAATATGATTTTAAATTTCCAAGTCCCGCGGAGTTAATCTTTTATTAATTAACACAAATTATCAAATTTCTCAATTACTTATGTTCTTACTTCAATAATTATTATGTATGGCGGTCCTCCCACCTCGGGTGATAATTCACCAAAATTCATTATACCGGTCCTCCCGCCTCGAGTGATTTCTCCACCAAAATACACATCCCTTCATCAAAACGCCGGTTGGCCCATTTAAACTGTCGGCCCTCGCTGATTGACGAGGTTCCACACACGACACGACATAAAACGCCGGATGGCCCATTTAAATTGTCGGCCCTTGCTGATTATGTCGCCAATATATTTTAATACCCCTCTTATTATCTTAGGTGTTAGTTCTCAATTCACAATTTATAAACACCCCACCCTTTAATCGATGTGAGATCCTCGAAATACCCCTTAGTCCCATACCTAAGGGTCCCAAGGTTATCAATACGTACTAACCTATGTATAGGAAGATTTTATAACATAAATCATAACCTAGTCTCATACCTAGACTAGCGTGACGACGATAAAGTAATAAAAATCATCCCACCCCCAACACAATAAAACCGTGATAATTTTTCCTCACTAGTCCCATTCCTAGAAGGCATTCTAAATATAGGGAGAGCAATAATACCCAACAACCCGTCGTCACAATGATATTTAATAATATCAACAAGTCATACCAACAAGAATAATTAGTCAACGTATAAAACTGCGCATGATAGTCCAATTCAATTAAATCTTTAATTTAATTATCACAACGTCAACAATACCCAAGTAATCTCATTGAATTATTTTAAATGAAATATACCAGGTTTTCATCATATATACATCAAAAACCAAATTTTATTATCTCTACATGTATTACATGAGTTATACGCACCCAAAAGTCAATTATTTTAAAGCTAGGGTTTTTCTACATGCAATCTACACCAATAAACCCCGAAATCACTTATGAATCCTACGTACCCAAAGGGTTGTGAATATTATTCAGATTAAAAGATTTTAGAAAAACAGTCCCATAATTAGTATTCACTTTTTCTAATTAAGTTACTAATTATTTTTAAGAAAACATGTAATTAAGTGTTTAGGCGACACTTAAAATGCATAATACTAAAGAAAAAGAATAGAGTATTCATTCCTGTAAAGATCATGTTGAAAATCAAATTAGAAATCTGGATTCCTTGCGAAAAATGAGCAAAAGAGTGTTCTTGAACCAACTTGATTAAACCCCAATTAAGCCTCCCAAAACTTGTGACAAAAAGCTTGATAATGAAGAAGGTTGAAGATTATGGGTGAGAGAAAAAATATTTGGAAGTGTTCTCTGGTGAAAAACTTGAGAAAAAGTGATTATGAGAAGTCCCCCTACGGATTAACAAGGTTATATAGTGATTAGGAGTCCTAGGCATCGATCGATCGATCATGCCTAAAATCTGACAGTTCTCCCAAAAAATTATAAGGGACAAAAATTATAAAATCAATATAAAATCCATTTTAACTCCGATTTTAATTACGCTTGAAGTTTTATTCGTCTAAAATCATAACCAACATATTTAAGCAATAAAAATTATTAAATTCAAAAATTTATTTTTCTTGTAAATTCCAATTAATTAATAAAAATAGTTAATAAAAACACGGGGTGTTACACTACTGCCATAAAAAGCCCAATAAAATCCCCACACCTATTCCCTATTACATAAATAAACTCTCCAAGATTCCTACCCATAGCTACCAGAGGATCCTGCACCCTCATCATCTACATCCTGGGTTCCCCAAACTTCCCCTGCCTGAATAGAATGCCATAAACACTCCATGGACCGATAAGCTCGAACCAGCTTCGAAAACACCACAACACCCCCTTCCATGGTGTTAAATAAAACAAAACACCTTTGTCCAGTCTCCACTGTCAACATCTTGTTGACTAACCTCCTCCATAACCACTTCATATAATCACTAGGGACATGCCAAACTCTCCCGATAGACTGAGAGGGACGGGTAGACGGACACCAATTCTCCCACAGTGATCCAAGCAACAGACGCAGGCGCTCAGTCAAATTTTCTAAAGGAAAGAAATTTGAGGTCCGAGGTGGCATGACCTGTGCCTAGGAAAATTGGCGCAGAAGCCGCCAAGGGAAATAAAAAGAGGTTTGCCTAAGACCAACCAGCCGCACATACGAGTATTCCCCTAGCTCCAGAACAGGCAGCAATTGCCCCCACCAAGGCACAGACCAGTACAAATTCTGAGCCCCGTGCTCCATAAACCAATTCTCCCAGCTCGTAATATCCAGGCCATTCAAAGCTTTGAAGTGATGGGACTGGACTGAACTGCCGATAGGCAAGACAGGGTGCTTGCCGATCGGCAACCCCCCATTTTTAGAAATTTCCCTTTTTCCTCTTTTGTCAAAACAGAAAACTCAATAAAAATAAATTGATATTCTCAACAGAATTTCAAAATCCCTTTTCCTCCTTATATAATTTCCCCTTTTAATTAAAATCTTTCCTTCAATTTTTTTTTCCAAAAATACTCCTTTTTACGGTCTGAGCAGCAAAGTAAAAAGCGCTTGTGCAAGCATTCATTCATCATTAATAAAAGATAATAAAAAAACTCCATTGCATTGCATCTATCTATTTTCTGTGTTACATCATTTTTGTAGGAAATAAAAAGAAAAAAGAAAAAAAAACAACGGGCACATTCTCTTTCTCTCTCTCTCTCTCTCACTAAGAGCTTCCACCCCTGCAACGTGCTCTCTTTCCCCTACGGCGAGACGATGCACCACCACTACCCATGCCAGAGTCGTCTTCGGACGAAGCAGATGGCACCAAGTAAGAAGGAATAGGAACCGCATCCTGAATATGGGCAATTACCAAAGATATCCAGTCTCTGATGTATGTTAGCCAAGTGGTCGACACTCGAAATTGCTGCAAGAAAAGGAAAAATCAGTATCAAATGAGAAATGACCAAAACAGAAAAGAAAGAAAGAGAAGAACAGAAAGGTACACCCCAGGTCGGAGGACCTCCTCTGTCAAACCCAACTCCTTCGGATCCATCGTATGAGGACGTTGCAACATAGGCACCATCCCTCCATCAACCCGCCGAATGTTGTACGAAGGAGTGTGCAACTGCATAAAAGGAACCTGTGAAGTCGCCACCGCAGATGCCGACGGACCACCGCCACTGTGGAAAGATCCCACCGCCCGACTCGAACCCGCAGGAGGGAAAGGCAGGGCATCATATATGCTGGGCGCCATCAACCAGCTCATCACAAAATCCATATAGTCATACGGTGCAGCCGTATCGGTGTACAATAAGTAGGACTCGCCAACCATCGCCACGATCCTCGCATCCTCCGACAGCAGTCGCTCTCACCTCATAGATGTAGGAGGCTACGCAGGTGGCACCACCACCTCCTCCTCAGCAATCTGGAGAACCTCCCTCTCCCCGAGATACCAGGAATGGTCGAACTCATGCGCCAGCAAATGCCTCATCTGCGCATTCACCCCAGCCGTCCCCACATCCTGAAGGCTGTCCCCCAGGGATAAAAGGTCACCTGAAAATCTCCAAGCAAGCATAAATCAATACAAGATCAGAAGGTGCAAAAACCAAGACTGAAATGGAAAGAGTCTTACCCTACCACTGGTCAGGTCATTCAAGACCTGACGCACCACCTCCAGAGAGAGAGATCCCTTCGACTGCCGATTGGCCAAACACCATCGATACAATCGGCATGAGTCCCTAACAGTGTCGCCCTTCAGAGCGATCAGCGGGGTATTGCTCCCAATCACTTCATAAAACCACATCTGTCAAATATAAGAATTCACAAACAAAAAGAGAAGCATATGGAAAATGTGAATGCACGAAAGGAAAATGCGAAGGCATGAAAAGAAATGTGCAAACTGAAGAATACCTCAAGATACGTGGCTCCAGTAAAGGTCTGTCGACAGCACTGAATGAATGCATCCAGAGAAGAGTAAAGGGTCGCTAAAGTCAGACTCCCCCAATCATAGAAAGGGATGTTCGAAAACATCCTCAACTACGGTAAGAACCACAAATGGACGACTTCGCCGCTTGACGCCACCATGAAACCTCCCAACACCAACAAAATAAATAATCCGGCCATCTGCCTCACTTGCAGCCCGTCCTCCACATCAATCACCCTGCCCAATAGAACATCCTTCAGTAAGGACAGCCGGATAGAATCCCTAGAGACTATCCTCCCTACATCACCAAGTGTCGCACGCACTGCCTCCGGTCTCACCCGCAAAGAGCGATCCAACTTTATCTTCTCTCCATCACAATCCATACCCAACAACTGTTGCACGTCTATGGGAGTCATAGTCATCTCCCCAAAGCCAAAATGGAAGGTGTGGGTAGTATCCCACCACCTCTCTCCCAAAGCGCACAGGACCGCTATCGAACGAGGCGTCTCATCCAGCGCAGATGCCAACCTCCCAAAACCCGCTAATGATACCACCCAACGCACCACAGGTGGGAGATGCTCCCAGACATCCCTGAGCTCCATCGTCCTGCGGACGCGCATGTTCTTCAAAGAAATATCAGACTGGCAAAAAAGAAAAAATCTCCTCAGAAGTCAAGAAAGAAACAAAAATCACCGAAAAAGAAAGGAATGCCAAAGGTCGGGTTACTTACATAACCATCGAGATTCACTCTCGAAGAGCGATGACACGACGACTCCCGCAGCAAAGTCCGCTCATCCGCAACAGGCTCAAACGCATCAAAGGAGTTCTCACTCCCCAAAGAAAGAGGCGCCCTGAACCTCCAATCCACATTCGCCCAGTCGTCAACGGTCAACCACTCCCTGTGGACTGCAGTGCTCACAAAAGCGTCCATTTCTTGAAGATCAGAATGCTAGAACAATTTGAAGAGAAATCATAAAAAGAAAGAAAGTACTGTGAAAAAATAAAGGGATTCGCCCCCTTTTTATAGGATGCCAAATGCCATGCCGATCGGCACTGGCCCCAACCATACCGATCGTCACTGACTCCTTACCTTCCTGAGGTAGTCCAAAAGTCTGTGCCACTGCCGAATGGCACCCCTCATACCATGCCGACCGACACCCCCCTTTAATTTTTTTTAGAGAAATTCCCATAAAATACCAGAAAGCCCCGAAAAATCCTCGAAAAATTCCTAAAAATCCCAATAAGGATTTAGAACATTTTCACAAGAAAAATTTCATATTCCCTCAAGCGGAACCCCTCTTTCCCAGCGAAATCCTCAAAACCCAAGTAAATCTCCTCCCAGCAAAGTCCCGAAGGATCCCTACGGATCGCCTGATCACTTCCCCAACGGAGTTTTTACATCATCAAAATTGGTTATTCCCCCTGCAAGGCCTCCTAAGGAAATAAAAGCTTCCCCAGATATCAGCTCCCCAGCTTAGATCAAAATCACAAAGCACTTTCTCCAGTAGAATCAAAATCCAATCTTTATCCACTCTTAGGTCAGAATTGACCTCGGTCTTGGATCGTCACCTGAGTTAGGTCGGAATTAACCTCGATCGTCACCACTCTTAGGTCAGAATTGACCTCTGTCTTGGATCGTCACCTGAGTTAGGTCAAAAATGACCTCAGTCCTCGGTCGTCACCACTCTTAGGTCAGAATTGACCTCGGTCTTGGATCGTCACCTGAGTTAGGTCAAAATTGACCTCGATCCTCGATCATCCCCACTCTTAGGTCAGAATTGACCTCGGTCTTGAATCGTCACCTGAGTTAGGTCATAATTGACCTCGATCCTCAGTCGTCACCACTCTTAAATCAGAATTGACCTCGCTCTTGGATCGTCACCTGAGTTAGGTCGTATTTGACCTCGGTCCTCGGTCGTCACCACTCTTAGGTCAGAATTGACCTCGATCTTGGATCGTCACCTGAGTTAGGTCAAAATTGACCTCGGTCCTCGATCGTCACCACTCTTAGGTCAGAATTGATCTCGGTCTTGGATCGTCACCTGAGTTAGGTTAGAAATGACCTCGGTCCTCAGTCGTCACCACTCTTAGGTCAGAATTGACCTCGGTCTTGGATCGTCACCTGAGTTAGGTCAGAATTGACCTTGGTCCTCGGTCATCACCACTCTTAGGTCAGAATTGACCTCGATCTTGGATCGTCACCTGAGTTAGGTCAGAATTAACCTCGATCCTTGGTTGTCACCACTCTTAGGTCAGAATTGACCTCGATCTTGGATCGTCACCTGAGTTAGGTCAGAATTAACCTCGATCCTCGGTTGTCACCACTCTTAGGTCAGAATTGACCTCGATCTTGGATCGTCACCTGAGTTAGGTGAGAATTAACCTCGGTCCTCGGTCATTGCCACTCTTAGGTCAGAATTGACCTCGGTCTTGGATCGTCACCTCAGTTAGGTCAGAATTGACCTCAGTCCTCGATCGTCACCACTCTTAGGTCAGAATTGACCTCGGCCTTAGATCATCACCTGAGTTAGGTTAGAATTGACCTTGGTCCTCGATCGTTACCACTCTTAGGTCAGAATTGACCTCGGTCTTGGATCATCACCTGAGTTACGTCAAAAATGACCTCGATCCTCGGTCGTCACCACTCTTAGGTCAGAATTAACCTCGGTCTTGGATTGTCACCTGAGTTAGGTCAGAATTGACCTCGGTCCTCGGTCGTCACCACTCTTAGGTTAGAATTGAGCTCAGTTATTAGATCTTCACCCTAACCCCGCAGAATTGACTTTGACCCGCAAAATCGGTCACCCTCATCACTTAAGCTCACAGATTTGGCTTTGAACCACAAATTTGGTCATCCCCAACACACCCCTCAGGTCCTCAGAATCGGCCTCGACCCTCTGAATGGGTCATACTCCCTCAAAAGCATCATGTGGTGTCTATTCGACAGTTCTCATTTATTCCAAACTCACCCATCGAGGGGCTTTGTAGACACCCCATTATGTTACCCCATAACTCTCCTTAGGTCCCTAATACCTCCCTTCATCACTACAAACCTAGGCCATACCCCGAGTACTGACCTAGAAGCCATCGGGCACTCCCAGGCTCCGTTTGACCAAAAAGTCAAACTCTTCAGCTCGACCAAAGCTGAATAAATCTTTGAAGGGCATTGAAACCCCTTTCCAATGGTCCACTCCGTGCACAATTCTGACTTACCATGCGGACGAACAATTTGTTTGCATCCGAAACTTGATCCGGAGGCCACCGGGCGCTCCCGAACTTTATTTGACCTAAGTCAACTCTTCAGCTCAACTGACACTGAATGAATCTTTGAAGGGCACTGAAACCCCTTTCCAATGGTCCACTCCGTATGTGATTTTGACCTACCATGCGGACGAATGGTCCGTTTGACTCTAAGAGGTCACCAAATTCGTCCAGGGCACGGTTGACCAAAGTCAACTCCCTAAATCGGGTCAAACTCTTTGGAATATAGAATTACATCTCCTAACCTTTCCAACGGTCTACCTCGTGTGGAATTCGGACATACCATGCGGACGAACGATCCGTTTGCGTCTGAATGATTCCCCGTCTAATGGATCGACAAACGCTTCCGAGCCGTATTTGACCCAAAGTAAACTCCCAAACCCAAGAGTGGTCCAAAGGGACTTTCAAAGATATCTAAATTACCTTTCCAACGGTCTACCCCGTGCATGATTCTAACCAACGGTTTGCCCTCGGCAACCAATTTTCTGAAAAGGCCTGAAACACACCACCAAACGACATGTTCCAAACCCGGCCTATCGGTAGGTGCCGATAGGCAGGACCAGGTCTATGCCGATCGACAGTGATCTAGGCCTATAAAAGGAGGCCTTCACCTCATTTATAAAAAAATCCCAGATCTGATATAAAATCGCTCTCAGCGAATCCCAAAAACCTCTTTCGAAGGAAGCGCGATTTCGACATCCAAATCCCTTCTTAACTTCCACTTTTCATCATCCTTTTTATCAAACATAGTGAATTATCGACTCTCCATCATCATCCAAGTGCAAGGGATGCTCTCCAACATTCAAGATCAAGCTCAAGATCTTCAAGAAGGTCTAATTTTCTCAACTTTCTCTTTAAATTCTCTTAAATTCGTAATAACTTGTTTTATTACTTCGCACTTTTATTATCTCATCTCACACATCCTAATATACTTTTTATTTAGTATTATTTCACATCTCCTATTTTCATTTAAATAAAACCCAAATAACAAGAAAAAGAGGGTTTGCTTATAAATTCCAAATAGGGATTCTCATACTTTTCTCGCACTTTTCTCACAACTAAAACCCTTTTTCTACACACACACACACTAAAAAATAAGAGATCCCCCATTTGAATTTATGGGGTAAACCCCACCCCTCATTTTGTATGCTAACTACGTGGACTTTGATGCCTTTATAGGCTACGTAGACGTCTCGGGGTAAAACTCGAGACTCGAGTCATTTTTCTCACTTTTCTCTCATTTTATATCTTCTCTAAATTCAATTTTCTTATATTCTATATACTTGGTCTTGGTGACGTATTACTCCATATGCGTTATCATTCCATTATAACGATCAACGTAGGGGTAATCGCGTAAATATTATTTTTATACCTTCCTACGGATGATTCGCTTTATATATTCCATGATACAAGTTGAGGATTCCTATCTCCACTATATATATACACAAGCACACATATCACGGGGAAAATAAAGGAAAATAGCAAATATCCATGAGAGACCGAAAGGACGGAATGGGTGCCTAACACCTTCCCATTTCGTAACATAGCCTCCGAACCCTTCTTGAATCATTTTGGTTTCGTATGCACCAGTATGTCTTTGGATGACATCCTTTGGGATGGCTTCCCCTTTTTTCTTTTGTCTATTTTGAGTTAAATAGACTGGCGACTCTGAATCTCTCTACATTTTTACAGCTCATCTCAAATGACGCCGATCGAAGCGCTCCCGAGAGGGATGCACGGGACCCGAGGATCCTTTCCTTCGCTCGCCCGCACGCATGCGAGGATAGGGGATGGCCACACATACCATTTTAACTCATCAGATACAACCACAACCGTTGGATAGCCTTAGATACAAACCCCAAAGATTTATATAGATATATACAAAACTTGTTTATATAAGTTTTGTATAGAAAGTCTTATGACATGACAAAAGTCCCTCCTCCTTTATATTATATATATATATCCACATAAGTATGGTTCAATACCAGGTACAACATAAATGGGCTACTCTCAAGCCCACACATAATGAAGTCCCATCCCTATTGTCCCTGAGGATTACTTGAACATACTAGGTATAGTTATAGGATGTCCCACGCTTATAACCTCAAAGAATCTATAATGGATGATCATTATGCCTTTACACTAGCCATATAGCCACATACCCCGGGATATATAAAAGGATCACCCCTTGAAGGATATTTAGATACAGCGAGTATTTAAAGCACGTAGTGTTCGGGGTAATCATGAGCAAGGTAAAGCTCATCTTTATCTATCGAGTTTCCAATATGGTATCCATCACATGCACCCTGGATGTTCCCCTAGGATATATCCTATAAGTACACATACCTGATATGTTGCACATAATACACAATAAAATTAATCCTAAACACATAAAGATTACATGTCTTAAATCCATATTTAATAGCTTAATTAACCTCTTTTAATGAAGAAAGAAAATTTCCAAAAGAATCCACTTTGTTCGAACAAATTTACATTACTTATTCGAATGAGTCTACATTGGTTATTCAAACGGCTTCCTAAAGTCATTGAAATGAGAAATCCTTACCTGTTCAAATGATATTAACCCGAAATCATCATCTTCATAGTCCAATTCCGCTATTGTTAACACTAAAACCCAATTTCAAAGCTTCTATACATCACCATACTTTATTTCTTTTAGATATAAATAACCTAACATCAATAATAATCGATGATTAATGCTTTTAATCAAATATAACATGTTTTAAAGGTTTAAATATAAAAATCATCTCAAGAAACTTAGTTTGCAACACCCGCCCCCGCGACTTTTATTGTACTTGTATGATTTGGTGACTGGGTATGACCAATTAGGCTATGGGCTTGTTGAGGTGGATAATAAGTCAAATTTAGGCAACATAGTGGCCCTAACACATTTGGATAGGAGTTTATGGCCTAAAGTTTATTTGAAGTAAAACAAAAGTCCTTCGAACGAGGGTCATCCTCGTTCGAACGGGCCGTTAGAATGAGGTTTGAACGAGACTTTTGACGACTTGAGTTTGATCCATTCCTAGCTTGCACTGGAATCTCGTTGCAAACTCTCGCTAGAAGTGTCATTCGAATAAAGGAGAAATATTGTTCAAACGAGACTTAAAAGTCGTTCGAATGACAGGACCTGAATTTTGTCATATCAACATGCCCTTGTGTGTTGTCACATTTTGGGCCTTTCGATTGATGATGTGTCGACATATTAGTTCAACTGAAGAATAGAAATGTGTATTACATATGGGGGAATGAGTTTTTGGTCCATTTATGGATTACTTTAGGGTTATAAGAAGAGGGAGAGGGGGGGTTCCCTCTCCTCCATTATTTCAGCAATTCTCTCTCTTTAGACATTAAGAGCTTCCCCTTCCCCAACCACCTTAGCACCACCATTTCTCTACCCAAAACCACCATATTTTAATAATTTTCTTCTATATTTAAGCCTTTAAAACCCATATACAACATTGTTGAGGAAAAATAAGAATTTTGGAGATATTATTGTTGGGGGGGGGGGGGGGGGGGGGGGGGAAGAAGAAATGTAAAAGATTAATGGAGTTTGAATGGGATTCTACTTAGAGATTTCATAGAGACCAGCTTGGTGGAGCTAGGCAGACTCTATAAGGCCACCTTAGGATATGGGAGGTTGCCATCTTATTCTACATTCATCCTACCATTTTGGAGCTTCTTTGAAGTGGAAAAGCTCTACTCTTATCTCAAGAATTCTATTTTTGCATATTATTGGTTTTCTAGCTAGAGTTTGTTAGAGTAGAATGCATATATGATTTAAGAAGGTAATTTATTAAGGTTTTTTTTTAAAAGAAGACAATTTATGAAAGATCCCAAGAGTTTTAAAAAATTATATATTTCAATAAATTTTGATATGTTTAAAATATTTTATGATCACACATCTTAAATTTTTTTTGTGAAAATTGGGATTTTTGTATAAATTGATATTTACTAAAGTTTTGAAGAAATAAATAATGTATTTTAGCTTGAAAATCATGTTTATACCGATTTCGTGAAATTTCTAGAATGAATATGTTATACCCAATAAGTTTAATGAAGGTTTATTTGGGTTTAAACAAGAAATAAAGATAATAGAAATTTCAACCTTTAGAGTGCGTTAAAAGGTGTGACAATTGAGATAAATGAACATTCAAGACTACATGTGGAAATAAAGAGAAACTAGTATTTTCTTGTGAGCAATCTCAAAAGGGAAAAAAAATGAGAGTTTCTTAGTAAATAAAGTAATGAAATAAAGAGATTTCCAACTATAGGTTTATGTTACTCTAAAGTGTTAAGGAGTTAAAACATTTAAGAAGTTAGTATGTGTAACTTAATAATATTTTTGGTAAATAACACTGGTGAAAGTGGAGGAAAAGACAAGTTTGGAACCAAATGGGCAAAATAGTAATTTTACATAAAGTGGAACATTTTTATGAAATAAAAATGTTGAAAAAGGTGTTACACAGAATGGTCCTAAATGAAAGTGATTTTGGGGTCAAATCAATTCGAGTGTACAAAGGACAAGAAATGATGATTTTTAAAGTGTAACACAAGATGGGGTGAAATCCTCGAGTTTTGGGTTCGGTCAGTAAAAGGTGGAATAATGTAGGCATTCGAAAAATATTAAAACATATTAATACAGAATCAGATGATATCGAGAATAATTAAGAAGGGGTTGGAGCCCTGGGGTGAAAGACTCAAAATCACTGGCCTGAGCATATGGTAGCATAGCCAGTGGTGTAGAGCTCGTTAAAGTATGAGGATATTTAGAGGATTTTTAGAAATGATAATAAGAAAAGTGGAACATATCAAGAAATGGGTTGTGTGGTGAATATAAGAAGAGACAACTTAACTTGAATGAAATTGATAAATGTTCGGTTGAAAGATAATGTGGGCAAGCAATGTGAGAAATTAGATAATGTCCATGAAGTAAAAGGAATGGTAAGGTGAAGTGGGTCATTAAGCAACCTAATGAGGTTTAACCCATAATTAACACAAAATTGGGTTTATGAAAGGCATTTAAAGGAAAATAAATCTTCTCTAACACGGTGCTTGCGTGTGTTGAAAGGTGATTTTCAATGAAAATACTAAGGTAAATTTGGTATGAGAAAATGGGTAGTTTTGGTGAAAGAAATGTTTTTCCTTAAACAAGGGGTATTTGTTCAAAGTATTTAACCAGGTGTGTTCAATCAAAAAATAAATGTCAATTCAAGTAAGAAGAGGTTCCTTATTATATTAAGACGAATTAATCAGAATAATAACATTTTTGGAATAAAAATGGTTTCATACATTAAAGTATATGTGATGTGAATCGAGGCCATTTTTGTCATTTTTTCGCATATTAGTAGTATTTTTTTTTCTTTTTTTAGTATTTTTCTTTATTTGGGTTATATCATTTCCTTTTATTTTGTTATAGTATTTAAGAGTAAGGAGTAGTAATGACATTTTTATAATTAAGGCCTTAGCTTGGGCCTAAGCTACTCCTCTCTTTTAAATACCCAAATGTAAGCCTCATTTAAGGTAGACTTGAGTTTTGACATATAAAAGAGTGTTTCTCTCTCTAAAGTGGTGTTTAGATAATTTTATGAGCCTTTTTACATCTAGTTTACGTCAAATTGGTATCAGAGCGGGTGTCGCTCCACATTGGTGTTAGTGTATCGATGTATTTGTATCAAAAAATCGTACACTACTCTTCAATGGATCCCAAAAGAGCTAAACAATAACAAGATGAGAAGCTAGATTTGAGGAAAAAATAAATAAATAAATGAAGCATCAAATGTCCCAACTTATCATTCAAATAGCCCAACTCACACCCCAACTATTACCCATTGCCCAAACCCTAGCCAGCACGCTACGAAACCCTAGTTCGGCCCTAGCCACAACCTGACCTTGTGTAGACAACCCTTGCTATCACGCCCAACCATTGATGCCTTATCTATCCTCCCCCAGTCACCATCCACCACTATAGACCCATTCCCCACCACCATCAGTCACCCTGTTCCACCTCCGATATCCACTAAGCCCCTCTCCCCACCCAAGCGTCCATGTCCTTCCCCAAACCAGCCCCCTATTTCACCACACCACCCCAAAACCCTTTACCACACCACTCGAGCTCCATATGATCCTTCCCCCTTGTCAACTATCTTCTGAAACCTCCAACCACCTGTCTCGGCGTCGCCTCCTATTTCCTATAAACTCGGTACCACACAACCCCTTGGCCCATTTCTCCCCTAACCCGATCCAGACAAGACAAACCTATTATAATGGTGTAGACACAACATTATAGGACCCCCTAAGTCTATCCTTAGGTCCCTAGAACCTCCCCATTTCACTACAAACTCTATGTCGTACTCCGAGTACCGATCTAGAGGCCATTGGGAGCTCCCGGGCCCCATTTGACTTCGGTCCACTCTATCGTCATAGAGAAAGCTATTTGAATGTTTGAAGGGATATAAATCCTCTTTCCAATGGTCGACCCCGTGCACAAATCCGAATAATGGTATGGATGAGCGAACCATGTTACTATCGAAAATCGATCTGGAGGCCACCTAGCACTCTCGCACACCAATTTGACCCCAATCAACTTCATCATCACAGCAAAATCTCTTTGAATCTTCTAAGGGAACTGAAAACCTTTTCCAACAGTCCACCCCGTGTATGAAACAACATAACCATTCGGATGAACGATTCATTTCCCCCAAGAAACTGATTCGGAGGCCACTGGGTGCTCCCGGACTCCGTTTGACCAAGGTCAACTCTTCAGCTCGAACGAGAATGAATGAATCTTTGAAGGGCAATGAATACCCTTTCCAAAGATCCACCCCGTGCGCGATTATGACTTATGGTACAAACAAAATATCCATTTTACTTCGAGAGGTCATCGGGTGCTTTCGCACCCCGATTAACCAAGGTCAACTTTCTGAATCGAGCGAAGCTTTTTGGAATGTAGAAGCCTTTCCAACAGTCCATCCCATGCATGATTCTGACTCACCATTCGAACGAACGATTCATTTCCGTTAGACGATCTTCCATCCAAAGGACCGACAAGCGCTTCCTAGCCACATTTGACCCAAAGTCAACTCCCGAACCCATGAGCGGTCCAAAGGACTCTTAAAGGTATCTGAATTACCTTTATAAAGGTATGCCCCGTGCATGACTTGGATCAACAAATTTCATTATATGACCATTTTTTGAAAAAATATGCACGAGACTACCATTTGGATCCATGGAATAAACCCCACCCCTGCTACATGCGAACTATGTGGACTTTGATGCCTTGATAGGCTACATAGGCATCTCGAATTAAAATCCGAGACTCTAGTCCAATTTTCCAATTTTTTAATTTTCTCAAATGCCCCATTTATGCATTTATTATATCCTTATACATATTAAGTTTGTGATCCTTAGACGCATTTTATCAAACACATTTTATCGTTTCATTATAACGATCAATATTACGATAAACGAATAAATCATATTTTTAATATTATTTTTGGGAACATTCCTATGGATGACCTTACTCTATCTCTTCCATGGTATGAGTTGGGCAATTCTGATCTCACACGCACACAAACTTTATGGAGAAATAAAGGAAAATAATAACACAAGCCCATGAGAGATCGAAAGGGCAGGATGGGTGCCTAATACCTTCTCATTCTGTGACTTTGCCCCCGAACCTTTGAAATATTGGTTTCATAAGTATCAGTTTGTCTTTGATGCCACTCTCTAGAAGTGGCGACATGTTCTTTTGATTGTTTTGTGCAAAATAGGCTAGCGACTCCATCTCTTTACAGTCAGCCCACACCAACGATGACCGAAGCACTCCTAGAGAGTACGAGGGCGCGAGACATTTTATCGCCTCCTTTATCCCCTAACCCGCAAGAGAGTGTAAGGATAGAGATTCGGGATGGCCACAACTGGCCCTAGCCTACCTCCATTTTTGAGTCCACCCATTTCCTATTTACTCCAACCCAAACCTGATCTTACTCGAGCTCTAATTTTATTCCCTTCTCCGCCAGACCAACCCAATAAATACCAACCCTCACCTTTTGGACCTCAAACCATCCTTATATCCCCAACCCCAGAGTTTATTAGACCTACTAGGGGATCCTAACCAATATATTAGGTCTCCCGATCACCCCTTGCCCTTGCGTTCACATACACCCTCCCACCACGCCCTCTCACTACTCCATTATGATTCCTCCTCATCTTCTTCTGAGTTTGGGGATACCCACCCTAGTGTATTAGAGTGGGTAAATCCACCCCCACCTGATTCCCACCGCTATGTACCACTGCGAGACTGACATTATTTCTATTGCGGGAAGCGTGACCATTTGATTGTCGCATGCTCTCACTATCCTCGCGGTCCCCCAGCGCCTCCTATGCCCCAACATGCTTACTCTCTTCATCCACCACCTGCACAAATGCCACCCCATCCTACCGATGTTGCTCCACCTGTTCCTGGTGATTTGATGGGTCTAGATAATTATCAGGGCAAGGGTCATCTATCTATGGCCATACAGATGCTTTTTCAAAGCCTACACGGGGATATCCTCATAGACGTGCCCATGTTTGACGGGTGATTTTCTCCAGATGCCATTGTCGATTGGTTACCTTCGATGGATACAGTTGTTTAGTATGAACAGGTTTAAGGCCGTTCATGTATTCTCCTCGCATTTAACAAATTCTAAGGATTTGTTAGGGATTTGGTGGAATGACCTCTTCTATCTCCGCACGACATTCAGATTACATCCTATTCATACTTGACCAGAGCTAAAGGGAACTCTCCAAACATCCTTTATTCCACCTACCTATGAGCACGACCTCTTTGCTCACATTCAATCTCTTAAGAAGGACACCTACGCGCACGACCTTTTTGCTCACCTTCAATCTCTTTGATCACCTTCAATCTCTTGAGTACATGGAGTAGTTTCAGCTTTTATTCACCAGACTCCCCTTCCTGATACGAAGGATCAGCAGATTAATCGTTATATATTTGGATTGCAACCGCATATTTTGCACAATCTCAGACTGAGGGAGATATCGGCCATCCTAAAGGCGGTCGAGTATGCGACTAAGGTTGAGGCCTACCATACAATGCTCGCAGCTCTTCCGGCCTCTCGGACTCTACCTACACCAATTTTCATCCCAGATCCTCCCCTAGTGGAATCTTAAGCCCCTACTCCCGCTGCTCCACAACTAGGGCCTCTTACATTCCGGTGCTACAACTAGGACAATGTTAGGCACCGAGCTTCTGATTGCTATCTTCCTCGACCCCACGCATTATTGGTGATGGATCATCCACCTGATAATTTGGATACGTCCAAGTAGCTCCCCAAGCATGCTTTGATCACCGTCTTGGAGGGTAATTCTGCCGGCCTTCCCCTTTGAGTTTGAGAAGAAACGTTTTTCAAGGAGGGGAGATTGATGTAAGTCGAGAGTATTTTTATTTCCCTTTTTAGTATTTTTCTTTATTTGGGTGATAGTATTTCCTTTTGTTTTGTTTTAGTATTTAAGGGTAAGGAGTAGTAATGGTTTTTTTTTATAATTAGGGCCTTATCTTAGAGTCTAAGAACTCCTTTCCTTTAAATACCCACATGTAAGCCTAATTTGAGGTACACTTGAATTTTGAAATTAAAAAGAGTGTTTATCTCTGTAAAGTGGTGTTTAGATAATTTTAGGTACCTTTTGACATGTAGTTTACATTAATATGTATGTACATATGTACGTAAAGTAGTTGCATGTGTACATAGATACAACGTGTTAAAGTATCTTTTTTGTAGTTTGATTATTTATTGCATCATTATATTTCCCACTGGGCATTCGGCTTATTCCCATATCTTTGTTACGGAAGGTTGGGGGCGATTTTGTATTTTGAGAGATTTGTACATATCAGTATCCTTTTTATTTTATGTTAGCAGATCTGTATGTTTGGATTCAGGGGACGCTTCGTCCGGGTCCCTCGCGTAGTTTTATTTAAGTGAAAATCGCATGCTAAACAAGTAAAACATTAATTAGATAAAATTGGATTAGTAACATTATGTATGTTATTTCATTACACTTCACACCTAATGCTTGGGTCAGATGGGGTTGTCCATAGGTAATCCATAAATCCGGGTCAGACGGGGTTGACCACAGGTAATGAGGACTTAGAGGCTTGATCGAGCGCGAAAAGTGCGGTGCGTGTTAGACGCAGATCGTTGTTTTCATTTCGCCGACTCAATACAAAAACCTAAATTACGACTACACTTGCGATCCAAGTATAGCGGTAAGTCGGGTATCGAAAATATCCACTGAGACGACTTGGTAGAATTTATATGATTTAGTACTCCGAAATAAAAGTGTAAAAGGTGATTAAAAACTAAAAGAAAAGATTCATGAAAGGAAAATGTCAATCTAGGCAAGTGTATTGAAACTATACTAACAAAGCGAGTAAAACTATAGGTTGCGTCGAATATCCCTCACCGGAGTTAATTTGTATAAAATGGTTACATGGGTCGACGAGTTATTACAAATGCGTCTCGTTTCGACAGTTAATTAAATCAAGGGTGGTCACGCCCCTAAATTCTCATAAAAGCCTAATAAGATTTTGGCGTAAAAAAATATCAATAGAATTACGCGCGAAAGGTCGTAAGCACGGGACATACATGATATGCCCCGTCTAATATCCTAGGCGTAATAACTAGGACAACGCACTCGAAATAGACCCGTAAACACTATGGCCAAACAAAGCAACGCGTTAACCTGAGTGAGTTCCATTCGAACACAACCTAATTTAAATTACCAAGAAAGCATGTTAAAAACGCGATAAATAAATGCGGTAAAGCTACATAGAAAGCAAGTAAATCAAAGCATGTAAACTAATTAGGAAAGCATGTAAATTACACTAGAAAGCAAGAATAAAGGAAATACAAGCTATATTAATGGATAGGGAAGATGAAAGCATCAATTACAAACCCAAAAGGGTGTCAAACCAAGAGAGAAATGGAGATTGAGCTCTCAAATCCATCAAACCCTAAGCTATTCTAACCTAAAATCTATCCTAAAATGTTTTATATCTGTTATTTACAGTAAAATTGGTATTTATACCAAGTGGAATTAAAATAGAAAAGAAAATAGAAAAGAAAAGAAAAGCCAAAATATCTCCTGGAAACAGGGGATCGATCGATCAACCCCTTTGGTCGATAGATCGATGGTGAACAAAATATCCCACTGTCGAGAAGGATCGATCGATCGACCCCTTTGGTCGATCGATCGATCAAGCATGTATCAGCCTGTTTTGGGCTGCTTGTATTTCTCGTCCGCTGAAATCCCCATAACTTCTTCATTCTGAATCAGATTCGCGCAACGTTAACGGCAACGCGAAGCTTGCGAGGAGGGATATAACTTTCGTGCAGATGTTGGACCTGGTACCCAAACTGTGAAAAGACTAAAATTCCCTTGAATGTGTGATCGCGTATGGAAATCGAGCGAAATGCATCCGAACTTCACACTTAGCATCCAAATACCTATAAAAACTCAATTAACCCATGCAGTCGTCTCGTGAAGGTTTTCAGGGATGGTACCCACAAACATCACATGGTTGTGTCGAATATCCCTCACCCGAGTTAATTTGTATAAAATGGTTACATGGGTCGACGAGTTATTACAAATGCATCTCGTTTCGACAGTTAATTAAATCAAGGGTTGTCACGCCCCTAAATTCTCATAAAAGCCTAATAAGATTTTGGCGTTAAAAACCCGAGAATTACGCGCGAAAGGTCGTAAGCACGGGACATACATGGTATGCCCCGTCAAATCTCCTAGGCGTAATAACTAGGACAACACACCCGAAATAGACCCGTAAACACTATCACCAAACAAAACAACGCGTTAACCCGAGTGAGTTCCATTCGAACACAACCTAATTTAAATTACCTAGAAAGCATGTTAAAAATGCGATAAATAAACGCGATAAATAAATGCGGTAAAGCTAACTAGAAAGCAAGTAAATCAAAGCATGTAAACTAATTAGGAAAGCATGTAAATTACACTAGAAAACAAGAATAAAGGAAATGCAAGCTATATTAATGGAGAGGGAAGATGAAAGCACCAATTACAAACCCAAAAGGGTGTCAAACCAAGAGAGAAATGGAGATTGAGCTCTCAAATCCATCAAACCCTAAGCTATTCTAACCTAAAATCTATCCTAAAACGTTTTATATCTGTTATTTACAGCAAAATTGGTATTTATACCAAGTGGGATTAAAATAGAAAAGAAAATGGAAAAGAAAAGAAAAGCCAAAATATCTCCTTGAAAAAGGGGATCGATCGATCAACCCCTTTGGTCGATAGATCGATGGTGAACAAAATATTCCACTGTCGAGAAGAATCGATCGATCGACCCCTTTGGTCGATCGATCGATCAAGCAGGTATCAACCTGTTTTGGGATGCTTGTATTTCCCGTCCGCTGAAATCCCCGTAACTTCTTCATTCTGAATCAGATTCGCGCACCGTTAACGGCAACGCGAAGCTTACGAGGAGGGATATAACTTTCGTGCAGATGTTGGACCTGGTGCACAAATTGTGAAAAGACTAAAATGCCCTTGAATGTGCGATCGCGTATGGAAATCGAGCGAAATGCATCCGAACTTCACACTTAGCATCCAAATACCTATAAAAACTCAATTAACCCATGCAGTCGTCTCGTGAGGGTTTTCAGGGATGGTACCCACAAACATCACATAGTTGTGTCGAATATCCCTTACCCGAGTTAATTTGTATAAAATGGTTACATGGGTCGACGAGTTATTACAAATGCATCTCGTTTCGACAGTTAATTAAATCAAGGGTTGTCACGCCCCTAAATTCTCATAAAAGCCTAATAAGATTTTGGCGTTAAAAAATATCCCGGGAATTACGCGCGAAAGGTCGTAAGCACGGGACATACATGGTATGCCCCGTCAAATCTCCTAGGCGTAATAACTAGGACAACGCACCCGAAATAGACCCGTAAACACTATCACCAAACAAAGCAACGCGTTAACCCGAGTGAGTTCCATTCGAACACAACCTAATTTAAATTACCTAGAAAACATGTTAAAAATGCGATAAATAAACGCGATAAATAAATGCGGTAAAGCTACCTAGAAAGCAAGTAAATCAAAGCATGTAAACTAATTAGGAAAGCATGTAAATTACACTAGAAAGCAAGAATAAAGGAAATGCAAGCTATATTAATGGAGAGGGAAGATGAAAGAACCAATTACAAACCCAAAAGGGTGTCAAACCAAGAGAGAAATGGATATTGAGCTCTCAAATCCATCATACCCTAAGCTATTCTAACCTAAAATCTATCCTAAAACGTTTTATATCTGTTATTTACAGCAAAATTGGTATTTATACCAAGTGGAATTAAAATAGAAAAGAAAATGGAAAAGAAAAGAAAAGCCAAAATATCTCCTTGAAAAAGGGGATCGATCGATCAACCCCATTGATCGATAGATCGATGGTGAACAAAATATTCCACTGTCGAGAAGGATCGATCGATCGACCCCTTTGGTCGATCGATCGATCAAGCAGGTATCAGCCTGTTTTGGGATGCTTGTATTTCCCGTCCGCTGAAATCCCCGTAACTTCTTCATTCTGAATCAGATTCGCGCACCGTTAATGGCAACGCGAAGCTTACGAGGAGGGATATAACTTTCGTGCAGATGTTGGACCTGGTGCACAAATTGTGAAAAGACTAAAATGCCCTTGAATGTCCGATCGCGTATGGAAATCGAGCGAAATGCATCCGAACTTCACACTTAGCATCCAAATACCTATAAAAACTCAATTAACCCATGCAGTCGTCTCGTGAGGGTTTTCAGGGATGGTACCCACAAACATCACATGGTTGTGTCGAATATCCCTTACCCGAGTTAATTTGTATAAAATGGTTACATGGGTCGACGAGTTATTACAAATGCATCTCGTTTCGACAGTTAATTAAATCAAGGGTTGTCACGCCCCTAAATTCTCATAAAAGCCTAATAAGATTTTGGCGTTAAAAAATATCCCGGGAATTACGCGCGAAAGGTCGTAAGCACGGGACATACATGGTATGCCCCGTCAAATCTCCTAGGCGTAATAACTAGGACAACGCACCCGAAATAGACCCATAAACACTATCACCAAGCAAAGCAACGCGTTAACCCGAGTGAGTTCCATTCGAACACAACCTAATTTAAATTACCTAGAAAGCATGTTAAAAATGCGATAAATAAACGCGATAAATAAATGCGGTAAAGCTACCTAGAAAGAAAGTAAATCAAAGCATGTAAACTAATTAGGAAAGCATGTAAATTACACTAGAAAGCAAGAATAAAGGAAATGCAAGCTATATTAATGGAGAGGGAAGATGAAAGCACCAATTACAAACCCAAAAGGGTGTCAAACCAAGAGAGAAATGGATATTGAGCTCTCAAATCCATCATACCCTAAGCTATTCTAACCTAAAATCTATCCTAAAACGTTTTATATCTGTTATTTACAGCAAAATTGGTATTTATACCAAGTGGAATTAAAATAGAAAAGAAAATGGAAAAGAAAAGAAAAGCCAAAATATCTCCTTGAAAAAGGGGATCGATCGATCAACCCCTTTGGTCGATAGATCGATGGTGAACAAAATATTCCACTGTCGAGAAGGATCGATCGATCGACCCCTTTGGTCGATCGATCGATCAAGCAGGTATCAGCCTGTTTTGGGATGCTTGTATTTCCCGTCCGCTGAAATCCCCGTAACTTCTTCATTCTGAATCAGATTCGCGCACCGTTAACGGCAACGCGAAGCTTACGAGGAGGGATATAACTTTCGTGCAGATGTTGGACCTGGTGCCCAAACTGTGAAAAGACTAAAATGCCCTTGAATGTGCGATCGCGTATGGAAATCGAGCGAAATGCATCCGAACTTCACACTTAGCATCCAAATACCTATAAAAACTCAATTAACCCATGCAGTCGTCTCGTGAGGGTTTTCAGGGATGGTACCCACAAACATCACATGGTTGTGTCGAATATCCCTTACCCGAGTTAATTTGTATAAAATGGTTACATGGGTCGACGAGTTATTACAAATGCATCTCGTTTCGACAGTTAATTAAATCAAGGGTTGTCACGCCCCTAAATTCTCATAAAAGCCTAATAAGATTTTGGCGTTAAAAAATATCCCGGGAATTACGCGCGAAAGGTCGTAAGCACGGGACATACATGGTATGCCCCGTCAAATCTCCTAGGCGTAATAACTAGGACAACGCACCCGAAATAGACCCGTAAACACTATCACCAAACAAAGCAACGCGTTAACCCGAGTGAGTTCCATTCGAACACAACCTAATTTAAATTACCTAGAAAGCATGTTAAAAATGCGATAAATAAACGCGATAAATAAATGCGGTAAAGCTACCTAGAAAGAAAGTAAATCAAAGCATGTAAACTAATTAGGAAAGCATGTAAATTACACTAGAAAGCAAGAATAAAGGAAATGCAAGCTATATTAATGGAGAGGGAAGATGAAAGCACCAATTACAAACCCAAAAGGGTGTCAAACCAAGAGAGAAATGGATATTGAGCTCTCAAATCCATCATACCCTAAGCTATTCTAACCTAAAATCTATCCTAAAACGTTTTATATCTGTTATTTACAGCAAAATTGGTATTTATACCAAGTGGAATTAAAATAGAAAAGAAAATGGAAAAGAAAAGAAAAGCCAAAATATCTCCTTGAAAAAGGGGATCGATCGATCAACCCCTTTGGTCGATAGATCGATGGTGAACAAAATATTCCACTGTCGAGAAGGATCGATCGATCGACCCCTTTGGTCGATCGATCGATCAAGCAGGTATCAGCCTGTTTTGGGATGCTTGTATTTCCCGTCCGCTGAAATCCCCGTAACTTCTTCATTCTAAATCAGATTCGCGCACCGTTAACGGCAACGCGAAGCTTACGAGGAGGGATATAATTTTCGTGCAGATGTTGGACCTGGTGCCCAAACTGTGAAAAGACTAAAATGCCCTTGAATGTGTGATCGCGTATGGAAATCGAGCGAAATGCATCCGAACTTCACACTTAGCATCCAAATACCTATAAAAACTCAATTAACCCATGCAGTCGTCTCGTGACGGTTTTCAAGGATGGTACCCACAAACATCACATGGTTGTGTCGAATATCCCTTACCCGAGTTAATTTGTATAAAATGGTTACATGGGTCGACGAGTTATTACAAATGCATCTCGTTTCGACAGTTAATTAAATCAAGGGTTGTCACGCCCCTAAATTCTCATAAAAGCCTAATAAGATTTTGGCGTTAAAAAATATCCCGAGAATTACGCGTGAAAGGTCGTAAGCAAGGGACATACATGGTATGCCCCGTCAAATCTCCTAGGCGTAATAACTAGGACAACGCACCCGAAATAGACCCGTAAACACTATCACCAAACAAAGCAACGCGTTAACCCGAGTGAGTTCCATTCGAACACAACCTAATTTAAATTACCTAGAAAGCATGTTAAAAATGCGATAAATAAACGCGATAAATAAACGCGATAAATAAATGCGGTAAAGATACCTAGAAAGCAAGTAAATCAAAGCATGTAAACTAATTAGGAAAGCATGTAAATTACACTAGAAAGCAAGAATAAAGGAAATGCAAGCTATATTAATGGAGAGGGAAGATGAAAGCACCAATTACAAACCCAAAAGGGTGTCAAACCAAGAGAGAAATGGATATTGAGCTCTCAAATCCATCATACCCTAAGCTATTCTAACCTAAAATCTATCCTAAAACGTTTTATATCTGTTATTTACAGCAAAATTGGTATTTATACGAAGTGGAATTAGAATAGAAAAGAAAAGAGAAAAGAAAAGAAAAGACAAAATATCTCCTGGAAATAGGGGATCGATCGATCGGCCCCTTTGGTCGATCGATCGATGGTGAACAAAATATCCCACTGTTGATAAGGATCAATTGATCGACCCCTTTGGTCGATCGATCGATCAAGAAGGTATCAGCTTGTTTTGGGCTGCTTGGATTTCCTGTCCACTGAAATACCCGTAACTTCTTCATTCTAAATCGTATTTACGCACCGTTCGTGGCCACGCTAAGCTTGAGAGGAGGGATACAACTTCTGTGTAGATGTTGGACCAGGTGCCCAAGATGTGAAAAGACTAAAATGCCCTTGGACGTGCGATTGCGTACAAAAATCGAGCGGAATGCGTTCGAACTTCACACAGCATCCAAATACCTATAAAAACTCAATTAACCCCTGAAAAACATGTTAACATAGACATTCAAGGTTGTCTGGTTAAGGAACATAAATATAGCTAATAAGATACCCGAGGGGGGTAAAATGCGTAGGTTTGGAGGATGAAATACGCAATATTTACGTATCAGTAAGGCTTATAGGTTGTGTACATTGCCCTATATTTGACTAGAATACTTAGTAGTGTCAGTTCATGATTTAATGCATGGTTTAGGGCATCAGCCATTTAGAGGAAGGTTTTTCGACCTTTATTTGATCTCGCAAAGAGAGTCGTAAGTTAGACTTGTGCTAGAGTCTCGGTCAAAAATAAAATAAGATTCATTTTTAGGTGTTATAGCCTGTCCTAGCAGCCAAAGTGATGACGGAATGTTAGTCGATTTCAGTGTGGGTACGATTTAAGAAAGTCCTTACAGTGTCCTTAGGACCAACTACATGCGACGTCATTGAGGAATAGAAGCCAATTTGTTGTGACATTTTGAGGTGTTCAATGGTTAAAGTGAACCATGCATGGAGGATTATAGGTCAGTATCTTTCTGAGTATCTAATTGCCATGATGCAAATATTAGGAGATTAGAAGATCTTACCTACGCTAAGGAAGTCATGGGAGATGAAATCTTATCAAGTCCTTGGTGACAAGCACATTGGGTGTGCTCGGTGTCCTTCGTAAATTAGTTAAGGTCGACGTTATGGAGCGCTAGTGTTCTAGGAGTGGTGTGATGATCTCAGATTATTGGTCAAATTTTAAGGACTCAAATCACGTAATTCAATTTAATATAAATAAGTGGCGCCACCTCCGAAGGGAAATTAAATAGATGTATCATGATTAGGCATAATACTCATTTGTCTAAAGATGACTAGTGTAGCAAGTGTAGTACTCAGTGTTGATGGGGATTAGGAAATGCATTTGGATTTAGATTTAAGATGTCATGTTAAAGATTTGAAAATGGCACCCCTGAGGGCATATCGAAGCATGATTAGGATATTGACATGGGTCTATAGTGTAAGTTAGAATATCCTGGGAAGGGCAAGGACTAGTTATTGGCATGTCTTACTAAACTGATACGAATTAGGAAGCATAGACTTGTGTAGTAATTACAATCCTTATATTGTTAACGGTGATCGTTGTGGCCATCACGTAGATTCGATTTGGGTAAAGCTGAAGATAGGCACATTGACGACCTGGTGCATTTGAAGAATATAATAGGGTGAATATTTTTCTTAGTTGGGCATTACCTAAAGAGATGTTGGAGATATGATTATGGTACGATAAGGTCAATAATGATCTAGGGGTGTTAGGTTGGTCACAACATCATATTGACGAGAGGTGTGGACAAGGTTAGCATTGAGAAAGGCATTAGGAATTTGACAATCAGAGTGGTTCACGTGTGTCAAAGATGTAAGGAAGAAGCCTTACCCTTAAGGAAAGAAGTCGAGTGTTTGACTTCGCAAAGGATAATAGTTTTGTATGTTGACTATGGTGACTCGAGATAGGGTGTGTGGCTAGGTTAGTGTAGACACCACATTTTAGGAGCCCCTAAATATTCCTTAAGGTCCCTAGCACCTCCCTATCTAACTGCAAACCCTAGGTCACACTTCAAGTACCGATCTAGAGGCCATCGGGATCCCCCGGGCCCCATTTGACTAAGGTCAACTCTATCTTCAGAGATAAAGCTCTTTGAATATTTAAAGGGTACTGAATACCCTTTCCAATAGTCCACCCCATGCACGAATCGGCATAATGATTCAGATGAACGGACCATTTTACTACCGAAGTTCGATTCGGACGCCACCGGGCATTCCCGACCCCCGATTTGACCCTAATCAACTTCACTGTCAGAGAAAAATCTCTTTGAATCTTCGAAGGGCACTGAAACCCCTTTCCAACAGTCTGCCACGTGCGTGAAACAGCATAACCATTCGAACAAACGATTAATTTTCCCCTAAAAATCAATTTGGAGGCCATAGGGCGCTCCCGGGCTCCGTTTGACCAAAGTCAACTCTTCATCTCGATTGAGAATAAATGAATCTCCAAAGGGCACTTAATACCCTTTCTAATGGTCCACCTCGTGCATAATCCTAACCTACAATAAGAACGAACGATCCATTTTACACCAAGAGGCCCCCGGGCGCTTTCGAGCCCCGATTGACTAAGGTCAACCTTTCGAACCAATAGAAACTCTTTGGAATGTAAAATTACATCTTCTAACCTTTCTAATGGTCCTTGAGTGATTCTGACTTACCATGTGGATGAATGATCCGTTTCTTTCCGATGATCTCCCATCCAAAAGATCGACGTGAGCTTTCGAGCCCCATTGGACCCAAAGTCAACTCCCGAACCCAGGAGAAGTCCAAAGGACTCTTTAAGGTCCTTAAAATACCTTTCTAATGGTATGCCCCATGCATGATTAAAATCAACTTTTTGTGTTCTACGACCATTTTTCCAGGAAAATCTGCACTAGACTACCAATTGGTAAGGACAGATCCCTGCCTATCGGCATTGTGTCTGGGGTCACATGACGATAGGAATACCCTGGGGTAGGTAGATCAACACCCCCAGACCCTATAAATAGGGTCCATGACCTCACTCCCAAGACAACAGAGAACAGATCCATCAGCATCAGTAATCTCAGTAACATTCCCTCAAAATCAGCGAAGTCCCTCATGTGAAGTTTCATCCAAGCTTACATTCCCATCCTTTTCATACCCAATTTGGAAAATATCCTTCTCCCTCAGCAACATTCATCAATACTCAAGGGGGTTCATCCAAGATCAAAGATTAATCTTCAAAGAATGTCCAATTCCTTCCCTCTCTCTTTAAATTCCTTATTTTTGCATAATACACATTAGATTCATAATCTAGTTCTTACTTTAGTTCATACACATTAATATCTACACGTTTATTAGTATATTGCACATATTTTATTTTCTACAAAAATCCCAAAAACAAATAAAATATGGTTACACACGTAAATTCCAAACGAAATTATCCATCACACTTTTTCCAAAACCTAAAAAAACACATTTTCTACACATACACATATAATAAAATTCCATTCGAATCTATGGGATAGGCCCCACCCCTATGCTACATTCGAACTGCATGGACTTTGATGCCTTTATAGGCTACGTAGGCATCTCGGATTAAAATTCGAGACTCGAGTTCAATATTCCAATTTTCTCAATTTCCCAAATTCCCAAATTTTCTTAAACCTCCCGTTTTCATATTTATATATATCATGCTTATTTACGTTTCGTCCAACACATATTATCGTTTCCTAATAATGATCAATATCGTGATGAACGCACAAATTATACTTTCTACATATGTTATTTTGGGAACATTCCTATGGATGACCTCACTCTACCTTGTCCATGGTATGGGTTGAAACATTTCGGTCTCCATTATACAAACACGCTCACACACTTCACGGGGATATATAGGAAAATAATAACACTAGCCCATGAGAGATCGAAAGGGCGGGATGGGTGCCTAACCCCTTCCCATTCCGTAACTTAGCCCCCGAACCTTCAAACTATTGGTTTTGTATGCATCAGTTTATCCTTGATGCCGCTCTCTAGAAGTGGCAACATGTTCTTTTACCTGTTTTGTGAAAAATAGGCTGTCGACTCCATCTCTTCACATTTACCCCAATACCGACAGCGGTCGAAGTAACCTTCCCAAGAGGGGTGTGAGACCGCGACGTAGCCTTCCTAGGGGGAGATGTATCTCTCTCTCTCCCCCCTGTGCTGCCCAAGATGGCCATAGTTAGTACCCATTGAGAACGGATAAACTTCAAAGATGTAGGTTTGTCTAGGGATGGCAAAATGAGTCAACGGGTCGTGTTTTCATTCGACCCGACATGAAACGATAAGAAACGAGTGGACCTGAACATGACACGACATGATAGCATGTTTTTTTCTTTAACTCGAACACGACACATTAAAAATATGACACGATACGATAACACAATAAGTAAATATGATTCGATTGGACATGATTAGACCCGACTCAACACAAAACTATTAGACCAGTTAGTGAGGAATTAAAAAAATAGTGGGTTTAAACAGTGGGTTGATAATGGATTGAAATGGGGTCAATAGCGGGTCTACATTGGGTATCTATCGTGTCCTTAATTGGGTCCTTATCGGGCCAATTTCGTGGCAGAAATTGAACACGAACACGAACACGACACAACCCGTTAGTAGGTCCAAAAACTCAGACCCGAATACAAAAGACCATGTCAGTTTCGTGTCAATTTCATTTCATTTCGTGTTGTGTTATCGTTTCATTCCCAAAATTTCCACTCCTAGGTTTGTTCTTCATAAACCATAACCCATTGCATGCGAAAGGTATTTTTCGAAATGGTTGTCAGTTCATTTTGATCATAATGTTCTTTCAGTTTTGATAGTTTTGGATTTTATTCCTTCGGTTCTGATGACTGAGGACAATGTCCTTCTAATTTTTGCAGTCTGGTATTGCTCCACATTAACAATTTAGTCATAGCGCGGTTTGGCTCAGTATGGGTGTGGATGGACCTGGTGTGGTCATTGCAACTCGATAACTGGCTCGCTCTTGTTTAAAATATTCCTTTATTTGCTCAAGTTTTGTGTGCATGCAGTTGTGCTTTCTGTCGCATGGTTTTCTTGTAGTATCCATTTTCCTTAAGATTAATAACCTTGTGAATTGTCCAGTATGGCGATTAGAGGCTCTAGCTGTAAAGTGAAGAATTATGATTCTAGAATATCATAAGGTGTTAGAACTCAAGGGAACATGGCACGTAGTGTTGCTTTACCACGAGGAGTGGATTGGTATGATATTCGAGTGAGTGCTCTATAGATAAACGCCTAGTGTGATCTTGTATTCACAAAAGAATTTTTTTAAAGGTGTTAGTCGATGAATGATCATAACATGATTAGTGTGTTAATCCTTGGAGTAAGTAAATAGCTATATGATGTTAGTATCAAGTTGAGTAAATTTTCATGGTTAGGAGGACCTAAGAATTCAAAAGGACTCAAGATGTATAGTTCTAGGAATTAAAACAGTTTATCATAATGGATTGGGTGATTAGTTGCATGTCATTTTCTCTTGGGTGAGTTTTAATCCCTAGAGAGTGTGCCTACTAGAGGCGCCAATATACATGGGTGATTAGAAAAGAAACCTTAAAACTTAATTGAATGTGATCACCGATTACGTGGAGACATGAGGACTGTTATCTAATTTTGATGGTTGGCCTCATAACAAGCATTCATGTTTCATTTTGAGTTCTTTGATGATAACCCCTTGTGAAAGGGCATATCATGACTTTTAGTGATTGAGGAATCAATGACTTATCCTTGAAATATTCCTATGACTTAGAGTAAGGATTGATAATCACGATAATTCGTGGGATCAATGGATTAATAATTTCAAGGATGAAATCCCCAAAGGAGGGAAGAATGTAACAGCGGCCTCCATGATTTTTATTGTACTTGTATGATTTGGTGATTGGGTATGACCAATTGGGCTCTGGGTTTGTTGATGTAGATCATAAGTCAAATTTGGGTAACGTAGTATCCTCGACTCAATTGGATTGGAATTTTTATGGCCTGAAGTTTATTTAAAGGAAAACAAACGTCATTCGAACGAGGGTCATTCTCGTTCGAACAGGTCATTGAACGAGACTTCTGACGACTTGAGTTTGATCCATTCCTCGTACTCACTGGAATCGGGTTAGAAACTCTCACTGAAATTGTCATTCAAACGAAGGAGTAATCTCGTTCGAACAAGACTTAAAAGTCGTTCGAACTACCAGACCTGAATTTGGTCATTTCGAGATGTCCTTGTGTGGTGTCACGTTTTGGGCCTTTGGATTAATGATATGTCGACAACTTAGTGCATCTGAATAATAAAAATGTGTATAACATAGGGAGAATGAGTTTTTGGTCCATTTTTGGTTTGTTAGGGTTATAAGAAGAAGGAGAGGGCGGGTTGCCTCTCCACCATTATTTCATAATTTCTCTATTTCTCTCTAGCCTTTAAGAACTTCCCCTCTACCAACCACCACACACCACCTTAGCACAACCATATCTCTACCCAAAACCACCATAGTTTAACTACGTTATTCCATATTTAAGCCTTTAAAACCCATTTTCACCATTATTGGGCAAAGCTACGAATTTTGGAGATATTGTTGGGGTTTTTTAACAAGAAATGTAGAAGATTAATGGAGTTTAAAGGGGGTTTTGCTTGGAGCTTTCATATAGTCAAGCTTGGTGGAGCTAGGAAATCTTTTTAAGTCCACCTTAAGAGGTGGAGGTTGCCATCTTCTTCAACATTTATCCTACCATTTTGGAGCTTCTTTGAGGCGAAAAAACTCTACTCTTAGCTTACGAACTCTATTTTTAATATTATTGATCTTATATCTAGAGTTTGTTAGAGTAGAATGCATATATGATTCAAGAATGTAATTTCTTATGGTTTTATGAAAAAGAATATTTATGAAAGATCCCAAGAGTTTAAAACAATGATATATTTTTAAAAATCTTGATATCTAAATGTTTTATGGAATAAAATGTTTGAAATGATGTTTCTCTTGTTGAAAATATTTTATGAACATATGTCTTAGATTTTCTTGTGAAAATTGGGATTTTTTATATAAATAAATATTACTCAAGTTTTGAAGAAATAAAAAAGCCTTTTTTTCTTGAAAATCATGTTTAAGCCAATATTGTGAAATTTCTAGAATGAACCATATGATAAACCCATTAAAAAAAATTGGACTTAAAATTTATCTTCTAACGTATATAAACTTGTAGTATTTCTATGATGAACATATAATGAAGTTTTTAGTGATTTAAACATGACATGAAGAAAATATAAATTTCAGCTTTTAGAGTGTGTTTAAAGGTGTGAAAAATGTGATAAATGGACATTTAAGACTACATGTAGAAATAAAGGGTAAATGGTATTTTTTTTGTGAAGTAGTCTCCAAAGGGAAAAAATGGGGTTTTCTTAGTTAAAAAAATTAATGAAATAAAGAGATTTTCAACTTGAGATTATCTTACTCCTAAGTGTTAAATAAGTGTTAAGGAGTTAAAAATATTTAAGAAGTTAGTATGTGTAACTTAATAATATTTTTTGGGAAATAACACTTTTTAAAGTGGAGGAAAAGACAAATCTGGAAACAAATGGGTAAAATGGAACATTTTTATGAAATAAAAATGTTGAAAAAGGTGTTACACGGAATGATCCTAAATGAAAGTGATTATGGGATAAAATCAATGCAAGTGTATAAAGGACAAGAAATGATTATTTTAAAGTGTAACGGAAGATGGGGTGAAATCCCCGGATTTTGGCTTCGACCGGTAAACGATTGAATAATGTGGACATTTAAAAAATATTAAAACACATTAATATGGACTCAGATGATACCGATAATAATTAAGAAGGGCCTAGAGCCCTGGGGTAAAAGAAACAAAATCACTAGCCAGAGAATATGGTAGCATAGTCGGCGGTGTAGAGCCCGCTAAAGTACGCAAATTTTGGGAGGATTCTGAGAAAGGATAATAAGAAAATTGGAACATATCAATAAATGGGTTGTGTGGTGAATATAAGAAAAGACAATCTAACTTAAATGAAGTTGATAAATGTTCTGGTTGAAATTTAATGTGGGAAAGCAATGTGAGAAATTGGCTAATGTCTATGAAGTAAAAGGAGTGGTAAGGTGAAGTGATTAAATGGGTAATTAAGCAACAAAATGAGGTTTAACCCATAATTATCACAAGAGTGCGATTATGAAAGGATTTCAAAGAAAAATAAGTATTTTCTAATACGGTGCATTCGTGTGTTGAATGGTGATTTTCAATGAATATACTAAGGTAAATTTGTTATGAGCAAAGGGGTAATTTCGGTGATAGAAATGGTTTTCCTTAAATGAAGGTTATTTGTTTAAAGTATTTAACCGGGTGTGTTAAATCAAGAAATAAATTTCAAGTCCAGTAAGAAGAGGTTCCTTGTCAAATTAAGGCGAACTAATCGGAATAGGTAACGTTTTTGGAATAAAAAGGGTTTCATGCATTAAAGTATATGTATGTACATATATACGTAAAGTAGTTGCATGTGCACGTAGATATAATGTATTAGAGTCTCTATCTATCGTTCGATTCTATATTTCATCATTGTATTTTCCCATTGGACATTCGCCTCATTCCCTCGTCATTGTTATGGCAGGTTGGGTGCGGTTTCGTATTTTAAGAGCATTGTACAAGTAATTATCCTTTTTAAATTACGTTAGTAGCTCTGTATGCTTGGATTTCGACAACGCTTCCCACATGCCCCTCACGTAGTTTCATTTAAGTGAAGATATCATGCTAAATAATTGAAACATTAATTAAATAAAATTGGATTTGTAACATTATGTATTTTTTTTCATTTCACTTCACACCTGATGCTTAGGTCGGACGAGGTTGACCACATATAACCCATAAATTCGGGTTGGGGCATTACATATTTTATATTGTTTCCCAAATTCAATTCTGATTTAAGTTCATTCTTGAAAATTAACAAAGGAATTCTTGAAAATTAACAAAGGCTTTGGATCAATTAACAAAGTCTAAAATAATCCTAAGAAATATAAGTTCCATCTATCTCAGATTCATGATGGATTATGATAAATTTTATATTATATGTTGAACATGAATATTAACATGATTTACTTAATTAAGTTAATTTTTAATTTAGTAGTTTAATTATCTAAATAAGATTATATTATAATTAGATTTAAATTCCAATGAATAATGATATTCAAACACAAAAATAATGATATTCAAACACTAATTAAAATGGCCTCAATTGAAAAAGGTGGGATCCATGATTTGGAGTTCCAATTCTCCTCTTCTCCGAGTTGCCTCCTCCTCTCTAGCTCTAGTGTTTCGCTTCAAAAGTGTTAGAATGAACTAGGGTTAACCAAATAACCCTGTTAATATTAAAATTGGGGTTAGACCCCATATGAACCTGAACCTAATGAGCCCTAATACCTCTCTAAATGACTCAAAACATAACATGAGTCATATACCGACCCATAGGGCAATAAACCTAATAATTTAAGTCATAACTGAACTTTCTATATGTCCCAAACATGAACCAAAGGTACCAAAACATAATTATAATATTTTTACCCGTACGAGTCCCAAACACCATTATTAAATTATTTATTAAATCATTATTAAACCATTAGTAAATTATTTTATTAATTCATTATCGTATATTAAGTCCGACTTCAATTTCGAATAATATATACACATATACACGTGATACGTATGAAAATATAAATAATGACATGAAATAGTGACATCATATGCACATATAAAATATAAATAATTTTCACCATTTAATTTATTAATTAAAATTATGGGGTATTACAGGGTGAGTACCTCTTGGGATAGTTTATGATTCATTTATCAAAGGTGGGGATTACATCTCAATTGTATGCACCAGGAACGCAACTAGAAAATGGTGTAGTGAAGGAACATGACTCTTTTGGACATGGTTAGATCTATGGTGAGATATTAGGAGTTTTTTTTATTCCTTTTAGGGTTTTGTATTAGAGACGAATATTTTTTTTTTACTAAACTTAGTTCTTTTTAAATTGGTCTCAATGATTCCCACAAAACTGTGGACTATGCATAAGCATAGTTGGTTATGTTTGGATCTAGGTTTTCCATCACACGTGTTGATGATGGATACATAAAAGTTAGAATCAAGGACATAAGTATGTCTCTTTATGGGTTACCAGGAAGGAACAAAAGGTGGTCAATTTTATGATCCTAACGACTAGAATGTATGTATTAGCACAAGTTCCTAGTACTTAGGGTATATTATATAATAGACCCAAAATCTAAGAGTGAGTTAATCATATAAGAGCTAAGAGGTAAATAATAAGTAATTACTTTTGAACCACCTGTACCGAACGACATACAACCTAGTATTGATAATACACTACCAAACGATAGTGGGAATATTATTGATAATTAGGATACATTGAATCCATGTCATAGTGATAGGGTCCAACACTGATAGGTTAGTGTATTTGGGTGAACATTTTAGTGAGATAACAAGGGAACATGAACCAGATCCCAAGAACTACAATGTGGCACTCCAAGACAAGGACTCTAAGCTTTGGATTAAGGTTATGAATATATAAATGGATTCTAATTAGGTTTTGTAACTTTTAGATTTTACAAATGGGATAAAACCCACTGGTGCATGGGTATATACAAGAATATAAAATATGTGGATAAGAAGGTGGAAAACCTTCAAAGCAAGGCTTGTTGGGAAAGGTTTTACTTGAAAAGAGGAGATTGAATATGAGGAAACCTTCTCATTGGTATCCCGTCTAAAGTCTATCCAGATTCTTTTATCCATTAGGGCTTAACTTAATTACAAGATTTGGCAAATGCACATGAAGACTGTGTTCTTGAAGATAATATTGACGAGTGCAAAAAATAGGTGCAACCCGATGGATTCATATCAAGTAGCCAAGAAATAAAGGTGGCCAAGTTTAACAGATCCATTTATCGATTTAATTAAGCATTAAGATCTTAGAATATACAGTTTGATCAAGAAATCGTTTTTTTGTTTCGAGTCATACCCGAATGAAAGTTGTATGTATAAAAAGCATGAGAGAAATTTGGTGGTATTTTTAGTAATTTATATGGATGATATTCACCTAATCATGAATAATGTAGGTGCGTTATGTAGTCGGTTCGATATAAAGGACTTAAGAGAAGCTAATCACATCCTTATGATCAAGCTTTTGTGTTATAAAAAATATAGGATATTGGGCATAAACCAAGCCACATATATCGATGATTTAATCATAAAATTTAGTATGCAAGATTCAAAAAAAGGATTTCTTCCTTTCAGTAATTAAATCACTGTATCTAAGGATCAATGTCTTAAGACACCTATTCTGATAGAAAGGATGAAGAATATATACCATATGCTTCAGTAATGGGAAGCCTCATGTATGCTATGTTATTTATAAGAATGGATATCTTCTTTGAAATTGGCATGGTTAGTATAATCTAGTCTAACTCAAGCGAGGAGCACTGTACTGCAGTAAATCAGATTCTGAAGTACCTAAAAAATACTAGAAACTGTGTGATGGTTTACTCAACGGACAGTCTTGTACCTTTAGCATACACAAACTCATATTTTCAGTGAGATAAGAATTTTAGAAAATTGACCTTATGATATGTGTATATACTATGAGGTCAATCCATAATTTGGAGGAGTATCAAGCAATCTTTTATTGTTGATTCGACCATGGAAAGCAAATATGTTATCGCTTCGGAGGCAACAAAGGAGGTTATTTGTCTCAGAAACTTCCTAAGTTTTAGGGTATGGTTCCTTGAATGTAGTCAACTATTACACTTTATTTTAATAATAATGGGGTGGTTTCTCACTCAAAATAACTAAAGGACTCATAAGAGGGATAAGAACATTGAGCCAAAGTGTCACTTAATACGAGAGATCGTGAGAATATGAAATGTCGTCATGACCAACATTGAATCATTGGACAAATTGACGAATATTTTTACAAAGATCTTACCAAGTAAGTATTATAATAGTCATGTAGAGGGAATGAGTCTTACATGCACAGACACATAGGTTTAGGACTAAGTGGGAGATTGTTGGGGGGGTTTATTCTTAAAATCATGTATCACCTTTATTTATAAATAAAAGTATGTCAGATTTATTTTGAAATGAGAAATATATTTTTGATAATTCTTTATATTTATTCTAAAAATATTGTATCAATGTTGGTCAATTAGAATTCTAGTGAGTGGGGTTCGACCTAATTACGAAAGATCAGAAATTTGTATCTAGTTCAATTGAATTGTTTATACACTAGATAATGAGTTGGCATGCTATTGGAAACGTTATGAGTATGATCTTAGTAGTTTTTCTTGACTACAAGAACTTGTCTAATGGTTTGGGAACTTGTTTAATAGTTCAAAGAGGATTGTATTGATACATTAGGAGCGTATAGAGAACTGGATAAGGGTGAGATTGAAGTCTAGGTGCTAACTAGATTAGATTTGCACAATATCACAACATTTGCAAATGATGCAAATATTCTCAATCTCAAGGATTACGTGGATTGGAATGTGCACAAAATTATTGGTTTGATTATTATGGGTGTGATTTAAATTTGAACTAAATCTCCCCAAGTTGGTCAATCATTATGTGTATATGTCTAAGATCATATTCCATAGGAATCCATGTCTGGGAGATATCTTCGATCATAATACCCCCTTGATAAACTTATAAGTTTTAATTCTACCAAAAAATTTGATCACTGGATTATTTTTATAATCCGGTAGAGTATCAAATAAGTTAAGTTTAAAATCAAGGAATCAATAAGATGTTACTCAAAATTGATTAGTGGAAAATTAAATTTCACCAAGCATGTATTCTATTCTTTATGGGGGAAATATATTACATACCATTTAACTTTGCAAACAAAACCTCATTATTCAAGTAATTTTGAGATAATTAAATTAGAGTGCAATTGTAGTTATTTAGTGAAATTAATTACAATTAAATGGGAAATAAAATATATTACTGAAAGTAATATGGGATTTTTATATTTTGAATTTGGAAGGAAATTTAATTGTTAGTCTTAGGTCCCTAGTATAGTTCAATACCCAAGTAGTATGCCTAAACTTTATGAAAACACTAATATTCCCAAACCCACTTCAAGTATCGATATATGGGTATAAGGAAGGGATTTAAGCTACATAACAACATTTAAGTGAGTGAGTGTGTGTGTGTCTGTGTGTGTGAGTGTGTGTGTGTGTGTGAGAGAGAGAGAGAGAGAGAGAGAGAGGAGCGAAAACTAATATTAACTTTACCTAAGTAGTATGCCTAAACTTTCTAAAAAACATTAATATGCACAAATCCACTTCAAATACCTATATATATGGTCATATGGAAGGGTTTAAGAAACATAATCAAATACAAAGTTAGAGAGAGTGAGATAAGAAAAAAATATTCAAATTTTTGTGAAAGGTGAGAAAAACACTATTCACAAATAATTACGATTCGATTTCTCGAAGTGCCCACGCACAAGGCTTACTTTGGGAGGATCGTATAATAAAAGA
This sequence comes from Sambucus nigra, assembly GCA_949130495.1. Taxonomy (NCBI): domain Eukaryota; kingdom Viridiplantae; phylum Streptophyta; class Magnoliopsida; order Dipsacales; family Adoxaceae; genus Sambucus; species Sambucus nigra. The sequence goes on from OX422207.1 coordinate 417,867,633, forward strand.
TTCAATATATGAAGGGTATTTTATCAACAGTTTAAAGGGGAAGAAAATCAGCGTATGAATCTTTATATTAAATATTTATCCTTATTCGCATCACTTATAAGATCCACAAAAGTATCGTTATTCAAACCCTGAGTCTAAGCTTTAGACCTAGTTTTTCTTCTTCTTTCTAATGAATGATCGATTGAAGTTATAATGCAACAAAGTTTTTTATCATATAAATTACTAACAATAGTAATGTACAAGATACTTATCTCTCTATTTGGCAACGAAAAATATATTTGTTAATTCTTTCTAGGTACTTGTATATATATATTATACAAAAAATAATGTTCTTATCTAAAGTCATGCTTATTCTAAATCTTAAAGAGTAAAAATATTTCTTGAAATCTTTTAAAGAAAGAACCAAACCAGTACGATACCTTAAATAACTATAATTAATTTTTTAAATAATCAAACGATATTTTGTTCTCAAGAATATAACTAACGTTTCTAATGATTTTTATATCAAACTTGTTAGACTACCACACTCTAAGTGTATTTGGAAATACCACAACATTTTATAATACATCATGTACACATTAGCACATTAACAATTTATTAAATAAAAAACTTGATTACTTGATAAAAATGAATGTGACATAACTTTGATGCTTACTTAAGTTCATAATGAACTTCTTAAACTTGCACAACATGTACTCTTGTAATTTCGTTATGAATCTTATCTCGTTATAATTGCAAATTTAGTCAAAATTATTTATACTAGTAGTGAACCCGGGTAATGCATAGGCGAAACGCAATGTGCGGAACATAAGTAATAAGGAAAAATACGGATACAAAATTTAGATCAATTAAAAGTTTTTTTGCAACAATCTTTGAGACATTATTCAAACAATACATGTATAATATAATGTTAAGAAATAGGACCTATTTTAGAATCCTTTTGTCTATATTTAATTATAACTCGTGCTAACAAAACACCTTACAAAACACTATGGACTATTATAAAAAAATGATGATACATAACAAAGCCCAAGGTACATAAAAAAAATATATTATATCACTGTTATAAAAAAATAAATATATGAATAAATACTCTCACTAAAAATTTACAATCTCACCCAAACATAAAATAAACATATGGGAACAAATAAATGTAAACCTAGCCGTTGCATGTCGGTTGTATTATGATATAAAACAAAACATTACATAATTTTACATCAATTATGAGATAATGTACAATTCCTACATTCTAATATATATTGAAATGTTCTTTTTAGAGTAATAGATAGAACCATAACAGTGTTGTGTTTTCCTTTTTGGTTGCACCTGGAGCACATTTGCATTATCTAAAATCATAACAAATCAAACAAACAGAAAGTGGTTGTACCAAATGTTAACTACAGTTTATAAATCTCACATTCCCTTCAACTATAAACACATTTTTATATAGAAAAAATAATCAACAAAAAACATATAAATATAAATTATCGCCATAAATCCCACGAAAAAGTAAAAAATCCAAGCGAGATACCAATATAAAGATTTCTTGGTCCAGCATTTACATAAAAGCTTCTCGTTATGAAATCCATATTATTTATACTCCACTCTCCCATTTATAGTCCTAACTTGGGAGTGAACTCCAAATGATAGGCATACCTGAAATAAAACATTATATGAGTGTAAGATATAAAGTCTTAGTGAATGACTATATACACACACACCATACATATAACCTATTTAAATAACCATTTTTTCCTAATGTTATAACCGAACAGGAATTGTGAAACTCTCCTGAACCTGGACCCGCCACAGTCCAATTAACCTACCACAATAAATGGGGATCACCACATCCCTTTACTAGGCCCGAGTACACAAATCTTTAAGTTTGATTAACGGGACCACCACATCCCGTAGGACCCACCACAGTCTTTAACATTAGATAAAGGATCCACCATGGTCTATGACATTGGATAACTTCGCTGAACATTTTTAATCATATGGATGAGTCTAATAAACACCACACCATTACACAAGTATCACCACATATGTATTTAAGCTATACATTTACATATGAAAATATAAGCATTTATATTTCATTGGGCAGGTCACTCACCTCAGAGTAAGTACTAAGATTAATATAAAAACTATTTCCTTGATATGGTAGTATTAGCCGCTTCCCCACCAATCAAATCAACATCATTAGTATTTCAATACACCAAATAACATCAAACGTAATAACAAATCACATTAGTTGGTCAATCTTAAATAGTAGGAAAAGAATGAGATATTCTACCTCACCTTTCTGTAACACCCTATTTGTTTAGGTTTTAACACAATTTATGGAATGAAATTACGAATTCTCTACAGAAAGTTATTCCCATTTTATTACAACATTTTTCAAATTGTTTCTGTAAAAAAACAACAAAACTTCAACTTCAAAACAAGCCCCAAGACAAAATACAAGCTATTTTATTCTTATATTTGAGTATGTTATACTCATATATGTTCTCTAACATCTCCAACAAGAATTTCTTGATTTTAATAAGTATTCAAGGATTTGTGTCATTTTTAACATAACTAGGTCAGAATAGAATATTAAAGCAAAACCTAACATGATTAAGCATACATAATCTCCACCTCGGGTATCATTTTAACATACACACACATCATATAAAAGAATTTCCTAAATTAAAAAGCTTCATAAGAAGGTGATTAAAATCTTGGACTTTAAAGTTAACATTTACTATCGCAACACAAATTCTTATATATGTTCTTAAGCCATCCTTATTTTAATACCATTAGGCAATATGGGTATCATTCAAATATTTATCAAAATAAGAAACAAAAACATACAAAATTTAAAACTCATTCATGTGACCAAATTTAACAAAGAGATAATTACCTTATAAGAACTCCTCGATTTATTGTAATTTTTCGAAGCAATTCCTTCCTTAACTTCCCATTTTCTCTCTCCTTAGACCGAATCTTTCAAACCTTCTCATTTATCATTAGGAAGAAGTTTTATATCTGATTTTGAATCAAAAAACACGTTCCAAGAGGTCCAATGGCCATAGGCTCGTCGTAATGTGTGGTTGGTTGGACAAAAGGTCCAATAAAATAATTTCCTTATTGACAGATTTGTCCCGCATTAGTAAAATCACCATAACTCACTATTACGGTCCCCGATTTACTCCCTCTTTGCATCTATTGCTAGATAACTCATATGTCTACAACTTTCATATTCCCAAAATCATAAAACTAGTATGCCTAATTTTGGCTCAAATAGGAGAGTAGCAATGTATCGAAATTCTCAAAACTTTCACATTTGGCAACCAAACATCGCCAACTTCACACCAAAATAGAATGTACCAAAAATGTGGAGACTTATTCAATCTATCAACGACAACCTAAATGGAATCAAATCCTCATGATGATTTTAGTAAACCTATAACAAAATTTATGGTAGCATATTCCCACTTCTACTTGGGAATAGGTAAGGATTGTAGTAAACCACTGGGCTTATGATGCCCTGCCTTCACTTGTTGACAAGATAGACATCTAACAACAAAATCTATAATGTTGTGTTCCATTCCCGACCACTAATGACATTTTTTCGAAACTCTATAAAGTTTCGTGCTTCCTGGATGCATACCATATAAACAATAATAGGATTCCTTTAAAATTATTCTCCTTAAATCAGGCACATTAGGTACACATAAACAGTTATCATACATTATAATGTCATCATCAAGAATAGAAAATTCATTTGCTTTAATCTTTTTCATATTGTCTATAATTTTCTTCAATTATATATCTCCCGTGTGTCCTTGTCTTATCTAGTCAATTCGCATAGGTCTAACATTTAAATGTGTTGTTATTCCGCAAGAATCAATTAAAGTTAATTCCACCCCCATTAAATCCAACTCCCTCAGTAGGTTAACTCGAATATAATAAATACAAGCTACTCTACCAAGAGAGTTTTTACTCAAAGCATTAGCAACAATATTAGCCTTACCTAGATGGTGATGTATTGTGTCATAATCTTTAGTAAGTTCCATCCACCTTCTTTGCCTCAAGTTCAAGTCTTTTTGAGTAGACAAGTATTTTAATCTTTGATGGTTAGTAAAAATTTCACAACTAATACCATATAAATAATGCCTCCAAATTTTTAGTGCAATCTCTACTGCGGCCAACTCAAGATCATGTGTAGGGTATTTGCATTCATGCATCTTTAATTGCCGAGAATCAAAAGCAATCACCTTTCCATGATGCATTAATACACAACCAAGTCCTTGATACGAGGCATCACTATAAATGACTAAACCTTCTGTACCCGTAGGAATAGTCAATACTGGAGTTGATGTCAACTTACTCTTTAAATTTTAAAATTTTTACTCACAATCATCATCCCGCACAAACCTATTCTCCTTTCTAGTAATCTTAGTCAATGGCAATGCAATAGAAGAAAACTCTGGTATAAATCTTCTGTAATATCCATCCAATACCAAAAAACTACGTACCTCTGTCACACTAGTTGGTCTTTCCCAATTCATTATTGCTTCCACTTTCTGGGGATCAACACAAATGCCATCAGAAAAAATAACATGCCTCTAAAATACTACCATGTCTAGCCAAAATTTACATTTAATAAATTTAGCATATAACTATTTCTCTCGTAAGGTCTATAAAATAATATGCAGATGGTGTTCATGCTCCTCCCTACTATGAGAATATATCAAAATATCATCAATGAAGACAATAACAAAAGAATCCATGTATGGGTGAAATATACGGTTCATCAAGTCCATGAATATGGCGGGAGCAATTGTTAACCCAAATGGAATGACAAGAAATTCATAATGGCCATACTTGGAATGAAAAGAAGTTTTAGAAATGTTATAGTATCGTACTTTCAACTAATGATATCCGGACCTAAGAGCGAACTTAGAAAATACTTTGGCTCCTTGTAACTGATCAAACAAGTCATCAATGCGAGGTAGTGGATATTTATTACGAATCACCACCTTGTTAAACTGACGATAATCGTTGGATAGTCTCATGGTGCCATCTTTCTTCTTCACAAATAATACTGTGGCTCCCCACGGTGATCCACTATTACTTATAAAACTACGATCTAACGAATCTTATTGTCACCCCCTAACCCCATTAGGATATTGTAACACCCCGCCTAATTAAATACCGTGTGGCCAGTCCCATACCAAATTAAAACAGAATATACAGTTGGCTCATTCTTAGCATCACTGTCGAAAACATTTACAACTCACCCAATACTCAATGAAGCTGGTGTTAAAAACTTTCCAAATTTTAATTTAACAAAATCCATTTCCAGTTTAAGAATAACACAACACATTTTATTCTACAACACTGATAACCCAATAAAAAACACAAAAGAATTTAAATGCAATTGGAATAAACATTCCCAAATAATATAAATCCATTACAATATTCCCAACAATGTCAAATGTATTAAAAAGACACGAATACAATAGTATTTAACCCCGATAGAAAAGATAACTGAATCCTTTGGGCGACATGCCCTAACTAAGAATACTGTGAATCAAAAAGATGATAGGCGTCTAAGCAAAACTCCATAGATCTATAGCTCGTCAAGATCAACTAAGGTTGGCATCCCTGCTGCTGGACACCTGATATGGAAGATACAATAGAAAAGAAAATATGCAAGGAAACGGGTCAGAGCCCGAATGTGTAAATGATTTTTAAAACAGTAAGTATTTAACAACTGCAATAAAGCATTTATTATGTACATGTTAGATCCAACTCTCACTTGCTATTCTCACCTCTCAACTAGAGTGCACACTTAACGTTTCCTATTAACCTCCTAGTTAATGGTTCCTCTACCAATTCCATAATATAATTCCATTCCCACATCATAATCCCCGTATGTCCCATACCATACGTCACATTATTATTCATTTACATTTCTCCTTTATATGATTAGTTTCTCATTAACATGAATCATTTCTCATTAATATGAATTAAGCTTTTCAATTCTTTAAGAATAAACATTCATTAACTTAATTCCATTATCTTTCTCTATTCACCGTTATCTACAATTATCACCGTAGATAGATTTAACCATAATAAATATCCATTCATTTATCTCATCCATTATATATATATTTATATATAATAAGACACCCCGAGTCAAAGCTGCGGTGCAATGCATTACTCTGCTATCATGTCCCATCATCGCTAGTCGCCGAATAGTGGACAAAAGGTTCGGTAAGGATTCCTCGAACCACAAACAAAAACACAATCATTGGAGGCGAACATAGTTCTCGTATCCATGGGTCACGCACATACCTACGTACCCACAGTCAGCGGACTTATCAACTCCTCGATAAGTCCTTCATAGACCTATGTTCTCGAGCGACAAATCAAAGATCCCATGGATTCATCAGGATATGACTGCCCTCACGCGCAAACCTCCCACCGATAGCAAGTAAGCTAGGTATGTCATACACATAAATCATCAATCAATCAAATAGGTATTATCATACCTATAATATAATATCAGTAAGGTAATATCACTACCCTAAGATATTTCCCATACGTAGCATTATATCTCTTTTAAATTCCACGTATTAAAATATCATATATTTACTTCATAATTTAATTATCCTCTCATCCTATAACATCTCTCCACTCCCGACGTCGTTAAGGTTCATGCGCGGAGCGTCTCGCAAAGCGAAATCCAAACAAGGAACCCCTCCAATACACTACTACTTAACTTTGTCGATCGAGGAGGTCCGACAACTTCAACTATGAGATCGGGATAACCTCATACCTTATTTCAACCAAATGTGTTCTAAACTCCCATCTCTATCCAGGAGACATACCACTACGCTCTTGTATTACACTCCGTCCTTGCGAAATCAATAATGAGCTTAAACTCTGTCCTTGATGTTCAAATTGTAACCCTAAGGCTACCCTCTCTCAATACACAAGATTCAAATAGGATTTTCCTCAACATATATTCAGTAAGAAGTCACTAATATCCTACTGGTCCATAACATTATTTCTCCCGAACTACTACGAGTTTAGTTCTCCTTTTAATTAAGGTTAAAACCGATAGTTTCAAATCTATTATAAACACATATTCTTTCACTTAGGATTAAACCCTCTTATAAACTTAAGGATACCCAGGTGTTATATTAAATCATCCCTACTGGTACTATCTTTAATCCTCATACATCCCCATTTGGAATTTAACAAATGAATCTAGCAACCAAAATTCCATTCAATATAATTTTCATCATTTTAATCACTTGAATCCAAATCAATGTAATTCAAATCTTATCAAGGGTTTACTGATATTTTCTATGTCCCATAATATTCAATTAATAATCACCAAAGATCCACAAAAGGTTTGGGATAAGAATCAACATTTAAAAAGAAACAACTTTACATATTCTGGGGAGGTCGATCGATCGAAGGCAGGGGTCGATCGATCGATCCCTCAGGTCCAAGCCTGGTTTTCTGCATTTTCTGCAACTACGGGTTTCACCATTTTTACTCATTCAAACCTTCATATTTACCTCCAAAATGAGTTATAATTATTTCTACATGATATATCAGCATATATGAACGATTTCCAATATTCTAAACATCCTAGAATCATCAAGGGATTGGATTAAATGCATGTTTCTCTCCTTATTTCCAGAAAATCATCAACATATTAACTTCAAGAACACTTCAATGGTTTTTCAGATTTTTCTTCAACATATTCATGATCATTTCGTGGATTATTATCATCCTACAATATAAGTTTACTTCCTATATTATTTCAGTTTCTATAAATCCATATAACAACTCCATTATGTTTTCCAAACAGGAAAATCATCTATTTTCATAATTATTCTAACATGGACAATATACGAACTTAAGTTGCAATTATCAAACACTTGCCTTTACAGAAGGTCTAATCCTTTGGTGTAGTATATCTCAGTTGGTTGTCCCTTCTCCGATCAAACTCCGGTGGTGGTTGGTGGTGGTGAACCTTGGTTCTTGTTCTTCTCCTTCCCAAGTAGGCTTTTCCCTTCCCAAGCACCCTTTTTCTCTCTCTAGGAAGATGACTTCTCTACTTTTTGAAGAGGAGATGTATAACCCACGTACACTTAATCTACCAATACTTATAATAGGAAAAAACCCGAAATCACTATTCACCCCCCTAGAAAAATGACCAAAATACCCTTTTGGGTTGTCTATTCATTTCTAAATGACCCGAGACTCAAAATTAACATCCAAATAGACTTTTCTGACTATTCAGAACCTTCCGGACGCAACGACGCAGTCAAAATGACTATAAGGTCGATAGAAAATAAATTTCCTTTATAATTTAATAAATTAGTCCCGACACGTCCCATACCGCGTCTGACTAAAAATCCAAATTACCGAAATTATATCACACCGTCATAACAATGACATCACATTCATATATTACCTAAATATCTTTAAGTAATATTCAGAATCATCCATTTTAATATCCACAGTCCGGATAAAACCCAAATGAATTAATTTATAATAAAATTCAATTAATCCATTAATTTAAAATATAATTCATTTTAAAAGTCATTAAAATCACGGGGTATTACATACTTCCCCCTTATAACAGAATTTCGTCCCGAAAGTCAGGAATATAAATCATATCGGTAAGGTCAACTCCGAGTATAAATCTCACATCGCAAGAATTCTAAGACGTACCGCCCATACAGTACATTAACGAAAATCCCTATCGATGTTATACGCCAAGCCTCACCATATAGTTCCAACTGAATCGAATATAAACTTTACCCAACCTTCCCTATACCGTCCTCGTGACAAAGTTTGGGAAAAATAAATGATCCTCTCGTAGTGAACAAATAAATCCTGAAGTCTCAACTACTTACCTTTTTCACAATTATGAAAAATACTACAATCCAATCATCCAGGGCGCCCATACACCCTCTCGTACCGCTTTCAATATTAAAATTTTCGCAAAGGTTATAAACTCGTTTCCCAAAGACCTAACTTATTTCGACTCCCAACGGTTATTAGTTTCGTGTGTGGGGTGTCTCGCAAGCGAAATCCAAATAAGGAACCACCCCGATACACTACTTCCTAAAGTAGTCGGTCATCGAAACTCCTAAGGTCCTTAGTCAATAATATATAAAAATTTGGTTTATATAAAAAAAAAATCAGGTTTATCGGTTTAAAACAAAAATTAGGTTTTATCGATTTCAAATAGAGTCTACGCATCTACTCTCTTATAGAAGACAAGATGCAGGATAGTAGTAGTACATACGCTCTCATATACCACAAGTCAATGCACGCTGATAGTCAAATCACGCTCGGACATGCCCAAGCTAAGTAATCCCATGATAAAAATCAAACCCATGTGATAACATGTAATATAAAGGTGTCCCACACCCCTCAGTGATTCTACGTAAATAACAGTGCTATAGGCTAAGTTTAGCAACCCTTTTGCCCACACCATATTAATCGCTACAAAATTCAATAAACGCCTCATAATTCCTTAGATAGAAAACATACCCTCCTTCGCGGGTGGTGGTTGTTGATTCACTGCCTGATGGACGTTATATACACGCCCATACTGACCCTGCTGCGCGGGTGCTGCTGGAATGGGAGGCAATGCTAGCACCGGAGCTGGAAGAGCAGCTGGTGGAAACACTGGTACCTGTGGCTCCTGTCGAGCATGTTGTTATTGAGGGAATTTGTCTTTATCAGGACAATCTTAGCGTTTATGGCCATACTTGCCACACACGAAACATTTTCCCATAAACTTTCCACCACTTTGCCCCTGTTGACCCCGAACTTGCTGACCATTACCTCCCTTCCCTTGGCCCTGATGAGCCTGTCTCTGGCCCTGATGGCCCTGTTGTCCTTGCCCAATACCTCTATCCTCAAATCGAGAATCTCCAGATCACAAACGCTTAGTATAGTCCCCTGTCTGGGAACCCTGATTACTCTGATGCTGATGACTCTGCCCTGACTGAGTCCCACTAGAACTGCCCCCAGTAGTCTTGCCTTGCAGGCTTGACCCAAACCCCCGCTTGACACCCTGATTATGGAAGCGGTTATCCTGACAGTGGAGCATTGCAGCATTAAGAACATCTGCATACGTACGTAGTGAAAGATTCCCCAATAAATGTTGGCGAATCTTATAGTTCAACCCATCAGTGAACATTAGAATTCTCCTCTCCTCAGTGGGTACTTCTGCTGGTACCAAATTTGTTAATCTCGTAAATTCTTCCTCATATTCCGCCACAGTCTTCTCTCCCTGTTTCAAATTAAGTAGTTTCCGCCTCATCTCTATCTGGATGGCGGAAGGAAAATACTTCCCATCAAACTGTATCCAAAAGTCTTGGATAATCATTATGTCCCTCCCCTCCATAGTGGTCGTAGCTTCCCACCATTGCAAAGCTGCCCCTACTAGCTTGAATGTAGCTAGTATTTGACGTTGAACCTCAGTGCATTCGATCATTCTCAAGTGTCATTGGATATCTTTCTTCCATTTGCTAGCAGTCACAACATCTGATCCTCCTTGAAACTCAGGTGGGTGCGCTTTCTGAAAGGCATCCCTCACTCGTTCCCATGCAGTAGGAAACACTTGCCCTTGCGCGGGTGGCATAACCGGTGCCGGTGCAGGAGCCTGCTGAACAGCAGCTACAGCAGCATTGACTGCCTGAGAGATAATTGCAGCAACTTCGGCCACAATCATCGTACCCTGAGCTGGGGCGGGCTGAGGTGCACGTCGAGGAGGCATCTGAAACAAGAGGACACTATCAGTATTTGATATCTCAAAATAGCTGAAGATCGTAGGCGTAAATAGAAAAGCAATAATCCTACTCATAGGGCTCTACATCAAAGAACGCTAAGCTGAAGACACAATAAGCCGTACAGATCCTAAAGGATACTAGAACCTGATGCTCTGATACCACTTGTAACACCCCGCCTAATTAAATACCGGGTGGCCAGTCCATACCAAATTAAAACAGAATATACAGTTGACTCATTCTTAGCATCACTATCGAAAACATTTACAACTCACCCAATACTCAATTAAGCTGGTGTTAAAAACTTTCCAAATTTTAATTTAACAAAATCCATTTCCAGTTTAAGAATAACACAAAACATTTTATTCTACAACACTGATAACCCAATAAATAACACAAAAGAATTTAAATGCAATTGGAATAAACATTCCCAAATAATATAAATCCATTACAATAATCCCAACAATGTCAAATGTATTAAAAAGACGTGAATACAATAGTATTTAACCCTGATAGAAAAGATAACTGAATCCTTTGGGCGACATGCCCTAACTAAGAATACTGTGAATCAAAAAGATGATAGGCGTCTAAGCAAAACTCCATAGCTCCATAGCTCGTCAAGATCAACTAAGGTTGGCGTCCCTGCTGCTGGACACTTGATATAGAAGATACAATAGAAAAGAAAATATGCAAGGAAACGGGTCAAATCCCGAATGTGTAAATGATTTTTAAAACAGCAAGTATTTAACAACTGCAATAAAGCATTTATTATGTACATGTTAGATCCAACTCTCACTTGCTATTCTCACCTCTCAACTAGAGTGCACACTTAACGTTTCCTATTAACCTCCTAGTTAATGGTTCCTCTACCAATTCCATAATATAATTCCATTCCCATATCATAATCCCCGTATGGCCCATACCATACGTCACATTATTATTCATTTACATTTCTCCTTTATATGATTAGTTTCTCATTAACATGAATCATTTCTCATTAATATGAATTAAGATTTTCAATTCTTTAAGAATAAATATTCATTAACTTAATTCCATTATCTTTCTCTATTCACCGTTATCTACAATTATCACCGTAGATAGATTTAACCATAATAAATATCCATTCGTTCATTTCATCCATTATATATATATATATTCATATATAATACGGCACCCCGAGTCACAGCTGCGGTGCAATGCATTACTTTTCTATCATGTCCCATCATCGCTGGTCGCCGAATAGTGGACAAAAGGTTCGGTAAGGATTCCTCGAACCACAAACAAAAACACAATCATTGGAGGCAAATATAGTTCTCGTATCCATGGGTCACGCACATACCTACGTACCCACAGTCAGCGGACTTATCAACTCCCCGATAAGTCTGTCATAGACCTATGTTCTCAAGCGAGAAAATCAAAGATCCCATGGATTCATCAGGATATGACTGCCCTCACGCGCAAACCTCCCACCGATAGCAAATAAGCTAGGTATGTCATACACATAAATATTCAATCAATCAAATAGGTATTATCATACCTATAATATAATATCAATAAGGTAATATCACTACCCTAAGATATTTCCCATACGTAGCATTATATCTCTTTTAAATTCCACATATTAAAATATCATATCTTTACTTCATAATTTAATTATCCTCGCATCCTATAACATCTTTCCACTCCTGACGTCGTTAAGGTTCATGCGCGGAGCGTCTCGCAAAGCGAAATCCAAACAAGGAACCCCTCCAATACACTACTACTTAACTTTGTCGATCGAGGAGGTCCGACAACTTCAACTATGCGATCGGGATAACCTCATAACTTATTTCAACCAAATGTGTTCTAAACTCTCATCTCTATCCAGGAGACATACCACTACGCTCTTGTATTACACTCCATCCTTGCGAAATCAATAATGAGCTTAAACTCAGTCCTTGATGTTCAAATTGTAACCCTAAGGCTACCCTCTCTCAATACACAAGTTTCAAATAGGATTTTCCTCAACATATATTCAGTAAGAAGTCACTAATATCCTACTGGTCCATAACATTATTTCTCCCGAACTACTACGAGTTTAGTTTTCTTTTTAATTATTGTTAAAACCGATAGTTTCAAATCTATTATAAACACATATTCTTTCACTTAGGATTAAAACCTCTTATAAACTTAAGGATACCCAGGTGTTATATTAAATCATCCCCACTGATCCTATCTTTAATCCTCATACATCCCCATTTGGAATTTAACAAATGAATCTAGCAACCGAAATTCCATTCAATAAAATTTTCATCATTTTAATCACTTGAATCCAAATCAATGTAATTCAAATCTTATCAAGGGTTTACTGATATTTTCTATGTCCCATAATATTCAATTAATAATCACCAAAGATCCATAAAAGGTTTGGGATAAGAATCAACATTTAAAAAGAAACAACTTTACATATTCTGGGGAGGTCGATCGATCGAAGGCAGGGGTCGATCGATCGATCCCTCAGGTCCAAGCCTGGTTTTCTGCATTTTCTGCAACTACGGGTTTCACCATTTTTACTCATTCAAACCTTCATATTTACCTCCAAAATGAGTTATAATTATTTCTACATGATATATCAACATATATGAACGATTTCCAATACTCTAAACATCCTAGAATCATCAAGGGATTGGATTAAATGCATGTTTCTCTCCTTATTTCCAGAAAATCATCAACATATTAACTTCAAGAACACTTCAATGGTTTTTCAGATTTTTCTTCAACATATTCATGATCATTTCGTGGATTATTATCATCCTACAATATAAGTTTACTTCCTATATTATTTCAGTTTCTATAAATCCATATAACAACTCCATTATGTCTTCCAAACAAGAAAATCATCTCTTTTCATAATTATTCTAACATGGACAATATACGAACTTAAGTTGCAATTATCAAACACTTGCGTTTACAGAAGGTCTGATCCTTTGGTGTAGTATATCTCAGTTGGTTGTCCCTTCTCCGGTCAAACTCCGGTGGTGGTTGGTGGTGGTGAACCTTGGTTCTTGTTCTTGTCCTTCCCAAGTAGGCTTTTCCCTTCCCAAGCACCCTTTTTCTCTCTCTAGGAAGATGACTTCTCTACTTTGTGAAGAGGAGATGTATAACCCACGTACACTTAATCTACCAATACTTATAATAGGACAAAATCCGAAATCACTATTCATCCCCCCTAGAAAAATGACCAAAATGCCGTTTGGGGTTGTCTATTCATTTCCAAATGACCCGAGACTCAAAATTAACATCCAAATAGACTTTTCTGACTATTCCAAACCTTCCGGACGTAACGACGCAGTCGAAATGACTATAAGGTCGATAGAAAATAAATTTCCTTTATAATTTAATAAATTAGTCCCGACACGTCCCATACCGCGTCTAACTAAAAATCCAAATTACCGAAATTATATCACACCGTCATAACAATGACATCACATTCATATACTACCTAAATATCTTTAAGTAATATTCAGAATCATCCATTTTAATATCCACAGTCCGGATAAAACCCAAATGAATTAATTTATAATAAAATTCAATTAATCCATTAATTTAAAATATAATTCATTTTAAAAGTCATTAAAATCACGGGGTATTACAGATATAATTAACTAAATAGTTCACAAACCACATTTATTATTTATTTATTTATTTAGTAATACATATTGAAACAACTTCTTGGTTAAAATGCGGAATATAAAAAAATCCAATCGTTTTAAGGAGACATAATTTAAACAGAACTCACATATCATTTAACTTAATTAAAACTACTACAATGTATAAAACAAAACTAACAAGACCCTACTACTATTTACTCAACCTCCTAGACCTGGCAGTGGCAGCTTCATAACCTGAAAATGCAAACATATAAAACCATGAGTTAAAAACTTAGTAAATGTACTACATCTCTATATAGTAAAAGTACTATTTTAACATCTCAACATATCAATATATATCCATATCTGTGCCAAATTAGGCCATATACATATCCGCAGTTAATAAAGCCCACATCTCCTACCCGTAGGCAATAATCATATCCATAGGTTTTAATAACCTAACATCTCCGGAATTGCATAGCAACTCAACATATCTTGACTTTTATAAAGCCATAACATCTCAACATCTCTTGACTTTTAATAAGACATAACATCTCAACATCTCATGCCTTTTAATAAGCCATATTATCTCAATATATATTACATACACATCATATCCAAAATCAACTCAGTATGTACACTCACATTGGGTTGTCAATTATGTATTCACGTTTACCTCGGGTGGAGCTGAACTTGATTGATTTGACCTTACACCTATTAATCAAACTAAATCAATACTGAATCTCAGTCATAATTATTATCTGAATATATCTATGTAACTTTCAATGACTCTACAACAATAATATAATTCTACTCAACTCATATTCCATGAAACATGTGTAAAGACAAAACAATGGTATA
Source organism: Sambucus nigra (assembly GCA_949130495.1). Classification (NCBI taxonomy): domain Eukaryota; kingdom Viridiplantae; phylum Streptophyta; class Magnoliopsida; order Dipsacales; family Adoxaceae; genus Sambucus; species Sambucus nigra. Next base: position 417,882,940 of record OX422207.1, read on the forward strand.
TATGTTGAAAAGGTCATGAACATTCAAACCTAGAAACTATCTCGTAAGGAATTTACAACTAAAATTAAGTAAACATAAAAGTATAATTCTCAATATATATACACATGAAACATGTACTCAAATTACCCTTGGGAAGGAGCAAATAAAAACATTCCTTCATGGGGTATCCTATATGGCCTCAAATTATTGTCCTCCATACTTAACCATCCCATATTCATAAATTTTACATATACAGGTGTCCAAGATTGTCAATATTAAAACATGTCTTAATATACTTTCCATTACAAGTGACGGTGGAATTTTTCAAGCTTCCAAGAGAAAGTTATGACCATTTCTTTACAACCTATTAATTCTACCCCACAAGCTCCTCTATTGTTCCTTCAACTTCCAAGCATTTTCATAATTTTTATCCAACATAACTTTCTGTGATTTTTTACCCATTTTCAATACACATACTGAATAGTACAGAATTAAAGTTTCATAATTTTTTGACTTCATTTGCTAGGACAAAATCTTGAAAAAACTCAGGGCATATCGAAATTAAATATCCAAACAACAACTATATACCAACTTGAAACCATCACCAAGGCCCAAACACAAGGAGTTAAATTCTATTTTTGGGATATGATATGAATATATGAGTGTGCTTTAATATGCAATTGGAATTTCTGAATTACAGTAAGCACACAAAAATATATTTAAGTTTGAATACAAAGGGTTTCAATACAAACCAATATGGCCTATAAACACCACTTACCTCACATATGAACCAATACATATTATCACAAAGGGTGATGGAATTTTAATCCCTAATTCATGATTTATATACTTTGAAATAAGTATAATACAAGATTAAAACAATATTAATCACAAACTTATACCTTGGAAACACTTTAAGGATTTTCTTGGAATTTTCCTAGCTTTTCTTGTAATCTTTCTTCCTTAAACTTCTACTTTCTCTTTCCTTAAGCTTAAATCTCTCAAAACTGAACCTAGGGTTATATTTGCTGAAGAAATAAGTTAAAGGGAGAGGTTTAAGTCGGCCAAGGCTGCCTCCCATGCCAACCAATCAAATTAAAACATTTGGTTTACTAAAAGACAATTTACCACTTAAGGGAATGGACAGATTTTCCCCTTGTTCGTAAATTCGGCCTAATTTCTTGATCGAACATCTATTTGATGAACCGTTTGTTTTTTCGCAAACCCAAATCATATATCTACAACTATATAGTTTTCACCTTGAGTCAATTGTTACATTATAAGGGCCAAAACTAGTCTCCAACAGGAACATTTCTACCGAAAATAACAAAATCTTGTGTTTGGAAATAATTCGTCATTTCATGATTTATGAAAGTAGGATTATACTAACAATGATCGCTTAACATTAGATATACTAATAACACATTATTCATATCACATAAGGTAAGCATGACTTAAATATAATCTATCATAATTATATCTGGGTTGTCACACTTGCAATTGTAGTTTTAACTCTTTTAATTTTACTAGTGCCATACGATATGGTACAATAGATGTCGTTGTGGTGCTTGGTACTAACTCAATCGTAAACTCTACCTCATGATCTGGTGCTAACCCTGGAAGTTCTTCTGGGAGTACATCTGTAAGCTCATTAACTACTGGTATATTTTATAGTTTTCCAGCCTCTTGTCGTGTGTCCACCACATGAGCAAGATAACTCTGACACCCTTTCCTCAGTAGTTTATATGATTTTGTAGTAGAAATCAAACATGTTGGAGCGAAATTTTGGTCCCCTATAAATTTAAATTCAGGTTCACCCGGTAACTGAAACACTACCTCATTTTTAAAGAAGTCTATACATATATGATAAGAGTATAATCAATCCATATACAGTATCACATCAAAGTCACGCATATCGAGAGTTAATAAGTTAACTAATAACTCATTTCACCTACTTGCACCACACATTCCCTACGCACTCTATTAATAGAAACCAATCCCCCTTACTAGAGTAATAATAGCTAAACCATAATCTAATGATGATAATTTTTTATCAAGATTCAACATGTAAAGTAAAGACACAAAAGAATGTGTAGAACGAGGATCTATCAAAACATAAGCATCTCTCTCTCACAAATATGAAGTGTAGCACTACATTCGATGTAGCTTGTGCATCTTGTCGTATCAATGCAAACAATCTTCCTTGGCCTTGGATTTGAGATATGCCTCCTCTACCTCCCCTGTGTACATTCGGTGTAAAACTCCTACCTCCTATCATCACACTCCCAACTGATATTGTAGCTCCTACTATCGGACAATTCTTTCGCATGTGCCCTGGTTGATGATAATGGAAGCATAAAGGTGTCGTCTCAGCTATTATACACTCCCGAGATATATAACCATGACCACCACATCTATAACAAAACACGACTCTCAGCCCCAGGACAAATGCATTTTCTAACCGACTCATCCTAGTCCTTCCACCTTGAGCGTGAAATCTTCTACGTGCATTGCTACTATTTTTAAATCCTTGACCCTTAGGTACCCCTCGTGCTACATTCCGAATTGAGGTTCTCGTCTCCCATCCATATGATTTTGTACCATCATGTCTAGCTTTCTTCGAATGTTCATCTTGCATTTCATTCATTGACTATTCTGACACCATATCTCTATCCACCAAGTCCACGTAATCCATGATCTTCATATTAGAAACCATGGTTTTATATCTACATTCAACCCAGTTTAAAATCGATCATATTTACTATCTTTTGTCCTCACTAAATCAGGTGCAATTCTATATATGAATTTAAATAAGTTTCATATTTTGCCACTGTTCAGCTCCCCTATTTCAACATGATAAATTCTTCCACCTTCTCCTTCTTATAAAGCCTTGGGAAATATTTTTCAAAGAACACATTCACAAACTTCTCTAGTGTAATTTTTGGAGGATCTGCAGGCACCATTCCCCCAATTGTAGTAAGTAACCTCTCTATAGTATCCCACCGTAACTTTTCATCATCCTCTAACCTAAAGGTTTCTAACAAAACCTTTTGTTCATCTCGCATTTCCATCACCTTGAATATTGTTTTCATCTTTCTAATCTACCCTTTTGGCACTAACAGATTAATAGTCCCTGTAAATGCTGGAGGATTTAACTTCATGAACCTCTTATGAAATTTATCCCTATCTCCACCATGTGCTCCACCTCTAGCTTGTTCCACTAGTTGTGACACATCACGTAATATTCTTCCCACGTCATTAATAGGTTGTTGTTGCACCTCTGGTTCATCCACTTCAATATGTCTTTGTCCTTCCTGACTATTAGGAACATAAGATGCCTCAGCCTTTGCTCTATCATGCAACTCATGTGGATCCATCACTTACTACAATAGAAATAACTTAAACAAAACACAATAGGACACGTTTAACATTAATATTGTTAGTCAAAATCCTGACCCATCACAAACTCAGTTTCTATTATCCACTACCAATCTAGACCCTCACACCCTGTCCAGAACTTAATAACCATACTCTGATACCAAGCTGTCAAGCCCTGAATTAATTAAGTTAAAATAATCATTTTAATTATAGAGATAAATTCCCTTAAACAATACTTTACTTTAAATCTCTCAGAAAAACAGCACTATATTTTTTTTCAAAGGCATGTTTAGATGAAAATATAACTACCTTTACATATAACTTACAAATACTAAATGACTTAATATACTGAAATTTCTTGGTTTAACATTTACATAAAATATTCTCGATATCAAACCCATATTATTTACACTCCACTCTCATGTTTTATTGTCCTAATTTGGCAGTGAACTCCAAACGATAGGCATACCCAAAACAAAACATTATAGAAGTGTAAGTTATAAAGGCTTAGTGAATGACCATACACACACACATACCACACATATAACCGATTTGAATAACTATTTTTTCTAACGTTATAACCCAAAAGGAATTGTGAAACTCTCACAAGCCTAGACCCGCCACACTCCAATTAACCCGCCACAGTTAATGGGGACCACCACATCCCTTTATCAGGCCCCTGTACACAAACCTTTATGTTAGAATAATGAAATCGCCACATCCCGTAGGACCCACCACAGTCCTTATCATTAGATTAAGGACCCACCATAGTCCATAACATTAGATAACTTCGCTTAATAATTTTAATCATATGCATGAGTCTCATAAACACCACATCATTACAGAAGTATCACCACATATGTATTTAAGCTATACATTTCCATATGAAAATATAAGCATCTATATTTCATAGGGAAGGTCACTAACCTAAAGTAAATACTAAGATTAATACCGAATATATTTTCTTGATATGGTAGTAATAGTTGCTTCCTCACTATTCAAATCAACACCCTTAGTATTTCAATACACCAAATAACATCAAACCTAGTAATACATTACATTAGTTGGGCAATATGAAATAGCTAGAAAATAATGAGATATTCTACTTCACCTTTTTGTAACTCTCTAGTTATTTAGGTTTTAACACAATTTACAGAATGAAATTACAAATTCTCAAGAGAAAGTTATGCCCATTCTATTACAACGTTTTCTAAATTGTTTCTGTAGAAAAATAACAACAAAACTTCAACTTCAAAACAAGCCCTAAGACAAACTAGAAGCTATTTTATTTTCATCTTCGAGTATGTCATACTCATATATGTTCTCTAACATCTCCAACTGGAATTTCTTGATTTCAATAAGTATTCAATGATTTATATTATTTTCAACACAACAAGGTCAGAATGGAATAATAAAGGAAAACCTAACATGATTAAGCATACATAATCTCCACCTCAGGTATTAATCATGGAAACATATAATAAACATGTTTTAACATACACACACGCATCATATAAATGAATTTCCTAAATTAAAAATATTCATAAGAAGGTGATTCAAATCTAGGACTTTAAAATTAACATTTACTATCCTAGGTTTTTATGTTTTCATCTAAACATGACTTTGAAAAAAAAATCTAGTGCTATTTTTTCGAGAGATTTAAAGTAAAGTATTGTTTGAGAAAATTTTTCTCTATAATTAAAATAATGATTTTAACTTAGGGTGTGTTTGATAACACTAATTTTCCATGGAAAATGTAATATATGGAGTCATTTTCCATCTTTTGGATGTTTGATAAACAAAATTTTCTATGGAATTGGTTTCCTTAAAACAAATCACGTAACCACTTTTTCCACAAAAGATGGAATTAAAAAACCTCCTCCCACCTTGTTATTCATTTTCCAGGGAAAAGAATTACCACACCAAAAAATTGATAAAAATCCAGAAAATGAATAAAAACCCAAAAATAAGGGGAAAAATCCAAAAAATGAATAAAAACCCAAAATTAATGAAAAAAACACATAAAGTGAATAAAACTCCAAAAATAACGAAAAAAAATACAAAAACAAAATAAAAGCCCAAAAATATTGAAAAAAAATCACAAAATGAATAAAAACCCAAAAATAATGAAAAAAATCCAGAAACCTATTAAAACAACAAAAATAATGAAAAAAAATCCAAAATATGAATAAAAACCCAAAAATAATGAAAAAAACAATCAGAAAGTGAATAAAAACATAAAAAAATTGAAAAAAAATCCAGAAAGTGGATAAAATCCCAAAAATCGTGAAAAAATCCAGAAAATGAATAAAAACCCAAAAATAATGACAAAATACAGAAAGTGAATAAAACTCCAAAAATAATGAAAAAAATACAAAAAATGAATAAAAACGCAAAAAAATGAAAAAAAATCTGAACGTGAATAAAAACCAAAAAATAATGAAAAAAATCCAAAAAGTGATTAAAATCCTAGAAATAATAAAAAAATCCAGAAAATGAATAAAAATCCAAAAATAAAGACAAAAGCCAGAAAGTGAATAAAAACCCAAAATAATGAAAAAAATACAGAAAGTGAATAAAACCCAAAAAATAATGAAAACATCCAAAAATTGAAGGAAAAAAAACAGAAATAATTTAAAAAATCCATGAAGTGAATAAAACTCCAAAAACAATGAAAAAAATACAGATGCTAAATAAAAACCCAAAAATAATGAAAAAAATCAAGAATGCGAATAAAACCCAAAAATAATGAAAAAAATATAGAAAGTGATTAAAACCCCAAAAATATTTTTAAAAAATCTAGAAAGTGAATAAAAATCCCAAAATAATGAAAAAAATCCAAAAAGAGAGTAAAGACCCAAAAATAATGGAAAAAATACAGAAAGTGAATAAAACCCCAAAAATAATGAAAAAAAATCAGAAAGTGAATAAAAACCAAAAAATAATGAAAAAAATACAGAAAGTTAATAAAAGTCCAAAAATAATGAAAAAAATATAGACAGTGAATAAAACTCCAAAAATAATGAAAAAAATACGAAAAATGAAAAACACCCAAATATACAGAGAGTGAAAAAAACTCCAAAAATAATGAAAAAAATACAAAAAATGAAAAAAAAAACGAAAATAATGAAAAAAATTCATAAAATTCATAAAAACCCAAAAATAATGAAAAAAATACTGAAAGTGAATAAAACCCAATAATAATGAAAAAAATCCAGAAAGTGAATAAGAATCCAAAAATAATGAAAAAATATATTTAAAGTGAATAAAACCCCCAAAATAATGGACAAAATCCAAAAAATAAATAAAAACCCAAAAATAATGAAAAAAAATACCGAAAGTGAATAAAACTTAAAAAAAATCTAGAAATTGAATAAAAATCCAGAAATAATGAAGAAAATCCAGAAAATTCATTATGGGGTAATATTTATTTTCTGTTTTTTTTTATTCATTTTCTGTATTTTTTATTTTTCGTATTTTTTTAATATTATTTGTGGGGTTTGATTCACTTTCTGTATTTTTTCATTATTTTTGGGTTTGTATTCACTATCTGGATTTTTTTCATTATTTTTAGAATTTTATTCATTTTCTGTATTTTTTCATTATTTTTGGATTTTTATTCACTTTCTGGATTTTGTTTTCATTATTTTTGGGTATTTATTCATTTTTTGGATTTTTTTTCATTGTTTTTGGGGTCTTATTGACTTTCTGTATTTTTTTCACTTTTTGAATTTTTTCATTATTTTTGGGGTTTTATTCATTTTCTTGATTTTTTTCATTATCTTGGGGGTTTTATTCACTTTTTGGATTTTTTTCATTATTTTTGGAGTTTTATTCAATTTCTGTATTTTTTTCATTATTTTTGGGTTTAGGTTTTTATTCACTTTCAGTATTTTTTTCATTATTTTTGGGTTTTTATTCATTTTTTGTATTTTTTTGCATTATTTTTGGGGTTTTAGTCACTTTCTGGATTTTTTTCATTATTTTTTTATTTTTATTCACTTTCTGGATTTTTTTTCATTTTTTTTGGGTTTTTTTCATTTTCTGGATTTTTTCCTTATCTTTGGGGTTTTGTTCACATTTTGGATTTTTTTATTTATTTATTCTTTGGGATTTTTATTAATTTTCTGGGATTTTTTTTATTTTTCTATTATATATATATATTTTCTACTTTTTTTCCATAGAAAATATTGGGAACCAAACACAATAGATGGAAAATATAACATTTTTCACCTGGAAAATATTTGCAATCAAACACCACCAACAAATTTTTTCCATGGAAAATATTTCCATGTTTTCAATTCCATGAAAATCGATTCTTGGCGCTTATTTTCCATCTTATTTATCAAACACACCCTTAATTAATTTGAGGCTTGATAGTGATGAACACAATAGGACAGATTTAAAAGTACCTTGTAAAAAGGGTATTTTAGATAACTGATGCAAACTAAACAATCAGTAGCTGATACACCCTAAAATGAAACACTGTAATAAAAAAATTGAAGTGCCTCACTCACTAATTTTGATGAACAATGGTGTCGGGGATAAAGGTGGACGGTGGCTATATTGGTGGTCACTAACGGTAAATGAAATGATATGGAAAAAATCCGTAGAAAATATAACCATATATCCTGTAAACATAAATATTCATTAGCATTCCAAAAAATAAACCAGACCTGATCATGCTTTTACCCACCTGGTTTTCTTTCTTCTGATGTTATGCAGCCTCTCAAGATTTTGATAAATGTTAATATTAAAAAGAAAATGATGAAAAAATAATAAAATGGTTGGAGGAAAGATGAACGAATTTTGGGAAGAGGGTGTTGAAAATAAGGACATAGGGTGGAGATGAAAAATAGAAGATGATAGAAATAGTACGCTAAAATAGAATTGAAAGGATGGTCTTAACTGAAGTTTATATTTTTACTTTAAAAGAGGAAAAATGAAAAACAGTTGATATCTTAAATCATTGGAAATATTCCCATGTGTCAATTGCTTATAAAATCGGTTTAAGAACAATTATCTTAAATTGACAGAGTCAATCCAATAAGATGTGCAAATTGATTTCAAATCAATATCTTAAATCAACGGGTGGCCTAGAATCTACTAAAAGAACCAATATCTTAGTCAAACCCACAATCATACTAAAATTTACAAAACTCAATCACTAAATAAACCTCAAAATCTACCTTACACCAAATCAGTCTCAGTTATCATCCTAAAATTTGCAAAATTCAATTGCTCAAAACTCATGATTTTGTTTCGCAATATGTAACTTCCTATCTGTGTGAAGCTGCCATTTTACTGTAATGGCTAAAGAAAACTCATTCAAATCTGATGTTTGGAGACTACAAGTATCTTCACATAATAAATTTAAAACCTATTTAATATTTATACTCATCTCAGAGTTAAAATCAGGAATGACAAATCAGGTGCTTAAGATCACCTGATTAAATTATACGCATATAAAAACATGTGTTTTAAAGAGAAATATATTCAATACAACAACATGTTCCAGTCAAAATCTATAAAAGAAAAATATAAAAAAATATATAAGGAATCTATATTTAATTAAACCAACAAATCATCCTAAAACTTATGAGAACCAGACATTAAATAAATCTTAAACCAAACCAAGCAGAGCACACCTATCATACTAACATTTAGAAACATACTGCCACAAAAATAATTTTTTAGTAAGCCAAGTTACCTCAAAATCAACTAAAATGATGAATATACAAAGGTGCAGTTCCAGCCTTGAACAATCATTTACGTTGTGACTGGGAAATCGCAATTAATTTGGAAAGAGAAAAACAAAAACATTCACGTTTGAAATGGGAATGAGAAATGGAAACTATTTTAGCTATTGGAATTGCAAAGAGAGAAAATGAAAAGATCTTTTTATTTTACTTGAATCGATGGGTTATGGGGAGAGAGAAATAGAGATGGGAGGGGAGAGAAGACTATTGACCGAGACAAAGCTCCAGCAGGTCAAGTCAAACGCAGTTAAAAAAAGTGGAAAAAAACTCCCTCAAATATGCCACAGAAATAACAGCAGTTCCACTATTTTAGTAGCAGTTCCTCTATTGTAGCTGAAAATATTCCAACCTTAGCCGTGTACAACAATATTTCAATATTCCTATCTAGTTGTATATATATGGGTACTTAGTTTTGAGTTCTAGTAGCAGTCAAATTGTAAAAATAATGTGCAATAAATAACAGCTCTTTAGCACATTCAATCTTATGTTCTCAATTTATATGGTATCAGAGCCATAATTTTTTTTACACAATGTCTAATGGAACTTTCGATTCCGGTTCTCACGTAACTCCTATGCAAAATAATCTGGTTCAACCCAACCAATCCATGCCTGATCCCTATTTAATCCACCAATCTGACAATCCAACGATGGTGTTCTTTTCTCCTCTGCTTCAAGGTGACAACTATGCGACATGGGTATGCAGTATTTCAAAGGCCTTGAATGCAAAGAACAAGTTGGGTTTTGTTGATGGATCTATGCCGGCCCCAACTGATCCAATTTTTCTAGCTAGTTGGAAACGTTATGAAGACCTTATCAGCAGTTGAATTCTGAATTCAGTTCATCCAGACCTTCGAGCAAGTTGTATGTATGTTGATTCCTCCTACACAATTTGGCAAGATCTCAAGGTACGATTTACACATTCAAACGTCCTAAACTATATCAATTGCGGACTGCTATAACTGCTCTCAAGAAAGAATCTATTTATGTAACTGCATACCATACAAAACTCAAGGTTCTTTGGGATGAGATTGATTCTCGCACTCCTAATTAATCATGTATCTGTGGAGTTGGAAATACATGGGTTGAGCGCTATGAAAGGGATCGTACAATGGAATTTTTACAGGGCCTTCATGACCGATTTTCTAGACTTCGTAGTTAAATTCTCTTAATTGAATCAATACCTTTTGCTCAACGCATATTTAACCTTGTCAAACAAGAGGAAGAACAACAATCTATCAATGAAAGTATCCATCCGACCATTGATTCCGTCGCTCTCTATGTCAACAAATATGATGGTCGTCCTTCGCGATCCAACAATGGTAACACTAATAGCACAAATAAGCATCAACGCCCATTTTATGACCACTGTAATCGCCATGGCCATATCCGATAGACCTGTTACCGTATTCATGGGTACCCGGATAAGACACCACCAAAGGCAAATGTGGTTGGTGATCCTCCACCTCCTCTTTCCCCTATTTTAACTCCCCTGCCCTCTCTCTCGGTTGAACAGTATGTTCATCTTCTAGCGTTGCTTACACCTGATGGTGAAGACACCAATATGGAACCATGTGTTAATAGTCTATTAGGTACATCTTTCTCTTCCTTATCGACACATCATGTTTGCTTGTCATTGTCTCATTTTTCTTCTTTTAAAAAGGTTTCTAAACCTATTTCAGTCCTACTCGCAGATGGTACACATGCTAGGGTTGAACATCTTGGTGATGTTTCTTTCTCACCATCTCTAACCCTTTCAAATGTTTATTATATACCCAAGTTTAAGTTCAACTTGATTTCATTCAGTCAATTAAATTGATCTTTTCATTGTATTGCGCAATTCACACGCAATTCTTATTTTTTTCAGGACCAAGTAACGAAGAAAGTGATTAGTAGGGGCAACTTAGTAGTTGGTCTCTATCGTCTTCATGTTCTGCCAGACTCAAGCACTTTTCATAAGTTTTTTTTAATAAAATGTCAGTAGATTTGTGGCACTGTAGGCTTGAACATCCCAATTTAGATCATTTTAAATTCATTTTTCGCTCTTTTGATTATGTTCATTCCTATTTTTCTTTTGCTTGTGATGTTTGTCCAAAAACGAAATAGACTCGATTAGCTTTTAATAAAAGTAGAATTTCTTCTACTTCTTGCTTTGAATTATTGCATTGTGATATATGGGGTCCTTTCAAGACGCCTTCTTTAACTGGTGCTAAATACTTTCTCACAATTGTAGATGATTATTCATGATGCACTTGGGTATATCTAATGCACACCAAATCAGAAACAATTAAGTTTCTCCAATTTTTCTTTTAATATGTAATCACCCAATATTCTAAGAAAATCATCACAATCTCAACTGCTGCACAAAATATATTTCTGCCTAAACTTCAACGTTTTAGGTCAGACAATGGCAAGGAGTTTCTTTATCGCGAAATACAAACCTGGTTTTTTGAAAATGGAGTTCACCATCAAAGGAGTTGTGTCTCTACCCCACAACAAAATGGGGTGGTTGAACGTAAACATCGACACCTCCTTAGTGTGGCTCGTGCGCTTCATTTTCAATCCAACATTCCTCTTGATTATTGGGGTGAATGCATACTCACTGCCACTTATTTAATAAACAAGTTGCCCACTCCGATACTTGCAAATAAATCACCACATGAAGTTCTTCTTGGCTCTCCTCCTAACTATCGCCATCTTTGGATGTCTCTGTTATGCTCATAACAATTCTATCACCAATAAATTTGATCCAAGAGCAAAACAAGGAATCTTTATTGGTTATCCCTACAATCATAAAGGTTAAGTCATTTTAGACATTGAAACAAAACAAATTTATGTGTCTCGTGATGTTATCTTTCATGAACATCTCTTCCCATTCAAAGATTCATCCCATATGAATGAAGTTTTTTAGTTTCTGCTGATCCTAATCCTCCTGTAATTTTTTATGATGGTTTTATCTCTTCATTTAGCTCTCCTTCTAGTGAACAATAACCCCAATCATCTTCCAAAACTACGACGCACTCGATCACATCATCCACTCCTTATTCTTCTTCTAGTGGCCCAAGTTCGTAGAGTTTGGAAGCTGCATCACACACACCAAACTTGTCTTCTTCTTCATCTTCTTCTACTGCTGCTGGGTCTGTTCCTACTTCACCATTTCCCACTCCTCACCTTCCTGTTCCAGACATTCCACCTCCCTTGCGCCGGTCTAATCGTGAGAAACATCCTCCATCTTATTTGAATGATTTCATTTGTTTGGTTACTAAGTGTACTTCATCCTCACCTTATCCACTCACTAATCATCTCTCTTTTTCCAAGTTCAATCCCATGCACAGGGCCTTTTTAAGTACTGTCATTATGGCAGAAGAACCTAAGACCTTCACTGAGGCGATGAAACATTCTCATGGGCGTGACGCCATGGCACAAGAAATTTCAGCTTTGGAATCCAATAGCACTTGGACCCTCACTCCTCTTCCCCTTGGTAAATCCACCGCTGGCTCTAAATGGATTTATAAGACCAAATTTCGAGCTGATGGATCCATTGAGAGATATAAGGCTCATTTAGTTGCGAAGGGATACATGCAACAAGAAGGCATTGACTTTCATGACACTTTGGCACTTGTAGCCAAATTAGTTATGGTTAGAGTTCTACTTTCACTTGCTATAATTCATGGCTAGCATCTTCACCAACTCGATGTCAACAATGCCTTTTTACAAGGTGATCTCGATGAAGATGTTTACATGCAAATCCTACCGGGTTTTAATAAAAAAAGGTGAAACTCGTGAGTGCAAACTCAACAAATCTTTATATGGTCTTAAGCAAGCCTCTCGCCAATGGTTTGCTAAACTCTCTGAGGCTCTTCTTAATGAGGGATTCACTCAATCTCACGCAGATTACTCCCTTTTTACTCTCCGTCGTGATAAATTTTTTTATTTTTGTACTCATTTATGTTGATGATATAATCATTACCGGTGACAGTGAATCTAAGATTGCTGCAATTAAACAATGCCTAAAATCCCAATTTTCTATCAAAAATTTAGGTCGTCTCCAATATTTTCTAGGTATTGAAGTCTCTCGATCTCCCTTTGGAAATTTTTTATGTCATTGCAAGTATGTCCTAGATATACTCAAGGATTCTAAACTTACTGATGCTAAACCATCTTTCTTTCCCGTGGAACAACATTTTAAGGTTCTTCTAAATGATGGTCTGCCTATATCTGATCTGAGTCAATATTGACGTCTTATTGGTCACCTCTTGTATCTTACCATTACCCGACCAGATATTACCTTTTCGGTCAATTATCTCAGCCAGTTCATGCAACATCCCCGAACACCTCATTTAGAGGTTGCCACTCGCATTCTTCGTTACTTGAAAGGTACCATTAACCATGGTCTATTTTTATCCTCTTCAAGCACTCTTACTCTTCAAGGATACACCGACTCTGATTGGGCAGGATGTCCTACCCCTCGTCGATCACAACTGGCTATTTTACAATGCTTGGTGCTAGTCCTATTTCTTAGAAATCAAAGAAATAACCAACAGTTTCTTTATCTTCAGCAGAAGCTGAATATCAAGCTCTCACCAAGTTAACATCATAACTCCCATGTCTACATTATCTTTTTCTAGATCTTGGTGTTCATATTCCACAGCCAATTTTTGTGTTTTGTGATAGTCAGGCTGCTATTCACATTGCTGAAAATCCCGTATTTCACGAACGCACAAAACATATTGACATCAATTGTTATTTCATTCGTGAGAAAGTTATCTATGGTTTAATTAAACTCATTTGCATCCCATCTGCTCATCAACTTCCCGACATATTCACAAAACCGCTGGGGGTAGACCAATTTTGATGACTAGTAAGAAAGTTGGGTGTTCGTTCCGATGATCCTCCCACTCCAACTTGGGGGGGGGGGGGTATTGACCGATACCAAGCTCCAGCAGGTCAAGTCAAATTCAGTTAACAAAAGTGGAAAAATTCCCCTCAAATATGCCACAGAAATAACAGCAGTTCCACTATTGTAGTAGCAGTTCCTCTATTGTAGCTAGAAATATTCCAACCTTAGTCATGTACAACAATATTTCAATATTCCTATCTAGTTGTATATATATGGAACCTTAGTTTTGAGTTCTAGTAGCAGTCAAGATTGTAAAAATAGTGTGCAATAAATAACAGCTCTTTAGCACATTCAATCTTATGTTCTCAATTTATATAGACAAATGAACGGACCAAAATTGCATGAAAGGAAATTGCCTTGTGGGAGAGAAAGGAACGCACATGAGATTAAATGACGGAAGGAATGTGTATGAGGGTAGTGAGATTGGGGTCTATGAATAACTGGAAAGGGTGAGGCGTGACCCACTCCAATGGACGCTATCTGCAAGGTTCTCAAGAACTTCTCGAGCAGCTTCTGATGAGACCTTCTCCTTTTGGTAAAAATGGAGCTCAAGCTGGAACTCCCTCCCTGCAAGAAGATGAACTTTCACAGCAAAAATAGTAATTTTCTCAAGGAAAACACCTGAGAATGATGGCTGTCAGTGGGGAGTGAAGGAACAAGGCACTCAGCACTAAGAGAATGAACAGGGAGAGAATACTAGGTAGGTTTGGTGATATTTTAGCAGAGTAACAGTGCAATTTCTATTTTGTCTTTTCTTGACCTTGCCCAGAGGTCTATTTATACTAGGGCATTAGGGATGAGTTGGCATTTTTGAGCGCCAAAATTGAGAGGGTTGGTGGGGAACAATGTCTGAAGTGTACCATTTGTCCCTACCTATAGGTAGCCCTGACTGTCCCCTCCTGCAGGCGCCACCTAGCGCCGACCAAAGTCAAAAAGCACATATGTCCCCTAATGAAGACAAAATATCAGATTTGGTAGTTATCTTTTGAAACGGTAACTTGTGGTGCAATTTTGCAAATCTTGAGAGAGGAGACCTTAAGGACTCCTCTCCTCTAAAATTGTTGTTTTTCTTGAGAGGGACCTTGAGGACCCCTTCTTCTAGAAAAGTCATTTTCTTACAAAGAGTTTATTTCTTGTGAGTAGCCAACTCTTTGACTGTTCACTTCACTTATGACCAAGTGTGAAGTGTGTGTAGTCTTGAGTGACTTCTGGGTCTTCCTACTAGTATTATCGCAATCCTATAGTGCTAAGTGGTTGAGCTTGCTCAACATACCTTGTCCCTCAGTCACCAAGACAAAACTACCAGGAGGTCCCAACTAGCCTGCTTGAGCCCTGCTTGCTCAACTAGGCAACCTGTACAAGAAAGCAAAGTGTTAATACTATTGTTCTTTTGAAGAATGACGTTTCATGATATGGAGTTGCTCGTGGTAGTTACTCCCTCATCCTGGCCACCCTGGGTTCCTTCTCAATATGAGTTTCTACCGGAACCCTTGCAGTGGAACTTCTAGGATAACATTTCTGCAGTGACCCTTGTAGTGGCAGTGACCCTTGCAGTGGCACTTCTCAATCTTGAACTTCTGTGGTGGACCTTGCAGGGCACCTCTCGAATGTCATTGCTGCAGTGACCCTTGCAGTGGCAGTGACCCTTGTAGTGACACTTCTCAATCTTGGACTTTTGCGGTGGCCCTTAAAGGGCACCTCTCGAATGTCATTGTTACTGTGACCCTTGCAGTGGCGATGACCCTTGCAGTGGCACTTCTCAATCTTGGACTTCTGTGGTGGCCCTTACGAGGCACCTCTCGAATGTCATTGCTGCAGTGACCCTTGCAGTGGCGGTGACCATTGCAGTGACACTTCTCAATCTTGGACTTCTGCTGTGGCCCTTCTGGGGCACCTCTCGAATGTCATTGTTGCAGTGGCCCTTGCAGTGGCGGTGACCCTTGCAGTGGCACTTCTCAATCTTGGACTTCTGCGGTGGCCCTTGCGTGGCACCTCTCGAATGTCATTGCTGCGGTGACCCTTGCAGTGGCAGTGACCCTTGTAGTGGCACTTCTCAATCTTGGACTTCTGCAGTGGCACTTGCGGGGCACCTCTCGAATGTCATTGCTGCAATGGCCCTTGCAGTGGTGATGACCCTTGTAGTGGCACTTCTCAATCTTGGACTTCTGCGGTGGCCCTTGCGGGGCACCTCTCGAATGTCATTGCTGCGGTGACCCTTGCAGTGGCACTTCTCAATATTGGACTTCTGTAGTGGCCCTTGCGGGGCACCTCTCGCATGTCATTGCTACAGTGACCCTTGCAATGACAGTGACCCTTGCAGTGGCACTTCTCAATCTTGGACTTCTGCGGTGGCCCTTGCGGGGCACCTCTCGAATGTCATTAATAAAAAAAAGCATTTTTATTTTATTTACTTTTTTTATTGGTAGACACCCTTCTACATTAGCCTCTCGTGCAAAGATTTTTTGGTTGGGTAGAATAAAAAAAAACTTTGTACACCATAAATTCAATTTCAACAATTATATATATATATATATATATATATATATATATATATATTTTGTTTTTTTTTAGGGACCCTAGGCTCATTAAGTGCGGTGTCCCTTTATCCGAGGTTTTTAATTCTTGAGAATCCACGCGTCAGTGTGGGAACTGTCATCTCATCATTTGGGAAAAAAGGTCATCACCTTTTTTCCTTCCTGCACGTTTTCCCACTTTGATGTAAAAAACATAAGACCTTTTTCTTTAACTTCTTTGATCTTCTTCAAAACCCTCATAGTGATTCTTGTTTGTAATGAGAGAAAGTGAGAGACAAAAAAGTTTAAACACCATAGCCCCCAAAAAATATTTTTTTTTCTTACATTTTAAACGAATCCACCAGTAATGGACTCTACACCTTCAGATGTGTCTTACCATATCACCGACTACTTGCTTCCCGTTATGATAGGGTCGACTCACACCTCCCTTTTTCTGTCTTCACCGTCACCGTCTAATACCGTCGCCCCGGCTACCACCCAACGTGGTTCTGTCTTCGAGATATCCGTCGATCTTCTTTCGGTGGTCAATGGTATTTTGATTGGTCACGAGTTTGAGTTGAGGGTTTTTGCTAGTGGTCCCTCCCCCAGTTGCGATAGGAGGCAAGGGTTTTTCGCGCGCTGTTAACATTTTCCAGTGAGACTTGTCTCGCCCCATTCAAGACCTCGCGCGCTTAGAGTCCACACCCCAGGGTTCCTCGCACGTTGTTTCTACGCATGAGGGTCTCTCGCACGTGATCGATTTTTCTAGAGATTCCTCGTGAATGATTTTCCTCTATGGGTATCTAGACATATGCTAGATCTGGTAGTGGCTCCTCGCACGATGTTTCTACGCATGAGCGTCTCTCGCCGATGATCAATTTTCCTAGAGATTCCTCATGTAATGATTTCTCCTCTATGGGTATCTCGACATATGCTAGATCTGGCAGTGGCTCCTCGCACGTTGTTTCTACGCATGAGGGTCTCTCGCCGGTGATCAATTCTCCTAGAGATTCCTCGTGTAATGATTTCTCCTCTATGGGTATCTCGACATATGCTAGATATGGCAGTGGCTCCTCGCGCGCTGCCCCGGATATGGAAGGTTCCTCGTCGAGCCAATCATTTATGGCTGGGGGTGTCTCGGCGTTTGGAAGTATTACGAGGGAGTCCTTGCCATTTGATTTTTCTGCTTTGGGTGTCTCGAAACCTGCCTATGTGGGGCAAGCTGTCGGCTGTGACAAGGCAGGTCCCTCACCCGCCGATGTCACCTCTAAGGGTGTCTCGACGCCCACTTATATTGGTGTTGGTTCCTTGCGCTTAGCGCCAGACATAGGGGGCTCCTCGCGTTGCCCGACCAAGGGTTCCTCACGAGATCAACCATTGGCAGCTGGGGGTGTCTCGACATCTTATCACGTCGAGGGTTCCTCGACCCAGGTTGTCTCGACCCCTTGTGGCGTCGAGGGTTCCACAACCCGGGGTGTCTCGACCTCTTGTGGTGTCGAGGGTTTCACTTCCTTTTTTTGCGGCAGGGATGCCCAGGATCCATTACTCGAAGTTCCTACCAGGATGAGTTCTTTTCTTGAGCCAATGACTCTTGGTAGTTCATCAGCTACATCATCCTCTTCTCAGGCATGGAAGGACTATATGCGCATTCGCCAAGGGCGGGATTTTGGTATTTATCGTCGTGCTCCTTTTTTTGGTCCTGCTGATAACTTCATGGTTTCACTTTTCAAATTTGGGAAAAAAAATTCTGATGCTGTTCTCGAGCGCTCTCATGTGGGGTTAAATGTGTCTCCTGACCTCCCTACTATTTCTCCGGATTCCATTCTCCAAGTCCGAGTTGACCGCGGTGACTTTCCATATTCCAATGTTGAAGCTAAAGCCACGGGGTGTCCCATAGAGGAGTGGGCTAGCTGGGTTGATTATGTTCTGAGTGTTCCTGATTATGTGGCTATTCTTAGGGAGGTGGGACTTTTTACCGCCGTCAGCAGCCTGAAATCTTGCACCTTATCTAAGCATATTTCTTCGCTCAATCTTTTATTATCTCGGTGGAGTATGGAGTCTCACACATTTGTCACAGGCTGGGGCGAATTTACCATCACCCTAGAGGATGTATGTGAATTGTACGCTATTCCTTTCTTTGGGCAACAGGTCTGCGAGGATTCTTTAGAGCAGGAGATGGTGGGGGAGCTATGGTCAGCTCTCGGAGAGTGCTCGAAGTATGTGGCTATAAATATAACTGGTCATTCCAAGCATTCCTTTGCCAAATGGCAAATATACTGGTTCAAAGATTTTGAGCAGTTGCAGAAGGGGGAGACTTCACGCGCATCCCTCAGATCCCAGGATGGTCCTAAGCTCCACTCTCATGCACATTTAGCCTCTTTCTTTGTTACATTTCTGACTCGGTTCCTTCTGCCAGGTAAGCCTGAAGATTGTCCTCGCGAACTTCTTTTTAGATTAGCTGTACGGTTGTCTTGCGGCAGGTCGAAACCTATGGCCGCCTTGACTTTGGGTTATCTTTACACTTGTATGGACCGAGCACACATAGATGTAGAGAGGTCTTGCGGTCAGTATGATGTTGCTAATTATGCAAATGCCGCTCTCTTAATGGCTTTTTTATTTTAGCATTTCCCCCACTTTACTTCAGGGGCTCACGCTTGTCATAGCGATGCTGCGAGACTTCTCCGGTGGCACAAGAAAATTCCGAAGAAATCTTTGGGAATATTGATTGATGATATTGAGGAGTTTCAGTTTCAGCCTTATACCAAGCGCCCTGGGGGAACTTTCAGCTGGCTTTCTTTCCCTGGCAATGGTGGGACTTTCTATTGCCCTTCAGTAGTGGGGTCTATTTCCACCTGTCCTCATATTAATGTGGTGACGATGCTCTTACCATGACACCTCCCTTCTTGGACCGAGTTAGGTCCACGTGCTGAATCTTATCATTCCGAGAGACAAGACGACAGTTTGGTTATGATCAGGGCGTTCACATCCCTCCTCTTCCTACCTACAGCAATCATTATGAGGCGTTTTCAGAGGCGTGTGCTAGCTTCACTCTTCGGGGATTATTCCATAGGGTCAGTGGTTTGGGTGGTCTCTATGTGCCTCCCTGCGATTATCATCCTTTATTTACTTCATCTTAGTTCCTTCTTTGGCAACGGCAAGTTCGTCTTATCCAAGAATGTGTAGTTGGCCCCCCTCATGAAACCAACCCCATTAAATATACCAAAGCCCAGTTTTTGGTCAGGCAGACGCAGAAAGGTCCTTGGTTTCTCAGTACCACTTCCACGCCACCCTTGGAATAGGCCATTCCCATTTTAGTTAAACCTCTTCTTGATGAGTCACTTCAGCCCCTGCCAGCTGAACTTCCCCCAGCGAAGTCTAGAAGTCGACCAACAATCAGAGGGAAAGTGAGTACTTCTACCACAAGCAAAAGGAAGCACCCTGACACAGATGTATCTAATTTCATTCCTACTTCTACCGCTTCTCCTCCCCCTTCTCCTGTGAGGACTCGGGCAGCAAAAAAGAAGAAAGGAAATGGTTCTGGCATGGCTGCTTCCTCTACGGTGGATTAAGAGTCTGATATTGGCGATCTTGGGGTGGAGGAGGCCTCCCAAGTAGTGAAAGAGAAAGGTTACTCCTCACCGAGCCTTGTTTCCCAGGAGGTGCGAGTCGCGTCTATTCCCATTACAGAAGGTACTATATCACGACATTCTTTACTTAGTGGAACTAATTCTCTCGGAGTTTCTTCATCTCCCCCCCTTCATTGGAAGAGGAACTAGTTGATTATGGAAGCACCCCTTCCTATGACGACCATAGTTCTTCTTCGGGTGATATGGGTGGCCTGGGTTTCCATAGAGAAAGCACTACTAACACTTATGCTTTTTTATCACTCTCGAGAGAGTCTTCTAATGATGATGATGCATCCCATTCTCCTGGGGGAGTTAGCCCCACCCATCTCCCTTATGGCCAGACCACGCGCCCTGCTGCTGTAAGTGTTCCCCCTTTACTCATCTGTTTTTTTTTTGCATATGATTTTCTTTCTTCCCCCTCATTATTTTTATTTGTTAATGAAAGTATTCTGTCATATTTTTCAGGTCATTTCCATAGAGGCAAGTAGTTCTCCTCTTCCCCCACTACGACTGACGCCCTTTTAGCGGGAGAGGAACTCCATGCTCGTTTTTTCCCGAGGCCTTTTTAGAGAGGTTTGATATCTCCTTAATTCTTTTACCATCTGATGTAATTTGTTAATCTTCCAATTACATCTTGGTTGTGTACGCTGTCATTTCCCTACATCTTTCATCTGTGCACCTTACCAGCACCAGGACCACTTTCGTGACTTCTCCTTCTGCTTAGGTATGCCTCGCCATTCTCAAAACTTTCATCGTGCCCTTTTCCTCTTTACCTCTTCCTTTTATTTACTCATTTATAATGTGTAGAGGGTTGTGCCTTCCGGTGTTGCCACCTCATCTTCTCTTATTTCGGCGATGGGAACTTCTACAGCTAAGCCCCTGGGCACCTCTTCATCTAAGGTATGTATTTTTACTTTTGAATATTTATTTCCTTTCAGTAGCGAGTCCTAATGGCTTTTGGATTTTATTCTCAGGGAGGGACTCTTCCCTTTCCTGATGTTATTATCCCGAGTTTATCCTCTTCGGGGAGGATTTCTATCCCTCGGGTCCGCATATCTATGGACGGTAGACCCTTGGTTCAGGCAATTTCTAGTGGCCCAATATTTACTGTGGCTTCAACTAGTGAGCCCACACTTCAGGTCAGGCCTTTCCATTAGAGCATGGAATCTATTTTTCCTAAACATGTGATGAACAACATATTTTCATTCTTCGCAGGCTATCAGCACAGCCTCTACTGCGTCGACCGTCCTTTTCCGCTCTTCCCCTCTGGATGGGACTCAGGTACTTTTGTATTTTCTTAGTTACATATTTATTTTCTATCCAGCCTATACTTATCGTATCCCTTTTTCACTTTGTTGCAGTTATCTTTTGGTGTTGTTTCGAGTGTGGCTCCTGCTATTGTCTCTCCAGTAGCCCCTATGTATGAGTTAGCTTGCCCTGTTGTCGCACCCCTTCAGGTAGCTATCTCTGTTGTGCGTTTGGGAAATTTCCCTCTCCCTCTTTTTAATTGAGGTATCTGTCATTCATAAGGTAGGTGATTTATTACCTCTTGCCCTTTCTTATTATTCGCAGCCTCGCCAACCCATTGCGGCTGCTGTCGCTGAGGTTATTCTTTCGGAAGCGCCTGAGGTAGAGGTAGCCTTTTTAGGAGCACTCGTTACTGAGGTAGCCCCTTGAGGAGCACCCCCTGTAACTACCGTCTTTGAGGTATCTCTTTTAGGAGCACCCGAGATTGAGGCCACCTCTTCAGAAGCACTGGTTACTGAGACAGCCCCTTCAGGAGCATCAACCCGTGCGGCGGCCCCTATGGGAGCCCCTGCCCCTCCTCCTTTGACTGTTATGGAGAGCGTTATTCAGGTATAGTGTATAAGGGTATCTACTTACCTCATGTCATTCTTATGTCTTTATTATTTTGTTTAAATTGTACAAGCATTCCCATCTTCACCTTTGTTACATTGTCTCTAGGTGAGCGAGGTCGCTCCGATGACTATGGAGCCTAATGAAGTTGCTCCGATATTTGTGGAGTCTGAGAGTGGGATGGCTGCGAGAGAGGTATTAAACTAGCATACTCCCTATTTTTACAGTTTCCCTTCTTTCTTCTTGCATATACTGTGCAAACGTTCTCATTTCACCTTTGTCTCATTGTTTCCAGGTGCATGAGAGTAGTCTGATGGCTGTGGAGTGTGGCAGTGGGGCAATTGCGAGAGAGGTATTAAACTAGCATACTCCCTCTTTTTACTATTCCCCTATTTTCTTCTTACGTATGTTGTGCAAGCGTTCCCATTTCACCCTTGTCTCATTATTTTCAGGTGCATGAGAGTACTCCGATGACTGTGGAGTCTGGCAGTGGGGCAACTGCGAGAGAGGTATTAAACTAGCATACCCCCCTCTTTTACTATTCCCCTCTTTTCTTCTTGCATATGTTATGCAAGCGTTCCCATTTCACCCTTATCTCATTGTGTCCAGGTTCATGAGAGTACTCTGATGACTATGGAGTCTGGCAGTGGGGCAACTGCGAGAGAGGTATTAAACTAGCATACCCCCTCTTTTTACTATTCCCCTATTTTCTTCTTGCGTATGCTGTGCAAGCGTTCCCATTTCACCCTTGTCCCATTGTTTCCAGGTGAATGAGGGTACTCCGATGACTGTGGAGTCTGGTAGTGGGATGTATGTGGAGAGAGATCATAGTTCTGAGTTCACTCCTTTGGTCAGTGACACTAATTCTGGTGGAGAGTCTTATTTCCTCCCTTCTGAGGCGGGGTCTCGCCACTCCGATGGCGATGATGAGGTAGAGGATGCTGCGACTATTGCGGGTAGACTATGGCGTGAGGAGTTACCGGTACGATTCAGGGCACATGAGCGTCAGCTCTTGGATCTCATCTTAGAGCACCATCCTGAGACATTCACTTCTTAGAGTATACTTCAGATTGACAGTCTTACGTCTTTCAACTTGAGGGCTCTTGCCAGACATGTTCATGAGTTCTTGGCTACCTCCCCTGCTAAGCTGACTAGCTCTTCCATTTTGCTATTCTTGGATGCTCTCCGCGACTTGCAACAGTTCTATCATTTTCATTTGGATTGGCTTGATGCAGGGGTTCGCCCCTTTCTGAGTGTTCCTTTCCAAAAGATAGTGAGATTTCACACTTCTCGGCAGTCCAGAGTTGAGAAGCGGCATGCTGAGGCCACGAGAATTCGGAATCAGGTCGCGTTACTGCAGGTGAATCTTGCCAGACTCGAGTCTGGCGATGAGGAAGACGAGGCTAAATTCATCAGGTTGGAGGAAGAGTTTTTGCGGGAGGTTGGTCCGTCGTATGCTGGTGCCATCGCTCGTGATGATTTATTTTTTGTAGTTTCTAGCAGATAGGCTACTTCTTGCTTTGTAGTGCTCAGAATTCTATGTGTACATCACTTATCATTCCTGAATGAGACATTTTGTTTCTTCTGCACTTTTCTTTTCCCTTGTTCTCCTACCAAATTGTGGGTGTTTGTTTTATATGACTTGCTCTCATTTCTGTGAGCATTTAGCCTACTGATGATGGCTGCCCTATATATTGCGGGGTACTTGCATTAACATGAGAAGTTACGTATATATATATATATATATATATATATATATATTTTCAAAAATACACCTCTTGTAGCTGTGGGGTAGTTGCATGTTACTGTCTGGGATTGCCCCTCTTGTCTGTGGGGGTACTCCTGCGCACTACTACTTATAGTCATAAAGGCTAGGTCGGAGAGGGGGGGTGACCCTTATCCCATTCCCGAAAGCCTGATTTTATTTGAAAGAAACTATTTGAATTAGCTAGCCCCTAGTCTTTGGGGTCCTTGCTCTATATTCTCTTTAAGAGTTTCATTGTTCTTTGTAATATTAAAGAGGAGGAGTTTAATCTCCCCTCTATAGTTTCCATTAATTCATGTCTGGGGGACTTTGCTCAGTATACTTTCTCTTAGGATGGACTTACCTCCCAAGTGTAGTGAGCAAAGTTCTTGATTTTTGTGTACTCTCTTCTAACTTAGTAGGGAGTGTATATATATTTATGTATATACATATAGATGAGTAAACCAAGCAAACATCAACAATGATTAAAAGTGTTGCTATTTCATTTCTTTACTTTTGTGTGCTATTTACAATGTAGTATTGCTCTAAAAGAATTTTTACAAAAAAACTTTTCTGGTATAGGAGCAATCCTCGAAATCCATTACAGACATGACCAATACAAAGAATTTGTTAGTTGTTACTAGACATAATACCTCTTCAACCACTTGCAGTTGATGGACTGGAGGCAATCACTCTCTGGTTCTGATATTTGGCAGTAGCCCGACTTCCCCACTCCTCTGACGGCAAAAGGGCCTTCCGAGTTAGGTTTAAATTTTGATGCCGACATGCTACGGAGATGGTGAGTTGATGCTCACAGGACTAAATCTCCCACCTATAATTATCTAGGCTTGACAAAGTTTTCGTAGGCCCTGGACAGTTGCTGAGTGTAGACTTTGAAATTATCTCTCGCCTTGTCCCTATGCCCGTCCAGCGCCTCCAGCTGTACGTGCCTTGGGTCAGGGATGAGCCCATTGCTAAGAGAAATTTTGGCTGAAGGTACAGCCAGTTCCACTGGTAGGACAGCTTCGGTCCCATATACTAGAGAGAAGGGAGTAAACCCTGTTGGCTTTCTTTTCGAAGTACGATATGCCCATAACACTATAGGCAACTTCTCATCCCATGCTCCCAGCATGTCCTCTAGCATTTTCTTCAAATTTTTTATCAGGGTCTTATTGGTAGCCTCTGCTTGGCCATTGCCCTTGGGGTAGGATATGGTTGAGCTATTATGCACAATCTTATACCTGTCTGTGAGGAGGACCATCTCCTTGCATACAAATTGCTTCCCATTATCCGTTATGATCACTTTGGGTATACCAAACCTACATATGATATACTCCTTTATAAACTGGGTTATCACTTGAGCGGTGACTCTTCTTAAAGGAATGGCCTCCTCTCATTTGGTGTACAATTTTGTAGCCACAATGATAAAAGCCTTGCCATGAGATGCCGGGGTTATCTTTCCTACCAGGTCGAACGCCCTCGTATGGAAGGGATAAGGATCTGCCAAGCTTTGCAGACTGACGGAGGGAGCGTGCACCATATTCTTGTGCACTTGACATGCCCTACACTTCTTCACATATCCAATGGAATCAGCCTCCATGGTCGGCCAGAAGTATCCCAGCGTGATCAGTTGATCATACAGTTTGGCACCCCCATGTGGGAGGGCTCATGAGCTTCTTTCAGCACTCTCTCCGCGCCTTCTTTAGCTATGCACCTTAATGCCTTTTCATTGTATCCCTTTCTATATAACTCTCCTTCAACCAAGTAGAAATGAGCTATTCTTTTTCTAAGGTAAATTTCATCCGCTCTCTCGGTGGGCAACTCTCCATTTTTCAGATATGCCAGGTACGGCTGTTTTCAATCTTCGAAGGCTTCGACAAAGTTAGCCTTCGCCGGCTGGTCAAAATTAGCTTGGCACTTTAAACAACTTTGTTGTAAGCGGGACGCTTCTATGCTCATGGCAAGCCAATAATACCCGCTTCGCTGCAGTCGTCTATAAAGGGGGATATCCGTATCTCCGCAGTGCTTCTGGTGCATCTCTATTAACCTCTCATTGGCTTCTTGGTCCCCTACGTACCTTGCCAGAAACCCTCCAGGACTCTTGAAGCAGAGAGTTCCTTGCAGCACATGATAGTTGGCTAACTCTAATATTTTCATTGTCCCTTCTCTGGTTTCAAGTTTCTTCTCCACCAGACGCCTCCAATCTTTTGGCTTGTTGCTTGGGAACAAGGATTTTACAGTAGTGGGTACCGTCCTCCGCCTCACCGTGATGGTTGCTTCTGGCTCCTTCATGTCCAGCTTCTATGCTATGGTGGCGAGCGCGTTAGGGTGCCTATTCATCGTTCGTGCCTGCCTCTCTACCGTCACTTTCAAGAACTGTCCCAGTAGCCTTTGAGTGATGTGTCCGTAGGGCGCTAAGTTGGTGTGCTTAAGGGAAAACTCCCCATTAACCTACCTCACTACCAAGTTGGAGTCCCCCCGTATACATAATACCCTAACCCCTCTTCTAAGTGCTTCCAACATCCCTAGAATGAGGGATTCGTACTCAGCTTCATTATTTGAGCACTTAAAATCTAACTTGAAGGAGAGAGTGATCTTCTCTTTCCCATCTGTCAGTATGATGCCGGCTCCACCTATTCCTTGAGCGCTGGAACCATCAAACTCCATAGACCACTTCTTCACCTCTTCCGCCATGCATGCTTGAAAGCTCTCTCCGGGTAGCTCTTCACTAGGTGGTTCAAAAACTCCACTTGGTAAGTGGGCAAGCAGATCTGCTGCTGCCTGGCTTTTAATGGCCTTGGGCACTACACATTTTAGATCATATTTTGACAAGATCAAAAACCACCTTGCTGCTCGTCCCACGAGTATAGTCCGCGCGAGGGGGTACTTGATGGGATCACACTTAGTGACTATATGAACTGTGAAAGCTAGAAGATAGTGTCTCAACTTCTGGGCCACAAATACCAACGCCAGGCAGTGCCTCTCAATGCTGTTGTATCTCGATTCTGTTCTAGAGATTACTCTTGACAGGTAGTAGACCGGCTTTTCCACTCCTTCTTTCTCTTGCGCTAAGAGGGCGCCTATGATCTCTCTGTAGAAGTAAGGTAGAGCAGCAACGATGCTCCAACTTCGGGGGGAATCATCGTGGAAGGAGAGGCTAGGATTCCTTTCATCTTCTCGAACGCTTTCTCCTATCTCTCTCCCCAAACCCACTTGTCTTTGTCTTTTAGTAGAGGCGCGAACGGATGAGTTACTTCTGCCAGCGCGGGTATAAACCTCCGCAGGTAGGATACCTTTTCCTGGAAGCTCTTAAGTTGCCTCTGACTCTTGTGCATTGGCATCATCACAATGGCTTTCATCTTCTCTGCATCCACTTGCACCCCTTGTCTATTCACAACAAAACCTAAGAACTTCCCCCAAAGGCACACTTTGAGGGGTTCATTCTCATCTTATACCAACGACACCTTTCGAATACTCTCCTGAGATCCTGAATATGCTTGCTTTCTTTCTTAAATTGCACCACCATATCATCCACATAGAATTTTAGTATATCATGAAATAGGTCATGAAAAATTGCCATCATAGTCCGCTGGTATGTGGCCCTGGCATTTTTCAATCCGAAAGGCATGACTGTATAGTGAAAGTTCCCTAACGGTGTGCAGAAGGCAGTCTTCTCCGTGTCGGCAGGGTCCATTTTAATCTGTTTATAGCCAATATACCCGTCCATGAAGCTATACATCTCATGTCCAGCGGTGGCATCCACCAATCTGTCTATACTTGGTAGTTGGAATTCATCCTTAGGACACGCCCTGTTCAAGTCACGAAAATCTACACAGATTCTGATTTGGCTCTTGTCTTTCTTCGCCACTGGCACTATGATGGAAAGCCATATGGGGTGCTGAATAGGCTTGATGAACCCTGCCGCTAACAACTTCTCCACCTCAGCTTTTATCTTCAAATCAAAGTATTCTTTGTATGTGCGTGTGGCTTGCCTTACCGCAAGGGCATTGGGAAGGATGTTCAATCTATGAGAGCTCACTTCTGCGTCTATTCCTGGCATCTTCGTGTACTTCCAGGCAAACACATCAGTGAACTCCTTAAGTAGCCTGATGAGCTCTTTCTTCTGCCTCGGTTCTAGGCACTTAGAGATTAGAATGGGTCTAGTCTCGCCCTCTTCTGGCCCCAACTTGATTTCCTCTCATTCTTGCAGCTGCTCTCTGGGCCCGTCTTGCATGCATTCTGGAGTTTCTTAGAGTTCCTCAACATGCTCAACAATATGGGATTCATCAATGATAAAACACTCGGGCGTCGGGTCGATGCTCTCATCCCAAAACACCACCCGCGCAGACCGTTATAAGCGATAGATGACCTTTCCATCAGACCACCTTCTTGCAAGTTCGAGGGGGTCTAGCTACCTCCTCTACTTTCCTCTTGCCTTTTGCCATGTGGGGAATTATCCTTCCCCCTAGACCGTCATGAATGGACTTCTTCTGCGGAACCCTTCCCTCAGCTACCTTGATCCCTTCTAGTTTTCTTGCAGAGACCTTTCTTTCCTCATCTAACTCGGTGTAGAATGTAGCATCTACCAGGTGGGCCTCCTCAACGGCGAAGGGTCTCTGCGTGTCCTTGATCACTATCTCTGTACCTCTAATATTTGCCTTCGCACATTGATGGTAGGTGGAAGGCACTATGCCATGAGTGTGCATCCATACCCTTCTAATGAGTAATTCGTAGCTGGTGTTAGCATTAATAACATGAAATTTGATGTGGGAGGTGAAATTTCCCAACTTGATTCCCACATTCACGTATCCAATAGACTGCATTCCGGCGTTGTCAAATCCGGAAATTACTAGTGGTACCGGAACCACCTTCCCCTGGTCAATTCCTGTTTCATATAATGTACTGATGGGCATGATGTTAATAGATGCTCCCCCATCCATCAACGCCCTGGGAAATGAGACTCCATTAACCGTGGCTGTAACATACAACGGGTGGTTGTGGAAGTAAGGCACCAACCTATCTGCTTCTGAAAACACCACTTCAGAAGTATACTTCTTAATCATCCTTCCGATTGGCCCCTGCCAATTTAGCGAAGGATCTCCATGCTGCTGTACTGCCTCCAAGACTTTCCTCATGATGGGTACCCTTGTATCGTACTTTACCCCTATATGGTCAAAAAACCACTTGAACTTGGGGCTCCTTGCGATGGCCTCTCATTCGGAATCTAGGTCCACCTCATACGTCTGGGCACTGCAGACATATTCTGCCTCGAAGGTCCCTCCCTCATCTAGGGCAAAATGACATCTACCTCGCCTTCCGAGAGGGTCGCTTCTTCAATTTTCCCGCTTCCATCTTCTTGTTCCGGAGTGAAGAACCACTCCTCTTGCTTTCTTTCTAGCTCAAGTCTTCTTAGTGGTAAATTTTCTAACTCCTCGCATAACTGCTCGCCGCTCTCCCACTTCGTCAGACTTTTTGTAGCTTCTTCATCATAGGCAACTACCATGTTGGCGGTGCCAAAGTGATGCGCAGGAAGTGGGTTCTCGTTAACATCCGCAGGGGGTATCTGCAAGGTACCGTTGGCCATCTTCTCGCCAATGATCATTCGCAAGTAGTAACAATCTTTGGTAGAGTGCTGCCCTCGTTGGTGCAACTCGCAGTACTTTGGATTGGCCTTGTCAGCTACAGTGGGGGTTTCTCCTTTTAAGTGAGGAGGTCCTGCTACACCTTCTCGTACTAAGGTGCGGTAATAATCCATTGCCTCAGCTACACTTCATGGTAGTGGCGGTGGAGCATCTTCCCCAAACTTTCTCTTATTGCCGGGACTGTCAGTCTTGGCCCCAGAGCCTCCCTTTTTCCCTTTGGGATTCCCGTCCACATAGTTAACCGCTTGCCTCCTTAAAACTTGAAACCTCCTGGAAGTCAGTGGGACTTGTGTCCTCCAGCCCGGGGCTCTTGGTTTGATTATCATAGCTATGTTGCTAGCAGCCCTAGTGAATTCTCTAAAAATTCCATCTCTAGTTTCGTTGATCAAGTGCAACTTGTACTCTTCTAAGAGTCCTTCCACACATATCTGCAGTAATCTGGTCTCCTCCATATAATCATGGACATATAAGGCCCTCTCCCGAAATCGCTTGATGTAGTGCATCAACTCTTCTCCTGGCTTCTGGACCTCTTGCGCTAGGTGCCTCAATGTAAATTCGTCCTCCGCTACAAAGAACTTCTGGAGGAACTGCATGTGCATCTCTTCCCAGGTAGGGACGCTGTTAGGCGCCAAGTGGGAATACCATGTATAAGCCTTCCCAGTGAGGGTCTTAGAGAACTTCTCAACCTCAGGTTCTTGTCGCCAGCATGTATTCCCAGGTACTCGACAAACCTCTTCACGTGTTCTCTAGGGTTCTCCCCCTACCGCTGAACTTGATAAATTTTGGTGGAATATACCCCTCAGGGTATGGCTTCTCACTTACTTCCTGCGGATAGGGGTCTTGTAACTTATCGTATAGGTGGGAACCCTCCCTCTGAGAGGAGGAGAGGAGCTTCCTCACTTCCTCCATAGTAACAGCCTTAGAGGGTGACTCCTCTAAACACATGCTTTTAGCAGCTGGCGAACTTGTTGGCTCCAGAACCTGCTCCGGCGCCGCCTTCTGGGACGGAATCATCTCTTCCAGAATCACAATAGGGGTGGCTACCCCTCCAGAAGGGGCAGCAGCAGGTGTCACGCAACCTTGACCCAAGCTTGATAGTTCCAAACTATTTTGCTTCAAAAAATCAAAAAACATTGCCATGACATTCATACCTGCCATTGGAGCCACTGTCGGAGAACTGGTCTGCCCTCCCTGAGGCGCAGGCGCCTTGGCTCCGATCACCACCACTTCTTCCTGAGTAGTTTGGTCACTGTGAGCTCCATTACCAGACGGAATGTCCTCAAAAACCAACTTCTTAGAGACATTGAAACCTTCTTTGTCCATTAAAGCAAGAATACCTCCCCAACTGAGTCGCCAAATGTAGGAGGGGAGTGAGACTAGGGTCTATGAATAACTGGAAAGGGTGAGGTGTGACCCACTCCCATGGACGCTGTCTGCAAGGTTCTCAAGAACTTCTGGAGCAGCTTCTGATGAGACGTTCTCCTTTTGGTAAAAATAGAGCTTCGAGCTGGAACTCCCTCCCTGCAAGAAGATGAACTTTCACAGCAAAAATAGAAATTTTCTCAAGGAAAACATCTGAGAATGATGGATGTCAGTGGGGAGTGAAAAAACTAGGCACTCAACACTAAGAGAATGAGCAGGGAGAGAATACTAGGCAGGTCTGGTTATATTTTAGCAGAGTAACAATGCAATTTCTATTTTTTTCTTTTCTTGACCTTGCCCAGAGGTCTATTTATACTAGGGCATTAGGGATGAGTTGGCATTTTTGGGAGCCAAAATTGAGAGGGTTGGTGGGGAACAATGTCTGAAGTGTACCATTTGTCCCTACCTGCAGGCAGCCCTGCCTGTCCCCTCCTGCAGGTGCCACCTGGCGCCGACCAAAGTCAAAAAGCACATATGTCCCCTAATGAAGACAAAATATCAGATTTGGTAGTTATCTTTTGAAACGATAACTTGTGGTGCAATTTTGCAAATCTTGAGAGAGAAAACCTTAAGGACTCCTCTCCTCTAAAATTGTTGTTTTTCTTGAGAGGGACCTTGAGGACCCCTTCTTCTGGAAAAGTTATTTTCTTCCAAAGAGTTTATTTCTTGTGAGTAGCCAGCTCTTTGGCTGTTCACTTCACTTGTGACCAAGTGTGAAGTGTGTGTAGTCTTGAGTGACTTCTAGGTCTTCCTACTAGTATTCTCTCAATCCTATAGTGCTAAGTGGTTGAGCTTGCTCAATATACCTTGTCCCTCATCCACCAAGCCAAAACTCCCAAGAGGTCCCAACTAGCCTGCTTGCTCAACTAGGCAACTTGTACAAGAAAGCAAAGTGTTAATACTATTGTTCTTTTAAAGAATGACGTTTCATGATGAGGAGTTGCTCGTGGTAGCTACTCCCTCATCCTGGCCACCCTGGGTGGGTTCCTTCTCAATATGAGTTTCTGCCGGAACCCTTATAGTGGCACTTCTCGGATAACATTTCTGCAGTGACCCTTGCAGTGGCGGTGACCCTTGCAGTGGCACTTCTCAATCTTGAACTTCTACGGTGGCCCTTGCGGGGCACCTCTCGAATGTCATTGCTGCAGTGACCCTTGCAGTGGCAGTGACACTTCTCAATCTTGGACTTCTGCGGTGGCCCTTGCGGGGCACCTCTCGAATGTCATTGCTGCAGTGAACCTTGCAAAGGCGGTGACCCTTGCAGTGACACTTCTCAATCTTGGACTTCTGCGGTGGCCCTTGCGAGGCACCTCTTGAATGTCATTGCTGCAGTGACCCTTACAGTGGCGGTGACCCTTGCAGTGACACTTCTCAATCTTGGACTTCTGCGGTGGCCCTTGCGAGGCACCTCTGGAATGCCATTGCTGCAGTGGCCCTTGCAATGGCGGTGACCCTTGCAGTGGCACTTCTCAATCTTGGACTTCTGCGGTGGCCCTTGCGGGGCACCTCTCGAATGTCATTTCTACGGTGACCCTTGCAGTGGCACTTCTCAATCTTGGACTTCTGCAGTGGCCCTTGCGGGGCACCTCTCGAATGTCATTGCTGCAGTGACCCTTGCAGTGGCACTTCTCAATCTTGGACTTCTGCGGTGGCCCTTGCGGGGCACCTATCGAATGTCATTAATAAAAAAAAGCATTTTTATTTTATTTACATTTTTTATTGGTAGACACCCTTCTACAGAATGACAAATAAAAAAGCAAATTATCAGCCATGCATATGAGAAATCAAATGCACAGATTACTTTTTGTAAATCCACGTGGACACTCTCAATATCAAGCATAAATAATGGATGTGTAGCATTTTAGAATATAGATTGATATGATTTTCATATTTTCCTAACCGGTGAACAATAACAGTAGAGACTCTATAAAGAAGTTTAGTTGCCTATTGATGATAAGCTAATAATTATTGATAAGGGTAGTATCAAGCTGTACCGACTTCATTCGTAGTCTTGAATGAATTCAGTATCACATATTTACCACTCTTTATTGATTAACCTGTAGCCGTTGGATTTGACTCATTTTGATGAATCATACCAGATATCTCAACTTTTTTCAAAAATGTTATGATTGAAGTTACAAGGTGCAAAATCTTGTTTGTTAGGGGTTGTGATGGCGGCTATCCTAAGAACTAAAATTTCCCCCACTAGGATAAAGCTATCCATTTATGAATAATTATTTACATTTTAATAGGTATCTCATAGTCCCACATGTAATAATATACATTTGTTTATTTTTAATAGAAACTATTGACTTCATTTTCCATTTTATCCTTTTTCACACCATTACGCAACTATTTATTGGCACATTCAGGGCATACATAAATGATGAGCGTAAATGTCGGGGGCCATAAAATAAATCCAACTGTTATAGTCCCCATAAAATAAATCCAACTGTTAAAGTTGGTCTAGAAACTTTTACAATAAATTCATGTCAATATTAACTCTTGATGACACATTGAACAACTTTGGTATCCACTTTTTTGTTAAATAAGACATTTTCTAATAGGTCCTATCATAACATTTTTTTTCTAATGTCTTATTTATACATATAGTGAATATTCACTATATATATTTACAAATAGAATCTAGTGGGCCAAAAATCTTTCTTCATGGGACCTGTTGGAGTAAAAAAATAGATGATACGACCTATTGAACTACATACTTAACAAACGGGACTAATTGGTAAAAAAATCATAATTAATACTAATAGCTAACACTAAAGATATCATGCCGAATAGACCTGTCAATGGGTCGTGTCGAGTCATGTTCGTGACGTTTTTTATCGTGTTCGGGTCTTATTGGATTCGTGTGTTAAACGGGTGATTTTTTTATCGTGTGAAAAAATCAAATCCAAATCCGACCCATTATGTTAACGTGTCGTGTCGTGTTCACTCGTTAATACCATTTAAGATAATGAATTATTTTGAATTGCAAACAAGTTTGACTAGTTAACTCATTTTTGAACCCAAATAGACCAATTAATTCATTGACATTACTAAATCTCTCATTTAGTAAAATTCATTATGATTAAATTAACATTATGCTACATAAATTAGTTATAAGTTCCAAAATTATATCTTACTTACTTAAATTAAGGAGTCATAACGGATCTTATCGGATATTAACGGATGAAGGGAGTTAACACTAACTCAACCCATTAATTATCGTATTTTATCAAATTTCAAAACCATTAAATTACAACACAATTAATAATATAGGTATCGATAAACTTTTTTATTTCCTATTTTAAGATTCAAAACATTTAACAACAAGACAAGTGTTAACATTTTCGTACTAATATATCCGCAATATTTTTCTTGTAGGTGAAGCAGCATCCTTAACTAATGATGCTTTATTAAAGCAGCATAGGTCCGTGATGGAGGCACAGCGCGGCCTGCGGGTGCCCCGTCAGTTGTTTGTTGTAGAGTGGAATTCGTAATCGTGCATGGTACAATCTTCTACGAGCCTGGGTTGGGGCATGATCTGTGCTGTAAGAAAAAAGCCTCACACTCAGCAGCGCTTCTTTGCGACGGAAGATCAAGAATGCAATTCATGCTCACATCAAGCACCTTTTTCTGTATCAAGCTCCTGCATTCGGGTCCCACCTGCGTAAAATAGTTATTCTTCAAGGTAAGTTTAATCAGCTTACCTAGGCTGCAAAGGGGTTCTGGTACAGACCCATATAGTTGGTTCTATGCCAAATTGAGCAGCTGCATCTCTGCGAGGCAACCGAATGAATGGGGTATTGGACCGGTCAAGTTGTTTAAGCTAGCATCGAAAACAGTGGCTATTTTTAACAACCCAATTTCATAAGGGAGTCAACCGGATAACCGGTTGTTTAAAAATAAAACTTCGAGTAAAGTGTTGGAAGCTTGGCCGATGCTTTTCGGGATTGGACCAGTGAAGAAGTTGTTGGCTAAAATGAGGTAATGCGCTCTGGTGGTTCCAAAATTCGCAGGAATTTTATCATTGAAGAAGTTGTTGTTGAGGAAGAGAACATCGAGGTGTAGAGTGAAGACTCCGGGAGGGAGTGGTCCGGTGAATTTGTTGAAACGGAGGTCTAAGTAAGTTAAGTTAGTGGCACCTAGTGCGGGTTGTGGGAAGGATCCGGTGTACTTGTTGTTGCTCAAATCAAGCTGGCTGAGGTGTGGGAATTTGGCAATCATAGGGGGGATGGGGCCTGTGAAGTTGTTGGAGTTAACGTGGAGGAATACGAGGTCTTTGAATCCTTGGATCAAGCGGGTTAAGGTAAGGGGGTTGCCGTTTAAGTGGAAGCCCTTGAAGTGGATGCCCACGAGTTTGAGATTGGTTTGTTTGGGGAATGTATCGCAGATGAAGCCTTTGTAAGTGGAGCTGTCTTTGCAGATGTTGTTGCCATGCCAGGTTTTTGTAATGCCTTGGGGGTCGAAAGTTATTGTTTTGTTGAACTCTTTGATAACTCGGATGGCGGATTGGAGTTCAGCGGAGAGAGGAGGATTAGGTGGTGATATTTTAAGGGGAGGAGGTGAAGAAGGTTTTGAAGAATTGGCATTACCTGCGATGTTTTGAGGTGCGTCGTTATTAATTTCACTTATTGGTGTTTTGGCAGTTGATCGGTGGAAGCACGAATGTGCAATTAAAAAAATGATAATAAAAGATGTAAATGACAAACAATGGTTCCCCATCTCTGTCTTTTCTGATTCTTTTTAGAATAGAAAAAGGCTGGTATTTATAGGGATTTTTTTTGGAGTAAATAACCCAATGGCTCCTAAATTATCATGACTTTACAAATTTAGTTTCTTAACTAATAATTTGGTCAATTAAACATTTTCATTAAACTTAACTACACCAATAGTTTAGGCTATAGGCAGTGGCGAAATCAGTTTTTTTTATCAAGTGGGGTGAAAGTTTCAAGTGCCGCCGGGAGTTTGATAGCATAAGCCCCTGAGGCGATTTTTTTTTGGGTTATTTCGAGTTTTATACAAATTATACCTTTATAATGCCTAAACAACTACTCTCAATCATTATTAACAATACGTAATTAATTCCAAAAAATAAACAACGCTTAATAAATATTCACAATACCCAAAATGTGTTAACTCACCTAACACCATTAATGTTAAACCCAAGCACACCTTATGGAACATTAAATTTATATCTATTATTTAACTCACCAAACGTTAAATCATGAAATAAATATACAAATTGCAAACAATAGAGAGAGATTATATCAAACCTCCTTTATTAAAAAAACAAACAATAATAGATGTTAAATGCTAATGATAAAAAAATCAGTAATGGCGGCATAAATAGAGAGAGACTATATCAACAACAACATTGTCAACAAAAACAACATAAATATATATATATATATATATATATATATATATATATATATATATATATATATATAGAGAGAGAGAGAGAGAGAGAGAGAGAGAGAGAGAGAGAGAAAAGACAACATAAATAGAGAGATTTAGGGCCTGTTTGGTTTGCAATTATAATTCTGTTTTCTGTGTTTAAATACAATTCTGATAAAAATCTGTGTTTGGCAGCCTATTTTTAAATATAGAATTATAATATTTCTGTGTTATAATCAAGTTTTTCAGAAAACAGGTTGAGGATGTTTTATAACTTCTGTTTTTTTATTTTTCAACTCAGAATTATTCATTTTCAATATTTTAATGCATTTATACCATAATATATAATATACATACATAATACATTAATATGTGTGTAATTCTTATAAATGAAAAATATATATGCACATGTACACAAGATTGCGTATTGAATAATATAAAGATAAATAATATTATCAATAAATACATGATACTTATATATAGTTTTATACATGTATTATTAATGTATGAAAAATATATATATAGTTAATCTCCCCAACATATATCATTAAATATACATATAAATACATGATATTAAATGTAGATGTATATAATTTATGATGTATGTATGTATGCATGCATGCATATATGTATGTATGTATGTATGTATGTATGTATGTATGCATGCATGTATGTATGTATGTATATATGTATGCATTCATGTATGTACGAAAGTTCTATATATGTGTTTATACGCACACACAGATATATGTATAATATAAATATACATGTTTTCCAATTTTGTCAAATTTTTAAAAAACTGTATTTAAAAACAAGTTTACCAAACGCACACCAATAATTATAAACACAAAAAATAAAATTTTAAAACTGTATTTAAAAACAGCGTTTAAATCGAGCTTTCTGAGTACAGAACCAAACGGGTCGGTCGGCGGGCGGTGGACAGTGGCATTGTGGTCGGCGAAACCGGAGCTTGGAATCAGAGGTGCAAGGGAAAGGAAGCCGGAGCTTGGAATGAAGCAAAGCGGGGTAGTTTTTTTAGGTTTAGAAATTGAAATGAAAAAGGAGGCGGGTGATGTCTTTGAATTGGAGTTTGAATTGTAATTTTTGATATTTACAGTTTCCCCCCTAATACTTTAAAACAAGGGTTAATTATTGAATAGTCCCTACTATATATATATATTTTTTTAAAAGGACACATATTTTTAGTTTAACCCATTTAGTCCCTCAAGCACTCAATATTCTCTTATTTTTAGAGCTCCGCGCCAGCGGCACTCCCTCTCCGAAATATGTGGCAAGGGACTTTTTGAAGCAAAATAAAAAAGCTTGGACTAAATGAGTATTAAAAAATGTTCGAGGGACTATTTGGTATATGTCCCTTAAAACAAATGGGGTGGGCTGAAATTTAAATATAAAAAATTAACCTCTATTTTTTTCCAAATTTGAACAGGGGCGACTGCCCCAGTTGGTCCTATAGTCGATCTGCCCTTAGCTGTAGGGGTTAAAAAATTTTAATCTATTTTTTTTTGTTAATTAGTTTTAAAACTTTTTTAAAGCTTTTTTGTTAAAGTTGATAAATTACTTTTTTCCTAAATAAAAGGTAAAACCTATAAAACTAATCCCAAATTGTAAAAAACTTGAGTATTTTTTTTTTATTAAAAAAGTGGGATAAAAAATGACGCACCCCAACCCAGTTACTTATAACTAAGTTTGAAAGTCAAAGTGAGTCAAATCATAATTACCTTAACCAAGCCATAAACACGAGTATCATTTTTCAGTTATTAACATTAACCAATAAAATTAAAACTTTTGACAACTTTAAGGTAATTATGCTTATTCAAAATTACTGAAAAGATAGGTAGGCTTAAATTACCCCATTTACGTTTGACCAAAATCATAGTTTTATGTATCCCTTGATAACCTGACTGGACCTCCTAGATTTGGCAGTGATATCACAATACCTGAAAAACATAAACATAGGAATCATGAGCAAAATAGCTCAGCAAATGCATCACTACTACACTATTGCATAAAATTTAAATACAATAAATCAAATCCCCGTGATGACATGTGCATACTTATCCGGCGCATTCATAAAGAAATTCCAATTATATACTTATCAGGCTCATTCATAAAGAATGACCAATTATATACTTATCCGGCTCATTGATAAAGAATTTTCAATTATATACTTATCCAGCGCATTCATAAAGAATGACCACTTATATACTTATTCGGCTCATTCATAAAGAATGACTAACTTATTCGAATCATGATTCACATATATTGTCTGCAATAGACAATTCTCCCCCATTCCTGATTGAGGAGTAACCCCTTGTCTTTAATAGACAAATCTCCCCCACTCCGGGTCGGGGAGTACCCTCCTGTTTCGGTAAACTGAAATGAACAAATTCATATTCAATATTATTCTGATCATATCCGTAACCATGTATAATACATCTTCCCAATCAGTGATATTCAGATCATATCCATAACCATATATAATACATCTTACCCGTGAATGATATTCAAATCATCTCCATAACCATGTATGATACATCTCTTTCCAGTGAGTACACTCACCTTAGTCACTTCATATGTTTTTCCCTTGCTTTTGTCTAGAACTTGTTCAACACGTTCTTCTTCCCTTTCACATATAAATTCTTATAATATTAGTATCATCATAAGTATATTAACAATCCAAATAATAACTTAAACTTAACCCAATTCATAAGCATCATAAAATCCCATTCAAATCATATATCTTAAATGAAGTCCAATCTAACTTCATGGTAAGATATTTACCACACCCAAATCATAGGACAAATTTATTTTAATTTTTTCTTAGTCATTAACATATTTTGTTCTCAATCCAAAAGACGACATATCATTTCAAGTTTTCTAAAGCAAGATATGTCTATTTCTTTGCTACATAGCAAATCTGACCTATAGGCTCCTTTATCGTTCAGTCAACTTCCAAGAATTTTCATAATTTTATGTATCATAACTTTCTATGATATTTCAACCAACATCAATAAACGTATTAAAACATACAAGGTTAAAGTTTCATAGTTTTTAAGGTTCATTTGATATGTCAAAAAAAACATCGAACACATGGTGTGCATACTTATTCTTTTAGGGCAGATTTTATACCTGAACTTCAAACTATCACCAAATATTCATTTCTTGGTATTTTCAGATAATATTCGAATATGTTATACATATATGAGTCTATTTTCATCTCCAACTAGAATTATTCAATTCTAATAAATATACAAAAAGTTATAAAAGCTTGAATATACAAGGTTTTCAATCGAAGCAATATACATAATTTATACGTTCAACTTTTCTTAAACTTGTATATATCCGTACATATACACCAAGGCATGAAAGTTAAATAAACAATCAATGATTTCTATCATTTCAATCAATAATACCAAAACAATAACAATATTTTTGCATAGAATTATCTTAGGGACTTTTTCGTAATTTTTGACGGTTTTTTCTCAATGTTTCTCCTCATTTTCTACTTCCTGAGCTTCACGATTATCGCTCCTCAAGACAAACTCTCTCATGTATGATTTTGACTTAAGTAGGAGGTCATTTAAAGGTTTTAAAGTAGGCATAAGTCACCTCCCCGTGGTCCAATCAAAACAAAACATTAGTTGCCATAATAAGACAACATACCACTTAACGAATAAACGAATTTGCCCTTGCTTGGAAATTTCGGTATAACTTCTTAATCGGACCTCCGTTTAACAGATTTTTCTTGTTTTACAAACTTAACTCACATATACACAACTATCTAGTTTTCACCCCATGTCAATTGTTATATTATAATGGTCAAAACTAGTCTCCAACATGAACATTCCTACCGAAAACTTTAAAATTTTGTGTTTGTAACTAATTGGATATTTCAAGCTTTATGAAGGTAAAATTAGACTAAACATACTAGCTCAAGATCATGTACACTAATACCACATTATCCATATCCTATAAGGTAATCATGATTTAAATACAATTTATCATAATAATATCCGGGTTGTCATAAGAATGCTGTTTTTTTTTTCAAATTTTATAATACCTATTTTATTGAGATAAAATTGGGTTTAATTTTTCTTTCCTTTTGTTTATTACAAACACTCAAACGGGTGTTGTAAAATCTCCCCCCAAAAATTCTTCTCTTTACAGTTTTTTTATTAAAAATATTTTTTTTGATGATAAGAAAACTATAAACATTTTTCAAAATATTTTTTTATTATTTCATTTACAGTTTTCTATTAAAGAAAAGAACAACATTAAAAAATATATAATAATGACAGGTAGTTCTATTATTGTGGAGGTGACATTTGTTTATATGATATAGTTTTATTTTGGCATTTAATATGATATCTTTCGTTTGTGTCAGAAATTATATCAACATGCATATTTGGATAACAACGAGCATTATCTAGAGCGATAATTTTAGAAACGACACGAAATAGACCCGCTATATTGTTAGCATTCTTTTTGTACAGGAAGTAGTATTGTGTTGGTGTCAAAATTATAAGTCGTCTTGTCGTGTTTTTTACACCAACACAGCGCGACACTACTGTGTAAAAAAATGTAATGACACGAAACGATAAGACAACTCATAATTTTGACATCAACGTGACATGACACTAATTCATATTAAAAAAATGAATGCTCACGATATAGGATGTCAATTTCGGATCAATTTCGTATCGTTTCTAAAATTATCACCCTAGCTAATGCTCATTGTTATCCAAATATGCACCTTTAAACAAGTTTTGACACAAACAAAATATATCATAACACAAAAACTATCAAAATAAAAAATTTATCATATCAACAAATTTCACATTCACAATAATAGAATGACCTGTCATTATAATTTTTTTTTTATGTTGCTTTTTTCTTTAATAGAAAACTGTAAATGAAATAAAAAAATATTTTTGGAAACGTTTATAATTTTTCTATTATTAAAAAATAGTTTTTTAATAGTGGGGGAATTTTACATGACCCATTTGACTTTTTTAATAAATAAAATGAAAGAAAAATGAATCCCAGTTTTATCCCAATAAAATGGGTGTCGTAGAATTTGAAAAAAAATAGCTTTTTTATCCCAACTTCTTCTTTTTTTTTTTTAATAAACACTCGAGTTTTTTACAATTTGGGGTTAGTCTCATAGGTTTTACCTTTTATTAACAAAAAAAGTAAATTTTCAACTCTGACAAAAAAAGGTTTAAAATATTCATCATCATCATCATCTTTGTTTTAATCCCATCATATTGGGTCGGTCACATAGATTCTCCTTTTTCATTCTAATCTATTATATGTATTATTATCATTCAAGTTTAATTATATTTATGTTAATAGTTTTAAAATTAATTAACATAAATACAATTTTTTACCCCTATAGGCCCTAAACTATTGGTGTAGTTAAGTTTAAAGAAAACATTAACAGAATATATAAATTGTTCAAATTTTTAGTTTAGGAATTAAATTGATCAAGTTATGATACTTTAGGGGCCATTAAGGTTCTTTACTCTTGTTTCTATGTTTACCCTATTTTTACACTTGTATAGGTAGTTCGATTACCCTATTTTCTCGTAGAAGTTAGCTGACTATTCTTGATTATATATTTAACAATATTACCTTCGGAGCCTTTAATTAAAAAAATTTGTAATAAATAAAATATTAGAATATACTGTAAATACAAACATTAAAAAATGTGGCGCGTTATTTTTATATTATAATTTTGGAATTTAAATCAAAGAATATTGTATAAAAAGTTATTTATATATACTTATTTAAAATACCATAAAATAATATACCAATTTTTCAAATAATAAAAAAAAATCTAACCTAACTTGATATATGCGGTTCCATAATCAGGAGATTAGGTACAAAAAAACATATTGGAAGTAGTATAGATGAAGGAGATCACAAATTTTAAGTAGTTTTTTGTGTGTCGAAAAGTAATTTTGTTTCTCTTACTTTGGTGCAACATTTTTGGCTACCAAACCAAAGTTACAGATTTAGGATTTGACATGTATATTTTGTATTTAAATATATTTTTTTAGGTATTAAAATAGTTCATTTTTCTTATGTATGTTACTTTTATTTGTTAATTATTTCTTTTTAATTTATATTCATGGCTTAAAAGAAATTTAAAAATAATAAAAATGAATGTTAACATGTTAAAAGTAATTGTATAAAAGTGAATGTTAAACCAAAATAACTTTATTCATAAAGAGATACATAATAACAATAAAAAGACGAAATATAAAAAATAATCACAAATAATAGTTCATTAACTAAACGACAAATAATTCATAACTATTGGATTCAAAACAAGGGTACAAATGACAAGTTCAGATTCACTCCTTGTTTAAAAGTTTTACCCAACAATGGGTCGTTTCGAGTCGTATACG
The DNA here is from genome assembly GCA_949130495.1 of Sambucus nigra. Taxonomy (NCBI): domain Eukaryota; kingdom Viridiplantae; phylum Streptophyta; class Magnoliopsida; order Dipsacales; family Adoxaceae; genus Sambucus; species Sambucus nigra. The sequence goes on from OX422207.1 coordinate 417,925,591, forward strand.
TGTCGATTTTTATTGTGTTCAATCTTATCGGGTTTGCATATAAATGGACGACTTGTGTGGAAATACCATTGTTGATGTCAAAAAATTGACTGGATCCAGATTTATAATCACAAATAAAGTATGATATGCGACATAAACAAACATACAAGAGACAAAGGTTTTTAAAGTGCACGTTCACTGTTGGTATTATTTTTTGTGGTTACAATAACATAGTTGGGTGTGCTTGAAAATGATTCAATTGTCCCTTTGATCTATGGGCAATCATGCATTTATAGTGGTTAGGAGTCCAAGAGATGGAATGTCCGTATATATTCAGGCATTTACATCTGTATACAATAAATATAACCTATTCATGGGTATAATGACTGTTGGTAACTCCACACATATGGATTTTGATATTCTTGATGGTACATATTCTTTAGATTGGTCGTCTCATTGGTCGACTAACTGCCTTGGGTGCTGACCATATAAGTAATTGCAATCAAGATCGCCACGTAGGAGAACGAGTGTCCATTTTTCATTAGTCCATATAGGGGAGTAAATTTTACATACAACAAAAGCCCATAAGGATCCATGCTTAATGATTTAGTGAAAGGATGGAGTATTTATTCTGAAAAGTTGCTCGACGCCCAAAATGGGGAAGGTTGGCTACATTCTTTCTGGTATATTAGTATAGTGGCACTTTTGTAGATAGTATGAAAAACTGCGAACCGCCAAAAGGTACTCTAGTACTCTGGTTTCTCTGCCTTTGATGTGGGTCTTGTTGAGATGGATAAGGCGTGGAAAACGTTGCCTGAAATGACTTCTAAAAGCTTTGTTTTTTCCTTGTAATGACTATTTCTGTTTTTGTAATGTCTTGCTAAAGCCATTGGTGTTGGAATAATTAGTTGATCTTTATTTAAGCGTATGATTACTTTTTATTTAGCTTGCCGACTAGCTAATCTGTGTACTACTTAGTCGGGTCAGTGATGATTGTAATGCCTTAGATTCTACTAATGTTGTTCTTAGATAAAAGTGTAAATAGTTTTGTTGATCTATGTTTTAGCATTAGTTATCAGTGATGACCAAGTGTATTAGGAATGTATAATTATTCCTGTATTTTAACTCGGATAAGTAAAACCTCTTGTATTTATACATGAAGTATTACGAACTTCTTATTCTTAACTTGTCAAGGACAAAGTCATATATGAAGTTTGATGTTAGGATCTTTTCCGTGCATTAGTCAAGTATGGTTGGATCACCACAACAAAATAGATAATTAATGGTAAAAAAATTCTCCACCAAATGAAAATTTTTCATCACCCAAAATATTTTGTGACAAAAAAAAATCGTCAACCGTCCGTCACGAAAGCCCCGTCGTTAAAGGTTTTAGTGAGAAAATACAAATTTCGTCACCAAATAGTACACCTTGTGGTGACAAAAAAATTTCTATCACGTAATAGTAGGCTCTTAGTGATAAAATTATTTGTAGCCAAAAATCTTATTTTTTGTCACAAAAATGATAATTTTGTCACCTAATGTATATGATAATAAGTAAAAGGATAACCATTTGCTGACAAAATTAATATACTTCGGGAATAAAATATTTTTGTCACAAAATGAATTTTATTGTCAAAAAATTATAAATTTAGAACTCAAATTTTTTTCATTTCAATTTCATTTCTCATACAGACATTTAGTCAAATAAATATTAATTATAGAATCGACTATATTTCATCGACATTATATAAGTAATCAACTACGATCATATACATACTCAAAATTAAGGTTCAAAAGATTATATAATTGATATGAAAGCATTTGTACAAATATCTCAAAATCATTGATCAATTACTAAGTAGCTTACAGTATTTGTTATAACACATCAACTAAGGCATTAGTATCCAACTTTATATTTCCTATGGAATTAGTTTCTAATCAATTACAAAGTAGCCTCCAAAAAATAATTCCCAACAAGTTTGTTAAGTTCTCCTTTCATCTTCATTAGCATTCCAAAAATAATTTCCAAAAAAGCGTCCTCACAACTTCCCAATCTGCAATTCAAAAAGTACCAAGGCAGTAGTTTCTAACTTTTTATATCTATTAACAATTGCTAAATATAGTAAAATCAACTAAGAAATAACACATATTGAGCTAAACACCAAAAAATTACGAAATTCAATTTAATTTTTAATATTTTTTAAAAAAATCAGCAAAGTTTCCTTTGTTTATAAATTAAAACCACCCTGTTAAATTAAAATAATAAAAAAGTAAAGAAACCCAATGACAATCCACCAAAATTCCCCTTCCATCGATTCAAAAGATAATGTCGCGCCCCGACTTAATTAAGTTAAGATTATCATTTTAATGTAGAAATAAATTATATTAAACAATGCTTTATTGTAAATGTCTCGGTAAGTAGCACCATATTTGTTTCTTGTTCTTCAAAAATATGTTTGGATGACAACATAACTACATTAACATGTAATTTACAAGTACTAAACAACTTTACATATAAAAAAATCTTTAGTTTAATATTTACTCAAAAAGCTTGTTGATATTCAACCTATATTAGATATCCATAATTCCCCCGTTTAAGGTTCTAACTTGGCAGTGAACTCCAAACGATAGGCATACCTGAAATATAGCATTATAGGATGTAAGCAACACAAGATTAGTGAATGACCATATACCACACATATAACAAATTTAAATAACCATTTTTATTTTCTAATGTTATAACCCAACAGGAATTATGTAACTCTTGCAAGCCTGGACCCGCCAGTCCATTTAACTCCCAGTTAATAGGGATACCACATCCCATAATTAGGCCCGAGCATAAAAAACCTTTAAGTTGGATTAATGGGGTCGCTGCATGCCGTAGGACCCACTAGTCCTTAACATTAAATAGATATTCCACCTCAGTCCATAGCATTAGATAACATCATTTAACATTTTTAATCATATGCATATGTTTCATAACACCACATCACTCTATAAGCATCACCACACATGTGTTTAACTACACAATTCCATATGAAAATATAAGCATCTATATTTCATAGGATAAGTCACTCACCTTAAATTTGGTACTAAGATTAATACCAAAACTATTTCCTTGGTATGGTAGTGCTAGTTGCTTCCCCACCTAACAATTCAACATCATTAGTATTTGAATACATCAAATCACATTAAACTGAGTAACACATCACATCAGTTGGTAAATCTAACATAACTAAAAAGTAACTAAATATGATACTTCATATTTCTGTAACACCCATTCATTGTGAATTCTCTAGACAAAGCTATGCTCGTTTTATTACAATCTTTTCCAAATCATTTCTGGAGAAAAATAACAACAAAGCTTCAATTTCAAGATAACCCTTAAGCCAAACCAGAAGGTGTTTTATCCTCCCCTTCAAGTATATCATACTCATATGTGTTCTCTAACATTTTAAATTGGAATTTTTTAATTTCAACAAGTATTCAATGATTAATGTGACTTTTAACACATCTAGGTATGAGTAGACCATTAAAGCATAACTTAACATATTTTTAAGCATATATAACCTCCAACTCGGTTATAAATCATGGAAACATATACTGAACATATTGAATAATATAAAATTAAAGTTGCATAATTTTTAGAGTTCATTTGCTAAGTCAAGAGAAACGTAGAACACCTAGTGTGTGCATTTAAACTTTTGGGGAAGATTTTATACCTGAACTTCAGACTATCACCCAAGATTCATTTCTTGGTATTTTAAAATAATTTTCGGATATGATATACACATATAAGTCTATTTTAATCTCCAACTAGAATTTCTCAATTCACATAAGTACACAAAAAGATATAGAAGTTTGAATACACAAGTATTCTAAACAAAACGATTTTGAGGGTTTACACGTTTAACTTTGTTTGAACTTACATATATCCGTACATAACCACCAAGGTATGAAAGTTAAACAACCAATTTATAATTTCTACCATTTCAATCAGTGACACCAAAAATATAGCAAGATTTAGGGATAGAATTATCTTAACGACTTTTTCATAATTTCCTACGGATTTTTCTCCAACTTCTCCTCGCTTTTTCCTTCCTAAGCTCCGCGATTCTCTCTCCTTAGGCCAAACTTTGTCATGGATGATTTTGTCTGAATGAGGAGGTCATCTTAATGGTTTAAAGTCAGCATAAGGGACCTGATAGAAAAAACTTTTCGGTGTATATTTCTTTCGTCATTGCTTGAAAAGCTCTTCTAATCAAAATCCTCAAATTACCTACAAAATAATATCAAACTCAAGTGTAGAGGTAAGTAAGGGTATCAATTCACATCAATGGGGTAAGCTAGAGACAAACTCAATTGTAGTTCAATTTTTATTTTATTTTTGGGCTTTTGATTTTTCTATTTTTTTTAGCCTTTTCAAATATTAAAACAATTAGGTGAGATGAGGTGAAATAACACTAAACTAAAATGAAAGCTCAAATTACAAACTAAAAAAAAAATAAGATCTAACACTAAAATATGAGATAAATGAGGTAAATAAATGTGAGAACAATCAACGAGTGAGATTACACCACACATTTTAGCTATTCTAATTAATTAATTAAATTAATTGAATTCTCCCAAATTAATATCAAACTTACAAATCAACTCTTGTTGCAAATGTAATTTTAATAGTAATCTTTAGAAAATTAAGTTCAACACCCCACGACTCTAGAAAATAGATATATACTCCTTTTAATTAATCACCCGCTAGGATCGATCAATTAAAATTTATGTAAATCTTATAAAATACTCAATTGAATTACTCACAATTTATCACTCAATAATCTATAAAAAGAAAAATAAAAACTACTTACAAAAATAATTTCCTAATTTATTTTCTAATCTAACCTATCTCTCTCTAGAATTCTCTCTACAAATTCCTCTTCTAAAAAACTTTCTTCAAATGGGGTCTTCGACTTCTTTTTATAATAGGCATGGAGCTAGGGGTAAAAATCGGAGGATAAAGGTGTAAGAGGTTGTATAAGGTGTGGGTGAGGGTTAATTTAGGAAAATGCACAAATGTGCATGAGTTATGTGAGGTCATGTGGGAAGTGGGATGAGGGAATAAAATCATGTTTGGGGATGAGAGGTGTGGGGGCATTTTTGGAATTGGGGTAAAAAGGGTTTATTAGGCACATGGGGCTTTGTTTTATTCAAGATATATCATGCCAATAGATTTCCTTGCGGATTCAAATATTAAATTATCTAGAGGCTTTGTGACCAAATCAACTAATCGAAGATCTGTGGGAAAATACATAATTTCCAATTCCTTAGATTCTACTAATTCACGAATAAAGTGATATCGAATCTTAATGTGTTTTGTACGAGAATGCTGCACATGATTTGGAAATATTAATAGCACTTTGATTATCACAACAGATATGCAACTTATCTTCAATTATGACATAATCTCTTAACATCTGTTTTATCCAAAGTAATCATGAGCAACGACTTCTTGCTGCAATGTATTCTGATTCAGAAGTGGATAACGATGTACAATTTTGTTTCTTACTAGACCATCCTACCAAATTATTTTCTATTAATAATAGGCTCATGACGTACTCTTTACTATCATCGGAACACCCAACCCAATCAGCATCGGTGTAACCAATTACATAAGTGGATGTGTCATTTGTGTACCAAAGACCTAAGTTAAGAGTTCCTTTAACATATTTTATGATACGCACGGTAAATGACTCTCTTTAGGTGCATTCTGATATCTAGCACATATATAAACAACATACATAATGTCACGGCACGAGGAAGTTAGGTATCGTAAGCTTCCTATCATACTACAATAAAGAGTGGGATCAATGGATTTCCCATGTTCGGCCTTAAATATTTTTGCCGAAGTACTCCTGGGTGCCCTGGCATCTTTTGCCTTTTCTAAGACAAACTTCTTAACAATCTCTAAGGCATATTTGGATTGCGAGATGAATAATCATTTTGAATTTTGTTTGACCTGACGTTGTAGAAAAAATTATAACTCCCCCATAAGAGACATTTGAAATTCTCCATGCATAACTTTGGAGAAATTTTCAACTTTGGTTAAGGATGTATATCCAAAGATTATATCACCTATGTAGACTTGAGCTATAACTACAGTATTCTCAAAATGTTTGACAAATAGAGTTGGATCATTACCACTTCTCCTAGAACCATTATTTAATAAAAACGTAGATAATTTGGGTTGTTCTACATAGTCTTCCTCAGTTAGAATACCATTAAGGAACACAAATTTCGCATCCATTTGATAGAGAGTGAATTGAAAATGACAAGCTATTGCTAAGAGTCAGAGAATAAACTCAAGGCAAGTTACTGGTGCAAATGTTTCCTCGAAATCTATTCCTTCAATCTAAGAGTAGCCCTGGGCAACTAATCTAGCCTTATTTTTAATGACCATCCCAGTCTCATTTAATTTGTTTTTGAAAACCTAATGTGTGCCCATAACCTTTTTATTTTTTGTCCTGGGTACAAGATACCATACGTCATAAGCGGCAAATTGAAGAAGTTCCTACTTCAAAGTACTTATTCACAAGGAGTCACTTAGGTCTTCATTTACATTCTTTGGTTCTATGAGAGACACAAAGCATGTATAATGAGAAAAATTATGTAGTTGGGATCTTGTACGGACATGCTCTGTAAGGTTACCAACCATGCTGTCTACGGGATGATCTTTAGAAACCTAGTTAGGCACCTCGGGTATCTCAGGTGGTAAAGGATCATCTATCTCTAGAGAGTCACAGTTTAAAATATTTTCAGACTCATCCACGATAGTTGGTCCTATGGGTTTACTCTCAACATTAGTGTCACTAGAAATCACATTAATGGATTCCATTAGGGTTTTGGTATGAAGATTATAGACATAATAAGCTCTATTATTGGGAGAGTAACCTAAGAAGATGGATTTATCACCTATGGTTTCGAATTTGGACAAATGTTTTCTGTCCTTACACACTTAGCAAGAACTACCAAAGGTTCTAAAATATTTTAGGTTAGGTTTCTTGTCATTCCAAAGTTCGTAAGGTGTCTGTTTGGTATATTTTCTAAGGTAGACTGGATTTATAATATGGCAGGTAGTCCTAATAGCTTCTACCAAAAAATACTTAGGGAGGCTTTGAGCATGAATCATTACTCATGCCATTTCTTGAATAGTCCTATTCTTTCTTTCAGCTATATCGTTTTGCTGAGGGGTTTTATGAGAGTTAAATTCGTGTTGATATCCATGTAGGTACAATATTCAGTTACTCCTAAGTATTTAAACTCTCCACCTCGATCACTACGGATACGATTTACTTGACTATCCTTTTCATTCTCAATATGTAGGAAAAATTTTACAAATTCTTAAAAGGTGTCGAACTTTTTTTAAAGGAAATCTACCCAAGTAAAACGGGTAAAATCATTAACCATCACTAAGATGTAGTTTTTTTTCCACATAGGCTAACCATTCTAGAAGGACCCATAAGGTCCATATGGATGGGTTCTAGAGGTTTAGAAGTCAATACATCTTTGACTTTCCTATGTGCATACTTAACCATTTTTCCTTCTTGGCAAGGCCCACAAATAATGTTTGATATAGGCTTTATCTTAAGAAGACCTCTAACTATTTCTTAAGAACACAATTTACCAAGTCTATCAAAATTTATGTGACCCAACCTATTATGCCAAATCTCATTGTCATCCATTCTGGCAATGTTACAAACCTCATTACTTGGATTAACTGTGTAATAGTTATCTGGAGTACAAAGGCCTGTAATAATGCAGTTAACATTTTTATTTAAAATTTTGCAATTATTCTTTTAAAATGTGACAGTATGGTTAGAGTCGCAAAATTGTGATATACTTAGTAAATTTGCTTTTAGACCTTTTACTAGAAGTACATCTTCTAAAGTAGGTAACCCTTTCTCATGAAGTGTCCCTTTACCAATTATTTGGGTTGATACCCCATCTCCAAACAAAACTTTACCTCCTGAGAAGCTAGTTTTATTTGAAAGTTTGGTCTCATCCCCAGTCATATGTTTAGAACATCCTGAATCCAAATACCATCCAGATGTTGTGCGCTCAGCTTTCAAAGCACTGATCATGATATTACATATCACTTGGGGTATTAATTCATCTTTGCTAACCCAAATTACTCTGGTTTTTAAACGTTTGAGTTGATTAACTCGAATATGGTAAAATTTGTGAGCATTAGCCTTTTCTTTAAAACATTTTTGTGCATAATTTTGAGTTTTCTCAAATCTCTAAGCATTTGGTTTAGTCATGAATCTAGGGTTTCCTCTTGTTGATGATCTTTTAGTACTAGATCTTTTCTTCCTTTTACGATAGTTAAAGTTCTTATCTGGTTGCCTAGGAAGAATATAGTTATTCCTACATTTCCTAGAGTAGTTAAAGTTATGATAGATAGGTGAACAAAAGACAGGTTTATATAGACATTTAGAAAAGCATCCATCAACAAAATGTCCATAAATATCATAATATGATCAATAAATATGGCTATTAGGAAGCTTATCATTTGGAAAGTTATTAAACATGGATTTGCCTAAAAGTTGGACTATAGCTTTATTTCTAGAGGGCATGGGATGGAAAGATGATTCACATTGTCTTATAGGAGGGAAGACATATTTAGCCTTATGTTTAACATTAAGCTTAGAAGTACTGGCCTCACCAATGTCTATCATTTGATGTTTTAAATAAAAATCATTTTTTGAAGCTTGAAAGTCTGGACAAGTTTCAATAGGTCTTTTTCCACCGGACACAAACTTAATAGTTTCAAGATTTTTAGTTTGTTTGTTGGTCCTATTCCAGTTCTGTCATCAGAATTGGTTTTACTTTCAGCAACAAAGTCTTCAAAATAGTTTGAGTTATTTTCAAATTTAGCAAATTTTTTGAAGTTTGTTGATGTCTTTTCTTTGGTTTGTTCCAATTCTAACAACGTCCCTTTATATTTCTTTTTCCAGAATTTCATTTAATTCAGATAATTCTTTGATTTTTTGAAATTTAGACAATTTTTTTGATTTTTTTAACAAATTCTTAGTCTTATTCTCATGATCTAGACATTGAGATATGTACTCTTCAGTATTCTGTTTGACCATTTGGCTTAGGACTTCTATTTTTTGGGTAAGATCCTTGACTAATTTTTCAAGTTTAGTACTCTTCTTGAGGGTTTTCATGTATAGTCTGTGAATCTTCGGGAGGTCCTCATTATCGGAGTCCCTAAGTATATAGTGTGTAGTGCCCCCTAGGGATTCATTTTTAGGACCCATACACACGTCTACATCATCAATAGAACGTTCCCTTTTACTCACACACACATCATTAGAACTACTAGTAGAATTCTCAAGGAATAAAGCAGGTAATCCATTAGGAACAGTATCATTCAGCATAGCATGATTAGAGATACTACTATGAGATTCAGTACTAGTCATAGGCTCATTAGTGTAAATTATTTTGGCAAAGAATAACATACAAGGGTCAAAAGAATTAGATGACTCAGGCTCATCAGTTTCTGATTCACTTGAATCATCCTAGGTCTTGCACAAATTAGCCCCATTGTTTTTGTTATTCTTATTCAAATTAACTCTACAATCATTGGCCATATGTCCTAATTTCCCACATTTAAAACACTCAATATTTTTAAGGCCTTTTCCAAGTTTGTTTAGGTTATCAGTCTAGTGTCTGTCCTGTCTTTTCTCACGAGGCCCATTATTAGAAACTTTAAATAAGTAGGTTTGCCAGATCTATTTGTAACTTTATTTCAAAAATTTGCAATTTTCTTAAGTTGTTTAGACATTAAGGCAATGTGATTATCCAAATTGTCTAAATTATAGTCCTCATCAGAATCTAAGTCAATATCAGGAAAATTAAAGTTATGTTTGGTCAACTTAGAGAAGAAGACAAGATTAGATCTGGATTGTTTATTTTGGGGATGAGTTAATTTTTTCTTAAAATCCAATTCTATTTCCAATGTTCTTAGCTTGCTACTGAGGAGTTCATGTGTTAAACTCGGGTCATCCATATCCTCAATGGCATAGCGTTTGTTATCAATTTTTTGTGGAAGTGACCTTTGAATTTTAGAAACAATTTCCTTCCAATCATAAATTATTCCATTTGCATGCAGATTAGTTTCTATGTCTGTTAATCTTAATATAGAAGTCATCAAATGACTCAGTCTCAATCATAACCGAAGTGTTGTACTGCTGGATTAACATTTGGGTTTTAGCAGCTTTAACACGTGCGTATCCTTCATGTGCAATCACTAGAGTGTCCCACGCTTCTTTAGAGGTAGTACATAAAGATATTCTCTTGAATTCCTGTTCATTTATAGACATGAATATGGAATGTTTGCCTTTATTATTATTAAGGGAGGTATGTTTCTCTTCTTTAGTGCATTCACTTAGTAGTTTCCTAATCCTCACAGTACTTCCTTCGGCGGTTGGTGTAGTAAGAAAAGCGTATCCATTTTCAATAGCATCCTAGACATCATCTCCCAATGTACCTTAGACAAAATCTATCATCCTCACTTTCCAGTAAGGGAAGTTGGTTCCATCAAAGACTGGGGGCCTAGAAAGGTTACCTAATTTCTTAAATTTCTAGTCCATTGTTTGTTTTGAAAAAAATAATTTCAAAAACTCAGGATCTAAAAAGACTTTATAAAACCAACGCTCTAATACCAATTGAAAAAATAATGCCACTTAAGTTGTTTAAAAGGTTTAAGGCAGTTTAAATGGCTCCAAACAGTTGGTTTAAGAAACTCTTTTTTACAAAACAAATTACTAACACAAGATGTGTATGAAAATAGTTATGAACGAGATATTCCAGTTATAGGTGACCAAGTTTTGAAAAACAAAGCTAAGAGAGATCTAAATCAGCACACAACCAGAAGGGTATGAGAGGAAGATTGAACATGCAAGTACATAGGTATTTTAACGTGGTAAAACCCCGCCTAATTGGGAAAGCATCCACAGAGGTGTCCTCAAAAACAAAAAACCACTAAAAAGGAGTAATGAGGTTACAAACTATGAACAAATTAAGAACACAACCAGACCTGTACTATGTCAAGAATTTATACTAGATCCATTAGGTAAATCTGACTTTTCTAAAGGCTCTGAAGTTATCCTAGTTGTTCAACATCTTTGCACCTCCTCCTCCTTTTAGCTTTATGTCGACTCTAAAGTCCGAAATCTCTCAACCAATGTTGTTTTAGTGTTGTAGTGTGAAATGTGTATTGTGGTGTTGTGCCTAACACATGCACACACACACACACACACACACACACACACACACACACACACACACACACACACATACACACACTTATATAAACAAATAATCCTACCAATTACAGATATCGTCTAACAATGATATACAAGATTATGAGTCGGAGTTAATTAAAAACTAGACTTCTCCTATTTATGATAGATCGAGTGACAATCTTTCTATTTAAAAGAGCCAAGATCCTATACACTTCCTTTTTTATTTACAAATTTATTTCACAAAATGTGAAATATAAATAGAGAAATGTAAACGTCTTAAGATCTGTAAAAATTTTGAAGTCTCTTTTTCTCAAAACTTGAAACAAAAAAGGTATTTCTTAGAAAACATTTAAAAGAAATATTTAAGTACAAATAACAACTTCTTGAAAAATAAATCAAGCTAAGTAGATTTAGGTGATTCATATCACAAACGAAATCAAATCTACATTTTCTATGAAATAAATAACAAGATCTGACTAACGGATTGGTTGGAAAAGAGATTTAAAACCAGAGAGGAAGTGTTCTTCGAACAAAGAATACTCTCAAACTCGCAACGAAATTTTTCTGAGAAAATTTTGCAAGAGTTTGGCTGTGTTTGGTAATTTCTCTCTTTTTCTCTCTATTTTCTCTCTCAAACATGGACTCACCAAAGATTGTAATCGAATAACCCAAGGCCTTTATTTATACTAGACAATGGAAGGGTCTGGAAGCATTAACCAAGTCAACGATCGGGATTAAGTCTAACAAAATGAGTGTAAATCCAAAAGCTGTAAACGCACTACATTTAAATGCTCTCTCATTGGTCAATTTGGTTAAAGCTTGGATTGCGATGGGCAACATACAGACCATTGATAAGTTTAAACCAATGGTTGCAAAAGGGTCTCAGTTATGTGAGGTAAAGAAAACACAATCTCAGTCGATATATAACAAACACGTGTAAGGATTGGATGAGTTCAAAAGCGCGTCTTTTTGGTTTATAAAAAATCCCAGTTTCTACGCTGCATTTTCTTGTCGGTTATGGTTTCTACCCAACCATGTTTTTAGGGAATTAAAAGATATTACAAATCAGCCCAAAACATTTTAAAACCTCAATTTTAAATGTTTTAAAAATGTTTAAAAATACCTAAAAATGTTTAAAAAATCCCAAAAATATTTAGAAAATTATGTTGATGGGAATTAATACTCACACACCTAATATGATATAAATGCAACATAAAATGTGCAAGCCTAGGTGCAGTGTTGGCATGCTACCTTTGAGACCATTAGAGGATAATTTTATGTAGTGTTTGAGGCTCTTTGGTAGCAAAGGATATGACTTTAATTTTGTCACTATTTCCAAACTAGATAAGCACCTATATAGTATAGACTTAAGTGAGTAAACAATATAGGGTGATTCATGATCACATTATTCTGTTTAGGTTATGGAGCTTGATTTCTTCAAAGCTTAGAAAATGACTAACACTTGTCAGAAGATCTTAAAATGAAGCGATATAAGGCCACTAATATTCTAGTGATGACTTAAATATCCCTATCGATGGTCGATCTTCTGAAGTCTCGTAGAGTTTTGATCTAATCTCGGTTCACCTCAATACCCCTATGAGTTACCAAATACCTTAGAAACATGCCAGAGCTCACACCGAACACACATTTGGAAGCTTTAAGCTTCATCCTTGTAACACCCGCCTAATTAAATACCGGGTGATCAGTCATTTATTAAATTAAAATTCAAAGTGTCCGGTTGGTTCATTCTTAGCATCGCTATCGAGAATAATTTTCATTATTAATCACCTAATCATTAATTAAGCTAAGTGTCAAAATATTTTTCCAAATTAATTATACCCAATTAATCGATTAATAAATTCCATGGTTTAATATATAAGCCAATTCCATTCCACAAGAATAAATACTGAACATGAATCAAATACTGAAATAAATGAGGCTGGATAAAACATTCCAATTCAAAGTCTAAAACCAAAGTATCATAATATTCAATACAACAATAATGAAATGCTAATAAAAATAAAATCCCTAAAATAGTTAATTTGGAAGCGGGTGACATATGGCCTAAATGAAAGATCTGAACTAGGAATAGAATGAAGAGATAACAGCGTCTAATATCAATAACCTACAACCTCCACAATAGCTGTAGCTCGTCGAATGATCCATGTATCTAAGTCTGGTGGTGACCCTATGGCTGGACACTTGGTATAATATATATATATATATATATATAGCAAAAGAGGAGAAATAACAGGAAACGGGTCAGAGACCGATTTGTAAAAATATTTGTTTTAGCAAGTATTTAAAATTGCAAAGATACAATTATTATGTACATGTTAGTTCCGAACTCTTACTTGAGATTCTCACCACTCCACTAATGTGCACACCTAGCGTTCGTCTACCCCAACTTAGTCGGCTATAATATTCCCAACTAGGTTACTAACATTAACTCCTAAATATATCACAAGGGAGTAACCCGTATCGCCCATACAATACGCTAATAATATTCTTTTATCCTAGTTACCCATTTTATATTCACTATTTTGATAGGAAGCCTTTTATCCTTTGGAATTACTTTACTTATCAATTTTCTAATTTCACACATTAGAATCATTCATCCTCAAGTATATATATATATATATATATATATAACCTGCTCCCCTTGGTTAGGACCACTTGGCGCAATGCATACTCTGATATCGTGTCCTAGTGCATCACTTGCTACATAAAGGACAATTGGTTCGACGTCTCTCACGAATCGTAAATCTCATAACACAAATATTGGAGGCGACCATACTCACCAGCTAAATGGGTCGCGCACATACATACGCTCCCATTCAACCGTCGAAACTATCCTACGTAACAGATAACACGTATCCAAGTTCATTTGCTCTGGGTACAAGTAAATATCCCCCCATCAGGTCACCCAGGATAAGACTGTCCACTGCGCGAAACCACCGCCCGATAGCAAGCAACGTAGGTATGCTATACACATAATAAATTAATACATATGTATACACTCAACCAAATATAATCTCTAGGTATTCATACAATTAAGTACCATGTCTTATTCGTAGTATTACTTTCACTTAATACCCTTGACGTGTTAATAATTATGATTATGATCCCCCTCCTAATTTTCTAAGGGTCACTCATCCCACTTATGTCCGAGTCTTAAATCACACTTGTCTTAATATAACATCACTTCAAACCTCAGTATACTACATTAGGATTCCCGCATTACAAGTCCCGAAAGGTGTCTTAAGGGTCCCCTAATCAATTCTGTAAAATTTACAAGGTGGTCTGGACCCGCTAGGAAAGCGATCCGGTCCCTTTTTAAAAACAAATGATCCAGACCTTTTTAAATAAAATGATCCGGACCTTTTTCTGAAAATGGCCTGGACCTTTATGAAAGGCAGTCTGGACCGCTACCCTTTTAGACGTAGATTAACCCATAAACGTTCTCTTCACCAATTTTAAAAATATAACCTCTACGAATCAATCCCCAAACACCGATCAATCATACTAAATCAATTTCTTAACATGTATATATGATTTCCACTAATTCATTTATAATCATCAATGTAACCTGGAATCCCCAATTAATTTAATAAAACCCTAGTTCTTCCCATTTATCATCCAAGAACATAAATTTTCGGACTTGTTCGTCATAAAAAATCATCTATACGTGATTTCTAATCTACATATATAAATGGTTCAACCTAAATTAACCTCAGATTCAATTCATGTATATCAAATCTCCAATTTTCATCACTTTTATTAGCAATACATCGGTGTTTCATTCCTATACTAACATGAACATGAGTATTGCTAAAGGAAAGCAAGTAATAAACACTTGCCTCAAATTTGAATGTTTGATCCGCTGGTGATGTTGGTATAGATGCGTTCCTCACTTTTCGATCTACACGATGGTGATGTTTTTGGTGAAAGATGACTGGGTTTTGTTTTTGGAACTCCTATGAACCTCTTGTTCCCTTCCTCTGGGACTCTCTTTTTTCTTTGTAACATAATCTTAATGGAAATCCCGTAACTAATATAATAATTATCTAATTTTCGTCCATTTTAAGTCCACAAATATCCAAATGATAAAACTACCCCTACGAGGTGCCGGTTAGGCCTATAATTGCTCCGATGTCCAAATAAAATGCCTGGGTAGAGTTTTTTTACTATCTCGACCCTTCCAGAATCGATAGCGCACTTGAAATTACCATACGAGTTATATAAAAATAATTTACTTTTTTATCCCATACAATTATTCCCGACATGGCTCACACGCGCGTCCTGACTTAATAATCAATGATTTATGTCAATAAGTATTAACCTCTGGCACGCGTGTTAATAATTATTTTAAATTCGGATTAATTAACAATTAAATTTCCCAACCTTTTTAATTTTATTAATCCAACAATAATAATTAATCTTATAATTATTTAATATCATAAAAATACGGGGTATTACAATCCTTTACTCTCTTAGAATGTTTAAGGTTCTTACAAGGTCTCTCAGGTAATTGACCGAATACTTGCTCTTAATGAGCATATCGTAAATATAAATCTCCATGGCTGAACCAATCAATCTCTTGAACATCTTGGTAACCAGCCTCTGATAAGTTGCCACCGCATTCTTCAACCTAATGGGCATTACTTTGTAATAGTAACTTCCTTAGGTTATGATGAAGGAGGTTTTCTCTTGGTTTAGACATAATTGGGTATTTATTGGTAGCGGGAGCATGCATTCGTAAAACTCATGCGTCGACGTCTTGCTATGGAATCCATGAGATGATCTATCCAGGGCAGCAAGAAATAATCCTTAGGGTAGTACCTGTTGAGATCAGTGAAGTCCATATAAGACCTCCACTTGTCGCTCTTTTTCTTGACAAAAATAGTGTTGGAGATCCAATCTGAGAATTAGACCTCTCTGATGGAGTAAACCTAGTTATCAATTTCATCTTTCATAACCCTAATATTCTCTAGGGTTGACTTCTTGGGTTTGTATTTAATTGGCTTGGTACTTGGTTCTACATGAAATTAGTGGAAAGTAATCTACAGGTCTATTCCCAGGGGATCATAGGGTTGGCATGACAAGACATCTACATTTATTCTGAGGAAGTGAAAAAGTTATTTTATTTCCTCTTTAGGTAGATTCAATCTAATGAGGAAGGTTTTTTATGGCTATGATGTATCTAGATGAACAGAGATGAGTCCTTCTAACACGTATTTAACAAAAGCCAGTCGAGTTTATTTAAATCCTGATTGAACATTCTTTGATTACTACTTGGGTTGATCGTCCTCTGAATTTTCCTCATCTTGAGTATTCTTAAACTGGGTCTGCTTTGCCTTGATGGCTGAAATAAAATAGCTTTGTGTCGCTGCTTGATCTCGTCTTATTTTTATCACTTCCTAATCGGTCACAAATTTGAGCTTTTGATGAAGGGAAAATGGGGCAACCATCATATCATGTAGCCATCCTCTGTCCATTATGGCATTATAGGGTGACTCTGATTCGATCACATAGAATTCTACTTCATTATTAGTTGGACCGATCTTGACCGATAACTTAATTTTTCCCATGGTGTCTCTATATTTCCTTTAAATCCAATTAATAGGCCGACGTTTATATCTATATCCTTGATGCAAAAAACCAAGCATATAAAGTACTATCAGGTACATGATTTTTGAAGAGCTTCCTTGATTTACTATCACTTTTCTTATGTCAAAGTTAGCAACTCACATGGTGAGTAACAAGGCATCCTTATATGGTAAATTTATGCCGACCAGGTCATCGTCGATGAATACAATGGTATGATCAGTATCCAGGTCTTTTGTTTCCATCTTGGCTAGGACTGTCTTGGATAAGTCTTCCTGTACTATTACTATCTTCTTTCTGAGCTTTTTACCGGTGTGCTGAGTCGAGTCGAGTCGAGTCGAGTCGGTATAGACGTGGATGTCGGAGACCAATACTACTGGTGGAATATCCTCTTCTTCTTGTTTAAAAGTTTTACCAGGCAACGGGTAATTTTGAGTCATATTCGTGTCAATTTTGGTTTTATTTGATCTTATCGAGTTCATGTCTAAATGGAAGAATTTTTTTATCATGTGGAAATACCATATTCAAACTCAACACATTACCTAATGTATTCTGTTGTATTCACTTATTATTACAATTTAAGATAATGAATTATTTTGAATCGTGTATGGGTTGACACATTAGCCCGATATTAAACACATGTGGACACATTAATTCAATAACATTGCTGAAAAGATACTTAAATAAAATTCATAGTGATTAAATTTACATTAAGTCACATAAACTCCTTATAAGACCCTGTTGAGGATTGATATACGTTGAATAAAAATTATTAGCCCAGGATCTTCGATCAATTAAACACGCTAAAGCACAAAACCAACTATTAGTCTTGAAGAACAAACGTGTGGTTTATAATACAATACCTTTGTGGATTCGGTTGCAATTCGATAGGAGAAAAGTATTTATTATAGATGTAGTGCTTCCTTGATTTGGATCTCCAAAGCATTTCTTAAACCTTCTAAATGCTAGTATATTCTAGCATATGATCCTCCCCAAAGTCAGGTAGGTGGGTGTACACCTTTTGAGATGAAAATCCTTACTAGAACTTGAGATATGGGAGTCTCTCTCTAACATCCTTGACTAAAAATGTGAGCAGTATTTTCTATCACCCCTCTCGAACCCTAATGCTTATGGGGAATGATTATAACCACTTTCCCACGCCTATATATATAAGTATAAAAGGTGGGCTCGAGCTAAGTTGGGTTTCTTGAGAGTATGGTCCCGACTACTTAAGTATTTGGACTAAACCAAGGATACAAGAAAAATAATTAAATTAGATCCAAACATATACTCAAAAATCCTAAATTACATTTACCGTAATTTTCTTTACTTTATTTATTTAATCATAATTAATTCCACTATATAATTATGCTTGCACTCCATTTTAATTATCTTGAAAATCACTTAGATATATCGAGGTATTATTTACAAAGTCAATGATAGTACATTTTGTGATTCTCCGCATTATGCTTTCGATACCCGTTTGGTCAAATCAATTTGCTAGAAATTGACTTTAACCAAAATCTAATCAATTTTTTGATTCTCAAACTTCACTTATTTTTGGTACTTTGTCAGATTATAAATAATCCACTTACCAAGTTTATCGGCGAAACAAATATTGTAAGTCTATCAACGAGATATCGCAATCCATAGTATCCCCAGATGTGGATTACTTTGAATTATTATCTTAGACCTACTTATATAATTGTCACCCAACATGTGGAGATCATTTTATTTAATTCAAGAATGAATATCACCTATAGCAATCAAAGTAACAATCACATAAGAATTCCAATCTTCATAATTCTCGGGATTAAGAATATATGCACCCTTTGAAAATGGTATGAGATATCCGAGTCTAATCAAGACAACCTTTAGACTCAAATCTCAAGGTTAGTCCTATTAAATATATTCCTAGGATATACTGATCACAATGTTCTGTCGAATTATCGCACAAGTTCCAAAACCATCATAAAGGTTCCCATAGTTTGAGATAAACTACTAGGATTGTATCAGAACCATTCCAATTGGATGTCAATACCCTATCTAGGCTGTGAAGTATTCAATAGTGCTAGAAATGGAATTACAATCCCTTTGTGATCAACCCAAAGCCGACTCACTAGAATTCGTACTAAGATCTATTGATCGACATTAAATATGGAATAATATATTAAATCAAATACAAAGCATTACCACAATCTTAATTCTTATTTAAAAAAGAATAAAAAAAATCCTTTATTAATCAATAATAAATGTTTTACGTATGGTTTTATGAATAAAACCTAACAGGCCCAACTTAATTTAACGAATTTCAATGAGTCTTAATTAATAGCTGAAGGGGGCAACACCAAACCCGATCTGTTAGCTATCACGTCATATTGGTATGGCACTAACATGACCTGAAATCACCAAGGGGGGATCTCTTTTATTAATTACTATAAGAAAATATAGTAAAGCAAGGGTTCGTTACATTAATTTTCACATGCCACACCACTATGTATAGGGAAAATATACGAGCTATTGGAATTAGAGTCTTCTGGTTGTGCTTGTCCCTATTGATGAGATATCAAATGGTTTTTTCATTACTTCATGGTTAAATTTTAATCCTTACACATGTAGTTAATGTGGTTCGCACTCCTCCATTTGAATTCCATGTCAATCCCTCCAATTTATTGCGAAATCCTTGGGAACAGTTGTTGGATTGCGAATATACTTGTTAAATCCTAAATCTTCCGCCTTTAAAAATAGTGGAGGCATGTAAAGTAAAGGAAGTGTAGTATTTTTGTTGATACAAGAATCGATGATGGTGTATGGGAAGTCCTAAGTTAACTTAGCGCATAGTAATGGTAGAGAGACCAATGATCTTCACTGAGATTTTTTGGCCTGCAAAAGCAACATCGTTTGTCTTCCTTTCACGATGTTTATTAATTTTCAGAGGGAAAACTCCACAGTTTCTAGGATTTACAAGATAAACACCAACACTATTGAGGATTTCAGGAAATTATTTATCATATACAGTCGTCATCAAACTATAAATGGACAGTGTAAAACCATTCAACATAGATGACGACACCTATGTTTCTTCTTAAATGTTTATTAAATCGGAGGTAACATTTCCACCAAACAACACATTTATTTTATTCTTTGAATTTTGTAACATAGGCCCGGATTAGAAGTCCCTAATATGCGAAGGGCTGGAAATGGGATCCATCATTTGAAAGAAATTTAAATCACTAACATAGGGATGAATGAAATTCTTCATTGGTATTCCCTTTTCATACAAGGGTCAATATGCTTTTATCTTAAATCCAGTACAGTTTATTTGGTTATGGTTTTGAATCTCCTAAACTCAAATAAATAATACTAATAATATAAATTTATAGTAATAAATTGGTAACATGTTGGGTGATTCATATAATGGCCCATGATATATAAGAATATAAGACAAAGTAACTTATTTCTAATTTATGCCTTTTTGAAATTTTATATTTATATATATATATGTGTGTGTGTGTGTGTGTGTGTGTGTGTGTGCGTGTGTTGTGATATGTATTTTTTGATTTTGAAGTTGAGCACAAGAAACAAAATCCCCCAAATGACCATGTGAAATTCACTAATCTTAGGGAAATTTTGAACATGAAATACTTATTGGCTCCACTGACTATCCCATATCAATAATTGTTATCCCTTACTTGACTCCATATTGTGAACCTATAGTTTGTTAAAGAAATTGATTTTGAATGATAACTAAGAATTTTCTATTTGATCATACTTCACTATATTCTCATAGAATGAAAGTCTTTGTACACTACGAGTAAAACTAGAGGGATTGTATAGGTTTTTCAAATCGATTTTCTCAATTTTAAAACTTATATGATAATTAAATCCTATATCGAAGTCATTTTACAATTTCAAATTAGGTCTGGTTCAATATGCAATACAAAAATACAATCAAGTAACGAAAAAGGAAACATAATTTCACAACACAGATTATAAGAGGAAAACCCCCAATCTATGGGTAAAAAATCGTGGTGTGACCTAGATCTTATTATATTTGTAAAGAACATTTCACAGAACATAAGAAGATAATTCACTATCATTCTCTCACAAGAAATTACATATGAACATTGAGACTTCCTCCCATTCTAATAAGAAATCCAATCGAAGCTCCATCGATTTAATATGAAAGTCCATACTTTATTATTGATCCACACCATGCTTGAACTCTATCTAGTTATAGCACATCATTTTAGATCTCAGAGTCTAAATCATATAGACTATAGTAAATTCATATGTAAACAGTGGATAATTTTTTATTAATCCTCTCAAAACATCTCTCACAAGTAGATATAAGAGTAGATCTAAAAATCTCATCAAAATTGTTTTGAACACTCAATTTCAAAATAAAGGGAGAAAGTAAAGATTTAAAAATGAAAATATCCTCAAAGTATGTATATTTGAAATTAAGGAAGAAGAGTTAAAAAAATTAGAGGCAACAAGGCCTATTTATATAAATAAAATTAATTCAATTTTTCCATGCTCACAACTGACTTTTGATGTGCGAACGGTTTTGAATAGACTGGCCCCTCATAAAAAATCTCACAGGGTCATGGCGTGGGGCAATTTGAAGTCGTGTGCATGGTTTTTCCAGAAAAACATGCTAATTGTGCAGATGGGTTACAAACCTCTATAAGGTAAAATCATGAAAAACCATGAAAAACTGTAAAAATAATCTTTTAAAACTAAAAAATAAACCTTAACCCTCTTTCAAAAACATATACACATACTATAAGGATTCTTTCTACAAAACATTTAAGAAAGTGACTCTCATTTGAAAAACTTTGAGTGTGTGTATTAGCCAAATCATTAAACAATTAACAAAAATGATATTCTTTAGTAGATCAACAATGAAAGCCTTTAAAGTGGACAGGTCACATAGTTTTTTAATCTTGAATGACATAGGTAATAAGAAAATACTCTCTCACACAAACATATATGTGTATTAAGCTTTTGGGCTCTAACTAATGCACGACTCAAATGCTTTGACACTAAAGATAGCCAACTAAACTATATATAAAATGGATACATTTTTAATATTCCCATTTGGCTATTCCATGGTAAAAACCCCAAAATATAAAATAACTATTGATTACCACAAGAAAGACTCACTCCAAATTATCCATATAATAATAGACGTTTGTTGCAATACATAAATCCATAAGACTAGCTCAAATATTCAATATAAACTCTTAGTGTTCCCGATTACTGCAAAAATCTCAACAACACAAAATAATTATGCAAGAACATGCATATGAAGAAACTCCCCATGCTCAGCAAATCCTTCCAAAATCAACAAGCACAATGAATATAAATGATGAGGAAAAGATATATTATATAAGTATCATAAAACAATGATGCTCCCCCTAAATCAAACATTGCTCCAACAAACATATAATATACAACATACTTCCCTTAACAATCATAATCAACGTATGGATAAATAAAAATGTATGAAACAAACAAGAATATCAAAGTCCCCCTTAATTCAAGAACATCATATTCACAAAATTTTCTGCCCTATGTCATAAAATGTTCTCCCCCTTGCTCTCACCCATGTGAAAACAAAATATCTATCCCCTTTTAAACAAATTTATCTCCCTTTTTTTTTATCACGGAATAAGATAAAGAAGATTATGAATGAATAGATAATTGAGGAAATACAAACATGGTGGAAACAATTGAAATCGGGATAAACATAATAAATAAGAAAGGATATATCAAGATATAATAAGTATAGATCAGAACATAATAACGACAAACATGGGAACATGTGCAGGAAAGGGTTAAGGCATGCGTACAAAAATGGGCAGTCTTCAAAATTTTCTCATCTATACACACGGTGGAAAAAATGTCATGCACATGAAATCAACCAGTGTACCATAAAATGTCAACAAACCTATGGTCATGCGAATAGGGCAACATTGTTTCATGTGCACACAAATAATTCTAGCAAAATCAAGCTCTCCACCTACTCAAACATCTATAGAAATGATTTTTCTTAAACACTTTTAACCAAACAAAGTTCCTCATGAAAGACAACATTCTTAAAGACTATATATCAAAGAAAGATAATTATTACAAAGAAAAATACAAATATATACATAATATCACATGATCAACTAACAAATACCAAACAATTAGGAAAATCATATAATTTCACATAAAATCGAATGTTGAATCACTTGAAGTAAGTCAAATTAAAATTGTCTACATATGTTTGGCAAATTAAACATTTTCAATTCACATTTTAAACATAAAAAAATTAAGATAAGAATCATATTGTCGTGCATGTAAGTAGAAATGAAATATCATAAAAATCATCAAATAATTGCATCTTTCGACACATTTAGCAAAATTTTAGGATAGATTTGCAATACTATCATTAGTTTAACTTTAAAATCTACTCCAGATAAAAAATCTCCCTTGGCACAAGTGTTGTAATAATCTTCTAAATACCAAAATAAAATAGTAAATTCTTTTGAAAAACTCTATAACCCTATCTTATTTTTATTGTCGGTTAAGCACTTGGCTTATGTCTCCTTTCAAGAAAAAGGGTTTTGTCATTGAGTTACTTTTCACAAACCTAGATGATACCTACCCAATGATAATAAAATTCAAATAGAGCATTATCACTCTAATGGTGGCCCTTATCAACACATAAAATTATCCATATTCAACTCCATCAAATATAAAATCTCAATTTCTCACAAGTAGACAATGGAGCACTTAAAATTCATTCAAAATTGATTTTCAACATAAATTTGCAAATGTTTGTAGAAATAACAATTATCAACACCATTTGTGAATTCGTGCAGTGTCGTGAAGATAGAAGATTTCAATTCATTAAGGTCAAAATAAAGTCAATGTTTATCGTGATATTTTTGAAAATTTTAACTTGAAAAACTACATTCAATAATCGCATCAACAACAAATCATATAAAAAATAAAACTTCATTTTATTCAAACTCATAGAATATTCAACGTAATTAGTATGATCAAATATACACAAAAACACCAAAAATCTTTTTGTATTTTTTAATATATTAACAATATATGTACAAAGACAAACAAAGGCCAAATGTGCAAATATATTTATATCCAGGTCCCAAAAATACAAATCAAAAACTCACCAAAATAGAAACAAGAACACTCCAAAATAAGTATGAACACAAACCACACAAAAGACATCCTCATAATGTCATCACTTCGTAAAACTTAGCCTAGGACAAGAGATAAAGCATGAGATAAGAAGATACCAAATATGGGAAGAAACTAAAAACTAATGATAAACTACCTTATGGTGAGATTTAGGAAAAATTATCAAATTTTGTTGATTAATAAACAATTTATAGAAAAATTTCCTCAAATAACCCCACTTTGACAAAATGTGAAAGTGTAGGATTGGAAAGGTATTTTCAAATTTTCTTGACATTTTTCAAAACAATGACCTTTCAAAATATTTTGGTCATTTCCCTTTTTGGTCAAAACACTTGGATAAGGAAACATATTTGTCTTCGAATATTGATTTTTCTCATTCATATTCAAGAGGATTGAACCATTCTTATTAGTTTATGTGTTGAAACACTTTTTACAAAAATTATGTTAGATTGAGAAGAACGAGGCACAACTTTGTCAAAACCTAAAATACACTTCTTATTTTTAATTTGAGTCATTTCCAAATAGAATTGTCAAGTTTATTTAAAGAATTTTCAATATCAATTATCATTCTTTATTAATTTCTCCAAATAACAAAAATTAATTTTCTTTCAATAAATCGATTTTACTTTTGCATTTTGATACACAACCTTTGGTTCATTTATGAGAACATAGAAATTCTTACTTGTTTTAACACCTCTCATAACTTATCCATTATCTTCCTTTCCCATCAAACATTCACCCTTTGTGACCATCATCAAAAAGTTGACTTATGCTAATGATATTAGTGGCAATCCCAACTTCCTTTATAATCCTCTAGTGAAGTGAAGAATGATTTTTCTCCCATCGAGTGTCGTGAAAAACCATCATCTAAGTACAAATTAATAGAGTTTGAGGCTTTAAGATCTGTGATGAGAACACAACAATTGTAATTTTATTTCCTAATCCACTTAGGCTTTGCTTGTGAAAACTTTCTCAAATCACTCGCCTATTTTTTAAGTTTCTGTAATTGACTCTCAAGTCTCATTTTGACTCTTTAAAATTCATTTCTCCTAAAGATCTTAGTGTATGAGCTTTGCTCATATTTTTTAAGTTTGTAACAAAATTGTCTCAAATGTACCCTCATGAAACAATATGAAATTTATAGGTTTTGAAACGATTTTTTATCAAAATTCATAGTTCTTTTGAAAAATCGTTCTTCTCTTTGATTTTGAAAAACTTTTTTCTCTTTTCAAATGATTTGCAACATGCCTAAAGTGAGGATATAGATTGTTGAAAACTTTTCTTTGATTCTCATGCATTTGAGGTCTTTGAACAAATTTAGGTTGGTTGATTTGAGAATACTTTTTAACTTTCACAACATTTACTTTTTTTTTATTTAGAAAGACAGTATTCTAAAGTTATTTTTCTTTTGAAGAAACATTTTCATTCTTAACTTGAGTAAAATCCTCTTGTTTGACAACATTAGTATTTTCATGCAAAAAAGTAGTAGATGTATTTAAAGAAGAATTGAATGAGTCAAAACCAAGACCTTTATTTATATTTTATATCGTAGACTTCTCAAATAGCATATTGTTCATATTTTCGAATCTATTTTATAAATCAAGATTGACTTTCATGGCATTTGACAAATCACTTTTAAGAGAAATCATTTCATTTTTATATTCCTTATCTTTGGTTTCAAACATTTTTCATTATTTCTCAAGTTTACAATTCATTTCAAGAAGATTAGCCTTTTTGATTCCTAAGGAATAGTTTTACTCATTCACATGCTTTAACTCAAGTTTGAGTTTAAAAAATATTTTTTACTTTTGTTTTAATAAATTGCTTTCCTATTCAAAAACTTTGATTTTGTTCCTCATTTTAATATTTGATTCGTTCAATTTTAATGACTAATGGAACAACTTGTTATAAGCATAGTTAATATCTCTCATCTCTTCATCACAACTGAATTTCATTTTCATTTTGCACAATTTCATATCTAAATTCACTATATGAATGTGAAGTGTTCTTAGCTATAGATGGATGTGAGGATAAATGCATATTTTACAAACTTACATTTATATCATTAAAATCATAAATCTCCATTAAGATACACAAATAACCAAGCACAAACACAAACACAAAACTAGGATCAACATAGGTTGTTAAGCCTAAATAAGCGATCATGCTCTATTACCAATTGAGAATTTATGTTTGTGTACACTAATAATAAACCTTAAGGGGGTGATTAGGATTTTTAAGTCGAGTTGCCTAATTTTAATCCTTGTGTCACAATTAAAAGCTAGATCTAAGTCATTTTACACTTTGTAATTAGATCTAGTTCAATATGCAATCAAACAAACACAATTAAGTAATGAAAAATGAAAGACAGTCGAACAATACTGATTATATGAGGAAAACCCCCAACATATAGGTAAAAAATCTCAGTGTGACCTATCTTCTTATTAAATTTGAAAAGAAAATTTTACACAAAGTAAGAAGATAATTCTATATTATTCTCTCCCAAGAGACTACCTGTGAACTTCTCCAATCGAAGCTCCATTGATTTAATATGAAAGTCCATTATATCCTCGATCCACACCATGTTTGAACTTTAGCTAGATCCAAAAACTCTTTTTATATTTCAGAGTCTACATCACGTAGATTTTAGTAAATACAGTAGTAAATAGTGGCTAATTGTTTATTAATCCTTATAAAACATCTTTCATAAGTAGATCTAAGAATCTCACCAAAAAAAATTTGAACACTCAATGTCAAAATTAATAGATAAAATAAAGATCTAAAAATGAAAATATCCTCAGAGTAAGTGTATTTTAATCTGAGGAATAAGTGTTCAAATAATTGGAGGGAACAAGGTCTATTTACAGAAAAAAATTAAAATTCAGTTCTGCCATGTGGAGGGTTGACTTTTTTCATGTGTACGGGCGTGTTTAACAAACCATGTTAATCATGTGCATGAGTTAACAAACAACTGTGAGAACATTTACAAGGTAAAAACATGAAAACTTTAAAACTTTCCTTCGAAAAATTAAACTGGGGATTAAACTTCTTTCAAAAAAATATACACATTCTCCAAGGATTCTTTCTAAAAGTAATTTAAAAAAGAAACTCCCATTTGAAAAATCATGAGTGTGTGCATTAGTCAAATGTTTAAACAATCTGGAAAAAGGATATCCTTCATATATCAGCAATGGAAACCTTCAAATCCAAGAAGTCACACAGTCATTTAATCTCGAATGTCCATATAGGTAATAAGTAAAGATTCTCTCACACAAACATCTACGCGCATCAATATTTGAGGCTCAAATTAGTGCATGACTCAAATACTTTGACATAAAAGATAACTAACTAAACAATATATAAATGGGATACTTCTTCATTGTCTCTGATGTACTTCACATAATAATAAGCACTCGATACACGATGGAATAAATTACAAGGATCATGTCATCCATTCATCCAATACCTCAAGATAACAAACATTACTATGAACATACAAGCCATGAATCCAAGCCAAGGAAGAATTGATAAACAACTTCAGGCTATAAAAATACCCAAGTTTAATCAAGTCAATACCAATAAAAAAAAGTCATGATATTAAATCATCGACACTATGAGCTCATGAATAAAGCAAAGAAAAGATATGAAGATCAAGACCAATCCTATCGAACCTTTCCAATCCATGCAAGAACAAGAAAAGAGTTTCATTATTTAAAGAAACATGTTAACAAAGCAACAATACCATGATCAAAATCAAAGTAGACATTAATATCATTTTAAGAAAAAACACTGTAGGTCAAGTGATCAAAAGTTTCAAGAATTTTTTTCCTAGTTTTTATTTGTAATTGATTTTGTAAAGATGTAAATAATATATAAAAGAAAGTACAACCTCAAAACTTCCTCCTAAAATCACGCTCAATCATCCCCTAAAGTTGAGAACAATTAGACAAAGTTTATTTCAACATGGATTCGACTCCATGTTGTTATACAAGGATAGAATCGACTTTAGAGTCGACTCGAGAGCCTATTATTTTAGGCCAAAGAGGGCTATATTTTAGTTGGACCAAAAGTCAAAAGAAAAAGTTTTTAAAGTGATGTTTCTACACATTGAGTTTAATTCTTACACATAGAGTCGACTGTAAGGGTATTTTTATCAAAGTTTACATTAAATCATTTTCTATATACAAATTTCCAAACCACTAAATTTACCAGAATACCCTCCAATGGATAGTTTTTTAAAAATCCTATAAAAGGCCCCTTGACTTCCATTATAAACACACAAGGTATTACAATATCATCCCATGATTGAAAGTTCCATTAAAAATCTTATGACATCCTTCTTTGAGTTTTTGGAGAGAGAAATCAAGTCTAAACCCATTTGGAAGCTTTATACCCAAAAACTCAATTAAAGTCAAAGCTTTAAGAAAACACACTTGAGAAAATTCCAATCCAAGTTCCCTCTTTAGCAATGATCCGAAACTTTTTCCAGTTTGTGCTAAATATCTAAAGTTTGGTCCTTAAAATCATTGTAGTTGTGATTGCTTGAAAGTTTATTTTTCTAGAAAGAGAAAGTAAATCCACTTGTACTAAAGATCTAAAGCCTAACCATTAAATTCATTGTACTTTTGATGGTTTGAAAGTTTACTATTATAGAAGAGAAAGTAAACCATTTCCACATTGTTTCTTATTGAAGCAAAGTTTGTTTTACACTTTGGTTACAAAACTTATTGTTATAACTATGGCTGAACTTTGTTGTATTTGTACAGTCGTTATTGTCATAGTTGTGGGGAGCCAAGGTGGGATTTAAACTTGGTCTCTTGCGTATGTTTTGCTTGGGCAAGGATGAATTTAACATCTGGTTGGTTTCGGTTTACAAGGTTTGATAGATCTTTATGAGGTTGTTTTCTTTCTACCTTAGTGAACTATAGATAGTGAAGTTTCTCGAGTAACGTCTCGAACATGGACGTAGGCAAGGTCAAATCATGTGAAAATCTTAGTTAATAAAGTTTCTCTAAACTCTCTCTTTAATATTGCTATTAATTTGTTAACTTCCTTATTTATTGTTTGAATAATTTCTTAATTATTAATTGATTCCTCTTATTGTAATTAATCTTTTATAAGAGAAGTTTAAAAGGTTTTAAATTGCCATTAAATTTATAAATACCTAATTCACCCCCCCCCCCCCCCCTTTGGGTATATTTTCGGACCAACCCATATGGTAACATTTTTATTGCTCGAGCCAACCTGTTTAGTGATCTAGCCGATAAGGGTGATTATTTGTCAACTTGACCCAAACCTTTTGAGGGTAATAAGATAATGCCAACTGAATATAAATACGACCCTATAGGATATTAAGTTACAACTGAGAAAAATCTATACTAATAATCCCAAATATAACATGAAAATGTTAGTCAAAGAAACAAGGGTCAATCCACTATAATGAATACTCTACATAAACCCAATCAAAGATATGAATAGAATATATCCTCAAGAGGCACAAATATAATAATCTCCAAAAGTAAAATTATAACATTAATCCTTCCAATAGTGTCTCATGTCTCATTAAAGAATAGTAACTACAGTCCCATCACATTAAGTGTTTTATAACTTATTAACTTTACTAAAGTATGACCACTAAAGAGTTCAAATTCACTATGCTACTCTTAAACTATAATACTAGGATAACCACATCCTAACATTTACTCTAACCAATAGCCAATAATTTATAAAATCATCCCTAAAGATCTACACTGACACAAAGGTTAGTAAGATCTACCATGAACCCCATAATGTTTTAACAATCCTTTGTGTCCCAACTCCCAATTAGAACTAGACTCCATGTATGGGATATATAATCCAAACAACTTTCCTGATATAATTCTATCTAGCTCAACTAGTTGTCAAGATCTAAGGGATACATGACCACAAAAATATCACATAATCATATCACACACCCTATTCTCAATAATAAATAACCTAACAAACATAGATTTCACATATTGATTCACCTATGTCATACCTTTAAACCAGGGATATATGCATCATACTGAAGTACCAGAAATAACCATATAAACAAATAGGCCTCACTCTAACCATCTCAAAATATTTTACCTCCTCACAGACCTTCATAACATAGTAGGCATCCAAACATCCATCGCAATATTATAAGAAACCACATAACCCATCATAACATAATAGGAAACCACACAACCCATTATAACATAGTACGCCTCTACTCAATCAATAATAAAATAGTAGGCATCTACGCAATCCATTATAACACAATAGGCATATACACAAGGAAAGCCCAATAATACCTATATATGAGGTATATAGATACACGTAATGTTCGCCAACTAAAATATACTAATCCTACGTTCCACATTGTATCCAAAGTATCCTTATCCTAAATACAACTTTGTAGTACCACAACTACAACAAACATAAATACCATTCATCTCAAATTATATATGGTTCTCTTTAAAATACCACGTTGTATCCAAAGTATTAACTATAAAATTGAATCAAGAAATAAATTTCGAAATAATTTTCGAAATAATTTTCCAAAATACACGGGGTATTATAAATTCAACCCATAATCCACAGTATATTTATGGATATCTCCAAACCTAACAAAATCATTCTAGTGCTCCTTCCAGGATTGCTACTAAACTTATGTAAACTAACCACTATGTATGCAATTTCTGGTTTTTTACAATACATCACATACATTAGGCTTTTGATTTCTTATGATAACACGATTTCACATCAGATCGTTCTAGGATCAATCATAGTAGGACTAAAAGAATCATCAAAACTATTCAGCTTCTTCAGAATTTTCTCAATGTATTTTGTATATAAAAAAATTAGCCCATTGGTTGATCTTTCAATTTTAATTCTTGAAAGCACAATTGTCTCATATAGTGAGGTAGGGAACTACTTAGACTCATCAACGAAACCAACATTATTACTAGATATGATATTGTCATCAACATATAAACATATTTTTACTAAATTTCCACTAAACATAAAAAATAAAAATAAAAAGATGCATTTGTTTCCTTCATTGACAATTTAACCATAAAAAAATTATTATCATTCTAAATTTGTAATTCTACAGCATTGGAGATTATTTTGATCTAATTAATGATTCCAGTAGTTGTCAAACTTTATGTCCTTTCCCACGGGGTAGCAAAATCCTTCTAATTATGGTAATAACTATTATTTTTAAAATTTCTAAGTTAAATATGGATTAAAGTAATTGAGAAATTAATTAATAAAATTAACTTATGCTTAAATTAAATTATTATTTAAATTAATCGGCATGAAGATAAATAATTTAGGGGACTAATTTAATTTAAAATTGGGCAAAATGGATAACTGACTTTTTCACGTAAATGGGAAAGGATTTGTGTAAAATCTTGGGTTTTTAGGTAGCCTTTGGGTGCCTTAGTGGGCAAATGAGGAGAGTGTGATTATTTTATCACATTTTATTAGCTGGAGTTGAGTCGGCGTAATGATGATTAAAAATGTCCTTAATCGAAATTTGTTGGCTGTGAGAGAATAAAAGCATAAGACATCTACTATGGTGGATTGAAGACGCTATAACATGCTAGGAACA
The DNA here is from genome assembly GCA_949130495.1 of Sambucus nigra. NCBI lineage: Eukaryota > Viridiplantae > Streptophyta > Magnoliopsida > Dipsacales > Adoxaceae > Sambucus > Sambucus nigra. The sequence continues at coordinate 417,957,319 of OX422207.1, forward strand.
ACTATAGCGGGACTTTTAGTTGCTATTGTAAGGGTCCTCAATGTTGATCCTCCTGTTTGCTATTGTAAGGGTCCTCAATGTTGATCCTCCTGTATCTTTTATATAGAACACTATAAATGATTTTCAGACCAGTTTTTATCATTTCTTCACCCTAAATATACGTACACTCTCAAACTCTCTCACCGCCCTCACCTACCTTTGACCCATTATTGGATATAGAATTTAAGGAGTGTACAAGTGGGAAAAGTTGTCATAGAGATAATGCAATCAAAACTATAATTTTAGGGGCCATTTGATAGAAAATTAGGAAAATGCAAATGATTCCAGGACATTTAATTCCAGGGCAAACAATTCCAAGGCAAATGAATATTTTCCAACTTGTGTGTGTTTGATACAAGTTGGAAAATCATTAATTTTCCACATTTTCTATCAAACGCAAAAGTTGAAAAATAGATATAAATGTGGAAAATTTATTTATGGAATATATATATATATACTAAATATATATTACTAAATATAGAATATATATATATATATATATATATATATATATATATATATTGTATATATTGTTAATATATATATTCGGATATATATATATTATATTATTTGTGAAATATATATATTCGGATATATTGTTAATATGTTTATTCGGATATATATATTATATTATTTGCGAAATATATATATTCGAATGTGTATATATATATAGCGGAATATATATGTTGGGATATATATATATATATATATATATATAATTTGCGGAATAAATATATTCGGATATATATATATTCATATATTTTGTATATTTAATAATATATATTTATATATTATATATATTATTTGCGGAATAAATATATTTGGATATATATATATATTCGGATATATATATATATATATATATATATATATATATATATTCATATATTTTGTATATTTAATAATATATATTGTATATATAATAATATATAGTCGGATTTATATATTATTAAATGTACAAAAACATATTTAGTATATATAATAATAATAATAATAATAATTATTATTATTATTATATTATTTATGAAAAAATATATATATACTAAATATATATTATTAAATGTTCAAACTCTATGAAAATATAATATATTATTTATGGAATATATGAATATATATTATATTATATATTGAATATACTAGATATATGTTATTTACAGAATATATATAATATATTATTTATGGAATATATGAATATATATTATATTATATATTGAATATACTAAATATATATTATTTACAGAATATATATATATATATATATATTTGAGCACATATATGTATATTGCGTATATTTCGTATATTTATATATATTTCATATATTTATATATTTCGTACATTTATATAAATTATATAATTCGTATATTTTAATTCGTATATAATTTGTATATAATTCGTACATTTATATAATTTATATAAATGTACGAATTATATAATTTATATAAATGTACAAAATATATAAATATATGAAATATATATATATATATATATATATATATATATATATATATATATATATATTAAAATATACGAAATATATATATATTTACATATTTATTAATAATATATATTTATGAAATATATTGAGTTATAAAAAAAAATTGGTTTTAAGTGATTTGCCACCCAAAGGTGGCAAACAAAAACCTGACCCCCCCCCCCCCCCCAAAGAATTGAATTCCACCCTAGGGTGGCAAATTGTGCTTAAGGGGTGTTGTACATAGAAAACAAATTCCAAGGCAAATTAAGGCTATCAAACAGCCCAAAAGCTGGAAAATACCAGAATTTTCCAACTTTTCTGAATTTGCCTTGGAATTGGAAGGCTATCAAACGGACCCTTAGACTTTAATCTTGAAGCGGGTCATATTCTACTCCTCCTGTTTAGTTTAATTAGTCTATATTATCACCTAAACATTAAATTTTCCTAGACTTCATTAAAGAAAATTAGGTTATACACTTGTTTATAATTTAATAATTCTCGTTAATCTAGATATTGATTAATTTTTTAAAGTTAATATTTTGGTTTCATATATGAATGGGAAGTAGTAGAAATTTAAAGAGATCATAAATGAATGATATTATGATGATTTCTATAAAACTAAATAGCGAATTCCATATTTTGAGCATGCTATCTTATTATGTAGTCCCCGTTCTCTCTCTCTCTTTTTTTTTAATCTTGAAATTAGGCCATGATAATTTTTTTATTAAGGGAAATAATCTAGAAATATTAACTCCATAGTGAATTTATGTCACAATGGGGTGTTAACGCCATTTGTGCTTGACCACGGTGATGAGATTTATGTGTTCGTTAAAGGTTGGATTTGATACACAATGGTGTGTAAACTCAATTGTCGATTGGTTGCAGTGACATGATATATTTATGGGTCATTAATCATGGTATGGTGAGAGTGACATGATATATTAATAAATGATATTATTGTGAGTTATACTATTAGGATATTTCCAACACGCGTTGATATGTGGATGCTAAGATATAGGTTAACTAAGAAACTGTGAATTCTAAACTAATCGAATTATTATTTTAATTTTATAGCCCAAATTGTCTTGTTGTGGCCCTAAATTACTTTTGTTAATTATCATTTCAGGTTCTTGGAGTTTTAATTTATAATTTAGATATTGTTGATGTAAAAAACTAGATCACTCTAATTATTTAATCACAGATAAATAAATGAGACAAAGATTTTTAAAGTGGTTCAGCCTTATATGAATGGCCTACGTCCACTGTTATGTTATTGTTGAGTGTTTGGGGAATTCTCGATTACAAGAGCTATCAAGAAATTCCGGTCCTTTTGAATGAGGGTGATACAAGGTATTTATAGCCCTTAGGCTGTATATGAAAGGGTTGATACATTAAATGATATACATATAAAATGGTAATACATTTAATGCAGCGTGTGCGTCAAGATGATAAACATTCAATGAATAATTGAACTGTTGATTATCTGGCAATTAATGTTACGGCCGAGATGCAGATCGGACCGCCTTAGATGCTCGTTGCTCAGGAGTTCCTCGGAGCGCTAGAGTACCTCGGAGTGCTGAAGTTCCTCGGTGTATCCTCGTTGCTCGGGAGTTCATGAGTTGGTCGGGGAAACGAACTTCCTCGTTGCTATTGTGTCAAGTAGATTGACACGTGTCTTCATATTATTCGTCCATATCGGCATATTAATTTTGGTATCAACAGAAGCCCCCAATGTTTCATATTTCGAACTTTGAGGAGTATGGAACATTCTTTCTCGGTATATGGCGATATTAAATGACTTTCCTGGGTTTTAGGAGCCTTTTCTTCATATTTGAATTTCTTCCAAATTCACAGAATCCGCCTTTTTCGAATTTTTATGAGTGGTTCGATCTTCGTGCATTTTTGTCCTTTTAGCCGCCGGTGGCGTATTAGTTTCTTTTGTGTAATCATTTCCTTCGCAGCTTCCCAAGGTAAAGTATTTAAACTTCTTAGGTAACCATACCGTCTTCTACCTTTTCCAATTTTCTGCATTCAAGCTTTCTGTTCTCTCTCTCCCTTGTGCGTTCATCTTTTCTTTCGCTAGTTGTCAGCTCTTCCTTTTTCCTGTAAGATTTTCTTCTTTTCTTCTGTATTTCTTTTATTCACTATGGTTTATCTTGTGGAGTCTGTTGAGAAATTTCGTTCCGATTTTTCCATTCCTTCCTGGGTAACTCTGGAGGTTCTTTCTGAGCCTTTAAATTATTTTCGATTGGCTGAGGGACATTGGTTCCCCAGTCTATTCATTGCTGAATGTGGATTTTCTTTTCCGCCAAACCCCTTATGCTTAGAGTTCTGTCAGTACTTTGACGTTGTTCCTGCAAAAATAGCCCCCAATTCATGGAGAATAATTAATGGGGTGTATAAATTAAATCTAACTCATGAAACTCGTATAGGGATTCCTGAGATTATGTATTGCTATAGATGGGCTATTTTAGATAATTTTTATTACTTAAAAACTAGATTTTTAAATAGGGCTCTTGTAGTTAACCTCCCTGATGCAAATAGAGATTATTTTGAACATGGGGTGGTTATTAAAAATTGGCAATATGTCCCCTTGGTTGGAGATGCAGTATACCAGGGTCCTAAATGCCCCCCATATGGCAATGGGATAGGTTTCTTCTCATTTTCCTTTACTTATGAAATTATGCTTTTATCATATTTGACAAAATGTATGACTGATATTTCATTATGTATTTATTTGCAGTTGATAGTAAAAGAAAAACTCCAAAAGAATCAGAGGTTAATATTAAGCATCTGAAACTTATCTGGGGTTTGCATAAGAACGTTGCAGACGAGCACATCAGGTCTGCATCATATTTGCTGCAGTATAGGAGTTATACGACTTCTTATACTGCTCGTCCTGTGATTAGATCTGTTGAGCCAGCCTTAACTCCAGAGGATTCTTCTTCATATTCTCACATCCCTTTAAGTCAGAGAATGGGCAGGAAAAGAGCTCCTCCTGCTCTATTTGACGACACCACTTCTGCTGCTGAGGCCAAGAAAAGCAAAACTGATGTCCCAGAGGGGACTAAGAAGGTGGATGTTGCGCCTTCCAAAGCTACCGAGAAGCCCCCAGTGGCTCCGAGCACTCCTGTGGAGATGACTGCTATCTCTCCGACCAAGAGCTCTTCCTTGGTTGAAATTGCTGAAGTTCCTTTGAGGAGATTGAGGAAATCGTCCTCAGTCAATTTGGCTGAAACTGCCAATCTGGCTGAAACCATCTCCTCTCTACCAGCTGGTGGTGTTGGTGTTCCAACCATCATTCCTCCGAGCTCTGCCATGAGCTCGGTAAAAACTTGGATCATACCCGAGGTCCAAGGAACTGATGAAAAGATTTCTAGGGATATGCTGACATCCCTAGCTACCCGTCACCTTGCTTCAGTAAATTTCTCACACTCTGAATTTCCTTTCTTTCTTTGAATACTTGTATTTTTGTACTGACCTGTCACTTTTTCCCTTGTTTAGCTGGTGAATTGTTTTAACAACATCATGAAGAAAGATGAAGCAATTAAAGCTTCCAGCTCCTCGTCGGGGGTAGAGGATGCTCTGCTGGGTTTGACCCAATCCTTTGAAGGATTCTTGTCAGCAGTATAATGAGGACAAAGCTGACTGGGAGAAAAAGTTATCTATAGTTGAAGCTGAGAAGGTGAAGCTGGATGAGATCTCCAAGAGTTTGGAAAATAAGGTGAAAAGTTTAGAGGTCGAGCATCAAAAATATGACGACAAGCTCAAGAACTTTGGAGAGCTTGAAAATAAGCTGAAAAAGGCAGAGGAAGAGTTGTCCGTCCTGCGAGATGTCAAGCGCCAAAAAGAAGAATTGGATGCGAAGTTAAAGACTGCCGAGGATCTTCTATCCGAGAAGCTATCCTCAGAGAAACTGAAAAGAAAGCTCGCAGTTAAAAAATCCTTCAGCGCTGGCTGGGATAAAGGATGGGATAAAGGGATTGTTGCGATGACATCCCAAGTACAATACGGGAAGTTGAAATACTTCCGAGATGGCTGGGTAGCTGCCCTGCAGGAATTGAAGATCAAAGAGGACTCTGGGCTATTTCAGCTACACCTCCCTGGTCCTCCCCCACCAATTGTAGAAGAAGAGGAGGATGAGGCTATCTCTGACGAATCTTCCATGGCCACGGGTGATCAAGTCCCTGTCCCTCTACCTTCTGCCAACGAGGACATTTCTTCCATGCTTCCTCCTCCTGAGAAAATTTCAACTCCTGCTGATCAAGCTGCTGTTACCACCGAGCAACCAAGCTCCTAGTCCCAGCCTCCCGAGAAAGTCTTGGGAGACAAGGAAAAGGTGTGAAGTTGTTCGGTATCATTTCTATCTTTCATTATCATTTGTAATCAAACAATGTAATCTTTTTATGATCTAATAAAATACATCTTTGTTCTTCTCTGTTGTTGATGATTTGTTTTTGTTGACTGTTGTCTCCTCTTCATTAGTTTATGGCCAGGATGGAATTGCTATCCGCCAATGATACAAAACTGATGCAGCAATGTCATGAATACTATAAGGCTGGTCACACAGAGCTAAGTGTATCAGAAATTGCTGACATCCTTGGCCATGATGATTCAGAACAGGCAATTGAGGCTTATTGGTACTTGAAAGCTTTACTTGACCGAGTTGTGGCCAATAACGTGGCCTACTATGAATTGATCGAGGAGCTTCATTGTACCTTAGAAGATCTTCAAAATCAACACAATGAATCAACTGCTTTGCTGCACAAGGAGTATGAAAATAGATATCAACAGCTTTCTTCTGAAACAGGCCATAAAAAGATCCTTGCTGGATACGATGTTAGGGAGAGAACCCTAAAAGGTGAAGTTGAGGCCTGCAGGCAGATTGCCGAGTTGCTGGAACATGAAAACAACAATTTGCAGAAAAAGTTGGCACAATATGAGTCTGCAGCTTCATCCTCTACTGCCTTGGTACCGGTCACTGATGAAGGATTCTCATTCTTAGAGGTTGAAAACGCCAAATTAAGGCAAGAATTGGATACGTTAAGAAAGTCTGGTGTTTCTACTACTGCTCGGGGACGAGGAAGAGGGTCTCGTGGGCGAGGAAGAGCTATTCAAAATGTTGTCGAGGAGCAAAATTCTCCACCTGCTCGGAGTCGATCAAGAGTTCTCATCCGTAATGTTGAAAAATCTCGTACTCTGTCAACATTGGAAACCCAAGCGTACCAACTGAACGCCAAAGATCGGGCTTTGTCTGAAATGTCCAAGAAAAACCTATCTTTGGAAGATCAACTTACTGCGATGAAGTCTGCTTTAAATAATAAAGATGTTTTTGCCAGGAGCCTTCACGAGCAACTAGAGAGAATAACTTTCCAATTCCACAAACAACCTCGTGAGTTTTGGATGGCAGGCTACAATGAAGCCCTTTATCACTTGGATGCTCGTCTTGAAAATGCCAATAACGAAGGTTATAAACAAGGATGGTTGAACGCCCTGGGTGTGTTAAAGCTAGAGCAGGGCCATTTTTTATGGGATTATCATGCTCCTGGGCTACTAGACTTGCCTGTACCGCCTTACAAACTAGACATTGAATGGATCCCAGCTCGTGCCATTCCTCGTAGCTTAATTTCAAAATACCTTGGTGACTATAGTCTTCATTCTCAGATTGAATTATCTCGTCCCGAGCATCTCTTGGATACACCTTCTGTGATGAACGTCAGAATGCTCAGAGATGTTAATTTCATTAATTCTCCTCTTTGCCTGGAGGATCCTCCTGCTGGCGAGGAGCCTGTTTCAAAAGTTAAAGGAAAGAAACCAATAGAATAGGTTTTTCAATGTAACAGTTAGCACATATATGTAGCTTGTAATTTATTTTGATTTTAATGAAAGACTTTCATTTTCTATTTGCAAATCTGTATTGCTATTGTTTTGTGTTTATCAAACATTTTTACATTTGTGCATATGTATCTATTAAAAAGATAACAATATGGTGTTGTTCATCAACCAACTTAGTAATCAAAATTACAAGTATCAATGTTGCTCAATCACTTAATAATAAAGTAATGAGTATAAAATGTTTAAAATGTTTCCAACCAACCAAGGTTGTTAAATTGTGTTTGTCGACAAACTACAGTTGATGGGTTTTTATCTCCAATCAGCCATACTTGGTAAATTTTTTTTCATAAAATGTGTCCGACCAACCAAGGTCGATAATTTATCCTCGTCGACCAATTACAGTTTTGATCACCGACCAACTATACTTGGTTCAGTTTGGAATTCTTGTATTTTCTGGAATGATTTTACCTTCCGACCAACATAAATTGGCATATTTTGTTTCTTAACCAGCCAAAATTGGCATTTTTAAGAATGTTGTTCTTGCCCTCTTACCAACCGGAGTAGGTCATGGGTTTGAACTATCGGGTTCTTTCGAACTATCTTGTCCACAAGCTCTTTTACCAACCGAAGTTGATCACGCAAGTGTACGCCTCCTAACCAAAGGAGTATAATTTGTTCTCGCTATTTTACCAACCGAAGTTGATCACGCTCGAACTATCAGGTTCTTTCGAACTATCTTGTCCACAAGCTCTTTTACCAACCGAAGTTGATCACGCAAGTGTACGCCTCCTAACCAAAGGAGTATAATTTGTTCTCGCTATTTTACCAACCGAAGTTGATCACGCTCGAACTATCAGGTTCTTTCGAACTATCTTGTCCACAAGCTCTTTTACCAACCGAAGTTGATCACGCAAGTGTACGCCTCCTAACCAAAGGAGTATATAATTTGTTCTCGCCCTTTTACCAACCGGAGTTGGTCATGGGTCTGAACTATCGTCTTCTTTTTGCTGTCGAGCAGCGTAGTGTACAACACTAGTATTCCCCGAAAAACTTTCAAACAAAGGAGAGAAAAATGGTGAATACATCATCGTTTTATTCATATTGATGGAATTGTTGTACATTTTACATCATTGATAATACGTGCGAAGGTGTTCAGCATTCCAAGCATTCTTGAATTCCTCTCCTTCTAGAGTTGCTATTCGGTAAGTTCCTGGTCGAACAACTTCTGTAACTCGGTAAGGTCCATGCCAGTTTGCCTCCAATTTATTGTGCTTCTGAATGACCTTCTTTAGCACATAATCTCCTTCTTTTAAATCGCATTTCCTCACCCTTTTGTTGTAGAATAGAGTTGTTCGTTGTTGATAAGCAGCATTCCTAATGGCTGCCTCTTCTCTGACCTCCTCGAGCATATCCAAATCCAGTCTTCTCATCAAGTCACTGACCGAAGAATTGAAATTCAGCACTCTATGTGTTGGAAGACCCAACTCGGCAGGTATCACAGCCTCACTTCCAAACGCCAGCATATATGGTGATTCTCCAGTCGCTGCTCGGGGAGTTGTTCGGTAAGCCCACAATACTGATTGTAGCTCATTAATCCAGTTAGCTTTAGCTTCACTTAGCCTTTTCTTCAAACCATTTAGCAGTGTTCTGTTCGTCACTTCAGTCTGTCCATTGCTTTGAGGATGGCCTGGTGCTGAATGAATCTTCAAAATGTTCGACTGATGACAATAGGCAGCAAATTCCTCGTTATCAAATTGGGTTCCATGGTCTATGATGAAGGCATGAGGGAGACCATATCGACAGATGATGTTCTTCCAAACGAACTGGTATACCTTCTCGTATGTCATATCAATAAGCGGCTCAGCTTCTACCCACTTAGTAAAATAGTCCACTGCAACGACGAGGTACTTGAATCTTCCTCGGGTGGTCGGCAGTGGTCCAACCAAATCAATTCCCCATATGGCAAATGGCCAAGGGGAAGTTATTGGTGTCAATAATGCTTGTGGAGTTCGTCGGATGGAGGAAAAACGTTGTCACTTGTCACATTTCTTAGCATAGGCTATACAATCAGCCCTCATCGTCGGCCAGTAGTATCCTTGAGTCATTACCCTTTGCAAAAGTGTTCGACCTGCTACATGAGCTCCACAAGACCCTTCATGGATTTCTTCAATCAATTCTTTCACCTCGAAGGGATGTACACATCTCTGCAAACCTGCCATAATTCCTTGTCTATATAAAATACCATTAGTTAATACATACCGAGCAACTTTATACTTCAATTTCTTGGCAGCGAGCTTATCTTTCGGTAATTCGCCTTCTTCCACATATGCCCTGATGGGATCCATCCAAGATGGTCCTAAATCGAGGGTAATAATATTCATCGTCAAGTTTTCATCTATGCTCCGATTTTCCAGTACTTCAATTGGTATCGTTCTTCGCAGCTCGGTACGAGTAGCTGATGCTAGTCGGGCCAGTGCGTCTGCTTGTGCATTTTCAATTCTAGGTATTCTGATCAACTGAATCGCATCAAATTCTACCAATAACTCCATTACCTTGGCATGATACTTGACCATTAATTCTCCTTTAACTGCATACGTTCCCATCATCTGATTCACAATCAATTGAGAATCACTGAATACCATCACTTGTTGCGCTTCCATAATCTTTGATAAATTAAGACCTGCTATCATGGCCTCATACTCAGCCTCATTATTGGAGGCTTTGAATTGGAATCGCAAAGCATATTCCATGTCAATCTCGTCTGGGGTGTTCAAAATAATTCCTACCCCGCAACCTGCTGTGCAAGATGAGCCATCTACATATAATCTCCATATGGGCAACCCGTCTTCAAATTTCTTATCTGACAGAGTTTCTCGGTGAAATATTTGTTGCTTCTTTTCATCCTCCCCTGACACTTTTCGCTCCTCGTCGACCATCTCTTCTCGCTCTTTTACCAACCGGAGCTGGTCTGAGCTCGAAGTTGATGATCTTTCTACATCCATAAGCCCTTTTACCAACCGGAGTTGGTCTGGATTTATGTCTGTTGATCCTGTAACATCCACAGGTTGGTCAGCGAGTAATTTTTGTTCCTCGGGGGTATCAGGATATGTAAACTCTGCTATAAAATCTGCTACAGCCTGCCCTTTCAATGATGACCTGGGCTCATACACAATATCATATTCACCGAGCTCTATTGCCCAGTACATCAATCTCCCTGACTTTTTTGGCTTATGAAGGGCTTGCCTCAGTGGCATGTCGGTATAAACGATGATGGTATGGGCCTGGAAATATGGCCTCATTCTTCTACTTGCTTCAATTAATGCCAATGCCAATTTCTCCAGCTTTGGGTACCTGATTTCCGCACCTCGGAAAGCCTTACTTGTGTAATAAATTGGTTTCTGGACTCCATTCTCCAATCTGATCAATAATGAACTGACTGCATTCTCTGATACTGCTAGATACAAGTACAACTTCTCTCCTATTATTGGCCTGGACAACAATGGAGGTACTCCCAAATACTTTTTCAAGTCTTGAAAGGCCTTCTCACATTCATCAGTCCACTCAAAAGTTTTTCGAAGTGTTTTGAAGAATGGGAGGCATTTATCAGTTGCTCGGGACACAAATCTGTTGAGCGCTGCAACTCGTCCTGTAAGACTCTGCACTTCTTTCTTCGTCGTTGGGTATCGCAGCCCTAAAAGAGCTTTGATCTTCTCTGGATTTGCTTCAATACCTCGTTGGTTGATGATGTATCCTAGGAACATCCCTTCTCGTACTCCAAATATACACTTCGTCGGGTTGAGCTTTATTTGGTATTTATCCAGTTGATCAAATGTCTGAGCTAAGTCAACTAGATGATCTGCAGCTTTCTTGCTTTTTGTCAGCATATCATCGACATAGACTTCCATGTTGCAACTGATTTGTTCGGTGAAAACCTTGTTCATCAGCCGCTGGTATGTCGCTCCTGCATTTTTCAAACCAAAAGGCATAACATTATAGCAATAAGTTCCCCTAGGGGTAATAAAAGAAGTACTTTCCCTATCTTCAGGTTTCATTTTGATCTGGCTGTAGCCAGAGTAAGCATCCATGAAGCTGAGCAGCTCATGTCCCGAGGTAGCATCCACTAGTTGATCAATTCTGGGCAATGGAAAATGATCCTTTGGGCATGCCTTGTTAAGATCGGTGAAATCAACACACATTATCCATTTATTATTTTTCTTTTTTACCATCACCACGTTTGCCAACCAGTCTGGATACTTCACGTCTTCAATGAATTAGGCTTTCTGGAGCTTCTCGACCTCCTCTTGTATAGCCTGATTCTTCTCGTGGCTAAATACCCTTCTTCTCTGCTTCACAGGCTTGATCTCCTTATTCACATTGAGCTCATGACATAAGAAGTTTGGATCTATTCCTGGCATGTCTTCATGACTCCACGCAAAAGTTTTCTTCCTGTTTCTCAAGAAAGTTATCAACTCCTGTTTTATTGAAGCATCCAACGTAGAACCTATCTGAGTTACTCGTTCAGGGTGCTCGTCGTCCAGAATAATATTTTCTGTAGATTCCACCACCTGTCCTTTTACAAGTTGGGATTCATCTCGAGGATCCAGTGTTTCAATTTCTGTACCTTCATCCACCTGGTAGGTAGTAGTCTTTTTTCTTGAATCTTAAAGTTCCTCTTGCTCGGCAGATGAATAATAGCATTCCCGAGCTACTTTCTGATCACCTTTCACAACTCCTACTCCAAAATTTGTTGGGAATTTTAAGCACTGATGCACTGTAGATGGAACTGCTTCGAATTTCTTCAAACTAACTCTTCCCATGATGATGTTGTAGGCTGACTGCACATTCTTATCCATCACAAAGAAGCGTATTCTCTCTGTTCGACAAGCAGGCCAAGTTCCAATGAATATGTCCAACTTGATCGTCCCAAGTGGAAAAACTTTCTCGCCAGCAAAACCCAGGAAGGGTCTGTGATAAGGTTCCAACTGAGATAATTTTAGATTCAAGCTGTCAAAGCATGAATAGTACATGATGTCTGCTGAACTGCCATTGTCTACCAGCACTCTTGATATCACTACTTCTTTCATCCTCATTTTAATCACCAAAGGGTCGTCATGAGGGTAAAGAACACCCGCTAGGTCATTTTTTGAAAAGCCAATGACCAGCTTCTCTTTGTTTACCTTCCTCGGACGATCGTCCTCGGCCAGATTTATTCGCTGAATATATGAACAAGCTTGAGCCTCTCCAAGGTAAGACTTTCTTTCTGCAGTAAGGTCTCCTCCTCCTGCATCTCCTCCTGTAATGATATTACAATCAAATGACCCAAAACGTATAAAAAATACCTCTCGTTCTGGCTGTCTTGGTTTCTTGGGAAGATCGGGATCATCATCTGGATCATCTTCATGGTTTCTCTTCTTTTTCTCTTCTGCTCGACGAGGAGATCTAGACCTCTCTCTAGTTCGGTCGTTATTTTTTCTTTCACCTCCCCGATCAACATATTTTGCTAGCTTTCCTCTTCGGATGGGCGTTTCAATCTCGTTCTGAAGAGCTATGCAATTTTTGGTCATGTGACCATGATCTTTATGAAACTCACAATATTTATCCTTACTCCTCGAATCAGGGTCTGATCTCAGTTTCTTTGGCCATTTTACCTCCTCGTTGTTCTTAATTTCTTCCAAGACATGATGAATACCCATTTTCAAAGGAGTATAATTGTCGTATTTCTTCAGGACTTCCCATGATGATTTATTATTTCTGGAACGTTTGTCACCGCCATTGCCCTTATGCTCTTTATTTTTAGACTTCTCGACGTCCACCTTGGTGTCTTTATCCATATTCTTCTTTGCAGCCATAGCTTCCTCGGCATTCATGATTTTGGCCGCTTTTGCCATCAACTCTGACATAGTTTTAGGTGGATCTTTTGCCAAGGTATAATACAATTTATTAGGCAACAACCCACTCATCAAGGCGGTGATTGCTGTCTTTTCTTCGTAATCTATGACTTCCAGCTTCTCGTTATTGAAACGAGTTATGTAATCTCTAGTACTCTCACCAGATTTTTGTCTAACACTTAATAAGTGTGCTACTCGTTTTACTGGCTTTGCTCCAAAACAGAAATTGCCAATAAACAACTCGGCCAGCTGAAAGAAAGTTGAAATCTTACCCCTAGGAAGATTGTTGTATCATATCTGGGCAGCTCCAGTAAGAGTTCCTGAGAACGCTCTGCATCTCATCTCGTCAGGGACAACATAGATATATGCAGCAGCTTGATATTGCTCTATGTGAAGAACAGGATCTGTCTTTCCATCATATTTGGGGGTCACTACAGGTGCTTTGAACTTTGACGGTGTAGGAAAATTCACAATGGCCTGTACAAAAGGTGTTCCTCGAACAAAAGTTCGTTGTAGGGGGTTCTTTGCTTTGGCCATTTCTCCCAATTTATCCTCCAACCGTTGGAGAGATCCTTTCCACGCTTCATTTCCTTCCTCGGGCCTATTGGTTCGAGCAATTGATCGTTCTGAGGTAGCTTCTTGAGATCTATCTTGATGAGCAGCTGGTCGTGATTGTGCTGATCCTTCTCTTAGATCTGATGGTTGTCGAAAACTCCTCGACATGGTCTTAGGTGGACTCCTATTCCTCCTAGGACCTAATCGACTGAAAGGAGACACCCTACTCAGTCTTTCTAAAGCACTGGGTCTTTCTAGAGAGAGGGTGATATGTTGATCAGTATCTGTAGCCCTTATTGACGAAGTTCGCCCAGGTTGATAAGAGAAATCATCAGACTCCTCATTGCGACGTGACTCAGTACGCCTGGATCGTGAAGAAAGTAAATAAGTTTGCCTCTGACCACTTTTCTGTCCTGAACGTGCAGGTGCACCGCCATGAAGGGTTTGTATGAGTTGCCTCATTGTTTCTTGCATGGCGGTTTGTCCTTGAGCCAGATTTGTCATGATCCCGGCCAGATCTGGAGGTGCAGAGGAATTTGGAGGATTTCCAGCATTTCCAGCGTTTTGATTGCCAGATTCTGGGTTATCCGCCATTGATGATGAATGATTTGTGGTGAAAAACGATAATAACAAGTCGTTCCCACAGACGGCGCCAATCTGTTGATGTAAAACACTAGATCACTCTAATTATTTAATCACAGATAAATAAATGAGACAAAGATTTTTAAAGTGGTTCAGCCTTATATGAATGGCCTACGTCCACTGTTATGTTATTGTTGAGTGTTTGGGGAATTCTCGATTACAAGAGCTATCAAGAAATTCCGGTCCTTTTGAATGAGGGTGATACAAGGTATTTATAGACCTTAGGCTGTACATGAAAGGGTTGATACATTAAATGATATACATATGAAATGGTAATACATTTAATGCAGCGTGTGCGTCAAGATGATAAACATTCAATGAATAATTGAACTGTTGATTATCTGGCAATTAATGTTACGGCCGAGATGCAGATCGGACCGCCTTAGATGCTCGTTGCTCAGGAGTTCCTCGGAGCGCTAGAGTACCTCGGAGTGCTGAAGTTCCTCGGTGTATCCTCGTTGCTCGGGAGTTCATGAGTTGGTCGGGGAAACGAACTTCCTCGTTGCTATTGTGCCAAGTAGATTGACACGTGTCTTCATATTATTCGTCCATATCAGCATATGAATTTTGGTATCAACAGATATGTAGGACTTATTATCCCTTTTTATTCATGGTTTATGTCATGAGTGATATTGAGACATTTGTGGAGTATAGGTCTTAATAGATTGAGGATTCATTGTAGTGGAGGTTGCATAATTGGTTTTTATTATTAAGGGTGGATGTATGATTTTATATATATATATATAATGCTTTTTTGCGGGTTTTCTCTCTCTTTTCTAGACTCACTGTCAATAAAATATAATGCTCTTGTGCGGACTCTTTCTCTCTTTTCTGGACTCACCGTCAGGTGACACATGTCCGGTCCACACTCTTAAAATGCGGATTAGTCCACACAAGAGCAGTATTATATATATATATGTGTGTGTGTGTGTGTGTGTGTGTGTGTGTGTGTGTGTTATCCCTTTTACTTTCAATGCTTATAATGATATTTAACTTTTTTTGATAAATGTGTGGTTACTATTTGATATTGGACACTATATCTATTTGGAATACATATTGTCTAGTTGGTATTAGACCATAATTCTAGCAGTATAGTATTTATAAATTCATCTCATTTTCAGCATAACATTCCTTGATGCATTTGTACAATAATGAAATAGGTTATTGATATGCATTTGAATATCGTCTTTGTATATTTCAAGGACCAGGGGGGAGGTATTTTCAAAGTCTAAAGAGATATGGCCAATGTTTTCACAGGAAAGGGTGGACCCCGTGATGTCCTATAAGAGACCTCGAATATTATTCTCATCACCAATCAAGAAATAGTTACATGAATGGAAGTGACACTTCAACGTATGCCACCAACGATAACTCCAACACCATTAAAGTAGTAGGTTACACCAATATTTATTTAGGAGAAGGTAAGGAGAACCTTATTCAAAGTCAATCCACAATTGACTTAAATGTAGCTCACTAGAGGATGAAATACATTAAGTGGCATCTTAGGATGGTAGACTACACTGAGGTGCATAAGTAGATGGTAGGATTTTTAAACTTACTTAGAACATACTACAATGGTGGGAGAGTGTGACCACTATAGGTGCCAAAGAGTACGACCTATTTATAGTTTGTAGATATATTTGACGTAAAGTATTTCCCCTATTTTATTTTATATGCTAACAAGTGGGAGTTATTAACCCTTGGGTAGGGGACACACACTATTATGGAGTATAAGGAGTTCTTGACCCTTGAGCAGGGGACACACATTGTTATGGAGTATGAGGAGTTCACCCGTTTATCCATATTTGAACCAAATGAGGTGAACACAATGGCTAAAAAGAAGGAGTGCTTTGTACAAGGACTTAGTTGGCCCATTAATATGGTTATAAGGTGACTGACAAAGCTTTATTGCAAACGTCAATATAGGAGGGATCATAAGAGGATGATACAAAGTTAATATAGAAGGGTAGAACTAAGATAGAGGGTAAAAAATCGGATGGTAGACTTAAGAGTTATAGTGTAAAGAAGAGAAAATTTCCATGGAAGCGATCCCGAATATATGAAGATCAAAGACAAATTCAATTATAGGGATCCACACAAGTAGGGAAGGTGTAGTAGAAACAACACTAGAGATAGAAGAGGGACAATAAGGTCACACCATGTGTCCGTCAGTGGGATTTTATTTAAACTACAAGGTAATCAAACATATAACTCGCAAGTTCTTAATGAAAGTAAGGGTCCAATATATACAGAGGACCCAAAAGTAGACTTGCCAACATCATTTACCCACACCAATACAACCTCGATTATAGGCATCGCATATTACTTTATTCACACACACAACACAACCCCATCCTAAACTTTAGTATGGGAGGGTTTATTTAATTATTCCATAAAAGGTTTAAGGACAAGTTCAGGTTGTACATAATTAAAATTATATCTTATGTCTCAAATCTCAAAGTTTATAAGGCTTATAAGTCACTTTTTTCCATTTATCATATTAATAATATCATCTTTATCGCTATTACGACATTTGGCTCACATAAGCATTTCTTAATCACTCTTATTATAATAAAGGGGGTTTACACAATTTATATATCAAATAACAACACTAGGAATTTTAGTTGGGTTAATATTTCCCTAGTTAAACCTCTAATTGCTTTTATTAATCAATAATCATGATTTAGTCAACATTTAAACATAAGTACTATAATGGAAAAGTAGAGTTTTGTTGCCCTAAACCATCTCTGAAATATGACTTCATTTCCTTAAGTTCCTCGAAAATATGAGAAAATTTGCCTCTTGAAGCTTTCCCATAATCAAAGACTAAGGTATCCAAATGGAGGTTTGAAAGTTGTACTTTAATGGGGTTTTTAAGCTTGATAGGTATAAAGAAGAAATTAGGTTATGCATTTGGTTTGAGGGGTAAATGAATTTCTAAAATGAACTCTCTCCCAAATAAAATACACAATGGCCCAAGTCAACATGACTCGAGCCCTGGGTCATGCCTATGTTGTAATACTCAAAGGTCACGGTCAAGGTAGAGTTAGTACGTGGTCACGATTACCCTTCCCATCTCTGTTGTCCCATATATCTTCCTTATTTTCTATTTAATGCACACCTAACAAACATACACAATATTCACACATAAGGGCCTCTTCTAAACCCTAACTTAGCCACCAAGATTATGGCAAAAGACTAAACCACCCTGCCCAAAGTTGTTAATTCCCAACAAGTAAATTATTAATTAGAGTACCATTATAACTAATGTTAATTTACACAAAAAAAAATTGAAAATTATATAAATTTAATCTTTGATCATTTAACAAAATTTCTTCCAATATAACTAACCTGGTCTAGATATATCCAATATATAATTAACTCATTAATTAATAATTCGATTTAAAGTTTTGGGGTATCACAACAGGTGTCTTCGAGCTTGTTGTGTACCACTTTTGACGAGAAAAAATAAAACTTCACTTTTATATCCAGATTGTAACTGGGCTTAAACATCTTTGCATACTTCTTAGGGTCGGATTTCACTCCATTTTCACTCTCATATTAGGAATGTCAATAAAAACATTTTTAAGAGTGATAGAATAACGATAAATACTTTGATAGGAATTATAAACTGGAAACTTGTGAATAATAAAATGGGTGCTAATAATAAGAGTGAGGTTGTTAATGAAGTTAACGACTAACTTGACCATTGCACCAGTGCTAGCTTTGCCTGAGAGTGTCTTGGAAACTTGAAATACACTAAAGCTTCACTTCAGGGATTAGGTGGAGTGTTTTATGTAAGAGGATAAATTGACTTCTTATGACTCACGTGAGTTAAAGACGCATGAGATTAACTACTCGAACCATAATTTGGAGTTATTCGCTCTAGTGTTTGCACTATGTGTATGGAGACACAATTTGTTAGGTGAGTAGTTTTGATTCTTTAGTGATCATAAGAGACTCAAGTACCTATTTACAAAAATAAATCTAAATATAAGACAATGAAGATGCCTTGGGTTTGTGAAGGACTAAAGATTCACCATTGAGTATCACCATGTGAAGAAAATATGGTGGGCGATGCTTTGATCCATGGACCTCAAAACATCATGTGAACGGTGTTAATGATAAAATGGGAATTGATACATATTGAGGATGATCTCGCCCATGCTATGATGGAAGTAATTGAAATTACCATGTACATTATGGTTCACATCATCAAGGCACTACAAATTTTTTTTCAAAGAAAAAATTATTTTATTCAGACATGTTAGAAGAACTTGCCTCTTCTAAATAGCAAACACCCCAAACAAATAAAAAAAGGTTCTTTATATACTAGAACCTTTACAAAAGCATAAATGAAAGATGAAATCAAAGAAATCTTGGAGCAATCTAGCATAAACAACCTGCACCATTGATCACTAGGCATGTCTAAAATTTTGAAAAACCTTTGTCTACTCTGATACAACCCTTTAATTGCTTTGAAAAGTCTTTATAACTTGTAGAAAATAAATTTTAAGTCTTTGAGCTACCCATCTTAGCAAGAAAATCAGCTACTTGATTGGATTCCCGAAATACATGAACAACTTTGATGTTTGAACTTGTGACACCCCGCCTAATAAAATACCGGGTGATCAATCCTATACCAAATTAATACAGGAGTCTCATATGGTTCATTCTCAGCATCACTGTCGAAAACCAACTTAATTTTTAATAACCTATTAGGCTAGCGTCAAAATTTTTTTAACTAATGTTTTTAACCAAACCATTCAAATAAATCAATCACAATAGTTTATATGAAACAACTGAAATGAAATAAAATAATCGTACACTCGGTACAATTTAATACAACCAAATTGAATGCCACACTAAAAGGCGGTAAAAGAATAAAGGAATACAATTAGGCCATCAGCCCGAATGTTTCTACAATACCTCCTATCTAGATATCAAGTATAGAAGCGTTTATAATAAACATGCGGGCATCCACAACTGCAGTAAACATCTGACTCGAAGGAATCGTCATCCAGGCGTCCATGTGTCTGGACACCTGATATATATACATATATAGCAAAAGAGGGAAAAATGGAGAAACGGGTCGGAGCCCGAGTTTGAAAATATTTTGCAAGTGCATAAATGCCATATTTTAAAATATGCAATTTCTCATATTTAAACTGGTATCGCACTCTCGTGAGATACACCTCACCCCTCTTCTAATAGTGCACAACTATCGCATACCTTTTAAACAACTTAGTTAAGCTGCCCTACCTAACTAATTCATTTCACCCATCTTTTAAAGATCCTCATAAATCCGAGTACTAAGGACTAAACTTTGCCCCATTCCCAACATTACACTACGTTCGTGCGTGGGGTGTCTCGCTAAGCGAAATCCAAATAAGGAACCGCCCCGATACACTACTACATGGAAATGCTGATCGTCGGAATCCATTAGGCCCTCAGTACATACCAGATTTTATACCATCCCATATATATCAATAGTTCTCACTAGAACCTATGATCCATGTACACATAAATCCGGATATAAATCTACCGGAAGTAGAATATCACTGTATTCATTCTTTATAAAATACTCTAAGCTATCGCCTGAGCTTATACATCATAATCTCTCACTTATGATTCATCCTTACATCATGAATAACTTTCACTAGTTATTTACACTATTCACATTTAGTGTTATTAACTTCGTATATAATATTCTCATCTTTATATACGTATATCCCTATTTTTCTTTCGAATTTTATACTCCCGAAAGATTCAGAATTTATCTCACATTCCATTCTTTATTATGTCCGTATATATATGTTTCACATCTCATATATAAATATATATATATATATATGCAATATACTATACACATCAAGTATATACATACTTATATAATCCCGAAAGATTCAGAATTTATCTCACATTCATTCTTTATTATGTCCGTATATCTATGTTTCACATCTCATATATATATATATATATGCAATATACTTTACACATTAAGTATATACATACTTATTTATCACACACTATATAAGTATAATAACCATCCCTCGGAGCTATAACTCAATGGATGCAGTCTCTCAATGCTATCATTTTCCAGGAAATTACTCACACATCATCCTGGGTACCAGCGGTCTGACTCTCACACCGACTTGGTAAAAACCAAATCACAACGTATGGGAAGCGATAATAGTTTCTCACCATAAATGAGAACGAAACATACCCATCACGTCTCACTCATGATAAAAATAACACAATATAGAATGGAGACTATGACCTGGGGATTATACGCTCCCTGCTCCTCAAGCCAGGGGCCTCACCCACATTGCGCAACTTCCCATGATAGCACTAGAGGGGTATGCTTCATATAAATATACCATTCACACACATATATATTTATAATTATATTATATATATACTGTCTCTATACCCGTATATATATATATATATATATATATATATATATATATCATCAAATCTGGCTATCCATGCCTATCTCTCGTAGCATTAGCCTGTAATCCCGAATATACATATTCGATTTAATTCTATAAGTATTCACTTACTTATAATATAAATATCACATATTTTTTTGTATATTAAGCTTATCACAACTATCTCATAACCGAATTGCATTCGGAATTTCTATTTGAATCCCAAGAGTCCTTTTCCCATTAGAACTCTTAAAAATCACAAATTCTCACAACTTTAAATTTATGGCAGATTTCACACCTTGCACTAAAACAGCCATAACTCACTCTACAGAAGTCCAATTGACCTAAATCAAAGCTCATTAGAAATATAACTTCCATAACTTTCTTTTCATCCATAAATGAGCATCTAATTCAAATCATACTGAAAATGGCATGCATTTTAATTGTCTATAAAATTTTCGTAACTCAGTTGTTCTGGCAGCTTAAACTCCTTGCACTAAAATAGCCATAACTCACTCTATAGAAGTCCAATTGACCTTAATCAAAAGTTAATTAGAAATATAACTTACATAACTTTCTTTCCATCCATAAATGAGCATCTAATTCAAATCATATAGAAAATGGCATGCCTTTGAATTGTCTATAAAATTTCCGATTTGATTCCCGAGCTAACGATTTGAATCTCGGAACGGATTGTTTAGAAAAATTATTATAAATCCAAAATAAATCATAAAAATACATGGAGGCCCATGCGACCGTATCGAAAAGATATACAACTTTTATCTTTTGACCAAGAACTAAATCGATTAGCCTCCTGGACGAATCGACCCCGCAAGCTGCTACATTACTATTCACTGTCTTCTCTAAATTACAAATCTCCATTAATGCACTTCCAAGCTTTTTATCTTCACTTACATCATCACCTAACCTCAACCAATAATATAAACACACATAAAAAGGGTTCTAATCGTCCTAAAATCCATATCCAACAATTAATTTCAATTAATTTTTAAGTGTCTGAAATTTGATATTATCCGGGGTTTATTCGTTAATCTTCCGAAAAACCCGTTTTGATTCACGAAAAGTCATCCCAAAAATCTTTATAGCTTTACACACCAACTATAATATGAAAAAAACACATTAAATTAATAAAGCAAGTAAACACTTTACTCGTGGATAAAATCCGACGACCTTGAGTCGAATCCTGTGGAGTTTGACCGGAAGTCCCCATCTTTCTTCTTGTTTCTTATCTTCTTTCTCTCTTCTCTTTCTCTATCCTAGGGCTGAAATGTGGGATAAATGAGGGTTCTTCCCTTATAAATCCTGAAATTGGGTGAATACCCAATTGTAAAATGACTCGTGTACTTAAATGCGAGTCTCGACTAGTCCAAAAAGCCCCCGAAACTCAAACATTACCCCCGGGTACTTCATTTTGATTATTTCGGCCCATTCGGGATCAACAATGCACTCAAAATTATCTTTCGAGCCATGTAAAATATACTTCTCATTTCTCACCTCAAAATGGTCTACACGCGACTCCCAGTGAGATAAAATAAAATACGCACATATCACTAGTTATGCCGTATATCAAAATCCACCATTATTTACTATTTACACACATAGTAAATCTCGTAACATAATATTAATAAGTCTCTATCTCTCGATTAATATTTAATAATCACTTTTATTATTTAATCATATTAAATTAAGTCACACATGTAATTTAACTAAAGTGTATTTATCCAATTAATTTTTCGAATTAATTAAATGATAAATACGTAGAAATACGGGGTATTACAGAACTCCTCAACAAACTAATAATTTTATAAACCTACCAATTGATTTTCCAAGGAATTTGCCCTTTATTTTGGACAACATCCACTAGAGCTTTGGAGTCACTTTCTAACAGAAGATCATTATGTTTTAGGTCCTGATAGAATTCCAAGCCTTTCAACATAGCCAAAGCCTCTGCCTCCATATTGGTAACTTCCCCAAAATTCTCATAGAAACCCCAAATCATATCTCCTGATTATTTTATGAGAATAACTCCTCCACCTTCCATTCCTGGGTTGCCTCTAGAACTTCCATCTACATTAAGTTTCAAAACTCTTGATGGAGGATTGATCCACTTGATTTGCAGCCTTTGAATTGGACCCTGAACTTCATAAAAAACTTTGTTAATAATGATCTCTTGCTTGATGTGAGTCATAACTGACTTCAGATTTGGGGAACAAGAATCATATCAACATTTATTTCTTTGAAGCCATATGCACCAGCAAATAATAGAAGGAACAACTATTCGGATCAGATTGTTAACCTTTGTCCCATAAAGCCACCACTAGAACAATTGATTTCTATCACCTCCTCCTTTGGTTCTAAAAATACCATATTATTTTGACAATTGATCCCAAATTGTGCTAGCTATATCTCCTCCTTCGAAGATATGGTCTATTGTTTCTTCATTAGTACAAGAACAACAGAAGCACTTCAAAGGACCCCTAAAACCTATAGATTGTGTTTTATCATCTGTGGGAAGCAAATTATTCAAAATTTTCCACATGAAGATGGATATTTTTATTGGAAGCTTCTGATGCCATATAAACTTAGAACTAAATCTGGAAGCACCTTTCTTTTTATATAATTCCGATGCTGTAGAAGTGTAAAATTCAACTGAGCTAGTGGCCCTCCATATCAAAGAATCAGCAGTGTTAGGGATGATTTCTTGAAAGTCCAACACTTTTTTAGCAACCCCAGGATTAAATCTATGAACAACTTTCTCCTCATTTTAGCTTAAATCAGAATTCTAGTAATATATAATTAGACATGCTTCTTCACTAGCATATTTTCATTCAGTTATACCCCAATTGTCCATAGCTATATTGACTTGACCTTCCCCAATTTGCCATCTCATCTAGTCCTATGTAATATCTCTTATAGAACACAATCAAGGCACCAAAATTAGAAGAAACATGTAAGGATAAAGTGGAGGAAGTTTTTACCCCCGGTGCACCATTATATTCAATGGGATTGTATGGATTGATCTGATATAAGGGGAAAGTAGTTGTTCTAATGGATGAGGATCTATATTGGGAAGTTTTACAAGAGGAAACGATTTTAATTTTTAATACACTCGGGAGTAGATAAGATGTATCGACACATAAAGATGGATATATCAATGCTTATATCTAAGTCTAAACATATCAGATGGTGAAGATGGATCAGTTAAGTCCACTAAGTACTTTACAGTCGCTTCCTATAGCATACTGAAAATGAGATAGAATATGGGATTTATGATGACATCTTGATAGCACAATCATATATGGGTGATGCTAGATTATTCAATGATGGTGGATCACTTCTTATTGGTGCGTATAAGTTTCTCATTCAAGTAGAATTGAGATTGTATACAGATAAGATAGTGAGACTGCATGGTATTCCCATATCCATTATGTATGATTGAGACATTACCGTTGTCTTTCATTTTGTGGATAATTTTTAAGAGGCATCGGGTATAAAGCTACATCATACGATTAGTAAATTGATGGGTAGACTAAAAGTGTGAAACATATTCTTGAGGATATGCTATGGTCATGTGTTTCAGACCTCAAGGTCAGTTAGAAGTCCTATTTTCATCTTGTGGGGTTTTCCTATAATAACAATCGTTAATAGATGATCAAGATAAAAGTGTTTTAGGCCATATGTGGGTGGCCATGTAGTTGCGTAGTATGTTAGTTCGATTCGGGTAAGAGTAATATTTTGGAATTGAATTTATCTAAGACAATTCTGAGAAGATTTAGTTGATTTTTTTATCAATTCAAGAATAACAAAAAGTGGAAGAGAACCTATGCAAATAAACATTAATGGGCGTTGGAGTTCATTATAGAGGACCATGTGCAAATTAAAGGTTTCCCCAATTAAGGGGGTGATTCATAATTGTGGATAGAGTTGGGACTCTATAATGTAATTTGAAAGTTCCTGATCATATGGAGAGAGTGCACAATATGTTTCATGTGTCTATGTTATGAAAGTTTTTGCAAGATGAGGCTTCGTATCAACACATAAATCTATATTATATTAAGTTAGGATTGTATGTGATGTAGAATGAGGAACCCATTTGCATCTTAGACTAACACGCGAATATTTTTCCTTCTTAGATGATTACTTTGGTGCATGTGAGCGGGGTCATCATAGTGAAGCTGAGTCCAATTAGGAGAGCAATAATGTTATGAGAGACCAGTACCCCTACCTTTTTATTCAATTATATTTTTATGAATTTTGATGATGGAATTTTATTTATTAGGTTGAATACTATAATTTTCCTTATTATTCTAAATATATAATATTATTTTGTTTTACATTAGTTGAGAAATTAATTAAGATAATTATTTTTTGCTTAAATTACATTATGAGTTAATTTAGTTATGATTAAAATTAATTTAGGTGGGGATAAACAATATAATGGACTGATTTAATTTACAATTGAGAAAAATGGATGTTTGAACTATTGATGGGATGGGCTAATCCTTTTTTTTAAGCATTGGGGTTTGAAGTAGGCGTTTTTGGGCTTTGGTGGGAAAGTGAAGAGGGTGTGAGTATGTTCCCACATTTTGTTAACTCATATTAAGTTGGGATGAAATAATGATGATTAAAAATGTTTTTAATTAAAATATTTAGCTGAGAAAGATGAGAAGAACGACAGAGGAATAATATCAGGATCACGGGGTCGCTATAATAGTACTCTTTAGGGTTATCCTCTTATATTTATGAAATAGAACGTTTATACAATTTCAATAGTTTTTATCATTTATTCCCCCATAAAAACACACAAACCATCTCATATTATCTCACCACTTTCATCCAACTTTGAGTTACCATTGGATCACCTTTGAGGGAGAATTAAAAGAAGATACAATAGGGGAAAATGAAGGCTTTCCTTTCAAAATATATGAAAGTTTAATTAGGGATTTCTAATTTGCTAGATATGATGAACTCATCTTCATGATTTTTACAACGGTGTTTAATTATCCCAATACTAATAATTTGATTAATGGACTAAAAATTTCCATGACCAAGTCTAGACTGTCATAAATTAAGTGACTCAACAATTTAAAAATAAATATTTTCATTTCCATTATAAACATTAAGTTTAAACATACAGTTCTTCGCATTACCTTTTACAACAAATACACCAAATTTAGAGAATGGTATTATCAAATTTAAAAACAATTTTGAAGCCATGATTTGAGAAGATATAATGGAAACAACATTATTGCATATATTAGGAATATAAAGAATGTCTTTCAAATTATTTATCTTATCATAAGTGAACTTTAGCTCAATCTTCTTAGTTCCCACCACCTTGTAAATTAATGATTTTCTCATGTACCTAACCATATCATCCCCCACAATAGCGTTAAATGTTGAAAAACTTACAATCACTGTCAATGTAAAGGGAATCTCCTATGTTAATGCAAAAACATGGATATTTTTCTATTGAGGGTGATCAGGCCCGGATACCAAGATATGACAGTTATAATAATTACAATTACATTATTAGCATATGACAGAAATATGAGTCATTTATAACTTTTTTCTCAAGATATAATTTGAGATAAATCATAATAAATAAACCAACCACCATAATAAGATACATACTTATGCTAAAACACCAATAATATAAAACTCAAATTATATAACGTCATTACCATAATCTCTCCAAATAAAATCCTAAACCATTGTGGAGTCTAAGGACCGACTAAATTCGAATACAAATATCTCACAAAAATAAACGACTTGGATGGAAACTAAATAAAGCATAAAATAAATATCAAACTTTACATCCTACTACTCTAAACTATGACATTAACAATTACCTAACTTGAAATATTAGTGAACAACAATAGGTCAGGCCCCACTATAAGAATGCCATTTACGCTTCTAAGTTAGGGTTACATGAACCAAATTATAGACATTACATTGTATAAATATCATAATAGAATATTTTAATTAATGGTAAGACATTTAAATAAAGACATAAGTAAAATAAACGAACTCAACTATCCCACTGTCCAATTATGTTACATTTAACATTTGGTTACCTTTTTTTTTAATATTAATTAATATCAATTGCAACACCACTATAACCACTATTTCTTCTACACGACATTACACATACCATGGTGTGTCACCCATATCATCTCATCAAAAATCCATACATCATGATAGCCCGACGATCCATACTATCACCCACACATACCATGATTTATCTCCACACTATAACCATTACTATAGCTAAATTTGTGTAGGTTATTCACTTACTTTTTATAGCTACTTAACAATAGACACCATACATAACATGACGCACACATATAAATCATTACTATAGCTAGTTTGTTTAGGTTTCGTAGTCATTATCGTGGTCTACCAATACTAGACCCTCCACATAACGTAATTCCCACATAAATTCCATCAAAATATCAAAGTGAAGGGCGTAAACTACGTGCAAGGACTTTATATGGAAAGGAAAAAACACACAAACTATTTTCTAATCACTTTTTAAAATGAATTAAACTTAAATAAATTATCGCAATTAAAACTATGCAATGAGTAAATTGATTGTTGTGTTAAATAGATTACTAGATTTTATCTTGCCTAAGAATGAATCTAAATGAGTATATTAAGAATAAATAAAGCAATCACCTAATGCCCTATGTACTAGAAAAAACCATAATGGGGAAAATCTTAGACGACCCAACCATGCAAATTCACTATGATAAGGAATTACACAAGAATAATAGATGACTTAAACAACTGACTCAACTCCCTCGTAAGCCTTGACGTATTTTTGTTCCTTAGACCTATCCCCCAACACGATATGTAAGAGTCCACCTACGCATTGCTACATCATGTGAGTCCACACATGCCTCAATATCCACTCAATCAGGCTCAATAATCGTTACAATTCGAACACAAAGTCCATTTCTTCAAACCATCACACACACAGTCCACAATATATAAATATCAAACAAGTATGAAGTCCACTACACGAAACTTACTCAACGAAGATGATGAGTAAAAAATTCTGGTGCACAAAGTGGAGATATCAAATCATATAAGGATTGAAACTTCTATCTCAAACTAGTTGGGTGAAAACCAGGGTTTGAAGGCTTTTAGATATATATAGGAAAATATTTTTCACCAAAACTCTCGCATAAAAATGTTCCTAGAATGACTGTATATTCAAAACATGATTTTTGAGGCGCAAAAAACTCGTTCAAAAAAAATAATGAGTTCGTTTGAATAAAGTTCATTGATACTTCGTCTTTTGTGTGACTTGTTTTCTTGATTCGTCAGTCGTTGCGGTCAAACTTCGAGTATCAAAATCCTCTTGAAATCACCTACAAAACTTGTTAAAAATTCAGTATCGTGGTAAATTCGGGTATCAATCCGATTTCAAGCGTCGAAACCGTTATAGCGAAAATTTGCATTTTCAATTTTTATAAAAAATACTCTTTTTGTGTTCTTAATTTTTTTTTTAGTTTTATAATTAAAAACAATTTCAAGGGAGAAAATGAAAATTTATGCAATTAAAATGACTATGCAAAATTAAAAAGTAATCTAGTTTAGAATTTATGAGAAGAAACAAGAGATGGGATTACACCGCGTAGTCAATTTAATTTAATGTCCTAATTATTTAATTGAATAGTACGAAATGATATTGAATTTAAAACTTAACTCTCGTTACCATCCTAAATTCAATATTATCTTTTTCAGTAATTAAATCAGAAATTATAACTCCATAAAAAATTAAGATTCATACTTGTTCTTACAAATTATCTACTAAGATCAATTCATAAAAAAATGTACGGAGCTTTGAATTACACACAAAGAATTAATACTTGAATTTAAGAATCGGGCCTATCTCTAAGTCAAATTCTAAAATCAAATATCAATTTTCAACATTAATCTATTAACTCTCGTTAAATAAATTAATCAGTGATTTTTTCCAATTTAATTAGCTTAGAACACATCAATGAACAATTTATTCAATTAAATAACTCAACATATGCGTTTCATCCCACCCCTTGAATGGGCTGTTTAGCAAGACATTATTAAAGATTCAGCACAAGCACAATTAAATAACAAGAAATTAAGGAAGAGAAAAAGAGATACGATACGCATTAATTCCTTGTGTTAACTGTGTTCATAAACACGAGTCCAAGTTTGTCATAAAAACTCAGCTGGATTACAAAACTAAAATTAAAAAATGAACCTAAATTTTTTTTCTAATCCTAAACTATTTTGTATTTTTTTTTACGTTTTTCTACCCTCTGCGCTCTCTCTCTTTTTCTTTTCTGTCTCTCATTGTTGTTTTTTGTAAGAGTCATCCTTAAAATGAGCTGATAGCCTTTGTTTTATAACACAAGACTTTTGTTATTGGATGAGAGATTTATGGGATCTTTTTGTTCCAAGTTTTTTGGGATTTGGATCTAAGCAGGTGGTGGCAGACCCGCGTTTGACATGGCAGGGCTACCCGAGTCAAGCTAGGTGGGTTCAAACCCGGGTAGGATGGGAAGGCTAAACTCGGGTTGTGCACAGGTTGCTCGGGGTTCGTGGTTATGGATTTTCGGGTGTTGCATTGCCGGATTGAAACAGGCAGGGGTTCCGAGTTTAATGCGTGTAATGGGTTATGACGGAGACAGGGTCAATGGCCGGAGTTTGACATGGTCACGATGTTGGATTTGTGTAGGGACATATGTGTAAGGTCGGGTTAGGCAAAAATCGAGTTTGAGGGGGATTCGATTTTTTCGATCTTGGAAGTGGCAATTGGATTCGAGTATGGAGTTTGTGGAGATGTAGGTGGGAGGTGATGGGAGATTTTGGATTGGTCTCATGTAAGGTATGTGTTGTTTTGGGCTATGGAGGAAAGAGGAGAGAGAGAAAGGTGTTGGGGAAGAAGATGGGTGAGGGTATTTGGGTGTGTTGAGGTGTATGGGGAAAGGGGTGTGTTGTGTTTGTTTGTACCTATAAAATTAAAAATAAAACTATCTCACTAAAACGAATAAAACTAAAATCTAAAATAAAATTCTAATCGATAAATAAAAGACACAAAAGAAAAAAGAAAAAGAAAATTAAAAAGAAATGAAAATAAAAAAAAAAAAAATCTATTCAAACAAAAACTAAAATCTTAAAATAAAACTAAAGAAAATTAAAATCTAATAGAAATAAATTCCTCAAAATTAATCCTAATAAAATAAAATAAAATAAAATAAAAAGTCAAAAACTAAAAACTAATAAAAATCAAAATCAAAATAAAAATAGAAAATAAATCCCAGAAAATTCTAAATAAATCTTAAATAAATCTTAAAAATTAAAACGACTCAAAATAAAAATCTAAAAATATGAAAAGCACAAACTAAATACACACAGGGCTCGGGTGATTGTTCTAGGCTCGGTGTAGGCTTATATTTGGTTCGGGGACAGGGTTCGGAACATCGAAAATAATCTTGGCAAACTCAAATACGGACTCGAACGTCATGATGCTTTAATTTCTTCATTGAACTCTTTTAACCGCTTATGTGTCGCAATTTGACTGATTTAGCACTATTTGATGCCATAACTGACAATTGACATGTAATATAGATAAATACCAACATATGGCCAGTTTTATTAAAAATGAGCGACTAAAATACATCTATTCGGGGCATAAATTATACACTTTTGGGTGCTTATCACACCACCCCTAAACAAAATATTGTTAATCCTCGAGCAAAAATAGAGAGAAAACAGTGATAAGTAACCAAAAGTGTGTCACTTTCGCATGCACTGGCGATTGCACTTAGGATGTACAACAAGCCGTTAAACCTATAGGTTTCCCTACAGGACGACTGGTGTCTCGTGAGGGTTTGCAGTGAATGTACCCATAAAATTCAAAATTTTATTGAATGCAGTTTCTTATTTAACGATGAAACTCTATACAACCCAACTTAAAAAGGCATCAAGGAACACCATATTCAACTATCAAAGTATCACATACAATTACTTAATACCAAAAGCGTAATCCTTTATAAAACTCAATGTGTGTTTATATAAAACAATCTTAAGTATCCTTAGAGTAATTCTTAGATCGCCTTTAGAATCAACGCTTTGACTTCTATTCCCACTGGATATATCTCTCTGAATCAAACTCTCTGAGAATTTGGTAAGTCTATCTCTCTTATGTGTGAGGAGGTGAGTAAATGTAAACAAATTCAAACGTCTCACACACTTTATAGAAAATGACGAATACATGAAAGAAAATTGATCTCATGAATGAATACTAACCACGATGTTGAGAATGCTGAGTTATTCACCATATGCTGATGTAAAAAAACTAGACTTGATATAATTAATTAATCATAGATAAATATGAATAAAGAAATAAGACAATGGATTTTTAAAGTGGCTCAGCCTTAATGAAAATGGCATACGTCCACTGTCTTATATTGCTAGGTGTTTTGCCTTAATCTTAATTATGATCGCAAGTGATCGATTGCCCCATTATGGTTGGGGTTATAATGTATTTATAGCCCTTAGGCTGTTCATATGAATAGACAATACGTCGTTATTTAGTAGACATAAACATCTGTATATAATAAGAATATTCATTGAATTCGATGTTCATTGAATCTGTAATTGTCGCTTAATCTTCTTGACTAGATGCTCTGTACGCTGAGTAGCTCGTCAAGTTGAGTAGCTCGATACGCTGAGTTGTTAGGTGAATATATATTTTTGTCACGTAAGATGCAACGCGTCTTTATATAATTAGTCCACATCAACTGACTAATTTTTGTATCAACAGAAGCCCTAATGTTTCACAGTTGAGGTTGAATATGAGAGTGTGGAACATTATGCCCAGAAGTTGCCCGGGGACATTTACCTAGTCTTGTTAGATTACAGATTTCCAACACTTGTGACATTTACTGACTTTGAGCGTACAATGGCAAACTCGTAAATATTTTGAATCTTTGACAGACGCTTGGGTATTTGCATCTTTTTCATCATTTAACCGTCGAAAACATAATCGCCTTTTCTAGTATTCATTTCTTTTCTCGCTTCCCAACGCAGCGCATTTAAAAGTGATAGAATCAAATTATCTTCTACCTTTTGCCTTTTAGACTTCCAGACTC
The DNA here is from genome assembly GCA_949130495.1 of Sambucus nigra. Taxonomy (NCBI): domain Eukaryota; kingdom Viridiplantae; phylum Streptophyta; class Magnoliopsida; order Dipsacales; family Adoxaceae; genus Sambucus; species Sambucus nigra. Next base: position 417,989,354 of record OX422207.1, read on the forward strand.
TTTGTCTTCTCACTTTGTCTTCTTACGATCGTTCTTTCTGTCACCCGCCTTAGCAGATTTCTCAATTTTCTTTAAGAATTTTTTCCTTCTTCTTTCTTTTCATTAGCCATCATGGTTTATCTTGTCTAATCATTGGATAAGTTTCGGGATGATTTTGCAATTCCTTCTTGGGTTATTCTAGAGGAACCTCCTTGCCCTTCTGGTTTATTTTCTTTAGCTGAGGGACACTGGTTTCCCTCCATTTTTATAGCGGAATGTGGTTTTTCTTTCCCCCCTAATCCTCCGTGTTTGGAGTTTTGCCAATATTTTGATATTATTCCTGCAAGAGTAGCTCCAAATACATGGAGGGTAGTTAATGGCGTACATAGGTTGAACCAAATACATGGAACTCGCTTAGGAATTCTTGAAATCATGTATTGTTATAAATGGGTTACCAGCAACACAACTTTTTATTTAAAATGTAGGTTTTCAAATAGAGCTTTAGTGGCCAATCTTCCTGATGCTAATAGGGACTATTTTGATCATGGAGTTGTGATGAAAAATTGGCAACACACCCCGTTAAAAGGAAAAGATGTGTACCAAGATCTCAGATGTCCACTTTATGGCAATGGGATAGGTTGTTTTTAGTTTTTTAATTTATCTCTATTTTTGTTTGATAAAATGTATCACTTCCATGTACGTTTTTATTTTATAATTGATAGCAAAAGGAAACCTCCAAAGGAGAGTAACATAAATATAAAATACTTAACACTTATCTGGGGTTTGCATAAATCCATTGTTGGGGAGCACGTGAGGTCTGCTTCTTATTTGTTAAGATACAAGAACACCACTTCATCTTTTATTGCCCGACCTCTTGTTCCTCCTGTGGTAATTGATCTTGATCAAATACCAGCATCTCCAACAACCGCAAGAGAATCTTCTTCTGATTTGGGTACCTCTATTGCTGATCTGATGATGAACAAGAGGAAGGTACCAAAGTTTTTTGCCAAGTCTGCTCCTGGTACTAAAGTGGTGAAAAAGAATAAGGATTATGTTCCATCTGACAAAACTAAGAAAAAGGATGTTGTTCCTCCTACCAAATATATCAGCAAGAAGCCCCCTGTTGCCCCTAAAGAGGCAGCACCTTTGATTGAAGCTGTTATCCCAAAAGAGGCAGCACTTTTGATTGAAGAAGAGGCAGCACCTGTGATTGAAGGTGCTCCTTTGAGGAGGTAGAGGATGGGTCTTGCTGAAAGACCTGTGGATGCTGTTGCCCAACCTACTGGAGTTGGGATTTCTTCTTTGAGGGTTAGTTCTCCAGCTGTCCTTACCCCTGGCTTGGCCAAGAAATTGATCAAATCAGGGACTCTCCTTGATTGCCAAGCTGCTAAAATTTTAACTCCTCGAGATAAGGTTATCGATGTGGTTGCCAAACACCTTGCCTCAGTAAGTGGTCATTATACTTATCTTTCTAATTCTTCATTTCCATGTTCATACTCTGATTCGTGCCTTTCTTATTACTACAGTTTTTGGTGCATTTTAATAATATCGTAGAGAAGGATGAAGCCATCAAAGCTTCAACCTCATCCAGTGGAGTAGAGGAAGCCTTTATTAGGTTGTCAAAATCTTTAGAGGACTACTGGTAGAAGTACGAAGAGGATAAAGCTGCCTAGGAGAATAAAATTCGATCGACTGAATTAGCTCATTAACAAGCGGTAAATGCCTTCAAGGAGTTAGAGGAAGAATTGAAGGTTACTTTTTCCAGGAAGGTGGAAGATGAAGGCAAGCTTGAAGAGGCTGAATGGCATAGGAAATAGCTTGAGGATAAGGTGAAGTCTGTTGAAGACTTCTTAGGGAGAAAACTTCCTCAGAGAGAGCGAAGAGGAAAGCTATTGTGAATAGGTCCTTGAGGTTTGGCTGGGATAAAGGATGGAATAAAGCTTTGGTTGTTGTCTCTTCCTAGATGGAGTAGGCAAGTTTGAAATACTTCAGAGATGGATGGGTTACAGCTTTGAAGGAGTTGAATATTATCGATGATTCTGAACTGTTTCAGAAACACACTCATGGCCCTCCTCCTACTATTAAAAAAGAAGAGGAAGATGAAGCCGCATCTAATGAATCTTCTATGGTGATAGTAGAGCAAACACCTGAGGTTACCATTCCTTAATCCTCCGAGCAAGTTCAACAGGCAACCACTTTTATCGATCAATGCCAACTGCCCTCCGAGCAGCCAACTCCTTCATCCAAATTAGCTGAAGATGTTATAGGAAATAAGGAGAAGGTGTAGAGTTGTTCGGCTCTTTAATTATATTATTTTTTATTTTTCCGTTTCATTATAACTTTGGTTGTACTTTCTCCTCCCGTGATCAATAAAATAAACTTTTTTATTTATTCTGAGTTTTCTCCTTTAGTTTCTCGATCTGTCGTTGTTGATCCAGTTTTACTTGTCCTTACTAGTTTATTGCCAGGATGGAATTCTTGTCAGCTCATGATACAGAGTTAATGAATAAATTTAACGACTACTTCAAGGCTCGTTATACAGATTTCACTAAAGCTAAAATAGTTAATATCCTTGGACCTGATGCCTCTGAGCGAGCAATTGAGGCTTACCAGTATTTAAAATGTCTGCTTGATCGGGGGTGGCCAATAATGCCGCTTATTATGAAATGATTAAAGACCTTCAAGGAGTGATCGAGGAACTTCAACTTCAACACAAGGAAACCACTGTACTTCTGCATGAAGGTTATCAGAAAAAGTAATAATAATTGTGTGCTGATTAGGGCTATGCCAAATTTATTTTAGACCATAAGAAGAGAGAGATTGTGCTTAAACTTGAATTTGAGGAGCACAGAAACATTGTCAAGCCATTATAGGAGGAAAATATTGCCTTACGAGAAGAACTGAGACGACTAAAGTTTGCCTCTTCTTCTGGACCTCTGGTACCGATCACTGATGAAGGCTTTTCATTTTTAAAAACTGAAAAATGTTACATTGAGAGAAGAATTAGAGGCTTTGAAACAAGTAAGACATACATCCTCCTCGCGAGGTAGAGTTAAAGATGGTCGAAGAAGTATTGAGGAGACCAGATTTAATCAAACCTTGGAAAACCAAGCTATTTAACTGAGGGCAAAAACTAAAGCAGTGACTAAGATGTCCCAGAAAATCCAAAGTCTCGCCGAGAAACTATCCAACCAGAGTTCTGCGTTGGAGAGTAAAGAGAACTTAGTGAAAAAACTTCATCAACATGTGGAGAGATTGACTTATCAATTCCATAGACAACCCAGAGAATTTTGGATGGGAGGATATAATGAAGCTCTATGCCATTTCGATGCTCGGTTGAAACAATCAAATAATGAGGGATACAAATAAGGATGGTTAAATGCCTTGACTGTGATGAAAATTGAGAAAGGAAATTCCTTATGGGATTGGTGTGATCCTGGATTACTTTATCTGCCTATGCCTCCCTTTAAGCTAGATGTCAGTTGGATTCCATCCCGTGCCATTCTTCAGTGTTTGATCTCCAAATACCTTGGTGATTACCAGCTTCATGAAGACTTTGAGATATCGCGACCTCAACATCTACTTAATCGTCCGAGTTCGAGCAACACTAGAATGTTACGAGATTGAATTTTATCAACTCTCCTTATGCTCTAGATGATCCTCCAGCTGGAATGGAACCTGCACCTAAATCGGAAGGAAAAAAGCCAATAGAATAAGAAATTTGTATATTGTTAGTAATTATTAAATGACACATCATCTTTTGTAATTTTACTTTCCTTGGAAATGAATTAATTGTACGATATTTTTCTTATCAATATATCTTTAAAGGGATAATTTGTCCTGTTTTGTTTTAATTTCCTAGGCAATGGAACTTTGCCCCATTCGCTGTCTACTTGTAGCGACTTGTCACACATATGTGCCTAAGCAATGGAATTATTTTCATCCCATGGTCTTGCTTATTTGTAAAAATCTTATCTAGATTACCTTGGTGCCTAGGCAGTGGATGCCCCTTGAGGTCACCCATCTTCTTGCCTAGTTTTGGATGCCCCTTGAAGTCACCCATAATCAAACAGGTCTTGCCTTGCATGATTGTTGTGCCAACATTATTGGTTAAGTTTATTAATGCTGACCAACCTTAGTTGGTGGTTGCTGATATGCTGACCAACCGTAGTTGGTGGTTGCTGATATGCCGACCAACCATGGTTGGTGGTTGTTGAGGCCTTCTTGCAAAATTCAAGTGTAGTGTAGCACAAGTACTCCGAAAAAATTGAACAAAAAAGAATATGGGAAAAATATCATTTTTATTCATATGAAAAGTACGGAATACGTGTGAATCTACATTACTGATAATATTTACGCAGATACTTTGCATTCCATGCATTTTTGAATTCATCCCCCTCTAAAGTTTCTATTTTGTAGGTTCCAGGTTGAACAATCGCTGTTACACGATAAGGCCCATGCCAGTTGGCCTCGAGCTTATTATGCTTCTGAATGACTTTTTTGAGTACATAATCTCCCTCCTTAAGATCACATTTCTTAACTCTTTTATTATTTAATATAGTAGTTCTTTGTTGGTAAGTTGCATTCCTAATTACTGCATCTTCCCAGACTTCCTCGAGCATATCTAAATCTAAGCGTCTCATCAAGTCGCTTACTGGAGTGTTGACATTAAGCAACTTATGAGTAGGTAGACCAAGTTCAGCGGGTATAATTGATTCACTTCCAAAGGCTAACATGTAAGGATATTCCCTAGTTGTTATTCGAAGAGTTTGTGCGATAAGCCCATAACACAGAATGTAGCTCGTTAATCTAATTTCCTTTCGCATCATTTAACAATTTCTTCAACCCATTCAACAGAGTTCTGTTGGTTACCTCCATTTGCCCGTTGCTCTGGGGATGGCATGGTTCAGAATGAATCTTTTGAACATTTGACTGTTGACACTATACGGTGAACTCCTCATTATCAAATTAGGTACCATGATCAATGATGAAAGCTTGTGGCAGACCATATATGCAAATAATATTCTTCTAGATGAACTGATATACCCTATCATATGCCATGTCAATGAGAGGTTGATGTTCCACCCATTATGTGAAATAATCAACAGCGACTACCAAGTCTTTGAATCGTCCTTTAGTAGTTAGAAGAGCCCCGACCAAGTCTATTCCCCACATAACAAATGGCCAAGGTGAGGTAATGGGAGTTAATAATGCTTGGGGAGCTCTTCGTATGGAGGATAACCATTGACACTTATCGCATTTCTTGGCATAAGATGTGCAGTCGGCTCACATCATTGGCCAATAGTATCCATGTGTCATTATCCTTTACAAAAGAGTTCGACCTGCTACATGAGCTCCATAAGTGCCTTCATAAATTTCTTCTATCAGATCTTTAAGTTCTGATGGATGAACACATCTCTTTAGACCTCCTATCATACCACTTATGTATAGAACTCCATTGTTTAAGACATACCTAACAGCTTTAAACTTGAGCCTATTGGTCGCAAGTTGGTCAGCTGGTAAAATGCCTTCTTCAATATACGCTCTGATGGGATCCATCCAGGAAGGTCCCATATCTAAAGTGAAAAACTTCACCATCAAATCATTATTAATGCTTTGGTCTGTCAATATCTCAATAGGAATCGTTCTTCGTAGCTTGGTATAGGTAGCTGAAGCTAACCGAGCTATTGCATCAGCCCTCGCATTCTCTAGTATTGGTATTCTGATCACTTGGACCACTGCAAAATAGGATACAATCTCCATAGCTTTGGTATGATACCTAGACATGAATTATCCCTTTGCCGCGTACAACCCAAGAATCTGATTTACGACTAGTTGTGAATCACTAAACATCGTAACTTACTCTGCACTCAGTGTTTTGGCTAAATTGAGGCCCACAATCATAGCCTCATACTCAACTTCATTGTTGGAAGCTTTGAACTGTAAATGAAGAGCATATTCTATATCCAATCCATCCGAACTATTAAGAATTATTTCCGCTCCACTGCCTGTGGCACACGAAGAACCATCAACATACAACTTCCATACAGGGATACAGTTATCAAACCCTTGGTTTGACAAAGTCCCGTGATCGAATATTTGGTGCTTCCTTTTATCATCCCTCAACTATAGGCTTTTATCAGAGGATTCTTGTTGCTCGGTCACTATCCCTTTCGGCATGTCAGCTGATGTGAGTTAATGGGGGACAGTTTATGATGATCCTCTAACATCCGTGAGTTATTCTGCGTTGGATACCTATTGATTGGGGGTATTTGGGTAAGTAAATTCAGTAATGAAATCTGCCACTGCCTTCCCTTTGAGATAAGACCTTGGCTCATAGACAATGTCATATTCACCTAACTCCATCACCCAATACATCACTCTTCCATATTTTTCTGGCTTGTGTAAAGCCTATCTGAGTGGCATGTCGGTGTATACCACTATGGAATGGGCTTGAAAGTACAGTTTCATTCTCCTGCTCGCCTAGATCAATGCTAATGCCAGCTTTTTCAATTTTGGGTACCTAATCTCTACTCCTCGAAATGCCTTGCTTGTGTAATACACTGGCTTCTGCACCCCGTCGTCTAACCTTATCTACACTGAACTGACTGCACTTTTTGAGATATCCACGTATAAGTATAATTTCTCTCCCACTACCGGCCTAGACAGCAAAGGAGGTATCCTCACATATTTCTTCAACTCTTGGAACGCCCTCTCACACTCATCATTCCACTCGAAAGTTTTTCTGAGTGCCTTGAAGAATGGAAGACATCTGTCAGTTGCTCATGATATGAACTTGTTGAGAGCTGCAACATGCCCCGTGAGGCTTTGTACTTCCTTCTTCGTAGTTGGAGATTATAATTCTAACAAGGCTTTGATCTTGTCAGGATTTGCCTCGATGCCTCGTTAATTCACAATATACCTGAGGAACATGCCTTTTTGTACGCCAAAGACGCACTTGGTCAGGTTCACCTTCATATGATATTTCTCCAGCTGATCAAATATTTGGCTCAGATCAGCCATATGGTCAGCAACTTTCTTGCTCTTCGTCAGCATGTCATTGACGTAAACCTCCATATTTCCGTCGATTTTCTCTATGAACACCTTGTTCATTAGCCGCTGGTATGTAGCACCTGCATTTTTAAGACCAAAAGGTATAACATTGTAACAGTATGTTCCCCTTGGGGTATTAAAAGAGGTATTTTCCTTTTCTTTTGGTTTCATCTTAATCTAGTTGTAGTCGAAATAAGTATCCACGAAGCTCAGTAATTCATGCCCCGAAGTAGTATCTACCAACAGATCTATTTGGGGTAGAGGGAAATGATCTTTTGGGCAGGCTTTGTTCAGATCTGTGAAATCCACGCACATTCTCCATTTATTATTCTTCTTTTTTACCATCACCACATTCGCTAACCAGTCAGAATATTTGACATCCTCAATAAAAGAGGCCTTTTGCAGTTTCTCTACTTCCTCTTGAATAGCTTGGTTCTTCTTTGGGCTAAAGACCCTTCTTCAGTGCTTCACCGGTTTGATCTCCTTATTAACATTGAGTTCATGGCACAAGAAGGTTGGGTCTATCCCCGACATATCTTCATGACTCCAAGCGAAAGCTTGCTTTCTATGCCTCAAAAATGCCACCAACTCTTTCTTTATTATTGAATCAAGTGAAGCGCCAATTTGAGTTGTTATTTCTGGTCATTCGTCGTCCAGAATAATGCTCTCTGTCACTTCTATAACCTGACCATTCACAAGATCTGATTCATCTTTGGGGTCCAGTGTCTCAATCTCTGAATCTTCAGACTCACCCACTTGGTAAGTGGTGGTCTTCTTCCTAGTATCCTCCAACTCTTTTTGTTCAGCAGATGAACAGTAGCATTCTCGAGCTACTTTCTGATCGCCTTTCACAAGTCCCACACCAAAGTTGGTCAGGAACTTTAAGCATTGATGTACCGTAGATGACACTGCTTTAAACTTTTTCAGACCTACTCTTCCCATGATTATGTTGTAAGCTGATTGGACATTTTTATCCATTACAAAAAAGCGTACTTTTTCTCTTCTGCAGGCAGGATAGGTACCAATTAGCATGTCCAACTTTATCGTCCCAAGTGGAAAGACTTTATTGACAGAGAAATCGATAAGGGGCCTGTGGTACAGCTCCAACTGGGAAAGTTTTAAGTTTAAACTATCAAAGCAAGGGCAGAACATGATGTCTATCGAACTACCATTGTCTACCAATACTCGTGAGATGATTACATCTTTCATCCTCATCTTGATCACCAAAGGTTCGTCGTGAGGATATAAGACACCTTCTGCATCACTTTTGGAAAAACCAATGACTAGTTTATCCTGGTTAACCTTCCTCGGATGATCCTCTTCCGCCAGATTTATTCGCTGTATATAGGAACAGGCTTGGGCCTCATTGAGGTAGGCTTTCCTTTCAGTAATATGATCCCCTCCTCCTACATCGCCACCTATAATCATATTACATTCGAATAAACCAAAATGGATTAAAATACCTCACACTCTAGTTACCTTAGTTTTGGGGGGAGGTCGGGATCATCCTCCGAATCATCTTCATGGTCCCTTTTCTTATCACCTCTTGTTCGGCGAGGAGATTTAGACCTTTGCCTTGATCTGTCGTTGGTCTTCCCATTATTCTGGCGATCAACAAGACTGCTCAATTTACCTCGTCTAATGAGTGCCTCAATCTCATTCTGAATAGCTATGCACCGCTTGTTCGTGTGGCCATGGTCTTTATGGAACTCATAATATTTGGACTTATCCCTCCTTTCAGGGGTTGTCCTCAATTTCTCGGGCCAGTTTAGTTCTTCGCTATTTTTTATCTCCTCCAGAACATGGTTTATGCCTACCTTTAAAGGAGTATAATTAGCATACTTCCACAAGTGCTCTATAGTTTCCTTGCCTTTTGATTTCTTGTTGCCCCCGTTATGGTTTTGATCTTTCCTCTTCGGCCTGCCCTCAGCTTTAGTCTCTACTTTGGTCCCATCATTCTTCTTTGCAGCCATAGCTTCTTCGGCATTCATAATTTTGTCTGCCTTAACCATTACTTCCTCCATGGATTTGGGGGGATCTTTGGCAAAGTATAATACAACTTGTTTGGCAACAGACCACTCATTAGAGCCGTAATGGCTATCTTCTCTTCATAATCGGTTACCTTCAGTTTCTCGTTGTTAAAACGAGTGATGTAATCCCGGGTGCTTTTTCTTGCTTGCTTTCTTATACTCAATAGGTGTGCTACCCTCTTGACTGGCTTCACAACAAAATAGAAATTTCCTATAAAGAGCTCTGCTAGTTGATGGAAAGTAGTAATCTATTCCCGAGGAAGGTTGTTGTACCATATTTGAGCTGACCTAGTGATAGTTATTGAGAATGCCTTGCACCTCATCTCATCTGGAACTGCATAAATATCTACAGCAGCTTGGTACTACTCTATGTGGAGAATAGGACCGATATTTCCATCGTACTTCGGCGTAACTACAGAAGCCTTAAACTTTGAGGGTGTGGGAAAATCCACAATTTCTTATACGAAGGGTGATCCTTTGATAAAGGTTCTTCGGAGAGGATTTTTGGCTATAGACATTTCCTCTAAACTATCTTCACACATCTGAATGGATCCCTTTCATGCGTCATTTCCAGACTCTGATCTATTTGTCTGAGTAACAGATCACGTTGAATTTTCCTTTTGGGATCTTTCTGTACGAGTTGCAGGGCGTGATTGGATAGAACCTTCCCTTAAATCATTTGGTTGTTGAAAACTTCTCGACGTAATCCAAGGAGGATTTCTATTCCTCCTAGGTCCCAAACGATCAAAGGGGGAGACTCTACTCAACCTTTACAAAGATCTTGTTCGTTCTGGAGTTAGAGTAACATTTTCTTGAGAGTCCATGACTCTTATGGGAGATGTCCGACCAAGCTGATAGGAGGGATCGTTGGACCTCTTAGTATGATGCGATTCAGTATGCTTGGATAGGGAAGCGTGAGGGAACAGAGTACGTCTGGATCTCGAAGGCGGCATGTGAGTGTTTCTATGAACGCTTCACTAGCCTGACTGGGCAAGCATTGCATTTTGAACGGTTTGAATGAGCTGTCGCATGGTATCCTGCATAGCTGTTTGTCATTTGGCTAAGCTGGCCACTATTCCAATGAGTTCATTGACAGTTGGAGGAACAGACGTGTTGGGAGGAACTCTGTCATTGGTCCTATTGCTAGATTCTGGGATCTCATCCATGTATAATAAATTTTTTAATGAAAAAATGCTACGTAAAGTCATTTCCCACAGACGGTGCCAGTCTGTTGATGTACAAAACTAGACTTGATCTGATTAATTAATCACAGAGAAATATGAATAAAGAAATAAGACAAAGTATTTTTAAAGTGGTTCAGCCTTAATGAAAATGGCCTACGTCCACTGTCTTGTATTGCTGGGTGTTTTGCCTTAATCTTAATTATGATCGCAAGTGATCGATTGCCCCGTTATGGAGGGGGTTATAATGTATTTATAGCCCTTGGACTGTTCATATGAATAGACAATACGTCGTTATTTAATAGACATATACATCTGTACATAATAAGAATGTTCATCGAATTCGATGTTCATTGAATCTGTAATTTTCGCTTGATCTTCTTAACTAGATACTCTGTACGTTGAGTAGCTCGGTACGCTGAGTTGTTCAGTGAATATATATTTTTCCCAGTAAAATGACACGCGTCTTCATATAATTGGTCCCCGTTAACTGACTGATTTTTGTATCAACAGAAGCCCCCAATGTTTCACAATTGAGGTTGAATATGAGAGTGTGGAACATTATGCCCAGAAGTTGCTCAGACACATTTACCCAGTCTTGTTAGATTACAGATTTCCGACACTTGAGACATTTAATGTCGCGCCCCTACTTAATTAATTTAAACTCATCCTTGTTAATTAGCGATAATTTGCCTTAAGTAATAACCAATGCTTTAATTTAAATCTCTAAGGAAAAATAGCATGAGATTTTTTTTCCCAAAGGTATGTGTAGATGAAAACATAACTATATTTACATGTAACCTACAAGTACTACACAACTTTACATAACCAATATATTTAGTTTAATATTTACACAACAAGATTCTTGATATTCAAACCATACTAGATATCCATCACTCCCCCATTTTAAGGTCCTAAATTGGCAGTGAACTCCAACTGATAGGCGTACCTGAAACATAACATTATAGGAGTGTAAGCAACACAAGCTTAGTGAATGACCATATTCTACACATATAACCAATTCAAATAATCATTTTTATTTTTTAGTGTTATAACCCAATAGGAATTGTGTGACTCTCGCAAACCTGGATCCGCCAGTCCAATTAACTCCCAGTTAATGGGGAACACCAAATCCCTTAATTAGGCCCGAGTACAACAAACCTTTAAATTAGGTTAACGGGGCCGCTGCATCCCATAGGACCCACTAGTCCTTAACATTAGATAAAGGACTCAATAGTCCATATAATTATATAACATCGCTTAATATTTTTAATTATATGCATATGTTTCCTAAATACGACCTCACTCCCATAAGCATTTTAACACATGTGTTTAACTACACATTTCCATATGAACATAAGTATCTATATTTCATAGGAGAGGTCACTCACCTTGTATTTGGTGCTAAGATTAATACCAAACTACTTCCTTGGTATGGTAGTATTAGTTGCTTCTCCACCTAACAAGTCAATGTCATTAGTATTTGAATACACCGATTAACATCAAACTCAGTAATACATCACATCATTTGGTCAATCAGAAATAACTAAAGATAAATTAAATATGATACTTCACATTTCTATAAAACCCAATTAATTGGGGTTCTAACAAAATTTATGGAATTAATTTACGAATTCGCTAAACAAAGTTATGCCCATTTTATTACAACCTTTTCCAAATCGTTTCTCAAGAAAAACAACAACACAACTTCAACTTCCTGGAATTTTCATAATTTTTATAATATAAAATTTTTCATGACATTCCACCTAATATCAGTAAACATATTGAATAATACAAAATTAATGTTTCATAATTTTTAGGGTTCATTTTCCATGTCGAGCAAAACGCCAAACACCTAGTATGCATTCTTGCTCCTTTAGGGCAGATTTTAAACCAAAACTTCAAACTATCACCAAGGGTTCATTCCTTGTTATTTTTACACAATTTTCGGATATGTTATACCTATATGAGTATATTTTACTCTCCAACTTGAATCACTCAATTCCAATAAGTATTACATGATTTATGCCATTTTTATCATAACTAGGTCAAAATAGAACATTAAGGCATAACTTAACATTTTTAAGCATACATAACCTTGACCTTGGGTATAATTCATGGAAACATATAATAAACATATTTTAGCAGAAATATACATCATAATCATGATTTTTTTTTTTTAAATCAAAATGCTTTACGAAAAGATGATGTAAATTTAGGACTTTAAAGTATGCATTTACGATCCTAGTTCCAGTTCTAACTTATGTTCTTAACCCATCCTTGTTCCAACACAATTCAGCAATATGGGTATCATTAAAATATATATCCAAATCAAAAATAAAAACATGCCAAGTATATAACTCATCCATGTGACCAACTTTAATAAATATGTAATTACCTTACGAGGATTACTCGATTTATAGAAAATTTCCAAAGATTTATTCCTTAACTTTCTTCTCTTTAGGCAAAACTTGTTATTTCTTATGAGGAAGAAGACATACCTCTCATTTACAATCAGAAATACGTTGTATAGTGGTCCAATAGCAATAGGGGTAGTGGTAACACATGATTGGTTGGATGAAAGGTCAAATTAGACAATTTCATTAATGACACATTTGCCCCACCTTGGTAAAATTACCATTACTAACTATCACGGGCCCCGATTTACTCCCTATTTATGTCTATGAGTAGATAACTTAAACATATACAACTTTCATGCTTTGTATTTTCCGAAAATCATAAAATTAATATGCCTAATTTGGGCTCGAACAGGAAAGTAGCAATTTACCAAAAATCTCAAAACTTTAACATTTGGCGACCAAACATTGCCAATTTCGCATCAACACCCTAATTTACTTTTATAAACATAATCATGCATTAAAACATAATTTATTATTCATTTAACCACATAACTAATTATATGTTCTAAACATGGTATCCCCGATCATAAGCTCAATTAGCAACTAATGTAAACAACACATATATCACATGACCATGCATCCCCTAAACATGATAATTAACATGTTTAACACACATAACCAATTTATAACTTATAACTCCTAAGTTATTATTAATCATGTAATTAACCTTCCTAATCATGTTTTAGGGCCTTACAATTCTACCCGTCTTATAAAAATTTCGTCCTCAAAATTTAACGCATAAGAAGCTTACCAAATATATGACTATATTGCTTCTTCATGTTATCCTCCCCTTCCCAAGTGGCATACTCCACATTCTGACTTCTCCACATCACTTTAACTAGTGAAATGGTTTTACTACGTAACACTTGTTCCTTTCGATCTACAATAGCAATTGGTTCCTCCACATAGGTTAAGTCATCTTGAAGCTCTATCCGTTGTGAGATAAACACATGTGAAGGATCGGGCACTTACTTACGTAACATGGATAAATGAAAAACATCGTGTATCCGGGATAATTCTGGTGGTAACGCCAATTTATAAGCTACAGCTCCAACCCGTTTCACTATCTCATAAGGGCCAATGTACCTGGGACATAACTTTCCCTTTTTCCCGAATCTCATAACCCCTCTCTAAGGAGAAATACGTAGGAATACTCGATCACCTTCCTCAAATTTTAATTCTTTCCTTCGGTTATCTACATAACTTTTCTGTATACTTTGCACCACCTTTAAGTGATTATGGATAAGATTGATCTTTTCAGTAGTCTGCTGTATAATTTCTGGCCCAAGAAGTTTTCGTTCTCCTACTTCTGTCCAGCACACTGGAGTTCTGCATTTTCTCCCATACAAAGCTTCATAAAGAGCCATATCAATACTCGAATGATAGCTATTATTATAAGCTGTAAGAGGGTAATTTAGATAAGATGGAGGCGTAACCCCTTTTGAGTATGGTGATGACAAGGTGAATCAGTAAACACTAGTGATTTAGCCACACGACACAAAGAATAGTTTGGAACGTATGAAACCCAGCTTAAACCCACAAATCTCTCGTGTATAACTCACAATATAATAAAGAACTCAGAAATAACTTAGCTAGAGGGAGAGAGAAGTAAGCATCCTAGATAAACCTTAGTAGGCAGGTAAAAAAACACACACATCGAAAAGGTCTTCTTCAAGGATTTCTGTCAAGTTATTAAAGCTCCCTAATAAATGACAAATGGTGGGTGGAAGAACTCTCTGGTTTTTCAATAACTCTTTCTCTAGTAATAATTTCTCAAAATCTTAGAAGAATATCTCCAAAATAACTCTTTTTAGAACTTTTTGATCGATCCCCTTCCTTGGAGGTGGTTGGGGCCTTAAATAGTCCCCACACCACCCCCGAGGTAGCTAAGTCATTAATGCCTGTGAAAGACCTCCCTCATACCTTATGTCACCAGCATTAAATACCTGATGCACTAGTTGTCTTTACGTCATAAACATTAAATGCCAAGACATGCCTTTTGCCTAACCACTGTGTGTCAGGGGGCTGTTGCCACAGAGGTTGCTTACCAACCGTCTGACAGCCCCAAATACCACGATGGTTTACTCAAGTGCAGACTTGACGTTGTCTAGCTGGCTAGTGACATCACCTACAGTAGATGGGAAATAAATTAGAGGGTTGTTTGGTTCACAGCAAAGCTCCCGATGGAACTCGAAGCTACTTTGCTCTAGGTTCCACGGTGAAGATCTTTCGATGTTTTACCAGGTGTATCTAAGATGGTCAGGACAAGCCCCAATGGTGCCCCACTTCTCAATCCTCCAAACCAAGTCCCTATAAAGTTCCCACGGTGAGGTTGTTCGATAGAGCATGAAAGCTCTCACAGGCCCTGCCAAGACTGGTCTCTCGCGAGTACCGTTCGACCTCACACCCATTCATTATTCTCGTTACAACATTACAGTCGTTACAACTCGTAGTCAATATAAACAAAGCTATAATATGACAAAGTAACAATACGCTAAAGTGCGAGTTGCCACGCCAAGCTTCCACGCTGAGCTTATCCTCAGAACACTGTTGCTAATTGGTGGATTATACCTAATCCCATGATTACCTTCAAGCCCCCTCTACATAAGCAAACTCTATTAGTGGAAAGTGTTCATCCCAACTTCCCTTGAACTCCAATACACAGATTCGTAACATGTCTTCAAGTGTTTGGATCGTTCTTTCTGACTACCCATCAGTTTGAGGATGAAAAGTTATACTAAATTTCAATTTAGTCCCCAAAGCTTGTTGTAAACTAGGCCAAAAGTGAGAAGTAAACTTAGGATCTCGATCAGAAATAATAGAAACAGGTGCACCACACAATCTGATAATCTCATCCACATATATTTTTGCATATCTATCCATGGAGTAAGTAGCTTTAACAGGAATAAAATGTGCAGACTTAGTCAACCTATCAATAACAACCCAAATAAAATCAAACCCTCGTGATAATTTTGGTAAACCTATAACATAATCTGTAGTAACATGCTCCCATTTCCACTCAGGAATAGGTAAGGGCTGTAGCAAACCACTTGGCTTCTGATGCTTCACCTCACCTGTTGGCAAACTAGACATCTAGCAAAAAAATTTACAATGTCGTGTTTCATTCCTGGCCACCAATAACATTGTTTCAAATCTCTATACAGTTTTGTGCTCCCTGGATGCATAGCATATAAAGAACAATGCGATTCCTCTAAAATTATTCTTCTTAAATCAGGCACATTAGGTACACACAAACGGTTATCGTACATAACAATGTCATCATCACGAATAGAAAATTCATTTGATTTATCCTTTTTCATATTATCTCTAACTTTCTCCAATTCTATATCTCCTTCATGAGCTTGTTTTATCCAGTCTATCAACGTGGGTCTAACATTTAAATGTGCTACTATTCTTTAAGACTCATTCAAAGTTAATTCTACCCCCATTAAAGCTAACTCTCTCAGCAGGTCAACTCGAATATAATAAATACAAGATACTATGCCTAGAGATTTTCTACTCAAAGCATCAACAATAAAATTAGATTTACCCGTATGGTGATGTATCGTGCAATCATAATCTTTTATAAGTTCCATCCACCTTCTTTGCCTCAAGTTCAAGTCTTTTTGTTTAAACGAGTATTTTAAGCTTTGATGGTCAGTAAAAATTTCACAACTAACACCATATAAGTAGTGTCTTCAGATTTTTAATGCAAAAACTACTGTAGTCAACTCAAGATCGTGTGTAGGGTAGTAGCGTTCATGTATCTTTAACTGTCGAGAAGCAAAAGCAATTACCTTTCCATGCTTCATTAACACACAACCGAGTCCTTGATACGAGGCATCACTATAAATAACTAAACCTTCTGTACCCATTGGGATAGTCAATACTGGAGTTGATGTCAACTTACACTTTAATTTTTTAAAGCTTTTATCACAATTTCCACTCCACACAAACTTGTTCTCCTTTCTGGTAAGCTTAGTCAATGGAAATGCAATAGAAGAAAACCCTGGTATAAACCTCCTGTAATAGCCCGCCAATCCCAAAAAGCTACGTACCTCTGTCACACTAGTTGGTCTTTCCCAATTCATTACTGCTTCTACCTTCTTGGGATCAACACAAATACCATCAGCAGAAATAACATGCCCAAAAAATACTACCATGTCTAGTCGAAATTCATATTTAGAAAATTTAGCATACAACTGCTTCTCTCGCAAGGTCTGTAAAATAATACGCAGGTGGTGTTCATGCTCATCCCTACTACGAGAATATATCAAAATATCATCAATGAAGACAATAACAAAAGAATCCACGTATAGGTGAAATATACGGTTCATCAAATCCATGAATACTGCCGATGCATTTGTTAACCCAAATGGCATGATAAGAAATTCATAATGTCCATACCTGGAACGAAAGGCAGTTTTAGAAATGTCACAATCTCTTACTTTCAATTGATCATATCCGGATCTGAGATCTATCTTGGAAAACACTTTGGCTCCTTGCAACTGATCGAACAAGTCATTAATTCGGGGTAGTGAGTATTTATTACCGATAGTCACCTTATTTAATTGACGATAATCAATGCATAGTCTCAGTGTTCCATCTTTCTTCTTCACAAACAATATTGGGGCTCCCCACGGTGATTCACTAGGCCATATAAAACCACGATCTAACAAATCTTTCAACTCTATCTTTAGCTCTTTTAATTCTGCAGGTGCCATACGATTTGGTGCAATAGATATCGGTGCGGTGCCTGGTACAAACTCAATCGCAAATTCTACCTCACGGTCTGGTGCTAACCCTGGGAGTTCTTCTGGGAAGAAGTTCTTCTGGGAAGACATCTGGAAACTCATTAACCACTGGTATATCTGATAGTTTTCCAGCCTCTTGTCTTATATCCACCACATGCTCAAGATAACCCTCACATCCTTTCCTTAGCAGTTCATAACATTTTGTAGCAGAAATAAAACATGTTGGAGTGACATTTCGTTCCCCAATTAATTTTAATTCAGGTTCACCCGGTAACTGAAACACTACCTCCTTTTTAAAGCAATCCAAACATATATGATATGAGGCTAACCAATCAATACCCAGTATTACATCAAAGTCGCGCATATCGAGAGGTAATAAGTCAACTAGTAATTCTTTTTCGCCCACTCGCACCACACACTCCCTATATACCCTCTCAATAAAAACCAACCCCCCCCACTGGAGTAACAATAGCTAAACCAGAATCTAATTATGATAACGGTTTATTAAGATGCAACAGATAAAGCAAAGGCACAAAAGAATGTGTAGAACCAGGATCTATCAACACATAAGCATCTGTATCACCAATAGGAAGTGTACCTGTCACTACGTTAGGCATAGCTTGTGCATCTTGTTGCGTCAGTGCAAACACTCTACCTTGGCCTTGGTTTTGAGACACGACTCCTCTAACTCCCCTGTCAATGTAAAGGGAATCTCCTATGTTAATGCAAAAACATGGATATTTTTCTATTGAGGGTGATCAGGCCCGGATACCAAGATATGCCAGTTATAATAATTACAATTACATTATTAGCATATGACAGAAATATGAGTCATTTATAACTTTTTTCTCAAGATATAATTTGAGATAAATCATAATAAAGAAACCAACCGCCATAATAAGATACATACTTATGCTAAAACACCAATAATATAAAACTCAAATTATATAACGTCATTACCATAATCTCTCCAAATAAAATCCTAAACCACTGTGGAGTCTAAGGACCGACTAAATTCGAATACAACTATCTCACAAAAATAAACGACTGGGATGGAAACTAAATAAAGCATAAAATAAATATCAAACTTCACATCCTACTACTCTAAACTATGACATTAACAGTTACCTAACTTGAAATATTAGTGAACAACAATAGGTTAGGACCCACTATAAGAATGCCATTTACGCTTCTAAGTTAGGGTTACATGAACCAAATTATAGACATTACATTGTATAAATATCATAATAGAATATTTTAATTAATGGTAAGACATTTAAATAAAGACATAAGTAAAATAAACGAACTCAACTATCCCACTATCCAATTATGTTACATTCAACATTTGGTTACCTTTTTTTAAATATTAATTAATATCAATTGCAACACCACTATAACCACTATTTCTTCTACACGACATTACACATACCATGGTGTGTCACCCATATCATCTCATCAAAAATCCATACATCACGATAGCCCGACGATCCATACTATCACCCACACATACCATGATTTATCTCCACACTATAACCATCACTATAGCTAAATTTGTGTAGGTTATTCACTTACTTTTTGTAGCTACTTAACAATAGGAACCATACATAACATGACACACGCATATAAATCATTACTATAGCTAGTTTTCTTAGGTTTCGTAGACATTATCATGGTCTACCAATACTAGGCCCTCCACATAACGTGATGCCCACATAAATTCCATCAAAATATCAAAGTGAAGGGCGTAAACTACGTGCAAGGATTTTATATGGAAAGGAAAAAACACACAAACTATTTTCTAATCACTTTTTAAAATGAATTAAACTTAAATATATTATCGCAATTAAAACTATGCAATGAGTAAATTGATTGTTGTGTTAAATAGATTACTAGATTTTATCTTGCCTAAGAATGAATCTAGGTGAGTATATTAAGAATAAATAAAGCAATCACCTAATGCCCTATGTACTAGAAAAAACCATAATGGGGAAAATCTTAGACGACCCAACCATGCAAATTCACTATGATAAGGAATTACACAAGAATAATAGATGACTTAAACAACCGACTCAACTCCCTCGTAAGCCTTGACGTATTTTTGTTCCTTAGACCTATCCCCCAACACGATATGTAAGAGTCCACCTACGCATTGCTACATCATGTGAGTCCACACATGCCTCAATATCCACTGATTCAGGCTCAATAATCGTGACAATTCGAACACAAAGTCCATTTCTTCAAACCATCACACACACAGTCCACAATATATAAATATCAAACAAGTATGAAGTCCACTACACGAAACTTACTCAACAAAGATGATGAGTAAAAAATTCTGGTGCACAAAGTGGAGATATCAAATCATATAAGGATTGAAACTTCTATCTCAAACTAGTTGGGTGAAAACTAGGGTGTGAAGGCTTTTAGATATATATAGGAAAATATTTTTTACCAAAACTCTCACATAAAAATGTTCCTAGAATGACTGTATATTCAAAACATGATTTTTGAGGCAGAAAAAACTCGTTCAAAAAAAATAATGAGTTCGTTTGAATAAAGTTCATTGATACTTCGTCTTTTGTGTGACTTGTTTTCTTGATTCGTCAGTCGTTGCGGTCAAACTTCGAGTATCAAAATTCCCTTGAAATCACCTACAAAACTTGTTAAAAATTCAGTATCGTGGTAAATTCGGGTATCAATCCGATTTCAAGCGTCGAAACTGTTATAGCGAAAATTTGCAATTTCAATTTAAAAAAAAAATATTCTTTTTGTTTTTTTAATTTTTTTAGTTTTATAATTAAAAACAATTTCAAGGGAGAAAATGAAAATTTATGCAATAAAAATGACTATGCAAAATTAAAAAGTAATCTAGTTTAGAATTTATGAGAAGAAACAAGAGATGGGATTACACCGCGTAGTCAATTTAATTTAATGTCCTAATTATTTAATTGAATAGTTCGAAATAATATTGAATTTAAAACTTAACTATCGTTACCATCCTAAATTCAATTTGATCTTTTTGAGCAATTAAATCAGGATTGGTCACTACATAAAAAATTAAGATTCATATTTGTTCTTACAAAATATCTGCTAAGATCAATTCATAAAAAAATGTACGGAGCTTTGAATTGCACACAAAGAATTAATACTTGAATTTAAGAATCGGACCTATCTCTAAGTCATATCCTAAAATCAAATCTCAATTTTTAACATTAATCTATTGACCCTCATTAAATAAATTAATCAGTGATTTTTCCCAATTTAATTAGCTTAGAACACATCAATGAACAATGTATTCAATTAAATAACTCAACATATGCGTTTCATCCCACCCCTTGAATGGGAAGTTTAGCAAGACATTATTATATATTCAGCACAAGCACAATTAAATAACATGAAATTAAAGAAGAGAAAAAGAGATACGATAAGCATTAATTCCTTGTGTCGACTGTATTGATTAACACGCGTCCAAACTTGTCACAAAAACTCAGCTGGATTACAAAACTAAAATTAAAAACTGAACCTACAAATTTTTTATAATCCTAAACTATTTTGTATTTATCTTTTTTTTCTTTTTTCTACCCTCTGCACTCTCTGTTTTTTTCTTTTCTGTCTCTCATTGTTGTTCTTTTTGAGAGTCATCCTTAAAATGAGCCGACAGCCTTTGTTTTATAACCTACGACTTTTGTTGTTGGATGAGAGCTTTTTTGGATCTTTTTGTTCCGAGTTTTTTGGGATTTGGATCTAGGCAGGTGGTGGCAGACCCGGGTTTGACATGGAATGGCTACTCGAGTCAACCTAGGTGGGTTCAAACCCGGATAGGATGGGAAGGCTAAACTCAGGTTATGCACAGGTTGCTCCGGGTTCGTGGTTTTGGATTTTCGAGTTTTGGATTGTCGGATTGAGACAGGCCAGGGGTTTCGGGTTTAATGCGTGTAATGGGTTCCGACGGAGACAGGGTCAATGGCCGGAGTTTGACATGGTCGCGATGTTGGATTTGTGTAGGGATAGATTGGGTTAGCCAGAAATCGGGTTTGAGGGGGATTCGATTTTTTCGATCTTGGAAGTGGCAATTGGATTCGGGTATCGAGTTTATGGAGATGTAGGTGGGAGGTGATGGGAGATTTTGGATTGTTTTAATGGTGTAAGGTATGTGTTGTTTTGGGCTATGGAGGAAAGAGGAGGGAGAGAAAGGTGTTGGGGAAGCAGATGGGTGAGGGTATTTGGGTGTGTTGTGGTGTATGGGGAAAAGGGTGTGTGTGTGTTTGTTTGTACCTATAAAATTAAAAATAATAAAACTAAAATCTAAAATAAAATTCTAATCGATAAATAAAAGACACAAAATAAAAAATAAAAAGAAAATTAAAAAGAAATGAAAATAAAAATAAAAAAATCTATTAAAACCAAAAACTAAAATCTTAAAATAAAACTAAAGAAAAATAAAATCTAATAAAAATAGATTCCTCAAAATTAATCCTAATAAAATAAAATAAAATAAAAAGTTAAAAACTAAAAACTAATAAAAATAAAAATCAAAATCAAAATAGAAAATAGAAAATAAATCCCAGAAAATTCTAAATAAATCGAAAATAAATCCTAAAAATTAAAACAACTCATAATAAAAATCTAAAAATATGAAAAGCACAAACTAAATACACACAGAGCTCGAGTGATTGTTCTAGGCTCGGTGTAGGCTTATATTTGGTTCGGGGACAGGGTTCGAAACATCGAACATGATCTCGATAAGCTCAAATACGTACTCGAACTTCACGATGCTTTGATTTCTTCGTTGAACTCTTTTAACCGCTTCTGTGTCGCAATTTCACTGATTTAGCACTATTTGATGCCACAACTGACGATTGAACTGCAATATAGATAAATACCAATATAAGACCAGTTTTATTAAAAACGAGCGACTAAAATGCATCTATTCGGGGCATAAACTATACACTTTTGGGTGCTTTTCACACCGCCCCTAAATAAAATATTGTTAATCCTCGAGCAAAAATACAGAGAAAATAGAGATAAGTAACCAAAAGTGTGCCACTTTCGCACACACTGGAGATTGCACTTAGCATGTGCAACAAGCCGTTAAACCTATAGGTTTCCCTACATGAGGAGTGGTGTCTCGTGAAGGTTTGCAGTGAATGTACCCATAAAATTCAAAATTTTATTGAATGCAGTTTCTTATTTAACGATGAAACTGTATAAAACCCAACTTAAAAAGACATCAAGGAACACCGTATTTAACTATCAAAGTGTGGCATACAATTACTTAATACCAAAAGCGTAATCCTTTATAAAACTCAATGTGTGTTTATGTAAAACAATCTTAAGTATCCTTAGAATAATTCTTAGATCGCCGTTAGAATCAACGCTTTGACTTCAATTTTCACCGGATATATCTCTCTGAATCGAACTCTCTGAGAATTTGGTAAGTCTATCTCTCTTATGTGTGAGGAGGTGAGTAAATGTAAAAAAATTCAAATGTCTCACACACTTTATAGAAAATGACGGATACATGAAAGAAAATTGATCTCATGAACGAATGCTAACCACTATGTTGAGAATGTTGAGTTATTCACCATATAATCTTCTCGTTTGCCCAAACACGTAACCAAGAATGGGATTTATGAAAGGTATGGGGAGATCACAAAATGAAGAAGATTAATGATAGGGTTTTTGAGAAGAGTGTGAAACACTTTGACTGACTATTGTCTTCATCTTTTGAATTTATGATCGCATGCTTTTTTTTTCTTTCTTTTTTTTTTGTTTCTTTTTGTTTCTTTTGTTTGTTTGTTTTTTCTCTTTTTGTTTGCGATGCATTTTCTTTTTATAACAAGAATGAAGACAATTTTACATTGACAATTTCAAACACTCTTTTTCTAAAACGTGATGGTAGTGATGGGAAATGATATATGTATGGTATATAGAATGGACAAGGGAAATATGGAAAGATAATGGGTGAATGGTAATGTGATAGGGAAAAAGACGAGTGTATGGTAAAAAAAACTTAGTGCTGAGGACAAACTACAAGATACATTTTCTTACAACTCGAAAGTGATGTCATTCTTAGTGATTAAGATAAATTTGAAAAATGATGAGATCATGCAACGACTAAGTGCGGTATCCAAAGAAAGTTCAGTCAACTTCTGACTCGGAGATACTAAAAAACGTGAAAATCTCAAATCTCATGGGTTGTAAGTCTCCGCTAGTGATATTTTAAGGTTTTCTTAAGAATATAGTTACTCTTCAACTTTTGATTGTAATGTGATAGTGAAAATTTTGCCGAGTTTAGGAATTGGTAGTGCAAGTACGCTTTATAAGGTATTAATTAATTTAAGGCTAAAAGCATAATATTTTTGGCTCAAACATAGGTATTCTGAGATTTCAAAAAAGAGGGATGATAGACAAATCATGTCATGAGAATTTATTTTTAACTGCACAAAAAGTTTAAAATCACTTGTTTCTGAATTTTTTTCAAAAGAGGTACGATTTTGATAAATTTCCTACCCCCAAACAAAAGAGACCATCGTCCTCAATGTTTAGAACTATATATAAAAATAAAAAGCACAAGGGAGGAAAGGTAATACCATAATGAAAAACTAATGAAAATGTACAACATAATGGAGCAGAGAGGAAACCTGAGGAACATATGCGACACAAATATGCACAAGTCTATGAAGTATGTGAAAATCATTGGGTGATGTGAAACACCACCCCCAAATAGGATAAGACTCATATTTAAAAATAATACAATACGGGCTGCCTCCCGGTTGCGCAAAGTTTAATGTCTTCATCCAGACCGATCACAAATCACCCTATAGATAAGAACTATGAAATCGAGGGATGGTAGAAAATTGGGGTGATTATAATCACCCCCAAACAAGACTGAACAGCCAGTCTTCATAAATGGGGTCAACAAGGTCAATTTCTTTGATGTGAGTGGGGCCTAGCTCTAAGAAAGGCTTCAAGCAATGATCGTTGACCTAAAAGAGGCTACCATCCTTAGGATTTTGAACTGCGATGGCACCATAGGGAGTTACAGATTCAACAACAAAGGGTCCAGACCACCTGGTTTTTAACTTTCCAGGAAAGAGATGAAGAGGGGAGTTATATAACAAAACTTTCTAACTAGAGTGGAATTCTTTGCGTAGAATGCTTTGTTCATGGATCCACTTCATTTTATCTTTGTACTTCTTGGACAAATCATAGGCATCATTCTGTATCTCCTCTAATTCATTAAGTTGGAGTTTTCAATGGATGTCAGCCTCGTCAATATCAAAATTAAGGGTTTTGACTGCCCAATAGGCATAATGTTCAAGTTCGACAGGTAAGTGGCATGGTTTACCAAAGACCAAGCGATAAGTAGACATGCCAATCGGAGTCTTAAAAGCAGTACGATATGCCCATAAAGCATCGTTCAAGGGTAAGGACCAGTCTTTCCTATTGTGATTAACTATTTTTTTTCTAGGATTTTCTTGATTTCGTAGTTGGAAACTTTAACTTGACCACTAGTCTGAGGGTGGTAAGAGAGACCAACTTTGTGGGTAATACCATACTTTTTCACGATATGTTCAAAGACTCGATTACAAAAATGTTTACCCCCATCACTAATGATAGCTTTGGGAGTTCCCACCTCCAAACAAAAGAGAACATCATCCTCAATTTTTAAAACCATATATAAAAATGAAAGTACAAGGAAGGAAAGATATTACCATAATGAACCACGAGTGAAATGTACCGCATTCTGGAGCATAGATGAAACCTGAAGAACATATGTGATACAAAAATACGTACAAGTCTATAAAGCATGTGAAAGGCATTTGGTGGTGTGAAACACAACCCCCAAACAGTGTAAGACTCATACTCAGAAATAATGAACAATGGGCTGCCTCCCGGTAGCGCTAAGTTTAACGTCTTTAGCCAGACCGATCAAAATCACCCGAAGGATAGGAACTATGAAAAGTACAGGGTGGCAGGAAAAAATGGGGTGATAAGTCACCCCCAAACGAGATTGAATAATCGGTCTTCATAAATGGGATCAACAAGGTCAATTTCTTCAATGGGAGAGGGGCCTAGCTCTAAGAAAGGCTTCAATCGTTGACTGTTGACTTGAAATAGGCTACCATCCTTAGGATTTTGAACGGTGATGGAACCATAAGGAGTAACAGATTCAACAACAAAGGGTCCAGACCAACAGGTTTTTAACTTCTCGGGAAAGAGATTAAGACGGGAGTTATATAAGAGAACTTTCTGACCATAGTGGAATTCTTTACGGTGGATGCTTTGGTTATGGATCCACTTCATTTTGTCCTTGTATTTCTTGGAAAAATCATAGGCATCATTTCGTATCTCCTCTAATTCATTAAGTTGGAGCTTTCGATGATTGCCAGCCTCGTCGATATCAAAATTAAGGGCTTTGACAGCCCAATAGGCATGATGTTCAAGCTCGACAGGTAAGTGGCATGGTTTACCAAAGACCAAGTGATAAGGAGACATAACAATCGGAGTCTTAAAAGCAGTACGGTATGCCCACAAAGCATCATTCAAGCGTAAGGACCGGTCTTTCTTATTAGGATTAACTATTTTTTCTAGGATTTGCTTTATTTCACAGTTAGAAATCTCAACTTGATCACTAGTCTGAGGGTCATAAGACAGACCAACTTTGTGGGTAACACCATACTCTTTGACGAGTTTTTTAAAGAATCGATTACAGAAATGTTTATCCCCATCACTAATGATAGCTTTCGGGGTTCCAAAACGTGTGAAGACATACTCCTTAAGAAATTGGACTACAATGCGATGGTCATTAGTGCGGCAAGCGATGGCTTCAATCCATTTGGAAACATAATCAACTGCTACGAGTATATATTGAAAGCCATGAGATGAGGGAAAAGGACCAATGAAATTAATGCCCCATACATCAAAGATTTCGACGATGAGAATGGGTGTGAGGGGCATCATGTGAGGAGTAGAGATACGCCAAGATTGTTAGCATTTGGCACAAGCCTAGCAGTAGTGGTGGGCATCTCGAAAAAGAGTGGGACAGTAGAAATCACTTTGCAAAATTTTGGTGGCGGATTTTTTGGAGCTAAAGTGGCCACCACAGGCACCATCATGACAAAAGGAGAGAATACTGGACTGTTCATGGTCAGGAACACAACGGCGAATGACTTGATCAAGGAAATACTTAAAAAGGAATTGATCATCCTAAGAGTAAAACTTCACATGTGCCATAAACTTAAAATGCTCGTGTTTCGACTAATGATTAGGCAGTTGGTCGGTAACAAGGAAATTAACGATATCAGCATACCATGGTGAGGTGGAGATAGCAAAAAGTTTCTCATCGAGAAATGTTTCAAAAATAGGGACGGTATTAGATTTAGACGTAACATTAATGCGGGAGAGATGACCTGCAACCAAATTTTTGCACCCTTTCTTATCACAAATTTTGAGGTCAAACTCTTGAAGCAAGAGAATCCACTGTATCAATCATGGCTTAGAATCCTTCTTCTGAAGAAAGTGCCCCAGGGCGGCTTGGTTAGTGTAAATAATGATAAGTAAATTGATGAAATGGGACCTAAACTTATCTAGTGCGAACACGACAGCTTGCAACTCCTTTTTGATGGTCGTGTAATGAAGTTGAGCATCATGAAGGGTTCTGCTAGCATAATAAATGATGTGATGGAGCTTGTCAACCTTCTGACCATATACAGTACCTAGAAAAAAATCAAAGGTGTCACACATGAGCTCAAAAGGTAAAGACCAATTAGGAGGCTGAATGATAGGAACATAAGTGAGATCGACCTTAAGGCTCTCAAAAGAAGCGACACACATGTCGTCAAAGACAAAGGGACCATCTTTGGATAAAAGGGTTGTTAAAGGTTGAGTGATTTTAGAAAAGTCCTTAATGAAACGATGGTAGAAGCCCGCATTTCCTAAGAACGAGTGAATGTCTTTAACAGACTTAGGAATGGGAAGTGTGGAAATTAAGTCAACTTTTGATTTATCTATTTCAATACCATCGCGAGAGACTATGTGACCTAGAATAATCCCCCTTTTTACCATGAAATGGAATTTTTCCTAATTGAGGACAAATTTCTTTTCTTGACAACGTTTGAGGACATAGTAGGGTGAGAAAGGCATTGCTCGAAGCAAGAACCAAACATAAAAAAATCATCCATAAAGATTTTAAGAAAATGTTCTAATATGTCACTAAAAATGCTAATCATATACCGTTGAAAAGTCGCGGGGTGCATTGCAAAGGTCAAATGGCATGTGAGAGTAGGCAAAAGTGCCGAAGGGACATGTGAAGGTAGTTTTCTCTTAGTCTTTAGGGGCAATGGGAATTTAGTTGTAACCTGAATAGGCGTCAAGGAAGCAGTAATACGCATGGCCAGCTAAGCATTCGAGCATTTAGTTAATATAGGGAAGAGGAAAATGGTCCTTGTGAGTGATAGAATTTAGCCTTCGATAGTCAATATAAATACACCAACCCATTTGCATATGGGTGGTCACAAGCTCATTGTCACTATTTTTGACGACGGTGACACCAGACTTTTTCGGTACGACGTGAATGGGATTAACCCAATGACTATCCAATATAGGGTAGATAATACCAGCATCAAGCAATTTCAAAATCTCAGTGTGCATGACTTCTTTCATAGCAGGATTTAGTTGACATTAGGGTTCACGAGAAGTCGTGGTACTCTCCTCTAAATAAATTCAATGACTACAAACATCGAGGTTCATACCTTGAATGTTTGAAATGGTCCATCCTATAGCAGTGCTATGCCGAGTAAGAGTGTGGACTAATTTCTCTTCTTAATCAGGGGTCAAGTCGAAAGCAATGATGACAGGGTGATAGTTATTTGGGCCTAAGAATGTATATTTCAACTAAGGAAGTAAGGGATTAAGATCCAGACTAGTAGGTGGAGCAGGAGCGATATCAGACTCAGACGCAGAAATAGAGTCCGGAGAACTGTCAGTGCATAAAGTGGAGGAATCTGATATGGCAGTGATGTCATAAGGTGGAACAGGGTGATCCACATAGTCAAGAGTATCAATATAGAGGGGCTCAAAGGGAGGAGTCCAATAGGAAGTGTCCATTAGATAAGTGGAATCTAACATGGCATTTAGCTCAGAGATGTAGGAATCAATGTCAAAGTCAAATCCAAAATGAACCAAACATTATTGGAGAGGATCGGTAGGGTAAGTTTGGTCCAACATTTCATTAACTAAGGAGTTAATCACACACACCACATCAATAGAATCTATATCGGCCTGTTATTTCATAAGGTGGAATATATTGACTTCGACAGTCATGTTGCTAAAAGATATATTCATGGACCCATCACGATAATGGATGATGGAATTGGCAATGGACAAAAAAGGGCGACCCACTATGATAGAAGTATTGGCTGGATCGGGCGTAGGAGTGTCTAAGATGATGAAATCCACAGGATAGTAAAAGTCCAAAACTTTCACCAAAACATCTTCAACAATGCCTTTAGGTACTTTCACGGAATGATTAGTAAGTTAAAGATTAACCCGTGTAGGTTTCATGTTTTGTAAACCTAAATTAAGGTAGAGGGAGTAAGGAAACAAACTAGCACTAGCCCCAAGATCAAGTAAAGCACTAGTAGTGAACTTTTCGCCTAACATTCAAGAGACAGTTGGCCGACTAGGGTCTTTGTACTTCATAATACCATTATCATGGAGAAGAGACATAGCTTGCTCAGTGATGAAAGCATCACGAGGAACATTGGTCCTACCCTTAACAATGCACAAGTCCTTTAAAAATTTGGCATACGAAGGGACTTGTTGAATCGCGCTGAGGAAGGGAATGTTAATCTGAATATTCTGAAAGACTTTCTTGATCTCATCAAATTGATGGGTATTCTTAGTGGGAGTTAACCGATGAGGGAAGGGTGCTTTGGGAACGTAAGCAGAGGTGAGCACAGTAGGCTCTAACTCAGTATGAGATGCGAATTTAGATGGTGGGGTAACCTTAGTGATAAGTTCTAAAGATGGGATGGGTGGGTGTGGGATATCACTGGGAGAATAACACCATTATCAACTTGTTTTCCAGAGTGAAGAGTAGACGTCGCTTTCATATCCTCTTTGTAATTAGGTGGAGTGGAAGTGGAACCAACCTCGTAAGCCGAGTCTTTGTCGTTCCCTTTAGGGTTAGCAATGGGTTGACTGGGAAAATGACCTTTCTCTCGCTCAAACTCAAATTGGGTGAAACGTTGCTCAAGTCATGGAGGGCTTGACTCTGAGTGGTCATTAACTGACTGAGGATATTCTTGAGAGAATATGTGGATGAATTGGGCGGAGGGTCATAAGATAGTTGGTATACCAACTCATGCTGAGAATTAAGCGATTATGAATACTCATATAAAGGAGGGGGAACTGGAACAAGTTGATTGTTGGTGTTTGAATGTCCACCGTGGGGGAATAAGGATGAGGTATGGTGTTGTTGATTATAAGACGCAGACGGATGCAGGACGGGAGGGCGATGCGGCCTTTATGTGTTATGTGGAAACCCAGGGGGAGCACCAACTTGTTGTTGGGACTGGGAAAGAGCAAGACTTTGGTCGTACTTATATGAGAATTAAGGGTGATTCCTATTATTAGGATTGTAAGTAAACGATAGGGGAACGGGTTTGCTCGTGGTATCAAAGGCACAGGCTTGGGCCATGGTGGGTTCAGGATCATCATGAAGGAGGGGGCACAAATGAGATAAATGATCTTGACTTAGGCAAACACTATAAGAAGAAGGACTAAAATCATTGACATTCATCGCTTGTTTAGAAAGTGAAACATTTTGTTGCATAGTACAAGTGAGAGCGTCAACGGTTTTAGTCAAAGAGTGTAAGCTTTGTAGCAAAGTTTTAAAATCGGGATTACTTTTTACCTCAGAAGTGCGCCCTACACGTGGTGGATCAGATCTCGAAAACGCATTGATACCCTCCCAATCTTGGGAGTCATCACCTAATTCAAGGAGAAAATTATAAGTGGTAGTGGGAGTTACATGCATGAACTTCCTTTTATGCATGGATTCAATCATTGTGCGAGTAGAAGGGATAAGACCATTATAAAAACTATGGACTAAGTGACTTTTCTCGAGACCGTGATGTGGGAAACTATTAATATAGTCTTAAAAATGGCCCCATGTTTCACAAAACTGTTCGGTAGGATTTTGTCTAAAATCCTAGATTGCTTGGCGCATTTCATTTGTTTTGCTCATGGGATAGAACTTAGACATGAACTTCTTGACAAGTTGTTCCTAAGTTTGGATAGAATCCTGGGGAAAAGAATGGATCCACATGGATGCATTATCATGGAGAGAAAAGGGAAACAATCGAAGACGAACACTCTCTTCATTTAAGTTTTGATTTTTAAAAGTAGCGGACACATTGAGAAATTTCCACAGGTGAGTATAAGGAGACTCGCGTTCAAGGTCATGAAAACTGGGCAACATAGAAATAGTCGCGGGGCGAGTTTCAAATTTCACGGTCGGCGTGGGCAGAAGAATGATACATGAAGGTGGAGTGGCCATAATCGGGGAAAAGTAGTCCCTTAAAGCGCGTTCGTCGGCCATGATGGGTGGGGTAACGGAACCAGGGAAAGTGGGAGGACTAGGCATCTCTGATGAAGAAGAACACGGATCGAGGAGATGAGGAAAGAAATCAGCGAGAAGAGCACGATCATCTAATAGGGAATTTAGAGATGGAGCACTAGGGGAACGTGCTAATCGAAGATCAATTTGGTGCCAATTTGGCATAAAAACAACAAAGAATATTTTTGGATTTTTTGAAAAAGGAAAAAGGAAAATTTTGGATTTTTATAAATCTGGGAAGGAAAAATGAAAAATATTTGTGGTGTTTGGAGAGAAGAATGAGGCAGAAAAAATGGATTTTTTTTTTGTATTTTTGATTTTTGTAAAAACATTTCAGAAAAAGCGAGAAAAAGGAGCGATGGACTTACGTTGGAAAAACGAACAGATGGAGCGAAAATTTGACTACCTAATGGAACAATTTAGACACGTACACAATGGGAACAAGTCCAAACGAACACATAGCTAAATTATTATCTTCAAGTTATGTGAGTGGGTAATCAATTTTAATTAGTCCGCGCTTAGGCTTCGCCGGTAAAAGTGTGCTCCTACTTTCTCCCGAGAGACAAGAGACTTACTAGTTAAGGCTCACCACACTAGCTACTGCAACAAACAACTATCTGGTACCACGCTAGGGAAAGCACAAACTCGTTTTACTAGGCGGCCTCACTTAAAACCCAGTTTCCCTAGACAAAAGTCTTAAGATAGTAGAATGAAGATTTGCAGGAGTGGAAAGGACTCACTAGAGTATCCTATGAGGGTCTCATTTCGAAAGGTTCCTAATGAACATCGTTCCTACTTGGCTTACTAGTTGATTGATTTTAATTTAAGTGAGAGCATGGATAACAAGAAAATGGAGATGTGATTGAGTGGGTGATGAAATCCCAACTCGTTGCAATGACCGGGTATAGGTCTTAGGTAAATTTATTCATCAAACCATCCAATTTAAGTGCGATACAGAAATAAAAATCACATAGGAGCAAGTACCACACAAAAATTGACTCGCTTGTAGGAGATTCGCGAGTGATAAATAGTTTACCTCCCATGGTTTTTACACGCGTGGGGTGAAGATCGAGTTGAGTCGATCAGAGGGAAGTACACCTACTTCAGTCGCCCCGAAAGTCCTACTGACCCAAAGTAGAGAGGCTTTAAAAATCCTCTCCTTTAAACGCCCTCTCTCTACCATGTCCGGTTTCCCTTTAGCTTTTTTTAATGTGTGAATAATTATTACAAAAAAGAAAATGGTGTCAAAGTGCACCTCAATTAATTACAAGGCTTCAACAATCCTAAACCACTAGTCTAAGGAGGGAGAATAAGGAATACCTACACTAAAAAAAAAAAAATTACAAATCTTCACGGTCTTCAATCTTCAAGAAATCTACAACGACGCCATTTGATACTTCGTCTTTTGTGTGACTTATTTTCTTGATTCGTCAGTCGTTGTGGTCAAACTTCGAGTATCAAAATTCCCTTGAAATCATCTACAAAACTTGTTAAAAATTCAGTATCGTGGTAAATTCGGGTATCAATCCAATTTCAAGCGTCGAAACAGTTATCGTGAAAATTTGCAATTTCAATTTTTATAAAAAAAATAATCTTTTTGCGTTTTTAATTTTTTAATTTTTTTTAGTTTTATAATTAAAAACAATTTCAAGGGAGAAAACGAAAATTTATGCAATTAAAATGACTATAAAAAAAAAAAAGTAATCTAGTTTAGAATTTATGAGAAGAAACAAGAGATGGGATTACACCGCGTAGTCAATTTAATTTAATATCCTAATTATTCAATTGAATAGTTCAAAATAATATTGAATTTAAAACTTAACTCTCGTTGCAATCCTAAATTGAATTTTATCTTTTTCAGCAATTAAACCAAGAATTGTCACTACATAAAAAAAATTAAGATTCATACTTGTTCTTACAAATTATCTGCTAAGATCAATTCATAAAAAATTGTACGGATCTTTGATACTTGAATTTAAAAGTCGAACCTATCTCTAAGTCAAATCCTAAAATCAAATATCGAATTTCACCTTTAATCTATTAACTCTTGTTAGATAATTTAATCAGTGACATCAATGAACAATTTATTCAATTAAATAACTCAACATACGCGTTTCATCCCACCCCTTGAATGGGGTGTTTAGCCAAACATTATTAAAGATTCAACACAAGTATATTTAAATAACAAGAAATTAAAGAAGAGAGAAAGAGATACGATACGCATTAATTCCTTGTGTCAACTGGGTGCATAAACACGCATCCAAACTTGTCACAAAAACTCGGTTGGATTACAAAAATAAAATTAAAAACTGAACCTACAATTTATTTCTGAACCTAAACTATTTTTTTTTTACTTTTTTCTACCCTCTACAGAATCTCTTTTTTTCTTTTTTTTCTCTGGTTGATGTTCTTTGTGAGAGTCCTCCTTAAAATGAGTTGATAGCCTTTGTTTTATAACCCACGACTTTTGTTGTTGGATGAGAGATTTGTGGGATCTTTTTGTTCCGATTTTTTTGGGATTTAAATCTAGGAAGGTGGTGGCAGACCCGAGTTTGACATGGGAGGGCTGCTCGAGTCAAGCTAGGTGGGTTCGAACCTGGGTAGGATGGGAAGGCTGAACTTGGGTCGTGCACAGGTTGCTCAGAGTTCATGGTTATGGTTTTTCGAGTTTTGGATTATCGGATTGAGACAGGCCAGGGATTCCGGGTTTAATGGGTGTAATGGGTTCCGGTGGTAACGAGGTCAATGGTCGGAGTTTGACATGGTCGCGATGTTGGATTTGTGTAGCGATAGATGGGTAAGGTCGGGTTAGGCAGAAATCGGGTTTGAGGGGGATTCGATTTTTCCCATCTTGGAAGTGGGTACTGGATTCGGGTATGAAGTTCGTGGAGATGTAGGTGGGAGGTTATAGGAGATTTTGGATTGGTTTAATATTGTAAGTGTTGATACCAAATTTAGTCTGCTGACATGGCTCAATTGAGTGAAGACACGTGGCAATCTGTGTGGCAACAACAAACACTTCCGAATAACACCTTGACTCCGAGGAACCATACTGCAACGAGGAACTCTGCTTCCCCGATCAACTCAGATGCTCCGACCTACAAGAATTCTTCGAGGAACTTTTGAGTACCCAGGAACTTTTGAGTACCGAGTAAATTTTGAGTACCGAGGAACTTAGGCGGTCCGAGCAGCTTAGGCGGTCCGAGCTGCACCTCAATAAAGCATTAATTGCAGGATAACCAACAGATTGACTGCGCATTAAATGCTTATTATTATTATCATACAGATGTATACCCTTAAGGGGCATTTAATGTATTACCCTTTCACATTACAGCCTTAGGGCTATAAATACATTGTATTATCCTCATTCTAGAGGGACCGGAATTTCTTGAGAAAAATTGTAATCGAGAATTCCCAAACAGTCAACAATAACAGAAACAGTGGACGTAGGCCATTCTTATAAGGCTGAACCACTTTAAAAGTTCTTTGTCTCATTTTATTTATCTGTGATTAAATAATTAGATATAATCTAATTTTTTACATCAACATATTGACGCCGTCTGTGGGAAACGACTGATAATATCATTTTTCATAAAAAACAATTCATCACAAATGGCTGATATTCTAGAACCCAGCAATCGAAACGTTGGAAGCCATCCAAATCCATCTGCTCTGCCCAATATTCTCGATCTGGCTGGAATAATGACAAATCTGGCCCAGGGCCAGATAGTCATGCAAGAAACGATGCCATAACTCATACAAACCCTCCATGGCGGTGCACCAACCCATTCAGGACCGCGGAGTATTCAAAGAAATACCCGTTTACCTTCTTCACGTACTAGGCATACCGATTCATATCGTACTGAGGAGTCTGAAGAGTTTTCTTATCAACCTGGATGATCTTCGTCGGTACGAGCCACAGATACTGAACAACGTATCACTCTCTCTCCAGAAAGGACTAGTACGCTATAAAGATTAAGCAGAGTATCTCCTTTTGATCGATTAGGTCCTAGGAGGAGGAAAAGTCCTCCTAGAGCCGCATCAAGGAGTTTTCGACGACCATCAGACTCAAAGGAAGGATCTGCCCAGTCACGACCAGCTGCTCGTCAAGATAGATCCCAGGAAGCCACATCAACGTGATCAGTTGCTCGAACCAACAGGCTCGAGGAAGGAAACGATGCATGGAAAGGCTCTCTTCAGAGGCTGGAGGATAGATTAGGGGAAATGGCTAAAGCCAAGAACCCTCTACAATGAACTTTTGTTCAAGGAACACCTTTTGTCCAGGCCATTGTATATTTTCCAACACCATTAAAATTTAAAGCACCTGTTGTGACCCCCAAATATGATGGAAAGACTGACCCTGTCCTTCATATAGAACAATACCAAGCTGCAGCCGACATCTATGCTGTTCCAGATGAGATGAGATGCAGAGCATTCTCGGGAACTCTTACCGGATCTGCTCAAATATGGTATAATAATCTTCCTCGGGGTAAGATCTCAACTTTTTTTTAACTGGTCGAGTTATTCATTGGGAATTTCTATTTTGGGGCAAAGCCAGTTAAACGAGTAGCGCATTTGTTAAGTGTTAGACAAAAAGCTGGTGAAAGTACCAGAGATTATATAAATCATTTTAATAACGAGAAACTCGAAGTCATTGATTATGAAGAAAAGATAGCGATTACCGCCTTGATGAGTGGACCACTGCCCAACAAGTTGTACTACACTTTGGCCAAAGATCCACCTAGAACCATGTCAGATCTGATAGGAAAAGCGGCCAAGATTATGAATCCCGAGGAGGCTATGGCTGCGAAGAAGAATATAGATGCCAAAGAAACCAAGGTGGGAGGTGATAAAGCTAAGAAGAAGGAGCATTAGAACAATGGTAGTGACAAACACTCAAAAACAAGGTCGTCATGGGAAGTATTAAAGAAATTTGATAATTATACTCCTTTGAAGAAAGACATCAACCATCTTCTAGAAGAAATCAAGAATAACGAGGAATTAAACTGGCCAGAGAAAATGAAGGCAGACCCTGACAGGAGAAATAAGGCAAAATATTGCGAGTTTCACAAAGATCATGGCCATATGACCAAAAATTTCATAGCTCTTCAGAATGAGATTGAAACACTCATCAGACGAGGAAAACTGGTAAAGTATGTTGATCGGAGGAATGAAAAAAGAAACAACGACCGAACAAGAGAGAGGTCTAGATCTCCTCGTCGAGCAGAGGAGAACAAGAAAAGAGACCATGAAGTTGATCCAGAAGACGACCCCGATCTTCCTAAGAGACCAAGGCAGCCAGAACATGAGGTATTTTCATTACGCTTTGGGTCATTAAACTGTAATGTTATTACAGGTGGAGATGCAGGAGGAGGAGACCTTACTGCAGAAAGAAAAGCTTACCTATGTGAGGCTCAAGCTTGCTCATACATTCAACGAATAAATCTAGCTGAGGAGGATCGCCCGAGAAAGGTAAAAAAAGAGAAATTGGTCATTGGTTTCTCAAAGAACGACCTCACAGGAGTTTTATATCCTCATGATGACCCATTGGTGATCAAAATGAGGATGAAGGAGGTAATGATTTCAAGAGTACTGGTAGACAACGGTAGCTCGGCAGACATCTTGTTCTACTCGTGCTTTGACAGTTTAAATCTAAAACTATCTCAACTGGAGCCTTATCACAGACCCCTCCTGGGTTTTTCTGGTGAGAAAGTTTTTCCACTTAGGACGATCAAGTTAGATATATTCATTGGTACGTGGACTATTTGTCAAACAGAAAGAATACGCTTCTTCGTGATGGATAAGAATGTTCAATCAGCATACAATATCATCATGGGAAGAGTAGGATTGAAGAAGTTCGAAGTTGTACCATCTACGGTACATCAATGCCTGAAATTTTCAACAAATTTTGGAGTAGGATTTATGAAAAGTGATCAAAAGTAGCTCGGGAATGCTATTATTCATCCACCGAGCAAGAGGAAATGGAAGAATCAAGGAAAAAGACTACTACCTATCAAGTGGATGAAGGTTCAGAAATTGAAACATTGGATCCTAGAGATGAGTCGCAACTCGTGAAGGGTCAAGTGGTGGAAGCTACTGAAAACATCATTCTGGACGACGAGCACCCTGAATGAACTACTCAAGTAGGTTCGTCATTGGAAGCCTCACTAAAGCAGAAATTGTTAACTTTCTTAAGAAGTAGAAAGCAAACTTTTGTGTGGAGTCACGAGGATATGCCCGGGATAGACCCAAATTTCTTATGTCACGAGCTCAATGTGAATAAGGAGTTCAAGCCTGTGAAGCAGAGAAGAAGAGTGTTCAGTCCCGAGAAGAATCAAGCTATACAGGAGGAAGTCGAGAAGCTCCAGAAAGCTTGCTTTATTGAAGATGTTAAATATCCAGACTGGTTAGCAAATGTGGTGATGGTGAAAAAGAAGAACAAAAAATGGAGGATGTGTGTAGACTTCACCCACCTCAACAAAGCATGCCCAAAGGATCACTTTTCGCTGCCTCGAATTGATCAACTAGTGGATGCCACCTCGGGACACGAGCTGCTGAGCTTCATGGATGCTTATTCTGGTTACAATCAGATTAAAATGAAACCTGAAGATAGGGAAAGTACTTCTTTCATGACCCCCAGGGGAACTTATTATTATAATGTTATGTCTTTTGGTTTGAAAAATGCAGGTGCAACATATCAGCGGCTGATGAACAAAGTGTTTGCAGAACAAATCAGTTGCAATATGGAAGTCTATGTTGATGATATGCTGACAAAGAGCAAGAAAGCTGCTGATCATCTAGTTGACTTATGCCAGACCTTTGATCAACTAGATAAATATCAAATGAAGTTGAACCCGACGAAGTGCATATTTGGAGTACGAGAAGGCATGTTTCTCGGATACATTGTCAATCAGCGAGGCATTGAAGCTAACCCTGAAAAGATCAAAGCTCTGCTATGGCTACGATCCCCAACAACAAAGAAAGAGGTGCAAAGTCTTACAGGACGAGTAGCAGCACTCAACAGATTTATATCGCGAGCAACTGATCAACTGATCGATGTCTCCCATTCTTCAAGACGCTCCAAAAGACTTTTGAGTGGAATGATGAATGTGAGAAGGCTTTCCAATACTTGAAGAAATATTTGGGAGCACCTCCACTGTTATCCAGGCCAGTGATGGGAGAAAAATTATACTTGTATCTGGCAGTGTCCGAGAATGCAGTTAGTTCGGCATTGATAAGAATGGGGAATGGAGTACAAAAACCAATCTACTACACAAGTAAGGCCTTCCGAGGAGTAGAGATCAGATATCCAAGGCTGGAAAATTAGCACTAGCATTGATCGAGGCAAGTAGAAGAATGAAGCCATACTTCCAGGCTCATACTGTAGTAGTAAATACTGATATGCCATTGAGGAAAGCCCTTCATAAACCAAAAAAATCAGGAAGATTGATGTGCTGGGTAATAGAACTCGGTGAATATGATATAGTTTATGAACCCAGATCATCGCTAAAAGGGCAAGCGGTAGCAAATTTTATAGCAGAGTTCACCTATCCTGATACCCCCGAGGAGCAAAAGTTGCTCACCGATCAACCTGTGGATGTTACAGGATCATCAAATACAAGCCCAGACCAACTTAGTTTGATAAAAGGGCAAGTAGATGTTACAGAATCATCAAATTGTAGCCCAGACCAGCTTAGGTTGGTAAAAGGGCAAGAAAAGATGATCGACGAACAACAAGAAATATCAGGAGATGGTTAAAAGAAGCAACAAATTTTCCACCGAGGAACTCTGTCAGATCAGTAATTTGAAGACGAGTTGCCTATATGAAGTCTGTACGTGGATGGTTCATCCTGCACTACAGGATGTGGCGCAGGGATAGTTTTAAACAGTCCGAATGAGGTCGACATAGAATACACCCTACGTTTCCAATTCAAAGCTTCGAATAATGAGGTTGAATATGAAGCCATGATTGCAGGTCTCAGTTTGGCAAAAACCATGGGGGCAGAACAAGTTATTATTTTCAGTGACTCGTAATTGGTCATAAATCAAATGATGGGAGTATATGCAGCCAAAGGAGAATTAATGATCAGATATCATGCAAAGGCGAAGGAATTGGTGTCGGAATTTGCTACTATTCAGCTGGTCAGAATACTAAGAATGGAGAATGCAAGAGCAGACGCCTTAGCTCGATTAGCATCAGCTACTCGTACCGAGATATGAAGAACAATCCCAATTAAAGTTTTAGCTGGTCGGAGTATAGATGAAGATCTGACGATAAACTTTAAGTAACTCGTGGTCGTTGTGGATTATTTTACTAAATGGGTTGAGGCTGAGCCTCTCATTAATATGACATACGACAAGGTGTACCAATTTATTTATAAGAACATAATTTGTCGATATGGTCTTCCTCATGCCTTCATCACAGACCATGGAACACAATTTGACAACGAGGAGTTCGCTGCCTATTGTCATCAGTCAAATATCTTGAAGATCCACTCGGCACCAGGCCATCCTCAAAGCAATGGACAAACTGAAGTTACAAACAGAACGCTGCTGAATGGTTTGAAAAAGAGACTGAATGACGCGAAAGCAAACTAGATCAATAAGCTACAATCAGTGTTATGGGCTTATCGAACTACTTCTCGAGCAGCAATAGGGGAATCTCCATATATACTGGCATTTGGAAGTGAAGCTGTTATACCCGCCGAATTGGGTCTCCCAACACACAGAATACTGAATTTCAATTCCCCTGTCAGCGATTTAATGAGAAGGTTAGACTTGGACATGCTCGAGGAGGTTAGGGAAGAAGCAGCCATTAGAAATGCTGCTTACCAGCAACGAACAGCTTTGTTCTACAACAAGAGAGTGAAGAAGTGTGACTTGAAAAAAGGAGACTATGTGCTAAAGAAGGTGATTCAAAAGCACAATAAACTGGAAGCAAACTGGCATGGACACTACCGAGTTAAGGAAGTTGTTCGACCAGGGACATACAAAATAGAAACTTTAGAGGGGGAGGAGTTAAAGAATGTATGGAATGCAGAGCACCTGCGCAAATATTATCAGTAATGTAAACTCTCATGTAATGCAGTTTCATCAGTATGAATAAAATGACAATGTTCTGCCCAGTTCTTTCCTTTTATTGGAAATTTTTTGCGGAATACTAGTGCTAGACACTACTCAGCAAAACTCGGACTACTCAAATCTATTCCCGAAAACGCCAACTAAGGTTGGTCGGGAAGTAAATCTATCCCTAAAAATGCCAACTTGGTTGGTTAGGAAGTAAATCTATTCCTAAAAATGCCAACTTGCTTGGTTAGGAAGTAAATCTATTCCTAAAAATGCCAACTTAGTTGGTTAGGAAGTAAATCTATTCCTAAAAATGCCAACTTGGTTGGTTAGGAAGTAAATCTATTCCTAAAAATGCCAACTTAGTTGGTTAGGAAGTAAATCTATTCCTTAAAATGCCAACTTGGTTGGTTAGGAAGTAAATCTATTCCCGAAAACGCTAACTAAGGTTGGTCGGGAAGTAAATCTATTCCTAAAAATGCCAACTTGGTTGGTTAGGAAGTAAATCTATTCCTAAAAATGCCAACTTAGTTGGTTAGGAAGTAAATCTATTCCTAAAAATGCCAA
Source organism: Sambucus nigra (assembly GCA_949130495.1). Classification (NCBI taxonomy): domain Eukaryota; kingdom Viridiplantae; phylum Streptophyta; class Magnoliopsida; order Dipsacales; family Adoxaceae; genus Sambucus; species Sambucus nigra. Next base: position 418,030,031 of record OX422207.1, read on the forward strand.
CTTGGTTGGTTAGGAAGTAAATCTATTCCTAAAAATGCCAACTAAGGTTGGTTAGGAAGAAAAACTATTCTAAAAAGTGCCGAAGATTGGTCGGTAAGAAAAACCCACTAACCGAAAACATTTTATGAGTACGAGAAAGTAATCGAGCAAAATTTTTGATACTCGTGACTTTTTAAATTACTACCAAGTTGGTCGAGAAACAAAGTATCATCAATTTTGTTAGTCATCAAATGATTACCACAAATTCAAGATAGTCGACAATAAGTTTTAACAAACTCCAGTTGATCGACAAATAACACAATGTTGTTATCTTTTTAACAGATATACATGCACAGATGTAAAGTGTTTTATAATTACAAGAAAATGGCAGTCAAGATTTGTAAATAAAATTATTTCATTAAATGTCGAACAAAATACATCAAGAATGAAATACAAATTTATTACACCAAGATTCCTATTCTAATGGTTTCTTCCCCTCTGCTTTTGAAACAGGTTCCTCGCCAGCAGGTGGATCATTTAAAGCATGAGGGGAATTTATGAAGCTAAGATCTTCAAGCATCCTGATATTCATCACAGATGATCGATCTAGTAGGTTCTCGGGATGAGATATTTTAATATTGGAATGGAGATTGTAATCACCAAGGTATTTAGAAATCAGACACCGAGGGATGACCCGAGCAGGGATCCAGCTCATATCAAGCTTGAATGGTGGCACTGGTAGGTCGAGCAGCCCAGGATTATGGTAATCCCACAGGTAATGACCCTGTTCCAGTTGCAGCACACCTAAGGAATTCAACCATCCCTGTTTGTAACCCTCATTATTTGCATTTTGTATACGATCATCCAAATGGTAGAGAGCCTCGTTGTAGCCAGCCATCCAGAATTCTCTGGGATGCTTGTGGAATTGATATGTCAATCTTTCCAGTTGCTCGTGGAGATTTTTTATAAAGAGTTCTTTATTTTCCAAGACAGATTTCTGCGCAGAAAGCTGCTCTTCCAGACCCCTGATCTTCTTAGACATCTCAGCCAATGCCTGGTTCTTTGCCATTAGTTGGAAGGCCTGATTCTCTAGAGCAGATTGAGTCCTCTGTTCCTCGACAGGAATCCGAGTAGCTCTTGCTCGTCCCCGAGGAGCTCTTGATCGTCCTCGAGTAGATGTAGAAGGGCCAGACCTCTTCAAGGTTTCTAACTCATCCCTCAGGTTGGCGTTTTTAACCTCCAAGAAAGAGAATCCCTCGTCGGTCACTGGGATCAAAGCATTTGAGGTGGAAGTTGCAGACTTCAACTGAGACACCTCTCTTTGCAGGTTATTATTTTCTTGCTCTAATAACTCAGCTATCTGTCTGTGGTCTTCGACCTTAGCTTTCAAGGTTCTCTCCCTCACATCGTAAGCAGCAAATCGTTTATCGTATCCCTTATCGGTACAGATTTGCTGATACTTCTTCTCATACCCCTCGTGCAAAAGGGCAGTGGATTCCTTATATTGTTGCTGAAGTTCTTCAAGAGTGCCTTGGAGATCCTCAATCATATCATAGTATGCTACGTTGTTAGCCACTGCACGGTCGAGTAGGCACTTCAAATACTGATAGGCTTCAATTGCTTGATCTGAAGCACCATGACTGAGGATGTCAGTGATTTGAGATGCACTCATATCTGTATGACCGGCTTTGAAATACTCATTGCATTTCCTTAACAGCTTTGTATCATGAGCACACAATAATTCCATCCTGTCCAGAAACTAGTAAAGGAAGAAAAAGCAATAATCAATAAGAGTACAAACAGAGCATGAAGAAGAGAATCAACAGTATGCATAAGCAAAAGTCAAAATTTTATTACATCACAAAGTTCAGAAGTACAAAGTTCAGAGTTACATGTTCAGAAGTTACATTTGACAAAGAAAAATAAAATAGAGAGAAATTCGAACAACTCTACACCTTTTCCTTGTCTCCGAAAATTTTCTCGGGAGGCTGGGACGAGGAGGTAGGTTTCTCGGATGGAACAGAGGGTTGATCAGGAAGTGCTGGAGGTTGCTCTGATGAAGTAACGGATAGCTGAAGTTCCTCGCCAGTGGGCTGGATAGTTGGGGGATGAGAAGTTTGATCTCCCATCACCATGGAAGATTCCTCAGAGGCAGCTCCGTCCTCTTCTTCTTCTTCTTCAGGAGTTGGAGGGGGACCAAGTATGTGTCGCTGAAAGAGTTCAGAATTTTCATCAACTTTCATTTCTTGGAGAGCAGCGACCCATCCATCTCTAAAGTATTTGAGGCTGCCATATTCCACTTGCGACATCATGGCAGCCAAACCCTTATTCCACCCTTTATCCCAACCGGCGCTGAAGGATTTTTTGATAGCCAATTTCCTTTTTGTCTTCTCCTAGGAAAGCTTCTCGAAAAGAAGATTGTCAGTAGCCTTCAGTTTATTATCAACTTCTCCTTCTAACGACTTACTTCCCGAAGTTGACCCCACTCCTCCTCAGCAGCCTTGAGCTTATTTTCAAGCTCCCCAGCATTTTTGAGCTTCCCTTCAAGCTCTTTATTCTTCTTCTCCAAATCATTTATTTTTTCTCCAACCCCTTGGAGACCTCAATAACCTGAGCCTTCTCCTGCTCGGTCGAAGTAAGCCTCTTCTCCCAATCGCCTTATCATCATCATATTTCTGAAGAGAATCTTTCAGAGACTGCGCCAGGCTCATCAAAGCTTCCTCTACACCAGACGAGGAGCTCGAAGCTTTAATAGCTTCATCTTTCTTCAGAATTATATTAAAACAGCTCACCAACTATGAAAAGAAAACGAAAGCAAGTCAGTGCACAGATACAAAAAGGAAAGAATGAAAATTTAAGACTATAGGACTTACAGAAGCAATATGACGAGTTGCTAATGTGGTAACCGTGTCCCGAGAAAGGTTTTCTTTAATACCTTGGATCTCGGGAATGATCCAAGTATTCACCGAGTTCATAGCAGAACTCGGGGGAACAAAAGTGGGAACACCACTAGTCGGGGGCTGAGAGATGGATTCAGCCAAATTGATAGAGGAGCTTTTCTTCAGCCTCCTCAGAGGAGCATCAACTTTCTCGACTAACGATGTAGTCTTAGTCGGAGAAATGACAATCACCTCGCTTGGAGCAGCAACCTTGCTCGGGGCCACTATGGGCTTCTCGACAACCTTCACAGGAGAAGCCAAGGGAGGTGCATTAATTTTCTTTGTCCCTTCTCCTGGGACATCAAGCTTACTTCTTTTTGCCTCTCCAGCACCAGAGGCAGGTTTCTCAAAAAGGGTAGGAGGTTTTCTTTTCTTCATCCTTTCACTCAAAGGAATATGTGACTCAGGTGAAGAACTTGTAGAGGCTGGTATTGGTTATGCGTCGCTTATCATCGGACGAGCAGTAAAAGAGGAGGTGTAACTCTTGTACTTCAGCAAATATGAAGCTGACCTAATATGCTCGTCGGCAACAGTCTGATGCAAACTCCAGATAAGTTTTAAATGCCTTATATTAACGTCTGCCTCTTTTGGAGATTTTCTTTTGCTGTCAACTGCAAATAAATCAAAATTAAAATATCAGTGGCACATTTTATCAAACACAAAGGAAGAATAATTTTGAAAATAAAATAAAAATAACCTATCCCATTGCCATAGGGAGGACATCTGGGACCCTGGTAAACATCATCTCCAGTTAATGGAGGGTGTTGCCAATTTTTCATAACAATCCCGTGCTCAAAGTAGTCCCTATTGGCATCTGGGAGATTGACCACTAAAGCTCTATTTAAAAACCTAGTTTTTAAATAAAAAGTATTATCGCCCACAACCCATCTATAACAAAACATAATTTCAGGAATTCCTATACGAGTTCCATGAATTTGATTTAATCTATAAACATCGTTAACTATTCTCCACGTATTGGGAGCTATTCTTGCAGGAACCACGTCAAAGTATTGACAGAACTCCAAACATAGAGGGTTTGGGGGAAAAGAAAAGCCACACTCAGCAACAAAGAGACTGGGGAACCAATGTCCCTCAGCCAAACGAAAATAGTCTGAAGGCTCAAAAAGCTCTTCCAAAATAACCCAAGAGGGAATAGAGAAATCAGAGCGAAACTTATCAATTGATTCTACAGGATAAACCATGATGAAAGAAGGAAATCAAAGAGAAAGAAGAAAATCTTACATGAAAGGGATGAGTCTGTTGACAACAAATGATGGAAGAGATGAACACACAGGAGAGAGAGACGATGGAAAACTCAAAGAGACAAATTTGAAAAAAGTAGAAGACGATGGGATTTTCTGCAACGTTTAAATACTTTGCCTTGGGAAAGGGTAAAAGTAATGATTACAGAAAGAGACGGTTACGTTACCGGGGGCTAAAAAGATAAAAAAGGGCGTGGGAATCGAAGCGGTTGGAAAAATTCAAAAAAGACCGATTCTACGAATTTGGAAGGAGAAATAAATACAAAAGAAAATACTCCTAAATTTCAGGATGACCATTTAAAATCGCCATATTTTGAGAAAGAATGTTTCACACTCCTCAAATTTAGAATTATGAAACATTGGGGGCTTCTGTTGATACCAAATTTAGTCTGCTGACATGGCTCAATTGAGTGAAGACACGTGGAAACAACAAACACTTCCGAACAACACCTTGACTCCGAGGAACCATACTGCAACGAGGAACTCTGCTTCCCCGATCAACTCAGACGCTCCGACCTACAAGAATTCTTGGAGGAACTTTTGAGTACCGAGGAACTTTTGAGTACCAAGGAACTTAGGCGGTCCGAGCAGCACCTCGAACAAAGCATTAATTGCAGGATAACCAACAGATTGACTGCGCATTAAATGCTTATTATTATCATACAGATATATACGCTTAAGGGGCATTGAATGTATTACCCTTTCACATTACAGCCTTAGGGCTATAAATACATTGTATGATCCTCAATTTAGGGGGATCAAAATTTCCTGAGAAAACTTGTAATCGAGAATTCCCAAACAGACAGCAATAACAGAAACAGTGGACGTAAGCCATTCTTATAAGGCTGAACCACTTTAAAAGTTCTTTGTCTCATTTTATTTATCTGTGATTAAATATTTAAATATAATCTAATTTTTTACATCAAGAGTAAGGTATGTATTTTTTTGGGCTATGGAAGAAAGAGGAGAGAGAGAAAGGTGTTGGAGAAGAAGATGGGTGAGGGTATTTGGGTGTGTTGAGGAGTATGGGGAAAAGGGTGTGTGTGTGTTTGTTTATACCTATAAAATTAAAAGTAAAACTATATCACTAAAACTAATAAAACTAAAATCTAAAATAAAATTCTAATCTATAAATAAAAGACACAAAATAAAAAATAAAAATAAAATTAAAAAGGAATGAAAATAAAAATACAAAAAATCTATTAAAATCAAAAACTAAAATCTTAAAATAAAACTAAAGAAAAATAAAATCTAATAAAAATATATTCCTAAAAATTAATCCTAATAAAATAAATTAAAATAAAAAGTTAAAAACTAAAAACTAATAAAAATCAAAATCAAAATCAAAATAGAAAATAGAAAATAAATCCTAGAAAATTCTAAATAAATCCTAAAAATTAAAACGACTCAAAATAAAAATCTAAAAATATTAAAAGTAAGAACTAAACACACACGTAGCTCGGTTGATTGTTCTGGGCTCGGTGTAGGCCTAAGTTTGGTTCGGGGACAGGGTTCGAAACAACGAAAATGATCTCGACAAGCTCAAATACGGACTCGAACTTCATGATGCTTTGATTTCTTCGTTGAACTCTTTTAATCGCTTCTTTGTCGCAATTGATTTGATTTAGCACTATTTGATGTCGCGACTGACGATTGACTTGCAATATAGATAAATACCAACATAAGGCCAATTTTATTAAAAATGAGTGACTAAAATGCATCTATTTGGGGCATAAATTATACATTTTTGGGTGCTTATCATTCATAATCACGTTCGAACCAATAATAACCTTGTTAAAATAAAGAGGCTAATCTCATTCAAACATATTTCGAATGAGAATCCGTTTATAAAGAAACACGACTCGTTTGAATGTTATGTGAATGATTTAACAGTCTCGTTTGAATACATTAAACATCTCGTTGGAATGAAGTTAGTAATATTATTAGAACATGTTGTTTGAATGGACTTGTTAAAAGAAACTTTTTCCTTTTTGAAAAATCATTTTATGCACAAAAAGCATCAAACATTATTTAAAACAACATCTAACAGAAATTCCAAGGATAAAAATATAGTTGTTCATACCTTATGCGATCTTTGATTGTTGAAGACGAACGTGGTATGAAACGTGGCACAATAATGTAGAATTTCTAACTTGGTCGTTACGGTCTTCATCAAATATGTCACAAGTTTTGAAGGATAAACAAACTCAAGGTCTAACGTATGACTTAAATGATTTATCCAAATGACATTAAGCTAACATATAAATTGACTCGATTCATAAATTTGTCCTTTCAAATATCCCCCTTTGCCTATTTCGGGCAAAAACCCCAAAACAAAAACCCTATGGGTCATAAAGCTAATCTAAAGACTTTATCCCAAATCCAAAAAGAAAGGGTACGGAACTGACAAACACATACTCTGAGTAGCTTTTCTCTTGTATAGACTTTGTTGCATTGTTACAAACCTGCAAACTCAGATGCTCCTTTCAAATGCAACTCAAATATACAAAAATATAATTCGTAATTGAAATACCATCCCCTTTGTTTAAAAATCTCCACCTTAGATAGGACGTCTCTCACTAAGGTAAATTTTTTCTCCTTTGTAAGGACGCAAATTTCCAATTGAGTCCTTTGTAGTTTTGGCTCAATTCCGGACAAAAACGTTTGTGTCATAGGATAGAGTATATTGATCATCCACCAAGCCTATGACGTGTTTGTTGAAGATGAAGTGGCAAAGAGTGTAAAGCTTCATCAAAAGCCACGGTTTATGTGCCTCGTTTCAACGTCATCAACAGTGGTTCCATGCTCCCAAGGTATGAATGCATTACATATATATATAGGAGCTTGGAACATGTTTATATTGGGTGTTAGGTTTTTAAAACTGTGTTTTTTTTCAGAATGTTTTCTATTAAAACTTATATATAAAGTATATAAAAATTTCTGGGCTTAAAAAGAATTTTTGAACATTCTGTGAGTTCGTTCGAAGTGTCGTTCGAACGAGATTGCCAACGACTTCCCATTATGGCATACTGGAACTTCGTTCAAAATGTCGTTCGAACGAGATGGTCGTTCTAACGAGATTTCCAACGAGCTTCTAAAGAGTTCATACTGGAACTTGGTTAGAAGACTCGTTCGAACGAGATTTGGCGGGAACAATTTTTTTTTGGTAGTTTTGAGCAGTTTTGCCCACTTTCCCACTTGTTTTACCCCACTATCTTTTTGCTGAATATCTATGTGCGGGAATAAATTTTTCTAACTTAACTTTTTATATCCTACCAACCTCTAGAGAGTGTTTGAGAGAAAAATTGTTTTAGGGAAAAGTTCATTGTTTTAAAGTGTCCATTTTCAAGGAAAAATCATTATACATTGTAGTTTACACCCATAGTTTAGTTTATCCAAGTTCATATATATATATATATACATCTTTCTTGGAGTTTTGGTACCGATTTTCTCTACACCATTGAAGAAGAGAAGTTTAGGTTTGCTTCTAAATCCCACAAAGAAGAAGAGTTTTTCGTGATTTACCCACTTGGAGAAAGGCTCCTAGTTCGGGTGATAGTGACCACATAAAGTCCGATCGGTGGATTCCGAGACCGCGGTGGAGCTCCGTGGTTATTCGCTAAGTGGAGGTGTTTACAAGAAGGAGCGTCGAGGCTTGAGAGGGATCGAGTCGTGTGATGTAAGTCTTTTGTCTTGTAATTGTAAATTCCATACTTAGTGGATTTAAGGCTAGGGTCATCCGAGGTTGTTTCCCGTCTTGGGTTTTTCCTCGCACATCGCGGCATAGTGTGATTGATTTACTTTTATCTTGCATAATGACTTAGAACGCATGCTTAGGTTAATTCAAGATAAAGTTGGTTTTAATTGTCACACTTAATTTAATTTGGTGTTAAATTAAATTTGGGTAAGGTTAATTTAATTCTAGTATTTTGTTAAAATTGGTTTGGCCTGATTTGGAATAATGATAAATATGACTTAAGAAAATTCTAGGACTTGGATGAATTAATGGCATTTAAGTGAACTCAATAGCGTGTGTGTTTCCATCTCATTTCACTTTGTGTTTTAATTTTAATTTGAGAATAAATTAAAATTTGTTTATTGTATTGAACCATCACCTTTATGCTTCCGCATCTATTTCATAAAAAGGAAATCTATTTTTAAAGAGTTTAAAATCGGGGGGCCCTTCGGGCGACTACAAATTGGTATCAGAGCCAAAGCGATAAATTATTTCGTTAAAGATCCTTTAAATAATTTTTGGCTAAAATGGAATTTTCCCCATTTTCAAATTTTCCTATTTTCGATGGTTCTAATTACGCGTATCGGAAAGCGCGAATGAAATCGGCACTCAAATCTATCGACGAGAGAGTTTGGATGTCTGTTGTTAACGGGTGGTCCCCACCTACTCATTTAGTAGATAATGAGTGTGTTCCCAAACCCGTCGATAGATGGAGTGAGGGTGAATTTAAACTTTCTAACTTTAATCCCCGAGGTTTAAATGTCTTGTTTAGCATTGTCACGCCAGATGAATTCCAACGCATTATGACGTGTGAGACCGCTAAAGAAGCTTGGGATATTTTACAACTCACTCACGAAGGTACTAGTGTCGTTAAAGCTTCGAAACTCCAAAACCTCACCACTCAATTTGAAACCATCAAAATGAACGATAATGAAACTTTTGATGAATTTTATACTAGACTTTTCGATATTTTCAATTCATCTTTTAATTTGGGAGTGAAAATACCCGACAACCGAGTGGTAAAGAAAATTTTATGGTCCCTACCCGATAGATTTATTCCAAAAGTGACTGTTTTAATTTATGTACCAACTTTAGCCTCTACGAAATTAGAAGAGCTTGTAGGTGATTTACAAACCTATGAACTAGACATATTTTCCTCTAAAACTGAAATGAAAATAGAAAAGGGCGTTGCTTTAAAATCCCGAAAAGAGGTCAAACAAGTAGTAGAGAGCGAGAGTGATAGTGACTCGGAAGATATGACCTTGTTTGCTCGAAAATTTAGAAAATTTCTTAAATTTAATAAAGATAAATTTAAAAATGATTTTAAGAAATTTGAAACTTCTAAGCATGAAAAAGCCGAGAGGATCCCTAAACCTATTAATGAAAATTTAAATAGGGACGAGTCTAATAGGTGTTTTGGTTGTGAGGGTTATGGTCATAGGGCTTCTGAGTGCCCCACTAAACTACGGAAAGAGGTTAAATGACCCATTTCATATAATGCAACCCTTAGTGATACTGATAAGGAAGAGGGACCTGATTCCCCCACTAAGCCCAACTTTGTGGCTTTTATGGCTATTCATGTGAGTGATAGTGAGAACTCATCGATTGATGAAACTTTAACACATGACACTTCCAAGGTCATAGTTTATGAATCTGCTATTTTTGATGGTAGTGAGAGTGCAGAAGAAAGAGAGAGTGAAAATGAAGAAGAGGTTAATGTGAGTGAACTTCAAAATGCTTTTCAAGAATTATATGCAGAATCAATTAAATTAAAAAGAGCTAATTTGAAGTTAGAAGCTAGTTTAAAATAGTGTGTCAAGGTCATTGATGATAGTATGTTGGTAGAAGACCTTAAGACACGTGAGAGGACTCTTAAAGAGAAGCTTGAATATGTAGAAGGCGAGAGAGATAGCCATAGCGGTTTAATGGAATCCTTGAAAAAGGAGCTTCTTGCTTTTGAAGAGCGCAATGTTTTATTAGAGTCTAACATTTTAGAATTGCAAAATAAATTAAAAGACTCTAGTAATGTCAAATTTGATTTGGAGTGTCGTTCGGAAAAATTAGATAAAATCTTAGGAACGGTCCAAATTAAAAATGACATGTGTGGTTTAGGCTTCAATTCTTGTAATAAATCTACTCATAAAGCCAAAACCAATGTTTTAGGAGAATCAACTAGGAAAGTCTTTAGAGATCATTTCTTAGGTACCAAATTTTGACGTAATTTTACTTGTACTCATTGTGGTCGAAAAGGTCATCTTAGGAAATTTTGTTTGGATCTTAAACGAATTCCTAGAAAATTCCATCGTAAAGTAACCACGGTAGTTAAAGTTCATACAACCCAAGATAGTCATTCATCATTAATTTGGGTTAGGAAATTCGACTTGGTTGCCTTGCAAAATAGGGTTTTTGATTCTCATTTACTTTCACATGCTTCCTCCCTTGCTAAATCTAAAGGATGAATGTGTTAGTGCTTGCATACTTTAGCTTTTGTACTTCATGCTATATTATCATGCTAAATGTATGCTTATTTAATCATTTTCTAGTCTATGCCCCATGCTTAATCTCATGCTAGAATAATGATTTTTGTTTATCTTTTGTATTTTATTTCTTCATTTTGTTTGCATTAAATGAAAAATACAAAAAGATTTTTGTTTATCATTTCCGTTTTTATTTATTGGAATTTAAGCTTAATGAAAAATTCAAATGATTTTTTGTTTGCCTTTTGAGTAAATATTTTTATTTTTGGTTAAAAACTTCAAAAACTCAAAAAGATTTTTTGTGTTACTTTAGTTTGACACACTTTATATGGCATACACTTGTGTTAGAATCCCATATTTTACGTTCCCATGTGGCTAGAACTTTTGGTTTAGATTGTCAATCCTTATTATGTTCTTTACCATGCTTACATGGAATAGTTGGATTTTGTGTTGATTAAATGGATTCTATTTTTTAGGGGTGGCAATTTTAGAAACGACACAAAATTGATCCGAAATTGACACGATGTTTCGTGTCGTGTTCGTGTCGTGTCTTAATTATGAGTCGTGTCGGATCGTGTTATCGTGTTTTTGGGCCTGAAATTTAAGAAATTATGGTTGTCATGTCATGTCGTGCCATGTTATTTTTTATTCGGGTCGTGTTCGTGTCAGTTAAAAAAAACACGAATTCGTGTCGTGTTGTGTTCGTGTCCGAAAAAACCTTGTCGTGTCGTGTCGGACCGAAACACGACCCGTTGATCCGAATTGCCACCCCTACTATTTTTATATGCCTCTATTCACACATGCATGAGCTCTTTTGAAATTTTAACTTCATATGTATATTTGAGCTATGTGAGGTGTTCTCCTTCCAATCTTGTCATCTACATATTTATGACTTAGGAGGACTAGTGCATGTCAAAATCCGTTGCACGTGAGTTTATGAGATATAAAAATGGTATATAAATGTGCACGGGGAAGGGATCCGAAAGGAATAATAATCCTTTGCGATTGTAAGCCACCGTTTGAAATGGAACTAAAAGAAATACGTGGTCCAAAGGCCTAAAAACAGACAAATGGCACTAAAATAAAAATAATTGCCAAGACCTATATTTGATTGATATATTCATTCAAAATTAATATATGCTTATTGAGGGAGATTGGATGGTATATCAACGGTTTGCACAATGTCCATTTATCCTAGTTGCGTATTTCATGTCATGACTCTATTGGTTTGTAGAATCATCAATACGCTAGGCTTGTATGCATTGTGTATGTTTGTTCATTGAGTTCAATCTATATTGTCACATGAGGTTATATTCAAATGTGATGAAGTTTGCAATCAAATGAGAACTACGTGAACATGTTTTTTAAGTGATTGGGTCTAAATTTAATCGTTACTAGTTCACACCCCAACACTTCTATTTCCATATGACACATTTTTGCCATACGAGTGTGAAAGACTCCTATTATATTTTGTGTGTGTCATTTATGTGTTTATATCTATATATGTGTACTTGAGTTTCTTTGGTATATATTATGTACACATATATTTGATATTTTTGTTTATTGCTCATATGCATTATTGGTATCACTTTATGCTCAATTACATGTTTTATTACTTAACCTTTGTCTATTCCTGAACAAAAAGGGGGAGAATGATAGGCTAGTTTGGGGAAGATTTATCTTAGGGGGAGACGTCTTTCTAAGTTGATCGTACTTGATAAAGGGAGAGAATTAGTTTAAGGGGAGTAATTACTTTGCTTGCATTAAATATTTTGATATTCCCTATGAATTAGTTTAAGGGGAGTAGTTACTTTGCTTGCATTAAATATTTTAATATTCCCTATGCGTGTAATGTGTTTGCTTAAGTGTGCAGGAATTATTTTATAAAGCGACAACTTTCAACGGCAAAGATTGTTGATCCTTTGGGTTGTTTGAGTCAAGCATTGTAATTTTATTTTGGGTGGAACTTTTTATTAATCTAGTAGATCTTGACGGCCCTTTAGGATTTTTGTTGGTTTTTGTCCCGGAATAGCCAAAGGGGGAGATTTGTAAGGACGCAAATTTCCAATTGAGTCCTTTGTAGTTTTGGCTCAATTTCGGACAAAAACATTTGTGTCATAGGATAGAGTATATTGATCATCCACCAAGCCTATGACGTGTTTGTTGAAGACGTAGCGGCAAAGAGTATAAAGCTTCATCAAAAGTCGTGGTTTATGTCCCTCGTTTCAACGTCATCAACAGTGGTTCCATGCTCCCAAGGTAGGAATGCATTGCATATATATATAGGAGCTTGGAACATGTTTATATTGGGTGTTAGTTTTTTAAAACTGTATTTTGTTTTCAGAATGTTTTCTATTAAAACTTATATATAAAGTATATAAAAGTTTCTGGGCTTAAAAAGAATTTTTGAACATTCGGTGAGTTCGTTCGCGTTCGAACGAGATTGTCATTCGAACCATAAGTCGTTCGAACGAGATTGCCAACGAATTCCCGTTATGGCATACTGGAACTTCGTTCGAAATGTCATTCGAATGAGATGGTCGTTCTAACGATATTTCCAATGAGCTTATAATGAGTTCATACTGGAACTTCGTTAGAAGACTCGTTCGAACGAGAATGTCGTTCGAACGAGATTTGGCGAGAAGAGTTTTTTTTTGGGCAGTTTTGCCCACTTTCCCAATTGTTTTACCCCACTATCTTTTTGCTGAATATATATGTGCGGGAATAACTTTTTCTAACTTAACTTTTTATATCCTACCAACCTCTAGAGAGTGTTTGAGAGAAAAATTATTTTAGGGAAAAGTTCATTGTTTTAAAGTGTCAATTTTCAAGGAAAAATCATTATACACTTTAGTTTACACCCATAGTTTAGTTTATCCAAGTTCATATATATATATATATATATATATATATATATATATATATATATATATATATATATATATATATATATATATATATATATATATATCTTGCTTGGAGTTTTGGCACCGGTTTTATCTACACCATTGAAGAAGAGAAGTTTGGGTTTGCTTCTAAATCTCACAAAGAAGAAGAGTTTTTCGTGATTTACCCACTTGGAGAAAGGCTCCTAGTTCGGGTGACGGTGACCACATAAAGTCCGATTGGTGGATTTCGAGACCGCAGTAGAGCTACGTGGTTATTCATTAAGTGGAGGTGTTTACAAGAAGGAGCGTTGAGGCTTGAGAGGGATCGAGTCGTGTGATTTAAGTCTTTTGTCTTGTAATTGTAAATTCCATACTTAGTGGATTTGAGGCTAGGGTCATCCTAGGTTGTTTCCCGTCTTGGGTTTTTCCTCGTACATCGCGGCGTAGTGTGATTGATTTACTTTTATCTTGCATAATGACTTAAAACGCATGCTTAAGTTAATTCAAGATAAAATTGGTTTTAATTGTCACACTTAATTTAATTTGGTGCTAAATTAAATTTGGGTAAGGTTAATTTAATTCTAGTATTTTGTTAAAATTGGTTTGGCCTAATTTTGAATAATGATAAATATGACTTAGGCAAATTCTAGGACTTGGATGAATTAATGGCATTTAAGTAAAATCAATAGTGTGTGTGTTTCCATCCCATTTCACTTTATGTTTTAATTTTAATTTGAGAATAAATTAAAATTTGTTTATTGTATTGAACCATCACCTTTACGCTTTCGCATCTATTTCATAAAAAGGAAATCTATTTTTAAAGAGTTTAAAATCGGGGGGCCCTTCGGGGGACTACATCCTTTTGAGTTAAGAGTTATATAAATTTTCTCCACTTTTTGTTCAGGAATAGACAGAAAATAAGGTTCACAATAATAACCCCCTAAATGTTACACAAGTAAACACGACAAATAATAAGTAATTTCAAGCAACGATGTTAAGTGAAACAAGCAACGACAAATAAGTCGGGAACATAAGTACAAGTAATCCAAAAAATGAAACATATGATACCAATTTTGATGCAAAAATTACCAATGAAAGCAAGCAACAACAGACACCAACATGGTCATGAAACATATCAATTTGAATCAATGATTGAGCATACGACAAGTATGGATTAAATGCAAAGACCCCAAAACAAAAACATACCATATATATAAATATATAAGTACAGCATTGACGAACAAGCATATATAGGTATAAAATCACGAAGTGAAGGGGAGCGAAATAACAAGAAAGTAAATATGACCCAATGACTAAAAAGATGTCCAAAGAGTTCTATTTGATCGCAAAACTCATTAACTTCAGTTTAGCCTCATGGTGACTAGTAAATAACTCATAACGAATAAATATACACAATGCACACTAATGATGATAAGAATAACAACTCAAATGTATACACCGCTCAAGCTCAAGCTAAGTCAACAATGGAGATAATAATTATGGAAATATAAATACGCAAGAAGGAGATGAGGTAAGAAAAGAACATAGAGGTGTAAGTGGCTCATCCTTAGCATACTCCATTATGCTAGGTGAGGGTGTGTTTTGCATTACCGAAAGGCACTAAAAATCCATGCTCACATACACACAAGATTTCACTCTCATATTTACAACTGGGAAAAGTTTCTGTTAGGGTTGTAATTATTCCCTCCTTTGCGGTGAAGATGAAGTTGGTATATAAAGGTTTGGGGGTGTACAGTGTTCCTCCCAAGGCTGCACTTGGTGTGTTTGAGGTAAGCTATCCACTAGGATAATGCCATTTTTCCCCTATAAAAGGGTGTCATGATGACAAAATATTCCCTCACGTGGGCCGAAGATCTATTGCAACGGTATGATCCGTGTGGCTTAATAATGCATAAGTTGTGTATGTCATATGAGATATTGAGGTCAGCTTCGATGGTCTTGGTCGAGCCAAGGTTGAGGGATGGTCTCCTAGGGAGATGATCATGAGGATTATGAAGATCGTCATAGGACAATCAAGATCATGTCAGCCTACCAGTGTGGTATGAGACCGACACATGGTGGCACCGAGACATAAGAGATCGCTTGGACCTGAGAATGGACCCTTTTTGAGTTGATGTATATATTAAGGATGAGGTCTTGTAGGCCAATTTGATGGTGGTAGGAGTGTGTTATGTCATCCCACGAGCAAATGAATCTGATGATGTTAAACAAGGGCTGGTGAGATGGGACGAGTTTAGTCTTAGACGAGACCAATCTTATGTATGTCAATCACCCCCATCCCTTAGTCTTCAATATGAATGGAAGTTTGAGGGGTATAGTCCTCTGACCCTGTGATGATATGACCCCCTAGTGTTAGAGGTTGCTAACTAGCTTGAATGAGGTTGAGGTTGTCCTTTTAGTGTCAGGCCATAACATTTTGAATAAGTGTCCTTGGCTGGGCACATGTCAACAATGACATGGTTTGGCATGTTTGCCAAGAACAAGCGACGATAGGCCTACATAGTGCTTGGAGCCCTAATGATGTGCGCTTTGATAATCAAGCGTAATAATGACTTGGTTCAAATGCCATAATTTTCAACACTTTCTCTTTTTTCCTTCATATTTCTTCTTCTCACTCTAATGTTAGTCATTGTTTCTCTCTCTCTCTTTGAACCAGTGTCCTTTCAATAAGATTTAGGCTCCTCCCAACTTCCCAAGTCTTTTTTCATTACTCGGGTAACCTTTTACCTTTGTTGTATTAAACGTTTCAATAGGTTTTAAAGATTTTTTTGTACATCTTGGGTTTTTTAGTGAACTGTTGACTTTTCCATCGGCTTGTAGTCGCTATTCTAAGAGCCTTTTGGCGGTTTTATTTGGATTCTTGGGTGGCTAAGGGTTTAGTTAGGTGGACTTTAGGCTTGCCTTTGAGTTTTCTGTCATCCTTTAGGTTTTCTAATAAGCTTCATTTGCCTTCTCTGGTATCTTCTTCTATATTGTTCTTGGTAGAAAAAGATTTAAAAAATGATTAAGTTTCCCCTCTAGATCTTTAAGTCAACCCTGGTCCAAAACCAATAGTGTTTGGATGTACAAGAGTATTTTTTAACTATCTTACCAATACCCACACTTAAGGGAGAGGATATTTAGGGACATATGCAAGGCTGAGGCTAAACACAAAGCCAAGGACGAAACCACACTTTATTATAACCCCACTCCATTAGATGTAGTTCATCCTCCCTTGCACCTGTCATACTCATTCTCATCTTAACCAACTATTATTAATATCAATAGTGACATTATGTCTTATACCTCGTCTAGGGGATTAGAGTTAGTGTCATCTTCTCAGGGCTAAAGCCCTTCTACCTCTAAGGAGTCTAGTGGAGAAGATTCTTTTGAGGAGGCCATGGAAGTCCTCTTGTCTCGTCTAGACGGTTTGAAAGCTGCTGAGTCTAGCAATTGTGGGAAATTCCCTAAGATCTTGAATGTGAAGGCATTTAGATTCATTATTCTTTATCCCCCACCACTATGGTTGTTCCCCTGTCAGCCATTTCTAACCACGAATTTGTTAAGAGGTTTCCAAGTTGAGTCCCAGTTATTGACATTGAGGATGAATCTGATTGTAAGGACGAGGATACACTTGACACATCCTATGCAAAAAAATTTATAACACCGTTAGAGAGACTTACCTCCTGACTTGGAGGCATCGATATGGGATTAAGTCATCCATAAACATGAGAGTTACAGCCGATAATGAAAGATATTTTAATGGCCGAGAGGGAGAGGTAGAAGTTTATGAACAAATGTTTAAGTTTAAATTCAGGTTACCCATCCATCCCAATATACAAATAATCCTTACCAGTTTTGATGTTGCCCCAGCCCAAGTTTCCCCCAACACCTGGATTATACTTATTAACTTTATCCAACTGTGGAAGCTGATTCACTAGGCCGACTTTCCTGTCAGTGTCTTATGGGATTATTCTAACGTCTCATGTACCAAGGCTCAACCTAGATACTATCATCTTTTAGCTAGGAAAACCACAATGAAGGTCCTAGTTGTTAATCAGACCTCTAACTACCACTAGAATCCCCGATACTTCTTTGTATCGGGATCTTAGGAGTTTGACTCTAATATTCCCTATAGTGACTCCGACTCGAGGGTCCCCCACAAATGGGAAAAGGCATCAATGTCAGCCAAACGTGACCTCGACCTTAGTATTCATAGCCGAGAGAATATATACGAGGTAAGATGACAAGGTAAAGAAGGTGGATTGGTGAATTTTGAGCAATTGATAACTCCGGCCTTTCTTGAAAAGATGGGTATGGGGGTTGGCCCCCGTCCGAGATATGTAAGTGAAACTTTCTTCAAGTGTATTGTCGTCTCTTATTATTCATAACAATACAAACCATGACTTTTGTTACAGGTCATCCAACCAGCACCCTTGAACACATCTGGAACATGGTAGCTCCCAATCTCACGAATATGTTGAAAAGATGGGTAAGAATCTCATTCCTCCGGCCCACATCAAAAAATTAATAACTGAAGGCCCCAACCATGTCGAGTGTTCAAAAAAGATAAAAAATCCTAGTGAGGATCCATCCACCCTTCCTCCCCAAATAAAAAAGAGCATAAATGATAACTCATCTAAGGGTGGTTCTGACCAGACCATCCCCATATCATCAAACTCTATCCTTGATTCCCGCTTATCCCAAATCTCCATAATATCAAACTCCTTGATTAGACCAAAGAAGAGAGTAAAGGAAGTTATCGGCTCCATCCTTCTAGACTCTGAAAATTATTTCTTGGAAGCCATGAACCCCACATGTATGTGTGACTTTGGCCTGCATAAGGCCACCTAGGTAATCCTCTAAGTTCATCCGTTTAGTGATTCATTTATTTTCCCAAGTGTAACCTCGTCCTATACTAACTTATGTCTTTATGCCTTATAGTCTCTTCTGACCTTTTACAAACTCATCCAATAGGTTCAAGATAAGTTAACTCTGATTCAGCATGCCCAAGAGGCCATTAAGATCTATGAACAACTAAGGAAAGAGTTAAAAGAAAAGTCCATGAGTCATAAGAAGGCTATTTAGGATTTAGAGATAAAGCACTTTGATGCTTTGAAAGTCTGAAGAAGGATCACAATACTATTGTGAAATCCCTGGAAACCAAATATATGGTTGAGGTGAAGGAGGATGAGACGAAGGCCGAGAAGAAGGTGATGGAAGCCTTGAAAGCCTCTGACGAGTTTGGAGACTATGAGTTTTAGTACCTAGGAAAAGGGGCCAATATGACTTACTATTGGGCCATCCTCAAATTTCCTAAAGTCTCGTCCCTTTCAAAGGATTTCGAGTCCTTTGACTTCTATGACCCCTTGGTTGCCATTGCTCTAACAGACGTGGAGGCTGAAGCACTGGCTAAGATGATAATTCAAATATCCACTAAAATGGATGATATTGGATAAGTTATAGAGGAGGTTAAAACTGAGCCGTTTGTCGACAACATCAGCAGAGAGCAAACAGAGATGCAGGCCGAGGCTTATGTTTTTCCTTATCTCCAAGGGTGGTCGTATGTGGCCTTATACCCTGTCTATTGTAACTTTTGATGCATCATCTCTTCTTGATGAATACTTTTTAAACTTTAATAATATTATCCTTTCAATGGAATCACTTTGTATGACGATGGTGTTTCATACAACGATCTATTTTTCAATGATCTCTTTTTCAATCAAGTGTAGCATCTGCATGTTATTATTTTTTCACCCTAGAATGATGTTTTAAATACCATGCCTGTGATTACACTTCTTATAAATCACATCCATTATAATAGGCCTATGCTTGTGCAACCATACTCTAATGAGTGTAATTTATGTTTCTCACCACTACGTGATGTCATTCAATGATCTGCCTCTAAGCGCTATTGCGGGTGTATGGATGAGACGAGTCTCTTCATACACTCTCTTATCACCAAAAGAGTGAATATTTTCAATTCACCATAAAATGATGTTAAGCAACCATACTTAAATGATTTTTGGTTTCGTTCTTTTCACCACCTAAGTGATGTTATCACACTATTTCCCCCTCTCGGTGTTAGTTCGTAAGGAAGACAAGACTCCTCATGCACTCTCGTATCATGGAAAGTGAGTGTTAACTGACTCATTATAAAAAATGATGTTCCTTAGTTTCATATAATTCAAACCATGCATCAATTGAAAGGCAGATATGATCCAACACTTAAAACTTATTTATTGATATTTCACTATCGTACAAGTAGGTTGATACATTATAATTCACTGAACAAAGAGACTAAACTTGCACAATTAAAGACTATTGATTTTATCACTTGAGATGGTCAGCTTTTCAAGGGTTAAAGAGGGTTCCCCATATAGATTTTTCAATATGTAAGTGCTTATGACGACTTCTTAGGTTACTCTATATGGCCCATGCCAATTAGGATGTAGTTTGTTGGGCTTCTTCCAAATATTCTTCAAAATAAGGTCACCCACGGCTATCGGCCTAGCCTCCACCTATTTGTTCTGGAATTTGGTAGCTCTGTGTTAGTAAGCTTGACTGTTGAACTTCTGCAACCTCTCTTCTCTCTTCAATCAAGTTTAAATCAAGCCTCCTCTCATCAACAATAGCCTCCAGATCATATATCTGAACTCGGTGAATGGGAAGCCCAAGCTCAATAGGGACGACTGCTTCAAACCCATATGCAAGTATGAATGGTGTTTCACCCATCGGTGTCCTATCAGTCATCACGTAAGCCCACAGGACCCCATGTAGTTATTTTTCCCACAAACCCTTAGATTACTCTAACTTCATCTTGATTCCATCAAGTGCCGTACGATTAATAACCTTAGTTTAGCCGTTGGCTTGGGGTCGGTCTGGGGTCAAGAAATATTGCTTGATACCGAGCTTTTTGTAGTAGGGTTCTAATGACTGATTGTTAAATTATTTGCCATTATCTGGTATTAACATATGGGGCAAGTTGTATCTACAGATGCTATTCCTCTAAATAAACTTTAATGTTTTAACTTCGATTATGGAGATTATAGCTTCGACTTCTGCCTATTTTAAAAAATAATAGATTGTTACTATTAGATACTAGTAGTTTCACGTTGCCTTGGTAAGCGGACCTACCAGATTTGAAAGAGTTGGCGCTTGCGTTCAATTAAGAAATAATATAATAAATACCATTTTTAACCCAAATTAACCCTAAGCATGCAACTAGGTGTGATTGAAACAATATGAAATCATGCACAAGATATTCAACACACAAAGTTTAAGGAAAAATCCCCCACAGGGGCAAAACCATTTGTATATCACTATAATTTGTAAAAGACGGTTTACAATCGGATTACAATAAAATACAGGTTGACTAAGAATTACCCTCGGGTATTGGATTTTGTAGTCGCGGCTGGAAGAAACCCTTTCCAGTAGGGGTGGCGGCTGGAACTATCCCTGTCCAGTAGGGCTGCAATGAAGAGGAAGAAGCGGTCCACTTCACAAAGGGTTGAACATCAATGGTGTTCTTGGGTTACCAAAAGTGACTCACAAATGTATGGAATTTGTGTGAATCAAGGGTATGAATCAATGGACTCAAATACCATGAAGACTTATGAGTTATGGAACTCAGAAAATCGTGTGTAAGTCTTAAGAAAACCAACTCCCCGATCGTGGTATAAATAAGAATCCATTTGCCCTAAAAATCTGCACACGATCTGTTCGTGGTTATCCAGGGCGGACCGGTCCGGGCCTTAGGCGGACCGGTTCTTTTATTTTGAGGCTGATTCGGTTCGCATTCAGTTCGGGGCTCACTGGTCTTAAACGAGCAAGGCGGATCGGTCCGGGTCTCAGCGGATCGGTCCGGCTAGGCGGATCGGTTCGTTTTAATATCAGGCGGACCGGTCCGGCTGTCTGAATTTCTGAATTCTTCCTTTCTTTTGATCTTCGGATTTTGTTGATGACGATGTGATCTTTTCAACTATCATTCTTGTAACGGCGTATGACATATCATATACATAATGATGGACAAATTGTCCTTACAAATCTCCCCCTATGTCTATGCCGGAACAAACATAAAAAAATCCGAATTATCAAGTATGAAACAAAGCCTATACAAATCTACCCTTCCATGAACCCAAAACTGAAAGAGGTACAAATGACTAAGGCTGCATCGTTTGTTCTTCGAATCTTCAGAAATCTCTCCGCTTTTCTCATCAGGGTGTGCATCATGGGATTATCAAGGATGTACCTACACACATGAGACAAAGCAAATACCAAGTGACGTATCGAGTTTGAAATGAGATAAACATAAGCATTTATATCCATTTAAGATGATATTCTCAGGATTTCAAAACTCCCCCATAATCAGATAATTCATTCTCCCCCTTTTTATGATGTCCCCAAATAGACAAATGAGAGAAATAAATCAAGCAATCAAGTACCGGGGCGACACTAGGCATAAAATCACACCATGAATGAACATAAAACAACCAAGTCGGGTGTGATCAAAATTCGATAGGAAAATCAAAGCATACAAACATGACATATGTGCACGATGAATATTGGATATTCCTAACGAATGAACTCAAATGCTTCCTTTGGTGTAAAAGATTGGGAATATACGACATTGACTATATCAAATCTACAAATCAAAGCTCAAAGTGATTTCTACACCAATAACGTCCAAAATGATTTTCATGCTTTTTCAGGACTTTCAAGGAAGTGCAAACCCGTTTTTCAATCTCCAACCAAACTCCCTCAGATTTATATTTTGAATAGAGGTATACTAAATTCTCAAACTTTGGAGAATTGATGGTGAAACTTAAATGGCCCATATATGGCATGTATTGCTTTTTATTGCCTTTTCAATTTTTTCGGGCTCTTTTAACCTCTTAGGACCTCGGATATTACAATTCCTCCATTTTTTAGGTCCTTTTTAACGGTGGCTTTTGCGCAAAGGATAAAAATCAACTTTCGCAGCCCCTCCCCGTTATGCAAATTATCACACAGTCTCACCAAAACGGTTTTTACATGCAATCCAATCTTGTCAAGTTTTATCGCATATTATACATTGTATAGACAGGATTGAGATGGAAACACTCAAGCCAACATGAGATTGACAAGAGCAACAATCAAATATAGCCGTGCATGTGTGCAATAAAGGATATAGGAGTCAAGCATGTAGGAAATATCACTAATTACATCTCAAGGACTCCAATCAATGTTAAGCACATGGATGAAATGATGTAGCCTCTCAAATCTCTATCAAACAGTCACATGGATATATGGAATGAAGTTGTGACTTGGCTATCTTAAATGCTCATCCATAAAAGGCAAATCTCTTTTTGAATTTTTCAAAAATATTATCAAAATAAAATCTTTTTGTGCTTTTCTCAAAATTTTTCAAAAAAAATCTTTTTGTATTTTTCACAATTTTTCAAAATAAAATATATACAAAAGGTACATGTCATAACACTAGCAAATATAAATCATGAAACCACAACTAGTGTATGACAAACATGCAAACACACTCATCTATATGATATTGCAAGAGAAGAATCATGTGCAAGAAAATGAGAATCAACTTGTTTAAAATCTAGTGTATCCAAAAGTGATTTCCTAACCCAAATAGATGTGAAACGTCGTGGGGGGGCTTTGGGAACCACGGAAACACTAGACATAAACTTCCTAGGACTTCTTCCAAGATCAAAACAGAAATGCCTAAGGTGACCATTCCTACCACAATATGAACATGTGTAAACGGGAGGAACGACACCTAAAGTGTGATCTTTTCTAACGTCCATGGGATTAATTGACCCTCTAAAACAGATAATGGTCTTGGCTCTAGCACTAGAAGCATGAGAACAAGATGAGCCATTACCATTACTGTCAAATCTACTTGAATCATTTAAATCATTTTTTAACTCCAAAATTTTTAATTCAAGCAACAAATTAGACTCTTACCAAGATAGGGATTGCTTTTTAAAATTTTCAATTATTTCAAAAAGGGTGTCTCTCTCCCCCTTAATTAAAGAAAACTTTTCCCTAAGAGTCTCTTCACGTGACACAAACTCATTGACTAAAATATTTCTTTCATCTTTGGCACAAACACAAACCATCGAGTTTTTAAGGTCTTCTAATTCATTTTCTAAAGCATGGACCCTATCATCACACTCCTTCTTGGACAATTTTAAAGAATCAAAGTCATGGTCCAAGGAAACAAATTTTTCACGATAAAAATCTCTTTGATTTTGAACCGTTTGCAAAAGATCCATCGCGGATTTAAAACGAGAATTTTCTTTTTCCAAAACTTTAATTCTTTTGCAAAGTTTCAAATTCAAAGTTTTTAAATTTTCAGCATGGTCGTGAACTTTTTCAAAAATAGGCACTTTATTATATAACTTCTCCATTTGAACACGCACTTTTTCAAAAATCAATTTTTTTTTTTTTGGAAATTGATATCTTAGAAATTTTTTTGCGGAAAATAGGAATACGCGATAGATTAGCGTAACCTGCTCTGATACCAATTTGAAAGAGTTGGCGCTTGCGTTCAATTAAGAAATAATATAATAAATACCATTTTTAACCCAAATTAACCCTAAGCATGCAACTAGGTGTGATTGAAACAATATGAAATCATGCACAAGATATTCAACACACAAAGTTTAAGAAAAAATCCCCCAAAGGGGCAAAACCATTTGTATATCACTATAATTTGTAAAAGTCGGTTTACAATCGGATTACAATGAAATACAGGTTGACTAAGAATTACCCTCGGGTATCGGATTTTGTAGTCGCGGCTGGAAGAAACCCTTTCCAGTAGGGCTGGCGGCTGGAACTATCCCTGTCCAGTAGGGCTGCAATGAAGAGGAAGAAGCGGTCCACTTCACAAAGGGTTGAACATCAATGGTGTTCTTGGGTTACCAAAAGTGACTCACAAATGTATGGAATTTGTGTGAATCAAGGGTATGAATCAATGGACTCAAATACCATGAAGACTTATGAGTTATGGAACTCAGAAAATCGTGTGTAAGTCTTAAGAAAACCAACTCCCCGATCGTGGTATAAATAAGAATCCATTTGCCCTAAAAATCTGCACACGATCTGTTCGTGGTTATCCAGGGCGGACCGGTCCGGGCCTTAGGCGGATCGGTCCGATGGCGGATCGGTTCTTTTATTTTGAGGCTGATTCGGTTCGCATTCAGTCCGGGGCTCACTGGTCTTAAACGAGCAAGGCAGATCGGTCCGGCTAGGCGGATCGGTTCGTTTTAATATCAGGCGGACCGGTCCGGCTGTCTGAATTTCTGATTTCTTCCTTTCTTTTGATCTTCGGATTTTGTTGATGACGATGTGATCTTTTCAACTATCATTCTTGTAACGGCGTATGACATATCATATACATAATGATGGACAAATTGTCCTTACAAGATCAATTACCAAAACCACAAATACCCATGGCGAAGTGATGGACGAGAGTGGTTAATGAGGCTGGTGAGGGATATTAGTGAATCTCTGACACTTGTCACACTTTTTATCATACTCGTCTCTATCTTTGGCAAGTGTCGGCCACCAATAACCTTGTATAATGATTCTTTTTAGCAAGAGACCATCCACCTATGTGACTAGCACGTGAACCTTTATGGACTTCTCGTATGACATAATTGACATCTGAAGGGTTAACACATCTAAGTAGAGATAAAAAAATATTTTGTATAGCACATTCCTAATGATAGTGAATTTGACTACTTTGTATCTCAACTTCTTTCTCTCAGTCTTGGAATCTGGGATCTCTCCATCCCGAATATACCTAATCAGTGGATACATCCATAACTCTCTCAAATTCAAGTTCAAGCAAAACACACTCCATCACCGTCTTCCTCTATGCTCGACCTATGTAGAATTTCCATCGAAACTGTGCACCTGATCTCTGTCCTTGTGGTCGACGCTAGTCTTTTCAAAACATTGGCTTGACTATTTTCAAGCCAAGGAATTCTTCTAATTTTCACCTCTCTAAAACTTATTATTACTCTTTTAACCCATGCTAAGTACTTGGTCATCTTCTCCTCGTTGGCCTCGTAAATGCCCAAAATTTAGTTCACCACAAATATGGAGTCGCTATGGACGATCATTTGGATGACTTTCAGTACCTTGGAGAGGTAGAGACCTGCAAGTAAGGCCTCATACTCTAACTTGTTGTTTTATGCCTTGAAGCTGAATCTGAAGGCATACTCAATGTCCATTTCGTCTGGTGCCAAGAGTATTAACCCAACGCCACTTCCATTTTTATAAAAGGAGTTGTCATCAAATAGGCTCCATATAGGACTTTTATTTGAGAAAGTCCCCTCAGATAATATCCCGCCCTTGTATAGGAAATATTTTTCGGTGGCATCCTCTCTCTTGACATCGGTCGGGATAATATTTTCAACTACTTCTTTCCATACGACCTCTAGTACTGCTTCTTTAACTTCTCCATTGGCCTATGTATACTCGGCCACAAAGTCTGTCAAATCTTAACCTTTAATTTCATTCCTTGGTTGGTAAACGATGTTAAACTCACCTAACCCAATTGACCAGGCCATTAACCTACCCAATTTCTCAGGTATATGAATGACTTGCCTCAAGAGAATGTCGGTGAGTACTACCATTGTATGGGCTTAAAAGTAAGTCTTTATATTCCTTGAATCATGTTTCATCTAGTTTTTCTATTCTCGGATACTTGATCTTGGCCCCTTGTAAAGCCTTACTATTGATATACATCGACTTTTGAATACCCTCGTCGTCAAGGACAATGGTCGCAAAAATTGTAGATTTTGACACAGCTAAGTACAAAAACAACTTCTCCCCTTGAATGGGTCGAGACAGAAACATGGGCAACCTTAGGAGTTTTTAGCTCCTAAAAAGCTTTCTCACACCCTTCATTCTAGATGAAGGCTTTCCTCAAAATTTTGAAAAATTGCAGACACTTATCCTTTGAGCAAGAAATGAAACAGTTGAGTGTTGGGACTCTTCCTGTTAGTCTTTGAACGTCTTTGTTTTTCTTCAGTGTCTACATATTAATAAATTCCTTAATCTTTGTGGGGTTGGCCTGTATTCCCCTTTCATTCACAATGAATCCGAGAAACTTCCCGACAACGACACCAAAAATGCACTTGGCTAGGTTCAATTTCATTTTGAATTTATCTATTGTGTCAAACGTGCTTTCAAGATCGACCACATGATCCTCGTCCCTTAGACTCTTGGTTATCATGTTTTCCATGTATACTTGGTCCTCAAACATCTTGTTTACCAACCTCTGATAGGTTTCCCCTACGATTTTAATGCCAAATGGCATTACATTATAATAATATGTACCTTTATTCATGAGAAAGTAAGTTTTCTCAGCGTTGACCTCATGCATAAAAATATGATTATAACTCGAATACGCATACATGAAACTCATCAATTCATGTTTGACTGTAGCATCCACCATCTGATCAATTTGGGTGAAGGGAAGCTATCTTTGGGACAATCTGTATTTAGGTTAGTGAAGTTGATACATATCCTCTGTAGGTCCCCAAAATATAACTTTCAACAAAAACTTTTTCTTGAGCGGAATTAAGTTAAGGATGAATGCAAACCAACTTACTCTTCTTGAAAAATGCTGTTTTCAATTTTATCAAACCAAGTTGTGAAACAAACTGACTTAATCAAATTTTATCTTGTTTGACCCTAAGCATGTAACTAGTGATTAAAGCAAGTAAAACAAAGTAAATAGACTCACAATGCCGATGTACGAGAAAAAACCCAATTGGGAAAAACCTCGGACGGCCCACCCCAGACAATCACTATGACAATGGTTTTACAAAGTCAGATGGTAGTCCTATACAACGCTCGATCCCCACGAGACTTAACGCTCCTCTAATCTTCTACCAATCTTCACAGTGCCTACGCAGAAAGTAACCTTCTTCTGCGACTCTCGTCTATAACACGCGCTTCCACGAATGTCTCGATATCCATCGATATGACCTTTTGTCGTCTACAATGTTGAACACGAAAGTAACCTTCTTTGCTTCTCCACCGCAAAACCCAGCAATGTTCAAGTGTTGAACAAACCCAACTTGGTGCAACAAAGATCACATAAACATATGGTAATGATAACTAGGATCTTTGTAAACTCTAAGGATGTGTTTTAGCCTTTAAAACCTTAGAAAACATGTGCAAACAGGTTTCTGGATCGTAAACTATTTTTCCAGAATGCACACACACAATGATGAAAGGACTGGGACCTGACTTAAATAAAAAATTCAAGTTGGTGCAATCTCATTCGAGCGAGATGACATGTCGTTCGAACGACAGTGCATGTCGTTCGAACGACAGTGCATCACGTTCGAATGACATCAGTTGTCGTTTGAACGTCGTCGTAATTAGAGTTTGATTAAACCATCTTTGAAAATAGAGTTTTACTTCAAACCAACTCTAATGCGTCCTCATCTGATTAAAACGAAGTGTAAACATTTAAAACACTTTAAAACGTTTTTCTTTTAAAAAAAATATCCTTATTTTTGTAAAATAAAACTTTGAGTTTCATTAACATTATGCATTCATACCTGTATGATCTCAGAATGCAATAAAACCTTGAAGACGAGAAATTGTACTAATTAAAATTCGGCATGATTAATTCCATGTAGCTTTGCCGCAACGTCTTCAATTAATCTTCGATACGTCATAGACTCGTGGGATCGGACAATAAAAAATTATCTATGGCTTAAACATGTTTTGTTCAGAGAATAAGTTAAAACAACATTAAGACTCAATTGGAAATTTGGTCCTTACAAATCTTCCCCTTTGACTATTTCAGGACAAAACCAACAGTGAAATGTCGAAACCGGGCCGTCAAGCCATATGACGCCTAAATCCCATCCCATGAACCCAAAAACTAAAATTACATCATAAGTATGGGATAAGAACTAATAAACAATGGATCGGCAAGCATGAAACTATCTCGAATATCTGAATGTGATGTAGGCTTGAAATCACGAATATCTTTAAGCATACCTACACACATGAAGCAAACAAATACCCAGTGAAGTATGGAGGAACAAATGACATAAATCAATATGAAAATGTTATGTGAGTAATCATGATACAAACTCGACTCACACAAAAACTCCCCCTACATCACAAACACATCTCCCCTTTTTTGTCCCTAATAGACAATCCGGTGAAAAGATAAACAAATCTAGCTTGTGATTAGATACCAATTTGAATTAACTCATATTAGGCTAGATAAACATGAAATAAACAGCTAATAATGATTAAGCAATGTCCAATATGTAGCTAGCAAACAATGAATAACACAAAAAATATATCAGACTAAGTAGGTGTGATAAACGAACCAATGCAGCAAAATGTGTCAATGATTAAAGTAAACTGCATAAATAGAAACCCAAGACCAATATATAAATCAATATGCAGCAGGGTACTAAATAAACTCAACCAAAAAAAGTCAAAATCTGGTCAAATAGGCTGTCGTTCGAACGTGCCAGAGATGTCGCTCGAATGAATTGCGACATCGCTCGACCGAAATAGTATGTCGTTTGAACGACATACTCAAACTTTCACAGATTCTCCAGAAAATTAAGCAGTGTTGCCCGGTGACAGAATTACTAACAAAATAATTGGAAGGGGCTTAAAACTGCGAAACAGTAGTAAAACAGTAGAAAAACTAGAAACTCAAAAAAACAAATAAATATGAGTAACATGCCAACATAATATCGATGTGCTTAAACATGAACATGGAATGTATGTGCATGAACTAAAACAAATGAATCATAATTTCAACACATCGAAAAGATCAAGAAGCTCTAATCAATATCAATTTATCACCAAACTTTTATTATATCCATTTGTGAAAATTAAAGTTTGAGCTTAATGAACTAAACAATCATCATGCACACGAATCCAAAATTTTGACGATTTCACAAACAATAGCCTCATGACACGAATTTTTAACTATAGGATTCTTTGTGCAAACTCGTTTAAATTTTTAGTCCATCCAAACTCCCTCAAATATTTTAAATTTTCTTTTGAATGAAATAAACTACTTTGGACCATTTTTGGCATATGATTCTTTTTATTGTCATTTAATTTTTTTGGGCTCTTTTAAACGGTGGCTTTCGCGACAATTTAATTTTACACTCTCGCAGCCCTTTTCCCGTACACTCATCATAGTTTCAAATTAAAATGCTCACGGGTAAATGGTTATTACATGCACACCTCCTCCTTATGTCTGCTTATGCATAGATGAAAAAATTGAGAAAATAATGTCTCACCAAACTCAAATATGCAAGAGTAGTCAAACATCCATATAAACTCGTGCATGTGTGCAAAGATGGCATATATACAAAGTCGAATCAAAACGCATATCAACTTCGAAACAACACCATAATACAATGGTTAAGATCATTCTAAGCATTGATAATAATGACCAAATGTCCTAGCCACATGGATAATGGAAGGAAGGGGGTCCAAGCAAACCACTATGCCACATCAAACATGTTAACTCAAAAACAAAAACTGAAAATCTTTTTGGCTTTTTAAAAATATTTTGACTCAAATGAAAGAAAAATCTTTTTGTGTTTTTCTCAAAAATTTTCAAAACCAAAAATCATTTTGTACGTTTCAAATAATATGCAATAAATGAAAACTATAATACAAAAGATAAACATGGTAACACACTCAACCTTTAGATTTAGCATTGGAAGAATTAAGTGCAACCAAATGAGAACCATGAAGGTTTATTCCTAAAGCTACCAAATCCGACTTCCTAACCCAAGTAGGTGTGTAATTACACATGGGGGTGGGGGGAATCGAGGAAACTTTATTCCTAAACTTTCTAAACTTTTGAGGAGCATTTATAAGGTCATAGAAAAACTTTCTAAGGTGACATTTCCTACCACAAAATGTGCAAGTGTATCGATGGTATGGAGAGTGACCTATGTGTGGACCTTTTTTAACATTCCTATGTGGATCTACCACACGTTCGGGGGGAATGGGAAAAACATGATCATCAAAACCAATACCTCCCCTATCTCTCTTAATTTGGACGGTGCCTTGCATCCTATCCAACTTCTCACTTCTAGCCTCCAAGTCAATCTTAACTCTAGATGAATCTCTCAAACAATCCTCCAACTCCTTAATCCTAGACTCAAGTAGATGCCTAGAATCCTCAAACTCTAGCACCTCCTTTTTTAAAACCTCCATCAAACCTCTAAGGGTGTATCTCTCTTTCTCGACGTACTCTAGCTTCTCCCGAAGCTTCTAATCCCGTGCCCTAAGATCCTCAATTAACATATCATTATTTTCTATGCCAAGATCTTTCAACTTAGCTTGCAATTTCGAGTAAGCCTTTTTTTCCTTCATAGCCTTCTCAAATAACTCTCGAAATGCAACTTCCAACTCTCCTACGTCGATCTCCTCATCCTCTCTCTCATCACCCTCACCCTCTCGGGAAGAACTTTTAATAGCCTCGGAAGTGTCACGCACATGAGTATCCTCGTGGGAAGATATATCGTCGTCGCTTACATGACATGCCACAAACGTAACAAACGCTCAATGGGGGAATCCTCTCCCTCTTCCGGTTAACTATCACTTAAGGTGGTGTTGTATGCTATCGATTTATTTCCCTCTTTCTTAAGTCTAGTGGGACACTCACTGACTTTGTTACCATACCCCTCACACCCAATACACCTATTAGACTCATCTCTCTTTTGTTTCTCACTTTTATCCCCAGGTGAGGAGTCTCCCTTGTTCATAAATTTCTCAAACTTTTTGGCATCTTCCGATTGATTATAAATTTAAAGGAATTTCTTGAACTTTGTTGCCAACAAGACGACATCCTTAAAGTCGAAATCATCATTCGAAACTTTAGTCTCCTCCTTCAGGAATTTCAAAGAAATGCCCTTTTCTTTCTTTGACATTTACTTAGAGGTAAACATATCGATTTCATAGGTCTGTATGTCACCTACGATCTCTTCTAGTTTCGAAAAGTTAAGCATACTAAGGGAATTCATAACGATCACTTTAGCATCAAACCTACTCGGGAATGATCTCAAAATTTTCTTAATTACTCGATTATCGGAAATCTTCTCACCTAAGTTAAATGCCGCATTAACAATAGTGGAAAACCTAGTGTAAAACTCATCAAACATCTCACTCTCTAACATCTTAATCGTCTCAAACAGTGTAGTGAGATTTTGCAACTTAGACACCCTAATCGTGATCATTCCCTCGTGAGTGAGTGCCAGTGTATCCCAAGCTTCTTTTAATGTTTCACAAGTCATGATATGATTATACTCTTCAGGTGTGACATGTGAGGTGTAGAAGGGGCTTAAAGGTAATCCTAAGATTAGGGATAATTCCCCAATAAGCAATAGTGTTTGAGATTGAGAAGGCATGGCAACTCAGGCATAGCAACTTGTATTTTAACTTGTTGTACTAGTCATATTGTATCTCCATTTATATTGACTGTAAGCTATAACGGTTATAATGATGTAACGAGAATAATAACGAGTTTTAGTGTGAGGTCAAACGGTACTCGCGAGAGACCAGGCTTGGCAGGGTCTTGGAGAGCTTTCATGCTCTATCGAATGACCTCATCGCGGGAACTTTAGAGGGACTGGGTTTGGAGAATTTAGAAGTGAGGCATTGTTGGGGCTCAACCCAACAATCTTAGATACACCAGGTAAAACACCAAAGAACCCTGACCGTGGAACCTCGGGCGGAGCAACTTGGAGTTCCATCGGGCGTTGAGTTATGAACCTAACAACCCTCTACTTAATGTCACATCTACTGTATGTGATGTCACTAGCCATCTAAACACTACACTTGAATAAACCACCATGGTATTTGGGGATGTTAGGCAGTTGTTGAGCCACCTCTGCGACAACAACCCCCTGACATACAGTGGTTAGGCAAAAAGAATGTCTTGGCATTTAATGTTTATGATGTGGAGACCACTAGTGCATCAGGTATTTAATGTTGTGACATAAAGTATGAGGGATGTCTTTCACAGTATTTAATGACTGAGTTGCCTCGGGGGTGGTGTGGGGGGCTATTTAAGGACCCCAACCACCTTTGAGGGGAGGATGATCTTTTGAGAGTTTAAGAAGTTATTACTAGAGGGACTACACATCAGAAAGAGTTATTACAAACCAGAGGTCGTATTCACTCATCATTATCATTTATTACGAAGCTTTTAATACTTTATAGAGATTCTTGAGGGTGGTTGATGTTTGGCTGCCTGCCAAGGTGTATCTAGGGTGATTACTTCTCTCTCCCTCTAGCTAAGTTACTTATAAGTTCATTACTAACTTCTTAGTTATACACGAGAGATTTACGAGTTTAAACTGAGTCTTATCTTCATTAAGGGTTTGTGTTGGCATCTTCTACCACTAATCCAAGGTTTTAGCCATTTAACTTATCATCACCATACTTCAAAGGGGTTACGCCTCCATATTATCTAAAGTACCCTCTTATATTTGGCGACTCTACTAGGGAGGCATTCTTCTATGTAAGGAGTATGGCACAAGATAATGCTAATCGAAGGCTCAACTTTAATGGCATCCAACATAATGAAGAACAAGCTGCGAGATAACTAGAGGCCCTAAGGGACGGGGATCCTCGAGTAGAGGTACCTCCGGTTTTGTCAATGCCAGGCGTTACAGGGGTGACACAACCTTCCACAAGCACGAGGTTGGGACCCACTCAGGTCGCGCTCCTCATGAGAAAGTTTTATGAGTTTTTGCAAACTCCAGTAGCTTCAACTATGCTGGGAGGATTGGAGGCTAATGCCTTCGTAACACCAGGGGTAGATCCAATGGCCCCACCAGGTGCAGGTGTTGTGGGAACGGTCCTAGCAAGCATACCTTCTGTTGTGAATCCAGTAGTGGGAACCTTAGGAGTTTCAACGGCCCCTGTTGTGACATTTGTACTAGTTGGAACGGGCACCCAGTCGATGGTGCCATTGGCTGTTACCCCAGTCACATCACCCATGGAGGAAATGAGAAAGGAGATGCAGAAAGAGATGTTCAAGTTCATGCAAGCCTCCTCGCAATCTCCTGGTGAGGTAGCTTTAGTTTATGATGACTTTCGAACACCCTATCCTCAGGAATACAATGATGAGACATATTCAAAGGACTATATTCCTCCTATTTTTGAAAAATACACAATAAAGGGTGGGAACTTGAAGGAGCATATTAAGGGCTTTGTTGAAAATTTGGGGCACATTATAATAATAAAAGTCTTAGGTTAAGAGAGTTTTCTAAGTCCTTGATCGATAAAGACTATACCTGGTATTCCCATTTGGCTCCCAACAGCGTTTCTACATAGGAAGAGATGCACGTGTTATTTTTCCAGAAGTTCTTTCTGGCAGAAGATGAGTTTACTTTGACCCAACTGGGTGGGGAGAAGAAACGACCTGGGAAGAAGTGGTGGCTTATGTTCGAAGATTCGGAGAAAGATCCCTCGACATGAGGGAGGAGGCCAAAGAATCCAAGTTATTACAGATCTGCACCGAGGGACTGCTTCCTGAGTACATCTGCCATCTTATCAATGAGACGCGTGAGGGGACTTTCGCGACATTCTTAAAGGCAGCGAGAAATATCTTCTTGGTGGTGCGGCCCAATTCGGTGGTGGTGCCCATGATGTTTAGGCAGCCGATGCAGCCCGCGGGGTGGAGGTCTCATCCCCCACGGGTAGGGTACACCGAAGGGGAAAATAGGGGCAAAGCACCGAAGAAGGATAATAAGAGGAAGTTTGGAAGAGACAGGGAAGACCCACCATATTTACTTGTATAGTGGAAGAAGCTGTCAGCTGTTATAATGAGATGGTCCAAGGGGGAACGGTCTATGAGATAAAGGACGTTCCCACTAAGGAGCCCGATGCAGCAACGAAGGTGGATCCAAAATATTTCCAGGTTCATCAGAGGATCCAGCATTCAATCGAGAGCTGCTTTATGCTGAGAAGAATCATCGACAAGTACGTGAAGGCAGGGACGTTGAAAATCCCTCCATAGAATGTCAATAATAACCCACTGCCAGTATATGGGGCCAATCTCGTGGTGGCCTGTGATGAAGAGGTTGAGAGAGGAGAAAGAGAGTCAACAATGATGCAAGGAGAGTATGAAGAGGCTCTGGAAGATTGCACGAGGGGAATGGCCTATGTAGTGTTGGCTTATGATGAAGAAAGTGCCAAGGATGTGGAGGATGTATATGGTGTTGAAGGTAAGGAGGTAGACCCAACTCAAAAATACTGTGCAGTTTCAAAATCCTCGAAGTTCACCTGGTTCTTCGACCAAGTGGGGATTCTAAAGGAGAGTAAATTAGAGATATCCCAGGCAATACTAGATATTACAAGGAAGAATGAAGTCCCTTCGCTGAGATGGAAGGGACCCATGTCCAGGTTGGTGAGAAGGTTCCTGTCAGAGGTAACTTTCAGCGATGCAGATAGGGCTGTAAGGTTCCCTCACAATAGGCCGTTGTATATAACCACCAGTGTCAACGGGGTTAGATTCGCAAGGACTCTTATGGATGGGGGAGATTCCATCAATATTATACCAAACAACTCTTTCCATGCAGCTAATATTCCAAAAGGAAGGTTGATCCCCATGCCTTTGGTAATTTCGGGTTATGATAATCAATCTTCCAAATCCATTGGGTACGTCAATGTTGGTATTGTAATGGGAAATCTTAGTTCCCATATCAAGCTCCACATAATAGAGAGTGCAACTTCCGATCATCTGCTAATAGGAAGGGTGTGGATGCATAACCAAGGGCTTGTTCCTTCTACGTACCACCAATGTGCCAAAGCAAATGTCAAGGGAACAGAGGTGACCATTAGGTCTATAAAGAGGCCTTTCGCTATTGAGGAGGCTCACTTGGTGGACGCAGCATTTTACATGGAGTTAGAGGAAAATGTTCGGGTCTTAACGAGAAGAATGGAGGGAGCGTGGGTTCCCTCGATCAGATAAAGGATGGGACCCGTGAATGAGAAAGGTAAGGAGGTTGCAAGCAGCACAAGGGTAATAGCCTACGAGGCTCACCAGGTGGTCCCTCGACACCAAAGCATCTCTAAGAAGCTCAAAAACAAGATGAGGCCTAGAGCAGACCCAATAGAGCATGAGGTTCAACGACAAAGCGTTCTGAGCCAGTTCCCAGGAGAAAGAATGGTTGAGGCTTCTAGAGAGAAGAAGAGGAAGGAAATCACCACTACCAGTAGACAATGCAAGAAGGTCATTACCGAGGAAGGAAAGGTGGTGTATCAATTATAACGGTGTGAACGGGCGGCCGAGGAAGATGATAATGAGGTTGACCCGATATATGAATGCATTCTAGTGGATTAACGGGGATAATGTATAGTAATAGACAACTCCAATATACAGGAGTTCATAGAGGATGTCGTCGAAAACCCAGACTACATGGAAGATTAGTCAAAGCCACAGGCATAAGAGTTAGATCACTTGAGCCTGGCGAAAGAAGGAGAGGATCTGAGGCCCATCTTCATCTTGAAGGATCTCAGTACGGAGAAATGAGGGGCCTTGGTTGAGTTGATTCGGGAGTTTATAGACATCTTCGCATGGAAATAAACAAATATGGAGGGACTAGACGAGGAAGTAAGCTGCCACAGGTTGAACGTAATGCCTTCAGCCATTCCAGTATAACAGGCGACGAGAACGTACAAGCCTAAGCTAGATGTAAAGATCAAGGAAGAGGTTCAACGCTTACTAACGGCAGGGTTCATCACACCGATACATCACCCACTCTGGTTATCCAGTATTATCCCAGTGGGGAAGAACGACAAAATCCAGATAAGGATCTGCGTGGACTTAAGAGATTTGAATAGAGCCTGCCCCAAAGACGAGCTCCCTCTGCCCTCCATCGTTAGCCTGATAGATGCAACGTCAGTTCATGAGATGTATAACTTCATGGATGGGTATGTAAGGTATAACGAGATCAAGATGGACCCCATGAATGTAGAGAAAATAGCGTTCAGAACCCCATTTGACAACTTCATGTACAGGGTGATGGAGTTTGGACTCAAGAACGCTGGGGAGACTTACCAGAGAACAATGATGGCCATTTTCCATGACTTCTTCCACAAATTTGTGGAATTCTATGTGGATTATTTAGTCATCAAATCGAGGAAGGAGGAGTCCCATCTGAGCGATTTGAGGAAGGTGTTTTCACATTGTAGGAAGTTTAAATTAAGGATGAACCCACTGAAGTGTGTTTTCGGAGTAACAAGTGGGAAATTCCTAGGCTTTATGGTTGATTGATAAGGGGTATAGATGAACCAGGACAAACAGCGGGTGATCTTAGAAATGCTATGTCCAAAAACGGTGAAAGAGCTGAAGAGTTTCCTCGATAAAGTCTCTTACCTCAAGAGATTTGTGCCTGGATTAGCTGAAGTAACAGATCCATTAATGCAGCTATTGTGAAAGAACGCGAAGTTCAAGTGGGAGGAGGTTCACCAGGAGTCTCTCGAAGGGCTGAAGAAACTGCTCGTTTCACTACAGATCATGGTTCTCCCAAGGGAAGGAGTATCGTTTAGTTGTACCTCACATCCACCATGAGGCCCATGGGAGCTTTGCTGGCACAAGAGATCGACGGGCAAGAAAGGTCGGTCTATTACCTCAACAGGATCATTCATGGGCCGGAAGTCAGATACAGTAGCTTAAAAAGGCATTGTTAAGCCTTAGTCTTTGTAGCGCAAAAACTTAGGCATTATATGTTGTCTTTTACAATTCTTATTGTAACTAGATGTGATCCTATTAAGTATTTGCTAGCAAGAACGATTTTGATTGTAGGGCAGCTAGGCTGTTCCTCATCCTATCTGAATATAACTTGAAATGCATGGTGCCTCCCGCAATCAAAAGCCAGGCATATGCTGATCTGTTGGCTATCTTTCCCTCGGGAACGTTCGAGCCACCCAATGAAAATATTCCAGGAGACGATTTTCAGGCCAACCATTTAGATGAAACAGATGAGGAATGTACAATGTAGTTCGATGGGTCATCGGCAGAAAAGAAAGGAGGAGCAGGGTGAAATACCCCGTATTTTTATAACTTTTAATTTTGGGGATTTATTAAATTTAATTAGAGATATTAATTTAATATTAATCCGAAAAATCATCTAGATACTTACTAGTGTGATGAGAGTTAGTAATTATTTTGTTGTAAGTTACTTTATAGGTAAAGTAAGTGGTGTAATTAAATTTAGTAAAATTATCATGAGAATCTAATTTGATAATTTTGGAAATTTATCGGGACACGCTTGTGTCGTGTCGGGATTAAATTCGGACTATTAAAAGTGAATAAATTATAAGTCATCCATATGGTCAACTTGAGTGCGTCAATGTGTCTGGAAGGGCCGAGATAGTCAAAATAATGTACCCAGGGGTTTAGTTTGGGTCTCGGGGCGTTTTTAGGCCTAATTAACATCCCGGGAGGGCGTTTTGGACATTTTATATTTTTGGGCATGAAAACCCACGAAAATTCTAAGAGTATATCAGATGGTAGGAGTCATCTTCTAGGGTTCGAACATACATAAACTAAAGACGGCCATTGGAGAGGAAGAGGAGAAGCTTTCCAAGGAGTTCTAGGCCAAGAACTCCATCGTTTGCACCGCCGTCGTCGCCAAACATTAGATCGCGCAACGAGGATCACAACCACACCAATATCTCCACAAATCTGAACCAAGAATTCCCAGGCAAGTATTTATCTTGATCTATTTCAGTTAATGCTTCAATAATATTAGCCTAGGATTGATTAGGACTAGTTCTTCTGAAAGAAAAACCTATTTTGGAGAATTGAATTCGCATGATGTATAGGAAATAGATGTATTCTGGAAATCAAATTCAAATGTAGAGATTGAACAATGAAATTACAGTAAATTAGGAGTATGAAATCTGGGAAAATAATGGGAAGAAACTGAACAAAGAAAATATTGGGGTTCTTAATATTTTTATGGATTGTGCCCCAATTAATTCATTATACATGATGAAAATTCGCATTCCTTACGTAGAATACCACTTATTTGTGAATATAAAAATTTTAGTACAAATTGTTGGGAGTTTGGGAATCAAAAATATTGGTTTGGAAGATTTTGGAAGAAGAAACCCGTAACTGGAAATTCTACATGTTTGCCATACCTGCTTGATCGATCGATCGACCTAAGATCATCGATAGATCGATGCATCGATCGATCGAACATCTGCCATAGATCGATCGACCCCTCCTGGAAAAATCACATTCCCCTTTTTAATAGGTTATCCCAACTTAAATGATTACAATTCTTGGAAAGCAATGTTAGAACATTTTGGGATGTAAAGAAGACCAGTAGGACTTTATAAAAATGAAACCTTTAACGTAAGACGAGATTAACATTTAACGGAGGTGTTTTATACATAAGGGACAATGGGGACATGTGTTAAAGGGTTAGACTCGTAAGGGAGTTACGTCATAAAGTAAAAGAGTACCTACTAAAATTTCACTTATGAAGATAGGGTTTTATGAGTGTTACGAAATAAGTCAGAATAATCCCATAAATAAGAATAAAAGAGAAAACCGTTACGGGATAATCATATAATGTGCAATAAGAATAAATATCATAAGTATGGGTCGTGAGAGTGTACCTAAATTTGATATGGGAATGGTAGTATACATATATGACTGTGTTTATTCATATACTATATACGTGTGAAAATCATGCCCGCGCTACTTGCTATCCCTGAGATTATCGCGCTGGGACAGTCATATCTCGATGGGACCTTTATGGGGATATTGACTCGTACCCTAGAACATAGGAATCCTTGGTACAGGCTATCGAATCGATAGTAAGACGATCCTAAGAGACGTGAGGGTATATGCTGACCTCTTAGTGACTTGGAACTATAATTCGCCTCAATTTGTATATGTTTTGTGTTAATACAGTTCGAGAGTGATTCCGAACTAGTATTTCCCTTAGTGCGAGTGATACGGGGACTGGATAGCAGAGTACGCCAGCACCATAAATTTTATGTGGGGTGCCGTTAGTAGATATATATTATATGAGTAGTTAATATATATATATATATATATATATATATATATATATATATATATATATATATATCTTTAAACTGGAAATTTGGGAACTATCTACTGTGATTAAAGGTAGGTAAGTAATGAATAATTAATTCAACTTGGCTATAAGTGTCTGAAAGGTTTAAGGCGATACTGAGAAACTTAATAATCAAATGAGGCTTATGTGAGAACCTTGCTTTTTAATAAAATTAACTTCCTTAACATTTGAGAATGTCGTCATGGAATATTGTGAGTAACTTAAGATAAGCTAATCTATGGGGAGTATTAGTGCGATAGGTGTGCACATTAGAAGAGAGGTGAGAATTTCTCAAGAGAGTGTCGCACTAATATGATTGTTGCATTAGCCGGTAAGCATTTTAAATACTTGCTAAATTAATTTTAAACTATTTTACATTCGGGCTCTGGCCCGTTTCCTATTTTTTTTTCTCTCTTGTATACATATGTATATATTACAGGTGCCCAACCACAGGGGCGCCTTGCATAGGATCCTTTGGAAGGAATGCGCTGCAGCTTAGGTGGGAGTTGCAGGCCTTTTGTTTAGAAGACCTCATTATTGATTCTACTTCTAGCTCTATTTTATCCAGTTGGGCATGCGTCGCCCTTTTCCATTATTCAGTTGTTTTTATCAGAGATTGTGATTCGTTTATTTCCAGTATTTATACTTTGGGATTATTACTGGATATTGTCCCTAAATTTTTAAAGTTGGAATTAACTAGTTGGATTCTTAATTGTTTGGATTATATGTTCCAGTATAGTTGTTGTGTAATTCTTAAACTATGGATTATGTAAGGTTTTAAATATTGGTTTTAAATTAAATTTGGAAATTGAAGTCTAAAAATGGTTTGGTCACTTAGCTTAATTATTTAGGGTGTTTAATTTGAAAAGTTATTTTTGCGGCAGTGATGTTAAGAATGAACCAACCGTTCACCTTGGTTATAATTTAGTAAAGGACTGATCAGCCGGTATTTAATTAGGCGAGGTGTCACAGGTGGTATCAGAGCATCAGGTTCTAGTGTCCTTTAAGATCTGTACGGCTGATTTCTCTTTCAGCTTAGCGTTCTTGCTATAGAGCCTTATTTTAGGATTGTTGTATTCTTTCTTTTACGATTGCATCTTCAGCTATTTGAGATTTGTTAATAACTGTAGACTAATAAGGATTTCTTTACGTTTCAGACGCCTCCGAGACGCGCTCCTAAGGATAGGCATGCCCAAGTCGGGCAGCCAGTAGCTCCGGCTCATGGAACGATGAACACCACAGAGGTAGCCGCTATCGTTGCTCAGGCGGTGAATGTCGCGCTAGCAGTAGTGCAGCAGGCTCCACCCCAGGTTCAGGCAGTGGGGCCGATACCAGCACAACTTCCATCTGCATGGGAGCCAGTTAGGGATGCCTTCCAAAAGGCGCATCCCCCAGAGTTTGCGGGTAGTTCGGATATTATTGTAGCCAGCCAATGGAAGAAAGATATCAAGAGACATTTGCGCATGTAAGAGTGCATGGACGTGCAGAAACAGGTGTTGGCTTCCTTAAAGCTAGTAGGGGCCTCTTTACATTGGTGGGAATCCACCACCACCTTGGAGGAGAGGGATACTATCCCTATTCAGTCATTTTGGACACGGTTTGATAGCAAATACTTTCCATCCACCATGCAGACTGAGATGATGTGTAAGTTACTGAGTCTAAAATAGGAGAATTCGACTGTTGTCGAGTACGAAGAGGAGTTCACAAGACTTCTCACTATAGTGCCAGATGAGGCACCCACTGAGGGAAAGAAGATACTATTGTTTGTGAACGGGTTAGCTTGGAGGATTCGTCATCACCTCATAGGCAACATGTCACTGAGTACCTACACGGACGTACTCAATGCTACTTTGTTACACTTCCAGGATCACCTCTTTCATCTACAGGGAAGCAAGCGAGCAGGAGAGTTTAGCCAGCAGGGCAGGACAGGGGGTAATGGTACTGGTGGAGCACCGACATCTCAGGGGTAGACTCATCAGCATGAATAGAGTTCCCACCAGGGGGACCCTGCCAAGAGGTTCCGATCAGGTGACTCCAGGCAGGGATTTGGGGGATTTAGGCAGGGTCTACAGGGCCAGCCTAATCAGCAGGGCCAACATCGTCAGCCGCAGGGTCAGCAACAGGGCCATCAGGGCCAACAGCATTTTCAGTAGGGACACCAGGGCCAATGGAGGGGTGGTAACGGCGAGCAGGGTCGTAATCAGCAGCGACAAAGGGGAGGAAATTTCAGGGGCCGATGCTTTGGGTGTGGTAAAAATGGCCACAGGTGTCAGGATTGTCCAGAGGGAGATAGGGCCCCACCGCAGCAGGGTGCCCGTAATGAGCCACATAGGCCATTTTTTCCAGCCGCCCTCCCATCACCAACTCAGGTACTAGCCCTACCATCTATTCCAGTAGCTCCAGTGCAGTAGGGGCAGTTACAGTACGGATGTGTCTATAATGTCCACCAGGAAGCAGCTCCACAGGTGCCACCCACGATTGAGGGTACGTTTCCTATCCATGGTACTGTGGGTCGGATTTTATTTGATACTGGGGCGACACACTATTTTATATCTACTCATTTTGCGGAGGCCTTAGGATTATTAGCCACAGTAGAGAGCACTGTGACGTGTGTAGACTCACCACTGGGAAATGGATCGATAATTTTCTTTATATGTCGAGGCGTGGGAGTAGAGATTGGTATCTTGATTTTACCAGCGGACATGTTGGTCTTAGATATGCACGATCACGACGTTATTATTGGTATGGATTGGCTCACAGCGTACAAATCCATGATAGATTATTTCGGTGGGAGTATTGTCTTTGCCATTCCGGGGCAGTAGATGTTTGTAGTGGCGATGCCTCGCCCAGAGGGAGGCTCTACCGCTCATTTGTATTACATAGAGGAGGATACCTCTAAGGAGGTCATGATTCCCTTATACTCGATCCCAGTTGTTCGTGAGTATTCTGATGTATTTCAGAAGATAACAGGCCTAGCCCCAGTCGAGAGATATATTTTATCAGAGATTTATTACCGAATACTCGATCGATTGCACGCGCTCCATATCGCATGGATCCAGCGGAAATGCAAGAGTTACAAGACCAGATAGAGCAACTGTTAGGTCAGGGCTTCATTTGTAGGAGTACCTCACCTTGGGGCGCTCCAGTTTTGTTTGTGAAAAAGAGAGATGGTTCACCGAGGCTATGTGTCGACTACCGAGAGCTGAACAAGGTCACGATACGGAATAAATATTTGTTGCCTCGAATTGATGATCTATTCGACCAGCTGAGGGGAGCCGAAGATAGATTTGAGGTCAGGATACCATCAGCTACGTATTAGGGAGAAGGATGTTTCGAAGACTGCTTTCTTGATGAGATATGGGTCCTACGAGTTCAGAGTGATGCCATTTGGACTCACAAATGCTCCAGCCATATTCATGAACTTGATGAACCGGGTGTTCAGGGAGTTCTTGGATCAATTTTTCATCGTCTTCATAGATGACATCCTGATATATTCACACACTGAGGAAGAGAAGGCTGAGCACTTGAGGCAGGTTCTTCAGGCCCTACGAGAGCATCAACTGTATGCTAAGTATGAGAAGTGGAGATTCTGGTTACGGGAAGTGCAGTTCTTGGGACATGTTGTTTCTGAACAGGGTATAGCGGTTGACCCGAGTAAAGTGTCAGTGGTGAGATAGTGGGGACAGCCCACGACACCGATGGAAGTTCATAGTTTCTTGGGGTTAGTCGGGTACTACAGGAGATTCATTCGAGGGTTCTCCAAGATAGAGGATCCATTGACGAACCTGACTCGCAAGGGGTACCATATGTTTGGGACGATACTTGTCAATTGGATTTCGATGAGCTGAAAGGCAAGCTTACTTTAGCACCAGTCCTTG
Organism: Sambucus nigra; assembly: GCA_949130495.1. NCBI lineage: Eukaryota > Viridiplantae > Streptophyta > Magnoliopsida > Dipsacales > Adoxaceae > Sambucus > Sambucus nigra. The sequence goes on from OX422207.1 coordinate 418,073,328, forward strand.
CTTTACCTAAGCCGAGCGTGGAGTATCTGGTTTACACTGACGCCTCCTTATGGGGGCTCGGGGGAGTACTTCAGCAGGAGGAGAAGGATATAGCTTTTGCCTCCCGCAAGCTTAAGCCGCACGAGAGGAACTACCCCACACACGAACTAGAGTTAGCAGCGGCTGTCTTTACATTGAGGATATAGAGACACTATTTATTAGGGGAGAAGTTTCGTTTGTTCACAGACCATAAGTCACTGCAGTACCTGTTCACTCAGCGAGAGCTGAATATGTGTCAGCGCAGGTGGTTGGAGTTTGTGAAAGACTATCAGTTCGACATACAGTACCATATGGGGAAGGCTAACGTAGTTACTGATGCGTTGAGTCGTAGACCGGTAGACGATGTAGCGGACGTCTGGAAAGAAAAATGGAAAGAGCTAAGTCACCAAGATGCGGTAGCCCATTCCTTCATATTTACCATGACAGTGACACCCGAGATTGTCACAAGGGTAATACAGGCACAAACAGCAAACCCATTTTGCCAGGAGCAGATTGTTCGACTTTTAGCTAAGGGTGTTGAGTCCTATTCTGTTAGTTCTGATGGGGGTTTAAGGCTTAATAGGAGATTGGTGGTCCCAGAAAGAGCAGACTTACGTCATGCCGTGATGATCCAGTCCCACAGGTCCCAATTTGTAGTGCAGTTTGGGGGAGATAAGATGTACCAGGATATGAGGCGATAATACTGGTGGAGTGGGATGAAAAAGGACATTATTGAATTCGTGTCCAAGTGTTCTACTTGCCAGATGGTAAAGCTGGACCACCAAAAACCGTCAGGGTTGCTTCAGCCGTTGGAAATACCCACGTGGAAGTGCGAGAGTATTTCCATGGATTTTATTACTGGGTTGCCTACATCACAGCGGGGCCACGACTCCATCTGGGTGATTGTGGACCGTTTGACCAAGGTGGCCCGTTTTCTGCCAGTACAGATAGACTATACCACGGGCGAGTATGCTCAGTTGTTCATTACTGATATTGTTAGACTACATGGGGTGCCCCTGAATATTGTGTCAGATAGAGACAAGATTTTCATGTCGCATTTCTGGGAGAGCTTTCAGGAGACCATGGGTACAGAGTTGAGGTTGAGTTCAGCTTATCACCCACAGATAGATGGACAGACAGAGCGTATTAATTAGATGTTGGAGGGTATGCTACGCATGTGTGTCCTTGATTTTGGGGGAGGTTGGGAGCCACATCTTCCACTAGTAGAGTTTGCTTACAATAACTCTTATCAGTTCACGATTGGCATGGCTCCATTTGAAGCATTGTATGGCAGGCCTTGTCATTCCCCAACTTGTTGGCTAGAGGTTGGGGATAACAAATTGCTTGGATCAGAGGTGATTCAGGAAACCTCCGCTAGGATTGAGATTATCAGGAATCGCATTCGGGTAGCCCAGGACAGGCAGAAAAGCTACGCCGATGCAAAACGGTTGTTCCGAGAATTTAATCTGGGGGACCAAGTATTACTACGTGTATCTTCTTTGAAAGGAGTGATGAGATTCAGGAAGAAAGGGAAATTGGCCCCGAGGTACGTGGGACCATTTCCCATTATCGAGAGGATTGGGCCGATAGCATACAGATTGGGACTGCCAGAGCACTTACATCGCATTCACGATGTATTCCACATCTCGTCGTTGAGACGATACCTTCGAGATGACATCACCCACACCCACATCGCGATTGAGGAGAATGACTTACAGCCCGACAGCTCTTACGAGGAGAGGCCAGTGGCTATCCTAGACCATAGCGAAAGGAGATTGACGTCGAAGGTTGTCACACTTGTCCGGGTCCAGTGGGAGCATCATAATGTGGAGGAATCCACTTAGGAGCGGGAGGCGGACATGCGTGAGAAGTACCCAGAGTTATTCTTATCAGTTACACCTTAATTTCTCGACATTCGAGATGAAATTCCGTTATTGGGGGGAAGTATGTAATACCCCGTATTTTTATGACTTTTAATTTTGGGGATTTATTAAATTTTATTAGAGATATTAATTTAATATTAATCCGAAAAATCATCTAGATACTTACTAGCGTGACGAGAGTTAGTAATTATTTTGTTATAAGTTACTTTATGGGTAAAGTAAGTGGTGTAATTAAATTTAGTAAAATTATCACGAGAATCTAATTTGATAATTTTGGAAATTTATCGAGACGCGCTTGTGTCGTGTCGGGATTAAATTCGGACTATTAAAAGTGAATAAATTATAAGTCACCCGTATGGTCAATTTGAGTGTTTTAATGTGTCCGGAAGGGTCGAGATAGTCAAAATAATGTACTCGGGGGTTTAGTATGGGTCTCGAGACATTTTTAGGCCTAATTAACATCCCGGGAGGGCGTTTTGGACATTTTACATTTTTGGGCATGAAAACCCACGAAATTTCTAAGAGTATATCATATGGTAGGAGTCATATTCTAGGGTTAGAACATCCATAAACTAAAGACGGACATTGTAGAGGAAGAGGAGAAGCTTTCCAAGGAGTTCTAGGCCAAGAACTCCACCGTTTGCACCGCCGTCGCCGCCAAACTTTAGATCGCGCAACGGGGATCACAACCACACCAATATCTCCACAAATCTGAACCAAGAATTCCCAGGCAAGTATTTATCTTGCTCTATTTCAGTTAATGCTTCAATAATATTGGCCTAGGATTGATTAGGACTAGTTCTTCTGAAAGAAAAACCTATTTTGGAGAATTGAATTCGCATGATGTATAGGAAATAGATGTATTATGGAAATCAAATTCACATGTAGAGATTGAACCATGAAATTACAGTAAATTAGGAGTATGAAATCTGGGAAAAAAATGGGAAGAAACTGAACAAAGAAAATATTAGAGTTCTTAATATTTTTATGGATTGTGCCTCATTTAATTCGTTATACATGATGAAAATTCGCATGCCTTACGTAGAATACCACTTATTTGTGATTATAACACTTTTAGTATAAATTGTTGGGAGTTTGGGAATCAAAAAAATTGGTTTGGATGATTTTGGAAGAAGAAACCCATAACTGGAAATTCTGCAGGTTCGCCATACCTGCTTGATCGATTGATCAACCTAAGATCATCGATCGATTGATGCATCGATCGATCGAACATCTGCCATAGATCGATCGACCCCTCATGGAAAACTCACATTCCCCTTTTTAATAGGTTATTCCAACTTAAATGATTACAATTCTTGGACATCAATGTTAGAAATATTTTGGGATGTAAAGAAGACCAGTAGGACTTTATAAAAATGGAACCTTTAACGTAAGACGAGATTAACATTTAACGGAGGTGTTTTATACATAAGGGACAATGGGGACATGTATTAAAGGGTGAGACTCGTAAGGGAGTTACATCGTAAAGTAAAAGAGTACCTACTGAAATTTCACTTATGAAGATATGGTTTCACGAGTGTTACGAAATAAGTCAGAATAATCCCATAAATAAGAATAAAAGAGAAAACCGTTACGGGATAATCATATAATGTGCAATAAGAATAAATATCATAAGTATGGGTCGTGAGAGTGTACCTAAATTTGATATGGGAATGGTATTATACATATATGACTGTGTTTATTCATATACTATATACGTGTGAAAATCATGCCCGCACTACTTGCTATCCCTGAGGTTACCGCGCTGGGACAGTGTTATCTCGATGGGACCTTTGTGGGGGATATTGACTCGTACCCTAGAACATAGGAATCCTTGGTACAGGCTATCGGATCGATAGTAAGACGGTCCTAAGAGACGTGAGGGTATGTATTGACCTCTTAGTGACTTGGAACTATGCTTCTCCTCAATTTGTATGTGTTTAGGGTTAATACACTTCGAGAGTGATTCTGAACTAGTATTTCCCTTAGTGCAAGTGATACGGGGACTGGGTAGCAGAGTATGCCAGCACCATAAATTTTATGTGGGGTGCCGTTAGTGCATATATATATATTATATGAGTAGTTAATATATATATCTTTAAACTGGAAATTTGGGAACTATCTACTGTGATTAAAGGTTGGTAAGTAATGAATAATTAATTCAACTTGGGTATAAGTGTTTGAAAGGTTTAAGGCGATACTAAGAAACTTAATAATCAAATGAGGCTTATGTGAGAACCTTGCTTTTTAATAAAATTAACTTCCTTAACATTTGAGAATGTCGTCATGGAATCTTGTGAGTAACTTAAGATAAGCTAATCTATGGGGAGTATTAGTGCGATAGGTGTGCATATTAGAAGAGAGGTGAGAATTTCTCAAGAGAGTGCCGCACTAATATGAGTGTTGCATTAGCCGGTAAGCATTTTAAATACTTGCTAAACTAATTTTAAACTGTTTTACATTCGGGCTCTAACCCGTTTCCTATTTTCTCTTCTCTCTTGTATACATATGTATATATTACAGCTGCCCAGCCACAGGGGCGCCTTGCATAGGATCCTTTGGAAGGAACGCGCTGCAGCAGAGTTGTAGGCCTTTTGCTTAGACGACCTCATTATTGATTCTACTTCTAGCTCTATTTTATCAAGTTGGGCATGTGTCGCCCTTTTCCGTTATTCAGTTGTTTTTATCAGAGATTTTGATTCGTTTATTTCCAATATTTATACTTTGGGATTATTACTATCAGGATGTTTTCCTTAAAGTTTTAAAGTTGTAATTAACTAGTTGGATGCTTAATTGTTTGGATTATATGTTCCAGTATAGTTGTTGTGTAATTCTTAAACTATGGATTATGTAAGGTTTTAAATATTGGTTTTAAATTAAATTTGGAAATTGAAGTCTAAAAATGGTTTGGTCACTTAGCTTAATTATTTAGGGTGTTTAATTGGAAAAGTTATTTTGCAGCAGTGATGCTAAGAATGAACCAACCATTCACCTTGGTTATAATTTATTAAAGGACTGATCACCCGGTATTTAATTAGGAGGGGTGTCACACGGGGGTTATTCTTTCGAAAGGAATGGAGGAGATTTGCCTTTCTTACAAGCTAGATTTCCCTTGCTCTAACAACGAGGAAGAATATGAAGCATTGGTGTTGGGATTGCTAGAGGCTCTTCAAAGGGGGATCTATTCACTTTGCATCAAGGGGGTTTCAAACTTGGTGGTTTAGCAAGTGAATGGAGAATACGCGTTGAAACATATGAGCCTGACACCATACAGAATAATTATTAAGAGGCTCCTCGGCTAGTTCGATTAGACCAGGATTAAGAGGCAGCCCAGAACGATGAACCATCACCCAGACGCATATGCCACCATTGCCCATAAGATGATCATGAGGAATGATACAACTACTGTTGTGATCCAACGAAGAACATCTCCTTCGATGATACAGTCAATTCTACCAATGAAAGAGGACGTAGGCTGGAGGGGAGAGATCAAAAGCCAATTGGAATCTAGGGAAGGAGCGATAGGGCTGAGAGAATTAGCCTAATACTTCACGAATCAGGGAAACCTTTACTTTAGAAATACAGGCGGGTGGTTGTTGAGATGCATCGGTCCAGAAGAGGCAGGGCAAAGGTTGAAGAAAACACATGAAGTTCACTGCGAAACAACTGAGATACACCTCTACCGGAGGATTCAAAGAGAGGGGTATTTTTAGCCTAAGATAAAACAGGACGCGATGGAGCTACAACGGAATTGAGATAAATGCCAGTTATTCTTCGAGGCAGCAAAATGTCATTTCGTAGAGGCTCAGCCTGACTGAAGACATCCCTATATTGACTTCATTAAGGATGGAGTTATCCCAATGGATAAAACTAATATGATGGGACTCCGACGAAGGGCCCCAAGATTCTACATTCAGGAGGGGCAGCTTTATCGAAGGGGATACTTCAATAGGCCTTTACATTACTTCACGAGAGAAGAGGCAGCGTAGGTCCTCAAGCAGGCACATAATCCAGCTCACACAGGAGGGGCCAAGTTATATGACCAGTTGATGACTTTGGGATACTATTGGCTAACGTTGGAGAAATATTCGGTTGAGTTCGTTCGAAAGTGCAAGGCTTAACAACTTCATGAAAATATGGTCCATGCCCCGTCAGTGGACTTACACTCCCTGGAAACGCCTTATCCTTTTCACACTTGGGAGTTCGACCTGGTAGGGTAAATACATCCATCTTTGAGGGGGAAGATATGGATATTAGTAGCAACGAAGTGCTTCACAAAGTGGGCAGAGGCGATACCACTAAAAAGGGAAACAGAAGGAGTGGTGAGCAACTTTATCATAGAGTACATTATTTATCGTTTCGGGATCCCAAAGGTTATCCTTTCAGATAATGGGACCCCTTTTGTCAATCCAGAAGTAACGATGCTCACAGATAAATACTCCATTGTCCATCACACTTCGACAGTGGCATACCCAAAGGGAAACGATCAAGCCGACTAACAAAACTTTGGTCAATATCTTGGCTAAAATGATGGAGGATTTCCCAGGATCATGGGACGATGAGATACCAGCCGTATTGGGGGCATATCGAACAACTAAGAGTAAGCCCACAGGGTATACACCGTTCTCTCTTGTCTATGGGGCCGAGGAGATTCTCCCAATAGAGTTAGAAGTCCCCTCTGCTCGATATGCTTTACGAAGTAGAATGCTCCCCCATAATAGACATGTACAGTTTGAGGCATTGGACGAACACAGAGATAATGCGATGCAACACTTTCAAATGTATACGAGGCAACTCTCCAGGGCGTATGATAACTTAGTGAGACCAAGGAAGTTTGTGGAGGGGGACCTCGTGTTGAAAGCAGTAGTGAAATATATCAGGGGGCTTCCTCTACCCAAGTTTGCAGCAAATTGGGAGGGGCCTTTCATTGTAAAGGAAGCTCATGACTCAGATTATTGCCTAATCTCTAAGATAGAAGAAGACAGGCCATTTAAGATTAACAATAAATGGTTGAAAGCCTATCATGCGTAGACAGTTATGTTTGACCATTTATGTTGTTGGTTGTTATGAATACATAAGTTATTTATTTCTATGAGTGTACAAGTTCTTTTTATGATGGCTTAAGAATAGATGAAATAATTACAGAAATTCACACTTCACAATCTAAGAAAATATTTATAACACAAAGAGATGGCATAAGAAAATAAGTATCTTTTTCCATTCATAAACTTTGGGGCATTACAAAATTGGGAGCTATTGCCCAAGAATTACATAAGGAGAAAAGAAAGATATATATACAAGTTCATTTGCCAAGAAGGAACCACAGATCTGGAGAAGAGAAAAAATCTACAGGGAGGCCCGAAAAAGCTGCTTGGCAAGACCGTTGAGCATTGATAGAGACATCCAAGCTTGTCTGCGCCTGTGTGCGCTTAATCAAGAGTTTCTCTCATTTTGACTTCGCCGCACATAGAGCTTCTTCGAGGTACCCCACCTATTTGTCAATGGTTTCAAGAAGATATGCTAGCTCGGCCAACCTAGCTTCCTCGGCCCGCTGATCCTCCTGATGTTTTCGCAAGAGCTCCCTTTGGCTGTCCAACCACTGGCTCTTCAAAGTCTTCAAATGCGCGATGAGCCAATCAAAACGGAACCCGTCATGACCCAACTCCCTCAGATAGCCCAATAATTCGTTAAGGAGGGGTCAGTAATGTTTGCAATTTGAGTATTGGAGATTTCAGCAATGACGGTGGTCATGCCTTGAAGCCTGTAGCTTATAATTGAGATGTTTGAAAGTAGGCAGTCCACTGTGAAGGTTTCAGGATGATAGCTCACAAGTTTCTCAATCGCCAAATGGTGGTTGGCAAGAATTTGGGGAGAATGTTGGAGTACCATCAAGCAAAAGACGTGGGGAGATAGGTCGGGCAGAGGAAGCTCGCATCCAGATTCTCTCTCCGCAGCAGCACCTGTCGTGGAGCCTTGATCATTTTGGCAAGTTTCTTTGGAAGCGACAGGTTCACGATGGGGCGAGGCAGTGGGCGAAGGAACTGGTGGAGAATTATCCCGAGCAACCTAAAAATAGTTAGAGGAAACAAGGAGTTTATGAAAAAACCTTAATAAGTGTTTTCGTTGTTAAGTCACCGATATAGGTGGAGTTGATGAAAAATATTAACAAGTGTTTTCGTTGTTAAGTCACCGATATAGGTGGAGTTTATGAAAAATCTTAACAAGTGTTTTCGTTGTTAAGTCACCGATATAGGTGGAGTTTATGAAAAATCTTAACAAGTGTTTTCGTTGTTAAGTCACTAATATAGGTGGAGTTTATGAAAAATATTAACAAGTGTTTTCGTTGTTAAGTCACCGATATAGGTGGAGTTTATGAAAAATCTTAACAAGTGTTTTCGTTGTTAAGTCAGAAATATAGGTGGAGTTAATGAAAAATCTTAACAAGTATTTTTATTGTTAAGTCACCAATATAGGTGGAGTTTATGAAAAATCTTAACAAGTGTTTTCGTTGTTAAGTCACCGATATAGGTGGAGTTTACGAAAAAAATCTTAACAAGTGTTTTCGTTGTCAAGTCACCGATATAAGTGGAGTTTATGAAAAATCTTAACAAGTGTTTTCGTTGTCAAGTTACCGATATAGGTGGATTTTATGAAAAATCTTAACAAGTGTTTTCGTTGTTAAGTCCCCGATATAGGTGGAGTTTATGAAAAATCTTAGCAAGTTTTTTCGTTGTTAAGTCACCGATATAGGTGGAGTTTATGAAAAATCTTAACAAGTGTTTTCGTTGTTAAGTCACCGATATAGGTGGAGTTTATGAAAAATCTTAACAAACGTTTTCGTTGTTAAGTCACCGATATAGGTGGAGTTTATGAAAAATCTTAACAAGGGTTTTCGTTGTTAAGTCACCGATATAGGTGGAGTTTATGAAAAATCTTAACAAGTGTTTTTGTTGTTAAGTCACCGATATAGGTGGAGTTTATGAAAAATCTTAACAAGTGTTTTCGTTGTTAAGTCACCGATATAGGTGGAGTTTATGAAAAATCTTAACAAGTATTTTCATTGTTAAGTCACCTATATAGGTGGAGTTTATGAAAAATCTTAATAAGTGTTTTCTTTGTTAAGTCACCGATATAGGTGGAGTTTATGGAAAATCTTAACAAGTGTTTTCGTTGTTAAGTCACCGATATATGTGGAGTTTATGAAAATCTTAACAAGCGTTTTCATTGTTAAGTCACCGATATAGGTGGAGTTTTTAGAAAAACCTTAACAAGTGTTTTCATTGTTAATTCACCCACATAGGTGAAGTTCGAGAAACTGAGAAATATAGAGAAAACTAGAGAAGTACCTCAGCAGCAGTAGGAGCGGGAACGGGAGTCACCACGGGAGCCATAATGGTAGAAACAATTGGAGGCGGGTTCATTGCCTCAGAAGCCTCAACGAGGTCCTTGGTTGAACAAGCCTCAAGTGTGGTAGGCAAACTTCCCTCACCGACATAAGGTACTAAAGCCAACATGGGCGCATCATCGGAAGAAGACATTGGACCTTCAAGAGACGCCCTAATGAGAGTAGTAGCACCAACCTGGGCCTGTGAAATGAAAAGGCCACTCAGAGCAAAGGGTGGAGAGATACTTGGAAAAAGCTGCAAATATAAAACCAAGTGTTAGATGCAAGGGGCAAACACAAAAGAATAAGAGGCAAAAATGCACCTAACTTACCCCCATTATGGCACCGAAAAGAAGAACTACAGTAAGGGGTCTTGACAATGCAGGAGGAATGAGAATGTTAGCTATCAGTGATGCCACTTCCATTTAAAACGGCCCAACAGGTTAGAGATGATAAACAAAATAAGGAAACAAATAAAAGATGTTAGACTTGGCAAGAAATTTACCTGCAGGGCACTCTCTTCGACCACAATGAGGGTCAGAGACACCTCTTGCTCTGATGGAAACTCAAAGGAGGCAGTTGTAGTTCCCTCTAGTTGCCCAGGCACTCAAGCAAACTCAATGGTGGAAGCCTCTGTTACAGCTTCTTTGGCCCGTTGCGAGAATGAACGGCGAGAGTAAGTCAGACTTATCAAGGGGGAACGGGGATGAGTAGTGCCTGCTGGAGAAACACCGCAACGCCCCCCACGAAGCGTCTTACAGGGGGACTGGGGGGACCGAGCCTTTGTTCTTTAACTCCCTGCACCAAAACATTTTCTTATTCAGAAATGAGCAGATACAACACACTTTAGGAGAAGGGGAATAAAATAAAATAAAGAATGCACACATACCTCAGATCCAGAGGGAGAACGAGAAGGTATAATTACTGGTGAAGGCGGCGAAGAGGCAACAGCAGAAGGAACTAGTGATGCAGGTTTCTCAAGTGTTTGTCTCTTTTGGGTCTTGGTACCCAGCGTTTTCTTCCTGGAGCTCATTGAACCACTAATTTTAGGTACCCTCGTCCTTCTTCTCCTTTTTCCTATTGGCTCCGTAAGATCAACCACGATCATGAAAAATATACACGGAGTAGGAACGGTGACAGCGTGCCATTGAAACTCCGCATTTATTCTTACGACTTCAGCTTGTACCTGTCTCCTCAACTCTTTAATCATCTCTGGAGACATGGGAGGAGGAACGGAGGCAATAGGAAATGCCTCTAAGGGAGTTTTTTCTTGAACCTGGGGCTTGGACTTCGAGGACTTAGATTACTTGGCCTTCTTTGCAGGTGGCTCATAAGGCCCTTCGCCTGTGGCAGCTTCGGCCAAGGGGGAAGATGGTTTGGGGGTTGCAGCGGCCTTGGGTTTGGGCGTAGCAATAGGGATCATGGGGAAGTATGGAGGAAGTTCAGTGGGAGGTTCTTTGGGGGTCTGACTTAGAGGGAACTCAACCCCGAGAATGAAATTTCCTTTCAACCCCAACTCCAGGGCAAAAAATAAAAGAACCGAAGGATACACAGGATCCCCCTCAATGAATTCAAAAATTTGGACCAGTTGCCTCGGCCAATACTTTGTCACAAACAGAGGGGTCACGTCCCTTACGTGGTGATACTGGGGATAGTGACTCGCCCAGCCAGTATAGAACTTACACCCCACACAGCAGTTGAGGAGAACAGAGAACATGCCTCGCTAAAGGAGACCTTGGGGTTGGATAATTGAAACACCGGGCGAGGAGCTCCTTGGTCAAAACTAAATTGACGGATGCATCAATTGGGATTGTAGTGCTCGCTGGTGTATCCCCATTCGGTGTAAGAGGGAAGATATCTGGGCAAAAATAGATGGACCACGACTAGTGAGGGGTCTTCAGTAATAAGGTCTACAGTAGTTGTCTGGACTTCTCCTGCCCCATGCTTGAAAAAATCACAAGTCTAGAGAAAAATATCCTCTCGATAGGGCCTCATCACAAAACTTGAAAAGTCATCGATAAAGGAGGTCAGCTCCTTTCGGTTTTGCCTCTTATGGTAAACAAAGGAGAGAGGGGGCAGGATTGTTTCCTCCAAAGTAGGTCGGTTGGTCTTGGCTGCTACGGCTGGGAAACGCATGTAGAGGAAGCCCGTTAAGAGGACGCAGATGGCAAAGTTTGCCAGGTTGTAACGACCCAATGACTGCTCCATGTCAAGAGGGACTCTATCAAGCCATGTGTAAAGGGATCCTAAGGTGATTGAAGCCAGGGGAAGCTTGACACCCCGAGCCAAATGAAGAGATATATTGATGAGATTCCTTTGGGACTAGTCGTTGGGATTTCCCAGTAAAAAGAAGCAAGAAATAATGACAAGGATATAGGCAGGAAGTTCCAGCGATGTACCTTATTCGGGGGCAGCCTCAGAGGAACCGCCTTCAGAAGGATCGTTGAAGAAGTTATTGATAAGAGGAGCGAAGGTAGCCTTGTTTGAAGTACCGATACACTTTCGGCATATACGGTCCAACTCCAAACGGTTAGCAGTCTCTTGTGTATCTAGGGCTTCATCGGAGTAGGGCTCATGGCCTGTTACCTCAAGGCCTGGGAGCTCGCACACGTCCTCCAATGTTATTGTAAATTTGCCCCATGGAGTGATGAATTTATAAGTGCTAACATTCCAATGAGATACCAGAACGGGGAGGGCAGTATTATTTTTGGAATGGGTGAACTCACCAAACCACTTGGCCCGATGAAGCCCAATCTTAGTGAGGGTATCAACATGGGAACTCTGCATATAGGAGTTCCAAGCAGTAAAATGAGAAGGAGAGCCCCCAGGACCTTCAAAGTCGATGTGGGATAATGTGAAGTCCCCTCGCTCAAGGCGAAATCTGAGAGTCCCCTCGGGATGAAGAAAGCCCAGTCATGATAATTCTCATCTTCATCACCAAGAGTTATGGCATCATACTTGGCATTAAAAATGCAACTCTTACAAAACCCAGCAAAGTCATCACCTTTGCCAACAATGGGGGACCGGCGGTAGAAATACAACTGTTCTTAACAAGAAGCAGTCAATGAGGTGGCAGAGGAGGCAGCAACAACGGGGGCGGCGGATGGAGCACTGGTGACAGGTGTGGCGGGGTTGCTTGAAGAAGCCATCATAGACAACAGAAGTACGAAAAATCTAGGTAAAAGAAGAATTAGGAATGAAGAGGGAGATGCACAACCACAGGTGGTGGTGTAAAGGAGGAGAGAAGGAAGAAGATAAGTAAAAGCTTGGTAAATAATGGAGTTCGCACAGAGTTTCTCTCTCTAAGGAATATAGGAGCTTGAGGAAGAAGAAGGAAAGAGACGTTTGAAACTTTTTAAACCTTTTAAAACCTGCCGTTTGAGTTTCCCACCACCGCATGTGCAAGGCCGCCTATAATCATTTCAAATGAACACGTGGCACTTCGGGAAGTGTTTTGACAGCTGAAAAAATAGCGCTACGTCATCTACGAAGTGACGCCTTGGGAATAGAAAAGGTTTCCTTCCTAAGTAAGTTCGAGTTTTGGTGCCAATTTTTTATCAGACATATCTAGTAACTCCCAACGGAAAATATGTCCCAACAGTTCAAAAAGCTACGATATCCCCTTGCCACAAGTACAAACGTTGTTTAATTTGTGACTCAGTTTCATAGGGGAGAATTTCTGCTTTTTCAAACATAACGAAGAATTACAAGGGAGAATTTCATTTACCAAAAGTCCAAATGAGTATTTGAGAAGGCTAGTAGGCCTTTCGGGAGAATTTTAAATAGTAAAGCTAAAACAGTTGAGGCTCACCATGAGGAAAAAGTGGCGATGTCCCTTCGTCCAAGCACCAATAAGGTATGGCACTTCGGCTCAGGTACATCGGGGAGAGTTTTACTTTTTCTAGGAGATTATAATGCTGCAGTTCTAACGAGGGAAAGAAGGCCAGAATTTTTTCACACAGAGAAGGTTCATTGGATTGAGAAGTTTCGTGCAGACATTTCTTGTTCCAACAAACCTCTCCACGAAGTGGCAAATGTAGAAGGGTCTTAAAGGTAATCCTGAGATTATGGATAATTCCCCAATAAGCAACAGTGTTTGAGATTGAGAAGGCATGGCAGCTCAAGTGTAACAAGTTATATTTTAGCTTGTTGTACTAGTCATATTGTATATCTGTTTATATTAACTATAAGCTATAATGGTTGTAATGATGTAATGAGAATAATAACGAGTTTTAGTGTGAGGTCAAATGGTACTCGCGAGAGACCAGGCTTGGGAGGGCCTGGGAGAGCTTTCATGCTCTATCGAATGACCTCGTCGTGGTAACTTTAGAGGGACTGGGTTTGGAGGATTGAGAAGTGAGGCACTGTTGGGGCTCGTCCCAACCATCTTAGATACACCAGGTAAAACACCGAAGAACCCTGACCGTGGAACTTCGGGCGGAGCATCTTGGGGTTCCCTCGGGCGTTGAGTTGTGAACCTAACAACCCTCTACTTAATGTCACATCTACTGTAGGTGATGTCACTAGCCAGCTAAATAGTGTCAGACTTGTACTTGAGTAAACCATCGTGGTATTTGGGGTTGTCAGGCAGTTGTTGAGCAACCTCTGTTACAACAGCCCCCTAACACACAGTGGTTAGGCAAAAGGCATGTCTTGGCATTTAATGTTTATGACGTGGAGAAAACTAGTGCATCAGGCATTTAATGTTGTGACATAAAGTATGAGGGATGTCTTTCATAGTCTCTAATAACTGAGTTGCCTCGGGGGTGATGTGGGGGGCTATTTAAGGACCTCAACCACCTTTGAGGGGAGGATGACCTTTTGTCAGTTTAAGAAGTTATTAGTAGAGGGAATACACATCAGAGAGAGTTATTACAAACCAGAGGTCGTATTCACTCACCATTATCATTTATTACGAAGATTTTAATACTTGATAGAGATTCTTGAGGGTGGTTGATGTGTTTGGTTGCCTGCCAAGGTGTATCTAGGGTGGTTACTTCTCTCTCCCTCTAGCTAAGTTACTTCTAAGTTCATTACTACCTTCTAAGTTATACACGAGAGATTTGCGAGTTTAAACTGAGTCTTATCTTCATTAAGGGTTTGTGTTTGTATGTTCTACCACTAATCCAAGGTTTTAGCCATTTAACTTATCATCACCATACTTCAAAGGGGTTATGCTTTTATCTTATCTAAAGTACCATCTTACATGAGGAAATAATGTGCAGACCTTTAGAGTTATAATGTGTAAGTCTATGTTCAGTCTCAGTCCATGACTCAATGGGTTTCAAACTAGTGACCTCACCCTCTTGTGTGATAGGTTGTGACCAACCTTTTTCAATATCTAACCAGACATGCTCATCAATTGATTTTAAATCACTTCTCATTCGCATTTTTCAATAAGCATAATCAGTTCCATAAAAAATAAGAGTGCACAAACTATCAAATTTTCCAAAATTCATCCTTACAAGCAAAAAGGGATAAAAACAATAAAATTTTATTTCTAGCATTGATACCAATTTGTAGGTACCCAAAATATAACTTTCAACAAAAACTTTTGCTTGAGCAGAATTAAGTTAAGGATGAATGCAAACCAACTTACTCTTCTTGAAAAACCCTTTTTCAATTTTATCAAACCAAGTTGTGAAACAATCTAACTTAACCAAATTTTATCTTGTTTAACCCTAAGCATGCAACTAGTGATTAAAGCAAGTAAAATATAGTAAAGATACTCACAACGCCGATGTACGAGGAAAGACCCAATCGGGAAAAAACCTCGGACGGTCCAGGCCAGACAATCATTATGACAATGGTTTTACAAAGCCAAATGGTAGTCTTATACAATGACTTGATCCCCATGAGACTTGGCGCTCCTCTAATATTCTACCAATCTTCACAATGCCCACGCATAAAGTAGCCTTCTTCTACGATGCTCGTCCACAACACGCGCCTCCATGAGTGTCTCGGTATCCACCGATATGGCCTTGTGTCTTCTATGATATTGAACACGAAAGTAACCTTCTTCAATTTTCCACTGCACAACCCAGCAATTTTTAAGTGTTGAAAAAATCCAACTTGGTCCAACAAAGATCACATAAACATATGGTAATGATAACTCGGATCTTTGTAAGCTCTAAGGATGTGTTTTAGCCTTTAAAACCTTAGAAAACATGTGCAAATAGGTTTCTGGATCGTAAACTGTTTTTCCAGAATGCGCGCATACCACGATGAAAGGACTGGGACTTGACTTGAATAAAAAATTCAAGTCGGTGCAATATCGTTCGAGTGAGATGACACATCATTTGAACGATAGTGCATCTCATTCGAACGTCATCAGTTGTCGTTTGACCGACGTCGTAATTAGAGTTTGATTAAACCATCTTTGAAAACAGAGTTTTACTTAAAACCAACTCTTATCCAACTCTAATTCATCCTCATCTGATTAAAATGAAGTGTAAACATTTAAAACACTCTAAAACATTTTTCTTTTAAAAAAATATCCTTATTTTTGTAAAATAAAATTTTGAGTTTCATTAACATTATGCATTCATACCTGTGTGATCTCGGAATTCAATAAAACCTTGAAGATGAGAAATTGCACCAATTATAATTCAACATGATTAATTCCATGTAGCTTTGCCGCAACGTCTTCAATTAATCTTTGATATGTCATAGACTCGTGGGATCGGGAAATAAAAACTATCTATGACTGAAATATGTTTTGTTTCGAGAATAAGTCAAAACAACATTAAGACTCAAATAGAAATTTGGTCCTTACATCCTCCACTTACTACTGGCCTTCTGTACTATAACAACATTGGACAACCAATCTAGATATTAAACTTCTCAAATGAACTGGACTTCCTGGAGCTTCTTCATTTCATCTTGAATGACCTCATATCGGTCCCTCGAATAAGTTTTTCTCTTTTCCTTTATAGGTTTCACTTTTTCATCATTATTTAGCTTATGACAGATAATCTCAGGGTCTATCCTTAGCATGTCTTCATCGCTCTAGGAAAATATACTTTGCTTTCTTTTTAACAGCTTCACTAACTCTTCCTTGACTTCAGATTTTAAGGACGAATCGACCTAAATGGTTTTTTTTTACTTGTGCTCTTAAGGATGATGGATTCTAATCTTTGGTCGGTTCTCCCTTTTTCATCTTTTTCTCATCCTTCGGGTCGAGATCATCAATGTTGTACGAGGTTGTGGATCTTTTATGATCTTATTTTTCTTCGGTTGAGGCAAAATAACATTCGCGAGCCTTCTCTTTATCAACCTATACTTACCCTACTCCATAGGGAGTCAAGAATTTAATCATCTGGTGAATAGTGGAAGGCACGGGGTCAAACTTCGTAAGGGTTAACCTTCCCAGGATTATATTATAAGCCGAGAAGACATGATCGTCAATGAAAAAAAGCTAAATTTCCATGGTAGGCACATCATCTAAGTACCCATGCCCACATACATCTAAAATACCCCCAAGGGGTGAACTTTCTCTCTCCTGAAGCCGATCGAAGGCTAATGGTATGGGACAAGTCTTTTCTTATTGAGCTTTAACCCTTTAAATCAATTCTAGAGCATAACATAGGATGAACTCCTATCATCAATAAGAATATAGGATACATCATATCCATGGACTCTCGTACTGATCACCAATGGGTCATCATGAGGAGCCAGTATTCCTTTGAAATCGAGCCTAGAAAACCCAATGACCAAGGTACTCATAGCCACCTATTTTAACTTTTCCAAACTTGCCTCTGTCTTGGCCGAATTCGCATCCATTGTCTTCGGCACTCATTTTGCCTCTACAATATGGGCTTTATGGTCGGTTGGCTACACATCGCCATCGGCCAATCCTTCGCATATCATTTTCACATTAAACGATATCATGTGCAACCGACCCTTTTCATATAGGATCTTCATTAGGATATCGAGATCGTCTCCTTCACTATCAAACTCATCATCCCTTTTATCTATCGGGGCCTCTCGTCTCGTCTTGTCATATTTTCCCCCACAGTGCTTTTTCTTGGAATCGTCTTTAACGCCACTCTTGTCTATATACTTTTAGATCTTTTCCTTCTTTAGCAACTTCACTATCTTGTCCTTTAAGGCAAAGCATTTATCGATTGTGTGCCCATTATCATGATGGAACTTGCACCATTTTCTATTATCCCTCTTATAGGGAAGGGACTTGAGCTTATCTGGCCATCGAAGTGCCCTACAGTCCTTTATCTCATTTAGGATCATGTCAGGGCTCACCGTTAGAGGATTAGACTTGGCAAATTAATCTTCAACCAACCTCTTCTTTCCTTCCTTATCCTTTGCTTGATGGGACTTGCTTCCACCGGATTCCTTCATATCTCCTCGTTTTGCACTATAGCCTCCTCTGCATTCATAATCCTCTTAGCCGAGACCAAGAGTTCACTCACAGTCTTTGGAGGATCTTTGGTAAGTTTCCAAAGAAATTTGCCCATATGTAACCCGTTGATAAAGGTTGTCGTAGCAATGTTCTCCTCATAATCTTCCACCTCCAGTTTTTCCTTATTGAAGGAAATGTAATCCCTTAGAATCTCATTATTTCATTGCTTTATATTCAATAGGCGAGTTACTTTTTTCGATGACTTCATGCCAAGGTAGAAATTATGTATAAATTCTCGAACAACTGTTTGAAATTCTCAATGAAGTCTTTAAGAAAAGTTGTATACCACATAAGGGTAGCACCTATGAGGGTACTAGAAAATTTCATGCATATTATATCATCAGGGGTTGAGTAGATATCGACCACTAATTGATACATCTTTGTGTCGTGTACGGGATTGGAACTCCCATCATACTTGGGACTGACAGTCGAAGGTTTGAACTTTCTAGGGTAGGATGACTCACAATTCTCGCAACGAAAGGAGACCTCTCCATGTAGCCTCGGTGGTTGAGGTCTCAACTTCTAAGAAGAGTGTAAATATTGTATTTTATCCTTTAAATGGGTCTATTCCAAGGCTTGTCTTCGATGACAATGTTATCATCACCTCCTTATGGCGCAACTGCAACTAGTTCTGGATCTCGTGCTACTATAATTTGTCATCTATTGACCTTTCTTTTCTTTTCCCTATCTCGGCCTTGCCTAGGACGATCATCGCAATGTTTACCATTTCCCCTGGATGCAGCATTACTACGAGAAAAGGAGAGGCGATCGTGCAAATCCCCTCCTAGTCCGAGATGGTTGAAGGCTGACCCTTACTGGGTCTTTAAAAATCTGAAGTTCTTGGTCGGTCGACAGGTGTCGAGCGAGCGTTCTTTCCTTGATAGGTCGGGCCTGGGCGAATTGTGTCATCAAAAATTTCATACGACTCCCAATATTCCTCTTCGTCACAGGATTAGTCGTCCGGACAGTCCTGGACTTGTTTTCCCTGGTGGAGATACTAGGATCAGTAACATTCCTCCGCCTTTGATGGACTTGAACCTCCTTCGGTGGGGCTAGGGGTGATCCCCCTATCACCGAATCCACTATCTCTCTAGCGATCGGAGTGTTGATCTCCGTTGTTGGGTCACCTGTAGCCCTTACCAAAACACTTTGGTTAAATGACATGAATTGCTCCTACATCTTTTGCTGGCTAGCCACCAAGGATCACAGTGCCGCCACAACATCAACCAGTACTAACTGAGGTGGATTCAACTCGAGCTTGAGCCAGCGCCTAAATGAAATTTAGATGCCATATCTTAGGTGAGAAAAAGTAACAGAAGCTAGATGAGCTGCAAATGAAAAGGAAGCTTGAAGAACACCCACCCAGCTCTTTCAATGGTGGTGAAAGTCCAATAATAGTGGAGCTCGACCACCACCAGAGGCAAAAGTGAGAGTCAAAGTTGAAAAATAAAGAGGAAGAAGAAAATCTCTTCGCACAGGCAGCGCCAAAATGATGATGTTAACAATTACAACTCAAATGTTTACACAACTCAAGCTTAAGCTAAGTCAACAATGGAGATAATAATCATGAAAATATAAATATGCAAGAAGGATATGAGAGAAGTAATGAACATAGAGGTATAAGTGGTTTAACCTTGGCCTACTCCACTATGCAAGGTGAGGGTGTGTTTTGTATTACTGCAAGTCATTAAAAAGCCATGGATACATACACACAAGATTTATCTATCCTATTTGCAATTGTGCAGAGTTTTTATTAGGGTTGTAATTGTTCCCTCCTTTGTAATGAAGATGAAGTTGGTATATATAGGCTTGGGGGTGCACAGTCCCCCCCCCCCCCCCCCCCAGCATGCACATGGTGTGAATGAGGTGATCTATACACTAGGAGAATGCCATTTGTCCTTACACAAGTGTGTCATGGTGATGAAATATTCCCTCAAGTGGGCTAAAAATCTATTACAACTCTATGATCCATATGGCCTGATATGCAAAAGTAGCGTGTGCCATATGAGATATTGGGGTTAACTCCAATGGTCTTAGATGAGCCGAGGCTGAGGGATGGTTTCCTAGGGAGACGACTATGAGGATTGTGAATATCGTCATAGGATGGTAAAGATGGACTCAGTTTACCAGTATGGTACGAGACTGACACATGGTGGGGCTGAGGCATAAGAGACCGCTTGGACTCAAGAATGGACCCCTTTTTGAGTTAATATATATGTTGAGGATGAGGTCATGTAGGTCGAGGTTGATGGTGATGGGCCAATGTTATGTCATCCCATGAGAAGATGAACCTGATGGATGCTAAATAGGAGCTAGTGACATGGGTTGAGTCTAGTCTTAGACGAGACTAGACTTATGTACATCACACACTAGACTAGAAAATATCGATGATTCTCCGATCAATAGCATCAAAAAAATTAAGCTTAACTAGATATCAGTGTGCAAACTCATTAATCTTCAACTAAACACTCTCAAAATTTAGATATATTTTTTTTTCTCATATTTTGAAGATACCAATTTTTTTATGAATCAATGTAAAAAAAATAGCCTTGCTAATTGTTCTTTCCTTTTTGCCCTCAATTTTCAGGCTCGTGCCAATGGTGGCCTTTCACGCGAGGAAGATTTGTCCCTTCGGGGCCTTTTTCCATTGCACCCTCATAGTTTCATCAAATAAGATCAAACTCACACAATGGCTCTTACCACTACAAGAAAAATGAGTATTAGGGATGGGAGTATTTGGGATGGTCATGTCATTTTGTCCCTTTTGATATACCAAAATGGACGATTTTTAGTTATCGTCCCTTTTGATAAAAAGCAAATGGGACGATTTATAAAGACCGGCCCTTTTGGTATAGCAAATGGGACGGTTACTAAAAATCGTCCTTTCTGGTATAGCAAATGGGATGGATTTTTGCCGTTGCGAAATCCGTCCTAAATACTCTATTGGGACTGTTTTTGTACTTTTAGGGACTGATTTTTACTGTCCTTAATACTCATTTTTCTTATAGTGTACATTCACAAATCCCCCATAGTAAAAAATATGAAAATGAAAAGACTGATAGGAGAACACTTCACTTAGATCATGCGCCATATGCAGTTAGAATTAAAAAGAGCTCGTGCAAAGTATGTGTGTAGGCATATACAAAGTGAATCCATCAAGCTAATAAAAATTGAATAACTCCATGCAATTGTGGTTAAGAACAATACTTAGCAGTGAAGGTCATGATCAAATGTCCTAGCCACATCAAATCAGGAACGAATGAGATTCAAACACATCGATATGCCACACAAAATGTGTAAAACTAAACTACACAAGACAAAACATAAATCTTTTTGAGTTTTTAAACATTTTTAAAAAATGATACAAATTTCAAATAAAACCCAAAAGATAAACCAAATCTTTTTGTATTTTTCTAATAAGACCCAATAAAAGAAAAGTCAAAATGCAAAAGATACACAATCATATAGCTAGACATAACATATATATCATGAAGCATAAAAGTGAGTATGAAAACATTCAAACATAATCAACCATTAGATTTATCATGAGAAGAGTCATGTGCAAACATATGAGAATCAACAAGTATAATAATTAAACACTCAAAATCATATTTCTTAACTCACGTAGGTGTAAAGTGACTATCTTGGGTTTAGGGAACCTTGGTGACTCTATTCTTAGACTTCTTAGGGCCTTTTTTAAGATCAAAGAAAAAATGCCTTAGGTGACATTTCCTACCACAATGTGCACACATGTAGACATGACGAGGAATGTTACCTAAGGGCGGAGATTTTTTAACATCCTTAGCAGTGGTTGACCCTCTCAAAACATTGGTCTTAGTTTTATCAACTGAAGCATTAGTGATATCGAAGACAATTCCAAAATTGTTATCTTTTATTCAAATGATAAAGCCAATGCTTCGATAAAGCCATGAAATTGGACAAATCAAATTTCTCCAACATATATATCAAATCAAATTTGGCATGAATTGATTTTCTCAATCTCTCATCTAACTCCATAATCCAAGACTCGAGGAAATGATGAGACTCATAAAAACTAGGGAGTCCTTTTTAAGAATATCCATTAAACCATGAAGTTATCTCTTCACATTGGAGCCACTCTATGCTTCTCTATATGCTTTTAATAGGTTTCATCAATAGATTTTTATATATCTCTTACTCTTTTTATTTTCCTCGTTCTTTGAGATTTGAGAAAAAAATTGTTACCTACTGCAAACGTGGTTTTATGAGGTGCTTAGGCACAACATTGGGTTGGTGTCTCAGAAAGTGAGTGAGACGAGGGAGCCCAAGGATGTATGGATGGAGGAGGCCGAAGGAGTTCCAAGACTTGAAGCATGTGAGGGTTGTGTTGAACATCCTGATGAGTGATCGGGTGAGCCTCTATTTTTTTTCGATTTTGTGCATTCTTTTGCATTTTTTAGATTTTTGATGGCCGACTTTTATTGGGGGATAAGTGACATTCTATCCTTGGCGACTGCAGTGGTTATGGGAATTCATGCCTAATTACAAAGACTGGTGGCGCACAAGTTTTCTTACATCTGGTATCTAGGAGAGAGGGTGGTAAGACAAGTGAATGAGGGTGAGGTATACGGTCCACTGTCAGTGCCACCTACGTATATGAAGAAGGTGAGGGAGTGTTCAGATGGGGAAAGGGACGAAATAATGGCGGGTGAGACCTATATTCTCTACACATATGTGACAAAATGGTATGAATATCTAGACTTTGTGACCAGTTGTTTTATGTTTTCGTCTATCTATGATATGTAAAATGGGAATCCACCGTCGGCAGGAAAAAGTAAGTGTAATAATGTACTGATTTCTTTAATGCATACCACGGGGAGTGGCATCGCAGTGGCGATGGAATATATTATCATTTAAAATTTCTCCATTCCTTCTTATCACATCCAATTGGGTGTTGGACACGTGTTCTAGGTGCCTCATCATCCTCAGACGATGATATATTATTTCCCTCCTTTCTCTGATGGAAGTTCTTCGAAGGGAAGTATGACGGTACCTTTCAGTTTTGCACTTTGATTCAGATTTCTTTTCTCTGTTACTGATTTTCTTGACTTTTCTTGATTCTCTATTTTACCAACTGTCCATGTGTCATCATCTTGGCTGCGGATGTTCGAGATTGGATGGCTTCTATGTCCGATCACATGAGGAAAGTGGCTAGATCTTTCATGGTGTCACGAGTAATTTTTAAGTGGTTCGAGGAGAGTTATAGCTTTAGAAGAGGAGGGTCCACTGCTCGTCGTCATTGTAAGAACATCTAATGGGATCATTGAGGCGGTGGTTTAGCTTATAGGCATTTGGAATGTATGGGTTGCGTCCCAGTAATTTTGGTCTTTTTTGCTTTTCTCTTCTTTTTTCCTGGAAAAAGTAAATGCAATGACATATATATATATATATATATATATATATATATTGCATTTTTCACTTTCTTGATATATCTTATGACCTAGCCTACATGCACTATAATTTTTCACTGGGGGTTTCACTTATGAAAAAGAAAGAAAGATGTTTAAAAATAAAAATATGCATTTTTGAAACTTTTTTCTAGGAACAAACACTTGGAAAAACCATTGTAAAAAGTTTATTCAAAAAATTAAAAAGGAGGAAAGTTAGGAAATATTCCAAAACAGGGGACATGCCAATCGGCATACCCCTTAGCTTGCCTACCGGCATACTGTTTAGGTCAAAGTTGCCTTTTTAGCCATGATTATCCTTTCCCTGCAATTCTGTGAACTCAAAAGTAATTGTTGCAGTAAGAGACTGATTCCTTCACCTTTATGAAGGATTTCAAGTATAAAATGGGCCTTTGGGATGGATTTTTAAATCACGCCTCAAATTTGTCCTTTCTCTTTACTCTATAAAGTTTCTTTCTCTTCTGAGATGTGGTTCCCATGAATAAGGCTGTTGTTGCCTATCTTGAGGGGTTGGAAGACATGTATTTTTAAAATTGTAACTTCAAGGCATTCAACTTGTGCCCAGTTACTTTGTGGCTTAATCATTTCGTTGACTGAAATTTTTTGGACGCGACTTTGCGATTATGGTACCCTGAAGACTATATGTTCCTCTTTGGCTTGGACGAGGTGTGCCCCACCAATGTATAATTTTCTGCTCGGTAAGGCATCGACCCTAGTGTTGCTGTAACTATGCCTAACTTGTATCATTCTCCTCAGAGAGGAATTGATCCATGTCTCTCCGTATGTTGTTCGACTGCTGCTACGTGAGGGCAATAACAATTTTACAAGAATGTTGAATTCTATGTGGAAGAGAAATTATACTAAAAATGTTTTTACTAGATCTGTAGCCTTGGTTTGACTGCCAGTATGCTCTTGGTGACTCGAGGTATGACGACGGACCTTCAGGTGGACAAGATCGTACTGTGGATGTCTTATCACTGCAATCTGGCCCCTACCAAATTGACAAAGATATTGAATGTCCTCGATAATTGTAAACAAGGTCGGTCTAACTTTTTACAAGGCAACCCTGTGATATTGTTCATGTCATTATTGGTGAGACTTTATTTGATGGCCCCTACCGAGTATCCTTTGATTGGTGTCCCAAACGTCTTTAGGCATTCCTTTCATAGCTTTTATCCCTCTGTTGAAAATTAGGTTAACTGGCACATGGAGCATGGGACTAGACACCCTCGTTGGTCTGCGTCTTGGTGGGGAAAACTGTAGGCTATCCTGTAACAGGACGACTATCATTATGTTCAACTAGTAAACCTTTGTTAAACTTCCTTATGCTTTCCTTGGAAACTTCCACATCAAGTAAACTGGGAGGAAAATTTTCCTTTGTGAATAACCAACTTATTTCATGTGAAGGATTTGACTGAGTCTTTGAGGATCACTTGGGGCCTTTATGATAATGTCACGGGCCGACTACACATCTGTCCCAATATGTTGGGGAACCTGGGTTTATATATAGGGATTATTTGATGTCTTTATGACGGAATATGGTCATGAATATTTATATCAAGGAAACTGGGCAGAGGTGGATTGCGATGTTTAATTCTCAAGAGAAGGGTGTTATGGTTTCGTCCAAGCTAATCAAGGTATATCGTCGCATGGAATAAGAAATGATGTCAAAACTGAGATTCATGGGTCCTTCGAGAACTGGTGATGATGGTTATCATGTTGAGGCAGGCCCATCTGGTAGTTAAGGTAGATTTGTGAAGTTACGAGGCAAGTTTTATAGTATGTGTACTTGTGTTTGGGTACGCTAGGCCATATGGATGGTATGGTTATGAAGGTAGTTTGGACTTCCTTGTCACTACTACTTTATGTAATTATTGTGTTTTGAATAATAATGAAGTGATGCTTTGACATATTTCATTGTGCCTTTTGAAGAATCTTCTTTCTGTTTGAATTATCTATATTGATCGCTAAGGCATTCATAATCCTTTTGTTCATTTAAATGATGAGAGAGACTAATGTTCTCGATGGTAAAAGAGAATAGCATTTTGTGAAAAATAAAGGACCATGACCAAAGTGACTTTATGGGCTACCTACATACACCGATGGGGTTTGGAAATTCTTTTGTAAATTTTCTATTTTGAAAAGGCGATTTTGAGAGGACGGATCTTATGTAGTTCTGAAAAGTGAGTATAAAGGAGTTTTTTTAAGAATAAAAAGGGTGATAAGAGTCATAACATGACGAGATTGACACTAAAGATTATTTTTATTAAGACGGTCCAAGTTGACTAGACATGCCATCTCTTCTCCATCGAGGTTTATGATCATAGAGGCGCTACCTAACATAATCTTTTTCACAAGACATGTTCTGCTCCAATTAGGTTTGAAGTTTTCTCTCGGGACCCAGATGAGTTCTATAATTTCTCTAAGAGAGATATCTCCTTCTTGCACACTATGGTCTTCGACTTTCTTATTGAATTATTTTGAAATGTGCCAATGGTACCCTTATATATAGTATAAAGCCTTTAGTCTTCTTTCATGCAAAAGTATGAGTTCGTTGTAGAGACTTTGCTGCCAATTGATTTTACTGACTTAATTCTCAATCATGACCCATAGAGAGGAAATTTTGAGTTCAACGGGTAGGGTTGCTTCCATACTGTATACCAATAAGTAGGGGTAGCTCAGTGGGTGTACTGATAGAGGTGCGGTAGCCCCCGAGGGCATATAGGATCTGATCTTCCTATTCTCTTTAACTTTCTGTAATTTTACTAATAGAGAATTTGAGGATCTTGTTAGCGGCTTCGATAGTCCCATTGATTTTCAATCGGTAGGGAGAGGACTTCTACCTCTAAATCCTATAATCATCAATAACTTTTGTGATTTTAGCTTCAAAACGGATCCCATTAACTTATACCAACTCGTGGGGAACTTTGTAACCACAGATGATGTCTTTTTGATGAACTTTTCCACTTTCTTCACATTTAACACCAAGTATTATTTGGCTTCAACCCATTTGGTTAAATAATCAATGGTGACCAGGATGAATTCGTGCCCGTTTAATGCTTTGGGAGTGACTTTCCAAATGATGTCAATTCCCTTAGTTGAGAAGGGCCAAGGTGAAGTCATGTTATACAACTATGGGGGAGGAAACTCCTAAAAATTGGCATATTATTGGAAGTTGAGGCACATTCTGACATATGAAGTGCATTCTTGGACCATGATGGTCTAGTAATACCCCTAACAGATGATTTTTGTTCATGTGGAGGCTGCATTTCTCATTGTTGAATTTTTGCATCATGTCTTTGACATTAGCCTCTAATATATATTGTATATGGGTTTTGTCAAAAGTTCTCTTAAAAAGAACTTGGTCATAGACAATGTATTAAGCATCAAGCCTACAAAAAGTCGCGCGGTCTTTATAATTAGCCTCCTGGGTATAATTACCATGCTTGAGGAGGCACCAAATATCATAATACCACAGTCCAACTATGTTTGGGTATTCTTCTATTGTGAGCTCGATGTGGTAGCAGTGAGTGGGTGCAAAATTTCTTTCAGACTAAAAAAAGAGCCATTGATATTCCCTCGGGCATGTAGAGTATGGATGTCAAGTTTTCAATGCATCAAAAAAGTTATTTCTTAGGGCAGGGAAAGTCCAACTTGATGGCGATAGGAGTGTGAGAATCATCAAGGGAGATTAGGAGTATCCCAATGCCACAACCCTTATTATTATCCGCCCTATTGAAGAACATCTACCATTGGAACTCTTCATGAGAAAAAAAATAATATCTTCATTATAGAACCCGAAAAATCCATACATCAGCTTCTTCCATGGGATTTTCGGTAAGGTGGTGAGAGATAAATATTCCTTTCATTGATTTCTGAGTGACATGTGCGATGTCGAATTTGGCTAGTAACATCAACCAAAGAGCCATGCGGCTGGATAAGGAAAGATTTTCTAACATGTATGTTATGGGATCTATTCATGACACCAATTTGATGAGGAACACGAGCATGTAATGTCGAAATTTCTGAGTGACACAAACTAAGGCGACACATGCCTTCTCCATTATTGAGTAGTTTACTCCATACCTTGTTAGATTTTTACTAGAGTAGTAAATTACTCTTTCTTTATGAGACTCTTTGATGCATTGGACTAGCATAACTCTGATCGTGATATCAGTGACAATGAGGTATAGAAGGAGGGGAAGACCCTACTATGGTGGCATAAGCACTAAAGGTCGGATAAGGTACCACTTGATCTAGTCAAAGACTTATTGACATGCCTCATTCTAGACTTTGGTTGAATCCTTTCGAGGAAGTTTATTCGTAGATAGAGGTTAGTTGGCTGAAGAGCCAACTAAATTACAAGAGTTTTCCAGGAAGTAGCGAATTTATTTCTTCATCTAAGGTGTCAGTATTTCTTCGATCCCTCTCTCACTAACTAGAAAATCGAGGAGTTTGCCTTTCATGAAGCTGAAGATGCATTTTTATGTATTGACACGCTTTTAATTTTGTCACAGTTACTCAAAGAATTTCTTTAAGGCAAGGATGTGACCTTCTCAAGTTTTGGAATTGATGATCATATTGACAATATAAACCTAAAACTCGTTATATATAAGTTCATACAAAATAGTTGGTGTTTCCCTCTGGTAGGTAGCTCTAGAGTTTTTGAGATCGAAAGGGATGATGGTGTAGTAAAAGGTTTCCCATGGGGTGATAAAGTAGTCTTCTCTTAGTGGTCAGGACGCATCTTTATTTTGTTATACCTAGTAAAACCGTCGATAAATGACTGAAGGGCATGATTGGATATGTTATTAATAATCATGTTGATGTTTAAAGGGTAACCTTCTTTTGGAGATGCTTTATTTAGATCCCGATATTCGACGCACATGCATATTTTTCATCCCGATTTTGGCACAGGGACGATGTTCACGAGCCATGTAAGATATTCGACCACACGGTTGAAGCTTACGCTTAACTGTTTAAAAACTTCATCTTTGACTTTGAGGGACCATTTAGTTTAAAGTTTATCAATTTATACTTAACAAGATTTCTTTTTGAATGAGTGAGAATTTCATGCGGCACAAACTCTGGGTCAATGCGAGGCATATCGCTCTATGACTATGTGAATACATCCATGAATTCTTTCAAGAGTTCTTCGAATAGAGACCGCTCATGATCATTAAGGGTTGACCCTATCCTAATCTCGTGCAGATTTCTATTAGAACTGATATTTATAACAATAATGTCATCATCATTAGGTTAAATTCGATTACGTTGTTTAATTTTTCCTTATTGAGATCACTTAATAATTGTTCATTTATTAGGCCATCTTCATTAATTTCTTGATTACAATCAATGAAATTGATATAATTCATATTAAGATACTCAAAAATCTTCATTCATTTCACGATAAATATTTTCTAGAAATACAACACTGAGAACATCATCAAAATAGGCATATTTTACATTAATATTAGTAACATAAAAGGGAGGCACAAATTTAGGTTCATTTTGTAGAGGGTAAATAATAGGGTTCACGTTAGTTATAATTGGGTTGATAGGAACACTGTGCTAGTTGAGGAGTGGATTTTCAACAGTGACAATCTTTTTAGATGGGTCAGACGGATCAGCCTTATTATGGATCTTGCAAAAATCCAACCCCAATATGTGGAAAGAAAATGACTCATCGATGTCACTTTTCTTAGAGTTTTCAGTGCTTGAGGATAATGAATCTGCCAATTTGATGGTCATGAGTTTTGTCTCATGCTTCGGGTCTTTAGTCTAATCGATTTTGTCTTTAAAGAAGATTTCCAATTCGGGTTTTAATTTCTTCTCAAAAAGGTCATACCACAGTTCTAGGAAACCACATAAGGGGAAATCCTAGTCTTCCTTGGTAAACCTCCCATTTAAGGAGTCTCCTGAGATGTCCTCTTTTATTTTCAACACCCTCTTTTAATATGACTGGCAAAGGGCCATGAATGCAGGTGGTGATGGTTGGTAACAAAAACTACAGGGGGAAACTTTCTTTTAGAACTATCGGTTCAAGAATACCCTTTTGATGGCGGCTTATCCCCATTATGAGCATGAAATGCATGTTCTTAAACATCTGGATCACATTGATGTTATTTTTTGGGTTGTGCAATAGGCATATTCTGTGTTTAAAGTTATCCCCTACTAGGATACAATCTTGAATCCTAAGAGGAGCATGTCATTAGCCCTATATTGAAATTCCAAAACATGGTTACTTATGTCGATTCTGTCAGAGTTTCCATCATCCCTAATAATTGTGATGATCTTCTAATGTAGGGAGGATGACACACCTCTAATACTATAAAGCTAAGTAAGACCAAGGATCAAGTTGAAAATAGGCTGGTATATTGATGACCTGAAACTCAATTTAGGGGCATATAGGTCCAAGCCCTAGTGTGATATTTACTCAGCCCATAACTTCTCGATGGGTGTTATAGTAGGCGCACATAGTGAACTAAGTGGGGGTGAGATCATCGACTTTTATCCCTGCACAATTGAAATTTTTTAATGGACATACATTCAAAGAGGGCGTGTTATAGAAAAGTGTCAATGGAATCATCTTTCCAATGACTTCCACCAAGATATTTAAAGCACAATTATGGTTAGTGTAGACACCCCATTATGTTACCCCTAACTCTCCTCAGGTCCCTAGTTCCTCCCCTCATCACTACAAACCTAGGTCATGTCCCGAGTACTGACCTAGAAGCCATCGGGCACTCCCCTGCTCAGTTTGACCAAAAAGTCAAACTATTCATCTCGATCGAGACTCAATAAATCTTTAAAGGTCACTGAATACCCTTTCCAATGGTCTGCCCCATGCACGATTCTGACTTACCATGCCGACGAACGAACCGTTCGCGTCCGAAACCTGACCTAGAGGCCATCGGCCGCTCCCGGGCTCTATTTGACCTATGTCAACTCTTCAGCTCGATCGAGGCTGAATGAATCTTAGAAGGGCACTGAATACCCTTTCCAACGATCCGTTTGACTTCGAGAGGTCACCGAATGATTCTCAATCCTGGTTGACCAAATTCAACTTTCCAAATCGGGTCAAACTCTTTAAAATGTTAAAGTACATCTCCTAACCTTTCCAACGGTCCGCCCCGTGCGCAATTCGGACTTACCATGCAGACGAACGATCCGTTTGCGTCCGAACAATTCCCCGTCCAATGGACCAACAAATGCTTCCGAGCCATATTTGACCCAAAGTCAACTCTCAAACCCGGGAGCGGTCCAAATTACTTTCAAAGGCTCTGAATTACCTTTCCAACGGTATGCCCCGTGTGTGATTCTGATCAACGATTTGCCCTCGGCGACCGTTTTTCTGAAAAAGGCTGAAGCACACTACCAAATGGCAGGTTCCAGACCCTGCCTATCGGCACCTGCCGATAGGCAGGAACAGGTATATGCCGATCAGCAGTGACCTGAGCCTATAAAAGGAGGTCTTCACCTCATTTGCAGGGGGAGCCCAGATCGGATAAAAATCTCTCTCAGCGAATCCCAAAAACCTCTCTCGAAGGCAGTGTGATTTCAACTTCCAAATCCCTTTTTTACTTCCACTTTTCATCATCCTTTTCATAAAACTTGGTGAATTAACCACTCTTCATCATCATCCAAGTGCAAGGTCTGCTCTCCAACATTCAAGATCAAGCTCAAAATCTTCAAGAAGGTCCAACTTTCTTAAACTCTCTCTTAACTTCTCTTAAATTACCAATAACTTGTTTTCTTACTTAACACTTTTATTATCTCATCTCACACATCCTAATATACTTTTTATTTAGTATTATTGCACATGTCTTATTTTCATATAAATAAAACCCAAAAAAAGAAGAAAAAGAGGGTTTGCTCATAAATTCCAAACAGGGATTCTCACACTTTTTCCACACTTTTCTTACAACTAAAACACTTTTTTCTACACACACACACATACTCACAAATAAGGGATCGCCATTTGGATTTATGGGATAAATCCCACCCCTCATTTTGTATGCGAACTACGTGGACTTTGATGCCTTTATAGGCTACGTAGGCGTCTCGGGGTAAAACCCGAGACTCGACTCCTTTTTCCCACTTTTTCTCTCATTTTCTATCTTCTATAAATTCATTTTTCTTATATTACATATATATGTGTTCTTAGTGACGTATTACTCCATATGCGTTATCGTTCCATTATAACGATCAACGTAAGGGTAATCGCGTAAATCTTACTTTCTAATATTATTCTTATACCTTCCTACAGATGACTCGCTTTATCTTTTCCATGATACAAGCGAGGATTCCTACCTCCATTCTATATATACACATTCACACATATCACGGGGGGAAATATAAAGGAAAATAACAAATATCCATGAGAGATCGAAAGGGCGGAATGGGTGCCTAACATCTTCCCATTTCGTAACTAAGCCTCCGAACCCTTCTCAAATCATTTTGGTTTCGCACGCACCAGTATGTCTTTGAATGCCATCCTTCGGGGTGGCTTCCCCTTTTTCTTTTGTCTGTTTTGAGTAAAATAGACTGGCGACTCTGAATCTCTCTACATTTTTACACCACATCTCAAATGACGCCGGCAGAAGCGCACTCCCGAGAGGGGCGCGCGGGACCCGAAGGATCATCTTCCTCCACGGCGGGGATCGGGGATGGCCACAGTGGCGACTCTGCTAGGGACTTGAGTATTTTGAGGGCTTGACTCTATTTGCATGGATGCTATATTTGTTTATGTTTCTCCCCCCATATCCGCATGTTCCCCTTTTTCATGGGTATCCCATGCTTATGCTTATATTCACACACTTGTAGAAAAATTCTCCATGTACACTTCACACCACGTGCACCTAGTATCACATATATCCCCGTGTTGCACGCATCACCGATCCATACTTGGTATACCTTTTGGGGTACTTGTACTTTGCTCCCTATTTGGCATAATCAAGAAAGGCATTCTCATCATAAGATACTAATAAGAGAATCATGCATGATTCACACAACATCACCAAAGAGCATTGCTATTGACCAAAAAAATTTACCCGGTAACTGGAGGGTCACTTCGTGATGGGTGCTGGTCCGGCAGGTCGCAGTTAGCCTAAGCGATATGACTCTCACCTTCCATTGGCCAAGCACCTTCGACGTATATCGAATGATTCCCCCGCATCGTATCGCTTGACCGAAATCTTAACGGGAGGCATATCGCAGGGAATTCGTTCACGTACGTCGAGTATATCAAATTCGCTCTCACACGTACCGTCCCCACGAGGTATATGGTGAGGCAATTCACGTACATTCAAGTATATCAAATGGCTTGTCCACACGTACTGATTGCCCGCAAGAGCAAGACGTATATCGTGGAAGTCACGCCAAAGGGGGGAACCCATGCCGATTCACCCAACCAACTGCATACCCGCATATAGGTGTCAAACCTAGGCCACGCACTTTAGATTGTCGGTTTCGACCCGAAACTCTATCGAAATTCCGGGTCGATCTTCCGCCCAAATTTTGCACATTTTTAAAACGAGACCCTGTCCGTGAGCCTGGTTACAAGTCCAAATCGTAGCCTTGCATATATTAAAAACCCCACTTTTCCAGGCTCAGGTCTCGTCCGGCATTGCATTTAGGAGAATTAAATACAAGTGAGAACATAATAATCATAATAATCATGCCGAGTCCCATATCCAAAAAACATTTATCCCTTCTTTATTAAAAATCCAAAAACATTTCTCCCTTCTTTATCAAAAATCCAAAAGTAGTTCTTCCTTTCTCAAAAATAAATCTCATCCTACGCCTTCTCAGGTCGATCTCAAGCCCTTGGCCTGACTCCCTACTGGCTTCGGTATTCAGTCAAAACACCCCGAAGTTTCATTCGTTCCTCTACTACTTCTTCCGAGTCCAGAATCCATCCATTTTCCATGGAGAATACAGATCAAGTACCAGTTATGCAGCCGAATCTGACGACAGTCCTAGCTCAGCTCGTGTCCAAGATTGAAAACCTCCAAATCGAGGTCCAAGAGATGCAACAAAACCACATTCCTATTCCTCAAGAGCCCGAGGACTTATTCCTTCGTGTTATGGGTCCACCCGAGCCTATATGGGTTCCTAAAGAATATCATCACGCTCCACGTGCCCCTCCTGCCAATGGGCCACCGCCTGCCCAGCTTCCAATGCCAAACATTGCCCAACTTATGGCTAACCTGCCTGTGGTCGCTGATCCAAAGGAGGAAGAGTTAAATAAAGTCAAAGAGGAACTCAAGATGCTCACCAAGAAGTTTGATCAGACCAGGATCTCTGGGAATTACATGGACTACACCCACATGTCTCCTTATCCTAATGCGAGATTACTCGAGAAGTTCAAGATGCCAAATATCGAGAAGTTCGGAGTGAGTGGTCCCCAATTGTTCATCTTCGCAGTTACCATTCCATGACTCTACTAGGGGCTTCTGAAGAGGTGATGGCCTAATTGTTTCAGCAAATTTTGAAGGATAGTTCCCTCCAATGGTTTTTATCTCTTGAGGAATCCAGAATCTGTAGCTGGACGATGTAGACCGAGAATTCATATCGCAGTACAAATACAATGAAGAGCTTGAGGTCACCCATCGTGATTTAGAGCTGCTCAAACAGAATCCTGGAGAATCAGTCAGTAATTTCATAACCCGATGGAGGGAGCAGGCAGCTACCATGACCAATTGGCCATCTGAAGAAGAACAGGTCAACATAGTGAAGAATAACTTCTTGCCCCATGTCCGAGTGACGATGGGAGGACAATATTATCCCCACTTTCTAGCTCTCAGAGGGGCTAGAGTGGAAATCGAGGAAAGCCTCGTTAAAACAAAGGTTGAGCCGAAGAAAGTGTCCAGATAGTTCACCCCTAGAAAGTATGACAAGCCTGCCAGTGCCACCGTTTCAACCATCAATAACATCTCTCAACCAACCACATCATGGTCACCAAAAAGTTTCCCTGCCCCCGTCCGAAGGGAATACACTGAGCTCTACGCTCCCCTCTCTAAAGTTTACAAAGCCCTGTTAAGCCGAAACCTCATTAAGCCCTTGGACCCACGTCCATTGCCAAATCCACTCCCAAGAAATTTCAAGACTAATGCTCATTGCGCCTTTCACCAAACTGCTGGCCATACCACCGACCAATGCTTTCACCTTCGGAACATAATCCAATATCTCATTGATCGGGGTACCATCTCCCCACCAGCCAATCCTAATCCAAACACTACTCATAACCCACTCCCAAATCACACCAATGCCATCTTTTTGGAAGAAAACCCAGATTTTGATCCCTCAACTCAAATCACACCCATATGCTCTCCTAAACCTCTTCAAATTTGCCCATATTTCCTCCTACACCCTACTAGCCTCGCTGATCAGGCACTGTCACTCCTTACCAGAGCATGCATCGATGTTCGTACCCGTTTTGAAAATAGAAATATGGAATTGTTAGAGGTATTAGAACAACTCCTAGAGTTCGGGCTGAAATTACCCTCACAGATGGTCATCGAGTGCCAGAGATTCAGTACACTATTCTTAGAAGCACAGAAATGGGCTTGATATTCAGACAAGTGGGTGGTACCAACCGACGAAGTCAGCTTAGATGATGTTGTCCAGACTATGGTAGAATTATTCAGGCAAACCAACGGCATTTGCAGTATCACCGGGTTACTTGACACGCTGAGGCTACAAGGGCGCTTGTCCCCTTCAATCACACATACACTCACAGAATGGGAGAACTTGTATAAAGAAGCTGTTAAAGTTATGGAATGCATCGACTTCACAGGTAAAGATAGAATTATTACCACCGGATGGGGGGAAGAATTCGAAGATTCGAGTGAAGAACGAGATTTAAGAAGAACTAGTCCAATAGCCAACATATGTGGGATGATCTCATTTGAAGAACTCCTCGGAGAAATAAATAGGGTGGCAGAACAACCTGAGATTGACGAGGAAACGGGATTCATGTTCTTTCCTTCTTCAGTAAATCACATGACCAGATCAGGGAGACATTACCAGGTTCCAAGCTCACTACCAGCAAATGACAAAGGGAAGGGCGTTAAAAACCTTCCTATGCCAGAGATGATCATCGAGGAGAGTAAGATCCTCGATCAACTGAATAAAACTCAAGCTAACATCAATCTATGGGGACTTTTCATGTCTTCCCAGCTGTACAGAAATGCTTTAATCAATTTACTCACTGGACCCATAGTTCCTCCTTCTACCACACCAGAAGAAGCAGTAAATCTGGTCGGATCCTTGACCTCGACCCGAATGCTATCATTTTCTAAAGAAGAAATCCCCAGAATTGGGCCGAATCATAATCATGCACTCAACATCTCCGTCGAAGTTATGGGGAAGGCCGTGCCACTCTCTCTTGTCCATAACGGATCCGCCTTGAACGTTTGCCCATTGAGAACCTTCAAGTGTTTAGGCCTAAAAGAAAGTGACCTCACTCCAACCTCCGCTGTCCTGCGTGCCTACAATAATACCCGCTGAGAGGTGATGGGATCCATAAAACTTGCAATAGGGGCTAGACCAAAAACCATGTCGTTGAGTTCCAAGTCATGGACATCCCAGCTTGTTTCAACCTGTTGCTCGGACGCCCCTGGCTCCCCAATATCAAGGGTGTGTCTTCCTCACTCCATCAAAAATTGAAGTTCTTCACCGACGGGCGAGTCATCACCATTTTGGGTGACGACGGAAATGTCGAGGGTACAAGCACCAACAGTCCGATTCTTGAGATACACCACGGGTCAAATGATATGCTCCTATCAAGATTCTGAGTCGAGCCACTCCTACTCCCGGTAGGGGACAGTTTTAAAGAAAGGTTTTTTCCAGAATATGACCCTCATGGCAATGTCAATGTGATTCAGATGTTCAGAAATATGCACTTCATGCTCGGACTGGGGCTAGGGCAAAGGCAGCAAGGGATACTTGAGCCCATGGAACTGAAGAAAGATTTCCCTCCTTGCGGCTTGGGATATCAACCATCAGAACAAGAGCTCAGAATGATCCGCCAGTCTCGACCAAAGAGAAGATCAGACTGCATCCGAACTATCTCAGGAGACTCCTTAAATGGACGATTCATCAAAGAAGGCGAGGACTTCCCCTTTTGCGGTTTTCTCGAACCATGGTATGACCACACAGATAAGAAGATGAAACCTGTAATGGAGATCTTTTTCCAAGATATTGGCCAAAATTTTCCAACATTGAGTGCAACCGCTCCTCGAAGATACCGAAGAGACTGAGGAAAGTGATTCTGAAGACTTCTTCAACTTGCAGACACTGGGGCTGGCACTATGCATGATTCCTTCAGGCACTATATCAATGGACCCATCCCTTCTGATTAAAGCTGCTGATACTCCTCTCCTCAACTGGCATGCTGCGCCAGTTCTACCTCTTAAAATCTCCCCTAACCCCAATGTTTACCCTATTTCTTCTTCTGTTATCTATCCTTGCTCAAATGTAATCGAGGCCTCTTTTGATGAGGTTCTCAATGTTTTTTTTCCTATCAATCAAATAAATGAAGATTTTGAGTATCTTACTGTGCCTTACATTAACTTCTTGGATTCTAATCAAACTTTTGATGATGATGATTTTTCAAATGAACAATTCTTAATTGATCTAAATAAGGTTAATAATAAAAAACATAACCGCGTTCAAGTTAATGAAGAAGAGATTACTGTCATTAATATCGGTTCTAGTAGCCAACTATGTGAGATTAGGATAGGGGCCACCCTTGACGAGCATGAGCGTGCACAACTCGAAGAATTGTTGAATTAGTTCGTGGATGTCTTCGCATGGTCCTATGATGATATGCCCGGCATTGATCCTGAAATAGCTCCGCATGAGATCCCCACTCTCCCAGATTACAAGTCGGTTAAACAAAAATTAAGAAAACTCCGCACCGAATGGTCGCTCAAGGTCAAAGAAGAGGTGGTCAAACAGTTAAACGTGGGTTTCATTCGGGTAATCGATTATCCCACATGGATATCCAACATTGTACCTGTGCCAAAATCAGGAGGGAAGGTTCGAATGTGTGTAGATTACCGAGATTTAAACAAAGATTCTCCACAGGATGATTATCCGCTACCCAATATCGACATGATTGTGTACAACATAGCCAGTTGTGCTCTCAAGTCATTCGTCAATGGGTTTGTTGGATATAACCAAATCAAGATGCACCCCGACCACCAAGAAAAAATCGCATTCATCACCCCATAGGGAACCTTTTTCTACACCGTTATGCCATTCGGTCTCAAGAATGCTGGAGCTACCTACCAAAGGGCTACCACAACCATCCTACACGATCTGATTCACAAAGAGGTCGAGGTTTATGTGGATGATATGATTATCAAATCCAAAACTAGAGAAGGTCATGTTCTCGCTCTCTGTAAGTTTTTCGAACGACTGCGACGGTATCAGATGCGACTTAATCCACAGAAGTGTGTCTTCGGCATTAAAATGGTAAAACTCTTAGGATTCATGGCCTACGAAAAGGGGATAGAAGCAGATCCTGCCAAGCTAAAGGCCATACTTGAGATGCCACCGCCACGAACAGAGGAAGAAGTCAGAGGTTTTCTTGGGAAATTACAATAAATCAGCCGGTTCATCAGCCAGCTAACCTCCATCTGTGAACCAATATTCAAGATCCTCCGAAAGGATTCAACCAAGGTTTGGAACGAGGCCTACCAAGAAGCTTTTGACCGAATCAAACAATACCTAACCCAACCTCCAGTTCTCATGCCACCACAGTCTGGTCTCCCTTTGCTCCTATACCTAACCATAATCGATACTGCAGCTGGGGCTTTGCTAGCCCAATACATTGAAGACTCTTGCAAAGAAAAAGCCATCTATTACGCCAGTCATAAATTGGTCGGGTACGAGGTCAACTACACTGGTTTAGAAAAGGCATGTGTCGCACTTGTCTGGGTCACCCAAAAGTTGCGACACTACATGCTCGCCTTCCCCATCAAACTTGTATCCCGAATGGATCCCATCAAATACCTGCTTGAGAAACCCGCCTTATCCATTCGAATGGCCCAATGGTTGATGCTCCTAACCGAGTTCGATATTGTGTATGTCACACAGAAATCTATTAAAGGAAGAGCCCTCTCTGACTACCTTGTTGATTACCCCATAGAAGAAGCGGAGGTTCGGATCTCTAAATTCCCAGATGAAAATATCCTCTGCACCACTTAAGACCTCCTTCGATGGAAAATGTTCTTTAATGGCGTTGCCAATACAAAGGGATATGGCATTGGGATACTCCTGATAGCCCCAGATGACTCCCACACTCCCATCGCCATTAAATTGGATTTCCCTTGCACCAACAATATGACGGAATATGAGGCATGCACAGTGGGCCTCAAAGTTTTTCTTAAGAAAGGTATTCAATACCTTGATGTCTACGGGGATTCTTCCCTTATCATCGGTCAAGTGCTCAGAAAGTGGAAAGTCAAGGACGAAAAGCTCCAAACCTTTCATGCCCTCTTAGAAGAGTTAGCATCCCGATTCCGAGATATCACCTTCCATTACCTACCCCGAGCAAAGAATAACCTAGCCGATGCTCTCACTACCTTGGCGTCCATGGTCGACATGCCCGAGGGAATAACAATGACCCCCTTCCTAGTTCAAAAGCAAGACAAACCGACCCATTACTACCATATTGATCTTGTCTCCACCAAAAATCCCAAACTAGCTGATTACTGGTACTATGATATCTGGTGCCTCCTCAAACATAGTAGGTATCCCGAGGGTTCCAACAAGAAAGATCAAATAGCCCTCTGAAGACTGGCTACCTAGTACATTATCTGTCATAAAGCCCTACTCAAGAGGAACTTCGATGGAACTCATCTACACTGTATTGCTGGGGATGAGATTGAGAAAATAATGCAAAAAATCCACAGCGGGGAATGCGGACCCCACATGAATGGTCACATGCTCGCCAAGAAGATCATCCGACAGGGATACTACTGGGCCACCATGATCCAGGATTGCACCGCCTATGTCCGGAGATGCCTCAAATGCCAACAATTCTCCAATCTTCAACACTTGCCTCCGTGAGAATTATACAACATGACCTCTCCCTGGCCGTTCTCCACCTAGGGTATCGACATCATAGGGAAGGTTACACCAAAGGCTTTAAACGGATATGAGTTTATCCTGGTTGCCATCGATTAATTTACCAAATGGGTCGAAGCTGAGTCATACGCAGTATTGAACACCAAGAAAGTGGCCAAATTCCTTAAGAAAAATATCATCTGCCGATATGGGGTCCCGCACGAGCTGGTATCAGATAACAGGTTGCATTTCGAAGTAGAAGTCACAGAAGTAGTCAACGAGTATGGTATTCAGAAACACAAATCTTCTCCCTATCGACCTCAGACCAATGGTGCAGTTGAAGCCGCCAACAAGAACCTCAAAGCTATTATCAGCAAGATGACCGAAAGTTGTAGAGATTGGGTTGACCGGACCCCGTACGCCCTCTGAGGCTATCGAAACTCAATCCGAACCTCTACTGGGGCTACCCCTTACTCCCTGGTCTACGACATGGAGGCATTCCTACCTGTGGAGCTGGAAATACCCTCGCTACGCGTCATGCTCGAAAGCAAGGTTAGTGAAGAAGACTGGTGCCGAAGCCATCTTTATGAGCTAGCCCTCCTAGATAAAAGAAGGTAAAAAGAACTAGACCACATACAGAGGTACCATCATCGAATAGCGCGATCATTCAACAAGAGAGCCAAGGACCGTAGTGTCCGGGAGGGGGACTTAGCCCTCAAGGAGATAATAGAACCCATCTGCGACCCCAGAGGAAAGTTCAAGCCCAATTGGAGCGGCCCCTACATTGAGAAGAAAATCTTATTCGGCGGTGCCTCCATGCTCACTGACCTAGATGGGGAAGAGATGGCTCGTCCAGTCAATCTGGACCGACTCAAGAAATTCTACCCCTAAGTCCAAAATCTTGGCGCACTATGACTCTTCTCATCCCCCTTCTAAAAAAAAGACTCTTCATTTCCCTCTACCCAGAACTACGTGGGCCTGATCCTCTACAAACAAAAAAACTATTTTAAAACTTTTTAAAAACCCCAGAGGTACGTAGGCAGCTCATACACCTCACATGAGTGAGGCCCTTTCTTTTTCACAAAATACTATTCTTTTCTTACCTCCGAGAACGGCGGTTCATTCTAAAAATACTTGAACAAAAGGATTATTTATGCCTTAGCGATCAGTAAAGATAATTCAAAATGCAAAATTCATCGAAAGGCACAGCTGGATGATCAGAAACTTGTTTACTTCATTAATAAGAAAATACAGTATGGATTACATAAGAAAAAGGAATGGATAACTCCCTTCCCCCCTACTGCCATAAAAAGCCAAATAAAATCTCCACAACTCTCATCCATTACACAAATAAACTCCCCAAGAGTCCTACCCACAGCTACCAGAGGAGCCTGTACCCTTATCATCTACATCCGCAAGTCCCCAAGTTTCCCCTGCCTGAATAGAGTGTCGTAAACATTCCATGGATCGATGAGCCTTAACCATCTTTGAAAAGACCACAACACCCCCTTCCATGTTGTTAGATAAAAAAACCATCTTTGTCCAGTATCTACTGCCAACATCTTGCTGACTACTTTCCTCTACAACCACTTCATATAATATTTGGGGACATGCCAAAACTCCTCAACAGACTGAGAGGGACGGGTCGACAGACGCCGATTTTCCCACAGAGATCCAAGAAACAGACGCAAGCGCTCAGTCAAATCTTCTACCGGAATGAAATTTGAGGTCCGAGGGGGCACGACCTGTGCCCAGTCGAATTGGAGCAAAAGTTACCAAGGGAAATAAAAAGAGTTCTGCCTGAGACCAACCAGCCGCACATATGAATACTCTTCTATCTCCAGAACAGGATGCAACTGTCCCCACCAAGGCACTGACCAATACAGCCCACGAGCCCCATATTCCACAAGCCAATTTTTCGAGTTCTCAACATACAGGCCAACACTGATGAAGTAGCGTGAAAAGAAGTTGGGTACGGCCGACAAGGGATACTCCGGAGGAGTCACCAAGCTAAATATTTCAGACAACCACATGAACAGCATCACAGGGCAACCCCTCAAGAAGACAGAACGACCTTCTCTCCAGGCATCCAGGACATTCAGGGTCTCCGCTAGTATCATCGATGTAGGATTACGATGATATGACATCCATGAGGTAATGGCTGCAAGTTGTGGGTCCACTTGAACCTCCCAAGTCACCAGTAAAAATTTGGAAACCAGACCCAGAACAACGGCTCCAGTATAACCAGCATCACCTACTTCCCGCAAATGCACAGACCGTAGCACCGCCGGGAGGGAGATCATTCCTCCAGCAACCAATGATCTGGCCGACGAAGGTGAAATATGAAGAAACCCGGCCAACAAATCCCTGGGAGAATAGGAAAATTTGAGCAAAGTCGCTGCACCCCTGGGATTTACACCCAGCATGGCAGAAAACTCCTCGTAGGTAGGACAAACTTCTTCCAACCCAAAGCGGAATACATGGTCTTTGGGGTACCAAATTGTACCGCCGCCATCATCACGTTCCACTCGAGGGGCCGATTGCACCATAGGGAGACTCGACGCATGTTGAAAGCATCATAGTCGACATTATAAGAGCACATAGCTTCCAAGGCTTCGAGGTAGTTGACAAACTCGGTGGTACCAGGGAGAGCCATCTTACAAAGCTAAAAGATAATGGGCAAGTGGGTAAGAATGCAAAGGTGTGATGAAAACACTTCACCCTCACCCCTTTTTATACTTAAAAACCCTCACAAGGGACATCATCCCTGCAGAAATCGGAAGGGATCCTATCCGACAAGGTACCAAAGGCTGAGGAGGGTACCATTCAAAGCTTTCAATTGATGGGACTGGACTGAACTGCCAATAGTCAGGCCAGGGTGCCGATCGACAACCCCCCATTTTTAGAAATTTCCCTTTTTCCTCCTTTGTCAAATTATAAAACTCAATAAAAATAAATTGATATTCTGTACAGAATTTCAAGAATCCCCTTTTCTCCTTATATTCTCTCCTTAAAAAAAACTTTCCTTCAAAAAATTCCAAAAATATTCCTTTTTACGGTCTCAGTAGCAAAGTAAAAAGCGCATGTGCATGCATTCATTCATCATAAATAAAAGATAATAAAAAACTCCATTGCATTGCATATATTTGTGTTCTCTGTTACATCAATTTTGCAGGAAATAAAAAAGAAAAAGCAAAAAACAGCGGGACTCAGCCCGAACCCCCATCCTCTCTTTCTCTCTCACTAAGAGCTTCCACCCCTGCGACGTGCTCTCTTCCCCCTACGGTGAGATGATGCACCACCACTACCGAGCCAGAGTCATCTCCAGACGAAGCAGATGGCACCAAGAAAGAAGGAATAGGAACCACGTCCCGAATATGGGCAGTCGCTGACGATATCTAGCCCCTGATGTTCCTGAGCCAAGTGGTCTACACCCGGAGTTGCTGCAAGAAAAGGCAAAATCAGTATCAAAGCAAGGATGACCAAAATAGAAAAGAAAGAAAGAGATGAACAGAAAGGTATACCGCGGGTCGAAGGACCTCCTCTGTGAAACCCAACTCCTCCAGAACCATTGCATGAGGACGGTGCAACATAGGCACCATTCGTCCATCAGCTCGTCGAATGTTGTATGAAGGGGTATGCAAACACACAAAAGGGACCTCCGAGGTCGTCGCCGCCGCAGATGCCGATGGACCAGTGCCTCTGTGGGAAGATCCCGCCGCCCGAATCGAACCCGCAGGAAGGAAGGGCAGCGCATCATATATGCTAAGCACCATCAACCAGCTCGTCACAAAATCCATGTAGTCATACGGTGCAGACGTATCAGTGTATAGCAAGTAGGACTCGCCAATCATCACCACGACCCTCTCATCCTCTGACAAAAGTCGCTCCTGCCTCATAGACATAGGAGGCTGCGCAAGTGGCACCACCACCTCCTCCTCAGTAATCTGGCGAATCACCCTCTCCCCGAGGTACCAAGAATGGCTGAACTCATGCGCCAGCAAGTGCCTCATTCGTGCATTCACCCCGGTCACCCCCGCATCTTGAATGGTTGTCCCCCAGGGATAAAAGGTCACATGAAAATCTCCAAGCGAGCATAAATCAATACAAGATCAGAAGGTGCAAAAAAAACAAAACTGAAATGGAAAGAGTCTTACCCTACCACTGGTCAGGTCATTCAAGACCTGATGCACCGCCTCCAGGGAGAGAGATCCCTTCGACTGTCGGTTGGCTTTACGCCATCGATACAATCGGTAGAAGTCCCCAACAGTGTCGTCCTTCAAAGCGATCAGTGGGGTATTTCACCCAATCACCTCATAGAACCACGTCTGAATTCGCAAACAAAAAGAGACGCATAAGGCAAATGTGAATGCATGAAAGGAAAATGTGAATGCATGAAAAGAAAATGCACAAATTAAAGAACACCTCAAGAAGGTACGTGGACCCAGTAAAGGTCTGCCGGCAGCACCGGCTGAATGCATCCAGAGAGGAGTAAAGGGTCGCCAAGGTCAGACTCCCCCAATCATAGAAGGGGATGTTCGAAAACATCCTCAGGTACGGCAAGAACCACAAATGGATGACGTCGCCGCTCGACGCCACCATGAAACCTCCCAACACCAGCAGAATGAATAACCGGGCCATCTGCCTCACCTGCAGCCCGTCCTCCACATCAGTTTCCTACTCATTAGAACATCCTTCAGTAGGGACAACCGGATAGACTCTCCAGAAACTATCCTCCTTACATCACCAAGTGCCACATGCACTGCCTCCGATCTCACCCATAAAGAGAGATCCACCTCTATCTTCTCTCCATCACAATCCAGCCCCAACAGCTTCTGCATGTCTATGGGAGTCACAGTCATCTCCCCGAAGTCGAAAT
This sequence comes from Sambucus nigra, assembly GCA_949130495.1. Taxonomy (NCBI): domain Eukaryota; kingdom Viridiplantae; phylum Streptophyta; class Magnoliopsida; order Dipsacales; family Adoxaceae; genus Sambucus; species Sambucus nigra. The sequence continues at coordinate 418,117,438 of OX422207.1, forward strand.
GAAAGGTGTGGGTAGTGTCCCACCACCTCTCTCCCAAAGTGCACAAGACCGATGTCGAATGAGGCGTCTCATCCAGCGCCGATGCCAATCGCCCGAAACCCGCTGATGATACCACCCAGTGCACCAAAGGTGGGAGATGCTCCCAAACATCATTGAGCCCCGTTGTCCCGCGAGCACGCATGTTCTTCAAAGAAATATCAGACTGGCAAAAAGAAAAGTCTCATCAAAAGTCAAGAAAGAAAAATCACCAAAAAGAGAAGAATGCCAAAGGTCGGGTTACTTACATAACCGTCGGATATCACTCTCGAAGAGCGATGACGCGATGGCTCCCGCAGCAAAGTCCGCTCATCCGCAACAGGCTCAAACGCATCAAAGGAGTTCTCACTCCCCAAATCAAGGGGCACCCTGTTCCTTCAATCCACATTTACCCAGTCATCAACGGTCAACCACTCCTGGTGGACTGCAGTGCTCACAAAGGCGGCCATTTCTTAAAGATCGGATGCTAGAACGATTTGTAGAAGAATCGTGGAGAGAGAGAAAGAAAAAAAAGCTGTAAAAAAATGAAGGAATTCACCCCCTTTTTATAGGGAGCCAAGCGCCATGCCGATCGGCACCTCCCCCTACCATACTGATCGGCACTGACTCCTCCCCTCTCGAGGCAGCCCAAAAGTCCGTGCCACTGCCGAATGGCACCCCTCATACCATGCCAACCGGCACCCCACCTTAAATTTCGTATAGAAATTCCCAAAAAATGCCAGAAAACCTCAAATTAAAATCCCCGAAAAATTCCCAAAAATCCTTGGAAGGATTTAAAGCCTTTTCACCAAGAAAATTTTGCGTTCCCTCTTTCCCCAGCGGAATCCTCAAAAACCAAGTGAAATTCCTCCCAAAAAAATTCTGGAGGATCCCTAAGGATCACCTGATCACTTCCCCCAGCGGACTTCTCTTACAGCACCAAATTAGGTTGTTCCCCTGCGAGGTCTCCTAAAAAGCTTCCCCAGCTATCAGCTCCCCCAGATCAGATCAAAATCATAAAGCTCTTTCTACAACAGAATCAAAATCAAATCTTTATCCACTCTTGGGTCAGAATTGGCCCCGATCTTGGATTGTCACCTGAGTTAGGTCAGAATTGACCTCGGTCCTCAGTCGTCACCACTCTTGGGTCAGAATTGGCCCCGGTCTTGGATCGTCACTTGAGTTAGGTCAGAATTGACCTCGGTCCTTGGTCGTCACCACTCTTGGGTCAGAATTGGCCCCGATCTTGGATCGTCACCAGAGTTAGGTCAGAATTGACCTCGGTCCTCGGTCGTCACCACTCTTGGGTTAGAATTGACCCCTGTCTGGGATCATCACCTGAGTTAGGTCAGAATTGACATAGGTCCTCAATCGTCACCACTCTTGGGTCAGAATCGGCCCTGGTCTTAGATCGTCACCTGAGTTAGGTCAAAATTGACCTCGGTCCTCGGTCGTCACCACTCTTGGGTAGAATTGGCCCCAATCTTGGATCGTCACCAGAGTTAGGTCAGAATTGACCTCGGTACTCGGTCATCACCACTCTTGGGTCAAAATTAGCCCCGGTCTTGGATCGTCACCTGAGTTAGGTCAGAATTCACCTCGGTCCTTGGTCGTCACCACTCTTGGGTCACAACTGGCCCCGATCTTGGATTGTCACCTGAGTTAGGTCAGAATTGACCTCGGTCCTCGGTCGTCACCACTCTTGGGTCAGAATTTACCCCGATCTTGGATCATCACCTGAGTTAGGTCAGAATTGACCTCGGTCCTCGATTGTCACCACTCTTGGGTCAGAATTGGCCCCGATCTTGGATCATCACTTGATTTAGGTCAAAATTGACCTCGGTCCTCGATCATCACCACTCTTGGGTCAGAATTGGCCCAGGTCTTGGATCGTCACCTGAGTTAGGTCAGAATTGACCTCGGTCCTCGGTCATCACCACTTTTTAGGTCAGAATTGACCTCGGTTATCAAACCTTTACCCCAGGCCCACAGATTCGGCTTTGATTCATAAAATTGATCATCCCCCAGCTCACTCCTTAGGTCCTCAAAATCGGCCTTGACCCTTTGAATCGATCATACTCCTTCCAAAGCATCATGTGTTGTCTATTCGACGGTCATCATTTGTTCCAAACTCACCCATCGAGGGGCTATGTAGACACCCCATTATGTTACCCCCTAACTTTCCTCAGGTCCCTAGTACCTCCCCTTATCACTACAAACCTAGGTCATGTCCCGAGTACTGACATAGAAGCCATCGGGCACTCCCCGGCTCAGTTTGACCAAAAAGTCAAACTCTTCATCTTGACCGAGACTCAATGAATCTTTGAAGGGCATTGAATACCCTTTCCAACGGTGTACCCCGTGTGTGATTCTAACTTACCATGCGGATGAACGATCCATTTGCGTTCGAAACCTGACCCAGAGGACACCGGGCGCTCCCGGGCTTTGTTTGACCTATGTAAACTCTTCAGCTCGACCAAGGCTAAATGAATATTCAAAGGGCACTGAATACCCATTCCAACAGTCCATCCCATGCACGATTCTGACTTTCCATGCGGACGAACGATCCGTTTGACTCTGAGAGGTCACCGAACGCTTCTCGGGTCGGGTTGACCAAAGTCAACTCTCCAAACCAGTTAAAACTCTTTGGAATGTTGAAGTACATCTCCTAAACTTTCCAATGGTCTACCCCGTGCGCTATTCGGACTTACCATGCGAACAAACGATCCGTTTGCGTCCGAACGATTCCCCGTCCAATGGACCGACAAACACTTCCGAGCCATATTTGACCCAAAATCAACTCCCGAACCCGGGAGAGGTCCAAAGGACTTTCAAAGGTCTCTGAATTAACTTTCCAATGATATGCCCCGTGCATGATTCTGACCAATGATTTGCCCTCGGCGGTCGATTTTCCAAAAAAGCCTAAAGCGCACTGCCAAATGGCAGGTTCCAGACACTTCCTATCGGCACCTGCCGATAGGCAGGAACAGGTATATGCCGATCGGTAGTGACCTGAGCCTATAAAAGGAGGTCTTCACCTCATTTGCAGTGGGATCCCAGATCGGATAGAAATCTCTCTCAGCGAATCCCAAAAACCTCTCTCGAAGGCAGCGTGATTTCAACTTCCAAATCCCTTTTTTACTTCCACTTTTCATCATCCTTTTCATAAAACTTGTTTAATTAACCACTCGTCATCATCATCCAAGTGCAAGGGCTGCTCTCCAACATTCAAGATCCAGCTCAAAATCTTCAAGAAGGTCTAACTTTCTTAAATTCTCTTAAACTCCCAATAACTTGTTTTCTTACTTAGCACTGTTATTATCTCATCTCACACATCCTAATATACTTTTTATTTAGTATTATTTCTCATCTCTTATTTTCATATAAATAAAACCCAAAAAAACAAGAACAAGAGGGTTTGCTCATAAATTCCAAATAGGGATTCTCACACTTTTTCCACACTTTTCTCACAACTAAAATATTTTTTCTACACACACACACATACTCACAAATAAGGGATCCCCATTTGGATTTATAGGATAAGCCCCACCCCTCGTTTTGTATGCGAACTACGTGGACTTTGATGCCTTTATAGGCTACGTAGGCGTCTCGGGGTAAAACCCGAGACTCGAGTCCTTTTTCCCGCTTTTTCTCTCATTTTCTATCTTCTATAAATTCATTTTTATTATATTACATATATATATTTGTTCTTAGTGATGTATTACTCCATATTCCATTATAACGATCGGTGTAAGGGTAATCACATAAATCTTACTTTCTAATATTATTCTTATACCTTCCTACGGATCACTCGCTTTATCTTTTCCATGATACAAGTCGAGGATTCCTACGGATGTATTACTCCATTCTATATATACACATGCACACATATCACGGGGGGGAATATAAAGGAAAATAGCAAATATCCATGAGAGATCGAAAGGGCGTAATGTGTGCCTAACACCTTCCCATTTCGTAACTAAGCCTCCGAACCCTTCTCGAAATATTTTGGTTTCTCACGCACCAGTATGTCTTCGGATGCCATCCTTCGGGGTGGATTCCCCTTTTTCTTTTGTCTGTTTTGAGTAAAATAGACTGGTGACCTTGAATCTCTCTACATTTTTACACCACATCTCAAACGACGCCGGCCAAAGCGCGCTCCCAAGAGGGGCGCGCGGGACCCGAAGGATCCTCTTCCTCTGCGGCGAGGATTGGGGAGGGCCACAGTTAGAATCGATCTTAGAAATTTCTTCATTAACAATTGATATGAGCTTCATCGCGGTTCAAGATCCAACCATGTGTACGGTGTCTTTGAGGGCAGGAGGAGGAGGAGCTATGGGTCCCATGAGGAGCTTGATCAAAGAATTTCTATGGAACTGGGAGGATATGAAAATCCGCCACAAAGTGATGTTAGCTTGGGCCTTATTGATATTTTCAAGGATTTTACTTTTTCAATAGACATCTCTATAATCGAGAGTTCTTTAGCAACTCCATGCTCTTTATTTAGATGCATGCTTGATGATGGAAGAATCGATTCTTTATAGTATATCCCTAATTGGGTCATGTGATTTATGGATGTTGGGAAGAAAAAACACCATATGTCCTTGTACACTTGTGGCATGGTGAATACTTCATTAATTCCCAATAGAATCTTTTCGAAAGAAATCATCCAACATAAGAAAGAAGTCGTGCCGGTATCCTACTATCTGGTTCATCATTTGAGTCGTCTGAAGGAACAGAGTAATCGCCCCACCTGGTGGCAATAATATTTTCTCTTCATGAGAAATCTATGCATTCTAGGACTTTAATTGCTTCATCGTAATCTTCCTACTCAGCGGAGAAGTGTTGGAAATAAGGAACCATGTATCCCTTGATCCTTAGTATGGTGATCAGTCTGGAAACTACATATATTTTTTTATCCTTAACAAACTCATCGGACATGACCTGCATAATATTGTCTAAGATAAATTCCCCTATCTGATTTTGGGCAAATTTTTAAGCTTCCATGTATATATCACTGATTCATTCACAACTATCCTCTTCGAGGTCCATCCTTGGCGAAATTGATTCAAAAGTCTCTGAGTTAATTTTAAAATGGTCGGTATCTCCATGCTCCCTATTTCTGAGCAGGTTCAGACAAAGATACAATCCCCTGTCATGAGAGATAAGACTCGATTTGGTGCATTTTCTGGGTATAGAAGGAACGAGGGAAATTTTTTGAGGGTATGGAAGATAGAGCTAGTATATTAATGAGTCAAATTCTGGTGGAAAGAGCAATATCTGGATTCTCATCTAAAAGAATGATGTTCAAACTAGTTTGGTGTGTTGGCAGAGGGTTTTGAGTAGTATTGGGTTTAGGACTAGCTAGATGAGTAATTACCCCCTTATTAATAAGGCCTTGAATAACGTTCTTCAGGTGGAAACATTGGTCTGAGGTGTGCATGATGATTTAGTGAAAATCACAATGAGTATCTTGCTTGAAATTTGTTGGAAGTGGGTCTGGTAATGGGAGAAGGTCCAAAGGTTTAATAAGGTTTCGAGACTAAGATCTTGTTAAAATTTTAAGAGGAGAGCAAGGAGATTGGTGTATTTCCTTTTGACTTTTAGAGGATGATCTTGTTATTGATGGTTAAGGTAGTAGTGTTAGATGTCTTATTATACTTACGAGGAATGAACTTCCATGTTGGCCTCTTCAGCTCAGACTTGGCTTTCTAATTGATAACACCTTCTTCAATCTCGACCCCTTCCTCTCAGAGGGTTCTTAAGTAAGGTTATTATTGGCTTCCCATAGAGGTTAGAATATAAGGCAATAAATTCTTCTTTATAATGCTCATTTGTTCTTCCTAGGAAGGTCGGTTTGTTATGATAGAGGCCTTTTCTCTCCATCTCCCGATAAATATGTTGATTGGTTCCATAGGATTTTTATTGATTAGCTCAAGGTATCAAAGAGTGACTACTAACTCCTCACTGTATTTGTATTGGGTCATGAATTTTTGGGCTACATCCTCCTAACTACGAATTTGAGATTTTTCTAGTGACAAGTACCATCAGAGTGTGTTGTATGTAAGGACCTTCTAGAACATTTGTTCCATTATTTCATCGATCTTTCCAATTAGATTCATATCATGATGAAAGCTATGAAGGTCTAGAATGGGAGGTCTGCTATCTCCAAATTTTTTTATGTCTGGCATCTTGAACTTTTTCGATAATCGGGATTTCGGATAAGGAGACATGTGGGTGTAATCTACTTAGTTACCTAAGATCTTTATTTGGCCAAACATCTCGAATAGTAATATGAGGTCTTATTTAACCTTGTTTAATTCTATTTCTTTAGGATCAACATGAATGGGCATTGGAAAATTATATTTCTCAGCATTAGCAACCAAGGTGGTGGTGGCCCATTACCAGGTGGGACACGGGGTCATGAGGGACTTATTGACACTCTTGTGGAACCCATATCAATAATTTTTCTTACGAACTCATGAAATGGGGGAAGACGATGTTAGGCGAAGGATCCTCGAGTTTCTGAACCTTGTTTCGTTGCATCTCGTGGACATCTACCTGGAGATTGTCAATCTTAGTGCTAAGCTGAGCGAGGACTGTCATTAGATGTGGCTAAATATTGTCATTTTGGTCAAGGTTCTCCATGAAAAGTCCTTTGAAGGACTGTTTAACTTATGTGTTGTTAGCAAAGGAGGTTGTAGAGCACCGAGGCCGATTGATAAAGGATTTGATCGAACAGGGAGCCAAGCCAAAACTAGGGTATGAGATCGCATCTGGGGGGAAGAAGGATATTTCGATATTTTTCGAAAAAAAGGATAAATATTTTTTGATATTTTTTTAAAGGGATAAAGGTAAACTTCCCAGTGTAGTTGTTATTAAGTTTCACTTGTATTATGTTCCTCCTAGGGTGTAAGTGAAATGTTAAACATGACTCGAGTCTTCTAAAAGATAGGGTATGCGATGTAAGACATGATTTGACATGTTTCCACACTCATGGATAGGGACCTATTTTTAAATGGGAGAGAGCGTAAAATTTGAGCAACAAGACAACCCAAACTTTTGGTAGACTTTCGTGTTAAAATAGAAAAACTAGGTATGATTATCCTAGGGCAGATGCTTATATGAGGTTAATGTATGTGGCACCTCACCAATTTAAATAACGGGTGGTCAGCCCTCTACTAAAATAAAACATGAATCTCAGACTGGCTCATTCTTAGCGTCGCTATCGAAAACAAAATTAATTATTAATAACCTATTGATCTCGGTGTTAAATTTCAAAATCATAATAACTTAGTCATGAAAAAACTCCATTTATACAACAAACCATTCTCACAATATAAAAACATATTTATCAAATTAATGAAATAAATGTTGAGCGATAGAATAAATAATTTAATCGAAAAAGTCTCGATAAATAACCATACAGTAATCCAAATAAAACTGAAATAAAATAAAGACTACACAAATTAAAGATTGTCTTATAATGGGAGATATTCCCAAATAAATAAATGAACTGAAATCATATTTATAAATCAAAGATAGATATGTGCAGGCATCCATAGCTACTGCAGCATCGTCAGACTAGAAAGATAATCACGCATGGCGTCCCTGTGGCTAGACACCAAAAAGTTTTGAAAAGATTTTTTATACGGTTTAGAGCCCAAAACCATTTGAAAATATTTTGCAAGTATTTAAAATTCAAGTATGTAAATGTAGCATAATCGTTTGTATATAAACAGTGTCTCACACACATGAGATAATTCTCACCCCTCATTTATAGTGCACACCTAAAGCGTATATTTTAACAACCTAGTTATGCCAACCAGCAAACTAGTATCATTCTTTACTTACCCCTACATGCTAAACTTCTAGCCAAACTGTGCTATACGTATTTTACTATTTTTATTCTCAATACGATATCACATAAGCTATACATTATAATTCTCAATTATAATCATATCATTTACCAATTCATATAACTTTACACTGTTATAACACACTTATATACGTATATACATTTCAAATCCCATACGCATATATATATATATATATATATATATATATATATATATCACTTTCTATATACATATAACCGCATCCCCAGAGCTCAGACCTCGCGGATGCATTCTCTAGCATGCTATTAGGCTCGAGGTACATCATGTACCACTCCTTAGCCAACGGGTCAAAATCTCGCCACCAAACCCAAATCGTAAACACATAACTGGAGATGATCATAGACTTACATTCGTGCATCATAACCATACCAAATTACCCCCACTAGACTCTAAATTCACATACAATGGCCATGCGACAGTTTGATGGCCTAGGGGAATCGATCTGGCACTTGCAAGTCAACGCCAAGGTTGATCGCCCACTATGTACAACCTCCAACGATAGCATCTATAGAGTAGGTATGTTTTACATGTATCACACACACACACACACACACACACACACACACACACACACACACACATATATATATATATATATATATAATCAGCTAAACATTCAAGAGTCACTCGTTGCACTAGCCCATAATTTTTTAGTCTACCCCGAACTCCTAAATATTTAAGTAGTCACTTACTTAATATTAATGAATAAATATTATTATTCTGGACACTAAGTTATTCTACACCAGCCCGTATCTGAACGCTAACCAAAATCCCAAACCTATTTCATTTATTATCTCACGAGTGTCGTTCACTCTAAAACGCTCGTTCATTTATACGCGGATATAATTCTCGACTAACCAAAGGTAAATATAATGTTTCCCATATTTTTTTCAAAAGTCCTAAACCACCCGTTTAACTCTCTATATAAATATGTATCCTAAACGGTCCATGAAAAAAAAAAGTTGTTCAACACTAGATCCAAATTGGTTCGCCTACCGAAACGATTCGGCCCTCAGGGGATAATCGATTCGATTTTGGGAAGTGGCCTGATAAGTTTAGATGGTATTCATCATCTCACTAATAGACATATCAATTTCTATCCTCATTCCAACCCAAGTTTTACATTTTCCATCAATTCTAAAAATAATCTTAATTATCTCCACGTCTGAATTCATTCTATAGTAATTGAATTCATGGGATTCGACCTATTTATTCAAGAATCATTATCTTTCCTAATATTTAATCAAGATTTCATTCATTCACATACTTGTCCATAAAGATCATATTGTTATAATATAAATCCTACCAGATTTAACATGGGATTCTATTCAATTTGCTACACGGTGATTTAAATACCCAAATTCCATTTTTACATAAGAATACCACCTCCAAAAATCCATAATTTTCACAAACTACAATATGAATAATTGTCACAACATGACGTATCAAAGAAAATTAAATACTTGCCTTTAATCATGGAGAATTCTGATTTCCTTCTCTATGAGGCCTTTGAATAAGAATTTCTAGCCTAGAATCATTCCAATCTCTACTCGGAATGATCCTCTTGTCTTCCTCTTGAGTTCTTCCTTCTCCTTTCTCCACTCTCTCAAGTCTTGGTATTTTGGAATGGTGGAATGGCTGGCCACTCCATCCACCATCCCTACTTATCCCCCTAATCCCCAATATTAGGCTATAGGTTAAGCGTTATAGCGTAATATGAACCAAACACCCCTATACAGGTCCCAATTAGTTTAAAAAGTCCCCGAAACCCGATTACCACCCCCTGAGAACCTAATTTTTACTATCTCGACTCATCCCGGATCATCAGCGCACTTAAAATCAAAATCTGAGCCACCTACCATAATTTTCCTATCTCATTTCCAACATGACCCCACATGCGCATCCCGAATTAAGACACCGTCAAAACCCATCATTTTTTTACTCACTCACGACGTAATATCATTTGACGTTATTTTATTTAATTATCACACTATTAAATATATTTTCACATAAATATTAATCCCTTTCTCGCTAATTAATTTTTTTTTAATCTAATTATTTTACATTTTCTGCAAATTACATGCACATGTGTAATTTAAAATGCTCAAAAATAAATACTAAAAAATACGAGGTGTTACATACTTCCCCCTTGCAATGGAATTTCGTCACCGAAATTCGGACATACTTGGTATAAATAGATTGGGATATTCCTTTCGCACATCATCCTTCCCACTCCTATGTTGACTCGTAGGCATTATGGTGCTCCCACTGAACACGAACTAAGGGCACCACCTTTAACCGCAGCTTACGCTCACCATGATCGAGGATGGCAATCGATCTTTCCGCATACGAGATGTCGGGATGCAAATCTATCTCCTCCAATGGAATATGAAAATATTCCATCTCACTCCTGTAGTACTTCTTTAATGACGATACACGAAAACCATCGTGAATTTGCTGCAGATGCTCGAGTACGGTGAGTCTACATGCAACTGGTACTATGCTCTCAATGATCGAGAAAGGCCCCATATACCTCAGCAATAACTTTCCATTTTTCCAAAACTACATAACTTCTTTCATATAAGACATTCGTAATATACTTAGTCACCCACATCCAGCTCTACGTGCCTCTTATCCGCATCCGCATAAATCTTCTACCTATCCTAAGTTATTTGTATATGACCCCGATTTAGCTCGATCTTGGCAGAAGTGTCCTGGATCATCTCAGGCCCAAGAAGCATGTTACCCCCACCTCTAAGAAATAAATGGGCGAACGACAAGATCGGACATACAATGCTTATTATAAGCGAACAATACTAGTGGAATGTATTGCTCTCAAACCCCCCTGAAATCTAGTATACACATCCTCCAGCATCTGATTAACCCTATCAGTATGCTCATCTGTCTGTAGGTGATAAGTCGTACTCAACCGCAACTCAGTCCCCATTGCCTCCTGGAAACTTTGACAAAAATAGGACACGAAAATCTTATCCCGATCAGACACAATGTCAATCAATACCCCATGTAACCTCACTATCTCGATTATAAAGAGCTGGGTACTGTCCCATCATATAATCTGTCCGAACTAGAAAAAAATTAGCCACTTAGGTCAGATGATCCACAATGACCCATATGGAATCGTGACCCCTCTATGATGTTGGTAGCCTCGTCACACCTCGAGAAAAACTCAATAATGTCCCGCTTTATTCTATCCCACTAATATTATCTGCGCATTTTCTAGTACATCTTATCCAAATTGGGATGTACTGAAAATTGTGACCCATGACTCTATTATAACCATGTGTTATAAGTCCCTATCCTCTGGGACTATAAGCCTCCCATTGAAGCATAAGCCTCCCTCTGAGCGAATCGAGCAAGGCTTTGTCCCCTCTGCCAATAACGGATGCACCCAGTCCTAACAGAACTGATCTACTGCTTCTACCTTCACAACCCTCATAATGATCTCGGGTATGACTATCAACACTACCATTCATGACCTGGAAACTGCATCATCTTGTCAAAGTTTAGACCACTTCACTTTCCAAAATGCTGCTAACTTCTGTTTAGGTAGTCGGCTCAAAGCGTCTTTCACTATGTTAGCCTTCCCTGGGTGGTACTGGATGTCAAAATTGTAATCCTTCACGAACTCGATCCACCTACACTGCCTAATATTAAGCTCCTTTAATGTAAAAAAATACTGCAGCGACTTGTGATTCGTAAACAGATTAAATTTCTCCCTTAGGAGATAGTTCCTCAAGGTAAAAGCCACCATAACTAACTACAGATCATGCATGGGATTATTCCTCTCATGGGGATTAAGATTGCGAAAAGCGTAAGCTATAGCCTTGTCCTCCTGCTATAACACACCCTCAAGTCCCTGTAAGGAAGGATCAATAAATATAAAGCACCCCACTCCTCCCTAGGTTGTACGAGCTCTGGTGCTGAAGTTAATTTATCCTTTAGCTCGGCAAAAGCTAACTGAAACAGCCATCACACGAGTCAAATTCATCACTGCACCCACGAGTCAAATTCATCACATCTCCAGTGGAGTTATGAGATACGGTGCACGTGCTATCGATCTAGACCCTGATGCCAAATCAATGACAAATTCAATCTCTCTACTCGACAACGGACCCGGTATATCCTAAAGACATCCGCGAACTCCCTAACCACTGGATCGAACCTACCAATATAAACACCTCCTATGAGGTCTCCTTCTCGATATAATAAAAGTGCATGCTCAAACTTCCCTCGGGAAGAGGTATCGCCATCAAGAACATCTCATGTCCTAGAATGGCAAACAAGACATTCCAACTAAAATAGCCCACCAATGCTCGATACCCTAACAACCAGTCCATCCCGAGAATGACATCATAACCCATCATATCTAGTACCAGTAAGTCGGCTGCTAAGCATAATCTCATGATATTTATCCCCACTCCTTTACAAATGGAATGGATAAGGGTCCTACTACTCAAACATAAATTGACACGCATAATAATATTATCAGTTGTCCCTAATAAACTAGTCTCTCGTGAAAATCTAGTAGTAATAAAAGAATGCGATGCCCCCGTATCAAATAAAACACAACACCCATATGCCCATTGATAGGAAAATTTTCCTCTACAGTTGGTGGTGCTTGTAGTGCCTGTGGAATCATCGAATTCTAAACATTATAGACATGCCCATATTATAACTGTCACAATTGAGGTGAGATTGCTAGAACTGGTGGTGATGCAGGTGGTACTTGTACATGTGTCCCCTATTGGGCACCTTATTGCTGACCCCTAGCCCGTTAAGAACAAGCTCTTCTTAAATGGCCCAAATCCCCATAAATATAGCATCAGCCTGTGAAATTCCCCTACCTCTAGCTCTTCTAGACATGTCGGGGCTAATATGGCGGCCTCAGCCCTAATGCCCCTTTATTATTTTCATAGCCCTGCTAGCCCTGAGGAACATGTTGCTGCAAGCCCTGCTAACCCTGGATAAACCCGTTCCCTAATTGAAACCACTTATCGGGATCCTCCTGCTGGGTATCCAGCTCATATTGTCCGCCTGAGTACTATTGTGGTGTCCTATTGGCACAGTTGCTTCTTGTCTTACTCTGCTAGCTAGACTCTTCAACCTTCTTTCCTCCCTTTACATAGAACCGATGATCCTGACAGTGAAGAAGTACGACATTGATGAACTTGGTGTAAGCTTTCAATGACGAATTGCCCAATAAATGTTATCAAATCCTCTAATTGAGTCCATCCATAAACTTCAACATCTTTTTCTATTTAGTGTTCACCTCGACATGCATAAAGTTTGCCATACGGGTGAACTCTTCCTCATACTTGGCCACAGTCTGGCCCTCATGTTCTACATCAATAAACCTCCTTCGCATCTCAATCTGAATCGCAGATGGAAAGAATTTGTGTTCGAATTACACCCAAAACTCTGTTATCATCATCGTATCCCTCTCTTTAGATGTGGTGATTGACTCCCACCACTATAATATTGCTCCCACTAACTTGAAAGTAGCCATTATTTATTTACGAGTATATCCGCACTCAACCATGCAAAGAGGATGTGGTATATCTATAAGGACAAATTTTTAAATAGTGTCAATTTGTATGTATTGGCATTATTCCAGACAAAAATTAATTTGAGTCATAGATAGAATTTATCTTGTCACGATTCCCATTAAGTCTATGATGTTGTTTTGAAGACGTAGCGACCAAGCTTCAAGATAGATCATGTTATGTTTATTGGTGCACGTTTCACGTCTTCATATCATATCATATTTCGCGTATCTCTCGGGTATGAACGCAAAATGTTTATGGAACTCGATAAATAATTTCTAATGATGTTATTTTATTTAAATGTATTTTAAAATGTTTTTAAATTGATTTTTCTGAGTTAATCTGTTTCGTGTGAAACATCTCCTTGTGTTTAGATGCTTCAAACGACATCAGTAATCATTCAAATGACATTTGAGTATCGTTTAAACGACATGGACAAGTTGTTCAAACGATAGAGCCACATAGTTAGAAGAACATAGAGAAATCGTTCAAACTACCTATCGCCTCAACATTTTTTAAGGCGTCTTTTTGCTCAGAAAAACTAAGTGCGGAACATAAAATACAGAATAAAACCTATATATTTTTTTACACTTGTTTACAAAGGTTTTCAAAGTTAAAAATATCCTTTTTGTTTACAAGATCTGAGATTTCATAACCATTGTGTTTATAGATCTTGTGTTTGCACGATTTGGATTTTGTTCATATCTGTTGAACAACTGATTTGTCAAGTTTTTAGATGAAAAATCGATGGACTCCGATTTCTGAATCATAGACGGTTATCGTATCTATATCGGTAGATATCGAGGCATGCGTGGATTTGTGTGTTTTGTACCTTGCATAGGTGGACTCCTACATTGCAATGTGGAGGAGCGGTTGAAGCATAGAAGAGAATTAAGGCATGTGGGGATCAAGTCATTGAGTAAGTCTATTATTTGTACTTTGTAATACCGTATCATAATGATTGTCTGGCTAGGGGATTCCGATGTTTTTTCCCTTAGTGATTTCCTCGTACATCAAAATTTTGTGGACTTTGATTATTTTACTTACTTAATCACACTGGCTGCATGTTTAGGATTAACAAGATAAAATTGGGTTAAGTAAAATTGTTTCATAAAATTTATGCATATTAAAATTGGAAAAAGATTTAAAAAAAATTGTTTTCACCTAAAGCACACATAAAAAGGCCACCTACAGATTGGTATTAAAGCTAAAAACACTATTTTATTGTGTGTGTGTGATCCCATGTGCTTGTAGGTATGAATTTTGGAAATTTTGATGCTTTTGGAACGCTTGTTTTTTAGGCACAAATTATGGTTATTGGAAAATGCGAATGAACACTGCACTTAAGGCCATAGATGAGTGTGTTTGGTTAGCGATATAAAAAGGGTGGACACCACCAATCATGAGTCATTGAAAGGCCACTAATTTAAGACATGTTGAGACATGGACCGAAGTTGAACATAGACTTGCACTTTATAATTCTAAAGGTTTTAATGTTATTTCCTTTTCTGTCACCCCAGAAGAGTATAATCATAATATGATGTGTGAGATGTCTAAAGATGATTGGAATGTTAAACTCCAAAACCTTAATACCCAATTTGAGACAATTAAGATGTTAGAGAGTGAGACGTTTGATGAGGTTTACACTAGATTTTCCCATATTTCCATCTAGTCGTTTAAATTGGGAGAGAAAATACCCAAAAAACCGAGCCATAAAGAAAATCTTGAGGTCATTACCTAGAAGATTTGATCAAAAAGCGACCATTTTTAACTCCTTGGGTTTACTTGAATCAACGAAACTAGAAGAGCTTGTAGGTGACTTACAAACTTATGAGCTTGAAATGTTTACCTCCAAGAAAGTGCCTAAGAAAGAAAAGGGCATTGCTTTGAAAGCCTAGAAGGAGGAGACTAAAGTTTTGTATGATGATTCTAATAACGAATTCGAGGATATAGCCTTGTTGGCAAATAAGTTCAAAAATTTTCATAAGTTTCAAAAGCAATCGAAAGATGCCAAAATACTTAAAAAATTCAAAGACAACAAGGTCGATCATGTCCCTAAGAATCGAAGTGAGACTGATAAGAGGGATGAGTCGGATAGGTGTTTTGATTGTGAGGTTAGCCATAGGGTAGTGGAGTGCCCCAATATACTTAAGAAGGAGGGAAATAAAGTGATTGCATATAATGCCACCTTAAGTGATAGTGAACCGAAAAAGGGAGGAAATTCTCCCATTGAGCTCAATTTCACCTCATTTTTGGTTTGTCATGTGAGCGACGATGATAAATCTTCTGAGGACATAGTTAGTGAGTCCTGAGTGAGTGAGGGTGAAGCTAGTGAGGAGGAGGAGATAGATGTGAGCAAGTTTCAAGTAGCCTTCAATGATTTGTATGAGGAAACGATGAAGGTGAACAAGGCAAACTTGAAGTTGCAAGCTAGTTTGAAAGAGATTTCCATAGAAAATAATGATGCATTGATTGAGGATCTTAGGGTACGAGAGAAGACTATTCAGGAGAAACTAGAGTACGTTGAGGGACAGGGAGATAGTCTTAGTGGTTTGATGGAAGATATAAAGAAGGAGATTCTTGAGTTCGAGGAGTCTAGGCCTTTCTTGAGTCCAGGATTACTGATATTGATTAGATATTGAGAGACTCGAGTAAGGTATAATTTTATTTAGAGGCTAGGACGGAAAAGTTAAATAGGATTTTAGGCACTATCCAAATCAAGGATGATAGGTGTGGTATAGGCTTTGATGATCGTTTTTCACCCATTCCAAAATCCAATACAAATCGTGTGAGATAACCAACTAGGAATGTTACGAAAGGTCCACATTTAGGTAACATTCCTCGACGTGTTTTCACTTGCACTAATTGTGGTAGGAAGGGTCACTTTCTACGTTCTTGTTATGACATTAAAAATGCTCCTAGGAAGTTTAGGAATAATGTCGTTTCGGTTCCTAAAACCCCCATGCGTCTTAACACACCTATTTGGGTTAGAAAATCGGACGTAGAGTCTTAAGGAATTAAACTTCATGACTCTCATTTGCTTGCACAAGATACTTCTCATGATATTTCTCAAGGATCATTGTGTTAGCATGTTTGTCATACGCTAGTTTGCTTCATGATATATATTTTCTAGTGATATGAAATGTTTATCTATTTGTATTATATTTTTTCCTCTTATTTGAGTCTTATTTAGAAAAATACAAAAATATTTTATTTTGACAAAACTTTTTTTGAAAACATAAAAAGAATTTTGGTTTCATATATTTTTTAAAATCACAAAAAGTTTTTGTTTTTTTTAGTCAAAACATTCGAAAAAACACAAAAATATTTTCGGTTTATTTTTGTGTCATGAGTTTACATGTCTGATGTGTCATATTGGTGTGCTTGGACCCATATATTTTCATTATCCATGTGTCTAGGACATTTGGTCATAATTATAGATGCTAAGAATGATCTTAACCATTGACTAATGGGGTTGTTTCGAAGTTGATGTGAAATTGGATTCGACTTTGAATATATTCCATCACACACACATGCACAAGCTTACATGAATGTTTGACTTCTCATGCATATTTGAGTTTGGTGAGACGTTTTCCTCTCAATTTTGTCATCTATACCTAATTAGACTTTGGAGGAGGTATGCATGTCAGAACCATTGCCTATGAGGATAGATATTGCTTAAATTAAAATTTATGATGAGTGTGCACAAGAAAGGGCTGCGAGAGTATAATAAACTCATCATAAAAGCCACCGTATTAAAAGATCCCGAGAAAAAAAATAAGGCAATAGAAAGAATAATATTCCAAAAAAGGGCCAATAGGATTTCTTTAAAGTTAGAAAGTAGAAACCTCAAAAGAACTAGAAAAAGGTATATGAATATTTGAGGGAGTTTGGATGGAAAAGTACAACGGGTTTGCACCACGAATCCTAATGTTAAAAAATCGTGTCATGACTCTATTTCTTTGGTAGAATCGTCAAAATTCTTGATTTATGTGCATGATGTTAGTTTAGTTCATTAAGCTCAATATATTAATCGTCATATATGGCTAAAACTTAGTTTGATGATTTTAGCTATTAATTAGACCTTCGTGATTTCTTCAATGTGTCTAAGTTGTGATTCATTTGTGACAGTTCATGCCCATTAATTCCGTATCCATGTTTAGGCACATTGATACTATGTTACCATGTAACTCATATTTTCTATTTTGAGTCTATTTTTCTACTATTTCGTATTTCCAATTACTAATTCACAACACATTTTTTGAGATGGAATGCAAGTTTTTTGAAGTCGTTCAAACGACTTGTGACTGTCGTTCAAACGATAAGTCCACGTCATTCGAAGACTGGATCAAATGATATTAGGAACGAGGTACCTTAAATGTCAGATATGATCTGGATATAGGTCATTTTTATGGTCATTAGATAGATGCTTCATGAGACGTCATTCTGTTTTGGGTCATTTGTTAACCCGATCGAACGAGATCTCTATATCGTTCAAACGACACTGATTTGTCATTCAAACGAATCGTGATGACTTTTTGAATCTTCATTCTATTTTAGTACCTTCTTGATCTGTATTATGATTTTACACTATTTTTGTATTTCTGGGTTGTTTTGGACAGTTTACATGCAATCGAAATTGCTTTTTCATTTTTGATTCATACACTGCATTAATTCGTTTAGTCGCATCATTCCCGATATTGATTATTATTATTAGATGGACACACCATGTTTATCTATGTATGCTTCATATGATTATTCTCATGCCAGATATTCATTTATATGTTTATTTTTCTCACTAGTTGTCTATTAGAGACAAAAAAGGAGCGAGATAGATATGTGGTGTAGGGGAGATTTTTGTTAGAATATTTTATATTGGTATCATATTAATTATATATCATTTGTACCCCCATACTTCACATGGTATTTGTTTATTTTGTGTGTGTAGTAATTTTTCATAGATTGGAGATTTTGCGACTACATCACATGGAGACAGTATATGCTGTCAGAGCCATATTTGTTTACTAGATCATGTCATGCATTTTCTTTTTAGGTTTATGGGATGGAATTTAGGTAATACGAATTAACGGCCCAGATTAGGCATTTCACTTTTTTGGTTGTGTCCCAAAATAGCCAAAAGGGGAGATTTATAAGGACAAATTTCCAAATAGTGTCAATTTGTTGTATGTATTGGCATTATTCCGAGAAAAAACCAATTTGAGTCATAGTAAAAAATTTACCTTGTCACGATTCCCATACGTTGTTTTGAAGATGTAGCAGTCAAGATTCAAGATAAATCATGTCGTGTTTATTGGTGCACGTTTCACATATTTATATCATATCATGTTTTTTAGTATATCTCAGGTATAAACGCATAATGTTTATGTAACTCGGTAAATATTTTCTAAGGATATTATTTTATTAAAATGTGTTTTAAAATGTTTTTGAACTGATTTATCTGAGTTAATCTGTTTTCAAAGTCGTATGAAACATCTCCTTGTATTTAGATTCTTCAAACGACATCTCAGTATCATTCAAACAACATGGACAAGTCGTTCAAACGACAGAGCCACATTGTTAGAATGACAAGAGAAATCTTTCAGACGACCTTCCGCCTCAACATTTTTATTTAAGGCGTCTTTTTGCTCAGGAAAATAGAGTGCATAACATAAAATACAGAACAAAACCCATACATTTTTCTGCACTTATTTACAAAGGTTTTCAAAGTTAAAAACATCCTTTGTGTTTACAATATCCGAGCTTTCATAACCATTGTGTTTATAGATCTTGGGTTTTCACCATCTGGAGTTTGTCCATCTCTGTTGAACAATTGATTCGTCGAGTTTTTCGGTGAAGAAGCGGTGGACTCTAGTTTCTGAATCGTAGACAATTGTCATAGCTATATCAGTGGATACCGAGGAACGCGTGAATTCGTGTGTTGTGGACCTTGAGTAGGTGGACTCCTCTGTTGCACTGTGGAGGAGAGGTTGTATCATAGAAGAGCATCAAGGCTTATGGGGATCAAGTCATTGAGTAAATCTACTTTATGTACTTTGTAATACTGTATTGTGGGGATCAATTTTATTCTCAACCCATGAGAGTAACCGACCTGGCCCACCAAATCTAAAAATCTTCCTAGTCTAAATCGGGGGAATAAGCTACGAGTATGTGCAAGCCACACCACCCCAAAACCAAGTCAGTTCCCTATAATCTCGTAGATATATTCAAGGGATTCATGGATCAACATGGACGTCGTGGAGTTACTTGAATAACTAAAATTCTATATCTATAAATTGTAACCCCCAGCCCGGGGCATAGGGGCATGTAACCAAGCATATTGAGAGATACTTAATAAACTAGTAGATCTCTCTGTGGACGTAGTCAAGTTATCGAACCACATACATAGTTGTGTTGTGTGTGTGATTATGTGGTTTCTTGCTTAATTGTAATTGTTCTTCGTACAACCTCTATTGTGATATTTTTTATACCACAATTGGTGTTGTTTATGGGAATGGTTGTTATTCCTATAAGAACACTTACTAATTGAAAGCCCTCAATGTCTCACCACAGCAGTAACATCCCTCAAGCCGGCGATGTTCAGGAAAAACCTGCCCCACCTAGGGTGAGGTTTGAAATTTTTCAACCAAATCCAAGGCTTCACTACCAAAGGAAGACTTCTAAAGAGACTCATGGACCACCAAGGTCCACACAGATTTCCAGGTTGGTCGACGCCTATAAGTCTAGACTTTGAGAGCAAGAAAAAGTCACTCGTCTCTAAGAAGAGGAGAATGCTCGCCTAAAAAGGCGACTAGAAAGAATGAAGAGGGATCTCTACATAAATATAAGACAACGCTATGGTCAGACTCTTAGTCCTCAGGTGAGCAAGTCTCACAGCCGAGGAAGGAGCCCTAGGCATGACCAAATGAAAATTGAGAGGAACAAGTCATAGGATGATTAATAAGAATGATTACAGCGAGTTCAAAGTTATGGTAGTCATGGTCGATCGAATGACAAAGTTAGGAGTTTAGTCCGTAGGGAGATGGATCAGCACCCAACCCACCGAGGGGGTCTATCCACACGAGAGCTATCCAGAAGAGCTTTTAACACCCTGATGAAGTCCCCTTTTCCAAGGAAAATAGAAGAAGAAGATGAAGATCCCCCAAAGAAATTCTCAATCCCTATATTCAAGATCTGTGATGGGAAACTAACCATATCGATCATGTTCGGTAGTACAGGCAGGCCATGACCTTGTGGAGACACAACGATACATTGATGTGTTTCATCTTTCCTTCCAACCTGCACGACGTGGCCTAGAAATGGTTCGAGAGGCTACCATATAGGTATATCAAGAACTTTAAGGCTCCGGTAAATTATTTACAACTTGTTTCATAACCAACAGCTCCCACCCCAAGCGGATGGATGCACTACTAACAATGAAGAAAAAGCCATATAAGAACCTCAGAGAGTATGCCAAAAGGTACTGGGAGATTTTCAATGAGATTAAGTATTTCTCGGAGCAGGTTGTCGTAGTGTCCTTCAAGATCGATCTGCCAAGCACTTCTTTACTGTACCAATCCCTAACTAAGGAGGCTAATTCCATCAATTACCTAATGGCCCATATCGAAAAATACACCAAAGTAGAAGATGTAATCCATCTAATGTAGGGTATAATGGTTGTGTGAAGACGAACATAGGGACAGAGAAGAATGATTCCCAGAAGAAAGGAAACAAAAATGGGAGCAGGAATGGCTCGAAAAATGGCAATAATAATGGCCCCTCAAAAGTGTTCCAGGCTGTTAACACAGTCTTCAAGGAATCGATATACAAAATCCTCACCAAGATAAAGGAAGATCCATTTGTCAAATGGCCCAAAAATATGGGAGGAGATCCAACGAAGCGCAATAACGCACTGAGATGTGTGTTCCACAAAGAAGGCGGTCACGGGACTGAACACTGTAAAGCACTCAAATCTTATCTTGAGGAGATGGACCAGGCTGGTCATATCAATGAGTTCATAGACAAGAAGGCAAAAAACGTTGTAGCCAATAGAGACCAAAATCCAGAGAACGTCCTCGAGTATGAGATAGGCCATGAGTTTGCAATAATTCATGGGGCATCAGACCTGAAGCAAGTATAAGGAAATATTGTTCGAATGGTAGTTAAGAAGCTTACTGCCATTATGCAAGCCTTTCAAATAGACCCCGCTAAGAATCACGCTGGGAATCCTTGACGACCAGAAGATGTCGACTATAACAAATACATTGTGATTATTGAAGATGACTTAGTCGGGGTGAGAACTCCTCATCGTGATGCATTGGTCATCACACTCAGGATTGCTAATTGGGACATCAACAGGTTGCTCGTCGACCAAGGTAGCTCTTCCGAAGCTATGTACCTAGACTTATTCCACAAATTAAAGTTGAATATCTCCGACCTGAAAAAGGCCACCCTTTTACTGGTCGACTTCGTAGGAAAGATAACCATGCCATTGGGAAAGATAGTCATGCCAGTCAGGGCAGGAAGTATTTCAAAGATGATCGAGTTTTTGGTAGTAGATATCGATTCTCCCTATCATTCCATTTTAGGCAGAGGCTGGATCCATGCCATGAAGGTCGTTCCGTCCTCATATCATCAGAAACTCAAGTGCATAACAGATCGCGGGTGGTCGAAATCCGTAGTGACCAAGCTTATGCTAGAAAATGCATCATCGCAGCTATCCACCCGAAACACGAGAAGAAGAAAGACAACAGGAAAGTCCAGGAGGAAGCCCAAGAAGGCGTATTGCCTACAAAATAGCAATTATGGTACGAGCGACCAGGGTTGGAGGAAATCAGGGTCCGTCCCACAAATAGGGTCATCAAAGACCTAGAATAAGTTACAGCTGAAGTCAACTTACCTTAAAGGAGGTTTTTAATCAGAGCCTCTCTCATCGACCAAGAAAAGAAGGATCTCACCATGTTCCTCTGGAGTAATCTGGTTGTTTTTTCTTGGGAACTATATGATCTTCCTAGGATAGATCCCATAATTGTATGCCATCGACTGCATGTCGACCCATCTTTCAAACCTGTCACTCAGAAGGCTCTCCGAATAACCCCAAAAAAGGCAAAGACAGTAAAGAAAGAGGTAAGAAAATTACTGGATGCAGGTTCCATTCGAAAAGTTCAATTACTCAAATGTCTATCCAATCCCGTCATAGTATCCAAAAGCAATGAAAGTTGTAGAGTATGTATTGACTTTACCGACCTCAACAGGGCGTATTCGAAAGACAATTTTCCTCTCCCAAAGATAGATTAGCTGGTCGAAGCCACTGCAATGCATAAAAGAATGAGATTTTTGGATGCTTACTCCAGATACCACCAGGTCCCACTTTATAAGCCATACCAAGATAAGACCTCCTTAATAACGCCTATTAGGTTATATTGTTATATAGTCATATCGTTCGGCCTCAAAAATATAGGAGCAACTTATCAACGATTGGTCACCAGGATGTTCAATAAATAAATAGGAGAGACAATAAAGGTATACATTGACGACATTCTCATCAAAACTAAAGTCAAGGGTGACCATCTCTCAGACGTAGCAAGAACCTTTGAGATCCTCAAGAAATACTAGATGAAACTTAATGCTAGAAAATGTTCATTTGGTGTCCAGTCAGGAAAGTTCCTAAGATACTTGGTCAGAAAAAGAGGGATTGAAGCAAATCCTGATCAGATCGATGCCATCAGAAAATTTCAGCCCCCTCAGATGGTTAGAGATGTCCACAAGCTTACAGGCATGCTTGTCGCACTCAATCGCTTCATCTCTAAGTCTTTGGAGTGCTGTTAGCCGTTCTTCCAACTCTTGAAGAAATATAAGTCCTAGCATGGAACGAAGACTTCTTCAAAGCCCTGGAAGAACTTAAGTCTTACCTCGGGAAGCCACCCTTACTAGTGATCCCAAGTGAAGGTGACCCCTTACACCTCTATCTTGTTGTGTCAGACCACTCTATGATCTTCACCATGGTATGTGAGAAGGAAGAAGGCCAACACTCAGTCTACTAAGCAAGCAAGATGCTTCTGGATGCCGAGCAATGTTATTTACCAATGGAGAAGCTCGCTTATGCCTTAGCGGTAGGCTTGAGGAAGCTGAAGAATTACTTTGAGGCTTATTCCATTGTCGTGATCACCTAACATCCTCTCAAAGATATTTAAGGAAAGCTGATCTCTTCGGCCGACTATCAAAGTGGTTGGTAGAGCTTGAAATATTTGATATCCACTTTTAACCAAGAACAACAATTAAGGAGAAAATTTTAATAGATTTTATCATTGAGTTCACGGGGAATCAGCCTATTACCAAGTTAAAAATTATGCATCCAGCAGAAGGGGAAGAAAAATCCTTCGACTTGACCCTTTACGTTGACAGAGCCTCCAACTCTAGGGGGCAGGAGTAGGCATTGTATTAGTTACCCTAGAGAAGACTGTGCTCATACAAGGGACCGGGATAGGATTTAAATACTCAAATAATGAAGCAGAATATGAAGCGCCGATAGCTAGCCTACATAAATCACAATTGGTAAGGGCAAAATGCCTTCTGGTACTTGGTAATTCCAGGCTAGTGTCCAAGCAGATATGTGGAGACTTCAGTGCCAAAGATGAGAGAATGGCAGCTTACCTCATTGTTGTAAGGGGACTTATGGAAAAATTTAATAGAGTTGATGTTCAGCAGTTCAACAGTGGGCACAACAGTCACACTGACGCCTTAGCAGCTCTAAGCTCTGCCATTAACTCTGATTTAAGGAGAACTATTCAAATATAATTCCTTACACGACCAACCATCAACCATCCAGTCGTAGAGCGAGTCTTCCACATAAAGAAGGAACCTAGTTGGATGGATCCCATCATGACTTATTTATGGAGCGACACACTTCTAGGTAATAAGAGCTCGGCGCACTAGATAAGAGTCAAGGCTACTCATTTTTACTTATTTCCTGAAGAAAAACTCTACAGAAAATATTTCATTGGCCCCTACCTCCAGTGCGTTCACCCAGAAGATGTCGAGCAGGTTCTCAGGGAACTTCATGAAGGCTTTTGTGGTAGTCATACAAGAGGAAGATCATTGGCTTTTCGAGCAATCAAGAAAGCATACTGGTGGCCATACATGCAGAAGGATGTTGGAATTTACATTCTCAAGTGTAAAAATTTCTATAAGCACTCCCCTATGGTCCACCAACCAGCTAGCGACCTCAAGTCATTTACCTGCCCATGGCCTTTCACCCAGTGGGGCTTGGATATTATAGGGCCTCTACCTACCTCATCTAAAAATCGTAAGTACTTGTTGGTCGCCACTGACTACTTGACCAAATGGGTAGAGGTAGAACCATTTGCAAACATCCGGGACTCTAATATGATAAGGTTCATATGGAAGAACATCATTACCTTCTTTAGGACACCAAGAATGATCATTACTGGAAAGAGCCAAAGGTGCCTGGGTAGACGAATGACCTCACATGTTATGGGCTTATCGTACAACTCCTAAGAGAGCAATGGGAGAAACCCCCGCCGTTCTCGCCTATGGAATGGAGGAAGTCAACCAATTAGAAATAGGACTCCCTACTATGAAACCCACTTTGGTCGACCAAGGCCTCAACGATCAAACACTACTCATTGAACTTCACTTAGCTAATGAGAGACGAGAGTTGGCACTAGTTAAGTTAGCATCTTACCAACAGCAACTGGCCAAATAGTACAACCAAAAAGTCAACCCGAGGAAATTTCTAATAAGGGATTACATCCTGAGGGAAGTCATCGACATTGATGTATGACCATCAAACGGCAAACTGGGACCAAATTGGCAAGGACCTCTTAAGATAATAAGGGACGACCTACAAGGGTCATCTCACTTAGAAACACTGGAGGGAAGGGAGATACCTAGGTCCTAGAATGCATCCAATCTTAAGAAGTTCTACTTTTATACTTCTATATCTTTTATTTTCCAACATCATTAGTGTAGGCAAATTTTCGTTTACAAACTAACGTGGCCTTTTATTTATCATTTTAGTCAATAAAGGTCAATTTTGCCCGCGCATTCTGAACATCTTAGTTGTTTAATGTCTCTTGATCAAACCTCAATACGCGTCATTTCTAAGCAATATGCCCCCTAAAAATATAACAAAGTTTCGAGATTACAGCAGGTTGATCAACTTACTCCAATCAAGGAATAAAGCTCCTATGGTTGCAACAGTGTGCCATACTTATTATATTCAAAACTAAAATATATTTAAAGCAAGGTTTATAATTAACCTTCCTCGGGTCTTTGTTGAAAATACAATTGGCCTCTTGAGTTGCTTCGGCAATAATAAAATACCTATAGGGGATCCTTAGGCAATAAAGCCAACTCAAGGTTGGTCGCTAAACTTAGGTTGGCTGAAAAATCCTGTTCGGGCAGATGTCCCATTAAGCAGGTACATTTTCACTATCGTCTTACTTAGGAGTAAGCAAGTGTGATGACACAACCTAAAAGGTAAAGTGTACGTAGTGATATGGATAAGGCATATTGGACTGGGAGAATGTTCAAACGCAAGATAACAAAAACTCAACATCATTTAGTCAGTTAAAAAGCCCAAAATGATTGAAAAGTTTTTGCACTAATCATTTATACTATGATCAGATCTATCAAGTACTTTCTTGGTCAAACATCGATGACAAGTAATCAACAAATATGGTTAATACATGTTTAGTTAGCAAATGCTCAAGACATAAATAATCAATTTTATCTGTCATTAATAATCATATGATTATATTTACATTAAAAGACTAAGAATACTGAGAGCCCAATGATGGCCCATCATGACGAGTAAGGTAGTCCGCTTCTCGTGCTCTCCGAACATCATTAGGATGAGGAACTAAGTCTTCTTCAATGCCCTCTAGTCATGGCTCTAAAAGCTACGCAGGAATAGCATCTATTAGTATCCAGAGGTCACCCTCGAGAAGGGATTTCACATAACAGATGAGCAAACAATCCGATATTTATACCATAGGTCAGATTCCTTAACAAATTTTAATTGCTTAAGAACGTTCAACCATACCCTAGCAAAAGTAAGTTCTTCAACCTCCTTTAGTCTTACTGGGGCATCTGTCTAATCTTGGTCATAACCATTAACCCAAACCTAACGATGACCCTTTTAAAATAAATGTCTCAATCGTGTGACATCCTTCTAAAAACTAGCAGTAATAACATAAGCTCATCGAACGTCTTATTTTAACTCAACAACCTCCCTCTTAGAAGCTTGATTATCAGTTTGATCAACTATAGCAAACGATGAGGATCCTTGCAGCACCAAAGGAGGACCAGATGGAGTGGTTTCTCTGAGATGAGCAATTTCTCTTCTTAGAGCATCATTTCTCTTTACAATAACTCCCCCGCCTGGTTGATTTCAGACGTTTCCAGATGTTTTTCTTTCAAGGCATCCATCTCCTCCTACACAGAGGCACCAATTCCCTCCTTCTCCTTGAGTCTATCCTTGAGCTTAGCGACTACCTTAAATTGAGCTTGAGAACTTATGTTCGGACTAAGAATCTGGACTAGACGGGAGTTAGCGGGAATAAATCATCTAAATTAATGAGCTACAGACAACCAAACAGCAACAAAAGTAGTAAGAAATAGTAATGAAATAAAAAGTTTGATTTTCATTAAATCAAAAGGCACATGCCAGTACAAGTGAAGAAAAAAAATACAACAGATGAACAAAAACTAGAGAAAAAACTAAATTCCTATGAGGCATCAACCTGGTCAGACGTGGAGGGCCCCTTCCCCTTATCAGCAACTTGGTCGACATGAACCTCACTTTCACTAGCACCTGGGGCATCTCCTCCAGCTAGGACAATGACCCCCTCTAGATTTACTAATGCAGCCCCAATAGCAGGAGTAATGGGCTCCATGCCATCTTGATCATTTGGTTGGGCAGAAGGAGACTCTTAAATAGGATTCCGACCAGGATGATGCTGGAAGAAAAAGGGAGAGTCAGCAAAAACCCCAGTAATAGTCAAGGCTTGATCCCATCCCTTTTTGAAGCATGCTCGCTGAAGATAAACAATCTTGCATTCGACATCGTTATACGTCACCTCCCAGCCTTCATTATATCCATTTTCTCTAACGGTCGTTGCTTTCTCCTTCAGCTTCCCCACCTTCGTGACCTGCCCCTTATTTGCCATGACATTCTAGGCTTTATGAAGGTTAGACTGCTCCTTAGAATACTTATCCCTCTTCTTTTCAAAGGTAGCTTTTATGTCAACAAGGGCCTTCTCGTAAGACTTTATAGCTTCATCCATCTCTGAGTTTCTCCTCGACAGCTTAGCTCGATGACGCGACTAAGAATTTGTCTCAAAAGTGCGTTTTACTCTAGGCTCAAGTGCAAGCCTGTCGCTCAAGTAGTAACCCGGTAAGTCGGGATCGTATCCACAGGGATCGAGATTGCCAAATAGTAATAAGAAAATTTATTAAATCTTGAAATGATTTCTTAAAAGAAACAAAAAGATGATTAATGATTGGGAAAATTTCTAGTGAAATAAAAATTTACTTAAGAAAAACAAACTGAAAATTGCAAAAAAATTTAGATCTGACAAATGGGAGAAAATAGGGTAGGGTACAACCCCTCAATCCTTAACAAATTACCGTATAGAATACTAGAATTTTAAATTAAAATTATTGACTAGATCCGGTCTTTATAAATTCTAAGCATTACATATATGAGGGATCTAGCCCGTATCATATGAAATCAAAGATAGATATAAAGCGGTGAATGATAAATTATACTCGCAAAGCGTTCTTAAACATCTCAAGTACCTAGGGCAAGAGAGATTAAAAGATTGACAATGTTTGTATGAGTTTCTTTCACGATTCAATCAATATTTTAATTTAACCTCTATTTTCTACATAAATAATTTGCCTTGGATTGAGTTCATGTACCCCAACCCTTGGGAATTTAGCTACTCATGATTTGGTTCAAGAATAAATTCACATATAAAATTATGGATCTACAAGACATTGTAAATAATTTGCAAATAATAAAACTAGAGAATGGAAAGATTTTACTTGAATTCAGCAATAAAAACGGAATTGGAATTCAGAATTTCTTACAAACTAGGGTTCATGAAAACTCTTGAAGGAATATAAAATTTTCTCTCAAAATCTAACCCTAAAATTCAACCTCTAATTCTCTCTAGAACTCTCAACCTAGCAACTCCTTAGCAACTCTAAATGATGTAGGGCATGGGCTTTTATAGCACAAAGTATCGAAATTGACAGCTCAATTTGCTTGTGACACAAGTTTCACCATCTAGCACGCCAAAAATCTGCATAATTAATGCCAGGATTTCACATGATCGGACTGGTCCGGATTACCCTCGGATCGGTCCGATATCCACCGGATCGGTTCTTTTTTCCATTTCCATCGGTTTGCTATCCATCCGGGATATACTGGACTTGGTCAATTCGGATCGGTCCAGTTTCCATCGGATCGGTCCGATTTTCTTCTACTTTGACTTTTTCCTTGCAACTTTGACTAGCCATATCTTTTGATCTACAACTCCGATTTGGGTGCCATTTCTTCCTATGCTCTTGTGAACTCATGCTCTTCAACTTCACTTTTGGTGTCGCCTTCGATTTTTTAGTGGAACTTTACTCTTTTTCCCTTTGACTTTTCTTCTGATTTTCTTCTTTTCCTTTATTGCATTCCATTCCTGAAAACTTCATCACAATTACACAAAAACTAGGGAATATTGTTAAAAACAGACAATAGAGTGATATGGACTAAAAATGATTCAATTACCTTGTTCGAGATATTAAAATCACCAAATTAAGGGGCTAAATTCAGAAGAATTTACGCTTGGTCAAATCCCCCTAACTTAGGACTTTGCACGTCCCGGGCAATGTAACTGAATCTAACCAAAATTCTACTCTTGAAAATTCCTTTATTAAAATAAAATTCCACTTTCGCAGGCATGCGATTGCATTTAGCGTATGCAACAAACCTTTAAACCTCTAGGTTACCCTAGTATGACGAGTTTTGTCTCGTGAGGGTTTGCAGTGAATTTACCCACAAAATTCTTTATTGACTCGAATAAATATCAAAATACTTAAAAATTGTACAATTTAAACTTTTCGAAAAAATAATCACCATCAACTCATATTCAACTGTCTCAAATCATAGTGTGTGTGTGCAAAGCCAAAAATTAAACCTCAAATTTCCACCGATTGAGCATTACGTTACTTTCCGAAAATTCGTTTTGATTCAAATCCTTACAGATGCACTCACAAACGAATCACTCGGATTGTGGTTGTTTTCTCTCGGTATGCATGATATAAAGAGTAAATAAGATGGACACAAATTCATGCATACAAAATTGAAAAGAAGGAAATATATTGTGAAAAGATCTCATCATCGGAGTTCTGTTATTAGGAAACGGGAAACATCATCTCTTAATCACACCATTTTTATCTCTTTTATTATCTTTTCATGTCTTAGCTCTCCATGCAGTAACCAATTTCGCAATTCGGACTCCCTTAGGACTTTTCTTAGGGTTAAGGCGTAAAAGGGAAAAAATGGAAATGGTAGGGAATGTTGGAATTGGAAAATATCCTTATGATGTCCATTAGTGCTTTTTCGGGCATTTGCTCATTTTTCTCTTTCTTTTTCAATTTTCATTTTTTCCTTTCTTTTTCTTTTCTTTTTGTATTTTTTTTTTTGTTGAGCATATCTATTTTTTTCTTGCCCCTTTTTGTTGCACTTTTCGGACTTAATGAATATTCCATTTTCGCAATTCCGGGATATTTGGGGTTTTCGGGTTATCAAACAAAAGGGAAATATTTTATTAGGCTCAAAGTGGGTTGCAAAGGGATAATTTTGTTTTTCACAACTTTTTATGGCTAATATTTTTGGGTAACAAACGAGGGCCTACTTCATTGTCCAAATTGCTAATCACATTACCATATGCATCTCGAGATTAATTAAGTTTAGAGATATATTTAGCACGAATTTCGAGACAACATTTCACACATTTCCCATAACCGATCAAAACAAGGGATTGAGATAATCAACGACTTATTAAAATGCTGAAAAGAACTTTGAGTTAATCATAAACTCGGATTGATTTAAAAACTCAAAAAAAAATTGAAAGGCTCGAAATCTCACCGGGTTTGATCAATCTCCACACTTATTCGTTAAGTCGTCAATTTTCTTTCAATTTCCATCTTTGGTTAATTTTGGCTTAGTGCATTTTGATTGTTAACAATTTGAGACTTTTAAATAGAATAAAGGTGACATTTTAAAAAAAATTAAATTCCAAATTTTATTTATTTTGAACAAAAATATTTTTGGCTTTTTTTCAAAAATTTTCAATTTTTTTTTTAAATACACATATATATGAATACAAGCGAAGTTTTATGAATACGCACCTATCATCCCCCCTAACTCAAGTATTTGCATTGTCCTCAATCAAATGGATAAGATAAATAAGGAAGACAACAAGAATAGTGCGATAAATAAAACAAGTTGTGTAAGCAAAAAGAAAAAAAATATATATATAGTTATAAAAATCCTAAAGGGGAGAGGGGCATCCTAAGGGGCGGGTGGGGGATGGGAAGGACTGGGAGCAGCAGGATCATAAGGATTGTAATAGTAAGGAGGAAGAGGGGCCTCGGGTCCCAACTGAAGACGGTACAAGTCGTCCTGCATACGCAGGACCAAACTCATGTCCCTCTCGTAGGAGGGCACATACTCGTCAAAACGCGTTTCAAGGGAGAGAACGCGCTCAGTCAAGGCCGTACCAACCGGAATATAATCCGGATCAGCAGTCTCATCATATTCCTCATCCTCACCTTCCTCCATCTCAACGTCCTCATCAGCGACGTCCTCCTGCTCACCGGACTCCGCGTTACTCGAATCTTCACCGCGCCTTGCACGGACTAGCTGAATTTGCCTTTCACTACGAGTGCGGGATTCTTGTCCTAAAGGCTTAGGCAAGTTGATAAGATCTTGAGGTGGTGCTATCCCGGCATCCCGAAGCATGGAGGTAATGAGGCGACCATAAGGAAGAGGGGCGCGACCCTTTTTGTTATAGGCCACAAAAAGGATATCGGTGTAAAATGTTCGGGCTAAGTTGATCACTGTCGCAGGGTCGAACAAATGATACATCATAGTAGCTTGGCGCGTCCTCATCGCTGAATCATTGGAGGTTTGAAAAATATTGTCACAAACGATATGAAAGG
The DNA here is from genome assembly GCA_949130495.1 of Sambucus nigra. NCBI lineage: Eukaryota > Viridiplantae > Streptophyta > Magnoliopsida > Dipsacales > Adoxaceae > Sambucus > Sambucus nigra. The sequence goes on from OX422207.1 coordinate 418,149,158, forward strand.
TGAATCATGCCTTGTCGGATAAGCGACCGACGGGAAATCTCTCGGTATTCCAAATCGCACCGGGCTTGATCCTCGAGATACAAACTTCTTTGGTGAGAACGGGATCGGGACCCGGATATTCAAACTGGGCCGGAGTGATCACACCATAAGACTCGAGTTTCCGTGCCAGAAGGTCAAGTGAGAATGGAATAGGGATGGAATCCACAAAGGCTTGGGATTCAAATTCAGCGGTACGGACAAGAGATTCGTAGAACTGACGCACTTCATTCTCCCAAACTGCCTCATAGGGTTCGTTGAAGAAACGGAACCAGCCCCGTGACAGGAAAACGGCTGTGACAGAATTGGGCATTTGGTCCCACAACACTTGACATTCGATATGAATTTTTTGGGTAGGGCTGAAAAACCTACGGCACCAATTTGCTTCGCGGCGTGAACGGTACTCTCCATTTCCGTCGGGAAGGACTTCAATGGAGGTATATTTCTGGGGAGCAACCATGGATAGGGAGTATTGAGATAGTAATGGAGATAGAAGAGAGAAGATAGTTGTAGGTGTGAAGAAAATGAGTAGGGGGTGGATGTATTTATAGGAAGGGATTGGGAAATTGGAGGGAATGAAAGGGTGGGAAAGGGGGGACGAATTTTTGAAGAAAGGAATGGATTGGGGGAAGTGAAAAGGTGTGGATTGAAGAGGTGTGACCCTTGGGAATTGAACTTCTGTAGAAAACCGGACCGATCCGGTTTTGGGACCGGACCAATCCGCCTTAACCGGATCGGTTCTTTTAATTCAGCCGGACTGATCCGCCTGACCGGATCGGTTCTTTTAATATCAGACCGGACCGATCCGGTCTGCTGATTTTTCTGAATTCTTCCTCTCTCTTCTTTTCACCATAAATGCTCCTATTCTCCATTCCAAACATGAGTTTTCAACCGCTCACACTTCAAACTATCCTCAATGCTCATCGAAAACGAAACACCCCTCACCCGTCGGATTCTCAACCCCGGAACTGACTCAAACCTATGAATCCTAATTCCTAAGACTCATATGTACAATAATCACCCCATACATGTCGGGGGTGCGACGACCTCACCTTCTCTTTGTTCAGTCAATCCCCATAAATGGGGTCCGATAGCCAGATTGTGTCGGCTTCTTTGACAATTGTTTCCAAATAGGGCTTGAGACGATGCCCATTAACTTTAAATGTGTTTCCCCCTTTCTCATCTATGAGTTCAACAGCTCCATGGGGAAATACCTCTTTCACAATGAATGGACCTGACCATCTTGACCGCAATTTTTCGGGAAACAAGTGCAACCTCGAGTTGTAGAGAAGTACTTTCTGCCCCGAATGAAACTCTTTCTTACGAATGATTCCGTCATGAGCTCGTTTCATTCGGTCCTTGGATAATTTAGCACTTTCATACGCATCATTGCGTATTTCTTCCAACTCATTCAACTGAAGTTTCCTTATTTCACCGGCTTTATCCATATTGAAGTTCACCCTTTTGATAGCCCAATACGCTTTGTGTTTGATCTCAACCGGAAGATGACAAGGTTTGCCATACACAAATAGAAATGGGGACATCCCAAGGGGATTCTTATATGCGGTTCTATAAGCCCAGAGCGCATCATTCAATCTGAGAGACCAATCTTTCCTATTAGGACCGACTGTCTTTTCCAAGATGTTTTTTATTTCTCAATTAGCAAGCTCAGCTTGGCCATTCGATTGAGGGTGATAAGTTGTTCCAACTTTATGGACAATGCCATACTTCCGCATTAGTTTCTCCATAGGCCTATTGCAAAAATGAGTTCCATTATCACTGATTATGGCCTTAGGCATACCAAAACGAGAAAGTATATTTTCTTGAATGAATTTTATCACCACTTTGTTGTCATTCGTCCTTGTAGCTATCGCCTCGACCCATTTGGAGACGTAATCTACAGCAACGAGGATGTATAGAAAACCAAAAGAAGGTGGAAATGGGCCCATGAAATCAATACCCCAACAATCAAACAACTCCAATACTAGAATTGGGGTTAATGGCATCATGTCACGGCGAGTAATAGCTCCCATTCTTTGGCATCTATCGCATGATTTTCAAAAAGCATTCAAATCCCGAAAGATTGTGGGCCAATAAAGACCACTTTGAAGGATTTTTGTAGCAGTTTTATGTTTAGAAAAATGACCTCCACACCCCTTGGATTTCTTCATCGGGTACACATCTCCGGATGATTTGATCAGCACAATACTTAAACAAATATGGATCATCATAAAAGAACATGCGTGACCATGTAATGAACTTTCTTCTCTCTTGCGGAGTCCAATTAGATGGAATAACTCCAGTGACAGGGTAATTGACTATATCCGCAAACCAAGGGAGAGAAGAAGTAGCAAATAAATTTTCATCCGAAAAATACTCATCTATGGGAATGGGATCAATAGGCACGTCGGACGAGAGGCGTGACAAATGGTCAGCGACGACGTTTTTTACTCCTTTCTTATCTTGAATAGAGAGATTAAACTCTTGTATGAGTAGGATCCACCTGATTAGACGGGGTTTGGCATCTTTTTTTCTCAAGAGATATTTAAGTGCCGAATGATCAGTGAAGCAAATGATAGGTGACCCAACTATGTAAGAGCGAAATTTGTCGAGAGCAAAAACGACTGCTAGTAACTCTTTCTCTGTAGTAGAGTAGTTAAGTTGAAGGCCAGATAATGTTCTGCTAACATAGTAAATAACATGAGCTTTCTTGTCTTTCCTCTGTCCAAGAACAGCCCCAATCGCATAATCACTTGCATCACACATAGGCTCAAATGGTAGTGACCAATCCGGAGCTTGCATGATAGGTGCAGAAATAAGCATTCTTTTAAGTTTATCAAAAGCTTCTTGACATGCTTTATTCCACTCAAAATGGAGTGTCTTTCATAAGAAGATTACTCAAAGGTTTAGCGATGGCGCTAAAGTCTTTGATAAACCTCCTATAAAATCCAGCATGGCCTAGAAAGGACCTCACATCTTTAAGTGATTTTGGCGGGGGTAACTCAGCTATTACTTCAATTTTTGCTCGATCAACTTCAATTATTCTAGATGAGACTATGTGGCCTAAAACTACGCCCTCGGTAACCATAAAATGGCATTTTTCCCAATTGAGGACTAAGTCTTTTTCCACACATCGGAATAGAACTCTTTCAAGATTAGCTAAACATTGGTCAAAAGATGGACCAAAAACGCTAAAATCGTCCATGAACACCTCAAGACCTTTTTCAATCATGTCGCTAAAGAGACTTAACATGCACCTTTGAAAAGTTGCTGGCGCATTACATAACCCAAATGGCATACGTTTATAGGCAAACGTACCAAACGGACATGTAAAAGTCATCTTTTCTTGATCAACTACATCCATTTCAATCTGATTATATCCGTAATACCCATCTAGGAAACAATAGTAAGGATGGCCCGCCACTCATTCAATCACTTGATCAATGAACAGTAAGGGAAAATGATCTTTTCGAGTTCCGACATTGAGCTTTCGGTAGTCAATGCAAACACGCCACCCGGTGGTGGTGCGTTGAGGTATTAATTCTCCCTTAGCATTTTCAACCACGGTCATTCCTGACTTTTTTGGAACGACTTGAATTGGGCTCACCCATTTACTATCCGAAATGGGATAGATAATCCCAGCATCTAGCAATTTGATGATTTTCGCTCTTACTACATCTTTCATGGTTGGGTTTAATCGCCTTTGCATCTCACGCGAGGGCTTCACTTCTTCCTCAAGTTGGATATTATGGGTACAAATCAATGGACTTATACCTTTCAAATCTGCTATAGTCCAACCAAAAGCACTTCTATGCTTTCGCAACACATCCAACAACATACCCTCTTGCCCTTTTTCTAGACGGGAAGACACAACAACAGTAAATGTATCATTCTCTCCTAGAAAGGCATATTTGACATGGGAGGGCAGTTTCTTCAACTCAAGACTAGGAAATCTATTTTCAGAGGGAATCATGGTTGTCTCCCTCGGAGGCAATTCTTCATACCTAGAAATCCAGTCAACATCTCTTAAACTCTCAAAACTCTCTTCCTCTTATAACCAAGTTTCCAACTCCTCCACCTCACACTCAAACTCAGTATAAGAACTCTTTTTCTCACCACTTTGCACTAAACACACTTCCAATGCATCTCCTCCTATAATTTTCTCAATGTTCTCATCCACCACTTCTTCAATAAGATCAACCTGAAGAATCTCATCCTCATCACCCATTTGGTTAGCGACATTGAAAATATTGGTCTCGAGAGTCATGTTTCCAAAAGTGAGTTGCATTTGGCCATTCCGTGTGTTGATCAAAGCATTAGCAGAAGCTAAGAATGGACAGCCCAAGATTATTGGAACATGATTTCTTGTATGGGAAATAGGCTCAGTGTCCCAAATGACAAAATCAACAGGAAAGTAGAACGTGTCCACTTGAACTATCACGTCTTCTACAACCCCACGAGGCACTTTCACTGTTCGATCAGCTAACTGTAGAGTGATTCGGGTAGGTTTTAAATCACCTAAATCAAGCTGCTTATAGATGGAGTATGGAAGGATGTTTACACTCGCACCTAAATCAAGCAATGCTTTTTCCACTCTTTTTTCTCCTATGACGCACGAAATTGTAGGTGCACCTGGATCCTTGAATTTTGGTGGAAGATCATTGAGAAGGACCGAGCTCACATTTTGTGCTAAGAAAACGTTCTTCTTCACCTTAAGCCGTCGTTTGACAGTCAAAAGATCTTTGATAACCTTAGCATATGCTGGAATTTGTTGAATAGCATCAAGAAATGGTAAGTTCAATTTTACTTGCTTCAACACATCCAACACCTCGGTACGTGAAGCCCCTTTTTGGGTGGCTCTAAGCGTTGAGGAAATGGAGCAGCAGTAGGCAACTTGAATTCAATTTCAGGTTCAACTTCCTCATCATTCAATTCCTTTTCTAAGGGAGGCTCTAAAGACTCGGAAGTTTCAGATTCCTTAGAAATTTTGGGTTCAACTCCATCATCGTTCACCTTTGGAAGTTTTGGTGATAGATCAATTACGCGGCCACTACGAAGAGTAGTAACAGCTTGACATTGTTCTTGCAAATCCGATGATGTGGAGCCAACCGTGGGTTGACCTTGAAGAGGAGGTCTTTGGCCTTGGGCTGGAAGTTTACCCTTCTCTTGAGTATTCACTGCAGACTGCAACCTAGAGATGCTAGTATGAATTTCAGTGAACATTCGATCATATTTAGCATTTCTCTCTTTTTGAGATTGGATGAATTAATTGAGATTATCTTCAAGAGATCTCCTAGGTGGAGCTACATACGGACCAGGAGGTGGTACCTGCATAGGATTTGGCATTGGAGGAGCCACTTGCTGAAATTGAGGAGGTGGTGGTAGAGTCATATGTGGGTTAGGAACCATCCCACCTTGGGGTTGTCCATAATTGAACCCAGGATTCCTCCACGATTGATTATATGCATTCCCTTGCTGTGCATTATAATTTCCTCGAAAACCCCCTATTGCCTCAACCTGTTCAGTGTACATTGCCTTGTATGCAGGAATGGTAGGACATCCTTTGGTAGAATGACCTGCATTACAAATGGCACACACTTTCTCCTTTTCGGCTTGTACTGGTCCAGACACATCTCTCAATCGTACTTCAAGCATATCTATGAAATTCTTCTCCAATTGGTCAAATTTTCGATCCAACAAAATGTCCTTGTCCAAGTGATAAATATCGGACGCAGCAGGAAAGTTGGACACTTGTCGATTTCAATTTTGACTATTGGGATCAGAAATATCCCATGCTTGGGTAGTCTCTGCCACATATTTCAAATGAGCCTCAGCATCGCTCAAATCTAACTCCCAAAAAGGTTTTTCACACATGGTTTGAACAAGTTGTTTAGATGCTAAAGTAAGGCCTTGATGGAAAAATGAAATCAGATGATGCTTTTCAAAACCATGATGTGGGCATGCACTAACTAACTACTGAAATATCTCCCAACATTTATCAAAAGCCTCATTCTCATTTTGACGAAAAGCTTGAATTTGGGCTTTAATAGAATTGGTTTTGTGTTGTGGAAAAGTTTTTGATAAAAACTTAGCTTGCATATCTCTCCAGGATAACACAGAATTTGGGGGTAGGGACCATAACCAAGTTTTATCTTTATCCTTTAAGGAAAAAGGGAAGAGCTTCAACCGGATTACATCTTGTGGACAAGCTTGGTCACCAAACGTCTCACATGTATCTTCGAATTCTCGAATATGGAGATATGGTTTTTCAGAATCCATCCCATGAAATGTAGGAAGAATTTGGATCATACCATTCCGAAAGTGGAACTGACCAGCATTATACGGGAGTAAAATGCACCAAGGGGTAACAGTTCGCTCCGAAAATAACAAATCTTTCATGGGAAGATATGGAATCTCATCCTCTCCAGCACCAACACCGACACTACCATGATCCGACATATCGCTACCGAAAGGTTCAGAATTCTCACTCCGGGTTTGACTCAATGAACGACTTGTGATGGAATTATTAGGCGAAGGAGGTGGAACCCAAAAATGAGGAGACTCAGAATTTTCAGAACTTGCTTCGGCAATAGGATTTTCGTGAACTTGGGTGGGAGATGAATTCTGCATATAAGCACATAAAAGATGAGAATTTTTTTTTTTTCGAAATCACTTGTAGATAAAAATAACTTTCTTGAAAATTTAACAATTTCGGATCCCCGGCAACGGCGCCAAAAACTTGACGCGACTAAGAATTTGTCTCAAAAGTACGTTTTACTCTAAGCTCAAGTGCAAGCCTGTCGCTCAAGTAGTAACCCGGTAAGTCGGGATCGTATCCACAGGGATCGAGATTGCCAAATAGAAATAAGAAAATTTATTAAATCTTGAAATGATTTCTTAAAAGAAACAAAAAGATGATTAATGATTGGGAAAATTTCTAGTGAAATAAAAATTTACTTAAGAAAAACAAACTGAAAATTGTAAAAAAAATTAGATCTGACAAATGGGAGAAAATAAGGTAGGGTACAACCCCTCAATCCTTAACAAATGACCGTATTGAATACTAGAATTGTAAATTAAAATTATTGACTAGATTCGGTCTTTATAAATTCTAAGCATTACATATATGAGGGATCTAGCCCGCATCATATGAAATCAAAGATAGATATAAAGCGGTGAATGATAAATTATACTCGCAAAGCGTTCTTAAACATCTCAAGTACCTAGGGCAAGAGAGATTAAAAGATTGATAATGTTTGTATGAGTTTCTTTCACGATTCAATCAATATTTTAATTTAACCTCTATTTTCTACATAAATAATTTGCCTTGGATTGAGTTCATGTACCCCAACCCTTGGGAATTTAGCTACTCATGATTTGGTTCAAGAATAAATTCACATATAAAATTATGGATCTACAAGACATTGTAAATAATTTGCAATTAATAAAACTAGAGAATGGAAAGATTTTACTGGAATTCAGCAACAAAAACGGAATTGGAATTCAGAATTTCTTACAAACTAGGGTTCATGAAAACTCTTGAAGGAATAGAAAATTTTCTCTCAAAATCTAACCCTAAAATTCAACCTCTAATTCTCTCTAGAACTCTTAACCTAGTAACTCCTTAGCAACTCTAAATGATGTAGGGCATGGGCTTTTATAGCACAAAGTATCGAAATTGACAGCTCAATTTGCTTGTGACACAAGTTTCACCATCTAGCACGCCAAAAATCTGCATAATTAATGCTAGGATTTCACATGACCGGACCGGTCCGGATTACCCTCGGATCGGTCCGATATCCACCAGATCGGTTCTTTTTTCCATTTCCATCGGTTTGCTATCCATCCGGGGTATACTGGACTTGGTCAATTCGGATCGATCCGGTTTCCATCGGATCGGTCCGATTTTCTTCTACTTTGACTTTTTCCTTGAAACTTTGACTAGCCATATCTTTTGCTCTACAACTCCGATTTGGGTGCCGTTTGTTCCTATGCTCTTGTGAACTCATGCTCTTCAACTTCACTTTTGGTGTCGCCTTCGATTTTTGAGTGGAACTTTACTCTTTTGCCCTTTGACTTTTCTTCTGATTTTCTTCTTTTCCTTTCTTGCATTCCATTCCTAAAAACTTCATCACAATTACACAAAAACTAGGGAATATTGTTAAAAACAGACAATAGAGTGATATGGACTAAAAATGATTCAATTACCTTGTTCGAGATATTAAAATCACCAAATTAAGGGGCTAAATTCAGAAGAATTTACGCTTGGTCACTCGACTATGAAGCAACATAGTATAGTCAAAGGCAAATTGCAAGATAGAAGAAACAGAGGTTAAGCACGAGATGTTAGAGGAAAACATAGAACAAAGAAGTATAGAGAAAGGAGTAATCACCAAAGCAAGCCCTTGGGCAGACTTAAGGTCTAATTGGTCTCCCCACATACTCGATGAGATCTTGCGATCAGCCGCAAGCACTGTTTTCTCTAGCAGTAGAGGCTTGAGGAGCAACAGACACTGAGGCCCCCTCAACAGTAATAACAAAAGGCACTGTCGCGCCTTTGAGGCATGTGCCCTTCTTCTTTCTCCTTCTTTCTTTTTCTCTTATTCTCTATTTTTCTCTCTCTCTGTCACTTCTCCTCCTCTTCTCTCTTCTTTCTCTCCCCCTCCTTCTCCTAAACCACAACCTTGGAACTACTAATAAAGTCTATAGCCTTTTGCTTAAATAACTTCATCCTGTTGGATAGCAGATCATCATCATCGTCATCCTGGATCAAGTTTCTTCTCCTCGGAAGGCTCATCTCTTCTTCGCTGGAATTTTCTTCACTGGACTCTTTCTCCTTGATCTCAACTTGACCACTTCCTTCCTCGCCACCTTCTACTAAATCCTCTACCGAGTAATTTTCTTCCTCGTCCTCGTCCTCATTCTCTACCTCAATGGGTTCAGAATTACCACCAACGCCTTCTTCTAGAACGTCTACATGAGGGATTGCATCTACTGGATGAGAAATATATATGGAAGTAGTATTCTTGTATTCCAGTAAGAATGTGTTAAATCGATCATGTTCCCCCTCACCAATAGTATCCCTTATCTTCTAAGCTTTTAAAAGTTCAGCATCTCGGATCTCTCAAAGAGCATGCTCTTGATTCTTGGATTTTGCTATAAAAGAAAAATAAGGAAATATCAGAGGGAAAGCACAAAAAGTCGAGAAAATAAACAATAAAATAGAGATGGAGATAAAAAAAATATGTATTCCTCCCCAAAGTTAGGGATCTGAGGTCCCATGTACCTTATGCAGCCTGATTGGGGAGGATATTGCCAATTCCTGACAATAAAACCTTCAAACTAATAGTCTTTATGGGAATAACGTAGATTTACTACCAACACCCTATCGGGACTTCTTACTTTCAAGTACAAAAGACCCTCACTAGTGTGAGAGAAAGAATAATAATAGCATATCTCAACTAATCCTAAGTTGATGCCATAGAGTTGGTTTATCCTATGAACTCCATTAACAATCTTCCACGTGTTTGGAGAATATTGAGCAGGAACTATGTTGAAGTATTGGAAAAATAAAGGGTTAGGGGAAACATTAAACCCCCTTGTGAAACTAATAGAACATGGATCCAGTGACCATCTTCTAGATCGCGAACATTTTTGGGGACTGAAGTACACTTTATCTCTACCCAATCAAGAATATTGTAACACTTTCTAAACTCAGGCAAAGACTTATTATCAAGCATCTCCATAAGATATAACATAAAAACCCTAGCTACAGTAGAAGAACGATTCACAAAAGATGAAAACTAGAAGAAGAAGAAGAAGAAGAAGAAGAAGAAGAAGAAGAAGAAGAAGAAGAAGAAGAAGAAGAAGAAGAAGAAGAAGAAGAAGAAGAAGAAGAAGAAGAGAACTGGAACATACAAGACAGAAAGGAAGCTTGAAAAGCTGAGAAAGTCTTGATTTTGAAGGACGAAAGTAAATAATGAAATCTGAGAACACAATATGCACAAAATATGACCAAAGAGGATGAACTGACGGTTAAGTTTTTGACAAACCAGTTTCAAACACTCAAATGACGTTTTACACTTCTAGAGAAAGATTTAGCGCTTTAATATCTTGTGGAAAGATGAGTGCACCCCTCCTATTTCAAAAAATTATGGATACACCACTGTTAATAGTACTGCATCCTTAGCCTCACTTAAAATCCACCGGCCTAGGCAATGGCCCAAATATTTTAAGGGCAATTATGGGGACCAATTTTATTCTCAGCCCACGAGAGTAGCCGACTTGGCCCATAAAATCTAAAAAGTTACCCAACCCAAATTACGAGAATAAGCTACGAGTATGTGCAAGCCACACTGCCCCAAAACCAAGTCAACCCCCTATAATATCGTGGAGATATTTAAGGGATTCATGGATCAACATGGACGTCGTGGATTTGCTTGTATAACTGAAATTTTACATCTATAAATTGTAACCCCTGGCCCGGGGCATAGGGTCATGTAACCAAGCATATTGAGAGATACTTAATAAAAAAAATATACCTCTCCGTGGACATAGGAAAGTTACCGAACCACGTACATAGTTGTGTTGTGTGTGTGATTATGTGCCTTCTTACTTGATTGTGATTGTTCTTCGTAAAACCTCTATTGTGATATTTTTTGATGGAGTTACTTGAATAACTTAAATTCTACATCTATAAATTGTAACTCCTGGCCCAGAACATAGGGGCATGTAACCAAGCATATTGAGAGATACTTAATAAAATAGTAGACCTCTCCGTGGACATATGCAAGTTGTCGAACCACGTAAATAGTTGTGTTGTGTGTGTAATTATGTGCTTTCTTGCTTGATTGTGATTGTTCTTCGTAAAACCTCTATTATGATATTTTTTAACACCACACGTATCATAGTGATTGTCTGGCTTGGTCCATCTGAGGTTTTTCTCTTAGTGGTTTCCTCGTACATCTGTGTTTTGTGGACTTTGATTTATTTTACTTGCTTAATCACACTATATGCATGTTTAGTATTAACACGAGATAAAATTGGGTTAAGAAAAATTGGTTGACAAAATTGGTGCATATCAAAATTGGAAAAAGGTTTTGAAAAGCTTATTTTCACCTAAAGAACACATAAAAAGGTCACCTACAATATCCTTCTTCCACTAACTGGTAGAAACCACATATGTACTTCCCTAGAACTTTGGTGGATGCCCTTTTTGAAAGGCCTCCCAAACTCCCTCCCACAATTATTGTCCTAGGTGGGCCTGGACGATCGGTGCCACCGGCTGCTGCGACTGATTCTGTGGAAACTCTTGTGCCATGGCATTAATTTAGGCATTAATCATCTGAGATACTATAGTGCCCACCTCTATGGCCATCACTATCCCCTATGGGACATGTAGCTCCTGTTGAGCCTCTCCTATATTGGCCCTCCTGGAGGCAGTAGCTGGTCATCCTCTCTCAGGTGGCATCTAAAACCAGACAAAATTATATGAGATCACAGGTTATATATATCTTATCAGTAGAAGAACGTACATGCATGAATAAGAATGAACCAGTCCTAATAACAGGACTCTATATCAATGGACGCTACGTTGATATCGTAGTAATCCACACAGATCATAAAGACGCTAGAACTTAATGCTCTCATACTATCTGTGACACCCCGCCTATTTAAATAATAGGTGTCCAGCCCTTTATTAAAATAAAACAAGAATCTCAAACTGTCTCATTCTTAGCATCACTATCGAAAACCAAATTAATTATTAATAACCTATTAAGTCTGGTGTCAAATTTCAAAATCTTGTTAACTTACTTATGAAAAAACTCCATTCATACAAAAAACCATTTTGACAATATAAATACGCATTCATGACATGAATGAAATAAATATTGAGCGATATAATAAATAAATTAACCAAAGAACTCATGATAAATAACAAAACAGTAATCCAACTGTAACTGAAATAAAATAAAGTGTGTATAAAATAAAGACTATTTAATAATGGGCGACATGCCTGAATAAACAACTAAACTAAAATTTTATCTAGAAATCAAAGATAGAGATGTCTAGTCAATCCCTACATGCATCCAGACATGTGCCACATTATTTGGTTGGAAAGATAATCACGTCGGGCGTCCCTATGACTGGATACCAAAAAGATTTTGAAAATATCTTTGATACGGGTCAGAACCCAAAACCATTAGAAAATATTTTTCAATTATTTAAAATGCAAAGATGCAAATGTAGTATAATCGTTCATATTTAAACTTGTGTCGCATTCACATGAGATAATCCTCACCCCTTATCTGTAGTGTGCACTTAATGCATATATTTCAACAACCTATTTATGTGACCACGCATAACTACTATCATCCTTTACTTAGCCCCTCATGCAAAACTTATAGAGAAATGTGTTATGGCCATCCCGATCAAAGATGCGCGGCCTTCCCCGTCTCCAGGGGGGAAATGGAGAAGGAAAGAGGGATTGAAAGGTCACAGACCCTGCTTAGGAACCCTTCGGCCGTCATTAGTGTGGGGTTTATGTAAAGAGATGGAGTCTCCAGCATATTTATCACAAAACAGGCAAAATAACATGTTTTCACCTTGATAGAGTGGCATCAAAGACAACCTGATGCATGCGAAACCAATAGCTCGAAGGTTCGCGGGCTAAGTTATGGAATGGAAAGGTGTTAGGCACGCATACCGCCCTTTTGGTCTCTCATGGGATTGTGTTGTTGTTTTCCTTTATTTCTCCATGAAATGTGTGTGCGTTTATATATAATGAAGATTGAAATCATTCAACTCATACCATGAAAAAGATAGAGTGAGGACATCCATGGAAATGTTCCCAATATAATATATAGAAAATATAATTTATACGTTTATCGTGATATTGATCGTTATGATTAAACAATAATATGTGTGGGATGAAACTCTAACAAACATAATATATATACTAATGCAAAAATATGACAAATGCATAAATGGGGGATTTAGAAAAATTGGAAGATTAGAAAATTGGATGATTTTGGAAAAAGTTAAAAATTGGGAAGTTGGAAAATTGGAAAATTAAAAAAATCGACTCTTAAATCTTGGATTTTAATTCGAGATGCCTATGTTTCCTATAGAGGCATCAAAGTCCACGTAGTTCAAATGCGTCATAAGGATGGAGTTTATCCCATAGATTCGAATGGGATTTTATTATAGGTGTGTGTGTAGAAAAATATGCTTTATAGTTTTGAAAAAGTGTGATGGATAATCATGTTCGGAATTTATAGGTGTAACCTTCTTTTTGTTTGTTTTGTTTTTTTTTATAGAAAATAAAGTATGTGCAATATACTAATAAAAGTGTGAGATGTTAATATGTATGAACTAAAGTAAGAACTAGATTATGAATCTAATGTAATTTATACAAACAAGAAATTTAAAGAGAGGGGGGAGGATTTGGACCTTCTTAGAAGCTTGATATTTGAACTTGGATGAACTACCTTGAATGTGAGATGAATATTGGATGAGAGAGAATGTGATTTTGACAAATTGGGTATGAAAAGGATGGGAATGTAAGCTTGAATGGAAATTCACATGGAGGAACTTCCCTGATTTTGAGAGAATATTGCTGAGATCACTGATGCTGATGGATATGAGGTGTATTGAAAGTGAGGTCATTCCCTTTATTTATAAGGTAGGGGAAGCCAATCATCATGTCCCTAGCCCTACCCATCGGCAGGTGACCCTAGACACACTGCCGATAGGCAGGGAAATGGACCTACCAATTGGTAGTCATGTGCAAATTTGTCCAGAAAAAAATTCGTAGAACGCAATTCATTGATCTAAATCATGCATGGGGAATACTATTAGAAAGGTAATTCAAAGACCTTAAAGAGTACTCGGACTGCTCCAGGGTCCGGGAGTTGACTTTGGGTCAAAGGTGGCTTGGAAGCGCACGTCAGTCCTTTGGACAGGAGATCGTCGGACGAAAATAGATCGTTTGTCCGTATGGTAAGCCAGAATCATGCACAGGGAAGACATTTGGAAAGGTTAGGAGATGTACTTAAACTTTACAAAGATTTTGGCTTGGTTCGAAAAGTTGACGTTGGTTAATCGGGGCCCGATAGCGCCCGATGACCTCTCGAAGTAAAACGGATCATTCGTTCGCACCATAAGTCAGAATTATGCACAGGGTAGAACATTGGAAAGGTTATTTAGTGCACTTCAAATATTCATTTAGTATCATTCAAGATGAAGTACGTTGGTCAAACAGAGTGTAGGAGTGCCCGGTGGCCTTCAAATCAGTTTTCGAGGGGAAACGGATCGTTCGTCCGAACGGTTATGTAATTTCATGCATGGGTGGACCGTTGAAAAGGGTTTTAAGTTACCTGTAAAGATTCAAAAATATTTTTCTTTGATGATGAAGTTGATTGGGGTCAAATTGGGGCTTGGGAGCGCCCGGTGGCCTCCAAATTGATTTTCAATAGTAAAATGGTTCGTTCGTCTGAATCGTTATGCCGATTCATGCATAGGATGGACCATTGGTAAGGGGATTCAGATATGTTCAAAGGTTCAAGGATATTTTTCTCCGATGATAGAGTTGACTGGAGTCAAATGCGGCTTGAGAGCACCTGATGGCCTCTAGATTGATACTCGGAGTGTAACTTAGGGTTTGTAGTGAAATGGGGAGGTTATAAGGACTTAAAGTGAGACTTAGGGGGGGGGCCTATAATGTAATGTCTATTAATACCCTCGACGGGTGAGCTTGGAATAAGTGAAAGTCATCGAATTGACACCATATGATGTTTTGGAAAGAGGTCGATTCTGAGGACCTAAGGGACGAGGGTGACCGGTTAAGAGGGTTGAGGTCGATTATGAGGACCTAAGTTGATACTGGGGATTGCCGATTCTGAGGACCTAAAGGAGGTGATGACTTAGGTCAAAGGTAGGGAGTGACCAATTCTACGGACAGAGCTCAATTTTGAGGACCTAAGTTGTAGCGACCAATTCTGCGGGTCGAAGGCAATTCGGAAGGCTTAAGTAGAAGTGACCAATTCTGCATGTCAAAGCCAATTCTACGGGCTTAAGATAGAGGTGACCAATTCTAAGGATCAATGCTAATTCTGCGAGCTTAAAATAGAGATGACCAATTCTACGGGTCAAAGCAAATTTTGCAGGCTTAAGTAAAGGTGACTAATTCTGCAGGTCAAAATGAATTCTGCGGGCTTAAGATAGAGATGACCAATTCTATGGGCTTAAGTAAAGATGACCAATTTTGAGGGTCGAAACAAATTCAGCGAGCTTAAGATAAAGATGACCAATTTTATGTGTCAAAGCCAATTTTGCGGTCTTAAGTAGAGATGACCAATTTTGTGGGTAAAAGCCAGTTCTAAGGGCTTAAGTAGAGATGACCAATTCTATGGGTCAAAGCCAATTCTGAGGGCTTAAGTATAGATTACCAATAATGCAAGTCAAAGTCAATTCTGCGGGCTTAAGTAGAGATGACCAATTCTGCGAGTCAAACCCAATTCTAAGGGCTTAAGTAGAGATGACCAATTCTACGGGTCAAAGACAATTCTGCAGGCTTAAGTAGAGATAACCAATTATGCGGGTCAAATCCAATTATGTGGGATTAAATAGAGACGATCAATTCTGCAGGTTGAAGCCAATTCTGATGGCTTAAGTAGAGATGACCAATTCTGTGGGTCAAAGCCAATTCTACGGGCTTAAGTAGAGATACCAATTCTGAGGGTCAAAGCCAAATTTGAGGGCTTAAGTTTTCTTAGGAAAATTTGGGGACCCCAGTGGG
The DNA here is from genome assembly GCA_949130495.1 of Sambucus nigra. Classification (NCBI taxonomy): domain Eukaryota; kingdom Viridiplantae; phylum Streptophyta; class Magnoliopsida; order Dipsacales; family Adoxaceae; genus Sambucus; species Sambucus nigra. The sequence goes on from OX422207.1 coordinate 418,164,993, forward strand.
GATATGTATCTTGTAGTTCCACTGGAGATACGAGTGTGGTAAAAATATTTTTCTTGGTAAAAAAAATTTCTAAAATCCATTTGGTAATTTTAGGAATTTTTTGGGGATTTTTTGGGATTTTCTAGAATTTTTTGAGGATTTTGTACAAAATTTCATGGAGGGTGCCGACCGGCATGGTTTGAGGGGTGCCAAACGGCAGTGGCATGGTATTTCGGGATACCTCGAGTAGGTGGGAGGACAATGGCAATCGGTTGGTGGGAGGCAGATGCCAATCAATATGCCACATAGCCTCCTATAAAATGAGGCGGGTTCTTCTCATTTTTCACAGTTTTCAGGCTTTCCTTCCTCTGCAATTACCTTCTATGAAGCATTTTAGATACAAAATTTCATGGAGGGTGCCGACCGGCGTGGTTTGAGTGGTGCCAAACGGCAGTGGCATGGTCTTTCGGGCTACCTCGAGTAGGTGGGAGGACAATGGCGATCAGTGGGTGGCTGGGAGATGCCGATCGAGATGCCACATAGACTCCTATAAAAAGGAGGCGGGTTTTCTCATTTTTCACAGTTTTCAGACTTTCTTTCCTCTGCAATTACCTTCTATGAAGTGTTTTAGTGTTCCAGAATCAATAGATGGATGATTTCTCAAGCAATGTGACACATATGGCATGGCTCAATGTTGATGATTAGGCAAACTTGGAATGGAGGTCTAGGGCACCTCTTGCACTAGGCAATAAGAATTCCTTCGACTCACTCAAGCTTGTTGCAGATGAGAGGATCCTCTTGGTCGAGCCTTCACGTCATCGTTCTTCTAGGATGGTGAACCCTGGCTTCTATCTAATTATTGATGACCTTTGGTATTCTTTTATTTTTTGTTGGTGGTATTTCCTTATTTCTTAAATTTTGACAAGGTTTTTTTCTTTTTTCTTTTGGCAGTCTGATGTATCAATGTCGACTCTTCATGCTCGGGGGATGATGAGGCTTAGGGATGTTTGGGAGCACCTTCCATTAGTGGTGCGTTGTGTGATGTCATCAATCAATTTTGGGAGACTGGCGTCTGTCCTCGATGAGACACCTCATTCTACATCAGTTCTTTGTGCTCTGGGGGTGAGGTGGTGGGACACCACCCACACCTTTCACTTTGAATTTGGGGAGATGATGGTGACTCTGATAAATGTGTAGCAGCTACTAGGGCTGGACTACGAGGGAGTGGGAATTGAGGTGGATAGGACTTTAAGGGTGACAACGGCATTAGGTGATGTGGAGAGGGTAATCTCTGGGGACTCTCTTCGTTTTCATCTTCTGAAGAAGTTATTATTGAGTAGGAGGATTGATGAGGAGGACGGGCTAAAAGTGCGGTAAATGGCCCATTTGTTTATTTTGCTGGTGTTCAGGGGTTTCTTGGTGGCGATGTCGCCCACTTGTGGTTTTTTCCTTTTCTGAGGGTGTTTTTGAACATCCCTCTTTATGATTGGGGGAGCCTGACTTTGGAGACCCTTTATTCTTCTCTTGATGTGTTCATTCGGTGCTGTCGAAAAACTTTAATTGGGGCCACGTATCTTCTTGAGGTATTCTTTATTTTGTGCATTTTCCATTATGCATTCACATTTTTCCTTTATGCGTTTTATTTGTGATTTCCTAGTTATTGAACTTTTGCCCTTTGCAGACGTGGTTCTATGAGGTGATTGGGCTTAACACCCAATTTATATCTTTGAATGACGAGTTTGTTGGGGACTTTTACCGAATGTATCGATGGCGAAGGTCCAATCGGCAGTCAAAGAAGTCTCTCTCTCTGGAGATGGTGCGTCACGTCTTGAACGGCCTGACGAGTGAGCAAGTAAATCCTTCTTTCTCTTCTGAGATCATTTTTACTTTATGATATTTTCTAATATTGATCTTTATCTCTAGGGATTTTGTAGGCGACTTTCAATTCGTGGGAGATGGCCATCCAACGCATAGGGTTGACTGGGGGTGACGCGCAAATGCGACATTTGTTGGCGCATGAGTTTGGCTACTCCTGGTACCTCGGGGAGAGAGTAGTCCAGTAGATTGTGGAGGATGAGTTTGTGGTGCCACTAGCGAGGCCCCCGGTATATATGAGGTGAGTGCAGGAGATGGTGAATGATGCACGTGTAGCAGTAATGATGGGTGAGCCTTACTCATCCTATACTGACACGGTAGCAGCGTATGATTACTTGAACTTTGTGTCAATCTGGTTGATGCCACCCAGCATATATGACGTGATGCCTCTCCCCCGAGTGGGTTCAAGTCTGTCGATGGGCTTTTCCCACAGCGCAGGTGGTGCATCGGCATCAGCGATGATGACCTCGGAAGGTCAGTGCATTTATTGCATCGTCCCCATGTGATGGATCCGGAGGAGTTGGGTTTGATTGAGGATGTCCTTGAGCCACCGATATACTTTTTATCTCTTTGAATTTTTGGTTTTCTGATTTTTTTTCCTTTGCTTCATATTGACTAATTTATTTTTTATGTTTCTCTTTGCAGCATATTCAGGTCTCCACCACCTGGCTGAAGGATGTTCAGGATTAGATATCTTCAGGGATTGCCCACATTCGGGATGCGATTCCAGTTCCTTCTAGTCTAGTGTCGTCTGCCTCGTCTGAGGAAAGGTCTGGCTCGGGGAGTGGTGATACGTCATCTCATCATCGGGGGAAGATATCGTGCCATAGGGAAGGAGGTTCCTAGAGAGAGAGAGAGATTTATGTAAGTGGGTGAAAAAGAGAGACTGTAGGTGGGTTCGTGCTGAGTCACGTTATTTTTTTTTATTTCCTACAAAATCGATGTAACACAATAAATATCTATGCAAATAAAATGAAGTTTTTATTATTTTTTATTTTTAATGACTTAATGCATATGCTCTTTTTACTTTGTTGTTGAGATCGTAAAAAGGATTAAAAATGATTTGGGAGAGAATTTATTTCAAGAAATAAGATAAGTAAAAAATATAAAGAGAAGAGCGTTTGGAATTCTTTGAGAATAGAAAAGATTTTTATTGAGTTTTTTAGTTTTGACAAAAAAGGAAAAAGGGAAATTTCTAAAAATAAGGGGTTGTCGATCGGCATGACCGCTGTCCTGCCTATCGGCATGTCTGTCCAGTCCAATCAATCTAAGGTTTTGATTGCACTTTCTTAAATTGATTGGTACTTGGTAGGGTTAGTTTTTCTTCAATTTCTAAGGGTTCTTTGCCTTTGTTTGAGGGTTTTCAAGTATAAATAGGGGTGTGGTGGAGAATTTTCTTAACGCCTCCACATTCTTTTCTTTTTGCATTCTTCTTTGCTTTCTTTGTAAAAATGGATCTCCCTGGTAGTGATGAATTTTCCATCTACCTTGAAACCTTAAAATCAATGTGCTCATACAATGTTGACTATGACACTTTTAACATGCGTAGAGTCTCCTTATGGAATAACCGGCCCATAGAGTGGAACATGTTGATGGCAGCGGTAGAGTTCGGGTATCCTGAAGACCTTGTTTTTCACTTCAAGTTGGACGAGGTATGTCTAATCTATGAAGAGTTCTCTGTCCTATTGGGGATAAATCCCAGTGTCACGGTGGCTATGCCTGAGTTTTCTCGATCCCCTTAGGAGCTATTAGCGGGAATTATCCATATCTCGTCTTCAGTGGCTAGGTCACTGGTTATGATAGGAATGATCTTTCTTCCTGCTGTGCTACATTCTGTCCATTTGCAGGATCTTGGTAATAATGGATATGTTGGAGCCGTTATTTTGGGCTTGGTTTCAAAACTGTGGTTGGTGACTAATAAACTATTAGTGGACCCACAACTTACAGACATTACTTCTTGGATGTCTTACCTTCACAATACTGTGGCGGTGATATTGGCGAAGACTTTGAATGGTTTGGATGCCTGGCGGGAAGCTCGTTTTGACTTCCTAAGGGGTAGCCCCGTAATGTTGTTCATGTGGCTGTCGAAGAGGTTTTGTATGGTGATCCCACCCAAGTATCCTTTGTCGGCTATGCCAAACTTATTTTCACGCTACGTTATCAGTGTAGGCATGGACATTGAGAGCTAAAAGAATTAGTTTATGGAGCAGGGGGCCCGAGGCTTGCATTGGTGAGTGCCTTGGTGTGGGGAGCTGTTGCCAATTCTGGAACTGGGGGAATACTGGTATCTTCAGTTGGTTGGCCTTAGGCGGACCTCTTTATACTTTCCCTGGCGGTTTCTGCGCTATTTGGCTGGGAACAGATTGTGCCACCTCGAACACTAGACTTCTTTCCTATGGAGGATTTGATAGGGCCTATGCATATGTGGCTTCGCTCTGTGTTGGAGAATCGTCGACCCATCCATCTCAGTCTTTTAGAAGATTCTGGCATATCTCAGGGGACTACATGAAGTGGTTATGAAGGAGAGTAGTTACCAAGATGTTGGTTTTAAAGACTTGACAAAGGTGGTTCGCCATATCTAATACCATGGAGGGAGGTGTTGTTGTTTTCCCCAGGCTAGTTCGGGCTTATTATTCTATGGAGCGTCTGCAGCACTCTATTCAGGCAGGGGAAGTTTGGGGACCCCAAGATGTGGATGATAATAGGGCTGGCTCCTCAAGCAGCCATGGCTAGGACCCCCAGGAAGTTTATTTGTGAATCTTTTGTAATGGGTTAGGTCGTATTTCTAGTTATTCTGGTTATGGGAATAAATTTGGAAGGGTTGTTTTAGGTGTAGTGGGCCTTATTTTTGGTTTGGTTTTAGCTAGGTAGGAGTAGGCTGACGAAGGAAGTCATTTGACTCCCTACGCCGATGTAAGAGAAACAAAATTTTATTAATGAATAAAGAAAATTTTAATTATATTATTGTGCCTCTTGATAAATTTTTCATTTGAGTCATCTATACCAATCGCTAAAGCATACATAATCCTTTTGCCCATGTATATGATAAAATGAACTGTCATTCTCGGGGATAAGAAAAGAATTGCATTTTGTTAAAAAGAAGGGGGTTGTGCTCATGTAATGGGTATGAGCTACCTACATACCTCTGAGGTTTTTGAAAATATTCTGAAGTTCATTTTTTAAAGTAAAAATATTTTTAGAGGATCAGGCCCCACGTAGTTCTGAGTATAGGGAAATAAAGATTTTTTTTTAGAATAGAAGGATGATGAGAAGAGCCGTAGCGTGCCTCAATTTCGGAGTAAGGGTAAAATTTCTTGAGACGGTCCAGGTTGACTGGACGGGCCATCTCTTCTCCATCAAGGTCAGTGAGCATGGTTGTGCCGCCTGACAAGATCTTCGTCACAATGTAAGGGTCGCTGCAATCGGCTTTGAATTTCCCTCTAGGGTCCCAGATGGGATCTATAATTTCTTTAAAGGCTAAGTCCCCTTCCCGGACACCACGGTCCTTGACTCTCTTGTTGAATGATCGCGATATCTGGCGATGGTACCCTTGTATGTGATATAGAGCCTTTAGTCTCCTTTCATCTAATAGTGACAACTCGTCGAGATGGCTTTGATGCCAGTCTTCCTCGCTGACTTTGCTTTCAATACTGACACGTAGTGAAGGAATTTCTAGCTCCATGGGTAGGAATGCTTCCATTTTATAAACTAGATATTAAGGGGTATCCCCTGTAGATGTTCGAACTGAAGTGCGATAGCCTTAGAGGGCGTAAGGGATCTGGTTAGCCTAGTCTCGACAACTCTCAGTCATCTTATTGATGATGGATTTGAGGTTCTTATTAGCGACTTCAACTGCTCCGTTAGTTTGAGGTCAATAGGGAGAAGATTTGTGTTTCTGGATCCCATACTCGTCGACAACTTCTATTACTTCTACTTCAAAGTGTAACCCATTATCTTACACCAGCTCATGTGGGACCCTATATCGGCAGATGATATTTTTCTTGATGAACTTGGCCACCTTCTTGGCATTTAGAATTGCGTATGACTCGGCTTCGACCCATTTAGTGAAGTAGTTATTGGCAAATAGGATGAATTCATGCATGTTGGAGGATTTGGGTGTAACCTTACCTATGATGTCGATGCCCTGTGTGGAGAACGGCCAGGGAAAAGTCATGTTGTATAATTCTCGGGGAGACAGGTGTTGTAGGTTGGAAAATTGCTAGAATTTGAGACATCTCATAATATAGGCGGTATAATCCCGAACCATGATAGTCCATTAGTAACCCTGTTGGATGATTTTCTTGGCGAGCATATGGCCATTCATATGGGGTATGCACTCCCCGCTGTTGATTTTTTGCACCATCTCCTCAATGTCAACCCCTGCCATATAGTGCAAATGGATTTCATCGAAGTTTCTCTTGAATATCTCTTTATCACAGATAATGTACTGGGCATCCAGTTTGCAAGGGTTGGTCGATCTATCTTCTTAAAACCTTAGGGATACCTACTATGCTTGAGAAGGCACCAAATATTATAGTGCCAGCAATCGACTATGTCAGGGTCTTCTTTTGGGATGAGCTCAACGTAGTAGTAGTGGGTTGGTTTATCTTTCTTTTGGACTAAGAAAGGGACCATTATTATTCCTTCGGGTATATCAATCATAGAGACTAAGGTAGCCAGGCATTGGCTAGGTTATTCTTTGCTCAGGACATGTAGTGGAAGGTGATTTCTTAGAATTGGGAAGCTAGCTCTTCCAGGTGGGCATAGAAGGGTAATAGTTTCTCATCCTTGACTTTTCATCTTCTGAGTACTTGATCGATCATGAGGTCTAAATCTCCATAGACATCTGGGAATCGAATTCCTTTCTTAAGGATGATTTTGAGGCCTACCGTGCATTCCTTGTATTCAGTCATGTTATTGGTGCAAGGAAAATTCAGCTTAATGGCAATGGGAGTGTGAGAGTCCTCAGGGTCAATCAGGAGGATCTCAATGTCATACCCTTTCTTGTTGGAAGCGTCGTAAAAGAACATTTTCTAGTGAAGATCGTCCTTGGAGGTACAAAGGATATTCTCATTCAGGAACTCGAAAATCCATACATCGACTTCTTCCATAGGGTAGTTATCTAGGTAGTCAGAGATGGATTTTCCTTTCATGGCATTTTGCGTGATATACATGATATCGAACTCGAATAAAAGCATCAACGATCGGCCATTCAGCTTGGCAGGGAAGGTTTTGATAGGATCCATTGGGGACACAAGTTTTATAGGAAAGGCACGCATATAGTGTCGTAGTTTTTGGGTGACCCAGATAAGGGTGACACATGCTTTTTCCAAGGCTGTGTAATTAACTTCATACCCAACCAACTTGTGACTGGCGTAGTATATGGCTCTCTCTTTGCGGGTTTCTTCAAGATACTGGGCCAGCAAAGTCCCAGTTGTTGTATCTGTTACGGTTAGGTATAGGAGTAGGGGAAGACCAGGTTGTAATGGCATGAGCACCGAAGGTTGGGTTAGGTATCGTTTGATTCGTTTAAAGTCTTCTTAGCAACCTTTGTTCTAAACCTTAGTGGAATCCTTTCGGAGGAGTTTGAAGATGGGCTCACAAATATAAGTCAAATGGTTGATGAATCAACTGATGTACTGTATTTTCCAAGGAATCCCGGGACTTCCCTCTCCATTCGGGTGGTGGCATCTCGAGTATGGCTTTCATCTTGGTAGGATCTGCTTTAATCCCATTTTTGCTAACCATGAATCCCAAGAGCTTCCCATTAGTAATGCTAAAGACACATTTTTGTGGGTTAAGTCGCATCTGGTATTGCTATAGTCACTCGAAGAACTTCTGAAGAGCGGGAACATAACCCTCTTTAGTCTTAGACTTGATAATCATATCATCTACATAGACCTCGACTTCATTGTGTATCAGATCATGCAACATGGCTTTGGTATCCCTCTGGTAGGTAGCCTTTGTGTTTTTTAAACCAAATGGCATAATAGTGTAGCAAAAGGTTCCCTAAAGGGTGATGAATGCGATTTTCTCTTGATGATCCTTGAGCATCTTGATCTGATTATATCCGACAATTCAAAGAATGACTTAAGAGCGTTATTAGTTGTGTTGTCCACAATCATGTCGATATTGGATAGCGGGTAATCAACCTTCGGGGAGGCCTTATTCAAGTCTCGATAGTTAATGCACATGCAAACCTTCCCTCCTGATCTCAGCCCCGGTACAATATTGGCTAGCCATGTGGGATATTCGATCACACGAATGAAACCCACGTTCAACTGCTTGACTACTTCTTCCTCAACCTTGAGCGACCATTCGGTGCGGAGCTTGCATAGTTTTTATTTGATCGATTTACATTCTGGGAGAGTACGAATCTCGTGTTGAGATATCTCGGGATCAATGTTGGGCAAATCATCACAAGACCATGGAAAGACATCTATAAATTCCTTGAGTAGTTCCTCGAGTTACGCACGCTCGTGCTCATCAAGGGTGGCCCCTATCCTAATCTCGCGCAATTGGCTACTAGAATCGAGATTAATAAAGACAGTTCATCCTCATTAACTTGAACGTGATTATGTTATTTGTTATTAACCTTATTAAGATCAGTTAAGAATTATTCATTTATAGAATCATCATCATTAAGAGTTTGATTAGAATCAAGACAATTAATGTAAGGTACAGTAAGATACTCAAAATCTTTGTTTATTTCATTAATAGGAAAAACAACATTGAGAATCTCATCAAAGGAGATCTCGATTACATCATAGTAAAGAGGAACAATAAGAGAAGGGGAAATGGGATAAACATTAGGGTTAGGTTTAATAATAGCAGGTGGAATGGGGGAAGCATGCTAGTTGAGGAGCAACTTTGATTTGACGAGATAGATCCGATGATGTAGCCCCTGATTGGATCATGTACAGAGCCCCAGTGTCTGTAAGTTGAAATAATCCTCAGAGTCTCTTCCCTCAGAATCTCTGATATCGTCTATGGTCTCTTCGATGAGTGGCTACACATGATGCTGGGAACTTTCTGCCCATGAGTAGCTGTCTTGGAAAAATATCTCCACTTCGAGTTTTATCTTCTTGTCCATATAATCATACCATGGTTTAGGAAAGCCGCAGAAGGGTAAATCTTCACCTTCTGATGAATATTTTGTTCAAGGAATCTCTTGAGACAGTCTTGGCACTTTTTACCCTTCTTTTCGATCGAGGTTGGCGGGTCATTCGTTAAATCCAATAAACTTACTTATTTCCAAAACTCAACCTACTTTATAGTCGTTACCAAACACGTGAAATTTTTAGTATTCAAGTTTAAGGATTCATTCATGATTTTGTGTCCAATCTTACATTCTTTGCAACAAAGTCTCTTTACAAGACATCACTTTTGGGGTAAGACTTTAACTTCTATGCCTTCAGGGTACTCTTTGTAATTTTAACCAAAACTCATAATTTATTTAGCATTAATTACCAACTTTACATCAATCATTCAAAAGTCGTCATTTGAACCCATAATTTACCATTTCAACATTACACCCCTTAAAATGTTAAACAATTATAACCTTCATTAGAAATTTTCCATTTCTGAACATTTTACCATTTTGAAAATATATACACAATATTTTAACCAATCATACTAACTAGTAGCATACTTCGCAATTTTGCATATAAAATGTCAAATTTCTTAATACATTACTCCATTACATGATATAACACATTTTCTCGCATAAAATCATAACTTTCTCATGTCTCTTTTTCAAAAATATCATTTCTTATATTCTGAAAATTTTAAATACTTTGAATAGCACACTTTTGTTCCATATTTTCTTCAAAAGACATCCTTATTATAACAATAGGTGGTATGTTTCTATAATTTCACATATATATACACTAACATGCACTAACAAATTTTCAAAATATAAAACACAATAAAAAACCCATTTCTAACAAGACCAAATATGAGAATAAGCTAAAGAGTAGGGTAAACCCCACCTCCAAAGGTGGACTTAAAGGGGTTACCAAGTTCCCACAAGAATGTCCGTAAAATTTCCATTTAAAACCCATCTTCAAACTTTACGAATCACACTTCAAGATCGATTAAAATACACCTAAACAGTACTCCAAAATCCACCAATGTAAATGTTCTCTTGATTGAGAATGGTTTATGAGAGGGAAAGGATAACGGTTTACTTCTTTGTTAATTTCAATGGTAATGATGGGGAAAGTGGAATCATTTTCTCTCATTGCACCCTCAACTTTCACACCAGGTTTATTTCATTCCTTATTGTTGTAAGAAGGAAGAAAAATGGGTTTTTTCTTTGTGTTGGTTGGGTATACCATCTCCCTCTCTCTCATCCAAATTCTAATTTAAAAGGGTTTATAGATAAGGATAGGTACAGGTGTCATCCCATGATTAAATCCTAATGACACATTTCACATGGGAAGGCCCCAATCAGATTTTCTTCGGGCTCGCATCCACGGATTTTCCTCCCGCCCTGAACGCCTTTCTCTTTTATGACCATGGCTTCCTATTTAGCATGACTCACTTGGGGGATTTTGTTTGGATGTGTATTATTTCACCTCTTCTCAGGCATGGTATTCACACAATTTCAATATACACACTCCTAATAATTTCTGACTGAAGTTATAGTTATCACTCCACCGGTCCATGTAAAAACACGAAACCAAATAACGTTTTAACTTCCTAAAAAACTAAACTTCCTCGTGATATTTTCTTAATTCTCTTCCCACAAGTACACATATGTAACCAAAATATTAGACTTCATCTCCTTAATTTAATAACTAACTAGTCCAGTTAATTAATATAAGCTATGCACTTAAGATTTAATTCATTTACATGAATTTCTCATATGACATATGCCACATATAAATACACATGTTAGCCATGCAATTACATCCATCCACTTTATTTACGTACAAATCTATGCATAGCCATTGGTCTACGAAGGAAAAACTGGGCATTCGTTTTACCTACGCCAGTCGTTATTTTTGGCTCCCACCGCTGTGCAAAAAACCTAAACTATTACTACACTCTTTACGGGAGTATAGCGGATAGTCCAAGAATTAAATCCACATGGAATGCTGCTAAACAATAAATGACTTATTACTTCTTGGGAAAAAAATGTAAAAGATCAAAAGATTAACAAAATATTAATCTAATCATGTATTTAAACTAAGATTACGAAAAGGCGTAAAAACCATAGGTTAAGAATAATATCCCTCACCTCGGGTTAATTAGTATAAATGATTACATGGGAACACAAGTTTATCAAGGTTAAATATCATTTCATCAATTAATTAAATCTAGAGTTGTTACCCCCTAAATTATCATAAAATCCTACTATGATTTTGGCTTCAACAAATATCCCCAAGATTACACACGTAAGGTCAAAAATACAGTGCATACATGATATACACTGTTAAATCTCCTAGGCATAAAATCAAGAACAACCTAACCCATTTAAACTCATCTAATCCATCACCAAAACAAAGAAACCCATTAATCCAAAGTCAGTTCAATCATCTTAACCTAAATAAAATTAGATAGAAAGCATATTAAATGACATGAAATTAAAGAAAATCAATAATTAAGCAAGTAAAACTAATTAACAAAGAAAGTAAACTAATTATCAAAGCGTGAAATGACAAAAGAAAGCTTAAATTAAAGGAAGAAGACAATGAATAGTGGATCCAAACGGGTAAACCCTATGAGAGAGAAGGAGAAGCTCTCAAAATCCTCTCAGACCCTATTCTCAAACCTAAAAATCTGATTTTTTTAAATAAAACCTACTATATATATATATATATATATATATATATATATATATATATATATATATAGAGAGAGAGAGAGAGAGAGGTTGGTATAAAAGGAAAAGAAAAAGAAAAACAAAAGTGCCAAATATCTGCTGGGCCCGGTCAACTACGGCCAAGGGACTGGTCGACCGAGGGTTCTAAGTCAAGCCCACTACCTTCCTTCATAGGCATAAAATGAATGGTCGTCGATCGAGGTCCAAGGGCAGTTGATCGGGGCTATTTTTGGGGCAATTTGGTCTTCGAAAGGGGGAAAACTTTCATTTATGAAAGAGGGCCTAACTTCATTACAAGGACTCGACATGACAAGCAGCTTGTGGCCACACGAAGCTAACTCAGCGAACTACATGTCAAGACATGAAGTATGAAAAGTCTAAAATTCCCTTAAAGTTGCATCGGATGACTGAACTTTCTCAAAATGTGTCAACTCACTTCGTTAAGCATTCCAATACCTACAAAAGCTTACATAAACCATGCAAAGCATATGTATATCCAAAACCTAGGTTAACCAATACATGAGCATAAAAGTATAATATAAAGGAGACAGAAGGTCTTGAATGCATAAGGATAACAGGTGCAAATAGGCAAAATTCGCGACGTATCACCCATGCACACACATCTGGTAGTACATGAACCGCTCATATTCAGCACATCTAGTCCATCAGAGTGTGCTAGAGCATGGGTGAGGCTGAGGAGGAACCTTTTAGCTCTCTTCCCTATAGCATAAAATGAACTAAGGTAACCTAATGGAATATGTGCAAAGGATAGGCTAAGAATCTACTCTAAGTCAGAAACTCAAATATTAACCATAACACAAACCACAAACTCCAACAAATAACCCATTTATAAAAATAACCTTGCACAAAACCAATGACCCTACAAGTATACATAATAAGAATCCCCATTACTATCTAAGGCTAAAACTCAATTTTCTCCTTTTTGTAAACAAAATCTTCATATACATACATATATAGCAAAATAAACGAAAATAGATTTTTCACACATAATACTATGTATAAATAAATGCTAATGTATATGTATAAAGGGTACTAAAAACACACACGCATACACACACACACACAAATACACACACACACACACACACACACACACATATATATATATATATATATATATATATATATATATATATATATATATATATATATATATATATATATATAACATATAAAAATGGGCAAAATGAGGAAGAGAGCAAATCTTACCTAGATTTCAAGAATCTTAAAATAGATGTTGGGAATGCAATCTGCTTTCCCAAAAACCTCACATCCAAGCTTCGGATAGGATAATGGATTAGGAAATAGATTTTTTGAGATCTAGGCAAGAGGAGAAATGGCATAATAGGATTTTAAAAACGTGTATAGTGAAAACAACACTGTGTAAAGATGAAGAGCATATTTCTGTTTGACCCTTGTTTGAACTAGAGAAGGATCAATCGAATGATGTCTCGTTCAAACCATATAACCCTTGTTTGAATAGGAGTCAAACATGATCTTCTCGATTAAAACTCATCCCATAAAATAACCTTGGGAAACACTAAAAAAAATTTAAAAAATAGAAACACAAGTGGCACCACGCACCAGATGATTTTAAACTTCGAAACCCTACACATGTAACCTAAAAGGAGTAGGAAAGGTCTAAAGAACCCAAAAAATAGTGACTCTCACTCAAACTCCACTAGAACCCTATAACCAACCAAGCTGAACACACTTCACACAAGCAAACCATGCTAAAAAGAAGGTTACTGTGACACCCCGCCTAATTAAATACAGGGTGATCAGGCCTTTATTAAATTAAAACAGGATTTCCATCAAGTTCATTCTTAGCATCACTGTCGAAAACTTTATTAATTACTAACCACCTATTAGTTAATTAATCCAGTGACAAAATTTTATCTTTTAATAACTAAGCCATTACTTACAATGGAAAACTAAATAGAACCATCACATAAATAATGGAGTCTAAACATCCCATCAAATAACTGAAAAAAAGTCTTATCGAATTTACCATCGGCTAAAATCCAAACCAAATAAATCTGATAGATAGTAAGTAAATCCCATACAATCAGAACTGAAATAATCTGAATACTTGCAGTAAGCAACATGTTCGAAATAAGACTGAGATAGAATTCCTAAACTAGGAATAAATGAAAGAGGCGACTAATCTACCTCCTGCAACATCCACATATGCCACAGCTGCATAACCCTGGGATAGAATCAAGTCTGGCATCCCTATGCCTAGACACCTAAAAGGTTTTTAAAATATTTGACAGTAAGGGTTAGAACCCAAATAATTAGAAAATGATAAAAATTGCAGTAATTCAAAATGAATGAATGCTCTTCATATTTAAACTAGGGTCGCACTCCCTTGAGGACCCGCTCACCCCTCAACTATTGTGCACATCTAATGCTTTCTTTATAACCCACCTAGCCTTTTACCCCATAACTAGTTCTTGTTATAACTCCTCCATGTCACACTACTCTAGCCCGAGTATGTTTAATATATGATTTGTAAGTTATTTAACCAATTAACGTACTAATCAATTTTCATTTAAGACCATATAACATTCTCACAAGTTATATATAATTAAATACATTTCACTACATGTATTTTTACCCGCATATAATTATTCACTCCATTATATATGTAGAACCATATTACAACATTAACACATATGTCATATATATATAAATCCATCCTTCCGAGTAATACCTCACCAGATGCTTCTCTAAAGAGCTATCATCCCAGGTCTACTCAGTCCCACCTGGATTCTCGAGACAGCTAAATACTGTCGAGTCGGAATAATAAAATATAAGTGTAGTGAAGGCGGTCATATTTCCCAAGTGTGAAGATAATCATCTCAAATGTCTCACCTTTATTGGGTGCTATGACCTGGGGATTATAGGCTCCCTACTCCTCAAGCTAGGGTGATTCACCCACATCACCCAACCTCCTGTGATAGCACTAGAGGATAAATAATTATAAAATACCTAGTCACCGATATTTTAACAGCACACACACAATATATATATATATATATATATATATATATATATATATATATACTATCACACTACCTTATATATATAATTTAAATTTAATCCCGACTATACCATGTGCAACATCCGTAGGAATAGCCTAAAATATATTCGAGTCTATAGCCCGACTCTTAACTTAATTAATCTCGCATTAATTAATTCATTAACTTGGTGTCACATACCTAACTACCTGGACTCACTCACTTGGACCGTACTTTAATATTCAGAATTTATTATCCAAAATTCCCTTTTATAAGTTTGGCGCACTTATTAATTTAAGGTTTCTAAATACTCATCTTCCAACCTTAATTACCCCTATTTAACATTCACTATTTGTCCCCAAGGAAATTTTCACATAAATGCCAAATTAAGGGAACTGAGTTGTAGCCCCTCTCAAATAACAACCCTGACCAAACAGTATTTGGGAGAACAGTGGTCGGGTTGTTTCATGTCGCTCGAACAGCTCAGTCTATCGTTTGAACTATAATGGTTGTCGCACGAATGAGACCCAGGTCATTTGAACGACCCCCCTGGGTTTTCTCTCTCTCCTTCTTTGATCAATTCAGTCCGCTATTGATAACTTATAACCTTTCTTTTACCCAAATTTCTTCATTTGTAAACCCTTAAGAATTTTATGTCGAACCTAAAAATCTTAAGCCCCCAATCTTAATATCAACATAGGATCGAAGGTTAATTATCAAGTTCCCAAATCCTTTACAGTTCATTTAAATTATTCATAATTTATATATCAGTCCACACAAGGTTCGTAGCATTTCATCCTCAATTTGTCTTCGGATTTGTAGTGTACAAATCTCACCACTGATTGTAAACTCATAAGCCTAAATTCCTCAACAGTAACCAGTTAATATTAATCAGCCATATTACACAATTCATTCGTATACCTCCATAAATTGAAAACCTAATTTAGATATCAACCCAACCCAAAATCAATTGTTTTTATCACACTTACTGTGATATGAATTGAAAATTGCAACTAATTTAAAAGAAAGTTTAACCACTTTCCTTAGGATTTGTAAGGTCTTGATGCCTTTGGTGTAGATAAGTATTTGATGAAGAACACACACACTTGCATGCTTTTGGCTCCCAAGAGTTATCCAAATTCTTCTTTTCTCCTCTACTTAATTAGGGTTTCTTAAACGAGTTATGGCTGCCACACCCTCTCACTTTTAGGTCTTATTAAGCCAATCCCCTTTTTAGGCTTGTGGACTTTATTAAAATGGCCCAAACACTCTCGAGTGAGCCTGATTATGCCTAAAAATGCCCCGAGACCCATTTACTACCCCCAGTTACTCTTTTCTGACTATTTCGACCTATCCGAAATCAATCGTACACTCAAAATTGTCATCTGAATTAATTTACCAAAAGTCCTTATCTCAAACCCAATAGTCTATACCTGACTCATGGTTGAGATAAATAAATGACACGTCACTACTACTCTCTATGATGTAAACAAATTATTACTATTCACTTAGTAATTTAATTTCCATAAATATTAACCATTTACTCTCCCTATTAATATTTAAATAAATATTAATAACAATTAATTAAATTAAATTACGATGCACAAGTAATTTAAAATTATCCGAATTAATTAAGTATTAAATGCATAGAAATACAGGGTGTTACAGTTACGTTATTCAAATTCACATCGATAGTGACCTAAAGATAACCATGTGCATTAAGCTGTCCAATAAGGTCAAAAAAATTACATATTATACAAAAGAGTGCAAACCCATTAATCTTCGACTTATACCACCCTAAGTTTGTGCTTTTGCAATTTTATCATTTTTTTACAATTTTCCCTTGCATAATTATATATTTTTATTTCTCTCAATTGCATAAATATTTTTCCTTAAGTTTTGTGTCAATGGTAGCTATCACCATATTTGGGCAACTCTTACCAATACTTCTATCATAATTTTTTCAATAAACTCACAAACAAATATTCTTACAAGCACACCTCAAAAATCTAGACAATAAAATATGACCCAATTGAGCGAAAAGGCATAGCAAGAAAGATTTTCGAATCAAGACCAATGAAACATCGTATTTCAACTTGTGTTAACGTGTGTGAGATATGTTAAAAACCATGACATGATTTCAATAGGTTATTTCTTAGGGATCTCCAAAGACAATGACAATGTCAAGCCTACAATAAGCTCACACAATCCTCCAAAATTCTAAAAACCTAGAAAAATGGTAGATTACAAGACGTTGTTCATATATCATCTACCATCACATGCAAAAAAGTCACAAAAATCACAAAAACAAAAAAAATGGATTTTTATGATTTTAAAATAAAACAAAATATGTTCAGTTTTTCTCAAAAAAATTCAAAACAATTTTTTTTTTCTTCCGAAAAATATCAAGTAGATAACAAAAAATAAAAATAAAATGATACACTCTAGGGAGGATAGCTCAGGATAAACGTGACAAGAAAATCCTAACCTAAAGGTGTTATGAGCGACTCACTCGAAAGGGAGAGATAGACGAGAATTGACACCCTCATCCACTACGTTAAACACTTTATTTTTCTTCCTACACCTTTTTTTACCTTGAGAACTACGAATGGAACTAGTCATCCTTTCAAATTATCCTATAAGCAATTGGTATGTTCTAACCATGTACTCCACACGTTCTTGGATCTCATAGAAGTCTCCGTTCAAACGTGTAGTAACATACTCACTTTGTACAAGCCAATGGAAATAATCTCAAAGGTGACCCTTTCTCTTGAAAACGGGTGAAAAAGTATGATTATAAAGGATCCACCTTTGGCTTGGGAGTGATTCTCGAAGGAGTAAAAGAATATGTGTCTGTTGATGACTTCACACACATAATCTCTTTCTTTGGCTTAAACTCTGGCACACTATCACAATCGAGGCCCATTTTATCCTTCAATGATTAGAATGGTGCAAGTAGCATCTTATGTAACTTCTCAAAATGCACTTCAAGTTAAACTTTCACCTTTTTAGACTCTCGAAAGTCTTTATTGAGTTTTTCCTACTGTGCCTCTAACACAGCACGTGCATGTTGTAACTCAAGGAGAGTCATCTTTAATGTACCAACATTTTCATGCAAGACCTTAATATATCTCTCCCTTGCTTTTGACTTCTCAATGAGAGTAGCTTCCTTATTCTTCACACCAATAATATGAGCTTCAATCTCCCTTAGAGCATATGGCTCACTCTCATACAAACCAAGTTTCTCAGTAAACTTGCTATCCGCCTTCTTTATACCTCGACTCAACTTAAGGAGTTAATTTGAAGTTGTTCTATAAGCTTATCTACATAACTCCTCTCCTCCACCATTTTGTCTCAATCGATATCGAACTTAACACTATCTTTCTCAACCTTCTCTACATCAAGGGAGTTTTGAGGACCAGAAATATCCTCGATTACGGTGAACATGGTGAAGTTGTATCCAATGGGAGACTCATTACTCAAGTCGGTCTCCCTATCCCTAAGTGGCCTGCATAGACTTTTTCTTATTACCTCTTCTCTTTAGCCTAGTAGGACCCTCGTGTGTCAAACATTCTAAAATCTTGTCATTCAAAGTGCCTCCCAAATTCATCATCTGATTTCTCTTATTATTGAGACTTATTATCACGTCTACTTGAAGATTTTTATACCCTATTGGCCTTATTATTCTCTCCTCCTTTCTTATTAGATGTAAACTTGTAAATATAAAATTTGAGAAATTTCTTGAATTGCTTGGTCAACAAGGAAATCTCAACCTTATTCTCACTGGAATCATCATTCGAGATTGAGGAAGAACTTTTATATGCCTTCAATTCGATGCCCTTCTCGTTCTTGGCAATAAAAAATTTAAAACTAAAAGTTTTTAATAGTCCCTATGATCTCCTCTTCCTTCATGTTATTTATCCCACATATGGCATTTAAGGCTGAGACATAGGGAAGGAACCTAGGTGGTAGTGACCTTAAGGATTTTCCTAATAACCCTAGAGTTAGAGATCTTCACACGTAAATAAAAAATGACATCCATAATGTTGGAGAGTTTTGCATAAAACCCATTGAATGTATCATTCTCTTGCACAGTCAATAACTCAAATCGGGTGGTGAGATGTTGGAGCTTCGAGATTGAAATGGTATCGATATCCTCCTGGGAGAATTAAATAATGTCCCACCCCTCTTTGGACCTAGTATATGTAGACATTTGGTGGAAATATTCTAGCATGAATTAACAGAAAATGGCATTAAACCTCCTAAAGTTAAATTTAACTACTCTATATTCATCCTTAGACCATGACTCATTAGGTTGTAGTATCTCCTAGCAAGGTTGTTGGGCGTCTATACCCATTAATTACGATTAACCACACCCTCTCATTTTGGGAATTAAGAAAAAAATATCATAGACACCTTCATCTTTGCATAGTTACTGTAATAAAATATATGTGGGCATGTGACCGACTGACCCTCAACAGAAACACCCCCAGGATATATGATAAAGCAGACTCTAACAACCAATTTAAAAAGAAAATATGCGACTAAAGGTCCAAATTTAATTAATTAATTTCTTAATTTATCAAAAAGTAAAGCAAATTAAAATACTTTTTAATTTGAACCAAATTTTAATTTTATTGAATAAAACTATTTAATCCAAATTGCATGGAATTGGTGATTAAGAGCGGAAGAAAATATAACTAGTCACAAAAAACACATAAGGATTTCAGAGTGGAAAACCTCACGCAAAAAACCACTATCACCCCATCCCACAACAGTTCTACTAGTGAAATATGATTATAGGACTTAACAATAACTCGGATACGACATACATATACAACAGCAATAACTGTTACGATGTTTCTCCCTTATGTTCTGCTCCTCTACCTCCAGCCGTATTAGCAATAGTCGATTCAATCCAAGAAAATATACGCACGACCTCCAAGACCTCGGTATCCACTGATCTCAGTTGAGAACGATGAATTCACACATAATCTAATGTGTTATACTCTTTAGTTTAAAATATCTCTGGCGATTCATATACCTAAAGTCTACTTTACTTACATGAAGTTGACAGACTCTCACAAATAAGGACTCTAGAAAAACCAAATTAGAGTTTTAAAAAAATTGAGCTTTATCAACTAGAATACATGTTTAAAGGTGTTTTAATAGTTTATCAATCAAAGTGATCCAATTAAGCATACTTTCCAAGACAAAGGTCCTCATTTGAACAAGGGAACCCTCGTTAGAATGAGATATTTTGATTAAGAGGCTCTTGATCAAAGGTCAGTTTGGGCAAATTATGTGTTCTCATTCAAAACAGTCTTCGATCGAGGGATCCTCGTATGAAGTTTTCTTTCGATCGAGTTCCAGTCTCTCAAAAAATAGGTTCTTGTTCGAAAACTTCTTCAACTAAGAGTGACCTAATTCGAACAGGTTCACTTAAAGTTGACCCTTGAGAAAGTTTTGTTAAAAAAATATTTTAAACTCTTTTTCATTAAAGTCATGTAATGTCACCTCCTACCAATTAAATACACTACAAGGAAATACAAAACTTTTGAAAATCATTACATTTACCAAATATCTTATATGCAACAAACATATCTGATTCGATTCGGTAATATCGATCACGGTGCTTTGTCCCTTCGTATTACTTTGATGTAGCATTACAACTCAATCAACTCGATACAAAGATACTTTGTTTCGAAATTAGTCCTACACAAATTAAAAACCTAAGGGCCTGTAAAACATGTATTTTACTGTGACACCCCGCCTATTAAAATATCGAGTGGCCATCCCTCTACCAAAATAAAATGTTGGTCTCATATGGCTCATTCTTAGTATCATTGTCGAAAAATGATTAATTATTAACCACTTAATTATTTTAACAAGCAGTGTCAATTTTATCTTTCATTAACAGACAACGATATTAACTAATGCAAAATTAAATCCATACATGGTGAAAATATAACTGGAACACTAGATAAAGTCTAAAACTGAGATAAACAATTAAGGTTTTCGAATAAATAATGGGGTAAAAATCCAACAAAATAAACCCAACCAGCTAAAAAGTTCGATAACACAATTCTGAATAAAAGGGTCAACATACTTAATAGTACTAGAATAGAGAACCTAATCTAAAATATCAAGAATGAAATCGGGTAGCCAAGAATCCTAGAAGCTTCCACATCAGCTGCAGCTATGTGTACCGAAAAGAATCAATCATCATTAGTGTCTCTGTGGCTGGGCACCTAATAGTTTTGAAAATAAATTTAAAACAGATCAGAGCCCAAAACCTTTTAAAAATATTTATCAAGTAATCAAGATGCAGTTAATAAATATGCAGTTAAACTTTTTGCATTTAAGTCGGTGTCTCACTCTCGTGAGATTACCCCCCCCCCCCCCCCAACCTTGTAATGACCCCACTTTTATATATAGTTTGTTTTTACACTCTTGTGTTACTTATTATCTTATAAATGTTGTATTATTAGATATGTGGTATTATTGGCTATCAATATAACAAACCCCATTTTTAGTTACGAAGAATCAACTGTAAATTGGATCAAATCGAAGTCTTATGACATATCTTAAGGCAAATAATAAGTTTTGGGGTAGAAAATATAATTTTATGAAACTTTAAGGACTAAAATAAAAATATAAAATGGGCCATTTTGTAAATAAAATATTTTCAAGGACCTCTAAAAAATATTCAAAATATATAGTGTGAAATTACCAAAATACCCTTCATGTGTGAAATGACCCTTATACCCTTATCACCTTTCCACCACGTGCTGGTCACTTCCACCTTCCACATGTCATCTGTAGAGAGAGAGATAAAACACTTGTCATCATTTGGTGATATTAACACTGCAAGACCACTCCGGATCACGACACCTCGGTGTTGAATCACCCATCCAAAAAGCCTAGTCATTAGACACGTGTCAACACCGTAATACAATTGGAAACCTATAAATAGGGCCTTAGGGTTCATTTGAAACTCACACCAATTCCTTGAGAATTATAGTAAGAAAGAGTGATAGAAAGCTTGGGAAATATCTTAAGAAGGAGTTCTATAATTTCGAAGAAAGAATTCAATTCGTAGGTATGATTTTATTTAAATGTTATAATGTATTTTTATAGTTTTAATTTTGTGTTTTATAGCTTTACTTAGTAGTTATGCTGGTAAAATACACTAAGGACTTCACTAATCAAAACTTAAAGCTAAGAAGAAATCCAAGTTGATTTTATTTTCATGTAAACTTGTTTGAAATTGTATATACGCTTTTAAAAATGATTTTTTAAAAGTAATTGCTCGTTATTATGGAATCCCATTTAAGTAATTCCAATGTCAGGCCCGGTGAAATTCTGTCTAGACGAGATGGTATTTAAGTGGTGCCCCTGTGGCCCTCCATCTCTACTGGGAATGAATCCGGAAATGTTCTGTCTAGAGAAGATGGTATTTAATCGGTTCCCCTGTAACCCTCCATCTCTACTGGGAACCGACTGATTAGGAAGAACTATGAATTGAATCCTTTAATTACGATCAATAAGTTTTATGTAACAACCCTCGATTTTGGAGACTGAGAAATTTATTTTTTGGGGAAATAAAATTTAATTAAATTGGAGAATTTCAAAATTTTGGGATTGAGGCCCAAAAATAGAGAACATTTCAAAGTATTCCGGATGATGTTTTTGAGGGTACCATCAATCCCGGAAGGGTCGAGATAGTCAAAATGGCTGTCATTGGGTTTTATTTCGACTCCGGAATGTTTTTAAGTCAGTTTGACTCGAATTGGAGTAAACGAGTCATTAAAGTGTGTATTAACATTTAAAATTGGGTTTATTGTTTTAAAAGGATTAGTGGCTTACGGATGAACCCATTTCTCATTTGAGAGAAAGAGAGAAAAAGCCCTAGAGGGAGAAAGAAGAAGAAAATAAGAGAGAGAGGAAGAAAAGCTTGGAGATTCTGGCCCAAACACGACAAAGAGGACGATCCAACCTCTACAAATTTGAGGCAAGTGTTTAATATTGCTAAATAGTTATTTGTGTATTTCATTTCATAATTTGTGGGTTAAAGAATGGATTTTTGGGTATTAATATCAAAACCTAACTTTTGGGGTTTAAATCTTGAAATCATTGTGTATACATGGGTTTGATGACAAATAAATTGTTGGGATGATATGTAGGATGAGTTTACATATTAAGAATATTATTGGGTTAAAGATTTGGGGATTTGGTGATGATATTTGGGTGTTTAAGGATTTAGGGTTTTGGTTGAAAAATGGAAATCGGCCAAGGCATCTGGTATGGCTGGTCGACCGCGGTCTGGGGACCGGTCGACCGCGCCTTAGGGAAAAAGCCTACTGCATTTCTTCGTAGGCAAAATTTGGATCCGCAGTCGATCGGGGGTCTGGGACCGGTCGACCGGTCCCCTGTTTTTAGCCCAAAACTTGGATTTCTTTCTTTCCCTTTTCTTTTGGAGTTTTATCCTTGGGGGCTTTCTTAATGGGTTTATTATGAAGGGTTATGATATTAGATTAAGGGAATAGGGCCCTAGGTTGAATAGGGGATTATGGGCCTATGTTAAATTGATTTAGGAGGATGGAATGCCTCTTTTAGTAATTAAATAAATATGGGACTAAATTAATTGGGGGATTTTCCTACTATAATGGAGGTGGGAAATCATGGATTGGTTGTAAATGGTAGAGATAGTCCCTTTTTGCTTAAGTGTGTATTAAAAATGGATATTCCGAGACATAGTGAGGGATCTCAGTGAGGACGGGAGTTCTAGCTTGAGGTCATAAGTAAGCATATATGTGCTGGGAGGTTAAGAACTCTTAGAGAGCGTGGTGAGAGTACGATATGAAATTTTAGGCCGAGGGTTTTGCCAAATCCTTATAGTAAATAAAATTCTATTGAGATTAAGATTTGGGGACCGATGAGAGAGATGGGTCACGTAGACTTAGAAATGTTTAAAATTATGGAACAATTGATAACCCAATGGGAGTAAGGGTTCATAAGATCAATCGAACCATAGGTGAAATGGGGAACGATTTGGATTGTACTATCGACTAGAATAAGCGTTAGCATGAATTCTAGTTAGGATAGTTATAGATAATTATGTACTTTCAATTTAGAGATGAAAGGTGCAGTGATGGTTTTCTACACTAAACTTAGGGTGATAACCCTAATGGTTTATATAGATACATGAAATTTTTGGGAGACTATTCATCATAGGAAAAAGGGTTGAATATGCTTTAAGTGAGGGATTGTATTCACCTATCGAGGTAAATTAAATGAAGTTGTGGTGACGGCTTGTATATTGAGGATTATGTATACTTATAGCCGAGTTTAGATATCCTATACATATGAACGAGATATAGTTTGTATATATAGATATGGACATGTGAATATACGTGTACATTTATATCTATATAGTTATGGCTGTATGGATATATTTATGTTATGGATATACATGGTATGAATATTAAACCTTATGTGATGGTTTAATATTAGATCATATGATGGGGATCATATGGATGTGTATATATTGTGCATGTGAACGATATATATACTAATGTGGTTAAGCATACCCCGCTCATGCTATCATTGGGAAGTTTCCATGCAGAGGGTGAGCATCCTAGCTTATGGAGCAGGGTGTGGATATTCCCCAGGTTATAGTCGTCCCGTGTGATTATGTGATTTATATTTTTGGGATGAGACGTGGTGGGTATGTTTCGTCTCATTGCTGGTTAGGAGCTATGACCGCTTCCCGGGACGTCGTGTGTGTGAGTTTATCACGAGGTGGGTGTCGTTGATCCCCACCAGGTGGTCCCCAGTATTTCTACGTGAGCCGGGCACTGGGAAGATGACAGCATGGTGCAGTTTATCGGCGCTATTATATAGTCGGGTATATTTATGTGCATGGCCACTGTACATCAGATATGATATGTACACTTGGTCATGGGTATGGATGATGATATATATATATATATATATGGTTAGAATAAAATGCCTCTATATATATATATATTTATATGTATCCTATAGATGAAAGGATATAGAATATATTGTTGGAGTACGTCTTGTATGATTATGGTGTACTAGATGATTGGGGGTTGATGTATCGCATTTAAGGAATTTTCGGTTACATCATCCCAAGGATATTATTGGAAATTTTGAGATTGTTCTTGTATTGGTAATCTAGATTTAATAGTCGTAGTAGTATAATATTGTATGTATGGCATAATGGATCTTTAGTATCGACATTGTCAAGGAGTAATGTAACGGGGCGGTTCCTTGTTTGGATTTCGCTTTACGAGACACCCCACGCACAAAACGTAGTGCAGTGTTGAGATTGGAGAGAAGTTTTGTCAATAATAAATTTGTATGAATGATATTTATTAAATATATCCTATGTTTTAACCCATATATATATGGGTAATGTATTAAGAATTATAATTAATTAAATTATAAATCGGAATCCATAAAGCCTATTATGGCATAATTGTTTCTAAATCAAATAATGTATGATTAGAAAGGGTTGGATTCTTGGGTTAAGCTAGGAAGGCAAATCTCGTGGGTATGGGCGGGGCCTATGTTAAGTTAGGTTGTCCTTATAATTGGGGTAATTTAACTAAAATCTCAGGACGCGAATAGGTGCGCGCCGTTAGATGAGAGGTGAGCTGGGGTTTCACGAGATTGTGATTCCACTTTAATTATGTAATAAGTGCACCGATATTTATTATGCATGGTTAACACGCTTGCTATATATATATTTTTCACACTCGGGCTCTAACCCGTTTACTTTTCTCTCCTGCTTGTGTATATATATATATATATATATATATATATATATATATATATATATATATTACTACAGGTGTCCTACCGCATGGATGCCGGATGACCTTCTATCCAGAGTCTTGGGAGCCGGAACAGGTGCGGGCTGTTGCGGGATGTATCTTGTAGTCGCATCCTATTTTTTTAAAAATCTAGGTAGAATTCATGTTGCATATCTGGTTTATACCCAAGGGATATTTATAAATGTGTATATTTATTTCATTTCAGTCATTGTATTGGCTGTGACCCGACAGCTTATTCGGGTTTACTTCCTTGTGGTATATTCAGTTGTAGTTTTATTTCATTTTATTCTAGCATTTCATTTATCATAGTTCTTTCATGCATCTTTCTTTCCTTTATTAGTAGTTTTATAGTGTTGGTTTGTTGTCTGTTGCATATTTTATTTAATTTTAACGTCTCGCTTATATGATATCGGGTAGTTAGTCCTATATTATATAGTACCGACAGTTGATGTTGAGACTGGACCATCTGAATCTCCTGATTTAATGTAGTATAGGGCTGGCCACCCGTTATTATTTTAAGCGGGGTGTTACATTTTAGAAGTTATGAAAATGGTTTTTTAGTGATCCTTTGAAACAAGTTACTATTAAAATACAATAGGTAGACTGGACCTTGTTTAGAACATATACTTAAACCTTTATCATATTTGTTAGATTAACGTGCGATCGAAGACTCATTATCTATAATTTCGACCTCTATTTTAGGTGAGTACTCTATGCAATTTCTTCTGCATTTTGATTATATTATATTATGCAAACTATGTATATTTTGTGAAATGCTTTTATTCTCAAAATGCATCTGATACCGATGATTTCGTCCTTTGTTATATGTTTATATCTCTCCATATAAACATCTGATTTGAATTCTGAAATTATTGATTCAGCCTATGGAAACTCTCTTACTATATTGGCCTTGACTACCGGGTGAAAATATTTGGGTGGTACCTTCCCAGCTGGTTTATCGTTGGTGTGCCCTAAACAAGGCGTTGTTCCAGAAATCATGATTATCTGTATGTGATGTTACCGGGTGGAAACATTTGGTAACACTATATGTCTGGGTATTAGAGCGTACATGGCCACTAAAACTGAATAATTGACACATGCTCAATTGTTTTATCTGCTCTGTTCTGAATTGTTTATTCTGAATATATATATTGTCATTTACTTTATATATATATTACTTGAAATTCCTATCTCTATGTATATACCTTATGTTCTAAATTGAATAGGTATCTATTTTCTGAAAACCTTGGAATATTTGGAGATTGAATCTCATTCGGCTTTTAGCTGATGTTTAATAATTAACCATTTTTCAGGAAATAATTAGGAAAGCGGATGGAACATAAGGGGACTATGTTGAAGATTTAGCTTTTAGAGATCTTTTTGTTACATTAAGTAGAACTTTATTTTATTAGATAAAGGATGTTTGGATCTTTAATTAAAAGGCTTTAAAATTTCTGTCAAGTTGTAACTCTTGGATATTTTAATATAAATAAAGTTTCCTTTAGAAAGCTCTGATGATGTAATTCCTTCACTTTCAGTATTTTACGATTCATAACCATGTGATATATATATATATATTAAAAGAAAAATTTTGACGCCAGAATATTAGATGCCATGGTGGCATGTCAAACACTCGTTCCCTACGATTTTTGGGTCGGGGTCGTGATAGAGGTGGTATCAGAGCATGGGTTATGAACCCGTAGACTACTGAGCATAAGTTTCGAATGTTATAGATTCTATGTTTCCATCCTTAGGAGATAGTATTAAAAATCTAATTTATGTGATAACCCTCCCTATGTATAATTGGTCTTTTAGTTTTCAATATTGATATGGTATAGTAGATATTACGTTTGGCCATGACTGTAGAAAATGACCAAGTGAAGATCATCAATGGGAACTAGTGATTCGAGTATAGAAGGACTGGAAGGTGCATATAAGGCAATTGAAAGTCTGTCAAAGATTGTGGAGCAGCAGGTGAACAATGGAGTACCAAAGAATCTTGAACTAAGTAGATGTACTATTGAACAGTTCAAGAAGTTGAATCCTCCATCTTTTAAAGGTACTCCTAACCCCACCGAAGCATAAAGTTGGGTGATGCAGATGGAAAAGATACTCGATGTTCTTAAGTGTACTGATGAACAAAGGGTGTCATTTGCAATATTTATGTTAGATTGGGAGGCCGAACATTGGTGGAGAATGACTAAGAGAATACACGGGGAAAGGAATACTTACATAGGTTGGAATGATTTCATAGTAATATTTTATGAGAAATATTTTTCAAAAATGGTGAAAGAAGAAATGGCAGCTGACTTCATGAGTTTGGTGCAAGGGAATATGACGGTTAGTCAATATGAGGCAAAGTTTACTGAGTTATCCCGTTTTTCACGTCATGTTGGAGCAACTGATGTTTTAAGAGCGAAGAAGTTTGAGCGTGGGTTAAGGTTGAATATTCGTAGTCGAATTTCCATCCTGAAATTAACATCATATATTGATGTCGTGACTAGGGCTACAATAGCTAAAAGGGATGGTGAGGAGTACAATCGAATTAGAGATGGAAAGAGGAAGTTTGGGGAACAAAAAGGAAATAACCCGAATAATAGAAATTTTTTTAGGAACACATTCAATGTTGGGGGATCTAGTGATAACAAACAGTATAATAACCAGACATGTCAGTAATATGGAAAGATGCATGGAGGACGACCTTGTTATAAGGATTCAGGAGCTTGTTTTAGGTGTGGACAGAAAGGACATCAGATAAAAGATTGCCCAAACCCAGCAAGGGTTCCAATAAAGCCTTCAAGTGCAAAGAAGGATCAAGACAGACAGGGTAGAGTTTTCGCACTTTCTGATACCCAAGCTTCTAATGCGGTAGTGTCGTGTACACTTTCTATATGTGCACAACCTTTTAAAGCTTTGATAGATCCTGGTTCTACCCATTCGTTCATATCTATACATGTATTAAATCGCTTTCATAAATTTCCTGAACCCTTGAATCATAACATACATGTTTCTACTCCTTCGGGTGAGTTATTGATGGGTAAATTAGTATACAAGGCTTGCCCCATAGATATTGATAGTCATAAACTATTTGTTGATTTGATAGTTTTAGACATTAAAGATTTTGAAGTCATTTTGGGGATGGATTGGTTAGCATCACATCATGCTAAGGTAGACTGTTTTGAGAAGAGTGTTACTTTCCAAATTCCTCACCAACCAAAATTTAATTTTGAAGGAACTGGCATTATATCTCCGATGTATATTATTTCTGCAATGCAAGCCTATAGTTTTCTTAAGAAGGAATGTCAAGGATTTCTTGCAACTGTTACCAGTTTGCAGACAATAGGGCCTAGCTTAGAAGATATTCATATCGCTAAGAAATTTACTGATGTTTTTCCAGACGATTTACCAGGCCTACCTCCTAATAGAGAAATAGACTTTACGATTGACCTTGTTCCTGGAACTATACCAATCTCAAAACCACCATATCGTATGGCACCTTTAGAATTAAGAGTGTTAAAAGTTCAATTAGAAGACCTTTTAGACAAGAGTTTTATCAGACCAAGTATATCGCCTTGGGGTGCTCCAGTGTTATTTGTGAAAAAGAATGATGGGACAATGAGACTATATATAGATTATCGTGAACTGAATAAGGTAACCATTAAGAATAAATACCCCTTACCTCGTATAGATGACTTGTTTGATCAATTAGAAGGTGCAAAAGTATTCTCTAAGATTAACCTTAGGTCAGGCTATCATCAATTGAAGATTAAGGATGATGATATTTCAAAATCAGCTTTTCGTACTAGATATGGTCACTATGAATTTCTTGTAATGCCATTTGGACTAACTAATGCAGCAGCCGCTTTTATGGATATCATAAATAGGGTGTTTAGGAAATATTTGGATCAGTATGTGGTTGTTTTCATTAATGACATCCTTATTTATTCCAAAAGTTTTGAAGAACGTGAAAAGCATTTAGAGACGGTATTACAAATCCTTAGGAAAGAGAAATTATATGCAAAATTAAAGAAGTGTGAGTTTTGGATGACTAGTGTTTCTTTTCTAGGACATGTCATATCCAAAGAAGGGGTGTCAGTTGACCCTCAAAAGATTGAGGCTATATTAAATTGGCCCAGACCAACTAATGTGAGTGAGATTCGTAGTTTCCTTGGATTAGCAGGTTATTACCGAAGATTTGTTGAAGGATTTTCTAGCATTTCCAAACCTCTATCTAGGTTAACTCAAAAGAAGGTAAAATATGAATGGTCTGAGCAAGCCGAGAAAAGTTTTCAAGAACTTAAGAATCGATTAGTAACTGCCCCAATTTTGACTATTCCTTCCGAGACAGGGGGATTTGTGATTTATAGTGATGCTTCTAAAAATGGTTTGGGATGTGTGCTAATGCAAAATGGAAAAGTAGTAGCTTACGCCTCGAGACAGTTAAAAACCCATGAGCAGAATTATCGAACCCATGACCTAGAATTAGCAGATGTAATTTTTGCTCTTAAGATTGGAGGCACTATTTGTATGGTGATACTTGTGAGATTTATACCGATCATAAGAGTTTAAAGTATATATTTACTCAGAAAGAGTTGGATATGAGACAAAATAGGTGGTTAGAATTGATGAAGGATTATGATGTAAATATTCACTCTCACCCGGGGAAAGCTAATGTAGTAGCCGATGCTTTAAGTAGGAAGTCTACACCAAATTTAGCATGTCTTATTACAAGCCAGGAAGAACTGTTAAGGGATTTGAGAAGTATGGAAATAGATGTACGTATTTATAGCAAAGGAGGAATAATTGCAAACTTACAAGTACAACCCATGTTGATGGAGAGGATCAAAATTGCACAAGTAAATGACCCACAACTGAAGAAGATTAGAGAAGAAGTCATCGAAGGTAAGAGAACTAAATTTTCGATACGAGATGATATATTGAGGTTTGAAAATAGAGTGTGTGTTCCATGTGATGCCCAACTAAAAAGGCAAATTTTGGAGGAAAGTCATTACTCAAGATTCACATTTCATCCCGGGTGTACAAAAATGTATAAGGATCTTCGAGAAGTATTTTGGTGGAATAACATGAAGAGGGAGATAGCAGAATTTATATCTCAGTGTTTGGTCTGTCAACAAGTAAAGGCAGAACATCAAAAACCATCAGGATTACTGCAACCCCTACCTATCCCTGAGTGGAAATGGGAACATATTACTATGGATTTTATGATAGGTTTACCGAGGAGTTCAAATGGTAATGACTCTATTTGGGTAATTATTGATAGGTTAACTAAATCTGCTCATTTTCTTTCCATTAAGATTACCCATTCTTTAGAGAAGTTAGCTAAGTTGTATGTGCGGGAAATTATTAGGCTTCATGGAACCCCAATTTCAATTGTTTCTAATCGTGACCCTAGATTTGTGTCTCGCTTCTTGAAAAGTTTACAAGAAGCCATGGGAACAAAATTGAATTTTAGCACTGCTTTTCATCCTCAAACGGATGGACAATCAGAGAGAACTATTCAAACCTTAGAGGATATGCTTGGGGCATGTGCACTTGATTTAAAAGGGAATTGGGATGATCATTTACCGTTAGTGGAATTCGCATATAATAATAGCTATCAAGCAAGTATTCAAATGGCTCCGTATGAGGCACTCTATGGTAGAAGGTATCATACCCCTACATGTTGGGTAGAAGTTGGGGAAAGAAAATTATTGGGACCAGAATTGATTCAGATCACAACAGAGAAGGTGAAATTAATACAAGACCGACTTCGAACCGCTCAAAGCCGTCAAAAGAGTTATGTTGACAATCGACACCGACAGTTAGAATTCCAAAGAGGAAATTATGTGTTCTTACGAGTATCGCCTGCAAAGGGAGTAATACGATTTGGTAAGAAAGGGAAATTGAGCCCAAGATACATAGGACCTTTTGAAATCCTTGAAAGGATAGGAGCTGTTGCGTATAAAATAGCCTTACCACTGGAAATCTCTAGTGTACATAATGTGTTTCACGTATCAATGATAAAGAAATATGTCCCAGATCCAAAATATATCTTAAGTCATGAGCCTCTTCAAGTTAGAGAAGATTTGTCGTACATTGAGCATCCAGTCGAAATTTTGGATCATAAAGATCAAATATTACGAACCAAGGTTATTCCACTAGTTAAAGTATTATGGCAGAATCATTCTGTTGAAGAAGCAACGTGGGAGCGGGAAGATGAGATAAAGGAGCGATATCCATACCTTTTTGAAAATTAATGCAAGTAAAGTTTGGGGACCAAACTTTTTATAAGGAGGGTAGGATGTAATGACCCCACTTTTATATATAGTTTGTTTTTACACTCTTGTGTTACTTATTATCTTATAAATGTTGTATTATTAGATATGTGGTATTATTGGCTATCAATATAACAAACCCCATTTTTAATTATGAAGAATCAACTGTAAATTGGATCAAATCGAAGTCTTATGACATATCTTAAGGCAAATAATAAGTTTTGGGGTAGAAAATATAATTTTATGAAACTTTAAGGACTAAAATAAAAATATAAAATGGACAATTTTGTAAATAAAATATTTTCAAGGACCTCTAAGAAATATTCAAAATATATAGTGTGAAATTACCAAAATACCCTTCATGTGTGAAATGACCCTTATACTCTTATCACCTTTCCACCACGTGGTGGTCACTTCCACCTTCCACATGTCATCTGTAGAGAGAGAGCTAAAACACTTGTCATCATTTGGTGATATTAACACTGCAAGACCACTCCGGATCACGACACCTCAGTGTTGAATCACCCATTCAAAAAAGCCTAGTCATTAGACACGTGTCAACACCGTAATACATTTGGAAACCTATAAATAGGGCCTTAGGGTTCATTTGAAACTCACACCAATTCCTTGAGAATTATAGTAAGAACGAGTGATGGAAAGCTTGGGAAATATCTTAAGAAGGAGTTCTATAATTTCGAAGAAAGAATTCATTTCGTAGGTATGATTTTATTTAAATGTTATAATGTATTTTTATAGTTTTAATTTTGTGTTTTATAGCTTTACTTAGTAGTTATGCTGGTAAAATACACTAAGGACTTCACTAATCAAAACTTAAAGTTTAGAAGAAATCCAAGTTGATTTTATTTTCATGTAAACTTGTTTGAAATTGTATATACGCTTTTAAAAATAATTTTTTAAAAGTAATTGCTCGTTATTATGGAATCCCATTTAAGTAATTCCAAAGTCAGGCCCGATGAAATTATGTCTAGACAAGATGGTATTTAAGTGGTGCCCCTGTGACCCTCCATCTCTACTGGCAATGAATCCGGAAATGTTCTGTCTAGAGGAGATGGTATTTAAGCGGTGCCCCTGTGACCCTCCATCTCTACTGGGAACCGACTGATTAGGAAGAACTATGAATTGAATCCTTTAATTACGATCAATAAGTTTTAAAAGTTATGAAAATGGTTTTTTAGTAATCCTTTGAAATAAGTTACTATTAAAATACAATATGTAGACTGGACCTTGTTTAGAACATGTACTTAAACCTTTATCGTATTTGTTAGATTAACGTGCGCTCGAAGACTCGTTATCTATAATTTCGACCTCTATTTTAGGTGAGTACTCTATGCAATTTCTTCTGCATTTTGATTATATTATATTACGCAAACTATGTATATTTTGTGAAATGCTTTTATTCTCAAAATGCATCTAATACCGATGATTCCGTCCTTTGTTATATGTTTATATCTCTCCATATAAACATCTGATTTGAATTCTGAAATTATTGACTCGGCCTATGGAAACTCTCTTACTATATTGGCCTTGACTACCGGGTGAAAATATTTGGGTGGTACCTTCCCAGCTGGTTTATCACTGGTGTGCCCTAAACAAGGCATTGTTCCAGAAATCATGATTATCTGTCTGTGATGTTACCGGGTGGAAAAATTTGGTAACACTATCTGTCTGGGTATTAGAGCGTACATGGCCACTAAAACTGAATAATTGACACATGCTCAATTGTTTTATCTGCTCTGTTCTGAATTGTTTATTTTGAATATTTATATTGTCATTTACTTTATATATATTACCTGAAATTCCTATCTCTATGTATATATCTTATGTTCTAAATTGAATAGGTATCTATTTTCTGAAAACCTTGGAATATTTGGAGATTGAATCTCATTCGGCTTTTAGCTGATGTTTAATAATTAACCATTTTTGAGGAAATAATTAGGAAAGCGGATGGAACATAAGGGGACTATGTTGAAGATTTAGCTTTTAGAGCTCTTTTTGTTACATTAAGTAGAACTTTGTTTTATTAGATAAAGGATGTTTGGCTCTTTAATTACAAGGCTTTAAAATTTCTGTCAAGTTGTAACTCTTGGATATTTTAATATAAATGAAGTTTCCTTTAGAAAGCTCTGATGATGTAATTCCTTCACTTTCAGTATTTTACGATTCATAACCATGTGATTATACTTCCGCTATATATATA
This sequence comes from Sambucus nigra, assembly GCA_949130495.1. NCBI lineage: Eukaryota > Viridiplantae > Streptophyta > Magnoliopsida > Dipsacales > Adoxaceae > Sambucus > Sambucus nigra. The sequence goes on from OX422207.1 coordinate 418,199,078, forward strand.
TATATATATATATATATATATATATATATATTAAAAGAAAAATTTTGACACCAGAATATTGGATGCCTTGGTGTCATGTCAAGACACTCGTTTCCTACGATTTTTGGGTCGGGGTCGTGACAAACCTCTCAACTATTGTGCACACCTAGCGCATACATGTTAACTCACCTAGTTACACTACCATGTTTAACTAGACTCATTACAAATCTCCATAGCATACTACCCTAACTCGAGCATTATCTAACTTGAATTTCTTAATTAGCTACGTCTCTCATTAGCTTATTAAATCACTAATCAATTTATAACTTTACTCCAGTTGTTTAACCACGTTCATGATTAACGTATTAAGTATATATATAATATACTACACTATTATATACGTTTACCAAGACACTATATACATATATATCACTCGTAATATATGCAACCGCATTTTCGAATATCTTCCACATTCTGAAAGCGAACTTGCTAACATGTTTTCATGCTCCAGGATTGTCCACTACATTCTGGGAAAATGGGTCAGAATCTCACCGTCGGACCCAAAATCATAAACAAACATTGGAAGCGGTTATGGTCTTAATTCTATGGTCATAACCACACCACATTTTTCCATGGTACTCCAACCCTACATCACATGGGCGTGCAGAACACCTATGGCCCTAGGGAACAGTACTACCTCCGCTGGGATTCGCCAGAGTGATCTCCCATGGAATGCAACCTCACTGATAGCATAACGGCTAAGATAGGTATGTTTCATATAAATATCATACACACATATATTATTCATATTTGTATATATAATATCTGTATACCCGTATATATAAATTAAATCACAAACTCCAACTAACCCGTGCCTATCACTCAAAGCACTAGCCTACAAATCATGAGTCTATCTCACTTCTCTTAATTAATTAAGTTCTGATCCATTTATTAATTAAAATAGAGTCACCCTGCTAACATTCCCAGACATACCCAACCAGCCCATCGTATAATCATTCAAGTTTATCAAGTAACATCACTCTGATAAAATACTCGGACTTAACCCAATCAGCCCGTACATTTATTCCTGAATTTAACTCATCCATTCGACATTAACAATTTTGAGTTAATTAGCTCTCATGATTTTTAATTCAACTTTAATTACCCACTCTTTCTACCACTCTAAATAAATCAATTTTGGACTTGCAAAAAATTCGACATCCCAAACAACCCACAAAGAATTTTCCTAAATTCAACTTGCATTGATCAATTGACAAAAATGTTCGATCAATCAAAGTATATTAACCTAACCTCAATATCATCAACTATGAATTCATATCAACTAAGAAAAAATATCCACAAGGTTTTGTAATCATCCGAATCATAATTATTCCTAAGATAAAATCCATCTCTAAATTACCATCTAAATATTTTTATCTCGTACACCCTTCCATATAAAATTATAACTAATTCAAAAAAAATTAGAAAAATATGAAACTGGCGGCCACGTGTTCGTAACGAAAAGGTCTATCTCCATGACCTGAACCCAAGGGTCGTTCGAATGAAACTCCAACTTCTTTCGAATGCGAAAATCACATCGTTCGAACGAGGTGCTAACTATGTTCTAACGAGATTAACAGAAATAGTGCAGAATCCCAGATGGAAATAGTACAGGAGCTCAGATTTTTCTTCTTTAAATCCAACCCAAACAGTTGATGAGGATGTTACGAGTAGAATATCATCTAACTAGATGAAATGGAGACAATTGATTGGGGTGTTATGTGATAAGAGGATAACTAATCAATTAAAAGAAAAAATTTATAGAATAGTTGTTAGGCCAGCGACCCTGTATGGAGTGGAGTGTTGGGCATTAAAGAAAAAACATGAACAAAGTCTCCATGTTAGTGAGATGAGTTTGCTCCGATGGATGATAGTAATTGCTAGAAAGGACAAAATTAAAAATCAATACGTGAAAAAAAGTTAGGAGTAGCTCCCATTAGTGATAAATTAGGATAAAGTAGACTTAAGTGGAACGGTCATGTGTTGCATAGACCAATAGATGTACCCTATAATAAGAGAAAGATTGTTACAAATAGAGGGTAAAAGAAAAAGTGGTCACCCTAAGCTATCGTGGGAGGAAATTATTAGGATAGATCTTAAGGAATTAAACTTAAATGATAATTGTAGGTGCAAAAAATCTCACCCGTAGGGCGTACCAATTCATCATGATACAAGCATAAAAATAAATATGATAGAGAAAAAGATTTATGTGGTTCGACCATGAATGGCCTACGTCCACTGGGTTGCTGTTGTGTTCCATTAGAATGATGAAAGAGTTTTACATGAGAGTGTTTCTCTAGCTTCTAAGCCCCTTTTTCACAATGGGGGGTGTCCACTTTATATAGAGTTAGGGGTTACATTAGGGTTACAAATATGGATGAGTCCTATCTTGGTGGTGTTTGATTTGACTCAGATACTTCTCCTCGGTCTTCTCATTTATTAAGGACTCTAGCCATCCTTATCTTGTTGGAGCATCCGTTGCTCTCTATCTTGATCAGGGTGCTCGCCACGTGTCATGCTATTATGTAGGCATATTTTTTGCCCCCATAATAGCCCCACGGGTCGCAGTTCAACTGAGTTGATGTCGAGATGAGCTGGGAGTTGGTCCATAATCTCTTTAAACGTGCGTAGTTGCTGATGTGAACTGGACTGGCATTCTTTGATATGTCGTTCAACTTTTAGCCTTCTTTGGCTATTCTTCTTGCCTTTATAAGTTTTTTAGATGAATGTTGGGCTTGAGTTGAGAGACGTTCAGTTGATATGGGAATCGGACTCGAGAGTGTCGAGCTGTCTACGTATCCTCATGGGATCAGGTAGAACGTAGTTCATAGTTCTATTTTATTGTATAGCCCAATTCATGAGGCCGGCCATAGGCCTGTTTAGAATTCGTTTGTTGAGGCTTTCTCGAGCATGCATCAAGTTCGGGACATCTTCCTGTATTTTGGTCTTGTATGGTCCATTTGGTCAGGCTGACCACGGGCCTATGTGTCAAGCCTTGCTTGAGTATGTACCTAGTCGAGGTAAGACCCTACATTAGGTTTTTTATATGGTCCAATTGGAGAGGCCAACCATAGGCCTATGTGTCGAGTCTTGCTCGAGCACGTACCTAGTCGGGGTAAGACCCTGCATTAGGTTTTTCATAAGGTCCAATTGGAGAGGCCGACCACAGGCCTATGTGTTAAATCTTGATCGAGCTCGTACTTAGTCGGGGTAAGACCCTACATTAGGTTTTTCATATGGTCCAACTGGAGAGGCCAACCATAAGCCTATGTGTCAATTCTTGCTCAAGCACGTACCTAGTTAGGGTAAGACCCTGCATTAAGTTTTTCATATGGTCCAATTGGAGAGGCCGACCACAAGCCTATGTGTCGAGTCTTGCTCGAGCACGTACCTAGACGGGGTAAGACCCTGCATTAGTTTTTTCATATGGTCCAATTGGAGAGGCCGACCACATGCCTATGTGTCGAGTCTTGCTCGAGCACGTACCTAGTCAGAGTAAGACCTTGCATTAGGTTTTTCATATGGTCCAGTTGGAGAGGCCGACCACAGGCCTATGTGTCGAGTCTTGCTCGATAACGTACCTAGTCAGGGTAAGACCCTGCATTAGGTTTTTCATATGGTCCAATTAGAGAGGCCAACCACAGGCCTATGTGTCGAGTCTTGCTCGAGCACGTACCTAGTCGGGGTAAGACCCTGCATTAGGTTTTTCATATATGATATTAATCAATTTACTTATTGTACTTAGGCCTTTCTCGCAAGTCAATGTAATACCAATTATGTTCACATTTTTTCCATTTTCTAATGCCTCGCATGTAAATATCCGCCTATTTTACTTTTTAGAATGTGACGTCACACTTCCTTAGGCTTAAAAGACGATGGAAAAAATGCACCTGGTTTGAGGTCCATCCACCCATTCAGGATTTTAACCAGCCAACATAGTTGGCAACCAACCTGAGTTAGATTTTTCCCTAGGGATCCCCCGTAGGGCTTTTATTATTGCCAGGGCAACTCGTGAGGACATTTGTGTTTGGAGATGACAAAGGCCTGTGGACTTACTTAATTTAATGGGAACAAACAAGAAGGCTGTTGTAATTGAATCAAGCTTAATCTTGATCGTCATTTGAAAGACTAATTTCAGTGTTAACCATGTTGGCATCCATCCTGAGTTGACCTCTTCTATTTTTCTTTAAATGTTGCAGTTAATCTATTCACGTGTCATCGTTGCCATGGAGCCCCTAATCGGGCTGTGAAGAGAATACTTCTCGATCGTTCATCGAGTTATTTGATCTATATAACCGAGATGATAAGTGTGCCCAATCATTCCTTAGGGCTTTGTTGTGTTGAAGAGTGTCGCGTTAATCGTTCATCGAGCTGGAAATAATTAAGGATTATCTTGTTCGTATAGCTCCATGTAATGTATCGTTCCTCGGGGTACACTTGTTCGTCGACTATGCATGGTGGTTCCAGGAGGATGTGGAAGACTCCATATAGCTCGTGTACGTAAAGAAATTGATATGAGTTCAAAGCATCTTTGCGCAGAAATGCATTGATTTGATATGGCGTTCAAGAAACACCGTTCCTCTGGAGTGGATATCTTAGTGTTCATGACGTGTTAATTTATTGCTTAGTGATCACCGATCACCATGGGTTGTCTGACGATGTTTCTTGATACATTCAGGGTAGTCACATGTTTTGTTTGTTGACTGTGATTTTGCTGGATATGTGTCTTCTTATATGTTGGATTCGTCCTTGTTGATAAATATGGTTGATCATTGCTCTCTATGCTGCTTTATGTGTTATTATATCTTTGTTCTACAGATCGCCCAACTTCTCATTCATCGAGGTTGAATTAAATAAGAATTGTATAGCCCAACTGTCCATTAGATCTTGAGATGTGATCACATAATGTCAACTATCCATCGAAGCTAAGGGTCTATCGAGGCAAAATTGCAACCCTAGTAGATGTTACGAACGATCCATGCTCGAGCATCTGTCGGAGCATTAATAAGATAAATGATGCTTGAATGGTTGTCGAGGCAAAAATTGTAGAGCATTTGGTAGATATTGCGGGTGATCCATGCTCGAGCATCCATCAAGGCAAAAAGGATCGAGCAAGTATTATGAACAATCCTGCAGTGTTAGTGAAAACTAAATTTCCAAACCATTTATTAGGGCTGAATAACAATAATAAATGTGACGTCGATCATTGATCGACTGTGCCAACCATTTATCGGGACTGAATATAAGAATTATCCTGATCAACCATTTGTTGGGGATAAAATGCGACATGTGGAAAATATCTTCGAGACTAAATATATAGAAATATTTTTCCGACCATTTGCCGAGATGAACCTTGAATGTGCCTGATCATCCTTCGGGTCAAGAATCATAGAGTCAAGTCAACAATACTGAAATTGAAGAAATATCAACATCCGAGCATCCGAGCATCCGTCGATTATCACAAATAATATTACCCAAGCATTTGTTGGGTCGAAAGTGGTGTAATGTGCTCGACCATTCGTTGGAGCATTAACGAAATAAGTGGTGCCTGGTTCGTCTGTCGGGGCGAAGTTGTACTGGTCCGAGTAGATATAGAGAGTGATCCGTGCTCGAGCATCTATCGGTGCATTAATAAGATTTCCAAGAGCTTAAGATTATGGCCGAGCATTCGTCGGGACTGAATCTTGTACCTGTGGAAGTTAATAAGTTGCTCAACCATTTGTCGAGGCTAAATCAAATAGAATTTATTATGCAATTCGTTTATTCAGTCAACGAATATATGATGTGCAGACTCGACCATGTGTCGAGGAAAAGATTTATAGTATTGAATGAATGACATGAATGATCCCATAATTTTTATGATAAAATCTCACGAGGATGGCCTTGCCCGAGCATCCATCGGGGCTACGCTAAGTATTAGTAAAGATATTACACCGACCATCCATTGGTATAACCAATAATGGCTAGACGACAATATTGAAAATTAGATGATCGAATAAATGATATGAGTGCTCTATAAGTGCGCCCCAATATTTATGTGAACAAAATAATTTTAATAAAGTCGAATAAAAGATGCAAAATTTGTCAAATATATCCAGACGTACAACATAGGAGTTAATTTGGAATTTCTGCAAATAGCTCTAAGCAAATGCTCAATTGTAAGTTGGTTTAAAAAAAATTGTTTTCACAGAAAATTGTGTAGTCACAACGTTCTTCATAGAAAATTACGAAGTATAAAGTATAGATATAGATAGCCCCTGCTAACAAATTTATGATGATAAGCATCGTGATCATAATTTGTGAGAAAATAAAATATTATGAGACAGAAACGAACAATGCACAAATAAATGTGTGTATCCATCAATCGGGGTTGTGCTAAATATAAGAATTATCTTGACCAACTATCCATTGGGGATAAAATGAGACTTGTGCCTTAGATATATTCGGGACTAAATACCTGACGGATGCTCGGGAACGATTATCTCAGTGGGATTTTTATCATAAAAACCATTGGATCATTCATAACATGCATACACTACTATGATTTTTTTCCTCGGCAAATGGCCGAGCGGATGTATATCATATATACTTTGCTGAAAAAATCATTCTCATGATAACTTCTATTTGATTTAGCGTCAACAGATGGTCGGGCAATTTATTAACTTCCACAGGTACAAGATTCAGTCAAGAGGGATGCTCGGCCACAATCTTAAGCTCTTGAAAACCTTATTAATGCTCCAACGGATGCTCGGGCATTTATATTTCTTCAATTTTAGTATTGATTATCTGACTCTATGATTCTTAACCTAAAGGACGATTAGGCATATCCAAGATTCATATCGGCAAAATACTTTCATGTATTTAGTCTTGAAGATATCTACCGCACAAGTCTCATTTTATCCCCAATGGATAGTTCGTCAAGATAATTCTTATATTTAGCACAACCCCGATTGATGGATACACGCATTTATTTGTGCATTGTTCATTTCGATCTCATAATATTTTATCTTCTCACAAATTATGCTCACGATCTTTATCATCATAAATTTGTTAGCATGGGGCTATCTATATTTATACTTTATATTTCACAATTTTCTGTGAAGAACGTTGTGTCTACACAATTTTCTGTGAAAACAATTTTTTTTAAACCAACTTACAATTGAGCATTTTCTTAGAGCTATTTGCAAAAATTCCAAATTAACTCCTATGTTGTACGTTTGGATATATTTGACAAATTTTTCATCTTTTATTCGACTTTATTACAATTATTTTGTTCACATAAATATTGGGGCGCACTTATAGAGCACTCATATCATTTATTCGATCATCTAATTTTCAATGTTGTCGTCTAGCTATTATTGGTCATACCAATGGATGGTCGGTGTAATATCTTCACTAATACATAGTGTAGCCCCTGAGCTAAATAAATAATAATCTCCTTTTGTCGAGACTAAATAGTTGTAGCCGGATGACAATATTGAAAATTAAATGATCGATAATAAATGGTGTGAGTCCTCTATAAGTGCGCCCCACTATTTATGTGATCAAAAAAATTTGGAATAAGGTCGCATAAAAAATGCCAACTAAATCGTTGTAATAAAATCACATGGTCCCTTAAAATAATTTTTAGAGAGAACCGAGCAATGTAAAAATTAGTCAAACATACCTCAAATGTAAGACATGGGAGTTAGTTCGGAATTTTAGCAAAATTATTTGGACTCCAAGCAAATACTTAATTAAGTCTGTTTCAAAAATTTGTTTCCACATAACGATGTGAGTCAAAATAGATAGAGTAAGGGAGTAGTACTATCTTTTAACATCAATTGTTAGTTTTAACAACTCTAAAGAGTTTTAAAGCCCAGATGGATGCGTGCCACCAAATAGATTCTAGATGTGTGTTTGGAAACACATAAGAATGTGCTGAGCTGATGTCGTGCTCGTCGCTGCTTGTATCTGCTCGCTGACCAGATGATGCCTTACTCGCCCCTGTTCAGGAAGGTAATCGATAGATTCAAAAGATGCTGACCTGAAGCTCGAGGCTGAGAAGAACTGCCGACCAGTTGATGGTGGTATTTGTAAAATCCAAACCAAGAAAAGGACTCTAAATAGCAAATAACTTTTATTCCTGTTTGAAACGCATGAAGTGTGCCAAACTGATGTTGGTTGTTCCTATTGTGGCTGTCAACCAGCCAGAATAAATTTGTTGTTGCAAATGAAAACCTACCCCAAAGAAGTTTTATTTTGTGTTATAACCTTTGCACGGGGGCGAGCTCGTCACTGATCATCCTCACCGACGACCAGTTGATGTTGTGCTCGTCCTTGCTCGTTCCAGCTGTCGACCAGAAGCTCGAGTTTAAGGAAAAATGCCGAACAGTTGATGATTATCCAGTGGAGACCTGATCTTGATAAAAATGGCGACCAAGACAATGACCAAAAAAAACTTGTTCTGTATCCTCGCACATTGATCGATGAGGATAAAAATGGTTTGTTCAACGTTCGTCGAGGTCAGGTAAGTCCATAGACTTAGGAAATAGACTTGGGGGATGCTCGGTAATCATATCTGATGTCTTCTTCTTAGCATAGACAGTTGGTACAGATGATGGTGTTCCGGTGAAGACCTTATCGGCCTCACTCAGATCGAGTGTGCTGAGCTCATCCTCACACGCTGATCGATGACCACCAAAGTGGTCCATATGAGTTCGCTGGTCAAAAATTTGTTGGTGCTTGTTTGAAGGAAAGAACAATACACGCTGAGTTATAACTCCTCCCGCGAGGAGTTGGAACACATGATCGTTATAAGTCCGGTGGCTAACAAACCCATCTACCTGATTGTGTTCTGACCCTTTGCTCAACACGGATGTCGTTGAATGACGGATTTTCCAGGAATTCCCATCTCGAAGTTGTGCCCGGAGCCACAGATTGATGTGGTTTCCTCTGATAATCAGGAGCAACGATCACATAAGTTAATCTTTCATTTTTTTTTGGATGTGTGTAGTTGGTATCCCAGGAGAGAGAAAATTGATATATGATCTTTATTCCTTCCTATTTTTCAATTGCAGATAAAAGAATACGATGAACAACCATCTCTCCCACAAAAGTTATGGTAGAAATCAAAATATTCAAGGAGTTGTGAAAGACCACATGTAATCAAATTTATGTGAAATAAATAATGAAACTTATCTGGAATCAACACTCTTGTGCAGATTTGCAGATGCATAAAAATAAAATATAGGATTTATGAATACAAATGTACTAAAAAATCGTGCATCAATGAAACAATGTATTATAAGAAGCATATAATTGTTCATGCGGATATATAAAAGAAAACGTATTTCTTGAATATCGCGCGTGTAAACCATTGCATCGTAAGGTAAATCTTATTCTCGTCAATAAGAAGGAAAGACTTTTTGTCTCGTTTTCCACAGATGGCGCCAATTATAGGTGCAAAAAATCTAACTTGCATGGTGGTACCAATTCACCACTATACAGGCATAAAACTAAATATGAGAGAGACAAAGATTTGCGTGGTTCGACCATAAATGGCCTACGTCCACGGGGCTGCTGTTGTGTTCCATTAGAATGATGAGAGAGTTTTACATGAGAGTGTTTCTCTAGCTTCTAATCCCCCTTTCACAATGGGGGGGAGTGTGTCCCCTTTATATAGAGTTAGGGGTTACATGAGTTACAAATATGGATGAGTCCTATCTTCGTGGAGTTTCATTTGACACAGATACTGCTCCTCGATCTTTTCATTTATCAAGGACTCTAGTCGTCCTTATCTTGTTGGAGCGTCCGTTGCTCGCCATCTTGATTGGGGTGCTCGCCATGTATCATGCTATTATGTAGGCATATTTTTTGCCCCCACAATAATAATGCATATAATATATTAAAATGGAAAAGGAGAATCCATGTGGCTGATCCTATATGATGGGATTAAGGCAAGGATGATGATGATGATGATGATAATGATGACGAAATCCAACCCAAACACCTTCTACATGATATTATACATTCACCCAATCATATATAACCTAAGGGAAATATTCTTAGATGATTCTAACAGTAAATAATCATCCTAATACCAAAGATTAACTATAATCACCTAATTAATATATTAAAATGGTTCTACATGATAAAAACCTCAAATCGCCCTAGATTTGATTCAAGGCACCAATTAATCATGATCAATCTACGAATGTCTAACTAGGTTCCAATTCAAGTAATTATGATTCATTCGAAAAAATCAAATATGCATTACTCTACAAATTATGGGATAATTTCCCAAAAATTTGTTTATTCTACACCTACATGATATGAATATAAATCACCTTATTTGATTTAAAGAAAGTTAACTGCTTGCCTTTGAATGTTCGTAGGGTCTTATCTCTCCCTCGTGTGATGATTCGATGTTAAAACTCCTTCAATCCTCAAAAAAATAAAATTTTGAGATCAGATAGAGGAGGAGAATATTTTGAGACTTTTAATGGCTTTTGTAAAATCCTTGGCATAATACATCAAACTACGGCACCATAGTGTCCATAACAAAATGGTGTGGCGGAACGTAAAAATCAAACGCTAAAGGATATTGTAAATGCTATGCTAAACAGTTCGGGTCTTCCTCACAATTTAGGGGGTGAAGCGGTACTTTCATCTTGTTATATTTTAAACAAAATTCCAACTAAAAATATGATAAATCTCCTTACGAGTTGTGGAAAGGAAGAAAGCCTTCATACAAGTACTTAAAAGTATGGGGGTATTTAGCTAAGGTAGTCCTGCCTCTACCTAAACTAACTAAACTCGGACCTAAAACTATTGATTGTGTATTTATAGGAAATGCTCAAAAAAGTAGTGTATATAGGTTCCTTGTATTTACATCAGATGTAGACAGTGTATCTACAAACACTATTATTGAATCTCGTGATGCATAATTTTTTGAAAATACTTTTCCACATAATCCCATTACTAGACTTGAGGATGCTCCTTCGAACATTAATATACCATCTAGTAGTAGGCAATAAAATGAAATGGAAATACAGGAACTTAGGAAAGGAAAAGACGTAAGATAGAAAAATCTTTTGGGCCTGATTATATTTCATTTTTGTCTCAGGGGGATCCTCAATCTTATCACGATGCTCTTATCTATCCCGATGCTCCATTTTGGAAAGAGGTTGTTAATAGTGAAATAGAATCTATTATGCAAAATCACACTTGGGATTTGGTGCCACCAGGTTGTAAAACCATAGGGTGTAAATGGATTTTTAAAAGAAAAATGAAACCTGATGTATCCATAGAAATATGTAAGGCTAGGTTAGTAGCCAAAGGATATAAACAAAAGGAGGGAATCGATTTCTTTGACACTTATTCTCCGGTTACGCGAATTACTTTTATTAGAATTTTAATTTCCCTTGCATCTATTTATAAAATGGAAATTCATCAAATGGATGTTAAAACTGCCTTTTGAAATGGAGACTTAGAAGAGGAAATTTATGTGGATCAACCAGAAGGATGTTTTGTTAAGGGATTAGAAAATAAAGTTTGCAATCTAGTTAAATCCTTATATAGCGGTGGCATGAAAAATTTGATCAAGTAATGATCAATGATGGATTTAAAATAAATGAATATGATAAATGTGTGTATTTTAAGTGCCTTAGAGATGCTTGTGTGATTGTTTGCTATATGTTGATAATATGCTAATATTTGGATCACATATGAGTATTATTAAAACCACTAAGAAGATGATGTGTGAAAAATTTGATATGAAAGACTTGGGAGTTACGGATTTCATTTTGGGAATCAAAATAATACGAGATTATGTGGGAATCAAATTATCACAATCAGATTATATAGAAAGTGTGTTAAGGAAATTCAATATCCTGTTAGAACTCCTTATGATCCAAATAGTAAACTAAAGAAAAACAAAGGAGAAGTTGTGTCACAACTTGAATATTCAAGAATTTATCTGTAGCCTAATGTACATTATGAAATTCACCAGACTTGATATTGCATATGCAGTAGGGAGATTGAGTAGATAAACTTTTAATCCTAATAATGATCATCGGAATGAAATTATTCGAGTTTTGAGATGCCTAAAATTTACTTTGGATTATGCTTTATATTATGTCTCTTATCCAACTCTGATTGAAGGTTATACTGATGCTAATTGGATTTCAAACTCAGAGGAATCCAAATTTACAAGTGGATATGTATTCACATTATGTGGTGTTTCCATATCGTGGAAATCCTCAAAACAAACATGCATTGCGAGATCAATAATGAAGTCTAAATTCATAGCTTTAGACCAAGCAGGTGAAAAAGTCGAGTGGCTGAGGACATTTCTGGCAGACATTTCGATGTGACCTAAACATATACCCGTGATACTTCTACATTATGATTGCCAAGCGGTAATAGCAAAAGCAAGCTACAAGTCCTACAATGGAAAGTCAAGATATATCCGTCACAGCCATAATAGTGTGAGACAACTCATATCTAATGGCAATATAACCATTGACTTTGTGAGGTCAAATGATAATTTAGCGGATCCGTTGACCAAAGGGTTGTCAAGAGATGTCATTTACAAAATATCGAGGAGGGTTGGACTAAAGCCTAATGAGTAAAATCATCATGATGGATACCCAACCTATCTGAATGGAGATCCCATGATATAGGTTCCATAGGAAAACTAATTGTGGATAATTATATGTAAGCACTACATAGACTTATCATTGTCTTATCCCTATGGTGTTAATAATAATAGTAGTGCTACCTGTAATGAGAAAGGTTGAGTTAAACTCTTAATGAATTTATGGCTTGGATTTTCAAGTGGGATCTGACAGGACATTCTTGATAGATTCACCTAAGTGAGTGTAGTAGTGGGGCCGCTATCTATGGGAATTGTGGCTGAATTCCTTAGAGCGCTCATGATATTGGGATATAGCTCATGGCCTTAATAAGCAAAACTGTTGTGAACCAAAAGTGTGTTAAAGTGTCATGTGTGTAGTCTATTGAACTGGTTTCTTAAAATAACTCGTTAGTTCAAGATATGTAATTCAGTGAATAGTTTGTAAGCCCAATGGACATACACTAAGCAAGGTTCAAGTCCAAAAGACACATCTGCCTATTAATGATATTTTTATTGCCCAAAACTTTCTTTATTCCTTCTTCTCGTATCTCATTCATGTGGGGGATTATTGTGTGTTTGTGTATAACTATTGGTGTGAATAACATACTCACAATAAGACCTTGTAGCCTAGTGGTAACTTTTGTGTCTCCTTTAGAGGAGGTCATGGGTTCAAGTCCCACTAAGGGCATTTAAGTGGATTTGGGGTATTTATATCTATATAGATATGTAAATATTATATTATATATCAAGACTTGGGACTTGGGACTTAGGGACTTGGGCTTGGGTCTTGGGTCTAAAATCGGTTAATTTTTAGATTCGTCTTTAATCTATTTTATTTAATTCGATTTTAATTAATATTAAAACTCGTTTTATTAGAAAATCAGTTTATAATTAATATCAAAACCCGTTTTTATTTATAGCCGTAGAGTGGTTTACTGGCTGAAGAGGTCATCCACTTTTTGGGGGAGTGGGTGGTTTCTGCATCCCTTTAAGTAAGGGATCTGCAGATTAGTTTCATTAATTTTTCACTCTCTCTCTCTCTCTCTCTCTCTCTCTCTCTCTCTCTCTCAAAAACGTCCTTCTTCATAATCCAATTATGGGCATAAATTCTTGTGGTTTAAAGTCATCCATTGAGTGCTTCAATCGAATGAACTGTGTTGTTGAATCCTAAGTACAGTTATCTGAGGCTCGAAGCATCACTGATTAATGTGCGGGCGATATTTCTGTCTTAGGATTGGGTGTCTAACACACACCTGAGCATTCAGATAAGTCATTCTAATTTATTATCTTTTTGGTTTTCCCGTATGTGCATATAACAACATAAGATAATAATACTTTTTTTATATTCGTATAATGGGAAATTTTGATCCTGCTGCAATTGCCTCTGCTAGGACTGAAAATTATGTTGGTTTGAATTTGAAACGTTGGTCTGAACCAGTTGGAACTCGATCGCACGTTACAAATTAAGGAAGATAATTCTGAAGAGACAGAACCTGCAAAAACTGTTGTTGATCAACTTTGGGAAAAATCTGATTTTATGTGCAAAAATCATATTCTGGACAATTTGGATGATGCCCTGTATGATGTTTGTTTTTCTGTCCCCCACTGTTAGAGAGCTATGGTTGATGTTAGATAAGAAATATAAAACTAAAGATCCCGGAAGTAAGAAATTTATTTTTGGTCGTTTTCTGGATTTTAAAATGGTTGACGAAAAATCTATTTTTTCACAATTAAAAGAATTTCATGTCATTATTCATGAAATTCATGCTGAGGGTATTTCAATTAGTGAGGGTTTTTAAGTCACATTTGTTATTGAGAAACTTCCCCCTTCCTGGAAAGAATTTAGAAATGACCTTAAACATAAATGTAAAGATATGAGTATGAAAGATCTCAGTGTTAGACTTAGAATTGAAGAGGATAATTGCATTAAGGAATTAAAGGGACGTTGCCATGGCATTGGCTTCCAAAGCAAACCTTGTTGAAAGTAGTGGGGGGACAAAAAATCAGTTTAAGCCAAATAAGTACCAACATAAATTTAAAGGAAAAAGGGAAAGCACCAAATAATTCTACGAAACCTGAAGGTGGGATTGAGAAATTCGGGGGAGACTATTTTATTTGTGGTAAACCTGTACATCGAGCCCATGACTGCTTCAAAAGGAAAAACAATGAGAATTTCAAAAAACCTAATGGGGGTGCACAAGCTTCAACTATTGAAACTGATAATATTTATGTTGTTATTTCATAGGCACACCTGGTTAGCAACATTAAGGAATGGTGGGTGGACACTAGGGCCACCCGACACATCTGTGGAGACAGGTGTGTTTTTTTCTACTACGACGTGGTGGTAAGTGATGAAAAGATCTACATGGACAATTCTTCTGTGGTTGTTGTTGCTTGGGAAAGGGAAGGTGGATTTAAAATTCACTTCTGAAAAAGTCCTGACGTTGAACGAGGTGTTGCACGTGCCCGACATTAGGAAAAATTCGGTCTCAGGCTCGCTATTGAGTAAAAAGGGTTTTAAAATGGTTTTCGAATCTGGTCAATTTGTTTTAACTAAAAATGGGGTGTTTGTGGGAAAGGGTTACATGTGTGAGGGATTATTCAAACTAAATGTAATTGTTGACTCTGTTTCTAATGTAGTTAATTCTTCAGCTTTTCTCTTTGATTACTTATATTTATGGCATAGTAGACTTGGACATGAGAATTTTGCTTCACTTAAAAGATTAATGAATTTAGGAGATATCCCTAAACTGCCTACAAATGTCGAACACAAAAGTGAAATATGTGTTGAATCAAAATTCAAAAGAAAACCTTTTCAAAGTATACAACGCTCTACTAAAATTTTGGGATTAATTCATGCCAATTTATGTGACTTAAAAGGAATTCAAACAAGGGGTGGGAAAAAATATTTTACCACCATTATAGATGATCACATGAAATTCTGTTATGTGTATCTTTTGAGATCTAAGGATGAAGCACTTGAGAAATTCAAACTATATAAAACAGAAGTTTAAAATCAACTAAAACAAAAAATTAAAATTGTGAGATCAGATAGAGGAGGAGAATATTCTGAGCCTTTTAATGATTTTTGTAAAATACATGGCATAATACATCAAACTACGGCACCATATTGTCCACAAAAAAATGGTATGGCGGAACGTAAAAATCAGACGCTAAAGGATATGGTAAATGCTATGCTAAATAGTTCGGGGTCTTCCTCACAATTCATGGGGTGAAGCGGTACTTTCAGCTTGTTATATTTTAAATAAAATATCCCCTAAAAGTCTTGATAAATCTCCTTACGAATTGTGGAAAGGAAGAAATCCTTTATACAAGTACTTAAAAGTGTGGGGTGTTTAGCTAAGGCAGTCCTGCCTCCACTTAAACGAACTAAACTCGGACCTTAAACTGGTGATTGTGTATTTATAGGAAATGCTCAAAACATTAGTGCGTATAGGTTCCTTGTGTTTAAATCAGATGTATACAGTGTATTTACAAATACTATTATTGAATCTCGTGATGCAGAATTTTTTGAACATATTTTTCGACATAATCCCACTACTAGACTTGAGGATGCTCCTTCGAACATTAATATGCCATCTAGTAGTAGGTAAGAGAATGAAATGTAAATATAGGAACTTAGGAAAAGGAAAAGACGTAAGATAGAAAAATCTTTTGGGCTTGATTATATTTCATTTTTGTCTGAGGGTGATCCTCAATCTTATCACGATGATCTTATCTCTCCCGAAGCTCTATTTTGGAAAGAGGCTGTTAATAGTGAAATAGAATCTATTATGCAAAATCACACTTGGGATTTGGTTAGCTTGCCACCAGGTTGTAAAACCATAGGGTGTAAATGGATTTTTAAAAGGAAAATGAAACCTGGTGGATCCATAGAAAAATATAAGGCTAGGTTAGTAGCTAAAGGATATAAATAAAAGGAGGGAATCGATTTCTTTAACACTTATTCTCCGATTACGCGAATTACTTCTATTATAATTTTAATTTCCCTCGCATCCATTTATAAAATGGAAATTCATCAAATGGATGTTAAAATTGCCTTTTGAAATGGAGAATTAGAAGAGGAAATTTATGTGGATCAACCAGAATGATTTTTTGTTAAGGGATTAGAAAATAAAGTTTGCAAGCTAGTTAAATCCTTATATGGACTAAAACAAGCCCTAAGCAGTGGCATAAAAAATTTGATTAAGTAATGATTAATGATGGATTTAAAATAAATGAATATGATAAATGTGTGTATTTTACGTGCCTTAGAGATGCTTGTGTGATTGTTTGCTATATGTTGATGATATGCTAATATTTGGATCACATACGAGTATTATTAAAACCACTAAGAAGATGTTATGTGAACAATTTGGTATGAAAGACTTGGGAGTTACGGATTTCATTTTGGGAATCAAAATAATACGAGATTGTGTGGGAATCAAATTATCACAATCACATTATATATAAAGTGTGTTAAGGAAATTCAATCTCCTGCTAGAACTCCTTATGATCCAAATAGTAAACTAAAGAAAAACAAAGGGAAAGTTGTGTCACAACTTGAATATTCAAGAATTACTGGTAGCTTAATGTACATTATGAACTGCACCAAACCTGATATTGCATATGCAGTAGGGAGATTGAGTAGATATACTTGTAATCCTAATAATGATCATTGGAATTCACTTATTCGAGTTTTGAGATGCCTGAAATTTACTTTGGATTATACTTTATATTATGTCTCTTATCCTGTTGTGATTGAAGGTTATACTGATGCTAATTCGATTTCAGACTCAGAGGAATCCAAATTTACAAGTGGATGTGTATTCACATTAGGCGGGGCTGTCTTATCGTGGAAATTCTCAAAATAAACATGCATTGCTAGATCAACAATGGAGTCTGAATTCATAGCTTTAAACAGAGAAGATGAAGAAGCTGAGTGGATAAAGACATTTCTGGCAGACATTCTGATGTGGCCTAAACCTCCTGCGATACTTATACATTGTGATTGCCAAGCGGCAATAGAAAAAGCAAGCAACAAGTCTGACAATGGAAAGTCAAGATATATTCATCGCATGCATAATAGTGTGATACAACTCAAATCTAATGGCATTATAGCCATTGACTTTATGGGGTCAAATGATAACTTAGCGGATCCGTTGACCAAAGGGTTGTCAAGATATGTCATTTACAAAACATCGAGGGGTTGGGCCTAAATCCTAATGAGTAAAATCTTCATGATGGATACCCAACCTATCTGAATGGAGATCCCAGGATATAGATTCCATGAAAAAACTAATTGTGGATGATTATATGTAAGCCCTACAAAGACGTATCATTATCTTATCCCTATGGTGTTAATAATAATAGTAGTGCTACCTGTAATGAGAAAGGTTGAGTTAAACTCTTAATGAATCTATGGCTTGGATTTTCAAGCGGGATGTGACAGGACATTCTTGATAGATTCACCTAAGTGAGTGTGGTAGTGGGGCCGCTACCTGTGGGAATTGTGGCTGAATTCCTTAGAGGGCTCATGATACTAGGATATAGCTCATGGCCTTAATAAGCAAAACTGTTGTGAACCTCAAGTGTGTTGAAGTGTCATGTGTGTAGTCTATTGAACTGGTTTATTAAAATAACTCGTCAGTTCAAGATATGTAATTAAGTGAATAGTTTGTAAGCCCAATGGACATACATTAAGCAAGGTTCAAGTCCAAAAGATACCTCTGCCTATTAATGACATTTTTATTGCCCAAAACTTTCTTTATTCCTTCTTCTCGTATCTCATTCATGTTAGAGATTTTTGTGTGTTTGTGTATAACTATTGGTGTGAATAACATGCTCACAATAAGACCTTGTAGCCTAGTGGTAACTTTTGTGTCTCCTTTAGGGGAGGTCATGGGTTCAAGTCCCACTAAGGGCATTTAAGTGGATTTGGGGTATTTGTATCTATATAAATATATAAATATTATATTATATATCAAGACTTGGGTCTTGGGACTTGGTCTTGGATATTGGGTCCAAAATCGATTAATTTTTAAATTTGTCTTTAATTAATTTTCTTTAATTCGATTTTAATTAATATTAAAACTCATTTTATTAGAAAAATCAGTTTATAATTAATATCAAAACCCGTTTTTATTTATAGCCATTAGAGTGGTTTAGTGGTAGAAGTGGTCATCCACTTTTTGGGGGAGTGGGTGGTTTCTGCATCCTTTTAAATAAGGGAGCTGCAGATTAGTTTCATTAATTTTTCAATCTCTCTTTCTCTCTCAAAAGCGTCCTTCTTCATAATTCAATTCTGGTCATAAATTCTTGTGGTTTTAAAGTCATCCATTGAGTGCTTCAATCGGATGAACTGTGCTATTGAATCTGGGGGATAGTTATCTGAAGCTCGAAACATCACTGATTAATGTGCGGGAGATATTTCTATCTTAGAACTGTGCGTCTAACACACACCTCATCCTTCAGATAAGTCGTTCCAATTTATTATCTTTTTGGTTTTCTTGTATGTGCATAGAACGTCCTCTTTACACACACATCCAATAGATCTATTGCAGCATTGAAGTTCGGCTATATATTACACAGAATAAAGCATGTAAAAGGACCACTCAAGAGGAGAAAATCTCACAAACAAAAATTTAGATTGATAATAATAATTAAATAAATGGGAGATTTAACCTCGTAAAAATATGCAATGCAGACCCGGTATTTTGGAGAGTTTTTTATGATTCGATGCACAGTTGATTCATATAATCCATTTGATAAAATCTGCAATTTCTCTAGGTTTGTTTCATAAGGATATTTGTTAATGTTAAGATTGTGAATAAATTGGAGGATACGTTTGCTAAGTCTTCTTGTACCTTTAACATATCACTAATATTGCAGACAAATGTGCCTGCAATGGGAACTGCTGAAATCCATTCACCCGAAAGGTTTCTCACATTAAACAACTTAAAAGAATTGGTTGATTAAATTTAAGAAAAATTAATCAATTAGATATACAGGATAACTAGATAAAGGCCACAATTTCTGTTATAATTTCAACATCTAACGACTATGGCTTTATTCTAAAAAAACTACAATAGGCAACTCATTTATTCTATACCAAATCAAATAAATATTAACTAATTGGAAGAAAAAATTATGCTATGTTCATTGTAAGAGTCCAAAGGTAAGACTATAGCATGAACAAAATTTTGATTATGGAAAATCAACATTACTTACTCTAGGATTAGTTTGACTTAACCCCCCCTTAATTGTTAATGCCCAACATGCCTTAAAATGATAAATCATATTTTTGTGGGGGACTTCGTTAATGATTAAGAGCAGCAGACCTAACCTATACATCCATGCAAGATTACAATGGTATGTGGTATGTCAGGCCCGAACGAATTTTAAGAATTGTATTCAACAAGGATGATGCATCATTAAGAAAGGGAGTCGGTGACCAATAAAAGTAAGCATTAGGAAGGAGAATCTAATTGTGGTCAAGCAGGTGCTCAAAACGTGTCCTTGAGGACTTCTATATGGATAACTTAAACACAAATGAATGTCCCATATTGGCATTCTCTCTCTCCCCCTTTCTCTAAGAAGTGCTTTACAAATCATCAGTTTCCCTCATCTATTTGAACTTCTAGATAGTCAAATTTATCTCTTTAATCATCTTCGTTTGCTCTTTTTCATTTCTTTTGAGTTCGCAGCATTTTGATTATTAATGTTAATGGCAAAAGGAAGAGAACAAATTCGGGTTAAAGTTCTTGAAAAGGTGAAGGGAAAAGGATATGAAGGAATGAGTCTATAAATAGAGAGGGGGGTAAGTCTCAATATATATTAGAGGGGTGTTTCACGGAAGGATAACGGTGTAAGAATGTAGGGGGGATATGTCTATTTTTTTAACGTTGAGAGGATTATGTTTGACATAGCATCATTTTAGGAGGTTAAATCAAAATAACCCATTATTGTACAAGTAGATAGGATTGTGTTAAGAAATTGTAGCTTGACAAAGAACTCATGTAGTCAAAAGATGCCTAAAAAAAGCAAATGGAAAAACAAAGTCAAATTCCAAAGCACGGAAGATAATCAAATTTATTTGAAAAACTTTTGAGTTTGCGCCTTAGTTATCCATCATAACTGGAGTTTAGACCCCACACTTTAAATCTTTTTGCACCCTCCCACTGGATCTCAACAGTTGCAGTTTGGCGGGTAATTGTTGAAATCCTAATGCTGAGATTTAAAACATAGGGTGGAAATTCAAAGGATTTAAAATGTGGGTCGCAAACTCAAAATATCTCAATTTAAACCGTATATCTTGAGAATTAGCAAATAAAGGTTTTGGATAATATTAAGTCATTAACAACACACATTAAAAATATATTATGTTGGAAAATTAGATTTCAAAGGAGGTTCATAACAAGATAATTGACTATACTAGAAGAGCAGTTATATCACCATCCTGATTAGGACTGACCATGGTTCGAGTTAGTTCGATTTCACTACGGAACCAGAACCAGAACCAAAATCAAAATGGCTCGATTCTCTAGTTTTGGAACCAAAACCGAACCAAAATGTATATAGAACCGAACTGATGGTTCTCGATTGGGTTTTGGTCGGTCTTTCGTTCCTGTTCATTTGTGATGATGATTCTACTTTATT
This sequence comes from Sambucus nigra, assembly GCA_949130495.1. NCBI lineage: Eukaryota > Viridiplantae > Streptophyta > Magnoliopsida > Dipsacales > Adoxaceae > Sambucus > Sambucus nigra. The sequence continues at coordinate 418,220,394 of OX422207.1, forward strand.
TATGATTTTTAATGTTAAAGTGTTTTTGAATTTTGTTTTGTATTATCAATTTTCTTAATTTTACGTTAAGAATGATCTAATAATGTATTTTATGAAAAAAATATGTTCCATTTCATTCATATATATATATATATTTAAATGTATTATATATTATACTTATCATGGCGTGTCCTATCCTAATTTCTAAAAGAATTGCGTGTCGCGTGTCGAAATGTGTATTACGAGTCCGTGCTTTAAAGATTTTGTCAAAACAACACTTTATTTTGCTAAAACAGCACTTTATTTTGTCAAATCAGCAATATATTTTGCTAAAACATCAGTTTATTTTGTCAAATCAGCACTATATTTTGCTAAAACAACAGTTTATTTTGTCAAAACAGCACTTTATTTTGCTAAAATAGCACTCTATTTTGTCAAAACGACACTTTATTTTGTCAATAAACAGCACTAAGTATTGTGAAAACGGCACTATATTTTGTGAAAACAGCACTACAATATGTGAAAACAACACTACAAACAGCACTATAATTTATAAACAAGACAACTAGGACAGCACTATAAACAACATTATAATTTATTCCAAATGTTTGAAAAACTTCGATTGAAGGGACTTGTTGATCATTATCACCTTCCAAGTAATCAACTTCCATTTCATTTGAAGACTTGAGTGTTTTTCATGCGAGAACACGTATTAGCAACAAACATTTGTATTCTCGTTGTCAACTCATACACTTTTTTCCAAATCATAAATTCATGTAACAAAACTCCACATACTTCAACTTGTATCGTGGATCCAACACAACCGCAACCACCAACATCATATTAACTTTCTCAATGTTTCGTCAATATTTATCAAATTTTTCCTTCATTTTTTCTGCCATAATACTCAACCTAATGTCACGATGTTCAACCCAATCACTCAATAGTTGTTCAACACTTTAATGAAAGTAATCATTTGACGTGACATACAAACACCCTGATAAACGTTTGGTAACGTCATAAAAACTATCAATATAGTGAGCGGTAAGACACATGTAACTCATATTTTGTATTGAGGTCCGCGCGTCGGTGGTGAGACAAATTCGTTGAGTCTGATGTCGCAAACCATTTTTAAAGCTTTTTTCAACCTAGCATACAACTCTATAACGTCTCTAGCAATTGTAAAGCGGGACACATGGTGAAATCTAGGTTGACAAACACTCATAAACAACCTAAAGTCTTCACGTTCAAAAAACCTAAACGGTAATTTATCAATCATAATCATTTTGGCAAGTGCCTCTCTACAATTCCCCTAATCAAATTTCCAAGGAACTAGCTTACTCTCCTCTTCAACATCATTTTGGAAAGCTAAATTTGTTTGCTTTGTATCTCTATTAAACGGAAAATCTTTCCATCTCCCAAGGTGTTTCCTTAAAGTACCAGTTCCATAAGAACTTGAACAATAATTACACCTACATTGATCGGGCTTACTCCCATCTTCCTTCTCTATTAAAGTGAAATATGATCCCATACATTAGATTGGAACTTCTTTTTAGCTACCTCGGTCAATTCCCCAGCTATTGTTTGTGATCGCTTGTCTGGTGGTAGGATTCGTTGTTTAGAAGCAAAAGTTGGTTGACGAAAAGGAGTGTCCGCAGTGCTTGACATTTAGAAATAGAAAACAGCAGATTAAAAGAAATTTAATACTTATAACAGTAATAACGGCAATAATATTAATATAACAGTAACAAATTAGATCATAATAAATAACAAAAATCATTTATAATGCAATGAAGAGCAAAGCATCAAAATAGAAATCGTTTATATTGAAAACATAAGCAATAACAGAAATCATTTATAACAACAATACCAAATAACATAATCATTTATATACAGTGTAACCCATTAATTTCAGATGTACAGACAAAACAAAATAGGACTGATCAAAGACCAAACATCTTCAAACAGGAATGAAGAGCAAATACCGGATTTATTAAATAAAGCATAATAATAAACTTATCAAGACATCAAAACATGATTGAATTTTCAAACAAAATCTAAAGCAGTGAGCCCGAAATGTTTCATGCAAAAAATTTCTAATAAAAAATGCTCTTTTTTAGTTAGACAATCTCTAAATAAGGTCAAGGTTCTCTTCTCCAAATCACCTAACATTGGTAAGTGATTAAGAAGCTGAACCCTAATTTTCTAGTGGGCAAGTGTAATTTTCGTCATTATTTTGGGTATATCTCTACTATCTAAAAAGAGAGAACTTCCTCTTCAATAGTTAGAAGACTAAACTATCCTCATTAAATTTAAAATTTCTATTATACCTTTAATAATAGTCAACATATCTCTTCTCAATTCATTAGCTCCCATGAAATACCCAGGTTCATTGCATCTCATCTTTCTCATATTCATTCGCACATACTAAGCAACCAAATACATTCATGTTCCAACCCTATAAATTATTGAGTTGCCTCAAATTTCATTCTCCAATTCACTCACATTCATTCATCCTATCTCTCTCATATTCATTCACGCATATCAACCATCAAAATACATTCATCTTCCAACCCTAGAAATTCATCTTTACAAATGGAAGCTCAAACAACTATTTAATTAAAAGTCCATCATTTCTTTGCTTCGTTGTCATTTCTTCTGTCAAAATCAAGATCAATACTCCTAATTCCGTCTATAATTTTTTATTATGTCAGCAAAGTATGCATTTATTAATTTGAAGATGAAGACAATTACATAAATTTTATAATTATATATATCCCATTGAAGAATTTTGTCTCTCATTTGAAGATGAAGACAATTATATAAATTTTATAATTATAATTATATAAATTAGTAAGAACTTTGTCTCCCATTTTCATTTTTTCATGTTTTTAGAGATGTGTACTTATTACATACTCTAAATTAAATGTTAATTTTCAAACAATTATATACATTCACATATGCCTACTGTTTTAAATGTTAATAATTTGAAAATTATGCATACTGATATAAACTTTTTCAGTATTACAGATTGTGCTTATTTTTCGTGATTTTCTTCTAATTACAAAAATTTCACTCATGATAAAAAAAAAAATTATTAGTTTCGTAAGGTGGAAGTTCAGTACTACAATAGTTGATGGCACTATGACAAGTACTTAAATTATGGTTTATTGTCATTCTTATATAATTTTTAATTACGAAAATTTCACTCATGGTAATAAATTTTTTTATTATTTTCACAAGGTGGAAGTTCAATATTTCGGTACTTTAGATGAGACAAGTACTTAAATTTATGGTATATTGCCAGTCTTATATAATTTCTAATTATGAAAATTTTACTCATGATAACAATTTATTTTTTTCGTAAGGTGAAAGTTCACTACTGCATACATTAGTTGATGGCACTAAAACAACTATTTACTTTTTGGATTTATCATCATTCTTATATAATACGATGTTCTTACTCTTTACAAGTATGTTAACAGTAGTAGGAATGTAATTTGATAGTTCGTAAGAAATTGTTATCATTTCACTCTTTCGTAAGTAATTGTTAATTGAAATCTTGTAGGATATTTCAACATTGGTGGTACACGCTCGAATTGTGAATCTGAGAGTGAAGGAATTTCACTTTTGTTTATGTGGTATGTGAAGTACTTAATACCATATTGAAAATGTTTCGTATAATTTATATTCAAGATAGTAATATATTTCGTTTGAATTTTTGTAGGATATTGTCAATATTTCTTGTAGAAGATTGGACTTTCAATCTCATAGTGAAGGAATCTCAATTTTATTTATGAGGTAATTGCAATTGATTAATGTATGATTGCGAATTTACTTATCATTTTTTATTTAATTTACTGGACATTATGAAACCAATTGAAGAAATATGTAGATGAGCTAAAAAATTTGCATACGTTTTACAATTTCTAATTTGTAGCTTTTTCTTTCTTTGTCATGTAAAAGAAAAAAAATTAAAGAGTTAGGAAACAAATTACATCATATCAATTGAATTATATGAAACACAAACTACGCATGTATAACAAATTATAGAGTAGAACCAAGTAGATACCTAAATCTTTATAAACTAATGAATAACATAATTGTTTGGATAAACAAAATTAAGTCATTGCAATATACATATCTAACTTTTTGATATCATGATGAATGAAACAATTTATGAACCAAAAGAATCAAAGAATCTGATGATTCATTATTTGGTAGGCTTTTTTGGAGCAATTGGTACTCAGTGAGTGGAATTTTGGGACCACTAATTTTAAAATGACTTTTATGCAAGAACTCACGTATTCATTCATAATTTGTTTTTATATTAGCCGAATATATGTTTTTTAACCTACATTTTTCTAAATATTTTCATTATATTTTTTTAACCTAAAAATACGTATTCATGTCTTTAATGCCATTCATTTGACATATCATCAAGTTATAATTAGGTTTTATTGTTGTTGTTTTATTGACTTTGAAATATGTATAGGGTGATAGGAAAAAGAATAAAGATACTAATCTACTTGAAAATTTCAGAATAAAATTATAGACCTTCCCTAAATTAAATTCATTCTTCTTGGAGTCCTAATTTAAGATGGATCTCCGGCCTATAGGTGAACTATCAATATAGTAGTTGACTCCACGGATATGTTACTGGTATTAGGGGACTGAAACGAAGTACAAATTTCTTGCATTCCCTATCCAATAGTATTTAGGACCAATTGAAAACCAATTGACGAAAAACTGATCTATAAACGATTGTCTTATGTTCCCACAAACGATAAAGAAAGGTCTACCACTGTTATTTTATGGGCTAGAATAGGCATTCACCTCCTTGTCCTAAGCCAAATAATTGAGAGAGTTTTTCTTATACAGGTTTCGGTAAAACTATGTGTCATTGACTACATGATAGTAGACAAAATCCATCATAGGTCATAAACAACTATTGTAACGTAAATGTGACGAATCACATTCATTAAAATTTCGTACTTTATTCGAAATGTTTAATGAGGTGAGCCTAAGCCATGCTTCAGCCTGCCGCCTACGCCCGCAAGGCATAGGCCTTAATGAAGGAGTCTTGCCCGATCTGAGGCGAATCGCAACATATGAAGCTTTGTTAGACTTGGGTATGGGCATACCTTGGACAAATTCAATACTGCATCAGTTTTTCCCTGGTTTGAGATCACTGTGCAATCTTATATACTCTACCTTTTATTTATTGTATGAACAAATGAAAAAAGAAATGAAAGCTTGATCTTCTTCACTTTAGTTTTAAAAAATCCTTAAATGAAGAAATAAATCCCAACCAACATTCCATGAAGTCTAGCTTGATTAGCATGAATTCAACCTACAATTTATGGCTACAATTAATAATAACTTTACTAAATTAACTTAAGAAATATGCTATTATAGTTTTATATAAATCAATGTAACCTGTAGTTTCCCATTGGTCATATATGTACTTATTATGTTGGAATACTCAACTGGTTTTTGAGCGTTCAAAGTTGGGTTTATAGGGTCAATGTGGACCATTTTATTCCTATTTTTTTCTGTATTCGATCAGATTTTGATTCTATAACATTAGCCTCCAACTGTTTGAGGATGACAGTGCTCAATATAAGCGAAATTTCTCTTTCTTCTATTAAAATGGAGATAACATCAACTGAATTTGGATCTGTAGTGGCTCCATTATGTCAATCAGTAGCTCTAGATGTTACTACTTAGTTCATGGATGTCACTGTTACATTTAGTAACAATAATAGTAACAAATATTCTCCACCTATCATATAACGGACATTTGGGACTACATTCACTTACCATGCCTTTATTCTTTTACAATTTTATCCTCTCTGAAGCTAATATTTAGAACTTGAAACAAATGAATCAACATACTTTGAACAGTATGGTATGCTAATAGTAGTATACAAGAAAACAAAACAATTAAGAATATTGAAGAAACATAAGTTGTCCTCTAAAGTTCCCTTGACCACTTCATTGGGGACTCAATTTCATTATTAAGATTTGGTGAAATAGTATTTGCTGAAGTGTTTGTGGGGGGGGGGGGGGGGGGGGGGGAACTCCCAAACACATCTGATAAATATACATATTGTTAAGCATGATGAGATTCTTGGTAGCGATCTGCCTAATCGATCTGCCTACAATAAAGATTTTAGGTCTTATATTTACAGATTAACTACATTTATTTACTTTAATATGTATAATGAATATTAAATTATAATTTCAGTTCCATATATTTTTATTAATGACAGCATATGTACATACAACATAATCATAATTTTATTTATGATCTTTCTTGCAATACACCAATTATCACAAGGATAATTTTTTTTTTTAAATTCTCCGGTGAGGTACCAAGTTTTTCCTACAAAACCTGATCAACCAATCAATACACGAGGTTCACTACAATAACCTGCTTTTAACACGATTATAGCAAGTAAAATAGCAAACCAAATCACAATATAAGAGGCACACACACACAAGACACAGAATTAAAGGAACTCAACTCCCAACCTTTTGTCACACGGATAATTTTTCTTTTGAAATTCTCCGGTGAGGCACCAAGTTTTTTCCACAAAACCTGATCAGCCAACCAATACGCGAGATTCACTTTATCCTGACTTTCTCTAGACCCTTTATGCTGGCCGTATTATCCTCATTGAATGGAAGAGTTTTTAAGGTATTAACGGCTTGTCATTTCTCTTTGAGTTCCATGTACATGAATTTTCTCTTTCATTGACTCCACTGGCTCAACTTATTTCAACACTGCTTTAATTTATCCTCGATTGCCCTGGAATTTACCCCTTCCCCCCCCCCCCCCTCCCACACAAAAAAAACATATTATTTCTACTATATTTTGACATTTTTCCTCTTTGGCCTACCATGCTTCATATCTAATAGGCTTGTGTCTCCTATTCATTATATTTGGCTCTTCATTCTACTCTCAGAACTGAACTGCAATAGGAATATGGTTTGAATCATGTTTATTTATACGATACACAACAACATTCGAGAACATCAAACTCCATTCTTGATTTGCAAACATTCTATCAAGTCTTTTATCCACCCAATCCCCATTTTTCATCCCTCTGTACCATGTAAATTCATAGCCTTAAAACCGAGTTCAATTAGTTTACATATGTCAATCACCTATCTAAAATTGCAAATCTGTCAATTTGGTAGAATGGTTGTTCCTGTTTTTTCTGCGTTTGACAGAATTTCATCGACACTCCCCCCACTTACCCCCACCCCAACATACATACATACCACGACTAAGAAACGACCTCGAACTATCGTGACTTAGATTACTCAACAATTGTTTATTCCTCCTTGCGTCGCTAAACCTCGAGTACCCCATAAAATCCTGTGATTCTCCATGACTGCCAGTACAGAGAACATTTTTAATACATATGTTTTGCTCGAACATTTATAAAACTCATTATTTTATCTTATTTCTAATTATCACCCATACAGATGTGTTAGCACAAATGTAAAACCAATGAGTACGTCATTATCGCTTAATTGTTTCACACAAATTGTTTACTTAACTTTATTACCTATGCATAGATTGTTGTAGGATTTATGCTCTACATAAAAAATTTGGAAATTTCCAGATTCATATTCATTTATTCAAAACCTCAAATCAAATATCTGGAATCAGCCACACGTGCAATGCACGTGGGCACAACTAGTATAATCTAAATCTACACAGCCACTTTCAAAAACCCTTTCAATCTACAAAGCCACAAGCCTCCCTTTCAAAAACCCTTTAAATCTACACAGCGAAAGCCACAGCCACAAACAAGTATATTGGGAGAAATGCCTCACTGAGAGAGAGAGCCACATGACGAGAGAGAGAGAGAGAGAAGGCCACAACAGAACGAGAGAGAGAGAGCAGACGGCTGCTAAATCAAACAGGAATAAAAAAACCTACCTTCGTTAAGTGTCTTATGGCTGGCTTGAAATGAAAAATGTAAAGACAAAAAACTCTGGTTCAAATTTCGGTTCTAATTACAGGTTCCAGGTTTGGATTTCGGTTCGGTTTTAAGGTTCGGTTCTGTTCGGTTTGGTTTATATACCAACCCGAGAACTGAACCGACTGCATCTGTGTTTTTTTTTTTAGAATCAGAACCAACCCATAAGTTAAAAAAATCGACCCAACCCGAACCAGAGGTCGGTTTGGTTCAGTTCTTCGGGTTGACAGTTTCGACTCACAGCCCTAATCTGATCAACTAATGTCAACAGCCCTGTTACACAATATCAAACAGTTACAATTGACGAACAATATCACATTGACTTTTTTACCATCGCAATTAATGAACAATATCACATTGACTGTTAACCATCGCAAGATTAGATACCTTACCGTAGTCAGTGTGGGCTTCACTGATATTATTCGGACAAAAGAGATGCACGCCATAACAAGCAAAAAAAAACATTAATACAAGAACCAAAGGAACACCAAAAGGGAAAACTTAATCAGAGACAATAGTGTTATTAAATTTCCATCCAATATCATTACTGGGCATGTCATGACCATTGGCACATGACACACCAGAGTAACCAATTATACAGAACGCCCAAAATGGATCTCCAGCTCTTTCAGCCTCTAATTCATCTGCTGGCGCACCAAGTGCCAGAGCAATTCAACGTAATCTTTTTCTTGACAGATCTGCCAGCACTCAGCTGTCACAATTTGTAAATTATAACGCCAGTTGAACATACATAAATTATCCCCCATCATTTGCGATTTCCTCAGTCTCTGATATGTCTCTGAAAGAAAGGCTTTTAATGACACGAGGACTATTTGCAAGTTTTTCATAGTTGGGGAGTTCTTCGTAGCATTAGGGGGTATTTGCAACTGGAGGGATAATAGGGGGGTTCTTTGTATCATTAGGGGGTATTGCAATTGGAAGGATAATAGGGTGTTCTTGCATTTTACCCTAAAACTAAACAATACCGATGACGATTGTAAGGCACCTGTGCAGAGGCTGATGTACGCCTCCATCAAGTGTTTGAAATTAGGAGGATCAATCAGCCTGCACAAAGAAACAATTGAGAATATGCAAAACCGTAAACTACTTGGCCACTAACCCAAACTAAATGAAAAATTGGTGGAGGTAAGCAGCAGAAAAGAAATGAACATCAAGTTCCCATTGTGTATGTTGAACTCCAGAATTAGCAACCACGTGCTCAAGAACTATAAACAAGATTATGTCCATCACTGAGATGGCTAGAAAATTAATTTCATGGGATACAATTGAATTTGGCCATCATTCAGTTTGCAAAATTAGAATTTTGTAACTTTGGGTTCTTCTTTACCAATTCATAGCACCAATATCTAGTTTTTTATTAACAAATAGTGACAAACATCAACCAGATGGGACAATTTTGCCTAGATTAATCTGCTGAAATAAACCTTTTAAATGACTCTGAAAGAATTTTTCCTAGAAAATTTGGTGACTAGTGAAGCAATCTGCTTGTGAATTGGTGGGGCCCTCGATTGAGAGAATTTTATTTAATTACGTAATTAATTGTCTTTATACCTTAATTGGCTTATTTGTTGGTGTTTATTTTCAATGTTTTAACTCGAATTGATGAGAAAACGAGTACACAAAGTTGACCAAGTCTATCATATTAGCCCTTTCATCTTCATCAATTGCATTTGTTTGCAATTTGTCACATCTTACAAGATTAATCATATAATTCCCTATTATAATCAAATTTAATATTTTAAAAAAATAAGAAAGCAAAAATTATATATTTCACTATGCGATACCAAAACTCACAAAAAGATCCCAACGATTTTAGAAACTTTGCCTAAAAATGTATCTTCATTCTGTTGGCCTGAAATTACCCGAGAGGGGGGCGGGGCTAATTGGTTTTTTTATAGATTTAATGACAATTTTTAGAAGTCACAAGTTTATCAGTTTTAGCTAAACACTTTGTTGAATTAAAAGTCGTTTTGTTTAATTTAAAGTGTGCGGAAGAAAATATGTGTCTGAGCAAGATGTGTGTGAACAATATATGTGGAAGTGAGTAATAAGTGCGGGGGGAAACTTATACAATAATCAAGCAATATGGAGTAGAGAGAAAGCAATATATGTAAAGGAGGAGTGAGAGAAACTTCCAAGCAATATATGTAAAGGGAGTAGTGAGAAAAACTTCCAAATTCAACGACTTTCATTGTGGTTCGGCGTTCGACCTACCTCCACGCCCAAGACGGAAGCCAAGGACACTCACATCTATGTTTCTTTGCGTCGGAACCAACACCTTACAAGCACAAACAAGAAAACCCCTTATCTTCGCCTTGTCTGCTCGACACAATACAATCTGGTGCTCAAGCAACCTCAAAGAAAACCCACCTCAAGCAACCGCAACAACTAAGGGAATGTCACCTCCTTGCAATTTGCAAAAGTAAGACTAAATCCCTCTTAAACCAAGCAACTAAGGGAATGTTACCTCCTTGCAATCACCAAGGTACTACCAGCTTTGAAAATAGGACGGAACTAAAGAACGATTTGAAGTGCTAGAAGTTATACAAACTTTGATTTGAATGTATAATATCTCTCATAATGGTGAAACACTATTCAAATAATGGAAGTTGAAAATACAATTGAAACCAAGGCACTATCCATCTTGCATACGATCACCATTGATTTGATGTGTGTGGTGGAACTTTGAAGAACTTTCGAAAAGTTGATGGAAGTTTAAAAACTTTAATGAAACTTTCTAATGTTTGTGGATCTTTGATGGAACTTTGATTTTGTAAGAGTTTGAATGACGTAGATGACGTAAAATGGGAGAAAGAAAAGATAATTCTCTCTCAAACTCTCTCTAATCAAATATCTCATAATGGAAGAATGCCTCAAATGAGGCTACATAGGGGGTATTTTAAAGGGAGGAGGTTGCTTGGCCACTAAGCTAAGTATTTAATTACAACTATGCCCTTAATGTCAATTAACCTTCTCTCCTCTAAATACTAAGCAAAAAGGAAAACTAAAATGAATGCTAACAATAAAAGAAATACTAAAAATGGATAAAAGACGATAATGACCCTAAATCACATCACTCTCCCCCCCCCCCCCCCCCCCCCGAAAAGAGTTCGTCCTCAAACTCAAAGGGGGAGGCCTTCAATGTCACCATCAAGGATCGTAATAAGAACTGGCTAGGGTGGGACCTCCGGTGCCTCCTCAAGGTACTCAGGGTCCCATGAAGCTAAGAGAGCGCGACGACGAAGAAGGGAACAATCTGAGGCTCGATAACCCATCACCCCACAGTTGTAGCATTTGAAGGTGACCGTATGAGTTGTTGTAAGAGGAGGAACCGTAGGAGTAGGAGCAATTGCAGGGGAAGGACTCACAGTAGGAGCAGAAGTCAACGGTGTTGAAGGGGAGGTTATGGAACGACTACGTGGTGGAGGGACAGTCTGATGGAAGGACTCGACTTTAGTGGCGTACTCCACCGCCTTGGCAAAGGAGGTGACGTCACGTAAAGCGAAATCCCGCTGAATTTAACTCTGCAGCCATTGAATATAACGGCTAATCCACTACTCCTCACTCTCGCTGAGGTGGGCACGAGTACAGAGAAGCTGAAAGCGCTCGGTATAGTCCAAAACTGTGGTGTGCTGGCGAAGAGATTGAACGCACAAGAATAGGCAACGCTCATAAGTAGCGGAGATAAAAGCTGACATCGACTGGGCCCGAAGCTCAGCACAAGTCTGTATAGGAGGCTGACCCTCAAGAACACGGCGTTGCTCCAAGTCATTCCACCAAACACTTGCGTAAGTTTGAAATTTAGTATCCGCGAGCAAGACACACCAGCGACCTTTCAGTCGCTTGTACTCAAATATCCGCTCCATGGCAGCAAGCCAATCAACAACGGCATCAGGCTGTAAATGACCATCGAACATTGGGACATCCACTCTAATGACACCCGGCATACTCCGTGAGAGTGACTGAAGTGCCAACTGCATGATGGCATCACCACACAGAAGGGCCAGGGTATCCTCATCTAGATCATCATCGTCTGGCGGAGGCTCGGGAAGTAAGGTTCTCAGTGGGCGCCTCTGAGGCGGTGGATGAGGAGGGTCAGGAGCTGGTGGGGGAACAGGGGTTGCGGGAGGAGTGGGATGAGTCTCTCGTGGTGGGGAAGGACGTGGAGCTGAGACCAACTGCTAGCGGTAGGGGCATTGGTTCATCTGATGCCCTATCTAGTAGCATACAAAGCAATGGTGCTCAAAGAGGGGAACATTGAGAGTAACCTTGGAGCCCAGGGAGTCAAAGGGAGAAACATCAGTGCGCAACTCTGTAGGAGGGGGTGGCTCGAACTCGGGAATGGAGTGGGGGTGGGGTGAAGGAGGATCAGCATGGTGAGGTAGGGTAATCCACTCCCATACCCGCACATGGGAATCAACGGGTGCGGAGTGAAAGGAATGGGTATCCCATGGAGAGGGTGCCTGGGTGGGGGAGAGGTGTGCAAAATAGGTGGGGGCAGAAGAGTAGGAAAGAGGACTGGGGTGGGGGAGGACATGTGGTAACAGATGGAGCGGGTTGTATGGGGGGTATGGGGGGATTTTCAAGGTGTTTTTGATGGTGGTGACGAGGGTAAATAGAGATAGGGGGCAAGTGGTAGTCGTGTGGGGGTTGAGTGGGATAATTGGGTGGATGTGGTGGTGGGGAGTTGGAGGGAACAAGAATTCGAGGCGGGGGAAGGTGGGGAGAGGGCAAATGGTGGTGACTTTGTATGTTTGGTGGTGGAGGGGGAGGTACAGGGGGTGGCGTTGAATTTTGGGGAGAAATTATTAGGTAGGGGTGGTGGTCGAAATTCTAGGGTTTGGTGGTCAAGATTGGGGTCAAAATGCATGGGGTTTGTAAGATTTGTATGTATGTGAAGCGGCTTTGATTTTTTTATGTGCCGAATGTCACTGATCATCTCGGCGATTGTGGGAGAGTAGGTTCCGATCATGGGTGGTACCGTTTGAACACATAAAGGGGTAGGATTTACCGAAAAAGTGTTGGTATGGCTTGGAGATGTCGAACGACCCTCGATAGGTACGTCGGACCATCGGTAGGGGCGAATTTGGGCGGAATATGCTGTTGGAGCCGTCGGTGGTTCGATCTAGGCCGTTTGGCTCTAGATCGGAACAGTTCTGCTTCGTAGAGCATAACCGGTGGTTGGTACTCGGTTTTCGGTCTGCTGGGGTTGGTTTCGGGTTGAATCGGGCTGGGTTTGAGGCCAGACTTGACTGGGTTGATGTTCCGGTAGGTGGTGGGGCAGCTTCGTTATTTCGGTCAGGATTGGGGTCGGTTTTGGGTCGGGTGAGGATTGGGTGGGTTCTTGGTTCAAGAGCGATGGGTTTGGAGATGGGTTGGGGTTCCGGTGGGTGTAGGGCGGGTGGATCTTGGTCTTGGTTTGGTACGGTTTGGTGTTTTGGGGGCTGATTTGACTTTTTCAGTTTAGGGTGGGACTGCTGATGTTTTTTTTGGTTCCGGCCATTGGGTTGTGGTGGTGGGACACCATCTTCGGTGGTGGTGCTCTCTTAAATGAAAGTCGGGTTAAGTTTTGTCAAATTAGGGTTTTGTTAGGGTAGGGGTGTAGAATGGGTAGATCTTGGGGAATTAAGGTTAGGGTTAGGGTTTTGAGGTATTACCGGGGCGGTCCATGGTGGTTGTCGGCGAAGAACTTCGGGCGTCCATTGCGTCTACTCAGGCCGTCAATCGGTTGATGGCTCCCAAGATTATATTAAAAGGGTTTGCGTCGGAGGTGTTCATCATTTCTTAAACCCACCTTGGCGTTGTCTACGAGTTTTTGTTTTACAACAACCGGTGGAGCGACTAGGCTCTGATACCGATTAACGTAGATGACGTCAAATGGGAGCAAGAAATATAATTCTCTCTCAAACTCTCTCTAATCAAATATCTCAAAATGCAAGAATGCCTCGAATGAGGCTACATAAGGGGTATTTAAAGGGAGGAGGTTGCTTGGTCATTAAGCTAAGTATCTAATTACAAATATGCCCTTAATGCCAATTAACCTTCTCTCCTCTAAATACTAAACAAAAAGGAAAACTACAATGAATGCTAAAAATAAAAGAAATACTAAAAATGGATAAAAGACGATAATGACCCTAAATCATATCATTGAAGTTTTGTAGATGTGAGACTCGTGTGTGTGTGTTTAGCTTGTAACATGAGACACATATTGTGTGGTTTTAAAATATAGCCAATTTGAGGCATAAGAGTAAAGTTACTTTTTTATTTTAGAGTGAAGCTTTACGTTTTTCCATCAAACCAGCAGGCTGATTCTCCTTAATTTCAAAGTTGAGGCACCACAATCTTGTTTGAGTCACTGAACCTCCTGATTTTCAAGCTGTATGTTGGTCAGTCAGGTCCATCCTAATTTAGGCACCTCAATCACATGGAACTTTGTTTTTGGTTTCCAAGGTTATTTTAAAAGGAATAAATGATAGTTTTAGGTTCTCCAAGGTTATGTGTATCTGTAAATCAATTTATGAGCCATGTTTGATAAATTTGAGAAGAGTATACCTTAAAATTTGTTCCCAACACTCGCAAATCTCATGTAGCCTTCTTGTTATCCTCTAAAGTGAACGAGTGATTAATGAAAATTTGACATATTGATGGAGCTTTGACAATCCATGATTCTTTGTTTAAGCGTTGAGATGCTTCTCTATTTTTGTGAGAGATTTCTTGAATGTTCGGTTTCTTCTTGTTTGAATGAACTTCAACTTATTATAATAGGCTTGATTGTGAGATTGATGCGTGCTTGTTTGAGTGACCTTTGTTGTAACCTTGTGTTCCCTTGGTTGAACTTGAGTATTGGGCATAACTACAAAGTTGATATGTCTTCTTTATGATCATTGAGCAATCACTAATTGAATGCAATATTTAAAAAAGCAAGGCGTACACCTCGAGGCGAAGCAACAAAAAAATTCCTCGAGGCTTAAGGCTCAGTGATGGTTGATATGGCTTACGCCTTTAGGAGCGGAGGCGGTACGGCATATGCCTCTTTTTTCGGGGTTGAAAAAAAAAGGGTCAAGTTAAAAACCCTAAACTTTAACTCTATTAAGTCGTATTCCTCTTCAGTTACTTTCTCTCGCCCGAAAACCTTCTCTCTAGAATCTTGCTCCGAACATCCTTTCTCCTCTTTTGCGGTCATTTTTCCTCCACTCTTTTGACTTTCCGATCAAGGTATAAACTGTTTATGATGTGAAACAAGGGCATAATTGCCATTTTTGGATTATTTTTTGGCATAATAGTATTTTACTTTCTTTTGTTATTTATTCTTTATTTTTTATTAAAGCATTTTCTCTTGTTTTGTTTTAGTATTTAAAGGCTAGGAGTAGTAACGGCATTTTTGTAATTAGTGCCTTAGCTTGGAGCCTAAGCTACTCATCCTTTAAATACCCCCTTGCAGCCTCATTTGACGTATACTTTGATTTTGAATATAAAAAAGAGTCTCTCTAAAAGTGTGTGAGAATTTTTAGGTGACGGGTGGCTTACGTCAAATTTGTATCAGAGCGGGTGAAGCTCTACATTGGTTCTAGTGAATTGGTGATTTTTTTTACTTTTTTTTGTTCAAACTAAACACTACCTTCAATGACTCCCAAGAAGTCCAACCAACTGAATGAAGAGATGATAGAATTGAGGCACATGGTTGAGCAACAAACCCTAGTTACCCAAGACCTCACCCAAAAATTTGAGGCCATACTACAAACCCCCCTTTCCGACACCACCCCCTGTTGGCGCAACCCCCCAGCCCAGCCGCCCCACGTCCGCCCCTCCCTACAACACTCCCTGCCCCGACACAGACACCCCCCCCCCCCAAAAAAAAAAAAAAAAAACTCCCCAAACTCTACCAACCACCCTGCCCCGCCCTTTTTTCGACCCAAGGAAGCCCACCACTGATCCCCTGCACCCCTTCCCACCCGACCCATCCCGGCCCATCAAATCCTCACCTGCCCCTCACCGAAAACCATGGACCACTTTCCCACCCCGATCAGGACCCCGAACACCCCCTACCCCACTCCGACCTTCACCCGCCACAAACTTTTGACACGTCTACCTCCTACCAAACCCGATTGACTCCCACCAACCCATTGTTCCCCCACCACGATGCCGAAACCCTTCCCAGGCCATTCCCACACCCACCCAACCCATGTCATGACCCTCATCCTTTTTCGGGTCTCTTGCCCACTTTATACCTCCATCCAACCACCTATTGGCACCCTCTGACCCCACTTCACCCCACCATAGCATTTACCCACTTCACTTTTGCCCAAAACCCTCGACCCGATTTATACCTCAATCCCCACGGTGCATTTGATTACCCCGGAGCCCTCAACCACCTTGGTGGGACTCCTAATCACCCCTTACCACCGCCTTAACATCATGCACCCTCACACCACTCCCTCTCACTACTACATTCAGGTTCCTCCTCATCCTCCTCCGAGTTTGGGAATAGCTGCAACACCCCGTAATTTTACTGATTTTTATATTGGGAATTAATTGGGATTAATTAAATTATATTTGGAGAATTAATCCAGTAAAATAAATATTCATTAGCGAGACAAGGGTTAATATTTATTTATATTAAATAGTACTTCGTGAATGAGTAATGATAAGGATAAGGATATATTAAAATTGTCGTGAGTGAGAAATACGATAATTATAGTAATTTAATCGGGACGCGCGTGACAGTCGTGCCGGGAGTTAATTTAATGAAATAAAAAGAAAAGTATTTATAAGTCATCCATATGATCATTTTAAGTGCGTCAATGGGTCCAGAATGGTCGAGACAGTCAAAAAAGTCTACCGGGGGAGTTTGAGTTCCGGGGCACTTTTAGGCCAAACCAGCACCTCGGAGGGGTATTTTAGTCTTTTGGAATTTTGAGGAAAGAAGACCTACGAATTTCTTAAGTTTATATCAGCTGATAGGTTATGCCTCCTAAGGTTAGAAGTTACCAAGTTACAGAGAGGGCATAGGACGATGAAGAGAGGAAGTTTCAAGGCAATTAGACATCTTCTTGCACCAAAACCACCATCGTTGCGTAGATCGAGAGGAGAGGATCACACCCATATCATTCTTTTGCAAAAGGATTAGACCTACTAACAGAGGCAAGTATTTATCTTGATTAATTTAAGAAGGATATGACATCCATGTTAGAGTAGGATGATTAATCTATGAATATTACATGTTTTGGCTTAATTTTGAGAATGTAAAACATGTTCTTGGATAGGTATCGCATGTAGACTGAATTCTTATATGTTTACAAAACGAAAACAGACTATAAGGGAGTAGCATAATGCAATAAATATGGACTTCTTGGTGTATGAACAAGAAAGAACAAAAAACTAGGGTTTTATTGATAATTATGGGTTATTGGGTTGAATTCTTGATGTTTTGATAATAATTTTACGTGGGAAATCACTCATATGTATATATTAAATGGTTGGGAATCTTAGTTGTTGATTTGGTGAGGAATCATGAGAATTGGGTTAAGAAAATTAGAGAAAAAAGCAACTGCGTAAGGGAAGAAGACATGTAGCTTTTCGAATCAAATCGGCCCGGGGGGAATCGAATCGGCCCAGGGGGAATCGAATCGGTTAGCTAATCGATTTGTCCATTGGGCGAATCGATTCGGTTTTCCAAAATTTTTGAAAATTTGCCTATTTTAGCCCTGAACTTGAAATCCACGAACGAGAGGACTCTTGGGATACCTTTAACACATTGTGAGCGATATGTTATTCAGCAGTAGGGTAATGGTAGGATTGGGATTTAGTCATAAGTGAGATGAATTAAGGCTAAGATTAATCGGTGTGAATTGTAATGTAAGAAAATTCGAGGAATGAGAACGAGTCACGGTGAAAGTGAGAGAACCTATGACTTAGACCTGTAAGATATGAGTGAGTTACATACTGAAATATGCTACAGAATAATTGGCACACTTCGAGTGGTGAGGGATACTCGGGAAGGTACGATGAGAAGTGTAATTGAGGATTAATAATACATGGGATATTCGGGAAGTATATATATATATATATATATATATATATATATATATATATATATATATATATATATATATATATATATATATATATATATATATATATATATACTACGTATGGGATATATAATATAGGTCGTGAGTATACCTATACTGATGATACAAATATATAGGTTGTGTGTATACCTATTGTATGATTTATATGTGTGACATACCTACGCTGCTTGCTGTTGCGAGAGGTTTTGAAATGGGGACAGCCTTATCCTGATGAGCCCATTGGGGGGGGGATTTTAGACTTGTACCTCTGAACATAGAACTTAGGTTGGATCACTATCTGTGTGAACGATGGTGTGCACGGTCATTTGGGTGCGTAGCCGAAAGGCCTAGAACTATGTTCGCCTCCAATATGTGTGATTTGTAATTATGGTTCGAAAGAGACACCGAACCAATGGTCCTTTATTGAGTAGGTGATATACCGAGACTTGTTAGCAGAGTATGCATGCACCGCAGCTCAGTCTAGGGGTGTCGTATTAGTATATATATATATATATATAATAGAGTGATAAATATATATACTTGTGATATATTCTACTGTGTGTGCTTAGTAGATGAGAAAGATAGTGACATCTTAAAAAAACCTAGTTTATGGAGAATTAAACATATAATGAGAAATGCATAATTGGCTAATCTCTATAAAGAATTTTGGTAACGTATAGTATGGGTGATACGGGTGAGGGCACCACGAGTTAGTTTATGAAGGAATAGATTTGGTTCGGACTAGTTAAGCGGGGTAGCATAACTCAGACGGGTTAGAAAATACACGTTAGGTGAGCACATTAGTTGAGAGGTGAGGATCTCATATGAGGGCATGTAAACCTAACATGCATATAATATCTGATGATTTTGCATTTTAAATACTTGCTAAATTTTTAAATGTTTTCATTGGGCTCCAACCCTTTTTTACAAAAATCTATATTTTTGTAAATCAGTTTAGGTGTCCAGCCACAGGGACACCAGGCTTAGCGGATCTTATCATTTGACGTGCCGCAGCTGTTGTGGAAGTTGCAGGACCTTGTCGTTAGACGCCTCAGTATCCTCAGTCCTCCCTTATGAGCTACTTATTTCAATCGGGTATGTTGCCCATTTTTATTAAGGCTTTATTCAGTTATAATGGACATTTATTTTATTTCTCAGACTGCGGGGTTAATTTTTGTTATGGTTTTATGTATTATTATTTCAGACTGTATTGTGTATTCCAGACACACTTTTATTATTCTGTCACTATATTCATTATGCGTTCGATTATTGAATGTTGAATGTGGTATTACAAATTTATTTGGTTGCATGTTAATTATAACCAACTTTTCAAATACTAGGTGGTTAGTAATTAATGTTTTTCGACAGTGATGCTAAGAATGAACCAACTGGATATTCTATTTTAATTTAGTAAAGGAGGCGGGGTGTCACAATAGCCACCCCAGTATTTTGGATTGGATACCTCCAGCCCCAACTGATACTCCCCGACACGCTCAACCTCGAGACCGGCGTTGTTTCTATTGTGGCGAGCTTGGCCATTTGATAGGTGCTTTCCCTCACTATCCCTAGCACGGTCAGCCTCTTCATCCACCGCTTGCACAGATACCTCCCCCTCCTGTTGATGTTGTTCCACTTGTGCCAGGTGAACTAATGGGTCTCGGCACTCATCAGAACGAGGGCCCCCTCTCTATGTCCCTTCAGCTTCTTTCAGCTGCTTTCCAGGAGCCTCCACGGGGATATCCACATAGATGTGCCCATGTTTGACGGACGATTCTCTCCAAATGCCATGGTCGACTGGTTAGCTTCGATGGAGACAGTTTTCGAGTACAAGCAGGTCCAAGACCGCTCCTGTGTCTTCTTTGCAGCCACCAAGTTCCTGGCTTTTGCCCGAGTTTGGTGGAACGACCTTTGCTATTGGCGCACGATGGCCAGATTACCTCCTATTCAGACTTGGCTGGAGTTGAAGGCTGCTCTCCAGGCATCATTCACCCCACCTACCCACGAGCACGATCTATTTGCTCGTGTGCAATCTCTCAGACAGGATACCCTATCGGTAGTGGAGTACACGGAGCAGTTTCAGCTTCTATGCGCCAGAGCTCGTCTTCCCGAGACGGAGGATCAACGGATCAACCGCTATATATTGGAATTGCAGCCACACATTCAGCACGATCTTAGTCTGAGAGGGATACTGACTTTTCTAAAAGCGGTAGACTACGCAGCCAAGGTCGAGGCTTACCACATAGTGCCCGCAGCTCTTCCGCCCTCTCGAACTCCGCCTACTCCGATTTCTGCTTCGGCTCCTCCTGCAGCGACATCTTCAACTCCTATTTCCGCTACTCCCACTGGCCCTCCCCCAGGACCTCCTGCCTTCCGGTGCTACAACTGTAGCAACTTTGCGCACTGAGCTTCTGATTTATCTGTCCAGCGACGTCGCGCGTTATTGGCGATGGATCATCCACCTGACTATTCGGACGCACGCCTTGATAACAGTTTTGGAAGGTGATTCAGTTGGTCTTCCCCTTTGAGTTCGAGGACGACCTCTTTTTCAAGGAGGAGAGATTGATGTGAATCGAGGGCATAATTGTCATTTTTGGATTATTTTGGGGCATAATAGTATTTTACGTTCTTTTGTTATTTATTCTTTATTTTTTATTAAAGCATTTTCTCTTGTTTTGTTTTAGTATTTAAAGTCTAGGAGTAGTAATGGCGATTTGGTAATTAGTGCCTTAACTTGGAGCCTAAGTTACTCCTCCCTTTAAATACCCCCTTATAGCCTCATTTGAGGTAGACTTTAATTTTGAATATAGAAAAGAGTATCTCTCTCTCTAAAAGTATGTTAAATTTTTAGGAGCCTTTTGACGGGTGATTTACGTCAGTTTAGCTATTGTTTTTTTAGAAAGGTGGTTGTTGTTTTTTGTATTTAAGGTTTTTTTTTTAATAATTTTGTTTTATCCACTATTTTTTTATAAATTTGTTTTATATTATAAATTTACTTTAAAATGACAATTTTTTTCAAGGGTTGCTGTGTTTTTTTTTTTTTGTATTTTAGCTCTTTTTTGTAATAACTTTGTTTTATCCTTTGTTTGTTTATAAATTTATTTATATTATAAATTTACTTTAAAATAACTGTTTTTTTTTCAATAAAATTTCTACTTTTTCAGTAAATTTGCTTTATATTTTATTTTATTCCACTGTTTTTTAATAACTTTGTATATATATATATATGTGTGTGTAGTTGAATTATGTTTAGAAAGGATCCCGCCTGGAAATATGGTGCGGAAGTTGACAACGGGAAAGGATATGTCTATATTCAATGTAATTTTTGCAACAAGGTTGTAAAAGGGGGTGTCAAAAGAATGAAAGATCATCTTGCGGGAACAAAAAAAAATGTTAGAATATGTGCTAGAGCCCCTCCAGATGTGAAACAGAAAATTGGGGAGTAAATGAACAATAAAATTTTGAAAGAGATGTGGCCTGAAGAAAAACCAAGGAACACATTGGGAGTGGTGCGTATTTCACCCGTCAAAGCAATCTATCAAAGGATGGTTCAAGCATGGGTAGTACGGCTAGGGGGATTAGGGGACCCATGGATAGCTTTGTGGTTGATCTTGATGATGAGGGTTGTGATGACCAACTAAAACCTAAAACTGAAAATGAGGCTAAAGATGAATCAGGCCTTGATATTGGTAGATTTTTCTTTGAAAATGGTCTTCCTTTTCATATGGCCAATAGTTCATCTTTTATTAGTGTAGTGCGGGCAATTGGAAAGAATGGTCGCGGGTTCAAACCTCCTACTGCATATGAGCTTAGCACGTGGATATTAGATGAGGAAGAAAGACGTGTCAAAAAGATAGTTGATAACGTGAAGAAAACGTGGATGCAAATAGGGGTGTCCATATTATCTAATGGATAGAAGAATATTCGAGGTCCCCATTTGATAATTTTTCTTGCTAATAATCCACATGGCATGATTTTCTTGCGATCAATTGATGCATCAGATGCTATAAAGGATGCAAACATGTTGTTTAACCTTTTTGATAGTGTAACCGACTGTGCCTCAAATTATAATGCAGCGGGAAAATTGTTAATGGAGAAGAGGAAATGTTTGTAGTGGACACCATGCGCCGCTCATTACATTGACTTAATGTCGGAGAAAGTTGGGGAATTACCGCAACACAAAAATGCCTTGGTAAAGTCAAAGAAGGTATTATTCATTTCATTTTTTAGTGGTTTATTGATTTTTAATTTTTAATTCATTTCATATATTAATAATGTTATATCGAATTGTAGGTAAGTAATTTCATATACAACCATATATGGGTTTTTCAACCGATGAGAGATCATACTAAGAAGGAAATTATTCACCCGGCTGCAACGAGATTTGCTACCGCATATATGACCCTTCAAAGTATGTATAGCCTTAAGGAGCCATTGGATCGTACGTTCACTTTTCTAGATCAAGATGGGCAAAGAAGGATGAAGGGAAGCAATTAAAAAAATAATTTTGCAAAATAGGAATTTTTGGGGTAGTATGTCTTATGCAATTAGGAGCACAAAACCTCTTGCGGGTATTTTGAGGATGACTGATTCAGAGAAGATGTCGGGGATGGATTTCATTTGTGGTGCCATGGATATAGCAATGAAAGTTATACTGAAAAACTTGGGAGGAGATGAGGGGTCATACAAGGAGATACGGAGCATCATTGATACGAAATGGAAGTTCCAGTTATATCAACATTTGCATGCGGCGGCGGCATATTTTCTTAATTCGCATTATCAATATAATGACAACATACGCCGCACTACGCCGCGAGGCTTATGCCTCGCCTCGCACCTTTTTAAACATTGATTGAATGTGAGGGTTGGGATGGGTTTCATGAAGTGTCCCCGTCATGTCTTGAATATTTGGATTCATCTTTATCAATTAGATAATTATTATCATCAAACTCAATGGTTTATTGTTTTGAAATAATTCATACATTTAACTCCTTGTGATATTCGACTTCAGAAGGCGTTTCAAGTAGGGATGCAAGTCACTAATTTTGGTATTTATCAGTAACCTAGCTAGTACCTATCCTCTTAGTATTTTTCTCGTAATCATTAGCTTATAAATAGGGATGTAAGTCGTTAATTTCAATGGTGAATAATATTATTAGTTTGATTGACTCATATGTTTTCTCTTCCCTCTCTCTTTATCTTCTTTTCCGTCACTCCTGCGCCATTATTTGGTATCGAAGCCAAACCTGCAATTCGGATCTAACAAGTTACTCCTCCCTTTCGTCTACTCTTTTGTAATTTGGTGTACCAACTTCTTCTGCCTTAAAATTTTCTCTCTCTACATCGGCCCTATGACTATTGATAACAATAAAGCCTAATACCACCATTCACACCTTAAATTCACAAAAACCTTCCCAGGCCCAAATCCAAATCCTAATCGCACAAACCATACCCTTATCATCACCACAACCCAGTACACCATGTAGGCAAAAAAAAATCGACTGGTAATTGACACGGGGAGCTGCATTAATTTTGCATCCGAGACTGCTGTGAAGAAATTGGGTCTGAAGGTTGAACCACACCCCGATCCATATCAATCTGTATGGATCACAATCACCAAATTGAATGTTTATCAACAGTGACTTGTTATGTTCTACAATGGCATCCTTAAGGAAACTTTCATGTGCGCTGCACTACCACTTGAAATATGTCACATTCTAATGGGACAAAGTGGATTCAGGATCGTGACGTGCAACATTCTGGTCATGCTAATACTTGTTCTTTTGTGGAGGGCAAGACAAACTGTAAGAGGGTACTTTAGATAAAATGGAGGCGTAACCCCTATTTGAATATGGTAATGATAAGCTAATCCTGGCCAAAGCTTTGGATTAATGATAGGACACACGAACACAGACCCAATGAAGATAAACTCGGTTTAAACTCACAAAACTCTCGTGTATAACTCAGGAAATAGTAATGAACCTTAGAAGTAACTTAGCTAGAGGGAGCGAGAAGTAAGCACCCTAGATACACCTTGGTAGGCAGGTAAAAACACACCATATACCCTCAGGAATATCTGTCAAGTATTAAAAGTTTTACAATAAATGACAATGGTGAGGGGATAAACTCTCTGGCTTGCAATTATCTCTCCTTCTGATGTGTATCTCCAGTAATATCTCCAGGGTTCTCAAAAGGATCATTTATCTCCCCAAGGGTGGTTGGGGTCCTTAAATAGCCCCCTACACCATCCCCGAGGCAACTCATTCATTAAAATTATGAAAGACATTCCTCATACTTTATGTCACAACATTAAATGTCTGATGTACTAGTTGCCTCCACGTCATAAACATTAAATGCCAAGACATGCCTTTTGTCTATCCACTGTGTGTCAGGGGGACGTTGTCGCAGAGGTGGCTCACCAACTGCCTGACAGGCCCAAATACCACGGTGGTTTACTCAAGTGCATGTCTGACATTGTTTGGCTGGCTAGTGACATCACCTACAGTAGATGTGACATTAAGTAGAGGGTTATTTGGTTCATACCTCAACGCCCGATGGAACTCCAAGCTGCTCCGCTTGAGGTTCCACGGTCAGGGTCCTTCGGTGTTTTACCAGGTGTATCTAAGATGGTCAGGACAAGCCCCAACGGTGCCTTACTTTTCAATCCTCCAAACTAAGTACCTCTAAAGTTCCCACGGTGAGGTCATTCGATAGAGCATGAAAGCTCTCCCAGGCCCTGCCAAGCCTGGTCTCTCGCAAGTACCGTTTGACCTCACACAAACTCTTTTGTTACTATCGTTAAGTCATTACAACCGTTATAGCTTACAGTCATCAATAATGGAAATACAGTATGACTAATACAACAAGCTAAAATATGAACTGCCGCGCCAAGCTGCCGCGCTGAGTTTCCACGCTCGAGCTGCCTCGGTTGCTTAATCTCCAACACTGTTGCTAATTGGGGATTTGTCCCTAATCTCGAGATTACCTTCAAGCCCCCTCTACACAAACTATATCCGTACTTGTGTTATTGGCTTGCCAACAATGACAATGCAAAACCATCCATTACTGCTGCAATGAGTCCCTCCATCGGATGTTCTCCTTGGTACCGCGCCTAACTCGCCGAAGTCGAGTTCTTTTCAGTGGAGGAGACTAATTATTTGGATAATTATAATAGGGTTTGGAAGCCTAGGGCATGACACTGGGCGAAGGAAAAATGTCCACGGTGATTATTTATTAATTTGAGTATTTATCTAATAATAAGTTATTAGGATATTTTGGTATTTATCAATTAGCTATCATCTTGCTCCCATCGACCTCGATTGTCTCCAAACACTGTTACGACACGATTATTACCGAAACCGACATTTCCCTCATAGGCTGGCTACCTAATTGGAATGTTTGGATTGCGGTTACCGCTAGGACGTCCATGATCACCGACGTTGGGCATCCTATCGTTCCCGGAATTAAGTTCCACCACTGTCATTCTTGCTAGGATTTGACGCATGGTTACATGAAAATCGCTCAAGGTTTGATTAACGTTGATTTGGAACACGGTAAATTCAGCCTCAAAAGAGCTACTCCATTACGATCAACGTCATTGGAGGTGTTTCTTCCATCACGTGAGCCAGCCATCGAAACAAAGGCGAATCCTAGGGTTCGGAACCTCTCTCTAATTCCACCTAACGTGGAGGAAAACGTGAAAATAAATAACTATCCTTGAATCCACAAGACACACTTAAAAGAGAAGAAAACTCAAGTTTATACTTGAAGATGAGATGATTTGAAACACTTACAAGCTTGCTCTTATATAGTGAGATACAAAAGACAATTGTTGAATTTCTAACTCATTTACTAAAGGGAAAACACACTTTGAGTATCCTAGGGGGCATAAAAGATAACAACTTATTAATATAATGACATAAAAGGGAATCCTAAGTAAAAGGAAAACACACTTTGGATAGTTTTAGGGAAAGAAGGAACATAAGGAATACAAGGGAGGATCCTAGAGGCTGCTGGATACTGTAAGTATGAAGAGTACATACAGGACTTGCGGCAATTCTGTGTAACCATGTACTCTTGCTAGTTGTTTTACATCATTTCAGAAGATTTCATAATTTTTCTTCATTTTCCTATTTAATAACTCATAAGCATACCTTAGTAACTAACTATCTGCAACTTGACAATTCAAAACAGACCTTTCAAGTACTTGAATATGAGTTAATGGATGAGATTGAGAAAATTTATAATCCCGAACCATGACGTAATATCGTTTTGAATCCATTCGATTTGAATGGGTGTTTTCTCCATCACAATTACTGTGAAGAAACGTCTACACTAATTAATCTTAGGCAGTTGATTTGTGAAAATGTAAATAACCAAAAATGGACAACGCCTAAAATCGGGTCAAGTTCTAATTGTTCAAGTTGACTCGGTAGTAATAGGATCAGCTAAGACTTATTTGGCCATCCCGGCTTCTCGAATTTTTGGGCTGCAATGGCTGTTTATTTTAATGATTTCAATTTTTTGTACGCTTACTTTTGTGGTGGGTACCTCTTCACTTTTCTTCATTTATGGACACTTCTCTAGCAAAAATAGAATAATGTGTCCATTATAACTTAAGTGAAATATAGGTACACACCAATGCAATAGATATAGAAAACCCCACAAGCGAAATCATATTAACAGCCCAAAATTTTAAGAAGCTGGGTTAATCTTGAGGTAACATATGCATGAATATAACGTTGGGGCAATGATACCTAAGAAGGCACTTATGAATTGCATGACATGACTAAAATATGAAATTCCTAATGCCACGAAAGTAATGCCTGCCACCAAAGCAAGATTGGTGAGGGAACTTTGGGAAATAAATTATATCCTCAATAGCCATGAAAGTGAATAAACGAATAAGACATATTTGTTGATGGGATTTATCAATGTTGTATAAATTATTATTTTTGTACATATGTTTCAAGTGGGAGATTTAAACAATTCAGACACAAAATTATCAACATACATATGATGAAATACCCCAGAATCATCATTACTTCATAGTTAATGGTGCTTAGACGAAGCAGACAGGTAGAACTTGCAGTTATATGCAATTTATGAAGGGGGGAAAAGGTATTAAACTATTCCTCCAAGTATGTTTTAAATTCGAGATGTCCTAAGAATTTGAATCGATAAAAAAATTAAGGTGAAATTCTTTTGCTGAGATTGTTTACGGATTTGGAGGTCCTGTGTTAGTGACAACAAACAGTGAATAAAATATATAAAAAAAAAATCAATTAATAATTATTTACAAATTTTTTTATTTTTGATAACCCTAAATGTCCACACGAACGAGCGCTTTGAACTCCCCCATGCGAACTAAACATGGGGGACGTTGTGCCAGAGTCACCCTAGCACACACCCCGTTTAAAGTCTGGTATCCTTTGGAGGGATTCGAACTCGAGACCTATGGTCTTTTCCATTCGCTCTTACCGCTGGACTACCCACCAGGGTGTATAACTTATTAAAATATGAAGTTATGTTACATAAAAAATATGATAGATGACAGAATGAAATTAAATGAAAAGAAGTGTAAAACATAGAAACTAAACATAGACATCAAGCTAATTTAAGGGGCAAATATGATTTATGATGTAATATAGAAAAAAAATTCTCTTAATAGACATCCAACTATTCAACAAGCATATAACAAGTTACAAAATCAGCACTGATTGGTTCCATTTACGCCACAAATGTCTATCAAGTTTAACCAAAACACGAGACATTAAATATTGAACATTTCAGTTTGCATCCATTGTGTACTCTAAGGAGATGGCATACACTTTTTAAAGTCTATTTAACGTTGAGAATTAGGTAAACACTACGAAGCAGCAACTGTCGGATGACTAGTCAGACGACATGCCTAATTTAATCAGGGTTAGAATCATAGTGTGATCCTGGGATTTAAGATGCATATTGAATTAAGATAATCTGACAATTAATGATTAGACAGCGATATTATAAGAATTACTGGGTGATCATCAAACAATGAATTTAAGAGAGAGAGAGAGAGAGAGAGAGAGATGTATCACAGGAAAATAGCAAGTACATATGCAACTCAGTTTATGTCATTCAAAGTGTTTATTTAGAGAATTAAATTGAGAGCCTTATTTGACATACCATTCATTAGATCCTTCAAAATGGCGGCCAAAAACTCCATACACCCCTTGTTTCACCTCTCTATAGACAATCTAAGCATTATCCATACGAAAACTAGGAATCAACCAAGTAACACTGTATGCACATTAAACGGAATAATCAACAACTGTGGAAGCTTGTATAACAGTGATGCAAAGGCAATAAATTATCTAATTAACCAAAATGAATAGAAAATAACTGATATTGCTATGGTTTAACGGGAAAATTAAACAGAGAGAGGATTTATCAATGAAAGCACTTGTTGGTTATATAACATCGATAGCGGTCCAAGCCGTTGGATGCTTGAACCCATGTTAAAATTACTTAACAATGAAAGTGATATTCATCTAATTTCGAGAGAGAATTTCGAGTCGAGTCACAAATGTGTTTTATGATACAAGATCGCATTAAAAAAAGAAAACTACAAAAATACAATGGATTTGGCAGGGGTTTTCTTTACATTTGTTATTTTTTACTTATTAATAGTCTTTTGTGGGCTAGGGATACATATGCCTTTTTTTGTTATCTTGTTGATGTAAAGCCCTTAGCATATACAATAGAATTAATAAAGGGTGGTTTAGACATTTTAGAGGTTTAGCGTGATTAGAAATCTAATTTCATCTATACATAGATTGTACTTGCTTCATTAATAAAATAAGTTTTACTTGAGCGAGAAAGAGAGACTTTTGTCTTGTGAATTTTTTTAGCCATTTTGTCTTGTTACATCAAATTAGTATCATAACCAAAGTAGTAGTTGTTGTAAATCGTAGCTAAATTCAAACATGCCATCCAAAAAATCCAACCAAACCGCTGATATAGATCGCCGAAAATATCATTCCAAAAGTTTCAATCCGACATTCGTAATCTTCTCAGCTCTCTCTCCTCACTATACATCAATACAGCACAAAATTTGGATGAATTTACGCCAATTAATACTATTGAAACCCTAGCTGTTCCGGCAGCACTTCCGACCCCAAACGTACCTTTGTCCGGCCCAATTTAAGGACCCCGATCGCCGACAATTGCATCCCGAACCTTTGTGGGCCAGCCGAACACCATCGCTTGGCAATCGTCTAGGCTGATTGCTCCATCTAACACCACCACCTCTAATCAGCGACGGGACAAAGGGAAAGCCCCGATCGGAGCTCCAAACCCTCAAAACATGCAACAATACTCTAGCTATCCAAATTTTAAGGCTATTCTGGTCATCCATATGGTCCCTCATGCGGGCCGACCTTCGACCAAAAATTGTAGGGTCCTCCTTTAATGTTGTAAACACAATGTTTGATTCATATGAAAATCAATCGCAACAAGTAACAAATCGGACAAATCAAAGTATCAAGTTCCACGGGGATTTTGACACTTTGGATTGAACACTTTCGGGTTATAAAACGTAACTATATGCCATAAAATAAAGTGTATAGGATGATACGGTTGAATTTGGTGGATTATCGCCAATAAGTATTCTAACAAGAATGAAACTAGTGAATTATATAAAGAACAAGCACGAGTGATAACATTAAATCAAATAGTGATTAATATGGAGAATAAAGATTAGGGATCATACTTCCACCATGGGCTAGCTAAATGAATCAAGGAATTTGGTCCAATTCAATTAATGATCATACCAAATGAAGCAAAACATCAACCATGCACCCATGCAGACTACAAACTCAATATTGAAAGATTAAAGTTTCAATTAATTATGATACAAATGAGTTGATGTTGTAGTAAAGTCTTAAAACTATTATTGCATGACAAGGGAAGTTAAAATACTATAATACTCCAATATCAACACAAAGCTTCAATTTAAATGAATCAAAACCAAACCCTAGCTTTGAAGTTCAAGCATCCATGGTGGTTTATGATCCCCAACCTATAACACTTAGTTATTCATGGCATACAAAGTGTATAGAATGAAAGAAAGCAAGTAAATGAGATAACAAGTCATTCAAGAGATTAATGATCAACATCTTGTTAAATAAATACAAATAAAGTCTTGAAAATCTCACAATCAATGAAGTTTTAAGCTTACAGCACTTAATAACCAACAACTTTTACTTATGTAGTTATGGAGGAGAAAGAAAGCAAGAGATTTGTAACAAACCCTAGGGGAGAAAAAAGAGCAAATTAATGAAAATCTCTTAAGAAACTAGGTTAAAAACTAATTGATTAAAGAAAGAGGGAAAGAAGCTATATATACCAAGAAAAAGAGTGGCAAACTTGTAAATAGAGAAAACCAAATTTGCAGGACCGAATAGATTCGGGTCATTTAAGTTCGAGGCAATGATATTTCGAATCTATTCTGCCCAAGTCCTTTATTTAGTTCATTTCACGAGAATTGGCATAACTCCTTCATTACAACTCGAAATGACGCAGTGTTGGTAACTACACAAAGCTAAACTACGACTTCCATAAATCGTTCTTACTCGAAGCCCAAATGCTGAAATTACTAATATGGCCCAAAGTTGCGCTTTGAACGAAACTTTCCCAGAATTCAACCAAACTCCACACCTAACATTCCCAACACCTATAAAAGCTCAAATAAACCTTGCACAAAATATATACAATGAAAATAAAGGTTATCCAGAAAAAGGATATACTAGGAATTAACGAACGTGGGAATGCTAGAATGCGTAAATATAAGGGGTTATAAATGCACCGCCACGTCACAATAAAAATCAACATCACTGGCGTGGCTCTAATATTATGTTGACCATTGGAAAGGCTCTAATCAAGCTACCTAGGTACCGGTTGATACCCAATCCATGAATTTTACCTCACTGGATCCGAGGTATTATGAGAGGGATCAAGGTCCACACCACTCTAAAAAATGGGTTCAACAGGTGCCGGCAAAGAAAATTGAGTTTGGTGGCTTTTTCGATACCGAATATGGAGATCGGATCCGTCCCTTTATTGATCCAATTTCTTTGACTAGACATTGGTTCATGAAGATATAACACGACAAAAACGTGAGGAGTGGTGATTGGATCGAGCTAGGGGACCATTTGTGGATTTGGGCCCCAATTCGCCCTTATGTTCCTCATGATCAATGCATTTGCTTTTTATGACAAGAGAGAGGGCATAAGATGGATGAATGTCCCACTCGTGAAATTGAGCGGGGTGGAGTGGAGAAGGAGGTTCCACGACCACATTTTGGGGAAAGAAGGCAATGTTTTTGGAACCATCCATACGATCACGATGGTGATGTTGCAGAGGACGATATGGATGATGTTGACTTGGCCCACGACCATGTAGGTCAATCTTTGAGGCTATTGGTTAAAAGCCTTCATGGGGGTCTCAGGCTAGAGGTGCCAATGTTAGATGGGAGGATGGACCCGAATGCTTTCGTAGATCAATTGGATAGTGTTGAGAAAGTGTTTGAGCATAATGAACTGCATGGGGTTAAGTGTGTGCGATTGGTGGCGACCAAATTTCAGAAGTATAGCGAAGTGTGGTGGAATGAGATGGTGAGACGACGAGACTTGGATAGATTACATTTGCAGCATCTACTAAAAGGGGCTTACATCTATTGGCATGATTTGTTCACACGTTAGTAGAGTTCAAGGGAGGGTACAATTTTAGTAGTGGACTACACCAACCGGTTCCAGTTGCTCTGCTTTCTTTGAGAGATAGTCCATCAATGGCAAAATCCATTGACTACACTCAGCGTGGAGTATCTGAGGGTTGTACTAGGGTCTACTACATTTTCTCAATCAATTACAGGCATTGAAGAGACAGGGTCGTTTAAATGTTACGAGTGTGGACATACTGGACACAAAGCAGCGGACTGTCCCAAGAAGCAGAGGCGCCCGATGTTAGCAACAAAGCTTGTGGATGAGAACATGTTGAAGGATTTTGATGACATCACTAGGGAGACATTGGTTGTGCAAACCGTACGTATTGCATCAGATGAGGATGGCATTTCCCTCTGAGCTCGTCAAGCTCCTTCTCATTAGGGGAGAGTGATGGAGTTAGCACCCTAAACTTAGGGTTTTCTTTACATTTGTTATTTTTTACTTGTTAATAGTCTTCGGTTGGTTAGGGATACATGTCTTTTTTTGTTTTCTTAATGATGTAAAGCCCTTAGCCTATAAAAGGGTATTTTTGTCATTTCGAGTATTCTTAGATCTAGTAGGATTGATGAATGGTAGTTTAGACATTTTGGGGGTTTAAATTGATTAGCAAGCTAACTTCATCTATAAATAAATTGTACTTGCTTAATTAATAAGATAAGTATTAGTTGAGGGGGAAAGAGAGACTGTCTTATGAATTTTTTTGAGCCATTTTGTCTTGTTACGTCATACAAATTAGTATCACGGATTTAAATCCCCAATGTGCAATGCAAGGCGACCACGAGTACACCAAAGAATCACAAAAGCATCTACACTTTCAAATATATATGTCTAGATGTATTAAAATATATATACACACACACACACACACACACACACATATATATATATATATATAGAGAGAGAGAGAGAGAGCGAAGTTGAATGCTGGTTTTAAAAGTACTAATCCATAAATATTTGAAAAAAGCGGTGGAAATTTTAATAGTTTCATTACATGCTCTCCCTCATCGGCAAGTTAGCTACAAACCTAGTCATTTTGTCCAAGTTTATGGCCCCACTCTTGCAAGTTCACATCCCACATCAGATTATGAGGAAGACTGAGCATTAAATCCTACCCCTAAAAGGCTTCAGAAACTATAAGACATTTTAGATATCCCTTTTGTTTTGGTGCCTCGAGTGTTGGTGACTTTGTGAAGGTATAAAAGCTTTGCCACTACGAACTAATTCATTAAAATATTTTATATTTTGGAAAAAATGAATTCATTGTGTTGAGTTCGCTAGTCACGAGTTAGCGATTCACACCAGAACATTTAATTCACGCTCTAAGAGTACATCCACTACCCTAGGGTGGCGGAATACGGCACTAAGTAAAAGACCTGTATAAAAATATACTAACAGTTTCCTTTACACTATATCTTTCAATTGTTATCAACTGATTGTGATGATTTCAAATGCCAATGGAATATTATCATTGCCATAGTGTTCATTATAATGATTGTGGTTTGGAACTTCAGAGCCAACTGTTCACTTTAAGCCCGGCTGAATGGGTAGGCAATCATAAGCATGGATTATGCTCTAAGGATAGGGTGAAAGGGTATAGACAATAAAACTGTATGCTGTTGTGATGTTCATGAGATGTGTTGGAGCCCTTGAAGAATTAAGATTAGATAGTATATCGTGATATTGTCTAATTCCTTAATTTTAGAGATGCAACTATTTGGATTATTTATTGGCATTTCATTTTTTGCTTTTAGTAGTTATTTACCATAACGAGGGTTTAAGAAAGCAAATCTTTCCAAAGCTTATATGTGTGAGGTGGGGTGGGGGGGGGGGGGGGGTGAATATACCCCCATAATATTACGACGCCTAGATTAATAAGCTCGGAGATTTTTTTTTTTTTTTTTTTTGGGGGGGGGGAGTCAGGGGCCGACTTAACAATTCACCGTCATATGACTGACCTAGTATCTACTCGGACAACCACGATCAAGATTACACTCCATGCCCGATTTTTCAAGATAAGTCCAACATAAAATAGAAGGTGTCTTAAGAAGCAGTGC
Organism: Sambucus nigra; assembly: GCA_949130495.1. Taxonomy (NCBI): domain Eukaryota; kingdom Viridiplantae; phylum Streptophyta; class Magnoliopsida; order Dipsacales; family Adoxaceae; genus Sambucus; species Sambucus nigra. Next base: position 418,254,275 of record OX422207.1, read on the forward strand.
TATATTATAATTCAATCTCTACAAAGAATAGGCATTATCCAATTATAACCCGACTCTATATAAAGAGGAGACCCCTTGTTGAGTATTGAATTCGTGAGTGACCTCAGACCCAACAATTGCTCCCCTAAAAACCTCCGACAGGTTAAGGGGAGAAGTGTTAATGTATAGGACAAGTATTTAATGTGGTTCGGACCCGAGGATCCTACATCCACAGTCGAAGGGTGTTATACTTTTTGTTTATTAGATCATTAAATAGTTATTACAATCTACGATACTTCATGGGCATTGGTAGGTTTTTAAGGCCTTTATCATTAATCCAAAGGCCCTTTAAAAGTTACTGATAGAATTCTCTAAGGGTTCCACGGTATTAATTTAGGACTTAAAGGAATACAATACATAAGATAATTGGAAATGATAAGGATTACGGTTCTATACTCACTGGGGTGAGGGTTTATGGAACAAGGAGTAAACATTTGAAGAGGCTAAAACTCTTGATTATGTGGAAGTATGATGATTTGAACTTATCTCCAACCGTTCTCTCGCTCCCCTTATATAAGCAATCTTTTGGAGAGAATGAGTGAACTGTTACAATATAATTGTGGTATCACTGAGGTTTGACGGTGTCAACTAGGGGTGGAATGTTGGTCAAAGTTTTTACAGGTGCTGTAATGTAGTTGTTAGGTGCCTTTAATGCAAATGGGATTCATCAATGCAAGTGGAACTGAGTGGTGGCGGTAGTTGGAACGGTGTTGTGCTTTTCACTTGACCGACAGTTGGAGTTCAGCCAGACATCTGGGAGGTCTAAAACTATTAATGGTCGGCTATAAGGTAACTTAGAAGTATGTTGCGATGATACGCCTCTAGGTTGAAGGTTCAGACTGAGCTCTTCTCAATACGTTAGACATGGCAAAACACTGGTGATAAGGTCTCTAAGCTTGGTTACAGAGATATGGTGGAACGACTGAACATTCTAAGAGATTGGAGAGGCTGTTGAGGCTCCTGGTTTTCCTATGGTCCTTTCTTGAAGTCAACGAGAGTCTTGGGGGCTTGCTAATGGTCTGATTGAGGTTAAGGGTTGACCTTAGGATCTTACTCCTAGTGTGAGGGAAGTTGGGGGGTCTAAGAACTATTTGAATACCAGAGGTCAGATATGGTATCATCAGTTCGCCCCTTGTTGCCCTTTGCAAGGACTGCAAGGGGCAACACCTATCCATTACGCAAGTTAGGGGTAGGAGCGTAACTAACTACCGAGATTCTTGTCATAATTAGATTGCATTGGGAAGGATCTTGCATTGAGTTTGCAAGTGGTTGACAGCATTGATGGGACGTGCCTTAAGGCTAAAGGGCCTGAATCACTAGGACTTGGGGGCTATAAAGGAGCCCCTTGGGTTGGTTTGAATTCTTCACTTCTCACTCCGGTTATATCTTCTTTCTAAAATTCTTTGAGCAAGAGAAATCTTTCCACTTTGTTTGAAGCAAGAATGTCTGCCAAAAACCTCTATCTAAAGTCTTGGACCCCACTCCTCTATCGGCGGTTGTGTTGTGCGGATATTCACTCAATGGAGTGATTTATGCACACCCAAGATCCAAGATAAAGAGCAACGCAAGAGGTAACAAGAGAAATACACTATAAACTCAAAGTAATGAAAATGTAATCAGAAGTCACACACATCAACAAATCACAAGAGAAAATGTACATGGTTCACCAATTTGGCTACGTGACTTCCTTTCTTTGATATAAACAAGGGTTACAACCCTTTCAAGCCTCACAATCCTCTCAAAGTGTATACAATAGCCCTAAAAGATGAACATTAAAAGCTCTCTTCTATTTTTGTATGTTTTGAATCATGTCTAAAACCCTCCTTAAATAAGAAGTAAAAGCAAACAGTAAAATGCGTATGAATAATACCCTGCGTGTGAACAGTACAATACCCCGTGTGTGAACAATACTCCCGCGTGTGAAGAGTAAAATTCAAGCCAATTTCTACAAGTCTCCACCTTAGAGAAAGAATTCTATAACCCCCACACATCAGCTCAATCATTTAGTAATACCATCACCAGTCAACCCCAAAGGGTATCAACAATATAAAACATTGATCAAGTTTGAACAGTGCTTAAACTTGACCACCGGTACCACCTTTGTCAACATGTCGGTTGGATTATCTTTGGTGCCAATTTTCTTCAAAACAATGATTACCCCATCAATAACCTCCCGTATGAAATGAAATCGGGCATCAATATGTTTGGTCCTCCTCCCGGGATGAACTTGGTTCTGGACAAGGGGGTTGCGCTTTGGCTATCACAATGCACCTCCACATAATCCTGTGTAATTCCTAAATCACCAATAAGACCTTAAAGCCATAAGGCCTCCCTTCACGGCTTCCATTGCCGCCATATACTCCACCTCCGTAGTAGACAAAGCAACTGTGGCCTGCAACATAGACCTTCAACTCACTGGGCCACTAGCTAATGTAAAAACACACCCCGTAATTGACCAACGCTTATCCAAATCACCCATATAGTTCGAGTCCATATGCCCAGACACACGTGACTTCTCCACCCATTGGTAAAGTCCCACATCAAGTGAACCCCATAGATACAGCAAAATCCACTTCACCATATTCCAATGCTCTTTGCACAAATTTGCCATATACATACTCACAATGCTCACTGCTTGAGCTATATCCGATCGAGTACAAACCACGGCATACGTTAAGTTACCCATTTCACTTGCATACGGAACTTGAGCCATATACTCTACCTCATCCTCGATGCTCGAAGCCATCATAGTCGCGGGTCTAAAGTATGCAGCTAAGAGAGTATTTATGGGCTTTGCATCCACCATCCCAAACCATGTTAGAACTTTCTCTAGAAAGGTATTTCCTTTGAGTAAGACTCAACCTTCCCTTTTTCCTCTCTTTACTAATCTCCATACCGATAATCTTCTTGACTTTACCCAAATCTTTCATCTCAAACTCTTAGCTCAATTGAGCCTTCATCTTGTCAATTTCTACCATGCTCGAACAAGTAATTAGCATGTCATCAACATACAAGAGTAAATAGATGAAAGTACATTCCTTGAGTCGCTTAAAATTGACATAATGATCAAAATCACTCCGTGTGAATTTCTGGCCAAACATACATGTGTCAAATCACTTGTACGGCTGTTGAGGTGATTGCTCCAACCCATAAGAAGACTTTTGCAATTTTTACACTTGATCTTCCTTGCCAACAACCTTGAAACCCTCCGATTGAGACATGTAGATCTCTTCCTCTAGATACCCATGCAAAAACGTCATTTTGACGACGAGTTGTTCAAGCTCCAAATAAAAATGCACCACTATAGCTAATAGCACCTGAAAGTGTAATCAACACCTTCTCTTCGTGTAAAACCCTTAGACACTAACCTTGTCTTGTAACAAACATTGGAATCTAGAGCCCCATCTTTCTTAGCATACACTCACTTACTCCCAATAGACTTCTTCCCCTTAGGCAACTTCACAAGCTCCCAAGTTTAATTCTTATAACCAGAATCAATCTCCCCATCCATGGCAACCTTTCACTCATCAAAATGAGTATTACTCATCGCCTCACGATACGTAGACAGCTCATCACCATAAAATAATAATGCATAGGCAACCATATCATCATTCAAGCCATATCCCTTTGTAGCTTTTTAATCCTCGGTTCTTTTACGCTTAACAAAGATAGTTGTTCTTTCCACTATTGACTAGGTCCCTTATCCGGAACCTCCACCTCTTCACTTGAAGAATCGATTGGAATAGTCACCTCCAATTGGATATTTTCACTCTCATTCTCCACCGGAGAATCTTCTTTCTCTACCTTTGGCATCTTGAGCACAGATGCCTCATTAAAAGTCACATCTCTGCTCACCAATATCTTCTTATCTTCCGAGGACCACTCGGATCAATTTTTCCCTCACTAACATGAAAATAAGTTGGGCACCCAAAAACGTGCACCGTCTCATAAGCAGGATGTGTACTTGACCAAGCCTCCATAGGAGTCTTATAATAAATTGCGGTAGACGATTTACAATGAAGCACGCATAGGATAAAGCCTCACCCAAAAACCGCTTTGACAAGCCCGCATTGGACAACATACACCTCACCTCTTAAAGTAAGGTTCGGTTCATCCTCTTCGCGACTCCATTTAATTATCGCATTTTTTAGATCGTAAAGTGCCGAACAATACACTCTTTTTCACAATACTTTAAGTAAGGATCATATTGGTACTCTCCGTCGTTATTCAACCTAAGAATCTTGATCTTCTTACCGGTCTGATTCTCTACCATCTTCTTCCATCTAAGAAACACTCAAAAGACCTCATCTTTGTGTTTTATTGTGTAGACCCAAGTCCAACGAGAGTAGTCATCAATAAACGTCACAAAATAGTGACTACCCCCAAAGATGGTGTCTTCGAAGGACCCCAAACATCCATGTGAACGTAATCAAGTATGCCCTTCATGCAATGAGTTGCCGTGCCAAACTTCACCCGTGTCTGCTTCCCAAGCACGCAATACTCACAAAAGCCCAACTTGCAACTTTTGGGGGATCTTAAGTATTTAGTTCAATTTATAGTAATTTATTTGTCACCACTCCCATGTTTTTATTTTTTTAGTTGTTGGTCCTATATGGGATAAATGTCATTATCTACAAAAAGAATGATGGGTAGTTACAAGGAAGTTATAGGCGGTTTTGGGTGGTTATAGGACTTTTTATAATTTTAAAAACACATGGTAGTGGAGCCTAAATACATCTTTGTAGATGGGACTATAGCCAAAAAACCTAAACTTTTTGCACCCTTTAGCAATCTTTGCTTATGCCAATGCTTGGTGAAATCTAACTTTGCCTCTTCTTGGTTATCAATAATCAAGGTATAACATGCTATCGTGCTCCCTTGAAGAAAAAGGTTTTCCTCCTTCCTTCCTCATATCATCAACAAGGCACCCAAGACAACCTTTAGCATTCCAACCTCGAGTACAATCTTTCACCTGTTGGAGTCAAATTCTTCTTCAGCTATGGAACGTACCGAACATTCGAGAGAGTCCGAGTCACTCCACCATGCATCTTCAATTTGATAGTGCCAATACCCTTCCACCGATAAACATGGTCATTACCCATAATGACTTTAGCTCCATCCACCTCCTTAAAAGTATGGAACAAATCTCTATCCGGGCACATGTGGTACGAAGATCCCGAGTCAAGTATCCACTCATTTCAAGAGATTTTCCGTGGAGAAACTATCAACATACTCCAAGTCAAACCTCACCATTAACACCATTGCAACCTTGTAGACATTCTCCAATCTCCGAATGAGTCTTCAACAAGAAACAACTGGGCCAAGACCAAACTCCCTCTAAGGAAATTTATAAAACACTTTAGATGCACACAAAGCAAAAAACTTACAAGCCAAAGCTCTAATACCAAGTTGTTGTGTGGATGCCCACTCAATGGAGTGATTCATGCACGCCAAAGATCCAAGATAAAGAGCAACCCAAAAGTTAACAAGAGAAATACACTCTAAACCCAAAGTAATGATAAACTAATGAGAATCACACACACCAACAAATCACAGGACAAGATGTACATGGCTCCCCAATTTGACTACGTTCACGGATAATGGCTTCCTTTTTTTTATATAAACAACAAGGGTTACAACTCTCTCAAGCCTCACAATCCTCACAAAGTGTATACAAGAGCACTAAATGATGAACAATGAAAGCTCTCTTCTATTTCAATGTGTTTTGAACCATGGTTAAAACCTCCTTAAATAACAAGTAAACGTGAACAGTAAACTGCATATGAACAGTGCCTCTCATGTGAACAGTAGCTAATTTCCACATATTAGCCATCACATACATCTCTCTTCCTCCTAATGTGAAGCAGGAGTCATCTTACTACTTGGACCATTCTTTCTGGCTCCCTCGTGATTTACTACTTGGGGAGTCAATGACCCTAACTTCACTCATGGTGCTCATTCCGCTTCCCGGATCTCTGAACAAGACCTTGTGGAAATCAGGAAGACATATCAAATTCTAGAGTTCGTCATTTTGGGGGCCGCAAGGCCTAATGAGAGGGGTTATTCCTTGGTCTCCCAGCATGTGTGCTTCAATGAACGCTTCCTCTAATATGGAGCTAGGTTCCCACTGCCTTTGCCAGTGGTGAGGATCTTGAAGGCCATTAGAATAACCCTTTCTCAATTAGTGGCTAATTCTTGGACGTCTTTAATGGTCACTGTCTTGGCCTTCAGGGAGTCAAGTGGGGGTAAGCACGACTTCACTCCGACCCAATTCTTCAAGCTATATAGTTCAGGAGAAAAGCAAGTCCAAAGACAAGTGGCTAAAGTACTTCTCTCCTAGGGCAGTAGTGGTCTTTGCCAATGATAAATACAATACGCCTAAGAACCAAAAGGAGAGATTCTTCTTTGTTGGGGGAGCTTGGGCCACCCTAAACCCCGTAAAGTTTATCGATTGTCCTACCTTTTGGTGCTCTTCACCACCCATAGGTAGGCTAACCTTTACTTCTGCCTTTGCGTTTACACTTGTTTACTGACCTTGAGACTTGGGTTTAATAATCTATCTTCTATTGTGGTGATTGTTAAGCCTTCTAAGGAGGAGGAGGAGGCCAGGATAGCTGAGGCACAAAAGTTGCCTTCCACCCCCTTTTAAGCCCTTCATCACCGCAAGATGCCTCTTCAGGATGGGACCTGAGCCCGAAGTCCTCACATCTGGAAGTTCTCTTGAGGCCCCTAAAATTGTGGTTGGGGAGTCACTAAGAGCTCAGACTTTATTGTGTTGCCCAGGAAGAGGAAGGTGGTTGTCGTGGTCTCTTTTGAAGTCCCAAAGGCCTTTGAAGGCGAGGACGGCCAACCTAGGGGTAAGTCTGAGCTTCCCCCTAAGATTGAGGAGGTCCTCCCCACAGTCAGAGGTGCAATCTTGATAGACTCTAATTGTTCTCCCCGTAAGTAACTTGTCTTCTCCCTTTTTTTGTTATTACCCTCATTCCTGGTTCTTTGGTGGCTAATTTTGACCTTATTAACGGTCCAATAGATGACAGGAGGATCAGAGGATGACCAAGTTGTTTACCAATCAAGCCCCTGTTGAGCCTGTGGTCAATAAGGATGAGATTTATATCCACTAAGCGCCTCAAGTTCAACATGTTAGTGGGTAGCCCAACCCCTAGAGTTAGGTTAATGGAGGCGGCAGAGCTGAAGTCCGACTCTGGTGAAGTCTCACTGTTGGGTTTGTTGCTAAAACCCTGCCCTTGCTGCAAGCATATCCGGGGGCAAGTGGAACCTCTAAGGCAACCCAGCACAGTTCTTCTAGGGAACTTACAACCCCTAGTCTCAAAACTTGAGGAAGCTTTACGTGATCCCCTTAATAAAAGGAAGGAGGTGATGGTGTTCCCCATAAGAAGGGGGTCTGAAAGGTGCCACTGAGGCCTTAAGCTGACCTGAGGGGTCAGCTGCTGCAGTGAAGGAAGATCTACTGGCCTCTGGAATGGAGGGATATTCAAGACCTTCTTCTATTAAGGAGTTGAACTCTTATTGATGCACTTCACTCCATGACCAAAACAAATTGTTCCGACATGATGGCCACTCTAAGGGGCTGCTAATGCTCAGGAACTAATCCATTTTTTGGGTAAGGTACTTTCACATCGTTAAATTCTTCATATGCCTCGTTTACATATCCTTTTCCTTTTTGCAAGCTCAACATCTGACTGAGGCCCTAACGACTGATGTCGCTAAGGGCCAGAAAGGGTGGAATAAGGCCCTGGAGATGGATGACAAGTGGGACAAGATCCAGCAGGAGTTGAACCAGAGGCGCTTGCTTTAAAGAAGGGGAGAGTTGGCCTGATCACTTCCTTAAAACAAAATCGACCCTTAGGGGCAGTGCTTCCCTCCTTTTTGTTGCTCGGGATTCCTTAGCTAAGGTTGAGGAAGCCAATGCTTTGGCTCAAATCGAGCACAAAGTGGTGGTGGAGGCACTCTAAAGTCAGACTCTCAAGCTTTAAAGTTCCCAAAACAAGCTACTTCAGGCTGAGAAGGACATTGAGCTTCTGAAGCAAGTAGCAAATCTCAAGGTCATGAAGGACCTGTTGAACTCTAAGGGCCAGGTGCTGTAGAAGGAGTGTGTTGAAGTTTTGGTGAGGCACACTGGTTCTAGGGGAAGACTCATGCCACCGTGAAGAGCAATCTATATGCCTACTACCTTGTGTCTAGGGTACAAGAAATTTCTTTTCCAAAAATATGCCTTAGAGTTTGAAGCTTGCAAAGCTAAGATCCAAGAACTCTTTCCGAGGTAGATGTTTCTAGTCTGTATGCTCAAGCCCCCCAATTTGGGATGAGAGCTCAAGCAATGAGAGCAGTAATGGTGATGATGTCGATGAAGTCTCTACCACCACTATTCAAGAAGAAGAAGCCCAAAAGGGAGCCTCCATTCCACAGCCCCAATCAAGCCCTCTAAAAAGTGAAGCTCTTGTGAAAAAAAAACCCAAGCCTTAAAGAAGGCTTTTTATGTAATCTTTTTTTGTTTCTCTTTTGAGATTTTTCGGCCGTGGGCCTTTTATTATAATTCCCAACTCTTTATTATCAACGACAACATCTTGGTTTCTGGAATTTTAACTTCTACACCATCTTTCTTTACTTTATATTTATTTTATTTTGTTTTGCTAAGGAGTTTTTGCATAGCATTTATCTATCTAAAATCTGCTGGTGGGTAGTATTCCCCCTTAATCCCCCAAAATTCTTAATAAAGTAAGATAACCTAGGCAACAACCTCGTTGAAGTTGACCTGAGGGTCCTGAGACCTCTACCATATAATTGCACAGCTTCTTGAGGCTCTAAAATGGGTCAAAAGACCTTAGAATCGCAAGATCTTTTGAGCTTGTACTTCTTTACGACTGAAGGCCCAAAATTTTGTACCAAAGCAATAAAGGCCAAAAAGTAAATCTATTTAGGGTCCTAAACCTTAGATTTAAAATTCATCCTTGAAATTTGTTTTATAATAGGTCCTAAAACCCCTGAAACGTGCTTCACTAAGGACGAAGGCCTTAGGATGAAAAATATAATTCTGCTGCGGGTCCTTAGACCTTGGAACTTAGGAATTTTTACAACCTTAATGTAATACCCCGTGTAATTAAACAATTAGGTTGATCAAGTCTAAATATAAAATCATACAGGACAATAAAACAAAATAATATGATTTTGAGCATGAAGAGATAAAATGGAACAATAGACAAGTAATTTGGAAGCGATGTGAAAACCCTTAATGAATACTCATAATGTCAAAGATCCAAAAACTATAAACAATGTTGTCGTCAGTAATACATAAATACAATCTCAAAAGGAACTAGATAATACATGTTAACTAAGTCTCAACATACAAACTAGAACATCTCAAATCAAACTAAAAGGAAAAGAAAAATGATAACTTGAAAAGATAGAGATCCGTAATAAATCTCGAGCCGATACCCTAAGTAAGAGAAATAATTAACGCATGTTGACTGGATCGAAAAAGCTAAGTGGGAGGTCTAGTTTTAACACCAGAGTTCCATATAAAAAAAACAGGGTTAAAACCCTAACAAGTAACTTAGCTACGCAACGTAAAGCAGTTATATGCATAGATGATAAAGTCACAGTTTAATAATTTAATGAGCGCCCCACCCATAAACGTAGTTTAAAAATATTTTAAAATTATCCCATTGTGTATCATTTATTAATCATCCTCATTAACTAATCAATAAGTAACCGACACCCCTTCCTCTCGACCATTTCATAAACATATGGTACGCCAAATCTAAATAATCACATGTATTAAAATTAATCTCATTTACTTTCATTAATCAATTATACTCATTAATTAATTAACACGTAACCGACATGCCCCCCTTGCTCTCGGCCATCTCAATAACATCCGGTACGCAAAATTTAAATGATCACATTTCGCGCCCTAACGCCACTTGGTATTCGTATGGCCGAGAATACGCATAACACAATAAATTATAAATATCACGTCCCACGTCCTAACGCCACCAAGTACTTGCATGGTTGGGATTCACATATCATAATAAACCATAAACATCACGTTTTATAAATAAAGTGAGGTCCACACCTTAAATATCAATGATTTTTGCTCTAGGGTCTATAGCAATTTTCACTAATTAGTAGTACTCAACAAGAATTTTCGAGTATATCAACTCATTTACATTTCACATATCCATGATAAAATTTAGAATGCGTAAGTTCTTAGGGTTTCTAATTAATTTTAACAAAAAGATTAATTTAGGTGAAATTAATATCTACGCACATAAAAGGAGAGGAGTAGAAAGTTACTTGCCTCGAAAAATATGTCCCATATTTATATTCCGAGTTGGTGAAGAAACCGCTTGAAGATTCCCCTCGAAAAATGGTCTAAAAAATGCATCCCAAACTTTACTTTCGTGTAGGTGAAGAAATTGTCAAACACCCCTTGAAATTGGTCCTCGAAGACCCTCTTGGAACCCCCCTTTTAAAATTTAAAACCCCTCACTTTAAAGTGTATACAAGTTAGGGTTTGTTATATAATTTCGGCTAAATTTGAGTGAATACTAAAAACATAAATGAGTGAAACATAAATTCCAAAATATAGGAATTTTACCTACTGCCGAAATATAAGAATGAGACCCTTTTACATTCCTTTTGTGCCAACTTTCTAAATTTCAAAACATAACTTCCTTGATCTCAACGCTTGAGAGCCTCTGTAATAAAGCCATATATTAAAAGAGACCCGTTGTTTATTACCCCAAGTCCCACCCCTGTGTTAACCGTGAGCTTTAATGAAGCTGGCAGCTCTCTCTCTCTTCTTACCTCATTTCCAGCGCTCGCCAGAAATCATTTCTCCTTCCTGAATTAACGCCCCTACTTCCTTTCTTCAAATCTGCTACTGCGGTAAAACAAAAGTGGTCCTCCCAATAATTATAAACCTCCTTTTTAAAATCCATTATCAGTCCTCAAGGCCCACAAACCTTAAGCCCAACACCAACCAATTCGAGCCCATTAACAAATTAGATCTCTACCATTTAATTAATTTATCAAACAAATACTAACTTAACTAATTGAGTCACTTATCAATACTAGTAGATTCCAATTTAACTCCTATTTACACCAAATGTGCACATGAGTCAACTAAAATAATTAATCCCATTTTAAGATAAATAACATTATTAAATTTTATTTGACCAATTAGGCCCATTAAAATAATTAATAATTTAGAATTAACATTAAATTTTCACATCACTACCATTGATTAATTTAAACCATATATATATATATATATATATATATATATATATATATATATATATATATATATATACAAACTCTTCAACATACCTCTTAGCAACATACCTATGAACATACCCACTTTTTAAAATAGTAAAAAAAATAATTTTAGGATGATATTTTTTATATGGTTTCATTATATTCCAATGTGCCCCTGTAAAAAAAATCAACTGAAAATAATATTTTTTGTTATTTTTAAAAATTAGGTAAAAAAAACTAACAATTTTTACCCTTTAAAACTGTCAGTTTTTTTACCTATTTTTTTAAAATAACAAAGCACATTATTTTGAGCTGAATATTTTTACAGGGGCACACTGAAATATCATGAACTCATATAAAAAATACAAACCCAAAATTAATTTTTTTACTATTTTAAAAAAACAGGTATGTTCATAGGTATGTTTAATGATGTATGTTGAAGAGTCTGACTATATATATATAAACAGAGAGAGAGAGAGAGAGAGAGAGAGAGAGAGAGAGAGAGAGAGAGAGAGGCAGACTCCTATGCACACTAAGTTTGAATCTGGTCAAATGAGTGGTGAATGGATGCATGTGCTTTGCATTGAGGCCCATGGCCTCGAAAGCAGCTAAGAACAAAATGTTCGCAAACCTCCCAGCGTTAATCGGGACTCTCTTCATACAAGTTTTCCTTATGATCACTGTGAATATGAATAATCACCATAATTATAAAGGGGTCGTCATGGGTAGACGGACCCTTCTGAGGTCTGCTTCTGAAAAAATCATCATTGGAACTCCCTTTGAGGACTGATGCGAGAAAGAAACATAGTTAACATGTACCCCTTCTTGATGGATGCTTCTGAGATGGTTATTCTGGCCATGGAAGAAAGTCCTCCCCCGACAAAACCTCCAGAAATGGTGTTCCCATTTATCAGTGAAATATCGTCCTTATTTTTTTATTGTTGTTACGCCGACCCTTATTTGTGTTTATAGCCACAAACTCCTTAAGGTAACCCCTCTTTATTACTCCTTCGATGGCTTCATTGAGCCTAAAATAGTCACTGGTGTTGTGGTGATGGCCTCGGTGGAACCTACAATATTTAAATGTGTCCCTACTATCCTCCATGGATCTCATAGGCTTTAACGGAGGTAGGAGATCTTGAGCCTCTCATGTGGTAAAGACTTCTTCTATAGTGTCTATGAGGGGTGAAATGTTTGGACTTTAGAGGTCCATTCTTTTTACCCCCACTTTTTTCTTCTTGCCCTCAACTGCGGGGGATTCCCCAAGGTGAGAGAAGATAACTTTTCTCTTTACTTGCTAAAAGGCGGCCATGGCATGCCTTGCTGAGACATTCATATACTTTTGAGCTCTCTCGAGTAGCTCAATCATAGATTTTGGAGGCTTCTTGCCGAAAGACCCCAACAAATCTTCGAAGTGAGCCCTGAGATGAAAGCTGCCACACAGATGGCATCGTTTAAATCATCAATTTGGAGAACCACTCAAGTGAATCTGTTAGCATATTCTCTGAGAGCTTCATCAATAATTGTAAAGTTTTTTGTAATTTTTTTTATAAAATATAATTCCTTATACTATGTACTCAAAAAATGGTGCCGCTGGCGTGGACCGTTCAACACCTATACAAACGAATAATTATATTTTAACGATTATACATGCAGATTGTGTCAATGTTTATGGATTAAATATTAAAGTATAAGAATATTATGCATGTACTTTGGATTAATTGACCATAACAAATAAAGAACCCAAAAGTAAATGCATAACATTACAAAGTACACGTAAAATATAAACAAAAGTTCACGTGTACTTTGTAATGTTATGCGTGTACTTGCATTGTTTGCCCATAACAAAGAAGGAATCACAAAGTACACACATAACATTACAAAGTACACGGACAACATTACAGAAGTTCACGTGTACTTTGTAATGTATTGCGTGTACTTTGCATTATCTGCCTATAACAAACCCATAATCTTAAAATACATGCATAACATTACAAAGTATACGTAAAAGTAAAAAAGAATTACTCTTGTAAAAGATTCCGTCCAAAGAATTACACGTGTACAACCTTCTCCTACATTTTTATTAGGTCAAAATATACAAACTACGTTCAAACCTTGGAAGTTTACACGTTCTTTAGTTCATTTATTGGTACAACCACACTTATAATATCCCAACTTTTACTTGACCTACAAAAACATAACATTGTTCAAATCTTTACCATTCCATATTAAACTACGAAAATGTAAAAATGGTTATACTAGCAGAGCCATTGAGAAGTGCTATTGAAGATGAAAACAATCAAAGGAAAAAATTACGAATGATTGAGGAAGAGATTTCATCAATCATTCAAGCAATTGATGTTTATAACCTCTACGTTAAAGAATGCTCCCACGGACTCCCGCCCATCCCTTACAACTTGTTTTAAGAGGATGAACCGCTGCTGGAAACCCACGAGGCCCTCGTCAATTTTTATACTTATATGAGGTAAAAAATAATCTGCAAAGTTTGATGTAGGAATTGGATGATACGACTGGGGTCCTTTTGTCATTGGAGCATAGAATTCGGGTCATCTCGAATTTTATCAGTGCTCTTCCAGACCCTGTCAATAGTTTTAATGTTTTTTTAGATCATATTTTTTATGTTTGATGTTTTTTTTAAATTCGTTGTATTTTTTTTTATTATTAATGAATGAAATCGTCTTTTCTTTTCATGCATGTCATTTCATATTTATCATAAACATCTATGCACTTATAATATAAAGTTTAAAATGCTACTGGCGCGAACCAAAATTAATATAGGAGCTATGAAAATATAGAGAGCATTTATATATTGACAGTCCTAAAAAAATGAAATCAACACAACTAAGAAATCAATTAAGATTAAACATTTTCCATTGTGCGCGTACTTTAAAAACATGTTGTACTTTGTTAAAGTAACGCATAATACATAACGTAAATGCACATTGCATAGAACAAATAGTTTTTTTTTTTACTTAAGTCACATTGCCTGAAGTTTGTTAGGCTCCAATCGCATAGGACCACTTACTAAAAAAATAAAAACATGGGAGTGACTACAAATAAATCTTAAAAAATGGGATTAAATATTTAAGATCCCTTGAACAATATCATTTTCAATGTGCGTGTACTTTATGTCTTATGTGTCTACTTTAACAAAGCACACACATTTGTTATAAAGTACACGCACATTGAAAATAGTTTTGTTCAATGAAATGTGAACACAATAATATATAAGCTATTAGATATGGGGTGCACATATATATTTCCAGGCCTAAAAAATTATTTTCTTAATTAAGAATATTGTCGTTGGTGCGGACCATATTCTAATAATACTCCAATAATATTGGCGGTAGCGCGGACCATAATACACCTAAGATGGCGAAACATATGAGTGATTGTTCATTATTAAGGAATGAAATCCTTTTTTCTTTTCATGTATGTCTTTTCATTTTGATCATAAACATCTATGCTCTTATAATATAAAGTTTAAAATACAATTTAGATTAGGGGAGGGAAGTTGATAATTTAACATAATTTGTTCTTGAATTCAACTTGTAGTTTATCCTGTAAAAAATAACTAACATAAATGTAAAATACACGCAATAATACAAAAGGTACAAGTGAACAATAAAAATTTTAAGTTATATAAATTAAACAAATACTATGAAAATTGAAATAAAAATTATAAGTTATACAATTTAAGCCAATTAATATGCAAACAATGTTAGTATTTTGCAAGTACACGCATTGAGATATAAAGTGCACGCACACTGGATATTACAAATCAATTTCAATGTGCGTGTACTTTTCATAAAGTACACGCATGTTTTATAAGGTACACGTCCATTGAAATTGATTTTGTTCAATGCAATGTGGGTGTACTTTACAAAATATGCGTGTACTTTTAAAGTACACGCATATTGAAAATGATCATTCAATGCAATGTATGTGTACTTTATATAGTTCCCATTCACAAACAAAAACAACATAAATGAACACTCAATAATAAAAGTACATTCATTTATTCAAATGTGTTCTTCAATATACAATGAATGAATTGAACAATAATAAGTGTAATCAAATTGGTTATTTACACGTGAACCTGTTATGACCCGTTTTCTTACACCTAGAGCAAGTAACTTCTCTAACGGTGATCTCACCAACAGACTTTATTCTCTTATTTCTTGGTCTTCCCGTTGGTCTTTTTTTAATGGAGGAAGGATGTTTGGATTTTCAGGAATGGAATGTTTAGGGACATCAAATCAGGAAGAGGAACTATAGGTGATGAGTATGATTTTTTTTATAGAAAGAAACCTTATACTAATCCTCAATAAGATCATAAATATTTCCACCTATCCTCCGTACAATAAAAATAGCACGAGAACATGAAAAGAACCATAGCTGCCAACTCTTACAAGAGAAAATTATGTGTTTTAAGTCAACAATGGCCCGCGCATCTGAATGAACTTTGAATACACATTGATTTGAGCGACTAATATTCCAATGTCTATTTTTATTCCAATTGTCAATCAATAATTTATGAAAAATATGACACAACTCCTCTGACAATTTTTCGGATTCAACAAGTTTATTTGTATTGAAATTCATAATCTTGATCCTCATTTTATCCAGTATATTCATTATTGGAAAATGCCTTTCCTCTAAGATCTAAGAGTTAAATGATTCCGCAACACTTGATGTCATGTCATCATAACATTTGTTAGTAAAATGTGCACACGACCAATTCTCCGGAGGCAAATTATCAAGGAAATTAGCAACACCAACCCTACCTTCCTCCTTCAGGGCATCAATATTCTTCTGAAATTGATCAATTATTACAACATATTCACACCTCATGAAATCTTTCACAATCTTCTTTCGTAAGTTCCCACAATTCCTCCGTATTCTCTTATTTATATTTCCTTGTAAATGATGTATACAATAGGAATGTACCGACATTGAGAAGACCTTAGAAACAACTTCAATAATACCATTGTTCCGATCGGATATGAACGTGATGTTTCGATCTTGATGAGCTAGTGCAACATGCAAATTTAATAGAAGCCACATCCAATTATCCTCCATCTCTGAATCAACAATAGCATATGCGAGAGGATAAAGGCCTGAAAATATAATGAAATATATCAGGAACAAATAAACTATGCACTCTAATAATGGTGCCGATGGTGCAGACAATACAACACGTAAGTTACACAAAAGAATAAATATATTTTAACATTAGTACATGTAGATTGTAAGATGTGCTAAAAAATTGGTGCTGCTGGCTCAGACCATTCAATATGTCGGTTATACAAAAGAATAAATATATTTTAACATTTGCCCATAACAAAAAAATAGTGCAAAGTACACACATGAAATTACAAAGTACACGTGAACTTTTGTTTACGTTTTATGTGTACTTTGTAATGTTATATGTGTACTTTGCTTTATCTGCACATAACAAACAAAGAATCACAAAGTACGTGCAAAACATTACAAAGTACACGTAAAATATAAACAGAAGTTCACATGTACTTTATAATGTTATGCGTGCACTTTTCATTGTTTTCCCATAACAAACAAAGGATCCCAAAGTACACGCATAACATTACTAAGTACACGTAAAATGTAAACAAATTTCACATGTACTTTGTAATGTTATGTGTGTACTTTGTGTTATTTGCAACTAACAAACACATAAACTCAAAGTACATGCAAAACACTATAAAGTACACATAAATGTTCACATGTACTTTGTAATATAATGCGTGCACTTTTTATTCTGTCCAAAGAACAAACAAAGAATGCCAGAGTAAAGGCATAATATTGTAAAGTAAACTTGAATACTTCACATTTACCATTGTTCCCATTCCTTGCAGTTGTCAACAAAATTGTTTCACAATAGCTGCTTTTAAAAAAGGCACCATTGAGAAACAAAATAGCCCTGCAGTACTTAAATCCATCAATGGATCCTGCAAACATTACAAAAATTCTCTTGAATAATTTACTCTCCGATTCCATGTCAAGTATGTACTGCGATCCAGGATTATACTGCAAGAGAAGTTACCTATAATCATTTACAAAGGCATTGGAAACCTTTTCATTACCGCTCAGCAACAACCATCTATTTCCCACACCATGAAACATAATAACCTATATCAAAATCGTAGTTTCTCTTCATATCTCTAACTACATCAATTGGCTTTAGTAACCATCTATTTCTCACGCCATGCAAGATAATTAATTTCTATTCGAAATGTTTTTCTAATGTTAATTGATAAAAAAAAGGGAAAGGAAATTGATACATGATTCCTCCCATATGAAATAGATGAAATTATATTATTACCTATTAAAGGGATTGATTTTAAAACAGTGGCTATGGATCTGGAGGTCTCTCCTACGGTCCCACCAAAATAATGATGCCACGACCATTAAGTGGATGATCGGATAATGAGAGAAACGACGTTGTTTATCATAAATAGGCTTCATTAATGACCTCTCTACTGATGTGACCACCGAAGGAATCGAGTTTATACTTCACCCACTCGTCTTTTAAAATTAAAAAGGCCCACTCGACTTTTGAAACTAAAAAAGTTTTTTTTCAATGTTAAGTCATCGTGCTAATAATTTTGGACTATAAACTGAAGCCCAATAAATTTTAAATGATTAGGTTCAAGATATAAATACTTTCGAATTTCAAAAGAAACATATTTTACAGAATTTCAAGAACTAAAATGATCATACCGTCTCTTCGATCAAATCCCTAATCGTCAAAGTTGTAACAAATGAATCACATTCTCAATCAAATTATTCCAAACAACGTATAAATACTCTTAAATTCCAAAACAAACACACTTCACAGAAATTCAAGCAATCAAAATCTTAATCGTTGAAATTACTAAACGATTCTCATTCTCAATCAAATTATTCCAAACAACACTAACATGTATAAATCCATGCTCATATATATGTATTTGATGTAATTTATTGTGTATTGAATGTAATATTGTGTTCTTAAGTTTTGTTTTTAAGATTATACCATACACTCAGCATATGTTGTGTTCTTAGCATTTTGTTTCTGATATCACATGTTTCTCATTGTATTTTGAGCGTTGTGTTGTGTATTCCATGTACTAGTTTTTTGTGCTTAGGTTTTATATAACTTTTTTCTTATTTTCTTATATATTTTTTGTTCTCATATATATAAATTTGTAGATATTATAAATGGAGTGATGAAATCACATTATATTTGTTCTTGATATAAAAAATATAATATGAGTCCAGTTTCTACATTTGTTGCCCTGATTTTAAATGCAAAACACACATTTTGTAGTTGAGTTCATTTACGCGCTCTCTGTATTTTCATACCTCCTATATTAATTATGATCCAGGAAAGCGGCATTCATTGAGGACTGGACATTTATGTACTTAATCATAGTGTATTTTCTACTGTAAACATTGAGGATTGGGAATATATATATCCTCTTTATATTTTCATAGCTCATATATTAATTGTGGTCCATGCGTAGCGACATTTATTGAAGATTCGGAATATATACATACTCTTTGTATTTGTATAACTCATATATTAATTATGGTCCGCGCCGGCGACCTTTATTATAGACTACGAATATATACATGATCTGTGTATTTTCATACATCCTATATTAATTGTGGCCCCCGCCAGCGGCATTTATTGAGGACTGGGAATATATACATTCTCTGTGTATTTTCATACCTCCTATATTAATTGTGGTCCGTGCTAATGGAATTTATTGAGGACTGGGAATATATAAATGCTCTTTGTATTTTCATACCTCCTATATTAATTGAGGTTTATGACGGCGGCATTTCATAGTTATTTTAATATGGTGGTTACAATAGATAATCAATTTCAATGTGCATGTATTTTATGTAATTGCGTGTACTTTATGAAAGAACACGCACAAAATATAAAGTACACAATTACATTAAGTACAAGTATATTTTAAATGTTTAATCTTAATGGATTACGTAGTTGTGCTGATTTCATTATCTGAGGACCGTGATTATATATGTTTTCTCTATATTTTCATAGCTCTTGTATTAATTGGGGTCCGCGCCAATGGTATTTTTTGAGGAGTTGGAATATATACGTTCTCTCCATATTTAATAACTCATATGTTATTGTGGTCCGCGTCGGTGGCATTTCAATGATATTCCAATATTTTTAAGATGTCTTTGGGTTGTTTTATTGTTTAGGAATCATAGCATCATGCATGTTCAACTACAAAACTACTGGGTGCACCTTTGAAGATCTTAACAATGCAAAATCTTTCAGATTGACAGGCAATACTACTTATGATATAATTCATTTTCTGCTTCACATCAATGATAGAGCCAAAAACTTACTTGGTTTTTACTACTACTTTAGAGACATTAAGTGCACTTTTAATGTAAAAAGCTACGTGTAGCAAAATCGAAAGCCAAGAATTTAGCAAAACGAATTGAGCAGCATTACTTAAGAGGTTTCGAAAGTGCTGACGCGTTTAGCATGGAGCTATTGTATCACTTATTTTGTGAAAATGTTGCGAACAGATATTCTTGGTTTTTATCTTGTCAAATAACAGTTCTTAGGTATTAATATGTAACGGACGATAGAAATTTTTTTTATTGAAATTTTGCATTACGTATTTCTTGTATTTTGTTGGGATTTGTATAAAGTGTTAAGAAAATATTGCATGTAATTTTGTTTAACAATCTTGTACTCTATGTAAATATATTGGTTCTTCAATAAAAAATCCATGTACTTTATGTTTTGATGTGTGTATTTTATTACAAAGTGTTTGTATGTTATGTTTTGAATCTTGTATTTTATTTCAATGTGTGTGGAATTTATTATTTTATGTGTGTACTTTATTTCTTTATGCGTGTAATTTAATCTTTATGCGTTTACTTTTATAGAATTGACTTTGAAGACAAGAGCGCAGAAGGGAAAGAATTTCGAAAAGGACATTGCTGATAAGAGTGGTTCGAAGAGGCCAACAAAAGTAGATAATAAGAGAGCAAAGAAATTAGAAAGCGAAGTTCATAAATACGACTAATATAAGTCGAATGTCCTAAGATTGTATAATAATTTGGCTGATATTTGCAACAAACTAAATGGGAACCATGTTGAGCTTCTTAATAAGACGCCTTTCTGGTGGCTATTTAATGCCTACTATAGTGGCGAAGTAGAAGAGGAGATGATAAAAAAAAGTGATAAAAATATTCTCTCAATTATCACGCTTTACAAAAAGAAGACAAAGTGTTTTAGGATGATTAGCGATGCCCAAATAAGCCCCAACAATATAAGTCAAATTTTTGGGATCCCAATAATGGAGGGGCAAAAGAAAATACATATAAAGAAGGGATTAAATCAATCTTCTGTCAAACCTGAATTTCTCAGTCGCTACTTCAAGTCTGATAAAAAGATTAGAAAATTAAATATGACAAAAGGATTGAAGACGTCGATTGAGTTTAATATCGACGAGGGCAAGAATGATTTTGTTAAGGTTGTTACCCTCCACTTCAGGACAATGCTCCTGTTCTCCAAATCTAACTTTACAATAGGAGAATTTTTGACTCCATACATTGATGACATGATTATATGATTAACTAAGACTGGGTTTCTATTGTCCACGAATTTTTTGTTCCTCTCTCGATAAAACAATCGAATCTAAGCCCAGCAGAACCAGTGGATGCGTCATATCATTATTGGTGAGGAAACACACATCTACACATTTTAATGTTAAAGTACATGCATATTTCATAAACTGGAGGCACATTTCATTGAACAAAATCATTTTCAATATGCATGTACTTTGGTAAAGTGCACGCGTAACTCATAAAGTACACGAATATTGATTGAACAAAATCATTTTCAATGTGCGTATACTTCACCAAAGTACGCGCATATTTCATAAAGTACACACAAATTGAAAATGATAGTTCAATGCAATATGCGTATAATTTATGTCTAATGCGTGTATTTTAACAATACTAACATTATTACTCATATTAATTGGTTTAACTGGTATAACTTATCATTTTTATTTCAATTTTCACAATATTTGGTATGTGAGAAGTTTAATGTAATCAATCCTATCGAGGGGAAGGAATTCAAGGATTCGAGGTTTCTTTGGTGGAGCTTGGGAACGTTAAAGGAATGGATGAATGATAATGCCATCACTACTGCTTCTTTAAAGAAGGAAGATTCAAATAGAAAGGAAAAATAAGTGAAACATGATGGCATGCCCAATTTTCATTTCGATGTATCATAAATAATTGTAGAACCAACTACAACTTCTTCGTCGGACGACGAATTTGATTTCAATTCCAATGTTTGGAAGTGTCCTTTAAGTGAAGCAATGGCGAAGTCCTCTCATTAGAAATCTGATGACATTAAAGCTTCAAATGATTCATTCAATTTATCTCAACGAGTAAGCAAATTGGCTGAAGAGAATGCTGAGATTAAATTGAAGTTGGAGGAGAAAGATACCAAACTCAAAGAAAGTAATGAAGCAAGGTGTCAAGATGAAGAGAGTCTTAAGACGTTGGAAGAGGATAATACCTAACAAATTCTTTTAAATAATATATTGAAACTACAATTTGAAGAGTCGAGAAAGTTTGACAGTGAGCGAATAAAAAAGTTGGAGGAAGATAAGGCCCAATAAATTCGTTTGAATAATCAGTTAAAAATTCAACTTCAAGAGTCGAAGAAGAACGAATCTAACAGAATAAAAATGTTGGAGGAAGATAATTCCCAACTCATAATTAAAAATGAAAATTTAAAGAATGAGTTGAAGGCTGGTAAAGATTATGCAGAAAATCAACGGATCACAGCACAACAACTTCAGTAAAGCAACAACTACTTATCTATAGCCAACGAAAAGTTCTTAAAAGATAAGGATGAAGCTTTTTTTAGCCTCAACAAGGAGGTAATTTGATGATATTTGTAATCATTTGTCTATATTTATGGTAAATTACACATTGTCAATAAAGTACACGCATTGGTTATTTGAGTATATGCATAATACTTAAAAGCATTATGTAATTTTATATGTACTTTGTAATGTAATGCGTTTACTTTGGTATTTCATGTTTGTTCTTTGGACATAATGAAAAGTACACGCATAACATTGTAAAGTACACGTGGACTTATTTTTACTTTTACATCTAATTTATAATGTTTTGCATGTACTTTAAGAATATATGGTTCTCATGAGCAAATAATGCAAAGTACATGCATAATAGTCAAAGTACACGCATTATGCATGCATAGTATCATAAAATACATGCATATTTTTATAAAGTACATGCATATTTTCACATAGTACACACATTTTGTAAAGATGAATATCCATAGTCTTATAAAGTACACGCATAGTCTTATAAAGTATACACATTATAAATTTAATAAATTTCTCTTGTAGTTTGAAATTTGTGTCATGTTATTTGAGTTTTAGTGCATGTACTTTAAGAATATATTTATGAAATAACCCATAAGTTAAACATGATAATTTTGTTTTCTTTGTAAAACAACTAATAAAATTATCCAAGAAGAAATTGAAGGTTTAAGGAAGTCCCTTTCTTAAAAGGATGAGAAAATCATGCAACAATACTCAATGTACAACATAATACAAGAAAAGGACGATCGAAAATAAAATATCAACGATGATTTTATTTATCAACACCCAATTAAACATCTTCAAAAAGGTGAAAAGAATGAAAATCTTACTGATAAAGGCCCTGTTGAATATAGTAGAATAAAAAAGTGGCCAAACAATAAAACTACTAAAGTGGTAGTGAAAAGAAGAAAAGGGCAACAAAATAAGGCCCGGTCTCCTTCAAAACCAATCGAAGAAGTAGATTCTTAAAAACTAACCAAAGAAGTAAACCTGCAAACTTAGCCGTGTGCAAAAATACTTTACTGAAGATGCCAAAAATAAATTGCAAGAATATTTCGCACGGGAGGAGAAAACAAGGTAAAGTCTACAATTTGTTTATGTTGAAACCAACTTATTTTTATTGTGATTGCACCTATTTTTATTGTGTAATGCATTGATGTATATTACAATGACTATTTATTTTGTAAATTATAGCTCCATATTTTAGTACATGCATAGTTTTCTAAAGTACACACATTTAAAATGAAGAACATTCATAATTTAATAATGTGCACATATTATCAATGAAATACACGAATTTATTGCTGAAGTAAATTATTGATTTTATAAAGTACATGCATTTTTGTACTGAACTAGATGCGTATACTTTACGAAGTACATGCATATTTTCATATAGTACACGCATTTTTTAATGACGATCATGCATAGTTTTATGAAGTACACGCATATTTTCATAAAGTACACGTATATTTTTTTGATGATCATAGATTACACATATATTTTAATTATTATTCTAACATTATTCGCTGTCTTGAAATTCAGGGAATGTCTATATAGAGAACAGGAGTCCTTTCTTTGTGGAGAAGATATTAAACAAATGCTGGAAGGGGAGGAAATTTTGAACCAAGTATGTAATCGAAACATAGGACATTCATTAATTTTGCATTTTTACATCCTTACCTTTTTTTAATGTGTGAAATAGATAATTCAAGCATATTCATGGAGAAGAAAATGAGGAATGAAGGGCTCCGACCTACACACACTTTTAGTCCATATGATTGGGTAAGGAAAATAAAACCTAAATATATGTCCATCAGCATCAGTTAAATATTATAATTATGTTTCTTACTAACAAAACTATAACTTTTAACAGGAAGTCGTCCGAACAAATAATGACGACCTGAAGAAGGCGCATATAGAACATGGAATTTTGGAATTTTTAGGAATTTGTGATATACTATTCATTCCAATTAGGCACACCTTATCAAATAATGAAGGACATTTACATTGTTAGTTATATACAAAGAAGATAACAAAGTTGTCCATATGGACTCTCTTCGCCCGGGAAACAAAAAATAAATCTCAGCGTACTACAACGATGCCAAAAAGATAGTTACACCCTAAACTTATCTACATTACATTTACTTTTGTATTTTATATACACTCATGGTTTTTCCTCTTGATAGTTTGATGCTTTCCAAGAAAGACTGTACAAATTAAAGTAGGAAGCACAAAAAATACAGGAAAAGGTAGTTGAGTATGGTACTTCGAAGCGCTTCCTCTTATAAATTCCCTAAGCCAAGAGGAAAAAAGTACGATAGATTGGTTGGTTAGTCATGATGTCAATTATCAACTAACCAGAGATCATCATTGCGAAAGACAAAAAAATGGGTAAGCTCAAACTTTATATGTATAAAGTACTCGCATAATTCATCACGAAACATTTTAACAAATTTCATTCACATTAGCTCAAATATTTATTTGTTTTAATTTCAGTGTTGATTGTGGTGTGTCATGTATGTACTTCATGGAACAAATTTCCAAATGAATTGCGTTCAAAACATCATTTCAAGAAGACTAAATGCTGCAACAAATAGCATATATAGTTAATGAATTTATATATGTTGATTGTTAAAATGAGGAAAAATATTTGTAATTTTTTTTATAAAATATAATTCCATATACTATGTACTCAAAAAATGGTGCCGCTGACGTGGACCACTCAACCCCTATATAAACGAATAAGTATATTTTAACGATTGTACATGCAGATTGTTTTAATGTTTATGGATTAAATATTAAAGTATAAGAAAAATATACCTATACTTTGGATTGATTGCCCATAACAAATAAATAATCCAAAAGTACACGCATAACATTACAAAGTACACGTAAAATATGAACAAAAGTTCACGTGTACTTTGTAATGTTATGCGTGTACTTGCATTGTTTGCCCATAACAAAGAAGGAATTCCAAAGTACACGCATAACATTACAAAGTACACAGACAAGATTACAGAAGTTGACGTGTAATTTATAATGTATTGCGTGTACTTTGCATTATTTTCCTATAACATACCCATAATATTAAAATACACACATAACATTACAAAGTACACGTAAAAGTAAAAAATAATTACTCATGTACGATATTCTATTCAAAGAATTACACGTGTACAACCTTATCCGACACTATTTATTATGTCAAAATATTCAAACTACGTTCAAACCTTAGAAGTTTACACGTTCTTTAGTTCATTTATTGGTACAACCACAACCTACAATATCCCAACTTTTACTTGGCCTATAAAAACATAACATTGTTCCAATCTTTACCATTTCATATTAAACTACGAAAAGTAAAAATGGTTATACTAGCAGAGTTGTTGAGAAGTGCTATTGAAGATGAAAATAATCAAAGGAAAAAATTACGAATGATTGTGGAAGAGATTTCATTAATCATTCAAGCAATTGATACTTATAACCTCTACGTTAAAGAAGGCTCCCACGGACTCCCGCACATCCCTTATAACTTATTTCAAGAGGATGAACCGCCGCTGGAAACCTACGATGCCCTCATAAATTTCTATACCTATGAGGTCAAAAATAATCTAGAAAGTTTAATGTAGGAAAAGGATGATATGATTGGGGTCTTTTTTTCACTGGAGCATAGAATTCGGGTTATCTCGAATTTTATCGGTGCTCTTTCAGACCCCGTCGACAGTTTTATTATTTTTTCAGATCATATTTTTTATGTTTGATGGGTCTTCTTTTTAAATCCGTTGTAATTTTTTTTAATATTAATGAATGAAATCGTCTTTTCTTTTCATGCATGTCATTTAGTATTTATCATAAACAACTATTCACTTATAATATAAAGTTGAAAATGCCACTGGCGCGGACCAAGATTAATATAGGAGCTATGAAAATATAGAGAGCATTTATATATTGACAGTCCTAAAAAAATGAAATCAACACAACTAAGAAATCAATTAAGATTAAACATTTTCATTGTGCGCGTACTTTAAAAAACATGCGTGTACTTTGTTAAAGTTACGCATAATACATAACGTACATGCACATTGCATAGAAAAAATAGTTTTCTTTACTTAAGTCACATTGCCTGAAATTTGTTAGGCTCCAATCGCATAGGGCCAATTACTAAAAAAATAAAAACACGGGAGTGACTACAAATAAATTGTAAAAAATGGGATTAAATATTTAAGATCCCTTGAACAAAATTATTTTCAATGTGCGTGTACTTTAACAAAGTACACACATTTGTTATAAATTACACACACATTGAAAATAATTTTATTCTATGCAATGTGAACAAAATAATATAGGAGCTATTAAATATGGAGGGCACATATATATGTCCAGTCCTAAAAAATTATTTTCTTAATTAAGAACATTGTCGTTGGTGCGGGCCATATTCTAATAATACTCCAATAATATTTTCGCTAGCGCGGACCATAATACACGTAAGATGGGGAAATATATGAGTGATTCTTCATTATTAATGAATGAAATCCTCCTTTCTTTTCATGCATGTCTTTTCATTTTGATCATGAACATCTATGCTCTTATAATATAAAGTTTAAAATACAATTTAGATTAGGGGACGGAAGTTGGTAATTTAACACAATTTGTTCTTGAATTCTCCTTGTAGTTTATCCTGTAAAAAATAACTAACGTAAATGTAAAATACACACAATAATACATAAAGTACAAGTGAACAATTGAAATTATAAGTTTTATAAATTAAACAAATACTATGAAAATTGAAATAAAAATTATAGGTTATACAATGTATTTTATCCTGTAAAAAATAACTAACATAAATGTAAAATACACACAATAATACATAAAGTACAAGTGAACAATTGAAATTATAAGTTTTATAAATTAAACGAATACTATGAAAATTGAAATAAAAATTATAGGTTATACAATTTAAGCCAATTAATATGCAAACAATGTTAGTATTTTGCAAATACACGCATTAAGATATAAAGTGCATGCACACTTGATGTTACAAATCAATTTCAATGTGCGTGTACTTTATGTATTATGCGTGTACTTTTCATAAAGTACACGCATGTTTTATAAATTACACGCACATTAAAATTGATTTTGTTCAATGTAATATGCGTGTACTTTACAAAACATGAGTGTAATTTTAAAGTACATGCATGTTTTATAAGGTACACGCATATTGAAAATAATTTTATTTAATGAAATGTGTGTGTACTTTATAAAATATGCGTGTGAATCAAAGACATATATCCAAATAAAATTAGCTTTGACAATCACTTTAGACCGCAACATACAATTAACATCTTTCTCACAAGCCAACATGAATTGACTTTCATCTCCAAAGGAGTGCTTCAATGAAAAAATCCAATTTTTAAATTCGCAAGCCTATTACACAACTCGTTGCACATGAAATCTAATGAGCCGTCGTCATATATTTTAATGCAAGCCATATTATCCAAACAACAATACGTCGCAATCCTACAACTTTCCATTATAACTTGTACTAACTGAAAAAATAAAAATGCTTTTGTCCAAGCTCAACATTGGTTAATACCGCTGACGCAAGCCCACAAACACATTCCCAATCATAACATGATAAGTCTATTAAGTGATGAAACTAAGTAACAAAGTAAATTCACATTAACATATTGCCAACATACATTCAAAACACAAACAATAAAGAATAAAGCAGTAAACTTTCATGTGTACTTTATATCTTTATGTGTGTACTTTACTACAATTTCCTTGTGAGCTAGTTACATATTCGTGTACTTTTGTCCAAGCTCAAGACTGGTTAACGCCGCTGGCAAGGACCCACAAACACATGCCCAATCATAACATGATAAGTCTATTAAGTATTAAAACTAAGTAACAAAGTAAATGCACATTAATATATTGCCAAAATACAGTCAAAACACAAACAAAAGAGAATAAAGTAGTACAATTTCACGTACACTTTAAATCTTTATGTGTGTACTTTACTGTAATTTTCTTGTGAGTACTTTTGTCCAAGTTCAATATTGGTTAATTCCGCTGGCGCGGACCCACAAACACATGCCAAACCATAACATGATAAGTCTATTAAGTAATGAAACTAAGTAACAAAGTAAATGCACATTAGCATATTACCAAAATACATTGAAAACATAAATAATTTAGAATAAAGCAGTACAATTTTGCCTGCACTTTATATCTTCATGCGTGTACTTTACTGCGATTTGATTGTGAGATGGATACATATTCGTATACTTTTGTCCAAGTTCAAGATTGGTTAATGCCACTGCCATGGACCCATATGCCCATGCCCAATCATAACATTATAAGTCTATTAGGTAATGAAACTAAGTAACAAAGTAAATGCACATTAACATATTGCCAAAATATAGTCAAAACACAAACAAAAGAGAATAAAGAAGTACAATTTCATGTGCACTTTATATCTTTATGCATGTACTTTACTGCAATTTTCTTGTGTGCTAGATACATATTCATGTGCTTTTGCCCAAGTTCAAGATTGGATGATGCCGCTGGCGCGGACCCACTAACATATGCCAAATCATAACATGATAAGTCTATTAAGTAATTGTAACACCCCGTATTTTTGTGCATTTTTAACATTTAATTAATTCGAATAATTTTAAATTACTTGTGTGTTGTAATTTAATTGAATTAATTATGTTAATATTTATTTAAATATTAATCGGAGAGAAAGTGTTTAATATTTATGGAAAATAAATTACTAAGTGAATAGTAATAATTTATTTATGCCATAACAAGTATTAGTGACGTAGCATTTATTTATCTTAGCCGGAAGTCGGATATAGACTTAATTGGGTATGAGATAGGAATTTTTAATAGATTAATTCATATGTCAATTCTGAGTGCACGATTGAGTTCGAATGGGTCGAGATAGCCGAAAAAGTGTACCCGGGGGTGGTAAATGGGTCACGAGGTAAGTTTGGGGTTAATCGGGCCCGCGTTACTCGGGGGTAATTGAGCCATTTTAATTAGGCCCATATGATTAAAAATGGGATTTAGAGATAAAAACCTAAGTTTAGGAGTTGTTGGCAACCATAACTCATTTGGGAGAAATCTTAGAAAATAAGGGACAAAGAGGGAGGACTCTTGGGAGCCAAAGAGGAAGAACAAGGAATGTGTTCTTCATCACACGACGATCTCTACACCAAAGGATAATCAGACACTACGAACTCTTAAGGCAAGTGGTTAAACTTGCTTTTAATTTAATTGTAGTCTTCAATTCATATCATATGAGGTGTGTTAAACTAATGATTTTGGGTTGGGTAGACACAAATTGGGATTTTAAACTTGTGGATATTACAAATAGATTTTGAGATTTGAGAATGATAATTTATTTGTATGAATTGTGGAGAAACCAATTGATAAAGTGAAAGGTTTTGTGATCTGTAAAGAATCCGGGAAGAATCATTGTTAATGTCGTATCTGGGATGATAATTATTAGATTGGAATTTTGACTTAAGTTGGGTTAGAGTTAATTTCGAGCACTTAAGGATTTCAATGGAGAATTCTGGGTAAAAAGCTTCACAAAAGCTGTTAATGGTGATTTTGTTCGCTATACCCTGTAGAAAATCGCGTTTTCTAACTTTTATTCTTTAATAGGTTTTCTTCAAAACGACTCCAAAATGCCCCAAAACTGTATTTTAAAAATCTGGGCAAATTGAGTAAATTGAAAACCTTAGATTAATAATTGTGCAAAATTTATTGAGGAGAAGTTTGAATAATTAATTGGGGATATTTTATTTTTGGGCCAAGTGAGCGAGTCTGGGTACACTGGTTGAGTGACGCCAAGGTATTAAATTAATTATGGAGAGAAATAGATTAATTTAGAGTCAGAATATAGACTCGGGTAATATTAAGATACGGGCCAAGTGAGCAAGTCCAGGAATATTGGTTGAGTGACACCAAGGTAATAGATTAATTAAATTAGGGTTGAACCATAGACTCGGGAAGGCATTAAATTAATTAATGGGTAAATTAATTAATTAGAGTCGGGCCAGAAACTCAGAAATGTATTAAATTAATTAATGGATAAATTAATTCATTAGAGTCGGACTATAGACTCAGGAAGACAATAGAGTAATTAATGGACAAATTAATTAAATTAGAGTCGGGCCATAGACTCGAAAAAATATAGTCTGGTGCTACGAATTTTTGTGGACGGTAAAGCCGGAATTTAAATTATATATACAGTGTGTGATAGTATATATATATATATATATATATATATGTGCTTATAAATATCAGTGTTCAGATATTTATTTAAATTTATATACCCTAGTGCTATCGGCGGCAGATTGCGCGATGTGGGTGAATCCCCTAGCTTGAGGAGTAGGGTGAGTATATGCCCAGGTCATAGCGTCCGTTATATGGGTGAAGGGTTTCTCTCACTTTCAGGAAAGAAATATGATCACCCCCACAACGTTTATATTTTTGGCCAAGTTCGTGAGCGATTCCAATTTGGGTTAACTAGGTTAAGTGAGCACACCTGGTATGATGGCACTTTAGAATACATCCAATGAGGTATTACTCAGGAGGATTGATTGTACATATATTTTTAACATATGTGTAAATGTTGTAATATGATTTTACGTATATAATGGGATGAATAATTATATACGGGTAGTTTAATTCATGACGTGAATTGTATTATGTATATAACGGGTGTGAATGTTATATGGATTTAAAAAGGGAAGATTAGTGTTGATACCAAATTTAGTCTGCTGACATGGCTCAATTGGGTGAAGACACGTGGCAATCTACATGGCAACGACAAACAGTTACGAACAACGACTCTGAGGAACCATACTGCAACGAGGAACACTGCTTCCCCGAGGAACTCAGACGCTCCGACCTACAAGAACTCTCCGAGGAATTTATGAGTACCGAGGAACTTTTGAGCACCGAGGAACTTTTGAGCACCGAGGAACTTTTGAGTACCGAGCAACTCTTGAGTACCAATCATTTTAGGCGGTCCGAGCTGCACCTCGAACAAAGCATTAATAGCAGGATAACCAACAGTTTGACTGTTCATTAAATGCTTATCATTCAGATGTATACACTTAAGGGGCATTGAATGTATTACCCTTTCACATGTACAGCATTAAATGTATTACCCTTTCACATTACAGCCTCAGGGCTATAAATACATTGTATTACCCTCATTGTAAAGGGACCGAAATTTCTTGATAAAACTTGTAATCGAGAATTCCCAAATAGTCAGCAATAACAAAACAGTGGACGTAGGCCATTCCTATAAGGCTGAATCACTTTAAAAAAAATTTGTCTCATTTTATTTATCTGTGATTAAATAATTAGATATCATCTAATTTTTTACATCAACAGATTGGCCCCGTCTGTGGAAAACGACTGATAATATCGTTTTTCATCAAAAATAATTCATCACAAATGGCTGATATTCCAGAATCCAGCAATCGAAACGCTAGAAGCCCTCCAAATCTGGCTCAGGGTCAGACCGTCATGCAAGAAACTATGCGACCACTCATACAAACCCTCCATAGCGGTGCACCAACCCATTCAGGACCGCGAAGTATTCAAAGAAATACCCGTGCACCTTCTTCGCGTACTAGGCGTACCGATTCATATCGTGATGAGGAGTCTGAAGATTTTTCTTATCAACCTGGATGAACTTCGTCAGTGCGAGCCACAGATACTGAACAACGTATCACTCTCTCTCCAGAAAGGACTAGTGCGCTAGAGAGATTAAGCAGGGTATCATCTTTTGATCGATGAGGACCTAGAAGGAGTAGAAGTCCTCCTAAAGTCACATCGAGGAGTTTTCGACGACCATTAGATTTAAGGGAAGGATCTGCCCAGTCGCGACCAGCTGCTCGTCAAGATAGATCCCAGGAAGCCACATCAACGCGATCAGTTGCTCGAACCAACAGGCCCGAGGAAGGAAACTATGCGTGGAAAGGCTCTATTCAGAGGCTGGAGGACAGATTAGGGGAAATGGCTAAAGCCAAGAACCCTCTACAATGAAATTTTGTTCGAGGAACACCTTTTGTCCAGGCCATTGTAGATTTTCCAACACCATCAAAGTTCAAAGCACCTGTTGTGACCCCAAAATATGATGGAAAGACCGAACCTGTCCTACATATAGAACAATACCAAGCTGCAGCCGAGATCTATGCTGTTCCAGATGAGATGAGATGTAGAGCATTCTCGGGAACTCTTATCGGATCTGCTCAAATGTGGTATAATAATCTTCCTCGGGGTAAGATCTCAACTTTATTTCAACCGGCTGAGTTATTCATTGGGAATTTCTGTTTTGGGGAAAAGTCAGTTAAACGAGTAGCGCATTTGTTAAGTGTTAGACAAAAAGCTGGTGAAAGTACCAGAGATTATACAACTCATTTTAATAACGAGAAACTCGAAGTCATTAATTATGAGGAGAAGACAACGATTACCGTCTTGATGAGTGGACTACTGCCCAACAAGTTGTACTACACTTTGGCCAAAGATCCACCTAGAACCATATCAGACCTGATGGGAAAAGCGTCCAAGATTATGAATGCCGAGGAGCCTATGGCTGCGAAGAAGAATATGGATGCCAAAGAAACCAAGGTGGGAGGTGATAAAGCTAAGAAGAAAGAGCATAAGAACACTGGTAGTGACAAACACTCAAGAACAAGGTCGTCATGGGAAGTATTGAAGAAATTTGATAAGTATACTCCTCTGAAGAAAGACATCAACCATGTTTTAGAAGAAATCAAGAACAACGAGGAATTAAATTGGCCAGAGAAAATAAAGGCAGACCCAGACAGGAGAAATAAAGCAAAATATTGTGAGTTTCACAAAGATCATGGCCATATGACCAAAAATTGCATAGCTCTTCAGAATGAGATTGAAACACTCATCAGACGAGGAAAACTAACAAAGTATGTTGATCGGGGAAATGAAAGAAGAAATAACGACCGAACAAGAGAGAGGTCTAGATCTCCTCGTGGAGCAGAGGAGAACAAGAAAAGAAACCATGAAGTTGATCCAAAAGATGGCCACGATCTTCCCAAGAGACCAAGACAGCCAGAACGAGAGGTATTTTCAATACGCTTTGGGTCATTTGACTGTAATGTTATTACAAGTGGAGATGCAGGGGGAGGAGACCTTACTGCAGAGAGAAAAGCTTACCTCTGTGAGGCTCAAGCTTACTCATACATCCAACGAATAATTCTAGCGGAGGAGGACCGCCCGAGAAAGGTAAACAAAGAGAAATTGGTCATCGGTTTCTCAAAGAACGACCTCGCAGGTGTTCTATATCCTCATGATGACCCATTGGTGATCAAAATGAGGATGAAGGAGGTAATGATTTCAAGAGTACTGGTAGACAATGGTAGCTCGGCAGACATCATGTTCTACTCGTGCTTCGACAGTTTAAATCTAAAGCTATCTTAACTGGAGCCTTATCATAGACCCCTCATCGATTTTGCTGGCGAGAAAGTATTTCCACTTGGGACGATCAAATTGGATATATTCATTGGTACGTGGCCTGCTTGTCGAACAGAAAGAATACGCTTCTTCGTGATGGATAAGAATGTTCAATCATCATACAACATCATCATGGGAAGAGTAGGATTGAAGAAGTTCAAAGCTGTACCATCCACGGTACATCAATGACTAAAATTTCCAATAAATTTTGGAGTAGGAGTTGTGAAAGGAGATCAGAAAGTAGCTCGGGAATGCTATTATTCATCCGCCGAGCAAGAGGAACTGGAGGAATCAAGGAAAGAGACTACTACCTATCAAGTGGATGAGGGTGCAGAGATTGAAACATTGGATCCTAGAGATGAGTCGCAACTTGTAAAGGGTCAAGTGGTGGAAGCCACTGAAAACATCATCCTGAACGACGAGCACCCTGAACGAACTACTCAAGTAGGTTCGTCATTGGAAGCCTCACTAAAACAGGAATTGATAATTTTCCTAAGAAGCAGAAAGCAAACTTTTGCGTGGAGTCATGAGGATATGCCCGGAATAGACCCAAATTTCTTATGCCACGAGCTCAATGTGAATAAGGAGATCAGGCCAGTGAAGCAGAGAAGAAGAGTGTTCAGCCCCGAGAAGAACCAAGCTATATAGGAAGAAGTCGAGAAGCTCCAGAAAACTTGCTTTATTAAAGATGTTAAATATCTAGACTGGTTAGCAAATGTGGTTATGGTGAAAAAGAAGAACAACAAATGGAGGATGTGTGTAGACTTCACCGACCTCAACAAAGAATGCCCAAAGGATCATTTTCCGCTGCCCCGAATTGATCAACTAGTGGATGCTACCTCGGGACACGAGCTGCTGTGCTTCATGGATGCTTATTCTGGTTATACCCAGATTAAAATAAAACCTGAAGTCAGGGAGAGTACTTCTTTCATTACCCCTAGGGGAACTTATTGTTATAATGTTATGCCTTTTGGTTTGAAAAATGCAGGTGCAACATATCAGCGGCTCATGAACAAAGTGTTTGCAGAATAAATCAGTTGCAATATGGAAGTCTATGTTGACGATATGCTGACAAAGAGCAAGAAAGCTGCTGATCATCTAGTTGACCTAAGCCAGACCTTTGATCAACTAGATAAATATCAAATGAAGTTGAACCCGACGAAGTGCATAATTGGAGTACGAGAAGGCATGTTTCTCGGGTACATTGTCAATCAGCGAGGCATTGAAGCTAACCCTGAAAAGATCAAAGCTCTGTTAGGGATGCGATCCCCAACGACGAAGAAAGAGGTGCAAAGTCTTACAGGACGAGTAGCAGCACTCAATAGATTTGTATCACGAGCAACTGATCAATGTCTCCCATTCTTCAAAACAATTCGAAAAACTTTTGAGTGGAATGATGAATGTGAGAAGGCTTTCCAAGACTTGAAGAAATATTTGGGAGCACCTCCACTGTTATCCAGGCCAGTGATGGGAGAAAAATTATACTTTTATCTGGAAGTGTCCAAAAATGCAATTAGTTCGGCATTGATAAGAATGGAGAATGGAGTACAAAAACCAATCTACTACACAAGTAAGGCCTTCCGAGGAGCAGAGATCAGATATCCAAGGCTGGAAAAACTAGCACTAGCATTGATCCAGGCAAGTAGAAGAATGAAGCCATACTTCCAGGCTCATTCCATTGTAGTATATATTGATATGCCATTGAGGCAAGCCCTTCATAAACCAGAAAAGTCAGGAAGATTGATGTGATGGGCAATAGAACTCGGTGAATATGATATAGTTTATGAACCCAGATCATCGCTAAAAGGGCAAGCGGTAGCAAATTTTATAGCGTAGTTCACCTATCCTGATACCCCCGAGCAGCAAAAATTGCTCACTGATCAACCTGTGGATGTTACAGGGTCATCAAATGCAAGCCTAGACTAACTTAACTTGGTAAAAGGGAAAGTAGATGTTACAGGATCATCAAATTCAAGCCCAAACCAGCTTAGGTTGGTAAAAGGGCAAGAAAATATGATCGACGAACAGCAAGAAATATCAGGAGATGGTAAAAGGAAGCAACAAATTTTTCACAGAGGAACTCTGTCAGATCAGTAATTTAAAGACGAGTTGCCTATATGGAGTCTGTATGTGGATGGTTCATCCTGCACTACAGGATATGACGCAGGGATAGTTTTGAACAGTCCGGACGAGGTCGACATGGAATACGCCCTACGCTTCCAATTCAAAGCTTCTAATAATGAGGCTGAATATGAAGCCATGATTGCAGGTCTTAGTTTGGCGAAAACCATGGGGGCAGAACAAGTTATTATTTTTCGTGACTCGCAATTGGTCATAAATCAAATGATGGGAGTATATGCAGCCAAAGGAGAATTAATGATCAGATATCATGCAAAGGCGAAGTGATTGGTGTCAGAATTTGCTGCTGTTCAGCTGGTCAGAATACCAAGAATGGAGAATGCAAGAGCAGACGCCTTAGCTCGATTAGCATCAGCTACTCGTACCGAGCTACGAAGAAAAATCCCAATTAAAGTTTTAGATGGTCAGAGTATAGATGAAGATCTGATGATAAACTTTAATACCCTCGATTTAGGGTCATCATGGATGGATCCCATCAGGGCATATATTAAGAAAGGGGAATTACCAACTGACAAACTTACAACCAAGAAACTGAAGTTTAAAGCTGCTCGTTATGTACTGACTAATGGTATTCTATACAGACGAGGAATTATAGCAGGTTTGCAAAGGTGAGTGCATCCCACCGAGGTGAAAGATTTGATTGAATAGGTCCATGAAGGGTCCTGTGGAGCCCATGTAGCAGGTCGAACACTTTTGCAAAGAATGATGACTCAAGGATACTACTGGCCGACGATGAGAGATGATTGTATAGCCTATGCCAAGAAATGTGACAAGTGTCAGTGCTTCTCCTCCATCCGAAGAACTCCCCAAGCGTTATTGACACCCATTACTTCCCCTTGGCCGTTTGCCATATGGGGAATAGATTTGGTTGGGCCACTGCCGACGACCAGGGGAAGGTTTAAGTATCTCGTGGTCGCTGTGGATTATTTTACTAAATGGGTTGAGCCTGAGCCTCTCATTGATATGACGTACGATAAGGTGTACCAATTTATTTAGAAAAACATCATTTGTCGCTATGGTCTTCCTCATGCCTTCATCACAGACCATGGAACACAATTTGACAAAGAGGAGTTCGCTGCCTATTGTCATCAGTTAAATATCTTGAAGGTCCACTCAGCACCAGGCCATCCTCAAAGCAATGGACAAACTGAAGTGACAAACAGAACGCTACTAAATGGCTTGAAGAAAAGACTGGATGATGCGAAAGAAAATTGGATTAACGAGCTATAATCAGTACTATAGGCTTACCGAACTACTCCCCGAGTAGCAACAGGGGAATCTCCATATATGCTAGCATTTGGAAGCGGAGCTGTTATACCCGCCGAATTGGATCTCCCAACACACAAAATACTGAATTTCAATTCCCCTATCAGCGATTTAATGAGAAGGTTAGATTTGGACATACCCGAGGAGGTTAGGGAAGAAGCAGCCATTAGAAATGCTGCTTACCAGCAGCGAACAACTTTGTTCTACAGCAAGAGAGTGAAGAAGTGTGACTTGAAAGAAGGAGATTATGTGCTAAAGAAGGTGATTCAAAAGCACAACAAACTGGAAGCAAACTGGCACGGACCATACCGATTTAAAGAAGTTGTTCGACCAGGGACATATAGAATAGAAACCTTAGAGGGGGAGGAGTTTAAGAATGCATGGAATGCAGAACACCTGCGCAAATATTATCAGTAATGTAAACTCTCATGTAATGCAGTTTCATCAGTATGAATAAAGTGACAACGTTCTTCCCAGTTCTTTCCTTTTGTTGGAAATTTTTTGCGGAATACTAGTGCTACACACTACTCAGCAAAACTCGGACGACTCTATTCTCGAAAACGCCAACTAAGGTTGGTCGGGAAACCCGAAAATGCCAACTTATGTTGGTTAGGAAATGTATTCCGAAAAATGCCAACTTATGTTGGTTATGAAGTAAATGTATTCCTACGGGAAGTAAAACTATTCCTAAAAATTCCAACTTATGTTGGTTAGGAAATGTATTCCTAAAAATTCCAACTTATGTTGGTTAGGAAGTAAATGTATACCTACGGGAAGTAAAACTATTCCTAAAAATGCCAACTTATGTTGGTTAGGAAATGTATTCCTAAAAATGCCAACTTATGTTGGTTAGGAAGTAAATGTATTCCATTCCTACGGGAGGTAAAACTATTCCTAAAAATGCCAACTTATGTTGGTTAGGAAATGTATTCCTAAAAATGCCAACTTATGTTGGTTAGGAAGTAAATGTATTCCACGGGAAGTAAAAGTATTCCTAAAAATGCCAACTTATGTTGGTTAGGAAGTAAATGTATTCCTCTGGAAGTAAAAGTATTCCTAAAAATGCCAGCTTATGTTGGTTAGGAAGTAAATGTATTCCTCGGGAAGTAAAAGTATTCCTAAAAATGCCAAATAAGGTTGGTGAGGAAGTAAATATATTCTCAAAAATGCCAACTAAAGTTGGTCGGGAGGTAAAACTATTCCAAAAAGTGCCTAAGTTGCTCGTTAAGAAAAAATCCACTAACTATGGCTGGTCGGGAAGAAAAACCCACTAACTGTAGTTGGTCGAGAAGAAAAATTTACCGACCTTGGTTGGTCGGAAATATTTTATGAGTACGAGAAAGTGATCGAGCAAAATTTTTGATACTCGTGACTTTTTAAATTACTACCAAGTTGGTTGAGAAACAAAATATCATCAATTTTTGTTAGTCATCAAATGATTACCACAAATTCAATATAGTCGACAATAAGTTTTAACAAACTCCAGTTGATCGACAAATAACACAATGTTGTTATCTTTTTAACAGACATACATGCACAAATGTAAAGTGTTTTATAACTACAAGACAATGGAACTCAAGATTTGTAAATAAAATTATTTCATTAAATGTAGAACAAAATACATCAAGAATGAAATACAAATTTATTACATTAAGATTCCTATTCTATTGGTTTCTTCCCCTCTGCTTTTGAAACAGGTTCCTCGCCAGCAGGTGGATCATTTAAAGCAAGACGAGAATTTCTGAAGTTAATATCTTCAAGCATCCTGACATTCATCACAGATGGTCGATCTAGTAGGTACTCGCGACGAGATATCTCGACATTGGAATGGAGATTATAATTGCTGAGGTATTTGGAAATGAGACACCAAGGGATGGCCCGAGCAGGGATCCAACTCATATCAAGCTTGAATGGTGGCACTAGTAGGTCGAGCAGCCCAGGATTATGGTAATCCCATAGGTAATGACCTTGTTCCAGTTGCAGCACACCTAAGGCATTCAACCATCCCTGCTTGTAGCCCTCATTATTTGCATTTTGGATACGATCGTCCAAGTGGTAGAGAGCCTCGTTGTAGCCAGCCATCCAGAACTCTCTGGGCTGCTTGTGGAATTGATATGTCAATCTTTCCAGTTGCTCGTGGAGATTTTTGATAAAGAGTTCTTTATTCTCCAAGACAGACTTCTGCACAGAAAGCTGCTCCTCCAGATCCCTGATCTTCTTAGACATCTCAGCCAATGCCTGGTTCTCTAGATCAGTTTGAGTCCTCTGTTCCTCGACAAGAATCCGAGGAGCTCTTGCTTGTCCCCAAGGATCTCTTGCTCGTCCACGAGTAGAGTAGAGGGGCCAGACCTCTTCAAAGTTTCCAACTCATCCCTCAGGTTGGCGTTCTCGACCTCCAAGAAAGAGAATCCCTCGTCGGTCACTGGGATCAAAGCATTTGAGGTGGAAGCTGCAGACTTCAACTGAGACATCTCTCTTTGCAGGTTATTATTTTCTTGATCTAATAACTCAGCTATCTGTCTGTGCTCTTCGACCTCAGCCCTCAAATTTCTCTCCCGCACATCATAAGCAGCAAACCATTTATCATATCCCTTATCGGCACAGATTTGCTGATACTTCTTCTCGTACCCCTCGTGCAAAAGGGTAGTGGATTCTTTATATTATTGCTGAAGTTCTTCAAGAGTGCCTTGGAGATCCTCAATCATATCATAGTATGCTACGTTGTTAGCCACTGCACGGTCGAGCAGGCACTTCAAGTACTGATGGGCTTCAATTGCTTGCTCTGAAGCATCTTGACCGAGGATGTCAATAATTTGAGCTGCACTCATGTCCGTATGACCAGCTTTGAAATACTCATTACATTGCCTTAATAATTTTGTATCATGAGCAGTCAATAATTCCATCCTGGCCAGAAACTAGTAAAGGAAGAAAAAGCAATAATCAATAAGAGTACCAACAGAGCATGAAGAGGAGAAACAACAGTATGCATAAACAAAAGTTTAAGTTTTATTATATCACAAAGTTCAGAGTTACATGTTCAGGGTTACATTTGACAAAGAAAAATAAAATAGAGAGAAATTCGAACAACTCTACACCTTTTCCTTGTCTCCCAAAACTTTCTCGGGAGGCTGGGACGAGGAGGTAGGTTGCTCGGATGTAGCAGAGAGTAGCTCGGGAAGTGCTGGAGGTTGCTCGGAGGAAGTAGCAGGTAGTTGAAGTTCCTCGGCAGCGGGATGGATAGTCGGGGGATGAGAAGTTTGATCTCCCATCACCATGGAAGACTCCTCAGAGGCAGCTTCGTCCTCTTCTTCGTCTTCAGGAGTTGGAGGGGGGCCAGGGATGTGCCGCTAAAATAATTCAGAAGCTTCATCAACTTTTATTTCTTGTAGAGCAGTGACCCATCCATCTCTAAAGTATTTGAGGCTGCCATATTCGACTTGCGACATCATGGCAGCCAAACCTTTCTTCCACCCTTTTATCCCAGCCAGCGTTGAAAGATTTCTTCACAACCAATTTCTTCTTTGTCTTATCCAAGGAAAGCTTATCGGAAAGAAGATTGTAAGCAGCCTTCAGTTTATTCTCAATTTCCTCCTTCTGACGACTTACTTCCCGAAGTCGACCTAACTCCTCCTCAGCAACCTTGAGTTTATCTTCAAACTCCTCAACATTTTTGAGCTTCCCTTCGAGCTCTTTATTCTTCTTCTCCAAATCATTCACTTTTTTCTCTAACCCCTTGGAGACCTCAATAACCTGAGCCTTCTCCTGCTCAGTCGAAGTAATCGTTTTCTCCCAGACAGCCTTATCATCAGCGTATTTCTGACGAGAATTTTTCAGAGACTGCGCCAGGCCCATCAAAGCTTCCTCTACATCAGACGAGGAGCTTGAAGCTTTAATAGCTTCATCTTTCTTCAAAATTGTGTTAAAATAGCTCACCAACTGTGAAAAGAAGATGAAAATAAGTTAGTGCACAGATGCAAGAAGGAAAGAATGAAAATTTAAGACTATAGGACTTACAGAAGCAATGCGGCGAGCTGTCAATGTGGTAACCGTGTCCCGAGAAAGGTTTTCTTCAATACCTTGGATCTCAGGAATGACCCAAGTCTTCACCGAGCTCATAGCAGAGCTCGGGGGAACAAAAGTGGGAACACCACTAATCAGAGGCTGAGAGATGGATTCAGCCAAATTGATAGAGGAGCTTTTCTTCAGCTTCCTCGGGGGAACAGGAATAGTTTCGACCAAGGACGAACTCTTGGTCGGTGATATGACAATCACTTCTTTTGGAGCATCAGTCTTGCTCGGGGCCACTGGGGGCTTCTCGGCAACCTTCACAGGAGCAGCCAGAGGGGTTGCATCAATTTTCTTTGCCCCCTCTCCTAGGACGTCAATCTTACTTCCTTTTGCCTCTCCACTACCAGAGGCAGGTTTCTCAAAAAGGGTGGGAGGTCTTCTTTTCTTCATCCTTTCACTCAAAGGAATATGTGATTCAGGCGAAGAACTTGTAGAGGCAGGTATTGGTTCTGCGTCGCTTATCACCGGATGAGCAGTGAAAGAGGAGGTGTAACTCTTGTACTGAAGCAGATATGAAGCTGACCTAATATGCTCGTCGGCAACAGTCTGATGCAAACTCCAGATAAGTTTTAAGTGCCTTATATTAACGTCTGCCTATTTTGGACACTTTCTTTTGTTGTCAACTGCAAATAAATCAAAATTAAAATATCAGTGGCACATTTTATCAAACACAAAGGAAGCATAATTTTGAAAATAAAATAAAATAAAAACAACCTATCCCATTGCCATAGGGAGGACATCTGGGACCCTGGTAAACATCATCTCCAGTTAATGGAGGGTGTTGCCAATTTTTCATAACAACTCCATGCTCAAAGTAGTCCCTATTGGCATCTGGGAGATTGACTACTAAAGCTCTATTTAAAAACCTAGTTTTTAAATAAAAATATTATCGCCTACAGCCCATCTATAACAAAACATGATTTCAGGAATTCCTATACGGGTTCCATGAATTTGATTTAGTCTATAAACACCGTTAACTATTCTCCATGTGTCAGGGGCTATTCGTGCAGGAACCACGTCAAAGTATTGACAGAATTCCAGACATAAAGGATTTGGCAGGAAAAAAAAACCACGCTCAGCAACAAAGAGACTGGGGAACCAATGTCCCTCAGCCAAACGAAAATAGTCAGAAGGCTCAGAAAGCTCTTCCAAAATAACCCAGGAGGGAATAGAGAAATCAGAGCGAAATTTATCAATCGATTCTACAGGATAAACCATGATGAAAGAAGGAAATGAAGAAGAAGGAAGAAGATCTTACTGAA
Organism: Sambucus nigra; assembly: GCA_949130495.1. Lineage (NCBI taxonomy): Eukaryota > Viridiplantae > Streptophyta > Magnoliopsida > Dipsacales > Adoxaceae > Sambucus > Sambucus nigra. Next base: position 418,296,798 of record OX422207.1, read on the forward strand.
AAAGAGTGGATCTGTTGACAACGAACGATGAAAAGGATGAACGCACAAGAGAGTAAGACAATAGAAAATTCGAAGATACAAATTTGAAAAAGTAGAAGACGATGGGATTTTCTGCAACGTTTAAATACTTTGCCTTGGGAAAGGGTAAAAGTAATGATTACAAAAAGATCCGGTTACATTACCGACGGCTAAACAGACAAAAGGGGCGTGGGAATCGAAGCGGTTAGAAAATTTTTAAAAAAGTCCGATTCTAGGAATCTGGAAGTAGAAATAAATTCAGAAGAAAATACTCCTAAATTTTAGGATGATCATTTAAAACCGCCATATATCCAGAAAGAATGTTCCACACTCCTCAAATTTCGAACTATGAAACATTGGGGGCTTCTGTTGATACCAAATTTAGTCTGCTGACATGGCTCAATTGGGTGAAGACACGTGGTAATCTACATGACAACGACAAACAATTATGAACAACACCTCGACTCTGAGGAACCATACTGCAACGAGGAACACTGCTTCCCCGAGGAACTCAGACGCTCCGACCTACAAGAACTCTCCGAGAAACTTTTGAGTACCGAGGAACTTTTGAGCACCGAGGAGCTTTTGAGTATCGAGAAACTCTTGAGTACCGAGCAACTCTTGAAATCCAATCAGTTTAGGCGATCCGAGCTGCACCTCGAACAAAGCATTAATAACAGGATAACCAACAGTTTGACTGTTGATTAAATGCTTATCATTCAGATATATACACTTAAGGGGCATTGAATGTATTACCCTTTCACATGTACAACATTGAATGTATTACCCTTTCACATTACAGCCTCAGGGCTATAAATAAATTGTATTACCCTCATTGTAAAGGGACCGGAATTTCTTGATAAAACTTGTAATCGAGAATTTCCAAACAGTCAGCAATAACATAACAGTGGACGTAGGCCATTCCTACAAGGTTGAACCACTTTAAAAGTTCTTTGTCTCATTTTATTTACCTGTGATTAAATAATTAGATATCATCTAATTTTTTACATCAACAATTAGTAACCAAGTTAATGTGACTAAAAACTTATAAATTAATATCTTAAGCATACTTGAGTTTGATTAGGGTGGTTGAAAGGAGTTATATCGATTATCTAGTTATGGGGTAGATGAATAGGGGAGATATAAGTAAAGCGTTAGGTGTGCACATTAGTGGAGGGGTGAGTATGTCCTCAAGAGAGTGCGACACTAGCTTAAATATGAAGAGCTTTCATGCATTTTAAATTACTGAAAATTTAATCACTTGCTAAATATTTTCAAAACGTTTTGGGTTCTAACCCTTGCTATCAAATATTTTCAAAACCTTTTTGGGGTCCAGCCAGAGGTACGCTAGGCTTGAATTCACTACAGGGATTCGCCGCTGTAGCATGTGTGGATGTTGCGGGATTTGGATAGACGCTTTTCTCATTTAATTCCTAGTTTAGGAATGTTATCTCAGTTTATCTCGAGCATGTCGCTCACGGTTTTATCCAGTTATTTCATTTCAGATTGTATGAGATTTATTACTCTTTGTTAATTTATTTTGGTTTGAATTTAGCCAATGGTTTATTCGGCAAGACTTTGTTTTATTTATTTGATGAGATGATTTGACTCTATGAGTATGTGATGTTTATTTAGTTACGCATTATATTATATATTGGTTAATAGAAAGATTAAAATCTTGACATCAGCTTTTTTGAATTCTATCCAACCTTTGGCTGGTACAGGGTGGAGAAAGGACAAACTACTAGGACCCGAAATGAGTTTCGGTTCATCAACAGGATTGAGTAAGTTATGTCTTTCGATAGAATTCAAGAACGTAATAAGTACGTTACTATGCATTGAAGGTGGAAGTCTGACATGCGTAGTCAGGAATAATTGCGGGTAATTTCCTGGAAGAAAGTCACGTGTTTGGCAATGAGGAAATTGGCACCCACGCAGGAGGGGAATTTCCTAGCATAAATATAGTGGAGCCAGTGGAGTATAGGCTCGTCGTTTGAGGCGCTGAATGGTCGAGGACCATCGAGTTAGAGATTGTGACCATCGAGAGGGCATCCTAGCACGACCTACTCGAGGATATTGATTTGCTGCCAGACATCTCATAGGAGGAGAGATCCAAGGCTATTTTTTTTATCGCAGTGAGCAAAATCTACGGCCTAAGGTAGTGCCACTAGTAAGAGTTTAGTGGAGGGGGGGGATAACAGTATTGACGAGTCTACGTGGGAGCGAAAGGATAATATACGAGAGCAGTATCCAAAGTTATTAGCCACAGGTATGACCTAATTTCGGGGATGAAATTCCTTTATAAGGGGGAAAGTACGTAACACCCCGTATTTTTATGCATTTTTAATATTTAATTAATTCGGATAATTTTAAATTACTTGTGTGTCATAATTTAATTGAATTAATTATGTTCATATTTTTTTAAATATTAATCAGAGAGAAAATGGTTAATATTTATGGAAATTAAATAACTAAGTGAATAGTAATAATTTATTTACGTCATAAGAAGTATTAGTGATGTGTCATTTATTTGTCTCAGTCGGAAGTCGGATATAGACTAAGTTGGGTGTGAGATAAGAATTTTTAATAGATTAATTCAGATGTCAATTCTGAGTGCACGGTTGAGTCTGGATGGATCGAGATAGCCAAAAAGTGTACCCGAGGGTGGTAAATGGGTCACGACGTAAGTTTGGGCATAACCCGATCCGAGTTACTCGGGGGTACTTGGGCCATTTTAATTAGGCCGATATGATTAAAAATGGGATTTAGAGATAAAAACCTAAGTTTAGGAGTTGTGGGAAGCCATAACTCATTTGGGAGAAATCTGAGAATGTAAGGGACAAAGAGGGAGGACTTTTGGGAGCCAAAGATGAAGAATAAGGAAGGTGTTCTTCATCACATAACGATCTCTACACCAAAGGATAATCAGACACTACGAACTCTTAAGGCAGTGGTTAAACTTCCTTTTAATTTAATTGTAGTCTTCAATTAATATCATAGCAGGTGTGTTAAACTAATGATTTTGGGTTGGGTAGACACAAATTGGGATTTTAAATTTGTGGATATTACAAATAAATTTTGATATTTGAGAATGATAATTTATTTGTATGAATTGTGGAGAAGCCAATTGATAAAGTGAAAGATTTTCTGATCTGTAAAGAATCCGGGAAGAATCATGGTTAATGTTGTATCTGGGATGATAATTATTAGATTGAAATTTTGACTTAAGTTGGGTTAATTTTGAACACTTAAGCATTTAAGTGGAAAATTCTGGATAAAAAGCTTCACAAAATCTGTTAATAGTGATTTTATCCACGGTGCCCCGTAGAAAATCGCATTTTCTAACTTTTGTTCTCTAATACGTTTTCTCTAAAACGGCTCCAAAATGCTCCAAAACGACATTTTAAAAATCTGGACAGATTGAAAAATTATGGAGAGAGCGAGTCCGAGTAAATTGAAAACCTTAGATTAATAATCGTGCGAAATTTCTTGAGGAGAATTTTGAATAATTAATTGGGGATATTGTATTTTTGGGCCAAGTGAGTGAGTCCGAGTACACTCGTTGAGTGACGCCAAGGTATTAAATTAATTATGGAGAGAAATAGATTAATTTAGAGTCGGAATATAGACTCGGGTAATTTTAAGATAGGGTCAAGTGAGCAAGTCCGGGTATATTGGTTGAGTGACACCAAGGTAATAAATTAATTAAATTAGGATCGAACCATAGACTCGGGAAGGCATTAAATTAATTAATTAGTAAATTAATTAATTAGAGTCGGACCAAAGACTTGAAAATGTATTAAATTAATTAATAGATAAATTAATTAATTAGAGTCGGACAATAGACTCGAAAAGGCGATAAAGTAATTAATTGACAAATTAATTAAATTAGAGTCGGGCCATAGATTCGGGAAAATATAGGCTAGTGCTACGAATTTTTGTGCTAGGTAAAGTCTGGATTTAAATTATATATACGGTGTGTGATAGTATATATATATATTGTGTGCTTAAAAATATCGTTGATTAGGTATTTATTTAAATTTATATACTCTAGTGCTATCGGGGGGAGGTTGCGTGATGTGGGTGAATCCCCTAGCTTGAGGAGTAGGGTGAGTATATCCCCAGGTTATAGCGTCTGTTATATGGGTGAGAGGCTTATCTCACTTTCAGGAAGGAAATATAACCACCTCCACAACGTTTATATTTTTGGCCAAGTTCGTGAGCGATTCCAACTTAGTGAGCACACCTGGTACGATGGCACTTTGGAGAATACATGCAGTGAGGTATTACTCGTGAGGATGGATTATATATATATATATACATTCAACATATGTGTGAATGTTGTAATATGGTTTTACGTATATAATGGGATAAATAATTATATACGGGTAGTTTAATACATGACGTGAATTGTATTATGTATATAACGGGTGTGAATGTTATATGGATTTATAAAGGGAAGATAAGTAACCAAGTTAATGTGACTAACAACTCATAAATTAATATCTTAAGCATACTCGGGTTTGATTAGGGTGGTTAAAAGGAGTTATATCGATTATCTAGTTACGGGTCAATGACTAGGGGAGATATAAGTAAAACGTTAGGTGTGCACATTAGTGGAGAGGTGAGTATGTCCTCAAGGGAGTGCGACACTAGCTTAAATATGAAGAGCATTCATGCATTTTAAATTACTGCAAATTTAATCACTTACTAAATATTTTCAAAACATTTTGGGTTCTAACTCTTGCTATCAAATATTTTCAAAACCTTTTAGGTGTCCAGCCACAAGGACGCCAGGATTGAATTCACTCCAGGGACTCGCCGCTGTAGCATGTGTGGATGTTGAAGGATTTGGATAGACACTTATCTCATTTTACTCCTAGTTTAATAATGTTATCTCAGGTTATCTTGAGCATGTCGCTCACGGTTTTATCCAGTCATTTCATTTCAGATTGTATGGGATTTATTACTCTCTGTTAATTTATTTTGGTTTGGATTTAGCGGATGGTTTATTCGGAAAGACTTTGTTTTAGTTATTTGATTAGATGATTTGACTCTATCAGTATGTGATGTTTATTTATTTACGCATTATATTATGTATTGGTTAATAGAAAGATTAAAATTTTGACATTAGATTTTTTGAATACTAGGTGGTTAGTAAGTTTTAAAAACGTTTTCGACAGTGATGCTACGAATGATCCATATGTGATTCCTGTTTAATTTGATATAGGACTGATCACCTGGTATTTTATTGGACGGGGTGTCACAATAATGAAACTATGTAACAAAGTAAATGCACATCAACATATTACCAAAATACAGTGAAAACATAAACAATAGAGAATAAAGCCATACAATTCACGTGTACTTTATATTTTTATACGTGTACTTTACTGCAATTTTCTTGTGAGCTAGATACATATGCATTTACTTTTGTCTATGCTCTACATTGGTTAATGCCGCTAGCATGGAGCCACGAACACACGCTCAATCATAACATGATAAGTTCATTAAGTAATGAAACTAAGTAACAAAGTAAATGCACATTAACATATTGCCAAAATACAGCCAAACACAAACAATAGAGAATAAAGAAGTACAATTTCACGTGTACTTTATATATTTATGTGTGTACTTGATTGCAATTTTTTGGTGACCTAGATACATATGCTTTTACTTTTGTCTAAGCCTAACATTGGTTAATGCCGCTGGAGTGGACCCATAAACACATGCCCAATCATAAAATGATAAGTCTATTAAGTAATGAAACTAAGTAACAAAGTAAAGGCACGTTTACATATTGCCAAAATACAGTCAAAACTAAGGTTCTAAAAAACGCGGGGCGTGATCGAGGCGTGAAGGCCAAGCCTTAAGCCTTAGAAGCCTAGGCGAGGCTTAGACGTAAAAAAATGTGAAAAGGCGTTTAGGCCTTCTTAATATATTTTAATATTTTTTAACCATAACAAGGCTATTAAAATACTAAAATTGTATATATTATAAAAATATGTCTGAATATTTGAAAATTAAAATACTATTTGATTATTTTGGACGAGACAATGGTCCGGTTTGTAAAAAAAATCTTTAAAAAGCGATATCGTTTCATTAAAACATTGTTGTTTTTAGAAAAAAGTGCGCTTTAAGGGTTTTACCAATAATAAGGCGTAAAATATTAAGGCAAGGCGTTTCTCCCAAGCCTCAAGGGTTTTTTAGAACAGTCTCAAAACAGAAACAATAGAGAATAAAGAAGTATAATTACACGTGTAATTTATATATTTATGCGTGTACTTTACTGCAATTTCCTTGTGAGTTAGATACATATTTGTGTACTTTTTTCCAAGATCAAGATTGGTTAATACCATTGGCGCGGACCCACAAATAAATGTCCAATCATACAATGATAAGTCTATTAAGTCATGAAACTAAGTAACAAAGTAATTGCACATTAAGATATTGGCAAAAGACATTTAAAACACAAACAATAGAGAATAAAGTAGTACAATTTCACGTGTACTTTATATCTTTATGTGTGTACTTTACCAAAATTTTCTTGTGAGCTGGATACATATGTGTATTAATACCGCTGGCACGAACCCACAAACACATGTGCAATCTATTAAGTCATGAAACTAAGTAACAATGTAAACACATATTAACATATTGCCAAAATAAAGTCAAAACACAAACAAAAGAGTGTACTTTACCTACTGCAGTTTTCTTGTGAGCTAGATACATATAAGTGTACTTTGAGTATTAGGACACAACACTATAACATAAACTACATGCACAAATGAACGCACAATCAAAATATATGCATACATAACCTGTTAGAAAATTAAGACACAATATTTTGATTATTTATGTTTAAACATCAAAACACATAGTCAAAACATATTTATATAAAGTAACAAAAGAAATTATCAAGACACACAGTCAAATCATTCAGTGAATATTGAGGTTATTTCAGCACGTACATTAAACAATTACAATGATTTCATTGAATCGAAACCAAATACATACAACATATAGTTAAAACATATTCATATAAATTTACAAAACACATTGTCAAAACAAACAATCAAATCATTCACTCAATATTACAAAGTTATTCTATCACATGCATTACAAAATTATGATGATTTGATTGAATCGAAACTAAATATAGTCAATGTTGAAGCCCATGCAGCACATGCATTACACAATTATAATAATTTCATAGAATCAAAACTAAATACGTACAACACATAGTCAAAACATATTCATATAAATTTACAAAACACATTATCAAAATAAATAATCAAATCATTTAATATTGAAGTTATTCTATCACATGCATTACACAATTACAATGATTTGATTTAATCGAAACCAAATACATACACTTATTTTAATTGATCGACATGTAAAATTAATTATTGATAACGAGCATAAACTTACAAATGATCGAATTATGACAAAGATATCTTCTTTTTTGGACAGAACGAAGTTGGTTGAATAGACGTGAAAAGACGAAAGAAGATCATAGGTTATTGGGGTAGTTGCCAATCACTGATTAGTTCAATGATAACAAAATGAATGAAATGAATAAAAAATGTATTTATATGGACATAATCATTTAAAATTTATTTGACCCGATTAAAATGTCCAAAATATCTAGTCAAGGGACTAGACTGTAAAAACCTAAACTTAAATTCTATATTATAAGTCTAATATGATAGTATTAGAGGAGTTAATGAGACTTTAATGCTTGCTATTGTTTTCTCTCTCATTTTGAATATTGTGCTCTTTGAAACTAAAAAAAATGAATAAATCAAAAATCTCTTTGAAACAAAAAAATAAAAATAAATAAAAAGTCTCTTCAAAACTAAAAGGATGATTCATTCTAAACTTCATTAATTAATCTCTCAATCCAACACAATTTAGATTCAATTAATCTATTTTCACCATTCTCCACTCAGATCACATTACACAATACAATTACTACTACTAGAAAAAACCTTTTAGTTTTTATCTATAAATGACATAAAGCTTTTTAAACTTAAAACAAATAAAAATATGTATAGCTTTTTATGTAAAATACGTATAGTTTTTTTGAAGTTTTTATTTATAAAAAATAGTTTTTAAGTTTTTTTTTTCAAAATTTCAGAATTATTTTTAATATAAATTTTTTTAAAAAAATTGCTTATAAAAACATTCTTAACATTTTACTTATAGAAAAAACTTTAAGTTTGTATTTATACATGACATACAGTTTTTTAAGCTAAAAAGAAATAAAACATGTATAATTTTTTATTTATTTAAAATACGTAAAGATGTTTTGAAGTTTTTATTTATAAAAATAAATCAAAAATCCCCTTGAAACAAAAAAAAAATGAATAAATCAAAAGTCTCGTGAAAACTAAAATGATGATCCACTATAGACTTCATTAATTAATCTCTCAATCCAACACAATCTAGATTCAATTAATCTCTTTTCATCATTCTCCGCTCAAATCACATTTCACAATGATATTAATCAATATCCTCATTATACCTCTACTACGATAGTATTAGAGGTACTAATGAGGCTTTATTGTGTGAAATTCTAACGCATCTGTTGATACCAAATTTGGTCTGCTGACATGGCTCAATTGGGTGAAGACGCGTGGCAATCTACATGTCAACGACAAACACTTACGAACAACACCTCGACTCCGAGGAACCATACTACAACGAGGAACTCTGCTTCCCCGATCAACTCAGACGCTCCGACCTACAAGAACTCTCCGAGGAACTTTTGAGTACCGAGGAACTTTTGAGCACCGAGGAACTTTAGACGGTCCGAGCTGCACCTCGAACAAAGCATTAATAGCAGGATAACCAACAGTTTGACTATTCATTAAATGGTTATCATTCAGATGTATACACTTAAGGGGCATTGAATGTATTACCCTTTCACATGTACAGCATTGAATGTATTACCCTTTCACATTATAGCCTCAGGGCTATAAATACATTGTATTATCTTTATTGTAAGGGGACCAGAATTTCTTGAGAAAACTTGTAATCGAGAATTCCCAAACAGTCAGCAACAACAAAAACAGTGGACGTAGGCCATTCTTATAAGGCTGAACCACTTTAAAAGTTATTTGTCTCATTTTATTTATCTGTGATTAAATAATTAGATATCATCTAATTTTTTACATCAACAGATTGGCGTCGTCTATGGAAAACGACTGGTAATATCGTTTTTTATCAAAAATAATTCATCACAAATGGCTGATATTCCAGAACCCAGCAATCGAAACACTGGAAGCCCTCCAAATCCATTTGCTCCGCCAAATATTCCAGATCTGGCTGGAATAATGACAAATCTGTCCTAGGGCCAAACAGTCATGCAAGAAACTATGCGACAACTCATACAAACCCTCCATGGCGGTGCACCAACCCACTCAGAATCGCGAAGTATTCAAACAAAATACCCGTTTACCTTCGTCGCGTACTAAGCGTACCGATTCATATCGTACTGAGGAATCTGAAGATTTTTCTTATCAACCTGGACGAACTTCATCAGTGCGAGCCACAGATACTGAATAACGTATCACTCTCTCTCCATAAAGGACTAGTGCGCTAGAAAGATTAAGTAGAGTATCTCCTTTTGATCGATTAGGTCCTATGAGGAGAAAAAGTCCTCCTAGAGCCTCATCGAGGAGTTTTCGACGACCATCAGACTTAAGGGAAGGATCTGCCCAGTCGCGACCAGCTGCTCGTCAAGATAGATCCCAGGAAGCCACATCAACGCGATCAGTTGCTCGAACCAACAGGCCCGAGGAAGGAAATGATGCATGTAAAGGCTCTATTCAGAGGCTGGAGGCTAGATTAGGGGAAATGGATAAAGCCAAGAACCCTCGACAACGAACTTTTATTTGAGGAACACCTTTTGTCCAGGTCATTGTAGATTTTCCAACACTATCAAAGTTTAAAGAACCTGTTGTGACCCCCAAATATGATGGAAAGACCGACCATGTCCTACATATAGAACAATACCAAGTTGCAGCCGACATCTATGCTGTTCCAGATGAGATGAGATGCAGAGCATTATCGGGAACTCTTATCGGATCTGCTCAAATGTGGTATAATAATCTTCCTCGGGGTAAGATCTCAACTTTTATTTAACTGGCCGAGTTATTTATTGGGAAGTTCTGTTTTGGGGCAAAACCAGTTAAACGAGTAGCGCATTCGTTAAGTGTTAGACAAAAAGCTGGTGAAAGTACCAGAGATTATATAACTCGTTTTAATAACGAGAAGCTCGAAGTCATTGACTATGAGGAAAAGACAATGATTACCGCCTTGATGAGTGGACTACTACCCAACAAGTTATACTACACTTTAGCCAAAGATCCACCTAGAACCATGTCAGACCTGATGGGAAAAGCGACTAAAATTATGAATGCCGAGGAGGCTATGGCTGCGAAGAAGAATATGGATGACAAAGAAACCAAGGTGGAAGGTGATAAAGCTAAGAAGAACGAGCATAAGAACACTGGTAGTGACAAACACTCAAGAACAAGGTCATCATGGGAAGTATTAAAGAAATTTGATAATTATACTCCTCTGAAGAAAGACATCAACCACGTTCTAGAAGAAATCAAGAACAACGAGGAATTAAATTGGCCAGAGAAAATGAAGGCAGACCCAGACAAGAGAAATAAAGCAAAATATTGCGAGTTTCACAAAGAACATGGCCATATGACCAAAAATTGCATATCTCTTCACAATGAGATTGAAACACTCATCAGACGAGGAAAACTGGCAAAGTATGTTGATCGGAGGAATGATAGAAGAAACAACGACCAAGAAAGAGAGAGGTCTAGATCTCCTTGTCAAGTAGAGGAGAACAATAAGAGAAACCATGAAGTTGATCCAGAAGACGACCCCGATCTTCCCAAGAGACCAAGGCAGCCAGAACGTGAGGTATTTTCAATACGCTTTGGGTTATTTGACTGTAATGTTATTACAGGTGGAGATGCAGGAGGAGGAGATCTTACTGCCGAAAGAAAAGCTTACCTCTGTGAGGCTCAAGCTTGCTCATACATTCAAAGAATAAATCTAGCTGAGGAGGATCGCCCGAGAAAGGTGAATAAAGAGAAATTGGTCATTGGTTTCTCGAAGAACGACCTCGTAGGTGTTCTATATCCTCATGATGACCCATTGGTGATCAAAATGAGGATGAAGGAGGTAATGATTTCAAGAGTACTGGTAGATAATGGTAGCTCGGCAGACATCATGTTCTACTCGTGCTTCGACAGTTTAAATTTAAAGCTATCTCAACTAGAGCCTTATCATAGACCCCTCCTCGGTTTTGCTGGCGAGAAAGTATTTCCACTTGGGACGATCAAATTGGATATATTCATTGGTACGTGGCCTGCCTGTCGAACAAAAAGAATACGCTTCTTCGTGATGGATAAGAATGTTCAATCATTATATAATATCATTATGGGAAGAGTAGTATTGAAGAAGTTCGAGGCTGTACCATCTACGGTACATCAATGCCTAAAATTTCCAACAAATTTTGGAGTAGGAGTTGTGAAAGGTGATCAGAAAGTAGCTCGGGAATGCTATTATTCATCCGCCGAGCAAGAGGAACTGGAGGAATCAAGGGAAAAGACTACTACCTATCAAGTGGATGAGGGTGCAGAGATTGAAACATTGGATCCTAGAGATGAGTCGCAACTCGTAAAGGGTCAAGTGGTGGAAGCTACAGAAAATATCATCCTGGACGACGAGTATCCTGAACGAACTACTCAAGTAGGTTCGTCGTTGGAAGCCTCACCAAAATAGGAATTGATAATTTTCCTAAGAAGCAGAAAGTAAACTTTTGCGTGGAGTCATGAGGATATGCCTGGGATAGACCCAAATTTCTTATGTCACGAACTCAGTGTGAATAAGGAGATCAAGCCTGTGAAGCAGAGAAGAAGAGTATTCAGTTCCGAGAAGAATCAAGCTATACAGGAGGAAGTCAAGAAGCTCCAGAAAGCTTGCTTTATTGAAGATGTTAAATATCCAGACTGGTTAGAAAATGTGGTGATGGTGAAGAAGAACAACAAATGGAGGATGTGTGTAGACTTCACTGACCTCAACAAAGCATGCCCAAAGGATCATTTTCCGCTGCCCTGAATTGATCAACTAGTGGTTGCTACCTCTGGACACGAGATGCTGAGCTTTATGGATGCTTATTCTGGTTACAATCAGATTAAAATGAAACCTGAAGACATGGAGAGTACTTCTTTCATTACCCCTAGGGGAACTTATTATTATAATGTTATGCCTTTTGGTTTGAAAAATGCAGATGCAACATATCAGCGGCTGATGAACAAAGTGTTTGCAGAACAAATCAGTTGCAATATGGAAGTCTATGTTGACGATATGCTGACAAAGAGCAAGACAGCTGCTGATCATCTAGTTGACCTAAGACAGACCTTTGATCAACTAGATAAATATTAAATGAAGTTGAACCCGACGAAGTGCATATTTGGAGTACGAAAAGGCATGTTTCTCGGGTACATTGTCAATCAGCGAGGCATTGAAGCTAACCCTGAAAAGATCAAAGCTCTATTAGGGCTGCGATCCCCAACGACGAAGAAAGAGGTGCAAAGTCTTACAGGAAGAGTAGCAGCACTCAACAGATTTATATCGCGAGCCACTGATCGATGTCTCCCATTCTTCAAAACGCTTCGAAAAACTTTTGAGTGGAATGATGAATGTGAGAAGGCTTTCCAAGACTTAAAGAAATATTTGGGAGCACCTCCACTATTATCCAGGCCAGTGATGGGAGAACAATTATACTTGTATCTGGCAGTGTCCGAGAATGCAGTTAGTTCGGCATTTATAAGAATGGAGAATGGAGTACAAAAACCAATCTACTACACAAGTAAGGCCTTTCGAGGAGCAGAGATCAGATATCCAAGGCTGGAAAAACTGGGACTAGCATTGATCGAGGCAAGTAGAAGAATGAAGCCATACTTCCAGGCTCATACCATTATAGTATATACTGATATGCCATTGAGGCAAGCCCTTCATAAACCATAAAACTCAGGAAGATTGATGTGCTGGGCAATAGAACTCGGTGAATATGATATAGTTTATGAACCCAGATCATCGCTAAAAGGGCAAGCGATAGTAGATTTTATAGCATAGTTCACCTATCCTGATACCCCCGAGGAGAAAAAATTGCTCGCTGATCAACCTGTGGATGTTACAGGGTCATCAAGTGCAAGCCCAGACCAACTTAGCTTGGTAAAAGGACAATTAGATGTTACAGGATCATCAAATTCAAGCCCAAACTAGCTTAGGTTGGTAAAAGGGAAAGAAAAGAGGATCGACGAACAGCAAGAAATATCAGGAGATGGTAAAAGGAAGCAACAAATTTTTCATCAAGGAACTCTGTCAGATCAGTAATTTGAGGACGAGTTGCCTATATGGAGTCTGTATGTGGATGGTTCATCCTGCACTACAGGATATGGCGCAGGGATAGTTTTGAATATTCCGAACGAGGTCGACATGGAATACGCCCTACGTTTCCAATTCAAAGCTTCCAATAATGAGGCTGAATATGAAGCTATGATTGTAGGTCTTAGTTTGGCAAAAACCATGGGGGCAGAGCATGTTATTGTCTTCAGTGACTCGCAATTGGTCATAAATCAAATGATGGGAGTATATGCAGCCAAAGGAGAATTAATGATCAGATATCATGCAAAGGCGAAGGAATTGGTGTCGAAATTTACTGCTGTTCAGTTGGTCAGAATACCAAGAATGGAGAATGCAAGAGCAGACGCCTTAGCTCGATTAACATCAGCTACTCGTACCGAGCTACGAAGAACAATCCCAATTGAAGTGTTAGCTGGTCGGAGTATAGATGAAGATCTGACGATAAACTTCAATACCCTCGATTTAGGGTCATCGTGGATGGATCCCATCAGGGAATATATTGAGAAAGGGGAATTACCAACTGACAAACTTGCAGCCAAGAAACAAAAGTTTAAGGCTGCTCGTTATGTACTGACTAATGGTATTATATACAGACGAGGAATTATAGCAGGTTTACAAAGATGCGTGCATCCCATCGAGGTGAAAGATTTGATTGAAGAGGTCCATGAAGGGTCTTGTGGAGATCATGTAGCAGGTCAGACACTTTTGCAAAGAATGATGACTCAAGGATACTACTGGCCGACTATGAGAGCTGATTGTATAGCCTATGACAAGAAATGTGAGAAGTGTCAGCACTTCTCCTCCATCCGAAGAAATCCCCAAGCGTTATTGACACCCATTACTTCCCCTTGGCCGTTTGCCATATGGGGAATAGATGTGGTTGGGCCACTACCAACGACCAAGGGAAGGTTTAAGTATCTCTTGGTCGCTGTGGATTATTTTACTAAATGGGTTGAGGCTGAGCCTCTCATTGATATGACATACGACAAGGTGTACCAATTTATTTGGAAGAACATCATTTGTCGATATGGTCTTCCTCATGCCTTCATCACAGATTATGGAACACAATTTGACAACAAGGAGTTCGCTGCCTATTGTCATCAGTCAAATATCTTGAAGGTCCACTCGGCACCAGGCCATCCTCAAAGCAATGGACAAACTGAAGTGACAAACAGAATGCTACTGAATGGCTTAAAGAAAAGACTGGATGATGCCAAAGCAAATTGGATCAACGATCTACAATCAGTACTATGGGCTTACCGAACTACTCCCCGAGTAGCAACAGGGGAATCTCCATATATGCTAGCATTTGGAAGCAAAGCTGTTATACCCGCCGAATTGGGTCTCCCAACACACAGAATACTGAATTTCAATTCCCCTATCATTGATTTAATGAGAAGGTTAGATTTGGACATGCTCTAGGAGGTTAGGGAAGAAGCAGCCATTAGAAATGCTGCTTACCAGCAGCGAACAACTTTGTTCTACAACAAGAGAGTGAAGAAGTGTGACTTGAAAGAAGGAGACTATGTGCTAAAGAAGGTGATTCAAAAGCACAACAAACTGGAAGCAAACTGGCATGGACCCTACCGAGTTAAAGAAGTTGTTCGACCAGGGACATGCAGAATAGAAACCTTAGAGGGGGAGGAATTCAAGAATGCATGGAATGCAGAACACCTGCGCAAATATTATCAGTAATGTAAACTCTCATGTAATGCAGTTTCATCAGTATGAATAAAGTGACAACGTTCTTCCCAATTCTTTCCTTTTGTTGGAAATTTTTTGCGGAATACTAGTGCTACATACTACTCAGTAAAACTCGGACTACTCAAATCTATTCTCGAAAACTCCAACTAAGGTTGGTTGGGAAACCCGAAAATGCCAACTAAGGTTGGTCGGGAAACAAATGTATTCCTAAAAATGCCAACTTATGTTGGTTAGGAAATGTATTCCTAAAAATGCCAACTTATGTTGGTTAGGAAGTAAATGTATTCCTACGGGAGGTAAAACTATTCCTAAAAATGCCAACTTATGTTGGTTAGGAAATGAATACCTAAAAATGCCAACTTATGTCGGTTAGGAAGTAAATGTATTCCTACGGGAAGTAAAACTATTCCTAAAAATGAAAACTTATGTTGGTTAGGAAATGTATTCCTAAAAATGCCAACTTATGTTGATTAGGAAGTAAATGTATTCCTACGGGAAGTAAAACTATTCCTAAAAATGCCAACTTATGTTGGTTAGGTAATGTATTCCTAAAAATGCCAACTTATGTTGGTTAGGAAGTAAATGTATTCCTCGGGAAGTAAAACTATTCCTAAAAATGCCAACTTGGTTGGTTAGGAAGTAAATATATTCTCGAAAACGCCAACTAAGGTTGGTCGGGAAGTAAAACTATTCCTAAAAATGCCAACTTGGTTGGTTTGGAAGTAAATTTATTCTAAAAAACGCCAGCTAATGTTGGTCGGGAGGTAAAACTATTCCAAAAAGTGCCAAAGATTGGTTGGTAAGAAAAACCCACTAACTGTAGTTGGTCGAGAAGAAAAATTTACCGACCTTGGCTGGTCGGAAATATTTTATGAGTACGAGAAAGTGATCGAGCAAAATTTTTTGATACTCGTGACTTTTTAAATTACTACCAAGTTGGTCGAGAAACAAAATATCATCAATTTTGGTTAGTCATCAAATGATTACCACAAATTCAAGATAATCGAAAATAAGTTTTAACAAACTCCAGTTGATCGACAAATAACACAATGTTGTTATCTTTTTATCAGATATACATGCACAAAGAGTTTTATAACTACAAGACAATGGCAATCAAGATTTGTAAATAAAATTATTTCATTAAATGTAGAAAAAAATACATCAAGAATGAAATATAAATTTATTACATTAAGATTCCTATTCTATTGGTTTCTTCCCCTCTGCTTTTGAAACAGGTTCCTCGCCAGCAGGTGGATCATTTAAAGCATTAGGGGAATTTATGAAGTTAAGATCTTCAAGCATCCTGACATTCATCACAGATGGTCGATCTAGTAGGTGCTCGGGACGAGATATCTCGACATTGGAATGGAGATTGTAATCGTCGAGGTATTTGGAAATCAGATACCGAGGGATGGCCCGAGCAGGGATCCAACTCATATCAAGCTTGAATGGTGGCACTGGTAGGCCGAGCAGCCCAGGATTATGGTAATCCCACAGGTAATGACCCTGTTCCAGTTACAGCACACCTAAGGCATTCAACCATCCCTGTATGTAGCCCTCATTATTTGCATTTTGGATACGATCGTCCAAGTGGTAGAGAGCCTCGTTGTAGCCAGCTATCCAGAATTCTCTGGGCTGCTTGTGGAATTGATATGTCAATCTTTCCAGCTACTCATGGAGATTTTTGATAAAGAGTTCTTTATTCTCCAAGACAGACTTCTGCACAGAAAGCTGCTCTTTCAGATCCCTGATCTTCTTAGACATCTCAGCCAATGCCTGGTTCTTTTCCATCAGTTGGAAGGCCTGGTTCTCTAGAGCAGATTGAGTCCTCTGTTCCTCGACAGGAATCCGAGCAGCTCTTGCTCATCCCCAAGGAGCTCTTGCTCGTCCACGAGTAGAAGTAGAGGGGCCAGACCTCTTCAAAGCTTCAAACTCATCCCTCAGGTTGGCGTTCTTGACCTTCAAGAAAGAGAATCTCTCGCCGGTCATTGGGATCAGAGCAATTTAGGTGGAAGCTGTAAACTTCAATTGAGACATCTCTCTTTGCAGGATATTATTTTCTTGCTCTAATAACTCAGCTATCTGTCTGTGCTCCTCGACCTCAGCTTTTAAAGTCATCTCCCTTACATCGTAAGTAGCAAATCGTTTATCATATCCCTTGTCGGCAATGATTTGATGGTACTTCTTCTCGTACCCCTCGTGCAAAAGGGCAGTGGATTCTTTATATTGTTGCTGAAGTTCTTCAAGAATGCCTTGGAGATCCTCAATCATATCATAGTATGCTACGTTATTAGCCACTCCACGATCGAGCAGGCACTTTAAGTACTCGTAGGCTTCAATTTCTTGCTCTGAAGCATCTTGACCGAGGATGTCAATAATTTGAGCTGCACTCATGTCCGTATGACCAGCTTTGAAATACTCATTACATTGCCTTAACAGTTTTATATCATGAGCAGTCAATAATTCCATCCTGGCCAGAAACTAGTAAAGGAAGAAAAAGCAATAATCAATAAGAGTTCAAACAGAGCATGGAGAAGAGAAACAACAGTATGCATAAAAAAAAGTTCAAGTTTTATTATATCACAAAGTTCAGAGTTACATGTTCAGGGTTACATTTGACAAAGAAAAATAAAATAGAGAGAAATCCGAACAACTCTACACCTTTTCCTTGTCTCCCAAAACTTTCTCGGGAGGCTGGGACGAGGAGGTAGGTTGCTCGGATGGAGCAGAGAGTAGCTCGGGAAGTGCTGGAGGTTGCTCGGAGGAAGTAGCAGGTAGTTGAAGTTCCTCGGCAGCGGGATGGATAGTCGGGGGATGAGAAGTTTGATCTCCCATAACCATGGAAGACTCCTCAGAGGCAGCTTCGTCCTCTTCTTCGTCTTCAAGAGTTGGAGGGGGGCCAGGGATGTGTCGCTGAAATAATTCAGAAGCTTCATCAACTTTCATTTCTTGTAGAGCAGCGACCCATCCATCTCTATAGTATTTGAGGCTGCCATATTCGACTTGCGACATCATGGCAGCCAAACCTTTATTCCACCCTTTATCCCAGCCAGCGCTGAAAGATTTCTTCACAGCCAATTTCCTCTTTGTCTTCTCCGAGGAAAGCTTCTCGAAAAGAAGGTCATCAGCAGCTTTCAATTTATTCTCAACCTCCTCCTTCTGCCGACTTACTTCTCGAAGTTGACCCAACTCCTCCTCAGCAGCCTTGAGTTTATCTTCAAAGTCCTCAGCATTTTTTAGCTTTCCTTCGATCTCTTTATTCTTCTTCTCCAAATCATTCACTTTTTTCTCCAACCCCTTGGAGACCTTAATAACCTGAGCCTTCTCCTGCTCAGTCGAAGTAAGCTTTTTCTCCCAAACAGCCTTATCATCATCATATTTCTGACGAGAATCTTTCAGAGACTGTGCCAGGCCTACCAAAGCTTCCTCTACACCAGACGAGGAGCTTGAAGCTTTAATAGCTTCATCTTTCTTCAAAATTGTATTAAAACAGCTCACCAACTGTGAAAAGAAAATGAAAGCAAGTTAGTGCACAAATACAAGAAGGAAAGAATGAAAATTTAAGACTATAGGACTTACAGAAGCAATGTGGCGAGCTGCCAATGTGGTAACCGTATCCCGAGAAAGGTTTTCTTCAATACATTGGATCTCGGGAATGATCCAAGTCTTCACCGAGCTCATAGCAGAGCTCGGGGGAACACAAGTGGGAATACCACTAGACGGAGGCGGAGAGATGGATTCATCCAAATTGATAGAGGAGCTTTTCTTCAGCCTCCTCAGAGGAGCATCAACTTTCTCGACTAATGAGGTAGTCTTAGTTGAAGAAATAAGAATCACCTCGCTTGGAGCAACAGACTTGCTCGGGGCCACTGGGGGCTTCTCAACAGCCTTCACAGGAGCTGCCGGGGGAGGTGCATCAATTTTTTTTGTCCCCTCTCCTGGGACATCAAGCTTACTTCTTTTTGCCTCACCAGCACCAGAGGCAGGTTTCTCAAAAAGGGTAGGAGGCCTTCTTTTCTTCATCCTTTCACTCTAAGGTATATGTGATTCAGGTGAAGAACTTGTAGAGGCTGGTATGGGTTCTGCGTCGCTTATCACCGGACGAGCAGTAAAAGAGGATGTGTAACTCTTGTACTGAGCAGATATGAAGCTGACCTAATATGCTCATCGGCAACAGTCTGATGCAAACTCCAGATAAGTTTTAAGTGCCTTATATTAACGTCTGCCTCTTTTGGACACTTTCTTTTGTTGCCAACTGCAAATAAATCAAAATTAAAATATCAGTGGCACATTATATCAAACACAAAGGAAGCATAATTTTGAAAATAAAATAAAATAAAAACAACCTATCCCATTGCCATAGGGAGGACATCTGGGACCCTGGTAAACATCATCTCCAGTTAATGGAGGGTGTTACCAATTTTTCATAACAACCCCATGTTCAAAGTAGTCCCTATTGGCATCTGGGAGATTGACTACTAAAGCTCTATTTAAAAACCTAGTTTTTAAATAAAAATTATTATCGCCTACAACCCATCTATAACAAAACACAATTTCAGGAATTCCTATACCGGTTGCATGAATTTGATTTAGTCTATAAACACCGTTAACTATTCTCCATGTGTTGGGGGCTATTCGTGCAGGAACCACGTCAAAGTATTGACAGAATTCCAGACATAAAGGGTTTGGGGGAAAAGAAAAGCCACACTCAGC
The DNA here is from genome assembly GCA_949130495.1 of Sambucus nigra. NCBI lineage: Eukaryota > Viridiplantae > Streptophyta > Magnoliopsida > Dipsacales > Adoxaceae > Sambucus > Sambucus nigra. The sequence goes on from OX422207.1 coordinate 418,316,697, forward strand.
AACAAAGAGACTGGGGAACCAATGCCCCTCAGCCAAACGAAAATAGTCTGAAGGCTCAGAAAGCTCTTCCAAAATAACCCATGAGGGAATGGAGAAATCAGAGCGAAACTTATCAATCGACTCTACAGGATAAACCATGATGAAAGAAGGAAATCAAAGAGAAAGAAGAAAATCTTACAGCAAAGGGATGAGTCTGTTGTTAACAAACGATGGAAGAGATGAACGCACAGGAGAGAGAGAGACAATGGAAAACTCAAAGAGATAAATTTCAAAAAGTAAAAGACGATGGGATTTTATGCAACGTTTAAATACTCTGCCTTGGGAAAAGGAAAAAGTAATAATTACAAAAAGAGACGGTTACGTTACCGGCGGCTAAAAAGACAAAAAGGGCGCGAGAATCGAAGCGGGTAGAAAAATTCAAAAAAGATCGATTCTACGAATTTGGAAGGAGAAATAAATACAAAAGAAAGGACTCCTAAATTTCAGGATGACCATTTAAAACCACCATATTTCGAGAAAGAATGTTCCACACTCCTCAAATTTCGAACTATGAAACATTGGGGGCTTTTGTTGATACCAAATTTAGTCTGCTGACATAGCTCAATTGGGTGAAGACACGGGGCAATCTACATGGCAACGACAAACACTTACGAATAGCACCTCGACTCCAAGGAACCATACTACAACAAGGAACTCTGCTTCCCCGATCAACTCAGACGCTCCGACCTACAAGAACTCTCCGAGGAGCGTTTGAGTACCGAGGAACTTTTGAGCACCGAGGAACTTTAGGCGGTCCGAGCTGCACCTCGAACAAAGCATTAATAGCAGGATAACAAACAGTTTGACTGTTCATTAAATGCTTATCATTCAGATGTATACACTTAAGGGGCATTGAATGTATTACCCTTTCACATGTACAGCATTGAATGTATTACCCTTTCACATTACAGCCTCAGGGCTATAAATACATTGTATTATCTTCATTGTAAGGGGACTGAAATTTCTTGAGAAAACTTGTAATCGAGAATTCCCAAACAGTCAGCAATAACAAAAACAGTGGACGTAGGCCATTCTTATAAGGCTGAACACTTTAAAAGTTCTTTGTCTCATTTTATTTATCCGTGATTAAATAATTAGATATCATTTGATTTTTTACATCAACAGCATCCAAGAGTCTTTTCGGTTCTCTCAACATTGATTCATCCACCATTTTTTTCCGTTTATTTACCCTTTGCCAATGAAATAATGTGTCGTCCTATACAACAAATAACCGAGATGAAGGGTTACGAAAATTCATCCATAGCCAGCCTCGCCATCAATATGATAGCGAGGAGTACGCTATTGATGAATATGAAGAGCGTGGAGATCAAAGTTCCTCTTTACTGAGAGATGATTATCGTTTGATAGTAGATGTCCTTGCCTTCAATAAAGATCTACAAATTGAATATTTTCTTCACCGAATCTCGAAGGTTGAAAGATGCCAGAAGATAATGGGTTGTTTAAGAAGAGAAGATGGTGAACTGATGCCTTTTTAGTTGAAAAGTTATGTTGGAGTTAGGTGGGATCAGTTGCAGCGGTCAATTGTTTTATGGGTATTGTTAAATATTTTCAGATTCAAGTTTTGTTCCCCCTTTTTTTAAGGTAATGATTGGTATGTTTTAGGTGTTTTATATTATCTAAAGAGATATTTTTCTTATAATAGAAACACACACATTTTTTTCCTATCTTTTATTTTGTAATTGCTTTATGTTTTATAATGCAAAAAAGTGGCTATCTTATTAGCTAAATTCATGCGATATAACTCATCACAGTTAGTTACAAGTTTCGTTTTTGAATTATTAGGGATATAAGAATAAATGCAAGATCTTATTTGTTTATAACGAAACTAAACAATTTATCATGACACAGTGAATAATTTAACGTTCGAAATATATAATGACTATTACCAGAATTTTTTTATTCAGACCACTATTTAAAACCAAATATAAACCAAATGTATATGTGACAATCACAAAATGACTATCGCAATAGCCTATCGCGTGGGTTTACACTAATAATGTTCAAGATTCTTTAAACCTTTTTTAATGATGTTAAAACTTATTAAATATTTTTCCTATTATTTAGAAAATTTCTTAAAAGTTTTTTTCAATACTTTTTATATTTTAAAAATAATTTATTTGTAATTTTTAAATAATTTATATTATTTTCAAATTTTTTGAAAATGATTTTTCAATAAATTTTTTTTCTATTTTTCAAGATTTTTAAAACTTTGTAAGAATGTCCTTCATAATTTCTATACGTTTTCCTATCTATAAATTTTGAAATATTCTTTTCATTTTTTTTGAAATTATATGAAAAAATAGTATTTTTTGGATTTTTTAAAATATTTTTTAGTTCATTTTATTTGTTGATGTCTATAAATGAAGCGAGTCCAAATTTATATTCACAGATAAAATATAAATAATCAAGTAAGACAAACACACAACAAATAAGGTTTTAAAGTGGTTCAGCTATGAGAAAAGCCTACGTCCATTGTTGGTATTAATTCTGAGGGTTACGATATCTCATGGTTATGTATGTTTGTTCTTTAGTGAATCACCCCTTTGAGCTAAGGGAGATCATGTATTTATATTAGTTAGGAACCCAAGAGATGGAATGCCTTTATATCTTCAGGCATTTACATATGTATACAATAAATAAGACTGTTGATATTCGTTGGTACATGTACAAGAGCTGTTAGTTATTCCACCTGAGTGACTTTTGCTATTCTTGATGGTTCGTCTTCTTGAAGTTAGTCGGCCGATTGGCCGACCAAGTGTATCTGGTGCCGACCAAGTTTGTAACTTTAAAACCTAAATACCATTTGGGGCTATCTTTGATTCATCAGGTAAGTGATTTGTCCAATGTTTCTTTGATTTACCTTACTCATATAAGGTTATTATAGTTGTTCATAGTGATTCACTATAACCATTTTATTGTTTAATCTTCTCTATAGGTTTCATACACCTAAGATTATATCTATCACTTATTCTAGATTTGTGACCATATTTTTTTCTCTCTGTGATATTTTTGCATTATTAGATCACATTACTTGCATATGCTCGTATTTCTATTAGTTTGTTCCTTTTCTTTAATCATTCCTTTGCATGACTTGTTCTTATGCATTTCTTCTGTCTTAATGACTCGACAAAGAAAATTTACTCCCATCGATGGTTGACTCGGCAGTCTAGGAGAGACTTCAACCTCAGGAAAATGTTGTTCAATATGTCAATGTACTTGTACACGACATTACTCCCATGATGAGCCTGTCTTAGAGCATTCTACTGTTGAGAGTGCATCTGTTCGCATTTATCACCCGTGTTTATTAATTTATCTCACATATACAACACTCTAGTGGGTATTTTGTTTGTCAAGCATATTTGACATCTTTTGTCATTTTTGTTGTTTTCCCTTTTTTCTTTTTTGGTAAATGCGACACTTTTTCATGAGTTCTATATGAACATGACCGTTTAGTTAGAGAACCCTCTAATTTTGACATAATTTTCAAGGTAGTGAGACTATCCTAACTAAGGATACTCTTGATTCTTATCTGCGCCTGTAGTGTGTTAATGATCTTTATTTTTATCCTTATTCTTAGCATGGGTAATTAAATGATTGCCTTAAATTCTTGCCTCGACGATAAATGACTGGGACTAATGATCTTTTCTTGCAATGCGACCGATGATACCAGAATTGGTACCACTAAGTCAATATGGTAAACAAGCTCAAACCAGCACAAGAATGGGGTAAGAACAAATATATAATACAGAAAGATATGAGGCAAAGGGGAATATGACACCAGATATAAGTGGTTTGGCCACAACCTACGTCCATTGTGCAGTGTAAATGGTGTTTTTCACTATGATAAGGGCACTAATGGCCTGCAAATACAACACTCAAGCTTTTATCTCTCTTCTCTGAGTATTTTGGTAGAGTTTTAACTAGGGTTTACAATAATGGATCCTTTACAATGAGGCAGAGGACTACTATTTATATGGACGGGGTGGTGTCATACGCACCCCAGTCATGCATGAGGCATTGACAACTTCAACTGTTTAATAAGGTGATGTCATCCATCCCTAGTGCATACAAGAAATGATTATGAGATCTTCCCCATATGTGTGAGTGATGTTGTTGTAACGGTTTGGTCCACGTGAACACACGTGCATTATCCCATGCGCGGACCTGTAAGGTGATAAGTGCCTCCATCTGGGTTTGGGTACCGACCTTGCCGAGTATGAGACCACTGATATATTATCCGAATTGAACGTTACTAATTGTGAAGTGTAGTCTCAGCTGACTTGCACTAGGCCGAGACTAGAGATGAGAATAGCTGACAGTCTTAACTTCCTGACATGGCGAGGTGAGGCACTAGGCCCATCGATGTGCATATTAGGGGTGCACATGGTTCGGTTCGGTTCGGTTCGGTTCCACTACGGAACCAGAACCAGAACCGAAATTGATCGGTTCCATGGTTTTGGAACCAGAACCAGAACCAAAATTGGTCGGTTCGGTTCGGAACCGAACCATCGGTTCTCGGTTTGGTTCGGGTTGGTTCATGGTTCTGGTTCTTGGTTCTGGTTTGCGGTTCTGGTTCGCGGTTTGGGTTGTGGTTCTGGTTTGCGGTTCTAGTTTGCGGTTCTGGTTCGCGGTTTTCATTAATGGTTCTGGTTCGTGGGTTGGTTCTCGGGTTGGTTAATGGTTATGGTTAATGGTTTTGGTTAATGGTTCAGGTTCATGGGTCGGTTCTTGGGGTCGGTTCTTTGGTTCGGTTATTCGGTTCGGTTCCATGGGTTCGGTTCTCGGTTAGGTTCGATTTGGTTCAGGTATAAAACCGAGAACCAAACCGAACACTTCGGTTCTTAATGTTTTGGAACCAGAACCAACCCGTGGAGAAAAAAAACCGAACCAACCCAACCCACGAAGGTCGGTTTGGTTCGGTTCTTCTGGTTAACGGTTTTTTTGCACACCCCTAGTGCATATGGTCTCGACCTAGTCTTAGACGAGGCTGGGGTGATCATTGTGGGATGGCCCAACGTCGCACTGGGAGAAGTTGGCTTGAGCCGAGTCTGTATTGACTGAGACGAGGTCTCGTATGGGTATATCAATCACCCCTTATCCCTTAGTCTTCTATGTTGAGAGGAGGCTAAGGGATAAATGTCTAATTTCTGATGTGATGGGACGTCACTGATAGGGTGATATTTGGCATCCAAGTTGTGTCCCAACACGATACCTTACAAAAGGTGGCGACATGTGTCAATAATGAGTTATTCCCTAATGATGGGGCTGTGGAATTTGTGCCTAATCATTATTGGTTTTAAAAAAAAATTAAACCCACATTTTCCATCTTCCTCAATCTATGTGCGATCTATTTCTCTCTCTAAAAACTCAAGCCTTCCAGAAACCATTTCCTTCATCAAAGTAAAGGTGCTTTTTAATCGTCCCTAGGGTTCTTCGGTAACAGAATCCCCAGGTAACCCATTCTTCGTCCATTTGATCATCTTTTCCATTGCTTTTGGTTAGCTTGTCTTTAATTTAATTTTTTGGTGACTGTTTAAACTTCTGGCGATCTCCACTAGTGGCTTTTGGCCCCTTTTTAGCGCTGCTTGTGGTTATTTTTGTAGCATAGAGGTAGTTTCTAGGATCTTGCACTTCTTTCTTGGTTATTTCCGCCACTGGGGAATTTTTCGGTTCAACTTCGGTCATCTTCTCCTGAAACATTCATTGAACGTTCTTAGCTGTTCTTGAGCTGAAGCACCAAATCGATTAATCTTCCCCATTCGATCTTTTGGTCAACAAGTGAAAGTGGTTTTAGGTTATTTCCCCCTTTAGGATATTATAAAGTTGAGGGTCGTCTTTCTGAATGTTAAGGAAACTGTATGAGCTAGCCGACTAATTCCCACACCTTAGGGAAAGGATCTTTAAAGATATTTTCCAGTATGAGACCTGTAACACCCCGCCTAATTAAATACCGGGTGGCCAGTCCCATACCAAATTAAAACAGAATATACAGTTGGCTCATTCTTAGCATCACTATCGAAAACATTTACAACTCACCCAATACTCAATTAAGCTGGTGTTAAAAACTTTCCAAATTTTAACTTAACAAAATCCATTTCCAGTTTAAGAATAACACAACACATTTTATTCTACAACATTGATAACCAAATAGAAAACACAAAAGAATTTAATTGCAATTGGAATAAACATTCCCACATATTATTAATACATTACAGTAATCCCAACAATGTTTAATGTATTAAAAGACACGAATACAATAGTATTTAACCCCGATAGAAAAGAGATAACTGAATCCTTTGGGCGACATGCCCTAACTAAGAATACTGTGAATCAAATGAAGATAAGCGTCTAAGAAAAACTCCATAAATCCATAGCCTGTCATAATCCGCTAAGGTTGGCGTCCCTGTTGCTGGACACCTGATATAGAAGATACAATAGAAAAGAAAATATGCAAGGAAACGGGTCAGAGCCCGAATGTGTAAATGATTTTTAAAACAACAAGTATTTAACAAGTGCAATAAAGCATTTATTATGTACATGTTAGATCCAACTCTCACCTGCTATTCTCACCTCTCATCTAAAGTGCACACTTAACGTTTCCTTATTAACTCCCTAGTTAATGGTTTCTCTTTTCTAGTCTCCACATAACAATTCCATTCCCATATCATAATCCCCGTATGTCCCATACCATACGTCACATTATAATCATTCTTATACATTTTTCATTTATATGAATCGTTGCTCATTAACATGAATCGTTTCTCATTAATATGAATTAAGCTTTTCAATTCTTTAAGAATAAACATTCATTAACTTAATTCCATTATCTTTCTCTATTCACCGTTATCTACAATTATCACACAGTAGATGATTTAACCACAATAAATCCAATCATTCATTTAATCCATTATATATATATATATATATATTCATATATAATACGGCACCCCGAGTCACAGCTGCGGTGCAATGCATTACTCTGCTATCATGTCCCATCATCGCTGATCGCCGAATAGTGGACAAAAGGTTCGGTAAGGATTCCTCGAACCACAAACAACAACACAATCATTGGAGGCGAACATAGTTCTCATACCCATGGGTCACGCACATACCTACGTACCCATAGTCAGAGGACTTATCAACTCCCCGATAAGTCTTTCATAGACCTATGTTCTCGAGCGACAAATCAAAGATCCCATGGATTCATCAGGATATGACTTCCGTCACGCGCAAACCTCCCACCGATAGCAAGTAAGCTAGGTATGTCATACACATAAATCATTAATCAATCAAATAGGTATTATCATACCTATAATATAATATCAATAAGGTAATATCACTACCCTAAGATAATTCCCATATGTAGCATTATATCTCTTTCAAATTCCATGTATTAAAATATCATATCTTTACTTCATAATTTAATTATCCTCGCATCCTATAACATCTCTCCACTCCCGACGTCGTTAAGGTTCATGCGCGGAGCGTCTCGCAAAGAGAAATCCAAACAAGGAACCCCTCTAATACACTACTACTTAACTTTGTCGATCGAGGAGGTCCGTCAACTTTAAATATGCGATCGGAATAACCTCATACCCTCTTTCAACCAAATGTGTTCTAAACTCCCATCTCTATCCAGGAGTCATACTGCTAAGCGCTCGTATTACACTTAGTCCTTGCACAATCAATAATGAGCTTAAACTCAGTCCTTGATGTTCATATTGTAACCCTAAGGCTACCCAGGTGATATATTAAATCTCCCCTACTTGAACTATCCTTAATCCTTATACAAACAGATTAGAATCCAACACATGAATCTAGCAACCGAAATCTCTTTAACTTTAATTATCATAATTCTAATCAATTAAATCCCAATCAAATTAATTCAAATCTTAACTAGGGCTTACTGATCTTCTCTAAGTCCCATAATATCCAATTAATAATCACCGAAGATCTACAAAAGTTTTGGGATAAGAACCAACATTAAAAAGAAACAACATAATGAATTCTCATATTTTAAATACTCAGAAAAAATCAGATCCAAAAATTATTCAAATCATCAATCCGACTTCAGATTTGGATTTTACACGAAAAATTGAGTCAGGTATGTGTTTTGAGTTTTTCTAAAATCTCATCCAAATGCACTCAAAAAGAAGATCTAAACATTCCAAATTGGTTATTCTCATTCCACTCGTTTTTGCCTCTTTTTCCAGAAAATTATCAACATATTATCTTCAAGAACACTAAATTATTTTCAGAATTTCTTCCACAAATTGATGAATATTTATTGGATTATTATCATCCTACAACATGAGTTTGATTCCTACATATGTTCATACTTCCAGAAATCCATTACTACTCCATTTTTATCTTCCAAACATGAAAAATCATCTCTTTTCATAATTATTCTAACATGGACAATATACGAACTTAAGTTGCAAATATCAAACACTTGCCTTTACTGAAGATCTGATCCTTTGGAGTTGAATAACACAGGTGGTGATGGTGGTGGTGACCTTTGACCTTTGGTTCTCCTCCTTTCCAAGCAAGCTTTTCCCTTCCCAAGCAACCTTTCACTCTCTCTAGGAAGATGACTTCTCTATTTTGTGTAGAAGAGATGAATGAACCCACATTCAACTAATCTCTAAATACTTATAATAAGACAAAACCCGAAATCACTATTCATCCTCCTTGTAAAAATAACTAAAATGCCCTTTTGGGTTGTCTTTTCATTTCCAAATGACCCGAGACTCAAAATTAACATCCAAATAGACTTTTCTGACTATTTCAACCCTTCCGGACGCAACGACGCAGTCAAAATGACTATAAGGTCGATAGAAAATAAATTTCCTTTTTAATTTAATAAATTAGTCCCGACACGTCCCATACCGCGTCTGACTAAAAATTCAAATTACCGAATTTATATCATACCGTCATATCAATGACATCATATTCATATATTACCTAAATATCTTTAAGTAATATTCATAATCATCCATTTTAATATCCACAATTCGGATAAAACCCAAATGAATTAATTAATAATAAAATCCAATTAATCCATTAATTTAAAATATGACCCATTTTAAAAGTCATAAAAATTACGGGGTATTACGATAACCCTTGGATCTTGGGTATTGGGTCTAGCATGCGGGTTAGATATATTTTCTTTGGAGATAGAAAATTTTTGAGGATGTGTTAGACGTCGTGGTGAGGATGTTTAGAATTAATTTGAGGACTTTAGTATGAGATTTTTGGAAAATAGAATCGAGAAGTATTTTTTCTAGTGTTAGGTTTCGTCGAATTTCGAGGACCAAATTCCTTTTGAAGGGGGGAAGTATGTAATAACCCGTAATTTTGAGGGCTTTAATTACGAATATGATATATAATTTTAATAATATTAGTATTTTTTTAATCGGAATATGGATATTATATTTATTTTTATTTGAAATCAATCGAATATTTAAATTCAAATTTAATTGGCTTTTGGACATTTTGTAACAGTTTAAATATGTAAAGTTGATAATTTTGAATTAAAGGGTAATATGGTAATATGTGTTAGCTTAGTCTCCAAGCTAGGGTTTGAGAGAGAGACTATATAAGGAATATTATGGGTGATTATAAGGAAAGGGAGATGAAAAAGAGAGGCCAAAAACGAAATCAAAAGAGGCAAAAACGAGTGGAATGGGAAGAGCCATTTGGAATGTTTAGATCTTCTTTTTGAGTGCATTCGAATGAGATTTGAGAAAAACTCAAAACACATACCTGACCCAATTTTTTGTCTAGAATCCAAATCTGAAGTCGGATCAGTGATTTGAATAATTTTTGGAGCTGATTTTTCTGACTTTTTAAAATAGGACTATTTGGCGTTATCTCGTGTTGGGGCTAGAACATGATTTGATTATTTTCGCGAGAGGAACGTGATGGCGTGATCAGATTTTGAGGATGATTTTTATGTGGCGATTCATGCAATAATTTTAAGGTATGGGGTTTTACACAATATACTCCTTAAATCTCGCGAGTGTCATTCTCTTTGAATTCTTGTTAATTGAACTCATATTTGAATTGATAAATTCATTGAAATCTAGAAAATAATTGTTGAAATTATTTTGATTCGTGCGGTATTATTCATGTTGTTATTGAGCACGTTGTCATGAGATTTTAATATGGCACGGAGGTTGGGCACCCACCAAAATTTCGGCTTCCCGGGCTATGTCTTGATAAAGCATATGCGGATGGGGTGAGGCCTGGTGACCCGGTTAAAGTGTTGTTGAGAAATTATAATGATGAAATGCTATTGAGATTTGCATTTTGATTTGAATATTCGTACTCGTGTTGTTACGCTTTATTCATCGCTAACATATATTTGTTGAGCATCTTTCCTGTCGTATTGTGTACTTCCCCATATTTTCTTTTAGTTGGCAGGTTAGCGTGGACTGGGACGCTATATACCAATTGGGATTTTTTTAGCGAGGATTGTTTGGGAAATATTTGTATTATTTTGATGTATAGAGCTTTGGAGATTTGTATTTTTATTTGAGTTAGATAGTTGTAATTTTAATTCGAGAGACTTGTTGTAATTGAAGAGATTGAGATTAGTTGATTTATATTATTGTGGGTTTATTTAGATGCTCTATACCTTGTGATTGTGGATTAGCTTAATTTTATCGATGAGTGGCGCTCCGTTCGCTCTCCCCGGGCGGGCGGGGTGTTACAAGACCGAAGCTGAGGTCAAGCGCCAGGCCGAGGCCTTCTTTGCGCCCTATATTTCTGCCTCCTTCACTACACCAAAAATGTTAATCTGGCACAATTGGACAGGGAGAATTTGACACCATTTAAAACTGTGCCAGATTTTGGCACGATTTATTATTAATCTGACACGGTTTAAAACTGCGCCAAAATCTGGCACGATTTAAAATCGTGCCAAAACCGTATCAAATTTGGAAGGTTAAATAAAAAAAAATACTAAAATCAATTAGCTTTTCATTTGGAGCCATCTTCTTTCCTCCCCCGCTCACTCTCCCGCCCACTCTCCCTGTCAAACCCGATTCTCTCTTTCCTTCATCCTCGACATCTCTCTTCTTTACCAGAGATAAGTGCCTCCCGGTTTGAAACATCGACCCCCGACCCAATGTTTGCTTGCTGACCACAAAATACCCCTAGGGTTTCAGTTGCTTTAAGGGAACCAAACACCAGTAGTAAACTTATTCTGTTTCGGAGAGGAATCCCGAATTGTCAGTGTCGCAAGGGGTGGGAGCATCACTAGACGCTGTCGTAGGGCAATGTTCCGCAATATTGTTGTTTTTTTCGTTATTAAAACAATATTGTTGTTTTAAACAAAACAAAAAACTTCTCTCTCTTCTTATGTCTTTCCCAATATTGTTGGGACCCGAGTCTCTTCCCAACTATCTTGCAATGTTTGCGGGTGGTTGGGGGGGACTAGGGTTTGGGTATTGAAAGGATGGAATTGGTTTTGGTGAAGGTTTTAGCAAAGAAGTTGGATCGGGGCGGCTGGAAAATTAGGGATTCGGTATGATGAGGTACCTGTGAAGGGCAGGAGGTGGTGAGAGGGTGGTCTAGCATCAGGGATGGTGGTGGAAGCGTGAATCAGTTATTGTAGGTGATGATGCTGATGGGTGTTGTTGTATTTAGAAGTTCTACGAAGGGATGTTGTTGCGGTTTGATTCATGGGTATTGGAATACGAAAAATTTAGGTATGTGATTCATTATGAACTTAAGGTTTAATGAGTTTTCAGATTTGGAAGCCTTGTGATTCATTATCCGTGTATATTATTTTACAGATTGTAGGTATTCGAGCTTGAAGCTTGAAATGAAGGTATAAAACACATTATGAGTTAAATTGTTATTTTGGTTATTATTTTCAAAGTTTGGTCTACATTTTTTTTAGTTTCTGAGACTTTTTTTGTTTGATTAATGCTTGGCTATATTTTTAAGCTCATATTTGGGATTGTATTTCTATCTTAGACGAAAATATGTCAAATAGTGAGTGACCTTTACATGTTTGATAAAATGTCAGTTAGTCAGGTGCAACAACCACCCTCACAATTAGATTAATCCATGGCCTTTGTTGCTCAGAGAGCACTTTTATGGTTATTGAATGTATTTGGTGGTTTACATTTTACACAACCTACAACACGATCCCTTCCCCATTATATCTTTGTTGACAATGTTGACTATATACAATTATTTACCACATTTTTTAGAGTACTCCACTCCACTCATTTTGTCTGGTCTATTATAATTTTATAGACGAAAAATCATGAACAAAAGTTAGGTGACAATTAAGCTTAGTAGGAAGCTAAGCAAACCAAATCATTTGAAATAGGCTCCTTAATAGAATGTTAAGGTTGGTATGTGCAATTTGGATTTTATTGGTGCTTTTTCGTATTTTGGGTGTGAAATTATTTGCTTTTTATTTGTGGATGTGGATTAGTTGATCAATTTTCAACATTATTATTTTTATTTTCGAATGTTGTCTTGTGCTTTTTTACTAACAAATGTTACTGATTAGTTGTTTATAAAGATCATAACGAGGAGGTTTAATAGATTTTTCAATCAATGGCATCATTGTCCTTGCTATTCTCCCAACAAAAGGTGCTCATGATGTGTTTGTTAAATTGTTTCTTACATTTTCAAAATCGTCCTTAAGTACTTTGCAGCCCATGTATTATGATTTTTGTTTATTTCAAATGTTTTTATGTGGGAGTATTTTCCAACTATTTTGATCTTTATTGAAATAGTATTGTTTTTAAACAAAACAAGAGTGTTAGTTGCCTATGTAATGTAACGATGTTGGTAATGGAGTACCCCTGGAATAAATTCATTAAAGTATCAGGATTAAATTGTATTGAATGAGTTCATAAATTCAGTGATTCATTAGCAGAGACACCGAGTTGGGTCCACTCGGTAGTAGAGGATTTGAGGTCCCAGAACTTGCGAGGGAGTTTAAAATGCCTTGTTGCCATGGTCTTGTTTTAGGCGCAATGCCTTTTTATTCTATATAGTGTTATCAGGGACACTTTCTCTTTAATCAAGTTCTAATCTCATCTCAATATTATGTCTTCTAACCTCTGTTAATCACCTGGTCGTGTGCTTTACAGTTGCATGTCACGTGGTCTAGGCCTCTGTTAATGTTGCCATAAGATATATGTACCGCTAGTGATTAAAAAAAATTAGTGAAAAATCTGCCTTTATACACACGCTGTCTTGGAATTCAACTGAAATTCTAAATTATTATCGATGATGATCAGGATTGAAGTTTAAATGTTTTAGCAATGATAAGGCTGATACATATGCATTAATTAGTGAAGGATGTGAAGAAATGAGATATTTTGGCACACACCTCGCACGGGACCAATGTAACTCGTAGGAACAGACCGTGTAGTCACGAGATTCCCGATTTGAGAATATGATGATAATTTGAAAATATTTAGACTTTTGCTTAAAAACATGCAGTTAGAGAGTGAAAACTCAAACCAACCCCCAAACGGCCCCGTAAGAGGCACTAACACCTCGTACGGGACCAATGTAACTCGTAGGAACTGACCGCGTAGTCACGGGTCTACCGGTTTATGAATATGATGATAATTTGAAAATATCTAGATTAGGCATAAAAACAAGTCGTTAAAGGGTGAAAACCCAGACCAACCCCCAAACGGCCCCGTAAGTGGCACTAACACCTCGCACGGAACCAATGTAACTCGTAAGAACTGACCTTGTAGTCACGGGTCTATCGGTTTATGAATATGATGATAATTTGAAAATATATAGATTAGGCTTAAAAACAACTCGTTAAAGGTTCAAAACCCGATTCAGCCCCCAAACGGCCCCGTAAGAGGAATGAACACCTCGCACAGGACTAGTGTAACTTATATAAAATAACCGTGTAGCCACGGGTCTCCTGGTTTGAGAATATGATGATAATTTGAAAATATATAGATTAGGCTTAAAAATAAGCCGTTAAAGGGTGAAAACACAAACCAACTCCCAAACGACCCCGTAAGAGGCACTAACACCTCGCACGAGACCAATGTAACTCGTAGGAACTAATCGCGTAGTCATGGGTCTAACGGTTTATGAATATGAGGATAATTTGAAAATATATAGATTAGGCTTAAAAACAACTCGTTAAAGGTTCAAAACCCGATTCAGCCCCCAAACGGCCCCGTAAGAGGAATGAACACCTCGCACGGGACTAGTGTAACTTATATAAAATAACCGTGTAGCCACGGGTCTACTGGTTTGAGAATATGATGATAATTTGAAAATATATAGATTAGGCTTAAAAATAAGCCGTTAAAGGGTGAAAACACAAACCAACTCCCAAACGACCCCGTAAGAGGCACTAACACCTCGCACGGGACAATGTAACTTGTAGGAACTGACTGTATAGTAATGGGTCTCCCGATTTGAGAATATGATGATAATTTAAAAAAAACTACATTAGGCTTAAACAAGCCGTTAAAGGGTGAAAATCTAAACCAGTCTCCAAATGGTCCCGTAAGAGGCACGAACACCTCGCACGGGACCAATGTAACTCGTAGGAATTGACCGCGTAGTCACGAGTCTCCCGATTTATGAATATGACTATAATTTGAAAATATCTTGATTAGGCTTAAAAGCAAGTCGTTAAAGGGTGAAAACCTAATTCAGCCCCCAAACGGCTCCATAAGAGGCATGAACACCTGGCACGGGACCAATGTAACTTACACAAAATAATCGCGCAGTCACAGGTCTCCTAATTTATGAATATGACGATAATTTGAAAATATCTAGATTAGGCTTAAAAACAAGCCGTTAAAGGGTGAAAACTCAAACCAACCCCCAAACGGCCCCGTAAGAGGCACTAACACCTCGCACGGGACCAATATAACTCGTAGGAACTGACCGCGTAGTCATGGGTCTACCGATTTATGAATATGATGATAATTTAAAAATATCTAGATTAAACTTAAAAATAAGGCATTAAAGTGTGAAAACCCAAACCAGTCCCCAAACTGCCTCGTAAGACGCATAAACACCTTGCACAGGACCAATGTAATTTGCACGAAATGACCGCGTAGTCACGGGTCCATCAGTTTATGAATATGATGATAATTTGAAAATATTTAGCTTAGGCTTAAAAACAAGCCGTTAAAGGGTGAAAATCCAAACCAATCCCCAAACGACCCTCTGTAAGAGGCACTTACACCTCGCACGAGACCAATGTAACTCGTAGGAACTGACCGCGTAGTCATGGGTCTACCTGTTTATGAATATCATGATAATTTGAAAATATCTAGATTAGGCTTAAAAATAAGTCGCTAAAGGGTGAAAACCCAGACCAACCCCCAAACGTCCCCGTAAGAGGCACTAACACCTCACACGGGACCAATGTAACTCGTAGGAACTGACCTTGTAGTCACGGGTTTACCGATTTATGAATATGACGATAATTTGAAAATATCTAGATTAGGCTTAAAAACAAGCTGTTAAAGGGTGAAAACCCAATTCAGCCTTCAAACAGCCCCGTAAGAGGCACTAACACCTCGCACGGGACCAATGTAACTCGTAGGAACTGATCCCGTAGTCACGGGTCTACCGGTTTATGAATATGATAATAATTGTAACTCGTATATGTAATTTTTCATCTTGAATACGATTTTTTTTAAATGACTTGGTTACTAATATCGTATCTTTTTTGTTTCTTATTATTTTTGCAGGATGACATTCAATCGCTAGCTTTTATCCACTTGGAACACACGAAGAAGTCAATGCTTTACAACAGGGGGGATTATTTATTTAGTCTCCTTAATATTTAGGATTCTATATTTTGTGTTATATCCGGATAGGCTTTAGTAGTTTTATTATTTACTTTTATGGCCGTGCTGGCTATAGTAGTTTTATTGTCGACTTTTATGGCCGTGCAGGCTTTATATTGGCATATTTTATATTAGCATGTTTTGTAATGTTAAAAAAAAGAGGAAACTCTGCCCAATTGTTTTGATATGAGAACTATTAACTCTTGTAATTTTTTGAAGTTTGTATGCACATTAGTTTATCAACAACCTGCGATATTCATAGTTTGTGAATTTTCTTGATTTTCTTTTGCAAATAATAAATATTTATCCTACCAGATTTGGAAATTGCAGACTTTTCAGATTTGTTTCCTATTAATAATATTTTTTATTAATTGAAAAATCTGGCACGGTTTAAAATCGTGCCAAAACCGTAAGGATTTATAAAATTGAGCACGCTTATAAAAAAATCTGGCACACTTCATAACTATGCAAAAGCGTGCCAAAAAATAGACAATTTGGCACGGTTTCAACATGTGCCGAAAGCGTGCTAGATTTCACATCTAGCACGATTTCAAAGCATGTCAAAAGCATGTCAGATAAAAAATTGGCACAGTTTAAAAATGTGCCAAAAGCGTGCCAGTTTGGGAAATTTGGCACGATTTTATACTGCGCTAGAAAATCTGGCACCCCTTATTCTGGCATGATTTTTAATCGTGCCAGATTATGTTTGGCATGGTTCTAAACCATGCTAGTTTCTTGTTTTTGGTGTAGTGCTTTAGATGTTATCCACCCTCCGATAACTGAGAGACGAGAGGATCCTTCGCCATCTTATCCCCTACATCTACAGGACGAGACGACCCTTCTGTCACTTATCCTCCTATTGTCGTCTTAAGTAACTCCAACACGAGTGATGACTCTTCTTCGTATGATGATGCTATAGTCATCTCGTCTTTGAAAGGATACAGTTTTTCACCATCAAGATTCTCGGCCCCTACTGACTCTTACGAGTGTGCTATGGAGGTTCCTAACTCCTGTACAGTCGAGGCTGGGGCCACCAGATCTAATGAGGTGCACTTGTATTCTGATGAGTGGACCTTGTCTGGGCCGAGAGTGACTATCACTCAAGCCCTAATCCAAACAACTGTCCCTGTTAATTCCATGACAGATGTTGAATTTTGATAGAGGTTCCCAATTGGAGCATCGACCCCTAATGACACGGACTTTGGGAACGAGGCCGATGAGCCTCTAAACACTTCTTTCACCCAAAATTTTAAGAGTACTGTGACTGAATTTGAACTCTTATTTTTGGAGGCACTTGTATGGCTTCAGCTCTGGGATCACAATGAGTGTTCCGGACGAGTCCGAGAGGGCCTATGATGGTCATCCTGGAGAGATTGCAGTTTATGAACAGATGTTGAAACTCAATTTTTGCCTTCCCATACACCCTATCATATGATCTATTCTCGCTCATTTTGGTTTAGCTCCAGCCTAACGTTCCCCAAATGCCTATAGAACCCTTATCGGATCCATAGTCCTTTAAAAATTCTGCCATGGTACTGACCTTCTAGTTAGCGTGTTCTCGGCTTGCTACAATGTTTCTTGTACCAAGTCTCAACCTTGTCACTACCACTTAGTGGATAGAAAGTCCACCAAGAAGATCATTTTTATCAATCAAACGTCTAATCATCACTCGAAGTTGAGATTCTTCTTTTTATCCGGTACGTGGGAGTTTTTACCTAACTATGTCTCGTCTTCCACCGAGCCGAGGGTACCCCAACGATGGGCCAAGGTGTCGATGTTTGCCAAACTTGATCATGGTCTGACTTTAGATGATCAGGCTAAGATTAAGACCTTAAGGACCCAAGGTGAAGGTAGTGGTCTTGCCAAATATGAGGATCTCTTGACCCCTCATAACCTAAAAGAGGTTAATCTTCAAGTTGGCCCTCTTAAAGAGCTTTGTAAGTTGAAATTTTAATTTTGTTAATTATAAACTCGTCCTTTCAAATATAATATCAGCTTGTATATTTATGGTACTAACCTTTGGCCCTGCGCAGGTCGCCTAAGTAATATTCTTGACGCTATCCGAAAAATGGTGGACCTCAATTTTCTCAACATGGTCAACAAACTCGGTAAGAAACAATTGGCCCCAACCGGTAGTATGAAGATGACTACTAGTGGTCCCGACCGAGCCGAGGATACAAGGAAGAGGAAGGAGAGAGGGGAAGATACCATTACCTATCATCCTGTAAAGTCGGGTCGGGTAACCTAAGGATCGGGCATGGCTATACCGATCCATTCTGAAGATGTCCTTGCTGCCCATCTTTCTTAGTTGAAATTAAGCAACGATAGTATAATGGGAAGCTCTAAGAAGTCCATTAAAGGTATTGAATAACTGATGTCTGAGACTGATCATCAATTTCTTCAGTCTGTAAGCCTATCGCTTCTTACTGAATTCGACTTTCACAAGGTTGTCCAGGTATTCGTCCGAACATGAGTTTTTTATTTTTACCAAGTGTAGTCTCATACTGACTAGGATCAACTTTACTTTACAGTATATGCTCTATTTTTGTCATCTTGGGAGTTGGGTCGAGAAGAGACTTACCTTAATCCAGAAGGGAAGGGATGCTGTGAAAGTTGAATAAGGTTTGAGGGACAACCTTACAAAATCACAGTCTGCCGAGAAAAAATCTAAACAGGCACTGAACAAGATGAAGACCGATCATGTTGAGGCATTAAAAACACTGGATAAGAATAAATAAAATGAGATTGGTGTTGTTGTTCAAGCCGCCTTGGATGTGGCAAAGGCATAAGCTGTGGCTGAATTCAAGGAGTATGAGGAGTTCGATGACTATTCTTTTGAGTATCTGGACCAAGGGATCAGAACAGTCGACAGATAGGCAGTGCTCAGGCATGCCGAGACTGGGATTCTAACCCCAAAGGACTTTGAAGGCCTTAATTTCAGTGACCCTCTTCTTGAGACTGCTCTGGTCGAGGTTGAGATACCGGCCCATACTACTGAAGTTAACTCCACTGAGTTCATCGAGAATGCCGATGAGGTGGATGGGAATGGTGCCAACAATGACGGAGCCGATACTCAGGCCCATGTCGATGCTCAGACAACAGCCGATGCCAAGTAACAAGTCGATGATACCACCAATCTCTTGGACCAGTTCGATGTGTAGGACACTAAAACTCTTTTTTTATGGGTGGTCGCCTATGGCCTTTCATGCCCTCTGATGTAATTCAAAATCATTGTTGCAAACACTTAGTTAATTTTTCTTGTTTTGGAATTGATGCTTTATTAGTGATTATCTATGAATGCCTGATGCTTATTGGTATACATTTCTTATTTAGGCCGTCTCTTCTCTTTTTTGACGTTGTTAATGCATACTTGAATGGTTTGTAACTGAATTTCACCAGTCGTTCCATCTCTTTGGAGCGCCGTCTCAGTTAACTAAAGATTGTCTTTTTATGAGTTTTACATAACTAAATTAATAGTTTTTAAAAATGAATTCATCATCACAAGTCCCCTCTCGTCATTTTGAGAGTGTGTGGTCGAGAATCGTCTCGTCCATACACTATCTCGGTCAAGAGAGTTATTTTTACCAAATTAAGATATTTGATATGAACCACAACTAAGTGATTTTTAATTTGTATCCACTAAATTATGGTGTTTTCATCACAAGTCCACTCTCGTCGTTTTGAGAGTGTATGGTCGAGGATTGTCTCGTCCATACACTATCATCTCGGTCGAGAAAATTATTTTCACCAAATTAATGATGTTTGATATGAACCACAACTAAGTGATTTTGATTTTTAATCCACCAAATTATGGTGTTTGCATCCCCTTTCGGTGTTATCGAGAGTCCATGGATGAGGTTGACCCCGTTTGGACTGTTATATCACCAAGAGTAA
Source organism: Sambucus nigra (assembly GCA_949130495.1). Classification (NCBI taxonomy): domain Eukaryota; kingdom Viridiplantae; phylum Streptophyta; class Magnoliopsida; order Dipsacales; family Adoxaceae; genus Sambucus; species Sambucus nigra. The sequence continues at coordinate 418,336,472 of OX422207.1, forward strand.
GTAAGAGCTACTTCACCACAAATGATGTTTTTTAGCATAGTGTGAACTAATACATGCAATCTAAAATAATTCAAGCAATAAAATAAGAGAGAACACTTGGAAAATTTTCATTCATAATCTGATTCTCACATCATATGGACAAATGATACTAAAATGAAATTGTTAACAAATGAAGCTAAAATGAAACTCTTAACACAAAAATCTTACTGGTAGTATTTCTTGAGATGGTCGGCATTTCATGGGTTGGAGAATGGCTCTCTATCTAAATTTTCCAATCGATACATTCCTGGAACCACTTCTTCAACCACTTTATAAGGACCATGCCATTTAGGATGAAGCTTGTTGGGCTTCTGCCAAGTCTTCTTCAGGACAAGGTATCCTACTGCCAGTGGCTGGGCCTTCACCCTCTTATTATAAAAATTTATTATTTTTTACTGATAGGCAGCTTTCCCAATCTCAGCATCTTCTCTTCGTTCCTCTATAAGGTCCAATCCAGTCTTCTCTCTGCCATATTCTGTTCTGGGTCGTATGTTTGGACTCTATAAGTTAGGAGACCTATCTCTATCGGCACTACCACTTCTAAGCTATAGGTTAGCATGCACATCATCAATCTATCTCCCTTTGGCATATTCCAACTTTTTCTTGATTCCATCAAGAATTGTTCTGTTGGTAAACTTTATCTGACCGTTGGCCTGGAGTTGAAAAGAACTATTTTATGCCGACTCGCTCATAATACTTCTCAAGGGAGATATTCTTGAACTGATTCTCGTTATCAGAAATCAGGTTATTAGGTAAGCCATATCTACAGATAATATTTTTCCATATCTACAGATAATATTTTTCTCCATGATCGTGATCATCGCCTCGGCCTCTACCCACTTCGAATAATAACCAATTGCCATAATCAGATATCGATAATTGTTCATAGTTCTCGACAATGGCCCTACCAAATCAATCCCCTGAACTGTAAATGGCTAGGGAGAAGTGATAGAAGTAAGAGACTGATGAGGTTAATGGGGAATGGTGGTAAACCTTTGGCATTTGTTTCATTTCTTCACATATGCAGCTGTATCTTTGGTCAACATCGACCATCAATATCCCTGAGTAATGATCCTCTTTTCTAATGACCTCCCTCCGATATGGCTGAAACAATATCCCTTGTGCACGTCTTTCAAAATATACTCTACCTCAGATGGGTGAATGCATCTGAGTAGAGGGAGTAGGAACCCTTTCTTATATAAAATGTCTCCTATGATGGAGAACTTAGACGCTTTGTACCTCAGTTTTTTCTTCTCGACTCTAGAATTGGGCAGCTTTTCATCCCCGATATACTGGATAATGGGATCCATCTAAGAGGCCCCCATATTGAAGTTGAAACAAAATTCTACTGTAGTGTCTTCCTCTTCAATAGTCGACCGATGTAATATCTCTACAGGCACCAACCTTTGAATTTATGTTCCTGTAGCAGAGGCTAACCTCGCCAAAGCATCAGCTCGGTTATTGTCCAGACAAGGTATCCTCTTCAGCTTCACTTTCTTGAATCTTTTTAGTGTTGTTTTCACCCTACTTAGGTATTTGGCCATTCTATCATCCTTGGCCTCATATACCCCTAAAATTTGATTCACAATAAACTTGGAATCACTGTGGACCAGGAGTTGGCTTATATTTATTGTCCAAAGAATCGAGAGACCTGCTAGGAGGGCTTCATACTCTGACTCATTATTGGAGGCTTTGAAGCTGAACCTTAGTGAATATTCAATATCGGTCCCATCCGGGGCCGACACAATTAACCTTGCTCCGCTCCCTACCTCATGTGAAGAGCCATCAACATACAAGTTCCATAGTGTACCATCTTTTAAAAAATTACCTTAAAATAGGGTCCCATTCTTGAAAAGGTATCTATCTTCCTCGTTCTCAGACACCTTACTTATGGATGAACTTGACTCGGCCTCAGCCGGAGGAAGACATACAATCTCATAAGCTTGAACCTCAATTTCAGTATCGGCCTCGTCTCATGTGAACTCGGCTATGAATTCTGCTAAGGCTCTCCCCTTAATAGTTATTCTTGGCTGGTAGATGATATCGAATTTTCCCTGCTTAATGGCCTAAGTCATTAACCTACCTGATTTTTTAGGTTTAAGGATGACCTGTTTGGGGGGAGAGTCAGTGAGGACAACCATGGTATGTGCTTGAAAGTACGACTTTATCTTTCTTAAATAATGGATTAGAGCATAGGCCAACTTTTCCATTTTAGGATATCTTTGCTCGGACCCTTAGAGGTCTTTGCTATTAAAATACACTGGCTTATGTACTCCATCTTCATCTCTGATTATAACAGCAGTTATGGCCGACTTCGACACAGCCAGATATAAGTACAACTTCTCTCCTTGGATTGGTCTTGATAGTAAGAGTGGGGAGCCAAGGTAGGCCTTTAACTCTTGAAAGTCCCAATGGCACTCTTCATTCCACTCAAAAGCCTTTTTAAGCACTTTAAAAAAGGAAGGCACTTGTCAGTAGCTCTATACACAAACTTGTTTAACACTTCCACTCACTCGGTCAACCTCTGCACATGTTTGATTATCGTCGGAGTCTTCATCTAAAATAAAGCGTTGATCTTCTCAGAGTTTGCTTCAATGACCCTCTGGTTCACGATGAAGCCCAAAAACTTATCTACTCCCACATCGAAGACACACTTGGCAGGGTTAAGTTTCATTCTAAACTCATCCATAGTATCAAAAGTTTTCTCAAGGTCGTCCACATGAGTGTCGGCCTTGAGAATTTTTATCAATATATCGTCGATATAAACTTCCATCGTCTTCCCTATCTAATCCTCAAACATCTTGTTGACCAACCTTTGGTATGTTGCCTCGAAATTCTTCAAATCGAAGGACATGGCCTTAAAATAACAGGTCCCCTTGTCAGTTATAAATGATGTCTTCTCCGCATCGACCGGGTCCATGAATATTTGATTATACCCTGAGTAGGCATCTATGAAACTCATAATTTCATGGCCAGTAGTAGCATCCACCATCCGATCTATCCTTGCCAAAGGGAAGTTATCTTTGGGACAGGCTTTGTTCAGATCTGTAAAATTAACGCACATCCCCCATTTATCATTGGCCTTAGGGATAATGACAGCATTGGACAACCACTCAGGGTAGATGACCTCCCTAACAGAGTCAATATTTTCTACTTCTTCACCTCTTATCGGATGAAATCATATTTCTACCGAGAGTAGACTCTCCTTCTCTGTCTGATCAGCTTTACATCCTCGGTCACATTGAGATTATGGCAGATGATCTTCAGATCAATGCCAGGCATATTTTCATGGCTCCAGGCAAAGAGGATTTGCCTCTTCTTCAATATATTGATAAAATCTTCTTTAATTTCCTTCTTTAGGGCTTTGCCATTTTGGATGATTTTTTTGGTTCATCCTCATTAAGGACGATGGATTCTACCTCCTCAATAGCCTCACCCTTATTTAACTTGGTCTCATCTCTAGGATCCATAGTATCAATGTTGTATATTGTAGTAGCCCTTTTATATGCCTCTCTCTCCTTGAGTATTTTGAAGTAGCATTCACGTGCCTCAACCTGGTCACCCTACACTTCCCCTACCCCATATAGAGTCGGGAATTTAATCATTTGGTGAACCATTGAAGGAACGACCTCAACTTCCTTGAGGTCTACTCTTCCCAGAATTATGTTGTAGGCCGAGTAGACATTTTCATCCATGATAAAGAAACTAATCTTCTTCGTGAGGCACTTCGACCAATAATTTCCCATTCTGACTTCCATTTCCTAAATCCCCAAAGGGTGTACTTTCTCTCTGCTGAACCTGATGAGAGGTTGATGATACAACACTAACCTCTTCTTGTTCTAACTTAAGCCTTTATAATAGTCCCAAAATATAACGTCGGCCGAACTATCGTCGTGCACCAAAATTCTCAAAACCTCATAACCATGAACCTCAGTGGTGATAACCAAAGGGTGATCTAGTCCTTCACATATCATCTTAACCCGAAGAGGGATCGTATGAATAGTGCACCAAAACTTTCGGATTGTCATGGTCATTGATCGTGACAAGTCTGGGGGTGATAACTATTTTTGCTACAGACTTGTCACGGTCAAAGATCATGACAAGTTTATTAGACTTATCATGGTCTTTGACCTTGACAAGTTTGTTATGGTTAAAGACCGTGACAAACCCTAAAACAATTGTCACGATCAAAGACCGTGACAATTCTGGGCAGAATTTTAAAAAAATTTGTTGGGCAGTATGACCACTGCCAATGCCCAGTAGTATATTTGTACCCGTTAGAGCAAAATTGTACCTGTTCAAACAATATATATCCAAATAAAATAGAAAGAATGCACCAAATCATTGCATATATAATTCCATATCCAAATAAAATAGAAATACAATCCATATCCAAACCAAAATGTAACAAATCAAAACAATATAAATATAATCCAAGTGTACAAATAAAATAGATACAAATAATGAATGCCTAGAGTCATTAGTAGGTTGGAGGAGGAAATAAGGCCACATGATATACACATTGGGACACCCCTCAACATGCATCATGCCGCATTGTTCGCGCAACCACAATGCGGAGTTCTCTTTTTTGGGTATCACACGCGTGACGAGCACCTTGGCCTCGATGTGTTGAAGGATACGCCCATGAACCAGCATACCTGGGAAGGTTGTCGGGTCCCTCAACCCCCTCTCTATCCGCTGGCCATCATATATGTCGAGTAAAAACATGCTCGACCAACTGATTGTTGACATAAGCCACTGGATCGGAGCCAAGATGGGAACCAAATCATCAAGCGACGAGTCCGCGCGTATCAGCGATGAAGCAATGACGTCCACGTCCTCATCCACCTCCTCCTCCATCTTTTCTTTTCCCTTACCCTTGCCCAACTCACATTTCATGAAGGCATATGATAAGCACCCAAAAGTGTATAATTTATACCCCGAATATGTGCATTTTAGTCCCTCGTTTTAATTAAAATTGGCCTTATGTTGTATTTTATTATTTTCAGGTCAATTAGCAGTCGCAGTATCAAATAATGCTAAATCAAGGCAATTTGCGAGGCGGAAGCGGTCAAAAGCATATATCGAAGAAATCACGGAGATTGCGAAGTCTGAAGTCCAATCTGAACTTGCTCCGATGTGATCCGATGCCCCGAGACACTCCTGTAACTCAAACCTAAACCTAAACCGAGTCCAGTCCATACCCCGAGCCCGATGTGTGTTTAGTTTGTACCTTTATTATTTTTCTAGAATTTTGTTTTGAGTCGTTTTATTTTTAGGATTTATTTTAGAGTTATTTAGAATTTTTTAGGATTTATTTTCTATTTTTCTATTTCTGTATTTTGATTTTGATTTTTATTAGTTTTTAATTTTTAATCTTTATTTTATTTTTTTTAGGATTAGCTTTTAGTAATTTATTTTCTAGTTTTATTAGATTTTAATTTCTTTTATTTTAGTTTTATTAGGATTATATTTTTTTAGTTTTAATAGAGTTTTATTTTATTTCTTTTTATTTTCATTTTTTTATTACTAATTTGAGATGTTAGTTTTTAGTTTTATTAGATTTTAAAATTATATTTTATTTTAGTTCTAGTTTTATTTTTTAGTGTCATTTAGGGGTGCAAATTAAACACACACAAACTAAAAATCACACACACACCTAAACCAACCTACACCCGAACACAACCAAACACACCCCTACTATACTATTCATCATCTTCAACCAACTCTCTTTCTCTCTCCTCCATCAACAACCAAAACCACACCCATCATCCCTCTCTCTCACCTCCACACCAAACCAACATCACCTGCCACCGCCAACAGGTGGTGGCTTTCAATAGACCCAATTCCCAATTCCAAACCGTAAAAGAAAAAGAAAAAAAAAACTCTGGCCGAAACCACCGAACCCCCTTCCGTCTCAACCTGGCGCGGAATTCTAAGCCACAAACACACTTGTCAAGCTTCTATTGTTGGCCATCTTCAAATCCCACCAATATCTCATCAAAGCCAAGCTTCGTGGACTAAAATAGAAAGGAAGGAAGACCACTTTAAAAATACTCTCAACAGCAAATAAAGAGAACCCAGATACAGAGAGAAACGGAGACACAGAAAAAAGAAAAAAAAGAGGGTAGAAAAATTAGTCAGAAAAATACAAAAAAAATAGTTTTAGGTTTAGAAAAAATTGTGGGTTCTTTTTCTAGTTTTAGTTTTGTAATCCAGTCTAGTTTTTGTGACGAGTTTGGGACGCGTGTTCATCCCACAATTGACTCAAGGAATTATTCGTATCGTATTTCTTTCTCTTCTATTTAATTTCTTGCTGATTAATTGTGATTGTGCTGAAAATTTAATCATGTCTGGCTAAACACCCCATTCAAGGGGTGGGATGAAACACGTATGTTAATTTAATTAATTGAACAATGATTCAATTGATGTGTTCTAGGCAAATTAAATTGGAAAAAGAAATCACACATTAATTTATTTAACGAGAGTTAATAAATTAATGTTAAAAATTGATATTTGATTTTTGGATTTAACTTAGAGATAGGTTTCATTCTTGAATTCAAATATTAATCATATGTGTGTAATTCAAAGATCCATACATTTTTTTATGAATTGACCCTAGCGGGTAGTTTGTAAAAAAAGGGTATGAATCTAATTTTTTTTTATCTGTAGTGACACTTTCTGATTTAATTGCTAAAAAAAAATAATTTTGAAATTAGGATTGTAACGAGAGTTAAAGTTTAAATTTCAATATTATTTAGAACGCATCAAATGAATAATTGGAAAAAATTAAATTAAATTAATTACGTGGAGTAATCCCATCTCTTGTCTCTTCTCATAAATTCTACACTCGGTTACGTTTTAATTTTTCGTAGTTATTTTAGTTGCCTAAAATTTCATTTCCTCTATTAAAATTTGTTTTAAAAAAAAACACAACAAGATTTTTAATAAAAATTGAAATTTCAAGTTTTCACAATAACGGTTTCGACGCTTGAAATTAGATTGATACCCGAATTTACCGCAATACTGAATTTTTAACAAGTTTTGTAAGTAATTCCAGGAATTTTGATACTCGAAGTTTGACCTCAGCGACATTCCAAATCATATCCGAAGGAATACAAATTAAGAGTTATTAAATGGCGTCGTTGCCGATTTCTTGAAGATTGAAGCCCGTGAAGATTTGTACTTTTCAAATTTTTTTAGTTATTCCTTCCTCTCCCTCCTTAGATTGGTTGTTTAGGATTATTGAGGCCTTGTAATTAATTTGGGTGCATTTTGACACCGATTTATTTTTGTAATATTTATTCCAAAAAAAAAATATCGAAAAGGGAAACCGAACAAGGTAGAGAGAGGGCGTCCAAGGCGAGGATTTAGAAGCCTCTCTACTTTGGATCGGTAGGACTCCCGGGGACGACTGAAGTAGGCGTACTTCCCCCCGGTCGACTCAACTCAGTCTTCACCCCACGCGTGTAAAAACCGTGGGAGGTAAACTCTTTATCACTCGCGAATCTCATGCAAGCGAGTCAATTTTTGTGTGCTACTTGCTCCTATATGCTTTTTATTTCAGTATCACACTTAAATTGGATGGTTTGATGAATAAATTTACCTAAGACCTATACTCGGTCATTGCAACGAGTTGGGATTTCATCACCCACTCAATCACATCTCCATTTGCTTGTTACCTGTGCTCTCACTTAAATTAAAATCAATCAACTAGCATGCCAAGTAGGAACGGTTTTCATTAGGACCCTTTCGGACCGACACCCTCGTAGGATACTCAAGTGAGTCCTTTCCACACCTGCAAATCTTCATTCAACTGTCTTAAGACTTTTGTCCAGGGAAACTGGGTTTTAAGTGAGGCCTCCCAGTAAAACGGGTGGTGCTTTCCCCAGCGTGGTACTGGATAGTTGTTTGTTGTAGTAGCTAGTGTGGTGAGCCTTAACTAGTAAGCCTCTTGTCTCTCAGGAAGAAAGTAGGAGAACACTTTAATCGGCAACGCCTAAGATTTCGTGATTTTCTCACCCGCGGACTAATTAAAATTGACTACCCACCCACTTAACTTGAAGATAATAATTTGGTTATGTGCTCTTTTGGATTTGTTCCAATTGTGTACGTGTCTAAGTTGTTCCTTTAGGTAGTCCAATTTTTGCTCCAACTGTCAGTTTTTCCACCGTTAGTCCATCGCCCCTTTTCCCGTTTTTTTTGGCATTTTTTTTAAATAAACCCAAAAATCCAAAAATATTTTCCTTTTTTTTTCGCCTCACTTTTTTCCCACAAAAAATTCAAAAAATATTTTCCATTTTTTTTCTTCTACCTTATTTTTCAAAAAAATACAAAAATATTTTCTTCTTTTTCAAATACCCAAAAATATTTTTTCCTTGCTTTTATGCCACATTGGCAACGCATTGATCACCGATTAACACGTTACTCTAGTGCTCCATCTCTAAATTCCCTCTTAGGTGATTGTGTTCCTATCATTGCTCCTCATTATTCTTATCCGTGTTCTTCTTCGGAGACGCCTAGTTCTCCCACTTCCCCTGGTTCTGTTACCCCACCCATCATGGCCGACGAACGCGCTTTAAGGGACTACTTTGCCCCTATTACGTCCACTCCGCCTTCATGTATCGTCCTTCCGCCCACTCCGACCGTGCAATTTGAAATTCACCCCTCGACTATTTCTATGTTGCCCAGTTTTCATGGCCTTGAACGCGAGTCTCCTTATACTCACTTGCGGAAATTTCTCACTGTGTGCGCTACTTTCAAAAACCAAAACTTAGACGAAGAGAATGTTCGTCTTCGGTTGTTTCCTTTTTCTCTTCACGATAATGCATCCATGTGGCTCCATTCCTTACCCCCGGATTCTATCCTCACCTGGGAACAACTTGCTAAGAATTTTATGTCTAAATTCTATTCCATGAGCAAAACCAATGAAATGCGCCAAGCTATTCACGATTTTAGACAAAAACCTACTGAACAGTTTTGTGAAGCATGGGGCCGTTTTCAAGACTATATTAATAGTTGCCCACATCACGGTCTCGAGAAAAGTCGCTTAGTCCATAGTTTTTACAATGGTTTTATCCCTTCTTCTCGCACCATGATTGAATCAATGCATAAAGGAAATTTCATGCATTTGACTCCCACTGCCGCCTATAATTTTCTCCTTGAATTAGGCGATGACTCCCAAGATTGGGAGGGCACCAATGCATTTTTGTGATCCGGTCCTCCACGTGTAGGGAACACTTCTGAGGTAAAAAATGATCCTGATTTTAAAACTTTGCTACACAGCTTACACTCTTTGACTAAAACCGTTGACGCTCTCAGTTGTACTATGCAACAAAATGTTACACTTTCTAAACAAGCCACGAATGTCAACGATTCTAGTCCTTCCTCTTGTGGTGTATGCTTAAGTCAAGATCATTTAGCTCATTTGTGTCCCCTATTGCAAGATGATCCCGAACCCACCATGGCCCAAGCATGTGCCTTTGATACAGCTAGGAAACCTGTTCCCCCGTTGTTTACTTACAATCCTAACAATAGGAATCATCCATATTTCTCTTATAAGTACGACCACACTTCCGCTCCTTCCCAACCACAACAATATGTTAGTGGTCCCCCTGGGTTTTCACACAACCCACAAAGGCAACCTTGCCCTCCTGTTCCACATCAGTCTTCTCCTTACCATCAATCGCACTTTCCATCTTCCTTTGTCCCCCACGGCGGGCATTCAAACAACAATAATTAGCTTGTTCCTGTTCTCCCGCCTTCCTTTGAGTATTCACAACCGCTTAATTCTCAGCGCGAGTTGGTTCCCCAACCATCTTATGCTCCTCCGCCTAATTCCTCCACCTCTTCTCTCGAGAATATCCTCACTCAGTTTATGACCACTCAGACTCAAGCTCTCCAACGGCTTGAATATCGTTTCAACCAATTCGAGTCTGAGCGCGAGAAAGGTCATTTTCCCAGTCAACCCATTGCTAACCCTAAGGGGAATGGCAAAGACTCGGCCTATGAGGTTGGTTCCACTTCCAATCCACCCAATTACCAAGCGGATATGAAAGCGATGTCTACTCTTTGCTCGGGAAAACAAGTTGATAATGGTGTTCATGTTCCCACTGATGTACCCCACCCGACCATCCCACCTTTAGCACCTCTCTCTAAGGTTACCCCACCTTCTAAATCCCCAGCTCACACTGAGTACAATCCTCCTGCGCCCACCTCTGCTTATGTGCCCAAGGCACCCTTCCCTCATCGGTTGGCCCCCACTAAGAAAGCCCAAAAATTCGATGAAATTAAGAAAGTCTTTCAGAATGTTCACATTAACATTCCCTTCCTCACCGCGATTTAACAAGTCCCCTCTTATGCCAAATTTTTGAAGGACTTGTGCACTGTTAAGCGTAGGACACATGTTCCGCGCGATGCTTTCCTCACTGAGCAAGCTACGCCCCTACTCCATAATAACGGTGTTTGGAAGTATAAAGACCCTGGTCGTCCAACTGTCTCTTGTATGTTAGGCTACAAGTTCACTACTAGTGCTTTACTTGATCTTGGGGCTAGTGTTAATTTGTTACCTTACTCCCTCTACCTTGAGTTAGGTTTACAAAACATGAAACCTACACGAGTAACTCTTCAACTTGCTGATCGTTCCGTGAAAGTACCTAAAGGAATCGTTGAAGACGTTTTGGTGAAAGTCTCAGACTTTTACTATCCTTTGGGTTTCATCATCTTAGACACTCCTACGCTCGACCCAACCAATACTCCTATCATATTGGGTCGCCCCTTTCTGGCCACTGCCAATGCCATTATCAATTGTCGTGACGGGTCCATGAATCTCTATTTTGGCAACATGACTGTAGAAGTCAATATATTCCACCTTATGCGCCAACCGGCTGATGTTGATTCTATTGATGAGGTGTGTGTGATTGACTCCTTCATTACTGAAATGTTGGACCAAACTTACCCTGCTGATCCTCTCCAATAATGTTTGGCTCATTTTGGATCCGACTTTGACATTGATTCCTCCATCTCTGAACTCAATGCCCTGCTAGATTCCACTCCACTGCTAGCTACTTCCTCTAGGGATCCTCCCTTTGAGCCTCTCTATGATACTATTCACTCTCTGGATCACCCCGTTCCACCTTCTGAGCTCCCTACCACATCAGATTCCTCCCCTTTATGCACCGAGCACCCTCCAGACTCTGTTTCTACATCTGAGTCCGATGTCGCTCCTGCGCCACCTGCTACTTTAGAGCTTAAGCCCTTACCTTCCGAGTTGAAATATACTTTCTTAAGCCCCAACCACCATCACCCTGTCATCATTGCTTCCGATTTGACAGCTGATCAAGAATAGCAATTAGTCCACACTCTTACTCAGCACATCACTGCTATTGGTTGGACCATTTTAGACATTCACGGCGTGAACCCCAATATTTTTAGTCATCGCATTCATTTAGAGGAACACGCCAAGACTTCTCGTGAAACCCAACGTCGACTTAACCCTGCCATGAAAGAAGTCGTGCGCGCTGAGATTCTAAAATTGCTTGATGCTGGTATTATCTACCCTATCTCAGATAGTCAATGGGTCAGTCCCATTCACGTGGTACCAAAAAAGTCTGGTGTCACCGTCATAAAAAATAGTGACAATGAGCTTGTTCCCACCCGTATGCAAATGGGCTGGCGTATATGTATTGACTATCAAAAGCTAAATGCTGTCACTCACAAGGACCATTTTCCTCTTCCCTATATCGACCAAATGCTCGAAAGTTTAGTCGGTCATGCGTATTACTGCTTCCTTGACGGCTATTCAGGATACAACCAAATTCCAATTGCCCCTGAAGACCAAGAGAAAACTACCTTCACCTGTCCCTTTGGCACTTTTGCCTATTCTCGCATGCCCTTTGGCCTTTGCAATGCACCTGCGACTTTTCAACGGTGTATGATTAGCATTTTTAGCGACATGGTTGAACGTTTTCTTGAAATCTTTATGGATGATTTTTCCAGTGTTTGGTTCCTCCTTCGAGCAGTGCCTTTCTCACCTCACTATGGTCCTCCAATGTTGTCAGGAAAAGAAATTGGTCCTCAATTGGGAAAAATGTCATTTCATGGTAAAATAGGGGATTGTTTTAGGTCACGTCGTCTCTCGAGACGGCATTGAAGTCGATAAAGCTAAAGTTGACATTATTTCATCGCTTCCCCTTCCTAAGTCTGTTAAGGACATTCGCTCCTTCTTAGGACATGCGGGCTTCTACCGTCATTTCATCAAGGACTTTTCTAAAATTGCTCGACCTTTAACAACCCTTTTATCCAAAGATGTTCCCTTTGTCTTTGATGACGCATGTGTTGCTTCCTTTGAGCGCCTTAAAGCCGAGCTCACTACTGCTCCGATCATTCAGCCTCCTAATTAGTCTTTACCATTTGAGCTTATGTGTGACGCATCTGATTTTTCTCTCGGTGCCATACTTGGTCAGCGAGTTGATAAGCGCCAGCATGTCATTTATTATGCTAGCAGAGCTATCCTTGACGCTCAACGTCATTATACGACCACCGAAAAGGAGTTGCTAGCTGTTGTATTCGCACTCGATAAGTTTTGATCATATTTCATCGGTTCACCTATCATCATTTATACTGATCACGCTGCCTAGAGGCACCTTCTTCAGAAGAAGGATTCTAAGCCACGTTTGATACGGTGGATTCTCTTGCTTCAATAATTTGATCTAGAAATTCGTGATAAGAAAGGGTGCAAAAATTTGGTTGTAGACCATCTCTCCCGCCTCACTGTTACATCTCCATATACTCCTGTCCCTATTTCAAAAACATTTCCCGATGAGCAACTTTTTGCTCTTTCTACCACTCCTTGGTATGCTGATATTGTTAATTTCCTTGTTACCAACCAACTGCCCAATCATTGGTCCAAACAAGAGCGTTCTAAGTTTATGGCCCAGGTGAAATTTTACTCTTGGGATGACCCCTTCCTTTTTAAGTATTGCTCTGATTAAGTCATTCGCCTCTGTGTTCCTAACCATGAACAGTCAAGTATACTCTCCTTTTGTCATGATGGTGCGTGTGGTGGCCACTTTTGCTCCAAGAAAATCGCCACCAAAATTTTGCAAAGTGGTTCCGATTGGCCCACTCTTTTTCGAGATGCCCACAACTACTGCCAGGCTTGTGCCAAATGCCAATAATCCGGGCGTATCTCTCGTCGTCACATGATCCCTCTCACACCCATTCTCATCGTCGAAATCTTCGATGTATGGGGCATTGATTTCATGGGACCCTTTCCCTCTTCTCATGGCTTCTAATATATACTAGTTGCAGTTGATTATGTTTCCAAATGGATTGAAGCCATAACTTGCCGAACCAATGACCATCGCATTGTGGTCCAATTTCTTAAGGAGTATGTCTTCACACATTTTGGAACTCCCAAAGCTATCATTAGTGATGGGGGTAAACATTTATGTAATCGAGTCTTTGAACATCTTGTCAAAAAGTATGGCGTTACCCATAAAGTTGGTCTCTCTTACCACCCTCAGACTAGTGGTCAAGTTGAGGTTTCCAACCGCGAAATCAAGAAAATCTTAGAAAAAATAGTTAATCCTAATAGGAAAGACTGGTCCTTACGCTTGAATGATGCTTTGTGGGCATACCGTACAGCTTTTTAGACTTCGATTGGCATGTCTCCTTATCGCTTGGTTTTTGGAAAACCATGCCACCTCCCTGTCGAGCTTGAACATCATGCTTATTGGGCTGTTAAAGCCTTTAATTTTGATATCGACGAGGCTGGCAATCATCGAAAGCTCCAACTTAATGAATTAGAGGAGATACGAAATGATGCCTATGATTTGTCTAAGAAATACAAGGATAAAATGAAGTGGATCCATGACCAAAGAATCCTCCGCAAAGAATTCCACCCTGGTCAGAAAGTGTTGTTATATAATTCCCGTCTTTATCTCTTTCCCGGGAAGTTAAAAACCCGTTGGTCTGGACCCTTTGTTGTTGAATCTGTTACTCCCTATGGTGCCATCACAGTTCAAAATCCTAAGGATGGTAGCCTATTTCAAGTCAACGGTTAACGATTGAAGCCTTTCTTAGAGCTAGCCCCCTCTCCCATTGAAGAAATTGACCTTGTTGATCCCATTTATGAAGACTGACTGTTCAGTTTTGTTTGGGGGTGATTTTCATCACCCAATTTTTCTGACGCCCTGTGCTTTTCATAGCTCTTATCTTTAGGGTAAGATTGGTTCGGTCTGGCTGAAGACATTAAACTTAGCGCTACCGGGAGGCATCCCGTTGTTCATTGTTTCTGAGTATGAGTCTTACCTTGTTTGGGGGTGGTGTTTCATACCACCCAATGCCTTTCACATGCTTTATAGACTTGTATGTATTTTTGTATCGCATTTGTTCTTCAGGTTCTATCTTTCTCCAGAGTGCGGTACATTTTCACTAGTGGTTCATTATGGTAATATCTTTCCTCCCTTGTGCTTTTTATTTTTATATATGGTTTTCAACATCGAGGACGATGTTCTCTTTTGTTTGGGGGTGGAAAATTTATCAAATCATACCTCTTTTTGAAAATTTTCAGAAACAAGTGATTTTAAACTTTTTGTGCAGTTAAATTTAAATTTTTATGATATGATTTGTCTATCACCCCTCTTTTAGAAATCTCGGAATACCTGTGTTTGAACCAAAAATTACGCTTTTAACCTTAAATTAATTAATACCTCTTAAAGCGTACTTGCACTATGAATTCTTAAACTCGGCAATTTGCACTATCACATTTATAATCAAAAGTTGAAGAGTAACTATATTCTTAAGAAAGCCTAAAAGATCACTAGTGGCCACTTAAACCCGTGAAAGTTGAGCTTTTCACCTTTTTGAGGGTTTGTACATATCTCCGAGTCACAAGTTGACTCAACTTTCTTTGGGTACTATATTTAGTCGTTGCATGGTTTCATTATTTTTTCAAATTTGTCTTAATCACTGAGAATGACATTACTTTCGAGTTGTAAGAAACATATGTCTTGTAGTTTGTCCCGAGCACTAAACAGATTTTCCCATACACTTACCATTTTCCCTCTCACATTATCATTTTCCATATTACCCTTATCCATATTCCCAAATACCATCCATCATTGCCATCATTTTTTAGAAAAAGAGTGTTTGGAATTTTCCATGTAAATTGTCTTCATTTGTGCTATGAAAAAAAAATGTATCGCAATAAAAAAAAATAATAAAAAAAAGAGAAAATAAAAATAGAAAAGTAGAAAAAAGAAAGATGCGATCATAAGTTCAAAAGATGAAGACAATAGTCAATCACAGTGTGTCACACTCTTCTCAAAAACCCTATCATTCATCTTCTTCATTTCATTATTCCCTCATACCGTACATAAACCCCATTTTCACCCTTGGTAAAGTGTTCGGGCAAATGAGAAGCTTATATGGTGAATAACTCGACATTCTCCACATAGTGGTTAGCATTCATTCATGAGATCAGAATTTTTTCATGTATCCGTCCTTTTTTATAAAGTGTGTGAGACGTTTGAACTTGTTTACATTTACTCACATCATCAGACACTAGAGAGATACACTTACCCAATTCTCAGAGAGTTCGATTCAGAGAGATATATCCAGTGAGAATTGAAGTCAAAGCATTGATTCTATAAAGGCAATCTAGGAATTATTCTAATGATACTTAAGATTGTTTCACACTACACAAGCTGAGTTTTAGGAAGGATTACGCTTTTGGTATTAAGTAATTTCATATCTTATTTTGATAGTTGAATACGGTGTTCCTCGACGTTCTTTTAAAGTTGGTTGTATAGCGTTTCATCATCTACTTAGATACTGCATAAAAAAAAAAGTTTTCGAATTTTATGGGTAAATTCACTGCAAACTCTCACGAGACACAACTCGTCCTGTAGGGCAACCTATAGGTTTAACGACTTATTGCACATGCTAAGTGCAATCGCCAGTGCCTGCGAAAGTGGCACACTTTTGGTTACTTATCTCTTTTTGCTCGAGAACTAGAATTGTTGTGTTTGGGGGTGATGTGATAAGCACCCAAAAGTGTATAATTTTACCCCGAATATGTGCATTTTAGTCCCTCATTTTAATTAAAATTGACTTTATGTCGTATTTTATTATTTTTCAGGTCAATCAGTAATCGCAATATCAAATAATGCTAAATCAAGGCAATTGCGACGCAGAAGCGGTCAAAAGCATATATCGAAGAAATCACGGAGATTGCGAAGTCTGGAGTCCAATCTGAACTTGCCCCGATGTGATCTGATGCCCCGAGACACTCCCGTAACCCAAACTTAAGCTTAAACCGAGTCCAGTCCATACCTCGAGCCCGGTGTATGTTTAGTTTGTACCTTTATTATTTTTCTAGAATTTTGTTTTGAGTCGTTTTATTTTTAGGATTTATTTTATGGTTATTTAGAATTTTTTAGGATTTATTTTCTATTTTTCTATTTCTGTATTTTGATTTTGATTTTTATTAGTTTTTAATTTTTAATCTTTATTTTATTTTTTTTAGGATTAACTTTTAGGAATTTATTTTCTAGTTTCATTAGATTTTAATTTATTTTATTTTAGTTTTATTAGGATTATATTTTTTTTAGTTTTAATAGAGTTTTATTTTATTTCTTTTTATTTTCATTTTTTTATTATTAATATGAGATGTTAGTTTTTAGTTTTATTAGATTTTAAAATTTTATTTTATTTTATTACTAGTTTTATTTTTTAGTGTCATTTTTTTTAGGGGTGCAAATTAAACACACACAAACTAAAACTCACACACACACCTAAACCAACGGTAACCTACACCCGAACACAACCAAACACACCCCTACAACACTATTCATCATCTTCAACCAACTCTCTTTCTCTCTCCTCCATCAACAACCAAAACCACACCCATCATCCCTCTCTCTCACCTCCACACCAAACCAAAATCACCTGTCACCACCAACAGGTGGTGGCTTTCAACAGACCCAATTCCCAATTCCCAATTCCAAACCGTAAAAGAAAAAGAAAAAAAAAACTCTGGCCGAAACCACCGAACCCCCTTCCGTCTAAACCTGGCGGCGACCCGTCCCCAACCAAACCGCCGAACCCTCGTCCGCCCAGCCAAAACCCGCCGGCGATGCGGGTTTAAACCGACCCATTTTTGGGTCCGCCCTCAACCTCTTACCCCATCGGGCCAAACGAACTCCGCCCCATACCCAGTTCGTTACATACCCGAGTTCAACCCATCCTCTAACCAGCCCAGCCCAAACCGGACCATACCCGAAACCCAACTTCGGCCAAAGCGGGTCTGTCAAAACCCGCTACCCGAGCATAACCCATCTTCCAACTTGCGCCTAAAACTCGAAACCCATTTCAGCTCTCTTCAAATCCCAGCAAAATCGGAGCCAATTCTAAGCCACAAACACACTTGTCAAGCTTCTATTGTTGGCCATCTTCAAATCCCACCAATATCTCATCAAAGCCAAGCTTCGTGGACTAAAAAATAGAAAGGAAGGAAGACTACTTTAAAAATACTCTCAACAGCAAATAAGGAGAACCCAGATACAGAGAGAAACGGAGACACAGAAAAAAGAAAAAAAAGAGGGTAGAAAAATTAGTCAGAAAAATACAAAAAAAATGGTTGTAGGTTTAGAAAAAATTGTGGGTTCTTTTTCTAGTTTTAGTTTTGTAATCCAGTCCAGTTTTTGTGACGAGTTTGGGACGCTTGTTCATGCCACAATTGACTCAAGGAATTATTCGTATAGTATTTCTTTCTCTTATATTTAATTTCTTGCTGATTAATTGTGATTGTGCTAAAAATTTAATCATGTCTGGCTAAACACCCCATTCAAGGGGTGAGATGAAACACGTATGTTAATTTAATTAATTGAATAATGATTCAATTGATGTGTTCTAGGCAAATTAAATTGGAAAAAAAAAATCACACATTAATTTATTTAACGAGAGATAATAAATTAATGTTAAAAATTGATATTTGATTTTTGGATTTAACTTAGAGATAGGTTTCATTCTTGAATTCAAATATTAATCATATGTGTGCAATTCAAAGATCCATACATTTTTTTATGAATTGACCCTAGCGGGTAGTTTGTAAAAAAAGGATATGAATCTAATTTTTTTTTATCTGTAGTGACACTTTATGATTTAATTGCTAAAAAAAATAATTTTGAATTTAGGATTGTAACGAGAGTTAAATTTTAAATTTCAATATTATTTCGAACGCATCAAATGAATAATTGGAAAAAATTAAATTAAATTAATTACGTGGAGTAATCCCATCTCTTGTCTCTTCTCATAAATTCTACACTCGGTTACGTTTTAATTTTTCGTAGTTACTTTAGTTGCGTAAAATTTCATTTCCTCCATTAAAATTTGTTTAAAAAAAAAGAAAGAAAAAACACAACAAGATTTTTAATAAAAAATGAAATTGCAAGTTTTCACAATAACGGTTTCGACGCTTGAAATTGGATTAATACCCGAATTTACCGCGATACTGAATTTTTAACAAGTTTTGTAGGTAATTCCAGGAATTTTGATACTCTAAGTTTGACCGCAGCGACATTCCAAATCATATCCGAAGGAATACAAATTAAGAGTTATTAGCATACATATTTAGGACCGCTGCCTCCAACCTTGATAGCTTTTCGTCTTGTGTGTCCACTGACGAGCCAACTCGGTGTTGTTCGTCTCCATTCCGATGATCCTACACTTGCCCACCCGCGAGCTTACCCCTAGTCCCCCTTGCAATTAGCGCCGGTCACTTGACTGAGTGCGTCCGTAGCCAAAGATGCCTTGTCGGCATCAGACTGCGATTCATGCACTTCTTTAAGCTTTGCCTGAAATGACAAAAAGCACCCGTTAAGAAAATAGAAAAATTATAACATAATTGTGAAGTGGTGATCGCTTAAATATGCTCTGATACCAATTTGAAGAGTGCGACTGTGTGATAATTGATTAAATTTATTCGCAAGTTTCCAATTCGGCACACTTATTTAATTAGAGTCTATTTTAAACCAAATTAATTCAGCCCCTAAACATGCATCTAAAAGTGCGTGTGTCAACCCATAAATAAATAAAGCATGCGACACAAGCTTAAGGAAAAATCCCTCAAAGGGGCAAAACCTTTTATTTCACTATAATTTGTAAGAAAACGGCTTACACGGATTACAATGAAATAAGGTGACATACGAAATACCCACAGGTGTCGGTTCCGATGTCTCGGCTGGAACTTTCCTTTTTCAGGAGGGCAGCAGTGAAGAAGAGAAACGACTTCTCCACAAGATGTGAACTTTATATGGACTCCCTCCACAATAACACGCACCTGTCAGTTGTAGAGCTCTCCCCACAAAGAATAAACAAGGGCAAAAGTTGTGTTCTTGAACACCAAAATAATTCACTAAAGCATATGGGAGTTTTGTGAATTGAAAACAAAAGGGATTAAAACCCTAAAGGAAGAAGCCAAAAAGAATTTTGCTTTCGCAGTTTTTCTGTCCGTCAAAACGCTGTGACTTCTTTATGAAAACGTTACCATTTAATGAGTATTTATACAAAATGCACCGCCTCGAAATTCGAGCTCGTTTGAACGAGAAGCACATGTCGCTCGAACGAAGGACGCGTGTCCTTCAAACGACATCGTGTGACTTCTAATCTCGTTCGAACGAGAAGCTGATCTCGCGCGAACGACCTGGGCGTCAAAATCAAGGTCCGCTTCAAAACATAGAAAAAATACTCATTTTCAAATTTTGACAAAAAAGTTTGCTCGAACACTTAGAAAATATTTTGTAAAAATATCCCAAAAGCTCTAAGTGAAAAGTTAAGGTATTTAAAACAAAACCTTACCAAAGTAAACTTCGCGGAGTCTTGAATGATGAAGAACTTGAGTAATTTGGATCCGTCTTTGATGTAGATTGCTCTTGAATGCTCTTCGACGGTGTATCGGTATATGACATAACAAATTGATAACGGACCTATGAAAAAATGTCCTTACAAATCTCCCCCTATGTCTATGCCGGTACATACATAAAAATCCGAATTATCAAAAACTAAAATGCCTATACAAATCTACCCTCCCATGAATAAATTTGCAAGACTTCAAAACTGTTCTTCAATCATCTTCGTCAAATCTCAAAGCTTTTCTCATCAGGGTGTGCAACATCAAGATTTTCAATCTTTGTACCTACACACATGAGATAAAGCAAAAACTTTCGTGACGCATCGATTTTGAAATGATATAAGAATAAAGCATTAATAAATCAAATCTCCCCCATAATGCAAAGACTCCCCCATAACATGATAATTCGTTCTCCCCCTTTTTATGATGTCCCCAAATAGACAGATAAGAAAAAATAATCAAAACATGGAGTTTAACGGAAAATGCATAGCAAACATAGATCAAACTACGCACATGCAAAGGTATGTCCCCTAAAATTTCACAAACTATTTTTGGATTTTTCAATTTTTTTCATACAAAAACAGGATACAAAAAAAAATCACACCATGGATTTAAACTCAAATAACCAAGTCATGTAAATGGAATGAATGGGTGTGAACACATTCGATAGGTAAATCAACTCAATCAAGCATATGTGCACGATGCATATGTGTACCCCTAACGAATGAACATCAAAAGTATCCTTAGGTGAAAAGATTGTTGAATTTAGATGACATCGTCTTATACAAATCAACAAATCAAAGTCAAAATGATTTCCGCCCTAATAATGTCCAAAACTATTTATCTCTTTTTCAAGATTTTCAAGGACGTGCAAACCCGTTATAAATCTCCAACAAAACTCCCTCATATATATTTTCTTTTAGAGGTAATCTAAATTCTCAAACTTTGAAGAATTGGTGCAAAAACCTAAATGACCCATATTTGGCATGAATTTCTTTTTATTGCCTGTTGATACCAAAATTAATATGCTGATATGGACGAATAATACGAAGACACGTGTCAATCTACGTGGCACAATAGCAACGAGGAAGTTCATTTCCCCGACCAACTCATGTTCTCTCCGAGCAACGAGGATACATTGAGGAACTTTAGCACTCCGAGGTACTCTAGCGCTCCGAGGAACTCCTGAGCAACGAGCAACTAAGGCGGTCCGAGCTGCATCTCAGTCGTAGCCTTAATTTCCAGATAATCAACAGTTCAACTATTCATTGAATGTTTATCATCTTGACGCACACGCTGCATTAAATGTATTACCCTTTCATATGTATATCATTTAATGTATCGACCCTTTCATGTACAGCCTAAGGGCTATAAATACCTTGTATCACCCTCATTCAGGGGGACCGGAATTTCTTGATATCTCTTGTAATCGAGAATTCCCCAAACACTCAGCAATAACATAACAGTGGACGTAGGCCATTCATATAAGGCTGAACCACTTTAAAAATCTTTGTCTCATTTATTTATCTGTGATTAAATAATTAGAGTGATCTAGTTTTTTACATCAACAGATTGGCGCCGTCTGTGGGAACGATTTGTTATTATCACTGTTCACAAAAAATCATTCATCATCAATGGCGGATAACCCAGAATCTAGCAATCGAAACGCTGGAAATGCTGGAAATCCTCCAAATCCCTCTGCACCTCCAGATCTGGCCGGGATTATGACAAATCTAGCTCAAGGACAAATCGCCATGCAAGATACGATGCGGCAACTCATACAAACTCTTCATGGTGGCGCACCTGCACAGTCAGGGCATCGAAGTGGTCAGAGGCAAACCTATTTACTTTCTTCGCGATCCAGGCGTACTGGATCATATCGTAATGAGGAATCTGATGATTTCTCTTATCAACCTGGGCAAACTTCGTCAATACGAGTTACAGATACTGAACAACGTGTCACCCTTTCCCCAGAAAGGGCCAGCGCATTGGAAAGGTTAAGTAAGGCCTCTCCTTTCAGCCGATTAGGCCCTAGGAGGAATAGGAGTCCACCTAAAACCATGTCGAGGAGTTTTCGACAACCATCAGATCTAAGAGAAGGATCAGCACAGTCACGACCAGCTGCTCGTCAAGATAGATCTCAAGAGGCTACTTCAGAACGATCAATTGCTCGAACCAATAGGCCCGAGGAAGGAAATGAAGCGTGGAAAGGATCCCTTCAACGATTGGAGGATAGGTTGGGAGAAATGGCTAAGGCGAAGAATCCCTTACAACGAACTTTTGTTCAAGGGACACCTTTTGTCCAAGCCATTGTGAATTTTCCTACACCGGCAAAGTTTAAAGCCCCTGTGGTGACCCCCAAATACGATGGAAAGACAGATCCTGTTCTTCACATAGAGCAATATCAAGCTGCTGCCGACATCTATGCTGTTCCCGACGAGATGTGATGTAGGGCATTCTCAGGAACTCTTACCGGATCTGCCCAGATATGGTACAACAATCTTCCTCGGGGTAAGATTTTAACTTTCTTTCAGTTGGCCGAGTTGTTCATTGGCAATTTCTGTTTTGGAGCAAAGCCAGTAAAAAGAGTAGCACACTTGTTAAGTGTTAGACAAAAATCTGGTGAAAGCACTAGAGATTACATAACTCATTTCAATAACGAGAAACTGGAAGTCATAGATTATGAGGAAAAGACAGCAATCACCGCCTTGATGAGTGGTTTATTGCCTAATAAGTTGTATTACACTTTGGCGAAAGATCCACCTAAAACTATATCAGAGTTGATGGCAAAAGCGGCCAAAATTATGAATGCCGAGGAGGCTATGGCTGCAAAAAAGAATATGGATAAAGACACCAAGGTGGAAGTCGACAAGTCTAAGAATAAAGAGCATAAGGGCAATGGCGGTGACAAGCGTTCCAGAAATAATAAGTCGTCATGGGAAGTCCTGAAGAAATACGATAATTATACTCCCTTGAAAATGGGTATTAATCATGTCTTGGAAGAAATCAAGAATAGCGAGGAGGTAAAGTGGCCGAAGAAACTGAGGTCAGACCCCGATGCGAGGAACAGGGATAAATATTGCGAATTCCACAAGGATCATGGCCATATGACTAAGAATTGCATAGCTCTTCAGAACGAGATTGAAACACTCATCCGAAGAGGAAAACTAGCAAAGTATGTTGATCGGGGAGGTGAAAGAAGAAATAATGATCGAACTAGAGAGAGATCTAGATCTCCTCGTCGAGCAGAGGAGAAAAAGAAGAGAGATCATGAAGATGATGCAGAGGATGACCCCGATCTTCCCAAGAAACCAAGGCAACCAGAACGAGAGGTATTTTCCATACGTTTTGGGTCATTTGATTGTAATGTTATTACATGAGGAGATGCAGGAGGAGGAGACCTTACTGCAGAAAGAAAAGCTTACCTCGGAGAGGCACATTTTGCTCGTACATTCAGCGAATAAATTTGGCCGAGGAGGATCGTCCGAGGAAGGTAAATAAAGATAAGCTGGTCATTGGCTTTTCAAAAAATGACCTGGCAGGTGTTCTTTACCCTCACGACGACCCTTTGGTGATCAAAATGAGGATGAAGGAAGTAGTGATTTCAAGGGTGTTGGTAGACAATGGAAGTTCGGCAGACATCATGTACTATTCATGCTTTGATAGTTTGAATCTAAAATTATCTCAATTGGAACCTTATCACAGACCCCTCCTGGGTTTTGCTGGCGAGAAAGTTTTTCCACTTGGGACGATCAAGTTGGACATATTCATTGGAATTTGGCCTGCTTGTCGAACAGAGAGAATACGTTTCTTTGTGATGGATAAGAATGTACAGTCAGCCTACAACATCATCATGGGAAGAGTTGGTTTGAAGAAGTTCGAAGCAGTTCCATCTACATTGCATCAATGCTTAAAATTCCCAACAAATTTTGGAGTAGGAGTTGTGAAAGGTGATCAGAAAGTAGCTCGGGAATGCTATTATTCATCTACCGAGCAAGAGGAGCTTGAAGATTCAAGAAAAAAGACTACTACCTACCAGGTGGATGAAGGTACAGAAATTGAAACACTGGATCCTCGAGATGAATCCCAACTTGTAAAAGGACAGGTGGTGGAATCTACAGAAAATATTATTTTGGACGACGAGCACCCTGAACGAGTAACCCAGATAGGTTCAACGTTGGATGCTTCAATAAAATAGGAGTTGATAACTTTCTTGAGAAACAGGAAGAAAACTTTTGCGTGGAGTCATGAAGACATGACAGGAATAGATCCAAATTTTTTATGTCACGAGCTCAATGTGAATAAGGAGATCAAGCCTGTAAAGCAGAGAAGAAGGGTATTTAGCCCCGAGAAGAATCAGGCTATACAAGAGGAGGTCGAGAAGCTCCAGAAAGCCCAATTCATTGAAGACGTGAAGTATCCAGACTGGTTGGCAAACGTGGTGATGGTAAAAAAGAAAAACAATAAATGGAGAATGTGTGTTGATTTTACCGATCTTAACAAGGCATGCCCAAAGGATCATTTTCCATTGCCCAGAATTGATCAACTAGTGGATGCTACCTCGGGACATGAGCTGCTCAGCTTCATGGATGCTTACTCTGGATACAACCAGATCAAAATGAAACCTAAAGACAGGGAAAGTACTTCTTTTATTACCCCTAGGGGAACTTATTGCTATAATGTTATGCCTTTTGGTTTGAAAAATGCAGGAGCGACATACCAGCGGCTGATGAACAAGGTTTTCACCGAACAAATCAGTTGTAACATGGAAGTCTATGTCGATGATATGCTGACAAAGAGCAAGAAAGCTGCTGACCACTTAGTTGACTTAGCTCAAACCTTTGATCAACTGGATAAATACCAAATAAAGCTCAACCCGACGAAGTGTACATTTGGAGTACGAGAAGGAATGTTCCTCGGATACATCGTCAACCAGCGAGGCATTGAGGCGAATCCAGCAAAGATCAAAGCTCTTTTAGGGTTGCGATCTCCAACGACGAAGAAAGAAGTGCAGAGTCTTACAGGACGAGTTACAGCGCTCAATAGATTTGTATCTCGAGCAACTGATAGGCGCCTTCCATTCTTCAAAACACTCCGAAAAACTTTCGAGTGGAATGATGAATGTGAAAAAGCCTTTCAAGACTTGAAGAAATATCTGGGAACACCTCCATTATTGTCCAGGCCAATAACAGGAGAGAAGTTGTATTTGTATCTGGCAGTATCAAAGAATGCAGTTAGCTCAGCATTGATCAGATTGGAGAATGGAGTCCAGAAACCAATCTATTACACAAGTAAGGCTTTCCGAGGTGCAGAAGTCAGGTACCCAAAGCTAGAAAAATTGGCATTGGCATTAATTGAAGCAAGTAGAAGAATGAGGCCATATTTCCAGGCCCATACCATTGTCGTTTATACCGACATGCCATTGAGGCAAGCCCTTTATAAGCCAGAAAAGTCAGGGAGACTGATGTACTGGGCAATAGAGCTCGGTGAATATGATATTGTGTATGATCCCAGATCATCATTGAAAGGGCAGGCTGTAGCAGATTTTATAGCAGAATTTACATATCCTGATACCCCCGAGGAACAAAAATTACTCGCTGACCAACCTGTGGATGTTACAGGATCAACAAACATAAGTCCAGACCAACTCCGGTTGGTAAAAGGGCTTGTGGATGTAGAAAGATCATAAACTTCGAGCTCAGACCAGCTCCGGTTGGTAAAAGAGCGAGAAAAGATGGTCGACGAGAAGCGAAAAGTGTCAGGGGAGGATGAAAAGAAGCAACAGATATTTCACCGAGGAACTCTATCAGATAAGAAATTTGAAGACAAGTTACCCATATGGAGATTATATGTAGATGGATCATCTTGTACAGCAGGTTCTGGGGCAGGAATTGTTTTGAACACCCCAGACGAGATTGACATGGAATATGCCTTACGATTCCAATTCAAAGCCTCCAATAATGAGGCTGAGTATGAGGCCATGATAGGAGGTCTTAATTTAGCAAAGATTATGGAAGCGCAACAAGTGATGGTATTCAGTGATTCTCAATTGATTGTGAATCAAATGATGTGAACATATGCAGTTAAAGGAGAATTAATGGTCAAGTATCATGCCAAGGTAATGGAGTTATTGACAGAATTTAATGCGATTCAATTAATCAGAATACCAAGAATAGAGAATGCACGAGCAGACGCACTGGCCCGACTAGCATCAGCTACTCGTATCGAGCTGCGAAGAACAATACCAATTGAAGTATTAGAAAGTCGAAGCATAGATGAAGACTTGACGATGAATATTAATACCCTCGATTTAGGACCATCTTGGATGGATCCCATCAAGGCATATGTGGAAGAATGCGAATTACCGGAAGATAAGCTCGCTGCCAAGAGATTGAAGTATAAAGCTGCTCGGTATATATTAACTAATGGGATTTTGTATAGACGAGGAATTATGGCAGGTTCGCAGAGATGTGTACATCCCTCCGAGGTGAAAGAATTGATTGAAGAAATCCATGAAGGGTCTTGTGGAGCTCATATAGCAGGTCGAACACTTTTGCAAAGGGTGATGACTCAAGGATACTACTGGCCGATGATGAGGTCTGATTGTATAGCCTATGCTAAGAGATGTGACAAGTGCCAACATTTTTCCTCCATCCGACGAACTCCACAGGCATTGTTGACACCCATAACTTCCCCTTGGCCATTTGCCATGTGGGGAATTGATTTGGTTGGACCACTACCGACCACTCGAGGAAGATTCAAGTACCTCGTCGTCGCAGTGGACTATTTTACTAAGTGAGTAGAAGCTGAGCCGCTTATTGATATGACATACGAGAAGGTATACCAGTTCGTTTGGAAGAACATCATCTGTCGATATGGTCTCCCTCATGCCTTCATCACAGACCATGGAACACAATTTGATAACGAAGAATTTGCTGCCTATTGTCATCAGTCGAACATTTTGAAGGTTCATTCAGCACCAGGCCATCCTCAAAGCAATGGACAGACTGAAGTGACGAACAGAACACTGCTAAATGGTTTGAAGAAAAGGCTAAGTGAAGCTAAAGCTAACTGGATTAATGAGCTACAATCAGTATTGTGGGTTTACCGAACAACTCCTCGAGCAGCGACTGGAGAATCACCATATATGCTGGCATTTGGAAGTGAGGCTGTAATACCTGCCGAGTTGGGTCTACCAACACACAGAGTGCTGAATTTCGATTCCCAAGCAGTGACTTGATGAGAAGACTGGATTTGGATATGCTCGAGGAGGTTAGAGAAGAGGCAGCCATTAGGAATGCTTCTTATCAACAACGAACATCTCTGTTCTACAACAAAAGGGTGAAGAAATGCGATTTAAAAGAAGGTGATTATGTGCTAAAGAAGGTCATTCAGAAGCACAATAAATTGGAAGCAAATTGGCATGGACCTTACCGAGTTACAGAGGTTGCTCGACCAGGAACTTACCGAATAGCAACTCTAGAAGGAGAGGAATTCAAGAATGCTTGGAATGCTGAACACCTTCGTAAGTATTATCAATGATGTAAAATGTATAACAGTTCCATCAATATGAATAAAACGATGATGTTTTCACCATTTTTCTCTCCTTTGTTTGAAAGTTTTTCGGGGAATACTAATGTTGTACACTACGCTGCTCGACAGCAAAAAGAATACGATAGTTCAGACCCACGACCAACTCCGGTTGGTAAAAGGGCGAGAACAAATTATATACTCCTTTGGTTAGGAGGCGTACACTTGCGTGATCAACTTCGGTTGATAAAAGAGCTTGTGGACAAGATAGTTCGAAAGAACCTGATAGTTCGAGCGTGATCAACTTCGGTTGGTAAAATAGCGAGAAAAAATTATACTCCTTTGGTTAGGAGGCGTACACTTGCGTGATCAACTTCGGTTAGTAAAAGAGCTTGTGGACAAGATAGTTCGAAAGAACCTGATAGTTCGAGCGTGATCAACTTCGATTGGTAAAATAGCGAGAACAAATTATACTCCTTTGGTTAGGAGGCGTACACTTGCGTGATCAACTTCGGTTGGTAAAAGAGCTTGTGGACAAGATAGTTCGAAAGAACCCGATAGTTCAAACCCATGACCTACTCCGGTTGGTAAAAGGGCAAGAACAACATTCTTAAAAATGCCAATTTTGGCTGGTTAAGAAACAAAATATGCCAACAAGTTGGTCGGAAGGTAAAACCATTCCAGAAAATACAAAATATTCCAAACTGAGCCAAGTATAGTTGGTCGGGGATAAGAACCCACTAATTGTAGTTGGTCAACGAGGAGAACTTATTGACGAAGAGCGTCCATCAACCTGGTTGGTCGGACACATTTTATGAAAACTCTCGCTAAATTATACTTGGTCGACGAGTACAATTTTACAACCTTGGTTGGTTGGAAAAATTTTAAACATTTTTATACTCATTACTTTATTAATAAGTGATCGAACAACATTTTTGATACTTGTAACTGTTTATTACTAAGTTGGTTGATGAACAGCACAAAATTGTTATCTTTTTAACAGATACATATGCACAGATGTAAAAGTGTTAGACAAGTACAAAAGAATAGCAATGCAGATTTGTAAACAGAAAATGAAAGTCTTTCATTAAAATTCAAAATAAATTACAAGTTACATATATATGCTAACTATTACATTGAAAATCCTATTCTATTGGTTTTTTCCCTTCAGCCTTCGATACAGGTTCCTCGCCAGCAGGAGGATCATTTAATGTTTGGGGAGAATTGATAAAATTCAAGTCCTTCAACATTCTGACATTCATTACTGAAGGAGTATCCAAGAGGTGTTCGGGACGAGATAATTCAATCTGAGAATGAAGACTATAGTCACCAAGGTATTTTGAAATTAAGCTCCGAGGAATGGCACGAGCTGGGATCCATTCCATGTCTAGTTTATAAGGCGGTACAGGCAAGTCTAGTAGCCCAGGAGCATGATAATCCCATAAATAATGGCCCTGCTCTAGCTTTAACACACCCAGGGCGTTCAACCATCCTTGTTTATAACCTTCATTATTGGCATTTTTAAGACGAGCATCCAAGTGACAAAGGGCTTCATTGTAGCCTGCCATCCAAAACTCACGAGGTTGTTTGTGGAATTGGAAAGTTATTCTCTCTAGTTGCTCGTGAAGGCTCCTGGCAAAAACATCTTTATTATCCAAAGCAGACTTCATCGCAGTAAGTTGATCTTCTAAAGATAGGTTTTTCTTAGACATTTCAGACAAAGCCCGATCTTTGGCATTCAGTTGGTACGCTTGGGTTTCCAATGTTGACAAAGTACGAGCTTCTTCAACATTACGGCTGAGAACTCTTGATCGACTCCGAGCAGGTGGAGAATTTTGCTCCTCGATAATATTTTGAATAGCTCTTACTCGCCCACGAGAACCTCTTCCTCGTCCCCGAGCAGTAGTAGAGATACCAGACCTTCTCAGAGTATCCAATTCTTGCCTTAATTTGGAATTCTCAACCTCTAAGAATGAGAATCCTTCATCGGTGACTGGTACCAAGGCAGCGGAGGATGAAGCTGCAGACTCATACTGTGCCAATTTTTTCTGCAAATTATTGTTCTCTTGTTCCAGCAGCTTGGCGATCTGTCTGCAGGCCTCAACTTCACCTTTTAGGGTTCTCTCCCTAACATCGTACCCAGCGATAATCTTTTTGTGACCTGTCTCAGAGGAAAGCTGTTGATACCTATTCTCATATTCCTTGTGCAACAAGGCAGTTGATTCATTGTGCTGATTCTGAAGATCTTCTAAGGTATAATGAAGCTCCTTGATCAAGTCATAGTAGGCCACGTTGTTGGCCACTGCTCGGTCAAGTAAATCCTTCAGGTACTGATAAGCCTCAATTGCTTGTTCTGAAGCATCATGGCCAAGGATGTCAGTAATTTCTGATTCACTCAAATTTGTATGACCAGCCTTATAGTATTCATGGCATTACTGCATCAGCTTTGTATCATGTGCAGATATCAGTTCCATTCTAGCCACAAACTAATAAAGAAGAGAAG
Source organism: Sambucus nigra (assembly GCA_949130495.1). Classification (NCBI taxonomy): domain Eukaryota; kingdom Viridiplantae; phylum Streptophyta; class Magnoliopsida; order Dipsacales; family Adoxaceae; genus Sambucus; species Sambucus nigra. The sequence goes on from OX422207.1 coordinate 418,366,459, forward strand.
GCAAGAGTTAATAAATAAAAATAGACAGAGCATCAACAATGAAGAGGAACAAAAAGATGTGATTTTATTACATCATCAACAAGATTACATCGTTTGGAATACAGAGGATAAGTAAAAGAAGAACAGAAAAAGAGTACCGAACAACTTCACACCTTTTCCTTGTCTCCCAAGACTTTCTCGGGAGGCTGGGACGAGGAGCTTGGTTGCTCGATAGGAACAATGGTCTGATTAGTAGAAGCTGGGATTTGTTCTGGAGGAGCAGGCAATGACGAAATCTCCTCGATGGCTGTCTGGTTGGATGGTGGAACAAGGACTTGATCACCCACTGTCATTGAAGATTCTTCAGATGCAGCTTCGTCTGAAGACTCATCTTCAATAACTGGAGGAGGACCAGGGAGATGTTGTTGAAATAGCTCTGAGTCCTCACTCACCTTCAACTCCTGCAGTGCTGCAACCTAACCATCATGAAAATATTTCAGACTTCCATATTTCACCTGGTTCGTCATAGCTGCCACCCCCTGTCCCATCCTTTGTCCCAACTAGTTTTAAAGGACGTCTTCACAGCTGCTTTTCTCTTCATTTTTTCCGAGGATAGCTTCTCGGACATAAGATTCTCGGTGGCCTTCAATTTGGTTTCCACCTCCTCCTTTTGGCGATTTACTTCTCGCAGGAGGGTCAGCTCTTCTTCAGCCGATTTCAATTTATTCTCAAGCTCCCCAAAGCCTGAAAGTTTCTCGGCATAATCTTTATTTTCTCTCTCCAAGTCCTTCACCTTATTACCCAGTTGTACCTTCTCTGCATCAGACGCAGCCAATTTCTTCTCCCATTCAGTTTTATCATCGTCATACTTCTGACGGGACTCACTCACAGATTTAATAGCTTTCTCCAGTGCTCCCTCCACAGTGGACGAGGAGCAAGAAGCTTTGATTGCTTCATCCTTTTTAAGGATTAAATTGAAACAGCTCGTCAACTGCAATCAAAAGAGGAAAATGAAATCAGAAATAAACATGGGAAACAACCCAGGAAAATATAAAAAGCTCAGAGTAGAGATACTTACTGAAGCCAAATGACGAGCAGCCATAGACCTGTCAAAATACACGATAACCCGTTAACACGACACGACCCGACACGAAATTATAAGTTAATGGGTTTACCCTTATTGGGTTTGGGTCATTAACGGGTTGACACGGTAGACCCGTTAACACTAACGGTTCGGGTTTGGAAATTTACCTGTACCCGTTTTAACCCGTTTCTACCCGTTAACACCAGTTAACACTAACGGGTACTATAGGGTCACCCAACCCGTACCCAATAACAATAACCATTAAAACCCATTATTTCTAAATCTTTAAAGACTAACGGGTGCTATAGGGTCACCCAATCTATACCCAATAAAAATTATAATTAAAATTCATTATTTTTAAAGTATTGAAGACTAACGGGTATTATAGGGTCACCCAACTCGTTACCCATTTCGACCCAAAATGATTCGTTAATATTAATGGGTGTTAACGGTTTGGGTCGTGTACCCGTTAATATTAACAGGTCGTGTTTGGGTACTGTTATTAGACCCGTTAGGCTTAACGGGTCGTGTACGGGTTAAGGGTGTTTTCACCCGTTAACCCGACCCGTACACGACCCAAACTGACCCGTTGACAGGTCTAAGCAGCCAGAGCAGTAACCACATCCCGAGTAAGGTCTTCTTCAGTACCTTGCACCTCGGGGATGGGTGAAAATTTTGCCAAACTCATTATAGAGCTCGGAGGAACAATAATTGGAACACCATCTCCACCAGCTGGGAGCTGGGGAATGGCTCCAGAAATACTGACCGAGGAGGATTTCCTCAATCTCCTCGGAGCCTTTTCAGCAACCTCAACCAAAGAGGAACTTTTGGTTGGTGAGAAAGTGATTATCTCAACAGGTGCATCCTTCTGCACAGGAGCCACTGGGGGCTTCTCGGCAACCTTCTGAACAGCAACAGAAGGAGCATCATCAATTTTCTTTATCCCCTTTGGGACATTAACCTTGGCTTTTTTCCCATCGCCAGCAGAAGAACTCTCCTCGAAGAGAGTGGGAACTCTTCTCTTGCCCATTTTCTGGCTCAAAGGAATATGAGATTCCGGATCAGAGTCTTCAGGAATTTGCACTGGATCACTGGAGTTGACCACAGGGCGAGCAGTAAAAGACGACGTATAACTCCTGTACTGCAACAAGTATGAGGCAGACCTGATGTGCTCGTCTGCAATCTTCTAATGCAAGCTCCAGATATGTTTCAATTGCCTTATATTAACTTCTGATTCTTTAGGAGTTTTTCTCTTGCTGTTAACTGCAAACAAAAACCATTTGAAATGTCAATCATGCATTTATTCAAACATGATGAAGTCACAATTTTGAAAATAAATAAAATGAAAATAACCTATCCCATTGCCGTATGGGGGGCATTTGGGACCTTCATACACTCCGTCTCCGACTAAAGGAGCATGTTGCCAATTTTTGAAAACTAACCCATGTTCAAAATAATCCCTATTGGCATCAGGGAGGTTAACTACTAAAGCTCTATTCAAAAATCTGGTTTTTAAATAATAAATGTTGTCTAAAACAGCCCATCTATAGCAATACATAATCTCAGGAATTCCTATGCGAGTTCCATGAGTTTGATTTAATTTATGCACCCCATTAACTATTCTCCATGTATTGGGGGCTACTTTTGCAGGAACAACATCGAAATGTTGGCAGAATTCTAAGCATAAAGAGTTGGGTGGAAAAGAAAATCCACACTCAGCAATAAAGAGGCTGGGGAACCAGTGTCCCTCAGCCAAACGAAAATAATCAAAGGGCTCAGGAAGATTCTCCAGAGTAACCCAAGATGGAATGGAATAATCAGAACGGAATTTTTCAATAGATTCAATAATATAAACCATGGTGAATAAAAGAAGAAGGAAGAAGATCTTACAGGAAGAAAGGAGATCTGTTGACAATGAACGAAAACAAGGATGAACGCACAAAAGAAAGAAAGACTATGGAGAATTCGAAAGAAAGAAAATTGGAAAAGGTAGAGGACGGTATGATTGCTTGGGAAGTTTAAATACTGTGCCTTGGGAAATGGCGAAAGAAATGATTACAAAAAGAAACTATCGAACTTCCGGCTGCTAAAAGGACAAAAAGGGCACGAAGACCGAAGCAAAATGGCGGATTCTACGAATATGGAAGGAAAATTCAAATATGAAGAAAAGGCTCCTAAAACCCAGGAAAGTCATTTAATATCGCCATATACCGAGAAAGAATGTTCCATACTCCTCAAAATTCGAAATATGAAACATTGGGGGCTTCTGTTGATACCAAAATTAATATGCTGATATGGACGAATAATACGAAGACACGTGTCAATCTACGTGGCATAATAGCAACGCAGAAGTTCATTTCCCCGACCAACTCATGTTCTCTCCGAGAAACGAGGATACATTGAGGAACTTTAGCACTCCGAGGTACTCTAGCGCTCCGAGGAACTCCTGCGCAATGAGCAACTAAGGCGGTCCGAGCTGCATCTCGGCCGTAGCCTTAATTGCCAGATAATCAACAGTTCAACTATTCATTGAATGTTTATCATCTTGACGCACACGCTGCATTAAATGTATTACCCTTTCATATGTATATCATTTAATGTATCGACCCTTTCATGTACAGCCTAAGGGCTATAAATACCTTGTATCACCCTCATTCAGGGGGACCGGAATTTCTTGATATCTCTTGTAATCGAGAATTCCCCAAACACTCAGCAATAACATAACAGTGGACGTAGGCCATTCATATAAGGCTGAACCACTTTAAAAATCTTTGTCTCATTTATTTATCTGTGATTAAATAATTAGAGTGATCTAGTTTTTTACATCAACAGTTGCCTTTAAATTTTTTCGGGCTCTTTTAAACCTCTTTGGACCCCGGATAATAAAATTCGTCCATTTTTTAGGTCCAATTTAAAGGTTGCTTAGTATTCGCAAAGGCAAAATGAACCTTTCGCAGCCCTTCCTCGTTTTTAAACAAAGCACACAAACTCACAAAACGGTTCTTATATGCACAATTTCCTTATCAAAATTTATCGCGCTTGGTTCATTTTAAAGGACAGGATTGAAGTGAAAACACCCAACCAACATGTGATAAGACAAGCACAATAATCAAACAAATCCGTGCATATTTACAATAAAGGAAATCATTAATCAAACATATAGGTAGTAACACTTAATTACATCTTAATGACTCCAAACATTATAAGGCACATGGATGAATTGACCTATTATCTCAAAACACTATCAAATAGTCACATGAAAAATATGGAATGATGTTGTGACTCGATCATCCTAAGTGTTCATCCATAAAAGGTGAAAACAAAATACAAAAATCTTTTTGGATTTTTAAATTTAAAAAAAAAAATATGAATGGACACTCAAAAAATAGAAAATCTTTTTGCATTTTTCAAACTTTTTCAAAAGCAAAAATTTATACAAAATGTACATGTCATTACACTAGAAAATATATATCATGAAACTGTGACACCCCGCCTAATTAAATATCGGGCGATCACTCCTTTATTAAATTAAATCAAGGTAAACAGTTGGTTCATTCTCAGCATCACTATTGCTAAAAATACATATTTCCAATTTAACACCCTAAATAATTAAGCTAAGTGTCAAAACCATTTTTATACATACATTCCAAATTTTAATTAACAAAAAGATTTATTTATTTAAAAACAACATTTCTACCTTACACCACGACAAGCCAAATAATATAATACATTCGCCAATCGAATGTCAACATATGAAACTAGAATCACAAATCCATACTGAATAAATCCCATAGAACAATACTGGAAATAACTGAAATATAAATGTCCAATAACAATGGAATAATGGAAAGAGCTACACGTGCTCAACTAGTGAAAGTACTAAGAGTGGATCTGAATGAACGAAGTCGTCTAATCAAGAGACCTGCAACTCCCACCTAAGCTGCAGCGCGTTCCTTCCAAGAGATCCTAAGCAAGACGCCCCTGTGGCTGGGCACCTGTAATACATACATATATATACAAGAGAGAGAGAGAGAAAAAATGGGTCAGAGCCCGAAAGTGTGTTTGATTTTAAAATACGTTTAGCAAGTATTTAAATTGATACAGGCCAATGCAACAACATATTAATGCGTCACTCTCTTGAGAAATACTCACCTCTCTTCTAATGTGCATACCTATCGCACTAACTTTCCCAACGATTTATCTTATCATTTTATCATACTAGCCTTCCCAATAATTTAGCGTATCTTAACTTACTCATAAGATTTCAAAACCGAACAATATTATTGTTTAGAAAGAATACTTCCAGATAGCAGCACAACTCTCGTTTTAGCTTTTATTAATTCATAAAGTTTCTCAGTAACAATTTATACTTTCACAAAACAAGTATTTACTATATGAGTCATCAACCATGTCCTACTTATCAAATCACAGTAGGCAGTTTCAAATTTCCAAATCTCATATATATATTAACTACTCGTATAATATATATATTAAAACCGCACCCCACATAATAACTATAGTGCGAGCATACTATACTATCCAACCCCATATCACTCACATTAAGGGGAATACAAATTCGGAATCACTCTCGAATTGTATTAACACATACACAAACTATAGGTTCCAAGTCCCTTAGGACCGTCTGAACTATCACTGCGATAGCCTGTACCAAGGATACCTATACACAAATAAAATGAGGCGAAGCATAGATTCCAAGTCTCTAAGAGGAAAGCACATACCCGCATCTCTTAGGACCGTCTGAACTATTATATCGATAGCCTGTACCAAGGATATCTATCTTCTAGGGTACAAGTCAATATCCCCCATAAAGGTCCCATCGAGATAAGACTTGTCCCAGCGCGGTAACCTCAGGGATAGTAAGTAGCGTGGGCATGATTTTCACAAGTATATAATATATGTACACATAATCATATAAATATACCACTTTATCATATTAATATAGGTTCTTCTCGTCACGCATAATTATACCATTTATCCTTAATTTCACATTTATAGAATTACGTATAAGGTTTCATCTCTAACCTTAACTCGAAGGGTTTTCTCACTTATTAACTAACTCCCGTGGGCTATATCCTTACAAATCTGAAATTCAGTAAGTGTCTTTATTAGGTTCCAACGTAACTCTCTTACGCACCTCACCCTTTAAATTTATAAGTTTACCAACCCTAAGTAAAAGTCCCATAAATACCATTCTCATTGAAGATTAAAGGTCCCAACATTCATTCATATGCCCTACTGGTCCTCAATGTCTCCCAAATCATTTTATCAAGAATGCCCAAGGATTATTTCACGACAATTTGAATTTAACTCATTTAAAGAGGGAATTAGGAGTCTGCCAGGAGGGGTCGATCGATCGAAGCTTAGGGCTCGATCGATCGAACCTTCGATCGATCGAAGCTCTAGGCTCGATCGATCGATCAAGCAGGTCTGGGCAAAATTCTGCAGAATGCAGTTACGGGTTTCACTAAACTTCTTCATCCAAAACTATGTTTTTCCATTCCAATCGTCCCAAAAATCCTACTATCATCATTATAACATTATACTAGGTGTTTATAACGTAAAGCATGTGTATAACTATCATTAAACATGGATAATTAACTCAAAATCCCATCTAATCATCAAGAACCCTAGAGTTTTCCTTAATCAAGGTTCTAATATGTTTTTACCAGAAATTCCTTCTAATATATCATCAAAATTTCGTGGGTTATATTCCTCTACATGGCAAGGGTTCCAGAATTTCCATATAATCAAAACTACATGCATTATCCTAACACCAATTGAGTTTTCTTCCATAGTTTCCATCTCTAAACAATCCTAGACTAATATGAAGATTTCATTAACGAAAATACGCAAGTCAAATACTTGCCTGGGATTTTTGGTATGCAGATTCACGGCTGATTTTGGTATGGCTGCGTTCCTTGTCTCGTGATCTACGCGGTGGTGGTGGTGGCGGTGCAATCCGGTGGCTTTTTGGCCTCGAATTGCCTTGAGAGCTTCCCCTCTCTTCTCCAATGGCCGTACTAGGATTTTCTGAATATTCTAACCCTAAATGACTAACCTAGATGCTGATATAGGTTGCTGAAATTCGTGGGTTTAATTACCCAAGAATGTAAAATGACTAAAATGCCCTCCCGAGTACCAATTAGGCCTAAAAATGCCCCGAGACCCAAACTACAACCCCGGGTACACTTTTCTGACTATCTCGACCCTTTCGGACGCGTTGACGCACTCAAAACGACCATACGAACAACTTATAAAATATTCACCTTTTATTTAACAAAATTAGTCCCGACGTGACACGGGCACGTTCCGACTTAAATTTCCACAATTGTCATTTTATTCACATGTGACAATATTATAAAAGTTAAATCTCATATATTACTATACTCATCCAGTAATATGCAACGAATAACAAATTTTCAATAATTACTAACTCTCGTCACGCTAGTAAATATTTAAAGCAACATTCTGGATTAAAATTAAATTAATTTATCTCAATTAAATTTAATAAATCCAATAATTTAAAAGCCATGAAAATACGGGGTATTACAGAAACCACAACTAGTGTATGACAGACATGCGAACACAATCATCTATATGATATGGCAATAGAAGAATCATGTGCAAGCAAATGGGAGTCAACTTTCTAAAATCTAGTGCCTCTAAAAGTGATTTCCTAACCCAAATATATGTGAAACGTCGTGTAGGGGATTTGGGAACCATGGGAACACTAGACATAAACTTCCTAGGACATTTTCCAAGATCAAAATAAAATCTCCTAATGTGACCTTTCCTACCACAATATGAACATGAGTAAACGGGTGGAACGACACCTAAAGTGTGATATTTTCTAACATCCTTGGAATTAGTTGATCCTCTAAAATAAATAATGGTTTTGACTTTAGCATTAGAAGCATGAGAACATGATGAGCCATTACCATCACTATCAAACCTACTTGGGTCTGTCAAATTATTTTTTAATTTCAAAATTTTTGACTCAAGCAAATTATTAGACACTTCCCAATTAAGGGATGCCTTTTTCAAGTTTTCAATAATTCTAAAAAGCGTATCTCTCTCTCCCTCAATTAAAGCAAACTTTTTCCTAAGAGTCTTTTCACGTGCCACAAACTCATTGACTAAAATATTTTTATCATCTTTGGCACAAACACAAACCATCGAATTTTTAAGGTCCTCCAATTCTTTCTCTAAAAATAGGACCCTATCATCACTCTCCTTATTGGACAATTTTAAAGCAACAAAGTCATGGTCCAAGGAAACAAATTTTTCACGACAAAAATCCCTTTGATTTTGAACCGTTTGCAAAAGATCCAACGTGGATTTAAAACGATAATTTTCTTTTTCCAAAAAATCAATTCTTTTAGCAAACGTCAAATTCAAATGATTTATATCATCAAAACTCTAACTCATGTCATCAAAGGGGTGCATCCGATTAGATAAGTGTTCCATCGAAAAAATTGCGATTTTTCACAAAACTGATTTAAAAAAAAATTAATATCACACAAATTTTGCGGAAAATAGGAATACGCGATAAATTATCGCAACCCGCTCTGATACCAATTTGTGAAGTGGTGATCGCTTAAATATGCTCTGATACCAATTTGAAGAGTGCGACTGTGTGATAATTGATTAAATTTATTTGCAAGTTTCTAATTCAGCACACTTATTTAATTAGAGTCTATTTTTAAACCAAATTAATTCAGCCCCTAAACATGCATCTAAAAGTGCGTGTGTCAACCCATAAATAAATAAAGCATGCGACACAAGCTTAAGGAAAAATCCTAAAGGGGCAAAACCTTTTATTTCACTATAATTTGTAAGAAAATGTCTTACACGGATTACAATGAAATAAGGTGACATAAGAAATACCCGCAGGTATCGGTTCCGATGTCTCGGCTGGAACTTTCCCTTTCCAGGAGGACAGCAGTGAAGAAGGGAAACGACTTCTCCACAAGATGTGAACTTTATAAGGACTCCCTCCACAATAGCATGCAACTGTCAGTTGTAGAGCTCTCCCCACAAAGAATAAACAAGGGCAAAAGTTGTGTTCTTGAACACCAAAACAATTCACTAAAGCATATGGGAGTTTTGTGAATTGAAAACAAAAGGGATTAAAACCCTAAAGGAAGAAGCCAAAAAGGATTCTGCTTTCGCAGTTTTTCTGTTCGTCAAAACGCTGTGACTTCTTGATGAAAATGTTACCATTTAATGAGTATTTATACAAAAAATGCACCGCCTCGAAATTCGAGCTCGTTCGAAAGAGAAGCATATGTCGCTCGAACGAAGGACGCGTGTTGTTCAAACGACGTCGTGCGACTTCCAATCTCGTTCGAACGAGATGCTGATCTCATGCTAACGACCTGGGCATCAAAATCGAGGTCCGCTTCAAAACTTAGAAAAAATACTCATTTTCAAATTTTGACGAAAAAGTTTGCTCGAACACTTAGAAAATATTTTGTAAAAATATCCCCAAAGCTCTAAGTGAAAAGTTAAGGTATTTAAAACATAACCTTACCAAAGTAAACTTCGCAGAGTCTTGAATGATGAAGAACTTGAGTAATTCGGATCCGTCTTTGATGTCGATTTCTCTTGAAGGCTCTTCGACGGTGTATCGGTATATGACATAACAAATTGATAACGGACCTATGAAAATATGTCCTTACAGTAATTAACAAAAAATAAACATTTTTAACTCACAATCGTGGTCGCGATGCTCCGGGAAAACTCCTTGTCCTTGCCCTTCTTCATCCGAATTGCCACATAGGCATCGAGCCTATGTGGCCTACCCTTAGGGCCACTCCCCGTCTCCTGAAATAAAAGAATGCAAAATTAGTAAGTAACGCAAAATAAAATAATGCATAATAACATAAAGGGTCATTTAAGGTTTGGCCCCCATTTAATTCCTGATACTGAGTCAAACCCTCGTAAATTGACGTTCTTAAGGTTTGACCCTCATTTCTAATAGTCCGTCCAAACTGTCGTTAGCCCACATGGTTATTACCAATTATACATTTACTTTAATATGTAAACCCAATCGTTATCTTTTATAGCTGTACGAAATTTCTGAGTGTTCTTCTCTTTCTTTGCAATAATAAATCACCGTTCAAAATCTAGGGTTTCACTCGATTTCGTGGTATTCATCACACTAAACAAAGGTTAGTCTTATATTTAAGCTTTTTGTCAATTTGTTTTGCCATATTTGTGATGTAAATGTAGAAAAAAATTGTGTTTCTTGTTATTTCATATGGTATCATCACACTAAATAAGTGTTTGAAGGTTTTTGTTACATGCATGTAGGTTTTGTGTGCTGGTTTGGTATTTAATTGAAATTTTCTGTATTTTTTGTCTTATATAAGTGCTTAACTTTTGTAAATGCCTTTACTTGGGAAAAAGACATTTGTGGTCCATTATGGGGGTTTTGGGGATGATCAAATGTTCACATATCTAGGTTATCAGACTTTTAAATTAGTTGATGTGGATGGGGATGAACTTTTCTTTATTGATTTGGTAAATGACATGGAAGAAGTGTCTGGGATCAAGGATTTCAACACAGATTGGGTGAATGAGGGGACCATACAACCTATTATGGGAGACAAAGACTTGATGATAATGTGGGACCTTATTGTACCTATGAATGAAAATTTTCACCTTTACCTTACTTCCAAACCCCAACAACTCAATCAAGAAAACCCTACCACAACCATCCACTCAGTCCCAAGCCCACAACAAGCCACTAAAAAAAAACTATACCAAAAAAATCCAATCAGTTCGAAACCCAAAACAACCTAGAAGGTCCCCTAGGTTTACCAAACAAAAGCCATTTAAAGCCATTGATATAGAGACTTGTGTCATTGCTGGTAATGGTGAAGATAACTGGGCTTTCCTAAATTTACTTGAGAAGCCTATAGAACCACCAGTGCTTGAGACTCCATTTGAGACCACACATTTTGCAGTAGTGGATGATGATTTATTTGAGACCACACATGTTACAGCAGTGAATGATGATCCATTTGAGACCACACATGTTTCAACAGTGGTTGATGATCCATTTGAGACCACACATGAAGCAGTAATGATTGATGAACCATTTGAGACCACACGGGAAGCAGCAGTGGTTGATGATCAAAATGAAGCACCATTCAACATGGGTCAATTTAATGATTTGGCTGTAGAAGAAGTATAAAATAGTCTTACTGAAGATAATTAAGATAGTTTGTACATACTGAGGAATATAATGGTGATGATAGTGTGGAATTTGCTTCAGAGCATCTTGAGGATATAGAATCAGAGCACTCAACTGAGCAGTGTACAGAGAGAGGCATTGGGTTAATGCATTCTGAATTCAAGAAATTTATTGATCAAACTCAAAATGTGGATGATAGTGAAGATGTTGGTTCTAATATGAGTGAGATTATATATTTTCATGCTAAGATGTTATGGCCTTCTATGAAGCATTGCAGACAATACATGAGAAGATATGCCATTGATAAAAAGTTTGAATACAAGAAGAAGAAGAAGAATGACAATTTGAAGATTATATTTGTGTGCAAATACCCCAAATGTTCATGGAGGGTTTATGTTAGAAGGATGCCAAAGGAACACACTGCCATGCTTAGAAGCTTTAATGACCAACACACTTGTAAGAGTGATGAGAAATGCAAAGACTCAACAGAAAATACTGGTTGGGTTACAAATCAAATAGAAACAGCTATGAGGAACCACCAGGGATTCAAGAAAAAGGACATCATTGCAGAAATTTGGGAGAAACATGGAACAAAGGTGTCATACATGACTGCATACAATGCCACGATGATTTGTCATGAGAGGGGTTTTGGTAGTTATAAAGAGGGCTATATAATGGTCCCAAAAATACATAATCAAATTCTAAAGATGAACCCTGGTAGTGTTATAGAATAGTTCAGGTCCACTATTGATCAGTCCTTTGTTTCAATATGTATTGCATTGAAAACTTCATTGTATGGCTTCATCAATGGATGTAGACCGATTCTTGGTTTGGATGGATCATTACTAAAGGGTAAGTATGGTGGAGTGGTACTTTCTATAGTGTCCCTAGATGGAAATAATGGGTTGTTCCCCATTGGTATATTTATTTCCAAATCTGAGTGATTTGATGCATGGAGAAACTCTCTAAGGACACTTGTACCCCATTTGAAGAAGCATAGGCTACCCTTAAATTCATGACAAACAGACATAAAGGATTAATAGAGGCTATAAAGAAAGTATTTAGAGAGTCACACCACAGATACTGCTTCAGACAGATGTATAAGAACTTCAAAAATAGTAAATTTAAAGGTTCTCACTCGGAATAATTAACTTGGGGAGCTGTAAGAGCATACAAGATTGAGGAGCATGAACAATGGATGAAAGAACTGGCTAAAACAAATCCTGATGGCAAGGAGTGGCTTGAACAGGAGGAGAAAATTTCATGGGATAAAGCGTAATTTGATTTCACCTCAAAGTGTGAACACATCACAAATAATTTTTTAAAATCATTTAACAAAATGATTCTATCATTGAGAGAACTACCACTTACAAAACTTGTTGAGAAGTACCAATTATTGGTGATGTCTATCCTGTACAAGAGAAGATCAGAAGCAGAAGCTATGTAACACACTCAACTAGTATCTAGGGTGGAGGAAATTTTGAAAAAAGATAAGAAATACTACAACAAATATACAACCCAAGGTTCTAATGACTTTCTGTATGTTGTTCTCAATAGGCAAGAGCAAACATGGACCTTAGATATTCAAAATAAGACTTGCACATATAGGGAATGGAAAATGTCAGGCATCCCATTTGTGCATGACACAATAGTTATACTACCAAAGAGGGATCCATGGGATATGAAAGTTCATATTTAATTACATATGTGTATCTTTGATTGTATAGGAAAGTCAAATTGATTGACTGCATATTTTATCTTTCATTGCAGGTATTACAACCCACTATTTATTGTGTAAGCTTACAAGGCTACATATGCAGGTTATGTCCACCCAACAAATGATTCAAGATATTGGCCACAGCCTGAGCACAAAGTGGAACCACCACTGACAAGGCCTCCTGGAAGACCAAGGACTCATAGGATAAGGGGAAAAGATGAGGGACCAGTTCCACCAAGAAGGAAGTCCAAGAAATATGCAAAATGTGGGGAATATGGGCACAATAAAGAAGACTTACAAGGGAAAGCCTTCAACTGATGCAAGAGCAAGGGAAGTGAAACCCAGATTTTAAAACAAGGGACCAAGTAACCAACCACAAGATCATGGATCCCAAGTTACAACTCAAGGATCTCAGGTTACAAATCCTCAACTCGTCATCCCTCCAATTCCAAAGCCTAAGAAGACTAGACTTGGTATTAGACGAGGCACAAAGAATAAGAAACTAATGCTACTACATAACAACTAAGATGTTATCAACTTGTTTTGGAACAATTAACTTGTTTTGGATGTTGTTATCTACTTTTTGATGCTAACTTGATGTATTTAAGTTGTTTTGGGTTGTTATGAAATGTGGATGTTAACTGGATGTACTTTTGGATGCAAAGTTGTTAATGAATGTTATTGGATGTTGGCTTACTTTTTGTTGTCTACAATGTGTTGGATATACAATTAAATACACAAATCAAAATGAAACATCTAAATATCATTAAAACCATTGACATCCTTACATAAATTATGAAATCAAACATTAAAATTCACACTAGTTTTAAAACCATTACATAAATCATCTAAAGTCACTTCCAACTTCACTTTCAAATTCATATGTGGATGTTTCTCTTTAGCGGTGTCAAGCCACTTGAAACTACCACAATCAACACATTTGAGAATTTTTTTCCCGTAACTCCATTCTTTCCTAGACGTTCATAAATTTCTTGGTGTCTTCCAACCATTTGGACACTTGGTATTCTTCCACGGACAATGTTTCACCCAATGGCCTTCTTCTCCACATTGAAAACATACGTCTTTCTTCACATCTTGTTGCGTTTAACTTTTCAGCAATGACGATCAAAATTTCGCTATATGACCACTTTCATCACAAAGTTGGCATACTACATGCAAAAATTAAAATAAATTACACATTAATAATTGAAATTAATAAATTAAAAAAATTAGCAAAAAAAAAATATTAAGGTAATTACATTGGAGGATGAAGTTGAGCCTCCCCCCATTTTGGTGAGAAAAAGAATAGCAGCGTGGGGTTTAAATAGAAAGGGTTGAATAACGACTAGTAATGCCCAACAGTAATTAGGGGCGATTTGGGGATAAATGTAAAAAAATCATGTGAGTTAATGGCAGTTTGGATGGACTGTTAGAAATGGGAGACAAACCTTATGAAAGGCAATTACGGGAGTTTGACTCAGTATCAGGAATTAAATGGGGGATAAACCTTAAATAACCCTAACATAAAACTATAATTATAGAAAAATAAAAACGTACCATCCTGTGCTCCACCTCGGCGTAAAACGTCCGCCCCGAGTTATGCACATCCGTCTTTTTCGCCCAGTTTTCCCTCTCCGATTGGTGAGATGCCAATTGTCGCTCCTCGATCTCATTATCGATGAACTTTTTCCACTTTGTCAATGCGATCGTCTCCTTCGGCGGGACGGTCTCACACAGTCCGAGAATGAAGTCCCGGGCCTGCAAATTTTTCTTTCACGTCTTATGTTGTTCCCTTAACTGCTCCACCATGGAATCACGGAGTTATGGGGGCAGGCTGAATTGTTTCTGTCAAACAAATATAAAACAAAAAGAAAGTAAGCGTTACTTGCTAATAAATATAAATATAAATATAAATATAAATATAAATTGAAATATAAATTGAAATTGAAATTGAAATATAAATATAAATACATTACCTATAGTGCCACCCAAACAACCAACTTGAGCTCATTTGGCACCTCCCTCCAACTAGTGTACCCCGGGCCAATAATCGTCTTCACCAACTCGAGGTATCTAGCCAATATTCCCATCTTGTTCTCAACGGTCAATCCCAATTTGCCCCATTTTGGGAGCCTAGGGGCCGAAGGGCCCTTGTCGCCTCCAGTGCCACCAAGCCCCGAAAAAGACATTTTCTGTAAAATTGTTGTTATTAGTACAAATTCAAATGAAATAGAAGAATAAAAAGCACTAACCATATTATAACAAAACACTGGCAACTTTGAATTAATGCACCAAACTGATAAAGAATAAATGAATTAAAAGCATTAAACTGATGTCTGATATTAATAAAACACTAGAATAATATACCCACTGGACATGGACTTTTAATTAATGCTTAAGAATTAAATCTAAATATTACATGCAGTAAACTGATCAAGTACAAATGAATTAAAAGCATTAAAATAATGTCCGATAATTGGAATACTTATTACAAATCTAAAAATTGTTTCAAATTCGGGTTATCATAAAAAATGGATTGATATTCGGTAGGAGTAACCAAGTCATCCAAACTACTATTTAGACGCTTTGACGCATGTAGGACGATTGACCATGGCCCATTGTTGATATACTCCGAGTAAAACACTTGCTTGACCTTTTGAAATTCACAAACAAACGGCTCATCGCTCATGTGTTCGTTGCTCTTCAACTTGGAAAAGTCAACCATGATCAAATTAGTGCCAGGATCAACTTTATAAGCATTTTTATCCTCAAATCTTACCCAATCACAGTAAAATAACCCTCTTTGAAGCTTACATAATCCAATTCAAATATATTTTGAATTACACCATAATAAGTCATTTCAGCTTCAACGAGGTTTTTATCTTTTGTGCTCGCTCGAAAAAAAGTAAGAGCCTAGTATGAAATGCCTGAGTTCTGTACATTTGTACTTTCCTCGTACACCCTTGCACCGAATACGTAACCGTTCAATCGATACTTATTCTATTCTTGTGCCATGAACAAGGGTCCAGTGGCTAGACGAGCAAGCCTTGATGTCGCATCACCTGTCTTTAAGAGCTGAGAATATATATAAATTAATTAGGTTAGTTGTAAAGTTTTATTGTAATGTAACATTATATAACAACCATTTTCATTACAATTACATCGTGTGACAACCAAAACCTAAATTCACTGTTTGATTACGCCATCGTTTTTCGTCTTTTATTATTCTCAAAGGCTTCATATTTTTTGCATAAAATTAATGTGACGAACGTATTAAAAAATTAATCATGTATAAAATAATATAAAACTTAAAATAATTTAAACTTACTTTTTCCATTCTTCGACATCTTTGATTGGACATAAATATTGTATATTTATTCCCCTAATTTCAGTGCATTTGTGAACCCGAGTGATGTAACCTATATGGATTTGATGCACATTTATGCTACTAATCTTCGTTGGTAAGTATTTCGTGTTTCGTGCTTCTCTTATTGGTTTTACAGGTTAATTATGCAAGCAGCGCAAAAGAGAAAGCGAGACAATGAAGGAAAAGCTAAGAAGGCAAGTTCAAGGGCATTTTGGTAATTCTTCATCTATATCCCTAAGGAGGAGACAACTGGAAAGTTGAAGAACTCGGAACAACGAGAACACTGGAAGAAACAGCACCCAAATCCGAGCTACCGTTGATGAGTTATGACCCGTTGAAGTTGAAGAAAAATCCAAGGAAGAAAGGAAAGAAAACAAGAAAAAAAATTCTAAGTGTTGAATGGAAGAAAAAGCACCCCAGACCAGCAAACATTTGCGAACCCACATGAGAACCGGTTTGGGGGGGGGGAACTGGTTCGGGGTACATGCGAACCGGTTCGGGGGTCCTGATGCGCGAATTTTCCTCCTTCATTCTGATTGGTTCCAAAGAATCCCTTTAGGTTAAAACTCTCCAAAAAGAGTGGAGAACGCAGGTAGGAACTTAGGAACAGCCGTTCTGGATATTTTTGAGTAGTTTTTGATAGAGAAAAAGTGAGGAGAACATCTAGGAACATAATTTTGATTTATTACTGCAAGATCCATACACTTTCGGGTTTGTTTTCAAGTTGTAACCTCAGCTATATTTTTTGTGATTTTCAGTATTCTTGCATGGTAATTTTTCTGCATGGTTTGAATGAATTTCTGCATTTGTAATACTTAACTACGTATATCGATCTAGTGTTATTATGAGTTTGCTCGCATGCAACGTTATTATTTCATGCATCGTTCAGTTTAATATGTCCGGCTAGGTTGAAAAGGTTGGGATGCATGAACTCAACCTAATGTGTTAGTGCATGTGTATAAAGTTAATCCGATGAATTCAATGATTGATTTTGATCGTATTGAGTAATTACATTATAATTGTGGATCTTTATATCTCGTTTACCTTTGGGTACTCGTGATGATTTAGAGTACAATTTGAGTGTCATTACCGCGATACCGATTTACTCATCCTCAGATTAGGTATGACGCGGGCTTGAACCTCGTATACATAATGCTTGGGAGTACTAAATTCCGGGTCATATCAACCAGATAAATTTATGATTAACATTATCACCGCACTACACTAGTTTTGGGGGATTGCATTCCCGACCTGTTTCTCTCATCATTTAAAATAAAAAGTTGTTGAAATCATCAGTCATCCTCCATTTCGGTAGAGTAATTTAGTTGCATCTTTGCTCATTTTCATTATCGCATTTAGCTTAATCAATCTCAAAACCAAATCAATTTTTCCTTTTCTTTTTTTGTGTCAAGGTTAGGATCTCTCTGTCTCGTCCCGTCGTCACAACTCCGTTGTCCTTTTTCCCTGTGGATTCGATACCCGACTTACTGGGATTATTACTTGAGCGACAGGCTTACACTTGAGCCTAGAGTGAACGCACTTCTGAGACACATTTTCAGTCGCGTCAAGTTTTTGGCGCCATTGCCGGGGAATTAGGTAGACTTAGGATTAGATTGAGTCAATCCAAAGCTTTGACCAAAAATCTCAAAAATCCAAAAACATTAAAAAAAAAAAAAAAATTAAAAATTTTAAAAAAAAAATCACAAAAAGAGTCACCATCATCTCTCCTAAACTTTAATGCAAAATTCTGAAACCACTCCCACACCCCATAATACTCCAATCAACATTCACGAAAACCCAATTGTTGAGTATAACCCTGATAGTATCCACACTCCAAACGCCCCACAGTTCTGGATCCCACCTCCCACACCGTCGCACTCAATATCCAATAACACTCCCTTTCCCTTCTTAAGACACACTTCGAGCACACCCAGTGAGAACACTGAGTCAATAAGTGAGGGAGAGATGTCACAACACGGCAGTGCACCCGCCGGTGAGGAAGAGCCCCCATACCGTCCGATTAGAGAATTCTTATATCCCGAGCGTACTGTCACTCCGGGATGCATTATACTCCCGTATAATGCCGGGTAGTTTCGTTTCAAAAATGGGATGATCCAGATGTTACCCCATTATCATGGTATGGATTCTGAAAACCATATCTCCACATTAGGGAATTCGAGGATGTGTGCGATACACTAAATGATCAGACCTGCACACAAGAGGTAATTCGCCTCAAACTCTTCCCTTTCTGGCTCAAAGATAAAGCTAAGGCCTGGCTATGGTCTTTACCTCCAAGCTCGATTCCATCCTAGAATGAGCTATAGTCAAAATTTCTCAAGAAATTCTTCCCACCACATCGAACAATCTCTATAAAGGCTCAAATTCAAGCGTTCAGGCAACATGAAAATGAGCCATTCCATCGATGTTATGAACGTTTCAACGAGTTAGTTGCTTCATGCCCCCATCATGGATTTGATCCATCGCAAATCATCTCCTTTATCTATAATGGGTTGAATTTTAACTCCAAATAACTTGTTGAAACTATGGGAAGCGGTCCGTTTGTCGATCTAGATGCCCACGATGCTGATCTTCACATGAGGTATGTCGCCGAGACTACCCAATCCTGGGATACCTCCGACCCGAACGCTCAAAATCGAAATCGACAATCCACCACTACTCCATCGGCGTCCGGCCTATTCCACGTAGATAAGAATTCTATGACGGACAGTCGATTGGACACCCTTGAGAAAGGATTGAGAGACCTATGCGAGATATATGGAAAAGGACCAGCTGGACCCATTCCGAACCTTGTCGTGAAGGTGTGTGCGATTTGTGAGGCGGGACATTCAACTGAGGAATGTCTGACGATACCCGCCTATAAAGTAATGTTGCAAGAGCTAGTTAGTGGTATAGGAGGCTTTAAGGGTAATTTCGGTGCCCCGCACGGGAATTCATACAACCCTTCGTGGAAAAATCATCCCGGTTTAGCTATGGGCAACAACATGCCGCAGTGAACCCTCCTTCGCATGTTGCCCCTCCTCCACCATAACACTTTCAACAAGCTCCACATATGCAAGGACATGTGCAAGCACCGACACCTCAAGGAAATTATATTCCACCACAACGGAGAACTCTCGAGGATACCATGAATCAATTCATCGCAAGCCAGACCGCAACCAATGCCAAATATGATCGTCTGATTGGCGACATAAATGCGAATCTGTCTAAAATACAATCCTCATTGAGTGTTCAAGAGAAGGGCAAGTTTCCTGCCCAGGGCCAAAGACCTCTCCAAGGTCAAACTAGTGTTAGCTCGACACCCAATGACCATCCTGAGCAATGTAGCGCAATTACCACTTTACGTAGTGGGAGAGTAGTTGACTTGTCACCCCCCCACGAGACGTACTTAAAGACAAGGAGATTTTGCCTGGCACGAAAGAGGCCGAAGATGTCCCTTTGAATGAGAGTGACAAAGAAGATGCTAGTGAGGCCGAGGTAGTAGTGAAACCACCCTCCGCGGCACCGTTTCCTCATAGGCTAATTCCTGCCCATAAAGGAAACCCACGTGATGACGTTCTAGACGTGCTAAAACAAGTTAAGCTGAATTTACCCTTTCTTGATGCCATCAAGCGAATTCCAGCTTATGGCAAAGTTATCAAAGATTTGTTGATGGTAAAAAGGAAGATGAAAGTGAAGAAGAACATCTTTCTAGCACAGAATGTGAGCTCCATTCTACTCAATGATCTCCCACCTAAATTCAAAGATCCCGGTGCACCCACCATTTCCTGCATCATTGGAGAAAACAAAATTGAAAAAGCCTTACTTGATTTGGGAGAAAGTGTCAATATCCTCCCTTACTCCATCTATAGGCAACTTGACTTGGGCGACCTCAAGCCCACAAAGGTCACTCTCTAATTAGCGGATCGAACCGTGAAGATCCCAAGAGGCATAGTCGATGACGTGATCGTCCAAATTGACACTTTCTACTTCCCGATAGACTTTGTTATTTGGGACACGGAACCCTCCTTTAACTCGAGCAACCATGTTCCCATCATCCTTGGGCGCCCTTTCTTAGCTACGGCTAACGCAATCATCAATACTCGGAATGGGCGAATGCAACTCACCTTTGGGAACATGACCTTAGAGACCAACATCTTCCATGTCGCCCAACATACGGGGGAAGAAGATGACCTTCATGCGGTGAGCTTCATAGACAAGATCGTAGGGGAGTACTTTAAGGAAAATGATTGTGGAGATGCCCTAGGGTCTTGCTTAGTGTCGAGCCATGAGAATGAGGGGTCCCACAAGAGAGAGTCGTTAGGGGTGCGCCTATTTCATCAAGTAATAGTGGTAGTTGTGACAATGAGAGAAAAGTGGGGGAGAGGTGTGTAGTGACCTCAATTGAAAGAGAGAGAGAGGGGTTAGAAGAGAGAAAACTGGTGGAGTTGGAGATCGAGCAAGTAAGAGAGGACGTAGGCACTACTCGAGAGAGCGAACTAGGAGACATGAGCATGGAAGATTTTGAAAGAGAATTCAGGCAGGTGGATGAAAGTATTACTATTGAAGGCCAATCCCTATTGGATTCATGTAGTCACTTAGACGAAAGTGAATTGAAAGAAAAAATTGATGAATTCCTTCGTTGTGACAATCCACCCACAACACTAGAGGCCCCGAAGGCAAGTGAGGAGAAAAGTTGTGGTTCATCTGACTTAGAGCCCAACCCATGCATCTTAAAAATTGAACGAAACCTAGGTGTTCCCTCCGAGTCAGTGCACGCAGATCACACTTTGAGCCAGCATCACGAGGATCCCTTTCCAGTTAGTCACGATGAGTCTCCCGGTCTATCCTTTATCTATGGGCGAGGTCCCAACTTGTTCCGATTGTTAGCTTATAATCCTAGGACGGGAGAGACAAGGAGAACATCAAACCCCGTGAGTGGGGTCGGGTGAGTTTGTGGAGAGATGAGAGATCGTCGCACTGCCGACGCATATGGGGTGATTATTGTTGTATTTTTGAGTCATGCATGAGTGTCATATAGTGTCTTGTTGCATTTTAATATTTGTTTATTTTATTTTTTCGCACTTTTCATTCGCCTTGAGTTAGATTTTCGTCCTTTTTGCTTGAGGACAATGCAAAAGTCTAAGTTAGGGGGGGTCACAAGTGCGTATTTCTAAAACTTCACAAATTTTCAAAAATGCCCACAAATTTCCAAAAAAATCATAAAATTTTGAAAAACCCAAAAATATTTTTCTTCAAAATAAATAAAAATTGGAATTCAAATTTTTTCAAAAATATCATTAAAAGTCGAATTGAAGTCTCAAATTGTAAACATCCAACATACACAAAGCCGAAATTGACCAAAGATGGAAATTGAGCGAAAATTGACGACTTAACGAATAAGTGTGGAGATTAACAAACCCGGTGAGATTCGAGCCTATCACTTTTTGCGAGTTTTTAAATCAATCCGAGTTAATTGTTAACTCAAAGTTCTTTTTAGCGCTTAATAAGTTGTCAAGGATCTCAATCCTTTCATTTTGATCGGTTTTAAAAAAATGTGTGCAATATTGCCTTAAAAAACGTGCCAAATTAGCCTCTAAACTTAAATTCACCTCGAAACGCATATGGTAACGCAATTGGCATTTTGGACAATGAAGTAGGCCCTCGTTTGTCACCCAAAATTTTGGCCAGAAAAAAAGTAGCGAAAAATCACCCTTTGCAACCCAAATTGACCCGAATAATATTCCCATTCGTTTGACAACCCGAAAAACCCAAAATAGCCGGAATTGTGAAAAATGAGAAAATTCAGATTTTAAGTCCAAAAAGTGCATATAAAGGGGCAAGAAACAAAATAGTATGCTCAACAAAAACAACAAGAAAAGAAATGAAAAAACAGAAAAAAAAAATAGAAAAAGAAGAAAAAATGAGCAATAGCCCGGAAAAAGCACAAATGGACATTATTAATGACTTTTCCAATTCCAACCTTCCATACCTCCTTCATTTTACCCAAGGCAACCTTCAACCCGAAAAAGTCCTAACCGAGTCCAAATTGCAAAAATTGATTACCGCGTGGAGAGTTAAGACACCAAAAGATAATATAAGAGGTTAAGTGCGCAAAATAGAGGCAATGTTCCCGTTTTTAAAATCGTAATCCGTTGATGAGATCCTTTCACCATAAAGTTTCCGTCTTTCTAATTGCAGGCGTGAATTTGCTTCCATTACATTTACTCTTTATATCACGCATGCCGAGAGAATAGCCATAATCCGAGAGATTCGTATGTGAGAGCGTTCCGTGAGAAATTGAAATCAAAATGAATTTTCAAATAAGTAACGTAATGATCAATCGGTGAAAATTAGCGGTTATATTTCCGGCTCCGCACACACGCACTATGATTTGAGACTATTAAATATGACTTGATGATGACTATTTTCTGGAAAGTTTGAATTACATAATTTTTGCATATTTTGAAATTTCTTTGAGTCGAATTTTCTGGGTATATTCTCTGCAAACCCTCACGAGACACACCTTATCCTACTAGGGTGACAAAGGGGTTTAAAGGCTTGTTGCATGCGCTAAATGCAATCGCTTGCCCGCGAAAAAGGTATTTTATCCTAATAAAATGTGATCTTCAAGAGTTGAACCTCATTAGGATTCTTTTACATTGCTCGAGACGCGCAAAGTTCTAAGTTAGGGGGGTTTGATTGGACATAAATATTGTATATTTATTCCCCTAATTTCAGTGCATTTGTGAACCCGAGTGATGTAACCTATATGGATTTGACGCACATTTATGCTACTAATCTTCGTTGGCAAGTATTTCGTGTTTCGTGCTTCTCTTATTGGTTTTACAGGTTAATTATGCAAGCAGCACAAAAGAGAAAGCGAGACAATGAAGAAAAAGCTAAGAAGGCAAGTTTAAGGGCATTTTGGTAATTCTGCATCTAGATCCCGAAGGAGGAGTCAACTGGAAAGTTGAAGACCTCAGAACAACGAGAACACTAGAATAAACGACACCCAAATCCGAGCTATGGTTGATGAGTTATGACCCGTTGAAATTGAAGAAAAATCCAAGGAAGAAAGGAAAGAAAACAAGAAAAAAAATTCTAAGTGTTGAATGGAAGAAAAAGCACCCCAGACCAGCAAACATTCGCGAACCCACATGCGAACCGGTTTGGGGGGCGAACCGATTTGGGGTACATGCGAACCGGTTCGGGGGTCCTGATGCGCGAATTTTCCTCCTTCATTCTGATTGGTTCCAAAGAATCCCTTTAGGTTAAAACTCTCCAAAAAGAGTGGAGAACGCAGGTAGGAACTTAGGAACAGCCGTTCTGGATATTTTTGAGTAGTTTTTGATAGAGAAAAAGTGAGGAGAACATCTAGGAACATAATTTTGATTTATTACTGCAAGATCCATACACTTTCGGGTTTGTTTTCAAGTTGTAACCTCAGCTATATTTTTTGTGATTTTCAGTATTCTTGCATGGTAATTTTTCTGCATGGTTTGAATGAATTTCTGCATTTGTAATACTTAACTACGTATATCGATCTAGTGTTATTATGAGTTTGCTCGCATGCAACGTTATTATTTCATGCATCGTTCAGTTTAATATGTCCGGCTAGGTTGAAAAGGTTGGGATGCATGAACTCAACCTAATGTGTTAGTGCATGTGTATAAAGTTAATCCGATGAATTCAATGATTGATTTTGATCGTATTGAGTAATTACATTATAATTGTGGATCTTTATATCTCGTTTACCTTTGGGTACTCGTGATGATTTAGAGTACAATTTGAGTGTCATTACCGCGATACCGATTTACTCATCCTCAGATTAGGTATGACGCGGGCTTGAACCTCGTATACATAATGCTTGGGAGTACTAAATTCCGGGTCATATCAACCAGATAAATTTATGATTAACATTATCACCGCACTACACTAGTTTTGGGGGATTGCATTCCCGACCTGTTTCTCTCATCATTTAAAATAAAAAGTTGTTGAAATCATCAGTCATCCTCCATTTCGGTAGAGTAATTTAGTTGCATCTTTGCTCATTTTCATTATCGCATTTAGCTTAATCAATCTCAAAACCAAATCAATTTTTCCTTTTCTTTTTTTGTGTCAAGGTTAGGATCTCTCTGTCTCGTCCCGTCGTCACAACTCCGTTGTCCTTTTTCCCTGTGGATTAGATACCCGACTTACTGGGATTATTACTTGAGCGACAGGCTTACACTTGAGCCTAGAGTGAACGCACTTCTGAGACACATTTTCAGTCGCGTCAATCTTCATGTATGTCAAATAAATAACGAGCTACTTGTTCATGTTGTAAACTTGTTAATTTCACTCGTTTGCCCATCACATGACCACCCTCATCGATGAACTCATCAATGTCATCAACGCTGATCAAGTCAGGCATATATTCCCGAGTATAAATTGATGACTCCATGGTTATGATTTCCTCTGCAATTGATCTTGTAATGTATCATGTATTCTTGACGTAATCTTTGAAAACTTTCATCAATCTTTCAAATGGATACATCCACCGATATCTAACTAGACCGCAAAGAAGGCCTCGTAGCATAGGTGTACCAATAAGTTAACACTTATGTCAAAGAATGATGGGGAAAGTATTTCTCCAACACACAAATTGCTTCGATAATCGCCAATTTTACGGACACTGTGTTATCGATTGATTACCTTCTCACATAAAAGTGAGAAGCAGATACTAATTTGCATAATAGCCCTCTACAAATCCTTGTGCTTGGAGAAACAATGCTTAAACAATAGAGGAACCAATTTCATGATCATATGCCAATCGTGGGATTTACACTTATGTAATTCATGGGTAGCATAATTCATAGTCCTTTGCAAGTTGGATGAAAAGTTATACGGAACCTTCAAATTATATATTGTGTCTAAAAGAACCTTCCTTTCCTCACTCGTCAAAGTAAACGCATCAGGGGGAATTATTATCCTTCCCCTACTATCTTCTTTCAACCATAGTTGAAGCTTAAGTTTCAACGATTTAAGGTCTTTTTGTGCATTTTCTCCATCCTTCGAATGACTCCCCAAAGGTATGTGACGACAATATGTTCAACGATGTTCTTCTCTGCATGCATCACATCTACTACATGGTGCACCGGATTATTCTTCCAATAAGGCAAGTCAAATAAAATTGACCTCCTAGACCATGCCTTTCTTGTCTCAGTTTCATTCGCAGTTGGGGTCTTCTTATGCTTGACATTATTAAATTTAGGATTTTTACCTGGCATATTAGGGCCACAATTAGAAGATTTAATTTCAATTTCTGAGCCTGAAAGTTTTCTCGACAGTAGTCTATGTTCAACCCCACCCAATAAAAAATTGGAACCTTTCTCAAATCTGAAACTATGAGTGGGGGAGGGGAGGGGGTAAAAATGTCCTATGACAATAGTATACATTTTTTGAGCTAGCAGGACACGAAGAGATTCAGTCTCCTCTCCATAAATAGGACACCCCAAATAACCATGTATTAGACAACCGGATAATGTCCCATAAGATGGAAAATCATGAATTGCCCACATCAACGTAGCTTCCAGAGTAAACTTTTCTTTTCTAAAAGAGTCAAATGCTTGCTCACCATCTTCCCACAACTTATTTAATTCTTCTACCAAAGGATCCAGGTAGACATCGATGTCCTCACTTGGTGCCTTTGGCCTAGGTATCAATAAAGACAACATCAAAAATTCAGGTTTCATACATTGTGAAGGAGGGAGGTTGAGTGGGGCTTGGATCACTAGCCGTACACTCTGGTTGGCACATAAATTTCCAAATGGATTGAAACCATCTGTTGATATTGCCAAATAAATGTTACGCCATTCTCGAGCAAAATTGGGATACTCATAACTCATCCAACCCTAAGTTGTTGAATAAATAGGATGACGCATGAGATTGTCCCCCACTTCTGCCCTAGCATGTCAGGTCATTGCCTCTGCTATCCATGGTACTATTAAAAATTGCTTTAATCTAGGACTAAAGAGAAAATATTTTAACACTTTTTAGGCACTTTTGAGCTTGTGCCTTCCTTGCCAGTAGATTGGACATATCTAGGCTCATCGCATACCGGACACTGATCGTGATTTTTATACTCCTTTTGATATAATATGAAATCATACACACAAGCATGAATCGATTTATACTTCATTACCAAACCTTTCAAACTATTCTTCATAACATGATAGCTATTTGGAAGCATATTCTCCTTGGGTAGTAATCCCTTCACCCAATTCAGAATTCCTGTCACGCTATTGCCAAACAAACCGTATTGGGTCTTCAAACTATGCAAACCAACCATGGCATGTAAAGTTATTTTATCTTTCTTACAGCTAGAATATAACGGTTGGGTCGCCTTAAATTTTAAACTTTAGTAGTCAATGTTAAGGTTTATCCTCATATCTTTATGAGCACCTAAACCTTGTACATCGTTAGTGACCTCATTCTCTTCCACTTCACGAACTCCATCCACGTCATCAACTAAATCCTCTAACATATTATGATCTAAGTCATCCCCTTGTACATCTATCGTACTTATTGAAGGTTGTTGTGAAGGTTGCTCGGGGACAAAAGGGACTTTCGATTCCCCGTGAAAACTCCAAAATCGATAACTATCTTTCATACCTCATCTTAACAAATGTTGTTTAACTGTTTTCCACTCAAACACCTTACCATTCTCACACCTAGTACACGGACATGAAAACTCTTCATCACTGTAATAACCCCCACTTTTGAGAACCTATTTTATATTTATTTACTAGATATAGTGATTAGATATAAAATGTTGGAATGTGGAGTAAGTATTAATTTAATGAGGAAAAGTTAATATTTACTATGATGTTGCATATTTACCTTACATGTAGGTGAATATCGCCATGTTGTGTTTTATTATGTCATAAGATTTGAAATGACATTTTGGTTTAATAATGAAATCGAAACTTAAAATGAATTATAAAATTTCCAAATGATAATTTGGAGGGCGTAGTTAGTTCCGGAAGGTGCGAGATAGTCAAATTGTGTGCCATATTGTATTTTGAGGTTTTGGGCACTTTTGACTGGTTATAGTTTAAATGTGTAGTTGCGAATTATTTTATCGCGGTATTGATCACTTAAGTTGTTAATTCTAGACAAAAGGCACGATTTATGTCTTGATTAAGTCACTATTCCCCTAATTTCATTCCTAAACCTAAAGAGAAAGAAAGAGAAGAAGAAACCTTGGGAGAAATTGAAGATTTGGAGATCAACCTTGCATTCATCTTCATTAAATCTGAACTTTCAAGCTTGAGGCAAGTTTTCTACTTGCTATTATATGATTTAAGTTGAATAATTAGTGTTGATAGTTGTGGGTTAATTATGGTTTAAGAAAGTTAGGGTTTTTATTGGATTTATGGGCTTTGAATCTTTTGAGGTTGATTTGAGTTGATATTGGTGTATATTATGGTTGTTTGATGCATTTATAATCAGTTCATAGCCATAAATGATAAGGGTTTGTGGTGGTTGAGTTTGGAAGAAATTAGGAGTCCAAGACTCCATAGCCAAAATTGGCAAAATTCGCAGGGCCTGAATCAATTCGCATAGAGGAAGTGTCCAGGTCTGGGTGGACCGAATCGATTCGGCTATGTCCGAATCGATTCGGCTATTATGCAAAATGTTGGTTTTCCTGAACGAATCGATTCGGCTGGTCCGAATCAATTCGCTGATCTAGCCGAATCAATTCGCCCCAGTCCGAATCGATTCGAAAATCTTGCATTTTTCCTTTTGTTTTTCTTTTCTAATTTTAACCCTCTGCTTTAGGATTAGGACCTAGGAACCTTCTTGTATGAAGTAAACTTAGAGTCCTAGATTTTTAGTTGAGTTTGGTCGTTACCCTAGAAGTTGAATGGGTTCACTTGGGGTTCATGTCATGGGCATAAAGAGTGATGTTTAGGCATTACTCTTGATTTTACAAATTCTTAGGAATTAAGAGTTTTGAGCCCATATTTGGAGATGTTAGGGGCCCTATTGAGGTATATAACACCTTGGGACTTGTAAGATCTTTGGGTGATCATTGGAGACTAAGTCGGGACTTAGAATATGATGAATATTAATGAAAATATTCAAGGATTATGGTTTCATATAAAATGAAACATGCATGTGATTAATGAAGATGATAATGAGATTTAAATTGGTAAATGTTAATTTACTAAAACACACCTCTCTAAATTCTATCATAAGGGAAGCTCGCGCATGAGGTGATGTCCCCTGACTAGTGAATGCAGGGAGACTATAGTCCTCGACCATATGCGGGATTTTTATATGTTTTTCTGTGCTAGTGAGGTAATTTTGTGTGTGGTTATGACTCACTCGCAAGTATATGGACACTTCCCAACGTGCGTTAGGTGCCCAGGTTGTCTTGTATAGATAGGCCTTGGAAGACGATAGTCATTTAGGGGGCGCGCCTAGTGGGGAAACTCGGAGGGGCGGTCTTAGAATCGTTATATGTATAAGAATATAACCTTTCTAACTCAAGTGGGACTTGAGATATGTAAATTGCCATAAGAAAATATGATGGTAATTAAATTCCTGTTAAGGAATGAAAAAAGGAAAATATATGAGGAATAATGATGTTTAACTTATGATACTTGATGATTAGGTTGTTAGATTCTCATATACTACATTCATGATTAACTGTCCATATTTATCATGCTTCTTATTCATCTGGGAATCATATATAAATCGGACCCTAACCCGTTCATTTTTCATGTTGTGCATGTTATTGTATCCGTTCAGGTGCTCCTCCGCAAGGGCGCCCGTTGTGATATTCCTATTCTTATGCTTTTGAGGAGCTGTAAGATTTTGCGAATTATTACAGGATACTTGTTAGACGCCTTCATTTTTGAATTCTAGATATGATCGGGTCTTTCATTCGGGTATGTAGCCCAAAATTTTATAATTGTTAATGGATGTATTATGTAAAATATTGAACTGTGGTAATACGTTGTATGTAACTGTGGACCGACAGTTTATTCGGCCCTCTTATTGTATGGTTATTTTCTTATTAATATAAATTTCCTTGGATTTCCACATTCTGATCAGATTGGGTTGTTTAATTTATTTTCTTAATTTGTAATCAAACTAAAAATTTTGGAAACTCGTTTTCTAATTTATTGGGTGGTTTCCCCGTATACTTATTTTATTGTTATGATTCTGAGAATGATTTCTATCCATGATTCCGTTATGTTGAGGTATCGGGCTGGCCACCCCTTATTTCGGATTGCGGGTTGTCACAGATGGTATCAGAGCATCAGGTTCTAGAGTCTTTAGGATCTATGTCGACTTGTCACGTTCTACCGTAGCGTTCTTTGATATAGAGCCTAATGTTAGGACTGCTTTGCTGCTTATTTTTACGATCTTCTGCAAAATAGACTTTTTATATAGTATTCTAACTCTATTGTTTCTCCATCTCAGATGCCGCCTTAGAGAGGTCACCCAGCGAGACGTAATAAGGTTGTTGAAGAGGATGTTGGTCCTCCACTGCCGCCACAAGGAACAATTAATGCTGCAGATGTAGCAAACATAGTGGCTCAAGCGATTAATGCGACTATGACGGCAGTGGCTCAACAAATGCCACAAGCTCAACAGCGAGCGCAAGAGGCTCAAGCTCCTATGGGACCGTCTCCGTAGGAGAGAGTTAGGGAGTCTTTTCTAAAGGGTTAGTCCCCAGAATTTGATGGAGGCTCGGATGTTATAAGGGCGAATCAGTGGAAGAAAGACATGCAACACCATCTACGTATGGTGGAATGTAGTGAGGATAAGAAACAAATCCTTGCTACTTTTAAACTTGTTGGGGCCGCATTGCATTGGTGGGAGTCTATGACTACACCGGAACAACGAGATACTATGACGATTACCGAGTTCTGGGTCTTGTTTGACCAAAATTACTTTCCTCCCGCGATTCAAAGGGAGATGAGGAGGAGGCTTCAGGACCTTGTGCAAGGTGAGAAGTCAGTGACGGATTATGAAGAGGAGTTCACCCAGTTGGCAAGTTTTGTACCGAATGAGGTGACTCCCGAAGAAAGAAAGGTTTCAAAGTTTATGGGAGGTTTGAACTGGAGGGTCCGACAACACTTGCTGGGGAATCCGGATTTGAAAACCTTTGGTGAGGTAATGAATGCAGCATTATTATATTGCCAAGAACATAGACTGTTTGTGCAAAGTGGCAAGAAAGCCATCGTAGCGAGGCAAGTGGGAAGGCCTGGAGGTAGTGGTAATGGAGGAGGAGTCTTTCCCTCTTCCCAATCTTCGGGTAGTAAGCAGAAAGAAAGGGATCCCCAGCAGGGGGACTTGTCAAAGAGGCAACGTTCTAGTGGGTTTAATTCGAGGAACCATAATAACAGGCACAGTCTGGGTGCCCCGCAACAACAAGCAGGTTGTGGTGGTTAAGGAGGTAGAGGCCATCAGGGCCAAGGTGTTAATCAATTTAGAAATAACCGGGGTCAAAATGCGGAGAATATGTTGGGTCGGTGCTTCCAATGCGGTGAGGCGGGTCATTATAAGAAGGAGTGTCCTCAGTTGATTGAGGGTCAGATTCCTAGAGCTCAACAGCAGCCATATGTTCAGTTTCCTCCACAGGTACCTAACCCGGTTGGTCCTCCACAGCAGGGTCAGTTACCGTATGGGAGAGTTTATCCTATTCAGGATGCTATGCTTCCTCCGGCTCCGCCAACAATTGAGGGTAAGTTTCTTATTCAGGGACGTATGGGTCGCATTTTGTTTGATATTGGTGCGATGCATTCTTTCATATCTCGGAGCTTTGCTCAGACCACAGAGTTGATTAAATCTGCTGAAAGTACTTTTACTAGTGTGGAGTCCTCTATGGGTGATGGTTCACTCATTTTCTTTATTTGTAAACAGATATAAATTTCTCTTGGAAATTTATGCTTTGAGGCCGATTTACTCGTCCTGGACATGGTCGGGTATGATGTGATTTTTGGCATGGATTGACTTATGAAATATCATGCTATAGTTAATTGCTACGGGAAGAGTATAGTCTTTCAGTTTCGGGACAAGAAATGTTCTTGGTAGTTTTACCTCGTTTAGAGGGGAGTACTAGCACTTATCTGTATTGTATTGTCAAGGAGACTTCAAGGGATGTAGTTGTTCCCTTGGATTCTATTTCGGTTGTGAGAGATTTTGAGGATGTCTTCCCGGAAATACCGGGTTTGCTTCCTAGCCGAGAGATAGAGTTCGTGATCGATTTAACGTCGGGAACGAGGCCTATTGCGAGGGCTCCATATCGAATGGCTCCTATGGAAATGAGGGAGTTGAGGGATCAAATCCAGTAGCTGTTGGAGCAGGGATTTATTAGGCGTAGCACATCGCCATGGGGTGCTCCGGTGTTGTTTGTAAAGAAGAGGGACGATTCTCTCCGGTTATGTGTTGACTATAGAGTATTGAACAAGGTCACCATCCGGAATAAATACCCTTTGCCTCGTATCGATGACTTGTTTGATCAACTTCGAGGAGCGTCGTACTTCTCAAAAATTGATTTGAGGACGGGGTATCACCAATTAAGGATACGGGAGGAAGATGTATCCAAGACTGCTTTTCTGACGAGATACGAATCCTATGAATTTTTGGTTATGCCCTTTGGACTAAACAATGTCCCCGCTGTATTTATGGATCTCATGAATAGGGTATTTTGAGATTTCCTGGACCAATTTATTATTGTATTCATCGATGACATCTTAGTCTATTCTCGAACGGAATCTGATCATGTTATTCATTTGAGGTTGGTCCTACAAAGATTGAGGGATCACCAATTGTATGCTAAGTTCGAGAAGTGTGACTTTTGGTTACAGGTAGTACAGTTTTTGGGTCATGTGGTGACGTCCCAGGGTATATCGGTGGATCCGAGAAAGGTGGTTGCGGTGAGGGAGTGGGGTCAGCCCACGACACCTACCGAGGTTCAGAGTTTTCTGGGTTTGACGGGTTATTACCGTCGGTTTATCAAGGGCTTCTCTAAAATTGCTAGCCCTTTGACAAATTTGACCCGAAAGGGGGTGATATTTGTTTGGGATAAGTCTTGTTAGGCTGTATTTGATGAGCTCAAGGATTGATTGACTTCGGCTCTAGTCCTTGCATTGCAAAAACCGAGATTGGGATATCTAGTCTTTACCGATGCATCTCTTCAAGGATTAGGAGGTGTACTTCAGTAAGAGAGACGGGCTATTACATATGCTTCTCTCCAGCTAAATCCCCATGAAAGAAACTATCCGGTGCATGACTTAGAACTTGCCGCGGTTGTCTTTGCCTTAAAAATATGGAGGCATTATCTCTTAGGAGAGAAGTTTAGTCTTTTCACGGATCATAAATCGCTACAATATTTATTTTCACAGAAAGATTTGAATATGCGACAGTGTCGATGGTTGGAGTTCATGAAATATTATCAATTTGATATTCATTATCATCCGGGCAAGGCAAACGTCATGGCGGATGCCTTGAGTAGGAAACCCGATGGAGAGTTAGCTGATGTATGGAAAGCTAAGTGGAAATAACTCAGCCAGGAGGATGTGGTGGTGAGAACATTCATGTCGGTAATGACCGTTACCCCTACTATCGTAGCAAGGGTTATAGAAGCCCAGGGAAGGGATAAGGGTTGTCAAGACCATATACGCCGATTACTGTCCGAGGGAGCTGAGTCCTACTCAACTAGTTCTAAGGGTGGATTACGCTTCCATGGAACACACATTGTTCCGGAGGAAGGGGACTTGAGATGGGAGGTGATGGCTTAATCTCACGGGTCTAAGTTTACGATACATCCTGGTGGGGAAAAGCTGTATCAAGACATGCGCCATCAGTATTGGTGGCCAGGTATGAAGCGGGATATCTTTGAGTTTGTGTCTCAATGCGCTACTTGTCTGTTGGTCAAGATCGATCATCAACGACCGACAGGTTTGTTGCAACCATTGGAGATTTCGGTGTGGAAATAGGAAATCATATCGATGGATTTCATTACGGGCTTGCCAAGGTCACAAAGTGGTTGTGATTCTATTTGGGTGATTGTCGACCGCTTGACTAAGTCGGCACACTTCCTATCCGTGCGGACTGATTATGACACTGCTCGATATGCCCGCTTATTCATTGAGGAGGTTGTTAGACTCCATGGGGTGCCTTTGAATATAGTTTCGACCGAGACAAGATCTTTGTTTCCCACTTTTGGTGAAGTTTCCAAGAGGCTATGGGGACTGAATTGAGGTTAAGCACTTCTTACCATCCTCAAACAGATGTCAAAACTGAAAGAGTGAACCAAATGTTGGAGGATATGCTTCGTGTGTGCATGCTTGACTTCAAAGGTGGTTGGGAATAATATCTCCCATTGGTCGAGTTTGCTTATAACAACTCGTACCAATTTATAATTGGGATGGCGCCTTATGAAGCTTTGTATGGAAGGCCTTGTAGATCACCCGCTTGTTGGTTGGAAGTGGGTGATAATAAATTTCTTGGACCTGAAATGATCCAAGATACTTCATCTAAAATAGAACTCATTCGGAATCGCATCCGAATAGCCCAAGACCGTCAAAAGAGCTATGACGATGTGGGTAGAAGGCACATGGAATTAGAAATTAGGGACCAAGTCTTGGTTCGAGTGTCACCAATGAAAGGCATCAACCATTTCGAGAAGAAGGGGAAGCTTGCGCCACGTTTTTTCGGACCTTTTCCAGTTATTGCGAAGGTAGGACCCGTGGCGTATCAACTTGCCTTACCGAAACCTTTGCAATAAATTCATGATGTATTCCATATTTCCTCTCTAAAGAAGTATAGGAGGTGCGAAGGTGCACTTTGGCATATTCCATTCGAGGACATTGATTTGCAACCCGACATTTCATATGAAGAACAACCGATTGCTATTTTAGAGCATGGGGAGCGTAGATTGAGGTCTCGTGTGTTGCCCTTGGTGCGAGTCTAATGGAGTCACCATAACGCCAAGGAATCAACATGGGAGCGCGAGGATGATATGCCAGAAAAGTATCCGCATCTCTTTATACAAGGTACGCTTGAATTTTGAGGACAAAATTCCCTCATAAGGGAGGGAGTATGTAATAACCCCCACTTTTGAGAACCTATTTTATATTTATTTACTAGATATAATGATTAGATATAAAATGTTGGAATGTGGAGTAAGTATTAATTTAATGAAAAAAAGTTAATATTTACTATGATGTTGCATATTTACCTTACATGTAGGTGAATATCGCCATGTTGTGTTTTATTATGTCATAAGATTTGAAATGAAATTTTGGTTTAATAATGAAATCGGAACTTAAAATGAATTATAAAATTTCCAAATGATAATTTGGAGGACATAGTTAGTTCCGGAAGGTGCGAGATAGTCAAATTGTGTGCCATATTGTATTTTGAGGTTTTGGGCACTTTTGACTGGTTATAGTTTAAATGTGTAGTTGCGTATTATTTTATCGCGGTATTGATCACTTAAGTTGTTAATTCTAGACAAAAGGCAAGATTTATGTCTTGATTAAGTCACTATTCCCCTAATTTCATTCCTAAACCTAAAGAGAAAGAAAGAGAAGAAGAAACCTTAGGAGAAATTAAAGATTTGGAGATCAACCTTGCATTCATCTTCATTAAATCTGAACTTGCAAGCTTGAGGCAAGTTTTCTACTTGCTATTATATGATTTAAGTTGAATAATTAGTGTTGATAGTTGTGGGTTAATTATGGTTTAAGAAAGTTAGGGTTTTTATTGGATTTATGGGCTTTGAATCTTTTGAGGTTGATTTGAGTTGATATTGGTGTATATTATGGTTGTTTGATGCATTTATAATCAGTTGGTAGCCATAAATAATAAGGGTTTGGGGTGGTTGAGTTTGGAAGAAATTAGGAGTCCAAGACTCCATAGCCAAAATTGGCAAAATTCGCAGGGCCTGAATCGATTCGCATAGAGGCACTGTCCAGGTCTGGGTGGACCGAATCGATTCGGCTATGTTCGAATCGATTTGGCTGTTATGCAGAATGTTGGTTTTCCTGATCGAATCGATTCGGCTGGTCCGAATCAATTCGCTGATCTGGCCGAATCAATTCGCCCTAGTCCGAATTGATTCGAAAATCCTGCATTTTTCCTTTTGTTTTTCTTTTCTAATTTTAACCCTCTCCCTTAGGATTAGGACCTAGGAACCTTCTTGTATGAAGTAAACTTAGAGTCCTAGATTTTTAGTTGAGTTTGGTCGCTACCCTAGAAGTTGAATGGGTTCACTTGGGGTTCATGTCATGGGCATAAAGAGTGATGTTTAGGCATTACTCTTGATTTTACAAATTCTTAGGAATTAAGAGTTCTGAGCCCATATTTGGAGATGTTAGGGGCCCTATTGAGGTATATAACACCTTGGGACTTGTAAGATCTTTGGGTGATCATTGGAGACTAAGTCGGGACTTAGAATATGATGAATATTAATGAAAATATTCAAGGATTATGGTTTCATATAAAATGAAACATGCATGTGATTAATGAAGATGGTAATGAGCTAGAAGAATACCAATGATAAAAAAGCCAAGCAATGTACTGGAAGTGAGTTGAATGAGCTGAAAGTGAGCTTAATAACTGAAACCAGAACTCTTTCAATGGTGGTTCAAGCTCAACCAAGGGTGAGATTGGACTACCAATAGAGAATTCAGTGGAGTAGCTATAAATGAAGGGAAGAAGATGTCTCTCTTGTTCCCACAGATGACGCCAGATTGATGATACCAGAATTGGTACCACCAAGTCAATATGATAAAAAAGCTCAAACCAGAACAACAATGGTGTAAGAATAAATATAAAATACAAAAAGATATGAGGCAAAGGGGAAGATGACACCAGATATAAATGGATCGATTGGAGCCTACGCCCACTGTGCAGTGTGAATGGTGGTTTTCACTATGATAAGGGCACTAATGGCCTGAAAATACAACACTCAAGCTTTTCTCTCTCTTCTGAGTATTTTGGCAGAGTTTTAGCTAGGGTTTACAATAATCGATCCTTTATAATAAGGCAGAGGATAAATATTTATATGGATGGGTTGGTGTCATACGCACCCTAGTCATGCATGAGGCATGCACAACTTTAACTATCAAATAAGGTGATGTCATCTGTCCCTGCTGCATGCAAGCAATGATTATGAGATATTCCCCACATGTGTGAGTGATGTTGTTGTAACAGTTTGGTCCATGTGGGGTTTGCATCCCACGCGCATTGTCCCACGCGTGCTCTATTCCACGCGCCCCGTAAGGTGATAAGTGCCTCCAACCGGGTTGGGGTTTCGACCTGGCCGAGTATGAGACCACTGATATATTATCTGGATTGCACGCTATTAATTATGAAGTGTAGTTTCGATTGACTTGCACTAGGGTGAGACTAGAGATGAGAACAGCTGACAGTCTTGACTTCCTGACATGGCGAGGTGAGGCACTAGGCCCGCTGATGTTGCATATGGTCTCTTCCTAACCTTAGACGAGGCTGGGACGATCATCGTGGGATGTCCCAACGGCGCACTGGGAGAAGTCGGCTTGAGTCGAGTCTGTACTGAGGCGAGACGAGGTCTTGTATGGGCATATCAGTGACTTATCACCTATGTATCACATTCTCCATCTCATTTATTCTCTTATTTATACCCTTATCATAGTACACATGACTTTGGTTATTAGATTAGTCTCTGTTGTATGTAAAAATTATTCATCTACACGGACCAATGAGAAATGGACACCTGTCCTCCTACGTGGCTATCCCCATAGTACTTACTTTGTTGGTCGTCTCCAGAGAAACTTTGTCGGACAAGAGGCTGACCAAGCTTAAGAATATGAACCATCAAGAATAGTAAGAGTTACTCGGGTGGAATAGCTAACAGCCTTTGTAAACTTACTTCTGAATATCAATAGTCTTATTTATTATATATAGATGTAAATGCCTGAATATATAAAGACATTTCATCTCTTGGGTTCCCAACCAATATAAATACATGATCTCCCTTAGCTCGAGGGGACGATTTAATCTGGCACAAATATATTCAACCCTGAGCTATCGTAACCACCAGAAATACTAAAAAACAATGGACGTAGGCTTTTCTCATATCTGAACCACTTTAAAAACCTCTTTGTTGTGTTTTTATCTTGCTTTATTATCTTTAATATATTAATATTATAAATTTGGACCCACTACATTTTTAGACATCAACATTAGTTTTGGTGCTTCCTGAATCTTTATAGCAGTTAGTTTTTTAATACAGTTGATGTGTGCTAGTTAGATAAATAGACCAGGCTAAAAATCAATCTCATTTTTTATCTCCTCCCCCTACTAAAAATACATTTAAAAAAATATTATATAAATTGACACCTTACCTTAATTTTGATGTCAAACTCGATTAAGTCTTGCAACGACTAGTTTGCTTTCTTAATTTAGATTGGGTTGCTGTGAGTTGATTATCAGTGAAAGGGAGAGAAAGTGTTTTTCCTAGTATTTCATCATTTAAAGGACTTTGCTGGAGAGGCCCGTGCATGTAGGCTTAGGTCTTTCATTCGAGCCTTCTTGAAGATGGGCACCCAGTGGGCCTATGTGTATAATCTTGGTCCCAGCACCTCAGGGATTCCCCCAGGGTTTAATAATTGAGATAGACCATGATCCTTGGTAGGATTTTCAGGATTTGGGATGATATATTCATAGATTGAGACAACTCTTGTACAAGGTTTTTACCCAAATTCGGAATGGGATATAAGTTGGGGCTCTTTAGTCTTCCATTCTCTCTCCCTAGTCACCTCTTAATTTATAAAAAAAGCCTTTCCACTTCATTCGCCAAGTGAAAGAAGGGAAGCATTCCATAGTTATTGCTTTAACAATCAACTAAGCTTAGGAAGTCAAGTTAACACATCGATT
This sequence comes from Sambucus nigra, assembly GCA_949130495.1. NCBI lineage: Eukaryota > Viridiplantae > Streptophyta > Magnoliopsida > Dipsacales > Adoxaceae > Sambucus > Sambucus nigra. The sequence goes on from OX422207.1 coordinate 418,404,758, forward strand.
TATACTGGGGATTGCCCGGGGAGATTAAAAATCATTTTTATCTTTAGAAAGCCAATCCCAGATCAAATTATTTAAACCAAATTTGTTCATCTTACTCCTTAACTTAAAAATATCATCACCACCATCAGCACCGTAAAATCACATCTTAACACCACAACTACTCAATGATATTGAAACCACCCCACTAATAACATTACTACAACCCTAAAGGTTGTATTACACCTTCAACAATCAATCATCAAATATTGCCATTATTTTTGATAATTTATCACCAAATGACCTGATGAGAGATTTTGATTTTTTTTTATGATTATTAGTTTAGCTTGGGGCTTTTAATTTCATTTTGTGTTTGTTTCAGATGAAAATCCGAAACAAAGTTGTTTTTTACGTTTATTTGTGAGATCCAACCATTTTCATAGTGGGTGGTAGTGATTTAGTGGTTATAGTGGTGATTAGTTGTTTTGAAAGAGAGAGAGGGGATGGTCGTAGTTTTCATGGTCATGGTGGTGCTAGAGGTCTCCTTAGTGGTAGGGTGGTAGGGTTAGGGTTACAATCATAGTGGTGTCGGTGGTGGTGGTGTTAGGGTTATGGTAAATATTTTGGGTTAAAAATAAACTTTTGTAATTTTTAATAGGGATTAAAAATAAAATTTTAAGAATATTTGTTTGTTTAACTTATAATTTATGTAGTTGTATAAGTTATATGAGTGACATAATCCAAGATTTTTTTTTTGTTTGTTGTTAGGGGTGGACAAAAAACAAAACAAATCGATTGGACCAATTGGACTAGAATGGATCGAGCCTACATTTTTAGATTATTATTTTTGTTTTAAATTGGTCCAAAAATAAGAGGACCAAATTTTTTCGAATCGGTCTTGATGTTACTTTGATTTTGTCTAAACCGAATCAACCCTGTTTTATATCTAACGTGTGAGAGATGTTATTTATGTGTTGTTTAGTGTATAACTACCCTATTATAATTATGTTAAAACCATACATTGAGAGTGTGATCAAATGAAGGTAACTACTCAATTAAAAATTAATTACCAATTTAAAAGATAATTTTCTTTTAAAACAACAAAGGGTATAAAGGAGCAAAAAAAATATGTGTGACAAAAGGTTTTATCAGTATTATAATCTCATCAATTGTATTTTGTTATTAAGGCAAGCGATTATAATAATGCGAAAAGATAAAATAATTCACATAACACCGGATGTACAAGGAAAAACCCTCTAACGAAACAAATATTGGGCCGAAATAAACGACAAATGTGCTATAGTAGAGATTTACACAGAGCAAAAAATGACTTACAATCATACAATGCACAAACTTCCTAGCAACTCTTTCATGCCATATTTCTCAAGGAGAGCACCAACAACTGGAGTATTCTATACAACCACGACCAGTTTTGGTGGCGACCGACGTCGTCAAATCTTTCGCCAAAGAAATCTTCTATAAAGGGGAAGGGAAATTTTATTCCATGGAAATGGAACCACTGAGTAGATACCGTCTATAATCTAGGATGTGTAAGGGCATCCTGTGGTTGAAAAGGATATAGTGAAAGGTTTGATTTCTCTGAAAACTCACAAAGTGTTTTTCAAAGTTTTTGAAAGTAGACCATATTCAATAACAAAACTGCTTTGGAAAATAATTTCTCAAAACAAGCTTGGATATGAAATTTTAGCTTACTTTGATTCAAGAATTAACCAAAATAAACTTGAAGAACACAATGAGAAGATTAAAGAATTTTACTCTTGAAAGGTAAAATATTATCCCTCTAAAAAATTTCTTCTCACCTTAAATGGAGAAATGGAGAAACTCTTGATTATATACACAAGTGTGATATAACTCAAGTGTATAAAATTCATAGGTCAATACAAGATCAATTTGGCTACCCAAATAAGATTTTGTCTCGGCAATATTTCGAAAAGAAAAAAAATCTTGTAGACTCGCGAACACTTCGCGATCGCTACAAAAGTCTACGTCAATACGAAGGTTCAATGACACAAGGTCACGCCATAAGCCAATAATTTTTTGCGGGGTCTTCCAAATGGTCGTGGCCAATGAAGGAGATGTTTCCAAATGGTCGTGGACAACAAATAACTAGCAAATAAGGTTACGATCAAAGCTAGAGGTTGCGAGTTTTCTCGAATTTCACAAAACTCATAATTTTCTTGTCCGTCCTATGACCAATTAAATTATAAATACCAAGGATGCATTTCAAACATAAATTTTTTATATGAATAATATATTGTATTGTATATTTGGCAAATCCTAAAACCACGAGGCTAAATTAAAACATTGTTAATTTAAGAAAATATTTAACTAAGGGAGTAAATCTAAATCCTCTAGATAGGTATACCTTTATCTTATGTGATTAACTTGGGAAAACGACATAATTGATCTTGTATGAATTTGATGAAGTTTTATAAAGACCTCTTGGACTAGACTCAAAGTGTATTTTGTCAAACGGAATTAGGCAATATAAGTGACATGGAAAATATGAGTATATATATATATACTCTTTTAGAATTTCCCTCTTTGTTTATTATGTGACAAAATACACAAAACTAAAATTTACATGTAACTTAATCAAAATAACTTCAAACAAAAGACTTTCTCGACTAAATGCATATAAGATAGATTATGTACAATTACAAGTACTGTAAGCCCAAAATACTTAAGTAATTATAGTGAGATTTTTGTACCTACTTTCCTGTCACACGCTTGTAAATTCATCAAATTCCAATGTGTAATATAAAGAAAGAAATATAAGAGAGTAATAAGATAAAAAAATGTGAGTATATAGTACACGTGACCATCATACTACCAATGTATATCCCCCATCAATTATGAGATTTCTCTCAATATATTTATTATAACATATAAACACTTACCCCAACCCCCAGCATGCTTTAAGACTATGTAATTCCCCTATCTACAAAATTCTCCCCCGTTTATCATGAAAGAGACAAAGGAAAGAACTAAGAATATACTGAGATAAATAGAAGAAAGAAATTTAACGGGAGTAAACATGTTAATAAAATCAACAAAACGAGAGTAAACCATATAGCTAGTTAGAAATTAATACGAAGATGTATGCAAGGTATGTAATATGTGATAAAGTTGTCTTAAGATAAACATATCAACAACTACACATGGAAATACACGATATATGAAGTCAAAGATACATAATAAACGCATGCTAAAATGTAATAATCATTAAAAATAAAGTAGAGTTATAGGATTTATATAATATAAAAACAAATGAAGAAAAATCCTAACTCTTAAACTATAAAGTCCAAAACATAAGGTATATCTTACCCTCCTTCCCTAATCTTCATTAAAGCCTCAATATCGCAAATACTTAACTGAACATCTTCTAAGGCATCCAGAACATGGTAAAGTTGAATGTTGGTGTTCTATTGATACTCATTAAATGACTATGAATAGGAAGAACCTAGAAATGAAAGAGTAATTTTATGCTCCACCAAGGTGGGTAAAAGTGGAGAGTGAAGATACAACGATATCTGTGAAACCATCTTATTTAACTTTGCATGATAATTAGAATGTGGGTTTGGCTTAGTAGATATACGAGAAAAATAAAGAGTGCGGGGAGGCATGATATGCGGTGGCACATAGAGACTACTATAGTTCCCTAACTGTGAGATTGATCGATAATATGAAATCATTATGATCTCACCCTCGAGTTTTCTAGTAACTTCATTTATAAGAATTGGAACCCCTAACTCCTGAAGCAGATGCCGAATCAGTCAATTGAAGGGCAAAGCATGAAACTTCACAACGTCCTTAGAACAAGCCATGATATTGTCAAATATCATTCTCGTTATATCCATTTTATAGTTTTTCCAATCACAGACAACAAGTAAGCATGATAAAAGGAAATCTTGTAAGGGTGTATAGTATTTAAAATATTTGAGGACATCACTATATTAAGGATATAGGAGTCCTTGGCCAAAAAGACTTGGGGGAAATTCTTTATGGGGAAAATTTGTCAATGGGGATCACTAAAATATGAGATCACCTCCTGTTTTGAGGGACTATGTGTAATGGGACCAAAGGGGTATACATGAGTATATTCTTCCTTAAGATGGTAGTGATGTGTAATAATATCAACATGGATAACTATCTGTATACCACAGAAATGGGTATTTAGGATTGGTTATCCCATCTTGTCATTCCCTTCTTCCATAGTGGTGTAGCTGGAAAAACATTTCCCAATTTAAGAACAAATACCAAACCAGCCAAACATCTTCATAAACTAAGGAACATGAGTCTCCAAAAGGGATTCCAAATCAATCGGACGTTCCTAATGCATATAACGCTGAGAGAATAGTTTAAGAAATTTAGTACGGGTGTTGGTGTATGTCAAGGCACGTGAGCACGATTTAAGATCCATCAAAATTACCTAAAAATTAAGAACTAAGAAAAAGCACAAAAATCCTATGAAAAATGGATATCAGTGATAAATCAAGGATCCTACCCACATATATGTGAGATTTTTATATCAGACAATATGTCAAATAATCATGAACTCTCACTCATACTTGACATTAGAGTAACAAAGTCCTAGATAGGTAGTCCATTGTAAGAAATTACAATGCCAAACATAAGAATAACTACTCTAAGCCAATGAATCTCATCTTAAAATAAATAATTTTATCAATCATAGACAAAAAGACATAAATGCATAAACTACAATAGCAAACCCTAATATATGAAAAAAATAAAATCCACAAAATATAGGAAGAACACTTATTATAAATATGAATAACCGTTTAAATTTAGGATAATAAGCACCTAATCTTTCAAGATATGGATTTGGCAGGTAGAGAGACGAAAAATGGTGAAGATCTAGTTTTGTTTTGGTGAAAATGGGTAAAGTTGTGAAGTGGTTTTGAAAAAAACACTTAACTTATTCCATAAGATTTCATAAATGCGAGTTCATTTGTTTGTTGGCACAAGACTTTGCAAACACGACACTCCTTGTTCACGAGAATTCAAATTATCCAGTAAGAAAGTTACAAGCAAGTGTATATATGAATCTTCTTCTTATAAAAAACTATAATATATCCCCAAAAAATAACGTTGATATGGTCAAATTTACTTCCAAAAATCATACTTAGGGTTTATGGTTATGTCAAATACTCTACACAAAGAAATTAGCATTCAAATATTTGAAAGTCTAATTATAGCTATTTATAAGGACAAGTTATTTTAAAGACGTAACTCGTGATAGAATTGAATAAAATGAACTTTAACTGGTAAAATAAATAATGAAGGTTAAAGTTTGAACTCACTTTTGAAGTTTTTGATTTTATGCAACTTAGAAAAAGCTTCATTTCTTTCCAATATTGTTAACTACCATTTGTTTCTCCTCATTAAGCACTTTATGATTAAAAATTTCGAAGTCTGATATCTATGGTGTTGCCCAATTTTTAGATAGAAATAAATCTTTAAGACGTCTTTTTTAAAAATACTTTTGCAAGTGGTGAATTTTACTCTAAAACAAAAGGCGAGAAATTATTTATAATTTTTACAAAGATTGAAAATACATCGTCGAGTTGTATTCTTGACCACTTCTTCTCTAATGATTTTGAATGATTTGCCAATTTTTCTATTTCAGCTACATCCATCATCGAGTACTCTTATACACAAGGATTATAAATGACACCCTTTTCAAAAATCACATAAAACTTTTAGTTTCCTTCAAAAGTAGAAAATAAAGTCATTAATTATATTTTGCATGGAAATTGCTCAAGTTATTGTGTGGTGTTATGATTTAAAAAAAACTCTAAAATTTTCAAGCTTAATTTACTAATGCATTCCAAGCTATAAAATTTTAAACATAGAGTATATAAGTCATAAACTAATCCAATTGTACAATGTCTAAGCATATAGGTTAAAATGAAGCATATGGGATATATGTATACCTTCAAACATAGGATGAAAAAATTTCACATTAAAAGGTTCCCGGTATGAACATCCAAATATCAACACTATTTTGCAAAAGATGAAACCGAACCTAGATTATACTAATATCCCAATATATATATATATATATATATATATAGTGTGCTTTTTGTTTTAGTAGTTATTTTTTTGGTGTTAAATACAGTGTTAGTGCATGTGTCGTATTATTTTTGTTTTATATTTTTTTTGTTACACTTTACGCTTAGTGTATCTGCTTTTGTGTTATTTTCAAGTAGCACATTTATTCAAAAAAATATAAAAAGATGAAAAATCAAAAGACGAAAAATTTGGAAAAAGCAAGCAACCATGTGAGAGTGCTAAAGATACCTCTGCAATCTTACAACACATCCAAGGTCCTCTTGGAGATAACTAAAACATAGACGATGTTTCCCTCCGATCAACATGAGATAAAACTTTGGCCTAGCATAAACAAGTGACTATAAAAAGTCCACATTGGAGATACGTGTTGTGTTCTCTTTAAATGATTTTTTTTGCATATTTCAATAAGCACGTTGCATAAATTTGACTTAAGGGCAAAAACCCAATTGCAAGATAAGGTGGGAATTTCATCACCCTTTCCGGCCTGAAAATCACTAAACTACCTGAGCATTTGCATAACTCGAGCCATCATTTTTAATTCAAAATTAATTAGACATTGGCCCTGGGATATCACATAACTCATAATTTTTTTAACGAGACTAGAATTAAAATCCACTGCATTACGGAATTGTCAAATCTGTTCCATTTTACCTTATGTAGGATTTTTTTTAATGAGTATTCATACCGACCACCTACCTAGAGGTAAAATTGGAATCGGAGATGATAACCATAGTTGTTCATCTTTTAAATTTTTCCTTGTCAAAGAGTAGGAGATGTTTAATTAGGAAGATTAATTCGAAGACCGCCGTCGTCGTGGAGTAATCTCACTAGATTTTAAAATTGAAATTCCCCTCACCTAAATTAGATAATTCAAATTACTTTGTGTTAGTTTCGAAATTATGTGGTTTTGAGTCAGATTATTTACCTTTGCTTTCCTTTAAAATAAATAAAGAAAGAAAGAAATTCGAGTGAGCGTGGTGTATGCGAAGTTGGTTTCGAGATCCTACTGGTCATTTATCTAGAGTTGAGTGTAGCATTCCCGATATATGTAGGTAGAAGTTTGATATTTTCCGAGATGAGAGACGATTTAGCAACCCGTGCCCTTAAAGATTACTTATATCCAAATACGTCGAGTCAACCCTCGTGCATACGTCTTCCCCCACATAATGCAAACAACTTTGAATTCAAGTCGGGAACAATTGAATTGTTGCCCATCTTTCGGGGTACAAAAAAAGATGACCCCTACCTTCATGTGCGCAAATTTAAAGAAATTTGTGGAATGATTAAGTTATGAAAAATCACCAATGAGATTGTTAAACTAAAATTGTTCCCATTTTATTTGAAAGATAAAGGCAAAAGTTGGCCACTCTAGCTTGAACCGAATTCCATCACTATGTGTAATCAATGGAGGGTTGAGTTTTTGCGAAAGTTTTTCACTAACCAAAAGATGACAACGTTACGTTATGTCATCAACACATTTATCCAAAAAGATGGAGAAGCTTTGTGGATGTATTTGGAGAGATTTAAGGACTTACTATTGCAATGTCCTCACAATGAGATTGAATTGGGATGTCAAGTTCAAATTTTTTACGAGGGGTTTGATTTTACTATTCGGTTGATGCTTGAGTCAATGTGTAATGGTGATTTTACTGAGAAAAGTGAAGCCGACGTGCAGAAATTCCTTGAATTTATAGAGAAAAATCCCAACGATGGGCACCCCATTGGGAATTTGGTCCCACCACATTCAATAAGGGATCTTCTCACCAAGTTGAGCCAAGTTTTGGTTTAAATGCCAAAGCGGCTACATTGGCACATAGTTGAGAAAATAGGGTAATCGAGTCGTACAAGCGACTTTATAACTTGTAGGTTCACCTCTGTGCTTGCTTTGTGATATTTTTTACAACCTGGGAAAAAATTGCCCCAACTTTCGACCTATAAAGCAATCACCAAGCAAGCAAACACTCTCTACCAAAATAGGCCGAAGTATGACCCATACTCCAGTGCATACGATTTAGGATGGCGAGACCACCCTAACATTTAGTGGTCTATGGGTCAATACCAAGGAGGTGGAGGTCAATCTTCAGGTAACCCAACCCCGGGTTTCCAAAAGATCGTCCCCGCATCATCGTATCCTTCATCCCAAAATATCCACTCTTTAGAGGATACGATGAACATGCTAGCCTAAAGTACCTTTAAGTTCTAGAAAATCACCCAAAATGTCTTCCAATCCACCTGTTGATGACAAAACTTATCCACCTATGTGGACCAACCAGAAGTGAACACATGTCCTCCAGCATGGCCAACATCCTAGTCAGTAGATAATAAATCTACCGACCAACACAAGAAAGCCTAACCAATAAAAGGAATGCCAACCAACACAAGGAAGGCCGACCAACAAGATAAGTGAAGAGTCATCATACCAAGGGTCATACTACACATGGTTTATACAACCAATGGTCACACTAATTATGTAAGGATTTAAATGCTTAATTATATAAAAGCATTCTATCCCATAACATTCTGACCCTTGACCTCCGTGTCACTATTAATACGTTGTATCACTTTTATAAAAGGGCACGATCGAACGAATGCTGGGATATTCTTATTTACAAGAGTACCTAGCTTTCTTTAACCTCTGAAATCAATGAAACAACAGTGGACGTAGGATTTCTTACATAGCTGAAGCACTTTATAACTCTCCCTCTCTCTCTCTCTCTCTCTCTCTCTCTCTCTCTCTCTTTCTCTCTCTCTCCCTCTCTCTCTTTATTTACCATTACATATTTTATCTTTGATTATAAAATTAGATCAAGTTTAGTTTTTTACATCAACAGATTGGCGCCGTATGTGGAAACATGTTTCTAAGTGCCGTTCTCACTCTTATATACCTTTATTCATGATAAGATGAATGACCCCAAGTCTAGTGACAGAATTGAAGGCATATCGCCTGTTCCATCTGCTCAACCTATGGCAACAGACCAAACTGGAATACTGGTTAGTATTGCCAGAGGACAAGAAGCCATGGAAGACACGGTGAGGTAATTGGCTCAGTCATTGTAAGTTAGGTCTCCATTATTTTCTCGATAATAAATGACTCCCTCATCTAGAAGATAAATTCCACCTCTACCTCCGAGATCCATCAGAAAAAGTTATTTCAGATCTTCACGAGATACCTCTATCTTCCAGGAGAAAGTTCATCACCTGGTCCACATAACCTTATGATATCCATTCTTTTTCTCCTAAAAGGTCAAGTGTCTTGGAAAGGATGAGTAGAGCTTTGCCCTTTGATCTTATGGACCTCGAGAAAATAAAAATCCTCCTAGGGTGTTATCCAGGAACACTCAACATCCAGCCGACCAACATGAGGCCTCAGTCAGATCAAGATCAAGCGTCTAAAATTCAGTATGCACTGGGCGAACCTCTCAGAAGGAGAGTTCAACATCGACACATAGTCAGAATAGCTGAGCTGCTTCGCATATATCTGAGGCAGGCAATCCTTCATGGAAATGATTAATCCAGAGGTTGGAAGATCTGTTGGGTGAAATAGTGAAAGCAAAGAATCCTTTGTAATGGAGCTTTGTTAAAGGTTCTCCTTTTATTCAGGTAATTATGGATTTTACTACTCCATCTAAATTTAAAGATCCTGTGGTTACCCCTAAATATGACAGTAAAACTGATCCAGTTCTCCATATCGACCAATATCAAGTTGTAACTGATATCTATTTAGTTCCCGATGAAATGAGGTGCAGAGCATTTTCAAGTACCATTACAGGTTCAACTCAAATATGGTATAATAACCTACCCCGAGGACAAATTGCCAACTTCAATCATCCTGCTGAGCTATTCATTAGTGAAATCTATTTTGGAGCTACACGTTTTAACAATGAAAAGTTAGAGTTGATTGATTATGAGGAAAAAATAACCATCACCGCTCTTATGAGTCGCTTGCTTCCCGAGAAAGTATATTATACTCTGGCTAAAGATCATTCCTAAACTATGGCTAAACTCATGGCAAAAATAACAAAAATAATGAATGCCGATGAAGTGATGGTCGCAAAATAGAGTCCTAATACGAAGCCTGAGAACAAGGAGTAGAATTTGAAAAAAGAGGACAAGCTTAAAAAATATGGAACATATACCCCATTGTGTATTAACATTCACCATATCCCAGAGGATATCAAGCACAATAAGGATTTGCAATGGCCTGAGAAGTTGAGGGCACCCGTAACAAAAAGGATAAATCCAAATATTGTGAATTCCATAAGGATCATGGTCATACAACACATAACTCCATTGCTTTGTAAAATGAAATAGAACCCCTCATTCATCGAGGATAACTCAATAAATTTATTTATCGGCGTGATAGCAGAGAACCTAGAAGAAGGTCGAGTTCTCTATGCAAGTCTAGAGATGATAGGAAAAGAAATCATGAAGATGATTACGAAGATGATCCAGACCTGTCGAAGAAGCCCAAATAACCATAACGTGAGGTAGCTATGATCAGTTTTGGTTCATTTGATTGTCATATGATTACTAGCGATACAGGAGGAGGTGATCACTCTGCCGAAAGGAAAGCTTATTTGAATAAAGCCTAGGCTTGCTCTTATGTCTAGAGGATTAATCTGAACGAAGATGACCGACTGAGGAAGGTCAACAAAGATAAACTGGTGATCGACTTTTCAAAGAATGATCTTTCTGGGGTACTTTATCCCCATGATGACCCATTGATTGTCAAATTTAGGATCCAGGATATCGTCATCGCCATAATTTTGGTGAATAGTGGGAGCTCGACATATATTATGTTTTATCCTTGCTTTTAAAGTTTAAACTTGAAGTTTAACCAACTGGAATCCTATCACAGGCCATTAATAGGGTTTTCTGGTGAAAAAGTTTACCCTCTTGGGACTATCAAGTTAGAAGTATTGTTCGTCATCTGACCAGTAAGTCGTATAAAGAAAATACACTTTTTCGTGATGGATAAAAATGTGTAGTATGCCTATAATGTGATCCTCGATAGGGTAGTGTTGAAGAAGTTTGAAGCAGTACCGTAAACATTCCATCAATGCTTGAAGTTTCCAACTCATTTTGGGGCAGATGTTGTGAAAGGAGACTAAAAGGTGGCCAGAGAGTGTTACTACTCCTCAGCCGAGCAATAGGACTTGATTGAATTGAAGACGAAGACTAAAACTTACCAGGTGGTATGACTGAGCCTAACGATGAATCTGAAGTTAAAACCTTAGATCCACGAAATGAAACAGAGTTAGTCAAGGGAAAGATTGTGAAAGCTACTGAAAGCATCATTCTGGATGACAATAATCCAGAAAGAACTACGCAGATCGGCTCAACACTGGATCCCGTCCTTTAAGAGGAATTGATTATGTTCCTGAGACAATAAAAATATGTATTTGCTTGGAGCAATAAGGATATGCTTGGGATAGTATCCAAATTCCTCTTTTAAAAGCTCAATATCTACAAGGATGCCAAGCCGACCAAGTAGAGACGTAGGATTTTCAGTCCTGAGAATAATCAAGCTATTCAGGAAGAGGTGGAGTAGCTTCAAAAATCTCGATTTATTAAAGATGTGAATATCCAACTTGGTTGGCCAATGTTGTAATGGTCAAGAAAAGAATGATAAATGGAGGATGTGTGTGTATTTCACCGGCTTAAATAAAGCTTTCCTAAAACACCATTTTCTTTTGCCTAGAATTGATCAGTTGGTGGATGCTACGTCGGGGCATGAGCTTTTAAGCATTATGGATGCCTATTCTGGTTATAACCAGATAAAAATGAGACCTAAAGACAAGGAAAGTACAACCTTTATCACCCCCCAAGGAACTTATTGCTCCAATGTAATGCCTTTTGGTCTAAAAAAATACAGGTGCAACGGATTAAAGGTTGGTGAACAAGGTCTTTGAAGAACATATAGGCAAGAACATGGAGATTTATGTGGATGATATGTTGACGAAGAGTAAAAAATCTTCAAATCATATCATCGACCTCAGTCGGACTTTTAATCAATTGGAAAAGCATCAAATGAAGCTGAATCCGACCAAGTGTGTGTTTGGAGTATAATAAGGGATGTTCCTCGGCTTCATAGTCAAACAAAGGGGAATTGAGGCTAATCCTGCACAGATAAAAGCTTTAATTGAAATGAAGTCACCGACCTATAAGAAAGATGTACAGAGGCTCACTGGAAGAGTGGCATCCTTAAACAGATTTATTTCCTGAGCAACAAACATGTGTTTATGATTCTTCAAAAGTGTTAAGAATTTTTTTTGAGTGGAATGCAGAATGTGAAAAAGAATTTTAGGAGTTAAAGAAATACTTGGGATCACCACCATTACTCTGCCGACCAGTCTTGAGAGAGGAAATGTACTTATATTTAGCTATTTCTGAGTCAGCGGTGAGCTCGGCCTTGGTCAAACAGGATAATGGAATCTAAAAAACAGTCAACTATACCAGCAAAAGCGTTCAGAGGAGCTGAAATCAGATACCCATATTTGAAAAAATTAGCCCTAACACTTATTAAGGCTTATAGACATATGAAACCTTATTTCCAAGTGTACACCGTAGTTATGTATACTGATCTGCCTCTTCGGTAAGCACTCGACAAGCCTGAGAAGTCAGGAAGATTGATGTACTGGATGATAGAATTGGGAGAGTATTACGTTGTCTATGAACCAAGATCTTTATTGAAAGGCCAAGCTTTGGCAAATTTTATTGCTGAATTTACTTATTCGGAGGTTCTTGACCAACAGAACTTGCCTGCCGAGCAGACTTAAAAAGAAGAGAGCTCAGCTCAAAAGTAAGCTGAAATTGATGCCGATCAACCTTAATCATCCAGAATTCAGTAAATGGCCCAGAAATATGTAGAAGAGAGTAAGAAGATATTCCAACATGGATCATTGATAGCAAAAAGCTTCAATAATGATATTCCACTATCGAATTTGTACGTGGATGGATCTTCATGTGCGACAAGTAATGGAATAGGTATAATACTTAATACTCCTGATGATATTGATATTGAGTATGCTATTAGGTATCAGTTCAAATCATCAAACAACGAGGCAGAATACGAAGCCTTGATAGTTGGGATAAATTTAGCTCATTCATTAGGTGTCGAGCAAGTAGTGGCGCATAGTGATTCACAGTTGGTCGTTAACCAAGTGCTGAATTTTTATAAAGTCAAAGGAAAATTAATGACCAAATATCTTGCTAAGGTCATGGAGATTATAACCAAGTTTCTTGCCGTTCAGATAAAAAGGATCCCAAGAATAGCAAATGCCCGAGCTGATGCACTTTCTCGGCTAACGTTAGCAACAAGAATTGAGCTCAGAAGAATATTCCCTATAGAAATCTTATCTAATCAAAGTATTGACGAAGACTTAATGGTTAGTTTCATTGCTATAAATCTGGGACCTTCCTGGATGGATTCCATTAAAGCTTATATTGAAGATGGATCTCTGATATAAAGCAGCGAGATATATGTCAGACAAAGGATTTTTATATCGAAGGGGATTGGTGATTTCCTTGTAGTGTTGTGTTCATCTAATGAAGGTGGAAGATCTGATCAATGAAATGCATGAAGGTTCATGTGGGGATCATTTTGCTGGTCGATTATTGCTTCAACGAATCAATACCCATAGATACTACTGGTTGACTATGAGGGAAGATTGTACAGCCTTTGCGAGAAAGTGTGATAAGTGTCAGAGATTCTCTGCCATTCATAAAACATCCAATGCTGCTTTAACAACAATAACTTCACCTTGGCTATTCACTATATGGAGGAATTGACTTGGTCGCCCCACTACCGACCACCAAAGGTAGGTTCAAATATTTAGTCGTTACTGTTGATATTTCACCAAATGGGTGGAAGCAGATCCATTGGTTGAAATGCCTAATGAGAAAGTGTATCAATTCATCTGGAAGAATATAATCTGTCGATATGGTTTACCATATGCTTTCATTACAGATCATGGTACCCACTTCGATAAAGAGGAGTTTAAAGCATAATGTGCGCAGTCCAAGATCCAAAAAATGCATTTTTCACGAATATAATATGTCGATATGGTTTACCATATGCTTTCATTATAGATCATGGCACCCAGTTCAACAGCGACGAGTTTGAAGCATATTGTGCCCAGTCCAGGATTCAGAAACTGCATTCTGTACCAGGTCATCCTCAAAGTAATGGTTAAACAGAAGTGACAAATAGAACTTTACCGAATGGGCTAAAGAAGAGACTTAATGCTGCCAAGGGCAACTAGATTAATGAGCTACACTATGTTCTTTGGGCCTACAGAACAACGTCGAGAACAACAACTAGAGAAGAACCATACATGCTTGCGTTTAGGATTGAAGCCATGGTACCAACCGGGATCGGCCTACCAACCCATAGGGTATTGAATTTTTACTCCCCAATTAGTGATTTGATGAGGCGATTAGATCTCGACATGTTAGAGGAGGTACAAGAAGAGGCAACTCTGAGAAATATTACATACCAACACAGAACTACTCACTTTATAATAAAAGGGTCAAGCTGACTAACCTGAAAGGGGGCGACTATGTTCTTAAAAAAGTTATCCAAAAGAATAACAAGCTTAAGGCCAACTAGCATGGTCCATATCGCATATCAGCTGTCATTCGACAAGGGACCTATCAGATAGAGACTTTGGATGGTGAAGAATTCAAAAATTCTTGGAATGTTGAGCATCTTCACAAGTATTATCAGTAATTCAAAATATTTCCATGATTGTATCTCTTTTTCTTTTATTTGAGTATCAACAAAATGTTTATTTCAATCTCTTCAACATTTCAATTTTTTTCGTAGTACGGTGATATACATTCCCCAGAACAAAGATAACTTTTGATCTTCAACTCCGACCAAGTCAAAATAGGATTACAATCCTCCGCACTTGGTCGACAATAACAATTTAATTCATGTATGTCTTTGTAAAAAGAAAATCACAAACAAGAGGTTGGTTACTTCATGTATGATTTTGTATAAATAAGTTAAGAATAAGATGTGTAAAACTTCGTATAAAACTAAAAAAGTTATAAACAAGTTTTACCCGACTAAGTTAAATGCACGAAGACATGTAAAAATTCCTTGATACTGGAATATAAACATACATTACTCATCCAATTGGTCACATTGATAACTAATGCTAAATTTGGATTAATATATCTAAGTGCATTAGTAGAATCAATAGCATTACCACTGGTAACTAATACTAAATTTGGATTAATATATCTAAGTGTATTAGTAAAACCAATGGCATTACAATCATAAGTTAAAAAAAATAAACATATTTCATTCATATAAACTGTATTAGATTTAAATGAATTACAAAATACAGAATAATCATTTAACTGGACGCTTCCCTTCAGCTTTGGAAGTCGGTTGCACTCTCTTCATCCCAACAGGAGGATCATCCAATGTATAGGGATAATTAATAAAGTTGAAGTCTTCTAACATTCTCATGTTACTGCTGCTCGGGGCGTTAATCAAATGTGAAGGACAAACTATTTCATGAACATCATTGAGATCATAATCCCTAAGTATTTACTAATTAAACATTGAGAAATGACGTTAGGAGGGATCCATGATTTGTCCATCTTGAATGGAGGATTGTCACAATCTAGTAGGCCAGGTTCATTCCAATACCATAGTTTGTTGTCCTGATCACGCTCCAACAAAGTTAGACAATTAGTCCATCCTACATGTACCCTTTATCATGACTTTGGGCAAGATGATCATAAATATGGCCAAGAGCCTCATTGTAGCCTTCCATCCATACTTCTCGAGGTTGTTTGTGAAACTAGAAAGTCAATCTCTCAACATGACATTAAAGTCTCTTTAGTACGTCATATTTCGCCTTTAATTGGGAAGATTGGTCAGCAAGAGCTTTATCTTTAGCTTTCAGTTGTGAAGACAACTTAATAAAATCCTGACTATTAATTTTTAACTGAGCAACTTGGTCGGCTAAGGTCTTCTTAGTCCTGGCCACCTCAACAGTTGGTCGGCTCGTTCTTGATCATTAGGAGGATTGTCTAGGGTTGGATTTCTTTAGAGTCTCAAGTTCCTCTACAAGCTTAGAATTCTCATTCTCCAAAAAGGAGGCACCTTCATTGGCACCACTATTAGAAGACTTTTTCAGAATTTTCAACTCATTTTGAAGTTTATTGTTCTCATCCTCCAAAAGCTTGGCGATCTCTCTAGATTCATCAAGTTCACGATTCAAAAAGAACTCTTTCTTCCTGTATTCATAGGTATATTTTTCTAGTTTCTCCTCAAAGCCCCAACCTTCACTCAATGCCTTATACTTGGTTTTATAGTCAGCATGCAGTAAAGCTTTGTTTTCATTATGCCCTACCTACAAATATTCAATCATCTCAAAGTATGCAACATTATTGGCCATAGCCCGATCAAGAAAATACTTGAGATAAGTGCATGCATCCCTTGACTAATCAAAAGCGTCTACGCCAAGCAAGTATGTTAATTCTTCATCAGTCAAGTCCAAGTGACTAGCTTTGAAAAGATTGTAGTAGTGTTCGAGTAGGTCAGAGTCAGTGGAAGAATTTTTTTCCATATTGGCCATAAACTAGTAAGATAAAGTAACAATTGATCAACAATAAAAGAATAACAGAGCAATAGCCGAGAAATAACAAATGAAAAAATAATTGAAGAAAGAGTCATTTTATTAGTAGAGGGCAGTGATAAAAATACATCAAGGGTAAACCAAAAGAAGATTCGATAAAGGTGCAAAATATAAATATTAACAGACGAGAAATCTACACCTTCTTCTTATCCTTGTCCACATCAGGGATCTCTTGCTCGGTAGAAGGGGTAACTGAAGTGTTTCTTGGTCGGCATAAGGGGTAGTAAAGTCAATAACCAAATAGGATTCCCCCGAACCATCATCATCCTCAAATTCATCATCAAGGTTGGGGCGAGTGCCTGGGTCATATTTAAGAAAAAGCTCAGAATCCTCGGCAGTGCCAACCTCCCTCAAAGTTGTCGACCAACCTTCTTTGAAGAATTTCTTCTTTGTATATCCAATCTGAGAAGAGGTAGAAAAGATGGATTTATCCCAACCCTTGTTAAAGGAGTCTTCCCTGGTCTTTTTTTTCTTGGCCTTCTCAGCAGTAAGGTCAACATACAACTTGATCACCTTCTCTTCAGCAGCCTTTGTCCCGCGCTTAGCTTGAGCAGAGGCCAAAGAAGCCACTGCCAAAGTTTTCTCAGCATTTTGATGAGCTTCTTTATCAGTCTTGATCTTATCCTCCCAAGACTTTTTCTCTATCTCTAAAGCTTGTTGGGATTCCCTCACAAATTTCCTAAGACCTTTAAAGGCATCCTCTACTTCTCCTGAAGAAAAACGTAGCTGATCATCCTTCTCCAGCATTTAGTTGTAATCAACTAAGAACTGCAAGAAAAAAGCCAAGTCAGTAAAAATCAAGGAAGACATAAATAATATACGACCAACTTCAAATACAAAAATTTACCAAGGACAGGCTTTGAGTAGCTCTTGCTGATAATTGTGATCGGTACATTGAGGCAGTAGAAACTCGATGGTGTGGGAGGGTGCAAGACTTGATCAACTTCGTAGCTAAGCTAGGACTGAAGGCTATAGATGAGCCAGGAGTAGATGGGACTTTATAAATCAATCCCAGTTGGTCGGCATCAACGACCTGCTCAACCTGCTTTTCAGCAAGACCTCTCCTTAGTCTCTTGAAAAGAGACTCATCACTTTTGAGGACTAGGGGATTCTTTTTAGCCTCAACCTTTTTCTTCTGGACAGTAGTATCAACTAGTTTCTTGGCACCGACTGTAGAGTTATCCTAAAAAAGGTTAGGAATTTTCATTTTGCCCATGTTGACAGAAAGAGGAAGGTCAGAATAAGATGTGCCAACTTCATCACCAGCACCAGCACCAGCAGATTCAGTGGCTGAGGAAGTAGACATGAAATCTCTCTCCAAATAAATTATGATTGAAGGAACAACAGTTATTGGCTGAGCTACAAAATAAGTAATGGAAGTTTTATAATCCAGCAACACAGAATTAGATTAGGGACGATCTTCTCCAGTTATCTTATTAAGATCCAACAAGAATTTCAGCTCCTCCAAATTTACTTCAATAGGCATGGGGCACTTTCTCTTATGATCTACTGCAACAAAGTAATAAGCAGTAACAATTAGTACTCATCATAAAGGAGATCAGTAAAGAAGGGGAAAAATTAAAATAACAACCTATCCCATTCCCTGATTGAGGGCACCTGGGACCCTGATAGGCCACTCCACCCTCAAGTGGGGCATGTTGCCAGTGCTTAACTATTAAAGCATGACTCCAAAAATCTTTATTGGAGTCAGAAAAGTTCAACACTAAAGCCTGTGGGCCGCTTTAGTTTTTAAATAATATGTATTCTTCCCTGTAATCACCCATTTATAATAGAGCATAATCTCTGAATCCCAATATGGGTCTCATCCATTAATAATTCTCCAGGTGTTGGGAGCCACTTGTGCTAGAACGAAGTCAAAATATTAGCAAAAATAAAGAAGAAAAGGGTTTGGTGAAATGAAAAACCAAACTCTGCTATAAACAAAGTGGGGATCCAATGACCTTCACCCAATGAATATACATCTAAAGGGCCCTGGGGAACTTCTAAATTGACCCAAGAGGGAATTTTATGTTTTTCCCTAAATTCCCGTAGAGAATCAGCATCAACTACAGAATGAAGGAAATGTGGAAAAATAAAGAAAAAGAAATAATTCTTACAGAAAATGAAGGATTCAACAAGAACTGTCAAAAGAAAGGAGAAACGATGGCAAACGATCGCACAAAAGCTCAGAGATGGCTGCTACAGTTCAAAAATTTGGGGTAAGGCAAAACCTGCAAAAGCCTATCGCCTTTTATAGGTTGCCTAAAAAATAGCGAATGTAATGATTAAATGTACCAACGATTGCCATTCCGATGGCTTTGCGAATCAAAAGGTGAAAAATACCCATTTACCCTTTGGCGGTTCGTTAAAATTCAAATTATTTGCAAAAATGCCATTTTCAAACACTACTAGTAAATTTTACAAGTGTGGTAGGTCGGCTGCCAACCAAGCATCATGAAAATACTCCGAGATATTTCCAGAATCAAATTCTCCATACTTTCACGCAAGCATCAAGTATGGAACATTGGGGGCTTCTGTTGATACCAAAAATTATCTGCCTATGTAGACCAATCAGAAGTGAACACGTGTCCTCCAGCATGGCCAAAATCTTAATCAATCTGTCGACCAACACAAGGAAGGCCGACCAACAAGATTAGTGAAGAGTTATCATACCAAGGTTCATACTACACGTGATTTATACAACCAATCGTCACATTCATCATGTAAGGATGTAAATGCTTAATTATATAAAAGCATTTCATCCCTTGTCATTCCGACCCTTGACCTCTGAGTCACTATAAATACGTTGTATCCCTTTCATCAAAGGGCACGATCGAATGGATTCTGGGATATTCTTATCTACAAGAGTTCTTAGCTTTCTGTAACCACTGAAATTAATAAAACAATAGTGGATGTAGGATTTCTTACATAGCTGAACCACTTTAAAACTCTCTCTCTCCCTCTCTATTTATTTACCATTACATATTTTATCCGCGATTATAAAATTAGATCAAGTCTAGTTTTTTACATCAACACCAACCATCATGGCCTACACGTGAATACTCAATCGATTGCCAAACTCGAGGTTCAAGTGAGCCAAATAGGCAACACATTGAGCGAGAGAAACAAGGGAACATTCACGATTAAACCCGAGTCCAATCCAAAAGGGAACATGCCTAGGGGTCAATATGTTATTTAAGATGACACGAGCACATCACACACATAAGATCATGCGAAAGCCATCATCATTCTTAGGTCTGGCAAGGAATTTAAGAATAACGTCTCACCACCCATCGACAGTGAATCTGAGAAATGTAAGGAGAAGGAAGATCCGCCTATAGATCCAACTTCCTCCCCACCCTCATCTTTTGATCCATCTATAGAGACCTATGTCTAAAAATCTTCGTTTCCCCAACATTTGGTGCCACAACAAAAAAAGGCATAAATGGATAAAATTTTGGAAGTGTTCAAGCAACTACGAATCAGTATCCCACTATTTGACGCTATACAATAAGTTCCATCTTAAGCCAAAATTTTAAAGAATCTTTGTACGTTTGAGAGAAACACCAACATACCCAATAAATATTTTCTCATCGAGCAAGCAATCTCGATTATTTCCTATAAAACTCCGATCAATTATAAGAATCCTTGAACTCCGATGATATCTATCAAGATAGGGAAGCACATCATTAAAAAAAGTCATTCTAGATTTAGGATCTAGCATGAACCTTCTGTTGTATACTGTGTATGAGAAACTAGGTTTGGGGGAGTTGAAGACGACTAGGATCACCCTATCCTTAGTCGACCATTTTATTAAAATGTCGAGAGGTGTCATTACTGATGTCTTAATTAAAGTGGCCGACTTTGTCTTTCCTATCAATTTTGTGGTTGTGCATACAAATTCTGATTATTTTGGGTCGTCCCTTCCTTGCCACGTCTGATGCCGTCATTTGGTGTCCCAGAGGCCAACTAAACCTATCCTTTGGTAACATAATAATGGAACTTAACACGTTCAATTTATCTAAACAATGACTCTATGATGATGAGCTCGTGGACATCTACATGATTGATAGCATTGTCAGAAAAGACTTTTGAGAAAACTTATAATGACGATCCTCTAGTGCCATGCCTCGCCTTTCTTGGGTTCAAATTTGATATCATAAACTCAGTTGAAGAAGTCAATGAACCCCTCGACTCTTCCCTTGTCATGGAAGTAGGAAGTTGGAAATCTAAGCCAGAGCCACTCTCTCTCTCTCCACATCACTCATTCCTCCCTTGATTGAGAAATATCCCGATCTTGAATTAAAACCACTGCCTGGAACGCTTGAATATAGGTTCTGAGGAACTTTTGACACCTTGCCTATTATTATCACGTCTGACTTGGACAAAGA
The DNA here is from genome assembly GCA_949130495.1 of Sambucus nigra. Classification (NCBI taxonomy): domain Eukaryota; kingdom Viridiplantae; phylum Streptophyta; class Magnoliopsida; order Dipsacales; family Adoxaceae; genus Sambucus; species Sambucus nigra. The sequence continues at coordinate 418,425,900 of OX422207.1, forward strand.
ACATTAAGGTAGTTTGTTATGTGTTCTCAAGGAACATAAAGAAGACTTTGGGTGGACCATAACCTACATTAAGAGGATAAGTCCGTCGATGTGCATTCATAGGATACAGTTAGAAGATAATGCTAAAAATTCCCATGAAGCACAACGTATAATTAATGCCAAATATGAAATAGGTCATCCTAGTCGAGATGCTCGAATTGTTGGATGTAGATATTATCTACTCTATCTCAGATAGCCAATATGCCATTCCCATTCGTGTTGTCCCAAAGAATTGTGGTGTTGAGATGGTAAAAAATAATGAAGATGAGTTAATACCCGCTAGGATTCAAACTGATTAGCCCGTGTGTATCGATTATAGGGAATTGAACGCCATCATAGGAGAGGATCAATTTTCTCTTACTTTCATAGGCCAAATGCTTGAAAGATTAGCCAGTCATCCCCATTACTATTTTCTTGATGGTTATTCCAACAATAATGAATTCCCCATCATTCCATTGGATTAAAATAAAAGCACATCCACTTTTAAATTTGGTACTTTTGCTTATCGATGCATGCCCTTTAGGTTATGCAATGCACCCACCACTTTTTAGCGGCGCATGATGAGTATCTTTTTGGATATGGGCGAATTATTTCTTAATGTATTTATAGATGATTTTTTAATATTTAGGTCTATCTTTGATGAGTGCCTTCACCACCTCACGCTCGTTCTGAAGAGGTGTAAGGAAAAGAACCTATTGCTTAATTGGGTAAAGTGTAATTTCATGGTCAAACAAGGCATAGTGCCAGGTCACATCATTTATGAAAAGGGTATCGAGGTCGATAAAGCTAAAATTTATCTCGTTGCTAATCTCTCAACCTCGAAACTTATGTGCAAAGTTTGATTATTCTTAGAACACGTCGATTTCTACTGAAGATTTATTAAGGATTTTTGCAAAATATCTCGACCTTTGTGCAATCTTCTTGCATAGGACACACCCATTGATTTCACCGACGATAGCCTTAAAGCCTTTGAAAGGATAAAAAAGGAATTGATCTCTACACCCATTACGCAACCTCCTTACTGGAGTTAGCTCTTTGAGATCATGTGTGATTCTTCTAATATCGCCATAGGTGCAGTTCTTGGTCAGTGTGACGAGAAATGTCCTCACATCATGTATTATACTAACAGGACTCTTAATGATGCACAATTGAATTATTTCACCACTGTTGTTGTCTTCGTGAAAATTCCTCGATGTTGTCTTCGCGCTAGAGAAGTTTAGGTATTACTTAATATGATCTAATGTTGTCATTTTCACCGATCACTTGGCCCTACGACATCTTTTGTCTAAGAAGGATGTTAAGACCCAACTCATTAGGTGGATCTTATTACTGCAAGAATTTGATCTTAAAATTCGAGATAAAAAAGGATGTGATAATGTAGTGGCAGATCACTTGTCCAAGTTAACAGTTAAACCATTTGATAACCAATTGTCGCTCAATAAGTCCTTCCCCAATGACCAACTGATGCTTGTCTCCCAACTTTCATGGTTTGGAGACATTGTGAATTATCTCGTGACGGGTGATATTCCCCCGCATTGGACTAAAAAAAATCGTTCCAAATTTCTAAAGGAAGCCAAACATTTATTTTAAGATGACCCTGTGGCCATCCCGAATCATATCATCTCCCGGTGGGGGTGGGGGGGAGGGGGAGTAGTCTCGCGCCCTCTCACTCTAGGAATGCTTCAGCCATTGTCGGTGTGGGGTGAATGTAAAGAGATGGATTCGCCAGCCTATTTTGCACAAAATCGAAAAAAGAACATGTCGCTGCCTCAAGAGAGCGGCATCAAAGACAAACTGATGCTTACCAAACCAATAGTTCGAAGGTTCTGGGGCTAAGTTACAGAATGGAAAGGTGTTAGGCACCCATTCCGCCCTTGCGGTCTCTCGTGGGCTTGCGTTACTGATTTCCTTAATTTCTCCCTGAAGTGTGTGTGCGTTTATATATAAATGGATATCAGAATTTCCCAACTCATACCATAGGAATGTTACCAAAATAATATCTAAAAAATACGATTTATGCATTTATCGAGATACTGATCGTTATAATGAAACGATAATATATGTTGGATAAAATGCCAAAAATGATCATTATTATAATATTATTATTTAATGTATATATGAAAAGGAGATAAATGCGAAAATGGAAAAATTAGAAAATTAAAAAATTGGAAAAATGGAAATTTGGACTCGAGTCTCGGATTTTAACCCGAAACGCATACATAGCCTATAAAGGCATCAAAGTCCACATAGTTCGCATGCGGCATAAGGGTGGGGGTTGTCCCATAGACTCGAACGCGGATATGTGTGTGTTTCAGTTTTGAAAAATGGTGTTCGATAATTCCCGCTGAAATTTATAGGTGTAACCCTCCTTTTGTTTTTTTTAATAAAAAATAAAGTATGTGCAATATAACTAATAAAAGGTGAGATATTAATGTGTATAAACTAAAGTAAAAGATAGATTATGAATTTATATAATTAATGCAAAAATAAAGAAATTTAAAGAGAGAGAGAAGGATTTTGGACCTTCTTTGGGGAATGGAAGCTTGATCTTGATCTTGGATGAACTCCCTTGAATTGTTGCTGATTGCAAGAGAATGTTGCTGAGATCACTAACATTGATGGATCTGAGGTTTGTTTTGGGAGTGAGGTCATGCCCTCTATTTATAGGGTAAGGGGGTACCAATCGGCATAGCCCTAGACATGAAAATCGGAAGGTAACCTAAGGCACACTACTAATAGGCAGGGAAATGGACCTGCCAATCGGTAGTCTCGTTCAGATTTTTCCAAAAAACGGTCGTAGAACGCAATCCGTTGATCCAAATTGCGCACAGGGCATAGAGTTAGAAAGGTAATTTAGGGACCTTCAAGAGTCCTTTGGGATGATCCCGAGTCTCAGAGTTGACTTTAGGTTAAAGGCGGCTCGAAAGCGCTCTTTGGTCCTTTGGACAGGTGACCGTCTAACGGAAATGAATCATTCATCTGAACGGTAAGTCAAAATTGCGCACGGGGTGGACCATTAAAAGTTCATGAGAGGAAATTCAACATTCCAAAGAGCTTCGATTAGTTCAAAAAGTTGTCCTTGTTCAACCGGGATCCTAAAGCACTAGGTGACTTCTCAGAGTAAAATGAATCGTTCGTCCGTACTATAAGGCTGATTTGCGCACGGGGTGGACCGTTGGAAAGGGTATTCGGTGCGCTTAAAATATTCATTTAGTCTTATTCACAGTGATGTTGTTCCATTCATGGAGTAGACCATTGGAAAGGGGTTTCAGTGCCCTTAGAAGATCCAAGAGCTTTTGATCTGACGATGAAGTTGATTAGGGTTAAATCGGGGCTCGAGAGCACCTGATGGACTCCAGATCGATTTTTGATAGCAAAATGGTTTGTTCTTTTGAACCGTTATGCCAATTAATGCACGTGGTAGACCACTGGAAAGGAGATTCAGAGACCTTTGAATATTCAATAAGCTTTCGCTCGGACGATAGAATTGACTAGAGTCAAACGAGGGTCAGGAGCACCCGATGGCCTCTAGATCAGTACTCGGAGTATGACCTAGGGTTTTATAGTGAAATGGGGAGTTTATAGGTACCTAAGGAGAGACTTAGGTATCCTAGAATATATTTCTATAGAGCCCCTCGACGGGTGATCTTAGAACAAGGGAAAGACATCGAATAGACACCACATGATGTTTTGGAAATATGGAGATTCTACGGACCGAAAGGATGAAAATGACCGATTTAGAGGGTCGAGGCTGATTCTGTGGACCTAAGGAAATGTTGGGGATAATAGATTCTATGGGCCGAGGTCAATTCTGAGGACCTAAGGTAGGGAGTGATCAATTCTGCGGTCCGAGGTCAATTCTGAGGACCTAAGGCAGGGAGTGAGTAATTCTGAGGGTCGAAGCCAATTCTGAGGTATTAAGATAGGAGCAAACAATTCTGAGGGATCAAGCCAATTCTGAGGGCTTAAGTAGAAATGACCAAATCTGTGGGTCAAAGACAATTCTGAGGGCTTAAGTTGTAGTGACCAATTCTGCGGGTCGAAGTCAATTCTGAGGGTTTAAGATGGGAATAACCAATTCTGAGGGTCGAAGCCAATTCTGAGGGCTTAAGTTGAAATGACCAATTTTGAGGGATGAAGACAATTCTAAGGGCTTAAGTTATAGCGACCAATTTTGCGGGTCGAAGACAATTAAGAGGGCTAAAGATGGGAGAGACCAATTCTGGGAGGTCGAAGCCAATTTCGAGGGACTAATTTGTAATTTTCTTGGGGAAATTTGGAGACTCCACTAGGGAAAAGGTATTAATCCGAGGATTGGGTGCAGGCTTGCTGGGGAAATTTCTTTAATTTCTGCAGTGTCCATTTGAGACATTACTGGGGAGATATCCAATTGATTTTGGGAATTAATGTTCCACTAGGGAAATAAGTTTTTTGGGGGATTTTTTGGCATTTTTTAGGAATTTTTGTACAAAATTTCAGGGAGGTGCTGATCGGTAGGGTGTAAGAGGTGCCAAACGGCATTGGCATGGTCTTTTGGGCTTCCTCAGGTTGGTGAAGGGACAGTGACGATCACTATATCGCTTGGAGCTACCGATCGGCATGACCCTTAGTCTCCTATAAAAAGGGGCAAGATTTCCTCATTTTTTACAGCTTCCCGATCTTCTATCTTCTGCCTTTCCTTTCTGAGAATTGTTATAGCATTCCAAAACCAATAAATGTTAGATTTTCAAGCACTGCGTTCCACATGGCGTGGTGGAGTGTCGATGACTAGGCGCACTTGGAGTGACGGGCCAGGGTACCCCTAGAGTTGGGTAGTGAGAATGCTTTCATCTCATTCGAGCTAGTTGTGGATGAGCAAACTCTTTTGCATGAGCCAGTGCACCATAGATCTTTTAGGGTGGTGAACCTTAGTGGCTACATAAGCGTTAATTACCTTTGGTATTCTTTTCTTCCTTTTTGGTGACATTTCTTTATTTTTATTAATTTTGACAAGGGTATTTCCTTTTGGCTTTGACAGACTAACATCTATGTGTCAAACCTGCATTCTTTAGGGATAACGAGGTTTAAGGATGGCTGGAGAACCTTACACTGGTGGTGCATTGGGTGGTGTAATCGGTTGTTCTTGGTAGTTTGGCATCTGCACTGGATAAGAGCCTCGTTTGACGGCCATCCTTTCCGCTTTGGGGAAGAGGTGGTGGGACACCACACACACCATGCATTTCAGTTTTGGAGAGATGACAATAACTCCCATCAATGTGCAGTATTTGTAGGGGTTGGATTGTGAGGGGGCCTAGATAGAGGTGGATCAGACTTTGCGAGTGACGCTGGCGATGGTGGAGCAGGAGTTAAGTGATGTGGAGAGGATAGTCTTTGGGGAATCCATCTGTCTCTCCCTTTTTAAGAAGGTGTTATTGAGTCGACGAATTGACTAGACTGACGGGCTGCAGGTACAGCATATGTTTAGTTTATTTATTCTTTTGTTTCTAGAGGGTTTTTGGTGGCGATGAGTGGCGATGTCGTCCACTTGTGGTTTTCGCCATATTTGAGGGTATTTTCGAATATCCCGCTTTTTGACAGGGGGAGCCTGACTTTGGTGACCCTTTTTTCTTCTTTGGACGCATTTAGTCGGTGCTACCACCAGAGCTTTACTGGTGCCACGTATCTTTTGGATGTATTCTTTATTTTGTGCATTTTCCTTTATGCATTTTATTTTTAATTGATGATCCTTTGTCATTTCCAGGTGTGGTTTTATGAGGTGATTGGACTTAACGCCCAATTGGAAGCTTTGAAGGATGAGTCTGTTGGGGGATTCTGGTGGATGTACCAATGGCAGAAGTCCAACCGACAGTCGAGCCGGTCCCTCTCTTTAGGGGTGGTGCGTCAGGTCTTGAATGGCCTGGCGAGCAATCAAGTAAATCCTTCTTTCTTTTTGAGACCATTGTTCCTTGATGATATTTTTAGATATTGATTTTTCGCTAGGGATTTTGCAGGTGACCTTTGTCCCTGGGGGATGACCATCAAGCACACAGGGGTGACCAGGTGGAATGCACAATTACATCATCTGCTGGCGCATGAGTTAGGATACTCCTGATATCTGGGGGAGAGAGTAGTCTGACAGGTGGTGGAGGACGAGGTGATGGTGCCACCTGCGAGTCTCATGATGTACATGAGGCGAGAGCGGGAGATGTCAAAGGATGCGAGGGGGGCGACGATGGTCGACAAGCCTTATTCATCATATACTGACACGGTGGTGACCTATGATTAATTAGATTTCGTATTGAGTTGGCTGATGCCACCCAACATATATGATGTTAGGCCTCTTCCCCCCGCGGGCTCTAGTAGAGGCACGTGTCATCCCGTGGGGTCAATCCACAGTGAAGGTGGTGCATCTACATCGACAGCAGCGACGTCATCAGAGGTTCCATTTATGCAGTTGGTTCCTCCTTCTTATAATATTCGATGATCTGACGGAGGGTTAATGCGTATATTGCATCGTCCCAATGCTATGGACCCAGAGGAGATGGGCCTGACAGAATACGTCCTTCCGCTGATAATATACCTTTTATTTCTTTGCCTCTTGATTTTCTTATTTCTTTCTTTACCTCAAACTGAATGATTTGCCCTTTTTTGTTTTTCTTGCAGCATATTCGGGTGTCGATAACCTGACTGGGAGATATTTGGGATTGGGTGGCTTCTGCAACTGCTCATATTTGGGAGTTGATCCTGGTTCTGTCTTTCTTGGTGTCGTCTGCCTCATCTGGGGAGGGGTCTAGTTCAAGGAGCGGAGGCTCGTTATTTCGTCGCCGGGGAAAATGTGTACGCCATAGGGACAGAGGGTCAGAAAGAGAGAGAGAAAGAGAAGAGAGAGAAGCTAGATGAAGGTTAGAGATAAAGTTTTAGGGGTTCAAGCAGAGTCTCGTTGTTTTTATGTTTTCCTGCAAGATTAGTGTAATAAAGCTACACACACACACACACACACACACACACACACACACACACACACACACACACACACACATATATATATATATATATATATATATATATATATATATATATATATATATGCAATGAAATGGGAATTTGTTAAATATTTTGCTTTAGTGACTTAATACATATGCACTTTTTTCTTTGCTACTGAGACTGTAAAAAGGATTTAAAATGATTTGAGACAATTATTTTAAAATAGGTAAGTAAAAATATAGGGAGAAGAATATTCCGAAATCCTTACAATAAAATTTATTTTTATTGAGTTTTTTTATTTTGATAAAAAATAAAAAAGGGAACTTTCCAAAAATAGGGGGTTGACGATCGGCATACCCTTTGTCCTTCCTATCGGCATGTGAGTCCAGTCTAATCAACCCAAGTCTTTGATTGCACTTTCTTCAATTACTTAGTCCTTGGTGGGGTAGGTTTTCCACCGGGATTTGCAAAATATTTGTCTTTGGCTAAGTTTTTCAAGTATAAAAAGGGGTAGTGGTGGAGTATTTTCTTCACCCATCCACATTTACATTCTTTTGCACTTTTCTTGCTTCTTGTCTCATCATTTTATAGTATGTCTCTCCCCGGAAGTGTTAAATTTTCTTCCTACCTTGAAAACGTAGAGGCTATGTGCTCATATAATGTAGACTACGATGCTTTCAACATGTGTCGGGTTTCATTATGGCACAACCGACCTATTGAATGGAACATGTTGATGGTGGCGATTAAATTCTGGTACCCTGAGGACCATGTCTTTATCTTTGGCTTGGACAAATTATGTCCGACTTATGAAGAGTTCTTTACTATGTTGGGGATAAATCCAAGTGTTGCGGCGGCCATGCGTGAATTTTCTCGGTCTTCTTGGAAGCTATTAGCAGGACTTCTCCATATCTCACCCTCGGAGGCTTGGTCATTGGTTACAGGAGGAATGATATCTCTCTCGACTATGCTATATTCCATGAATTTGCAGGATGTTGGTGATGAGCTCTATACCGGAGCTGTCATTCTTGGCTTGACTTCAAAATTACTGCTGGTGATTAGGGAACTGTTGGTGGACCCACAACTCGTAAGTATTGCTTCATGGGTGTCATACCATCGGAACCCTGTAGCGGTGAAACTAATAGAGACTCTGAATGTCTTAGATGCTTGGCGGGAAGGCCTTTCTGACTTTCTGAGGGGTAGCCCCGTTATGATGTTTATGTGGTTATCGGAGCGATTTCGTATGGCGGTCCCTCCTAAATATCCCTTGGCAGTCGTGCTAAACTTTTTTACTCCTTACTTTCTCAATGCGGGCTTGGATATCGAGAGATGGGATAACTGGTTTGCGGAGCATGGGGCTCTAGAGTTACATTGTTTAGTGCCTTGATGGGGGGAGCTTCAACCCATTCTAGAACTGGGGGAACACCACTATGTTCGGTTGGTTGGCCTTTGACAGACTTCTTTCTACTTTCCTTAGCGGCTCTTGTGCCAATTTGGCTGGGAGCATATTGTGCCACCTCGAACACTAGACTTTTTTCCAGTTGTTGATACCAAATTTAGTCTGCTGACGTGGATCAATTATGTGGAGACACGTGTCAATTTACATGGTACCCATAAATATTTTTTGAACAACACCTTGACTCCGAGGAGCTCAATCTCCCCGACCAAATCAGGCACTCCGAGCAACAAGTGTTCTTCGAGGAACTTTATTGTACCGAGCAACTCATGTATACCGAGCTACTTAGGCGGTCCAAGCAGCTTAGGCGGTCCGAGCTGCATCTCATACAGAGCATTCATATCCGGATAATCAAGAGGATGACTGCGCATTAAATGCATATTATTATCACACATATATACACGTCTACTGGACAGCTATCTATTATTCTTTCACATATACAGCCTCAAGGCTATAAATACATTGTATCATCCTCATTGTAAGAGGACTCAGAATTTCTTGGTAAAACCTATTATCGAGAATTCCAAACAAACACTCAGCAATAACAAAAACAGTGGACGTAGGCCATTCTTACAAGGCTGAACCACTTTAAAAATCTTTGTCTCATTTACTTATTCATTTTTTATCTATGATTAAAATAATTAGAGATAATCTATTTTTTTACATCAACAGATTGACGCCTTCTGTGGGAAATCGACTGTAATTATCGTTTTTTACCAAAATCATTTATCATCAATGGCTGATCATCTAGAATCCAGTAATCGAAATGCTGGGATTCCTTCAAATCCATCTACTCCTCCAAATATCCAAGATCTGGCTGGAATAATGGCTAATTTGGCCCAGGGCCAGACGGCTATGCAAGAGACCATGCGACAACTCATGCAAACTATCCAAGGTGGAGCGCCGACTCAGTCAGGGCAACGCAACATTGAGAGAAATACTCGGTTACCTTCCAGGAGAATGTTATTCTCAGAGGAATCTCGATCCAGATGCACCGATTCATATCGTACTGAGAGATCTCATGATCTTTCTTATCATCCTGGACGGACTTCATCGATACGAGCTACAGACACTCAACAAAACATCACTCTATCCCCAGAAAGGACGAGTGCCCTTGAAAGGTTGAGTAGAGTCTCTCCTTTTGATCATTTGGGTCCTAGGAGGAATAGAAGTCCCCCTAGGATAGTGCCGAGGAAATCTCACCGACCATCTGATTTAAAGGAAGGATCAGACCAATCGCGACCAGCTGCTCGTCATGAAAGATCCCAAGAGGCAAATTCAACAGGATCAGTTGCTCGAACCAATAGGATCGAGGAAGGAAATGAGGCTTGAAAGGGCTCAATTCAAAGGTTGGAGGATAAATTAGGGGAGATGGCCAAAACCAAGAATCCTCTACAAAGGACTTTTGTCCGAGGAACACCATTCGTACAAGAGATTGTGGACTTTCCCACACCGTCAAAATTCAAAGCCCCAGTAGTAACACCGAAGTATGACGGAAAAACTGATCCTGTTCTCCACATAGAATAATACCAAGCTGCTGCTGATATCTACGCAGTTCCAGATGAGATGAGATGCAGGGCATTTTCAGGAACTCTTACCGGATCTGCTCAAATATTATACAACAATCTTTCTCGAGGGAAGGTTGTGACTTTCTTTCAACTGGCCGAGCTCTTTATTGGAAATTTCTGTTTTGGGGCAAAACCTGTTAAACGAGTAGCACACTTGTTAAGTGTTAGACAAAAGGCAGGCGAAAGCACCAGGGATTACATTACTCGTTTCAATAACGAGAAACTGGAAGTAATTGACTATGAGGAGAAGACTGCGATTACTGCTTTGATGAGTGGACTATTGCCTAATAAATTGTACTACACTTTAGCCAAAGATCCGCCCAGAACCATGTCAGAACTGATGGCAAAAGCAGCCAAAATCATGAATGCCGAGGAAGCTATGGCTGCAAAGAAGAACATGGAGACTAAGGAGACCAAAGTTGAGACCGAGAAGGTTGAGAAGAAGGAGCAGAAGAACAATGGTGGCAACAAGCAGTCAAAGGCAAAGCAAGCATTGGAACAATTGAAGAAATTTAGAAATTATACCCCTTTGAAAGTAGATATAAACCACATTCTGAAAGAGATAAAGAACAGCGAGGAGCTAAACTGGCCCGAAAAAATGAAGACAGATCCTGAAAAAAGGAGTAAGTCCAAATATTGTGAGTTCCATAAGGATCATAGTCACACGACCAAAAACTGCATAGCTCTCCAGAACGAAATTGAAGCACTCATTAGACGAGGAAAACTGACCAAATATGTTGATCGTCAAAACGGTGGTCTAACCAGAGAATGAGGAAGGCAGAGGTCTAAATATCATCTTCAAATAAAGGAAGACAAGAAAAGAGATCATAAAGATAACCCAGAAGACGACCCCGATCTCCCCAAAAGACCAAGACAGCCAAAACGGGAGGTATTTTCAATTCGTTTTGGATCATTTGATTGCAATGTTATTACAGGAGGAGATGCAGGAGGTGGAGACCTTACTGCAGAAAGGAAAGCTTACCTCAATGAGGCTCAAGCTTGTTCATACATTCAGCGAATAAATCTAGCTGAAGATGATCGCCCGAGAAAGGTGAACAAAGACAAACTGGTCATCGGTTTCTCTAAGAATGACCTCGCAGGTGTATATCCTCATGATGACCCATTGGTGATCAAAATGAGAACGAAGGAAATAATGATCTCAAGAGTACTGGTGGATAATGGCAGCTCGAAGGACATTATGTTTTACTCATGCTTTGACAGTTTAAATCTAAAGTTGTCTCAGTTGGAGCCTTATCACAGGCCCCTCCTCGATTTTACTGGAGAGAAAGTTTTTCCACTTGGGACGATCAAGTTGGATATGCTCATCGGTACATGGTCTGCTTATCGAACAGAAAGAGTGCGCTTTTTTGTGATGGATAAGAATGTCCAATCAGCTTACAATATCATCAAGGGAAGGTTAGGTTTGAAGAAGTTCGAAGCAGTACCATCTACTGTACATCAATGCCTAAAATTTCTAACCAATTTTGGAGTAGGAATTGTGAAGGGTGACCAAAAAGTTGCTCGAGAATGTTATTATTCATCTGCCGAGCATGAAGAACTGGAGGAATCTAGGAAAAAAGACTACAACCTATCAGGTGGATGAAGGTGCAGAAATTGAAACATTAGACCCTAGAGACGAGTCTCAGCTCGTTAAGGGTCAAGTCATGGAGGATATTACAAATATCATTCTGGACGAAGAATATCCAGAACGAACAACTCAAATCAGTTCGTCATTAGATGTGTCAATAAAGCAAGAGCTGATAGCATTTCTAAAAAGCAAAAAGCAGACTTTTGCATGGAGTCACTAAGATATGCCAGGGATAGACCCAAATTTCTTGTGTCATGAGCTCAATGTGAACAAGGAAATTAAGCCAGTGAAGCAGCGACGAAGAGTGTTCAGCCCTGAAAAGAACCAAGTTATACAAGAAGAGGTCGAGAAGCTTCAAAAAGCCTGTTTTATTGAAGATGTCAAATATCCAGACTGGTTAGCAAATGTGGTGATGGTGAAGAAGAAAAACAACAAATGGAGGATGTGTGTAGACTTTACCGACCTCAACAAGGCATGCCCAAAGGATCATTTTCCTTTGCCACGAATTGATCAATTAGTGGATGCTACCTCGGGACATGAGCTGTTCAGCTTCATGGATGCTTATTCTAGTTACAACCAGATCAAAATGAAACATGAAGACAAGGAGAGTACCTCTTTTATCACCCCTAGAGGAACTTATTGTTATAATGTTATGCCTTTTGGATTGAAAAATGCAGGTGCAACATATCAGCGGCTGATGAATAAGGTGTTTGCAGAGCAAATCAGTTACAATATGGAAGTTTATGTCGATGATATGCTGACGAAAAGCAAGAAAGCTGCCTATCATCTAATTGACTTAGGCCAGACCTTTGATCAATTAGATAGATATCAAATGAAGTTGAACCCTATTAAATGCATATTCGGAGTACGAGAAGGCATGTTTCTCGGGTATATTATCAATCAAAGAGGTATTGAAGCAAACCCAGAAAAGATCAAGGCTCTATTGGAGCTACGATCTCCAATAACGAAGAAGGAAGTGCAGAGTCTCACAGGGCGAGTTGCAGCACTTAATAGATTTGTGTCACGAGCAACTGATAGATGTCTCCCATTCTTCATAACACTCCGAAAAATATTTGAATGGAATGATGAATACGAGAGGGCCTTTCAAGAGTTGAAGAAATACCTGGGAGCACCTCCACTATTGTCCAGACCAGTGATGGGAGAAATATTGTACTTGTATCTAGCAGTTTCAGAGAATGCAGTTAGCTCGACATTGATAAGAGTGGAGGATGGTGTCCAAAAACCAATTTATTACACTAGCAAGGCCTTCCGAGGAGCAGAGATTAGATATCCAAGACTGGAAAAGTTGTCACTAGCGTTGATCGAAGCGAGTAGAAGAATGAGGTCGTACTTCCAAGCTCATACCATAGTCGTGTATACCGATATGCCGCTGAGGCAAGCTCTTCATAAACCAGAAAAATCAGGAAGATTGATGTACTGGGTAGTAGAACTTGGTGAATATAACATAGTTTATGAGCCTAGATCGTCGCTTAAAGGGCAAGCAGTGTCAGATTTTATCGCATAATTCACTTATCTTGACACCTCCGAGGAGAAAAAATTGAATACCGACCAGCCTGTGGATGTTACAGGATCATCAAATTTAAACCCTGATCAACTTAGGTTGGTTGACGAGCAAGAGGAGATGGTCGACGAGCAGCAAGAAGTGCTAGAGGAGGAGATAAAGAAGCAACAAATATTCCACCGAGGAACTTTATCCGATCAAAAATTTGAGGATGAAGTACCTATATGGAATCTATATGTGGATGGCTCATCTTGCACTACAGGCTATGGGGCAGGGATTGTTTTAAACAGCCCGGATGATATCGATGTGGAGTATGCTCTCCGCTTTTAATTCAAGGCTTCTAATAATGAGGCTGAATATGAAGCTATGATTGCGGGTTTTAGTTTAGCAAAAACCATGGGGGCAGAGAAGGTCATTGTATTCAGTGACTCACAGTTGATCGTAAATCAAATGCTGGGGGTGTACGCAATAAAAGGAGAATTGATGATCAAGTATCATGCGAAAGTAATGGAGATTGTATCGAGCTTTAACACAGTGCAGTTAATTAGAACACCAAGATTGGAGAATGCAAGAGCAGATGCCTTAGCTCAGTTAGCCTCAGCCACACGCACCGAGATACGAAGAACAATCCCAATAAAAATTTTGGCTAACAGGAGCATTGCCAAAGATATGATGATGAGCTTTATTACCCTTGATTTAGGACCATCTTGGATGGATCCCATCAGGGCCTATATTGAGGAGGGGACATTACCAACTGATAAACTCGCATCCAAGAAGCTAAAGTTTAGAACTGCTCGTTATGTACTGACTAATGTCATTTTATATAGACGAGGAATTATAGCAGGTTTACAAAGATGTGTCCACCCCTCCGAGGTGAAAAATTTGATTGAAGAGGTCCATGAAGGGTCCTGTGGAGCCCATGTAGCAGGTCGGACACTATTGCAAAGGATGACGACGCAAGGGTATTACTGGCCGACGATGAGAGCTGATTATGTAGCTTATGCCAAGAAATGTAATAAATGTCAACGTTTCTCTTCCATCCGAAGAACTCCCCAAGCATTGCTAACACCCATCACGTTTCCTTGGCTATTTGCCATTTGGGGAATAGACTTGGTCGGGCCGCTTCTAAAAACTCGAGGAAGATTTAAATACCTTGTAGTCTCTGTGGATTATTTTACTAAATGGGTAGAAGATGAGACTCAAGGTGTATCAATTTATTTGGAAGAATATCATTTATAGATATGGTCTTCCCCATGCATTCATCACAGACCATGGAACTCAATTCGACAATGAGGAGTTCGCTGCATATTGTCATCAGTCAAATATATTGAAGACCCACTCTGCACCAGGCCATCCCCAGAGCAACAGACAAACTAAGGTGATGAACAAAACTCTACTGAATGGGTTAAAGAAAAGACTAAATGATGCAAAGGCAAATTGGATCAATGAGCTACATAAGGTGCTGTGGACTTATCGTACTACACCGCGAGCAGCAACAAGAGAATCTCCATACATGCTAGCATTTGGAAGCGAAGCTGTTATACCTGCCGAGTTGGGTCTCCCCACACACAGGGTGCTAAATTTCAATTCTCTTATCAGTGACTTGATGAGACGATTAGATCTAGATATGCTTGAGGAAGTTAAAGAAGAAGCAGCAATCAGGAATGCCGCGTACCAACAACGAACAACTCTGTTTTACAATAAGAGAGTAAAGAAGTGTGATTTGAAGGAAGGAGATAATGTGCTAAAGAAAGTAATTCAAAATCACAATAAACTGGAAGCTAACTAGCATGGACCCTACAGGATAGCAGAAGTTGTTCGATCAGGGACATACAAAATTGAAACCTTGGAAGGAGAAGAATTTAAGAATGCATGGAATGCAGAGCATCTACGCAAGTATTATCAGTAGCTGGGATTCCCATGTAAATGAAGTTTTCTTCAGTATGAATAAAGTTTTGAATGTTTTACGCAGTTTCTCTCTTTTTGTTGAAGTTTTTTTTCGGAGTATTACTGCTACACACTATGCATGTTCAGAACAAATCTCCTCCAACTATGGTTGGTCGACAACAAAATCCAACTACGATTGGTCGACAACAAAATCCAACTACGATTGGTCGACAACAAAATCCAACTCCGGTTGGTAGATAAAATCCAACTATGGTTGGTAGATAAAATCCAACTCCGGTTGCTAAATAAAATCCAACTACGGTTGGTAGATAAAATCCAACTCCGGTTGGTAAATAAAATCCAACTACGGTTGGTCGATAAAATCCAACTCCGGTTGGTAGATAAAATCCAACTCCGATTGGTCAATAAATCTCTTCCAACTACGGCTGGTCGGGAATAAGTCTCTTCCAACTACGGTTGGTCGGGAATAAGCCTCCTCCAACTCCGATTGGCTAGGGAAAATATCCACCAACTCCGACTGGTCGGCAAATTAATCTCCTCCAACTCCGGTTGATCGGGAAAAATATCCACCAACTCCGGTTGGTCAGTAAATCAATTGCAAATAACTCCGGTTGGTTAAACTAAGCAGGATCATGGGATATAAGTCATTTCATGGCTTAGAATTAAAAAGTGACAAGTCACTATAATAAAAAAAATAAAACATAATTTCTTTACTTATGGCATATCAAATTACCACCAACTCTAAGTTGGTCGGGAAACAAAATATCACCAACTCTGGTTGGTCAAATAATTATCGCCAACTCCGGTTGGTCGACAATGAATTTTCACCAACACCGATTGGTCGGCAATTTAAAATAACACAGGACATTTTTTGTCTTTTTACAGGTGTACATACACATTCATCAATGAATAAAAGAGATGTTTTATAAAATATTTCCAAGACAATGACAATCAAGATTGCAGAGAAAACTAAAAGTTTCTTTATTAAAATCAGAACAAATTACATAGAGAATAAAATACATATTACATGAGATGTCAATTGAGCAAATCCTATTCTATAGGTTTCTTCCCTTCTGCCTTTGAAACATGTTCTACTCCAGCAGGAGGATCGTCTAAGGCATAAGGAGAGTTTATGAAGTTTATATCTCGAAGCATTCGAACATTCATCACTGATGGCCGATCAAGCAAATGCTCTGGGCGAGAGATGTCAAAATTTGAATAGAGACTGTAATCACCGAGGTACTTTGAGATCAGGCACTGAGGGATTGCCCGAGCAGGAATCCAACTCATGTTGAGCTTGAAAGGAGGCACTGGCAACTCAATCAACCCAGGATCATAATAATCCCATAAGTAGTGACCCCACTCCAATTTCAGCACACCTAGCGCATTTAGCCATCCTTGCTTGTACCCTTCGTTGTTTGATTACTGGATTTGGTCATCTAGATGATAGAGGGCTTCGTTATAACCAGCCATCCAAAACTTTTCGGGCTGTTTATGGAACTGGTAGGTCAACCTCTCTAGCTGCTCGTGAAGATTCTTCACCAGATTTGTTTTATTCACCAAGGCAGAACTTTGTGCAGAAAGTTGCTCGTCGAGGTTCAGAATCTTCTTGGACATCTTTGCTAATGCTTGATTCTTCTCCATCAACTGGAATGCCTGATTCTCCAATGCTGATTGGGTTCTTTGCTCTTCAATTGAAATTCGAGCAGCTCTTACTCGTCCCCGAGAAGAAGATCTTCCTCGTCCCTGAGTAGATGAGGAAGGTCCATCTCTTTTTAAAGTTTCCAACTCGTCTTTTAGGTTGGCATTCTCTACCTCCAAGAAAGAGAAACCTGCGTCATTGACAGGGACCAAAGCTTCCGAGGAAGATGCTGCAGATTTTAATTGAGATATCTCTTCTCGCAAAACATTATTTTCCTGCTCTAACAGTTTGGCGATTTGCCTATGCTCCTCAACCTCAACCTTTAAAGTTCCCTCCTTCTTATCATAAGCAGCGACGAACTTATCATATCCTTTGTCAACATTTAGTTGCTGATATTTTTTCTCATACCCCTGATGCAAAAGGGCTGTGGACTCCTTATATTGTTGTTAAAGTTCCTCGATGGTACCCTGGAGATCTTCAATCATCTCGTAATATGCCACATTGTTGGCAACTGCGCGATCAAGCAAGCACTTCAGATATTGGTAGGCTTCGACAGCTCGCTCAGAAGCATCTGGACCTAGGATGTCAATGATTTGAGCCTCGTTTAAGTCTGCATGACCAGTTATGAAGTACTCATTATATTTATTCATTAGTTCTGTATCATGAGATGATAATAGATCCATACTGGCCATAAACTAGTAAAAAAAAGAGATAGAAAGAATCAATAAGAATGCAGACGGAGCAAGTAGAAGAAAAAGTCAATATGAACAGCCAAAGGTTCAAAGTTTATTTCATCATAAAGATAAGTACAAAGCTCAAGGTTACATTCAAAAGGAATAACAAAATTAAAACCCAAGCATCTTTACACCTTCTCCTTGTTTTTTACAACTTCCTCGAGAAGCTTGGATGAGGAGGATGGTTGCTCAGAAGATAATAGAAGTTGCTCGACTGAGGTACTGGTGGTCTGAAGTTGCTCGTAGAAAGTTTGAACAATCAGAACAGGAGGAACTTGATCTCCAATCATCATGGAAGATTCCTCTGAGGCAGCCTCGTCCTCTTCTTCTTCCCCAGGAGATGGAGGAGGGCCATGAATGTGTTTCTGGAACAGTTCTGAGTTCTCAGCAACTTTCATCTCTTTTAGAGCAGCGACCCATCCGTCCCTAAAGTATTAGAGGCTGGCATATTCCATTTGTGAAGTCATGGCAGCCAAGCCTTTATTCCAACCCTTATCCCAACAAGCGCTGAAATATTTCTTGACAGCCTTTTTCCTTTTCTCTTTCTCCAAGGAGGTCCTTTCCTTTAGGAGCTCCTCGACAGCCTTAAACTTCCCTTCTACTTCTTCCTTCTGACGATCAGCTTCACGAAGTCTACCAAGTTCCTCTTCAGCAGTTTTGAGCTTAGTCTCAAGCTCTCCAGCATTCTTGAGCTTTTCCTTAAGCTCTTTATTTTTCTTCTCAAATTCTTTCATTTTCCTCTCCAGCTCCTGGGAGGCCTCCACAGCTCGGTTTCTTTCTTGCTCGATAGATTTAATCTGCTTCTCCCAAGCAATTTTATTCTCCTTATACTTCTGATGAGATTCCTTCAAAGACTGGGTCAATCCAGTAAAAGCTTCTTCTACACCTCCCGAGGAGATTGAAGCCTTGATAGCCTTATCCTTCTTCAAAATAGTGTTGAAACAAGTTACCAGCTGGAAAAAGAAAGTAATTGTAAGTCAGTGCAGGGACATAACATTGAAAAATGAAAGTTTAGATTAGTAATACTTACTGAGGCAATATGTTGAGCCGTCAAGGTAGTAACCCTGTCACAAGAAAGATTGTCTTCAATACCTTGGATCTCTGGGATAATCCAAGACTTCACTGAGCTCATAGCAGAGCTCGGAGGAACAAAGGTGGGAATACCACCTTCAACATTTAAAGACTGAGAGACTGCTTCTACTGGTCTCTCCAGAGAACTTTTCTTCATCCTCCTCGTAGGAGCAGGAACATTATCAACCAAGGATGTTGTCTTGGTTGGTGATATAACGATAACATCGCTTGGAGGAGAAACAACAACCTTGCTCGGAGCCACAGGGGGCTTCTCAGCAACTTTCTTAGCAGCAACTGGAGGGGGTGCATCAATTTTTCTTGTCCCTTCCTCTGGGACATCTTTCTTATTTCTCTTTGCCTCCACATTGGCAGAATCTGATTTGTCAAAGAAGGAGGGAGCTTTTCTTCTCTTCATTCTGATATTAAGGGGAATATTTTATTCAGGGGAGGAACCTTCAGAAGCTGGTACTGGGTCGATGTCACCTACCACTAGACGAGCAGTAAAGGATGAAGTATAACTCTTGTACTGCAACAAATAAGAGGCTGATCTAATGTGTTCGTCCGCAACGGTTTGGTGCAAACTCCAGATAAGTTTCAAGTGCCTCAAATTGACATCAGTTTCTTTGGGGGATTTTCTTTTGCTGTCAACTGCATATAAACAAAAATTAAAATGTCAATGACGCATTTTATCAAACACAAAGAAAATATAATTTCAAAAATAAAATAAAAATAACCTATCCCATTGCCATAAGGAGAGCATCTAGGACCTTAATATATATCGTCTCCATTTAATGGAGGATGTTGCCAATTTTTTATTACCACTCCATGTTCAAAATAATCCCTGTTGGCATCGGGAAGATTGACAACTAATGCCCTATTCAAAAACCTAGTTTTTAAGTAAAAAGTACTATCACTAACGACCCATCTGTAACAGTACATTATCTCTAGAATCCCTAAACGGGTTCCATGAAGTTGATTTAACCTATGAACTCCATTGACTATTCTCCAAGTATTTGGCGCTATTTTTGCAGGAACAACATCAAAAAACTGACATTCCAAACATAAAGGATTTGGAGGAAAAGAAAAGCCACATTCGGCCACAAAGAGACTGGGGAACCAATGTCCCTCAGCCAAAGAAAAATAGTCAGAAGGTTCAGAAAGCTCTTCCAGTGTGACCCATGAAGGAGTTGAAAATTCAGAACGAAATTTGTCAAGCGATTCAACAACGTAAACCATGATGAACAGAGTAAATAAAAGAGAAGGAAGAAAATCTTACAGGGAAAGAGTGAATCAGTTGACAACGAACGACGGAAGAAATGGACGCACAAGAGAGAGAGGAAATGAAGAGTTCAAAGATATAGATTTGCAAAAGTAAAAGATGATCGAATTTTCTGTAGCGTTTAAATACTTTACCTTGGGAATGGGGAAAAAGAATGATTACCAGGACGGACGATTGCGTATTCGGCAGTTAAAAAGAAGAAAAAGGCACGAAAAATGAAGCGATTATAGAAATTCAAAATACTTTAAAAGCCTAATACTATACACTCAAAAAAGGTGTTATAAACAACGAAAGTTTGTCTAAAATCCATAAAGTTTAGGCAGCAGAATGTTCCATACTTTTATTCAACATCAAACTACGAAACATTGGGGGCTTCTGTTGATACCAAATTTAGTCTGCTGACGTGGATCAATTATGTGGATACATGTGTCAATTTACCTGGTACACACAAACATTTTTTGAACAACACCTTGACTCCGAGGAGCTCAATCTCCCCAACCAACTCAGGCGCTCCGAGCAACAAGTGTTCTCTGAGGACCTTTATTGTACCGAGCAACTCATGTATATCGAGCTACTTAGATGGTCCAAACAGCTTAGGCAGTCCGAGCTGCATCTCGTACAGAGCATTCATATCAGGATAATCAAGAGGATGGTTGCACATTAAATGCATATTATTATCACACAGATGTACACGCCTACTGGACAGCTATGTATTATTCTTTCACATATACATCCTCAAGGCTATAAATACATTGTATCATCCTCATTGTAAGATGACTCAAATTTTTTTGGTAAAACCTATTATCGAGAATTCCAAACAAACACTCGGCAATAACAAAAACAGTGGATGTAGGCCATTCTTACAAGGCTGAACCACTTTAAAAATCTGTCTCATTTACTTATTCATTTTTTATCTGTGATTAAAATTATGGTGACAATTATTGTGCAACACAAATAAATAAGAAGAAAGCTTTCACCAAGTGAGAACAAGGAATATAAAATGACAATCACACAACAAAGGATGTACGTGGTTCAGCAAAGATGTGCCTACGTCCACGGTGGTGCAGTCGATATTATTTCTATATACTCCAGAGAGTAATTACAGAGAATACAACTTATCCTTTTGCCCCGGACCTAAGGTTTAATATATACATGTACATGTGGGTAAGTGGAGGTGATGGGTTCCTCCACGTTTTCCATCTCCCCTATAACTTTCCTTCATGGGGACGTGGAGGGAGACCGGATCAATATAAGAGAAGAGGGACCTGGACTTTGGGCCGCCAGGACTGGGCTACTCGTCCAGGCCTATAGTTCTAATTCGGGTACCCACAATTGCCCCTAAATTTGTTGGGCCATGTTTATGGGCTCAACAGATTTAAATGATTAGCCATAATGGCTATTTTGCGATTCCTCAAAAGCCGTGGAGTTGATTTTGGCGGCACCCGCTTCGCTTACTATGCACTATGATTAGAATTTGAAGGCTTGTTGGAATATCCACTTTTCTCCCGTTACTTCAGTCTTTCCAGTATTCTTTTATCTTTTGAGAGCTCTAGCGCCTCGTACCTTCTTCTCTCAATTTCCATTCCCATTGCTTCTTAGTTGTCTGAGCTCGTGCTTCTTCATCATTTGAACCAATTATCTGAGCTTGTGCTTCTTTATCACTTGAACCGATCTTCTATTTTGTAAATTTCTTGTGCCCTTTCCTTGTACTTTCTCTTTGGTTTGTAGCTTTTCTTGGGTCTTCCAATGGCGAAGATTAAAAATAGGTCAATCTCTGAATTTATGAAGTTTTACAACATCCCTGAGTGGGTAGATATTGAGTGCTGTGCCTCCCCTCCTAGGAATATTAGGTATATAGATGATGCTCACTGGATCCATGTTCTGTTGCTTTCCCAGGGGGGGACTCACTTTTCCTCCCAATGATTTGTTCTTGCATTTCTTTGGCTATTTCAATATTGTTCGTGCACAATGCTCGCCCAATGTGTAGAAAATAGTAAATCGCGTCCATAGGATAAATCAATTGTATGGAACTAGGTTAGGGCTCACCGAGGTCTATTTCTATTACTCCTTTTCTCGAACTAGTTCTGGTGTCCTTTACCTCAAAGCTAGGAGCCCTGACAGGGTATTGGTAGTAAATCTACCTAATTCCCATAAGGACTACTGGAAAGAAGGTTTCCTTGTTAGAAATTAGCAGTTTTCTCCCCAATTTGAAGGGTCGAGGTCTGAGAGGTTCTCTGTTCCCTTCTATGGAGAGGAATACATAGGTAGACATTGTACTGTTATTTTGATTTTTGCTGATTTGTGACCTTTCTAACTCCTCTTTTGCTTCTTCTTCCACAGCGAGGTTAAAGAATTTGGAGCCTGCTCTCAGCGAGGTTCGTATCTCGGAATTGGTTAAGGCTTGGAATATCAGGGAGCCTCTGGGTGACGGTGAGCATCCCAGGTCTGCTGCCTTTCTGCTAGAGTACAATAACGTTGGCTCCAGCTTCATAGCAAGGCATGTGGATAGTATACCAGAGTTTAACTCCTTCAAAGAGACTGCTACAGAGCCTATCCAAATGGACGAGGAGGAAAGCAACTCTGAAAGTGACTTTGCAGGAGCCGTCAGTAATTTGGATGGAGGGAGCTTTGATAGTAGCAGTTCCTCTGGCCGTGAGGAGGTTTCTAAAGCTCGGAGATCGTCGAGCACTTCTAGCAATTCAAGTGAAGAGATGGTTCCTCCGAGGAAGAACTTGATTAGAGATGATGATGATGAGGACCACGTGATCTTTACACAGAGGTCAAAGAAGCAAAAAGCTACTTCTGGGGCCGTGGCTACTGGTTCCCGATCCTCCGCTCAGGAGCAGGAGAGGAGAAGGAAGGAAGAGGAGCAGGTGAGAGAGAGAGAGAGAGAAAAAAGGAAGAAGACAGGAGGAAGATGGAAGAGAAGAGGAGGGTGGAGGAGAGGAAGAAGAAGGAGAGTGAGAAGGAGGAGGAGAGAAGGAGGGCAGAAGCGAGGACGAAGGCCGGGCAGGCCTTAGTCCCGGTGTTCGCGCTGCCCGAGGGGGCTTCTGTGGCAATTTCTCCCCAGTTGGCCCCAGCTTTGCTCGAGAGAGCTGTTCTCCCGGCTGATCACAAAAGGGCGGTAGGGTCGGAGCAGTTGGCCCTTCAGGCTAGTCAAAGGATTGCTCTGGTAAGGTTTTTACCTTTTCTCCTATGTTGTTCTGAATTCCCTCATTTTCCTCTTCTGATGCCTTCTTTTTTCTACAGTTCGTTACTGACTTCGCCGTGCTCTATCGTTCACGCGACGAGCTGGTGAAGAGAAACAGTGAGCTGGAGGAGGAAAATGCTGCCCTGAAGCTGAAGGGTAAAGAGCTCGAGGCTAGCTTTAAAGCCGTTGACGCTGCTCGAATTTCATCCGATCTGGCTCTTACTACTGCCAACAAGGAGAAAGGCGCAGCAGCCAAGGACTTGAAGGAGCTGCAGTAGGCCTGTGACCTGGTTTGCTCGAGCAAGCTAGCGGTTGTTGAGGACAACAGGATGCTATCTGAAGAGCTGAAGAAGAAAGAGTTTGAGGCTGTCACTGCCAAGGAGGACTCATACAATTCCGGTTGGGCTGCAACATATGAGGATGCTGAAGTTCAGATATGCTATATTAGTCGTCTGAACTTCAAGAAAGGCTGGAACAAGGCCCTTTTGGCTGCTGGCGTTGACATCGAATCTCCCTTATTTGACGAGCATGAGCCAGGTCCGAAGCCAACCATGGATGAAGTTCCTGCCCCAGCTGTTGAAGGCACCGATCCTGTTCCTCAAGCGACCCCTGCTGATGTTTCTCTGGTTGTGGGGACAGAGATTATCCCTGCTGAGGGCGGTGCTCCTGCTGAAGTTGACAAGGGGAAGGGGCCATTGACCTCTGGGCCGCCTGAGGTTGTCAACTAGTTATCTACTAGGATTGCTCTGTATTTTTGTTTTTTCCATTCTGTAAACTTTTCTTTTTTCAGTTCGATGTAACTTCAATCTTCATTAATGAAAAAGGCTTCATTTCTGCTTGTACTAATTTACCCCTTTCTCTCCTTTTTCTTTCTCTTGCTTGTAGTTAGTTGATGTGGATCATTACATTCCTGCTACTTCCCAGTTGGGTAGGACCCTTGGTCCCAATGCGAGTCCCGAAGTTCTCTAGGCCTTCGTTAAGCTCTGCAAGTCCCTTAGGTCTAGAAATCAGAAGTATAAGGAGCAATCTGAGCTCGTGGTCAAGCTGAAAGACAGGCTCCAGGAGATGGAGGACATTGGTGCTTCAGTGCAAGAGGAGATTAATGTGCTGAAGACAAAACTATTAGAGGCTTCCGAGATTAATCAAGTAGGGGAGGTTCTTCAGCAAGAGAATGAAGATATGAGGAGAGAAGTCTTATGACTCAGGGAGCATGCGCCGAGCACTGTTCGAGAAGTATTGCAAGGCTCCTCATCATTGCGAGCTGAAGCTGATCATAATGTTACCCCTCCTATGTCGCGAAGTCTCACTCGCCCTCCCCTTCCGCGAGCTAGTAGGAGCACTAGGAGCAAAAGCAGGGAAGGAGAAGAACTTAGCGATAGGGAAATGGAAGAACTTCGCGGTGATGTTCAGCGAGCATATGTAATCGCTGCTGGGCTTCAAAAGGACATCACCCGGTTACGGCACTTATTCAAGAAAGGTCCTCGGCAAGCGTGGGCTGACGGTTATGATTAAGGCTGGTCAGATGCTCCAACAAGGCTATCTAAGTTCAAGGAGCTTTCTTTCATCAGGGGATGGCTAAGTGCCTTGAAGGAGCTGCAAGTCCCGAGAAACTCGGTGCTATGGTATCGTCATGAGATGTCTTCCTTCACTCTGGTGCCCAATCCATTCAGGAGGGACGATCGATGGATCCCCATCGATGCTATTCCTTGACAATTATTGGAGTCGGATGCGAATGAGGTTATGGAAGAGTTTTCTCCTGCTCCTGATGACGGACGAAGAGCTCGAGTGGCTGATTATCTTGCTCGGAGGCTTCCACCCCCTTGAGATTTTGCCAGTTGCTATTTTTTTTTTGATAATGTATATGCTTTGGGCGAGCTTGCCGACTAAATATGTATTATCATTATTGTAAGTAAGATGGATTAATGAAAAGTTTGTGTTTTTGGGAAATTTTGCCAACTAAACGTGTATATCCTACTTTTCATATCCTTGCTGCTTTATGATCTCTTCTATTTTGTCATGCAAGTGTCACCTCAGTCCAGTATAATACCAAAGTACCATTGTGCCCCACTTTACCTTTTATGTTGTGTCGTCACACTCCCTTAGGCCTAAGTAGGGAAATTGGCGAGGACACACCTGGTGTTGGATGTCTTCATCCGATTAGGATTTTGTTCAACCGAAGTAGGTTTGATGACCTAGTATAAGATTTGGTCATATTGCCTAAGAATCCTCTATAGGGCTTTATATATTGCCAGGGGCAATGCTAAGAGGTCTCTCGTGTTTTATGACGATGACCTGAGGAGGGGTATTCCCCTGCTATAGTGATCAATGTGCTTATTATTTGGAAAAGATGTGCGATGAATGCAGTTGTCACCAATCAGAGTGTAACCAACTAAGTAACTTTCATTAGTAATAAGGAAAATGAACTTCTATTTTCATAACAAAAGAATACAAGAAAAAGATCCAAAAATAGAATTTCTTGAGATTAGCTGCGTTCCATGCTCGTGGTATTTCTCTGGCCTCCATCGTTTCCAAGTGATAGGCACCTTGCAGATCGTCTTTAGTTACTTTAAAGGGTCCTTCCCAGTTTGGGCCTAGCTTGCCATCTGACGACTTCACTGTGCTGCCCAGGACTTTCCTTAGAACATAGTCCCCAACTTGGAACGTCCTCGGGCTAACCCTTTTATTGTAATGCTTCGCGAGCTGTTGCTGATAGTTCGCTAGCTTCACCAGGGCCAGCTCTCTACGCTTGTCGGCTAGGTCGAGTTCGGCGAGCAATGCTTCATCATTCAGGCCTTGGTCGATAAGGTTGGATCTCATTGTTAGAAAACCTGCTTCTAGTGGGATGACTGCTTCCATGCCATATGTCAGCGAAAATGGGGTTTCTCCTGTTGCTCATCGAGGAGTGGTTCGGTACACCCATAGAACATGGGGTAGCTCTGTTACCCATGCACCTTTGGCTTGCTCTAATCGATTCTTTAATCCATCGATCATAGTTTTGTTGGAAGCTTCAGCTTGGCCATTGCTCTGAGGGTAGGCCACCGAGCTAAAGTGGTGTCTGATCCCGTGTTCGTTACAGAAGTTCTAAAAGGGGCCACTTTTGAACTGCGTTCCATTAGCGGTGATGATGGTTCTGGGGATTCCAAATCGAGTGATTATATTTCTCCATATGAACCTTATCATATCAGCATCTCGGATGTTCACCAGGGATTCAGCCTCGATCCATTTGGTGAAGTAGTCAGTCGCAACCAACAGGTATTTGTGATTACCAACGGCGGTAGGCAGCGGTCCCACGATGTCCATTCCCCATTGGGCGAAGGGCCATGGGCTGGACAGCGACTTCAGGTCGCTGGTGGGTTGGTGGGCCATAGGAGCGTGGAATTGGAATTTCAAGCATTTACGGACATATACTGCGGAGTCCTTTTGCATGTATGGCCACCAATAGCCTTCCTTTATTGCTCGAAATGCTAGAGACCTTCCTCCGATATGACTTCCACAGATTCCTTCATGAATCTCGTGTAGCACTTGCTCGACATCACCTGGTTGGACGCATCTAAGGTAGGGACCGGAGAAGGATTTCTTATACAAGTCGCCTCATGTGGATAAGTGAAAGCGAGCGGCTTTGACTCTTATCTGGTGGGCAGTTTTCTTGTCATCTGGGAGCGTGCCATCCTTTAAATAGTCCTTTAAGGGGTCTATTCAGCTAGGGGCTGATCCCACCTAGAGTATTTGTTCCACATTTGGTAACTTGCTGTTGTGGTTAATGCTCGAACAAATGAGGAAATCGATGGGGATGACCCTCTTAAGGTCAGAGTCAACTGCCGAACTCAAGGCTACTAAGGCATCAACATGACTGTTTTGCCCCCTGGGAAACT
The DNA here is from genome assembly GCA_949130495.1 of Sambucus nigra. Lineage (NCBI taxonomy): Eukaryota > Viridiplantae > Streptophyta > Magnoliopsida > Dipsacales > Adoxaceae > Sambucus > Sambucus nigra. The sequence continues at coordinate 418,452,729 of OX422207.1, forward strand.
GCTGGATGTTGATCTCTTCAAAGCTTGACATTAATTCTCTCACTAAGGCGAGGTAGGCTGCCATTCTTTCATCCTTTGCATTGTAATCTCCACTTATCTGATTGGAGACTAGTTGAGAGTCGCCGAACACCTGTAAACGTTTTGTTCCTAGAGTTTGTGCCTTTTGAAGACCGGCTATTAGGGCTTCGTACTCTGCTTCGTTGTTGGAGGCTGCAAATCCAAGCCTGATTCCTTGTTCAAGGATTGTGTTTTCTGGAGTGATGAGGACAATGCCTACCCCTGCCCCCTTTGAGTTGGAGGCTCCATCAACGAAGAGTCTCCAAGTTCTCTCTGTTTCTTGGTTCTTCTCTTGCCTTGTTGGTTGAGGTTGGTCTAAGAGTTCTTCGCCCGTGAATTCGGCTATGAAATCAGCAAGGATCTGACCCTTGATAGCCGTCCTTGGTTGAAATTGGATGTTAAACCGGCCGAGCTCGACTGACCACTTAGACAGTCTGCCCGACAAGTCCGCTTTCCTTAGGACCGCCTTAAGGGGATGCGATGTAAGGACGATGATAGTATGAGCTTCGAAATAATGCTTCAGCTTCCTCGAGGCTATTACAATTGCAAAGGCGAGCTTCTCCAATGGCAGGTACCTTTGCTCGGCGTCTAATAAGGTCTTTCTCGCGTAGTAAACGGGGTGTTGGATTCCTGCAACCTCGCATATTAACGCAGAGCTGGAAGTGTGACTGGATACCGAGAGGTACAGGTATAAAGAATCCATTTGCTGTGGTATGACAAGCAGCGATGGAGAGCTTAAGTAGGACTTGAGCTCGTCCAAAGCTCGCGAGCATTCTGGGTTTCCACTCTATTGGTTTAATCCCCTTTAGAAGCTGGAAAAAAAGGCTTGCACTTCTCGGAGGATTTGGAGATGAAGCGATTTAAGGCGGTGAGCATTCCAGTGAGCTTATGCACGTCCCGGATTGTTCGAGGGGGTTACACACTGTTGATTGCATCGATCTGGTCTGGATTAGCTTCTATGCCTCTCTTACTGACCAAGTACCCAAGAAATTTTCCTGACTAAACACCGAAGGAACATTTGCTCGCATTAAGTTTCATTCGGTACTTCCTGAGGATTTCGAAGGTCTTTGACAGGTCTGAGAGGTGATTTTCCTTCTTCTTGCTCTTAACGAGCATGTCATCAATGTAGACCTCCATTGTGTCTCCCATTTGATCCTTGAATATTTTAGTGACCAGCTGCTGATAGGTTGCCCCCGCATTCGTGAGCCCAAATGGCATGAACTTGTAGCAATATAACCCAACTGTCGTGATGAACGTCGTTTTGTCTTGGTCTGGGGCATACAAGGGGATCTAGTGATATCCTGAGTATGCGTTCAGGAAACTCATTAGCTTGTGAGCTGCAGTGGTGTCTACTAGTTGGTCTATCTTTGGGAGGGGGAAACTATCCTTAGGGCATGCTTTGTTGAGATCAGTGAAGTCGATGCAAACTCTCCACTTCCCATTATTCTTCGGAACTACTACTGGGTTGGACAACCACTTGGGGAATTGCACTTCCCGTATGGATCCTGCATCCAGCAGTTTTTAGACTTCCTTTTCGACCGCTTTAGCCTTCTCGGGTGCAGTTCTTCGTGCCTTCTGCATGACTGGCTTGAATGTGGGGTCGATGTGCAACTGATGACAGACCATACTAGGATCAATTCCAGGCAGCTCGTATGGTTCCCATGTGAAAACATCTACATTGTGTCTCAGAAACGTCGTCAACTCCTTCTGTTCTTGTTCGGTGAGAGATGCTCCAATCAAGAAGACTCTGCTACTGTCACCAACTTTATCAATAACTTTTACCAGGTCCTCGACGACACGCTCAGAGGGGAGGAGCCTGGTCTCCTCTACTCCAGGTCTTCCATACTTTAATTGCTACTTGAAAGGTATTACACCTTCTTCAACTTTCTCGCTGGGTTCACCGGCCTTCTTCTCTGGCTTTGGTCGGATGGCTGCTATGAAGCACTCCCTCGCCATCGCTTGGTCGCCGTGGATCCCCATTACTCCTCGCTCGGTTACATACTTGAGCTTCTGATGGTAGGTCGAGGAGACCGCCTTCATCGCATGAAGCCATCCTCTGCCGAGGATGGCCTGGTACGATGATTCGATGTCAACTACCAAAAACTCAATCATCTTGGAGACGTTCCCAGCACGAACTGGCAGCACTATCTTGCCCAGGGGCATGGTCATTTTTCCAGCAAAGCCGACCAAAGGAACAGTAGATTCCTTTAGGTCGGCGACGCTTAACTTCAATTTCCTGAATAGGTCGAGGTACATTACTTCGGATGAACTTCCTTGATCAACGAGCAGCTTGTCGATGTCAACGTTATCTATCTTGAGTGTCATGACCAGGGCATCATGATGTGGGGTTCTTACTCCCACCAAATCTTCATCCGTGAAAACAATATGCTTGTTATAGTTGACGTCCTCTGCTCGTCGACGCTTTCCTGACTGTGATTTTGCTGGATCGATTTGAAAAGCCTGCATTACCGCTATAAGTTTTTTCATTTCCATTCAAGCTGAGTTCCCTTGTATCTGCTTAACGTCAGATACTCTGTGGATTACTGCTAACTCATGTCCAGCATCATCCTCCAGCACGTTGTCGGGTCTCGCCTCTCTGTTGGCAACCACTTTCTCTGCCCTCTTTTCCACAAAGTCGTTCAAATGCCCGGACTGGGCCAACTCCTCGAGGTGAGATTTAAGAGCTTTGCAGTGCTCGGTCTTATGTCCTCCCTCTTTGTGAAAAGCGTATCTTAACGCATTGTTCCTCTTTGAGGGGTCTCCCCCCATTTTCCTGGGCCACTTGATGAATGGCTCATCTTTGATCTTCGCGAGAATTTTATAAATTGGTTCTTTGAAGATGGTGTTGACCGCCTGGAATACTTTCGACGCTTCATGGTTTCCTCCGTTCTTGGAGCCATTTTTGCCTCCGTTCTTTCCTCCTTTCTTCTGGTTCTCAGTTTTCTCACTTCCCTTGGTAGTGAGCTTAGCTCGACCATTTTCTCCTGTATTAGGGCGGGTGACATCTTTCACCTTTGCTTATTTCTCGATTCGAGCCATTAGGTCGTCAATAGTCACAGCTTCCTTCTTCGTCAGGGACTGGTATAGGAGGGAAGAACTAGGGAGCCCAATCTTGAAGGAGGCCACTGCCACTTCCTCTATGCAGTCCTCAATCTCATTGAATAACTCCCAGTACCTCTTCGCGTAGTCTCGGAGGGTCTCTTGAGGCGTTTTCTTCATTGTTAGTAAAGCATCCATCCTTTTGGGATGGGAACTACTGGTAATGAATTGGGCCGTAAAAAGTTCGGCTAGGGATTTGAAATTCTTGATCGACCGGTGGGGGATCCTTTTGAACCACTTCTGTGCTACATCATGTAGGCTCGAGGGAAAAATGCGGCACATCAGGGCATCTCGATGATTCCAGAGGGTCATGGCCTGTCGGTATTGCCTGACGTGATCGATGGGATCAGTCTTTCCGTCGTAAATCTTGAACCTTGGAATGGTAAATTTTTTGGGGGCTTTTTCCTCTTCGATTTCCCTCGTGAAGGGTGACTTCATCTGGGTTTTAAGAGCTCACCTTGCGAGTTCTCTGGTTGATCTTGTTCCGTAGTGAGCAGGATCTTGGTACATCTCTCTGCGGACTATATTTCGTATGTTCTCGTCGCTACGAGCAGGGCTCTGGTAGTGGCGAGCTCTTCGCAGCTGTTCACGGAGGTCATCGTCTGACTCGCCTCCTTCGACCTTTTGAGATTCTCGCCTAGGGCTCCTTCCTCGACTGCGAGACTTGCTCGCCTGAGGGCTAGGAGTGCGGTATGGGAATCTCCTGTTATCAGGACGAAGCTCCCTCTTCAGTCTTTCCAGCCTTCTTCTCAAGCGAGCGTTCTCAGCCTCGTATCTTCGGGAAAACTCTCTCTGCTCATGGAGTCTTGCCTCATACGCATCAATCAATCTGGATATCTGCGTGGACCTCGCTGGTCCCTGACTTTCTTCTGAGGCTGACCTTTCCAGGGGATCTCTCTAATCTGAATGTCGAACTTCAGACCTAATCCTTCGAGGAGCAGGTGGATCTTGAATATCTCCTGCCTGAGGGGCATTGCTGCTATGACCGAACATCTTAAACTCCTTTCTTGGTGTGGGCTCTTCTCAGGGAAAGATGAACGATTCCCACAGACGGCGCCAATTGTGGTGACAATTATTGTGCAACACAAATAAATAAGAAGAAAGCTTTCACCAAGTGAGAACAAGGAATATAAAATGACAATCACACAACAAAGGATGTACGTGGTTCAGCAAAGATGTGCCTACGTCCACGGTGGTGCAGTCGATATTATTTCTATATACTCCGAAGAGTAATTACAGAGAATACAACGTGTCCTTTTACCCCGAACCTAGGGTTTAATATATACATGTACATGTGGGTAAGTGGAGGTGATGGGTTCCTCCACGTTTTCCATCTCCCCTATAACTTTCCTTCATGGGGACGTGGAGGGAGACCGGATTAATATAAGAGAAGAGGGGCCTGGACTTTGGGCCGCCAGGACTGGGCTACTCGTCCAGGCCTATAGTTCTAATTTCGGGTACCCACAAAAATATTTAGAGATAATCTAGTTTTTTACATCAACACCAGTGGAGGATTTGACAGAGCATTTGCGCATGCGGTTGGGTTCTTTATGGGAGAATCATCGACTATCGACCCTTCCTTCCTAATTTATTAGCAGAGTCTGGCATAATTCTGGGGATTACATGAAGTGGCTGTGAAAGAGGGTAGTTGCCAAAATGCTGGCTGTGGAGACCGGGCAAAGGTGGTGGCTATATCTGACACCATGGAGGGAGGTGTTATTATTTTCCCTAGGCTGGTATGGATTTACCATTCCATGGAGCACTCATGACATTCTATTCAGGCAGAGGAGGTTTGGGGACCCCAAGATACAGATGATGATGTGGCCGGTTCTTCTGGCAGCTGCGGGTAGGATCCCTGGGGAGTTTATTTGTAAAGCTTTTGTAATGGTTTAGTTATGATTCTGGTTGTTTTCTGGTAGGAATAACTTTGGGAAGGTTGTTTTTAGGAGTAGTTTGGCTCGTTTAGGAAAAATAATGTTAGGTTGGCAAGGGAAATTATTTTGACTTCATATGCCGATGTAATTGTAATGGGGAAATTTTTCGTCAATGAAAAAGAAAATTTTAATTATGTTATTATGCCTCTTGAATTATTTATACCAATTGCTAAGGCATACATAATCCTTTTGTTCATGTAAATGATAAAAATGAACCGTCGTTCTCGGAGATAAGAAAAGAATAACATTTTGTGAAAAAGAAGGGGGTCGTGCTCATGTAAAGAATATGAGCTGCCTATGTACCTTTAGGGTTTTAAAAAAAATCGAATTTCATTTTTGAAAGCAAAAGATTTTTCGAGGATCAGGCCCCATATAGTTCTAAGTATAGGGAAATGAAGATTTTATTTTGTTTTTAAGAATAGAAGGGAGACAAGAAGAAGTGTAGCGCGCCGAGATTTCAGACTAGGGGTAGATATTCTTGAGATAGTCCAGGTTAACTGGACGGGCCGTCTCTTCCCCATCGAGGTCGATGGGCATAGCATCGCCACTGGATTGGATATTTTTTTATAAATTAGGAAGATTCTCAACACCTTTTCCCTTGTCGATCGTTGATGATCGTGGGTTTGGAACTTGGTAATGCCTCCCTGATCAAGTCATATGGTTTCACAGAAGAGGGGAAAAACATAAATCCCGTTTCCTCATTTATCTCGGGTTATTTAGCCACCTTGTAGATCTCTCCTAGCATCTTTTCAAATGATATCATTCCACATATGCTGACTATCAGGCTAGCCTTGTATGGGCTTTTCTCTTCATTTGAACTATCGAATTCATACCCCCATCTGGTGGCAACGACATCGTCTTTCCATGAAAAATTAATACACTCCATAGCCTCAACGACCTCTTCATATAGATCCTCCCATTCGACGGGGAGATGTAGAAGTGAAGGGACCTTATATTTTTAAAGCATCAGTAGTTCGGACATACCGCAAATTTCATCGGTCTTTCAAAATAAGTCTTCCATGACCTGGACGACATTATCTAAACTGAATTCATCGGTAGGTACCACCTAATTATCTTACTCTCGACCCCATTTCCGAGCTTCCAAGAACAGTGTAATGAATCTCTAGTAGTCAATGGTCATCTTGGAGGGCAATTTCAGCCCGAACTCTAGAAGCTCGTTAAATACTGCTGATAATTCCATATCTTTCCCTCTGGAGTGGGTACGAACAACAATGCATGCTCTTGTAAGGAGTGACAAAGCCTGATCGAAAAAATAGTTAGGATGTAGGAGAAAATATGGGAAAACTTGGAGGGGTTTAGGGGAATATAAGGGTATGATGGGTGATTTACTGGGTACGATTTGGGTAGACGGATCAAATTTTGGATTTTCTTCTATGAAGATGGCATTTATATGATTTGGGAGTGGATTATGAGTAGTGTTTGGTTTTGGATTGGCTGGTTGGGCAATGATACCCCAGTCAATCAGACCTTGGATTACATTTCATAGGTGGAAACAATAATTAGTGGTATGGCCAGCACTTTAGTAAAAGTCGCAGTAGGCATCTGGTTGAAATTTTTTAGGAAGTGTGTTTGGTAATAGACGAGGGTCCAATGGCTTGATAAGATTTCAGTTTAAAAGGGCCTGGTAAAATTTGAAGATGGGGCGTAAAGCTCGGTGTATGCCTTTTTGACTGGGTTAGGGTGACTTTCTGGTGACCATGAAGTGGCAGGCTGGGAGATGTTATTGATGGTTGAAACTGCGATATTGGCAGGCTTCTCATACTTTCTGGGAGTGAACTGTTCGGATACTTTCTTCGTCTCAACTTCTATCTTGGCAAGACTTTCTTCGATATCTACTCGTGCTTCTCAGAGGGATAAAAAATAAGGGTAGTATTATCCTCCCATCAACGCTCGGACATGGGGTAAGAAGTTTTTTTTCACAGTTTTGACTTGCTCCTCTTCGGAAGGCCGGTTGGTCATGGTGGATGCTTTCTCTCTCCACTTTATTATGAAGTTGCTAACAGATTCTCCAGGGTTCTGTTTGAGAAGTTCTAAATCACGGTGGGTAACCTCCAACTCTTCGTTATACTTTTACTGTGACGTGAATTCCCGGGTAATATCCTCCCAATTACGAATTCTTGACTCTTCAAGAGATAAGAACCAGCGAATAATGTTGTCCTTCAAAGTCTGTTGGAACATTTGGGCCATTATTTCCTCGAAGGCCCCTAGGATATTCATGGCTCGGTGGTAACTTCGTAGATAAACAATTGGGGGTCCAATACCCTAGAAATTCTCGATGTTAGGCATCTTGAACTTTTTTGCCACCCTTACTTTAGGATATGGAGACATATGGGTGTAATCCATGTAGTTCTCAGAAATTCAAACTTTGTCAAACTTTTAGTCAACATCTTAAGGTCTTACTTGACCTTGTTCAACTCGTATTCCTTTGGATCAACGGTCACGGGTAGGTTAGCCCCTGGCTGGGCAAGATTCGACATAGGGAGATGAGCTGACGACGGCCTATTGGCAGTACGGGCACAGGGAGTGTGTTGATATTCCTCGGGGCCCCAAATAGGCTTGAGTGCGGGCAGACCCATAGTGTGAGGGAAGAGGACCTCGAGCTCTTCGAGAATAGGAACCAAGTTTCGTTGTATCTCATGAACCTGGGTCTCAAGGTTGTCAATCTTGGCATTGAGTGGGGCTAGGACTGTCATCAAATCAGGCTGCACATTCGGTGCTTGGTTTGAGTTCTCCATGGAAGTGGATGAAGATGAATTTCGGACTCGAAGGAAGTAGTGAGGGAACTGACAGAGCCTCAGGGCGGTTCAATGGAAAACTAAAGCCAATAGGGAGCCAAGCCAAGGGTCGGGTATGCGATTGACTTGAGAAGGAGAAAAATTCGAATTTATTTTTGAAAGAGAAGGAGGAAAACTAATATTTTTTAAAAAGGAGGAAAAGATGAGGAAGAAATGTTTGTAGGTAAAAAAGGAGGAAAATATTTTTGGTATAAGGAAGGAAAAATGCTTTAGGGATTTTTGATAAAAGAGGTGAAAATGTTTTGGACACTTTTGATAAAGAAAGAGGAAAGACGAGAAAAAGGGTCTCAGCATGATTATTGCTATTATTATGTTCTCACTAGTATTAGGTTTACCTAAATGTATGCCGGACGGGACCCAAGCCTGGGAAAATTGGGTTTGAAAAATATGTAAAGCACGGTTGGACTTGTTGCCAGGCTCATGGATAGGGTCCCCTATTTTTTACAAAAGATGAATCACGTGAAAATTTGGGCGGCATGCCGACACGTCATTTCGGCAGAGTTTCGGGTAAAAAATGGCAAACTAAATATGAGTGTCCTAGGTTTGACACCTATATGAGGGTATGCAATTTTTGGATTAATCGGAAGGGTTCCCCCTTTTGGCATGATTTCTGGTAAACGAAAATGTATTTAACCCGTTAATTAATATTTAATTAATTTAATTGTAATTAATGTACATTTTAGTCTAATATAATATCTTGATTTTGATGATTCCAAACAATTTTTTTAAGTGATTATATAAAATTTCTTAATATGTTATATTTCATTTTATGAGAGATATAAATATTTTTATTTTATATGTATATAATATATATTTGGTGTCATTAATTATATACACTCATGCTTGTCATTTGTACATTTACATATATTCTCAGATACTCTAATTTATATAACTATGTCATTATTTATAATTTTTTTATTCTAAAATATATCATAATAACTGTTTTTATATATTTTTATTTATTAGTACTAATAACGTTTTTTTATATATACACTCGTTATTATATTTACCATGCATCCCATATAACTATTATCTATTATATAACTTTTAGTATATTAAATAATGTTATTATATCAATGCTAAAGTGAGTAGGGACCACATATATATTGTTGTCTTTCTCTCCAATATCTCACGAAGGAAGTTCCAACACAAAGATAGCTCCATTTGTAATGTATCTTTATCATCATTATTTCTAGCGGGGACCACATATAAGAAATTTGTACATTTTAGTACTTTACACTTTATATAAAAAGCCTACATCCTTTATCTTTCATATATTCGACACTGGAAATCTCATTCAATTAAATAACTTTGACCTCATTTAGTTATTAATTTTATCTTAAGGCTCTTATCAGTTTTGTTCAAAGCTATTACTCATGTATTTTTTTTAAAACGGAGCCTCTCTTTAGTCTTGAACCATGCGTGTATTTGTTACCTAGCTATGTCCGATTATTTGTTGGAATAGATAGTTTTGGTTCATTCATATATAGAGATAGTTTTTATAATATAGTCTTTGTCAAACCATTGGGCCCTATGGTTGTAAGTTGTCAATTAGTTCCTTTATCAAGAGAAGTTCATTTATCATTTTGTTTTCCTTGAGCTACACACTTAAACTATATTACTCTTACACGCAAGCTTATCCGGTATATTACTTATATATATATATATATATATATATATATATATATATATATATATATATATATATATATATATATATATATAGGAGAAGGATCACAAGTGGACCAAAAGAATGGACTTTTTAATGGACTTAACAAAAAAGACTAATAACCCACTAATTTTAATTCCTTGGTGTAATGGGTCCGCGCGAGCGGCACCCAATAACCGAGACTTATTAGTCTTTTTTATTAAGTCCATTAAAAAGTCCATTCTTTTGATCCACTTGTGAACCTCTCTCTCTCTCTCTCTCTATATATATATATATATATATATATATATATATATATATATATACACACACACACACACACACACACACACACCCCTTTATTTTTAAAGTTGAACGAAATTTCTTTGTCCCATAGTAATGTCTATTGCTTTTTTTCTTAGCCTACTACATTCATATTATATACATAGTATAGCGTAACTATTAGTTATAATTTGTATTCCGTTGTATATACCCTTTACACTCGACGGTTTCGTTAATTAGAAAATTTCTTGGGCCCCGTGAGTGATGAATTAGTTAGCTACATGTTGTCCATGTTACCTTCTGTATAAATGTGTACGTATAATAAATGTTTTTATAACCAACGATTATTTGTTTCTTTTTGAAAGCTCCGGTCTTAGTTGAAATAACAACACTTACACGTCATCCCTTTATTAGAATTGATTGACCTTATGCATATCCCTTTTGGTCCTCTCATTGTCTTATCTGGCCTTGAGCCTCACCGATATTTATCAATTAATTTTGAGTATTTTTTAGGCCCCACACGATTTTATACAATGACGACTTCGATAAATTTTTATCAGTAAAGATTTTCTCATCCCAGGTCTATTTTTTTATCACACATATATAAACACACGTTAAGTTATTTTGACCCAAAAAGTTTGTTAAACTCAATTCACCTCCCGAGTACAATCTGGGGAACAATTAGTATCAGAGCAGGGCTATAATTATTTTTGGATTTAACAATCCTAGAGTTAAATATCACGACAAACTTTCCTTTGTTTATCTTAAATGCTGCACTTTACATTTTTATTATTTGAATGCTAAAATATTTTATGTCTTGTAGTAATTTATTATTTCATTGTGTGAGAAGAAAATGGACATATAGTCAACCCTACTTTTCAAGCTTTATTTTAAAGGAAGAATTCAATCCTTGCCTATATGCTAATACTGAGAGTAGTGAAGAGACCAATGCTACTTGTTTCATGGCAAATGATAAATAGGAGGTACACTCAAACTCTATCTCTAGTGATAATGATGATGATATTGTTGATGATTATGTGGAATTGAAAAATATTTTTGATGAATTATGTGATAGTTTTGATGAACAGAAAAATAAATAAATTGATCTAAAAAAATCTCATTCATTACTTTCAACTAAATGCGATTATATATTGATAATTTAAAATTGAAAAATGAATCTTTGAAAACTGAAATTAAAACTTTGAAAAAGGAAAAATCTATAAATGTCACCCATCCTCTTGAATGTGAAAATAATGAATTAAGAAGAGAGAATGATTATTTAAAGAAATCTTTAGATACATTTACTAGAGGAAATGATTATTTTCATAATGTTGTGTAAAATCAAGGAATTCAGTTTTGTAAGGACGATATTAGATATAATGAAGAAAATAAGAAAAAGAATTATTCCAATTTATTTAAAAATGATGCGTTATGCACACATTGTAGCAGACATACACATTATTCCAAATTTCGTTATTTTAGAAAAAGAAAGTATAATAAAACAAAATTAGCTTGGATTCCTAAACAGACAATTATGTATGCTAACCTTAACCAACCACACTTATTTTGGGTGTTAAAAGATAAAGTTTTTAGGTGCAAAACACGTGTTAGTAATTGAACAAAAAATTTATTAGAATAAAATTAGGTTAGATTCTTTTTGAAATATTATTTTCTTATTTATATGTTTATTTAAGTTGAACACCATTCTTTACATGACAAGTTTTGTGATATGTTGTTTCCATATTTATATGCTAATTTTCATGAAATCTTATATTATATGATTGCATTTTATATGCTTATTAATGGTCAATAATATGATTAAATTTATTTTTCTCAAATGTGTTAAATGCTTGAATTTGTGAATAAGTCTATTTTTTTCTTTAAGTAAAAGCACATGGCTCATAATTTTGCTAAATATGTTTTGATGAATAATCTATTTTTGAATATGATAAAATTGACATTTATGATCATATGATAATATATCATTATTTATCTTCATGATTATATTTTATTATGACTATGATTGAAAATTCTAAATTGTTAAGATAATGCATTTTGACAAATTTTTGCTTTAATATTACTTTGTGGACTCAACACTTTCTTTGTATCAAAGATAAAATCTTCAAAGTTGTAGGTTGCATGTTGAGATGACTTGTGGACTCTCAAAGAATATATGATTTTGTATGGAAGCAAATTTTTTGTTTCAAGTATCATTTCCAAAAGCTAAAAATGCCACACTTAAAGAAAATATATATCATTGGTATTGGTAAGGTGGTAAGGAACACCTTTGACACACCCAACCCAGTTACTTATAATTAAGTTTGAAAGTCAAAGTGAGTTAAACCATAATTGCCTTAACCAAGCCATAAACACGAGTATCCTTTTTGAGTTATCAACATGAATCCATAAAACTAAAAACTTTTACACAATTTTAAAGTCATTATGCTTATTCAAACTTACTTAAAGGATAAGTAGGCTTAGATTTACCACATTTATGCATCCCTTGCTAATCCCACCCGACCTTTTAGATTTGGCAATGATATCACGATACCTAAAAAACATAACCATAGGAACCGTGAGCAAAATAGCTCAGTGAATGCATTACTTCTACACTATCACATAAAATTAAATGCATTAAAGCATATCCATATAATTATGCATAAACTTATCCGGCCATTTCATGATGAATGACCCAACCTTTCGAATTACGACTCATATATCCTGTCTGCAATAGACAATTATCCCCCATTCCTGGTCAAGGAGTAACCCCTTATCTGTAATAGACAAATCCCCCCCGTTCCTGGTCGAGGAGTAACCCTCTGTTTGTAATAAACAAATCTCCCCCATTCCGGATCGGGGAGTATCCTCCCATTTCAGTAGATCGGAATGAACAGTTTCATAATCATAATATTCTGATTATATCCATAACCATGTATAAATACATCCAGTGAGTAATATTCTAATTATATCCATAACCATGTATAGACACATCTTACCAGTGAGTAATATTTTGATCATATCCATAACCATGCATAAATACATCTTATGAGTGAGTAATATTTTGATCATATCTATATATAACCATATATAAATACATCTTACTAGTGAGTAATATTCTGATCATATCCATAACCATGTATAAATGCATATTACTCACTAGTATAAATACATCTTACTAGTGAGTAATATTCCATAATCATGTATAAATACATCTTGCCAATGAGTACACTCACCTTGGCCACTTAATGGGTTTTTCCATTGCCTTTGTTTGGCACTTGGTCAACTGGTTCTTCTTTCATTCCTATCATTATTACACTATTACTATCATCATAAGAATATATATAATGCAAAGAATAACTTCAACATAACCTAACTCATAAGCATCATGTGATCCCATTCAAATCATTTATAGTAAAGGAAGTCCCATCCACATTCATGTCACGATATTTAACATATACAAATCATATAACAAATCATAATCAACCATTACAATTTAATCTTTATCATATTGGGTTTCCAATACAAAAGACGAAGCTTCTTTTTAAGTTTCCTAGAGTAAGACATGCCCATTTTTTCACTACATAGCAAATCTGCCCTATAGGCTCCTCTATCGTTCAGTTAACTTCCAAGAATTTTCATAATTCTTGTACATTATAACTTTATATGACATTCCATATAATTTCATACACATATTGAATAATAAAAATTAAAGTTTCATAATTTTCAAAGTTCATTTGCTATGTTAAAAGCTTTATCAAACTCAGGGCATGTCCAAGGGAATTATGCAATTAGCAACTATGTACCGATTTACAACCATCACCTTGAAAACAACCCCCAACCCAAACCAAAAGGGTATTTTTGCTCATATTCTAGTATGTTATACTCATATGTGTTATCTAACCTATCCAACTAAAGTCCCTTGATTTTCTTTACTCAATGAGTTATGCCATTTTTAATACAACTAGGCCGGAAGAGAACATTAAAGCAAAACCTAACATGATTAAGCATACATAATCTCCACCTCGGGCATCAATCGTGGAAATATATACTAAACATATTTTTAAGATATACACACATCATATACATAAACTTATTAAAATTAAGAAGCTTTGCAAGAAGGTGATTCAAATCAAAGACTTTAAGGTTAACATTTACCATCCTAGCACAAGTTCTTACGTTTATTCTTAAGCCATCCTTGTTTTAACACAATTTGGCAATATGGGTATCATTCTAATATTTATCAAAATCAGAAAAAAAAACATACAAAGTGTAAAACTCATTCATGTGACCAATTTTAACAAAGAGGTTATCAGCTTACAAGAACTCCTCAATTTATTGTAATTTTTCGAAGGAATTTCTTCCTTAGCTTCCCATCTTCTCTCTCCTTAGGCCAAATCTTTCAAACCTTCTCATTTCTTATGAGGAAAAAGGTTTATATCTGATTTTTAATCAGACAACACGTTATAAGGGGTCTAATATCCTTAAGGCTTATGGTAATACGTGATTGATTAGATGAAAGGTCCAATCAAATAGTTCCACTAATGATACATTTGTCCTGCCTTTATAAAATCACCATAACTCTCTATTACAGGCCCTAATTTACTCCCACTTTGCGTGTACACGTAGATAACTTATATATCTACAACTTTCATATTTGTGTTTCCCCAAAATTATAAAACTAGTATTCCTAATTTGTGCTCGAACAGGAGTGTAGCAATGTACCGAAAATCTCAAAACTTTCAGATTTGGCGACCAAACATCGCCAATATTGCATCAACACCCTAGTTTATTTTTATAAACATAATGATGCATTAAAAACATATTTCATTAAGAATTTAACCACAAAAATAATCATATTCTCTTAACATGTTATCACCGATCATAAGCTCGATTAACATCTAATGTAAACAACATATATATCACGTGAGTATGCATCCCCTAAACATGATAATTAAAATTTTAACACCCATCACAAAACTTATAACTCATAACTTATACTTAATCATTTAACTAACATTCCTAATCACGTTTTAGGGCCTTACAACCTTCTTAATTTTCATATCCCATGTTTATTGATAATTTAAAATATGAACTCAATTGATATTATTCCCTTATATGTTATGCTTAGATTATTCTTTGTTAAAGCATATGAGCTTGTTATTGATAATTTAGTCTTCACATATAAATTTTTATATTTATTATTATTGATGATTTTATATTGTGAGACATGCACTTGATTTTGATGATAAATTTTTTGAGATGAAAATTTATAATTTTTTTTTTGTGACATATATTTTTGTAAATGATATTGGATTGATTCATGACTTTATTATAGTAATTTGAAACGAAAATATTATTTGAAAATTTGCTAATTATATGTGATACAAGTTGATATTGTAATATGTATTTATTGATTTTGATGATATGAACATATATATCTCAGTGAGCAAGATTTATGACATGCTACATGATTAGTGCCATTATTTGAATAGTTATAACATTCATGATAAATAATTTTTTGGGAAGATAGTAACATTTGTGTTATGTGTGCTTGATTTGAAAATCATATTATTGATAAAAATGATTTGTGAATATTTTTTAGACTTGTTGAAAATGATTTTATGAAGCAAAAAGATGCACCAGATTTATTATATGTGTATATGCCATCACTGATATCCCTTAGGGGGAGATAAATATTTATTGAATATTATTCGTTTATAAAATTGGTTGATCATGATTTTTGATGCGTTATTATGGATATTATTGATTATTTCAAAAAATTTATGTTCGTATCTCGAAAAACGGCAAAGCATGAACCTCATCATAAATTTTTTATCGCTACACATATGCCAAAATATTTTAACTCTTGTTGAGACCTTCATTCAAATTATTTGAAAAAAATTGAGTTGTGAAATATTCACCATTATGTGCTTGATATTATTGAATTTACCATCTTGGTTACTTGTGCATTATTTGATGATATTCTTGCCTATCTATTAAATCAAATACATGTTTGAGAAAATTCATGAGAATATTTATGATTGAATATGTGCTTATATAAAATTTCATGATATTTATCAATGCCATTTACTATTTACGCCCTTTGCTATTTATGGTTGAATCCACTGCAGGAATTATTTTTTATAGGGGGAGATTCACTTTTTACCCTTCACACTTGATTTATATGAAAAATCTTTTTGATAATGTCAAAAGATGGAGAATATATATGATTCACTAGATATGCTTAATTTATACATTTTATGAATCATTGTTTGTCATCATAAAAAATGGGGAGATTGTTAAACGAAAATGTATTTAACCCTTTAATTACTATTTAATTAATTTAATTATAATTAATGTACATTTTAGTTTAATATAATATCTTGAGTTTGATGATTCAAAACAAATTTTTATTAAGTGGTTATATAAAATTTCTTAATATGTTAGATTTCGTTTATGAGAGATATAAATATTTTTGTTTTATATGTATATATTATACTTTTGGGGTCATTAATTATAGGGAGCAGCTATCGGCACTCCCTTAAATTTGAAAACACTCCAAATCTCACTTTAAATGACAACATTACCCTTTTTCATATATACCCTCTTATACCCTTTTTTTAATCTTTACTTTAATTATTTAAACATAGCCTAAGTAAATAATAAATAATAGAATTTACACTTTAAACCTATTCATTTATTTGTATTAATTTTTTAAATCAACATCAAGAACACGGCTTAATTATAACAAGACACGGCACAGAACGATACAAAATCTTATTTTTTTTATTTGACGTGAAAACAATCCAAATAAAAACGACACGAAATGACATGATATAAATATATTTTTTTAACCAAAAAAAAGTGACACGACGGTACGATATGACGTGATATATTTTTTTCACCCTATCACGAACACGAACCAATTAAAAGCGACACAATAAAAAATGTTATTTTGTAAACCAAAAATGAACCCGACCAAAATAAAATGACACGATGTGACACGACACGACCAAACATGAAGTATTTTTTTTTTACTTATCACGAACACGACCAAAGTAAAAACAACACAACACAAAACGTTATTTTTTAAATAAAAACACGACACGAATTATTTTTTTTAAATGTTTACTTGAAAAATCCAGTGGGACGAAACATAGTCACATGAAAAAGAGTATAACATAACATGACATTTTTTTCAACCTATCTCGAACACGGCCGAATTAAAAGCGGCATAACACAAAATATTATTTTTTTAAACCAAAAATGAACTCAGCCAAAATAAAAATGGCACGACATGACACAAAATGTATTTTTTTAAAAACATTTTATGTTATTACTTTTATAAATAAACTATTTTTTTTAAAAAAACATTTTGTGTTGTGCCGCTTTAACTTGGGTCGTGTTCGTGATAAGTAACCAAATATTTTATGTTGTGTCGTGTCGTGTCATTTTTATTTTCGCTGAGCTCATTTTTGGTTTGAAAAAAATAATATTTTGTGTTATGCCGCTTTTAATTCGGTCGTGTTCGAGATAGGTTGAAAAAAATGTCATGTTATGTTACACACTTTTTCCTCTGATTAAGTTTTGTCCCACTGGATTTTTCAAGTAAATATTTAAAAAAAATATTTCGTGTCGTGTCATATTTATTTTGATTGAATTTGTTTTTTATTTAAAAAATAATATTTTGTGTTGTGTTATTTTTACTTTGGTCGTGTCGTGTCACGTCGTGTCATTTTATTTTGGTCAGGTTCATATTTGGTTTACAAAATAACATTTTTTATTGTGTCGCTTTTAATTGGTTCATGTTCGTGATGGGTTGAAAAAAATATATCACGTCATGTCGTACTGTCGTATCACTTTTTTTTTTTCATTTTTGGTTAAAAATATATATTTTATATTATGCAATGTCGTGTCGTTTTTATTTGGGTTGTTTTCAAGTCAAGTAAAAACAATTAGATTTTGTATCGTTCTGTGCCGTGTCTTGTATAATTAAGTTGTGTTCTTGATGTTGATTTAAAAAATTAACACAAATAAATGAGTAGGTTTAAAGTGTAAATTCTATTATTTATTATTTATTTAGGCTATGTTTAAATAATTAAAGTAAAAATTTAAAAAAATGTATAAAAGGATATATATGAAAAAGGGTAATATTGTCATTCAAAATGAAATTTGGAGTGTTTTCAGATTTAAGGGAGCGCACTGCTCCCTTAATTATATACACTCATGCTTGTCATTTGTACATTTACATATACGCTCAGATACTCTAATTTATATAACAATATAATTATTTATAATTTCTTATTCTTTAATATATCATAATAACTGTTTTTATATATTCTTATTTATTAGTATTATCACGTTTTTTTATATATAGACATGCTCTTATATTTACCATGCATCCTATAAAACTATTATCTATTATATGAATTTAGTATATTAAATGATGCTATCATATCAATGCTAAAGTCAGTAGGGACCACATATATATTCTTGTCTTTCTCTCTAATATCTCACGCAGGAAATCCCAACACAAAGATATCTCCATTTGTAATGTATCTTTATCCTCATTATTTCTAGTGGGGACCACATATAAGAACTTTGTACATTTTAGTTCTTTACACTTTATATAAAAGTCCTACATCCTTTATCTTTCATATATTTGACACTTTAAATCTCATTCAATTAAATAACTTTGAACTCATTTAGTCATTAGTTTTATTTTAGAGTAAAGATACGGGGACCCAGTTCGTGGACACATTTTTTAAACCCAGTGACGTGTCAGACACGGATTGGGTGTGTTTTGTAATGGACCCCATATGATGTAAAAATCCACCCAATGTGTATCTGACGCGTCACTGGGTTTAGAAAATGTGTCAACGAACTGGGTCCCTGTATCAACACCCTTTATTTTAAGGCAGTTATATGTTTTGTCCGAAAGCTATTACTCATGTTTTTTTTAAAGGAGCCACTCTTTAGTCTCGAACCATGCGTGTATTTGTTACCTTGCTATGTCACATTATTAGTTGGAATATATAGTTTTGGATCATTTATATATCTATATAATAAGGAGTAAAAGGTTTTGCACTATTTCATAAGATGATAACTTAATTAGAGGTGAGGATTGTGCCAACAATGCAAGAAATGGAGGGTTGAGATTGATTTATTCTATTTTACTCTTTTTCCCTTTACTTTTTATTTCTACCATTAATTGATATCTCTCTTCTACTAAAAACAAAGGCTAAATCAGTAAGTGTACAACACAGATATTTCGGCTAAATCCAATGGTGTATAGGGTGCCTACGTTTCACTTTCTCTCTCTTACTTTAATTTGAAAACACCACTCCCAATGTCACACCCTCTTCTCTCACACGCTCCTCTCAGACTGAGAAAAATCTCATCGGGTTTGCTCTTATCTCCATCAACTACCACCATCAATCAACTACAATCCTCACTCAATTCATATTCGGTTTGTTCAAACAATAATTTTTAGAGCTTCCAGCACCCACACCTTGGTAAGGGATTTTTTTTCTTTGTAATTTAGGGTTTTCGTATTTTTTTCTCTTTCTCTTGGCTCCACGTTGCTTTCGATTTTGGATCTAACCGATCTAACAGGTACTTCCTATATATATATTTTTTTATTTTGGATCTCAAATTATGAGTCGATGGTAACGATTATTTTTGTATTTTATTATTTTATCCAATTCTTATTTTTACATTCTAAGAGTAGCCCTGTAATTCATTGTCATTTCATCTGATATGGATCTTCCATCTGTGATATGAATCTTGCATCTGATATTGATTTTGCATGAGTTTCTTCCATCTGATATGGATGGTGATCACCATGTTAACTGTTTACATGAGTTTCTTCCATCTGATATGGATCTTGCAGATTTTGCAGCTGATGTGGAGACCTTAGTTGGTAAGGGTCGTGATGAAGAATCATTTACGAAACTTGACACTACTGCTATTTTATTTGATATGTATACGTATATTTTCTACCCAAATTTTGTTCATATTAAACTATCTCTCTTCTTGAAGTTAAGCTTTTCTGGACAGATATGATAGTGTTGGAGGCAGGGATGGCCTTGGTTCAAGGCTACTAACGTCATGACCTAGGGCCTCAAAATTTTTAAACCATGTAGTATATCTATATAATTTTAGGATTCTTTATGTTTTTATTTATTTGAACACTAGAACACTTGCTTTTTGTTATGTTTAAATTACAACATTGATACAAGGGGATCTATTTCAGAGACTTTCATTAGAAGATCATAGATATATTAATGTAGGTCCAACGAGTATCTTTATTACTGTTGTGATTCAATACTAATTTTATTAATGGTGTGTTTGAAATACTTTTGATGTTGTTTTTAAGCCAACGACAGTTTGGAGGTGGTTCCTCATGGACACACTGAGACTACAGATACACTATCAATAAGGTGTGAAAAAAAGTTATTTATTGGACGTGCTGCAGTTGAAGCTATGCTTATTTTAGTCTATTTGGATGGGTTGTAGATTTGTATCTGCCAAAGGACATGAAGAAGACCTCTCATCGGGGCTTGGTTTAATAACTGTGCAAATATTTGTAAGGTCAGCTCTAGGCCTCACCACTAATCCTGTTGTGTCTTGATTCAGCAGTGTCCTATAGTGGTGTCATTCATTTAGGGGATAGTCTTTATTTATATTGGTATGTATCTTTTGGAAATGATATTGGCAATTCCAAATATCAATCACACCACGAATTTATATTAGGTAAATTGCAAGTTGTATATTATAGGCGTGACCGTCTAATGTTATTTGCAATTTTATTATTTTTTGATTTGTTCATTGATTAGTGTTTATAGTGATTTGTATTTTAAATAAATTATTTTTATGGCTAGACTATATTAAAGTCATGTTATTCATAAGCTATCGTGCCATGCCTTTCTTCTAGCTATAGAAGATTCAACGGATTCATAATTTTGTGTACATTTATGGTGTGATATGAGGTTGAGGTGAAGTTTAATATGTGTTTGTTGTTGGATGGGTTCACGATTTCAACACTGCTGCCATGGACTGTTTAGGTACCTAATTAGTTTGTTAAGAGAGGAGAGACATTCAATGATTTCCTTTTGAGAAATTATTCTTTTTACGTTTTTGGGATTTATGTTTCTAATTTGTAATTTGTGTACAGGTGGTCAAAACATTAGATGCTCAACCACCGACATCTACGGGACATGACTCCTCATTAGGTGATTTCTTAGACCAATTGGGAGATTGCAATTTCCATGATCCACAAATCTCAAGTGTGACTTTGATGAGGTATGCTACTACTGTTTTAGTACATATCAATCATTCATTGTGTTACCTGATTTGTTGTGGCTATTATGACGGCTAATTGGGAGTGTAAGAATCAGTGCAAGTCCTGCAGCAAAGAGGAGTTCCCACATTTTAATGCATATGCAGAATCAGGAGCAATTACCCAATACATTGCACACACTTATGCGGATAAAGGAACCAAACTAATATTTAGGGACATTGATAAAATGACCATATTATTTATGTGAGTGGAGGTGGAGTCTCAACAGTTTGACGCGGCATAAAGCTGCTTGGCTTGGCCAAGGATTTGCACCATGTATTCGTTAGTTGCCAAATACATGATTTAGGTATTGATGCAGTTGGGGGAAGATTACATAGGGTATATATATAGTTGTAGTTCAATGGCATTTACAGATTTTGAGTGCAAGATTGTATCAATCTTATTACTGACATGTATTTCTTAAATCATAATTATTTTCATTATCAGATAGCAACATCGATAAGAGATCGTGGAGTGAAAATCTCGATAGATGTGACTTCACATTGGCTTTTATACTAGCACTAAATTCCCAAAGTTACTTTGAAGACCAAAACCACCTTTCTTCTAGCTGTCTTCCTGGTCCTAACACTATTATTAATATAGTTCGAGACTTTACTTGCTGGATAATATGGGGCAGAATGGGAGAATAATTGTCCGCTTTCTTCAGCTACTTAGTAGAGCTTGCTATACTTTTTCTTAGGCATGGGTAGTGTGATGCTATTGAGGTTTGTTGTTACGCCTTTAATTTCATGCTATTGAGGTTTGTAGTTTGGGGATAATGATGGTATGGGCTCTGAGGTGCTTCTTCAGCATCCATTGGGTGCTTTTATTGGCATTGTAATATCAGCCTTGCTATTTCTCTCTCCCTATATAGTCAGGTATATGTTGTTCGTTTGTTGTGTTACTTCGTAATATAACTCTCCTAATCATATAACAATGTTGTCAGATTGTTATACTTTGCCCCTATTTTGAGATACACTTTATTATCAGAATTGTATTCATGTTTAAATCATACAATGTGTACACCAATTTCTTATACTGTATATCGATAGTGTATCTCAAGATTTCATGAGGGTGTATATCAATCTAACAACGAAGTGTGTTCCAATTTAAACATTGTGTGTGTATATGCTTTAGTAATTGTTTATGATGCCACATTGATTGAGTTCTACTGTCCCAAATGTAGACTCTGCAATTCACTTCACCCAAATGCAGAATCTGCAAATGCTTCACTAAGTGTGTTCCGATTTGACCGTCTTTAACCCCAACTATGTTCATGCCACGACTAGCAGTTACAATCCTTGCCAATTTTCATTGTCGACCCCTTGCCCTGTTTGACATATACTTTATTGGATGCAGTTTGGTTGCTATGTAATGTTATATGTCTCAAATGTATGTAGGATGAATTTATACTATTTTATATCATCATAAGCCATAAATGTCAAATAAATTATTGTTTTGTTCTTATATAAATAATTGATTGTGTTATAATCGAGTAATAATGCCCACGATCACTGCTCGATATTGTGCCACTGATATTTTATAACTGGAAAAAAAGGGAAAAGTTTTTCGTATATTATTTATTTTTGGTCCTTTAGGTTCTAGAGACTGATTCTCCTCTCACTGAAATGTGCGTTAGTTTATATTGTGGGTGATTTTGTGCAGACTGGGTATGCGCGTGATATATCGGATGAGTGAGAGGTTAGTAGAGGGAGAAGTGAAGGTCTGGCCAGCGTGTTTATTTGAAGGTATGTGGGAAGCGTGTTGAGGCATTCATTTTTCTTTTGGTTCTTTCTTTATGTTCGCGAGTATGTGTGCAAGTATAGTAAATCTAAGCAAAGGCGTTAACTAAGACGAAAATCTAAAAGTGAATCCGAAGAATGCAGGATAACACTTGAAGAGTGTTTCTTTTAAAATTGGTGACATGAAGGATTGGTAAAATTATTTCTACCCAACCAAGCAACCTTACATAAAAGAGGATCCAAGCATCAGTAGTTTTTTACCTTCGCAGGTGAATTTTCTACATTTAATCTAGCACCTGATTGGGTTTTGGGTATAGTTCCTTGATATATCATTCTCTCAATTTCTACTACAATGCACCAGTTCGAATATGTAGATATTTGGTGATTAGTTTTGTCCCCTATCCAAAGCATAACTTCAAAAGTTTTAATTTTGATTTTGTTTTCTACTGACTTAAATTATATAGTACAAAATAAGCGTTTATGACCATGATTTTTTTTTAATGACCGAGTGTCTTAGAAATTTTCTCTATAATACTAATTTGTAGACTTCAAATGAGTTTTAAAATTTTTGTAATATGATGGCCTATGCATTTATTTACTTATATCCCATGTAATCCATTGTGATCTTTCACTTGATATATGTTTTGCAGCCCAACATTTACGAACGATTGAGAAGTTCCTGACCCAAATTTATCACCACAGTAAATGGTCATTACAATAGGCCTAAAAACATCATTGAGTTGTTTTACATTCAGTTTAGAATCTGTATATATATTCTATTTAGTTATAGCTAGAATGAAAATATACTTATATTATAATGTTGAGTGCATTTAAATTTCTATTTTTATTGACACTTTTTTACAGCTATAGATATATCTTCTGATCTTACTGACTTTGGAAGAACTCCTGCAGTGGTAATCTCTGCTGGTGTAAAATCAATACTAGATATTCCCAGGACCCTCGAGTATCGGGTATAGAAATTTCAAACCATATCTACATCACTTGCAAATTAAAGGGAAAGGTCAACGGAAATGGCTCTCTGTTTCGCAGATTATATTCCTATTAGATATAAAACATGTCATGAAGTAGAACTTCCCTATTATTTCTTGCCACTTTCTATAGTTATGTCTTGAATATTTGATGCGTGGCATCATTAGTTAACTATGAAACATGTAATTTATATGTTGTTTAGTATGTATTAACCATTTATAATATCTTGGCCTTGCTATTTATAACATATCTATTTTCCTGCTCATTTTCTTGCAACAGTGGTGGTTATATATGTTCAAACTCCTATTCAGAGTGAGAATATAAAAATAATGATGTTGTTGGAAATCATACAGGTCATCCGGGACAACCAACGAGTCTGTAGACACCCATAGGTTCAAAGTTATCCCAGTAAGCTTTCGGAGGGGCTAAACGTTAAATGTGAAACAACGATTCCTTGGGTCAAACCTGGCGCTATTCATATTCACAATTTATTGCTACGGGTCGTCTTTCTGCAAGCATCATTGCCCACATCTATGTATAGTTTGATTTTTTTTCTAAGGTTCTCAAAGTACTTTATTAAAACATGATGGACTAAGTTTTCTTTTATTTGTGAGAGGTTATTTTTGTTTGTTTTGTATCTTGAGGTTTTTTACAGATCCATTTGAAAGACAGTTATCATATACCGGTTCGAGACCTAAGAATTTTACAACAATTTTTCTTTGGCATAGAGTTTTAAAGAATTGTTCAAGAATGATTTGTTTTCAAATATTGATATTCTTTTAGTTCTAGAATATTTTTTCAGATATTGTTTTTTTGCAAACTATTAAATATTTCATTTGCATTTCTTAGATATGTTTTATTCAAGTTTTGAGCCTTTATTTGGTGCAGAAAAATCCATCGTTCTTATACTTTTGCATATAATGATCCACGCATTAACAGCCAATGGCGGTCACTGCTTACGGTTCTACTGGATTTTTCAGTTCCCATGTCAACAAATCTAAGGTA
The DNA here is from genome assembly GCA_949130495.1 of Sambucus nigra. Classification (NCBI taxonomy): domain Eukaryota; kingdom Viridiplantae; phylum Streptophyta; class Magnoliopsida; order Dipsacales; family Adoxaceae; genus Sambucus; species Sambucus nigra. The sequence continues at coordinate 418,477,643 of OX422207.1, forward strand.
CGAAAATAAATAAATAGGGGGATTTTAACAAAATCAAATAAGGCGTGTCGTTTTTCCCCTTTTATGGTATAATCCTAAAATCTAAAAGGCGCGCATCTTATCCAGATCATCGAGGCTTGCGGTAACCCAAATGAGAGGGTAACCATGTGCAGTTGCGCCATGAGATTAGATGCGCATAGGCACACCTTTGACCACTACTGGGCTTTGTTTTCCCAGTATCCAGCTCCCATATTATTGGTGCTGAGTTGGAGGCCATGAGAGCGCTCGCAAAATTCTGCAGGAAGTTGATGGACAAGAAAATGTGAGGCTCATAAACAAAGATAGCATTGAAGACCATCCTTTGGCTGCCTTGATTCAAGACTGTCGGAAGCCTTTTTGCGACCCCTGAGAGATCAAACTACAACATAGACCCATAAAAACGTGTCCTGCTGAATTCTTGGCCAAGAAGGGACCTCGCATACACCTAGGTGTGCAAAGGAGTTCTATCCGACAGAACCACTGTGTAGCATCAATTAAATATATTGTTCTCTAAGTTGCTCTTATCTAACTCTAAATGATCACAACATTCAATCAAATCAATCCAATTACCACTTGGCCAACCATCACACGCAAAGAACAATTTGGTAAAATATTAATCCCACTCTTTCAATCACCAGGAGCAGGTTCTCCTTTATTAGATAAGCAATCCAAAATTACTTTCCTAATAGAACATTAGGTCTTACATCTAATGAAAACAACACGTCTGTCAATTTTGGGATGACAAATTTTATTTGGAATTCACTGCCCTTATAGTAACCTGTTGCCGCTCCCATTACAAATGACCCCGATTTAAGAACTAACGATCTATTAGGAAAGAGAAGTGGGTTGCCAACTGAAGGTGTAGAAATGACATGTTTCCATCTGGATGGTTCCCATTACGTGGTTTACGCACCATCGGATCCACTTCTCTTCATTGCTGTGATGTGGGTGTGTGCTAATGTGGGTTGAATTTATGGATACATTTGTGGTTTTTGCGTGGTTGTGATTATATAATTTGTGGTGGTTCAAAAAGCTGTTTGATCATTTGCTTATTCTAGAAGATTCACGACTAAATCATGGGATATATTTTTGACATTACCCCAAATTAAATATTATGTCAATTTATGAATGTGAACGATACAAAGTTTAATTTCAAAATTTTGTTAGAGCTTGCATCTTTTTTTCCTTCTTATGTACATGTACACACTGTCTCGAGGTACGTTTAATAGACACAACCTGATAGTATTAAGTGTTCCATAATAATATCATTATTTGGTGATTTCCATGTCGCCTTTACCGGAAAAATGACGTATGTGCTTTTTTTTCATTCTTTAGTGTGTAGTTGATTTTTGTTTTACAGTATGCCATGTTGATTTCTTGAGTATAACATTAAGTTTTACATTGTGCTATGTTGATTAGTTGTACATTGTGTTGTGTTGTTGACGTGGAGGCTAAGCATTATTACGAATTAGTGATGCAAAAAACCCCAATAATGTGCTATCTACTTTTGATTTTCGAAGTTATTTTCATTTGTTCTTTATCTTTTCTGCTAGAGGGTGTTAAATTTCTTATTGAACTATGTGTTTTAAATTTTAGGGGTAATTTACAATAATTGATCGAATGAAGAAGTGATGAATTGAGTTAAGTCAATAATGATGGTTATACGAGGTACAAGATGGGCTATTAGTAGAATTACACTTTGCTTTGTCGGGGAATGGAATTTTTGTCGTTTTGCAATTAAGTACTTTTCAAATTTCCGCCGTGCCTTCAGGCACGGGCATTTCGCTAGTATATATATATATATATATAGATTGTTTTTATAGTATGGTCTTTGTTAAACCATTGGGCCCCACGATTGGAAGTTGTCAATCAATTCCTTTATCAATAGACGGTCATTTATCATTTTGTTTTCCTTGAGCTACACACTTAAACTATATTACTCGTACACGCAAGCTTATTTGGTCTCTCTCTCTCTCTCTCTATATATATATATATATATATATATATATATATATATATATATATATATATATATATATATATATATATATATATATATATATACCTTTGTTTTTAAAGCTGAACGAAATTTTTTTGTCCCATATTAATGTTTGTTGCTAATTTTCTTAGCCTACTACACTCATATTATATTCATAATATAGCGTAACTATTAGTTATAATTTTTATTTAGTTGTATCTATATATACCTATGTTTTTAAAGCTGAACGAAATTTGTTTGTCCCATATTAATGTTTGTTGCTATTTTTCTTAGCCTACTACATTCATATTATATACATAATATAGCATAACTATTAGTTATAATTTTTATTTAGTTGTATATATCCTTTATACTCTGCAGTTTCATTAATAAAAAAATTTCCAGGGCCCCGCGAGCACTGAATTAGTTAGCTATATGTTGTCCATGTTACCTTATATATAAATGTGTATGTATAATAAATGTTTTAATAACCAACGATTATTTATTTTTGTTGAAAGCTCCGGTCTTAATTCAAATAACTAGACTTACACGCAATCCCTTTGTCATAATTAACTGAACTTATGCAGACCCCTTTCAGTCCTCTCGTCGTCCTATCTGGCCTTGAGCCTCACCTACATTTATCAATTGATTCTGAGTCTTTTTTTAAACCCCACACGATTTTATACAATCAAGACCTAGATAAATTTTTATCACTAAAGATTTGCTCATCTCAGGTCTATTTTTTTATCACACATATATAAACACATGTTAAGTTATTTTGACCCAAAAAGTTTGCTAAACTCAATTCACCCCCCGCTTGAGTATAATCTATGAAACTTCCACTATATACATCTTGCTTTTGAGGGCAATCGGTACGTATGGACAAGCCATTTGATATACCTGAGTGTATGTAAATTGCCTCACTATATACCTCGCGGGGATAGTACATGTGAGAGAAAATTCCATATACTCGACGTACGTGAACGATTTGCCTGCGATATACCTCCCGTCATGAATTCGATCAAGAAGTACTATGTTGGGGGAACCATTCAATATACGTCAAAGGTACTTGGCTAATGGAAGGTGATAAGTGTCATATCTCTTAGGCTAACTGCGATCTACCGGACCAGCGCCCATCATGAAGTGATCCCCCACTCACGGGAAAAAAATTGGTCAATCTATATGTGACACCCCGCCTAATAAAATACCGGGTGATCAGTCCTATACCAAATTAAAACAGGAATCCCAGTTGGATCATCCTTAGCATCACTGTCGAAAACTTTTTAAGACTTACTAACCACCTAGTATTCCAAAAACTGGTGCCAATTTTAACTTTTTAATTTAACAAAACAGCACATGCGGAATTAAAATATAAACCATTCACACAACTGAATGAAAGTAAATAGAATAATAATTACACAACTTGCCGAATAAATCACCGGCCACCAAATAAATAATCCAATACAAATATTCAACACCTGAATGAATTACACCTGAAAACTGTACCGAGAAGTTTGGGCTACAAGCCCTAAATAAAACTGAGACTGATACACGATTCCTACTCTAGGAATGAATGAATGATGCGTCTAATCCAAACTCCTGCTAGCATCCACATATGCCGCAGCTCCGTGTCCCTGGAATAGAATATCAATCATGGCGTCCCTGTGGCTGGACACCTAAAAGGTTTTGAAAATAGTTTTATAGCAAGGGTTAGAACCCAAAACATTTTGAAAATATTTAGCAAGTGAATTAACTGCAGTAATTTAAAATGCATGAATGCGCTTCATATTTAAGTTAGTGTCGCACTCCCTTGAAGACATTCTCACCCCTCCACTATTGTGCACACCTACCGGTTACCTTAACCCCACCTAGTTGTACTATCCCGTCCAACTAGTCCTGGTATAACCTTCCCTTGCTGTACTACTCTAACCCGAGTATAATGATTCTTGAATTATAAGTTATTTCACAATTTACTTAATTAATTCCTCTTAAATAGCAGCATATAACCGGGTCACAAGTTATATAAAGTACATACATCACACACTGTATTATTCCCACAAATGATTAACTTAATTAATTTTCCCATTAATTACACTACACTAAAATGGGCAAATTGTCACCTTTCAGCCGGCCAGCCTTGTCAAGGTCATTGACCGTGACAAAAAAACACGCGTTTTATGTCACGGTCATTGACCTTGACACGACCGTGACAACTAATTGTCATGGTCATTGACCGTGACAAGTCCGTGGCAATTAAATTTGTCACGGGCTTGTCACGGTCAATGACCGTGACAATTCTTGTCACGGTCAATGACCTTGACACGACCGTGACAACTTTTCCAGCAAAAACCCTTTCCCCCTTCTTTTTTCCCTCCCACCGTTCCCTCCCTCTCTCTCTCTCTCTCTCTCTCTCTCTCTCTCTCTCTCTCTCTCTCTCTCTCTCGACGCTGCTCTCTCTCTCTCTCTCAGGTCCAATTTCTCTCTCTCTCTCTCTTCCATTTATATATATATTTGTCTGTATATTTATGTGTGTATGTGTATATATATATGTGTGTATGTGTGTGCGTGTGTGGGGGGTGGGTCAGGGTGGGGCGGGGTGGGGCAGGGTGGGGGAGGTGGTGGTGGAGGGGGGCAGGGGGTGGGGCGGGGTGGGGCAGGGTGGGGGAGGGGGCAGGGGGTGGGGTGGGGTGCGGTGTGTGTGTGTGTATGGTGGTGTGTTTTGGGGGAGGGGGTGGTGGAGGGGGGCAGGGGGTGGGGTGTGTGTGTGTGTGTGGTGGTGTTTGGTGGGGGAGGGGGTGGTGGTGGGGGTGTGTGGTGTTATGGCCGAAAAACACAATCCAAACTCTCCCTAAGATTTAGAAAGGATTAAAATGTAATTTTTAAAGAGTTAAAAATGTGTATATATTCAATTAAAAATACCCCTAAATAATTTTCAGTTAAGAAAAAAATCATAAAACAAATTTTCACACATTATTATCTCAAAATATCATTTTTCATAATTTTAGCATTAGTAAACATAGGATAAAAATATCTGATTAATTCCTAGGTTAAATTAAATTAAATTAATTTTAGTGCTTAAATATTATTAAATGGTTTTGAATTTTTTAAATATTATTAAATGGTTTTTAAGTGTGGGAATGGGTGTGTAGTGTAGTGGATTCCACCATATTCTATTGTGTCTTCTTTACTAACTAGAATCTTGTTGCAGATAGGATTCCCTTTAGGGTCTTATGTCTTGAATTAATTTGAAGTTGGATCTCAACTAATATTGTTTGGTACAACTCTCCAAACTAGTTGAACACTTGATAGTATAGACAAAAAAAATACTAAGAGAGCCGTCTATCAAAAGGGGTTTAAGCATCATCAGGTGGTGTGTGGTGGGGGAGGGGGTATAAACAATTAAAAAAATGGGCGTATGCCGCCTATTTGTGAGCATATGATATTCTTTAGTAAAAGGCGAAATAAATAATTGATAATAGTTGGATAATAATTGGATAATAATTTATTTTTGTATTTGAATTATCCCATGAATTTATTTTTGTATTTGAATTATCCCATGAATTTATTTTTGTATTTGAATTAACCCATTATATGAAACATACTTGAAATTAAATATAGTGCGCATAGATACTAGCATTCTAGTTCTTATGCGTACGCATTCAATAACCCTTAGACCCGTTCGAGAGTCATTACCCCTGTAATGAGATCTCTCGAATTGTCCCGTTTGGACAGTTTGAGACTGTATAATTTTTGTATAATATTCTTATTGGCTTAAAGTTGTTACTTTTGGAGGAAGTTCTGCAGTCGTATCTTAATGTTCTCTGGGTACATACTCGATTGACAAGTGTGACTGTTATTTTAATTGACCAATTGAAATAACACTCACACCTGCCAATCTACGTCGTGTACTTGGAGAACTAAGGGGATATGCTGTCGAATTTTTTTCAAATCGTAACAATGTGCATGAGCTGTTAAGTATATTACAGAAAAATGCATTCTTGAATGGGATAGGACCACATACCCTTTAATAGGATAATTAAATGATGGGATAATTTAATAAAACATACTATAAATCTAAGTTTTGTTTACCTTTAATAGGTGTTTAGTTGTGGTAGCTGTGATGGGATATCCGAAATACAAAGAGTGGATGGGTGAGACTAATAGAATGGGGGATGTGTTTCGCAGAGGTGCTAACGAATTTGTGAAATATGCAAAGAGATGTCGTAATGATGAAGAGTTTCCGTGTACGTGTGCTAGGTGTAAGAATGGTAAGGTGTTTGAGTGGAAAACAGTTGAACTACATTTGTTAAGATCGGGTATGCAAGACAGTTATCGATTTTGGAGTTTTCACGGTGAATTGAAAGTTCCTTTTGTCCCTGACCAACCTTCACAACATCCTTCAACAAGTAGAATAGATGAAGAAGGGGACGACGTAGATCATAATATGTTAGAGGATTTAGTTGATGATGCGTACGGAGTTTATGAAGCTGAGGAGAATGAGGTTACTGATGATGTAGAAGATTCAAGTGCTCGTGAAGATAACACGATAAAACTTGACGATGACTACCAAAGTTTAAAATTTAAGGCGACCCAACCGTTATACTCTGGCTGTGAGAAAGATCAAACAACTTTACATGCCATGGTTGGTTTGCACAGTTTGAAGACGCAGTACGGTTTATCTGGCAATAGCGTGACGGGAATTCTGAAATGGGTGAAGGGCTTATTACCCAAGGTGAATACACTTCCAAATAGCTATCCTGTTATGAAGAACAGTTTGAAAGGTTTGGGAATGAAGTATAAATCGATTCATGCTTGTGTGTATGACTGCATACTATACCGAAAGGAGTATGAAAATCTCGATCGTTGTCCGGTATGCGATGAACCTAGATATGTCCAATCTACTAGTAAGGAAGGCACAAGCTCAAAAGTGCCTCAAAAAGTATTGAAATATTTTCCCGTTGGGCCTAGATTAAAGCGATTTTTCACAGTACCATGGATTGCAGAGGCAATGACTTGGCATGCTAGGGCAGAAGTAGGGGGTAATATCATGCGTCATCCTATTGATTCTACTGCCTGGCGGAGGATGAATTATGAGTATCCCGATTTTGCTCGAGAACAACGCAACATTCGTTTGGCTATATCAACAGATGGTTTCAATCCATTTGGAAATCTAAGCACCAATCAGAGTGTATGGCCAGTGATCCTAGCCCCACTCAACCTCCCTCCTTCACAGTGTATGAGACCTGAATTTTCGATGATGGCTTTATTGATTCCTGGGCCAAAGGCACCAAGTGAAGACATTGATATCTACCTGGCTCCTTTGGTAGAAGAATTAAATGAGTTGTGGGAAGAGGATGTGCAATCATTTGAATCTTTTAGAAAAGAAGAGTTTACGCTGAAAGCTATGTTGATGTGGGCAATTCATGATTTTCCAGCTTATGGGACATTATCCGGATGTGTAGTACATGGTTATTTGGGGTGTCCTATTTGTGGAGAGGAGACTGAATCTCTTCGTCTATCCCCCGACTTAAAAAATGTATACCATTGCCACAGGAGGTTTTTACCCCCAGCTCATAGTTTCAGATTTGAGAAAGCTTCCAATTTTTTATTGGGCGGAGTTGAACATAGGGTACCGCCGAGACAACTTTCGGGTTCAGAAATTGAAAGTAAATCTTATGAATGTGGCCCAAATATGCCAGGTAAGAATCCCAAATTTAAGAATGTCAAGCATAAGAAGACCCCAACTGGGAATGAAACTGAGATAAGAAAGGCATGGTCTCGGAGGTCAATTTTATTTGACTTGCCTTATTGGATGAAAAACCCGGTGCGCCATGTATTGGATGTGATGCATGCAGAGAAGAACTTCGCTGAACATATTGTGGGTGCTTGCCTTGGGGGGAGTCATTTGAAGGATGGAGAAAATGCACGAAAAGACCTTAAAACGTTAAAACTTAAACCACAACTATGGTCGAAAGAAGATAGTAGGGGAAGGACAATAATTCCCCGTGGTGCGTTTACTTTGACGAGTGAGGAAAGGAAGGTGCTTCTAGACACAATATATAATTTGAAGGGCCCATCTACTTTTTCGTCCAACTTGCAAAGGATTGTGAATGGGTAAGAGTTGAGGATAAAAATGCTTCTAAAGTTGATCCTGTCACCAATTTGATCATAGTTGACTTGTCCAAGTTGAAGAGCAACGACCACGTGAGCGATGAACCGTTTGTTTGTGCATTTCAAAAGGTTAAGCAAGTGTTTTACTCGGAGTACATCAACAACGAGCCGTGGTCAATTGTCCAACACGCGCCAAGGCGTCTAAATAGTAGTGTAGATGACTTGGCTGCTCCTACCGAATATCAATCCATTTTTTATGATAACCCGAATTTGAAACAATTTTTCAATTTGTAATAAATATTTCAATTTGTACCGAAACATCCATTTTTAATGCTTTTACTTGATCTGCACTTTATCATTTTCACTCTTGTGTAGTGTGCGTGTGTGGAGAGGAGATTAATACATAAATATTCCAACTACATCTAAGTTTTGTTTATACTAATCCATGAATATACGCTTCTTACCTTTAATAGGTGATTAGTACATAGTTATTTGGGGTGTCCTATTTGTGGAGAGGAGACTGAATCTCTTCGTCTATCCGAACACTAAGAAATGCCATAATCCTATGGAGCGATGCTCTGCAAATTCCTCCCAACCGTTATGTAGCCAAACATCACCGGTTAAAGTTGTCAATTCCACTTTCCATACCCCACCACTTTCCATACCCCATTCAAAGGTGGAGTTGACAACTTCAACTGCTGATTTTTGGCTACACAACGGTTGGAAGGAATTTGCAACGCATACCTCCATAGGATTATGGTATTTCTTAGTGTTTAGATATGAAGAGAATTATAATTGACACGATTGCCCGGGGTACATTAGTTGGAAGGAGGTGCCATATGAGCTCAAATTAGCTGTTTGAGTGACACTACAGGTAATGTATTTATATTTATGTCAATTTCGATTTCGATTTCAATTATGATTTATATTTATCTATATTTGAGGGGCGGATACTAATTTTACTTTATTTTAATTCAGGGTACAGGGAGTGGCCCTAAGGTTAGGCCACATATGCTCTATACTTATGTGGCTATTCGGACGAGAAGGGAAGGATAAGGAGGTGTTCCCGAGCGTCGCGGTACAAAATCTCTTTTCCATGCAAATAGTTTGTAGATTTGAGATAAAATGATGGTGATGTTGTTTCTTTTTAAATAGTTTCTTATTTGAATATATATTTGCATTATCTTTAGTTTGTTCGGATATATGATGTTTGGAACAGGTACAACGTTGCTATAACAGGTACAAATATACTGCTGGGTAGTGGCAGTGGCCATACTGCCCAACAGTTTTTTTTTAATTCTGCCCAGAATTGTCACGGTCATTGACCGTGACACGTCCGTGACAAAATTGACACGGACGTGTCACAGTCAATGACCGTGACAATTTTTTTAAAAAGGGCCACGGCTTTGTCACGGTTTTAAACCGTGACAAACGTGTCACGGTCATTGACCTTGACACGACCGTGACACAAAACGCGAGTTTTTTGTCAAGGTCAATGACCGTGATAAAAAAAGTTGTCTCGCCTCGAAATGTCACGGTCATTGACCTTGACAAGGTGAATTTGTCAAGGTCAATGACCTTGACAAATGGGCAGATTTGGTGTAGTGTTAACTGCATATAACTATAACCCGAGTTATATAAAGTAAATACATCACACACTGTATTATCACCTACATATAATATTTACTACCATATTATACGTACCTTTACTAACATCCACACATATATCATACGTATATCCATCCTTCCGAGGTTACCCTCACTGGATGATTCCCTCTAGAATGCTATCTCACTAGGTGTGCTCACAAAACCTAGTTTCCCTAAGTTAGAATCACTCACCAACTTGGACCAAAATATAAACGAAGTGGAGGCGGTCATATTCCTTCCCTGAAAGTGAGATAAATCCCTCACCCATATATACCGGACGCTATGACCTGGGGATATACTCGCCCTACTCCTCAAGCTAGGGGATTCACCCACATCGCGCAACCTCCCTTGATAGCATTAGAGTATTTAAATTTAATAAATATCTAATCACTGATATTTAGTATCACGCACAATAAATACACATATATATATACTATCACGACACCGTATATATATAATATAAACCCCGGCTTTACCGTGTACTCAAAATCCCGTACACTGCCTGTAATTTAATATCACACACAATATATACACGTATATATATATATATATATATATATATATATATATATATATATATATATATACTATCACTACACCGTATATATATAATATAAACCCCGGATCTACCGTGTACTCCAAGTCCCGTACACTGCCTGAAATTTCCTGAGTCTGTGGCCCGACTCAATGTAGCAAATTTTCTCACTTAATAATTCATCGTCTTCCCGAGTCTATGGTCCGACTCTAATATATTTAACTCACTCTTTAATTTATATAATACTTTCCCCGAGTCTATGATCCGACTCCAATTAAATTAATTGACACACTTAATAATTTAATACCTTCCCGAGTCTATCACCCGACTCTAATTAAATTAATTGACACACGTAATAATTTAATACCTCCCCGAGTCTATCGTCCGACTCTAATTAATAAATTACCCATTAATTAATCAACAAAAATCCGAGTCTGTGGTCCGACTCTAATATAATTAATTTACACATTAATTAATTAAATCCTACCCGAGTCCACAATCCGACTCTATTAAATTAATTAATACACTTATTAATTTAATACTACCCGAGTCTACAATCCGACTCTAATTAAATTAATTAATACACTTATTAATTTAATACTACCCGAGTCTACAATCCGACTCTAATTAAATTAATTAATACACTTATTAATTTAATACTACCCGAGTCTACAATCCGACTCTAAATTAATTACTTTCTCTCCATAATTAATTTACTACTTTGATGCCCTTAACCAATATCCCCGGACTCGCTCACTTGGTCCATTTTACATCTCAAAACTTCATTCTCACATTTTCACCCACAATGTGCCACACATTTATTTTCATTATTTCCCCAATTATATTTACCTATAATTGTTAGTACACCCGGACTCACCCACTTGGTCCATAATTAAATATATCACGTAAATTCCTTTATTAATGCAGTGTCACCCAACTACAATACCCGAATGTCATTCCTCGGCCTAATATCAATAATTGAATTATTTCTCCAAATTCATTCATCTCATGACATACCGTTCACACCCTCCGAAACTCAATTATATCACCCAATAATTTTTAAGGAAATATGTGTCCCATATAAATTTATCACCAAATAAAAGTAAGGGAATTAAAACTTAATTAAAACCCTTATTGTAAACAAACTGGCCGAATTGCCAAATTCCTGAGACCCTCGATCGATCGAGCCCCCCGGGTCGATCGATCGATCGAACATGTGGTTGTCTTCCTCGGCTTGCTGTTTCAGCCATGGCCGAATTTCCAAGGTTTTACCTCTCCATTTTCCAACTTTAAATGATGATTTTAACCAATTAATTACTCCCAAAACAAGTCTCAATCATCTATAACTGTTTTAGCATTCTTTATTCATACAATATCTCACTATATTTAAAGATGGGTTTTCCCATTAAAATTTATCAATCTTGTTCTACAACCCAATTTCCAAATCCAGATTTCCCCCAGTTTATATCCGAATTCTTATTCCAATTAAATATCTATACTCAGATATGTTCAACACAACAATTTTTACTATGAATCTTATTCAATAGTTTCATGAACAAAAACCCCATATTGTACCCATTTATTCCCAAAACGAATTTTGGTTTACACATCACTATGATATGTATTGATTATCATCAATTTAGAAATTAAATAGTTAACCACTTGCCTGTAAGTGTTCGTAGTGTCTGATCCGTTGGCGTAGTCCCTCAATTTGGCTCTAAAATCCCCAATTTCGTTCTTGATTTGTTTTCCCCCAATTCTCCTCTCAAACCCTAGGTTTAGAGTTATGTTGGCTGCTATCTTTAATCTCCCAACTAGGTTAAAAACCCTTAATCCCGTTTTTCACCTAATGGGCTTAATTAAAGTGGCCCAACTCACCCCGTGTGGGCCCGGCTATGCCCAAAAATACCCCGAGACCTAATTTCTACCCCCAGGTACTCTTTTCTGACTATCTCGACCCATCCGGACTCAACCGCGCACTGAGAATTGCCATCCGAATTAATTTATAAAAATCCTTATCTCACACCCAAATTTAGTCTATACCGACTCCCGGCTGGGATGAGTGCATACCCCGTCATTAATACCCGAAATGACGTAATTAAATTATTACTATTCACTTACTAAATAAATTTTCCTAAACATTAACCATTCACTCCCCGATTAATATTTAAATATATATATATTTTCATAATTAATTCAATTAAAATTACAACACACAAGTAATTTAAAATTCCCGAATTAATTAAATATTAAATGTACAAAAATACGGGGTGTTACATACTCCCCCCCTTACAAAGGAATTTCGTCCTCGAAATTAAGACAAACCTAGTGTTCCAAATATTCACATATTACTCACTAGTCATGTGCCTCCAAGCTCGCTATATCTATCCCATCCTCTTCTAACCATACGTTACACAAGTATGCATTTAACTTAACCAGGGCGCCCATACACCCTATACCCGTGCTTAACCGCACAAAATTTTGCCTTAATTAACCCGGGTGCCCATACACCCTATCCCCGCGCTCTACCGCACGAAAGTTACCTAACTATACTAGTCGTAACCCGTAATATAACTTCGAACCCGTAGTTATATCACACACACACACACACACACACACACACACACACACACACACACACACACATATATATATATATAATTACTGCCCGGGTACTCAACCCATGCTACGTCCAACTATCTCTCCATAAATACTTATCTTTCAACACAAAATAATATACGCTTACCCTTATGCTACCAAAGACAACATAATACCGCGCCCTTACTACCACTAGTCCTTGCGCAAAATAAACCCCGAGCTATCTCTCTTTGCTCGAAAATCAGTTCAACCACCCTGATTCACTTCATTAAACATCCCCACTTACCGGGATAAAATGTGAGAACACAAAACCTCACTATGTGCTATTACACCACATAATACAGCATACATACATCCACATATATACAGGCTATACGCCCACTCCGGTGATACCTAGTACCAACCCTACCCTGGTGTCGTGAACACCAAAATTTTACACCACTATTCACAATAGTTAAATTCCATCTCTATCCAGCCGAAGTTTAAAAAGTATTATCAACCCTACTCCCATAATTCTCGAAAGTAGTAATTCCTCGCATAATTCAACCAATCACTGAGTGTACGCCTCCACTCTCCCATGAAGAACACTAAGGAACTCCGCTACCCTACGGAAAGTTTACCCACATGTTATGGCTGCTACCGCCAACGCACCCACTAAGTTCGACTCACCTGCGAACTCTAGTAAAAATAAGTCTTATACTGTGACATCCTCTTTGTCACTCAAAAATATACCCCATGACCCTAGGGTAAGAATAATTACCTCTATACTCCAGCTACAACGGCTGGTTCTCGGGTTTTCGGAGCAGCTTCTCCCTGCCCGAATGCACCTGTCACTTTCTTTAGTGGTTGTACATCCAGGACCTCGTCCTGTAGTTGACCCCTGCCTCGCTTAAGGCAATATCTCTGCATATGTCTCGCTTTTCCCACAAACGAAACACTTTCTAATATGTTTACCCTGCCACTGATCCCTTCCATGCCAACCTTGTTGAAATTCCTGGCCATCCCGCCGATAGCCTCCAGTTCTAGATCGTTTGGCATGATTTCTCTGCCGAAAATCCTGCCCCTGATCTCCCCCAGTTTGTTTTTGGGATACCCCACTGGTATTGTTCCCTCCTGCCTTATCCGACTGGCTAATTCCCACTCCCCTCCCGCTTCCCTTCTCGTGGAAGCGATATTCCTGACAGTGCCGGAGTGATGCGTTAACGACATCAGTACAAGCTACTAATGCGTATCTACCTATTAAATGTTGTCTGATTCTCCAGACGAACCCATCTACAAACCTTTACTTTCTTTATCTCTTCATCGCTTACTTCATTCGGTACAAAATTTTGCCAACGGGTGAATTCTTCCTCGTAATCGGCCACTTAACAGTCCCCTTGAGTCACCTCACAAAATTTTCCCCTCGTTTACCGCTGGAGGAAAAAAATACTTGCGGTCGAACCGCACCCAAAACTCTGCAATAGCTAGTGTGTCCCTTTCCTCACTATGGTGATCAACTACCACCACTGTAGTGCTGCTCCCACTAAACTAAAAGCGGTTAGCATTTGCTTCCTCACCTCATCGCAATCTCCCATGTGTAGGTGACGCTGTATATCTCTCTTCCTTGACACGCTAGCACTACATCTAAACCCCCTCGCAACTCTGGTAGGTTCCCACTAAAAATAACCTCTCTCCCTTGCTTCCACGCCAACGACTCCGCGTGAGTCTGATCATCTGGCGCCACTAACACTTGTGGCTGATCCCGTGGAAAGTACCCTTCCGTTGCGACCGCCGTCGTTTCAACCGCCCGCGCCACTAGTTCCGTTACTTGTGATGCCAAAATCATCTCTGGCAGTTGCTGCGGTAACTCTTGCTCCTGAAGAGCCTCTCTCATCTCCCCCTGCTGCCCTAGATGCTCTCTCTCTCCTGGGCGTCGTCCGGAAGGAGAATCGAATTGTATGAGTTCACTCTCAAATATAAATTTCGCAGAAGGACGTATATACGCGTACGTATGAGAATTCAACAATCCTATAATAGGGCTCTATATCAAAGATTGCTAAGACGAAACGTGAAAAGCCGCACAGATCCTAAGGACACAAGAACCTGATGCTCTGATACCATCTGTGACACCCCGCCTAATAAAATACCGGGTGATCAGTCCTATACCAAATTAAAACAGGAATCCCAGTTGGATCATCCTTAGTATCACTGTCGAAAACTTTTTAAGGCTTACTAACCACCTAGTATTCCAAAAATTGGTGCCAATTTTAACTTTTTAATTTAACAAAACAGCACATGCAGAATTAAAATATAAAACATTCACACAACTGAATGAAAGTAAATAGAATAATAATTACACAACTTGCCGAATAAATCACCGGCCACCAAATAAATAATCCAATACAAATATTCAACACCTGAATGAATTACACCTGAAAACTGTACCGAGAAGTCTGGGCTACAAGCCCTAAATAAAACTGAGACAGATACAAGATTCCTACTCTAGGAATGAATGAATGATGCGTCTAATCCAAACTCCTTCTAGCATCCACATATGCCGCAGCTCCGTGTCACTGGAATAAAATATCAATACTGGCGTCCCTGTGGCTGGACACCTAAAAGGTTTTGAAAATAGTTTTATAGCAAGGGTTAGAACCCAAAACATTTTGAAAATATTTAGCAAGTGAATTAACTGCAGTAATTTAAAATGCATGAATGCGCTTCATATTTAAGTTAGTGTCGCACTCCCTTGAGGACATTCTCACCCCTCCACTATTGTGCACACCTACCGGTTACCTTAACCCCACCTAGTTGTACTATCCCGTCCAACTAGTCCTGGTATAACCTTCCCTTGCTGTACTACTCTAACCCGAGTATAATGATTCTTGAATTATAAGTTATTTCACAATTTACTTAATTAATTCCTCTTAAATAGCAGCATATAATCGGGTCACAAGTTATATAAAGTACATACTTCACACACTGTATTATTCCCACAAATGATTAACTTAATTATTTTTCCCATTAATTAACTGCATATAACTGTAACTACAGTTATATAAAGTAAATACATCACACACTGTATTATCACCTACATATAATATTTACTACCATATTATAGGTACCTTTACTAACATCCACACATATATCATACGTATATCCATCCTTCCGAGGTTACCCTCACTGGATGATTCCCTCTAGAATGCTATCTCACTAGGTGTGCTCACAAAACCTAGTTTCCCCAAGTTAGAATCCCTCACCAACTTGGACCAAAATATAAACGAAGTGGAGGCGGTCATATTCCTTCCCTGAAAGTGAGATAAATCCCTCACCCATATATACCGGACGCTATGACCTGGGGATATACTCGCCCTACTCCTCAAGCTAGGGGATTCACCCACATCGCGCAACCTCCCTTGATAGCATTAGAGTATTTAAATTTAATAAATATCTAATCACTGATATTTAGTATCACTCACAATAAATACACATATATATATACTATCACGACACCGTATATATATAATATAAACCCCGGCTTTACCGTGTACTTAAAATCCCGTACACTGCCTGTAATTTAATATCACACACAATATATACACGTATATATATATATATATATACTATCACTACACCGTATATATATAATATAAACCCCGGATCTACCGTGTACTCCAAGTCCCGTACACTGCCTGAAATTTCCTGAGTCTGTGGCCCGACT
This sequence comes from Sambucus nigra, assembly GCA_949130495.1. Taxonomy (NCBI): domain Eukaryota; kingdom Viridiplantae; phylum Streptophyta; class Magnoliopsida; order Dipsacales; family Adoxaceae; genus Sambucus; species Sambucus nigra. The sequence goes on from OX422207.1 coordinate 418,494,230, forward strand.
CAATGTAGCAAATTTTCTCACTTAATAATTCATCGTCTTCCCGAGTCTATGGTCCGACTCTAATATATTTAACTCACTCTTTAATTTATATAATACTTTCCCCGAGTCTATGGTCCGACTCCAATTAAATTAATTGACACACTTATTAATTTAATACCTTCCCGAGTCTATCACCCGACTCTAATTAAATTAATTGACACACATAATAATTTAATACCTCCCCGAGTCTATCGTCCGACTCTAATTAATTAATTTACCCATTAATTAATCAACAAAAATCCGAGTCTGTGGTCCGACTCTAATATAATTACTTTACACATTAATTAATTAAATCCTACCCGAGTCCACAATCCGACTCTAATTAAATTAATTAATACACTTATTAATTTAATAGTACCCGAGTCTACAATCCGACTCTAATTAAATTAATTAATACACTTATTAATTTAATACTACCCGAGTCTACAATCCGACTCTAATTAAATTAATTAATACACTTATTAATTTAATACTACCCGAGTCTACAATCCGACTCTAATTAAATTAATTAATACACTTATTAATTTAATACTACCCGAGTCTACAATCCGACTCTAAATTAATTACTTTCTCTCCATAATTAATTTACTACTTTGATGCCCTTAACCAATATCCCCGGACTCGCTCACTTGGTCCATTTTACATCTCAAAACTTCATTCTCACATTTTCACCCACAATGTGCCACACATTTATTTTCATTATTTCCCCAATTATATTTACCTATAATTGTTAGTACACCCGGACTCACCCACTTGGTCCATAATTAAATATATCACGTAAATTCCTTTATTAATGTAGTGTCACCCAACTACAATACCCGAATGTCATTCCTCGGCCTAATATCAATAATTGAATTATTTCTCCAAATTCATTCATCTCATGACATACCGTTCACACCCTCCTAAACTCAATTATATCACCCAATAATTTTTAAGGAAATATGTGTCCCATATAAATTTATCACCAAATAAAAGTAAGGGAATTAAAACTTAATTAAAACCCTTATTGTAAACAAACTGGCCGAATTGCCAAATTCCTGAGACCCTCGATCGATCGAGCCCCCCGGGTCGATCGATCGATCGAACAGGTGGTTGTCTTCCTCGTCTTGCTGTTTCAGCCATGGCCGAATTTCCAAGGTTTTACCTCTCCATTTTCCAACCTTAAATGATGATTTTAACCAATTAATTACTCCCAAAACAAGTCTCAATCATCTATAACTGTTTTAGCATTCTTGATTCATACAATATCTCACTATATTTAAAGATGGGTTTTCCCATTAAAATTTACCAATCTTGTTCTACAACCCAATTTCCAAATCCAGATTTCCCCCAGTTTATATCCGAATTCTTATTCCAATTAAATATCTATACTCAGATATGTTCAACACAACAATTTTTACTATGAATCTTATTCAATAGTTTCATGAACAAAAACCCCATATTGTACCCATTTATTCCCAAAACGAATTTTGGTTTACACATCACTATGATATGAATTGATTATCATCAATTTAGAAATTAAATAGTTAACCACTTGCCTGTAAGTGTTCGTAGTGTCTGATCCGTTGGCGTAGTCCCTCAATTTGGCTCTAAAATCCCCAATTTCGTTCTTGATTTGCTTTCCCCCAATACTCCTCTCAAACCCTAGGTTTAGAGTTATGTTGGCTACTATCTTTAATCTCCCAACTAGGTTAAAAACCCTTAATCCCGTTTTTCACCTAATGGGCTTAATTAAAGTGGCCCAACTCACCCCGTGTGGGCCCGGCTATGCCCAAAAATACCCCGAGACCCAATTGCTACCCCCGGGTACTCTTTTCTGACTATCTCGACCTATCCGGACTCAACCGCGCACTCAGAATTGGCATCCGAATTAATTTATAAAAATCCTTATCTCACACCCAAATTTAGTCTATACCGACTCCCGACTGGGATGAGTGCATACCCCGTCATTAATACCCGAAATGACGTAATTAAATTATTACTATTCACTTAGTAAATAAATTTTTCTAAACATTAACCATTCACTCCCCGATTAATATTTAAATATATATATATATATATATTGCCATAATTAATTCAATTAAAATTACAACACACAAATAATTTAAAATTCCCGAATTAATTAAATATTAAATGTACAAAAATAAGGGGTGTTACACTATAACCATGCTCTTTGGTGATATAATGTGAAAAATGCACGATTCTTGATTAGTGTATTATGTAGAGAGTATATTTATTTAGTATGATGAGCACTATACTAATAGGGAAGAAAGTTCAAGTATAAAAAGTAAATCTAACATGGAGCATGAAGATCATACTAAACATGGATATGTGAGGGTGAGTGATGTGTGAATGTCTTTAAATGAGTGTGTGATAGTGAACCTAATCATGGATCAACTACAAGTGGGGTGCGACACATGTGAGTAAACATGGATATATATAAGTTTGATAAGTGGAGGTGTGTGTTAATGACACTTAAGCATGGATATTCTAAGTGGCGTGTGTAACATGTGGATATAAGTGATCCTATGTGCAAGTAGTGTGAAGTGTACATGGAGAGAAACTACAAGTTTGTGAGTGAGTTATATCACTACTCATGCTTATATCACTACTCACTACTCATGAGTAGTTATATACGCACAAGAAATAATAGAGGAGAAAAAAGGGAACATACAGGCAGGTGCATACGCACACAATCAGAAAATAATAAAACCCATGCAAATATAGTCTAGCCCTCTTATGAAAATTTCCCCCAATGGGGTTGCCACTGTGGCCATCCCGAATCATCTCCTCTACCAAGGGGAAGGGGGAAGTTCTCGTGCTCTCTCACTTTAGGAACGCTTCAGTTGTCGTCGGTGTGGGTGAATGTAAAGCGATGGAGTTTCCAGCCTATTTTGCACAAAACAGGCAAAAGAACATGTCACCGCCTCGAGAGAGCGGCATCAAAGATAAACTGATGCTTACGAAACCAATAGTTTGAAGTTTTGGGGGACTAAATTACGGAATTGGAAGGTATTAGGAATCCATCCCGCCCTTATGGTCTCTCATGGGCCTGCGTTACTACTTTCCTTAATTTCTCCGTGAAGTGTGTGTGTGTGTGTGTGTATATATATAAATGGAGATCGGAATTGTCAATGGAAACAATAGAGTGAGGCCATCCATAGGAATGTCCCCAAAATAATATTTAGAAAATACGATTTATTCGTTTATTGAGATATTGATCATTATGATGAAACGATAATATATGTTGGATAAAGCGCCAAAAAGGATCACTAATATAATATGTATTAAAATAATGTATAGATGAAAAAGAGATAAATACGAAAATGGGAAAATTGAAAAATGGAAAATTGGACTTGAGTCTTGAGTTTAAACCCGAAACGCCTACGTAGATCGCATGCGACATAGGGTGGGTTTATCCCATAGATTCGAATGGGAATTTATTTTATGTGTGTGTAGAAAATGTGTTTCAGTTTTGAAAAATGTTGATGGATAATTCCCATTGGAATTTATAGGTGTAACCCTTTTTTTATATAGAAAATAAAGTATGTGAAATATAACTAATAAAAAGGTGAGATATTAATGTGTATGAACTAAAGTAAATGCTAGATTATGAATTTATATAATTGATGCAAAAATAAGAAATTTAAAGAGAGGGAAGGATTTTGGACCTTCTTTGGAGAATTGAAGCTTGATCTTGACCTTTTTTGGAGAATTCAAACGGGGCATGGGAGCGCCCGATGGAGTCTAGATCAGTACTCGGAGTATGACCTAGGGTTTTGTAGTGAAATGGGGGAGGTGCTAGGGACCTAAGGAGAGACTTAGGGGGTTATAGAATGTGATGTCTACAAACTTGTACCTCTTCAAGTATTGTCCCAATAAAATAATTCAAAATTGCATCCATGATCACGAGATTCAAAACGTAATTACTTTTTGCCATGACCAAGCACGAGGAGGTCATTTCAGTGCCAAGAAAACAACTATGAAAATTTTACAGTGTGGATTCTAATGGCCCACCATTTTTTGTGCATCGAATGATTATAGTAGGAGTTGTGATCAATATCAAAGGTTATTAAATATCACATATAGGAACATGATACCCTTAACTCCTATTTTGATTATCGAGGTTTTTGACTATGGGGTATCGATTTCATGGGTCCATTTCCAAACTCCTATGGTAATCTATACATCCTTTTGGCAGTTGATTATTTGTCTAAGTGGGTAAAATCTATAGCAAGTAGGATTAATGACCGTCTCGTGGTAGTTAAATTCATTAAATAAAACATTTTCTCCTGTTTTGGTATACCTTAAGCCATCTTTAGCGATTAGGGAACCTATTTTTCTAACAGGTTCTTTGAGAGTCTCATGAAAAATTAATTAGTCACTCATAAAGTAGGAAGCTCTTATCACCTTCAAACCAGTGCTCAAGTCGAAGTTTTAATAGGTTAATCTAGCAAATCATCGAGAAAATAATGAATCAAAATCAAAAGGATTCGTTCTTACTGTTATTAGATGCATAGTGGCCTTATCACACTACCTACAAAACACCATTTAGTATGTCCCCGTATAGGCTTGTCTTTGGAAAAACTTGTCATCTTCCTGGAGAGTTAGAGGATAAATCTTATTGGGACATTAAGACCTTCAATTTTGGTTTACTTTCCGCGAGAGAGGTTCGAAAACTCCAACTCAATGAGTTGGAAGAGATTATGAATGATGCATATGAGAATGCAAAATTGTAAAAAGAGAAAATAAAAATGTTCCATGACAAGTCCATCCAAAGGAAGTCATTCGAACCTGGATAAAAAGTTCTCTTATACAACTCTAAGTTACATCTATTTCCCAGTAAGTTGAGGTCTATACAATCCGGTTCCTTTGTCGTTAGGACAATCTACTCACATGGGGCAGTTGAGATAGAAAATCCTAAAAATGGTGAAATTTTCAAAGTCAATGGTCAAAGGTTGAATCCGTATCTGGAATTGTGAGATCGGGAAGTGGTGGTCATTCTCCTTCAAGACTCGGTATACCATGAGTGAACATGGAATAAGTCATTATTATTGTATCATAGTTTTGTTTTTGTTTGTGTTTTATTCGGGAAATGCGTGTTAGAGAAATTCCCTCAATATGATAATATCTTTAATAATTGTTTGCCTTTTTTAATTTATCTCACACTCAGGACAATGTAGAAATTAGGTTTAGGGGTATTGAGGTTATTTTTTCCATATAAAAAAAATCAAACATCCACAAAGATTTTCAAGATAATTCAGTTTTGAAATGATTTCTTAATATAGAATTAATTCACAAATCTCTCAATTTATTAAATTTTGACACTTAGCCATATAATATGATCAAAACTAGATTTTGAGAAAATTTAAATATGCTTAACGAATAAATACGGAGATTGTGAGAAATTGTCAGCATCATCATTTTTGAGATATTTAAATCAATTTGAGTTAAAATAATTCAAACTTTCCTTCAATGATTAATTTGTCGATTATCTCAAATTATTTGTTTTGTTCGATTACTGAAAATAAAAAGTCAAAATGTGAATCTTAAGCACTAGATGTCTTAGTAGGTTAACTTAAGATAAAAATTAACTTAATGAAACTTAAGAAGTGAGATTAGACTACCATTCAGGGTCGGACCAAGGGGTAGGCCAATGAGGCAGACACCTTGGGCCCCCAAATCCGATATAAAAATATAGGCCCCAAATATTGTATAGGTGTGTATTATACAAGTTTCGAAAAATAGGTCCAAGCCCAAAAGATAAACTTAAAATCCACCCACCAATAACTAACCCTTCATCTTCGTTTTCTGATTCATTACACTCATTTAAGAACTGAAAAAAATGGCTCCCACCCCACCCAAGACCAACTTTCCAAATTCCATCCAAGTTCCAACCAGTTAAACTCTCTTTCATTATCTCTAAAAAAATCAACCCTCTTTTAAATGCTTACAATACTCTCAAGCTTCAACCCAAAAATATTCGAGAGGCTTGTATTTTTTTATTCACCCTCTCTCATTATCTCACGTTAATTTTTTAGATTGAAATCTTCATTTTTGTTAAATATAAATGTTGTTTTTAATTAATTTATTGAACACTTGTAAAATGATGTTAATTTTTTTGTTAAGTTATTCTTGTTCATATTTTTTTTAAATCCAGAAATATAAATGTCATTTTTTACTAATATGTTAAACCCTTTTATTAATTTTTTTAAGGTTGTTATTTTACTAATCTAAGGTTTAAATTGTATATAAAGTTATCTCTTCTTGTTGTCATTTTGTTAAGTTTTTGTTACCATTTTTTTATTAATTTGTCATTTTTTTAATTATAATTATTGTTGTTAATTATTGGATTTAAATAGTGTTTTTATAATTTTGAATTTAAATGCTGTTCTTGTTGTCATTTTTTTTATATTTTAAACACTTAGATTATTACAAACAACATTTATATTTAAAAATTTAAATGATGTAGTTTAAAAGTGAATAGAAAGTTATATGTTCTTGTTATCATTTTTTTGTTAATCTTTCATTTTTTTTAAATTATAGTTCTTAATGTTAATTTTTTTTGTTAAGTTCTTGTTATTAATCTTGTTGCTCCTTTTAATCTGCTATTATTTTTTTTTTATTCTAATGATGTTCACTTTTTATGTGTTTCATCAACATTTATTTAGCAAAGAAGGGCTTTCAAAGTTGCTTTACAAATTCAGCAAAACAGGTTCCAATGTTCCTTTATTTTGTTGTTGTCGGAAATTTATAGATTGATTGTTGGGTTGTTGTGTATTCTATTTTGTTCGTTTCTTGTTAGCTTGTAAAAATACATATTATACTTTTCGGAAAAAAAAATATTATATAAAGGGCCCCATTTTACAAGTTCGCCTTGAGCCCCCAAATCTTCGGCGCCGGCCCTGCCACCATTTTTGAAGCCCAAATATTAAACCTAAAAACCGAACCTTTTTACATTATTTCGTTGCTAGCCCATTTGTGCCGAAAAGAAAAATGACCCTTTTATTGAAAACCCAAAAATCTATGCCCATTTTCTAAGAATATCAGGGTTAAATTATCATAGAAAAAGGCTAAGAGAAGAATGTTTGCAAGAATAATGCGTGAAAAAAGAAGAAGAAAAAAGGAGAAAAAAGAATAAGAAAATGTAATGAAAAAGTGGAAAAGGAGAATGTGAGTTTGGAAAAGAAAAAGAAAAGAAAATGGAGGTTAGAAGAGAGTGCCAAAAAAGTCAAAAATACCGATAACCTCTACACTCTCAGAAAATTTTGAACTCTGAAAACTCGTTCTTTCTAATCAAAACCAAAGCCTACAATACAACCGAAAGAAAGTCCTAATCAATATCCAAGTATAGTTAGTTATAGTGTCGAGAGAAGATGAATAATATATATGGTGCGATTCAAAGTTTTCAAAAAGTAATCGATTTTTCGTTCTAAAGATTATATTCATCCATTATAAATAGTCCATTTTACGTTATGTATATGTGAAATTGTTCATGAAATTTACTCTTTTATTCGTATACACTAAGAGAAAATTAACCATATCCGAGTGTTCGATTGTGAGTGCATCCCGTCAGATTTCAATCAAAATGAACTTTCGGATATGAAACTTAACGATAAAATCTTTTGAAATGGATAATTATATTGGCTATGCACACACACACAAGAAGTTGAGATTGAAAAGTGAATTTTTACTATATTTATAAAATTTGCATTTAAGACTTGGTCATATTAATTTTGTGTCTTTTATATATTGAGCCAAGATTTTAAATTTTATGGGTATATTCAATGAAAAACTTAACGAGACAAAACTTGTTCACTAGGTTAACCTAAGGGTTTACGGTTTGTTACACATGCTAAGTGCAATCGTGATTCCTACAAAAATGAATTACATTTTTTTTACTTTTGCTCGAGGACCAGAATAATTTAGGTTTGGGGGTATTTGATGAGTGCATAATTTTGCATTATTTATACCCAAATCTTGGTCTTATTAGTCCCATTGTATCATAGATAATTAGATTTTAGAATAGTTTTTGCAATTTAGAAGGAAAATGCAAGTTTGAAAATAATTTGGGTTAATAATGAAAATTGAGCAACATTAGGGGGTAAAACCATAATTTTAGAAACCTTATGATCCTTGAAATAGTTTTAAATATTTATATGGGAAATATGAAGTTCTTCCAGAAATTTCGTTGAATTACGAGGTAAAAAGAATGATGTATGAATTTTGAGGGCTAAAATATAAATAAGGGTAATTATGTAATTTTCTACACTTTTATGACACTACATTTAAATTATTTATTTTTATTTTGAATTTTTACAGGCACCTCGAAAGTTTATACAACAAAGGAGTTGATATGCAAAATTTGTTAGAATATGTCACGACACGACACGGTTGACACGGTTGTACTAAAGTATTTTTATAAATTTGTTGAGTGTCCATTGAGGTCGTACCATAGTTTTTCGAAAACGTATTTAAAAGACTCACAATTTTCTAGTTAGGGAGAACTTGGAAATATGAAGTTTTGAATGTGCAAAATCAATTTGAAAAATCAACTTTATATAGTGACCAAAATAAGGTAGAAAAATAAAAAATAAAATAAACCATCACCCATACTCAACTACTTCTCCCACTCAAACACCCTAAAAAAGAAAGAAAAAAGGCAGATTCCATGTCTTATCCATCCATAAAATCATGCTTATTGTCCCCCATTCTTATCCATCTCTCCTCAGCTTTTCCACCTCTTCACGTTCTATATACATGAGGGGGGTTGCTACATTTTTGGAAGAGGAAGGAAAGGGTGTGACACACCCAAATGGAAAGAGAATGTGTGAGAGACAAATTCAGACAAAGTTTTAGATATTTTTATAGTGTTAAATTTTTAGAAGCACCAAAAATATTATATCTTGTGTTTTATTTTTGAGCGTTTATGAGACAATTTATGTGCAAGCTTAGGATAAAATTTGTGTATTGGCACTCAAATTCTGGACTCAAGTTTTTATAAGTTGATTTTTATTAATGAGAATTATTATTTTATCTTACAATATTTGTGTTTTCATTATAATGCTAGCGCACTTTTATTATTAGGACTAGGTGAAGTTTATCATAATCAATTAACATTAAGTGCTTAATTTAATTTCGTTATAAATTGAGACATGTTTTAACTGAAATGAAAATTCGGTATTCACTTAAAACAATACAAGAGTGCGTTTTAAATATTCAAAGTTGTTTGATAATTAATATTTTAAGAATTTAAGTGTGTGATTTTTGATAGGTCATATTTACATTAAATCGTTTGATATTCCATGCTTAAATAAAACGTTAGAACTTTAAATTGATGATTTTAAGCGAATAAGGATTTAAGGCGTCTAAAATTAGAGACGTTAAAATATTTCATGAGCATTTATTGTTATATTTTCAAATGTACGCAGCGAGAGTTGGTGCATTTTGAGTTTTAAATTCAGGAATATGAAATTAAATTAATATGTTATGTTAATTGAAATTCATAAACGGATCCAACGTCCTAGTTTTCTCCCACGCTTTATTACATATTTTTTTATTGTGCTATTCATTTGCGTTTAGATTAATTCGGATCATAATCATACCTATACACCAATATTGTTTAGTTGGATTGATAATTTATACGAATTAACCTAGTCTTCATGGGATCGACCCGTATTTACACTCACAATATTACAATAGTCTGTGCACTTGCGGTAATTTTATAATTTGACAACATTAGGTTCATTTGAAGAACGATAAAAAAATATCAAAGAACATTCATTGTGTTCAATGCCATTTTCACCCCAACTCCTAAAATCCTTCAAATTTTTAAATAAACCCCAAAATTATATGTTTTAACCAAAATGATTACATTTACGATAGTCAAACACATTATAATGAAGGCCAAACAAATATTAAAGTCAAGGAAGGCCAAATAAATATCAAAGTCAAATATTCACACTGTAATGAAGAATGGTTTGAATGTTTTTTTTAGGGAAGAAGGACGGAACCCCCACACGTTTTATTTGAAATTATTTAGGAGAAAAAGCCTCTCCTAGGTGGCATGTACAAGCTCAAAAATTAAAAGAAAAATGAATCGATCGTTGAACCCAGTGGATCGATTTGCGTGAAAGCAAAAATTTGGGATTGTATAAGAAACCACCCCATTACAAGAAATAATGATAAAATCTAACATTAGGAACACCTAATCTATCTAAATTGATGCTACCTTGAACTAAAATGTGGAGATCCTTGAAATTATGGCAAAATCCTGTGGACTTAGATGAAATTGCATAATTAGCCATACAATTAGCTGCTATCTTTAGCTCCCTCCATATATGTAGAATTTCAAAGCCCTGTGTTCTTAAGAGATTCAAACTTAGTTTTAGCACAATTTGTTTCCAATCAACATCAAGGACATACATATATATACAATTAGTTACAACAGTAAAACACATTATAATGAAGGCTAAGAAAATCTCCGAGGCAAATATTCACATTGTAATGAAGAATGTTTTACATATTCAACCTAGTTTTTACACAAATTGTTTCCAACCAATATCAAGGTCGTAATCTCACATTCATTGTACTCTTGAAAGCTTAACCCTAGGTATTAACTAAGTTTCTTAATAGCAACATGTTCATGTGGATCCACGAGGACATACCATTCATTAACATAAAGGTAATCCGCCATGAGCTCGATGCGGCAGTAAAATTGAAAATAAGGGTCTTCATCGAAGAGAGAAACATGGCCATAAAGGTAGAGGTCGATAAGCTTAGGGAAGAAAAATTCATTACAGATGTTAAATAGCTGAGATGGTTATAAAATGTGGTCATGGTGAAAAATTCAAATGGGAAATGACGAATGTGTGTGGACTTTATGGACCTTAACAAGGCCTCCACTATAGACCACTACCCCCTGCCTAGGATTGATCAGTTGGTGGATGGTACAGTTAGGCATGAACTCCTTAGTTTCATGGATGCCTACTTCACTTATAACAAGATTTCAATTAAGCCAACAAACTAGGAGAATACTTTATTTATAACCAACAATGATTCATATTTCTACAACATTATGCTTTTTAGGATGAAAAATGCAAGAGCAACATACCAAAGGCGGGTGGACCAAATCTTTAAAGAGCATATCGATAAGAACATGGAGGTGTATGTGGACGACATTATGACGAATAGAAAAAAGGTGAATGGTAATATAAAGGACCTCGATCATTCTTTAGATATGATGTAGAAGTATAAGATGAAGCTGAACCCGATGAAGTGTATATTCTCTATCTGAGTCGGCAAGTTCACGGGCTTCATTATTAAGCTACGGGGGATTAAGGCAAACCCAAATAAAATCAAAGCATTCATTAACATGTAGTCTCCTAAGAACAAAAAAGAGATTCACAGGCTTACATGGCGCGTTGCATCTCTTAATATATTTGTGTCAAGAGCCACAAATAGGTGTCTTATTTTGATCAAGGTACTAAGCAAAACCTTTGAGTGGAATATGGAGTGCAAAAAAGCGTTCATAAAATTGAAACAATATTTGAGATCTTCCCCTTTATCGCTTGGCCAATCCTTGAGGAGAGGTTGTATTTGTACTTGATTGTATCTAAATTGACAATTAGATTGACATTGGTAAAAAATGAAGATAGCATGCAGAGGATGGTGTGCTGCAACAACAAGGTTTATAGAGGAGCATAGATAAAATACCCAAGGCTAAAAATATTGGCCTTAACCTTGATTAAAGTGTTTAGAAGGATAAACTTGTACTTGTAAGATCATACAATTGTATTATATACAGATCACTCCCCAAGACAAGTTATTTATGAGCCTAGAAAGTTAGATAGGTTAATAACATGGGTTGTTGATATGGGAAAATTTGATTTCCTCTACAAAACTAGAAAAATGATCAAAGGGAAGGTTATAGTAGATTTCATTAATAAATTCACGTATGAGGAGGAAATTCTCGAGAAGAATGGATAACCAAAGGCTATAACGTTTACCGAAGTCAAGCCCTCCGTAAGAACAACTGAGCGGATTAGAGACCAAGAATAGATGAAGAAGGTTTTTACGTTAGAAACGTTAATTGAAGGTGGTTTTGATGAAACAACCCCAATCTAGAAGGTGTTCGTGGATGGCTCGTCTTGTGCCAATGAGAGTAGTACATGTATCCTTGTCTCCACTTCGAAAGAAAGAAGATATGGAGTACGAACTTAGATTTAACTTCGAGGCTTTAAATAATGAATCAGAATATGAGACATTAATTTGAGGATTAGGTCTAGCTTCTTCCTCGTGGTTTTTATGGGTGGAAACTCACTATAACTCACATTTAGTTATAATCCAAGTTTGGTTTCATATGAGGCGAGAAAAATAAAAATGGCTAAATATCTAAGAAAAGTGAGGAAGTCATTGCCAAAGTTCATAACAATATAGATGGTCAGAATCCCCCCCGAGTAAAAAATTTTACGAAACTATACTTTGTCTTGCCTAGATTTGGAAACTTGAGCCGAGCAAAAGAGGACTGTCCTAATGGAAATATTTCTACTCCTCAGTATTGAAGAAAATATGTACGTATAATAGAAATCGAATTGGAGCCATTCTGGATTGATCCAATCATATCATACTTGAGGATTGGTGAAGTTCCAACCAACCCAAAATAAATTAGGAGGTTGCACTACAAGGAAATGCTATATGTGTTTGATGGGGGAGTGTTATTGAAATGAGGAGTTATGCTACCATTCCTCCACTGTGTTCAACAAAAAGAGATTCAGGCTTGTAAGATCAAGATTTTATAATTGCTCATATATTAGACTTTTTGGTAGTTTTGGTGTATCCCGTTACAAACTGTCATCTTAAACCGAATGCTACAAAGATATGCTAATGACTGAGCATCATTTCTGGATTCATCACCAACACTATATGGAGGTATAAAACTTGTGGTTTTCATGTCTTATATAAATTATATTCTGGGATGTTTGATTTTAAAATCGAGGCTTTTTATAAGAGTATTTTAAAAAGAAAAGTTTTTGGCTTCGTTCAAACGATATTGGATCTCATTCGAACAAGATGTGTGTTCTCGTTTGAACCAGCCTCAAACGACCTTTAAATGAGATATCCCTTCCTTGACAGAGAATTCTCGTTCGAAGCTCGTTAGAAGGATGTTCGAACAAAAATAAGATTTCGTTACAATGAGATCAGATGTCGTTAGAATGAAAATAAAGTTTTCATTCGAATGAGATGCTATTTTTGTTCGAACGACCCTATTGCCTCGAAATTCATGATTTTGGCTATAAAAACCTATTTTGTTCAGAAATTCTTAAGATTTTTGGTGAAAACGATTTCCCAATACCTATTCCAAAAGTACTTTTCTTTTGTTTTACAAAACAAGATTTTATTTTCCTAATCATACACCTGGGCCATATTCTGTAGAAGATTTGAACACTCTACGCATTATACTTTGTCTTGTTAAGTATTCTGTAAGTCGATTGTGTCTGTCAAAATCTTTAGAGTGCTGAAAAATAGGTTTTTCCCAAAAGGGATTTTTCTTATTTCTTTGCATGCGTGTTTTGATTGTGTGATTGATTAATAATTGATTTGGATTATATCATTGCATGTACACCTAATTGGTAATCAAGATAAAAATTGATTAAACTTTGAATTTTTGTGTGAGGAACCTAATATACAAACAATTCATATGAACTCGCATTCTAAAATTGGTATCAGAGCTGGTTGCAATAATATATTGTGTGATCCTTTTTACAAAAAAATTAATTTTTTTTTTAATTGGTGATATTTAAAATTTTTGGGTTTAAATGGATAATATGTATAATAAGATTCCTATTTTTTATGGGTCTAATTATGCATATTGGAAAGCTAGGATGAGGTATGTATTAAAATCTATTAATAAAAGAGACTGGCTTGTTTGTGAAAGAGGATGGACACCACCCACTGTGACCAATGATAATGTTGAAAGTCCAAAAACTGTCTCTGCATGGACAGAAGATGATTTTAAATGGAGCACTTTAACTCAGGCGGCTTAAGTGCCATTTTTAGAGCCGTCACCCCTGACGAGTTCTGTCGCATCATGACGTGCATCATGTCTAAAGAATCTTGGGATACCCTCCACGTCACTCACGAGGGTACCAATGTTGTGAAAGATTCTAAGCTAAAAAATCTCACCACACAGTTTGAGACTATTACCATTCTAGAGTCTGAGTCGTTTGATGAATTTTATACACGATTGTCAAATATCGTAAACTTTATTTTTAATTTAGGTGAGAAAATTCTAAAACATGTGTAGTTAAAAAGATTTTGAGATCATTTCTGGCTCGTTTTATTCCTAAGGTTTATGTGCTTAATTCATTGGGGATATTAGATGCCCTTAGGTTTGAAGAACTTGTAGGAGACCTTCAAACATATGAGATCGATATGTTTCCCAAAACTGTTAAACCTAGGGAAAGGGAATTGCTTAAAAGTTCAATCTAAAAAGAAAGAGGAGGTGTCGTCGAACTCCTAGTATGAATTTGATTTGGATAATTTAGCTATTTTTGCAAACAATTTCAAAAAAATTCTCAAACTTAGAAAATAAAATACTTCCAAAGAAAATAAGAGTTTTGAGAATGACAAAAAATATACATCGAGAAATTTAAAAAAAAAAGAAAAGAAAAGGTTACCCTAAGAAAGATGAAGGGAGATGTTATGAGTGCGAGGATAAGGATCACAAAGCTCATGAGTGCGCTACGAGATTAAAGAGATAAGGAAAAGGCAAAACTTCCTTCAATGCCATGCTTAGTGATAGAATGTCGAGTAGGTTAATTAGGGGTCAATCATTGTATGGACGTAACTTCACTGCGTTCGTGGCTAGTCACGTTAGTACATCTTGTGTGCCTCATGACGATGAGGAAGCTGCTAAATATGATGAGCTCGACAGTGAGTATAGTCATTTAGGATAGAGTGAGGGAGATGACAAGGGATAGGGTGCCCTTCAATGTGCTTACGCCGAGCTTTACGCTGAGTACTTTAAAATGAAGAAAAAAAAACAAAGGAATAAATCTTAGAGTTTTATATTTAGAGAAGGATTTGAATGAGGCGAGAGAGAGCGAGTCCTCGCTGAGAGTTTCTTTAGGAGAGAGAGTCGTTTTAATAGAGATGGAAAATGATAACTTGACTAACCAAGTGGCTAGTCTTATGAGAGATTTTTAAGCATCTGCGGAGGCTCATAACGTATATGATCAATCCTATGAACTTTTACTAAAAGAGTGGAGACAAAGATAATTGATATGGGATCATTCCCAAGTCCTCCATTATGTGCAATAGTGCCACATTCTCCTCTATGGACCTTTGACATGAACGACTAGGTCATGTTAACTTTAGAGATCTTGAGAGATTAGTTAAAAAGGACCTTGTTTGTGGCTTACCATCTCTTGGGAAACCAACTTTCTCGATTTTTAGACCTTGCCAATAAGGAAAACAAATTTTAAGTCCCCATCGAAAGTTGAATACCATTACCACCACATGTGTTTTGGAGTTGATTCACATGGATCTTATGGTTCCTACTTGCTCGGAGAGTTTAAGTGGTAAGAGATAAATTCTCGTGATGGTCGATGAATTTTTGAGATACTCTATCTTGCGGTTCCTTAAAGGAAAGTCTAATGCGGTTGAGTTTCTAATAACCAAGTGCCGTCTCCTATAAAACCAACATGATGTCACTATAAATAAAATTCATAGTGACAATGTCACTGAATATAAAGAAGCCGGAGTGGATAGCTATTGTGATGGAGTGGGCATCATGAGACAGCCCGACTAATTAAATATCGAGTAGCTACTCCTTTATTCAAATTAATTCAAAATGTCAAGTTGGTTCAGTTCATAGCATCACCGTCGAAAACGTTTTAACAATTACTAGCCACCTAATATTTAAAAAATGAGATGTCAATTTTAATTAAATCCGATTAAAATGCAATAAGTAGATTTTGAAATGCTAACCTAACCACCACAACATAATCACAACAGTAACCATAAAATAATAATGAATCTGGAGGAATACTCCTCACAACAATCCGAATACTGAAATCAACAAATACCAAGTCTGCATCACTAAATTAATTACAACCCAAAATCTAAAATAACTGAATAGATAAAGTGTCTTTAAAAGGAAATAGGGCGACATGCCCAACAGATGAGAAGATCTGGTAATATAGAGTCAAGATCGAAAGTGGAGGCGTCTACTGTCAAGGTCCTGTAACTTCCACAGTAGTTACGGTACGTCACCTGAATGGAACTCCTATGCTTGGTGTCCTTGTGGCTGGGCACCTAAAAGGTTTTTACAAGAAGATATGTTTGGAAGCAAACGGGTCAGAGCCCGATAGTCAAAACAGTTTAAAATATAGCAAGTGTTTTAATGACATTAAAACATTGAATGCAAAATACATGTTAGGACGTGCTCTCACATGATATACTCACCTCTCGACTATCTGTGCACTCCTAACGTATCCGTAACCAAATCTAGTTATTCTACTATCAAACTAGTCCACTTCAATATTTGGTGTTTACTAAACAAATCATGGTTTACTTCCTAACACCTTTATATAAACTGGAAGTTTTACTTTCGTTAAATTCTCGGAATTAATCATAATAATTTCTAAGAGTTTTCCCATTTTTAATCCTACAAAGATGTAACATTAATTCACACTTGTACTTATATAAACAGTTCGCCATAATATTTCATTGCATCAATCTTCTCATAATTATACAATACTGGCACCCCTAGACTAAGTTGCGGTGCGCACATACTCTGCTATCCAATTTTGGTACATCACGTACATAAGGATCACGTGTTCCGAATCTCTCAAGAACCGTTTCGACAAGTAACAAACACACATAATGGAGGCGAACATAGTTCACATCACATGGGTCACGCACATACCTACGCTCCCATGATCAGCAGACTTATTAACTCCTCAACAAGCCCTTCTTTGACCTATGTTCTCATGGTACCAATCTAAAACCCCCCCGTAGGCACACAAAGATTATATAGCCCTGATCGAACGCCGACCTCCCGTGATAGCAAGCATGATGGGTATGTTATACAAAGATAAATACATATACTAAGCATTCACATATCTTAGATATCTTATAGTAGTAATAAGGGTATATTTCTCAATTCTATACCGTCATGAAAAGTTACACGTTCGCATTCCCCGAATAAAATACATTTAAAATACTAACCCGCCTCACGTTGTTAGTTTTAGGTACTTATTTCCTAAGACAAAATTGTCATCCGGTTTACTAAAAAATTCTATGTTTTACTCCTCAACGTACTCAAATCTTCACAATTATATGCATTGGTCAACAAGGGAAGGTTTACACTCAATTATATAAGTCTACTGGAGCTTCGAAATAAAATCAGGCCTAAAAGGCCATTCTGTCAACTCGTTAGAAATATCGTTCGAACGAGGTCGTTCGAACGAATGTCGTTCGAACGAATGGCTTCGAACGAACTACCAACTCGTTAGAAGGGATACTGTCATGTCGTTAGAAGCTCGTTCGAACGACCTGGGCAGGTCTTCTAACGAGATTACAGACTGCGCCCAGAAATCTCCAAATTCGTTTTTTCTTCATTCTTCTCTTCTCTAAATCCATCCTATGATCATCCAAACTAAATTTTAATGTGTTTAAACTACACTAAGTCCTCCTAGGTCACTCTTTAACATATATATGGGGTCAATACCTCCTAAATCAACATGTAATCATCATAATTCCAAAATCTTGTCCCAAACCCTATAAACATGAACACAGAATTTAATGTCTATAACTACTTCTTATAAATCCATTTTTAAATCATCAATAGATATATTTTGGATATGAAATTCGTCCATAACTATTCTACATTCGATTCTCATATAAGATTACGATTTCTATCTCCAATTTTGTGGGTTTTCATCAAACTTTCAATACAAGACATATATTCAATTTCTAAGCATGGAGGAAACATTCACTTGAATTTATGTAATTAAACCACTTGCCTTAGATGTTATGATTTGATGTTGAAGGATGAAGGTTGATTCTCCTCTTTCTCTTTACAGATTTCTCCCAAAGATGGTGATGGTGGCTAGGGGTTTCTTTTGGAACCTCTTAGGACTCTCCCTTTAACTACCGTAGCCCACTACTTGATAAATGCTGATAATGGACTTAATGGGTTAATTACTAATATAAAATTAACCTCTAAAATTCGTGGGTTTTAATTCCCCTATTTTTAAAATTACCAAACTACCCTTTTGGGTTGCCGGTATGGCCTAAAAATGCTCCGGGACCCAAACTAAACCCCCGACTAGTGTTTTCTGACTATTTCGACCCTTCCGGACACGTTGGCGTACTCAAAATGACCATTAGGTTGATAAAAATATAATTCACTTTTTAATTCAAATAATTTCATTCCTGACGCGACTGACACACGCGTCCCAACTAAATTTCCAAATTGTCGTATTTCTGCCTCGCGACAATTTTAATATTTTTAATACTCATGAAATTTTCAATTTTAACATCATAATCAAATACCAACTCACATCTCGCTAGTATTTATATCCGGATTAATTCCCAATGAATTCTCATTTAATTCAATTAATCCCTTAAATAAATATCAATAAAATAACGGGGTATTACATACTCCCCCCTAATAACAGAATTTCATCCCGAAATTCGGAACTAAAGAGTACCTGGTAAAAAAAACTCTGGATAACGGTCGCGCATCTCATCCTCGCGCTCCCATGTGGACTCCTCGGCATTATGATGCTGCCACTAAACTCGTACCAACGGTACTATCTTCGACCTCAGTTTCTGCTCGCTGTGGTCCAGAATAGCAATCGGTCCCTCCTTGTAGTAACTATCGGGTTGAAGATCGATGTCCTCTAAGGCAATGTGAGTATGGGCCAAATTGTCCCTAAGATATTTCCTTAGCGAGGAAATATGGAACACATCATGAATCCTATGCAAGTGCTCTGGTAACCCATGTCTATACGCAACTGGCCCAATACGCTCGATGATAGGAAATGGCCCCACATACCGTGGTGCCAGTTTCCCCTTCTTCCCAAAACACATAATCCCCTTCATAGGAGATACTCTGAGTAACACCTGGTCCCCCACTTTGAATTCTCTGAAGAACCTCTTGGCATCAGCATAGCTCTTCGGCCGATCCCGAGCTACCCGAATGCGGCTCCGTATCATCTCTATCCTTGTCAAAGTATCTTGAATCACTTTCGGCCCAAGGAGTTTGTTATCCCCCACCCATAACCAATATGCTGGGGAACGACAAGGTCTACCATACAATGCCTCAAATGGAGCCATGCCAATGGTGAACTGGTAGGAGTTATTATAAGCGAACTCCACCAGTGGGAGGTACTGCTCCCAACCACCTCCAAAGTCTAGGATGCACATACGCAACATGTCCTCCAACATCTGATTTGTCTGCTCTGCTTGCCCATCAGTCTTCGAGTGATAAGTCGTACTCAGCCGCAACTCCGAACCCATGGCCTCGTGGAAACTCTCCTAAAATCGTGAAACAAATATCTTGTCTCGGTCAGACATGATATTTAGAGGCACACCGTGAAGTCTCACTATTTCTGCAATGAAAATCTGGGCATACTGTCCCGTAGTGTAGTCTATCCTCACGGATAAAAAATGAGAAACTTCGGTCAACCTATCCACAATTACCCATATGGATTTGTGACCCCTCTGTGACGTAGGTAACCCCGTGATAAAGTCCATGGATATGCTCTCCCATATCCACATCGGAACCTCTAATGTCCTGCCGATTTCTGATGATCCACCTTTACTAGCTGACAAGTGGCGCATTTAGAAACGAACACGGCGATATCTCTCTTCATCCCGCTCCACCAATACTGGCGTCTCATGTCTTGGTACATCTTATCCCCACCAGGGTGTACCGTGAACCGTGAGCCGTATGACTCTGCCATTACCTCATGTCGCAAGTCTTTCCCTTTCTGAACAACCAGTCTCCCATTGAAGTATAATCCCCCGTCTAAACTAACGGTATAGGACTCGATTCCCTCTGCTAGTAATAGAACTATCTGCTCCTGACAGAACGAGTCATTTGCCTGGGCCTTTATCACTCTCGTAACAATCTGCGGTGTAATAGTCATCACAGACGTGAACGATCGGGCCATTGCATCCTGGTGTCCCAGCTCCTTCCACTTAGCTTCCCACACCTCAGCCACCTCATCTACTATCCTACGGCTCAACGCGTCTGCTACCACATTAGCCTTCCTTGGGTGATATTGGATATCAAACTGATAATCTTTCACAAACTCAAGCCACCGTCGTTGACACATATTCAGTTCCTTCTGCGTGAAGAGGTATTGTAGAGACTTGTGGTCTGTGAAAAACTGAAATTTCTCCCCCAGGAGATAGTGTCTCCAAATACAAAGAGCGAATACGACTGCAGCTAACTCCAAGTCATGGGTGGGGTAATTCCTCTCGTGAGGCTTAAGCTTACGGAAACCATAAGCTATGGCCTGACTCTCCTGTTGCAGCTCACCTCCAAGTCCTTGTAAGGACGCATCGGTGTAGACTAGATACTCAACTCCCGGTCTGGGCAATGCTAACATAGGCGCTGAGGTTAACTTGTCTTTCAACTCATTGAATGCCAACTGACAGGCATCGCTCCAGATGAATGGCACCCCCTTGCGAGTCAGATGTGTCAAAGGACCCGCTATCTTTGAGAAACCCCGAATAAACCTCCTGTAGTATCATGCTAGGCCCAAAAAACTACGAATCTCAGTCGGTGTCATGGGCTGTCACCACTCCCTCACCGCGGATGCCTTCCCCGGATCAACAGATATCCCCCGGTCTGTAATGATATGCCCCAAAAACTGAACCTCCTTCAGCCAAAACCCACACTTCTCATATTTTGCATAAAGCTCGTTCTGACGTAGAGTCTGCAAAACCTGTCTCAAATGCTCGGTGTGCTCCTCTTCTGTCTGGGAGTAAACCAAAATGTCATCAATAAAGATGATGACGAACTGGTCTAGGAACTCTCTGAACACCCTATTCATTAAGTCTATAAACACAGCTGGAGCGTTGGTTAAGCCAAAAGGCATAACCCAAAATTCATAGGAACTATATCTCATCAAGAAAGTAGTCTTTGAGACGTCCTGTTCCCTGACACGCAACTGATGGTATCCCAATCGCAAATCAATATTTGAGAAGAAGGAAGATCCTCTCAGCTGGTCGAATAAGTCATCGATTCGGGACAACGGATATTTATTCCGTATCGTGACTTTATTCAACTCCTAATAATCTACACATAATCTCAACGATCCATCCCTCTTCTTTACGAACAACACAGGGGCACCCCACGATGAAGTGCTCCTTCGGATAAACCCTTGACCCAACAACTGCTCTATCTGATCCCGTAGCTCTCTCATCTCTGCTGGACCCAGACGGTAAGGTGCGCGGGAAATTGGCTGAGTGCCCGGCGTTAAGTCGATCATAAAATCTATCTCTCTACTCGAAGGTAGTCCAGGTATATCCTGAAATACATCAACAAACTCCCTAACAACTGGAATCGAATCGAGTGGTATTACCACTTCCTTAGAGATCTCCTCCTCTATATAGTACAAGTGAGTGGACGATCCTCCCTCAGGGCGAGGCATCGCCACTAAAAACATCTCCTGCCCGGGAATGCCAAATTTAATACTCATACTGAAACAATCAATCATGGCTCGGTACGTAACTAGCCAATCCATACCAACAGTCGCATCGTACTCAGTCATCTCTAATACTAACATATCAGCGGGTAAAGTAAACCTCCCGATCTTTATACCCACACCTC
Organism: Sambucus nigra; assembly: GCA_949130495.1. Taxonomy (NCBI): domain Eukaryota; kingdom Viridiplantae; phylum Streptophyta; class Magnoliopsida; order Dipsacales; family Adoxaceae; genus Sambucus; species Sambucus nigra. Next base: position 418,516,122 of record OX422207.1, read on the forward strand.
TACAAATAAGGGAAATCACAGAACCCCTACTCAACGGTGAATCTACACAAGTAATCGTGCTCTCTATAGTGTCTAACAACCCCAAAGTGCGTGCTGATCTCGTGGCAATGAAACAGTGTGTGGCCCCCGCATCAAATAAAATACTCCCCAAAGTCCCCTGAATAGAGAACATACCCTCAATAGCAGGTGAATCCTGTGGGACTGCGGTATGCTGGTGCTGATACACTCTCCCATAATGAAGCTGTCCCTCCTGGACTGGGACCGCTGAAATGGGTGGTAATACTTCCATCTGTGGTGGTGCTGGGAGGGTGGCGGGAAACATAGGCCTCTGTGGCTCGTGTCGAGCACCCTGCTGCTGCTGCTGTGGGCCCCTGCCCCTATCAGGGCAATCCTGGCATTTGTGGCCAATCTTTCCACAAACGAAGCACTTCCCCGGGAAGTTTACCCCTCGCTGTCCCTGCTGCCCACGGCCCTGATGGCCGTTACCATTACTACCTTGACTATGCTGGCCCTGCTGAAACTGCTGCTACTGACCATTCTGGCCCTGCTGGCCCTGATGGCCGTTCTGACCCTGATGGCCATGTCTAAAACCTCCCTGACTATTCCTGAAACCCCCAGATCTGAACCTCTTAGGATTCCCCTGTTGGGAACCCTGATCACCCTACCTGTGCTGACCCTGAGCAGATTGTGCCCCGCTGGCACCATTTCCCCCTGTCCTGCCCTGATGGCTGGACTCTCATGATCTCTTACTCTCAGACATGTGAAAGCGGTGGTCCTAGCAGTGTAGCAGTGCTGTGTTAACCACACCAGAATAAGTGGCCAACGAGAGGTTTCCCAACAAGTGCTGACGGATCCTCCAAGTTAATCCATCCATGAACTTCTGAATCTTCTTCTCCTCTGTGGGAATCTCATCAGGAACGATGTTCAAGAGATTTATGAACTCAGCCTCATACTTGGCTACGGTCTTTCCCTCCTGCTTGAGGTTCATCAACTTCCTCCTCATCTCAGTGTGAACAGCTGACAGAAAATATTTACGGTCGAACCGCACCTAGAACTCATGAATAGAAAGGGCGTCTCTCACCTCCGCGGTGGTAATGGACTCCCACTACTGCAACGCTGATCCTACTAGCTTAAAAGTAGCCAGTATCTGCCTCTGAACATCCGTGCACTTGTACATCCTTAAGTGCCTTTGAATGTCCTTCCTCCACTGACTGGATACAACAACATCGGAGCTACCTGCAAACTCCGCAGGGTGTGCTTTCTGAAAAGCATCACGAACGCGTTCCGAAGCAGACGGGAACGCATGAGCCTGAACTGACGCGACTACCCGTGCTTGGGGTGGTGTGTTCAGTACAACTGCTAGGGCGGCATTCACCACTTGGGCTACAGTAGCTGCAATCTCGGCGGCATTCATGGTGCCCTGAACTGGTGCAGGCTGTGGCTCGGGCTGAGCATCCCTAGGAACCCGATGTGCACGTCCTGGAGGCATCTGAAATGAGAGTAAAGTCTATAAGTTTGCAGTTATTATCTCAAAATAGCTGAAGAGCGAAACATACACAAAAGAATACAACAGTCCGAAAATATAGGTCTCTACATCAAAGAATGCTCAGCGGAAACATAACAAGCCGTACAGATCCTAAGGACACGAGAACTTGATGCTCTGATACCACCTGAGACACCCCGACTAATTAAATACCGGGTAGCTACTCCTTTATTCAAAATAATTCAAAATTTCAAGTTGGTTCAGTTCATAACATCACTGTCGAAAACGTTTTAACAATTACTAGCCACCTAATATTTAAAAAATGAGATGTCAATTTTAATTAAATCCGATTAACATGCAATAAGTAGATTTTGAAATGCTAACCTAACCACCACAACATAATCACATTAGTAGCCATAAAATAATAATAAATCTGGAGGAATACTCCTCACAACAATCCAAATACTGAAATCAACAAATACCAAGTCTGCATCACTAAATTAATTACAACCCAAAATCTGAAATAACTGAATAGACAAAGTTTCTTTAAAAGGAAATAGGGTGACATGCCCAACAGATGAGAAGATCTGGTAATATAGAGTCAAGATCGAAAGTGGAGGCGTCTACTGTCAAGGTCCTGTAACTTCCACAGTAGCTACAGTACGTCACCTGAATGGAACTCCTATGCTTGGTGTCCTTGTGGTTGGGCACCTAAAAGGTTTTTACAAGAAGATATATTTGGAAGCAAACGGGTCAGAGCCCGATAGTGAAAAAGTTTAAAATATAGCAAGTGTTTTAATGACATTAAAACATTGAATGCAAAATACATGTTAGGCCGTGCTCTCACATGAAATACTCACCTCTCGACTATCTGTGCACTCCTAACGTATCCGTAACCAAATCTAGTTATTCTACTATCAAACTAGTCCACTTTAATATTTGGTGTTTACTAAACAAATCATGGTTTACTTCCTGATGCCTTTATATAAACTGGGAGTTTTACTTTCGTTAAATTCTCGGAATTAATCATAATAATTTCTAAGAGTTTTCCCATTTTAGTTCCTACAAAAATGTAACATTAATTCACACTTGTACTTATATATATTGTTCGCCACAATATTTCATTGCATCAATCTTCTCATAATTATACAATACTGGCACCCCTAGACTAAGCTGCGGTGCGCACATACTCTGCTATCCAATCCCGGTATATCACGTACATAAGGATCACGTGTTCCGAATCTCTCAGGAACCATTTCGACAAGTAACAAACACATATAATGGAGGCGAACATAGTTCACATCACATGGGTCACGCACATACCTACGCTCCCATGATCAGCATACTTATTAACTCCTCAATAAGCCCTTCTCTGACCTATGTTCTCATGGTACCAATTTAAATCCCCCCCGTAGGCACACAAAGATTAGATGGCCCTGATCGAACACCGACGTCCCGTGATAGCAAGCATGATGGACATGTTATACACAGATAAATACATATACTAAGAATTCACACATCTTAGATATCTTATTGTAGTAATAGGGGTATATTTCTCAATTCTATACCGTCATGAAAAGTTACACGTTCGCATTTCCCCGAATAAAATACATTTAAAATACTAACTCGCCTCACGTTGTTAGTTTTAGGTACTTATTTCCTAAGCCATAATTGTCATCCAGTTTACTACAAAATTCTATGTTTTACTCCTCAACGTACTCAAATCTTCATAATTTTATCCACTGGTCAACATGGGAAGGTTTACACTCAATTATATAAGTCTACTGGAGGTTCGAAATAAAATCAGGCCTAAAAGGCCATTCTGTCAACTCATTAGAAATCTCGTTCGAACGAGTGTAGTTCAAACGAATGGATTCGAACGAACTACCAACTTGTTAGAAGGGATACTGTCATATCGTTAGAACCTCGTTCGAACGAGGTCGTTCGAACGACCTGGGCAGGTCTTCTAACGAGATTACAGACTGCGCCCAGAAATCTCCAAATTCGTTTTTTCTTCATTCTTCTCTTCTCTAAATCCATCCTATGATCATCCAAACTAAGTTTTAATGTGTTTAAACTACACTAAGTTCTCCTAGGTCACTCTTTAACATATATATGGGGTCAATACCTCCTAAATCAACATGTAATCATCATAATTCCCAAATCTTGTACCAAACCCTATAAACATGAACATAGAATTTAATGTCTACAACTACTTATTATAAATCCGTTTTTAAATCATCAATAGATATATTTTGGATATGAAATTCGTCCATAACTATTCTACATGCGATCCTCATATAAGATTACGATTTCTATCTCCAATTTCGTGGGTTTTCATCAAACTTTCAATACAAGACATATATTCAATTTCTAAGCATGGAGGAAACATTCACTTGAATTTATGTAATTAAACCACTTGCCTTAGATGTTCTGATTTGATGTTGAAGGATGAAGGTTGATTCTCCTCTTTCTCTCTACAGATTTCTCCCAAAGATGGTGATGGTGGCTAGGGGTTTCTTTTGGAACCTCTTAGGACTCTCCCTTTAACTCCCGTAGCCCACTACTTGATAAATGATGATAATGGAATTAATGGGTTCATTACTAATATAAAAGTAACCTCTAAAATTCGTCGTTTTTAATTCCCCTATTTTAAAATTACCAAACTACCCTTTTGGATTGCCGGTATGGCTTAAAAATGCTCCGGGACCCAAACTAAACCCCCGGCTAGTGTTTTCTGACTATTTCGACCCTTTTGGACACGTTGGCGTACTCAAAATGACCATTAGGTTGATAAAAATATAATTCACTTTTTAATTAAAATAATTTCATTCCTGACGCGACTGACACGCGCGTCCCAACTAAATTTCCAAATTGTCGTATTTCTGCCTCGCGACAATTTTAATATTTTCAATACTCATGAAATTTTCAATTTTAACATCATAATCAAATACCAACTCACATCTCGCTAGTATTTATATCCGGATTAATTTCCAATTAATTCTTATTTAATTCGATTAATCCCTTAAATAAATACCAATAAAATTACGGGGTATTACACATCAATCATGAGTTTTTGAACTGGATCATTAGATAGGAATACAAAGATAAAGAGATAAACAAAGAATATTACTATTATGTAAATGAGAAGTTTGAAAGTAAGCATTACACAATCTCCAAGATCATTTTTTGGAAGAAGAGAGAAAAAATAATAGATCCTCCATTTTTATACCATAATATAATCTTTTTTGACACCAAGAAATGAACTTCTTTCTAGCAATAGGAAAGAATTTTTTGAAATGAAAATTCTTTTGTAATAAGAGTCTTTCATTACCCAAAATTTCTTTCATATTCACAATTATAGTTGAGAGGAAGATTTGGATGATACAAGATATGGTTAGATTCATACATCTTGGGAGAAACATGCCTTGATGTTTTTGGTCAGAGGCGATAAGTACCGCATGCCATACGGTGAATAGTGTATATCTTCGTTTGCACACGCTACACACGCTATATGAGTCGTATGCGGGGAAGAAGCCTAACCTATCATATATCTGTGTCTTTGGGAGTACTTACTACATCTAGAGAGATAAAAGAGAACATAGGAAAATTCGACTCCCAAAGCGATGAGGGTATATTTTTAGGATATTCATCATAAGTAGGGCTTATAGGGTATTTAACCTAGCAACACGTAAGGTTATGGAGTCAATAAATATCATGATTAAAGATGATGATTCGCTGACATTTAGTTCTCCTAGACCCCAGTGTGAGGATAATGCACTCCATGGTGATGATCCCATCCTTCCTCATAATACCTTGGTGAACCCCACTCCTGATTTATAGGATCGACCTTCTTGGGTTTGAAAGAGTCATGTTCCTACCGCTTTACCTGGTGATCCTACACTAGGTGTTAAGATTCACGCTTAAGTTAAGAATGTGGTTAGCTACCTTTGTTATACCTCCTTAGTCGAGCCCAAGAATGTGAAAGAATCACTCAAGGACGAGCATTGGATATATGCTACATAAGATGAGTTGCTTCAGTTTTGCAAGAACGATATCTGGGAGTTAGTCCCCGAACCTAGCAAGACTAATATGACAGGTACCAAGTGGATTTATAAAAATAAGATGGACGATAATGGTACGATAGTTTGCAATAAGTCTAGGTTGGTTATTCAAGTCTATGCATAGATTGAGGGTGTAGACTTTGATGAACCATTCGCTCCTGTTGCTAGGATTAATTTTGTTCTCTTACTACTCACCATTGCATGTCATTTGCGCTTCATGTGATATCAAATGGATGTTAAGATTGCCCTCCTTAATGACATTCAATAGGAGAAAGTTTACATGGAACAACCAAAGGGGTTTGAAGGCCCAGAGCACTTGGGACACTTATTTTATCTTAAAAAGTTCCTATATGTTTGAAGCAAGCACCACGTGCTTAGTACGAGAGGCTCACTTCCTATCTCTTAAGTCGTGGCTTCAAAAGAGGGGGAGTGAATAAGATGTTATGTGTAAGGAGAGAGAGAGAATGGTGCTATCTTGGTTGCCCAAGTCTATGTGGACAACAAAGTAATTGGATCCACGTGCTCCCGATATGCTCACACTTTTGAGGAGGATACGAAGAGCGAGTTTGAGATAAACATGGTTGGTGTGCTTACGTTCTTCTTAGGTCTCCAGGTGCGTCAATTAGAGGATATAATATTCATATCTCAATCCAAATATGCTAGGGACCTAGTGAAGAAGTTTGGTTTAAACTCCGTTAAGCACTCACGCACCCCTATGAGTACATCGACTAAGTTTAGCAAAGACATTTTAGGCAAGTATGTAGAGCAAACCCTTTACAATATAGGTAGTCTTCTCTATTTAATTGCTAGTCATCCTGATATTGCCTTTAACATTGAAGTCTGTGCACAATACCAAGCGTTTCTAAAAGAGTCTCACTTGCTTGCACTTAAACGTATCATCAAATACCTGGATGTCATTCCTTTTTACGGTATTTGGTATTCCTTTGATACCTATGACCATTTGTCCACCTATTGGGATGCTAATTGGGCTGGGGATGTTGATGGTTGGGTTTGTGTTTTTTTATTTTGACAGTGCTCTTGTCTCTTGGTTGAGCAAGAATCAAAACTCCATATATTTGTCCATAGTTGAGGCTGAGCATATTGCCACCCAGAGTTATTGCACGCAACTCTGATGGATGAAGCAAATATTGGAAGATTATGGGATTTCATAAGGCACTATGACTATTTCTTGTGATAATTTGAGTGTGATATATATATATATCATAATCCGGTCCAACAATCTCGGATAAAGCACATTAGGATACGTGAGCATTTTATTTGTGATCTCGTTGAGGAGAAGGTCTTGTCCTTAAGCTTTGTCAGCACCAAATGTCAATTAGCCGATATTTTCACGAAACCTTTCGATGCACATAGATTTGAGGATCTTAGGAAGTCTTAGGAATTTGATACGTTGATTGAGTTCGGGTACTTTATCTATCGTAGGATATTTATCCTTTTCATATATCATATTCTTATTGCTGGATTATATTATCATTGGATTGATATGTTTTTATTTTTGATATATTTTGAAAAATTCTAAAAAGAGTTTTTTTTTGAAAAAATTTAAAATATTCCAAAATGATTTTTTTATAAAAAAATATTTGAAAAATGGAAAAAGATTTTATTTTGATAATTTTTTTGAAAAGGACAAAAATATTTTTGTATTTTCAATATTTCATCATATATGGATGAACAATTAAGATATTCAAATCACCCCTACTTTCCATCCGTTCATGTGACTTTTTCATAGTGCTTTGAGGCATGACTTTGTTTCGTTAGTGTTCTTAATAATGTATTGATAACATGTCATTGATCATTGATGATTACCCTCTAAATGTTAGACTCATTGTCACCTTTATTGCACACGTGCAAATATTATTTTAGCATTATACTTACTTGTCATGTGTCGAATACGATGTTCCCATCTCAATTTTTCTTAATAACTAACCAAATATAAAAATAGATAAGTTTTTCTTGTAAAAACCATTACCCGAATTTTATTTCCTGAAAAAGATTGATACAGTTAAGCAATAGAAAGGGACTACGATAGAGTAATATTCCCTTTGCGTTAAAAGCCATCATTTCCAAAAAGAGACTAAAAAGATTAGTGGCAAACAAAACCAGAGGTGACAAGGCCATTTAATTTATATTCATTGATGCTTCGCTACATATGAGCGGTATGATTTCTTCGAAAATATTTGAGAGTGAATTCTTATATATGAGAGATATTGAGGGAGTTATAAAGTAGAAGATCAATGGGTTCACACAGCGGAATTTCTTGAAAAGCATTAAATAGTTTGGCATTATTGTTTTGAGAATCATCAAATCCACGCATATTGCATAAGTCGAGTCAATTTCAGTTAAGTTCAACATTTTACACTTAAGGTTGAAATTGAGTTCTTTTGTTAGAATGATCTCATGATTTCGTGCACTTATGTTATTAATGTTTATGTTGATTTACCTATGGAAAATATTCACACAATTTCATTTCATTTTCATGATTCGAATATTTTAGTGTTATTCCACGGTGACTATGTGTTTATGTACTTATATGTATTTTTTATGGTTTATACTTGAAAAATTAAAAAACTTCAAAAACAGTAGGTGGAGATCTTTATGCGTGTTAAGATTATCATTCCATGTGTGTTACTATTTATCATTGTGATGATATCTTTGCTTCTTCATGTGATGCTTATTATTCATGATTAGATTCTTCCCTTTGTCAGGGTGAGTTTTCTTTTTATTTAAAACTCGTATGCTTCAATATATTTCTTGTTTCTTATTTTATGTGTGTAGGTCTCTTCCACTTGATGAATATCTCATGGACTACACAAGATGAAGACAAAGATAAATAAGGGAAGAACAAGTTTAGTTGAAGACAAAGTTTCAAATGTCATTCCATTTCTGGGTTTGGGAGGACATTAGGATTCATTATCTTAAAGGATTTTATTGTAATTTGACTTTCGGTTTTATTTTGTACCAGAATAGCCAAAGGGGGAGATTTGTAATAACAAGATTTATAATTGCTAATAGCTTAGGATTTTTGGTAATTTTGGCGTATCCCATTACAAACTGGTATAATTGATCATAGCTAAGGATTTTTGGTAATTTTGGTGTATCCCATTACAAACTGGCATCTCAAACCGGATGCTACAAAGATACGTTAGTGACCGATCACCATGTCTGGATTCATCACCAACACTATATAGAGGTATAAAACTTGTGGTTTTCTTATCTTATTTAAATTATATTCTGGGATGTTTGATTTTAAAATCGAGGTTTTTTTCAAAATGATTTTAAAAAGAAAAGTTTTTTTGGTCTCTTTCCAATGAGATTAGATCTCGTTCGAACGAGATGTGTGTTCTCGTTTAAAACAGCCTCAAATGACCTTCAAATGAGATATCCGTGTCTTAACAGAGAATTGTCATTCAAATCTCATTTGAAGGCTATTCGAATAAAAATAAGGTTTCGTTAGAACGAGACTAGATGTCGTTAGAATGAAAATAATTTTTTTGTTCGAACGAGATTCTATTTTCATTCGAATAACCCCACTGCCTCGAAATTCATGTTGTTGTTATAAAAACATGTTTTGTTAAGAAATTCTCAAGATTTTTGGCAAAAACAATTTTCCAATGCCTGTTCTAAAAGTACTATTCTTTTATTTTTTAAAACAAGATATTGTTTTCCAAATCATACATCCCTCTATATGATTTGTGAGTTTAAAAACCCCTAGATTCCATACATCTTGCATAAACCCTTATAGAGTCCATCTTTACTAGCTGACTTGTGGAACCGAGGTTCTACTGCTGAAGAAGAAGGTTGATTGGTGAATACCGAGGGAAGACCGCTTCCTGTGGATGGCACTAGACCCAGTCTTAGTCTGTAGAAGATTTGAAGACTCTACGCATTATACTTAGTCATGCTAAGTAGTCTGTAAGTCGACCGTGTCTGTCAAAATCTTTACAGTGCTGAATAATAGGTTTTGCTTGAAAGTGATTTTTCCTTATTTCTTCACATGCATATTTTGATCGTGTAATTGAATAGTAATCGATTTGGACTTTATCATCGCATGTACAACTAATTTCTAATAGAGATAAAAATCGATCAAAATTTGAATTTGTGTGTGAGGAACCTAAAATAGGATACATATGAACCGACATTCTCAGGGTTTTAGTGAAATAAGTACATAAAGGATCGTTTGGGTGTTTTGTGATAGTAAGATTGTCGATCAAAAGGGTTACGACGGATCGCTATTATTGGACCGCGATGAAAGAAGACTGTGCTGACTATGCAAGGAAGTGTGATAAAGGCCAAATATTTGTTGTGATATGACGAAGATCAATAACAATCTTGACACCAATTATTACCCCTTGTCCATTTATGATGTAATGAATAGATTTAGTGGGGACACTACCCAGGGAAAAAGGAAGATTTAGGTACCTAGTAGTTGCGATTCATTACTTTCGCCAGGACCTTTTGTCGATCGGTAAAAGGCCCTGAGGCAATTTAACTGATTGATAAAAGTCATGTCAGAGTGCATTTTTTCACCCGTACATGTAGCAACCTTATAAAAACAATGACTATTATCTATCTGTCGAGCGGTAGGAGGATCCTCCCAGTTTTCTATAAATAGAGTCCCTCGCCTCTAATTTTAAGGACTTCAAAAAGCATTGAGATACAAAAACCCAATCACGATCTAATTTTTTAAATTTCTTCTCCCCCGAGTTCCCAAGATGCTTGAGCTCATTATGAAAGTTCCAAGAAAGCTCGTACTTCAGAAAAGTCTCATTCCCCTGAAAAGGAAAGCTCTTACTTTCACAAAGTTGCTTTCGAGTCCGAAATAGAGTTAAATCCGCGTAGAAATTTTGTAAAAACAAACAATTCTAAATGAATCTCTACCCAACGGAAGACATAAATTATGTCAACATGTCTAAATGAATCTCTGCCTAACTGAAGATAAAAATTCTACAAAAGTCAACACTTATAGATGGAGCTCTGCTTGACTAAAAACACCAAAAATGGGGATATCCCCCGATAAAAAGATCATCTTTTACCACGAGAGTAAATAACCTATGCCCAAATTTTGGGGCAATACCCCCCCCCCTCCCAATATATATTGAAATAAACTGTACAAATATGTGTATTTCATTTAGCATGGGCCCTTTTTAGGGGACCAGGTATGCAATTTACATCATTTATATTTTAAAGCCCGAGTTCTAACCCAAAACCTCTGTTAATTGACTTGACATGCTCATATGTTAAAACAATGATAATCAACTGCCATAATGACCATTACAAAACATGAAAAATACCTTTCAAAATCATTCGTAGGAAAAGTTCAATCAAGCAAGTCAGTTTGAACCTTTGCATCGAGCCAAAGTCTAAAATCTGAGTACTCCCAACACTTCTCCAAACGAATAAAGCTCGTACAGGCAGCGACACCCCGAATATGTGTCTTCATATCAAATACTTGTCAAGCATCAATATACATTATTTTAACATATAAATATATCAATCCAACATAACATAAATGATATATTAAGGATTAATCTCCACAAATACCATAATGTTGTATATTGTATACCCGGTCTCTCATTGCCTAAAACCATAAATATGCCCCGTTTATTAGAACTCTATTATCTTTAATCCAAAATCTCATTGCGTATGCACGCATTATAGTAAACTAAACTCGTGAAGCCCAAGCATCATAATGTCTCTTGGTGTATTATTTCTTAAGGACGCCTCCATCACTAATATAAGCCCTTTTATCCCTAATATAACCCTTTCTCTATATAGAATCCAAAAACCCTACATATTCTCCAACCCTATTATTGTAACTATGTTGGCTTTGGGTATGTAGGCGCTATACCGAGATCAACTCATGAAGCCCAATATTCATAGCACATCTCTCGACGTATTATCTACTAGGGATGCATCCATCTGTGGTCGTGAACTACTCCAACTTATCCTGACCCACCCCAATACTAAGATTTAGTGTTCTGTTATGCTTCTCAGCAATAGAATACTACATCCCTGATGTAACCTCTCGGTTTCTTAGCCCAACTCCTCCCAGTTCTACACCTCCAAACTAATCTGAAGGACAACTTCTTCTCACTAGTAATTACCCGTCTATCATTAGGTTATATGCCAATATCAGACAACTTAGAGTTTATTCCTATTCTGATATAACATTCACCATCCCTCCCCTTCCCTAGACAAATCTTACATTTGCACAAACATCATGTTCGAACACATGTATGCAATTGAACTATGTAGGTGATGTGAGGGGAACCGAGTATTCGTGTAGGGACACTGTCGTTGATTTCGGCTCCCGCTCTACACACAAAAACCTAAGCTACTACTACAATTACGAGGCAAGCACATCGGTAAGTCGGGTATCAAAAGAAATCCACAAGGAGTGATTGAATTTTAGATTTTAATTGCTTTAATTACTTCAGGAATAAAAGTGTAAAATAAATAAAACAAAAGGTGATGGTTGGGAAAGGTGAATAAAGAAAAATAGAAGTTACGCTACGCAAAAGTAAAGCGAGGATCGGGATCGCATCCGATCACACGGTTCGAAACAACTACTAATCAAAGTTAAGGCTCGAAATCAATTTAATCGAGCATTTTCAATTAAGCATAAACATCACACAATAAGGAATTTAATCCAAAGTTGCGAGATTAAACATTTAACGAAAAATGATCACACGCGGATTAAATTCGGATTGTCACTATAAACACTAAAGTTGCGTGACAATGAAAGTTAAACGCATAATAATCCGACTTTAATACACGCGGTTTCAATTAAACGCAATTTTACACAAAACCTAACTTTCGAGGTCCAAACCCGTAAATGGCGGAACAAAATCCCGACCCTATTTATCTAAGGGATAAGCATAAATGAAACTAATTAACAAAGTAATAAACTAATTAAGCAAGAAATAAATTGATCTAGGAAAGAAAGTAGAGAAATCAAGTAAATCAAAGCATGAAAATTAAGGAAGACAACTAAATTAATGTAATTAAAGTTAAAGCACAACTTACAAAGCAAAGAGTACAAGAGAGGTGTAGGGTTTAGCTCCCAACTACAAACCCTAAAACTAGAAATAATGAAGATCTCATCTTCAAAATGAAGAGAAAGTGTATTTATACAAAAAAAATCCCATGGAAAACTTGTGAATAAAAGGAAGAAAAACAAATATCTGCAGGGCCGAATCGATTCGGAATTGGGGTGAATCGATTCGGGTGGAAAATATCTCGAGGCTGCCAAAGGGGCGAATCAATTCGGAATGGGGGGCAAATCGATTCGGCTGAAATCCGAATCAATTCGGAATGGAGGAACTATCACTTTGTCTCAACCCGAATCGATTCGCAAAGGGGCAAATCGATTCAGACCTACAGGTCTTGAATCATCTCCCCTATTTTGGTTGGTTTGAAATTCTCTTTCGCTCAAAAGCCCGTAACTTCTTCGATATAGGTCCGATTCGCAAACCATTTACGGCCACACAAAGCTTGTTCAGAGGGCTTCAACTTCCGTGAAGACATTGGGCCAATTTCTCAAATTTTGAAATGACTAAAATGCCCTTGCACGTGCGATTGTGTACGGAACTTCAACGGAATGCATCCAATCTTCATACTAAGCATCCAAACACCTACAAAAGCTCAATTAACCCCTGCAAAACATGTTAACATAGAAATCCGAGGTTTTCTAGTTAACGAGCATAAATATAGGGATTAAGATACTCGAGGGGGCTAATAACGCGTAGGTTAACGGGTGAAATATGTAATATTTGGTCGTATCACACCCCCTTACTTACACATTGCTAGTCCCTAGCAATGAAATAGGAAACAACCAGAACTACAAGTAAACCAAAAGCAGGATACAAGTATAAAATGGGATGAAAAAGTAATAAAAAGATAAGGCCATTTTCGCGGGTGAACGATTGTATTTAGCATATGCAATAAGCCATTAAACCCCTAGGTTACCCTAGTGGACGAGTGTCGTCTCATGAGGGCTTTCAGGGATGAGACCCACAAACATCCTATAGTTTCCTCAAAATATGCCCAACCCAACATGCGACAAACTCAACAATAATGAAAAAGATTTCAAACGTGTTATTAGCATATTGAACGGATTCAAGCTAAAGTCCGTTGTTATTAAGAGGTTGAATGCACCTCATAGAATTGAAACTTTAAAATTGGGAGGGGGAAAGCACATGCATGACATGATTTGGAAAAAACTTAAATAAACCGGATAAACATAAAAATATTTATATATTCAATCCTCACGGGCATTACGCTCATCAAATGAATTCACTTGAAACAGGGAGGTAACACACGGAACATGCGGGCATAAAGAGTAAATGTAAATGGAAACTAGGCTGCTCACATGTCACAGATGAAGAACGCTATATAGGAAATAAAAACATGTAATCTCAATGAAAGATACCGCACATTAAAAGAGGCGAAATGCATTTTCACAGATTATCAAGACTATTATGACTTTTGAATTACATGCACCTAAGATCACATAGGACTTGCATAGGGTTGTAATGTAGGCTAGGCTAGGGTATGAAATGAAGGATATATATGTACGGATTCAAAGTGTTCGGGATAAAAACTCGGGATAATGGGAAGATGCGGGTAATATCAAAATTGGAAAACAAGTTCCAAAATGGCATTAAATATATCATAGGGGAGAGTAATCAAAGCTTATTGAACACTATACACAACATTTACAACTTTCTCTTTCTTTTCTTTTCTTCTTTTTCTCATGTTTTCTTTTGCTTTTTACTTTTTCTTTTCTTTTTCACTACTCTTTTTCTTAACTTTTCTCACTCTCATATGCCTAAATTGCAACCGCAACACAACAACATCATTCAATTCCAAGCAACATTCCAAACAAAGGTATGGAAGGTGTATGTATGGTTTAACACTCCAATTTGGAGTTGGTTATGGGATTTTTGGTTAGGAAAAGAAAGGACATATTTAGGCTCAAAGGGGTTGACTAGGGAAACATATAAGGTGAGGTTAAGGCTAATATGGGTGATATAGTAAAGATGGCCTATGATCATTTCATAAAGATTACACAATTCTCAAGTCAAAACAATATATGAAAATCATGCTCAAGTAACACATTTCATGAATGAACTCAATTAATGAACGATCAATGAAAGAATAGTGAGATTACCGGTGAATTCAATGTTTTGAAAGAGGAAAGAATAGTGTATAAAAATCACAAACGACGAAAGGTACAAAGCTTACTCGGTGTAAGTATATACAACGCAACAAAAGATTCTCGAGTTATAAAAATCTTAAACCAAATCAATATGACAAGGAAAGTGCATATGCTCATGGGATAAAGTTTAATTCATGAAATTATTCACAATATCAATGATTTGAGGACTAAAGTCTAATAACTTCTAAAATCTAGAGCATGCATCATTGAGTCGTCAATCGGATCAGGCAATTATTAAAATTTATGATCGCAAACAAGGCAAAATGCTCAACAAATGAGAAAAAAGAAAGAAAATATTTTTGAACATTTTCAAATTTTCACAAAAAGGCATACTTAGTAACTAAATGTGAGCAAATACATGGACAAAACAAAGAAATGGATAAAATATCCTACACCCCCTAACTTAAATGCTGCATTATCCTCAATGCGCATTAAGAGCACAACACAAAGAGAGGACAAGAGCAATATTACCCAAAATTGGAGCGATCTCCATAAGCACGAGTCCAATGAAATCTACAAAACAAGTTAGTACCGAGCATAGGAAAAACAAATAACAAAAATTTAACTAATTACACTAGACTAAATTAAAAGGAAAGAAAAGTAGGAAATAAAGAAAATTAAGAAGCTAACTATTTACAACCTACTATTTAGACTACACACTAACTATACACTAGAAGTCTAAATAGTTGAGGGTCCACCCAAAAAGGAATTTGACTTTGAAAGATCAACGGTGGACCCTCCAAAGCGAACATGCCTTCCGAAAAATAATAATTTCGTTTGAACAACGGAAGGCATGTGGGTGGTGAAAAAAGTGAACAATCTCCAATTTGAAATTTTGGGCAGACGATGGGGGATTTGGATAAAACGGGGGACAAGACCACATTGATCTCGGGAAAATGGAAATCACGTCCCCAATGTTCTTCAATTGGAAGGGGAGGTGGGGCTAGTGCAAGTGAATAGCCCATGAGATGAAGCATCTCAAAATAACAAACTCGTTCAAGAATCGGGTCAAAGTCCTCAAGACTTTCAACCGATTCTTGTGATAAATTTAATTGTTCGGGAATAGTAGGGAGTAAAGGAAATGAAGGACCAACAACCTTAATACAATCGGAAGAATTGATAAGAGGTTGAAAATTGAAAGTGCTAAAGCTTGGATCACTCTCAATTATTTCTTAAACAAAAAGGGGTGGAGGTGAAACGCAAGTTTCAACCTCGACCCGGTTTTGTAAAGAAATGATCTCATCGAGCATGGCATCATTTTCCAAAAACCAAGCTTGAGAACTTTCGGATTGGTCATTGATTTCCTTAATCATTAACTCATAATCAAACGAACAAGAAGACATTACATCTTCTTGTGCAGGTTGCACATAGCTAATGTATTCCCCACATTCCAAATTATCCTCACAAGGCGATGAGGGATCACTTACATACTCTTGAATTTCACGCTCAATGCGCTCATCATCAAGAATTTGTAGGCATTATCTCATTGTTTTGGGAGTATAACTTGGAAAACAATTCTCATAACAATTAAGGTTATCTAAAGCGTAATAGCGAGACATTTCAAAATAAGCTATTCAATAAAGCGATAAGCACCAAAATTTCAATTTCTCGAAACAATCCAACACAAGTCAAAACAAAAGTGGAAAATAAAGAATACAAATATGAATGAAAGAAATACTACGAAATAAAAAAAAATTACAATCTAAAACACACTCCCCGGCAACGATGCCATTTTTGATGCGAGGGGAACCGAGTGTTTGTGTAGGGACACTGTCGTTGATTTCGGCTCCCGCTCTACACACAAAAACCTAAGATACTACTACACTTGCGAGGCAAGCACATCGGTAAGTCGGGTATCGTAAAAAATCCACAGGGAGTGATTGAATTTTAGATTTTAATTTCTTTAATTACTTCAGGAATAAAAGTGTAAAATAAATAAAAGAAGAGGTGATGGTTGGGAAAGGTGAATAAAGAAAAAGATAAGTTATGCTACGCAAAAGTAAAGCGAGGATCGGGATCGCATCTGACCACACGGTTCGAAACAACTACTAATAAAGCAATTTAATCGAGCATTTTCAATTAAGCATAAAGATCACACAATAAGGAATTTAATCCAAAGTTGCGAGATTAAACATTTAATGAAAAATGATCACACGCAGATTAAATTCGGATTGTCACTATAAACACTAAAGTTGCGTGACAAAGAAAGTTAAACGCATAATAATCCGACTTTAATACACGCGATTTCAATTAAACGCAAATTTACACAAAACCTAACTTTCGAGGTCCAACCCCGTAAATGGCGGAACGAAATCCCGACCCTATTTATCTAAGGACTAAGCATAAATGAGAGTAATTAACAAAGCAATAAAATAATTAAGCAAGAAATAAATTGATCTAGGCAAGAAAGTAGATAAATCAAGTAAATCAAAGCATGAAAATTAAGGAAGACAACTAAATTAATGTAATTAAAGTTAAAGCACAACTTACAAAACAAAGAGTACAAGAGAGGAGTAGGGTTTAGCTCCTAACTACAAACCTTAAAACTAGAAATAATGAACATATCCTCTTCAACATGAAGAGAAAATGTATTTATGCAAAACAAATTCCATGGCAAACTTGTGAATAAAAGGAAGAAAAATAAATATCTGCAGGGCCGAATCGATTCGGGTGGAAAATATCTCGAGGCTTCCAAAGGGGAGAATCGATTTGGAAAGGGGGCGAATCGATTCTACTGAAATCCGAATCGATTTAGAATGGAGGAACTGACATTTTGTCTCAACCCGAATCGATTCGCAAAGGGGCGAATTGATTCGGACCTACAGGTCTTGAATCATCTCCCCTGTTTTGGTTGGTTTGAAATTCTCTTCCGCTCAAAAGCCCGTAACTTCTTCGATATAGCTCCGATTCACGCACCGTTTGTGGCCACGCGAAGCTTGTTCAGAGGGATTCAACTTTCATGAAGACATTGGGCCAGTTACCCAAATTAGGGAATGACTAAAATGCCCTTGCGCGTGCGATTATGTACGAAACTTCGCCGGAATGCATCCAATCTTCATACTAAGCATCCAAACACCTACAAAAGCTCAATTAACCCCTATAAAACATGTTAACATAGAAATCCGAGGTTGTCTCATTAGCGAGCATAAATATAGGGATTAAGATACCCGAGGGGGCTAATAATGCGTAGATTAACAGGTGAAATACGCAATATTTGCGTCGTATCAGTAGGCTTTGATCTCGTGACTACACGAGTACATATGCATAATATCGAGTCCTTCTTGAGAGCTCAAGCCTTGATTATATGTCTCATAATATATTATCCCCCTTAGAGATGCGTCCACCTCTTAAACCTTAATAAATTACATATGCATAACTAAAAGAGAGATATCGAACTATCTTAAGGCGCAATCCCATAAATATACACATACAAATGCTCAAACTAAAAACGATATATCAAACAATCTCAAAGCTATGATGTCTCTCACATACTTACAAAAGCGTATAAACATGAATACACTAATCATAACAGAAATGCAATCATCTCTCACCTTTCTATCTATCATTAAACCTCGAATGGATAGTAAACTATCTCAAAATTCGAGCTCTCTCGCACACTTACATATGTACTAATGGCCACCTGTTACACCTACACAGAGTCATGCACAAAAGCCCTCACATACCTACACCGATTGAAGTGATGTTCTTACACCTCTCACTAATACCATTTTCCTACCTGCACACCAATATACATATTAAGTGATTCTCAAACTAAGTTCTCTAAACACGATCTAAAATTGAGTAAAAAGTAATCAATTAATGTGAAGAACAATAATGAGCATAGAATTAAAGAAGCATACAAAATAAGTGGGGTTCCTAATACCTTCCCCAATCGTAGCTCTCTGGATCAACCACAGACTGAAACCTGCCTTAGGATTAGCCTGGAATTTTTAACCCGAATATTTTATTTATTTTTACATAAAACAAAATGGTGACTCCGAACAAACCAATCGAACCCCTTATCGCACAAAACACACTTTAGGTCGAGGCTCGAAAAATAGAGTTGTCTGAATCAAACTGGACATAGCGTCAAACATCATCCAACGAATATTCACTGAGTCCAACCTCGGACTGATAATACAACCCCGGGGGAAAGTGGAGGATCGGGAGACAAGCACTCCCCATGTCCCCGTGCTAAGTTACCCTGGGGCCAACATGCACACCTGGGGACCTAATGCCACACATATTTGGATACATTCATGGGTTGGAGGGTAATGAAAACTTCTTGTCTATTATCACCTCTCACACTAGAAACCTCAAAATAAGCTAGTTATGGTCATCCACAACATCAGTCGCGTCTCGAAACATAATTTTTTTCCATAAAGGACGAATGGGAGTTCGACCCTAGTGAGGTAAAAAAGAATGCAAGGATTTCTCTCTATTAGAGTGCGCCTAAGTTCATTGGTATTTGTATCTTTTAATTATTTAGAATGTATTTAATTTATTTATGTTCCTTTATTCTTATATTAATTTTTCTTATCCGTAGATAATAAGTTTACTGTTGCTGAAAGGAGGTTGGTGGATAAATATTGTTGATCCAACCTCTTAGCGTTCAAAGATATTTTTTCGTTTAAAAATATCACATAGTACGACTACTATACAATAAGTATTCAAACATAGGTTGGCGTTCAATTCAAAGTTGAAGCTGAAGAGATTAAGTGGAAAATTTTCCAAGTGTTTGCTCGTTATTTGCTAACATCGCTTTTTCGTTTGTGCAGTATCGACTCCATCTACTTTACAGTTTCATAAAAATAAACTTGGGTAATGGAACCCCAGGCTACTGATCGAGTTTCCCTCTCTTCCCACTAAAAATAGCAAGCTGAGGTGAAGAAGAGGCATGTGAAACCACAAGTTAAGCCCCCAAAATGGGATGTTGAAACCACTATTGTTGTGCCTTACCCCAATAGGACAAAAAATCTTTTCGATTTAAGGAAGACCTAAAAAGAACCAATTATAATCAATGGTGGTCTTGCTTGGATTTTGGTGAAGGAGGTTTCTCCGAAGGTTCCTACAACTAAAGTCTCTAAGGATCCTCCTTATATTAAGGACCCCAACCTCCTCATCTCCCGAAAATCTGAGGTAGGAAAAAATTCCATTTGGGGTCACCTTGCTAATTCCACAAATCAAATCGGATACCATGGGTATGAAATCGACTTTAAGTATCTTATGTCTATTAACACATATACTTTATGGTGATATTAAGAGTTCGTTTCCAGTCATCACTCACAACTTGTTGGCCGATTTCACATTTATCTTTTTGTAGCATGTTATGGTTCAACCATCCTTCAAGAGTGGGCTTTGGTATCAGATGAGCATGTAGTGATGTTCTCAAATGAAAAGAAGATGAATGCCTAGATAAAAAATCAAGTAGATGACTTGGGCTAAAAATTTACTGCTGCTGAGATCAAGGCAACCCTGGCCGAGGATAAAATAAAAATAAAAGGGGATACATTGAAGAAGTGAAGGATAAGATGAATAACATTGAGGATAAATAGAAAGAGGATGCCATCGTTATTTCTAGTTTGAATTTGTACCTGGCTAAAGCTTGTGAAGTTTTTGTGGCCGAGTACAAGGATTCTTAGGAGTGTACCTTGGAAAAAATGTCCTACTTTGCTACCAGGTACACCGAATCAAAAAGAGGAAGCTATTGGAAAATAAGAGAGATATGATGAAGAGGCTATGTCTTTGGCTAAGGCTAATGAGATAGATATTGATCCCCCATCCCAAGTGACCAATAAGGCCGAGATGACCATTCTGCACACTGAAGAAATTAACCCAACTAATTAACAAACTCCCCCTGATATGGATCCTTCAGTTGTGGAACCCTCGGTTATAACTTCATCAACAGATTGAGCTCCCTTAAGCACTTGTCTACATTTTATAATCTTTAGTTTTAATTGAAACTTTTATAATTACTGAGCACATTTATCGAGGCCTTTTGCCTTGCATGTATTATACTATTTCTTGTAATATATTGGTTCATATTGTTGCATTGTCTGCATTTAATATTCTTGAATGAATGTTTTACTTCTACTTTAGTCCACTTCCCTACCAATTAATTAAAACCTTCTACAAAATTATGTTCTAGGTTTTAATTTTCCTATCATTATCTTTAGCAGAATACGTTATATGTTTATCCTAGGCTTTTGAATGCTTCAAATAATGTTTTGAGCTTTCATTTTAAGTTCTTTAAGTACCTTAGTCATTTGTTGGACTTTAGGTTGGCTCATGACTGACCTGAACCATTAGCTACACTAACTATCAGTGGATGAACCAATTTCATATCTTGATCTGTCCAAAGTACTAGATCGCTCATGAAATGTTATCCTAGAGAGGTTATTCAAGGAAGAAAGTTAACTTATCATTCCCTCGTCAATTCGTCTATGGATTGTCCTTAGCCGAGGCTGAAGACGTGTGGACATTTTATAGTCTGGCAGTGCTTTAGTTATTTACTGGGCCTTAGGTCTACTCATAGCCGACCTGACCTATTTAAAGGACTAGTTACCTATTGACTAACCAATTTCTTGCCCTGATCTATCCAACGGACTATATCTCTCATGAAATATGGTTTTCTTGTAGTTGTTTATATCTTTCCCAGCTTCCTTGAGATGCCTTTGGCCTAGGCCTCTTGCCTATCTCATGAGACTGAAATTCTTAGCTAGTTATAATAAATAATATAAGAATTTGAACAACAATAGGACTATAGATCCGTGAAATATTTTTTTTTGATGGATTTTTAATTTCTTATTACATTTTCTCATTCTATTATATTTGACCATACTAATGATAATATTTCTGAAGATGCTTAACATAACAGAGATTCTTAAAACCTCCATACTCTAAAATCTCTATTTAGTAAGTCCCGGGTCAGATAAACAGGCTGACCCTGTATGTCCCATGCCATTTACCTTATTAAAAGCTTCACCCTCTAAAGTCTCTATGCAGTAAGTCCAAGGTTAGACAAGTAAGATGACCCTGTATGTCCCATTTTGATTTGCTACTAATATATTATCCTTCTAGATAAATTTCTTCAATACGAGGTCCTTTTCTTTTAGCGTGCTTGACTTGACCTTTTTATTATAATACCAAACTATTTTATATTAATAGCTTCCCACTCTGAGTGAACCTATTCTCTTACTTCCTCAGCCAAATTTAGGTCCTAGTGAATGGGCATGTTGACCTCCATCGAGACCACTACATCAGACCCAAATGCCAACATATAAGGAGTATCTTCAGTAGAAGTTCTAGGAGTTGTCCTGTAATCCCATGAGACACTATGAAATTTGTAGATCTAGTTGACCTTGGCATCTTCAAGGCATTTCTTGATTTCATCCAAGAGAGTATTAGTGGTGCTTTTTGTCAATTCATTTCATTGCCAATGGCCTCGAGCGACGTGTGAATTTTTTATCTTAGAACTGATGTAGTACTTTTGAACCATTCAGTATCAAACTGCATATCGTGATATGTGATGAAATCATTCAGGATACCATATCGACATATTATATTTTCCCAAACAAACTGGAATATATTCGGTTGACTAATCTCGAACATCGATTCCACCTCCACCCACTTGGAGAAGTATTCTACGTTGGCGCAAACCTTATGGTTTGGTCATGTAAGAAATAAAATTGTATATCTTTATCTATAATTAAGATTGAATACATAGCGATTGGGAGTTGATGTGCTCAGTTGCTTTAGATTAAACAAATGTTAAATGACTATGGCTTTTTTGAAGAATAGACAATACTTCTTTGTGATAACTTGAGTGCTATTAACATTTCTAAAACTCATGTCCAACACTTAAGGACTAAGCATTTTAAAATTATCCACCACTTAGTTAAAGATTTAGCATAACGTAAAAAGTTGATAATTGAATATGTTCACACTAAAAAAATAGTTAGTGTAATACCCCGTCATTTTTGGACCTAATTAATTAAGAAAGTAACCATATTTAATTGGTTGAGATAAAACTTATTTATGGGCCATTATGATTTAAATATAATCTCATGTAGTCTTCGTGAATTTGATGCAAGTGAGATATAATTTTATGGATGATTGGTTTAATTACTTAATAAAATCGAAATGAAATATTGATAACTAATTATTAAATTTTCCCTTTGGACCAAATAATGTGATTAGTTTAATGAGTTTATTATTTTAAATGGATTTCTGTATTTATTTGGTCAATGGACTAAACTAATGGACATGTGTACTTGTTTTGTTTGATTTAAATAGATGTGTTAGTATTTGATGGGCTTAGATACTTGTTTAGCAAAAATAAAAGAAAACATAAATGGGCCATGATATATTAGTAAACTACTGGGCTCAATGTTATTTTAGGTCCGAGTAATAATTTATAAGCGAAATGTGGTTTCATCAATTAAAAGAAGGGTTTTAAACAATAGGGTTCTAAGAGGGGATAGGACGACATCATTAAGAGAGAGAGAGAGAGAGAGAGAGAGAGAGAGAGAGAGAGAGACATTTGAGAAGTTTTTTTGTGTTTTTTTTCTCCTCTCCCTTTTGGTCAAGGACGACAGCTGACGTGACTATAAATGTGTCTAAAATGCGTGCTTATATAGGCTCAAGTGCAAGCTTATCGCGTAAGTAATAAATTGTCAAGACGGGGTCAAATCCACAGGGAAATATGATGAATACTCGTGATGATGAACGGTAAGACGGTCAACCCTAACCTGGCTCTAAAAAAACGAAAATAAATGATCGAAGTGGGAAATTTTCTATCAACCAAATGCAAGTTAATTAAACTAAACATGCAAGAGTAAGATAATTATTATTTACTAAGTATGAATGGGAAAAATAGGTTAGAATGCAATCCCCCGAACCTAGTACGTTTACCGGCTATAGAACTAGTTATGAATTAAATAATTGATTAAATCCAGTCTTTATTAATCTAAAGAATTATATATATGAGGGTAATAGCCCTCACCATATATAATCAAAAGTAAGAATAAAGAGGTGTCATAGTATCTACATGCGCATCGCACTCTTAAGCATCCCGGTTGCATAGGGCAAACGAGATCAAAAGTCCTACAATGTTTGTGATCACCACACAACACGATTCGATCATTTACTTAATTCAGGGAACTATTTTTACACACATGCAAACCACATCGGGTTGGGTTCATGCATCCCAACCCCTAAAAGTGTAGCCTAGCACGGTGTAATTAACAAAAACTAGGGTTTTTAAGGTGCAAGCAACTGAATTCATGATGAAATTACTTCTAAAGAAGAATAAAGATTATCTACTGGGAATAAACTAATCATGCAAAAATTATTGAAATCAAATAATAGAGAAGAGAAAGAAATCAACTTTAATGCAGAAATTGTAATTGAGAATTAACAACTGTAATTTGTGAGCTTCTAAGGTTCTTCTCTACTTTCTCTCTCTAAAACTATGTAAAGAGAAGCTCTCCTATGTTTTGGAATCGTTTTGAATAAATAACCTATAAAATTACAAGGGTTTTATCCATGCTCTAGTTGGAAAACTGGATAATTACAAAATTCAACCTTCGGACCGGTCCGGCCTGATATTTCAGTTCGGTTCGGTGTATACCAGATCGGTTCATTTTCTTTTTATATCGGATCGGTCCTCTTCACAAAGGTTAGATAGTAAGTTTCAAGGGCCCGGTGCGGTTCATTTTTTATGGAATTCGGATTGGTTCGCTTCACCAAACTTAAACAATGGACTTCAAGGGGGCCGAATCGATTCGTTTCTGATGTAATCCGGATCGGTCCGGGTCCTTGGATCAATTTCTCTTCATTTTCCCATCAGTTTCTCATGATTATTTCCCATCTTTCAAGGCTCATAACTTTTTCTCCGGGACTAGGATTTGGACGTCGTTTCTTCCTACGTGCTTGTAGACTCGAGGTCTTTAAATTTCATTTTGGGTCCTTGTTCGGATTCCAGTTGAAAATTACTCTTTTTCCCTTTTGAATTTTCTTCTTTTCTTTTCTTCTGGTTTCTTTCTTTCTCCCATGCATTAAATACCTTCAAAATTTATGAATAATACACAAAACTCGGGGTATTGTTAGAATATGTTAGTATCCCAAATATGAGATAAATCAACGCATTTTACATCGCCCAAGTTGATAAAAGCCTTTAAATTAAAGGGATAAATCGGAAGAATTTATGCCTAATCAAACCCCCCTAACTTAGAACTTTGATCGTTTCGAGCAATGTAAAAGCATCAAAAGCATGGTCAAACTCTAACTAGGGATATAATAGCTCTTTCACGAGCAAACAATTTCATTTAGCATATGCAACAAGACTTTAAACCCCTAGGTTACCCTAGTAAGACGATTTATGTCTCGTGAGGGTTTGCAGTGAATATACCAAAAAAATTCATTTTCGACTCAAGAAAATTCAAAGTATCTAAAAATTGGACAATTTAAAATCCCTTGAAAAATAGTCACCTTGAAATCATATTCACAAGTCTCAAATCATAGTGTGTATGTCCGAAGTCGAAAATCAAACCGCAAATTTCCACCGACTTATCATTACGTTACTTTCTAAAAATTCATTTTGATTTCAAAATCTCACCGATACACTCACAAACGAATCACTCGGAATGTGGATATTTTCTCCCAATATGCATGATATATAAGAGTAAAGGTAATGGGCACGAATTCATGCACACAACTTTGAAAAACAAAATATTTGAGGAGAAAATATCTCTTCATCGAATTACGGTTATTGGGTAAAATGGGATTGATTGGGAAATTCAGAATTGAAAACTATACCTAGTATGTCCATTTGTGCTTTTTCGAGCTTTTGCTCATTTTCTCTTCTTTTTCTAATTTTTTTCTATTTTTCACACTTTCATTTTTTTTCTTGCTATTTTTGCTGAGCATAATTCTATTTTTCTTACCCCTTTTTATGCATTTTTCTGACTTTTCACAATTCTGGGCCAATTGGGTTTTTCGGGTTGTCAAACGAAAGGAAACCATTTATTAGGCTTAATTGGGGTTGCAAAAGGGATTAAATTTTCATTATTTTTTTCTGGTCAATATTTTTTAGGTGTCAAACGAGGGCCTACTTCATTTTCTAATTTGCTAAATAATTTACCATATGTGTAACAAGATTCATTTAAGTTTAGAGATATATTTAACGCACTTTTCGAGACAACATCAAACACGTTTTCCCGTAACCATTCAAAACAACGGTATTGAGATCCTCAACGACTTTTTAAAATGT
This sequence comes from Sambucus nigra, assembly GCA_949130495.1. NCBI lineage: Eukaryota > Viridiplantae > Streptophyta > Magnoliopsida > Dipsacales > Adoxaceae > Sambucus > Sambucus nigra. The sequence continues at coordinate 418,542,182 of OX422207.1, forward strand.
GGAAATGAACTTCGAGTTAACCATTAACTCGGATTGATTTAAAAACTCGCAAAAAGTGATAGGCTCGAATTCTCACCGGGTTGGTTAATCTCCACACTTATTCGTTAAGTCGTCAATTTTCACTCAATTTCCATCTTTGGTCAATTTCGGCTTTGTACATTTGATTTTTTTACAACTTAAGACAAAAAATTTGTGACATTTTTAAAGCTTTTAAATTCCAATTTTCATTTATTTTGAAGAAAAATATTTTTGGCTTTTTAAAAAATTTTCAATTTTTCTGGAAATTTTTGAAATTTTCTAATTTTTTTGGGTCATTTTAAATTATTTTGAGGTTTTAAAAATACACACTTGTCACCCCCTCTAACTTAGACTTTTGCATTGTCCTCAAGAAAAAAGGATAAAAATCCAACTAAGAGCGAATTAAAAGTGCGAAGAAATTGTAACAAACAAATAGTGAAAATGTAGATTTTTATATAACTAGCAAACATGTTTTACAAAAGACAGCGATAAAAGCAACTAACAATTACAACCAATCCGAAAAGAAACGCAAACAACCAACACACAAAACACCATACAAGGGATTCATTGGGGCGGTTGTTGAGAGATACCGGGCGCGTTAGGATCATATGGGTCATAAAAATATGTAGGTGGTGGCGTACCCATAGACCTTTGATACATCTCATCCTGAAGACGCGCCATCATACTAGTGTCGCATTGATATGCGTGACGGTCTTCACGATTCTCAATCATAAACCCCTTAAAAAGCGCCTTGAGAGAGACAACTTGGGCGATGATATCTTCTCCTCGCGGCATATAATCTGAATCGGCATCCTCATCGTACTCCTCCTCGTCATCCCCATCACAATGTCCTCCTCCTCCTCCTCTTCCTCGTCTCTCTCATTATCATCATCCAAATCATCCTGAGCTGCCCTTCGTGCCCGAAGAATCTCTCGTTGCCTCTCACTTTTTGTACATGTGCCTTGCCCAAGAGCGTTGGGAAGGCGAGGAAAATCGATAGGAGGCTCAATGCCGGTGTCCTCTAGGATGGAAGTGATGAGTCGGGCATATGGGAGAGGGGTTTTACCCTTTTGGTCCACGACATCATAAAATATGTCTTTATAAATAATTGGGGCCATGTGGATCGGGCTGTTGGGGTCAAAGAGGTGATAAACAAGGGTTGCTTGACGCGGACGCAAGGCGAGTCATTGGAACTTTGGAGTATATTCTCACATACAATGTAAAAGGTGAGGTGCGCCTTATCGTTTAGACGGCCCACCAGGAATGTCTCGATAGCCCACGGTGTGCCGGGTGTAATGCGGGACATGCATATGTCCTTGTCAAGGGGAGGGAGGTGGTTGGGATATGTGAATGGGAAAGGGATTGGAACGTCTTTTATTGCTAATGTCTGGATGAGAATGTCCAAGGAGAATTGGACGCAAATGCCGCCCACATAAGTCCCGAAAACGTTACGATCGGTGCGGACTAGGGAGCCATAAAAAGCTCGTTCTTAGGTTGCCCACACCGCTCCGTGTGGCTCATTGAGGAAATGACACCAACCCTTCACCATGAAGAGATTGGTAACACAACGGGCCAGCGCACTGTGCGCTCCATTTGTAGTTTATGAGACTGGCTGAAGAAGAGCTTACACCATATTTATTCTTGAAGGGAGCGGTGTGCAACCCCATCGTCATTGAGAATATCGACGGAGTCATATATTTGGGGAAGGGCTTGGTTGGTCATGTTGACTGAAGGAAAGTTGATAGTAAGAGAGAGTAAGAGAGTGGTGATGAAATGGGGGGGGGGAAGAGGGTTGTATTTATAGTTGGTGAGGGGAGATGAGGGGTTGGTTTAGGAGGGGAAATTTTTGAAGGGAAGGGGGATGTATTTGGGAGGGGAAAAATGGATGGGGGAATGGGAGGGACAAAATGGTAGGGAAATGAGTGGATTTGGGAGAAGGGGTGAACCTAGGGAGAATAAAAGTTGCAGACACCGGACCGATCTGGGTTCCAAGGATCGGACCGATCCGAGTCTTTTTTTTTCAAATTTTCTAAAAGAGAACCGATTCGGCTCCCCAGGACCTGACCGGTTTGGTTCCCAGAAAGGTTAATTTTCCCCTCTAACTTTGAATTATCTTCTCTCTCAAACCTCAGACGTTCCTACCATTATTCCTACGCATGATCGACCTAAAACCTCCCAACTCTTACTCTGAACCCTATACGCTTTCTTGAAATGTGTGCTGTTGTTCCTATCCCTAACCTCTCAAGACTTAACCTGCGGACTCTAAATACTCTAACTGACTCACAACTACTATACACAAGAATTTACCCCATATGCGTCGGGGGTGCGACGACCTCTCTGTTACAACTCACTTAACCCCGTAAAAGGGGTATGACAACCAAATGGTGTCAACTTCATCCACACATGCCTCTAAATATGGCTTTAGGCATTGCCCGTTAACTTTGAATGTATCTCCCCCATTTGTATCTTCTAGTTCCACAACTTTATGGGGAATAAATTCTTCATGACGAATGGTCCAGTCCATTTAGACCCCAATTTACCCGGAAACAAATGAAGCCTAGAGTTGTTGAGAAGCACTTTTTGCCCGGAATTAAATTCCTTGCGTCGGATAATCTTATTATGCACAAGTTTCACTCGTTCTTTGGATATCTTAGCGTTATCGTACGCATCGTCGCGTATCTTTTCCAACTCATTCAATTGAAACTTGCGAGCTTCACCGACTTTATCCAATTTATAGTTCAACCTCTTAATGGTCCAATACACTTTGTATTCTAGCTCCAAGGGGATATGGCAAGGCTTTCCATACACAGAGCGAAAAGGGGACATCCCGAGGGGGTTCTTATAAGCGGTTCGATAAGCCCATAACTAATCGTTCAATCAAAGGGACCAATCTTTTCGATTAGGATTAACGTTTTCTCAAGGATGTTCTTAATTTCATGATTCACCAATTTGGCATGCCCATTCATTTGTGGGTGATAAGTCGTTCCAACCTTGTAGATGACTCCATACTTTCTCATAATCTTCTCAAATGGCCTATTGTAAAAATGCGTGCCACTATCACTAATTATCGCCTTCGGAGCACCGAAGTGAGAGATTATGTGTTCTTGTAAGAACTTTATCACCACTTTGTTGTCATTTGTTTTGGTAGATATAACTTCCACCCATTTAGAAATGTAGTCTACCGCAACGAGGATGTATAGGAACCCCAAAAGGACGGGGGAAAATGGCCCATGAAGTTAATACGCCAGTAATAAAAAATCCCAATAATGAGTATGAGGGTTAGTGCCATCATGTCTCATCGAGTAATAGCTCCCATCCATTGACACATATCGCAAGATTTGCAACAATTGCTAATATCCTGAAACATTGTGGGCCAATAGAGGCCGCTTTGAAGGATTTTAGTGGTCATCTTTTTCTTTGAAAAATGACCTCCACATGATTTTTAATGATAGAATTGGATGACTTTTGGCATCTCATCATCTGGTACACATCGTCTGATGATTTGGTCGGCATAATATTTGAAGAGGACTGGATTGTTATAGAAAAACATGCGTGACCAAGTAATAAACCTCTTCTTGTCTTGCGGTGTCCAATCAGGAGGTACGACTCTCGTGATAAGATAGTTAACTATGTCCTCAAACCAGGGGAGAGAAGATGTAGCAAAGAGTTTCTCATCCGAAAAATACTCGTCTATGGGTATGGGATCATTAGGCACGTCGGAAAAAAGTCGGGATAAATAATCGGCAATGACGTTTTCTACTCCTTTCTTGTCTTTAATAGAGAGATTAAACTCTTGTAGGAGTAGGATCCACCTTATGAGGAGCGATTTTGCATCCTTCTTAGCAAGGAGATATTTCAGCTCCGCGTGGTCGGTGAAGCATGTGATGGGAGAACCAATGAGGTACAAGCAAAATTTACCTAGGCCAAACACTACCGCTAGCAATTCTTATCATGAAATCACTTGCATCACACATAAGCTCGAATGGTAAAGGCCAATTCGGAGCTTGCATTATGGGATCAGAAATAAGCATGCTTTTTAATTTATCAAAATCACATTGCCATGCTTTATTCCACTCAAATGGGGTATCCTTCATAAGAAGGTTACTCAAGGGTCTAGCGATGATGCTAAAGTCCTTGACAAACCTTCTATAAAACCTCGCGTGGCCCAAGAAAGAACACATATCTTTTAGTGATTTCGGTGGGGGTAACTCAGCTATGACATCTATTTTGGCTCTATCAACCTCAATTCCATTGGAAAAAATACTGTGGCCAAGAACTATTCCTTCGGTGACCATAAAATGGCATTTCTCTCAATTTAGAACCAAGTTCTTTTCCACACACCAGGCAAGTATTTTCTCAAGATTCGCTAGACAAAGGTCAAAAGAGGTGCCGAAAACGCTGATTTCATCCATGAAAACTTCAAGTCCTCTTTCAACCATGTCTTTAAAGAGACTTAACATGCACCTTTGAAAGGTCACGGGTGCATTACAAATCCAAATGGCATACGTTTGTAGGCAAACGTGCCAACAGGACATGTGAAAGTCATCTTCTCTTAGTGAAGAACATCTACCTATATTTGGTTATATTCGGAATAACCGTCTAGGAAGCAGTAGTATAGGTGTCCCGCCAGACTATCTAGAATTTGATTGATGAATGGTAAGGGGAAATGGTCTTTCATTGTGCCCACATTGAGTTTTCGATAATCAATGCAAATGCGCCACCCGGTGGTGGTACGTTGGGGAATTAGCTCACCCTTGGAATTATCAATCATAGTCATACCCGACTTCTTCACGACAACTTGTATAGGACTCAACCATTTTCTATCCAAGATTGGGTAGATCATCTCGGCATCCAACAGCTTAATAATTTCAGCTCACACAACCTCTTTTATGGTAGGGTTCAATGTTCTTTGTATTTCTCTCGAGGTGGATTTTATGGGTACAAATCAAGGGACTTATACCTTTCAGATCTTCTATGCACCAACCAAAAGCACTTTAGTGCTTCCTCAAAATTTCCAGTAATTTATCCTCTTGCTCTTTATCTAGGCTAGAGGAGACAACAACATGAAATGTCTCATCCTCTCCTAAATAAGCATATTTGATATTGGAGGGTAGTTTTTTTAATTCGTGGGTAAGAAATTTTTCATCAAAGGGAATCATGTGCGACTCCCTCCATGGTAGTTCCTCGAATCTAAAAACCCAATTTACATCTCTCACGTCCTGATCCGATGCTCTCTTATCAAGAATCACTCTCAACTCCTCTATTTCCCGGTCGAAGTCGGTCTACGTCCCCTCACTCTCACTTCTCGATATAAGGCATGCTCCTAAAGAATCTCCACTGAAATTTTACTCTACGTGCTCCTCTACGATCTCCTCAATAAGATCCATTGCGTGAAAATTGTCCTCATCACCCACATGTTGGGCGATGTTGAAGATGTTTGTCTCTAAGGTCATGTTCTCGAAAGAGAGTTGCATTTTCCCATTTCGAGTGTTAATTAAGGCGTTAGACGTAGCTAAGAATGGGATCCCAAGGATAATGGGAACATCGTTACTTGAGGTGAAGGAGGACTCCATGTCCCAAATGACAAAATCTATCGAGAAGTAGAAGGTGTTAACTTGGACTATCACGTCCTCGATAATACCTCTTGGTATCTTCACAGTACAATCCGTAAGTTGGAGAGTGATATTTGTGGGATTAGGGTTCCCTAAATCAAGTTTCCTATTAATGGAATAAGGGAGAATGTTAACACTCGCCCCTAAATCTAGTAAGGCCTTTTCAATTCGGTTCTCTCCTATGATGCACGAAATGGTAGGTGCACCCGGATCTTTGAACTTTGGTGGAAGATCATTAAGTATAACGGAGCTCACATTTTGTGCAAGGAATACATTCTTTTTCACCTTTAGCCTTCTTTTCACCATCAATAAGTCTTTAAGGACCTTAACATAGGCAAGAATTTGCTTTATAGCATCGAGAAAAGGTAAATTCAGCTTTACTTGCTTAAAGACCTCTAGCACATCATCACGGGGGTTTCCTTTTCGGGGAGGAACCAACCGTTGAGGAAATGAAGTGGCAGTGGATGGTTTCATTACAACTTCAAGCGCACTAGTGTCATCATTTTCACTCTCCTTCAAGGGGACATCTTCGGCCTCTTTAATGCCGGGCGAATTCTCTTTGTCCCTAGGTGTGTCATGTGGGGGAGGTGATAATAAACAAATCTCCCACTACGTATAGTGGTTATGGCTTAACATTTCTCTTGATGTTCCGTGGATGTCGAGCTAACACTAGTTTGACCTTGAGGAGGTCTTTGGCCTTGGGCCAGAAACTTACCCTTCTCTTGGATACTCAATGACGATTTCAACTTCGAAATGTTTGTATTTATATTGGAGGAACATGCGCTCATACTTAGAATTGGTTGCATTCTGGGCATTGATGAATTTTTGTATCGTATCCTTGAGATTTCTCCACGGTGGAGTGATATATGGTCGGAGATGTGGTGCTTGCATATGTGGTGCTTATTGAAAGTGTGGGAGTAGAGGAGGGGAAATATGTGAATTAGGATTCAAAGCAACATGTTGTTGCCCGTAGCTAAAACCAGGTTGGTTTTTCCATGAAGGGTTGTAAGAATTCCCGTGTGGGGCACCGAAATTACCTTTAAATCCTCCTACTCCATTCACTTTCTCCTGAAGCATAACTTAGTAGGCGGGTATCATCGAGCATTCCTTTGTTGAATGTCCCGCCTCAGAAATAGTGCACACCTTTTCTATGGGGGCGTGGATCGAGCTGGTTTTTTCTCTTACCTGTACTTAGAGTATTTATCTTATGCTCCTCTCAAATTGGTCAAGTCGATGGTCTAACAAAGTATCTTTGTCTACGTGGTACAGACGGGACGCAGAAGGAGTGGTGGACGCTTGTCGAGGCCAGTTTTGTGATTTAGGATCAGATGTGTCCCACGCTTGAGTAGTCTTGGCGACATACTAAAGGTGGATCTCAACATCATTAGCATCTAGATCGATAAAGGGTCCATCACACATAATTTTAACGAGTTGTTTGGAGTTTATACTTAGCCCATTATGGAAGAAAAGATAAGTTGTTATTTATCAAGACCATGGTGAGGTCATGAAGTGACTAACTCATTAAAACGCTCATGACATCAATCGAATGGCTCATTTCCTAGTTGTCGATTTGAATTTGAGCCTTAATGTAGCTCATTCAATGCGGAGGCAAGAAATTTTGAGAAACTTAGATTGCAATTCATTCCACGACGTAATCGAGTTTGGTAACAAAGACTATAGCCAGGTCTTAGCTTTATCCTTTAGAGAGAAAGGAAAAAGTTTGAGGCAGATTACATATTTCGTGAACGTTTGATCGCTAAAGGTCTCGCACGCCTCCTTGAACTCACAAACGTGGAGATATGGTTTCTCCGACTCCATTCCATGATAAATGGGAAGTATTTGGATCATCCCATTCCTAAAGTGAAATTTCCCTGCATTGTAGTGTAACCTAAAGTGTAACCTGAGGGGTAACTCAAATGGTAATTCGAAGGATCACTCGAAGTGTAACTTTCTATGGAGTTAGCGGTGTAGGATGTGGAACCCAAAATTGAGGAACGTTAGGAGTGTGTGGGCTATCCGGATTGTACTCAACTATTGGATTTTAGTGAATGCGTGAGGGAGTGTCTTGAGGAGTTTGTCGCATATTTTGCATGAACGGGCTTCTGAGAGATGTTATATCTTCTTGGATTTTTTTTAATATTTTCTCAATTTTTTTTGGATTTTAATGAATTTTTGGTCAAAATTTTAGATTAACTCGATCTAACCTACAGTCTACCTAAATCCCCAGCAACAACGCCAAAAACTTGATGCGACTATAAATGTCTCTAAAGTGCCTGCTTATATAGGGTCAAGTGCAAACCGGTCGTGTAAGTAATAAACCCAGTAAGACGGGGTCGAATCCACGGGGAAATAGGATGAATACTCGTGACGACGAACGGTAAGATAGTCAACCCTAACCTAACTCTAAAAAGAAACGAAAATAAATGATCGAAGTGGGAAAATTTCTATCAACCAAATGCATTTTAATTAAACTAAACATGCAAGAGTAAGTTAAATATGATTTACTAAGTATGAATGGGAAAAATAGGTTAGAATGCAATCCCCCGACCCTAGTACATTTACCGGATATAGAACTAGTTATGAATTAAATAATTGATTGAATCCAGTCTTTATTAATCTCAAGCATTACATATATGAGGGTACTAGCCCTCACCTTACATAATCAAAAGTAATAATAAAGCGGTGTCATAGTAGCAACACGTGCATCGCACTCTTAAGCATCCCGATTACCTAGGGCAAACGAGATCAATAGTCCTACAATGGTTGTGATCACCACACAACACGATTCAATCATTTACTTAATTTAGGGAACTAATTTTACACACATGCAAACCACATTGGGTTGGGTTCATGCATCCCAACCCCTAAACGTCTAGCCTAGCATGGTGTAATTAATAAAAACTAGGGTTTCGACGGTGAAGGCAACTGAATTCATGGTGAAATTACTTATCAAGAAGAATAAAGATGTAATATCTACTGGGAATAAACTAAGCATTCAAGAATTATTAAAATCAAACAATAGAGAAGATAAATAAATCAACTTTAGTGTAGAAATTGTAATTGAGAATTAACAAATGTAATATGTGAGCTTCTAGGGTTCTTCTCTACTTTCTCTCTCTTAAACTATGTAAAAAGAAGCTCCCCCATGTTTTGGAATCGTTTTGAATAAATAACATACGAAATTACCAGAGTTTTAGTCATGCAAGACTCTAACTGGAAAATTGGATAATTACAAAATTTAACCTCCGGACCGGTACGGCCTGATATTTTCATTCGGTTCGGTGTATACCTGATTGGTTTGTTTTCTTTTTATATCGAATTGGTCCGCTTCACGAAGGTTAGAGAGTAAGTTTCAAGGGTCCGGACTGGTTTATTTTTTATGGAATCCTGATCGATCCACTTCACCAAACTTAGACAAGTGACTTCAAGGGGGCCGGATCGGTTCGGGTCCTTAGATCAATTTCTCTTCATTTTCCCATCAGTTTATCATGATTATTTCTCATCTTTCAAAGCTCATAATTTTTTCTCCGGGACTTGGATTTGGACGCTGTTTCTTCATACGTGATTATAGACTCGAGGTCTTCAACTTTTATTTGGGTCCTCATCCGGATTCTAGCTTTAAATTACTCTTTTTCCCTTTTGAATTTTCTTCTTTTCTTTTCTTCTAGTTTCTTTCTTTCTCCCATGCATTAAATACCTGCAAAATTTATGAAAAATACGTATTTCTTAGAAGATGTTAGTATCCCAGATATGAGATAAATCAACACGTTTTACATCGCCTGAGGTGATAAAAGCCTCTATATTAAAGGGATAAATCGGAAGAATTTATGCCTAATCAATAGCTGTAGAGATAAAATAGAGATAGAGCTTGGCAGGGAAAGCAAGGAGGAGAAAGTCACAACTCCCTTGGTAAATGCGACGGCCAGCAATAATGTAGCAAACTCCTCCTTTTACCTTCCTCGGAACAACACTCATGGTGAGAAAAGTAAACAAAAAGGGGATTAACTTGTTAATGTTTGGGCAGCCTTAGTACTTGGATTGAGAAGCGACGTATTTTTTTTTTCAAATAGGAAATGCTCTTCTCCCTCCTCATTCTTAGTAAGTTAAGACCTGGATAATATGTTTCTTTCTTTCTTTTCTCGATTTTCTTTTGACTCGTTTAAACATCAGAAAAATAAATAAATCCAACTCTATCACACAACCATCTATAAATTTACCAACTAATACCTTTGATCATTTATATATTAATAAGGGATTTAAACTTTGAAAAGAGAGGGTTTAGGGTTGACTATCAGCTGGTTTGGTCGGTAAATCGTCCATATCCATACCAAGCCGATTTTCATATACTAAAACCAAATTTATTGTTTTTACCGCACGGTATAACCTCATGTAAACCCAAACCAAACCATGCGGTTTGCGATAAAATCATTTTTTTCTAGTAAACTTCGAAATAACAAAAAAATTCAAAAAATCAAATCAGGCCTTGTTAGGGCTGCTTATCGGTCGGTTTGGTTGATACAATAATATATATACAAAAAAAACCCGCTCAATTCCACAGTAAAACCATTATTTTCGATAAATACCGAAATTATTGTAATAACAATATTAAAAATCGCAAAAAAAATCACGAATTGAATAAGTCATTTATAAAGATAATTAAATGTGTCCTAAAATTTGTGTCCAATAATAGAAAAAACTATCTTTTTAAAAATAATATTAAAGTACCGAAACTTTTCAAGGCAACTTACAAATTCTATTTTCGATGGTAGTTTCATAGGAAGCTAGAAGCAAAATGGAGCCACGCTCCTTTTCAACGTGGGACTTGAGATAAAGGTACCACACCAATTTCTACCTCTCTTAAGTATAAGAAAAACCCAGAAGAAGTTTGGAGATTTGAAAACAACCTAATTTGATTGTATCAGTTCTAGACTAGAACTTCCAGTTTCATAATCTAGACGTTTGTAATATGTACCATAATATAAACATGAGGAACATTTAACTGCATATTATTTGTACCATAATATTAACATATGTACCATAATATAAAATAATCAAACTGCATATTATTTGTATACTTATATTACACATATTATTTGTATACTTATATTATATATATATATATATATATATATATATATATATATATATATATATATAATATAAACATAAGGACGATTTAACAAAAAGCCCAAAAATATATTTTTCTAAATAACACTCATATGTAGTTTTATTTTTATATTTCATGTTTTGAAATTTTAAAAATGATAATTTTGGTAAATCGGTTTTTGAAATGGTTAAACCAAAACCAACCACAAAAAAAATATTTAATTTCGATTTTGGTAGTTTGGGTTTTCGGTAAGTAAAAAACGTAGACCATTACCACTTTTTTCTGTACGAAACGGTAAGGTACGAGGTTTTACCGCAACGCGAACACCCCTAAGAGGGTTTTCAAGGTTACTTTAAGTACCATCTCCGATGATTTTCAAGGGGGGCCTTCTTCAACAACGAGTAACGAAATTCTTGTGACGCGCTTATGAGGAAAGTATCTTTCTACTATTTTTGTGATAAAAATTACTAGTGACCCTTAAAAAAATGTGTAATCCTATTTATGTTATATCAGGTGAATTTATATATTTTTATGTACTTAAAAATTCATGTCGAGCCTATTAGTTTGTGAAAATAAATTGTTGATTCCAACGCATGAAAATGATAATTTTGGAATTAAAATTTATTTAGAATTAAAATGATAATTGTAGAAATTGATAATATGAGATACGAGAATAGACAATGAGAAATGTATTTACAATTAAAATGTTTCGAAAGTTCAATTCCTCCATAGGGTTGCACCTAACACTTTAGGAGAAGTACTTTTGACATGTTTGTTACAAATTGATGAGATTCGTTACGAGACCCTTATTCAGGTTATAATAACAAATATAAAAATATTGTAAATGACTTGGGAAAATTGATACACATTAATGGACCCCTATGATGTAACATACTCACGTAAAATAACTACGTGTCCCTTTTACGTAAGAGTTAAATATAAACCCACGTTCGAAATCATGTTATTGTTGATATATGTTCGGTTATATAGACGTTAGAAGGAGTACGGGAAATTCTTGTGATTGGTTTGATTGTTGAATAGTAGTGTAGATTACTTCGAATATTTATCGCGTAGATATTTAAATTCTTGCTCTACTCTCGCGTAATAAACCTTAAATAATTTGTCTTAGAAACTACTCTATCTAAACGTGAGACGTCCCACACACGGAGTTTAGAGACGGGTAGTAGTGACAACTTAGAATCATTTAATGAAATTTATACACTTTTAATTTTATGCTTTTTGTTACGAGGAATCACTTTGATGATATTTACCCTTTTTTCTCTTTACGAAATCGTTTAAAAATGTATAATGAATTCTAAATGGTACAACCGAGTCGGGGTAATTTGAGTCATTGAGTTTTGAGAAGTTTTCTCGGAGTGAATAATTACGTGATGAAATGTCAATATTAATCGAACATGTTAAATGGAAACGAATGTGTGGTACCACGGAAGAACACCCAGATATTATAGTATGTATATTCCCAACCATGCGAATACCAGGTTGCGTCAGGACGTAAAACGTGATATTTATGATTCATTATGATGTATTAACTTTCGGCCATGCGAATACCAGGTGGTGTCAAGGTGTGAAATGTAATTATTAAAATTAAGCGCACCGCATGTTTATGTGATGGCCGATATGAAGGAGCGCATGTTGGTTACGTGGTAATTAATTAATGACCATAATTGATTAATGAATGTAATTGAGATTACTGCATGTGATTTCTTAAAGTTGGCGTATCGCACGTTTTTGAGATGGCCGAGAGTAAGGGGCATATGTTGATTACGTGTTAATGAATTATTGAGCATGTCGGTTGCTTACTCATTAATAAATGAAAATGACTAAATGATGGTATAAAATGAGATAATTCTAATATATTGTGAGACTATGTTTATGGGTTGGGTCGTTCATTCAATTATTAAACTGTGACTTTATCATCTATGCATATAACTGCTTTGAGTTGAGTAGCTAAGTTACTTGCTAGGGTTTTAACCCCCCTTTTGTGGAAACCAGGGCTGGACCTCACACTTAGATTGCCTATTGATGTAGTCGGCGTATAATATACAGCTCTCAGGGTATTAGCTCTAGAGACATTAGAGTTTTCTACCTCCTCATGTTACCATTTGTCTTTTCAGTCTAGCTCGTATTATGATGTGTAATTGTATGTTGAGACTTAGATAGTTTGTAATATTCATAGACTGTTTGGGGGCTGTATTTATATATTACTATTGAGATAACAATATTTATAAATTTAGTTATTGGACATCATGAGTTACATTTGAGGATCTTCTCATCGCTTGATCTCTTCATGCTGAGAATGATATTATTTTATTTTTATTATACCGTATTTTATATATAGACATGATCAACCTAAGTGTTAAATTAGACGGGGTATTATAGTTAACAACCTTTAGATTGCCAGCTATTTTTGTACTTAAGAAAGGAAATTAGGACGTGTATTGTAGAATAATTAATCAAAATGCATTATATATGGGTGTGCCTATGTAAAATTTAAGGAAGCTAATTATGCGACTAATTGCCTTGATATCATGGGTCTTAACTACCCAAATTTTGTTTAGTGTGATTCAGACCCAAATTAGATTTGTAAACATATTCATCATGATATATTGGGGGATATATGCGTATATATTATATAGATGAGAACCGGTGACTCAGGTCCGTGAGGGGATAGGATTGCTATTACACCTAGTCTTTTGATAGTTACTCTTGTCATAATCACGGACAAGAGTATGAAGATGATATGAGTTTTTGTGTTGTATTGTATATGGTATAATGTGTGCATTAGCTACTCAATTTGTGTGTTGTACTATGTGCATTGTTTGTGGAATATTGTGTAGAATTGTGTGATTACATGTGTAGGCGTGTTCATCTTAAGATGTACATTGACCTTGGTGGTATGAGGACTAGAAAAATGATGAAACTTTATATTAAAAGCCCCCTTTGGGAATGGGCTATTATGATTCGGTTTATTAAAGTAATTTTTTGGCTTTATTCCCATCTATAAAGATATATTTAGGCACCACTCCCATATGTTTTTAAAATTGTAAAAAGTTCCATAACCACCTAAAATCGCCTATAAATTCTTTGTAACCACTAATATTTCTTTTTGCTGAGAATTCCACTTGTCCCATATAGGACCAACAACTAAAAAGATAGAAACATGGGGGTGGCGACAAGTAAATATTTATAAATAGGATTAAATACTTACGATCCCTTATTAAAATATTGGATACATAATGTTATGTAATGGTGGTATTGTAAGATTTCTTAAACATGTTATTTGTTTTGTATGTTCTTTAGGGAGATTTTATCATGTTTCTAACAATGTAGAAAAGTCGTTTATATATATATATATATATATATATATATATTGAAATCTAGCATGATACACGTGTCGAATTTCAACGATTTTAATGGTTACGGAATTGGATTGTGATCTTGTTCAAGTATTTAAATTTTATTTTTCTAATCTCATGTTTAATAGTATCATGTATTCATCCATATTTTTTAGGAGTGGGATTTATCCAAGTCAGATTTCCTTGTGGGGAACGAGAATGCGTTGGTAATTTTCAATTACACCCTATACTTTTTATGCTTCTTAATTATATTTTCCCTTTTATAGATATCTGTATAAAGAACATTTCTATGCTTATAGAAGACATCATGAAACAAATGTACTAATGTAAGCTATTGTTCAAAATGAAGCCACCAAAAGAACTTCATCAATGATTTGTATAGTCTATTCTTCTAAACTTTAAAGTCTCCTACATGTTTGTTAATTGCATAGAATTTTTTAAATTTCTATTTGTATCCTCTTTTAATATAAATGAATTTCACTATACAAAAATAGCAATAAATTTACAAACAGTTCCAATACCAAAATATAAGTTTATTTCATAATTTTTAATGAAACAACCACCACAGAATTTGCAATTAAAAACAAAAAAAGGTTACCATCATCAAACTCATAAAAAAATAAAAAGTTTTGACACTTCTTAAACAATGGATGATAAAGAACAAAACTAAATGAAATGAAATTGAAATTGAAAACAAAACCAAAACGAAATGAAACCAACTATAACAGAAATAGTTGAAATAGAGGATCTAAACATTTAATGAAATTGAAATAGAAGATCTGAACCAAAACAAAACGAAGCCAAGTATAACAGAAATTTAAAAACCAAAATTGAAATAGAATATCTGAACATTTAATTAATGAAATTAAAGAGCTTCATCGACCGACGAAAGAAATTGAAGAATACCTTGACCCAGGAGCTTTGATCGGTGCCCAGACACGGTGGAGTTAGAAGCTTTATGCGATCGATAAATCGGTTTCGTTGATCTTGATCTCAATCTCGATCGACGACAGTAATAACAAAAATAACAATCGACGACTGATATGGAGAAGTTAGGGAGTCGAAACTTTGGACGATGGGGGGAGGGTTTTTTTAGTCAGCAGTGGGAGGCTTCTTTTTATGGCTAGGAGGGTTTTTGCAAGCATTCGGGCAGGGCAGTTAAGTAGGAGTGGGAGGATTATTGGGTTGGAGATTCTTATAATGAGTATGAAGGGTTTTCTTTGTAAGAGCGAAAGTTTTAGGAGGGAGAGAAATATTTGGCCCCAAAAAAGAGGAGATAAATATTGAAGTTTTTTTAAAACATTAAATTAAAATATATATATCTCAACATGTTTTTGATAGAGCTGGAATGTAAGAGGTAATTTCGCGGCATCAAAAACGTGTTGTCGAAAGTAGAGAACTAAATTCACGACATCAATCGGATATCGTCGAATGTAAATGACATTGTCCGTAAAAAATTTAGTGTGAAGCCCACCAAAATAATTCCTTTTTCGCGATAAAAAAATATATGTCGCCAAAACTATTTCCTTTGGCCACACGAAAATATGCATGTCGTTGAAACATGTCGCGATTTTTGTTTTTTCTTATAGTGAAAGTTCACTGGAGAA
This sequence comes from Sambucus nigra, assembly GCA_949130495.1. NCBI lineage: Eukaryota > Viridiplantae > Streptophyta > Magnoliopsida > Dipsacales > Adoxaceae > Sambucus > Sambucus nigra. Next base: position 418,557,903 of record OX422207.1, read on the forward strand.
GATCTCCTCGCCCCCTTTTGCTTTTGTTCGTCGCTTAGAGAAAGCATATAACACTATAATGCATTCGGTGCACAACCTTGGTGTATATCATTAGTATACATGACATTTTCCATTTAGAAGTAAGCATGAAAATGACAATGTTTCATCTTTATTAGTTTGTCACCGCTTAGTGGTGCAATTCTAGCAAAATTCGAGCTCATAAAAATTTTGGGCTAATATCGCCACGTAATCGATCACTTTTGACTTTTTGTACATATTTTTTTGTTATGGCAAGAAATTGTGTTAGTCTAAAATTAATCTTTATTTGCATAATAAAATCATGTAAAATTTCAACAAATGCCTTTTTCTTACCTCAGTTTAGAATACGACAACTAACTAGATTCAATTTGAGTAATTTACTGCTTGGGGTACAGTAATTTTCACTATCTACAGTTTGGGTCCATTTATTTGCATTATAGTTGGTTGCGGTTCAAAATCGATAAAAAAATATTAGATGACTGGTTTGACCGTTAGTTGACTCACTTTTTCGACCGAAAATACTCTTTTACCCCTTAATACATTAATACACATTAGCATAAGTATATATTATACATTATTCTAGTTGTTTTTAATAAAAGAAAAAAAGCACCGATTTGAACTACTTTGACCACTGCGCTTTTCCAAAAGCAAAAGCGAAAGGGAATGTTGAACAAAAAAGCAGAGTGAAAGCACCTACCTTAAGGACAAGTTCATACTAGAGTATGCCACTTGTGGTCAGAGGAGAGCTCGTAAGGAACTTTCCCGACGATTTTTTATCTTAGGAGATGTCATTTATAAAGGGTACTTCAAGGTCTCCCTTCCTTACTTAATAGGAAGAAGGAGCGCACATTGTTGAACAAGCTCATTCAAGTGGGTGCGGAGGACACATCAACAACTAAATGCTTGCCAGAATTATATGAGGCAAGCCCCCACCCCACCCACCCCAAATTATAAGTAAAGGTGTCAAGAGATGTAAAAAATTTCCACTAATTTACTAGAATTTTCTTTCAAAATGCTGCATCATGTTGAATGGCGAGTCCATCATCTATCCCATAGGGAGACCTCGAATGAACAAGGCACACATTCAAAGGCATGATAGCTACGATCAAAAGTTTTTTAACATCTTCTGCTGCGATCAGACGATTTTGTGGAGGTTGGAACCAATATTGGGATCTAATCATAGCCGCAGTGAAGTATTGGGGTGCAAAGGTGATGGTTTTTAGATTAGGAAAACATGCTATGTGTCCTACACTTGAAGAAATTGAATTTTGGAGATATCCCATAATGTCCTTTTTGTACCTAGAGAAGGACGACCTCGAGAGAGCAGACGACCAGTAGAGTAGGTGCTCTGTAATACCCCGCCCTAGAAAATAAAAATTTAATTGATAATTGAAGTATTTGAATCGAAGGATAAATTATTGGAAACAAATACATAAGTTTTAAGCCAAAAACATACATAAGCACATAGTGATTAAGAAGATAATTCTTGGAACAAGGTTTATAACATTGTTAATTTAAATTTAATTAAACCACTTATGCGCCTTCTAAGACTATGAAAGACGATTAGGGCAGAACTGTAAATTCCTCTAGCAGGTCATTAGAGCGACGTGGAAGTCGTTAGAACGAGAAGTAAATCTTGTTTGAACGATGAGAGAGGTCATTCGAATGACCTTTCTGTCAGGTCATCACTTCGTCAGCTTAAACGTTGTCTCCTAGGTGGCCATTAGATCAGTTGGGGCAGTATGTTATCGATTGGGGGTTAAATGAATACCTGATATGGGAACAACCTTGAGAGGATAAGGTTTCTTTAACTGTCTAACATCTCTTATATTGGATTTAAAAGGGGAGAATCGTGAGAGTTAAGATAACAGAAGGCAATACCACACTTGAGGTTTCTTAAGAGCTCATGGCTCTTTCTGATTCCATTATGATCTTCCATTCCTTGATATGCCAAAGAGTTTATCTACAACCACTCTAACATATATATTTGGTTTCTCCCCTTTGTTAAGGTGGAGGTACAATATAGAAGCTTGTTGTTGGGGTTTTTATGGTTATTGAGGATATATTTTAAAGAGGGAAAATGATGTATGTGTGAAAGCTTTTTGAAGTATTTTGGAGCTTTCATGCAAGCCTGATTTGTGGAGCTTTTATGACTTCCTTTAGGGCAACCTTTGGATGTGGGAGAATCACCCATCTTCACCACCACCACCACCATTTTTTGGAGACCATTTAGGTGGGTAATCAACTCTTATTGTATTTGAGACTCTATTTGATAAATAGTATAGTCTTATTGTTGTGTATGTTTAAGAGTAGGACTAAAGGGAATAATAGATATTTTTATGGAATAAAAATGTAATAAAACATTATTGGTACAGTTTTCTAGCAATAAACTCAAATTAATCATTTTTATAAAATAAAAATGTAGGAAAATATTATTTCTGCATATTTTCTAGTAAAACTGAAAATAGATATTTTTATGGAATAAAAATATTGGAGAATATTATTTTTGTGCATTTTAGTAAAAAAGAAATAATTAACATTTTTATGGAATAAAAATGTAAGAAATGCCATTTTTGGTGCATTTTTAGTGACAGGAAATAATAATCAGTTTTTTGGAATAAAAATGTAAGGAAATATTATTCTAATGTATTCTAGCTAGAGGAAATAATGCGCATTTTTATGAAAGAAAAATGTGGAACGATGTTAATGTTTTCAAAATATTTATGAAATAAATATTTTTAAGCTTATTGCGAAATGGAGACTTTATGAATAAATGGGCATTAGTTGAGTTTAGAGAAATCGATAAAATGTCTTTATTACATGAAATGCATGTCTAGTCCACATGGTACGATTTTAGGATTAAAAGTACATTTTCTATGCATATAAACTTGTAGTATTTCGATAACAAATATGTGAGCAAGTTTAAAGGAAGTCTTGTCTGGTTTAAGCATGAAACAAAACAAACAAAAATTTGAAAACTTAAAATGTAAAGGGTGTTACTTTACGTGTTAAAAGTGTGGTGTTAAACAAGTGTTAAAATGGCTTAAGTGTTTAAATGTTGAGTTGAAAAATTAATAACCATTTAAGAAATAACACTTGTTAAAGGACTAATTTGCAAGTTTGGAAAATAACGGTAAATCGGTAATTTACCTAAAGTGAAACATTTTTATGGAATAAAAAAATGTTAAAGAGTGTCTTTACACTAATGTGTGTGAAAATGAATTATGTCCTAAGGCGTGAATGATTTTAATATAAACCACGTGTGTGTGGGCAAGGGACTTAAAGAAGAAAAAAAATAATTTTCTAAGTGTTAATGAAAAAACGGATGGTTAAATTCGGGTTTTTGTTCAACCGGGTAAAAATAAAGAAGTGGAATAATGTGGGCACGTGTAAAATGTTAAACACATTAATAGGATTCAGATGCAACTGAGAATAAGAAAGAAGGTCCCAAAACCCTTGGGTGAAAAGCCCTAAATCACTGACCACAGTATATGGTGCGCATAGCCGTCGGTGTAGAGCTCGTGTAACTATGCAGTATTAAAAGATTTCGATAAAAGATAAAGGAAATGTGGAGCATTTGGAGAAATGGGTTATATGGTAAAATGTGTTAATACAACCTAACTTAAATGAATGTAATAGATGTTACGATAAAGGTGAAATGGACAAGTAAACGCGCAAATTTATTAACTTCCATAAAGGAATTAAAAAGGGTTAAAGAAAGTGGATAAATGGGTAGTTAAGCAACCTAAAATGTTAAACCCATAATTAACACAAGAATCTGTTGTTAAAGGGATTTTTGAAAAGTAAATAAGTATTTTCTAACACGACGAATACTTGTGTTGAAATGGTGAGTTTTGATGAAAATATTAAAGTGTATAGTAATGAATTAACGAGGTTAAATTATGGTAAAAGGAATGGTTGTAATAAAATCAAATGTAGTGGTTTCAAGTGTTGAAACGGGTGTGTTAAATAAAGTGAGAATGCTAAGTAGGAATAAAGAAAGCCTTTAATAAGATTAAGGTCAATTAATCTGGATAAGTAAGGTTTTCAGAAGTAAAACGGTTAACACATTGGCATGTGTATTTTAAAAGGTATACGTATGTAGATATATACATATATTTTCATGCATGTGTTTATAGCTTGTGAGTATTCCTTTATGCCATTCGTTTCTATATTGTTTGTATAAATCACATTAGGAATAAGCTCGCGTCCCCACTTTGTTACGGCAGGTTGGAAGCGGTTCCGTAATTTGAGGGTGTTTTACAGGTAAGTATATTTCATTTATGTTTACGTTAGTAGCTCTGTTTACTTGGACTTCGGGGTTCTCCCTATGGGTCCCTCGCGTAGCTTATCTTGAAACTAGAATCGCGTGCTAACAAGTAGAATGTTAATTAAAATAAAACTTGATTAGCAACATTATTTAGATTTTTTCATTACACTTCACACCTAACTACTTGATTCAGATCAGGTTGACTCACGGGTAACCCATAAATCCGAGTCGGGGCATTACATGCCCCATAGCATTCCTGTTGTGCAGGTCTAAGGTAATTCATAGTGCTACCAGATTAGAAGTACGAAAATCGACCCTCGCCCTTATCTAATAGTGGCAGTGCTACCTATAGAACGGGAATGTTCATCCTCTCTTAACTGATGGGAGGTAAGATTATACTTCATCCGATGATTGTACAAGGAATACAAACGTAAGATATGTTTAATAAAAGAACAAAAGGGGGCTTGGTCACCGGTGAGGATTACGGAGGTTTGGGTCAATCAACTTGTGGAATTCCTTGTCAGTGAAGTGCGAATAGAATGCTCGATATATTAAGGACCGACTTCCCTTTTGTTCCATGCCCTTGATATAGTACCTCTGACTTCCGTCCAAGATGTTTTTAAAAAAATTATGTCTAATATCATTTACAGGTTTGACCTTAGACTCGATAAAGTCAAATGCCTCCGCGCGAATATCGTTATAAGGTTAAACATTCAAAATATGTTTGATTCTGGGTTCGCTTAAAACATCTCTCGAGTCTTGGGATGAATCAGAAGATTAAGTCAATGGAAGGGTCAAGATAAAAAACTTCGGAAATCCTTGGCATAAAGATTTATTCGAGCTCTATCTCTTCCCTACATGGGGCCAGTAAAAAAGAAACTTCTTACCGCCAGCCCCCTTGTGTGGAAATGCTTTCAATTGAAGGCATTCTTGTGATACCCCGCCTAATAAAATACCGGGTGATCAGACCTTTATTAAATTAAACCGAAGTAACTGGTTGGTTCATTCTTAGCATCACTGTCCAAAAAAAAAAAATTCTTCTTTTATCACTTAATAAATATTTAAGCTAAGTGTCAAAATATTTTCCATTTAAATATACCCAAATCATCCGTTAATAAATTTCCATACTTTAAGACATAAGATATAAGCATTCCACATTAATATAATAAATACTGGACATAAATCAATTACGGAAAGAAATAAGACTATAAAAAACATTCCAGTTCAAAGTCTCAAACCAAAAATGTAATACTACTCAATCCAACAAGAGAAGAAATGCTACTAAGAAAAGTACAATCTCTGAATAACTAAACTGGAAGCGAGCGACACATGCCCTAACTGAGATGTCTGAACTAGAACTGAATGGAAAGATAGAAGGGTCTAATCTCAATGACCTACAGATTCCACAACAGCTGCAGCTCGCCAAGTGATTCATGCGTTTAAGTCTGGTTGTAACCCTGTCGCTGGGCAGCTGATAAATAATATATATATATATATATTTGTATGTATGTAGTAAAAGAGAGGAGAATACCAAGAAACGGGTCAGAGCCCGAGTTGTAAAAATATTTGTTTTAGCAAGTAATTAAAACTGCAATAAAGCAAGTATTATGTGCATGTTAGTTTCGAACTCTTACATGAGATTCTCACCTCTCCACTATTGTGCACGCCTAACGTACATCTAACCCAACCTAATTATTTATATCACTCCCAACTAGGCCATAACCTTATACTTCTATCTATATTTCAAAGGAGTATCCCGTATCGCCCATACCATACGTTATTAAAATAGTTTGTCCCCCATAACTAGATTCCATTATATTTCCCATTCGAACGGGTAAACTTTTATTCACATTCTATTTCTCATTATTATTATATCTACTAATTTCACACAGTAGAATTTCCCCAAGTATATCCTTTATATATACTCATGATATATATATATATATATATATATATATATATATATATATATATATACTATTCATGTACCCCTTGGTTATGACCACTTGGCGCAAAGCATTTATTATTATTACCGTATCTACTAGTTTCACAAAGTAGAAATATCCACAAGCACTTATATACATATAGTCATAACATCCCTATACATATATACATACATATATATATATATACAATAATCCTGCACCCTTAAGTTAAGACCACTTAGCGCAAATGCATACTCTGCTATCATGTCCTGGTGCATCGCTCGCTGCATATGGACAATTGGTTCGGCATCTCTCACGAACCATAAATCTCATAACACAAATATTGGAGGTGAGCATACTCACCAGCTAAATGGGTCAAGCACATACCTACGCTCCTATTCAACTGTCGAAACTATCCTATGTAACAGATAACATGTATCCAAGTTCATATGCTCTAGGTACAAGTCAAATATCCCCCCAATCGGTCACCTATGATAAGACTGTCCACTGCACAAAACCTCCTCCCGATAGAAAGTAGCGTAGGTATGCCATAAACACAAATACAATCATATAATAGGCACATTCTCACATCCAATTAAAAATCAAGGTATTCACCCAACCCATACATGTATTTTCCATATGCAGTATTCTCTCATTACTACTTATAATATTATCATCTCGATTATTCTCTCACTCGAAATTTCCACGGTTAACTCACTTTTGCAATTATATAACGTATCATTATACAATTACCTCCCAACAATTCTGCATTATACTAAATTCATCAATTCACAGTTTTCCTTACTCAAAACAATTGTGTACTCAAATTGGACTGAACTAGAGATTTCTTAGATTTTTGGACCTGTCGTTCGAACGAGATCAAATGTCGTTCGAACGACATGCTTTCTCGTTCGAACGAAGATCAATCTCGTTTGAACGAGATTGAGCTATCTTCTCCCCCACTAGACCTCTTACGTCTACACCCTTAACAGTTTCATTTTCCACCATGTTTAAGCCTAAAACCTATAAAGAAATCAACCCAAACATCAATTATTCAATTCCCATTAACTATCTAACATCTATATATGATTTACAACAATATATCATCATTAAATCATCACTAATCATCAATAAATTCAAAATCCCCAAATCAATATATCAATAACCCTAATTCTCAAATTTGTATGCACAACTCCAAATTAAGCCCAGATTTAATCATCAAATTATCATAATTTCGTGGACATAATCCTATCTACATGAGGGAATCAAACTTTATTCAAATCAGTCCTAATTTATGATCAATTCTCACAAATTTTTTACAATATTCATCTTCATAATTGTTGATACCAAATTTAGTCTGCTGACATGGCTCAATTGAATGAAGACACATGGCAATCTACGTGGCAACAACAAACACTTCCGAGGAACTCACACGCTTCGAGGAACCATACTATAATGAGGAACACTGCTTCCCCGAGGAACTCATACGCTCCGAGGAACTCTTGAGTACCGAGAAGCTTAGGCGGTCCGAGCAACTCAGACGGTCCGAGCTGCATCTCGAACAAAGCATTAATAGCAGGATAGCCAACAGTTTGACTGTTCATTAAATGCTTGCCATTCAAATGCATACGCTTAAAGGGGCATTGAATGTATTACCCTTTCATATGTACATCATTTAATGTATTACCCTTTCACACTACAACCTCAGGGCTATAAATACATTGTATAATCCTCATTGTAGGGGGACCAAAATTTCTGGATTGAACTTGTAATCGAGAATTCCCCAAACAATCCGAAATAACATAACAGTGGACGTAGGCCATTCTTATAAGGCTGAACCACTTTAAAAATTCTTTGTCTCATTTATTTTATCAGTGATTAAATAATTAGATCCAATCTAATTTTTTACATCAACAAATTGGCGTCGTCTGTGGGAAACGACTGTTAATATCGTTTTTCATAAAAAACAATCCATCACAAATGGCTGATATTCCAGAATCTAGCAATCGAAACGCTGGAAGCCCTCTAAATCAATCTGCTCCGCCACATATTCTAGATCTGGCTGGAATAATGACAAATCTGGCTCAGGGCCAGACCGTCTTGCAAGAAACGATGCGACAACTCATACAAACTCTCCATGGCAGTGCACCAACCCATTCAGGACTGCGAATCATTCAAAGAAATACCCGTGTACCTTCTTCGCGTACTAGGCGTACTGATTCATATCGTGATGAGGAGTCTGAAGATTTTTCTTATCAACCTGGACGAACTTCGTCAGTGCGAGCCACAGATACTGAGCAACGTATCACTCTCTCCCTCCAGAAAGGACTAGTGCGCTAGAGAGGTTAAGCAGTGTATCACCTTTTGATCGATTAGGACCTAGAAGGAGTAGAAGTCCTCCTAAAGTCGCATTGAGGATTTTTCGACGACCATCAGACTTAAGGGAAGGATCTTCCCAATCGCGACCAGCTGCTTGTCAAGATAGAGCCCAAGAAGCTACTTCAACGCGATCAGTAGCTCGAACCAATAGGCCCGAGGAAGGAAATGAAGCATGGAAAGGCTCTATTTAGAGGCTGGAGGATAGATTAGAGGAAATGGCTAAAGCCAAGAACCCTCTTCAACGAACCTTTGTTCGAGGAACGCCTTTTGTCCAGGCCATTGTAGATTTTCCAACACCATCAAAGTTCAAAGCACCAGCTGTGACCCCCAAATATGATGAAAAGACTGACCCTATCCTTCATATAGAAAATACCAAGCTGCAGCCGACATCTATGCTGTTCCAGACGAGATGAGATGCAGAGCATTATCGGGAACTCTTACCGGATATGCTCAAATGTGGTATAATAATCTTCCTCGGGGTAAGATCTCAACTTTTCTTCAACTGGCCGAGTTATTCATTGGGAATTTCTGTTTTGGGGCAAAGCCTGTGAAACGAGTAGCGCATTTGTTAAGTGTTAGACAAAAAGCTGGTGAAAGTACCAGAGATTATATAACTCGTTTTAATAACGAGAAGCTCGAAGTCATTGATTATGAGGAAAAGACAACGATTACTGCCTTGATGAGTGGACTACTGCCCAATAAATTGTACTACACTTTGGCCAAAGATCCACCTAGAACCATGTCAGACCTGATGGGAAAAGCGACTAAAATTATGAATGCCGAGGAGGCTATGGCTGCGAAGAAGAATATGGATGCCAAAGAAACCAAGGTGGAAGGTGATAAAGCTAAGAAGAAAGAGCATAAGAACAATGGTAATGACAAAAATTCAAAAACTAGGTCGGTATGGGACGTAATGAAGAAATATGATAATTATACTCCTTTGAAGAAGGACATCAACCATGTTCTGGAAGAAATCAAGAACAACGAGGAATTAAATTGGCCAGAGAAAATGAAGGCAGACCCTGAAAAGAGAAATAAAGCAAAATATTGCGAGTTTCACAAAGATCATGGCCATATGACCAAAAATTGCATAGCTCTTCAGAATGAGATTGAAACACTCATCACACGAGGAAAACTGGCAAAGTATGTTGATCGGGGAAATGATAGAAGAAACAACGACCGATCAAGAGAGAGGTCTAGATCTCCTCGTCGAGCAGAGGAGAACAGGAAGAGAGACCATGAAGTTGATCCAGAGGATGACCCCGATCTTCCCATAGGACCAAGGCAACCAGAACGTAAGGTATTTTCAATACGCTTTGGGTCATTTGATTGTAATGTTATTACAGGTGGAGATGCAGGAGGAGGTGACCTTACTACCGAAAGAAAAGCTTACCTCTGTGAGGATCAAGCTTGCTCGTACATTCAAAGAATAAATCTAGCTGAGGAGGATCGCCCGAGAAAGGTGAACAAAGAGAGATTGGTCATTGGTTTCTCAAAGAATGACCTCGCAGGTGTTCTATATCCTCATGATGACCCATTGGTGATCAAAATAAGGATGAAGGAGGTAATGATTTCAAGAGTACTGGTCGACAATGGTAGCTCGGCAGACATCATGTTCTACTCATGCTACGACAGTTTAAATCTAAAGCTATCTCAACTGGAACCTTATCATAGACCCCTCCTCGGTTTTTACGGGTGAGAAAGTATTTCCACTTGGGACGATCAAGTTGGATATATTCATTGGTACGTGGCCTGCTTGTCGGACATAAATAATACGCTTTTTCGTGATGAATAAGAATGTTCAATCATCATACAATATCATCATGGGAAGTGTAGGATTGAAGAAGTTCGAGGCTGTACCATCTACAGTACATCAATGCCTAAAATTTCCAACAAATTTTGGAGTAAGAGTTGTTAAAGGCGATCAAAAAGTAGCTCAGGAATGCTATTATTCATCTGCCGAGCAAGAGGAGCTGGAAGAATCAAGGAAAAAGACTACTACCTATCAAGTGGATGAGTGTGCAGAGATTGAAACATTGGATCCTAGATATGAGTCGCAACTCGTGAAGGGTCAAGTGGTGGAAGCTACTGAAAACATCATTCTGGACGACGAGCACCCTGAACGAACTACTCAAGTAGGTTCGTCGTTGGAAGCCTCACTAAAACAGGAGTTGATAACTTTCCTAAGAAGAAGAAAGCAAACTTTTGCGTGGAGTCATGAGGATATGCCTGGGATAGACCCAAATTTCTTATGTCACGAACTCAATGTGAATAAGGAGATCAAGCCTGTGAAGCAGAGAAGAAGAGTATTCAGTCTCGAGAAGAATCAAGCTATACAGGAGGAAGTCGAGAAGCTCTAGAAAGCCTGCTTTATTAAAGATGTTAAATATCCTGACTGGTTAACAAATGTTATGATGGTGAAAAAAAAGAACAACAAGTGGAGGATGTGTGTAGACTTCACCGACCTCAACAAAGCATGCCTAAAGGATCACTTTCCATTGCCCCGAATTGATCAACTACTGGATGCTACCTCGGGACACGAGCTGCTGAGCTTCATGGATGCCTATTCTGGTTACAATCAGATTAAAATAAAACCTGAAGATAGGGAGAGTACTTCTTTCATTACCCCTGGGGGAACTTATTGTTATAATGTTATGACTTTTGGTTTGAAAAATGCAGGTGCGACATATCAGCGGATGATGAACAAGGTCTTTGCTGAACAAATCAGTTGTAATATGGAAGTCTATGTAGACGATATGCTGACAAAGAGTAAAAAAGCTGCCGATCATCTAGTTGACTTAAGCCAGACTTTTGATCAACTGGATAAATATCAAATGAAGCTGAACCCGACGAAGTGCATATTTGGAGTACGAGAAGGCATGTTTCTCGGGTACATTGTCAATCAACGAGGCATTGAAGCAAATCCTGAAAAAATCAAAGCTCTATTAGGGCTGCGATCTCCAACGACGAAGAAAGAGGTGCAAAGTCTTACAGGACGAGTAGCAGCACTCAACAGATATGTATCGCGAGCAACTGATCGATGTCTCCCATTCTTCAAGAGGATCAAAAAGACTTTTGAGTGGAACGATGAATGTGAGAAGGCTTTTCAAGACTTGAAGAAATATTTGGGAACACCTCCACTGTTGTCCAGGCCGGTGATGGGAGAAAAATTGTACTTGTATCTAGCAGTATCGGAGAATGCAGTTAGATCGGCGTTGATCAGAGTTGAGAATGGAGTGTAAAAACCAATTTATTATACGGGTAAGGCCTTCCGAGGAGCAGAGATCAGATATCCAAGGATGGAGAAGTTAGCACTGGCGCTGATTGAGGCGAGTAGGAGAATGAGGCCATACTTCCAGGCTCATACCATAGTAGTATATACTGATATGCCATTGAGGCAAGCCCTTCATAAACCAGAAAAATCAGGGAAATTGATGTACTGGGCAATAGAACTCGGTGAATACGATATACTCTATGAACCCAGATCGTCCCTAAAAGGGCAAGCTGTAGCAGATTTTATAAAAAAGTTCACTTATCCTGATACCCTCGAGGAGCAAAAGTTACTCGCTGATCAACTTGTAGATGTTACAGGATCATCAAATTCAAGCCCAGACCAGCTCCGGTTGGTAAAAGTGCAAGAAAAGATGATCGACGAAGAGCAAGAAATATCAGGGGAGGATGAAAGGAAACAACAAATATTTCACCGAGGAACTCTGTCAGATCATAAATTTGAAGACGAGTTACCCATATGGAGGCTATATATAGATGGCTCATCTTGCACAACAGGCTGTGGGGCAGGGATAGTTTTGAATAGCTCGGACGAGGTCGACATGGAATACGCCCTATGTTTCCAATTCAAAGCTTCCAATAATGAGGCTGAGTATAAGGCCATTATTGTAGGTCTTAATTTGGCAAAAATTATGGAGGCACAACAGCTTATTATCTTCAGCGATTCTCAATTGATCGTAAATCAAATGTTGGGAATATATGCAGCCAAAAGAGAATCAATGATCAAGTATCAAGCGAAGGTGATGGAGTTGGTATCAGAATTTGCTGCTATTCAGTTGGTCAGAATACCAAGAATGGAGAATGCGAGAGCAGACGCCTTAGCTCTATTAGCATCAGCTACTCGTACCGAGTTATGAAGAACAATCCCAATTAAAGTGTTGGCTGATCGGAGTATAGATGAAGATCCGACGATAAACTTTATTAACCTTGATTTAGGACCATCTTGGATGGATCCCATCAAGGCATATATTGAGGAGGGAGAATTAACAATTGACAAGCTCGCAACCAAGAGATTGAAGTTTAAAGTTGCTCGGTATGTATTAACTAACGGTATTCTGTATAGATGAGGAATTATGACAGGTTTGCAAAGATGTGTACATCCTTTCGAGGTGAAAGAATTGATTGAAGAAATCCATGAAGGGTCCTATGGAGCCCATGTAGCAGGTCGAACGCTTTTGCAGAGGGTGATGACGCAGGGATACTACTGGCCGACGATGAGGGCTGATTGTATAGCCTATGCCAAGAAATGTGAGAAGTGCCAGTGCTTTTCCTCCATACGAAGAACTCCACAAGCATTATTGACACCCATCACTTCCCCTTAGCCATTTGCCATGTGGGGAATAGATTTGGTCGGGCCACTACCAACGACCAGAGGAAGATTCAAATACCTCGTTGTCGTACTGGATTATTTTACTAAGTGGGTAGAAGCTGAGCCTCTCATTGATATGACGTACGAAAAGGTGTATCAATTTATTTGGAAGAACATCATTTATCGATATGGTCTTCCTCATGCCTTCATCACAGACCATGGAACACAATTTGATAACGAGGAGTTCACTGCCTATTGTCATCAATCAAATGTTTTGAAGATCCACTCAGCACCAGGCCATCCTCAAAGCAATGGAAAAACTGAAGTGACAAACAGAACGCTGCTGAATGGCTTAAAGAAAAGACTAGGCGATGCGAAAGCAAATTGGATCAACGAGTTACACTCAGTACTGTGGGCTTACCGAACTACTCCCCGAGTAGCAACTGGAGAATCTCCATATATGCTAGCGTTTGGAAGTGAAGCTGTTATACCTGCCGAGTTGGGCCTCCCAACACACAGGGTACTAAATTTCAATTCCCTTGTCAGCGACTTAATGAGAAGATTGGATTTAGACATGCTCGAGGAAGTTAGAGAAGAAGCAACCATCAGGAATGCTGCATACCAACAACGAACAACTTTGTTCTACAACAAGAGAGTGAAGAAGTGCGATCTGAAAGAAGGAGACTATGTGCTGAAGAAAATAATTCAAAAGCACAACAAACTAGAGGCAAACTGGCATGGACCATACCGAGTTACAGAAGTTGTTCGACCAGGAACCTACCGAATAGTAACTTTAGAGGGGGAGGAGTTTAAGAATGCATGGAACGCAGAGCACCTGCGCAAGTATTATCAGTGATGTATATTCTCTCCTTTTATTAAAAGTTTTTCGGGGAATACTAGTGCTACACACTACTCGGCAAAACTCGTACTACTCAAGATTTTTCTCGAAAACGCCAACTAAGGTTGGTCGAGAAACAAACTTATATTCCTTCGGGAAGTAAAACTTATATTCCTTCGAGAAGTAAAGCTACCTGTATTCCTCCGGGAAGTAAAGCTACTTGTATTCCTTCGGGAAGTAAAGCTACTTATATTCCTTCGGGAAGTAAAGCTACTTGTATTCCTCCGGGAAGTAAAACTTGTATTCCTACGGGAAGAAAAACTATGTGTTCCTCGGGCGAAACTCGGACTACTCAAAAACGCCAACTAAGGTTGGTCAAGAAACAAACCTGTATTCCTCCGGGAAGTAAAACTTATATTCCTCCGGAAAGTAAAGCTACCTGTATTCTTCCGGGAAGTAAAACTTATATTCCTCCAGGAAGTAAAGCTACATGTGTTCCTCCGGGAAGTAAAGCTACCTGTATTCCTCCGGGAAGTAAAGCTACTTGTATTCCTCCGGGAAGTAAAACTTGTATTCCTACGGGAAGTAAAACTATGTTTTCCTCAGGAAGTAAAAGTTTTCCTAAAAATGCCAACTTATGTTGATTAGGAAGTAAATATATTCTCGAAAATGCCAACTAAGGTTGGTCGGGAGCTACAACTATTCCAAAAAGTGCCAAAGTTGCTCGTAGACGAAAAATCCACTAACTATGGCTGGTCGGGGATAAAAACCCACTAACTGTAGTTGGTCGAAAAGGAAAATTTACCGACCTTGGTTGGTCGGAAACATTTTATGAAAACGAGAAAATGATCGAGCAACATTTTTTTATACTCGTAACTTTTTACTAAGTTGGTCGAGAAACAAAACATTATTTTTGCCAAATGATTACCACAAATTCAACCTAATCGATAATAAGTTGATCGAAAAACAACACAATATTGTTATCTTTTTAACAGATACACATGCACGGATGTAAAGTGTTTTACAAGATAATAGCAATTAAGATTGCGAACAAGAATAAAAGTCTTTCATTAAATCTAAAAACAGATTACATTGATAATGAAATGTATACTGACTATTACATAAAAATTCTTACTCTATTGGTTTCTTCCCCTCTGCTTTTGAAACAGGTTCCTCTCTAGCAGGCGGATCATTTAAAGCAAGAGGAGAATTTATAAAGTTAAGATCTTTCAGCATCCTGATATTCATCACGGATGGTCGATATAGGAGGTGCTCGGGACGAGATATCTTGACATTTGAATGGAGATTGTAGTCGCCAAGATATTTGGAAATTAATCATCGAGGAATGGCCCGAGAAGGGATCCAACTCATATCAAGTTTGAATGGCGGCACAGGTAGGTCGAGCAGCCCAGGATCATGGTAGTCCCACAGGTAATGACCATGTTCGAGTTGCAGCACACCTAAGGCATTCAGCCATCCCTGTTTGTAGCCCTCATTATTGGCATTCTGGATACGATCGACCAAGCAGTAGAGAACCTCATTGTATCCAGCCATCCATAACTCCCTGGGCTGTTTGTGAAATTGATATGTCAATCTTTCCAGTTGCTCATGGAGATTTTTTATGAAGAGTTCCTTGTTCTCCAAGACAGACTTCTGAGCAGAAAGCTGATCCTCCAGGTCCCTGATCTTCTTTGGCATTTCAGCCAATGCCTGGTTCTTCACCATCGGAAGGCCTGGTTCTCTAAATCAGATTGAGTCCTCTGTTCCTCGACAGGAATCCGAGCTGCTCTTGCTCATCCCCGAGGAACTCTTGCTCGTCCACGAGAAGATGTAGATGGGCCAGCTCTCTTCAAGGTCTCCAATTCGTCCCTCAAGTTGGCGTTCTCGACCTCCAAGAACGAGAATCCCTCATCAGTCACTGGGATCAAGCCTTTTAAAGTCGAAGCTGCAGACTTCAACTGTGACAACTCTCTTTGCAGGTTGTTATTTTCTTTCTCTAATAATTCAGCTATTTGTCTGCACTCCTCGACCTCAGCCTTCAAAGTTCTTTCTCGCACGTCGTAAGCAGCAAAACGCTTCTCGTATCCCTTGTTGGCAACGATTTGCTGATACTTCTTCTCATACCCCTCGTGCAAGAGGGCAGTGGATTCCTTGTATTGTTGTTGAAGGTCTTCAAGGGTGCCTTAGAGATCCTCGATTATATCATAATAAGCCACATTATTGGCCACTGCACGATCAAGTAGACACTTCAAGTATTGGTAGGCTTTAACTGCCTGTTCCGAAGCATCTTGGCCGAGGATGTCAACGATTTGTGCTGCACTCAGATCTGTGTGACCAGCCGTAAAATAATTATTGCATTGCCTCAACAGCTTTGTATCTTGAGCAGATAATAATTCCATCCTGGCCAGAAATTAGTAGAGGAAGAAAAAGCAGTAATCAATAATCAAAACAGAGCATGAAGAAGAGACAACAATATGCAAAAACAAAAGTTCAAGTTTTTTTATATCACAAGGTTCAGAGTTACATGGTTCAGGATTACATTTGTAAAAGAAAAAGAAAATAGATAGAAGTCCGAACAACTCTACACCTTTTCCTTGTCTCCCAAAATTTTCTCGGGAGGTTAGGACGAGGAGGTAGGTTGCTCGAATAGAGCAGATAGTAGCTGGGGAACTGCTTAAAGTTGCTCAGAGGAAGTAGCGAGCTGCTGAAGTTCCTCGTTAGCAGGCTGGATGGCTGGGGGATGATCTCCCATCACCATAGAAGACTCTTCGGAGGTAGCTTCGTCCTCTTCTTCGTCTTCAGGAGTTGGAGGAGGACCAGGGATGTGTCGCTGAAAGAGTTTAGAGTTTTCATCAACCTTCATCTCCTGTAGAGCAGCGACCCACCCATCTCTAAAATATTTAAGGCTGCCATATTCTACTTGAGACATCATGGCACCCAAGCCCTTGTTCCACCCTTTGTCCCAACCAGCGCTGAAAGACTTCTTCACAACCATCTTCCTCTTTAACTTCTCCGAGGAAAGCTTCTCGGACAGAAGGTTTTCAGTAGTCTTCAGTTTATTCTCAATTTCTTCCTTCTGGTGACTTACTTCGCGAAGTTGGATTAATTCTTCCTCAGCAACCTTGAGTTTATTCTCAAGCTCTCCAGCATTTTTGAGCTTATTATCGAGCTCTTTATTTTTCTCTTCCAAGCCCTTTATTTTCTTCTCCAACTCTTTGGAGACTTCAACAATTTGAACTTTCTCCTTCTCGGCTGAGGCAAGTTTCTTCTCCCAAGAAACCTTGTCAGCATCATGCTTCTGATGAGAATCTTCCAAAGACTGCCTCAGACCCATTAGAGCTTCCTCCACACCAGATGAGGAGCTTGAAGCTTTAATAGCTTCATCCTTCTTCAAAATTGTGTTAAAGCATCTCACCAACTGAGAAAAGAAAATGAAAGCAAGTCAGAGACAGATATAACAAGGGAAAGATGAAAAGTTCAAAATAATAGGACTTACAGAAGCAATGTGGCGAGATGCCAATGTGGTAACTGTGTCCCGAGAAACGTTTTCTTCAATGACTTGGATATCGGAAATGATCCAAGTCTTCACCGAGCTCATGGCAGAGCTCGGGGGAACAAAAGTGAGAACTCCACTAGTCGGGGGCTGAGAGACGGTGTCAGCCAAATTGACCGAGGAGCTCTTCTTTAGCTTCCTAGGGGGAGCAGGAATAGATTCAACCAAGGAGGAACTCTTGGTCGGTGATATTACAATCACTTCTCCTGGAGCAGCAGACTTGCTCGGAGCCACTTGGGGCTTCTCGACAACCTTCACAACAGGGACAGCCGAGGAAGGTGCATCAGTTTTCTTTGTCCCATCCCCTGGGACGTCAATCTTTCTTCTTTTTGCCTCTCCAGCACCAGAGGCGGGTTTCTCAAAAAGGGTGGGAGGTCTTCTCTTCCTCATCCTTTCACTTAAAGGAACGTGTGACTCAGGCGAAGAACTGGTAGAGGCTGGTACTGGCTCGGCGTCGCTTATTACTGGACGAGCAGTAAAAGAAGTGGTGTAGCTCTTGTACTACAGCAGATATGAAGCTGACCTAATGTGCTCATCGACAACAGACTGATGCAAACTCCAGATAAGTTTCAAATGTCTTATGTTAACGTCTGCCTCTTTTGGACACTTTCTTTTGCTATCAACTGCAAATAAATAAACATTAAAATATCAGTGACACATTTTATCAAACACAGAAGAGGCATAATTTCAAAATAAATAAAATGAAATAAAAATAACCTATCCCATTTCCATAGGGAGGGCATCTGGGACCCTGATACACTTCATCTCCAGATAAAGGAGCATGTTGCCAATTTTTTATAACAACTCCGTGCTCAAAATAGTCCCTATTGGCATCCGGGAGATTGACCACTAAAGCCCTATTTAAAAATCTAGTTTTTAAATAAAAAGTGTTATCACCCACTGCCCATCTATAACAAAACATGATTTCTGGAATTCCTATGCGAGTTCCATGAATTTGATTTAACCTATGAACTCCATTAACTATTCTCCATGTATTGGGGGCTATTCTTACAGGAACAACGTCAAAAAATTGACAAAATTCCAGACATAGAGGATTGGGCGGAAAAGAAAATCCACATTCAGCAACAAAGAGACTGGGGAACCCATGTCCCTCAGCCAAACGGAAATAGTCAGAAGGCTCAGAAAGCTCTTCCAGAACAACCTAGGAGGTAATAGAAAAATCAGAGCGAAATTTATCAAGAGATTCAACAGGGTAAACCATGATGAATAAAGGAAATGAAGAAGAAGGAAGAAGATCTTACAGAAAAAGAGTGGATCTGTTGACAACGAACGATGAAAAGGATGAACGCACAAGAGAGTAAGACAATGGAAAATTCGAAGATGCAAATTTGAAAAAGTAGAAGACGATGGGATTGTCTGTGACGCTTAAATACTCTGCCTTGGGAAACGGTAAAGTAATGATTACAAAAAGAAACGATTACGCTACCGGCGGCTAGAAGGATAAAAAGTACGCGGAGATCGAGGCGGTTATAAAAATTTTAAAAAAAAGCCTGATTTCTGTGAATTTGGAAGGAGAAATAAATACAAAAGACTCCTAAATTTCAGGATGACCATTTAAAACTGCCATATTCCAAGAAAGAATGTTCCACACTCCTCAAAGTTTGAACTATGAAACATTGGGGGCTTCTGTTGATACCAAATTTAGTCTGCTGACATGGCTCAATTGAATGAAGACACATGGCAATCTACGTGGCAACAACAAACACTTCCGAGGAGCTCACACGCTCCGAGGAACCATACTACAACGAGGAACACTGCTTCCCCTTAATAATGTACACTCCACTTATATTTGTTCTAAAGTTCAGGTTAACCTGTCACGTAGATTCTTTCCCAAGTCTTACCGTTCAAGTTTCACTACTTAAACTTTATTTTTGATATATTCATTGTCTATCCTTCTACTATTCGCACCTTAGTATATTAATCGTTCTTTAGATACACACAATATCATCTCGCAAATATCGCACACGCGTCGGCTATTGGCATTGTATATACTTTATACACATTATATACTATAGATATCAACTCATCTCGAATATTTGTAATAGGATTTGTTTCCCCCCACCTTTAACCAATGATCATGAGAACAACAAGTTTTATCGTGCCATACTTCGACTGGCACCATGTCTAAAAGTTAACTTATATGAGTTGTTGTACACAAACTCAACTTATGGAAGGGAGTACTCCTGTACTCCCCTAAGATCCAAGGGTACATATATAATTTATTTTTCCAATCATCTGATTAGTTCTCTTGTTCTGCCCATTTGTATGGGATGATAGGTCGTACTTAACAACAACTCGATATCCAAAGCCCCATGAACATTTTTCCATAATCAAAAGACAAAGATCTTGTCCCAATCGGACTCGATATCAAGCAGTATCCCACGTAACCTCATTATCTCAATTATAAGGATCTGCGCATACTGTCCCTTAGTATGCTCAGTCTTAACTGGCATAACGTGAGCTATTTTGGTCAGCTAATCCATTATCACCCATATAGAACCGTATCCGCCTTCGCAATAAAACCCTTGGGAGTACTCTCCCATTCCTATTTCGGAATCCCTAACGATTGAAGAAACCCCTATCGGTCTCGAGTGGTCCACCCTTTTCTAATGGACAGGTGATCCATTGCAAAATGAATTTAGAAATATTTTTCTTCATTAAATCCCACCACCACTATCATTTTTAACATGATACATCTTATATTTTCTCAAAGGTACCTCTAACCGTGATCCATGTGACTTTACCTCACCGTGTGATGTAGGTCCTTCCCCCGCTCTAATAATCAGTTTCTCCTTAGACGTAAGCCTCTAACCAATCTTACGGAATAAACTTCAACTCCCCGGGCTAAGTGTTGTCGAATTCACATGGCAATCACAATTTACTGCCTAACACAATACCATTCTCATGAGCATACAATCAAGTCCTGATATCTCCACTTCTATCTTCATTTACCTTATCCCATACATTCTTAACGGAAACAAAGTCAAGATTTAATTACCTAGGGCACCCATACACCCTATGCCTTGCGCATTTTTGCATAAATAAAATGTATTCTCACATTATAGTGGAATTATCCACTATCGATTACTCTCATATATGTACAATTACTAAGGTACGAATCACATGTAATATCATTCAAACTTCTCTCCGACTCTCGACGTTAGTTAGTTTCATGCGTGGGATGTCTCGCAAAGCAAAATCTAAATAAGGAACCTCCCCGATACACTACTACCTAACATGATCGATCATCGAGATATGTAAGGCCTCTAGTCCATAGCATGTACCTTCCCAAAATCTCCGTATGTTGACATATTAATCTACGTATGTCCGTAAAAATGACATGAAACATGGCGCTCTCACTATCCCAAGTTTTGGTGCTATATATAACGAGTTATCTCTCACTGCTTGATAAAGAACACAATGTATCATGATTCACCTCAATAAATAAATTCCTACATATCGGGGTCATATATCACTAGGCGACATACTCACTGGAGCCTACGATATCAGGAAATTTTCCTATACATATATATAGGCCCATCACTATTTCAGGTGGCACCACATATAAGTAATTTTACTCACCCAGAGTATCCAGCACGATAGTCTTATCACTCAATCTACTATCGTTCAAACATTCAGTAATTATCACTACACATTACTCTAATAAGCTATATTTTTCTAACATGGTCAATAGTAAATTATAATAATAAAATATTCTTTTTGGGCCCACCCGGCTCACTCACGGGCGACATCAGAAAGCTCCATTACCCATGATAAATATGTTTGTAACCAGACTATTAAAACTAACGTACCCACTTAACTTGCCTCGCATGGAATGTTAGTGTTAACAATTCCTATGTGTATTGTGACACACCCATGTCACTTGACCTATTCCTTTTTTCGCAAGGATGAAATAAAACTTTAACAGGCTTACCTGATCGTAGTTACCCAACATGTAGTTGCTAACACGACCCATGAGTATCTGCAATCTTTATACATCTAGTATTTCACCCCATAGTTGCCCCCTCCTCGCCGTGGGAAAAATTATTCTGTTATGCGGCTTACACACCCATCATTGAAACATTGGCCTAAATCTTGAGACCTCAATTATGGTCTTACTGGCCACCCTATTTCATCCTGGGCCCTATCGACCCTGAAATACGGTATGGTACTGTTATCGAGGACTCTACTGGTCCTACCTGAACCCACCACTCTCGGGTTGTAACTTCTTGGTCTCAATTCTCTCGACCCAATTCCTCCTTTGAAAATTTCACTCCTCCAGTTGTTATGCCTAATTGACATGGTTTACCATTCTCAAATTTTATTGGTTGCACTTCTCTATGTGGACACATTCAACACTGATAGTCCCACTCTCCACACATAGGGAAACTTCCTGAGCCATTTTCCGTCACTGGTCCCACTAACCATTTTAGAATGTCCTTCCCCCGGACTGGAAATCTTAGCTCCCAATTGTTCTCCCGTTGTCCCTTTGGTTATGTAAGCCTTTCAAAACTATTGTTGGCCTTTACAACCCTGATTGACTTCATCGTCACTTTGTAGGAAGTTAATCAATCGAAATTATCTAAATGAATTCCCTATTTGGGCATACTCTCATGTGGTGGTTCACTAACACAGTTAGGTTCAATTTTACCTTTCGATCACACTTCTAACCCTCCTGTCACACTTCTTCTGGAAGTGTTCTGGAAGTGTTAAAATAACTTGCAAATGTATAACATTGATGACATCAACATTAATTATCCTAGTTGGATTTCTCATCCATCCTCGTATTCTACACGATCCTTTATCAACTATAAACCTTTTCGAGTTCTATGCACCTTTTTTCAGGTATGAGGTTCGTTATGCAATTCAACTTTTCTCTCACGATTGGTCTCTAGATTACCACTGAGCCAAGTTTCAAAATTTCACTTACACCTCTGTTATAACATTGAAAGTAAGACCTCATGGTCAAATCTTACCAAAATGTCTCTTTATATTTCAGACACACTTCGTTATATGCGGTGATTGACTCTAATCACTTTATGTCGCTCCGAAGAGCTACAAATTTAACTCCAATTTAAAATTTTTGAGTGTCGTTGTACTCCACTTAACACAATTGACTTTGTATTTTCTACTTCCATTGGCCTGTTACACGTTCTCTCTTTCTTCTCCGTATCTTCACCAATGACTTTTTAAAAGGTTCCCTCTAATTTCCCCCTTGTCGACTATACTAGATAATCCTGAAATCCTTCCACCGTTACCTACGACTGTGCCTAGGGAGCCCCGAGTGATGATTCTATTATCACTAGCTTAAATAATACTCGTGGCGACTTTTGTTATGACCATTATTCCCAGATTACTCTATGTCTTATGTCGGGTTCTTCTCTTGCAGTCCTTTTCACGGCCCTCGCTGGTCATCCTGTGATGTTCGTTGTTCGAAGTACAAATGATTTCGTATAATGTGTCACATCAATTATAATTCATAGCAGGAGAACGGAAGTCGCATACGTAGAGGAATACAACGATCCTATAATAGGGCTCTATATCAAAGAACGCTAAGCTGAAACGTAGAAAAGTCGTACGGATCCTAAGGACACTAGACCTGATGCTCTGATACCACCTGTGACACCCTTATTAAATTAAATATCATGTGATCAGTCCTTTATTAAATTAAATCGATGTGACTGGTTGGTTCATTCTTAGCATCACTGTCGAAAAATAATTTTTCTTCATTTATCACCTAATAAATAATTAAGCTAAGTGTCAAAATATTTTCCATTCAAATATACCCAAATCATCCGTTAATAAATTTCCATACTTTAAGACATAAGCTATAAGCATTCCAAATGAATATAATAAATACTGGACATAAATCAATTATTGAAATAAATCAGATTGGATAAAATATTCCAGTTCAAAGTCTCAAACCAAAAAATGTAAGACTACTCAATCCAACAAGAGAAGAAATGCTACTAAGAATTGTATAATCTCTGAATAACTAAACTGGAAGCGGGCGACACATGCCCTAACTAAGCGTATAATCTCAATGACCTACAGCTTCCACAACAGCTGCAGCTCGCCAAATGATCCATGCGTCTAAGTCTGGTGGTAACCTTGTGGTTGGGCACCTGATAAATAATATATATAGCAAAAGAGAGTAGAATCGCAAGAAACGGGTCAGAGCCCGAGTTATAAAAATATTTATTTTAGCAAGTATTTAAAAGTGTAATGAAGCAAGTATTATGTGCATGTTAGTTTCGAACTCTCACATGAGATTTTCACCTCTCCACTATTGTGCATGCCTAATGTACATCTAACCTAACCTAGTTATTTATATCACTCCCAACTCGACCATAACCTTATACTTCTAACTATATTTCAAAGGAGTATCCCGTATCGCCCAAACAATACGTTATTAAAATAGTTTATCCCCCATAACTAGATTCCATTATATTCCCCATTCTAATGGGTAAACTTTTATTCACTGAAATCATTATATCTCATTATTATTATATCTACTAATTTCACACAGTAGAATTTTCCCCAAGTATATCCTTTATATATACTCACAACATCCCTATATATATATATATATATATATATATATATGTATAGGGATGTTATGGCTATATGTATATATGTGTTTGTGGATATTTCTACTTTGTGAAACTAGTAGGTATGGTAATAATAATAAATGTTTTGCGCCAAGTGGTCGTAACCAAGGGGTGCATGATTAGTATATATATATATATATATATATATACAATAATCCTACACCCTTAGGTTAAGACCACTTGGCGCAAATGCATACTCTGCTATCATGTCCTAGTGCATCGATCGTTGCATATGGACAATTGGTACGACGTCTCTAACGAACCATAAATCTCATAACACAAATATTGGAGACGAGCATACTCACCAGCTAAATGGGTCATGCACATACCTATGCTCCCATTCAACTGTGAAAACTATCCTATATAACAGATAACACGTATCCAAGTTCATATGCTCTAGGTACAAGTCAAATATCCCCCCATTGGGTCACCTAGGATAAGACTGTCCACTGCTCAAAACCTCCTCCCGATAGCAAGGAGCGTAGGTATTCCATAAACACAAATACAGTCATATAATATGCATTGTCACATCCTATTAAAAATCAAGGTATTCACCCAACCCATACATGTATTTACGCAGTATTCTCTCATTACTACATATAACATTATTATCTCGATTATTCTCTCTCGAAATTTCCACGGTTAACTCCCTTTTCCAATTATATAAAGTATCATTATACAATTACCTCCCAACAATTCTGCACTATACTAAATTCATCAACAGTCAGTTTCCTTACTCAAAATAACTGTGTACTCAAATTGGACTGAACTAGAGGTTTGTCAGATTTTTGGACCTATCGTTAGAATGAGGTCAGATTTCATTCGAACGACATGATTTCTCGTTCGAACGAAGATCAATATCATTCTAACGAGATTGAGTTGTCTTCTCCCCCACTAGACCTCTTACGCTCTACACCCTTAATAGTTTCATTTTCCACCATTTTTAGACATAAAACTCTAAAGAAATCAGCCCAAACACCAATCATTCAATTCCCATCAACTACCTAACATCACTATATGATTTCCAACAATATATCATCATTAAATCATCACTAATCATCAATAAATTCAAAATCCCCAAATTAATATATCAAGAACCCTAATTCTCAAATTTATATGCAAAACTTCAAATTAAACCTAGATTTAATCACTAAATTATCATAATTTCGTGGACATAATCCTATCTACATGAGGGAATCAAACTTTATTCAAATCAGTCTTAATTTATGATCAATTCTCCCAAATTTTCAACAATATTCATCTACATAATAATGGGGTAATTACCTAGTCTAACATGAATACAATTATTGCTAAAGAAAGCAAGTAATAAACACTTTCCTTGATTATGATGTTCTGATCCGTTAATGAAATTGGCATAGACATGTTCCTTATATTTTGATCTACTCTTTGGTGGGATTTGTGATGTGATTCCTTGAGTACGCCAACATTGCGTATTTCATCTGTTAACATACGCGTTATTAGCCCCTAGGGTATCTTATTCCCTATATTTATGCTCGTTAACCAGATAACCTCAGATTTCTATGTTAACATGCTTTGTAGGTGTTAATTGAGCTTTTATAAGTATTTGGATGCTAAGTATGAAGTTTGGACGCATTTTGGTGAATTTTCGTATGCAATCGCACGTGCAAAGGCATTTTACTCAATTCACAGTCTGGTCACCTGGCCTAACATCTACACGGAAGTTGTATCCCTCATCGCGAGCTTCGCGTGGCCACGAACAGTGCGCAAATCCGATTGCTAAAGAAGAAGTTAAAAGACTGTTGGCGAAAGAGAAAAACAAAGAAACCAAAGCAAGGGAGAAGGATAAAAGAATGCAGTGTGCTCAGACCTGACTAGTCGATCGATCGACCATAAGGGTCGATCGATCGACCCTTCAATTTTCACTCTTTGAACAAAGACAGTTAGCTCATATCTGACTAGTCAATCAATCGATCCCCTATTTTCCACGATATTTTGCTATGCTTTTTCTTTTTCTTTTCTATTTTAATTCCAACTTATTATACAACCCATTTTTGTTGTAATAAGATATATAGTTAGTTTTAGAAAGTTTAGGTTAGGGTTTTTTTTTTTGGAGGGGGGGGGGGGGGGGTGGAGAGCTCATTTCCTCTTGTTCTTTGGGTGTTCCCCATTTTGGGGTTGTAAGTGCACTATTCATCTTCCCTATCAAATAATATAGTTTGTATTTCTTTAATTCTTGCTTTGTTAATTATATTTACATGCTTTCTTTAGTTGCTTTCTAGTGTAGTTTTATCGCGTTAATTTACTGCTTTCCTTTACTGCGTTTTTATCATGCTTTATAGCTAATTTAATCTAGGTTGTGTCGGATTGAACTCACTTTGGGTTGACATGTTGCTTTGCTTTGACGGATTTATTTCGATTGGGTTGTCCTTTTTGTTATACCTAGGAGATTTGACAGGGTATATCATGTATGCTCCATGCTTACGACCTTGTGTGCGTAATTTTTGGGGTATTTGTTGACGCCAAAATATTATTAGACTTTTATGCGAATTTAGGGGGGTGAAAACTCTTGATTTAATTAACTGTCGAAACGAGACTCAATCTTAATAACTCGTCGACCCATGTAATCATTTTATACTAATTAACTCGGGTGAGGGATATTCGACGCAATTTATAGTTTTTATTTGCTTTGTTAACGTAGTTTAAATACACTCGCCTAGTTTACTCTTTTCTCTTTATTATCTTTTCCTTTTTGTTCAAATTATCTTATACACTTTTATTTTTAGGAGTATTAAACCGATTAAATTCTAGCAACTCGTCTCTGTGGATTTTTCGATACCAGGACTTGGCCTCTATACTCACCTGTTGAGTGTAGTCATAAGTTTAGGTTTTTGTATTAAGGCGGTGAACAAAAAATGACGATCAGCCTTTGACACGCGCTTCTTTTAACCCTTGATTAAAATGGCGCCGTTGCCGGGGACTTGTTGTTTTAGAATTTATTTGACTTAAATTTCGTAGTATTTTCTTTCTAATTGTATTTTTTGCCTAACATTTTTTGTAGGACTTCTACATTTGAGCGCTAAAAAACGCTTGAATTTTTTGCGCGCGCATTTACTTTGTAGAATTCGCCACTTCGAGCTATTTTTTGGGGTAAGCATGTCTTATTCCAATCCTTTCGGTAATCATTATGATAATTCTTAAAATCCTCGCAAACCTTTGACTTTTGGTCAATACTTAGAGTCCCAAAAAATTTCAAATTCAAAAATGTCTTTGGACGAGTATTACAAAAGTTAAGCTTTGGAGTGCGTGTATTTTGAGGAGGATGATAATGATTTTGGGCCTCTAATTCCTTATAATAGGAATTTTGAAACAAATTGTAATAGTTTTCAAAATTCTTATAATAATGAGTTTGAGTATAGTTCCGGTAATAATTTTCAAACTTCTCATTTGTAAGTATTCGCACCTTGACTGATGACTTTCGGTGAGGGTTTGCGTATGCTTAAAAATAAGAAACATGAAAATCATTATCGGGAAGAAAATCGTTGTTGGGAGCATGAATTAGATTTACTATTTGAATCCGACAACAATTTTTCTTTTGAGACTTTTGAAGTCGAGGAATGTTTTGAACCAAATGAGGACTTTGTGCCTACTTTGCAATAAACCATTGTTGACTTTGCCCATAGCATAATAGATAATGAAAGTGAGGATGAAATGGAAGTAATATCCATTTGCAATGAAATGATTTCTTCTTTGGCCCCCAAAGAAGAATATTTCATTGAAAATGATCTTATTTCCTTAGAAACTCAATCTTCAAGCTATGATGACTCATCTCTTGAGTTTGAATTTCTTTCCTCCCCCTTTTCATTCTCCGTTATCACACTGTCACAAGTACCCGATGAATCAGTTTCAAACTTTAATGTGTTAAACCTTTTCGCAGATGAGGAGTACTTGCCCGAGTCGCCTTCCATGAAGGCATCTTTTCCCTCATGTGCGCCACCTCCCATTCCAATTTCAAAATCCTTGGGAAGATATTCTTCTTTTCTCGGTCCTCACATATTTTTGTCACCTGTTCAATCCAAATCCCCCATCGTCCCTACAAAACTTTTAATTGACGATGGTTCCTTTATTACTCCTTACACATGCCTTCCATTGTTCAAACATAATTCCTATTTTTCGAAAGGTATGCTTGTGAGTGAGGGTACACCGGTCACCCTCCAAAGTCAAATCATATTTTGGGTGGACCCTCAACTATTTAGACTTCTAGTGTATAGTTAGTGTGAAGCCTAAATAGTAAGTTGTATATAGTTAGATTTTTATTCATTCTTTCTTTTTATCTTTTCTTTCCTTTTTTATTTTGTCTAGTGTAATTAGTTAACTTTTTGTTATTTATTTTTGTTATGCTTTGGTACTAACATGTTTTGTAGAATCATTGGACTTGTACTTTCACGAGATCGCTCATTTTTGGGTAATATCGCTCTTTTCCTCTCTTTAAGTTGGTTCTTAATTAACATTGAGGACAATGTCAGGTTATAAGTTAGGGGTGTGGGATATTCTATCCATTCATTGGTAGTTTCTTTGATTTTTATTACATGTTAGTTACTAAGTATGATTTTCTTGTAAAAATTAAAATTTTCAAAAAGATTTTCTTTATTTTTTCTCCTTTTTTTGGCATTTTGCCTTTGTTTTCGATGATAAATTATAATAATTGGCCGATCCAATAAACAAATCAATGATGCATGTTCTCGATTTTAGAGGTTATTCGACAATAGTCCTAATTATTGATATTATGAATAACTTCATGAATTAAACTTTAATCCTATGAGCACATGCACTTTTCTTGCTTTATTGATTTGGTTTAAGATTTTTATAACTCGATAATCTTTTATTGCATTGTATATACTTACACCGAGTAAGCTTTGTACCTTTCATCGTTTGTGAGTGTTATACATTATTCTTTCCTCTTTGAAAATATTATAGTCTTTGGTAATCTCTCTATTCTTTCATTTGATCGTTCATTAATTAAGTTCATTCTAGAAATGTGTTACTTGAGCATGATTTTCAAAGTTTGTTTTGACTCGAGAATTGCGTAAACTTTATGAAATGATCATAGGCCATTCTTGTTATATCACCCATATTGGCCTTGACCTCACCTTATATGTTTACCCTCGTCAACCCCTTTGAGCCTAAATATTAGCCTTTCATTTCATTACCCAAAATCCCATAATCAACTCCAAATTGGAGTTAAAACTATACATATACCTTCCATACCTTTATTTGGATTGTTACTTGGGATTGAATGATGTTGTTGTGTTGTGGTTGCAATTTAGGCATGTGAGAGTTTGAAAAGTAAAGAAAAGAAAAAATGAAAAAGAGAAAGAAAGAAAACAAAAAAATGAGAAAAAGAAGAAAGGGAAGAAAGAAAGATAAAGTTGTATATGTTGTGTATAGTGTTCAATAACCTTTGTTTACTCTCCCCGTTGTTATATCCAATGCTTGTTTGGAACTTGTTTTCCAATTTTGATATTGCTCGCATTCTTTTCATTATTCCAAGTTTTCATCCCCGAACACCTTGAAACCGTAAATATACCTTTCATTTCATACCCTAGTCAAACCTACATTACAACCATAGACAAGTCCTATGTGATCTTAGGGTGCATTTAATTTAAAAGTTGAAATAGTTGCGATAATCTATGAAAATGCATTTCGCCTCTTTTAATGAGCGGAATCTTTCATTGAGATTACAATTTTTCATTTTAAATATTGCGTTCTTCATTTGTGACATGTGCGCGACCTAGTTCCCATTTACATCTACTCTTTATGCCCACATGTCCCGTGTGTTACCTCCTAGTTTCGATTGAATTCATTTAATGAGTGTAATGCCCGTGAGGATTGAATATATGCTTGTTTTATTTAATATCCGATTTATTTAAATTTTTGCCAAATCACACTTTGCATGTGCTCGCTCCCCTCCCACATTTTAAGGCTTCAATTCTATAAGGTGCATTCTATAATGTTAATAACTATGGACTTTTGTTTGAATTAGTCCATTGTGCTAATAATGCGAGTGAAATCCTTTTCGCTATTGGTGATCTTATCGCATGTTGGTTTGGGCATATATTTTGGGGAAACCATATGATGTTTGTGGGTTTCATCCCTGAAAACCCTCACGAGATGACACTCGTCCACTAGGGTAACTTAGGGTTTAACGACTTATTGCATACGCTAAATGCAATCGAATCGCCCCCAAAAGTGGCATTTATTTGTTTTTCCCATTTTGTACCATCTCTTGCTTTTGGTTTGCTTGTAGTTCTTGTTGCATCTTATTTCATTGTTAGGGACTAGCAATGTGTAAGTGAGGGGGTGTGATAATACGCAAATATTGCGTATTTCATCCGTTAACATACGCGTCATTAGCCCCATCGGGTATCTTAATCCCTATATATATGCTCGTTAACCATACAACCTCGAATTTCTATGTTAACATGCTTTGTAGGGGTTAATTGAGCTTTTATAGGTATTTGGCTGCTAAGTGTGAAGTTTGGACGCATTCCGGTGAATTTCCGTACGCAATCGCACGCGCAAGGGCATTTTAGTCAATTCACAGTTTGGGCACCTGGACCAACATCTACACGGAAGTTGTAGCCCTCCTCGCGAACTTTGCGTGGCCACAAATGGTGCGCGAATCCGATCTCTAACGAAGAAGTTACGAGACTTTTGGCAGAAGAGAAAAATAAAGAAACCAAAGCAGAGAGAAGGATAAAAGAATGCAGTGTGCTGAGACCTGACTAGTCGATCGATTGACCCTTCAATTTTCACTCTTGGAACAAAGACAGTGGGATCATATCTGACTAGTCGATCGATCCCCTATTTTCCCCGATATTTTGCTCTGCTTTTTCTTTTTCGTTTTCTTTTCTATTTTAATTCCAACTTACTATATAACCCATTTTTGTTGTAACAAGATATATAGTTAGTTTTATATAGTTTAGGTTAGGGTTTTGGGGGGTGGAGAGCTCATTTCCTCTTGTTCTTTGGGTTCCGCGTTTTTGGGTTGTAAGTGCACTATTCATCTTCCCTAACAATTAATATAGTTTGTATTTATTTAATTGTTGCTTTGTTAATTATATTTACATGCCTTCTTTAGTTGCTTTCTAGTGTAGTTTTATCGCGTTGACCTTTACTGCGTTTTTATCATGCTTTCTAGCTAATTTAATCTAGGTTTTGTCGGATTGAACTCACTTTGGGTTGACATGTTGCTTTGCTTTGGTGATGGAGTTTACAGGTTTATTTCGAGTGGGTTGTCCTAGTTATTACGCCTAGGAGATTTAACGGGATATATCATGTATGCTCCGTGCTTACGACCTTGCGTGCTTAATTTTCGAGGTATTTGTTGATGCCAAAATCTTATTAGACTTTTATGCGAATTTAGGGATGTGACAACTCTTGATTTAATTAACTGTCGAAATGAGACTCGGTCTTAATAACTTGTCGACCCATGTAATCATTTTATACTAATTAACTCGGGTGAGAAATATTCAACGCAACCTATAGTTTTTATTCGCTTTGTTAACGTAGTTTAAATACACTCACCTAGTTTATTCTTTTCTCTTTATTATCTTTTCCTTTTTGTTGAAATTATCTTTTACACTTTTATTTTTAGGAGTATCAAACCGATTAAATTCTAGCAACTCGTCTCTGTGGATTTTTCGATACCCGGACTTGGCATCTATACTCACTTGTTGAGTGTAGTCATAAGTTTAGATTTTTGTATTAAGGCGGTGAACATAAAACAACGATCAATGTTTGACCCACGCTGTTTTTCACCCTTGATCAAACACCTATGGACTCCTCCTTCCTTCCTCTGTGTCTCTCTCTTTTCTCTCTCGTAGGTTTGGAACTGACACACCCTTTTCCCCCCACGTTTACCTTATTTATTTTCTTTAATTTTCATCCATAATGTTTCCCCAAAAATTCAAAGGACAAAAATACCCCTTCGGAGTGCCGGTTAGGCCTAAAAATATTTCGGAGTCCATATAGAATACCCGAGTAGAGTTTTCTGAGTATTTCGACCCTTCTGGATTCAATGGCGCACTCGAAATGACCATAAGAGTTACTAACAAAATAATTAACTTCTTTAATCCATTAAATTAGTTCCGACATGACTCACACGCGCGTCCCGACATAATATACCAAACTTTCGTATTTTCCACTCTCAAAAATTTATAAAATTTCATAATTCCATATTACGTATTCACAAAGTAATATACCATAATTTTCATCAATATGTATTAACCCTTGGCACGCTAGTTAATAATTATTTTAATCCGGATTAATTAACTAATAAATTAATTTCTAACCTTTTTAATTTAATTAATCCAACAATAATAATTAATCTCATAATTATTTAATATCATAAAAATACGGGGTGTTACAATTCCCTTCAAAAAGAGCTACGGACGCGAAGCTTTTACGGTAAGGTGATCCATTCAGCAAGTAGTACTATAAGAAGTAGAAGTTCACATGCTCATAAGCGGGTCTCAATTCAAGCCGACATGGGAGTGTTTAAAGAAGAAGGTTTCGCTAAGCCATATAGTTGACCAATTAAGGAGTCACCCTCTATATAATAATCTTTTTCTATGCACTCTAATATATTCTTATAGTGATGTGTATTAATGTATTAAGAGGTAAAATAGTCTTTTTGATTGAAAATATGAGTCAATTGCCGATCAAATCAATCAACTAATGGTTTCCGTCGATTTTGAACCCCCAAGCAAATATAATGTAAACAAATGAACTCAAACTCTAAATAGTGAAAACTACTGTACCCCAAACAGTAAATGATCCTTCAAATTTCAACTCTCTTAGACTCTTATTTTGTAAAATATAATTCAAAATGTTTAAAACACATGCGGTATTAATTTTCACTTTGGAACCGTAGCATGGCCCATGTTGAGAATGTTGCTAATTAATAATGGGATCAAATACAAAAAAGTCCCTCAAACATTTTTTAATACGCATTTAGTCTAAGCGTTTTATTTTGTACTCAAAAGTCAACTTTTTGGATGCAAAATAAAAAGATTCGGACTAAATATGTATTAAAAAAAATTCGAAAGATTATTTTATATATTGCCCTTAATAATGATACGAGTTCTTAAAAATCTCCCAAATTATTTCAAAAGCAGTTGGGATAACATTAGATATACTTTCTAGCATAATAATGACTCATTACAATATTTTAATATTGTGTTAAGTGATTTGTGAGAAGATTTAGAGAAGTTGTTGAAATTCCTAGCATTCTATTGCGCTATTGTACCTGTATCAAAACCAAGCAAACCCGTATCAGAACCATGCAAACATCTTAGCAATTAGTTGAACAAAGAAAATCCCACGACAAACAATTCATTTCCATTAATTTCAAGTTACATCTTGCAATTTCCAAAAGAATTATTTTTTACATTCCCCACCCTAAAAGAAGAAAAACAAAGGCAAAACTTAAATTGATCATAAATAATCAAATTTACCTCTTTATAACACCAACCCAAAGGGGAACACTACGACAGAATATTGGGTGACGCTATGATCACCAATCAAGAGGTTGAGGCAGCAGATGAAGATGACGTATGGTTGCGACAAAACTGAAAGCTTTTAGCATCCATTCTTTCCACCACAAAATGTCCCAACAAATCCTTAGACTTGACCAAATTCTCTTTACACAAAAACTCCTCACTGGAAACCCTCTCCACCTCTGTAGTATAATCGTGCACAAAAATATGCGTTTTGGGGTTACCACCCTTTTTGCTCCTCGCTAGTACACCAGCCGTGAATATCGCGGACATACGTCCGGGAGCCTCTGGCCAGTACCCACGCGGCCCATCAACCAAAATAACATCCCAATCCAATTCATATAACTGATTAGGAAGATCGTTAAGCCCAAGTTTACAATCAGAGAAGAGTAAATTTTGTACCGGGCGACACTCATTTTTTACTTGGTCTCTAACTGTGGCAATCAGGTCTTTCATTTCACTGATTTTTGTAGTGTATTGCACGTCATAGGCTTCGATTTCCGGGTATTTTTCTTCCATGTAAGCCGCGTAGTAGCGGTTCTCGTCGATAAAGACGGTTCTACCCCTGTGGTTGAGGGCATGCCAGAGGAGAGTTTCGTGGGAGAGGCCGAAAACGAGGAAGTTGCATGGGGGGGAGCATTGTCGGAGAACGTCGGATATTTGTTTGATGTCGGTGTAAGACATGCGGTTTGTATTGTTTGAGTTTGAGGCGTAGTGGACAAGGGCCTTTACTAAGGTTTTTGATAGTGGTGGGGCGGTCGTGGCCGTGGTGGTGGGGGTAGTTGTGGTGGTCGGCATTGAAGTAGAATTTTCTCTTGTGTAGATTAATGTGAGAAGGAATGCTATTGTGAAGAGAGAGATGAAAGCAAGAAGCCAGAGGCGGTTTGAGCCTCCTTGTTTTTGGATGTAAGGGTGGAGGAGGATGAGCTTTGTGTTGTTGTTGTTAATATTGTTCTTCATCTTTGTGTGTGTGTGTGAGAGAGAGATAGAGAGAGAGAAAGAGGGGTACAGCGATTGGTTTGAGGTCCCTGATAGGATTGAGAGAGGGAAGGAATGATTTTATAAATGTTGAGACCTATGGAGAAAGTCTCTAATAAAGAAACGTTTGAAACAATAGGTAATGGCAAAATAAGAAGTTGACATCACAATGCCACCAATATGTGATTACGAGAACCCAACTATATTGCAGACGACAACAAGGTTGTGTTCTTTTACTTATAATACAGGGACATATACCAAATAGTCCTTCGAACATTTTTTAATACTCATTTAGTCCAATCTTTTTTATTTTACCTCAAAAAGTTCTTTGCCACATATTTTAAGAGGGAGTGCCGCTGGCGCGGACCTCTAAAAATAAGAAAATATTGAGTGCTTGAGGGACTAAATGGGTTAAATTAAAAATATGTGTCCTTTTTAAAAAATATACATTTATAGTAGGGACTATTCAATAATTGACCCTATAATATACTTCGTAATTTCTTTTATAGAATATTGATAACAAGTAGGGGTGGACAAAAAAAAGACCGACTCGAATGGACCGAACCGAAAATTAAGGCTATTTTTAAACCGGTCCGAAAATCGATTCACAAAACCTAAAAACCGATTAAACCGGTCCGGTCCGCGGTCCACTATATTAAAAGACCGATTTGGACCGGATCGGACCGATTTCAATATATATATAATAAAAATAATGTTATTGTGTTTCTTATGTATAGTTTATGAATTAATGTATATAACTTATGAATTTAATTTGGAACATTTTATATATGTATAACCATTTTTTTATTTGTGTTAAAAAAACCCATGTAAATATTACTTGGAGTTTCGAGTATTATTTTTTTGTACATATATTTGTGAGAAAAATAGATAAAAAAATTCATAGAATGTACTTATATATAAAATAGGGTCAGGACCGAATTTAGCCCGGACCGAATCGAAAAAAGTCTGGACCGAATTAGTAGGTTAACCGAATTAATCGGTCCGGTCTCGGTCCAAAAAAATTGAGGACCGAATATTCGGTCCGGTCAAAACAATAGGCAAAATCCGGACCGGACCGGACCGTGCTCACCCCTAATAACAAGAGCCCTAAAAACACTGATATGAAGACACCTTAAGCAAATGCACTACCTATCCACCACCCATAAATGAAAAGTTCCCTGATAATAAATAAATAAATAAAATATACAATTTAAAAGAATTTAGAGCAAGTTTGGTTACAAAGTTGAGAAACGATTGAATAAAAAGTTTATTTTTCATGAAAATAAGGAAAGACAGTGGGAAAGGAGGATGAGATCTTCTATTACTTTTCTCAATTTTTATGCTATCCAATTCTTTATGGGGGCAAAAATTGTTTTCAACCATAAATGAGGAAAAGAGAGGATACGTCACAATTAAAACTATAATTCTCCTCCTATATAGTTCATCCGTTTCAAATTAAGATTTATTTTTCGATTTTAGCTTGCCCCCGTGATCTTATATATTGTGGTGCAAGACTCTAATTTTTTCATATGAAACTTTATATCTCAACACACCCACACCTTACTTGATCCTAACACGTGGCCATATTTTTTTTATTTGGTATCATAAAATAATTAGGCCATTGGCCCATATTGCCTGTTCGATATCATGTTACATATTGAAGCATCCAATACCAAATCAATTGATAATGGGTGGAGACGCTCCATAATGATCTTATATATTGTGGTACGAGGTTCTAACTTTTTCACGTGGGACTTTAAATTTCTAACGCTCCCAAATTCAGAGTGTTGTTATTAAAAATAATATATAAAATTGGGTTAGATTTCTGAGTTACTCATAGCAGAGGTATCCATGGAAGAATGCTGAATGGATGGAGTATCTATGAATCAAACACCACAAAAGTGGGGGGATGGGGGAGATTAAGGAATATGAATAGTAAGGATAAACAATGTAATGTCAATTAAACTCACTCTCAGTGTGGTGGCATGTCAACAAAAAAAATAAATTTAACATTGATTGATTGCACTAATCCAGTTTGTTTCATTAACAGAAAATGACATAATAGTCATGCTATTTTTATGCCCGATTCAAATCATATTTACTTATGGAGGCAAAAAAATTCTTCCTATTTTTGCACTTGTGATATGAAAATTCAAACATTTTGCGTAATCTCCTTGCCATTTAATTGAAATGGGGGGCCAATATGACGTGGCTTAGGATGGAAATACATAGAGTTGTTGAGGTGAAGACCGGAGCTTGAGGAGGGCAGGTGTTTGGTATGTGTTGTAGCGACCCAATAACTAATTACAAGCCACAAGTCGCTCTTCCTTCTTCATTTCATCTTTATTCTCACGAAACCTCCATTAAATATGCTTATTATAACATTATTCTGAGAGAGACAAATCAACTGCAACCTATCACCGATGTCATTGTGAAAGCCATTGAAGAATAGGATCCCTACCTATTAACATTAAATCAATTGTTAATGTGCAGCAAAATGTTATAATGTCATTGGCAGCTTATGTTCGTTTAATTTTTTAAATTAATAGATGCTACAAAAACAGTTATATTTAACTTAGTTAATAATGTTGACAATATATTTGAATAAAAAGTAGAGTCGAGAATCCATCTATTATCTCTAGCAATCACGTGTGTATGTATATACATTTTCATATACATATACATATACATATAAAAAAGTCTTTTATCAATCCATCGACTATGATTACTAGAACAAATTCCCAGTAGCCTAAAATATAAAAGATACATCCTGAGAGATTTTGGAAAACTCTAGATTTCAAGTATTAAGACCACTATCCACAAGAGCTTTCTTTCCTATTTACAAAATTACGTGAGCCCAACACGTGACTTGTACGTGTGACCGTATCCTGATAATAAATCTAAGTATTAAAACTAGGGAACTCTAGCATATCCAATCCAAAAAATCGTAAAATCCTGCTTGAAATACCATAGTATTGACCAAGGTATATTGATAAAGGTATAAAAAACTATATGTGAGTGCAAACATTCACAATGAATGGAATCTAGAAAGCACACTACAAGAAAAACACCTTTTTATGACGCTCAAAAAAATAATTTAAAGACATTTATTACAAAAATGTCATTTAAAGGTTAGTGTTATTATTAATGTGACATTTCTAATATAAAATGTCATTTTTATACATAGTAGTATTATTTGTTATGACAATTTAAATATAAAAGTCATATTTGATTATAGATATTATGACCTTTTTTTTAAGAATCTTTAACCTAGGTTACATATTATGACCCTTTTTTTCTCCCCAAAAATTTAGAAGTGGAGTTTTTCACTATTTTTTTTTGTCTTTCACGACTTCCCGCCTCCTCCAAAATTCTCCCTCCCTCACGCTCTCCTCTATCCTCTCCCTCACGATGTCCTCTCCATCCTCTTGAAGATCTCATCTCCGTTCTCTAAGGCTGGTACGTTTTCTCTATCCTTCTTTAGTTTTTGCACTGTTTCAAGATTGAAGCTCTTGAAGTAGCTCTGCCTGGTCCGAGGGTGGTAATACCGTACAGGTGTTGAAAATCTTAAAAATGGAATACCGTAACACCCTCAGAGAGATTGAAAATATCGAAACCACTAAGCAATGAAAGTCAATCTCATCTCCTTAATTGCAAAGATAACCGCATGGCTAAAATTTCAGCAAATAGACACACACTTGATGAGTCTTTATTGAAGAATAAAACTGGAAAGTGAAATTTTGGATCTCTGTACAGTCCCTGTCCCAACTAATTTTGAAAATATTCAAGATAGTGTTCAGACCTATAATACCTTCAGCATTCTTGATATTATAATGCCGATATTCCTAATATTTTTATGTTTGAAGTAAAAAATATTCCAAATGTATCTGTTTTAGGGAAAATTGATAACTTTGTTGCTCCCCCAGGGCAAAATGCCACATTCAAGCCTTGTATCTCATCTTGTCTTTGTTTTGCCAACTGCATAGCCCCCTGATTTTCTACTTTATTTTCTAGGGTTCGAATTCAACTTTATTTTCTAGGGTTTGCAAAGAAATCGCAAGAGATTTTATTTCTAGTTGTTTTTAAAGAAATTGGACCCAAATTTTTACAATCTTACTCATAAAGTTTCATGGAGCTCAATCATCTCAACTATGCTCGATTTTTGGTTGGTAGTGATCTATTTTTTGATTTCCTATTGATATAGTTGTTCTTGTTATTTTAAGAATAGGTTTCTATAGAATTTTATGTTTTCTCTACTTCCTTTTAATTTTTTCTATGTTGTACAGTGATTTGATTGTAATGCTTATTCAATACATAGATTTGTAAATGGTATTTTCGAATCTTTAACAATATTTGTTGGCCAAACAATTTTTATGTTCTAAGTCACACATAATTAGTTTTATATGTGACTTAGAACTCAGAAATTGTTTGGCCAACAAATATTATTAAAGATTTGAAGAATATATGGACACCGAAAGTAGTTAGAAATGGTAATACGACCTTTTTCCTACCTAAGTTGATGGTGAATTTACATAAGGACTTGGGAGATATGGACATTACTACACTTCTAGAGTTTTTTCTCCATTTTTCTGTCAATAAATAGTTTCTATAAATTGCTTTTAGGCTAAATGGTGTTTTATTTGTGTTGCACACATGTGACAAGTTGCATTTTCACTCGTAGCTAGTTATCTAATCTAACGTCTAAATATAAAAAATGGTAGTTACATGTCATCTCATTCTAATGTGTAGCCAAAATTAAACACCTTCAGATACTCGTGGTGATTTTTAGTTATAAGGCCTCCTTATTTAAGAAATGTTAAATTGTACTAGTATTTGAATATACTAGGCATTTAAATTTTATGGTTATGATATTATCTTGACATTGTGTCTATCCTATGACTAATTATCCAACTCCAAACACTCCACTGTTACCAATATTGTTTCCAGTTTAAATTTTTATAAAAGAACGTTTTGATATGTTGGTGTTCGTATTATTGATGGTCATTACATAACATTTTGCTGAAATTTTATAAATTGTTTGACATGAATTGCAGTACTATCCTTCCCTCCCAATCATTATTAAGATTCTTATCACTAAAGTTATGCGTTAGTGTTTATGTATCGAAACGTGTGTATATATATGGGTAAAGACAGATGATTTTATCAGTTTGTATCAAATGGAATAGTTTATTAGTTACTACTTATAATTGTGTTTACATGATATAAAATTTGTAGTTTTATGTTGTTACCGGTACCCTTGTTTGCATAGCTAGACTTTTTTTAAATCAGTTGAATTTGTGTTCACTCATTATTCGAATGTAGTTTTCCCCCCTTTTTCTTT
Organism: Sambucus nigra; assembly: GCA_949130495.1. Classification (NCBI taxonomy): domain Eukaryota; kingdom Viridiplantae; phylum Streptophyta; class Magnoliopsida; order Dipsacales; family Adoxaceae; genus Sambucus; species Sambucus nigra. The sequence goes on from OX422207.1 coordinate 418,597,973, forward strand.
GTTTAACCATAGCTGTTGTACCAGTCGCTGCAAATTGAATGACTCGGCCCTAGACATCGTCATTATCTCCAAAGCTTCAGTCGTCGTCGTTGGAGATTATCTTTGAGCTTGTACATTGAGATTGTCTTTGAGATTCAATTTTCACAATTTCAATTTTTTACTTGAGATTTTATTTTAATCTTGGTGACCAAACTGCTTAGTACCATTTTTTTTTACATTTTCTTTTGTTCCCATAAAATGTAAATTGCAAATTGGGGCGGTTGCATGACACCAATGCAATCCTTGTACATTGTTACACTTATAGTGCATATTTTGAAACAACATGTGAGGATTTTATTTTTAAATCAATATGTATTTTGTCGAATAAATTGTTTGCTTGCATGTATGCATATTAGATTTTGGTTATCAAGGCTTAGTAAACTTAAATGACACTTCACGTCAGTCGCAATCAACATTGCCCAATTGACAAGGTTCTGATCACGTGCAAGGATTATAGATCATCATATCAGTAGAGATCTATATTCTTTATCGGGAATTAGTTTACAATGCCACTCTAGTTTCACCCTCATATTTAGTATTATAGTTAGTTCTATAGATTTTCTATATTGTCATTTTTGTTTAGAAAATGTGGATTATGATGACAAATTAATAGTCATATATCTACCACCAGGGGTGGATGCACGTTGGGACGAACTGGGGAGGCCGCCCCAGTTCAGATTTGAAAAAACAATTGTTTAGTGTTATTAGTCCAGTCGTTTGGTGGTTGAGGAAGGAGGTTGAGGTGGCTACACCGTGTACGGTACCGGAGGTGGTTTGACAGAGGTTGGCGTTCCCTTTTGTTTCAGTATTGGCCGAGAGGATTGAGGATGGTGAAGAGGGTATGACTGCTCTCTCTCTCGTCTGTTTTGGAGAGACAATGGGTTTGTTTTGTTGTGGGTAGTTTTTTTGGTTTTGGCTCCCTGTTTTGCTGCTTGTTTTGGTTGTTGAGAGGCTACGTGTAGCTCTTTTGGGTGTGGTCCCATACACGTAGCTCTCTTTTTATTTCTTGTATTCTAATGTTTGGCTATGAGTGATTACTATAATCAACTCAGGTTGAAGATTAAAAAATATGGCTTTATATGATGACAATTTAGTTTGATTTATTAGTTGGTTTTTCACTCAACCTTTTAATTTTTGTAGAAATTTAATGGTCTCTTCATCCGTCTGTTTGTGTTCCATCAAGTGTGCTTAGATTGAATTTTAATGATGTAAGATCAGTTAACTCATTTTCATACTATATACTAAACAAAATTCAATTGTTATCATTATTAAAATTTGGGTATTGTGAATATTTATGAAGCATCGTTTATTTCTTGAAATCAATTAGGTATTATTATTAATAATTGAGAGTAGTTATTTGGACATTATAAATCCATAATTTATATAAAACTTGAAATAACCCAAAAAAAATCGCCTCGGAGGCTCCCGGCCCGGAACCCCGACACGATTTCAAACTTTCGCCCCAATTGGCTAAAAATCCTGGATCCGCCACTGTCTACCACTACAATTTTAGGTATGCTGGGCTGGATATGGTCCAAGTGAGGATACTGGGGAACCAATTAAATTTGATTATATATTATTTCTAATGTCCTTTAAATGTGATTTTTTGCTTGAATTTGGGTTTTGCACATGCAATTTATTTTATTTCTTAGTAAATTCTAAGACCATATATGGGATTTTTTAGCTTGATCTTTTTTATTGATGAGACTTTTTAGAATTGACGAGTTTTTTCATCATCTTCAATTTATTGATGAGTTGTATTTTTGTCCCCTGAGATTGACAAGTTTTTGTATTGGTGGTGAGGGTTTCAATTTACCTTTACACCATGTATTTTTTGTATGCCACGAAGTATTGGATATTGTATCTAGGTCTTTAGCTGTGGGATCAATTATATGATGAGCTATATTTTTGTCCCCTGAGTTTTTTGCATTTGCCCCGTGTCTCCGCTAATGCCGAAAGTGTGTACTAATTTAATTAAATGACTAAATGTTGAGTTTGTACTAAATTTATTATTTTTCATTATTTAACTAGTACCTGCTTTAATGACTGTTAGTTTTTAAATTCTGGTAGAATGAAATCATGAACGTGTATTGTATTTGCTGTATATTTTTCTATTAGTTCTGTAAGTAGTTGATAATGGTGTGTGAGTTCCTTACTTTTGATTATTGTTATGTGGTATTGTGTGGAGATTGATTGGTTTGTGTTAAACTCAGTGATCATGGGAATGCAAACTAATCTGGTGGATTGGTTCAACAGTTTGGTCACTTAGAGATGGAAGAGTTAAAAACTGTCTTGATATATTTTGTTGTATTACGATTATGAATATGTTGTAACCTTTGTTATGATTGCAGGCAACTATGATAAGCTCACTAGCTCAAAGAAGGGGATTGATGTGTCTGGGAAAGCATTTCTTCTAATATCATGCGTTCAGTCATGTGGGGATCATTACGGCTTCAATATGCCACAGATGTTATTCGTTTGTCTCAAGTAAGCTTTATAAAAATGACATTTTATAATAATATAAAGTTTAGTTATGGTGTTGTTAAAGTAGTTTGTGTGGCATGTCTCAATATGATAATTCTGTTTTTAGAGAGGGTAAAGTGTGAATGTTTTGTATTGAGAAGGACATCACCATTGGTGTGGCGTGTCCCAATTCCTTCAACTTTACTCCTCACCTAACCATTGGTTCCTCCGGTACCATTCATGCCATTGAGAAGGACATTTTCTTAAAGTACGCTCAAGGGTCGTCCATGGATTTGGGGGGTAGCATGCTGTTATTTGAAAGGTATAAGAGGGACTAGAGATTTAGTAAGGGAGAATTGGGGGCGCTTGTTGAGAACTTGTGTGGGGAAGAAGGGGACGGTTAGAAGAGATAAGTTTTTCAAGCGGAGATCGAAGTTTATTGTGGTTGTTGAGGTTTTGTTGTAAGTGATATTTGGGATCCTTGGGATTCATGAGATGGAGGTTTCTGGGTATGCTTTGGGAGAGATTTTGATTGCTGAGAAATTAGCCCATGTTTTTATTGACTATGATTTGAATGCAGACGTTAGGTGGCGATCTGTTGCGCGGCTTGCGACCAGGATAACAAAACGAAGAGGATGAAATCTACCTCACGATGTGTTTGCATTGCAAATGAGATTTTTGAAGGTATAAGGAAATGGGATGAGTTTGCGGATGATCAAACTAAATTTCATGTTTCCTTGGATGACAAGGACCTTGAATATCTTGAAGCTGCTTGTTTTCTTCACAATATTGGGAAGTTCTCTGGTAAAAAGGGCTATTATAAGGAGTCTTACCATATCATAACCAGCGGTGACCATCTCCGTGGATATAATTCTAAAGAGGTTAAGTTAATAGCACTAGTCAAAAGCCATCACATGAAGAAATTACCAAAGTTTGATCATGATTGTCATGAAGGATTTACAAAAAGAGGGGTGGCATAAATTCAGAATCCTTTGTGTAACTATATGTTTATATGCAGTAATAAAGAAATACCAGTATCTAAACGTCCAAGAGATAGAATTTTCAAATTCTCATAGAGAACATAAATCATCCTCTATCATCTGATACTCTTCCAAAGTGTTTGCAATAATAATGTTGTGGTATCAGTAGTTGATACTCAAGTCTGTGATGTGGTTGAAGCAGCAGTGGTAGCATCAACTGTAGAAAATATTTCTCCAGCCTTGGTGGTTAAAACAGACGATTGGGTTTATCCTCTTAAGGAAAACCATAAACCAATAAATGATATGTAACACTAATGATTTGGTTGCAGCAGCAACATTGAATAACAATACGTAATTTTTTTAGATTGAATCAAAAGCTGCCTTACCAGCAGATAAGAAAATGGATCCCGCCTTGGAAGTAGAAGTTGAGGAAGCAGATTATGCCCTTACAAAGGTTACTCCCGCTTGAGTAAAATCAAAAGTCGAATTATGCTCAAGTGTTGGAGAATAACATCATTGCAGACTCCATTATTGTGGATGTTTTGGCAACGACTCCTACCAGATTTCTAAGGCAATCTCGAGCTTCTATTGATGAAAAAGAGCCAATTGATGATGCTGTGTGCAATGGTTATGGTAACACTTCCCTAATAGACTCTATTATCTCTAGAGAACTTGGATTTATGAAAGAACTATAAATTATGAATAAGGCAGATGTTGTTTAAGAATTCCTACCAGTGATATCTAATAGACTCTATTATCTTTACTAGCTCGCTGCCAACAATGGTCTTTACTTTATTTGCACAGGTCCCAATCACCCTCATGTCTTGTACTGGTGGCTTTGGATTTATTTGTCTACTATGACTCATTTGGACATGACATACTTGTTTCTTAGTATATATACTTTTATCTTAATGTATTCTAATATATGTATGCACATATTTTTCTGGTGATAGGAATGAAAGAAAAGGTTGGTGAATGAAATGTTATAGTCCCTCCCAAGATCGAGGTACGACTACCCTACTTGTGGATGGTTGTATGCTCCCAAGATTTGTTTTGGCTTTGGTTCAGCAGCTTGTCTTTCTTATACACCTCTCCATTTTAAATTTTTTGGAACAGAGCTACTATCTTATTTTCAAGTTTATACTGAGAGCCCTTATTATGATAATATGTATCAGCTAAAGGATATGTGTGAATGACTTTTCCATCCACAACTAGCCCCTTTTCCACTGCAGGCATGTCAGGTACTTTATCTAATCATTCCATTATGTTGATTATGGCATTGTGCATTGAAGTTCGAGGAACTGATAAACTGTCCAATGTTGTAGCATTTTTAGTTATGTTCTGCTCTATCATATACATAATTTTGATTATAACTAATTGGGAGAAATATAAGGAGAGATTGAATTTTAAATACAATAAGGACTAGTATAAGCCTAATGGATTCTGTTTATAAATAACATGAATTGTGAATGAGAACTTGACTAAGTCAGATAACAGGTGTTGTGTTCTGCTTTTTTAGTTATGTATTAGAACTAGACTAAGTCACAACATTTGGAAAGGACTTGTTCCAGACGTTATGTTTTGGGTATGTATGTTTGGGTTCCACATGCGAGGGGGTTCTTGATTTTGTAAAGTAGTCATTCCACTTCGCGTTTTGATTTATATCAATCCATTTAGCAGTTCTGTCTCTATGTTGGATCTTTAATCACATTTTTTCATCTTCTTATTCATCTTAGTTATATAACATCTTAATTATAAAGGTTTTGATCGATTTGGTTTTTGGGAAATGGCAGGGAAGGTTCGTATGTGTCTGTTTACAAAGATCGGGATTTAAGAACTTCTGAGATGGTTGCTATCAAAGTGATATCGTTAAGTGAAGTGGTATGTTTGATACTGCTCTACTTGAGTCTACTCTCTACTGTAGGTGTGCATCACCTCTTAAATTATCTTTGGTCTAGGTCCTCTTCAATCTTTAATTTATGTTTCTTTTTGGTTCCACAGGAATTCCACTACTTGATTTTTAGCTTCTTTGACCACAATTAATAGAGGATGTGCGCAAATCGTCATAAAATTTTGTCTAAAAATCAGTATGAAATAGATTGATAGCACCATATATTGGACTGGGGATTCACAGATGAAATAATAGGACATATTAATAGAGGGTGTGAGCAAATCATCATAAAATTGTATGAAAATCAGTATGCAACATATTAATAGCACTGAATGTGATCAGCATGCAACAGATTGTGTATAATTATGCAACAGATTGATAGCACTGAATGATGCAACAGTTTGTGTATAATTATGCAACAGATCAGTATGCAACAAAATGTGATCAGTATGCAACAGAGCTGCTGTGAATGTTGGTAGGCTGCTGTGAATGTTTGCTGATCAGTATACTAGTTACTCTATCCATCTCTTAGTATTATGTAAATTATCTGTGAGAATAAAGTAATTGAAGAGGTGTTTAGTGTTATGGCTGTGGGGTTTGGTGCTGGTAGTAGAAGAAGGGAGTTGTATGATTTAATGGGTTGGTGTTTTAGTGCTCTAGGATCACCAGGTTGATTTTTTGCTGATTGAAACTCCTGGTAAGTCTTTGATTTGTTTTGTTTTTCATAGATTTAATTATGCTTTAGAGTTGTTTAGATGATTCCTTTGCCGTTTGGGGTATTTGAGTGGTTGTTTTGATTTTTGGATACCTTCGAGATATATTTTGGGTTACTTCTATGTACTTTGAGTTGTACTTCAGCCCCAAGCTCATTTTTTTAGGTCAGTTTGGTTCTATCCTAGTGGTGTTTGTAAACCTCTCTTATCTCTAGATATTGAAAGAGCCAAGAGAAATGTGGGGAAGAATACTCGTCCTCCGAGTGGACCCGAAGAGGCATTAGGATCCCGAGACTCCGCATCACCTCCTAGACTGAATGGGGGATTGAGATGTTAGGCCTCGAGAGCCTCTAATTTGGTCCCACCATCAAGGTATATGCCTCTACTATCCTCTTTACTATAGATGGTTCTATTTTATATGTCATTTTAATGAGGCATTCAGTCATTATCGAGAGAGAGCTTTCATTGTCCAGTGTTGAGAATAGACATGATGGACAGTTTTTGTTGTCCTTTATTGAATATGGGATATAGTTAAAATATCCGATTAATCTCTTATCCCGTGCACCAAACTGAGCCATGCAGGTCGGAACCTTTGTCCCACACATGATTGGTGTACAGGGTTGATCAAAATTACATAATTGAAACTTAATCCTGACCCCAACTCGCAGTAGTTTTGGATGCTTTATATCTTTCTTTTTTCATGTAAAAGATGTTGCTGTAGAAATTGTAGATCACTAGCTTGTTCCAGTAGGTAGGTGAAAATATTGAATTTTTATGTGCATGTATTGGGCCAACTTGGAGCTATTGTCCCGGAGTCTGTTCAAATGCAACTTCTCTAAAACAAGCTGTGGCACCAACCTGTTAGATTCTTTCTGCTATTTTGATCTACAACAATTAGGTTGGAGGGTTGGTACACTGCTTTAACTGTGATATGGCCCACCATTATTTGTGCTCATCACTAGATTAACTTCCATCTTGTATATGGGGGTGACCTAAGTCGAGCATAATTATTTATTATTTTGATACTTTTGAAAGATTAAATCTTAAGCATAGACTTAAACAACATGATTGAGGAATGATTAATAAAGTAGCAATATGGCTAGTGCATCAAATTTCTATGATGTTATAGCTATGGAATATATACTTGCCGTGGGCTTCACATATCATTCTAGTGCCTTATTGACCATTCGTGCAAGTTTGATTTGCAAGGTAACTATTGGGTAAAGGACCTATGATAAGGCAATAATTAGGGAGCAGCAGCCAGTATTCATGAAACAACTGTTATGGTATGATGCGATTATGTTGCCATGAGAAACAATCTAAATTTGGCTAGCTACAACGTGTCAACTAAAACATTATATTTTGCTTCACGATCATATTTGCCACTATCTTCAATAAATAGTACATAATATGTTCTGATTTTTGAACTTCGTTAGTGCTCTTTAGATGCAGTGTTCAATTATCATAAAGTGAAAATTGTATTGGGTAAATCTTGAAACTATTTGTGCATACATATATGCTAAACAGTTACACATTAGGTGATCCTATAATTGTGTTCTTGTGCCTGAAATGACTCATGTTTTTTTCCAAATAAGCAATTATAGCATTCAAAACTCAAAAATGGTTCCCTCGGTTCCTATTTATTCCTTTACCTGATAAGTTTTCCATTTTCCTTTTTCCTTTTTCTTTACCTTGCAGTGACACCTCATTTGGTGTGGCAAACGATTCTTTTAGTACTTTATTTAGTGAAACCGATTTTGGCAAGCACGTACCTAGAGTTATATTTGTTAATATGGAACCCACTCTCATCGACGAAGTTAGAACTGGAACATATCGGCAACTCTTTCATCCCGAGAAACTTATTTCTGGCAAGGAGGATGCCGCAGCCCATGGACATTATACAGGTACCCTGTTCTTCAACTAAGAAGCAACTATTTTAGTTGTTAGAACATTGTTTAATCATATTCAATTTTTCCACTGGTGTTATGTCTGCATCTATACTATGCACATGTGTTTTCTTTGCATATGTGAAATTTCATTATTCATATTTGTATTTGATATCTTAATGATTTAGAAACAATTTGTTATTTTAGTTATTGGACATTATAAGATTGTGAACTTGTTGAGTTATTCCCTGCATGTATTATTATGTTCAAATCAATGTAGGACAGACACAAAATCCACACTTTCTTGATCCAGACACTGGTAGTGACCTCACTTGGCTTCAATGTGATGCATCCTGGTGTGATATGATTCATGATTGAAAATGTTGAAGAAGTTCCCAGTTATACAGTCCTCCATTGTTTGAGAAAAATCCAATCTTCAATTTAAAGGTCATTTTGCAAATCCATTTTGCGCAAAATTTTTAAATCATTTTGCCTAATAATATGCAATTGGTGGATAGAAAACCCAACTATCGCAAAGCAACACTTCTTATAAATCCAAAATTTACCCTTTTTTTAGACAAAATGGCCCATAGTGATGGAGATGGTCTTTTAAAGCGTAAACCGATTTGCGTGTGACCTACAAACGTCGACTTCAAGATAATTTTAATTTTAATTATTTTATGTTTGACTTGTAGGCACCTCATCCTTTGTACAGACCCAGGAATGACCTGGTGGTGTGTGAAGACTAATTGTGTGCTGCCTTGCATTCAAGTGAGCACAATTGTGATGAAGACCCTGACCCTCATTAATGATTTCGTCCTCCTTAATCTCACAACTGGAATACGACTTAATCCTCGTCTCACTCTCTAGTTCTTTACTTCACTTTTTTTTCACTGATAGTTGTTGTATACGTCTAGGGGCTGAACTAGTTATTTTTTAATCCATTTGTATTCTTCTGTAGTAGAAAACTTACTGATATGTTTGGGGTTAAAGTAATTCCCTAATTGTGATGGACTTTTGCCCCATCTGTATTCTTTTATGGCTGATCGTATGAGTTAGTGTTAAAGCAACATTGAATTCGATTGGTTACGATTGTCAAACTGAAAAAACTAGTTGCTATTCAAACGACGTGAGGGTTAGTTCTTATGTTTTTTTTATTATTTTTACAGGGAGACTTTGATATTGAATAGTCTCGAAGGTGTTGCATGTATCCAGGGCACAAGAGAAAGTCGAGTGTGAACAAATTTTGTATTCGCAGTTTTGAGGACCGAAGAAAGTAACAAATCTTGAAATGCCAGGTACTATAATTACCCACTTTCCTCTTCATATTTTTAAATTCTACTTATATTTCATTTTCCTTATTTTAGTAAATGATGATTCATTTTTTAACTTTGATTGTAGGCCTGAAACATATATGTCAAGAACATTGTTGATGATGTTACTGACCACGCTGTTTCGTTGTCACTGGGGTTGGTGATTGCTGGAACATTCGCCAACGTTGTTTTTTTGTCACTGGGGTTGGTGATTGTTGTGGATGAGAAAGAGCTCGTTGACTGAGCAGTGGCGCAGAGCGATAGAGGACTATTTCAATCCAATTCCCAATCGTTGTCTACAAAAGCGGGGATGTGGTAGGTGTAGGTCGGTGGTTGAAGCTTTTGATGTGTCGGCACAATTTCACGGAAGCCAATGGAAGACCGACACATTTATACATTATTTTTTATGTACATTTTTTTGGAGACATTTTTTTGAATGATGTACATAATGGGTATATCTAGCTGTGATACATGTAGTAGGTCATTATTTTTTTATGGATAATTAATGTAGATGGTGGGTATATCTATTTGTGCCCCACTATTTTTTTTATATAGACAAATGACTTGGTTTAGTGCATTTTAGGTGTACGTGACCTTAAGTACAAAAAAATTCAAGATTGTTTTTATATTATTGTAAATTTTGATTTGTGTTTAGATTTATTTGTCAAGTATGACATTAATATTGTTTATTAATTTTTTTATTATATGTTTAATTTATGACTGTTTATATTAAACCATTATGTGATGAAATTTTTTATATGATCTTTTTAAAATTTTGAACATCGTTTATCATGACGCTTTTTAAATCAAATATGACATCTTATAGAGTAAATTATGACCCTTTTTAAGTAGATATTACACTTTTGAAAAAAAAAAGTCAAATATAACCGTTATCTAATATGACACTTCTTATGGGCATCAATTATGACACCCAAACTTATGACGCTTTTAATTAAAAAATAAAACGTCATTAAATGGGTTTTATGACACTTAAAAAATGTCATAAAAAGGCTTTTTTCTTGTAGTGGCAATTGAAGGGAAAACATGCAAATGTCATATCCACAACACACAAATATACATGGTTCGACAACCTAACTACGTCCGCGGAGAGGTCACTCGATTTTTAATAGTTTCTCTCAAAGTACGAAAATTACATCTCTTTAGCCCTGGAGTGTGGATTGTATTTATAGTTTTTCAAAACTATAGTGGTTTACTTGTTCAAGGAACTCCCTTGGATTGCTATTGGCTCATGAGGTGATTCCCTAAATATCTTGTCTGAGATTTTTGGGTAACCGACTTGAGCTTCATTCAAATGCTAACTATTTGTTATTATCCACGTGATAAATGTTTGTATTTATCTCTTTCATTTACATATTAGATCGGTCATGCGTCAACCGCTATTGGGCTTGGTCGACAAGCCTGAGATGGGTCCAATTATGATTGGTTCCTATAATTGCCCCTAAAATTCCTAGCCAAATTAAAGTCATAATTGGGTTAAAAGGATTTTACTCTTGTCAAAGGCCCACTTGTGTGATCCACTTCTAATGAATTTGCACCGTAACTAAACTCATAAATAAGCTATAGTTAAAAGGGTATGCTCATTCGAGGAGAAAGTGAGGCGCCAAAACTTGCTTTGATTCCCGGACCTTATGATTGTACACACTCTTTCAAACATCATTTTGCTTCTACACTTATCATCCAATCGTCATCTCTACTCCTCTCCTGTTATCAAAAGACTCAGAGCTCTCATATCCATTCATCCGTTTTGTAAGTTTCACCATCTTCGTCTCCTTTGTCATTCTGTCTTCCTAGATTTTTTCTTTTTTATCTTTGTTTTCTTCAGTTATCATAATTTATTTTTTCTGAGAATGGCAAACACACTCCATGGCAAAAATATAGACGATTTTAGAAAAACTTATTATATTCCATCATGGGTCATAATTGATTGTGCCCCCATTCCTAGAGACTTCAGAGCCATTGATTGGGGACACTGGATTCACACCCTTATTGCGATTCAAGGGGGATTGACTTTTGTGACACCCTGCCTACTAAAATACCGGGTGACCAGCCCGTGATTAAAATAAAACGTTGGTCTCATATGGCTTATTCTTAGCATCACTGTCGATTTTTTTTTAAAGTTACTAACTACCTAGTAATTTAATTAGACTGGTGTCAAATTTTATCTCACATTAAATAGAAACGTACGAAAATAAAGAATAAATAAACTATCACACAAATTGGTAACTGAAATCCAACACAAATGAATGATATAAATAAAGAGGACCGAATCAACTATCGGTTCAACAATGAAATACAACAGTAAACTGAAACCATAACTTGGATACGCAATGTAACATAAAAACTGAATACTAAGTCTGAGGGTGACATGCCCAAATGAGTGCCGAAGTAAAGATACTACACTAGGAATGAATGAATGAGGTGTCTCTAGCAAAGTCCTGCAACTTCCACATGAACTGAAGTTACGCATCCCTAGATAGAATCTTTAACTGGGCGTCCCTGTGACTGGACACCTAAAAGGTTTTGAAAAATATTTTAACACGGGTCAGTGCCCAAGTAAAACATTTTGAAAGTATTTAGCAAGCAGTTAAATTGCAGTAATTAAATATGCAAGCACACTCTTTATATTTAAGCTAGTATCGCACTCTCTTGAGGTATAGCTCACCACTCATCAAAAGTGCACACCTAATGCTTGCCTTCTAACCTTACTAGTTATGCTACCTCACCTAACTAGCCGTATCACCTCTTTCTACCAAACTACTCTAACCCGAGTGTTCTTACTTTGATTATTAAGTTATATGCTCATTAACTTATTAGTCGGTTGAACTATTTAAAATCATATAACGTTGACACGAGTTATATAGGAAATATCTTTTTAATTCTTATAACTTTCACACCTGTTATATTGAAAATCACTTTTCAAATCATATAACTTTCACACTAGTTATGTAAAAAATCCCCTTTTTAAATCATATAACTTTCACACTAGTTATATAAGAAATACATTCACCCTATGTATAAATCCTATATATAGTTATCTACTCATATTATATACGTATTAATATACTAAAGCATTCACACGCATTTCACGCATAATAACCATCCATTCCCCAGTAATAACTTACTGAATGCTTTCTCTAACATGCTATCATGTCCCAGGCATGCTCACTCTAGCCCAACCACCTCAAGTCGGACTAGCTCACACCTAACTTGGGTAAAATATCGCAAACGTAGTGAAGGCGGTCATATTTTCCCGAGAGTGCGACTGAATCATACACAAGACGTCTCACCTCTAGAATAAATCACACAATAAAAATCCTGGATGATATGACCTGGGGACTATACTCTGCCTGCTCCTCAAGCCAGGAGATTCACCCACAAATATATATATATATATATATATATATATATATATATATATATATATATATATATACACTTATATATATTTAATAAAACTCGGCTACCCCATGCCTAACTCCCGTAACACTCAGCCTAAAAATATTCGAGTCAAATCCCTGACCCCTAATCTAATTAATTTTTCACCTCAATTGACTTTATGCAAGTGGTGTCACTCAACCATAATTTTCGGACTCCCTACTTTGTCCGTATTTAAACCTTTATGAATTTATTTCACTCAATTCATTACTTAGGTTCCTCCTTTTCCTCACCTTTTTAGGCTCATATGCATCCACCTATAATCCCTATGTAAAATAATCCCAAGCATCTAGATCCGGATTTGATTTCTGACTAAAGATTTCGATCTTGGACACCTTTTCGTAGAAGATTCATAACTAATTAAAATAAATCAGAAAAATATGAAACTGGGGACCACGCGTTCGTAACGAAAATAACTATCTCCATGTCCAAACCAAGGGTCGTTTGAACGAGATATAAACCGCGTTCAAATGAGAAACTAATATCGTTTGAATGCTTCCAGTGTCGTTTGAATGACTTTCAATCTCATTCGAACAACCTTCTGCATTCAACAAGTTCTCCTTCTTCCCCACAACGCTAGTTTCTACCATTAAAACTCACCCAAGTTCATAACTCCAACCCAAATCTAGCCCCCAATGGTTTATGCGTCTTCCAAAAGTTTTAAAATCCTCAAATGCAACTTTAGTCATCATCAATTTCCAATATAATCAACTAATCTATGAGTTGGTTATTTACGGGTTAACATTTGATCGTTTCCTCAAATACGATTCTATGATCCAAATTAACCACATCGATTACTAGTTCATTAATATAAATTTAATTCTCACACTTTTGAATCATGATACAACATTAATCGAACCCTTAATCTACATGGATTTGTCCAAATTTATGAACACCCGTTTTTTTTTCCATTTGAAATCCCACCCAAAAATGACTTTCCATTGCACCCATGATGATATGAATCGTAATATTGAAATTAAATTGAAAGAAGGTTCAACTACTTGCCTGAATAAATTCATAGGGTCTAATTTCCTTTGATGTAGACGAAGATCTGATGAAGAACACACCACTCTTCTCTTGGTTTGACTCCCAAAATCTCTCCCAATGTCTCCCTCTTTTCTCCTCTGCAAAACAAGGGTTTTCTTAATGAGTTGTGTTTGTTACAAACTCCCTAATGTATGTTTTATAGTGCCAATCCCTAAATTAAGCCTATGGGCCAAATTAAAATGACCCAAACACCCCCGTGTGGGTCCGTTTATGCCTAAAAATGCTCTGAGATCCAATTAGTATCCCCGGGTACTATTTTTCGACTATCTAAACCTTTCTGGTATCATCCGTGCACTCAAAATCGTCATCCGGGTTACTTTACTAAATTCTCCAATCTCCTCCTCAAATTATGACACAAGTGAATTTTAAAAATAACCCGAATTAATTAATTCTTAATTCACTAAATTAATTAAATCCTCCAGATAAATTAAATCCGATATTTTTTAGGTATTTTTTGGTTCTCACTATTTTTGGGGTATTAGTTATATCTTATGAGGTTATTTTTTACAAAAAAAAAACTTAAATTTTGGTACGAAAAAGCGTTGAAAAAAACACCTCGTTTAAACGAGGTCCAAGATCATTCGAACAAGATATAATGAGGTACCAAATAATTCAACACTATAATCTCATTAGAAGCTATTGTTTGAAGTCGTTCGAAACTATTGTTCGAATGACATACCTTTTCGTTCGAATGAACAAGCGTTGTTCAGATTTTTTAATGAATATCTTCCCAAATCTTTTTGTGTTTATCCTTTTTATCCGACCTTCTTATAAAAAGGCTGAACGGGATCAGATATTCTAAGAGCTCTTATTGGATTTTTTTGAAAAATATCAAAATGAAAAATATAAATACAATGATAATACAATCTAGCAATAGGAATATAAGATGTAAACATGATAATCATCCTAGACTAGATAAAGTACCCGAACTCAGTCAACGATGCAAATACCTAAAGGTTTCCTAAGATTCTCAAATCCAAGTTCACATAAAGGTTTCGTGAATATATCGGTTAACTAATGATCAGGACTCATAAAGCTCAAGGACAAGCTATTCTCCTCAACTAGGACTCGTATAAAGTGCTGGCATATCCTAATGTGCTTTTTTTGTGAATGTTGGAACGAATTATGGGCCATACGGATTGCACTCGTATTATCATAAGAAATAGTCATTGTGCCTTGTCAAATACCATAATCCTTAAAATTTTCTTCATCCATAAAAGTTGCGTGCAACGACCACTGGAGGCAATATACTCAGCCTTCGTTGTTGACAAAGATTTGGAGTTTTTCTTCTTGCTCAACGAAGAGACAAGAGCACTCCCATAATAGAAACACCCACCCAAAGTGAACCTATAACCATAGACATCCCCGACCCAATAGGTATCCGAATAGGAAAATAACCCGTCATCAGTATCAAAGGAATACTAAATACCATATGAAAGAGTTTCACTCTAATATTTGATGATGTGTTTAAGTGCATGTAAGTGTGACTCTTTCAGGGATGCCTGGTATCGAATGTAGAATCCAACACTAAAGGCAATATCGAGACAATTGACGATCAAGTAGAGGAGACTACCTATCATATTTCGACAAATGTTTGCTCTACGTCCTTGCCTAAAGAGTATTTGTTAAGATTTGTCATTGTACTCATAGGGGTGCATGAGTGTTTAGCGGAGTCTAAACAAAACTTCTTCACACGGTCCCTTTCATATTTGGATTGAGATATGGATATCCCATCCTCAAGATGACGAACTCGGAGACCGAGGAAGAACGTAATCTCACCTATCATACTCATCTCAAACTCACTCTTCATCTCCTCCTCAAATGTGTGAGTATGGAAGGAGCACACGGATCCAAAGACTATGTTGTCCACATAGACTTGGGCAACCAAAATAACACCACTCTCTCTCATCATAAACAATGTCTTATCCGCTCTTCCTTTTTTAAAGCCATGAGTTAAGAAATCGAAAGTGAGCCTCTCATACCAAGCACCGGGTGCTTGCTTCAAACCATACAGGGACTTCTTAAGATAATATATGTATTCTGGGTTCTTAGGGTCTTCATACCCTTTTTCTTATTCCACATAAACCTCCTCCTGTATAATGCCATTCAGAAAGGCAATTTTGACATCCATCCAATATATCTTAAAGTGCAGACGACGACGAGTAGGAAGCGGACAGACTCAAGCCTAGCAACATGAGCGAATGTCTCATTAAATTCTACACCCTTAATATATGTGTAGCCTTAAGCAACCAACATGGCCTTATTGCAAACTATGGTACCATTCTCATCCATTTTATTCTTGTAAACCCACTTAGTACTGATGAGGTGTAAACTTCGTATTCAAAACATGTCGTTGGATGTTTATGCCCTATATAAAAAAAATACCACAACTTGCCACACTATAATTGGAAGTGTAGCGACAAGTAGGGATCGAATCCACAAGCAACGATATTTAGAATTATATATGTTTAACACTTATTTAAGGGGAAAAATAAAATATGATATGGTGAGAATATAATTAACACTCGGCAATCAGTAAACTAAATTACATTACAAAAATGAGATTGGGATCATTTCCCCTCCATGGGCTAATAACACGTAAAAAGGAATTTTGTTCGGAAACAATTAACTGAGCATATTCAAATAATTATAAACATCAAACTTGAAGAAATTTAATTCAATAGTGAAAGATAAGACTTTTAATCCAAAATGGTCACAAATGGAATAAAGTCGTAATATCGCTATAAATACTACCGTTGCATGACAAAGGAGTTAAACGCCTAATATTTTGACTTTAATACACATGGTTTAAATTAAAAGTCATTTAAATCAAGCTGTAACTTTTAGGGCTCAATACCCATTAATGGTGGAAAAATAATCCCAACCTCTAAACTAGATACTACACATGTTAAGCACAATAAATGCAACTACTGAGCAAATGAAAACAAGAATTAAACTAACAACAACTAACTAACAAAGTAAAGAAAGTAACTAATCAAATATTGATATCAAGAAAAGCAAAAAAAAATTCTTGAATTAAAGATAAAAGATAATAAATAGTGGATTATACATCCAAATGGGCAAACCCTTGGAGATAGGAGGAGAAGATCCCAAAATCAAACCCAAATCGTATTCTTAAACTCCAAATATGATGTAAAATGAATCCCCCAACTTAGGAGAATGTTTACCCATTATATCCCCAAGAAAAAAATAAAAAAGATAGGTATTTGGGGATTGATATAGTACTCGAATCGATTCCTCAAAATGACCGAATCAATTCGCCTAAGACAAGTCTGAATCTTCATCTTGGATCAGCATACGGAAAATACCGTAACATATTCATTATAGATCAAAATTAGGCGCGATCAGAAGCTACACAGAGCTAACTAAGAGAGATACAACTTCCATTAGACTTTGGGCCATAATACCAAATGATAAAATGACAAAAATGCATGTTCCCTTTATGACAGAACTTTCTCGAAATGCGATCAAACTTCACGCTAAGCACTTTAATAACTACAAAAGCTCAATTGTACCACGCAAAGCATATAAACATATATAAGAGTTTGTGTGGTTAATGAGCATAAAAATAGGATTTACGATACCTAAGGGGGCTAAAATACATAAGTGATGATACTTAAATATTGCGTATTTTATCCTCCGAACTTACGCATTTTAGCCCCCTCGGGTATCTTATTCCCTATATTTATGCTCGTTAACCAGACAACCTCGAATCTCTATGTTAACATGTTTTACAGGGGTTAATTGAGCTTTTATAGGTAATTGGATGCTAAGTATGAAGTTCGGACACATTCCGGTGAAGTTCCGTACACGATCGCACGTTCAAGGGAAATTTAGTATTTTCATATCTTGGGCACCTGGCCTGACATTTCACGAAAGTTGTAGCCCTCCTCGCTAGCTTCGCGTGGCCATAAACGGTGCGCGATTCGGATCCCTAATGAAGGAGTTGCGGCACTTTTTGCGGAAGGAAAATAATGAAATCAAAAGAGGAGGAGAAAAGGGAGAAAAGAAGAATGCAGTAGCTGCCTTGGTTCTACCCTACTTGATCGATCAATCGACCCCTTTGGTCGATCGATCGATCCTCATCGACAGTTGCTATATTGCCTTTGATCGATCGATCGACCAAAGGGGTCGATCGATCGATCCCATATTTTTTGCAGATATTTTGTCTTTTCTTTTCTTTTCTCTTTTCTTTTCTAATTTAATTCCAACTTACTATATAAAGCAATTTTGGTTGTAACAACTGATATACACGATTTTAGCTTAGGTTAGCTTAGGGTTTGGGTGATTTGGTTAGTTCTTCTTCAATTGTTCTTGGATTGACACCCCATTTGGGTTGAATATTAACTATTCATCATTCTCTCCATTAATATAGTTTGTATTTCATTATTTCTTGCTTTGTAGTGTAATTCACATGCTTTCTAATTAGGTTTACGTGCTTTCTTCCCTTGCTTTCTAGCGTAGTTTTATTGCATTTCATTATTGCATTTATTTACCGCATTTTTATGATGCTTTTTAGGTAATTTAAATTAGGTTGTGTTTGAATGGAACTCACTCGGGTTAACGCATTGCTTGGCTTGGTGATAGTGTTTACGGGTTATTTCTGGTGCGTTGTCCTAGTTATTGTGCCTAGAAGATTTGACGGGGCATATCATGTATGTCTCGTGCTTACGACCTTTCGTGCGTAATTTTCGAGATATTTGTTGACGCCAAAATCTTATTAGGCTTTTATGAGGATTTAGGGGCGTGACAACCCTTGATTTAATTAACTGTCGAAACGAGACTCATTCTTAATAACTTGTTGACCCATGTAGCCATTTTATACAAATTAACTCGGGTGAGGGATATTGGACACAACCTATAGTTTTACCGCTTTGTTAATCTAGTTTCATTTCACTCGCCTAGTTAATCATTTCCCTTTATGCATCTTTTACATTTTAGTTTGTAATCACCCTTTGCACTTTTATTTCGGAGTATCAAATCATCTAAATTCTAGCATCTTGTCCCTGTGGATTTTCAATACCCGACTTACCGCTAGACTCTCCCTGCAAGTGTAGAAGTAATTTAGGTTTGTTTGTATAGTCGCAGCGAGATAGAAAACAATGACTGTGCACTTTACACGATCACACCTGTCGCGCCCTATCAAAATGACGCCATTTTCAGGGACTAGTTTGTCTTAGACTTTATTTGATTTAGTATTTCATAGTATTTTCTTTCTATTTGTATTATTTGCTAACCTTTTTGCAGGTCTTCTACATTTGAGCACTTAGAAACGATCGAATTTTTCCCGCGCGCACTTACTTTGTGGAATTCGCCACTTGAGCCATTTTTGGGGTAAGCATGTCTTATTCCAATTCATTTCGATAATTCTTGTTATAATTCTCAAAATTCTCGCAAACCTATGACTTTCGGTGAATACTTAGAATCCCAAAGTATAACAAATTCAAATATAACTTTAGGCGAATATAACGAAAGTCAAAACTTAGGTTATTGGAATTTTGATGATGATGGCAATGATTTTGGGCCTTTACCTCCTTATAATAGGAATTTTGAAACGAATTCGAATAGATTTCAAAATTCCTATCATAATGAGGTTTCGTTTAAGTCCGATGGTAATTTTCAAAGTTCCCATTTTCATGCATCCGCACCTCGACCCATGACATTCGGTGAGGGTTTGCGTATGTATGAAAATGAGAAAATTGAAAATCGTTATCGAGAAGAAAATCGTTCGTGGGAACATGACTTGGATTTACTTTTTGAGTCCGATGACGATTTTTCTTTCGAGACTTTCGAAGTCGAGGAATGTTTTGAACCAAATGAGGTACTTGTGAGTATTTTGGAACAAACCATTCTAGACTTTGCCCATCTCGTAATAAATATTGAAAGTGAGGATGATAATGACGTAATATCTATTTGCAATAAAATGATTTCTTCTTTGGCCCCCAAAGAAGAACATTTCATTGAAAATGATATTATTTCATTCAAAACTCAAACTTCATGCGATGATGATTCATATCATGAGTTTGAATATCTTTCATCCCCATTTTCATTCTCTATTATCACACCGGAACAAGTACCCGATGATTCAGTTTCAAACTTTAATGTTTTAAACCTTTTCACCGATGAGGAGTACTTGCTCGAGTCGCCTTCCACAATCGCATCTTTGCCTTTGTGTGCACCGCCTCCCATTCCAATTTCAAAATCATTGGGAGGATATTAGGTTTTTCTTGGTCCCCACATGTTTTTGTCACCTGTTCAATCCAAACCCCCCATCGTCCCTCCAAAAATTTTAATTGGCGATGGTTCCTTTCTTTCTCCTTACACATGCCTTCTGTTGTTCAAACGAAATTCATATTTTTCAGAGGGCATGCTTGTATGTGAGGTTACACCGATTATCCTCCAAAGTCAAATCGTTTTCACGGTGGACCCTAAGTTATTTAGACTTCTAGTGTATAGTTAGTATGAAGCCTAAATAGTAGGTTGTATATAGTTAGCTTTTATTCTTTCTTTATTTTTATTTTTATTCTAATGTAATTAGGTAATTTTTTGTTATTTGTTTTTGCTATGCTTGGTACTAACTTGTTTTGTAGATTCTTTGGAATTGTTCTTATGGGGATCGCTCCAGTTTTGAGTAATATCGCTCTTTTCCTCTCTTTAACTTGGTTCTTAATTCACATTGAGGACAATCTCAAGTTTTAAGTTAGGGGGTGTGGGATATTTTATCGATTTCATTATTTAGTCCATGCTTTTGCTCACATGTTAGTTACTTAGTATGCTTTTCTTAGAAAAATTGAAAATTTTCAAAAAGATTTTCTTTTTTTTTTTCTCCTTTTTTGGGCATTTTGCCTTTGTTTCCGATGATAAATTGCAATAATTGCCCGATCTGATAGACAACCCAATGATGCATGTTCTCGATTTTAGAAGTTATTAGACTTTAGTCTCGATTATTGATATTATGAATAACTTCATGGATTAAACTTTAATCCCATGAGCACATGCACTTTCATTGTTCTATTAATTTGGTTTAAGATTTTTATAACTTGGTAATCTTTTGTTGCACTGTAAATACTTACACCGATTAAGCTTTTTACCTTTCGTCGTTTGTGAGTGTTATACACTATTCTTTCCTCTTTGAAAACGTTGAATTCGTCGATAATCTCACTATTCTTTCATTTGATTGTTCATTAATTGAGTTCATACTTTAAATGTGTTACTTGAGCATGATTTTAGTCTTATCAGACCTTGTGCACCTGGCCCGCCATTTCATTAAAGTTATAGCCCTCCTCTCTAGTTTCGCGTGGCCGTGAACGGTGCGCGATTCGGATCCCTAATGAAGAAGTTACGACACTTTTGGCGGAAGGAAAAAAATTAAAATCAAAAGAGGAGAAGAAAAGGGAGAACAGAAGAATGCAGTAGCTGCCTTGGTTCTGCCCTTCTTGATCGATCGATCGACCCCTTTGGTTGATCGATCGATCCTCATCGACAGTTGCCATCTTACCTTTGATCGATCGATCGACCAAAGGGGTCGATCGATCGATCCCCTGTTTTCTACAGATATTTTGGCAGTTCTTTTCTTTTCTCTTTTCTTTTCTAATTTAATTCCAACTTACTATATAAAGTAATTTTGGTTGTAATAACATATATACACGATTTTAGGTTAGGTTAGCTTAGGGTTTGGGTGATTTGGTTAGTTCTTCTTCAATTATTCTTGGATTGACACCCCATTTGGGTTGAGTGTTGACTATTCATCATCCTCTCCATTAATATAGTTTGTATTTCATTATTTCTTCTTTGTAGTGTAATTTACATGCTTTCTAATTAGGTTTACGTGCTTTCTTCCCGTGCTTTCTAGTGTAGTTTTATCGCGTTTCATTATTGCGTTTATTTACCGCATTTTTATGATGCTTTCTAGGTAATTTAAATAAGGTTGTGTTTGAATGGAACTCACTCGGGTTAACGCGTTGCTTGGCTTGGTGATAGTGTTTACGGGTTTATTTCGAGTGCGTTGTCCTAGTTATTGCGCCTAGGAGATTTGATGGGGCATATCATGTATGTCCCATGCTTACGACCTTTCGTGTGTAATTTTCGGGATATTTGTTGACACCAAAATCTTATTAGGCTTTTATGAGGATTTTGGGGCGTGACAACCCTTGATTTAATTAACTGTCGAAATGAGACACATTCTTAATAACTCGTCGACCCATGTAACCATTTTATACAAATTAACTCGGGTGAGGGATATTGGACGCAACCTATAATTTTACTTCTTTGTTAATCTAGTTTCATTTCACTCGCCTAGTTAATCATTTCCCTTTATGCATCTTTTTCTTTTTAGTTTGTAATCACCTTTTGCATTTTTGTTTCGGAGTATTAAATCATTTAAATTCTATCATCTTGTCCCTGTGGATTTTTGATACCTGACTTACCGCTAAACTTGCCTCGCAAGTGTAGAAGTAATTTAGGTTTGTTTGTATAGTCGCGGCGAGACAGAAAACAACGATTGCGCACTTTACGCGCGCACACCTCTCGCGCCCTATCAATAAGTATAAAGGGTAAATAAATACAATATTCCAGACGAATCACATCCCTTAACTTACACATTGCTAGTCCGTAGACATGAAGTGCTACCATAAGAGAGGAGATATGTACAAAAGAGATAAAAGCCACTTTCGCGGGAGAATGATTTTATTTAGCCTTAAACCTCTAGGTTACCTTAATGGACGAGTGTTATCTCGTGAGGGTTTTCAGGGATGAAACCCACAAACATCAAATTTCCTCAAAATATGCTCAATCAATCAAAAAGTCATGCTTAACAATATCGAAAAGAATTTCAATCACATTATTAGCAAAGTGAATGAATTCACACAAAAGGCTGTGGCTATTAATATTAAAGAAGGAACTTCATCGAATCGAAACCTTAAGAGTGGGAGGAGAAGGGAGGACGCGGAAAAGTCTGATTTGGAAAAACTTGTATAAATTTGATAATAAGCATTAAAACGTGTATGTTATTCAATCCTCTCCGAATATTACACTCAAGAAATGAAATCACTAAGAATGGGAGGTAATACACACGGAACATGCAGGCATAAAGAGTAAATAAAAATGAAAACTAGGTCGTGCACATGTTATCAATTGAAGAATGCTATATATAAAAAAAATGTAATCTCAATGAAAGGATATCATCATTAAATAAGGTGAAATGCATTTTCAAAGATTATTGCAATTATTATGACGCTCAAATTGAATCCACCCTAGGATCATATATAACTTTGATAGGGTTGAGGTTATGAAATAAAGGGGATATATAAGGATTCGAAGATGTTCAGGGATGAAAAACTTGGGATAATGGATAATGGCGGGCAATTTCAAAATTGAAATATAATTTCCATAACATGCATTGGATATAATATTGGAAAGCGATAAAAGTTATTGAACACTATAAACAAAAATGGAAATACTATCTCTTTCTTTTCTTTTCTTCTTTTTCTTTTCTTTTCTTTTGTTTTTCGATTTTTTTTCACATTTTCTTTTCTTTCTCACTCTCACATGCTTAACTGCAACCACATAATAATAACATCATTCGATCCCAAGTATCATTCCAAACAAAGGTATGGTAGGTAATATTAATGGTACATAACTCCAATATGGAGTTGGTTATGGGATTTTAGGTTATGAAATAAAAGGCTATATTAAGGCTCGAAGGGTTTGATGAGGGGAAACATATAAGGTGATGTCAAAGTCAATATGGGTGATATAACAAAGATGGCATATGATCATTTCCTAAAGTTTATGTAATTCTCGAGTCAAAATAACTTTTGAAATCATGCTCAAGTAACACATTTCAAAATATGAACTCAATTAATGAACAACCAAATGAAGGAATATTAAGATTACTAACAAATTTAATGCTTACAAGGAGGAAAGAGTAATGTATAAACACTAACAAATGAAGAAAAGCACAACGCTCACTAGGTGTAAGTGTAGACAATGCAACAAAATATTATCGAGTTATAAACGCCTTAAACCAAATCATTAAAACAAGAAATCTCATGTGCTCATGGGTTAAGAGTTTAATTCATGAAGTTATTCACAATATTAATGATTTGAGGACTAAAGTATAATAACTTATAAGATCGAGAACATGCATAATTGAATTGTCTATTGGATCAGGCTTATATTAAAATTTATCATCATAAACAAAGGCAAAATGCCCAATAAAGGAGAAAAAAGAAAGAAAATATATTTGAAATTTTTAATTTTTCTACAAAAGTATGCTTGGAACGAACATCTGATCAAATCACTGAAACTAAACAATAAATGGAAAGAATATCCCACGCCCCCTAACTTAAATATTTCAATGTCCTCAATGTGAATCAAGAACATAAAAGAAAGGAAAATAAAGATATTACCCAAAATGAAGCGAACCCCGATAAGTACAATTCCATTGAATCTACAAAACATGTTATAACCAAGCATAACAAATAAATAATAACAAAAACTTTAACTAATTAAGCTATACTGTAATTAAAAAGGAAAAGAAAAAAACCAACTATTTACAACCTATAACTTTAACTTCTAACTAACTATACACTAGAAGTTCAAAATTTTGAGGGTTCACCCAAAATGCGATTTGACTTTGAGGGATTAATGGTGTACCCTCACTTGAATTCATACCTTCCGAAAGATGAGAATTCTATTTGAACAATGGAAGGCATGTATAAGGCGTAAGAAATGAACCATCACCACATGAAATTTTTAGGCGGATAATGGGGGATTTGGATGCTAAGGGGGACAAGAACAAATTAATTTCATGAAAATTAAAATCTCCTCCCCAAGATTTTTCAATTGGAATCGGAGGTGGGGTAAGTTTGAGTGAATAGACCATAATATGAAGCATTTCAGAATAACATTCCCATTCAAGAATCCGGGTCAAAGTCCTCAAGACTTTCATTCGATTCTTGCGATTGATTTAATGGTTTGATAATGGCGGGGAATCAAGAAAATGAAGGACCATCAACCTCAATAGAATTTGAAATATTGATAAGAGGTTGAAATTTGAAAATTCTTGGATCACTCTCCAATATTTCTTCTTAAAAAAAGGTGGAGGTGAAACGTAAATTTCAACCTCAACCGAGCTTTTTGAATAAGAAATTATCTCATCGAGTTGGGAATTTATTTCTAAAGTCCAAGCTTTAAAACTCTCGGTTTGATCATTCAATTCATTTTTCGCTAACTCTTGATCAAACCAACAAGAAGACATAACATCTTAATCGGTGGTTTGCTCATAGTTAGAGGATTCCCCATTTTGCAAAGTTTGTTCCCAAGACGATGAGTCATTACTTATAAATTCTTGAATTTCATGTTCAATTATTTTATTTTCAAGAATTTGAAAGCATTCGCGCATTGTCTTGGGAGCGAAACTTTGAGAACTATTATCAAAACAATTAAAATTATCTAAAGAGTTATAGAGAGACATTTCAAAGAGGGCAATTCAAAAACGCGATGTGCATCAAATTTTTTAATTTCACGAGATAATTTAGTACAAGTAAAAAAGAAAGTTAAAATAAAGAATACAAATACAGAGGCTAAAATACTACAAAATAGTAAATCCATTACAATCTATAATAAAACATTCCCTGACAACAGTGCCATTTTGATGTTGTAAAAATCGAGCATATGTGTAGGTACGATAATTATTGTTATCAGCTTCCGACCACAATGCAAAAAACCTAAACTTTAACTACAATCTTATAGAGTATAGCGTCTAGTCCGCGTATCAAAAATCCACATGGAATGTTTGAGAGATTTTAATTGATTTATTACTCCTCAAATAAAAATGTAAAGATGACGATGATTGAAAGGGGAAAAAGTTAATTACGCAAATCAAAACTAAACAAAGATTAGAAAAATGAGATTAGGATCACATCCCCACCATGGGCTTAACAAATTGTAAAATGGATTATGCTTCCAAAACATTTAACCAAGCATACTCAATTAATTATAAGCATCGAACATGAATAAAACCAATTCAAAAATAAAAGATTAAACTCTAGCTCGAATATGGTCACAAATGTATTAATTTAGGAATATCGCTATAAACACTACCATTGTATGACAAAGAAAGTTAACCACATCATATTCCAACTTTAATACACTAGGTTTCAATAAATGCATTTTTAGCCGAAACCTAGATTTCAAAGCTCATTACCCATTAAGGGTGGAAATGTGACCCCAACCCTTAAACTAGCAACTACACATGATTAAAGATATAAATACAACAAATTAAAGGATGAAAACAATTAATTAACAAACAATAACTAAATAACAAAGAAGGGAATCTGGATAACAAAGCTAGAAAATAAGAAAAAACAACTTGAATTAAAGGAAAGAGAAGATGAAGAGTGTTTAATTACAAAATGGGTATAAACCCTAAGAAAGGGGGAGAAGGGAAAGCTCCCAAAAACCTAAAATCTGATCGCTAAAAATTTATTATATCTTATAAAATAAACCTAACTTCCTTTATATAATAAATGGAAATAAAGAAAATGGAAAAAAACAAAAGGGAAAACTCATCAAAAACTGAAGCATCGATCGATTGATCAATGATCTAGAAAATTTCGCACTGCCTCCATTTGAATCAATTTGGACAAATGCCATATCGATTCGCACCTGCTTGGACACAAGGAATGTGCTGAGTGGTTTTGGTGTCATCCTTCTTCCGCAAAAAAACCCGTAACGTCTTCGTTATAAATCAAAGCATGCACCATTAGTGGCCACACAAAGATGACTCAAAGGGCATCAACTTTAGTGAAGACATTAGGTCAGAAACAAAAATGGTGAAATGACTAAAATTCCCCTAATTGTGCATTTGTCGATGGAACTTCCCCGAAATGCGACCGAACTTCAAGCTAAGCACTTTAATACATACAAAATCTTAATTATACCTCCCAAAGCATATAAACTTACATAAAAAAAGTTGTCTGGTTAGTGAGCATAAAAATAGGAATTAAGATACCCGAGGGGGCTAAAATGCATAAGTATAAAGGGTAAATATATGCAATATTCAAGGCGAATCAGATATCTATCACATTAGACTCGCTAGGTCGAGGAACTAACTCCCAGACATCATTTTCGTGAAACTTAAGCAACTCATCTTATATGGAGAATATCCATGACCGTCTGCGAGTGCTTCTTTCACATTCATGGGTTTGACAAAGGATGTGTAACACAGATAACTAACCCCATTTTCAAGTTAAGAACAAGTCTTGACACCTAGTGTAGGATCACAATGTATATAGAAATGATCATGACTCTTCGAACCCAAGGTGGTGTCTCCTCTAAATCAGGAATGAGGCCCATTGTGGTAGCATGTGGAAGGATGGGATCGTCACCAGTGGTGCATCAAACTCACACTAGAGGCTAGGAGCAAGACACGTCGGTGGATCGTCATCTTTAATAACGATGTTTATTAACTATATAACCTTAAAGTTTGCATGGTTAAAAACTCAAAAAATCCTACAAGTCGATGACTATTCTAAAAATATCCCCTCGTCATTCCGAGAGTCAAACCTTTCTGAGTGTTCTCTATCTCATAAGATGTAGCAACCAAAGATAGAAATATGATAGGTTGGGGTTTACGCCTGTCCATAACTCATAAGGTGTGTGAAGTGTATGCAGACAAAGATATACCATAATCATAGTATGGAATGCGGTGCTCACCGCCTCTGCCTAAAAACATCTAGGCACATTTGTCCCAAGAAGCATGGATCTAGACATCTCTTGTATCATCTGGTTCTTCCTCTCAATAATCCCATTTTATTGAGGAGTACCAACAATTGAAAACTTGTGTTTAATACCCATTCCATCACAATAGCTATTCACTTTAGCTTCTTTAAATTCTGTCCGACGGTCACTACACATTTGATTAATAGTGACACCGTATTAATTTTGTCGGACATGGTACTTGGTTGTAAAGAACTCAACCACATCGGATTTTTATCTAAGCAATCCTATGATATAGTATCTAGAATAGTCATCGACCATCACAAGAATATATATATATATATATATATATATATATCTTACCACCTAATATCAATGAGCGAGTAGGACCCATAAGATCTATGTGAATTAACTCCAAAATATAGGAGGTGGTAATTGTATTTAACTTTCACTGGGGACTTCGAATTTATTTTCCTTATTAGCAAGGTCCATAAATCGAGGAAGTTGGTTTCCCAAGTGATGGTAAGCCACAAACTGGGTCCTTTTTCACTAATCTCTCAAGATCTCTAAAGTTCACGTGACCTAGTCGTCGATGCCAAAGGTCCATAGTGGAGACCATAACATTGTTGCACATAAAGGAAGACTTAGGCACAATCCCATAATAATTATCTTTGTCTCGTAGTAAAAGTTCACCATATTGGTAATAAACATTACATTCGGACCGATTAAACTTTACTGCAAAGTTTACATTGCAAAGTTAGCTTATATTAATTGAGTTCACTTTAAAACCTTTCACGTATAATACATTGTCTACTTTAGGGGATCTACATATCTCAACACATTCACGCCCTAAAACACTAGACCTACTCCCATCTCCAAAAGTGACATTACCTTCCTTGTGATCCTTAAGGTGGGTAAAAAATGAAATGTCACCAGTCATGTGCCTAGAGCACCCACTATCAAAATACCATTGGGAAGTATTTTGAAGCTTGAGAGAAACATGGTTGAAGGCTATAAGGATTAACCACAAATTTAAGAATTGGTTCTGGAGAATTATTGGGAGTGGATGCACTGTCATAACCTATTACATGCCTTTTAGCAAAACCTAAAGTGGGCCGAGAAAAATCTTACCTACCTCTTTCTATATATCCTTAATAGTAACCTTGACCTCCCGGACACGTTCAAGATCTTTCTCGAGCTAGGATACATGGACTTCAAGTTTCTCATGAGTCTCCACGAATGCTTTAAGATATCTCATCAGACTAGACACCTTGTTGGTCAAGTCCTCGTTCTCTTTATATTAAATAAACTGTAATACCCCGTATTTTTATGGCTTTTAATTATGAGATTAATTATAAGTAATTGCTTTTAATTGTGGATTAATTAAATTAATTTGGGATAATCAATTAGAAATTAATTCGGATTTAAATAACTAGCGAGACGAGAGTTAGTATTTAAATATGATGATAATTTTAAATAATACTGAGTGATTATAGTAATATGTGGTTATTGAATTGAATTTATTAAAATTATCGTGAGTTGAAAATACGACAGTTTCGGTAATTAAGTCGGACGTGCGTGTCAGTCGTGTCAGGACCCAATTTAATAGGTTTAAAAGTATTTTATTTTTATGTCATCTGTATGAGCATTTTGAGTGTGCCAACATGTCCGGAAGGGTCGAGATAGATAGAAAACACTAGGCGGGGGTTTAGTTTGTGTATCGAGGTATTTTAAAGCATGATCGATAACCCCGGAGTGTATTTTAGTCATTCCTATTTTTTGTGAATAATGACCCACAAAAATTAGGAAATATATATCAGCCAACCCTTGAGTCCCTTAGGGTTTTCACAACCAAAAATTATCATGGTAGTTAGAGAGGAAGAGAGGAGAAGTTCCAAGGTTTCCATGGCCATAACCACCGCACACCACCACCATCGGCGGATTTATTATCGGAAAAAGAGGGGTCAACAACCAATACCATCATCAACGCATCAGAATCTGTATTTTCCAGGCAAGTGATTTATCTTGCAAAGATTCAAATCATATATTTTACATGATAGTCTAGATTTGATGATTTATCGTAAATAAATGAATAAATTGTGAAATTGGAGAATTGAAATATTTAATATGGGTAGGATTCATGTAGATAAAAACTTCTGGGCATAAACTAATTGTGAAACCATGATCCATGCGTAGAAGATTGGTAAATTATGTTAAGATATATGAAGATCTTGAAAGAAATAGGAGAAGTAGGGTTTTTATGATAAATTGGGTGTTTTGATTTAAGAAACTATTGATTCATGACGATTTAATGATTCTAGTACGTTAAAAATGATGCTAATATGTTAATAGGATGTTTAGTAAACTTTCTTGGGAGTTTGGGACATTGTAATGAAGATTTAGAGGTGTAAAAAGGAAAAAACCGTAAATGTTTATGAGAATTTGGGCAAGTATATGCTTGATCGATCGATCGATCCAAGAATGTCGATGGATCGATTGTATCGATCGATCGATCATTTTTGTCGATCGATCGATCTCTCCAGATTTTTGGCAATTTTTTTCCTTTAAGGTTTAATGAATATTCCAAAGCCGGTATTAATTCTTAGGGTGATTAATATTATAGTTTGGGACTTAGTTAAGGTCAGTAGGGTCTTAGTTATTGCCCAGAGAATAATAAAACTTATGGGATGGAACGTTGCAAGTACGAGCGGTTACCGAGTGAGACCAGTTTGAAACCTTTCGATTTGGGATTGAATGTGGAATGAAAGATAATTTAAGGGATTTTATATTTACTGAGATAACCTTAAGAACAAATGGGGAACCTAGTATTCACTTGGGATAGGTATAGGTACCCGAATCCGTATGACGAGACATGTCGCGTTAAATGAACGTTACGTAGAATATCCGCAACGTAAATATTATGGGTGAGACTTAATATATTGGGGAGGTGTATACCTATATTGAAATTGTATATATATATTGGTTGTGTGACTTTGTAGTATATGGATTATTATGTGTATAACATACCTACCATACTTGCTATCACGGGAGGTCGTTCGTAAGAGGATAGTCTGGTCTCGATGTGACCTTCGGGGGGACTTTAGATTAATACCTCAGAACATAGGACTTGGAAGGGCTTATCGCTGAATGGATAAGTCTGCTGACCTTGGGAGTGTAGGTATGTGCGTAACCCATGGATATGTGAACTATGTTCGCCTCCATTATGTGTGATTTTTATTGAAACGGTTCCTGAGTGATTCGGAACTTATGATCCTCACGTACGTGATGTACCAGGATTCGATAGCAGAGTATGAGGGCATCGTAGGTTCTTTCCTTATGGGGTGCCTAATTTGTATATGAGATATTATACTGGATTATATACCTATACTTGTGATAGTTCTGTTGTGTTTCTTAGTAGATGAGAATAACTAAGATAATTGAATGGGATAAGAATGGGTTAATGTAATTAACACTTGGGATAAGTAAATTAATGAATGTGAATATGGGTTGTGATTATCACTGGTTTGGGTGTTAAGAGTAGATACCCTATGGTATAATACGAAAGTAGAAGTGGTACAACTAATTAGTTAGCGGCATAACTAAGATGTGTTAAGGGTATACGGTAGGCGTGTACATTTAGTTGAGAGGTGAGAAGCTCATGTGAGAGGACGCAACTAACATGTTCATAATATGTGTTGTTTAATTGTAATTTAAACACTTGCAATATTTTAAAAACTATTTTCACCTCGGGCACTGACCCGTTTGCTTCCAAATATATCTTTTTGTAAAAACCTTTTAGGTGCCCAGCCACAGGGATGCCAAGTATAGGAGTTCCATTCTGAAGACGTGTTGTAGTTGCTGTGGAAGCTACAGGATTTCGGTATTAGACGCCTCTACATTAATCCTTGGTTCCTTCAGAGTCATTTATACCAGTTAGTGCCTGTTGGCCATTCGCATTTAGAGGTTATAGTTACAGACTTTCATTATTTCATTTATTGGTATTTATTCAAACTCTTGTATTGGGACTTTATTTACTCTGGCATTATTATTATTGGAGTGTTTACTCCAGACTTAGTTGATTTCATTTCGTTGGTTATTCATATGAGATTGTTTATGCGATTGATGGTTAATGATTTAATTCTTGGTTATTTGATA
Source organism: Sambucus nigra (assembly GCA_949130495.1). Classification (NCBI taxonomy): domain Eukaryota; kingdom Viridiplantae; phylum Streptophyta; class Magnoliopsida; order Dipsacales; family Adoxaceae; genus Sambucus; species Sambucus nigra. The sequence continues at coordinate 418,629,659 of OX422207.1, forward strand.
ACTTAATTAATAAAATTTGACATCTCTCTTTTTAAATATTAGGTGGCTAGTAATCAATTAAATATTTCCAACAGTGATGCTAAGACTGAACCAACTTGATATTCTGTATTAATTTAATAAAGGGGTAGCTACCCGGTATTTAATTAGATGAGGTGTTAAAGGTGGTATCAAAGCATCAGGTTCTATTGTCCTTTAGGATCTGTGCGGCTTATTATGCTTCCAGCGTAGCTTTCTTTAATATAGAGCCCTATGTTTAGGATTGTTGATTTCTTGGGTGAGGTTTCGTTCTCCTGCTATAATATATATGATAATGAATATTATCATTCGGGTGTGTTCGTGTGCCGAACAATGCAGTATATCGTGCGAGTTGGGCGAACAGCAGGAGGCAAAGCTCAGTTGAAGTTATAAGGTATATTTAAGAAAGATGACCGTATCTGAGGTCACCCCTATTATGGCACAGAAGGCCAGGACGGTAAAGACGGCTAAGGCTCGACTTATGACTTCCAAGAACCACTATAGTGAAAAGTGGGATCAAATTCAACTCACCCAACAAGGTTGAATGGGAGAGAGTCAGACGAAATATTGAAGAGAACCAGCAGTAGATATACTAGAAATGCGGAAATGGCGTGTGTTAGCCGACGAAGGTAAAAATATCCAAAGGCTTTGGCATATGTCAGTATATGGTTAATCGAGAAAAAAAAATTAGTTAAAAGTTTTTCTTGGCTCGAAAGAGCAGAGTTATAATGGTGAGGAGCAACCACCACACTTAGAAGTGGAATGTTTTATCAAGAGAAGGCGCATACGTATGGTTCGACCATACGTTTCCTTTATCAGATGTTCAGGGTGAGATGTGAATGTTGTTCTGAACTCACACGAGAGGGTCGGACAGAGGCCACATTGGGAAAAGAAATTAAATGAATTAGCGAACCTTACACCAGATGAAGTAGGTGCAATGGAGAAGAGGACATTGATGAGGAATATTAATTTACAAGAGGAATTGTTAGTACTTCTGGAGAATTCTTCTTGGACGGTCAATGCAGATGGTAACAATGTCGCATTATGTAAATATGGAGGTAAACGCTTCCTTGTGTGGGGAGCTACAAGAATAAAAAAAATTAGATAGAGTAAGACTGGGGGAAACGATGTTGGTGAATCACCACAAGGGGGAGACCCATCGGGGGACCCGTTAAAATGATTCGGATAGGTGAATTATTACCGAGCGATGGTGATTTAAGTAAGAGATATGGAAACTAGTGGCGTGTTAGGGTCATAAAAGCTAAGGGAACAATGGAGGTAGTCATCAGAGTCGACACTACCAACGTCCTAGAGAAGGACCCCCTTAACATGGTCAGTGTGACCGGAGATAAGTGGAGTATGTGTAGAGGTATTTTGTGGGGAGTAAAACCCGTGTATTAAAGTTTTCCAAAGCAGGTAGAGGAATGAGAGTATGGTGCCTAGCAAGGGAAAGAGTTATTGAAATTTTTCCAGTTTGGTATGGACAGGTATGTTAAGTCTAGGAACCTTTTGAATATCCAGGACGATTGGTAAGGTAGAAGTATGATCTATATCCTCAGATAATAATGCGTGTTGTATGTGTCAGAAAGGAGTTAGTGCATATTATTTTTATTATTACTATATTGGCAGGAGAGACGAGTTTAGTGAGTATCTCGATAATGTTATTATTTATGTGAGGTATAGTGGGGTTACCTTTAGTGTTATCTGCAGAGGATGAATGGGTGCATCGATAGTGGTATATACTTTATTGACATTTCTCGTTTTAGTGTTGTGCTATACCAGTATGATATTATCCTAATTATGGCTTTATGATAATAATTAAATCGATTGTGTGCGGTTATTGCTAGTCCATCGGGGCTACTACCTTGGTGTAGAATGTTTTTGTTATGGCGAGGCCCCATCCGCGAGAGGGATGGACTTGCATTGATATATTTGTATATAGGTATAAAATATTGTGACACGTCGAAAAGTATAATGGTCTCGAATATTGGTTCCTGGTATGTGTAGGGACTTTATTGATATGATTCAGAGTGTATTTGGTTTACTGTTCAGTGGAAATATTCAGTTGGTTAATATAATTAATGCTCAGGATGTGGTAATAAGAAAAGTTCATTGTTATATCACCCTTTGGAGATGAGGGAGTTAATACTCATAGTTGTGTGTCTGGGGACGGGATTTTGATTGCCCCAATTTTATTTGCATGATGTTTACGGAAGGTGATTACAATCAATGTTAAGAGGCAGTGTCTTTCAGAAGGAGTTCCTTATTTAAGTGTAATTGTGGAAGGAGATGTAACTTTTTGTCTAGAGACGGTAATATAGGGGTACATGTTATGGACTGATGGCCTAACGGATTCCAATGACCGATAATGCTCGGAAGTAGTGTATCGGGAGGATTCCTTATTTAGATTTCGCTTTGCAGGACATCCCATGCATGAAACTTAGCATAAGGTTGGTAGTAAGGAAATGTTTGGACAATCGTCCATGATTTGTGTACCTCGATCGTTAGGAAAGTATGTAGTTATAACTGGAAATTAAAGGGTAAAGTACGATATAAGGCCAGGAGAGCCAATTGTTAGTGAAGAGGTACTGATAATTTTGTTTTATTTTAGCGGGTTGAAGGATGAAATGATATTTAGGGGGATTTAGAATTTCAAATTTGGGGGTGATTAAGAACGCCCAAGTGGTGTAGCCACGTTGCAAATGCAGGGACAATTAAGAGTAGGGAGTACTTATAAAGCGTATGTGATGTTTAAACCCGTTTGCATGAAGTATAGGGAGTATGGTGCTGGTGTCAAGATCGCCGAAAGAAGAGACATAGATGGGTGAAATTTTTACTTGTGGGATTAATATGACAAAATGGAAGTGGTAGAGTGGATTAAGCATCGTGAGAAGGACGACAGTCGATAGATTCATGTGCAATCAGAGTACCACGTCCAAAATTAGTAGAAGGGCAGTGGGCAACCATTTAACAAAAATGACTATCCCTTGAGAAGGCAAATATGTAACTATCATGGACAATTTGGAGCGGAGTTCCACCCAATCGAATGTTAATAATGACTTATGCGTAAATAAAGTGAGGATGTCAATAAGGTATAAAGAGTCCAGATGTGCACAACGTGGTGAAAAGTGCACAGATCAGAACTTTTGATATACGCCAGGGTAAGAAGAGGGTTAGTAAGTATCACATCAATATAAGTGAAATCGGTATTGAAAGGGTCATAGTAAGTAGTAGATCGATTGGTGTCATACGACCAGCCAGAAAATTTTGTATCAAGCCGACGATTCCAATGATGGAAGAGTCAAGTTAGTAAATTTCTTTGATGGGTTGCCAATCTAAGTGACGTAGGTTGTCCAGAAGGAAAGTAATTGTTATATCGTTGAGTGATTTACACTTTTAGTTAGTGATCACACCGGTACGTAGTCCTACGCAGTATCATTCTAAACTAGGGTGAGATACTTGACACCCACCTTCATTATGGGGTATAAGGAAGTAGTGGGAAAAGTTTCGTTTAAGAAAGTTGTACCACTGATAGCCCAAGGAATAGGCGTAAGGTGATTGATGACTCGTGGAACTGTATGAAAGTAATTTTGGACTCATAACGACCGTTTCATTTCCATAGTGAATATCGCTAGTAAGTGAAGTATAATATGGTAATGGGGTAAGGATTTTACCTAATAGTATAATTGTACGACATCACCCGTACCTATTCATAGTGAACAAGGTAATTACAGATTTAGGTGTAAACGAACCATACTATCCTTCCTCTGGATACTTGGAGGTGAGCGGATTATCAGAGTTTCGGATCGGTCAGAAGTTAAATTTCGATGACTACATTAGGATAATCACAACCTATCTTAAGTGGCTTGTCCCTTGTATAAAAGTCACAACACCGGGAACAGAGATTCAAAAAATGGACAAGAGTAGTCAGATGTTTTAAGGTTTCTCCCAGGATGGGAGTTTTGTATTTAGATAAACGCGGGAGTTAATACGAAGTGAGGTGCGAACACAGAATAATATTGAGATAATCAGCCAATGATGTTTAGATTATTCTTATTCGAATGATATTTTGTAAGAGCACGATGTGAGGTGCATTTATTGAGGTGTAACCCTATAACCGATAGAGTGTCAAGAGTGTTCAATAATATTATTATGAAGCGAGGGCCGTAGTAATCGAGCCTTTCTTTATATCTCATTTTAAGTACCGGAGGATACCTAACTTTTCCAGGTATGCCTTACTTTTCTGAATTTCGGGACGAAATTCCGTTATTAGGGAGGAAGTATGTAATACCTCGTATTTTTATGGCTTTTAATTATGAGATTTAATTATGAGATTAATTATAAGTAATTGCTTTGAATTGTGGATTAATTAAATTAATTTGGGATAATTAATTAGAAACTAATTCGGATTTAAATAACTAGCGAGACGAGAGTTAGTATTTAAATATGATGACAATGTTGAATATTACTGAGTGATTATAGTAATACGGGGTTATTAAATTGAATTTATTAAAATTGTCATGAGTTGAAAATACGACAGTTTCGGTAATTAAGTTGGGATGCGCGTGTCAGTCGTGTCAGGACCTAATTTAATGGATTTAAATGTATTTTATTTTTATGTCATCCGTATGAGCATTTTGAGTGTGCCAACATGTCCGGGAGGGCCGAGATAGTCACAAAATACTAACCGGGGGTTTAGTTTGGGTCTCGGGGTGTTTTTAGGCATTACCGATAACCCGGGAGGGTATTTTAGTCATTCCTATTTTTGGTGAATAGTGAACCACGAAAATTAGGAAATATTTATCAGCCAAACCTTGAGTCCCTTAGGGTTTTCACAACCAAAAAGTATCATGGCAGTTAGAGAGGAAGAGGGGAGAAGTTCCAAGGTTTCCATGGCCATAACCACCGCACACCACCACCATCGCCGGATTTGTGACCGGAAAGAGAGGGGGGAACAACTAATACCATCATCAACGGATCAGAATCTGTATTTTCTAGGCAAGTGATTTATCTTGCAAAGATTCAAAGCATATATTTTACATGGTAGTCTAGATTTGATGATTAATCGTAAATAAATGAATAAATTATGAAATTGGAGAATTGAAATGTTGAATATGAGTAGGATTCATGTAGATAAAAACTTCTGGGCATAAACTCGTTGTGAAACCATGATCCATGCATAGAAAATTGGGAAATTATGTTAAGATATATGAAGATCTTGAAAGAAATAGGAGAAGAAGCGTTTTTATGATAAATTGGGTGTTTTGATTTAAGAAACTATTGATTCATGACGCTTTAATAATTCGAGTACGTTAAAGATGATGCTAATATGTTAGTAGATGTTTAGTAAACTTTCTTGGGAGTTTGGAACGTTGTAATGAAGATTTAGAGGTGTAAAAAGGAAGAAACCCGTAGCTGCTTACGAGAATCTGGGCAAGTATCTGCTTGATCGATTGATTGATCCAAGAATGTCGATCGATCATTTTTGTCGATCGATCGACCTCTCCTAATTTTTGGCAATTGTTTTCCTTTAAGGTTTAATGAATATTACAAAGCCGATATTGATTCTTAGGGTGATTAATATTTTAGTTTGGGACTTAGTAAAGGTCAGTAGGGTCTTAGTTATTGCCCGGAGAATAATAGAACTTATGGGATGGAACGTTGTAAGTACGAGCGGTTACCGAGTGAGAACAGTTTGAAACCTTTCGATTTGGGACTGAATGTGGAATGAAAGATAATTTAAGGGATTTTATATTTACTAAGATAACCTTAAGAACAAATGGGGAACCTAGTATTCACTTGGGATAGGTATAGGTACCCGAATCCGTATGACGAGACATATCGCATTAAATGAACATTACGTAGAATATCCGGAACGTAAATATTATGGGTGAGACTTAATATATTGGGGAGGTGTATACCTATATTGAAATTGTATATATATACTCGTTATGTGACTTTCTAGTATATGGATTATTGTGTGTATAACATAACTACCATACTTTCTATCACGGGAGGTCGTTCGTAAGAGGATAGTCTGGTCTTGATGTGACCTTCGGGGGGACTTTAGATTGATACCTCAGAACATAGGACTTGGAAGGGATTATCGCTGAATGGATAAGTCTGCTGACCTTGGGAGCGTAGGTATGTGCGTGACCCATGGATATGTGAACTATGTTCGCCTCCATTATGTGTGATTTTTATTGAAACGGTTCCTGAGCGATTCGAAACTTATGATCCTCATGTACGTGATGTACCGGTATTCGATAGCAGAGTATGAGGGCATCGTAGGTTCTATCCTTGTGGGGTGCCTAATTTGTATATGAGATATTATACTGGATATGAGATATTATATACCCTATGGTAGTTCTGTATAGATATATTATATACCTATACTTGTGATAGTTCTGTTGTGTTGCTTAGTAGATGAGAATAACTAAAGATAATTGAATGGGATAAGAATGGGTTAATGTAATTAACACTTGAGATAAGTAAATTAATGAATGTGAATATGGGTTATGATTATCACTGGTTTGGGTGTTAAGAGTAGATACCCTATGGTAGAATACGAAAGTATAAGTGGTACAACAAGTTAGTTAGCGGCATAACTCAGATGGGTTAAGGGTATACGGTAGGCGTGCACATTTAGTTGAGAGGTGAGAAACTCATGTGAGAGGACGCAACTAACATGTTCATAATATGTGTTGTTTAATTGTAATTTAAACACTTGCAATATTTTAAAAACTATTTTCACCTCGGACACTGACCCATTTGCTTCCAAATATATCTTTTTGTAAAAAACTTTTAGGTGCCCAGCCACAGGGACGCCAAGTATAGGAGTTCCATTCTGAAGACGTGTTGTAGTTGCTGTTGAAGCTACAGGATTTCGGTATTAGATGCCTCTACATTAATCCTTGGTTCCTTCAGAGTCATTCATACCAGTTAGTGCCTGTTGACCATTCGCATTTAGAGGTTATAGTTACAGACTTTCATTATTTCATTTGTTGGTATTTATTCAAACTCTTGTATTGGGACTTTATTTACTCTGGCATTATTATTATTGGAGTGTTTACTCCAGACTCAGTTGATTTCAGTTGGTTATTCATATGAGATTGTTTATGCGATTGATGGTTAATGATTTAATTCGTGGTTATTTGATAACTTAATTAATAAAATTTGACATATCTCTTTTTAAATATTAGGTGGCTAGTAATTAATTAAATATTTTTGACAGTGATGCTAAGACTGAACCAACTTGAGATTCTGTATTAATTTAATAAAGGAGTAGCTACCCGGTATTTAATTATACGGGGTGTTAAATAAACTCTCCCTCCAAAAGCTTCTCTTATTGAGGACTCGCTCATTCTCGCCTCTCTCACTTCCTTCTCTAACGTTAAAACCCTCACAGCTAAACATTTGTTTTGTTTTTATTTTTAAAGGACTCGGTATAGGCTCGCTATAGGTCACTCTCGCTTTAACTTAAAACATTTCCCCCCTCACTCTGGTCAGAATGACTAGACTCACCGTCGAGGTGTCCATGTTTAGTATCTTCCTCATCAGTATGAAGTGCATTCGGTGTATTAACATGACTAGCCATGAATGCAGTGAAGTTACATCCATGCGGTGATTCATCCCTTGAACTCACCGACTAGACCTCGCTATTGCTAAGAATGACATTTAAGACAGCTTTGCCTTTCTCTTGTCTCTTTAATGTAGTCTAACACTCATGAGATTTGTGACCCTTTCCGTCACACTCATAACATCTCTCCTCGTCTTTCTTTGAGAAATCTTTCTTTTCTTTTTCAAAATTTTTCTTGCTCGATTTATATTTTTTATCTTTCTTAAAACTTCTCTTTTCTTTGGAAGTATTTTGCTTTTTAAGTTTAAGATTTTTTTTTGAAATTTATTGCAAAAAGGGATAAATTGTCTAAATCAAAATCATATTCAGAATCTGACGAAACTTCCATTTTCTTAAGCTTAACATTTTTAGAAAATATATCTATCTCAAATGTTTAAGATCTCCTATAAGTTCTTCTAACCTAAGAGTATCTAAGATTCCTAATGAATTTAGCATGGTGACCTTAGGAATAAAACGTGTAGGGGGAAATCTCGAAATTTTCTTAACTGCACGCATCTTAGGTATTCTCTCACCTAAATTAAAACTCGTGTTTACTATATTGGAAAGTCATGCATAAAACTCGTCAAAAGATTTAGATTCAAACATAATTTTAGTTTCAAATTGTGTGGTAAGATTTTGCAGCTTAGAAGTTTTAATAACATAGGTTCCTTTATGAGTGAGCTGGAGAGTATCCCAAGCTTCTTTAGACGTAGTGCACATCAGAATGTGGTGAAACTCGTCAAGGGTGACATCTCTAGAGATAGCATTCAAACTGCGCGAGTTAAAATTACTCCATTTAAAGTCGTCCTCTATCCATTGAAAGATAGGTTTAGGACCAACGATATTATCAACAGTTATAGTGGGTGGTGTCTACCCTCTTTCACAAAGCAACCCGACACCACTAAAAGAAAATTTGGTTTTAACAATAATTTTTTTGGTAAGGAAGTAGTATTTGTTGTTAAAAGTGTATTATTAGAAAGGAAAATAAAACAAACGCTGCTACAAATATAATCTTGTTATAAACATTTTGCAAGAAAATATTTCCTTGCAGAATGTAACTTTTAGCAAGGAAATTTTAGAATTCTTGCTAAAAAATATGGAGGTCAGATTTCCCACCCTTTTTTTAGTATTGCAAATATTTACTGCAACGTTTTAATTAATTTCCTTGTAAAAAATAATACATTCATTTAAAAAAAAGAAATATAAAAAACCCAAACTATCCCACGCTTAAAAATTTTAGGGTTAAAAGAAATCTAATTTCAACCCTCGTCTCTCTCAATCTCAAACGGCGTATCCTCTCTCTCTCCCTCTCAATCCATCGGCCCTTGCTATCAAGGGTAGAGCGATAGGATTCTGGCACTGAAGAAGTACAAAAGCCGACCAATTTCTTCCCCTTCTTCGGACCAACGTTTTATCTGACAGGATTCCGCTTCTTCCCCTGGTACCATCGTTTTTCCCTTATTTTTATTTTTCGCCACTCGTTGTTGTACCTACTTTAAGGTTGGTGTTCCCATTTTATTGAAACCCAAAAATATTTATGAGAATGCTATTTTTTTTCCCTTGTCTCTTTATTGTACCTACTCCTTGTCTCTTTATTTATTTCTTTGTTTCATATTTACCATTTAAACACTTTGTAAGAGTTTTATTTCCCATTTGTTGGGCATTTTGCCTTTTATTAATTATTGTGACTAAGAGTTCCTCAATACATCAATGTTTCTAACTCTCTTTTATTATTGTGATTTTTTGGGATGTGGATCACTTTTTAACTTTTTATCCAAGTAAATTACGAACTGTACATTAGGGACCATGTTTTTAACTTGCTTTTATTATTGCGATTTTATGGGATGTGGGTTGTGGACCACTTTCTAATTCTTTATAAAATTACATTTTTTTTAGTTGTACCATTTAAAAAGTTTTGTTGGCTTAACAGAACAAATGATTTTTTAAAGATTGAATTAAATAATTAAATAGTTAATTTTGTATCTAAGAATTTGTGATTGAAAATGATGGAATTTGGTGAATCTTGATATTGAGGTTATGGTTTTCTTAAGGTCATGAAAGTTGTAGGTCAATGATAGCGATGTGTTTTGGTTGCTAAAGCCCTGTGTTATATTTTATATATGTGACGATAATGCCTTGGCTTTACTTGGTTTAACAACTAATTTCGAATTAGGGATTTGAAATTTCGGTGAGATATAGTGGATTTGTATGTTGAAATCTTTAGTTAAAAATAATTAAAAGAATGAGAGATGTAACTGAAATTAGGGATTTGAAATTTCGGGTATAACTAAGCGTGTTTCCATATTCGGTTAGGTCTGGGTAATAGATGATAAATAAAAAATTGCTTCTCTATGTATTTGTCATTGCGGCAACTCCTCTATCCATCAAAAATATTCACAAACCTATAAAAGTAGAACAAAACTAGAATATAGCGGTAAGTGAGGTATCAATCCATATATAAGGAGGAAACACAAAATTGGAGAGGACATATATAAATTCATTTGCATTTTATTGTTATATTTCTTTTTTTCTTTTTATATTTTTCATGGATTTTTCAAGGGATTATTTATTAACTAACTATATGCTAATGTAAGAAAAGTGAGATAAACAAAATTGTCCTAATAAGTAAACTAACAAAATTGAACTCATGAGGGCTTCAAAATTTCATCCCATTAATGGGAGATTAGCCCTCAATAATCATAATCCAAAAAATATAAGATAAACAAATGTAGAATGAGATGATTAAAATAAAAGTAATAAGAGAGTAATAGATCAAATCCATTTAAGCCTTGAATTGAAACGGAAACTTTAATTATATCAACAATCTCTCAATTACAATCCCTCACTCATGTATTTATTTAATCTAAGCTAAAAACTACAAAATAAAAATAAAAAGGATAGTGGATGAATTCATAATGGACAATTAAATAATAAAAGAGATTTACTAAAAATGCAAATCATAACATTATAAAATTATACATTAGAACTCACCCAAAGAAATAAATTCTAGATCATTATTTTATATTGAGATAATTGCTAAAAATGCAAAATCTCAACATAAAGGAATGGGTTAGAATTTACCTCCCATAAGGTATGAATTCAACTACATCAATCTATTTTGAAATAATTGCTATCAGATTTTTATATCCTCTCAACCCACATGCTTCTCTCACCATTTCCATACACACTCATGTCAATTATCCAATTTACCCCTAGCCTCCATGTGCACCATATAAATTGAAGACTTGGGCCATTTTAAAGAGATCTAAAACAAATTTATTTTTTTAAACCCTTGTGTGATAAAATTCTCTCCATCCCACTATGTTGAGTATTTGCATTTTTAACAAATATCTCAATATAGAGGTGTGTAGTGAAATTTATCTCTAGGATAAATTCAACCCCACCCCTCTATAATGAATTTTTGCATTTTTAGCAATTATTTCAAAATAGATTGATGTAGTTGAATTCATCCCTTATGGGAGGTAAATTCTAACCCATTCCTTTATGTTGAGATTTTGCATTTTTAGCAATTATCTCAATATAAAGTAATCATCTAGAATTTATTTCTTTGGGTGAGTTCTAATGTACAATTTTATAATGTTAGGATTTGCATTTTTAGCAAATATCTTTTATTATTTAATTGTCCATTATGAATTCATCCACTATCCATTTTATTTTTATTTTGTAGTTTTGAGTTTAGATTCAATAAATACATGAGTGAGGGATTGTAATTGAGAGATTGTTGATGTAATTGAAGTTTTCATTTCAATTCAAGGCTTAAATGGGTTTGATCTATTCCTCTCTTATTACTTTTATTTTAATCATCTCATGCTTCATTTGTTTAACTTATATTTTTTGGATGATGATTATTGAGGGCTAATCTCCCATTTATGGGATGAAATTTTGAAGCCCTCATGAGTCCAATTTTGTTAGTTTACTTATTAGGACAATTTGGTTTATCTCACTTTTCTTAAATTATCATATAGTTAGTTAATAAATAATCCCTTGAAAAATCCATAAAAATATAAAAAGCAAAAATAGAAATATAATAATAAAATGCAAATGAATCTATATATGTCCTCTCCAATTTTGTGTTTCCTCCTTAGATATGGATCGATACCTCACGTACTGTTATATTCTAGTTTTGTTCTACTTTTATAGGTTTGTGAAGATTTTTTATGGATAGAGGAGTTGCCGCAACGACAAATACATAGAGAAGCAATTTTTTATTTGTCAAATAGCGCCATTGCCGGGGAGATAAAAGTTTTCTTTATCAAATGGCGTCGTTGCCATTCTTGGGAGCCCCAGAGCGGATTCAATTTTGTAGTTCATTTATTTCCTATCTTTTGTTGCATTTTAGTACCATTTTTCTTTATTTTAGAAGGCTTGTATTAGGTTTATTTTATCATTGATTGTATTGCGGTGCATAGAGACACCTTTATTTTATTTTTCATTTTAAAAATTGTAATAATCGAAGACAAGCGTGATAGGAAAACCGGACAAGGTAGAGAGAGGGCGTCCAAAGGTGAGGATTTAGAAGCCTCTCTATCTTGGGTCGGTAGGACTCCCGGGGCCGACTGAGATAGGCGTAATCTCTCCCCAGTCGACTCAAATTGTTTCGGCACCCGACGACATAAAAACCATGGGAGGTACATTTCTCAAACTCTCACGCCTCTCCTATTAGCGAGTCAATTCTCGCATTTGTTTTCGAATGGTGTGATGAATTAATTGATTAAGACCTACATCCGATCACTCACGAGAAGGACTTTCATCACCCGACTCACTCGCTTACCATTGTGTACTACCCTAGATATCATTAAATTTAAAATCAATCAACTAGGTAGCCCAATAGGAGAACATTTTTGCAAAGGCGATCACAAAGAAAATTCCGTGAATTTTTATCGCCGGCGGACTTAATTAAAATTTGACTACCCCTTTCACTAAATTTAAAGATAAAAATTGGCTATGTTCTAGTTAGGAATTCTCCTTAACTTGTGTGTGTCCAATTCATTTTTCGATAGTCAATTTTAATTACTTCGTCAAATTCACAGAGTCCACCTATTTTTTCCCACCTTTTCTTCCAAAAAAATCCAAAAATATTTTCTTCTATTATTTTTATAAAAAAAATCCAAAAATATTTTCTTTCATTTTTATAACAAAAATTCAAAAATATTTTCTTTCATTTTGAAAAAAATTTAAAAATAAAAAAAAAATATTTTTCTCCTCATGGCCGAAGAACGTCCTTTACGGGACTACTTTGGTCATTTCCCATTGACACGCGACACGTGTGAGAGTGATCCCGAGTCGTCTCTTTATGATATCCTTAGTGGTCTCACCTCTCTCACTTGTACCGTTGATACTCTTGACCCGTCCATGAACGCACCTGATATTCCATCACCCTCGGTGTCAAGTGTCGACGTGTCTCATCCTTTGTTGTTCACCCATTGTGATTATGCCGATCATATGTCCCATGAGTGCCCTTACCCTTCATATCCCTACGAACCCACCTTGGAACATGTGTATCCGTATGACACTGTTCCGGAACCCACCTCGGCCTATTATCCCGATGTATATAATCTCGAGTTATGTGAGTACCCCAGTTATTCGTGGAGGCCCGATCACCCTTCCACGCAATATGAATCCCAACCCGATGTTGTGGATCACCACACGTTCCAACAGTCGTCATGGTAACCTTGTGCACCCATTCACGATCAGTTACCTCACTACGCACCCCATGAGTATCAACCGTTTGTCCATCACAAAAGCGATCCTTTCGTGTATGATGAACTTGACCCCACTCCACCCACTTCATTTGAGTATTCTCCGTACAGTCATGATAGTAGTGAGTTATTCCCACCTCAACCACCGTCGCCACCCATCACTCCACCACCTCCATCCACATCCGCTCTCGAAAGCCTTTTGCAAAAGTTCCTACTAGAGCAAGAGCAAGCCACTCAAATCCAAAATGAAGCCCTCCAAAGGCTGGGACAACGATGAACTGAATTGGAGTGTGTGAGAGAGTCGGACATTCCTATGGATCCACCCATCATTGCAACCAGGTGTGATGATGATGTGTCCTCTTGTGACACTGACTTTGAGTGTGAACAACCCTATCCTCTCGAGAATCTCGAAGTTGAGACCATCCCATGGTTCGGGCCCCAAGTCGATAATTGTGTTGACTTACCTTTCGATAGTGAGCCTGATCCAATCCCACCATGTCCACATGAACCCACACTTGCGGTTCCTATTCCCTTTCCTGATGAATCCAAAACAATGCCCGAGTCTACACCTATCGAGCTTCACCCTTATATTCCTGAGGAACCAATTTATCCTAGGTTAGCTCCGGCTACGAGTGCTCACCATTTTCTCGAGATAGAATCCGTCATGGTTTCTACCTATCCGGATATGGATCCTATTCCACCATGCATGGCTCCCTTTGAGACCGATATTTCTAGTAATCCCTATATCTCCGATTATGGTGCCTCGTTTGACTTACCCACCCCATTCACCGATGATATTCTTGTGGAGAAGTTGACCACTCCATCTTTGGAACTCACACCTCCTCCTACGAGTGTCCTTGAGGATCACTCCGTGCCTCATGAGGAGTGTGTGTCTCCTACGCTTGAGTTGGATCATCTTCATCCACCGTTTATCCCAGCCAAGCCACCCATTGTCCCTTCTACCCCATCACCTAGTTTGGATCTAGATCTTATGCCATGCATGTTTCCCTCTACATTTTTAGATCCTCACCTAAAACCATCCTCCACCCATGAGGGTTTTTATGGTTCTATTCTCCACTTCCGTGACACCGAGCTTGTTCCTCCATATACACTTTCTTGTGGTGTTGATTTTCCTTTCCATTAGCTCCCTAGCGTGTCATGGCGCGACCATTATCATCGTCCATTTATAGAACAACCGTGTCCTTTCTATGAGGCCCACCCCATTACAATTTTCACACCATTTTGCCTCCCTCGCCAACTTGAGCACCATGCTTATAGGGCACTAGTTGCCCTTACCTTTAAGATCAATAAGGTCGTGATCGGTGTTTCTTCACCCTCACCTTTGTTAAATTATCCAACAAGACTGACACTTCAGTCTTGTTTGGGGGTGATTCTCATCACCCAATTTTTCTTCTGCCCCGTACTTTCATAGATCTCATCTTTAGGGTGAGACTGGATCGGTCTGGCTGAAGGCATTAAACTTAGCGCTACCGGGAGGCAGCCTATGTTTCTTGTACTAATCTCATCCTATTTGGGGCTGGTGTTTCACATCACCCAATGCTTTATTATGCATATAGACGTGTACACATTTTTCTCTTATCATTTATTCAGGTTTATTCTTGCCTACATCTTTCCACTTCATTAGCGGTTGATTCTGGTAATCTCTTTCCAACATTATGCTCTCAATTTTAAAAATCATTTTACCTAACATCGAGGACCATGTTCCTTTTTGTTTGGGGGTGGATAGTTTTATCAAAATCGTACCTCTTTTGAAAAATTATGATTTTTAACCTGATTTTTAAAGTTTCGTGCAGTTACTTTCACCTCAATCATTGATGTGAATTTTCAATCATCCATCTTTCAAAGTCTAGGAATCAAGCTAGAATATATTATTTTTTTTAAATAGCTTATATAATACGTCCCAAGGCATATTGCACCATGAATTTCTAGACTCAACAAAATTTACGCACTTATCACGTCACAACGATTTAGAGTTGAAGAGTATTACAATTCTCAACAGAACCTTAAGGATCACTAGTGGAGACTTTAGCTTGTGAGATTTGTTCCTTTCACCTTTTATAGTGTTTTACGCAATCTCCGAGTCACGAGTTGATTCAACTTCATTTGGGTCCACACTTTAAATCGTTGTATGATCTCATTATTCTTCACTAATTTTTTGGCTTGACCACTGAGAATGACATCACTTTCGAGTTGTAAGTAACACGTGTCTTAAAGTTGTCTCGATCACCATATTTTCACCCATACACCAACCAAATTCCATTTATTATACATCCATACACCTTCCATTTTCCATATCATCACCATATATCATAGTACCCATTTTCATATTAATTCCATTTTCCACCCATAGGGAAGAGTGTTGAAAGTAAAAGGAGAAGGTCCATCAACGAGAGTATTTGCATTTTTAGCGAATATCTCTCCTAAAGTCGATTCAAATGGAAGAAAATTAAATACAAATCTATGCTGGGGTTATTTGTATTTTTAGCAGATTTATCTCATACATTGATGTGTATTTGGAAAATAAGAAAAAAAAATAGAAAAGAAAGAGAAAAGAAAAAAAAGAAAGTAAAAAATGAGAAGATCCGTCAAAGAGAGTGTTTGCATTTTAGCGAATATCTCTCCTAAAGTCGATTCAGATGGAGAAAAATTAAATACAAGTCTATGTTGGGTTTATTTGTATTTTTAGCAGATTTATCTCATACATTGATGAGTATTTGGAAAAGAAGAAAAAGAGAAAGTTGCAGTCAAGAAATAAAGACGTTTGTTCGTCAATGTGTAATACACTCTTCTCAAATATCCACCATCCATCCATCATATCATCATCCCATCCTATCCTACCTCACCTCATCCCACATATCCCATTTCATTTCCCCCTCACCCATAAACATCATTATTTCCCATAGGTGTTCGGGAAAATTATAGTCAACGTGGTGAATAACTCGATGTTCTCACTATTGTGATTTGCATTCTTTCATGAGATCATTTTCTTTCTAAATGTTCGTTCTTTCTTATGTGTGTGTGAGATGTTTGAACTTGCTTACATTTACTCACCTCCTCACATACAAGAGAGATACACTTACCCTAATCTAGAGAGTTTGTTTGAGAGAGTCATATTCAGTGATATTTTGAAGTTGAAGCGCTGATTCCGATAAGGCAATCTAGGAATTACTCTTATGATACTCGACCCATTTTGACTGATTCACACTACACACGTTGAGTTCTAGGAAGGATATGGCTTGAGTATTTACTTAGCTATACTTTTTACACATTCTAGCTTGTATTTCTTATATTATTTCTCTTATGATGGATTGTGCGATTATTCTA
Organism: Sambucus nigra; assembly: GCA_949130495.1. NCBI lineage: Eukaryota > Viridiplantae > Streptophyta > Magnoliopsida > Dipsacales > Adoxaceae > Sambucus > Sambucus nigra. The sequence goes on from OX422207.1 coordinate 418,646,357, forward strand.
TGTCTAATAAGAGATAGATTGCCGTTGCAAATAAATAATTTTGTGGGTATACTCCCTGCAAACCCTCACGAGATACAACTCATCCTGTAGGGCAACGTATAGGTTTAAAGGCTTGTTGCACATGCTAAGTGAAATCGCAAGTACCCGCAAAAGTGGTACACTTTTGGTTACTTATCTTTCTTTTTCTCTCTATCTTATTTCTCGAGGACTAGCAATGCTCTGTTTGGGGGTGGTGACCATTTGATAGAAAGAACTTTTCGGTGTAGTTTTTGTCGTTGCTTGAAAAGCTCCTCTAGTCAAAATCCTCAAATTACCTACAAAATATAACAAAGTAAAAGTGTAGAGGTAAGTAAGGGTATCAATCCACATCAAGGGGGTAAGCTAGAGACAAAATCAATTGTAGTTCAATTTTTATTTTCTTTTTGGGATTTTGCTTTTTCTATTTTTTTAGCTTTTTCAAATATCAAAACAATTAGGTGAGGTGAGGATGTGAAATAACACTAAAATATATGGGAGATCGAATTACAAACTAAAAAGTGACTAAATTGAAAAATAAAGTCTAACACTAAAATATGAGATAAATGAGGTAAATAAATGTGAAAACAATCCAGGAGTGGGATTACACCACAAATTTTTTCTATTCTAACTAATTAATTTAATTCTCCCAAATTAATATCAAAATTACAAATCAACTCTCGTTGCAAATGTAATTTTAATAGAAACTTTTTAGAATATTAAGTTTAGCACCCCACAATCTCTAGAAAAATATATCTACACTCCTTTTAATTAATCACCTGCTAGGATCTATCGATTAAAATTCATGTAAATCTTAGATGCTAAATTTAGAGTTGAAATTCAAGTAATAATACCCCACTTAAGAAACCCCTATCTCTAGTTCGAATCTAAAATGGGTATTATAACTAGAATTTTGATTTTCTCTCGAAAATCATTTACCCTCTCTCGAGGTGTAAATTTAAGGGCGAGGGATCAAAATTAATATTCAAAGGGAATTTTCAAATAATCAAACTAATTAAACTAAAATAACATCAAACAAAGGTTTCCCCCCAGCCTAACATGGTATGAGATTCGACAAATTAATAATCAAAGGCATAAAATAAATGAGAAGATAAGAGAACAATCAAACCCAATCTCTTGAAATGAAATTGAACTCTTATATTCTTGAAATCAAGCACTATCCATCCAAATTGAGCATCCAATAATAATCAATTCAATATAATACTCAATTGAATTACTCACAATTTATCACTCAATAATCTCTAAAAAGAAAAAAGAAAAACTATTTACAAAAATAATTTCCTAATTTATTTTCTAATCTAACGTATCTCTCTCTAGAATTCTCTGTTCTCTAGTCTTCCCAATACTCTTTTTATGGAGTGAGGTGAGGGGCATGGTCGGGTCCAAGGTCGATTTGGGTAGCTGGGTATGTGGTTTAAATTGGTAATGGGGTTGTTGGGTTATTGGTTGAGGTGATGAGTTGTGGTGAGAGAGAAGAAGATGATGGTGATGGAGTAGAGAAAGTGTTTGAGGTTGAAGATGAGTTGGGTGTGATAAGGTGTGGTGAGGCGTAGGGTAGGAGTGTGAGGGTGAGGGTTTAGTTAGGTGTAGGTTAGTGTGTATAGGATTTGTGTGTGAGGGGTTGTGTGTGTGTTTAACTTATGACACCTAAAAATAAAAAATAAAAATTTTAACTAAACTTAAAAAAGTAAAAATCAATTAAAATAAAAATTACACGACACGACATACTATACAAAATTTAAAGAAAACTAAACATAACTAAAATAAAATCTATAAAGATAAAAACTAATAAAAAAAATAAAAAAAAAATGAAATAATAATAAACTAACTAAAAACTAAGAAAATAAAATAAAATATAAAAACTAATACACGACGCGCTAAAAATATAAAAATCCTTAAAATATATACATGATTCAATAAAATAAAATAATAAAATAAACCCTAAAAATAAAATAAAATAAAATGGGACAATCTAAACACCACGGTTTGGAGCAGGTTTAGGGCAGGCTAGGGTACGGGACAAGGTCTAATTAGCTCCATAATCTACACAATTGCCTTGAAATACGCATTTGAACACCGCAACGTGCATTCGACCTACAAAATAGACAATAAAGCGCATGATCATACGCAAATATTGCGTATTTCAATCCTCGAACCTACGCATTTTAGCCCCCTCGGGTATCGTATTCTATATATTTATGATCGTTAACCAGACAACCTCGGATTTCTACGTTAACATATTTTGCAGGGGTTAATTGAGCTTTTATAGGTATTTAGATGCTAAGTATGAAGTTCAAACGCATTCCGCTTGATTTCCGTACGCGATCGCAAATTCAAGGGAATTTTAGTCTTTTCACAGATTGGTCACTTGCCCATCATCTACACGAAAGTTGTATCCCTCCTCGTAAGCTTCGCGTGTCCATGAACGATGCACGATTCAGAGTTCGTATGATGAAGTTACGGAGGTTTTAGCGGAAGGAAAAACAATGAAACCAAAAGAGGAGGAGAAGAGGAAGAAAAGGGAATGCAATAGGCTGCTTGGCTGATACCTACTTGATCGATCGATCGATCAAAAGGATCGATCGATCAAACCTTCTAGACATGGGATATTTTGTTCATGATCGATCGATCGACCAAAGGGGTCGATCGATCGATCCCTTGTTTCCAGGAGATATTTTGCCTTTTAATTTCTTTTTCCTTTTCTTTTCTTTACTTTTTCCCACTTACTATAAATACCTTTTTTGTTGTAATAATCAGGTGAACATTTTAGAATAGATTTTAGGTTAGAATAGCTTAGGGTTTGAGGATTTTTGAGAGTTCTTCTTCAATTGTTCTTTGTTTAACACCCCATTTGGGTTGAATGTTGCACTATTCATCATCCTCTCCATTAATATAGTGTGTATTTCATTATTTCTTGCTTTGTAGTGTAATTTACATGCTTTCTAATTTAGGTTTACATGTTTTTCTTCATTGCTTTCTAGTGTAGATTTATTGCGTTTATTTACCGCTTTCCATTTACCGCGTTTTTACCATGATTTCTAGCTAATTTAAATTAGATTGTGTTTGAATGGAATCACTCGAGTTGACGCGTTGCTTGGCTTTGGTGAGGGCATTTACGGGTTTATTTCGGGTGCATTGTCCTAGTTATTGCACCTAGGTGATTTGACGGGGCATATCACGTATGTCCCGTGCTTACAACCTTGCCTGCGCAATTTTTGGGATATTTGTTGACGCCAAAATCTTATTAGGCTTTTATGCGAATTTAGGGGCATGACAACCCTTGATTCAATTAACTGTTGAAACGAGACACATTCTAAATAACTCATCGGCCCATGTATCCATTTTATACAAATTAACTTGGGTGAGGGATATTTGACGTAACCTATAGTTTTACCGCTTTGTTAATCTAGTTTATTTTCCCTCGCCTAGTTAAACATTTCCCTTTTATGCATCTTTTCCCTTTTTAGTTTGTAATCACCTTTTGCACTTTTACTTCGGAGCACTAAATCATATAAATTCTAGCAACTCGTCCGAGTGGATCTTTCAATACCCGACTTACCGCTAGACTTGCCCTGCAAGTGTAGCCGTAATTTAGGTTTTTGTATTATCGCGGTGAAACGAAAACAATAACTGAGCACCTTACACGCGCACACGTTTCACGCGTTAATCAAAATGGCATCGTTATCGCCGGGGATGAGTTTGTTTTAGAATTTATTTGATTTAGTATTTCGTAGTATTTTCTTTCCATTTGTAGTTTTTTGGCTAACCTTTTTGCAGGACTTCCACATTTGAGCACTTAGAAATGCTTGAATTTCCCGAGCGCATATCTGTTAGGAATTTGCCACTTTGAGCCATTTTACGGGTAAACATGCCTTATTCCAATTCTTTCGATAATCATTATGATAATTCTCAAAATTCTTGCAAACCTTGGACTTTTAGTCAATACTTAGAATCCCAAAAAATTGCAACATCTAAAATGACTTTAAGCGAGTATTACAAAAGTCAAGCTTTGGAGTGCGTGTATTTTGGGGACGATGATAATGATTTTGGGCCTTTACCTCCTTATAATAGGAACTTTGAAACGAATTGTAATAGTTTTCAAAATTCCTATAATAATGAGTTTAAGTTTAAGTCCGATGGTAATTTTCAAAGTTCCCATTTTCAAGTACCCGCATCTCGGCCTATGACTTTTGGCGAGGGCTTGCGTATGCTTGAAAATGAGAAAATTGAAAATAGTTATCGGGAAGAAAATCATTTATGGGAACATGACTTGGATTTATTATTTGAGTCCGACGACGATTTTGCTTTCGAGACTTTCGAAGTCGAGGAATGTTTTGAACCAAATGAGGTACTTGTACCTACTTTGGAACAAACCATTCCAGACTTTTCCCATTGCATAATAGATATTGAAAGTGAGGATGAAAATGACGTAATATCTATTTGCAATGAAATGATTTCTTCTTTGGCCCCCAAAGAAGAACATTTCATTGAAAATGATATTATTTCATTCGAAACTCAATCTTCATGCGATGATGATTCATCTCATGAGTTTGAATTTCTTTTATCCCCATTTTCACTCTCTATTATCACACCGTCACAAGTACTCGATGATTTGGTTTCAAACTTTAATATTTTAAACCTTTACGCCGATGAGGAGTACTTGCTCGAGTCGCCTTCCATGATTGCATATGTGCCTTTGTGTGCGCCGCCTCCCATTCCAATTTCAAAATATTTAGGAGGATATTTGTCATTTCTCGGTCCCCACATGTTTTTGTCACCCGTTGAATCCAAACCCCCCATCGTCCCTCCAAAACTTTTAACTGGCGATGGTTCCTTTCTTCCACCTTACACATACCTTCCATTTTTAAAACGGAATTCATATTTTTCAGAGGGCATGCTTGTATGTGAGGGTACACTAGTTATCCTCCAAAGTCAAATCGTTCTTAAGGTGGACCCTCAGCTATTTAGACTTCTAGTGTATAGTTAGTGTGAAGCCTAAATAGTAGGTTGTATATAATTAGCTTTTTATTCTTTCTTTCTTTGTAATTTAGTCTAGTGTAATTAGTTAACTTTTTATTATTTGTTTTTGCTATGCTCGGTACTAACTTGTTTTGTAGATTCTTTGGACTTGTTCTTATGGGGATCGCTCCAATTTTGGGTGATATCTTTATTTTCCTCTCTTTGACTTGGTTCTTAATTCATATTGAGGACACTGTCAAGTTTTAAGTTAGGGGGTGTGGGATATTCTATCCATTTCTTTATTTAGTCCATGTTTTTGCTCATATATTAGTTACTTAGTATGCTTTTCTTAGAAAATTGAAAATTTCAAAAAGATTTTCTTTCTTCTTTCTCATTTTTGGGCATTTTGCCTTTGTTTTCGATGATAAATTTCAATAATTGCCCGATCCAATAGACAACCCAATGATGCATGTTCTCGATTTTAGAAGTTATTAGACTTTAGTATCCATTATTGATATTGTGAATAACTTCATGAATTAAACTATAATCCCATGAGCACATGCGTTTTTCTTGTTCTATTGGTTTGGTTTAAGATTTTTATAACTCGGTAATCTTTTGTTACAATGTATATACTTACACCGAGTAAGCTTTGTACCTTTCATCATTTGTGAGTGTATACATTATTCTTTTCACATTGAAAACGTTGAATTCGTTGGCAATCTTACTATTCTTTCATTGATCGTTCATTAATTGAGTTCATACTTGAAATGTGTTACTTGATCATGATTTTCATATATTATTTTGATTCGAAAATTGCGTAAACTTTTGTAAATGATCATAGGCCATCTTTGTTATATCACCCATATTAGCGTTGACCTCACCCTTATATGTTTACCCTGTTAACCCTTTGAGACTAAATATAGCCTTTCGCTTCATAACCCAAAATCCATAACCAACTCTAAATTGGAGTTTTATACCATACATACACTTTCCATACCTTTGTTTGGAATGTTACTTGGGATTGAATGTTGTTGTTATGATGTCGGTTGCAATTTGGGCATATGAGAGTTTGAAAAGTAAAGAAAAAGTGAAAAAAGTGAAGAAAAAGAGAAAGCAAAAAGCAAAAGAAAACATGAGAAAAAGAAGAAAAGAAAATAAAGAGAGAGTTGTAAATGTTGTATATAGTTCAATAAGCTTTGATTACTCTCCCCGATGATATATCTAATGCCGCATTTGGAACTCGTTTTCAAATTTTGATATTGCCCACATTTTCCCATTATCCCGAGTTTTCATCCTGAACACTTTGAATCCGTACATACATTCCTTCATTTCATACCCTAGCCTAACCTACATTACAACCCTATTAAAGTCGTATGTGATCTTAGGTGCATGTAATTCAAAGGTTTAATTAGTTTTGATAATCTGTGAAAATGCATTTCGCCTCTTTTAGTGTGCGGTATCTTTCATTGAGATTACAATTTTTATTTCATATATAGCGTTTTTCATTTGTGACATGTGCGTGGCCTAGTTTGCATTTACATTTACTCTTTAGCCCGCATGTTTCGTGTGCTACCTCCCTGTTTCGAGTGAATTCGCTTGATGAGTGTAATGCCCATGAGGATTGAATATATTCTTGCTTTAACGTTTGTCCGGTTTATATAAGTTTTTCGCCAAATCACACTTTGCATGTGCTCGCTCCCCCTCCCACATTTTAAGATTTCAATTCTATGAGGTGCATTCTATAATGTAAATGATTCAGACTTTTATTTGAATTCATTCAATGTGCTAATAATGCGTATGAAATCTTGTTCCCTATTTTTGGGTTTGTCGCATGTTGGGTTGGACATATTTTGAGGAAACCATGTGATGTTTGTGGGTATCATCCCTAAAAACCCTCACGATATGACACTCGCCCACTAGGGTGACCTAGGTGTTTAACGGCATATTGCATACGCTAAATGCAATCGAATCTCCCGTGAAAGTGGCCTTTTGCTTTTATACCATACTTTTGTAATTATCCTACTTTTGGTTTGCTTGTAGTTCTTTTTGCATCCTATTTCATTGCTAGGGACTAGCAATGTGTAAGTTAGGGAGTGTGATGATTCGCAAATATTATGTATTTCATCCCTCGAACCTACGCATTTTAGCCACCTCGGGTATCTTATTCCCTATATTTATGCTCGTTAACCAGATAACCTTGGATTTCTACGTCAACATGTTTTACAGGGCTTAATTGAGCTTTTATAGGTATTTGGATGCTAAGTGTGAAGTTCGGATGCATTCCGCTTGATTTCCGTACGCGATCGCATGTTCAAGGGCATTTTAGTCTTTTCGCAGATTGGGTACCTGGCCCAATATCTGCACGAAATTTGTATCCTTCCTCACAAGCTTCGCGTGTCCATAAACGGTGCGCGATTCTGAGTTCGTATGATGAAGTTACAGAGGTTTTAGCGGAAGGAAAAACAATGAAACCAAAAGAGGAGGAGAAGAGGAAGAAAAGGGAATACAGTAGTCAGTTTGGCTGATACCTGCTTGATCAATCGATCCTTCTCGACATGGGATATTTTGTTCATGATCGATCGATCAACCAAAGGGGTTGATCGATCGATCCCCTGTTTCCAGGAGATATTTTGCCTTTTAATTTCTTTTTCCTTTTCTTTTCTTTACTTTTTCCCACTTACTATAAATACCCTTTTTTGTTGTAATAATCAGGTGAACGTTTTAGAATAGATTTTAGGTTAGAATAGCTTAGCATTTGAGACTATTGGAGAGTTCTTCTTCAATTGTTCTTTGTTCGACACCCCATTTGGGTTGAATGTTGCACTATTCATCATCCTCTCCATTAATATAGTGTGTATTTCATTATTTCTTGCTTTGTAGTGTAATTTACATGCTTTCTAATTTAGGTTTACATGCTTTCCTTCATTACTTTCTAGTGTAGATTTACCGCGTTTATTTATCGCTTTCCATTTACCGCGTTTTTACCATGCTTTCTAGCTAATTTAAATTAGGTTATGTTTGAATGGAACTCACTCGAGTTGACGCGATGCTTGGCTTTGGTGATGGCACTTACGAGTCTATTTCGGGGGCGTTGTCCTAGTTATTGCACCTAGGATATTTGACGGGGCATATCATGTATGTCCCGTGCTTACGATCTTGCGTGCTCAATTTCTGAGATATTTGTTGACGCCAAAATCTTATTAGGCTTTTATGCGAATTTAGGGGTGTGACAACCCTTGATTCAATTAACTGTCGAAACGAGACGCATTGTAAATAACTCATCGACCCATGTATCCATTTTATACAAATTAACTCGGGTGATAGATATTCGACACAACCTATAGTTTTACCGCTTTGTTAATCTAGTTTATTTTCCCTCGCCTAGTTAAACATTTCCCTTTTATGCATCTTTTTCCTTTTTAGTTTGTAATCACCTTTTGCACTTTTACTTCGGAGCACTAAATCATATAAATTCTAGCAACTCGTCCCAGTGGATCTTTCGATACCCGACTTACCACTAGACTTGTCTTTCAAGTGTAGTCATAATTTAGGTTTTTGTATTATCACGGTGAAACAAAAACAACGACTGCGCACCTTACACGCGCGCACTTTTCACGCATAATCAGCGCATAAGACCCAACTTGTCGAGAATTAGCAATTAAAATACGTCGATTCGAGGTATAAAATGTACACTTTTTGGTGCTTATCAATAGATATATTTTTAAATGTAAGAATACGCACAAACTGTAATTCTTTTATGCTTTATAGGTAATGATAATAACATTAGTAGTCATGGTGTTGAATACATTGCATAACCAGCCTTTTGGCAAAATCCCATTTCTTTCCAGCACATATGCATTGTTAAGAGCTATATATATATATATATATATATATATATATATATATATATATATATATATATATATATATATATATATGGTGATTAACTGTGAAATACGATCCGTATTTTAGATGCTTTCTACTGTTCTATCATTAATATTTATTTGGGTTGGGTTTTCTTTTGTCTTTGTGTTTAAATTGTTTTTAGGTTTGGTGTTTTGATGTGCTATTTTATTCCAAGATTTGCTTTGGGATATTTGGTATTTGGTCATGTTACTCATGCTACTATGATGTTGTGTTATATGTCTTAATAATGATTAATTACAACAATCATATTTTATTTTGGCAAACAAGTAAAAAAATAAGTAATGATATGTTGGTGTGAAATAACAGGAAGATAAAGATGGATAAGAGTTGGAAGTTTCAGCCTAATAGGTTGTCTAAGCAATATAAATTCGGTGTTGATTCGTTCATCGAGATCGCAAGAGACCACCTTAATGAAAATAACAAGTCACGATTCCACGTAGAGATTGTCAAAATGCATATTTCCATGATCTGATAACTATCATAAGTCATTTGTTAAGTCGTGGAATATTTTATAGTTATACTTGCTGGATAAATCACGGAGAGGAGGCGAATAATGAACAAAACTTTTCAAGTGCACAAGTGTAAAAAATTATAGTGTTGAGGAGGAAGATGATGACATTTTCGGGTTGTTAAATGATATGTTTGTCCCAAATGGTTCTCCCAAGCATAGTGAAAATGATGCTAGTATGTATAATAAATTATTTGGTAAACTCGATGAAGAGCTATATCCGGGATGCAAAAAAATTTCCTCATTTCGATTTCTTATAAAGTTGATGCATATTAAGGTGCTTAACCGCTGGAGCAACAAATCCTTTGATATGATACTCCAACGATTGAAGGAATCCTATCCAGACTCAAAGATCCCCTATTCACATTATGAAAAAAACCAAAAGTTATGAGATTTGGGACTCGGTTATGAATCGATTCGCGATTGCAAATATGATTTTGCATTATTTTGGAAAGATGATCAAAATGTGGATAGGTGTCTGGTGTGTGATGAGCCTAGGTATAAGTATGATGATAAGAAAGGGAAGAATGTCCCTCATAAAATACTATGCTACTTCCTATTGAAACAAAGGTTGCAACGACTGTATATGTAAAGGCATACAACCGTTGATATGAGGTGGCATAAGGAAAAATGAGTTAATATGCAAGATATTTTGAGACATCCGGTTGATGCCGAGGCATGCAAAGACTTTGATAAGTCGTACCATTGGTTTGTGGACGACTCTCATAATGTAAGGTTAGTCCTTGCTTTTGATGGTTTTAATTCATTTGGAAATATGAGTAACTTATACAACATGTAGCCAGTAATATTCGTGCCTTATAATTTTCCACCCTGGCTATGTATGATGGAATAATTTTTCATAATGGCTTTGTTAATTCCGGTTCCACAAGTACCGAATAAGGACATGGAGGTCTTCTTATGACCCTTGATAAATGAGTTGAAAGATCTTTGGCATGTTGGTGTAGAAGCATGGGATAATTTTGGTAAGGAGTATTTTCGTTTACATGAAATTGTATTATGAACGATCAATGACTTCTCGGCATATGCTAATTTGTCTGAATGAAGCACAAAAGGGTATAATGCATGTCTAGTATGCAATGAAGACACCTCTTCGCAACGACTGAAAATTAAAATATATTATATGGGTCATCGTCATTATTTTCCTTCCAGCCGTTCTTGGCGAAAGAGTAGACTACATGACGGAAGAAAAATGGAAAGACCAACAACGAGAGATTTTACTGGAGATGACATATTACAGCAGTTAGAGAAGGTGAAAATTCTGAAACCGAGTAAGAATCTAAACAATAAGGATAAGAAGATAAAACGTATCTCGAACAAACTAAACTGGATGGAAAAAGGCATTTTCTTTGAGTTACAATATTGATCAATGCTGAAATTAAGACATAATCTTGATGTAATGCATATTGATTAGAACATATGTGATAGAATTCTTAGAACATTGATGAACATGGAAGTAAAGATAAAAGATACAGATAAGGCTCGTTTGGATTTAGCTGATATGAAGATAAGAAAGGAGTTGCATTTAAAAGAATAAGAGAACATATGGCTGAAACCACATGCATCTTATACCCTAATATCATAAGAGAGAAAAGACTTTTGCACGTTATTAAGCTCACTCAAATTCCATATGGTTATACAACGAATATGTATAGAAATGTGAGCATCAAGAATGGAAAGATATCAGGCTTAAAAAGTCATGATTGCCATATTATTCTGCAGTGACTTATCCCAGTCGACATACGTCGATATTTGTCGAAGGATGTTAATACTGGATTAATTGAGTTGTCAAACTTCTTTCAATATATGTGTATAAAAACTTTGAATGTGAAGGAGTTGGATAAATTAGAGGAAATGATTGTCCTTATACTCTGCAAGTTTGAAAGAATTTTTTATCCAGCATTTTTGATGTTATGGTCCATTTGGTTGTTCACTTACCACGCGAGGCTATGCTTTCCGGCCCACTAATTATGCGTTGAATGTTCCCTTTTGAGAGGTACTTTAAAAATATTTATTCAAATGATTAATTATGAACTCTCAATGTGTAAAATGATTTATCTGTATAACATTCAATATGTCCAGGAATCTAGGATCGCTGACGTTAAGCGTAAAAAATAAAGCTCGACCCGAAGGATCAATAGCAGAGGCGTATGTTGTTAATGAAGCTGTAACTTTATGTTCAATGTACTTCATGAGGTCAAAACCAAATTCAATCGAAGAGAATGAAATGATGATACATGTCGAAAAAAACGTAATGCAAAGCTCTCAGTTTTCTCTCAATCCATTCATCCTTTAAGTGTTGCACAACCAAATCGATTGTCCCAAGGCATTATTGATAAGGTCCACTGGTATATCTTGAATAACTGCAAAGAAATAAAACCTTATCTTGATTAAGTATCATTTTACACAATCTTTTATTAATATTTCGCAAAATAAAACAAAATCTCATTTTGCATGTGTAGTGAATATATGACGCAATTAGAGATTAAATCCCCCGAAAATTTATTTCAAAGGCAAGAACGTGAATTTCCAAAGTGGTTTGAGGACTGTGTAAGTTGATAATTTTAATAATGCATTACTTTTATGATATTAAAACATGATAATAAATATAACTCTAACATCTTCTTTATATAGATGAAAACTTTGCGTCATCAAGGGTCCCTGGAAGTCACAAATGAGTTGTATTCATTGGCGTGCGACCCAGATGTTCGTGTAGATAAATACTCTGGTTATATTGTTAATGGGATTCAATTTTATGCTAAGGATCATGATGATCGTCGTACAACTCAAAATAGTGGAATTGTTATTTTCAGAGGGCACGATGATGAAGTGGTTGATTTTTATGGATGTTTATGTAGTGTCATGCAAATGAAGTACCTAAATCAGTCCATTGTTTATATATTTGGGTGTGAATGGTTTTACACTAATCCCAAGAAAAAGAGAGCATAAATAGACGATCACGTCAATTTCATTAATTTTTGTTCGACATGGTATGATGATCCCTTTGTGATTGCAACTTAAACATCATAAGTGTTATACTTAGATGCCTATTAGTTGGGTCCTAACTAGAAAGTAGTACAAAAAGTGAAACATAAACACATTTGGGACATTCCAGAAGAAGTTGATGCAGGAGATACAAACGATTGTCCAAATAATGTTGCATACCAACAGGAAGAATCTTCTGATATTCAAAGGGTTATTCAAGAGAGATATTTGTACATGAGCCAAATGGCTAGGACCGATGTTTAACCAAACATTATTGAAAGCAATGATTTGCAAGCACGTAATGGTGACAATTGATAATACGCAAATATTGCGTATTTCATCTCTCGAACCTACGCATTTTAGCCCCCTCGGGTGCCTTAATATCTATATTTAAGCCCGTTAACCAGAAAACCTCGGTTTATATTGTTAACATGATATATGAGGTATAATTGGGCTTTCGTAGGTATTTAGGTACTAAGTATGGAGTTTGGACGCATTCCGCTCAAGTTCCTTACGCAATCGAACGTTCAAGGGCAATTCGGTCAATTCACAGTTTGGGCACCTGGCCCAACATCTACACAGAAGTTGTATCCCTCCTCGCAAGCTTTGCGTGGCCATGAACGGTGCGCAATTCTGATCCCCAATGAATAATTTACGGTACTTTTGGCGGAAGAGAAAAGCATTAGAACCAAAAGAGGGGAGAAGAGAAGAAAAAAGATGCATTATGCTGCCTTGATTCTGTCGATCGATCGATCAAAAGGATAGATCGATCGATACTTTAGAATCTTGCCACAATTTCAGACATCGATCGATCGATCGATACCCTGTTTTCTGCAGATATTTTCCTTTTATTTTCTTTCTTCTTTTCTTTTATTCCAACTTACTATATAACCCAATTTTGTTGTAATATCAGATATAATTAATTTTAAAAGACAGTTTGGTTTGGAGAGATCATCTTCTTCTCTTCTTGGGGTGACATTCAATTGGTTTTGTAAGGTTGAACTTTGCATCTCATTTACCATTAATATAGTTTTGTTCTTCATTTTTCCTTGCTTTGTAATTTAGTTTTCATGCTTTGTAGTTAGTTTAATTGCTTTATTTCTTGCTTTCCTAGTTTAATTTGTTGTAATTTAGTTTAATTCATGTATTGCCCTTAGATAAATAGGGTCGGGATTTCGTTCCGTCATTAACGGGTTCCGAGCTCCGAAAATTAGGTTTTGTGCAAAATTGTGTTTAATTGAACCCGCGCGTATTAAAGTCGGATTATTATGCATTTAACTTTCTTTGTCATGCAACGTTAGTGTTTATAGCGATAATCCGAATTTAATCCGCGTGCGACCAATTTTCGATTAAATTCCGGAAGGAGAATCGAATTGTATGAGTTCACTCTCAAATATAAATTTCGCAGAAGGACGTATATACGCGTACGTATGAGAATACAATAATCCTAAATAGGGCTCTATATCAAAGATTGCTAAGCCAAAACTTGAAAAGCCGCACAGATCCTAAGGACTAGAACCTGGTGCTCTGATACCATCTGTGACACCCCGCCTAATAAAATACCGGGTGATCAGTCCTATATCAAATTAAAACAGGAATCCCAGTTGGATCATCCTTAGCATCACTGTCGAAAACTTTTTAAAACTTATTAACCACCTAGTTTACCAAAAGCTAGTGTCAATTTTAACATTTTTTTTTAAAATAAAACAGTACATGCAAAATTAAAATATAAACCAATCACACAACTGAATGAAAATAAACTGAATCATAATTACACAACTTGCCGAATAAATCACCAGCCACCAAAGAAATTATCCAATACAAATATTCAACTCCTGAATAAATTACACCTGAAACTGTACCTAGAAGTCTGGGCGACAAGGCCTAAATAAAACTAAAACTGATGCAAGATTCCTACTCTAGGAATGAATGAATGAATGAATGATGCGTCTAATCCAAACTCCTGCTAGCATCCACATATGCCGCAGCTCCGTGTCCCTGGAATAGAATATTAATCCTGGCGTCCCTGTGGTTGGACACCTAAAAGGTTTTGAAAATAGTTTTATAGCAAGGGTTAGAACCCAAAACATTTTGAAAATATTTAGCAAGTGAATTAACTGCAGTGATAGAAATACACACAACAAAAATCAAACTTTAAGGCCAAAGAAATTCGGGGAACTAAATTCCTTAAATATTGTGAATTAATATTATATTCAATTTGTAGACAAACAACTCAGAGAGTATTTAAACAAAAGAATATTTGACCAATACAATAACAAATTTATCTGTGTAATATTTTTTTTAGAGAGAGAGATAGTACCAAAGCGTGACCCCAAAGAAGAAGATTGCATAAACTTTCACAAACCCGAAAGGTCTCCCATGGAGAATATTTGAGGTTCTTAAAATATTAATCAACAATTGTATCATGGCACATACCTTGCGGGTATCCCCAGCAAAAGAGGGATTTTATGTGCTTATCTTTACTTATGAAGCTAGTTAAGATTGTCAACTTCTTGGATTGATGTAGTGAATAGGAACTTGTGATGTATCTGCTAGAGAATGCTAAGGTTCTTGGAAACATGGTCATTCATGCACCCCAAATTACATCTGTTTACATAATCCGTGCTACTAAGAAGTTGTTGAGCTACCCGTGACCTTCCCACATGTGGTCATTTTAAATAGTTGGAACCCTTGAGTATATATATATATTGAGGAGTATACATGTAGTTTTAGGAAACTTTGAAATGGTTTGAAGACATTTAATATATCTACCACGTGTCAGCCTCACACGATTTGGGTCTATAGTTTTTATATAGTTATATAGATTAAGACTTGCATATCATTATTTATGTGGGTTTATAAATTTGATTTTGATGTTAATAATACACTAATGGAAACCAACATTGGATTTGGATTACTGCGCCAAAGCTTTGCCGAACGAGGCAAAGAACGATTACTATAGGCCTAGGGTTTGATTGATCGTATTCCAAAAATATGAAGTTCGATTAATTTTTTTTTGTTCGATTGGTGATAAATTTGCTAAGTTTTGGAGTGATGTGCAAGATACGATTGCTAAATTTGCCTCTAGATACCAAAGCAAAAGAAAGAAAATACAATAACAAAATAAAAGAAAGTAAAAATACTATCATGCTCAAAAATGACCCCAAAATGGCAATTATGCCCTCGCGTCACATCAATCTCCCCTCCTTGAAAAGGGTTTGTCCTCAAACTCAAAGGAAAAACCAACTGAATCACCCCTCCAAAACTGTAATCAAGGCATGTTGGGGAAGCTCTTCGGACGCATCCAAATAGTCAGGTGGATGGTCCATCGCCAATAATACTATGTGTCGCGGGAGAGAGCAATCAGAAGCTCGGTGACCAACATTGCCACAATTGTAGCACCGGATGGTAGGAGGTCGTGGATGTGGAGCAGTGGGAGCAATGGAAGTAGGGACTGAAACTGTACCCCCAGAGGATGAGCTGGGGCAGAAATCGGTGGAGGTAGGGCTCGTGAGGCTGGAAGAGCGGTGGGCGCTGAGTGATAGGCCTCAACTTTGGCCGCATACTCGACCGCTTTCAGAAAGGTCGGTATCTCCCTCAAGCCTAAATCATGCTGAATGTACGGTTGCAATCCCAATATTTAACGGCTGATCCTTTGATCCTTCGTCTCCTGGATGTGAGCTCGAGTGCAGAGAGATTGGAATTGCTCCGTATACTCCACCACTGTAGGCGTGTCCTGTTTGAAGGACTGAATGTGAGCAAAGAGGTGGTTCTCGTAGGTGGGTGGGATGAATGATGACTGGATAACGGCCTTCAACTCAGGCCAAGTCTGGATAGGGGGCAATCCTGCCGCTGTTCGGCGATGGAAGAGATCGTTCCACCAAACCTGGGTGAATCCTTGAAATTTGGTGGTTGTGAGGAGAACGCAAGAGCGGCCTTGGGCCCGCTTGTAGTAAAATAACATTCTCGTTCAAGAATCGGGTCAAAGTCCTCAAGACTTTCAACCGATTCTTGCGATAAATTTAATTGTTCGGGAATAGTAGGGAGTAAAGGAAAGGAAGGACCAACAACCTCAATACAATCGGAAGAATTAATAAGAGGTTGAAAATCGAAAGTGCTAAAGCTTGGCTCACTCTCAATTATTTCTTCAACAAAAAGGGGTGGAGATGAAACGCAAGTTTCAACCTCGACCCGATTTTTTAAAGAAATAATCTCAGCGAGCATGGCATCAGTTTCTAGAAACCAAGCTTGAGAACTTTTGGATCGGTCATTAATTTCCTTTATCATTAACTCATAATCAAACGAACAAGAATACATTTCATGATCTTGTGCGGGTCGCTCATAGCTAACGGATCCCCCCATTCCAAATTACTCTCACAAGGCAATGAGGGATTACTTACATACGCTTGAATTTCACGCTCAATGCGCTCATTTTCAAGAATTTGTAGGCATTCTCTCATTGTTTTGGGAGTATAACTTGGAAAACAATTCTCATAACAATTAAGGTTATCTAAAGCGTAATAGCGAGACATTTCAAAATGTGCTGTTCAACAAAAGCGACAAGCACCGAGATTTCAATTTCTCGAAACAATCTAGCACAATTCAAAAAGAAAGGGGAAAATAAAGAATACAAATATGAATGAAAGAAATACTACGAAATAATAAAACAATTACTATCTAAAACACACTCCCCGGCAACGGCGCCATTTTATGACCGGGCAGAAAAAGTGTGTTCGTGTGAGGACACAATCGTTGTGTGTTTCTCCGCCGCGATACAAAAGAACCGAAGCTACAACCACACTTGCGAGGCAAGTAAAGCGGTAAGTCGGGTATCGTAAGAAATCCACAGGGAGTGATTAAATTTTAGATGTTAAGTCCAAATATCTCCTTACTACCAACCTACGCTAAGTTTCATGCGTGGGATGTCTCGCAAAGTGAAATCCAAACAAGGAACCCCCCCGATACACTACTTTTTAGTATTGTCGGTATTCGAAATTTGTTAGGCCCTCAGTCTATAACATGTACCTCTATATTCCCGTCTCTTGACAACAACGTTACATCTCCTTTCATAAAATTCTTAAACAAGGTACTTCTTCTGAAAGACACTGTCTCTTAAAATTGATGGTAATTACATTCCATAAACATCATGCAAATATAACCGGGCTCTTAAAACCCCATCCCCAGACATACGACTATGAGTATTAAATCCCTCATCTCTAAAGGGTGATGTAAGAAAATTAGAATATTAATTTCCATTGATTATGTTTATGAAGATTCATTATATTTTATTGGAGGGATATAAATGCTCAATATGGTTTATTGAGGAATTTAGTTCGATTTAAGTAAATGTATGACTCAAATTTTTTCGGTTGTTACATATCACTTATGCTTAATGTACGCTTAAGCCTCATAAGGGTATATAATGAAAAAATTTCCAATTGAGTTCATTATAGCATTTGACTTATTCCCGAAAAAACAATTTTTAAGCCATAGATAGAGTTTTATTATCATGATCCCACACAGTCTATGATATGGAGTTTATTGAAGACATTGCGGCTAAGATTCAAAGATAAATCATGCCGAGATTATTTTGGTGCACGCTTCACGTCTTCATTGCATTCCAAGATCGCCCAGGTATGAATGCGTAATGTTTATGGGACTCGAAAAAATGTTTTAGGATGTTATATTTATTAAAAAGTGTTTTAAAAGATTTAAACTTCTTTTATTCTTAGATAAAGATGGTTAGAGTTGTGCAAATCACAAACTCTTATTTTAAGTGGTTCAAATGACTTTGAATGTCGTTCAATCGAGATCAGCATGTCATTCGAGCAATATGCAGCTTTCGTTCGAATGATGCGCTGACTTAATTTTATTATTTAAGGCGTGTTTCTCTCAGAATTTCGTAAGTATGAGTCCAAAAAATCAGTTTACATACACTATGTTTTCTGCACAAGTTTTCTAAGGTTTTCAAAGACTAAAAACATCCTTAGAGTTTTAAAGATCCGAGCTTTCATTCACATATGCTATAGTGATCTTTATTTGCACCATTGTGGAGTTGTTCATCACTTTGAACATCATTGTCAGAAGCGAAGGAGTTCGTGTTCGGAATCCGTAAATGTTTCCAAGCTACGTCGGTGGGCACTGAGGCATTCGTTGACGCGTGTGCTATGGACAGGTATCGCAGAAGGATATTCACATGGGCACTGTGGAGGAGGGGTTGAAGATCACAGAAGCTTCAAGACTCGTGGGGGACTGAGTCATTGAGTAAGTCTATCTTTGTACTTTGTAATACCATATCATAGTGATTGTCTGGCTTGGGTCGTCTGAGGTTTTTCCCTTTGTGGTTTCCTCGTACATCCGACGTCTCCTTTGGGGATTTTATATAATTATGATGATTAATGACGAATTAATGATCCTAGGATGTTAGGAATGATTTATAATTTGTTATGTGTTGATGGGTATTAATGATGAGGTGTTGGGTGTTGAATCTTTGAGGTTTTTTGGTTCAAAAATGGTAGAAAACGCTGAAATTCTGTGAAGAAGACGAAACAGTATGTCTCGCGCAAAGTCGCGCAAAGTCGTTTAAACGAGATTGGTATCTCGTGCGAAGTTGCTCGAGCGATACATGGAACTCGTTCAAACGACATGCCATCTGGTTCGAGCGATAGGGTGAAATTTTGGGAATTTTCTTAGAGTCCAATTTTGAGTTTACCGGCTTATTGGAGTGAGAGAGACTGCCGGATAATAAAATTAAACAAGACAGAATTTCGAAAAAGTATGTGAGAATTAATACTTTAAATTATTTCAGTATAGAGAGAATGTACCTTGGAGATTACGAGAGAGATAGTAATCTAAATATTTATACTATACATAGTGTAGAGATTAAAGTACGTATGAGAAATGTATATATGTGGGTTGGAGAAATACCTATAAATTATAATAGGATGTGTGTATGCCTATTACGTGATATTATTTTCAAGAGCACTAATAGGTGATATTCTTGCAACTTTGGCTTAAATTTCTTATTGTGTGAAGTTTATGATTAACTGTTAATGCTCGATTAAATTGCTTTCGAGCCGAAATCTTGATTAGTAGTTGTTTAGATTCGTATGGTTGGATGATATACCTATCCTCGATTTACCTTTATTTAGACTTAACTTCTCTCTTTTCTTTTATTTACATTCTTACATCACCCTTTTACACTTTTATTCTTAAATTAATAACCCAACTAAAGTCTGTCAAACACACCCTGTGGATTCGATACTCGACTTACCGCTATACTTGTATCGCAAGTGTAGTCATAACTTAGGTTTCTTTGTATTGAGGAGATGAAACTAAAACAACGATTAGCGTTTTTACACCCGCTACTTTTCACTCTCGATCAAAATGGCGCCGTTGCCGAGGAGTGTTTTGTTATAGATTTTAATTGTCTTATTAGTTCGTAGTATTCTTTCTTTTGTATTTGTATTCTTTCTTTTAACCTTTTTTGCAGGACTTCTACATTTTGTGACACCCCGCCTAATTATATAAAATGGTAATAAAAAGATAAAAGAAAGAATACCGGCATTTTCTGGAACACACCCCGCCTAATTAAATACCGCACAAGAAAGAACCTTTTTTGCAGGACTTTTACATTTTCTGGAACTGCCTACATTTTGTATTCTTTCTTATTAGTTCGTATCATGCTTTTGGTTTGCTTGTGGTTCTTGTAGGCAGTTACAGATTTCAGAATTTCATATATATATTAACTACTCGTATAATATATATATCATAACGGCACCCCACATAAAGACTATGGTGCGGGCATACTCTGCTATCCAATCCCCGTATCGCTCACACTAAGGGAAATACAAGTTCGGAATCACTCTCGAACTGTATCAACATATAAACACAAACAAGATTGAGGCGAAGTATAGATTCCAAGTCTCTAAGAGGTCAGTACATACCCTCACGTCTCTTAGGACCGTCTGAACTATCGATTGGATAGCCTGTACCAAGGATATCTATCTCCTAGGGTACGAATCAATATCCCCCATAAGGCAACACAGGATAAGATCGTCCTAGCGCGGTAACCTCAGGGATAGCAAGTAGCGCGGGCATGATTTTCACATGTATATAATATATGCATACACAACCATATAAATATACCACTTATTATCATACCAATATAGGTTTCTCTCATCACCCATAATCACAATATTTATCCTTACTTTTCACACTAAGTATTCCTTATAAGGGTTCGTCGCTAACCTTAACTCGAAGGGTTTCTCCAACCCATTACGTAACACTCGTGGACCCTATCCTCCCAAGTATAAAATTCAGTAGGTGTCATTATTATATTCCAACGTAACTCTCTTACGCGCCTCACCCTTTAATACATAAATTTACCAACCCTAAGGTAAATATCCCATAAATACCATTCTCGTCGAATATTAAAGATCCCAACATTTATTCATATGCCCTACTGGTCCTCCATGTCTCCCAAATCATTTTATTAGGAATGCCCAAGAATTATATCACGAAAATTTGAATTTAACTCATTTAAAAAGGGAAATAGGATTCTGCCAGGAGGGGTCGATCGATCGAGGTTTGGGGTTTGATCGATCGAGGCTCTAGGCTCGATCGATCGATCAAGCAGGTATTTCGATTTCTACAGAATTGCAGTTACGGGTTCCACCACCTATCTTCATCCAAATCCATATTTTCCAAACCCAAACGTCCCAAAAATTCTACTACTAACATTATATCAATATACGAGATATTTCTAACGTAAGGCATGTGTATTTCTATCATTTAAACATGGATTATCAACCCAAAATTTTATCTAATTATCAAGAACCCTAAAATTTTCTTAAACAGGTTTCTAACAAATTTTCTCCAGAATTTCCTTCTTATAATCATTAAAATTTCATGGTTACATTCCTCTACATGGCAAGGTTTCCAGAATCATCATATAAACCAATACTACATGGATTTTCCTATCACAAATTGGGTTTTCTTCCATATATCTCATCCCTAATCATTCCTAAACTAATATGGAAATTGCACCAACGAAATAAGCAAGATAAACACTTGCCTGGGATTTTCGACGTTCTGATTTGCAGATGTTTTTGGTGTGGTTGCGTAGCCCGTTGCGCGATCTACGCGTTGGTGGTGGTTGCGGTGCAAACGGATGACTTTTGGGGCCTTGGATTGCCTTGGAAGCTTTCTTCTTCCCTCTCCTATGGCCGTCACTTGTGTTTGAGTTTTCTAACCCTAGCTGACTATCCAGATATCTGATATAACCCATTGAATTTTCGTGAATTTAATTACCCATAAATGTGAAATGTCGAAAATGCCCTCCTGGGGTACCACTTAGGCCTAAAAACGCCCCGAGACCCAAACTAAACCCCCGGGTACACTTTTCTGACTATCTCGACCCTTCTGGACGCGTTGGCGCACCCAAAATGACCATACGAACGACTTATAAAATTTTCACTTTTATTTATCAAAATTTAGTCCCGACGCGACACGAGCACGTCCCGACTTAAATTTCTGAAATTGTCATTTAACTCACTCATGACATTCAATATAACCAATATAATATATTACTTTGCTCATTAGTAATATTCAACAAATTTCCCATAATTACTAACTCTCGTCACGTTAATAATTATAACATAATTAATTTCCGGATTTTTATTAAATAATTAACTCACATTAAATTTAATAAATCCCCAAATTAATATTGCATAAAAATACGGGGTATTACACATTTGTGCATCGAGAACCGCTTGAATTTTTCCGTGCGGGCATCTTCTTTGTGGAAATAGCCATTTTGAGCCATCTTTGGGGTAAGCATGTCTTATTCCAATCATTTCGGTAATCATTATGATAATTCTCAAAATCCCTGTACTCCTATGACTTTTGATCAGTACTTAGAGTCCCAAAAAATTGCAACATCTAAAATGACTTTGGGCGATTATGACAAAAGTCAAGCTTTGGAGTGCGTATATTTTGAGGATGATGATAATGATTTTGGACCTTTACCTCCTTATAATAGGAGTTTTGAAACGAATTGCAATAGTTTTCAAAACTCCTATAAGAATGAGTTTAACTTTTGTGCCGATAATGATTTTCAAACTCCTAATTTTCAAGCATCCGCACCTCGGCCTATGACTTTCGGCGAGGGTTTGCGTATGCTTGAGAACGAGAGGTAGGAAGACCGTTATCGGGAAGATCATCGTTGTTGGGATCAAGACTTGGATTTATTATTCGAATCCGACGACGATTTCTCTTCTGAAACTTTTGAAGCCGAGGAATGTTTTGAACCAAATGAGGACTTTGTGCCTACTTTGGAATAAACCATACCTCACTTGGCCCATCTTGTAATTGAGAATGAAAGCGATGATGAAATGGATGTAGTGTCTATTTGCAATGAGATGATTTCTTCTTTGGATCCCAAAGAAGAAAGTTTCATTGAAAATGATCCTATCTCCTTTGAAATTCCAACTTTGAGCGCACTACACCAAAATGGGCAAATTGTCACCTTTCAGCCGGCCAGCCTTGTCAAGGTCATTGATCGTGACAAAAAAACACGCGTTTTATGTCACGGTCATTGACCTTGACACGACCGTGACAACTAATTGTCACGGTCATTGACCGTGATAAGTCCGTGACAAATTTAATTGTCACGGTCAATGACCGTGACAATTCCTGTCACGGTCAATGACCTTGACACGACCGTGACAACTTTTCCAGCAAAAACCCTTTCCCCCTTCTTTTTCCCTCCCACCGTTCCCTCCCCCTCCCTCTCTCTCTCTCTCTCTCTCTCTCTCTCTCTTCCATTTATATATATATTTGTGTGTATATTTATGTGTGTATGTGTATATATATATGTGTGTATGTGTGTGCGTGCGTGTGTGGTGGGTGGGGCAGGGTGGGGGAGGGGGGCAGGGGGTGGGGTGGGGTGGGGTGCGGTGTGTGTGTGTGGTGGTGGTGTGTTTTGGGGGAGGGGGTGGTGGAGGGGGTGGTGTAGGGGGGCAGGGGGTGGGGTGTGTGTGTGTGTGTGGTGTGTGGTGGGGGAGGGGGTGGTGGAGGGGGCAGGGGGTGGGGTGGGGTGGGGTGGGGGGTGTGTGTGTGTGTGTGTGTGGTGGTGTGTGGTGGGGAAGGGGTGGAGGAGGGGGGCAGGGGGTGGGGTGGGGTGTGTGTGTGTGTGTGTGTGGTGGGGGAGGGATAATTCACGGGCTTTAGCTAAACTAGGGTTTTATAGAGTTTCTCTCCTACTACTTGGGCAATGACTATACTAGGGACCAAAGATAAATAAATAAACTGGATTCAAAGTAAATACTAGGAAATTCCAATTTATAACCATCTAATTTATATCCTTTATTTATTTAATCACGATTCATTCCACTAAATAATCATGATTGCACTCAAATTTAATTATTTATAAATCACTCGAAAGAATGTGTTCTTATTATTAAAGTTGATTACGGTATATTATGATTCCCCACGTTATGTTTTCGATACCCTCTTGGTTAAATAAATTTTCTACTAACCGATTTTAATGAATATCTGATCAATTCCTTGATTCTAAAACTTAATTCTATAGGATTATAAAATAGTTCATCGGTCGGGTAAACAAAACATATAAGTCTATCAAGGGGTATCACAATCCAAATTATTTTTTGGACGTGAATTCCTCCAAATTATGATCTCATACCTATTCACACAATGATTGACCAACTTGCGAGGATCTATTGTTCTAACATATAATTGAACTTCACTCATCGCAATCGAAGAAATAATTGTGAAAGAAATTTAATATCCATAACCCTAGGGATTAAGAATCTATGAACGTTTTGCAAACGATATGAGATTTCCCATGTTTAATCAAGAAATTCCTTAGACTTGTAGGGGGTGGGGTGGGGTGGGGTGTGTGTGTGTGTGTGTGTGTGGTGGTGTGTTTTGGGGGAGGGGGTGGTGGAGGGGGGCAGGGGGTGGGGTGGGGTGGTGTGTGTGTGTGTGTGTGGTGGGGGAGGGGTGGTGGAGGGGGGCAGGGGGTGGGGTGGGGTGTGTGTGTGTGTGTGTGTGTGGTGGTGTGTGGTGGGGGAGGGATAATTCACGGGCTTTAGCTAAACTAGGGTTTTATAGAGTTTCGCTCCTACTACTTGGGCAATGACTATACTAGGGACCAAAGATAAATAAATAAACTGGATTCAAAGTAAATACTAGGAAATCCCAATTTATAACCGTCTAATTTATATCCTTTATTTATTTAATCACGATTCATTCTACTAAATAATCATGATTGCACTCAAATTTAATTATTTATAAATCACTCGAAAGAATGTGTTCTTATTATTAAAGTTGATTACGGTATATTATGATTCCCCACGTTATGTTTTCGATACCCTCTTGGTTAAATAAATTTTCTACTAACCGATTTTAATGAATATCTGATCAATTCCTTGATTCTAAAACTTAATTCTATAGGATTATAAAATAGTTCATCGGTCGGGTAAACAAAACATATAAGTCTATCAAGGGGTATCACAATCCAAATTATTTCTTGGACGTGGTGGGGGAGGGGGTGGGGGTGGGGTGGGTAGGGGTGGGGTGTGTGTGTGTGTGTGTGTGTGTGTGTGTGTGTAGGTGCGTAGGTGTGCGTGTGTGTGTGGCGGTGGGTGGGGGTGGGGGTGGGGCACCCGTTTAATAACTCTTTAAATATTTGGAAAAAACATAATATTACAAAATTGAAACGAAATGGTATTGACGGAACTTACACATACGTTATAATATAGATGGAATATTTTTTTATCTGTACTATTAATTTAATTAATTCAATTAGGTAAAACGAAATGTGTACTATTAAATTTTTTTTTTATCTGTACTAATAACATTTTTTTTACAGCAAAAATGTCTCCTTAAGATGTTAAGGCGAAGATGATGATGCTGTTTATGATGATGTCGTCTGGGTTCGGTGGTAGCGGAGACGACAAGGGCTCCTCCGCCGCTAGGCTCCCCAAATATGAAAAATTTGGGATTACCGTCGAAAACAAGTCGGAGCTTTTAGCGAGATCCCTCGAGCTGCTAAAGACGGTCATCGGCCCGGGGTTTATGAGTTGGAAGGAGGTGCCGTATGAGCTCAAGTTAGCTGTTTGGGCGGCATTATAGGTAATATTTATATGAATATTTCAATTTATATTTATATTTATATTTATTCGCAACTAACATTGTATTTGTTGGACAAGAACAATTCAATTTGGATCCAAAGCTACGCGATTCCGTCTTGGAGCAGTTGAGGGAGCAACACAAGACGTGGAAGAAAAATATGCGGACACGGTACTTTGGAAAAACACAAGAGTCCATTTTACAATGGAGCGGATCCGTCCCGCCCAAGGAGCCGATCTCATTGGCACAATGGCAAAAGTTCATTGACAATGAGATCGAGGATCGATAATTGGCATCTCGCCAATCGGGGAGGGAAAATCGGGCTAAAAAGACGGACGTGCACTACTCCGGCCGAACCTCTTACGCTGAGGTGGAGCATAGGATGCAGGTAAGATTTAATTTATCTATAACTATAGAAATATATTATTGGATATTATTCTACTTTGCGGGGCCGATACTAATTTTACTTTACTTTATTTTATTTCAGGGGGTAGGGAGTGGGCCAGGGGGTAAGCCACATCGGCTCGATACTTATGTGGCTCTTCGGACGAAGAAGGGGAAGGACAAGGAGGTGTCCCCGAGCGTCGCGGCCACGATTGTAAGTAATCCGACAGTTTAATTATTGTTAATTACGTTATAATTTTTTAGTTTACTTATTTTACTAATCATGTCCTTTTTGTCGTTTCAGGCAAAGCTTAAGGAAGTGCATGAGTCGCAGTCTGATGCCGACACGGCATCTTTGTCCACAGACGCACTCAGCCAAGTGCTTGGCTCTGATCGCAAAGGGAGGACAAGGGGAGTGAGCTCGCGGGTGGCCAAATCTAGGATCATCGGATTGGAGACGAGCGACACCGGGTTGTCTCGAACGGTGGATTCACACGACGTGAAGTTGTCCCGTTGGAGGCGACGGTCCAAGATATGTACGCATTCATGAAGCGTACGTTGGGTGGAGACCGTAAAGGGAAAGGGAAAGGGAAAGGGAAGGAGAAGGCGGTGGAGGAGGAGGTGCGGGAGGACGAGGCGCAGGATGACGAGGATGTGGACCTCGCTGCTTCATCACCGACACGTTCGTACTTCGACGATCCACTTCCCTATTTGACGCCCTCCAACAGACCATTGTCGACAATTGGTTGGCCGAGCGTGTTCATATTGGACGTATTTGATGGCCAGCGGATAGGGCGGGGGTTGAGGGACCCGAATATCGTCGAGGGTGGAATAGTCCATGGACGTGTGCTTCAAGAGATGGAGTCCAGGGTGCTCGTCACGCATGTCATACCCGGGAAGGAGAACTCCCTATTGTGGTTGCGCGAACAATGCGGCACGACGTATATTAGTGGGTGCGTCAATTCGTATGTTGTGTAGCCTACTCACCTCCTCAGTTTTATCCAAGACATGTAGTAACATTATTTTTAAGTTTGTCCATTTTAATTATATTTGGATTATATCGTCATGTATATTGTTTTTACTTTAAATATTTGGATTATATCGTCATTGATATATATTTGCATTATCTTTAGTTTGTGTTGGATATATGATGTTTGGAACGAGTACAACGTTGCTATAACAGGTACAAATATACTGCTGGGCAGTGACGGTGGCCATACTGCCCAGCAGATTTTTTTTAAATTCTGCCCAGAATTGTCACGGTCATTGACCGTGACAATTCTGGGGAAGAGGGGTCACGGTTAGGTCACGGTTCTAAACCGTGACAAACGTGTCACGGTCATTGACCTTGACACGACCGTGACACAAAACGCGAGTTTTTTGTCAAGGTCAATGACCGTGACACGACCGTGACAAAAAAAGTTGTCTCGCCTCGAAATGTCACGGTCATTGACCTTGACAAGGTGGATTTGTCAAGGTCAATGACCTTGACAAATGGGCAGATTTGGTGTAGTGGCGATGATAACTCATATCTTGAGTTTGAATTTCTTTCCTCCCCATTTTCATTCTCCGTCATCACACCGTCACAAGTATCCGATGAATCGGTACCAAACTTTAAAACGTTCATCCCTTTCACTAAAGAGGAGTACTTGCTCGATTTTCTTTCCATGAAGGCATATTTTCCCTCATGTTCGCCACCTCCCATTCCGCTTGCTAAATCTTTGGGAGGAAATTCAGTTTTTTTGTCCCCTAGTGTATTTGTCACCCGTCCTATCCAAATCCCCCATCCTGCCTCCCAAATTTTTAATTGGGGATGGTTTACCTTTTCCACCACCCACATGCCTTCCGTTGTTTGAATGGAATTCCTATTTTTCGGGAGGCATCCATGAGATGGAAGGTCCACCTTTGATCTTCCAAAGTCAAAATGTTGTTTGGGTGGATCCTCAAAAATTTTGAGTTCTAGTGTATAGTTAGTTAGGAGTCTAAATGGTAGGTTGTACATAGTTAGCTTTTTTTTCTTTCTTTCTTTTTATTTTAGTCTAATGTAATTAGTTAACTTTTTTTTATTTGTTTTCGCTATTCTTGTTACTAACTTGTTTTGTAGAATCATCGGACTCTCACTTTTCGGAGATCGCTCCATTTTGGGTAATATCGCTCTTTTCCTTCTTTAACTTGGTTCTTAATTAACATTGAGGACAATGTCAGGTTTTAAGTTGGGGGGTGTGGGATATTCTATCCATTCATTGGTAGTGTCCATGTTGTTTCTCAGATGTTAGTTAATAAGTGTGCTTTTCGTAGAAAAATTGAAAATTTCAAAAAGATTTTCTTTCTTTTTTCTCCTTTTTGGGGCATTTTGCCTTTGTTTCCGATGATAAATTTTAATAATTGCCCGATCCAATAGACAACCCAATGATGCATGTTCTCGATTTTAGAAGTTATTAGACTTTAGTCTCCATTATTGATATTATGAATAACTTCATGAATTAAACTTTAATCCCATGGGCACATGCACTTTTATTGTTCTAATGATTTGGTTTAATATTTTTATAACTCGGTAAGATTTTGATGCATTGTATATACTTACACCGAGTAAGCTTTGTACCTTTCATCGTTTGTAAGTGTATACACTATTTTTTCCTCATTGAAAATGTTACAGTCGTTGGTAATCTCTTTATTCTTTCATTTGATCGTTCATTAATTGAGTTCATACTTGAAATGTGTTGCTTGAGCATGATTTTCATATATTATTTTGACTCGAGAATTGCGTAAACTTTTTGAAATGATCATAGGCCATCTTTGTATATCACCCATATGACCTTGACCTCACCTTTTATATGTTTCCTAATCAACCCACTTGAGCCTAAATACTAGCCTTTCGTTTCATTACCCAAAATCCCATAACCAACTCCAAATTGGAGTTTTATACCATACATATTACCTTACATACCCTTGTTTGGATTGTTACATGGGATTGAATGATATTGTTATTTTGTGGTTGCAATTTGAGCATGAAAAGAGTGAGAAAAGAAGAAAGTGTAGTGAAAAAGAAAAGAAAAGGAGAAAGTTGAAAACAAAAAAAAAAACAAAAGAAAAAGTGAGAAAAAGAAGAAAAGAAAAAGAAAGAGGAATTTGTATATATTGTTTATAGTGATTCAATAATCGTTGTTACTCTCTCGATTGGTATATCTAATGCTCGTTTGGAAATCAATTGTCCAATTTTGATATTTCCCGCATTTTCCCATTATCCCGAGCATCATCCCCAAACACATTTGAATATGTATATACATCTCTTTCATTTCGTACCCTAGCCTAGACTATATTACAACCCTATTAAAGTCCTATGTGATATTAAGTAGATGTAATTCAAAAGTCATAATAGTTTTGATAATCTGTGAAAATGCATTTCACCTCCTTTAATGAGCGGTATCTTTCATTGAGATTACGATTTTTCAGTTTAAATATAGCGTTCTTCATTTGTGACATGTGTGCGACCTAGTTTCCATTTAAATTTCCTCTTTAGCCCGCATGTTCCGTGTGTTACCTCCTTGTTTCAAGTGAATTCATTTGATGAGCATAATGCCCATGAATATTAAATATATGCTTGCTTTAACGCTTATCTGGTTTATAAAAGTTTTTCCCCAAATCATACTTTGCATGTGCTCGCTCCCCTCCCACATTTTAAGGTTTCAATTCTATGAGGTGCATTCTATAATGTTAATGATTTGGACTTTTGTTTGAATTCATTCAATGTGCTAATAATGTGTATGAAATACTTTTTGTTATTGTTGGGTTTGTCGCATGCTTGATTGGGCATATTTTGAGCAAACTTTATGATGTTTGTGGGTTTCATCCCTGAAAATCCTCACGAGACGACACTCATCCACTAGGGCAACCTAGGGGTTTAACGGCTTATTGCATACGCTAAATGAAATCGAATCGCCCGTGAAAGTGGCCTTATGCATTTATACCATGTTTTTGTACTATCTCCTATTTTGGTTTACTTTTTGTTCTTGTTGCATCCTATTTCATTGCTAGAGACTAGCAATGTGTAAGTTAGGGGGTGTGATAATACGCAAATATTGCATATTTCATCTCTCGAACCTACGCATTTTAGCCCCCTTGGGTGCCTTAATCTCTATATTTAATCCCGTTAACCAGACAACCTCGGTTTATATTATTAACATGCTATGTGAGGTATAATTGGGCTTTTGTAGGTATTTAGGTACTAAGTATGGAGTTCGGACGCATTTCGTTCATGTTCCCTACGCAATCGCATGTTCAAGGGAAATTTGGTCAATTCACAATTTAGGCACCTGGCCCAACATCTACACGAAAGTTGTAGTCCTCCTCATAAACTTCGCGTGGCCATGAACGGTGCGCGATTCGGATCCGTAACGAAGAATTTACAGCACTTTTGGCGGAAGAGAAAATCATTGAAACCAAAATAGGGGAGAAGAGAAGAAAAAAGAATGCAGTATGCTGCCTTGATTCTGCCCTACTTGATCGATCGATCGATCGATCGATACTATAGAATCTTGCCACGATTTCATCCATCGATCGATCGACCAAAGGGGTCGATCGATCAATACCCTATTTTCTGCAAATATTTTCCTTTTCTTTTCTTTCTTCTTTTCTTTTATTCCAAGTTACTATATAGCCCAATTTTGTTGTAATATCAGATATACTTAGTTTTAGAAGACATTTTAGGTTAGGGTTTGGTTTGGAGAGATCATCTTCTTCTCTTCTTGGGGTGACATCCATTTTGTTTTGTAAGGTTGAACTTCCCATCTCATTTACCATTAATATAGTTTTGTTCTTCATTTTTCTTTGCTTTGTAATTTAGTTTCCATGCTTTGTAGTTAGTTTAATTGCTTTATTTCTTGCTTTCCTAGTTTAATTAGTTCTAATTTAGTTTAATTCATGTATTTCCCTTAGATAAATAGGGTCGAGATTTCATTCCACCATTAACGGGTTCCGAGCTCCGAAAATTAGGTTTTGTGCAAAATTGCGTTTAATTGAACCGGTGCGTATTAAAGTCGGATTATTATGCGTTTAACTTTCTTTATCATGAAATGTTAGTGTTTATAGCGATAATCCGAACTTAATCTGCGTGCGACCAATTTTCGGTTAAATGTTTATTCTCGCAACTTTGACTTAAATTTCTTATTGTGTGAAGTTTATGATTAACTGTTAATGCTCGATTAAATTGCTTTCGAGCCGGAATCTTGTTTAGTAGTTGTTTCGAGACGTATGATTGGATGATATCCCTATCCTCGC
This sequence comes from Sambucus nigra, assembly GCA_949130495.1. Taxonomy (NCBI): domain Eukaryota; kingdom Viridiplantae; phylum Streptophyta; class Magnoliopsida; order Dipsacales; family Adoxaceae; genus Sambucus; species Sambucus nigra. The sequence goes on from OX422207.1 coordinate 418,677,606, forward strand.
TTTACCTTTATTTATACTTAACTTCTCTCTTTTCTTTTATTTACATTCATACATCACCCTTTTACACTTTTATTCTTGAATTAATAACCCAACTAAAATCTGTCAAACACTCCCTGTGGATTCGATACCCGACTTACCGCTATACTTGTATCGCAAGTGTAGTCATAACTTAGGTTTGTTTGTATTGAGGCGATGAAACTAAAACAAATATTAGCGTCTTTACACGCGCTACTTTTCAAACTCGATCAATAATCTTGACAATGGTGACGGTGATGATGAGGAAGATGACACATTAGCAGAATACTATAATGATGAAAAGAATTGCAATGATGATGATTATGACAATAAGTGAACGAAGATTACACATTTGAGCTTTTTTTAAATTAAAATCCCAATGCACTTGTTATTATGTAATGGAACTTATTAAATTTGTATCTACTAGTTATTTATGATGGTAATGGAACTTAGTTAAATTTTTGTGATGTGAAGGATTTGTGTTTATTTTATTCGAACTCTAAACTATATGTTACGTAACAGAGTTGGTTTCGTTATCACTGCTTCTCTAATTTTATATCTGTAAATTAATTATTTTAATTAATTGATCAGGATTATTGACATCTTTCTGGCACCTGGTTGACGTGGATGTGGAGGTGGACGTGGTTCTTTGGCTACTACTTTTGTAAATCCACTGAGTACCCAATATTCAACTACACATGAGGATCCAATACCTGATGAAATTGCATCTAGGACATACAATGCGATACAAATGACGGGTGCAAATTCTATATATGAGCCTAATTCTAACAGTACATGTCATATCACACTACTGCCCTTTAATTAAGATTTCAACCATATTTTATACTTGTCAATTTCTTAGCATATACTTTGGGTTCCATAAGCTAAAGTTAAGACTCATGTTTTTCCTTTTTGCATGTTGTAAGATTTATTTACTACTCCTGGAACGAGTTAGCTTTATATAACTTCTTAATATGTCTTAAGTGATACTGACCATCTCAAAGGTCTGCAAAAAGTTGATCATAAACTTGGTTATCACATCTTTTGTTGAAGAACGTTCTTATGCTAGTGGCAATTAAATGGAATTGTACCATGATATTTTCCCGTAAATATCCCTTTAGAGTATTGTGTTATAAACAATATTGTTGTCGGAATTGGGCAATATGATGTATTGAAATTGGGCAATATGATAGATCAGAGATCCTTCAAAGATTTTCTATAATATTGTGTTAAATAATATTTTGACGAGCATTTTACCTGAGCTAAGTTTATTCTATTCTAGATTGGATGGACGTCTTCTCTCCCACTGGACAAGTTGGTGGTATGTGTGTGTGTGTGTGTGTGTCTGTGTGTGTGTGGTGCATGGGTGGGGGGAGATTTTTATATGCTAGGTATGATGCTCTAGTGTCCTTAGCCTTAGATCATTGATTCATTGTGGATTATGATCGGTGGGAAAACTGTGGGTGGGGGTAACACGTTAGCGAAACCTGAGAACCATGAAATGGATAACATAATGAGTTAATAATTCAAGTTATTTCATATAATTTCATGTGGGAGAAGAGTTAACACATTGATTAATAAGTTAAAGGGTGAAAAATAAAATAAATCTTGTAGAAGAGGTTTGTTTATTATGTGAAAATTTAATGAGAGCTAAGAAGTTCAGTTACAGATATGGGAAATGAACAGAACACGACAGGGATACAACAATATAATTTATTTTAGTGGGATACAAGTACGCTAGGAATAAAATGTTATACAGTAGTAACACACACACACACACACACACACACACACACACACACAGATATATATATATGTATATATATTAGTTAATGTAAGCTTAACATTAAAAATAACCCGATACAACCAGCCCATAAAGGCAACAAACATGGACTAAACCAGATAGACCACATAGGATCTAACAAGCTAAAACATCATTGGTCTATACAACTTGATAGTATAAATATAGCACCCTACCGCGAAGGGTACTCAACACCGCAGATGATTATAGGCCGCGGCCTTTATCAGCATAGGGCGCGACCACTCTCAGCACAGGGCGCGGCCCTTCTCAGCACAGGGCGCGACACCGTTGGCTCTAGCCTATTGCAGGATGCAGCAGTCACATTACTTCTCTTACAGGCCGCATCCCTCTCCATTACAGCAACTCCAGATTTTATATACGTCACGTGCCCAGAGCACGTGGGCAGATCTCCCATAAATAGAGGACCACACCTCGAATAAAGGGGATCCCCTCCCTAGAGACGATTAGGAGAACACTTAGAAAAACATTGTCACACTCTCCCTCTATACAACCTCAGCATATAGATCGGAGGTTACTCATCTACATTGTGGCCAGATCTTCGGCTCCCCCGGAACCGCAACAGCCATGTATTCTTTTTTATTCTCATACTTGTACGCCTCATTAGGCACGTTTATATTGTACAACGCAACGCATATAATGAGAATGGAGAAAAACAGTAGACGTAGGCCTATTTTAGAGGCTGAACCACTCTATATGTTGTTTTCATGTCTATTTACTCGCTCTATTTATTTTTATACACTTTACTCTTGATTTGCTGGTACGAGAACGAAAAGTGGGCAATTTCTCGTATCATCAATTTTGCGTCGTCTATGGGAAAGAGATATTTCAATCTTGTTTCTCTGTGTTTTGGGTTCTTAAACACCTTATTCTATTCATGAGGATCCTCTGGATCATCATCCCATGAGTAAATTTTAGTTATTGAACTCAGTTTTACATTTACACCCTTGAACGGGTATTTTGTATATTAAGATATGCTTTTGGGTCTTCATCTCATTACCTTAGATATGTTCTACATACCCCGGTGATATCATTCCATCTAGATAATGCTGAAAAGCATGATGGACCTCAGCCCCCCAAAGGTGAATGATTAGGGAAGGATTGTGTTTACTCTCTCTTTTCTGTTCTTTGACTATGATCTAGGTTTTATCATTAGAATTGTGCTATTTTGTGCACCGAGAGGTTATTCTCCCAAAGAATAGGTATGCTCTCCAAGAGTTTCAGGAGAGAAACTCAGTTTTTGGGTTTTAATTTTGGGATTGTTCCTTCACTGCCTAGGTAGGGATGCAGTGTGGTAGTACAACTACCTTACATGCCGCGGCCTCTACTGGGGCAGTTGCATTACAGAACCTTCAAAACACCAAGGAACGAACTCACATAGTCTCCATCCCAACCTTGGTGAATACCATACAAAGGCCACGACAGTACACCTGTGTGCCTTACTGGTCGCGACCTCAATAGATAGCCATGTAGTAGTTCAAATGTTGCATCCCCATTTCCTACTTGGTTACTCTAATATCCCTGAGATTACTCACTTATGTTAGTTTTGTCTTAGATTATATATACTTTGTAAAGACTATCAAAAGCAGAAATGGAAGGAGAATCCAGCCAGAGCACAGAAGTCAAAGATGAGATTGTGCAGCTGTACAATTACCTCAACCATCTCTGTGACAGTCATGCCTCACTCCAGACCCAGGTCAACTATTTGGTTCAGAGGGTCCTAATTCTAGAGGCCGCGGCCTCACCCAATATGGATGCGGCACCCAGAATCGCTGCTGCCGTGGTCCCAGAAGTTCCACCCGAGGAAGTGCACGAGCTAAAAGCACTGGTCGCAAAATGCAAGGCCGCAACCAGGGTCCTAAAAAGGATAATGGAGAATGAAGAGAAGAAATCTGAGGCCTACACTCCATTGGCCTTCCCGATTGAAGAGATCTTTGAGTTCATCAAAGAAGACAAGCTGTTGAGGTTGCCAGAAAAGTTGAAAGCTCCACCCCACAAGAGAAACAAAGTTACTTGGTGCAAGTTCCATCTGGACCATGGCCACGACACTGAGCAGTGCTATGCACTAAAGGATGAAATTAAAAGGCTGATTTGGCAAGGGATGTTACGGAGGTTCCTCAAAGATGTTTAGGGGACGGTCTAGTCACACAGACCGCATGCCCATTTTTCATGCTTATGTCTTATAATCCATTTGTCTCTACTTTACAGTGACAACTCTTCTTATGCTATATATAATTAAAGTTTGTGTTGTCACCATAAAGTCATGAATATATTAGTATAAATATATGAAATCATGTTCACTCTTATAGTGTCATGTTTTGATTTTCATTTCCATAAAATGCTATCTTACAAATGACCATTTTGTCTTATCATCCATCTAGCTATCCATTCATACATACATACATAAATATCTCGATCAGCGATGATCTATTATATCAGGAATGATAATATCTAAATGGTCCCACAAACGGCCGACAAGACTCCTGATTGTTCGAAAGCAGATGATAATTGAAAATGGTGAAAGCAAACACTGAAACAAGTTATTCAAATTGGAATGCAACATCACTCATAAGGGCCTCCAATGCCCATTCTTAGCTTTCGGGATGCGTCATTAACTGCAAGGGCTTCCAATGCCTGTTCTTATCTTTCGGGATGCGTCATTAACTCAGGAGACTTGTAATATCTATCCAGGGATGGCTTTATATATATCCATAGCTTTGGGTGGGTTAATAACATAACCCAGCCTGGGGAGGCTTGAAAGTATCCTGTGTGTTAGCTGTGGGTGACTTAATAACATAACCCAGCTTGGGGAGGCTTGAAAGTATCCTGTGTGTTAGCTGTGGGTGGCTTAATAACATAACCCAGCCTGGGGAGGCTTAAAAGTATCATGTGTGCTAACTGGGTGTGGCTTAATAACATAACCCAGTCTGGGGAGGCTTAAAAGTATCCCGTATATCTAAAAAGGCTCGGGGAGGCTTCATAATATCCCATTTACGATGCTAAAGAAGATAAAAGCCATATTTCATGAAGGGAAATTGAAGCGACTAAAGGAAAGCCGTGAAAGGAAATTGCTATTTTTCTATAATCTCAAAGCATGCCAGAGTTACCAAATCTCCCAAATGCTAAATATATGGCCGCGAAAACTAAATGAATCAAGCGATAAATGCAAGCAGTATAGACAACCTGCCGCAACCGTGATCAAAAAGTGATATTGTAATGTGCCGCGACCGATGTAAAGTGCACATGCGACAATCAATGATGCAGTGCTGCAGCCTTAAACTAATCCAGGGTTTAACTAAACAAGCGAAATATAAAAGCGTCAGTTGAAGTATTAAGGCAGTGGGAGAAAAATCATGCAAATGTTGTACAGAAATCGTTCGGTGGCCGCAGCCTTAATCAAGATTACAGGCCACAGCCTATTCAAGAAAAGATAAATTCAGAGTAGGACCCAATTCTATAGCTACAGAAGATGGGTTCTGAACACTCAAAGGTGTCGTGACCTATTATAGAAAAATAGGTGTAGCCTTTATTTGGGAAGGGGCTACGACCACTTTCAAACATTCAACGTAGCGGGAAAAAGGTTCGTCACCAATCCACATCAGAGTGCCGCGGCCTTAAGTGATATTCCATTTTGGTTTCTAAATAGGGTCGCAGCCCATGACCCATTCGTTTGTAAGAAGAAAGTTCATAAATCAAGCAAGCAAAACATTCATTTCAGTATTGAAGTAAGTAAAGTAGAAGAACAAAAAGCTACCAAAAATGAGGCAGAAATATTCAATAAAAAAAGGTGGTCGCAGCCTTGATAATATCAGTTATTATAGACAAATAGGCTGCAACCACTACAAAAGGCAAAATAACAAAAGGGATGCAGCCCTATATCAATGAGTTAAAAAATTATAAATAGTTCAGGAGGCTGCATCATCACGCTCATCTCCCTCCTCGCCATCCGCGGTGATCTCAATTTCCTCATCAGCCGCCGCTGCCTCCGCCTCTGCTCTCAATCTGTCTTTCTCTTCAGCCGCGGCCTTGAGCTCAGCTATGCATTATTGATGCTTATCATCACTAAGACCCCAGGAAAGAACCTTATCTTTAGTCTCGAGGAAGTTCTTTATGATTCTATGCCTTAGCTCTTGGTAACCGCAGAGGTAGGACCTATTATTTATGAGAAAGAAGTCTTTGGAGCCCTTAAACGACTCCACCGTACTGTCGATGACCAGCTAAAGGGATTCACCATGATCTACTTCCAGTTTCTTCATTGTCGCGGCATGGGCTAGGGAATCTTAGGCAGACTTGGCCTTCATCTCCTCACATTTCTTTTGAAGGAGTTTCAGCTTATTATTGGCCGATTTAAAATTTTGGGCGGCTTCCGCGGCCTGTGCCTGGTAGACTTTAAGAGATTCCGCGGCCTGATTAAAATTGGCCTCTGCTTCTTCTCTGGCCTTTATTTCAGCCTGAAAGTTCATCTAGGTGGCTTAAAGAGCCGCAGTAACAGACTGCTTCCCTGCTTCAAAAGATGAATTTCATGTAGCCTCTAAATCAGCGGCGTATACCCTCTTCGCTGCCTCTCTCAGTTTATAAAAGGCCTCGTATTTCCTCTTTTGAGCCACTATCACGTCCGTGGCTTGAAATGAAAATGTTAGGAGCAAGATATGGAATGAAAATTAAAACTGAGAGAGCACCTGCACTTACCCTCAAAAGACTATGGAGGTCGTAGTCCTCCAGATCATCATGGTATTCTTCGACCAACCTGTTAAGATCCGCGGCGTTAAGATCCCTCTTTATCCTTCACGCAGCCTTCATGGTAGTATCCGATGAGGACTCAGGGTCAGGTTGTCTTAGCTGTGGCCACGGTCGACCATCAGGACCAGCTCTGATGCAGCACTGAGGAGGTGCTAAGTTTTCGTTAACCGCTACAACAGGTGGAGGCGGTGGAGAAATTAAATGGATAGAGGCGTCCGACGTGGACTTCAAACCTGCCATGACCAGATTGGCTCCAATATCATCATCGAACTCAATTTGGGGTTCCGTAAGGTTGGTTTTTTCTGCGGCCAGATTTGGGGTCGCAGTTGGAAGACTTCGATCTTCGGAAGGGTCCGCGGATGGTGCCTTTGTCTTGGACATCTTCCTTTTTGTGTACCTTGTAGTATTATTGATAACGGTTCCATCCTCATCCATTTTCGCTAGTTGGGTAGCCAAAAATTCCTTGTCAACTTCCTCACCTGAAAGAGGGAAAGCAATGGTAAATAATGGAAGTTTCAACACAAGTTGCCGCAGATAATGAATGATGATCAGGTTATTACCTCCCACGGCCATGACTTTTGCAATGGACTTGCTGGGAAAGAACCCTGCCTAAAAAATAGTTACAGATGTTACAAGGACGCTGAATTTCTTCTCTTCAGCAGGGATGGCCGTGGCCTTGGAAACTCTTTTCTCTTGCCTCCCGCTCAGTTGCAAGTTGTCAAGAACTACAAAAAAACACTTCAAAGGTTAGTAAAGTTTAATAAGCAGCTACAAAGAGGGGACGCGGCTATAAATCAAATACCTAGCTTAGAAGGGGACCCCCATTGCCACGGCATTCGAAATGACTTCTCCCTCTCGTTCTCCTGAAGGTGAATCTCCCACCCTTCTCTGGAGATGTAAAAGTACTTCCCCTTCCAGTTCTTTACATTGGTAGGCCTCCCGGAGTAAAGGGTTTCATCCTTTCCACGGACGGAGAGGTAGTAGTACCTAGCGAACTTCATGGAGTTTTCCTTCGGGCGGTAGAAGTAAAAAAATTCCACGAGAATAATGTCTTTCTTTAATTGATTCTCCCAAAGCACGACCGTGATAAGGATTGCTCTCCAGCCATTGGGATCTAACTGGCCTGGTGCTAGTTTCATGGTTTGAAAAATTTGCCTAATAGGAACAGGAACTGGTAGCCGCAACCCATAAATAAAGGCATGAAGTGAAAAACATACCCCATCATCAGTAAGTGTTGTGCACGGTCTTTGGTTCGCAGCTGGTGCTGAGCACATCAAGTTTTCTGGAAACTTGAAGGCCTCAGCTACCTGTTCAACCCAGTCTTGGGTCATGATGCTATGAATATCAAGCACAGCTAGGGGTCTCTCAGCCCTCCCAGATGGACTAGCTGGTTTGTCCCTAACATCGACAGCACCCCTTGTCGCGGCATCACCTTCCATATCCATTGGTCAGTTATTAGAGTTGGCTTCCTCTTCTATTTGCATGGTCTCAGAATCCTTCCTAGAAGCAGAGTCTGCAGAGTCTGAGTCTAATACTACGCAGTTGGGGTAATTCTTCAGTTGGCAAGGCCCTATTGACCTCAGAGGAGGCACGGAAGGGAGTTCAGGAGGAGAGGCTCTAAAGTGCTTTTCCCAAAAGCCTCTCAAAAACTCGCCTGGTTCAAAGCTCATATGGTTGCAACATTACCTAAAAAGCATAAGTCGCAGTTAGGTGCCGCAGCCAGTATGGTATTGAGGCCTCTTAGAGGCCACAATAGGTTCAATGTTATATCAAGATGAACAAGTGGGGTTTGAGCCTTAAAAGACAAATATCGCCACAGAACATTGATTGGATTGGTTTTACAGTGTCGTGGCTACTCACTTAACTACGACTATGGATAAAGAGCCGCGGAGTCTAAATCTAATAACCTAAGGGGCCGCAGCTATCGCTCACGAAAAGCCGCGACTAGGGGTCAAATCAAGGAATATTTGAAGGATTAAGTGCAGCCCTATATTACTAAATAGGTACTTTATCATGTCGTGACCATTCACTCGAATAGTTAAGTATGTAATGTTTATTCGTTTAAAGATCGAAGACCCAAAATATGAAGAGTTATTCAAGAACATTAAGAACAGTCATATGATTTCATAGGATTCAACACAGATACATGCCATGTTATCTAAGCATTCGAAGATTAGGGGTTCAGTTCAGCACATGAAGATTGATGCAAAGAGCAATGTGTCAATAATTACTACAACTATTTATCATGCTTACATGTTCGATTCTTGGAAATTAGAAGATTATTAGAGAAAAACCCTAGATTCCTATCAAGTAATGCAGAAATTCATGTGTTCAACTATTAAAAAAGAAATACGAACTACAAAGGATAGTAAAAAGAATGTTGGTTGAAAAATTACCTGGAATGAAGAAGAGGGCGGTGATTAGCCTCAAATCTCCTTGGAACCACCACACATAGCCTTGGACAGTCATCGAAAAAAGCAAAAGGACGTATGAACAGAGTTCATCTCTCGAAATGCTCTCAAGGATTTGGAAAACGTAATAAAGTCCACGGCCTGAACAATTTATATAAGAGAGCGCGAAAGATGAATCGTCGCCTTGAAAATACCGCGGCACCTAAGAAGGCAGAACTAAGTCGCAGCCTCAATCGCAATCTCTTGGCACTACGACTTGGGGTCTTATTGATAGTATAAATATAGCACCCTGCCATGAAGGGTACTTGGCACCGCAGATGATTATATAGCGCGGCCCTTCTCAGCACAGGGCGTGGCCCCTCTCAACAGAGGGCGTGGCCCTTCTCAGCACAGGGCGCGACCCTTCATAATACGAGGTGTGGCACCTTTGGCTCTAGCTTGTTGTAGGATGCAGCAGTCACATTACTTGCCTCACAGGCCGCATCCCTTTCCATTACAGTAAGTCCAGATTTTATATATGTCACGTGCCCAGAGCACATGGGCAGATCTCCCATAAATAGAGGACCACACCTTGAATAAAGAGGATCCCATCCTTGGATACGGTTAGGAGAACACTTAGAAAAACATTGTCACACTCTCCCTCTATACAACCTCAGCATATATCTCGGAGGTTACTCATCTACATCGTGGCCAGATCTCCGGCGCGCCCGGAACTGCAACAACCATGTATTCTCTTTTATTCTCATACTTCTACGCCTCATTGGGCACGTTTATATTGTACAACGCAACGCATATAATGAGAATGGAGCAACACAGTGGACGTAGGCCTATTTTAGAGGCTGAACCACTCTATATCTTATTTTCATGTCTGTTTACTCGCTCTATTAACTTATTATACACTTTGCTCTTGATTTGTTGGTACGAGAATGATAAGTGGGCGATTTCTCGTATCATCAAAACTCTATGGCCCACAGACTAAATTAGTAAAAACAAACATGACACATCATTTTTCGTCAACTTGGACGGATATGATTGCCTCCATGAAATAAAAAAATACTATCTTCCTCACGAGCTCCAGGTAATAAAACAGAATGTGCTCAAAGAAGAAATTTCACTCAATAGACTTTCATAAACTAACCTTTAATTTGGACATAGCAATAAGAACACCGATGAAGCATCCCTACTTAAAAATCCAAATGTAACCCATTGTTGTGTCACCCCACCTAAAATTAGTGAGATCTATCTTATCTATTATGACTTCATTATTGTGCCATTTTAGAGTTGCATGCCTATAAAATTAACTCTTCAAAAACAACAATCATCATTTTCCTATGCCATTTATATCAAACCATTTTGTATTATTAAGGAATCAATTTCCCATATGTCTTGCTATAGATTTCCAGTTTTGAAAATCATCTTAAGGTATACTTTCAAGTTTCCTCAATACCGCATCTTCATTTAATAGTTTATTGTCAAAAATTCTTTTGTCCATACAACATCAACTACTATTGAAAAAGATAACTTTTTGACTTGATTTGGGAATATTTTGCCATTTGTTGCATTTACTATCATTATTAGGACCTCATACCACCTATTTCATATTTCTAACTTCCCCATATACAGACAACACCCAATTCCAATCTTATGCCAAAAACCTGCATAGGAAGAATATAAGATATCTACTTTCAATTTCTCTACCACATAGAATACAACTATCATCCTCATTGAGACCCTAACTTTTTCGAATTGTATATTGATGATGCAGGATATAGCACCACCAGATAAGGTGTTTTCAAGCTCAATCTAAGAACGACAATGGCATCACAGTTATGTAAAAGGTAAGAGAATGAGATGAGGAGAAGAGGAGAGAGCACCAGGATATTAGTGGTTTAGCCTAAATTGGCCTACGTCCACTGTGTGTGTGTGTGTGAATAACCTCACTGTAATAAGGCACTAATGGCCATGGATACAATCTCTTAAGCTTTCTCTCTCTACTGTGTATCTAGACAGAGTTTCAACTAGGGTTGAATATATGGGAGATCCTTTGCAAGGTAGAGGATGACCTCTATATATAGTACCTAGGGGGTGTAATGTACCCCCATGCATGCAATGAGCAATCCATCTGTCACTGTCACATGTAGAGAATGATGATGCAATATTCTCCCCACGTGTGGGGAATTATCTTGTTATAACTGATTTGTGTCCACGTGCCCTTATCCAAATGTCAGCAGATGCTCGGCTATCGCACCTGGTATATGACCTCGGCCTGGTAGAGGCCTAGGTTGGTAAGTCTAGGTACTCGTTCAGTCCGAGTATCCCATTGAGGTCTCGGCCTAATACCAGCCGAGACAATGGACAGGGTCGGCCTGAGACGAGGTTGAGCTGGAGTGTTTGGAGTATCGATTAATGTCGTGATGAGGTTGTTGGTGGCTTCCTGTGAGATCGGCCTATGTTTTGTCGAGGTTGCCATTCCAAGGTATACGAGAATGCTGCTGATCCTTGTGATGTCCCTTGGAGAGGCTCACGGTAGTGTCAGCCTGGGCCGACCATACTATGGTCGAGGGCTGGTATCGCATGTCCAAGACATCCAACTTCGGCCATAATCTCGGCGGAGGTTGGTGCCTATGGGCCGAGGTCACACTTGGGCATATCAATCACCCCCCAGACCTTAGTCATATGTGGGAGCAGGTGGCTAGGGGTTTGTCACACCTCTGAGGCCTGTCTATTACAATATATGCCAATATTTGTTTGACACTTGTCCAATGCTGAGGTATGCTTGCGTGTTGGGCGTATGCTGTTAGCCGCCCTTTGGGGCTCCCAAGGCAATGATGGGCCTTGGGAGTTGTGCCTGTATATTTAAGGGTTTTAAACCCTATTTCCCTTCTTCCTTCTTCACTTCTCTCATTTCCATCCAACTCGTTCCTGCAGCTTTCTCTCTCTAGCAAGATCCTTGCTGAAGCTTTTGGAAGGTGTTCTCTCGCGTCTTCTCGTCTCCTCCTTACTATTTCATCCTTAAGTAACCTTCGCCATACTTTTTCGTTCATTTTTCCTGCAAGTCTCCTTATTTTTGCATTTTTCGGCGAGTTTTTGAGTTTTTCGGTGAGACCACCATTATTTCAGGTGAACAATTCTTGCCACATTTAAGTAGTTTGATCTTTTACTACTTTACTTCACTAGCCAATCTTGTTTGTAGTTTTAGGAAGTCTCCTAAGTGTAGTGTCATCCTCTGATGCTCAGACCCTTATATCAACTTCTTGAGGAGTTCCCCTCCCTTAGAGAGAAGACTTTAGAAAAGATTAGACAAATAGAAAGAGCACAGGAGGAGGCTCGCAGGTCACAAGAGTTTCCCGTTAGACCCATATTTCCACCACCTCTGAAGGTGATATATCCTGACCCCCCAGAGTTTTTCGATCAGACAGAGGTTCCTGCTGATCCCATACCGATGTCTGAGTCTGAATCTTCTACCTCAGACCCCATGTCTGTGGATTCCTTTCAGGAGGCCATGGACTTCACACTTCGACCTGATCAGGCCGAGGTCTCCAGCCGAGCCTCGTCCCATAATAGCTCAAGCACCTCAGCCTCTACCTCAGAGGTTGAAATTGTTGAGCCAAGTGTGGCTATACCACCACCACTTGACGCCATCCCTCTATCGGCCTTCACTGGTGTCGAGTTCGCTCAGAAGTTCCCGAGTAACCCATCAACATCTGCTCCGGCCGACATTGAGTTGGATGATGATGATGAGGCTGAGAGCGATGTCGACGTCTCTGAGGCGGCCGAGATTGAGAGTACTATTACTGAGGTAGATCTTCTCTGCTTCAGATATCTGTATTCTATCAGTCCCTCAATAAAGCTTAGGAGACCTCTGAGGGAGGAGAGGGCTTATCATGGCCGAGATGGCGAGATCTGCCTGTACGAGCAGATGTTCAAGTTGGGTTTTCGTCTGCCCATTCACCCTATTATCAAATCCATCCTTTCTTATATTAATTTAACCCCCTCTCAACTGTCCCCGGATACCTGGAGAGTCATAATAGGGGCCATAGTCTTATGGAAGGCTGTTCACCATTCAGACCTTCCAGTTCATGTCTTCGTAGGTTGCTATGTCCCTTCCTCGGCCAAAAATCGTCCGAGCTACTACTATTTTGTAGCTCGGAAGCCTGAGAAGAAAATGCTTCAAGTAACTCAGACTTCCAACCATAACTTGAAGCCTCGGTATTTCTTTGCTTCTGGGCCATGGGAATTTGGCCCATGTGTTCCCTCATCTATTTTAGAGCCGAGGATGCCCCTAAGGTGGGGTAAAGTCACAATGTCTGCGAGGGCTGACCCTGGCCTGAGCCCATCGAACCTTCAGAAGAAGAAATCCCTTCAAGATCAGGGGTACATGGTCTGTCAATCAGGTTCGAGCACTTAATGACTCCCCACTACCTCTCTGGGACAGGTCTAGGTGGAAGTCCCCTTGTCGAGCTTGGTAAGCATTTTTGTTTTTAAAGTTTAACCTCTGAGTTTATTTATATCTGATTATCTAACTCAGATCTACTAATTTTTTACAGAGCGACCACAGGATATTTCGAACGAGCTTTGGGAGATGGCTGCACCTAGCTTGACGAGACTTGCCAAGAAAGCAGGCCTTAATCCCCCTCCCCCAGCTCCCTCTGCCTCTAAGCCCCCAGCCACAAAGAAGAGGGCTCCAGAAGGTCATGCCCCTGAGGATCAGAGGCCGAAGAAGAAGACTGCTGACGCTGCCATCCCCATCTCTTCAGCTGATGCCCTGTCGGCTCATCTGGATCAGTTGAAAATAATTGACAGCATAGGCGGCAACAGTCTTCAGGCCTTAGATGCTTTCGGCTCTACAATGACCGAGGCTGACAAACGCTTCTTCGGGTCACTGGACACCCCACTGTTGGTTGAGTTCGACATTCACAGATCCATTCAGGTACGACTTGATCTTTCTAATTGTTTTTCACCTAAGTGCAACATCTGATTGTTCTCCAGCTCATTCATTATCACAAAATATGCAGGGCCTGACAGCTATGCACCACTTATCTAACTGGACTCTGAGGAAATTGCCTCTCATCCAAAAGGGGCAAGAGGCCGAGAAAGTCCAGAGCAGTCTGAATGCCGAGATTGACCGTCTCAAACCTGAGCTGAAGGATTCTGAGAAGAAGGTGAAGAGGTTGGAGAAGGACATCTCCCAGCTCGGCAAGGATCACGCTGCAGCTCTGCAGGCTAAGGACGACATTCTGCAGCAGAAAGTCGACTCAGCTGTCAGGGCCGCCCTTGATGACGCCTCTGAGAAGATAATTGCTGACTACAAGTCCTCTGATGAGTTCATGGGCTTCGGGTTTGAATACCTTGAAAGAGGTATCAAAGCCACTATTAAATGGGTTGACGTCAGGGAGAGAGAGGCCGTCACTTTAAAGGCCTCTGATTTCGTTGGTCTCGGCTTTACTGATCCTCAGTTCGCCCAGGCTCTTCAGGAGGTCGAGGAAAAGGCTGCCGAGACTTCTACGTTGGAGGGAACCGAGGTTGGAGGGGCAGACCATCGTGATGATGCAGCCGAGGTGACCAATCAAGCTGAGGATGTCAACGTTCCCCCTTCAAACCCTTAGAGGATTTTTTGATCATTATTTGTAACTCATTGCATTATGGAGCTTGTCTGTAATCATTGAACATCTTATTATTTCTGAATATATATCAACCTCTGAGGAGGACCATCTTCACTTTCTTTTCATTCAATGTCATGTGATGTTTTTCATTCTTAGTTTTATTGTAATGGTGTCTGTTAAAAATAAATTTTCGTCAAGGTGTGAAGTCCTCTTTCTAAGCTTGTCTTTTTGCAATGATGTCTTGTTTAAACTCAACCAATGGTCCTGAGCTCAGACCTCGTCACCACTGAATGGTGTTATGAAGTTCTGAGGTCATCACCTAAGATGTTATCCACATAATGTCTCACCAAATTAATGATGTTAAGGGTCTGAGGTCATCCCATTATGGTGTCTGAGCTCAGACCTTGTCACCACTTGGTGGTGTTGTAAGGGTCTGAGGTCATCACCTAAGATGTTATCCTCAATTAATCTCACCAAATTAATGATGTTAAGGGTCTGAGGTCATCCCATTATAGTGTCTGAGCTCAGACCTTGTCACCACTTGATGGTATTGTAAGGGTCTGAGGTCATCACCTAAGATGTTATCCTCAATTAATCTCACCAAATTAATGATGTTAAGGGTCTGAGGTCATCCCATTATGGTGTATGAGCTCAAACCTTGTCACCACTTGATGGTGTGGTAAGGGTCTGAGGTCATCACCTAAGATGTTATCCTCAATTAATCTCACCAAATTAATGATGTTATGAGGGTCTGAGGTCATCACCTAAGATGTTATCCTCATAATTAATCTCTGACCAAAGAATGAAGCGAGAACTGTCATGGGAACTGATCTTTATTAATAACCTCTTCATAATAAGATGGTACATTTACATAAAACTCTATGCAACATCATATGTAATATCTCTTTAGGTGATCATCATTCCATGGGTTAGCGAAAGGTTCTCCTTCTAGGTTTTCTAGCCTATAGGTGCCAGGCACAACCTCTTCTGTCACTTTGTAGGGGCCATGCCAGTTTGGGTGAAGCTTATTTGCTTTCTGCAGGGTCTTCTTTAGCACTAGGTCTCCCACTGCAATGGGTCTTGACTTCACCCTCTGGTTGTAGAATTTCGCTGCCCTCTGTTGGTAGGCTGCTTGTCTGACCTCTACGTCCTCTCTTCTTTCTTCGATAAGATCTAGGTCTAGCCTCCTCTCTTCTCCATTATTGTCAGGGTCATAGGTCTGAATCCGATGAGTTGGGAGCCCTATCTTCATTGGTATGAAGGCCTCTGAGCCATGTGCCAACATGAATGAGGTTTCACCTGTTGGTGTCCTTGCTTTGGTTCTGTAGGCCCATAACATAGCATAGACCTCTTCAGTCCATCTTCCCTTTCCATCTTCTAACCTCTTCTTGATTCCATCCAGGATAGTTCTATTTGTGACCTCGATCTGTCCATTTGCCTGAGGTCGGCCAGGAGATGAGAAGAATTGCTTAATCCCTACGGCAATACTTTTCTAAAGAGGAGTTCTTGAACTGGGTCCCATTGTCCGAGATGAGAGTGTTTGGGAGGCCATATTTGCATATGATATTCCTCTAAATAAACTGGAAGGTCTTCTGCTCTGTGATTGTTATCATCGGCTCTGCCTCCACCCACTTTGAGAAGTAGTCTATGGCAACTATCAAGAATCTATAGTTGTTGGCGGCTCTTGGTAGGGGTCCTACTAAGTCAATCCCCCATACTGCAAATGGCCATGGAGAGGTGATTGACGTCAAAGACTGATGGGCTGATGAGGAATAGTGGCGAATCTTTGACATTTATCACACCTCTTTACGTAAGCTGCGGCGTCCTTGGACAAAGTTGGCCACCAGTACCCCTGTGTGATGATTCTCTTGGCCAAGGGTCTTCCCCCTATGTGGCTAGAGAAGGAACCCTCATGAAACTCCTGCAAGACCCGGGGAACTTCCGTGGGATGCACACATTTTAGGAGAGGCAATAGAAATCCCGTTTTGTACAAGACGTCTCCTATCATCGAGAACTTGGCAACCTATATCTCAATTTTCTCCTCTCTAGCTTGGACTCAGGTAGCTCTCCCCCTCTAATATACCTGACGAGGGGGTCGATCCATGAGTCTCCTAGGTTCAAATTGTAACACGGGTTACATTCTTCTTCTTCCTCGATGGTTGCCTTTCTCAAGACCTCGATTGGAATGGTCCTTTTAACATCTGTCTTCATTGCTGAGGCTAGCCTTGCCAATGCATCTGCGTGACTGTTACTTTTTCGAGGCACTCTCTTCAGTTTTGACTCTTCAAAATATTCTAACAACCTTCTTACCTTCTTCAAGTACTTGGCCATCCTTTCATCTTTGGCCTCATAGATCCCCAGTACTTGATTGATAACCAGCCTTGAGTTGCTATGGAGTAGGAGTCGCTTTACGCGAAGAGTTGTTGCTAATAAGAGACCTGTTATCATGGCCTCATACTCGGACTCGTTGTTTGAGGCCTGGAAGTTGAACCTCAGGACGTATTCAATGTTCGCACCATCCGGAGCCGAGAGTATCAACCCCGCGCCGCTTCCACTGTCGCAGGAAGAGCCATCAACGAAGAGGCTCCAGACGTCTGTATCTGATGGAAAAGCTCCTTCTGTCATGACTCCTTGCTTGAAGAGATATCGATCCTCCTCGTCCTTCGCAATTCTGCTCATAACTTTTTTGGATGCGACCTCTCCCAAATTTTAGAAGACACTCGGTGTCATCTCTTCCTCCTCTCGGAAGACACTAGGGTTTGTCTCTTCCATGCCCCCGGCCTTTCTCTACCTCGGCCTCTTCCCATGTGAACTCAGCAACAAAATCTGCGAGGTCCTGCCCTTTGATGGCTGTCCTTGGTTGGTAGGCAAGATCGTACTCCCCCAACTCGATGGCCCAGGTCATCAACCTCCTAGATTTCTCAGGTTTATGCAGGACCTGTCTTAGTGGGGAGTCAGTGAGGACTACCATGGAGTGAGCCTGAAAGTAGGGCTTCATTTTTCTCGAAGCATGTATCAGGGCATAGGCCAACTTTTCCATGCGAGGGTAATTCTGTTCAGCCCCTTGAAGGGCTTTACTATTGAAATACACAGGCTTTTGGATCCCATTGTCTTCCCATATTATGGCAGCACTGATGGCTGATTCGGAGACTGCCAGATACACATACAACTTTTCTCCTGCGACGGGTCGAGATAGCAATAAGGGAGATCCCAAGTAAGATTTGAGTTGGTTGAAGGCTTTTTCACACTCTTCGTTCCATTGGAAGGCATTTCTTAGGACTTTAAAGAATGGAAGACACTTGTCCGTTGCCCTAGAAACAAACCTGTTAAGGGAAGCCACTCTCCCCGTCAGTCTTTGGACATCCTTGATACTCCTAGGAGTCTTCATGTCAAGTAATGCCTTGATTTTCTCAGGGTTCGCTTCAATTCCTCTCTGGTTAACGATGAATCCCAGGAACTTCCCAGCTCCTACTCCGAAGACACACTTTTTTGGGTTGAGTTTCATTATGTATGAGTCCATAACATCGAAGGTCTTCTCAAGGTCTGCTACGTGAGTGCAAGCTTTCAAGCTCTTTGTTAGCATATCGTCTACATACACCTCCATAGTCTTGCCTATTTTCTCTTCGAACATCTTATTAATAAGACGTTGGTACGTTGCCCTTGTATTTTTCAGACCGAAGGGCATCACTTTGTAGCAGTATGTCCCTTTGTCAGTAATGAAGGCTGTCTTCTCAGATTCTTCAGCATCCATGAAGATCTAGTTATATCCTGAAAACGCGTCCATGAAGCTCATGAGCTCGTTTCCCGCCATCGCGTCCACCATCTGATCTATCCGAGGTAAGGGATAGTTGTCTTTTGGACAAGATCTGTTCAGGTCAGTGAAATCCATACACATTCTCCACTTCCCATTGGCCTTAAGCACGATGACTGCATTTGAAAGCCATTCCGGATAGGTAACTTCTCTTATGAACTCGGCCTCTTACAACTTTTTGACCTCTTCTCTGATGACGTCGTATTTCTCCCTGGAGTAGACTCTTCGTCTCTGTTTGATAGGCTTGGCGTCCCTGGTCACGTTGAGCTTGTGACTCATCACCTCAGGGTCGATGCCAGGCATGTATGTGTGACTCCATGCGAAGACACTCTGTCTCCTCCTGAGGAAGTTTATCAGCTCTTCCTTGGTTCCTGACTCTAGGGCTTTATCGACCTGGACGGTTTTTTCCAACTCGTCCTCCTTGAGGACGATGGATTCTACCTCTTCCGCGGCCTCTCCCTTCTTTAACTTTGTTTCATCTCTTGGGTCAAGAGTGTCAATGCTATAAGTGGTGGTTGCCCTCTTATGGGCCTCTCTCTCTCTTCAGTCGAGTTAAAGTAACATTCTCGCGCTGTGGTCTGGTCACCTTGCACTTCCCCTACTCCATAAGGAGTCGGTAATTTTAGCATCTGATGGACCGTCGACGGCACAGCTTCAAACTCTTTAAGGTCCACCCTTCCTATGATGAGGTTATAGGCTGAGAACACGTTCTCGTCCATGACGAAGAAATTTATCTTCTTAGCCAGCCTCTTAGGCCACTCATCACCCATCCGTACGTCCATCTTATACATGCCCAAGGGGTGGACCTTTTTGCCACTGAAGCCTATCAATGGGTGATGATAGGGCATCAGCCTTGCTTTGCTAAGACCTAGGCTCTTGAAGCAAGGCCAGAACATCACGTCCGCCGAGCTCCCCCCGTCTATGAGGATCCTCTGCACCTCGCACCCATGCACCCTTGTTATGACCAGAGGGTCATCATGGGGGGCTAAGATACCCTTGAAGTCGAGTCTGGAGAACCCAACTATGAGGGTGTCCATGTCTACTTTCTTCCTCTTCTGCACTGTATCGGAAGACGTTAGATTCACAACTTCAAGCTTGGCCACTGACCTGGCCTCTGCTACGTGAGCCTTCCTATCAGCTACTTCAGAGCCACCTCCTACAAATCCTCCACATATGGTGTCAATACCGAAGGATATCGTACCGGCCCTCTTCACTGGGGTGTTGTCATATTTCGGCGGAAGACCCGGATCGTCTTCGTCATCTCCTTCTGAATCATCGTCTCTTCTGGCCAGGACATTGTCACGGCATTTTTCATTTCTCCTTTTCTTAGGGTCATCTCTTCCACCTTTTGGAGCCTTTCCATGCACATACTTCCTCAGCTTTCCATATTTCAACATCTTTTCAATCTCATCTTTTAAAGCGAAGCATCTATCCGTGACATGGCCATGATCCTGATGAAATTCACACCATAGGTTTTTGTTTCTCTTATGTGGTGGGGCCTTCAGTTTTTTCGGCCATCTCAGAGTCCTGTCAGTCTTAATCTCATTGAGGATGTGCTCACAGCTTACAGTCAGAGGTGTATAGTGAGCAAACTTGTCATCACCCGACCTCTTCTTTCCATCTTTCTTGCTTTGGGACTTTCCACTGCCACCCCGATTCTCATCCTCATACTTGACGGCCATTGCTTCTTTCGCATTCATTACTTTCCCTGCGGTTTCCAGCAGCTCCGCCATAGACCTAGGGGGCTCTTTCGCCAGTTTCCACAATAGCTTCCCCTTCTGGAGACCTCCTATAAGGGCGGTCATGGCTATGTTCTCTTCATAGTCTTCGACCTCCAACTTTTCTTTGTTGAATCTTGCTATGTGTTCTTTTAGGCTCTCACCCTTAGCCTGCTTGACATACAACAGGTGTGTAGTCTTCTTTTGAGGCCTCACCCTAAAGTAGAAGTTGTGGATGAATCGCTCAGCCAAGCCTTTGAAGTTCTCAATTGAATTCTTCGGAAGGGAGGTGAACCAACTGTGTGTTGCCCCTGTCAAGGTCCCAGAGAAGCCCCTACACTTCATCTCATCGGGTATCGAGTTGATGTCTGCTGCCGACTGGTACATTTCGATATGATGCACAGGGTTAGTGCTGCCATCATACTTGGGAGACACTGTAGGAGGCTTGAACTTAGCTGGGGTTGGGAACCCCACTATTCTAGCCACAAATGGGGAGCCCTATGAGTAACCCCTTTGTAATGGGTCCCTACTTTTAATGAGGTCTCCTATCTTCTCCTCAAGGCGTTGGATACAATCATTCCATGGTCTTCTGCCATCGACTTGGCCGAGGTTATCCCCTACCACCTCCCTGGGATGGACCGAGGGTTCCCCTGCCGCGACGCGTCGGCTGTTGACCTCCTCCTGTTCCCTGCCTCTTCTTTCACAGTGTCGGCCTTGATCCGGCCGACCCTGCTTGTTCCCTCTCTGAGAGCCTGCTGCGCTCCTTGATCTCGACAGTCTCTGTCTTAGGTCATTCATCGGTCCCAATCTCTCAAAGGTCGACCCTCTGCTCAACCTATCAAAGGCTGACCCTCTTTGTTGGGCCTCTTCACTTCTTCGGCCGACACAACCTTGACTTTGCCTAAGAGGCCGTACAGTGTTATTTGACACCTCATACGGCTCCCAGAAGTCTTCCGGGGCTTCTTCCGCCTCTAGATCATCATACCTGTCCTATGGGTAAGGGTTTCCCTGCCTCCCCAGGCGCAAGCGCCTAGGGTCAGCAACGTCCCTTCTCCGCTGGGGTGCAGGCTGGTCCTTCATTGGTGCCTGGGGTGGTCCCTTGGCGTCAGGATGGGGCTGAACTGCCGCCGGAGTGATCATGTCTGGTGAGACTCCAGGTGGCCTCATCATAGTTTGGTTGAGCTGTGCAAATTGCTCCTGCATGGCTTGTTGTGTTGCAGCTAAAGATCTCAAGGCTGCAGCTACCTCCGCCATTTCGGACTGGGGGGGCGCCTGACTGGAACTAGGCCCTCCACCCCCAGGTGGCGGAAGAGGCAGTGTTAAGTCTGGTGCCATATGTTAACATTATAGAGCTTGAGTAGCAGATGAGCTTAGTACCTCACAGGACCTCTTTCAATGGTGAAACAGCTCCGCGCGAGGGGGAGGCTTGGTTCACCACCAGAGTCTCCGGTGAGGTTAAGCAGAAAAAGAGGAAGATATAGCTTCTCATTCCCACAGACGGCACCAAAATGATGATGCAGGATATAGCACCGCCAGATAAGGTGTTTTCAAGCTCAATCTAAGAACGACAATGGCAGCACAGTTATGTAAAAGGTAAGAGAATGAGATGAGGAGAAGAGGAGAGAGCACCAGGATATAAGTGGTTCGGCCTAAATTGGCATACGTCCACTGTGTGTGTGTGTGTGTGAATAACCTCACTGCAATAAGGCACTAATGGCCATGGATACAATCTCTCAATCTTTCTCTCTCTGCTGTGTATCCAGACAGAGTTTCAGCTAGGGTTGAATATATGGGAGATCCTTCGCAAGGTAGAGGATGACCTCTATATATAGTACCTAGGGGGTGTAATGTACCCCCCATGCATGCAATGAGCATGTGTGTGTTTGCCTCACCAATATGGGAAAGCCATTTGTTACTGTCACATGTAGAGAATGATGATGCAATATTCTCCCCACGTGTGGGGAATAATCTTGTTATAACTGATTTGTGTCCACGTGCCCTTATCCAAATGTCAGCAGATGCTCGGCTATCGTGCCTGGTGTATGACCTCGGCCTGGTAGAGGCCGAGGTTGGTAAGTCTAGGTACTCGTTCAGTCCGAGTATCCCATGGAGGTCTCGGCCTAATACCAGCCGAGACAATGGATATGGTCGGCCTGAGACGAGGTTGAGCTGGGGTGTTTGGAGTATCGATTAATGTCGTGATGAGGTTGCTGGTGGCTTCCTGCGAGCTCGACCTATGTTTGGCCGAGGTTTCCATTCTAAGGTATACGAGAATGCTGTTGATCCTTGTGATGTCCCTTGGAGAGGCTCACGATAGTGTCGGCCTGGGCCGACCTTACTATGGTCGAGGGCTGGTATCGCGTGTCCAAGACGTCCAACTTCGGCCATAATCTCGGCGGAGGTTGGTGCCTCTGGGTCGAGGTCACACTTGGGCATATCATATATTATTAGGTTGACATCCAAAAATAGTATCCGACGTCGGATACTATCTTATGATCTTTTTAACACTTTTTTAGACTCTTTTATGACTTTTTTTAAGTATTTAAGATATTTTAGAGCCCAAACTCATGATATAAAAAATGTTGGGCCCCAACTTTATAATATGCAGAACAAATGGAACCCCAAAGTGCAAATAACTGCAAAAGTCAAACATTAAAAATAATGCAAGTTATGTATCTTACACTATAGCTCTCAATTTATAATAATACAACCAAACAACATATATCGAGAATTTTGTGAAACTTCAGGGGTAAATAAAAAATTACAAAAGCCCATGAATACAAGCTAGTTTTTATCATGGAAATCTAATATATACCTCTAATACGACAGTATTAGAGGTTAATGACATATAATAAATATACCATTACTCAATTCATTTCTCCCATTTTAATTTTTAATATATAAAATACCAAGAAAACTTTTCATATCCACCTCTATCTGCTTACTACTGAAACGACATCCTTTCAAAATCTCAAAATCCTCTCTACTTCTCCTACTTATTCACGTCTCTTCCTTTTCCCAACCAAATATAAATTCATAGCCCCAAACTAACACCTAACTAAATTCATAGCCTCACATCTCCAAATTCTTAAAACCATTTTAGCCACAAGTCCCACCCCTCTTTTCTCCCTCATTTTTTCACACACAAATCTCAAATCCCTCTCTCAATCTCAGTGGATCTCTCAAACCCCTCTCTCTCTCTCTCTCTCTCTCACACACACACACACACACACACACACACTACATCAACTTCCTCACTCTATCCCTTCTTATAATCCACGATTTGGTTTTGTTTTGGTTAAGAGATTGTTGTGATTTTAAAGCCTAAGTCAAATATATAATTTGGAGGGATTTGGATTTTAACTCACGTGGGTTTTTTCTTGGGTTTAAGAGGTGATTTTGGTTCCTAAATAAGTGGGATTTTGATTGGTAGCTAAGGTTTATTAGCTGAAGTGGAACCGAGTCCAAGGTTTTGGGTTTGGAAGGTGGGTTCTTGGGGATATGGGCTGAAGAAGGTCGGAGTTGGGTTCCATTGAGGTCGTCGAATTTCTGATTCTAAATGGTTGGACAAGTCTTCCCGGGTTATGGTGTTTGGGCAACCGAGTTTGGTTAGGGAAATGGGTTTATAGCTACTATGGGATGGAATCGGTTTTAAAGATTTTTAATTGGGTCAAGTGGGTCACGATGTGCTCGGAGGCGATCATCAATTCGCCGGTGAGATATGGCAATGGAGGTTCGGGTTGCAGCAGATGGAAGCCGTATTTTCTGAAGTTTTTTTTTTCCTGAAAAACATATCTTTTTTTTGTTGAAACTCATTTTTCTTTGTTGGTGGAATTTATAATCAATTCTTATATTGGATTTTTTTCTTGGGAATATATTTTCTTGGTACGAAACTTTTACTGGAATTTATAATCAATCCTTTTTAAACAATTTTTTTTAACTAAAAATCATTTTTAAACAATATAAACAGTTTTTTAACATTTTTTAAACATTACTATAAAACATATTTTATAAATAAATATACTTTTTTTTTAAATTGAAACATTATAAAATTATGCTGGAATTTATTTTTTTGTTTATGGAAAACATTTTTTGGGTGGAAAATTTTTTGTTTTGTTAAAAATAATTTTATTTGTTGGAAATATTTTTTTATACAGAAAATCATTTAAATAACAGTTTTTTTTTTATCAATAACGATTTTTTTGTAATTTTTTTGTAAATTATAAAAAATGTTTTTATAAAAAAATTATTTTCCATCGTTAACAAACACTTTTATGTTCATGAATTTTTTAAATAATAGTTTTTTTGTAAATAACAGTTTTTTTCAAATAACAGTTTTTTGTAAATAACAGTTTTTTTTTAAAATAACGGTTTTTTGTAAACAGTTTTTTTGTAATTGTTTTTTGTAAATTATAAAAAACAGTTGAACATATAAAAGTTTTTTATTATAAATATTAAACAGCTTTAAGAAATTTAGTTGAACGTATAATTATCTATTAAAAAACGGTTGAACGTATAATAAAAAAAAAACTTTTTGATTATATATAAAATAGAGTAAAAATTATGTTCAAAACAATTATCTGTTAATTTTTTTTTAATAAGTTTTATTGAAAACAGTTTTTACTAAATATTTTTTATTAATATTAAACAATTTTAAGAAATATTGATCATTTTTTTATAAATATTAAATAGTTTTTACAAATATTAAACAGTTCTTACTAAACAACATTTTTTATTACTATTAATTTTTTTTATTAATATTAAAGATTTTTTGTTAAACAGATTTAATTAAACAACTTTTATAAATATTAAAAATTTCTTTATAAATATTAAACAATTTTCATTAAATAGTTTTTATAAAAAAGTATGTCATTTATTATATGAGAGACAATTGTTAAAGATGTCAGCTAACGTTTAAGTGAGTCAACTAACGGTTTTCGTTAGTTTTGAACCCAATAAACTAATAGGAAAATTAACGTACCACAAGCATCAATTATTATAAACAAACGTACTTCAAACAGTAAATGACCCTTTAATAATTGTAATTAAATAAATGTGTTGGTGAAATTTAGTATATAATACAAGTATATTTTATTTGTAACAAATATGCAGCTCATATCCATACTTTAGGCTTTATGTAGTTGATTAGTATACAAAATAAACTATAATCTATTTTTTTAATTTTATACAATTAAATTAAATTTTAATTGTGCCCATTACAAATGTTGTTTCTAATTTTTAGATAGTGAGTTATATTGATGATGTATTGAGAGATTTTGACGTAATATCAATAGTAATAAAACAGTATACTATAAGTATATTTTGTTTATAAGAAATATGCAACTCATATACATATCTTAATCTTTACGTAGTTGATTAAAATCAAAAGTCTAATATAATCCATTTTTAAAGTTCTATGCAATTAAAATAAATTTTAATTGTATCTATTTTTCTATGATTTTGATTTGGTGGATTAGGAGTGAGAAAAATATCTTCATGTATTTCTCTTTTCATAAAAAAATAGTTGTCTTTTTTTCCTTTATAAACTTTGAGATATAAAACCCCAGCGCATTATGTGGGTTAGATAAAGAAAAGTTGGAGCAGAAGCAGGTCTCCATCTCCATTGATGTTCTTTCTGATGAATGCCTCTTTGAGGTCTTTAGACATCTTCATGAAGTAATATGTGGATTGGGTGAACTAATGGGTCGATCCAAACTAAATGATAGTCAATTGATTCTTCTTCCATTCGATCAGTGTCCTCTCAACCTGGGTTATTGTAAAACTTTTATCTCCAAGTTTAAACGTCAGAAATATGGATAGATGCTCAACATTGGACTGAATCTTCACAATGTGTGGGTTGTGATGCGTGTGTATGCTGGCTTTGATGAATATTTGGAGGGGAGGGGTAAAGGTGTACATCAAATTCATGTAAAATTTTTGCTTTTTGCTACGAATGGACTCAAATGCCTTTGACCAGTTATTTTTCATGTCCGATTAAAAAATAATTTTTTTCCAAGATTTGAGCCATTAACTATTTTTTTTCAGAAAAGAAATAGAAGTCTACATTTTTAACAAATATTGCAGTACACTCGCGTATCGCACGGATTACATGCTAGCAGAAAATAATATGTCAGATATCCGGTCATCTTCTCACCAAAACCTAGGAAAATTAAAACGATGCACATTTCTATGCTGCTTTCTTATAAGTATATGTTGTAAGGCCATCTCCAATGGATAGTGCAAATGTGCACATTTGCATTTTGTCTCCTCTACAATGGGTAGAATCAAATGCACAATCAAGAGAGAGAAAATTCATCGGCAATGTAAAACAAGATTGGCACTACACATTGTGTAATTGGTGGGTTCCACAGCTTGGCGGGTAACTGTTGGCCGCCCAGACTATGGGCGGACAAAATTACTCCGTCCAACTCCCATTCAAATAAAAAAAAACATAAAATGAGCTGGGCGGGTAACTGTTGGCCGCCCAGACTGTGGGCGGACAAAATTTCTCCGTCCAACTCCCATTCAAATAAAAAAAAAAACATAAAATGTACGATTAGTGGGGAAAGATAATTTATAATATTGTTGGGCGAGTAAAACTTATCCGTCCAGAGTGGGCGCCATCCCAGCCAGCTCATTTTTACATTGTCCCATTGTGTATCCAAACAAAAAATGTACTCAAAATCGTCTAAATTTACATTGTCTTCCATTGTCCCATTGGAGATGGCCTAACAAAACTGAAAAAACCTTTCATAAGGATTTCAACCTTTCACTTACCATTTAAACCAGCTGTAACAAGAGGGGCAGGATAATTTTGAGCTTTAACATGTGTAAAATAAAGCATCACTAAATTTATAGAATTTCTAAAGAATTTTCAAATTTAAGCATACTACAGATATCACTGATCATTTCAAGTGGTGCAAAGTGTTGATTTGCTGGACTTTGAGATTCTAAACATAATGAAGGAAATACATTATTTTATGCTCACATTATGAACAGGAGAATATGACTTCAAATACAAGTAAAACTTTTCTTTAAGAGGCCCCCCCCAAAACAACAATTCCCGCAGCAGCAACAACAAAAAAGTTAGCTAGTATGAATAAGTTTTAACTGCTATTAGTGAAAGCCATTTACGCCTCGCTTCAAACAAAATACAGTCGGTACTACTACGTGAACAGAAGTGAAACATGTTCAAACAATCACTCCCTCAAACTAGTGTTTTGAAAAGAAACTAAAAATTTAATTCCCTTTCATATACTAAATAATGACGAGATTAAACCTATATTTATATGCTTTACAATAGAGCGTCCTTAACCTACTTGTGTTTCCATTTGTTTGTTCAAATTGATTTTGTTTTTGCCTTCGTGAGCGCTACCTCATCATGGCCCTTCAATATGCAAAGGTAGAATCAGAGCATTACCAACTCGTGATTAAGCTAAAGACTGTCAGTGATAGGAGGAAATGGCTTCCATAGCTCTAGGGAGATTTTAGTTGGTTTCTTTTCGTTGCAATAAATTCCTTTTTTTTCATTGTTACCGATGTTCGATTTTTAACAATTTGGGTGCAGATATCAGTTTCTTATTTACATACGTTCTTATTTAATACTTATTGAATATGACGGTGGCTGATGTTGGTGGTAGATCTGGTAAAGATTTATTTGGGTTTTTTCCGATGGATTCAGTGGTGGTGATCGTAGGCATTGTCAAAGCCGCAACCGTTATTTTTTTAAAATTTTTTTGGGTCAAATTGCTGTTTAAATTAACTGATATGGGTACAAGTAAGAGACAATTAAAAGGGTCATTTGACAAAGGACTGAAAACCTAATGGAATGGCCTTAATTGAAATGGGTGAATTATATAAGGGGGCTTACACCGTCGAGTAAAATAGTTCAGAGATCAACTCATTGGAGTAGTAAACACTGCGCCTTATGTCTGTAGGTTTATCGTATTTAGATTTTCTTTACTCTGGGGTCTGTATTTTCCAACCGTGTTGGTAGTCTAAGGTGACGGAGTCATGAATTTGGGTGGATGTTACGGTTAGTACCAAATGGTTATTGGTAGAAAAATTATATATGTCATTGTTAGATTCTCATCTAATCTCTGCTTACATGCCTCTGATATTTTTATACTACACCAACTTTTCTATTCCAATTGTTTTGTTGAAGGTCGCTTACATGTCTTTCACAAGTAATTATTTATGATGTTTATATGTTTTTTTTTAATAATAGGAATAAGAAAGACCAGTATTTTTCCCCATTCAACAATAATCTATATTTTGGTCACCGCTAGTCTTATCATATATACTTGTGTAGTTGTGGCTTTCAAAAGCCTCCAAAATCCCAATCCTAATTTTTCAGAATTTTCAATTTTTTTTAATTAAACAAATACATGTGGCAAGTTAACAACCCAACAAATTCGTAACTTTCCAAAACCAACTCATTCACTTCTCTTTTTAAACTTCCATATCCCTCCCTATTCCCCACGTCATCTCTTCAAGCCTCTACAAAAGAAAGAAACATTCCGCTCTAACCGTTCACATATACATAACATAGCAGTTCTATTGTGCCCGAAATTTTAATTGAATTTTTGATTGAAATTACACGTGACAGTGTGTTATTGATAGATTCTTTTATTTCACTGGCGTGGACCCCATAAATCAATCAATAGAAATTCACCACCTAATTCGGTCCATCCACTCTCAGTCAAAAATTCAGTCAAAATAACATTTTTTTTCCTCTCTGTCACCATCTTTGTGTTATTTGTGTCAGATAGCGGCATGTTACCGGAACATGTTGCATCCCTCATATTCTCTGATAAGTTATCTTCTCTCTCTTAAGGTTTCATTTCTCTTCATTTTTGTATGATGCGAGCTTTGAGTAGAAATGTATTTCATTCCGGTGTGCTACTCTCCATACTCCTCTCTCTATATATATATATAGCTCTGTTTTTTTTGGCGATGGCTTCTGTTGTATTTGTGTTTGCTTCACAGTTTAGTACAGATTTATGAAGTAACACGCAAAAAAGATGTTATCACTTCTCAATCGAGCCGAGTTATTTTTTTGCATTGGTGCTTTAACCCTATGCAATTGTCTGTTTTTTTCATTATCTTTACTCTGCTTTTTCCATCATCTTTAGTCTCGCTTCTGCATTTAATATTCTTAACCTTGCATTCCCGTGTAAGTTTTTCTATTATTCCTTACGGTGTGCATTTATTCAAATATATTTACTATTTTTTTTTGTATTTTACGCCCGTGGCTTATATTGTGAGTTTTCTTTTGTATATTAAAACTGATCATTTGGGTGATTAAAGCACAACCCAACCAACACGTAACCCACTATCTTATCTCTTGAACCCTCAAAACCCATAAAATGCAATCCATTGTGTTTCACGGTAAAAATAATGAATAGACATATTCATGGGAGAGAGTTCCAAGATCAAAAATACACTAGAATAACAGTTTTTACAAAAATGCAACCCATCGTGTATACCAAAACACATCTGTTCATGCGTTACATGTGTTGCTCTAAAATGTCTTCTTATCCCTTTCTCTTCATCATGACGTGTCTATGTATTAATACTTGCTGAGTGAGAAGGAAAAAGACACATGAGTATTTTGTTCCAAAATAAGTTAAAAAGTAAAATTGAAAATGAAAAATCAAATAAATATGTAGAAAGAGTCTACTAACCGTCATGTTATTGCTTTGATATGTCATGTACTTTCATATAAGATATCAACAATCTCATACTACTGTAGGTTAGACAATAGATTTAACTAATACATGGTTGTGCATTAGTTATTATATTCGTGAATTTATATGCTTCCATATAAAATTAGAAATAATAATTTTATTATTTTCGTCAATAATTTGAATAAAAAAAAATTCCTATCACTAAATTTGAAGTTTTTGACTCTTAACAGAGATTTTAAAAAATGAGTAAAATTCGCAATGTCCGCTTTCATAAGTAAGAAAATGTATAGAAGCTCTGGCCACAGGCAAAGTTTTATAGCTGTTAGAATTAGTTCCGTTCATACCTGAGTTAATTTTCTTTACTTCACGTAACTACTATTTTTTCATGTTGGTGGTATACTTTTTTTTTAGTATGGTTTTGTGGATTATAACAGATCATACAATATTTTAAGTTTTGAGTTTAGGTTTGAGTTTTTGTTAACTCAACACCCACGCATGAGTTTTGTTTTATATAGTGGTTTAACTTTGTGAGTTTGTTTTATATAACTAATCACCTCACTACTATTATTTTGGGAGACTTTGTAAATTTAGGTTCTATTATAATATGAATTCTGAAAATGGAATAACAAACATTTTATTTATAATTTTAGTCTCTACTTTTGAATTTCACACACGTTAAAGCCGTTGGCACGGACCCACATCTATAAAGTGTCAACCAATCACTGCATGCCACGACAATTGAAAATTTGAAAATATGGACTAAAAATGTAAACCAAATACTTATTGTCCTATATCCATAATTGATATTATTTTACGCCATAAAATTTATATAAATTATCTTTTTTATGTTCATGTTTGATTTCAGTTCTGAAAATAAAACAACAAACATTTTATTTATAATTTTAGTCCATACTTTTGAATTTCATACTCGTTAAAGCAGCTGGCGCGAACCCACATCCATAAATTGTCAACCAATCACAGCATGCCACGACAACTGATAATTTGAAAATAGGGACTAAAAATGTAAACCAAATATTTATTGTCCTATATCCATAATTGATATTATTTTAGGCCCTAAAATTTATATAAATTGTCTTTTTTATGTTCATGTTTCATGTCAGTTCACTTGACCGTCGCACCCCTTTTAAAGAACCATTGGAAAATAGTCTAAAGAAGTGGACGCTTAGCTGTTTAATAGGATTAAATGTTTGGATGTCAAGTTTTGAACAATTTGCAAACTACATATAAGCTGAACACGCATTCATTCACTAAACTAAGACAATATATAGATATACTCTAGGTGATAATAAATAGAACATAAAAACTAAACACGGCAGTTTGGTGTTCCATGATTTTTAGTTTTATGGTGGGTTTATAATTGCCTCCCGTTTATACATTCAGTTTCGTGTTTGTTGATTTTGATTGTACATGAAATTTCATGTTTTTTTTAAATGTATGTTCATGTGGAAGTTGAAACCTAAGATGGTGTAACAACCCGAGATGTTTGGGACAATAATTAATTATTGTTGGGAGAAATAAATATCAATTTAATTGGAGAATAATTAAATTGGCATTTGAGGTCAAATATTTGAAGATGTTAAAAAGTGATTCGAATGGTGATTCTGAGGATGCGGTTGTTTCCGAAAGGGTCGAGATAGTCGAAATGACTGTACTTGGAGTTTATTTAGGTTCCGAAATATTTTAAGTTCGTTTGGCTCGAATTAGAATAACCGAGTCATCTAAAGTGTGTATTATCATTTAAAGTTGTGTATTTTGGGAGATAAGGCTTAATAAGCCTACGGGAGAAATAATTCTCCTTAGAGAGAAAGCTTGGGATTTCCGGCCATTACGCAATTTCGAGGACGAATCAAACTCTACAAATTTGAGGCAAGTGATTAAACTTGCTAAATAATTATTGTGTATCATTTATTTCATGATTTGTGGATAAAAATTGTGGATTTTGGGTTTAAAATGGTAAAACCTAGATTTTGGGTAAAATCTTAGATTTGTTGTGTATATAATGGATTTGAGGTTACAAATTAGTTGAGGTGTGTTATTTGATGAGTTTTAATGTTATATATATGTTTGAGTTGAAGAGAAGTGGAGAGAAGTTGAGATATATGGTTTTGGGGATTATTGGCTTTTGAGAAAATAGCCATTTTCGTAGCTTCTGATAGGACGAATCGATTCGGCCCCTTACCGAATCGATTCGAAAAGTTGCAGATGCCTAGGTCTGAGTGACCAAATAGATTCGGACCCAACCCGAATCGATTCGGACAGAGACATAAGCTCAGGTCTTTGGACCAGAATCGATTCGCCTTGGAGGCCGAATCGATTCACTGGGACAAATCGATTCGGATTGGGCCCGAATCGATTCAGATTGGGCCCGAATCGATTCGAAAACAGGGCAGTTTTGGGGGTGCTTTTCTAGGGTGAGTTTTATCCCGTTTCGTTTGAGGTCATCGATTGCGAATCTCTATATGAGTTATGAGAAGTGTGTTTGGGAGAATTTTAGGGAGTTTCCCTTATGAGGAATTATTGGAGTCATCTTGACTTAATTCAAGAGAATACCGATTAGAGATTATCGTATCGACAAAGTGGGGAAGCCCACTATCATTGAGAATTCGTTGTGGAGATAATTATGGGTTTATAAGAGAGAGTTGGGATGCGCTTAGTGATATTGGGTTTTGATTAAATCCCAAATAGGATAACTTTAAAGGTTCATATGATTGATTGAACCATATTATGGATTGAGAATAATAAATGCTGATCGAGGTGCATTAGGATATAGAGAATGACCCCAACGTAAATAGAATTGAGAGACGATTCATATAAATAGAAGTGAGGTGTGAACTTCAAGGGAGAAATAGTATAGTATATACTAAGTGGGGAAGTTATGTGAGTTATTGATGAATAGTATATCGAGAGTAAAATATACTAAATATTAAGATTATTTCATTTACTCCTAAGAGCGTAATAAGAGTATGTAAATAGTGTGATATATATACCTTGTGTGATGGTATACATTGATATGATGTGATGATGTATGTATATCTTGTGTGAATGATATATATATATGTGTGTGTGTGTGTGTGTGTGTGTGTGTGTGTGTGTGTGTGAAGCATAACCCCTCTATGCTATCATGGGAAGTTACACGATGTGGGTGAGGCCCCTGGCTTGAGGAGCAGGGCGCGTATGGTCCCCAGGTCATAGCGTCCATTTATTATTATGTGATTTTTATTAGGGGTGAGACGTGGTGGGTGTGTTTCGTCTCATTCCCGGGGAGGAACTATGATCGCTTCCCGTACGTTGTGATATGGTTTTTGCCAAGGCGGTGTGAGATTCCGACCGTTGGTACCCAAGATGATATGTGAGTGATTCCCTGGTAGATGATAGCATTGAGAACCTGCATCCTCGAGTTATAGCTCGTTGGGATGGTTATTATTATACTTGTGTGGACAGTATATTAATTGTATATGATTATGTGATATCATTTTTGTCTTTAGAGTAAAGAGACATAAGAAGATTGATTGAATCTCATTCCGAGACATTTATCCGGAAAAATTGCGATGAATATATTAAAGTGGAAATGAAGAATAGAGAATTATATGAGTATATATATAGTACTTTGGGTATCGAGGGCATAATGGACCTCAACGACCAACATTGCCAAAGAGTAGTGTATCGGGGGGGGGGGGGGGTTCCTTGTTTGGATTTCGCTTGTGAGACATCCCACGCATGAAACGCAATGCAATGTTGGGAGTGAGGAGAAGTTAGTCCTTAGTGCTCATATTTATATATTAGTATATATCTCGACAATCGACAGTGCCAAGGAGTAGTGTATCGGGGGGGGGTCCTTGTTTGGATTTCGCTTGCGAGACGTCCCACGCAAGAAACACCGTGCACTGTTGAGAATTGAGATTAATTGTTAAAATCACATTATATAAGAATTTGGGTTATATGCGTCATGCATTGAGGGAATAGTGAATCTTAATAATCAATATTTCCAAGGAGTAGTGTATCGGGGGGTTCCTTGTTTGGATTTCACTTGCGAGACATCCCACGCACGAAACGCAGTGCAGTATTGAGAATTGGGAGAAGTTTAGTCCTTAGCACTTAGATGCTAATAACTCATATATATAGAGAGAGAGAGAATATGAGAAATTCTAGTAAAAGAGAATGTTTATGTATATTTTATATATTTAGAAAGTGGGTGAATATTTAAGATTGGTTATGGTGGAAGTCGAGAGATATGATTTAAATGGATTTTATATGAGTATAAATTGGGAGTAAGTTAGATTAATTTGTCCTTAGATAGATTTGGGCAATTATTTGGAGATCATGAGCATACGTTTAGTTGCGCGCTTTAGTTGAGAGGTGAGTTGAATTTTATGGAGAGTGCGACCCCACTTTAATCATGTCATAATGCATTTATAATTATTATGCATTTTAATGCACTTGCTAAAAATATTTTCACACCTCGGGCTCTGCCCCGTTTATATTTTCTCTTGCTTCGTATATATTGTATATTTTTAGGTGTTCCTCAGCAAGGACGCCATTGATTATATCCATCCAGTGTATTCATGGAGATATGGCAGTAGCGGACTGTTGCGGTATTTTGATATAGTCGATTCCTATCTTTTTTATATCTAGATTAGGATTCAATTTGTATATCGGGTTTATACCCTAGTGTTGTAGTGTAGCACTTTTATATTGTCTCTCTCAGATTATTGTATTGTCTGTGACCCGACAGCATATTCGGGTATTTCATTTTAGAGATTTTGTTGTACTCTTGTATTAGTCTCTTTTATATTATTTTGAGTATGTGTGTATCTTTTATCATGTTTAGAAGTTATGTTGTTGCATGGTTTATTTTAGAGATGTAAATAAAATGTTTTAAATTTTTTTTGATACCCTCTTTTTTGTAGCTTGGGTGGTTAGCCGTGTTTATTTTTTTAGAATCGTCAGTAGATGCTGAGAATGATCCACCTAAGATTCCTGATTATTTTAGTATAGGGCTGGCCACCCGTTATTATTTTAAGTGGGGTGTCACAGGTGGTATCAGAGCATTAGGTTCTAGTGTCTTTAGGATCTGTGTGGATTTACTGCGATCTTTCGTAAGCATTCTTGATGTAGAGCCCTATTATTAGGATTGTTGTGTTCATAGGTCCATATCTTCTTTTGTGATGAGAAAACAATTGAAAGGCATTTTGATACCATTGTTCTTGTTTCAGATGCCGCCAAAGATAAGTCATTCAGGCAGGGCAAATATAGGGGATCAGAGTGTGGAACCCCAAATGCCTCAAAGGACTATGACTACAGATGAAGTTTCCAGTATTGTGGCACAAGTAGTAACAGCTTCCATTTCTACGATGGCGCATTAACCTGCAGTTCAAGCAGCCCAAACCCATTTAAGACCGTCTTTGTGGGAAAGAGTGCGGGAAGATTTTAGTAAGGGGAATCCTCCAGAGTTTTCAGGGGGAGTTGATGTCATGGCTGTAAGTCGATGGAAGAATAGTATACAGAGGCACCTTCGTATGGTTGAATGTAGTGAAGTGCAGAAGTAATTTCTTGCCACCTTTAAGTTGAAGGGCGCTGCTCCCTAGTGGTGGGAGTCTGTCACCACATCAGAACAGAGAGATACATTGCCCATAACAGATTTTTGGGAACTCTTTGGCCGAAGGTATTTTCCTTCCACGATTCATAAGGAAATGAGGAGGAAATTGATGGATGTGTTTCAAGGTAATAGAACAGTGGCCGAGTATGAAGAAGAATTTACTCGATTGGTGAATTCAGTACCTGATGAGGTAAATACATAAGAGAAGCATATATTGAAGTTCATGCGAGGTTTAAATTGGAAAATTCAGCAGCTTTTGTTAGGGAACCCAGCGTTAGTGACTTTCGCCGGGGTAGTGAATGTGGCACTGTTACAATGTCATGAATATCCTTTTCATTCACAAGGGGGTAATACTTTTAGAGGTTCGGGTTCATCAAGTAGGTCTGGTGAATAAAATACCAGTAATGCTAGTGGGTATAAGTCGAACTATTACGGGTCGTAACAGCGTTATGTTCCTTAAGATGGGCAGAGAGGGTTTACGGGTAGATGTTTCTTTTGTAAAGAAATAGGTCATAGAAAGAAAGATTGTCCTAAAAGAGGTAAAGGACCACGTTTTGAGAAAGTTTTGGAAGTGAAACCCTTACAGCAGATTCA
The DNA here is from genome assembly GCA_949130495.1 of Sambucus nigra. Lineage (NCBI taxonomy): Eukaryota > Viridiplantae > Streptophyta > Magnoliopsida > Dipsacales > Adoxaceae > Sambucus > Sambucus nigra. Next base: position 418,713,623 of record OX422207.1, read on the forward strand.
AGGCCATTTTAGGCCGGGGGACTTTGTGTGGGAACCCATTGAAGAAGAGAGGCAATCGGAATAGAGAGATATGATGTAAGTTATTTTCATGTTTGAATAGGATTATGTTATATGAAGCTTTGGGAATATCGTATGTGAGATAGCTATGAGAGGGTAGTGCTATAACCCTATTATATATGAAATGACCCGGAAGGGAATTTTGAGCAAGTGAGGCTCTTATGTTATTATCTTTTGAGAGAATAGATTATCTTGTCATGTGCTAATAGAAAGCTATAGCTTTGTTGTGAATGTAAGAATTATTAAAATGTGTTGAGTAGTAATGATAAAGCTACTTATTTTTATAGTCGTGTTAGACTTATATAATTATGGTATTCCAGTTATGGAAGAGCCTAGTGAATGGAAATATATTATTATGATGTGAGAGATTATTACTGAAAATAATTCAAAATCTAGTAGATTATTGTTGAGCGAGAGATTTTAGCTCATAATTATGCTAATTTTGAGAACTATATATTATTATGAGTATGAGAATTGTTAAAACCTTGTGCCTTGAGCATAAGGTATTTTATTTAAATGTCGAAAGACATAAACTGTTTTAAAATAAACTATTTTTATAATAAAACTTTTTATACGCCTTCGGCCCATATCAAAATGATTTACACAAAAAATATTTTTAAACTTTAGTCCCGATCTAACAAACTCTCAATCCCCGACTTCGCTACATATTAGTGTATTGGTAGGGTTTCTTGTTTGGATTTCGCTTGCGAGACTTCCCCCGCATGAAAGTAGCGAATGTTAGGAATTGAGAGGAGTTAAATCTTTGGACCTTTCAAAATTGTTATATTATTAGTATGTTTGTATAATTCAATATAGTTTTAGAGTTGTTGTACTATTTATGGAAAGTGAAGCCTAATTTTGTTTATACGAGTAGAGCTCGAATAAAGGGTGTATGGGTGCCCTAGTTGTTAAAATTGGTTTTATAAAAATTTAAAATAATTCCTCGTGAGAAGTGGGAGGATTGGGTATAGTGTTAGTGAGGATTAGTGTAGTAGGAACTAGTTGACCTTTGGAGTATTAGGCTTAGCTTAATTTCGAGGGCGAAATTCTTGTAAGTGGGGAAGTCTGTAACAACCCGAGATTTTTGGGACAATAATTAATTATTTTTGGGAGAAATAAATATTAATTTAATCGGAGAATAATTAAATTGGCATTTGAGGTCAAATATTTAAAGATGTTAGAAAGTGATTCGAATTGTGATTCTGAGGCTGCAGTTATTTTCGGAAGGGTCGAGATAGTCGAAATAACAGTACCTGGGGCTTATTTATGTTCCGAAATATTTTAAGTTCGTTTGGCTCGAATTAGAGTGACCGAGTCATTTAAAGTGTGTATTATCATTTAAAGTTGTGTAGTTTGGGAGATAAGGCTTATTAAGCCTACGGGAGAAACAATTCTCCTTAGAGAGAAAGAGAGAGAAAGAGAAGAATAAAAGAAGAAGAGAGAGAGAGAAAGCTTGGGATTTTCGGCCATTACGCGATTTCGAGGACGAATCAGACTCTACAAATTTGAGGCAAGTGATTAAACTTGCTAAATAATTATTGTGTATCATTTATTTCATGATTTGTGGATAAAAATTATGGATTTTGGGTTTAAAATGGTAAAACCTAGATTTTGGGTAAAATCTTAGATTTGTTGTGTATATAATGGATTTGAGGTTACAAATTAGTTGAGGTGTGTTCTTTGATGAGTTTTAACGTTATATATATGTTTGGGTTGAAGAGAAATAGAGAGAAGTTGAGATATATGATTTTTGGGATTATTGGCTTTTGAGAAAATAGCCATTTTCGTAGCTTCTGATAGGCCAAAACGATTCGGCCCCTTACCAAATTGATTCGTAAAGTTGCATGTGGCCAGGTCTGAGTGACTGAATCAATTCGGCCCCAACCCGAATCGATTCGTACTGAGACAGAAGCCCAGGTCTTTGGACTCGAATCGATTCGCCTTGGAGGCCGAATCTATTCGCTGGGACGAATCGATTCGAATTGGGCCCGAATCGATTTGGAAATAGGGCAGTTTTAGGGATGCTTTTCTAATGTGAGTTTCATCCCGTTTCGTTTGAGGTCATCGATTGAAAATCTATATATGAGTTATGAGAAGTGTGTTTTGGTGACTTTTAGGGAGATTCCCTTATGAGGAATTATTGGAGTCATCTTGACTTAATTCGAGAGAATACCGATTAGAGAGTATCGTATCGACAAAATGGGGAAGCCCACTATCATTGAGAATTCGTTGTGGAGATAATTATGGGTTTATAAGAGAGAGTTGGGATGCGCTTAGTGATATTGAGTTTTGATTAAATCCAAAATGGGATAACTTTAAAGGTTCATATGATTGATTGAACCATATTATAGATTGAGAATAATAAATGTTGATCGAGGTGCATTAGGATATAGAGAATATCCTCAACGTAAATAGAATTGAGAGACGATTCATATAAATATAAGTGAGGTGTGAACTTCAAGAGAGAAATAGTATAGTGTATACTAAGTGGGGAAGTTATGTGAGTTATTGACGAATAGTATATCGAGAGTAAAATATACTAAATAATGAGATTATTTCATTTACGCCTAAGAGCATAATAAGAGTATGTAAATAGTGTGATATATATACCTTGTGTAATAGTATACATTTATATGATGTGATTATGTATGTATATCTTGTGTGAGTGATATATATGTCTATGTGAATCATACCCCATCTATGCTATCATGGGAAGTTGCGTGATTTGTGTGAGGCACCTGGCTTGAGGAGCAGAGCGCGTATAGTCCCCAGGTCATAGCGTCCATTTATTATTGTGTGATTTTTATTAGGGGTGAGACGTGGTGGGTATGTTTCGTCTCATTTTCGGGGAGTAACTGTGACCGCTTCTCGTACGTTGTGATATGGTTTTTGCTAAGGCGGTGTGAGATTCCGACCGTTGGTACCCAGGATGATATGTGAGTGATTCCCTGGTAGATGATATCATTAAGAACCTGCATCCTCGAGTTATAGCTCGCTGGGATGGTTATTATTATACTTGTGTGGATAGTATATTAATTGTATATGATTATGTGATATCATTTTTGTCTCTAGAGTAAAGAGACATAAGACGATTGATTGAATCTCATTCCGAGAGATTTTATCCGGACAAATTGCGATGAATATATTAAAGTTAAAATGAAGAGTGGATAACTATATGAGTATATATATATATATATATATATATATATATATATATATATATATATATATATAGTACTTTGGGTGTCGAGGGCATAATGGATCTCAACGACCAACATTGCCAAGGAGTAGTGTATCGGGGGGTTCCTTGTTTGGATTTCGCTTGCGAGACGTCCCACGCACGAAACAAAGTGCAATGTTGGGAGTGAGGAGAAGTTAGTCCTTAGTGCTCATATTTATATATTAGTATAAATCTTGACAATCGACAGTGCCAAGGAGTAGTGTATCGGGGGGTTCCTTGTTTGGATTTCACTTGCGAGACGTCCCATGCACGAAACACCGTGTCCTGTTGAGAATTGAGATTAATTGTTAAAATCACATTATATAAGAATTTGGGTTATATGCGTCATGCATTGAGGGCATAATGAATCTTGATAATCAATACTGCCAAGGAGTAGTGTATCGGGGGGGTTCCTTGTTTGGATTTCGCTTGCGAGACGTCCCGCGCACGAAACGCAGTGCAATATTGAATATTGGGAGAAGTTTAGTCTTTGGAACTTAGATGCTAATAACTCATATATATATATATATATATATATATATATATATATATATATATATATATATATATATATATATATATATATATATATATATATATATATGTCCATAACTAAAATATGAGAAATTCTAGTAAAAGAGAATGTTTATGTATATTTTATATGTTTAGAAAGTGGGTGAATATTTAAGATTGGTTATAGTAGAAGTCGAGAGATATGATTTAAATGGATTTTATATGAGTGTAAATTGGGAGTAAGTTAGATTACTTTGTCCTTAGATATATTTGGGCAATTATTTGGAGATCATGAGCATACATTTAGTTGCGCGCTTTAGTTGAGAGGTGAGTTGAATTTTATGGAGAGTGCGACTCCATTTTAATCATGTCATAATGCATTTATAATTATTATGCATTTTAATGCACTTGCTAAAAATATTTTCACACCTCGGTCTCTGACCCGTTTATATTTTCTCTTGCCTAGTATATATTGTATATTTTTAGGTGTTCCTCCGTAAGGATGCCATTGGTGATATCCATCTAGTGTATTCGTGGAGATGTGGCAGTAGCGGACTCTTGCGGTATTTTGATATAGTCGATTCCTATCTTTTGTATATCTAGATTAACATTCAGTTTGTATATCGGGTTTATACCCTAGTGTTGTAGTGTAGCACTTTTATATTGTCTCTCTCAGATTATTGTATTGTCTATGACCCGACGACATATTCGGGTATTTCATTTTGGAGATTTTGTTGTACTCTTGTATTAGTCTCTTGTATATTATTTTGAGTATGTGTGTATCTCTTATCATGTTTAGAAGTTATGTTGTTGGTTAGTTGTTGCATGAATTGTTTTAGAGATGTAAATAAAATGTTTTAATTTTTTTTATACCCTCTTTTTGTAGCTTGGGTGGTTAGCCGTGTTTATTGTTTTAGAATCGTCAGTAGATGCTGAGAATGATCCACCTGAGATTCCTGATTATTTTAGTATAGGGCTGGCCACCCGTTATTATTTTAAGCGGGGTGTCACATATGGCTCTCTTAAGAAAGAAACACCACTGATTTTGTATGCTAAGAAAAAAAATATATACTGTGGGTGTTTGTAGCCATGTGTCAACCCCAATCCTTGGTTTCAATGTTCTGAACAGTGTAATAAAGAAAAATAACTGAGATTTTTTTTCTCTCTACATGCGTGGGCATTGTGCGGGTGACTCAATATTTTTATGAGTATTTATGTAGATATATATACCCATATATAATTTTTTAATTCATTATGTATTATTTTATTTGGATTTTGTATTAAGATATTAACAAGACTTTGCATGTTACTACGCATTTAAAAGACGAAAACGTTTTTTTTCCTACATTTTTCTACATGTAAAAGACAAACATAGAACTTTCATGTCTTAGTTTTTTTTCTACATGTAAAAAAAATACATTAGCCAACTCAACGTAGGGGTTTATTTTAAAAATAAATATTAAAAAATAATTTTATGATGAATTAATGTGTGTTCATTTTACATATTTCGGCGTACACATAGGAATAACCAACTCAATATAATTTTTTTAATTATTTAGCGAAAAAGATGTATAAATTATATTTGCAGATACGTTATCTTCTTGCTTTGTACTATTTTTAAAAAAAAAAATATTTCCATAGAGTTATTTTGTATTTTTTTAAAACACTTCAGTGTACACATAAAAATAATCAACTTAATATAATTTTATTCTATTACAAAAAAAATTGGTCAATACTTGACAGCTTTTGTAATTGTTGTAAAAGCTGCGAAATATTGACCATTTTTTTAAAATAGCAAAACCTGAGTTGATTTTTTATGGGTACCCTTAAAAATCTTATTATTTGATCATTTGGATTCGTTAATTTTTATATATAATTGTTTTATATCTTTTTTGTTCTCCACGCAGGAGTCAATTTCTTTTTCATTGTAATAGACCTGTCATTTTTCATTTAATCTCTCTCAACTTCGGTATATGACTCTCTTCACAAATATATATATAGATAAATATTGTATCACTTATAATGTTTGGCAAATATATATGTTACATATATATAGATATGCGTGTTTTTCATTGTACGAATTTTTCTTGCGTGTACCCTGAAATGTTTGAAATAAACACAAAATAAATCCGTTATATAATGTTATATAAATACAACATACAATTATTTTATTATACACATAAAAAAGACAAGTCACAATTATTCTTTTTGCTATTTTTAAAAAAATGGATCAGTGTTTGATTTTTTTCTAAAGGGTTTGGCGGACTCAATTATGGGTCCGCAGCATAGGGTTTCATTTATAAACAAATATTAAAAACTAAATTTTATATTTAATTATTTTGTGTTCCTTATAAATATTTCAAGGTACACACAAGAATAATCAACTCAAAATAATTTTTTTAATTGTTTGGCGAAGAGGATATATACGTTATACTTGTAGATAAGTTATCTTCTTGCATTGTACTATTTTTAAAAAAAATTATATTTTCATAGACTTATTTTGTGTTTATTCTAAACACTTTAGTGTATACATAAGAATAGGAAATTGGCTTTGTCGTACGAAATTTTGCACCGTTAAAGGTGAAAAAATGGGAAAATATTGAAGAGAAGGAGAAGACATCCATGATTGATTGAGTTTTTGTATATTTAATTTTTGTGTTCTATACCCTTCAAAAGTTGTGATTTTATATTCTAAACTCATTAAAACTTGTGCACTCAAAATTTGAGTTAGACATCACAAATCTGGCTGTTATGAGCTATTTAAATACATCCATGTCTGCACGTTATAGTGGATTCCGTAACACATTGAAGAAATATTTTGCTAAATTTTTGAATATTGAGGGGGCGAAAAAGAACAAACCTAGTGATGTGGAAAAATATGAAGATCGTAAATTTCTTTACTCGTTTTTTAGTAGTGATGAACACAAGGTAATCATTTTCGTTGCATGTTTTATGTTAAAATTGTCTGTTTTCTTAAGTTTCAGTAAATTAACTTGAAGCATATCATTTTTTTATAGTAAAAATCTAATGCTCACTCTAATAGTCACTCAAATGCCAAGTATGTTCATCGCGGTGGGACAAAGTCTTTTGTCCAATACTTGTATGAGGACTAATTTTTTTTACCACATAAAATTTGTTATATTTTAATTTATGTGGATATATGTACTTACGTATTATATTTTTGTACGTTAATAGGCAAGTAAGGCATATGAGAAGCCAAAAGGACAAATTGAAGTATTTTATGATACTCATTGGACGAAGGACAACAGGTGGATTAGTGAAGAAGCGGAGTCCGATTATGTAAGTTTATAAAAGAAAATAATCTTGCATGCTTAAACATAAAGATTTATTCCCAAGTTGTATGGGATGGATTGATTTTTACTAAAATATGTGGATGAGAGTTGTTGGATTATTGAATTGTGTGAAAAGAGGTTGGATTTCATGAATAAATAAAGGAAATTTTATCGATTGTTTTTAAAAATAAAGTGAAATCCGTGGAAGGGGACGCATTGATGATTTACTTGTATTGGATGAACGATTTGTATGTCACAACATGTTGGATTTCATAAAGAAACAAACGAACATTTGTCAATTTTGTTTTTTAAAGTTTAAAAAATAGTCAAAAAGCGATAGTGTAACATATTTTTATCTTTTTCTTTATAAAAAGAGATGATTGAATTGCCAAAAAGCTCGAAAGATTCTGATGAAAAGTCAATCTGTCAAAAGTCCTTGGAAAGAGGTCGGGATACGTGAAGGGTCTTGGTACCCGACCTTTAAAATCACTATATTGGCAAAATATTAGTTTGGAGAACAAAAAGTTACAAGGAGAGATCGTAGATGTGAAAATCTTAATCCTAGGTCTTGTGTCAGAGATGGCTACGATGAAGGCCACCTTACTGCCAGATAAAGACGCTTCTCCCGAGGAAGATTTTTTCGAAGGATCTTCTGTCCCTTTGAATCAATTTGCATGATGACAAGTGTTGATTTTAACAATTTGTTTATGATGAGAAAACTATCTTAAACTCATACCTTAGTTATTAAGTATTATTTACTTTTGAGCTTCATGTGATAGGAATAATAGCACATTTATGTTTTCGATATAATATAACATATTTTAATTATGTGTATTTACTTAAATTTTCTTTTTTATTTCATTATCTAATATAATTTGCAAGGAGATATTTATTGCCGAAAAACTATTATTGTGAATGCGTTTTTTTTGCGACCAAAGTAGTATTTTTTTTGCAATGAAAAAACAACTTGCAAAAACACTTCATTAATAAATAATGACTATTGGCAAGGAAATTTAACCACCACAAATTATCTTCTGCAATGCAATAAATGTTATTGCAACCTATCGTTATAAATGTGATTATTATTTACAATCAAAAGTTTCTTTTTGTAATGGAATTTTAATTTTGGCAACGTAAATTAACTTTTGGCAAGGAATTTTAATTCCCTCAAAATATCTTTTGCAAGGATTTATTAGTACCTTTTGCAATGCAATATTCATTGTGAAATACTTTTAGTCGAGTTATGAATTTTTTTGCACCGACAAAGAGTGTTACAAAAGAGTTTCAGCAATGCAAAATTAATATTTGGTAAGGAATTGTAATTCTCTCAAAATATCTTCTGCAAGGATATATTAGTACTTTTGCTACTATATGTTCGTTGTAAATAATTTTTAGTCGATGTTTGAGAACTTTTTTTCAACGAAACAGAGTGTTACAAAATACTTTTAGCAACGAAAAATTAACAATCGGTAAGGAATTTTAATTCTCTCAAAATATCTTTTGCGAGGATTTATAATTATCTTTTGCAACAAAATTTTCATTGCAAAATATTTTTAGTCAAAATATGAGAACGTTTTTGCGACGAAAAGTCTTTTGTTTATCAACAAAAAATTTCGTTGCAAAATATTTTTTGCAACTATGACAAATTTTCCTTGCAAATATCTATAACATGAGGGCTAATGCGAGGATCATTGCAAGGAACAAAAATCATTGTAAAAAGTTTTTTGCAATGAAAAAATACCTTTTGCAACGAATTTTTTTCCCTGCTAAAAGTCATAATTCATGTAGTGTACGTTCATCAATAGATTTTAAGGTTGACCTCATCCTAGCTTTCCAATATGCATAGTTTGTACCATAAAAATGGGCATCCGATTATACAGGTTATCCATTAAATCCTAAATTTTTAAAGATGAACAGTTTTTCAAAAAAATGATGTTAAATTTTTTTTTGCAAAAAAAGATCACACGGTAAAATAGTGGAACTTGCTCTGATACCAATTTGAGAGCGTTAAGGATTCAATGGACTGATTTGTATAACTAATTTACACACACACGAATCTAATTTTTAATCAAATTTAATCTTCAATTAATTATGGTGTGCATGCGAGTTGTATCCAAATATTTGCAATTTTCAATCCAAATATGTAAAAATAATCAAGATGAGGAAAGTCCCTTTATAGGGCAAAACCTTTTATTCAACACTATTAAAAGTTTATGAAATATAGAAGACTTACAAAACACTTAGCTACACTAACGGGTAGCAGTTTACCTTTGGCATCAACCCATTAGCCTTCTTCCTTATTCAGTAGTGAAACCTTATTTCACAAATTTAGCCATATAGAAAAGTCTCTACAAGAGTGTATTACAAGAAACCTTCTTAATGATGGTAAAAGTGATCTTGAATATATCCTGGGGGTAAAGAATATGATTATGAGGAGTTTTGTTCACAATATAGAACTCAAAAGGTATTTTTCTTTTTGAAAAAGAGTTCTTAGAATATCTGATCCCGTTCAGTCTTTTTATAAAAATATTGGATAAAAAGGATAATCACAAAAAGATTTGGGAAGATATTCCTTAAAAATTCTAAACAACACCCGTTCGATCGAACGAAAAGATATTTCATTTGAACGACAACCTTATTTCATTTGAACGACTTCGAACAGTAGCTTCTAATTAGATTACAATATTAAATGCTTTGGTATCTCATTATATCTCATTCGAACAACTGTGACCCTCGTTCGAACGAGGCGTCGCTTTTCATCGCTTTTTCGTACAAAAATTTTAAGTTTTCTTTTTGTAAAAAACATAATACTCAGAAAATACTCATAATCATTTTACCACTCACGATCACATATTTTTTCACGACTGTTGAGATGACCAAATATTCCAATCTCTAGCGGTATTCAACATAGTCTTCGAGTACCGAGAAGTTGTGACGGTGATGTGTTTATATAACAGGATATGCCAAACTAAAATAAAATAAAATACAAGAAATCATAAATTTTTCTCTTACACTAAGTGCGGTGGGAATTTATTATCTTTGTCATGATGGGCATACACGTACAAGTTAACTCGATTTGGTTGTTTGCTGGCATCTGGACCTTCCTTTTCCTATTTGACAATTTATTCTTGAAATCTTCATACGATTTAGAGCCTAGCCTATGGACATTAGTTTGTTTCCCCTATTTTGCTTAGTTTTCTCCCCTCTGGACCAACTTCTAGTCCTTTAACTCATTTTTTAAAAATCATTCCACTGGTCAATTGGCATTTCAACATTCGGAGTCACTCTATCTCTCAGTGCCAAAATGTCGTTGATCGAGGCCCCATTTGGGAAATATCTCTGTCAAAGGTTTCTCCGGTATATTCGTAGTTGTTCAGCAACCCATGAAAAAACCTTTTGCTTTTAATGGATGGAAAATGAAAACCGCTTGCAAAGTTGGCCATAAATGTCATCTTTAATGGCTTAATCGACTAGGTTCAAACTATCTGCTTCCCCGACTCCCACACTCATTTTTCTAAGCGACAAACACTGAGATTTAAATCTCTCGAGGTCATTTTTATCACCAGTGGGGTTATTCCCGAGAAGGGATAACCCAATGGGCTTCTTCTCATTTGATCGGGAGGTGTAGGGAGCTCTAGGTAGGGGTATTAGAATGAAAATGGTTTGTTACCTACTCGTACTTGGAGTCGTACTTGGAGTAGTGGACTAAACCAATGGTGGAGTCGAACTCTTGATGGAGACCAATTTCATGATTTGCAAGGTAGTTAAATAGTTTGATCGTCTTATTTCTATACCTATAAATATGAGCACCCTCTAAATAGCGCACACTAATAACATAGGTATAACTGTAGTCCAATTGCAACATCTCGTACTCTTGTTGCCAGTGATTATCATTGTGCCTAATTTTTTATAAGAAAAATATACGAGGGCGTAAATATGAGTCCTACAAATAATGGCTCTAATTAATTAATAACTAGTTATTCTTTTTCAAACGATCTAATTTAAGTTTGTCTTATTTTAAGATATTAGTTATATGGGTATATTAGTTTGATTAAGGTTTTGATTCATCACTACCAATCTACTAACCCCGTGTGTGTCGGATCTCACCAAGGTGAAATCCAAATAAGAACTCGTTGTAAGTGTTAAGGCACATTTTGTTAGGGTTTATTAAGAGTTTGGAAGTCTATGGGTATTATCAATCCAAGAAATCCAACATCACTATCCATCAACCAAACTAACAACCAATAATTATCCCGTACTCCTTCATAAAACACATACTAATAGCAATATCTCATAGGAAATCTCCTCAATTTGGTTCGTAAATTATAGTTTGACAAATAGGGTTTAGAGTAGTTTCTCACTAAATTAGGGTTTGGTAAATACGGTTTATGGTATTTCTCACTAAATTGGGGGAGTTTCTCACTAAATTAGGATTTAGTAAATAGGGTTATGATATTTTCATAATAAATTAGGATTTAGTAAATATGATATTTTTTCACTAATTTAGATTTAAAAAAAGGGGAAATTTTTCAATAATTAGGGTTTAAGAATTAAAAATTTCAAATATGGAGTTTTGGACAAATTATAAATTAAAAATTAGGGTAGGGAAAATTGAAAATTGAAAATTAGGGTAGTATATACACAAACTGCATATATACATACATACATACATACATACATACATACATACATACATACATACATACATACATACATACACACACACACACACACACACACACACATAATGGGTTTATATACACGCATAAATACACATATACACAAACATACAGAAATACACACACATATAGAGAGAGATAATGTTACCTAAGAGAGTGAGAAAGGAAGACGGAGAGTGAGAGAGACAGAGAAGTTTTACAACTTGAGAGAGAGAATGAGTGCGTGTAATTGAATGGTCACGTCTTAGGTTTGTGAAACCTTTTTTTCCACGTCATCATCCATGACCATGTCAACATGATTGAACTGGTCACGGCCCATTGATGTGACCAATTCAAAATGGTCACGACCCAAAGTTGTGACCACATTGGAGGAAATTTTAGCCATGGTTATGGACATGGTCACGGTCAACGACCGTGACCACAATTGGACGGAATTTTGGCGTGATATTTCCCCCATGATGGTCAGTGACACCCACACACCCACACACAATAGATCGTTCCAGTAGAAGTAGTCAATATTTGAAAAAAGTGTGGTATAAGCCATACGATTAAAGTACTTTGACACCTCAGTAGCTGGAAAAAAATATATATATGGAGACCCATTTGGTGCATTTTTTAAACTAAAACCCAACAAAAAAACTCAGTTTCATGTCCAAAAAAACACCAGATCTTACCCATCGTCAAATAAAAAAAAACTTAGTTACATGTAAAAAAAATCAGATCTAACCCATAGTCAAGTCCAAAAAAAACTTGGTTTCATGTAACAAAAAAATCCTGATCTTACCAATGTTCAAATCCCCCCCCCCCCCCCCACACACACACACACGCGCACACATAAAAAAAATGCAGTTTCATGTCTAAAAACCACTCGTTCATGTAAAAAAAACTCACTTTCTTACCCTTGGTCAAGTCCTCTAGATGACATATGTAATACCCCGTAATTTTAAATGACTTTTAAAATGGGTTATATTTTAAATTAATGGATTAATTAGATTTTATTATTAATTAATTCATTCGAGTTTTATCCGGACTGTGGATATGTATATGGATGATTCTGAATATTACTTAAAGATATTTAGGTAATATATGAATGTGATGTCATTGAGATGACCGTATGATATAAATTCGGTAATTTATATTTTTTAGTCAGACGCGGTATGGGACGTGTCGGAACTAGTTTATTAAATTAAAAAGGGAAATTTATTTTCTATCGACCTAATAGTCATTTCGACTGCGTAGTTGCGTCCGGAAGGTTCGAAATAGTCAGAAAAGTCTATTTGGATGTTAATTTTGAGTCTCGGGTCATTTGGGAATGAATAGACAACCCGAAAGGGCATTTTGGTCATTTTTCTAGGGGGGATGAATAGTGATTTCGGATTTGGGATCATTATAAGAATAGGTAGATTAAGTGAATGGGAGTTATTCATCTCCTCTTCACAAATAAGAGCAACCATCTTCTTAGAGTGAGAGTAAGAGTGCTTGGGAAGGGAAAAGTCACTTGGGAAGTAGAAGAACTAGAACCAAGGTTCACCACCACCAACCACCACCAGCCACCACCGGAGTTTGACCGGAGAAGGGACAACCAACTGAGATAAACTACGCCAAAGGATCAGACCTACACTAAAGGCAAGTGTTTAATAATAGCAATTTAAGTTTGTATATTGTCCATGTTAGAATAGTATAAAAAGAGAAGATTTTTCATGTTTGGAAGAGATAATGGATCATTAAATGGATTTCTGGAAAACTGAAATGATATAGGAATTTAACTCATGTGTTAGGATAGTAATAATCCACGAATTAGTCATGAATCTGTTGAAGAAATGATGGAAACCATTGATGTGTTCTTGAAGAGGTATGTTAATAAATTTATAGGAATAAGGAGATAAACATGCTTTTTAATCCAATCCTTTGATGATTCTAGGATGTTTAGAGTATTGGAAATCGTTCATATATGTTGATATATCATGTAGTAAAGTGTATAAGTCATTTGGGATGTTTAGATGAAGGTTTAAATGATCAAAAGTTGTTAAACCCGTAGTTGCAGAAAATGCAGAAAATTAGGCCTGGACCTGAGGGATCGATCGATCGACCCCTACCTTCGATCGATCGACCTCCCCTGATTAAGTAAAGTTGTTTATTTTTAAATGTTGATTCTTATCCTGAAACTTTTATGGATCTTTGGTGATTATTATTTGAATATTTTGGGACTTGGAAAATATCAGTAAACCCTTGTTAAGATTTGAATTAATTGGATTTAGATTCAAATGATTTAAATGATGAAAATTATATCGAATGGAATTTCGGTTTCTAGATTCCTTTGTTAATTTCCGAATGGTGATGTATGAGGATTTAAGATTGGACCAGTAGGGATGATTTTATATAATACCTGGGTATCCTTAAGTTTACAAGAGGGTTTAATCCTAAGTGAAAAATACGTGTTTATAAGAGATTTGAAACTATCGGTTTTAACCGTAATTAAAAGGAGAATTAAATTCATAGTAGTTCGGGAGAAATATAGGTTATGGACCAGTAGGAAATTAGTGACTTATTACTGACTATAAGATGAGGGAATAATATAAGGTTAATGTGAGTACCTTGTTGTTAGTATACTATAGGTATGATAATACCTATTTTATTGATTGATGATTTATGTGCATGGCATACCTAGCTTACTTGCTATCGGTGGGAGGTTTGCGCGTGAGGGCAGTCATATCCTGATGAATCCATGGGATCTTTGAATTGTTGCTCGAGAACATAGGTCTATGAAAGACTTATCGAGGAGTTGATAAGCCCGCTGACTGTGGGTGCGTATGTATGTGCGTGACCCATGGATACGAGAACTATGTTCGCCTCCAATTTGTTTGTTGTTGTTTGTGGTTCGTGGAATCTTACCGAACCTTTAGTCCCCTATTCAGCGACCTGCGATGATGGGACATGATAGCAGAGTAATGCATTGCACCGCAGCTGTGACTCGGGGTGCCGTATTATATATGAATATATATATAATGAATTAAATGATTAAATGGATATATTGTGGTTAGATCTATCTACGGTGATAATTGTAGATAACGGTGAATAAAATATGTTAATGGAATTTAGTTAATAAATGTTTATGCTTTTAGAATTGAAAAGCTTAACTCATATTAATGAGTAACGATTCATATTAATGAGAAATAATGAGTAATGATTCATGTTAATGAGAAACAAATCATAAAGGAGAAATGTAAATGAATAATAGTGTGACGTATGGTATGGGACATACGGGGATTATGATATGGGAATGGAATTACAATATGGAGACTAGAAAAGAGGAACCATTAACTAGGAGGTTAATAGGAAACGTTAAGTGTGCACTCTAGTTGAGAGGTGAGAATTGCAAGTGAGAGTTGGATCTAACATGTACATAATAAATGCTTTATTGCACTTGTTAAATACTTGCTGTTTTAAAAATACTCTACACATTCGGGCTCTGACCCATTTCCTTGCATATTTTCTCTTCTATTGTATCTCTATATCAGGTGTCCAGAAACAGGGACGCCAACCATAGTTGATTGTGACAAGCTATGGATCTATGGAAGTTTTGCTTAGACGCTTATCATCTTTTTGATTCACAGTATTCTTAGTTCGGGCATGTCTCCCAAAGGATTCAGTTATCTTTTCTATTGAGGTCAAATTCTATTGTATTCGGGACTTTTAATACATTTAACATTGTTGGGATTATTGTAAAGGTTTTATATTATTTGGGAATGTTTATTCTAATTGCATTTAAATTATTTTGTGTTATTTATTGTGTTACCAGTTTTATAGAATAAAATGTGTAGTGTTATTCTTAAACTAAAAATGGTTTTGTTGAAAATTTAAATTGGAAAGTTTTTAACACCAGCTTATTTGAGTATTGGGTGAGTTGTAAATATTTTCGACAGTGATGCTAAGAATGAGACAATTGTATATTCTGTTTTATTTTGGTATGGGACTGGCCACCCGGTATTTAATTAGGCGGGGTGTTACAGGTGGTATCAGAGCATCAGATTCTAGTGTCCTTTAGGATCTGTACGGCTTACTGTGTTTTCAGCTTAGCGTTCTTTGATGTAGAGCCCTATGTTTAGGATTTTTGATCTCTTTGGTAAGATTCCATATATATCAGTGAATCTTAGTTATGTTCGGGAGTGATCGAACAAAGAAGTATGGCAGATGAGGGCCATTGGATGGATAGCGGAGATCGTACTTATGAGGTTATGAAGTATGTTCGAGTATGATGATCGTAGTCGAGGTCACCCCTATTATGGAAAAATTGAGGAGAGTCATCAGTAGAAGTTCTTGAAATGCGTGAATTGTGTATATTCCCTAACGAAGGCAATATATTGAAAGGCTTGGGTATATAGTGGAGTGTGGTTAACTAGAACTGAAAATTTGGGGTAAAATTTTTCTTGACTCATCGGAGCAAAGTTATAATATTGGGATTCAACAACCATCACCCGCAAATGAGGGTATGTTTCCTATCTAAGGAAGTATGAGGCGTATTGATTTTTGTAGTGATTGATATTGTGTGAGCAAAAGGGTTGTTAAACTTAGCCTATGGCATCGTTATTTACGTAGACTCACTGAGGGGTGTGGGACACCTTTACATTACATTTTATCACGTGGGTTTGATTTTTATCATGGGATTACTTACCTGGAGCATGTCCGAGTGTGACTTGACTATCGGTGAGCATTGACTTGTGGTATATGAGAGCATATGTCTGCATCTTGTCTTCTATAAGAGAGTAGATGCGTAGACCCTATTTGAAATCGATAAAACCTAATTTTTTGTTTAAAACAATAAACTTGATTTTTTTTTTAAACAAAATTTTTATACATTATTAACTAAGGACCTTAGGAGTTTCGATGACCGACTACTTTAGGAAGTAGTGTATCGGGGTGGTTCCTTGTTTGGATTTCGCTTGCGAGACACCCCACGCACGAAACTAATAACCGTTGGGAGTCAAAATAAGTTAGGTCTTTAGTATATGAGTTTATAACCTTTGCAAAACTTTTAATATTGAAAGTGGTACGACAGGGTGTATGGGCGCCCTGGATGAGTGTATGGCAGTAATTTTCATAATGGTATAAGGTAAGTAATTTGAGACTTCAGGATTTATTTGTTCCCTTCGAGAGGATAAATTTTTTTCCCAAAGTTTGTCACGTGGACGGTATAGGGAAGATTAGGTAAAGTCTAAATTTGATTCAGTTGAGACTATACGGTGAGACTTGGCGTATAACATCGATAGGGATTTTGTTAATGTACTGTATGGGCGGTACATCTTGGATTTCTTGCGATGTGAGATTTATACTCGGAGTTGACCTTATCTGTATGACTTATATTCCTGAATTTCGGGACGAAATTCTTATATAAGGGGGGAAGTATGTAATACCCCGTAATTTTAAATGACTTTTAAAATGGGTTATATTTTAAATTAATGGATTAATTAGATTTTATTATTAATTAATTCATTCGAGTTTTATCCGGACTGTGGATATGTATATGGATGATTCTGAATACTAATTAAAGATATTTAGGTAATATATGAATGTGATGTCATTGAGATGACCGTATGATATAAATTCGGTAATTTATATTTTTTTGTCAGACGCGGTATGGGACGTGTCGGGACTAGTTTATTAAATTAAAAAGGAAAATTTATTTTCTATCGACCTAATAGTCATTTCGACTGCGTAGTTGCGTCCGGAAGGTTCGAAATAGTCAGAAAAGTCTATTTGGATGTTAATTTTGAGTCTCGGGTCATTTGGGAATGAATAGACAACCCGAAAGGGCATTTTGGTCATTTTTCTAGGGGGGATGAATAGTGATTTAGGATTTGGGATCATTATAAGAATAGGTAGAATAAGTGAATGGGAGTTATTCATATCCTCTTCACAAATAAGAGCAGCCATCTTCTTAGAGTGAGAGTAAGAGTGCTTGGGAAGGGAAAAGTCACTTGGGAAGGAGAAGAACTAGAACCAAGGTTCACCACCACCAACCACCACCAGCCACCACCGGAGTTTGACCGGAGAAGGGACAACCAACTGAGATAAACTACACCAAAGTATCAGACATACACTAAAGGCAAGTGTTTAATAATAGCAATTTAAGTTTGTATATTGTCCATGTTAGAATAGTATGAAAAGAGAAGATTTTTCATGTTTGGAAGAGATAATGGATCATTAAATGGATTTCTGAAAAACTGAAATGATATAGGAATTTAACTCATGTGTTAGGATCATAATAATCCACGAATTAGTCTTGAATCTGTTGAAGAAATGATGGAAACCATTGATGTATTCTTGAAGAGGTATGTTAATAAATTTCTGGGAATAAGGAGATAAACATGCTTTTTAATCCAATCCTTTGATGATTCTAGGATGTTTAGAGTATTGGAAATCGTTCATATATGTTGATATATCATGTAGTAAAGTGTATAAGTCATTTGGGATGTTTAGATGAAGGTTTAAATGGTCAAAAGTTGTTAAACCCGTAGTTGCAGAAAATGCAGAAAATCAGGCCTGGACCTGAGGGATCGATCGATCGACCCCTACCTTCGATCGATCAACCTCCCCTGATTAAGTAAAGTTGTTTCTTTTTAAATGTTGATTCTTATCCCGAAACTTTTATGGATCTTTGGTGATTATTATTTGAATATTTTGGGACTTGGAAAATATCAGTAAACCATTGTTAAGATTTGAATTAATTGGATTTAGATTCAAATGATTTAAATGATGAAAATTATATCGAATGGAATTTCGGTTTCTAGATTCGTTTGTTAATTTTCGAATGGTGATGTATGAGGATTTAAGATAGAACCAGTAGGGATGATTTTATATAATACCTGGGTATCCTTAAGTTTACAAGAGGGTTTAATCCTAAGTGAAAAATACGTGTTTATAAGAGATTTGAAACTATCGGTTTTAACCGTAATTAAAAGGAGAATTAAATTCGTAGTAGTTCGGGAGAAATATAGGTTATGGACCAGTAGGAAATTAGTGACTTATTACTGATTATAAGAGGAGGGAATAATATAAGGTTAATGTGAATACCTTGTTGTTAGTATACTATAGGTATGATAATACCTATTTTATTGATTGATGATTTATGTGCATGACATACCAAGCTTACTTGCTATCGGTGGGAGGTTTGCACGTGAGGGCAGTCATATCCTGATGAATCCATGGGATCTTTGAATTGTCGCTCGAGAACATAGGTCTATGAAAGACTTATCGGGGAGTTGATAAGTCCGCTGACTGTGGGTGCGTAGGTATGTGCGTGACCCATGGATACGAGAACTATGTTCGCCTCCAATTTGTTTGTTGTTGTTTGTGGTTCGTGAAATCTTACCGAACCTTTAGTCCCCTATTCAGCGACCTGCGATGATGGGACATGATAGCAGAGTAATGCATTACACCGCAGCTGTGACTCGGGGTGCCGTATTATATATGAATATATATATAATGAATTAAATGATTAAATGGATATATTGTGGTTAGATCTATCTACGGTGATAATTGTAGATAACGGTGAATAAAATATGTTAATGGAATTTAGTTAATAAATGTTTATGCTTTTAGAATTGAAAAGCTTAACTCATATTAATGAGTAACGATTCATATTAATGAGAAATAATGAGTAATGATTCATGTTAATGAGAAACAAATCATAAAGGAGAAATGTAAATGAATAATAATGTGACGTATGGTATGGGACATACGGGGATTATGATATGGGAATGGAATTACAATATGGAGACTAGAAAAGAGGAACCATTAACTAGGAGGTTAATAGGAAATATTAAGTGTGCACTCTAGTTGAGAGGTGAGAATTGCAAGTGAGAGTTGGATCTAACATGTACATAATAAATGCTTTATTGCACTTGTTAAATACTTGCTGTTTTAAATATACTCTACACATTCGGGCTCTGACCCGTTTCCTTGCATATTTTCTCTTCTATTGTATCTCTATATCAGGTGTCCAGAAACAGGGACGCCAACCATAGTTGATTGTGACAAGCTATGGAAGTTTTGCTTAGACGCTTATCATCTTTTTGATTCACAGTATTCTTAGTTCGGGCATGTCTCCCAAAGGATTCAGTTATCTTTTCTATTGAGGTCAAATTCTATTGTATTCGGGACTTTTAATACATTTAACATTGTTGGGATTATTGTAAAGGTTTTATATTATTTGGGAATGTTTATTCCAATTGCATTTAAATTATTTTGTGTTATTTATTGTGTTACCAGTTTTATAGAATAAAATGTGTAGTGTTATTCTTAAACTAAAAATGGTTTTGTTGAAAATTTAAATTGGAAAGTTTTTAACACCAGCTTATTTGAGTATTGGGTGAGTTGTAAATATTTTCGACAGTGATGCTAAGAATGAGCCAACTGTATATTCTGTTTTAATTTGGTATGGGACTGGCCACCCGGTATTTAATTAGGCGGGGTGTTACAAAATATATATAAGGAAATGGTAGTGATGATGGATACTCTGCAAGAAAAAAAATATGATTTGAACAAAAAAGTGAATCTCATATATGTCAATAGCTCTAGGTTTAAAAAAATCCAAAAAGAGAGGGATAAAGTTATACCGATTTGAAAGAATGGAAGTGAGAGTACTGAAACCCTTGCAATATTCGATCTGAGATAGCCTCTTTGCCCTGTCCAACACACATATAGCCACACACTCGTCCCCGTTGGTGGCTGAAAGGTAACCCTTACCATCGACTCACGATCTGAGATCCAAAATTGAAAAAATAAAGGAAGCACCTATTACATCCAAAATCGAAAAATACTCTTAAAGAGAGAGTGTGTAACAGATTTCCAATAATGATGGTGGGAGAACCAAGAGAGAAAAACTCGTTAATAAAAAAGGGTTCATGATCTTTGTACAAATCCTCTAGGAGTGTGTGGAAGGGATAGAGGTAGAGGTGTATGAGTGAGAGGGGACTGATGAGGGATAGGGAGGGAATGAGGGAGACGTGCGAGTGAGAGAGAAAAAATAAGGTAGAAGAGGAGCATTTAGATTAAAGTACTAATTGTGTGGGATAGTGTGCACAACTTTGAGCGGATCTTTTATTTGATTCATTGGATTCAGATGTGTTTGATTAATCTCCACCCTTAACTATCTTATCTTTTTATGAACAGTGAAAGCACCCTTACTCCTTATATATATATATATATATGTGTGTGGGGGGAGGGGGGGTGTATGGGGGGTGGGTGGGGTGTGCGTGCACGCGCGAGCTACATAATAAATGGACTACCACTATTCAATTAAAAATATGGTGTACTTAAAATATTAAGACGTTTTCCACATGACCTTACTGGAAAATGGATCCCTCGTTAAATTATAGTCAATTTTGCTCAACAATTTTGCACTTTCTAATTAAGAAAAACTTGGACACTAATTGCGAAAATGGAAATTATCAAAAACTTGGGCACTAATTGCGAAAATGGAATTATCAAGACATCTTTATAGGAAAATGAAAGGTGAAATCACCACCGAAGAGATATTGATTTCTACCAATATAATGTCCATTTATATCGACATGTAATAAAACCAATAATACAAATTCTTTCATATGAGATACTACTCTCTTCGTCAAATAGAGAATTTGTATTGTTCTTGGTTCATTAGGGATTAATACTCTTATTTTTTAAACGAATATACAAAATAATGGGGGAATCCAAACTTATCCATCTTAGTAATACCATGTGAGAGCAATGTTGCAAGGATATGTGTTGCAACTTGCAATCAAAGATTTTCATAAATCTTGAGAATAAGGACTTTAAATTGGGATAGAGTGATATTAAGTCGAATATATTGATCAAGGTTCTAAGCAACGTGGGGCGTAGAGGCCAAGTAATAAGCCTTAGAAGCCTATGTTGGCCTTAGGCGTTAAAAGGCGTGAAAAAGCGTTTAGGGGTTTTTAAATATATTTTAATATTTATAACCATAATAAGGCTATTAAAAATACTATAATTTTGCATACCATAAAAATATGTCTGAATATTTGCAAATTAAAATACTATTTGATTATTTTTAACGAGATAATGGTCCGGTTTGTAAAAAAAATCTTTAAAAGGCGATATCGTTTCACTAAAGCATGGTTGTTTTTTAAAAAAAGTGCGCCTTAAGGCTTTTACCAAGAATAAGGCTTAAAAGGCTTAAGGCCGGGTATTTCTTCCAAGCCTCAAGCCTAGGCGAGCTTTTTAGAACACATATATTGATTATAGTGTCTTGTTTTGCGCTCGTGCGAGAGAGAGAGAGAGAGAGAGAGAGAGAGAGAGAGAGAGAGAGTACCCTTTATTAGGGCATCTCCAGTGGGACAAGCTAACAAAATGTAAACTTATATTTTTTAGACTACATTTTCTTAGTTGTATATACACTGGGACAAACTAACTTTGATGTGGCAAGTGGTGTGGGCCACCTTGGACATGATACTATCATTCGTCCAAGAGAATTTTTTTTTTCTGCGTGGTATACACACTGGGAATTATTTATTTTATATTTAATTTGGTGGACGGATGACTATTGCCCGTCCCACAGTCTGGACGGCTAACAGTCGTCCGTCCAGCTATGGACCCGCGTTTACACATTGTGTAGCGACAATGTAAACTTACACTCCCGTTACATTTTCTCTCACTCGAAAATGCATCCTCTTCTACCCAGTGTGAGTCAAATCAATGTAGATATACATACCTACATCCCCCATTGGAGATGGCCTTAAATATACTAAGTTAATATTAGGGGTGACAATTTTAGAAACGACAGGGAACGACACAAAATTGACCCGAAATTGACACGATTTGTCGTGTTTGTGTCGTGTTTTTTGACACGAAGTCGTGTCGTGTCTGAATTATGAATCGTGTCGTGTCGCGTTATCATTTTATCGTGTTTTTTAGCGGGTGAAATTTAAGAAATTTTGGTATTCGTGTCGTGTCTTGCAGTGTTATTTTTTATTCGGGTCGTGTTCGTGTCAACTAAAAAAAATACGAATTCGTGCCGTGTCATGTTCGTGTCCGAAAAACCTTATCGTATCGTGTCGACTCGAAACACGACCCGTTGACCCGATTGCCACCCCTAGTTAATATAATTAATGGTCAATATTATAAATTTTTTGGCTATGTTGAATTTAATATATTGGTTTTTCAAATGTGATTGATAATTTGAAACTTTTTAAAAAATTGCTTCCTTAGAGATTATAAATTTACAACAGCCCACTTCAAGTCGATTAACTAGTTTTTAATTAGGAATATTAAAATTGGTATGTTTCATGCCAAAAGAAATGGTGAAAATTACGGTTGTGTTTCGGCCGGATCGGATCGAAAAATGACCCTTTCGAAAAAATTCCGATTTTTCGAAAATAAAATATTTGTTCCGATTTTCGTTCCAATTTTTTCGGAAAATAAAAAAAGTTTCCGAATTCGGAAAAATCGAAAAATCGGAAATTCAAAAAAATATACTAAAAAATCAGAAATTTTGGAAATTCCAAAAAAATTAATATAGGATTTTCGATTACTCGAAATTCTCATTTTAAAGAAATCGAAAAAAAGATTTAACCCAACATGTAAAAATATAAGGATTTAAGCATTTTTTTCATTTGTGTAGAGGATAGAGGGATGTTTTCCTTTTATAGAGGACTTTTTTGGGCATCTCTTCCTTTTCTAGCCGATGTGGGACACATGAGAATGTTTAAAAAAATCGGAAATCGGAAAATATTTCGAAAAAATCGGATCGGCATAGTTTCGGAAAAATCGAAAAATCGGAAATTCAGAATTATTTTCAATTTCCGATCCGATTTTTTTAGGAAAAATCGAAAATCGGAAAATCGAAAATCGGAAATCTTATATACGTTCCAAAATCGAAAAATATCGGATCGGATATTGAAAAAATCAGAATGTTCGAAAAAAAACACAGCCCTAGTGAAAATATAGGGCGTAAATTGAAAAGGTGCGCTTGATTATTAAATCCTTTGTTTTGATTAAAATCATTGGTATTTTTGCGTATTCACATATGTTGTCGGGGCCGGTTTTGAGGGGAGGTTAGGGTGGCCACCGCCTCTGACCCCCGATTTTCGACGCATTTTAGGTGTTTCAAAATTTTATATTTGTGTATATATTTAAAGTCTCATTTTCTAATTGTCCAAAAAACAATTTGTTGTAAACTGAACAAACAAACATTTAAACTTTTCGTAATTCTCGAAAAATAAGTTGGCATCTTTTCGATTAAAAAAACTCTACAATTTATAAATTAATAAAAAAGTAATTTTGCTAAATATATGATTTCAAATTCAAGAGTTCGTGTCAATCCCCTAAAATTTCGGGATACATAAGCCTTAAATGAAACCTCTAATAATAATCTTTTCATGTCAAAAAATCAATCAAAATATCAGTCAATTTATCCTGTTACACAATATATTTCTTTAGCAAAAAAACACTTGAGGTTAAATGACAAAAGGGCACAACCCTGAATGGGAGCCTTAAGAGTCACTCTTCCCACTCGAAGGACCATGCAATTCCAACTGAAGATAATTGGTGGTAGGCAATTTCTAAGCACCCCTCCTCTACGTCGTCACGGTCCATAGTCGTGGTATACAAACCTGAGATCTTCCCGAAAGCCAGACTATGTGCCCTTAGTTCAAAGAAAAATAATCAGTGTCATTTTGGCCATGGTGACAAAGATAAATATGACTTTATTCAACCAATCCAACACCAGAAATTTTATAAAGACTAATTTTTTGCCATGCCCAACCACATAGATTCATGCCAAACAGCATAACTCCAAGAACAACCCCCAAAAGTGCATCCAAATCCATGACTGTTGGTACACTTTATATATTGTGATTAAATATCACATCAAAGAGTTTTATGGAGAAATCGAAAAATAAAATCATAAATTAATTTTAAGTCTACGGCTCAAAATTAAATTATTACCTCATATGATTATCGCAAATATGAACCGCATGCGTGAATTCCAAATAAATACTGCACAATAAAAATAAACAACATTACCTCAATTGTTTATAAATTCGTCGTAGACGATTCTTGGGCTGAGTCGCGGACTAGGTCGCTCTCTTTAAGACGTTTCGCGGCTCTACCCTCTTTGTGCATGTACTCTACAGTCACGCCGTCCCCAGTATAAAACAAGCCCAGAATCACCTCTGTATCATATAACCATGCACCGTATTTATATGTCTTTTAACACCCATTCCAAATTAATTGCTCAATATCCGAAATTTCAGTTTGGGGGAACAAACTGTTCAAAAAAAAATTTAGGGGAATAAATATTTTCGTGAAGAAAATATTTTCAGTCTTAGAGGGAGAGAATGAGTGATTTTTCTTTTCTTTCAAAACTAAACTCATGTTTTTTTTCATTTTAAAAACTTAAGCTCTCAAGCTCTCTCTAGCTCTTCTTCTTACTTATGCTTTTTTTCAACATCAAAGCCTTAGCTTTGTTCATGTAGCCGTTCAACCACTCAAAAAATAAGTAGGAAATCATTATTTCCATTATAGATAAACTAGTGGGGTTAGTAGGTGGTAGTGGGTGTCAAAGTGAGTTTATATTAGTCAAAACTTTTTTCTAGTGAGAGTGGGTTTAGTGGGTGCATTATTTCTCCCACTTGTATTTTAAAATACAAACATACAACAATCCCCCACTTGGATTTTAAAACACACTCATCAGAAACAATCCCCCTCTTGTAAATTTTTTTAAAAAATTATTGAGCAATAATAATTAATAGAATTGTGCATAAGCAAAGGTGTCTTTCGACTTGAACCTTTACGTAGTAAAGATGATTCAGATTATACTAGAGTAACTCGTAGTCTTGAACTCTATCTCTGACAACATCCCACACACAACCCTACTTGGGTGTAGTCCTCAAGCCAGCACGTTACGGCCATGTGCTTATATCCCAGTATGTGAAAGCTCTAGGGAATTTGCCCAAAATTACCATAGGAAGCAGCCACACTTCCACCATCCACATTGGTGAGTCTATCAAGGATACTCCCGTAGCTAGGTACTCCACTCAAAATAGAGCTATAGATCTTCATTAAGAGTTATAATTAACTCAACCTTAACTTGCTTCAGGATATCATGCTCCATAGGGATGGACTCGGAGTAAAACCCCGTATATAATTATTAGCATGATTCAACCCATATCACCGTGACTTGTTATTACCCTTTGAACCTATTTCTTGGAATCTCCAGTCTATAGGTTGGGTTACCACCACAAATGATTCAATATCAACGGGCTTTAGTCCGATCCCTTTCTAGATGTTAAACACCTTCTCCCGCACTAGTCCTTTCGTTAAAGGATAAGTCAGGTTCTATTCTCATCAATCCGATCATAATCCACACTCAAAACTCATTAGTTTTTAAATTCTCAAACTATGTTGTGCTTACGACATATTTGTCGTTCTTTTCGTTATGATAACAGTTCTAAAATTTTACAATAGCCATGGTTCTATTGTTGTGGATAAAATGATTGTGTCAGTCTCTACCATAAATGGTATCTTATAATAGGTCTTTTAACCTTTCATTTACTCAGTAGCCATAGCTATTGGTATCACCATATACTCCATCATTAATTGTGCCAACAATTAATATTTCTGGGAGTTCCAAAAAATAGCAACATAATATGTGTTAAACACATATCCATTATTGATTCAGAATCAATTCTAGGTTCGTGATTTTATCAAAACACATAACCTTTCTCAATAGCATAAGAATGCACTTTTTAATTATAAACCTTCATAGTACTCCCACAAAAAATTATTCCAAGTCAATTGTATTTTGTAGCTCAATTGAGACTACTTAAGTTGTTCGCATTTTCATCTTTTCTTATCACTATATATAGCGTTCTTATATTTGGATCATGTGGAGTACAAAATGGTTCATAATAAGCATATATCTAATAAATTTATATTCTTGTATTTCAATGCACTCGATCAATTAATTGATCCATATAGCCTTGTAATATTAACAAGTACTATTCTTGTTTCATTAAAACTCTTTATGCTAACACTTTGACTTAACATGAATTTGGTTTTCTAGGCAACAAAATATTATAACCAAATATTAGCTAATCAGTCTTGCATAATAAATAAGAGTGCATTCATATTTCAACATGCTTAGTGATAAAGACGATTCATAATATTCTCAATTCATTCTCATTTGATATTTTATCAAAATATCATGCCATTTATTAGTGCCTTCCATATTAATTTTCCAACTTCAAGTTGGTCCGTGTAAGTTCCCTTACATAGGTCACCATCCGAAAAACAATATTATATATATTTAGTTTTTAACTCAACATCATATATAATATCAATGGCATTCAAATTAAATGAAGCTTCTTCATTTTCATGAGAATAATTTAATGTGCATCATGTATAACTAAGTTATATTGATGAATTTCGGCTATTAAACAAGGCTTATATTCATAAATGATAATTATCTCAATATTCCTTCAAAGGATGTGTATACACCTCATTATCTTATAGTTATAAGATAAGTCAATTATAAACTAATTTCTAGTTTATTCCAAGGAATTCAATCAATCATTTATGACATGACTTCTCTAAGGATTTTTCGAATCCTTTTCAATAACATAAGCAAGCTTTTATTTTTAACTCACAACTCAAAAAATAAGAGTTCTCTTGAACACCAAAGTTTCAAATTCTATGAAATGTTCTATAATTATAGTTGAGAGGTACTCGTTTGAGTGCCCCCACTATTCTCTAGGTATAGCATTGAGAAGCAACATATAATGTGCCCCCACTATATCTTCAATTCATAAAATAAAATCTAAACTTGTGAGTTTCAACATTAAATAAGAATTAATCTTATTTCTTAAACAAATACGTGCTTAATGTCATCATGCATAGCCGAATCAAAAAATATAATATCATGTGTCTGAAAATCACATATAGATTATACAATCTATTTCATAAGAAATTATAATATACAATTTTTCACAATGTATAAAATAATACTGCGTATTAGAGTTCAAACCTCTATTCCAAATCAAAGCATACGGTCAAAATAATTTTACCCAACTAATTTATTTCTACACGCGTATGAAGCACACCAAATTGATTCCAACATAGCAGAATACAATTTTATTGTATACCTTTTTCAACTCGTATAAATGAATAATACAAAGAATTATTCATATAAAATTCTAGCGGTTGCACTCCAAACTCAAATATTGTATAAGTCATTATACAATTTCTTTCAAATTCATCTTCCATAAATTTGAATCCAAATTTTTTTAAGTACTTCATAAATTCTTGAATAAGAAATTTATAAAGGCATCAAAATATTTTGAATCCGTTGGGAACACGATATGATACATTTTTTTTTAAATGTTGTCCAAAATATTTGTTCAAACGGAAAAACTTCAAGTTTGAAATTTCATCACGACTAAACCGCTTATTGAAAATTTATGAAATTTTTCAGAATTCATCATTTATGAGTCTAGTCGTATCCAAAATTGGAATCACTCAAAAATATTAAGTACAAGTGAAGATAAACTTGTTTTACTACAAGCTGACCAAAAAATTCAGCATTGCACATCTCATTTGTAAAAATCATAATAAAAGATATACAACTCTTTTTTCAGAAATTCCAAAGCCCAAAATTTATAATCTCAACATACTACATGCATGCCAAAATTCACGAAATTTCAGTCTATATATCATCAAATAACTGAGATGATATTCCAACAGAATTCATAACAAAAATTTCAGTTTTTTTTTTTTTTTTTTTTTTTTTCATCATCGATCACTTTAGTGTGGTTGAAAAATATCAACTACACTTTCACATAAACACTTCAAATATATTTGAACAAATTTCTTTTGTACTAAACATAGCGCAAGGCACAAATGTTTATAACTTACCCTTCAAATCCATATAACAAATGTTCATTTGTTTTCATATAACAAATTTTCATTTGTTTCCAAATAGCAAATTTATAATTTGATTCCATATAACAAATTTTTAATTTATTTTTTTTTAACCACAAGTGGCTCAAAATATATTGTCCAAAAAACAATATACAATTCCATTTCCAACAATAACATCTTATGTGAAATAATATTTCACATTCATAACTAGAAAATAAGATTGACCTATTTAAAAGTTTTCCATGAAGGGGTTCATTTTTGTTCAAATTATAATTTCTCACGAAATTATTGATCGATTTCGAATTGACCAAAAATACTGAAATTTATATATCTACTTCACAAAATATAACATTTAGGAAGTTCGGGGCCTAAACGGTCATTTCTAGAAGTAAAGGTCAAAATTATAATTTCTAAACATAGAAACTTAGTTGGCCTTTTTTCCATTTCAACATAAAAAAAAAATCATATATGCCCATAAGATTTCTTTTTCGGTCTCCATGGTAGACATAAAACGTCTTAAAATTGTTGGTACATTTTATATATTGTGATTAAATATCACATCAAAGAGTTTTATGGAGAAATCGAAAAATAAAATCATAAATTAATTTTAAGTCTACGGCTCAAAATTAAATTATTACCTCATATGATTATCGCAAATATGAACCGCATGCGTGAATTCCAAATAAATACTGCACAATAAAAATAAACAATATTACCTCAATTGCTTATAAATTCGTCGTAGACGATTCTTGGGATGAGTCGCGGACTAGGTCGCTCTCTTTAAGACGTTTCGCGGCTCTACCCTCTTTGTGAAGGTACTCTACAGTCACGCCGTCCCCATGATAAAACAAGCTCAGAATCACCTCTGTATCATATAACCATGCACCGTAGTTATATGTCTTCTAACACCCATTCCAAATTAATTGCTCAATATCCGAAATTTCAGTTTGGGGGAACAAACTGTTCAAAAAAAAATTTAGGGGAATAAATATTTTCGTGAAGAAAATATTTTCAGTCTTAGAGGGAGAGAATGAGTGATTTTTCTTTTCTTTCAAAACTAAACTCAATTTTTTTTTCATTTTAAAAACTTAAGCTCTCAAGCTCTCTCTAGCTCTTCTTCTTACTTATGCTTTTTTTCAACATCAAAGCCTTAGCTTTGTTCATGTAGCCGTTCAACCACTCAAAAAATAAGTAGGAAATCATTATTTCCATTATAGATAAACTAGTGGGGTTAGTAGGTGGTAGTGGGTGTCAAAATGGGTTTATATTAGTCAAAACTTTTTTCTAGTGAGAGTGGGTTTAGTGGGTGCATTATTTCTCCCACTTGTATTTTAAAATACAAACATACGACAATTTTAGTCCGATCCCTTTCTAGATGTTAAACACCTTCTCCCGCACTAGTCCTTTCGTTAAAGGATAAGTCAGGTTCTATTCTCAACAATCCGATCATAATCCACACTCACAACTCATTAGTTTTTAAATTCTCAAACTATGTTGTGCTTACGACATATTTGTCGTTCTTTTCGTTATGATAACGGTTCTAAAATTTTACAATAGCCATGGTTCTATTGTTGTGGATAAAATGATTGTGTCAGTCTCTACCATAAATGGTATCTTATAATAGGTCTTTTAACCTTTCATTTACTCAGTAGCCATAGCTATTGGTATCACCATATACTCCATCATTAATTGTGCCAACAATTAATATTTCTGGGAGTTCCAAAAAATAGCAACATAATATGTGTTAAACACATATCCATTATTGATTCAGAATCAATTCTAGGTTCGTGATTTTATCAAAACACATAACCTTTCTCAATAGCATAAGAATGCACTTTTTAATTATAAACCTTCATAGTACTCCCACAAAAAATTATTCCAAGTCAATTGTATTTTGTAGCTCAATTGAGACTACTTAAGATGTTCGCATTTTCATCTTTTCTTATCACTATATATAGCATTCTTATATTTGGATCATGTGGAGTACAAATTGGTTCATAATAAGCATATATCTAATAAATTGATATTCTTGTATTTCAATGCACTCGATCAATTAATTGATCCATATAGCCTTGTAATATTAACAAGTACTATTCTTGTTTCATTAAAACTCTTTATGCTAACACTTTGACTTAGCATGAATTTGGTTTTCTAGGCAACAAAATATTATAACCAAATATTAGCTAATCATTCTTGCATAATAAATAAGAGTGCATTCATATTTCAACATGCTTAGTGATAAACACGATTCATAATATTCTCAATTCATTCTCATTTGATAATTTATCAAAATATCATGCCATTTATTGGTGCCTTCCATATTAATTTTCCAACTTCAAGTTGGTCCGTGTAAGTTCCCTTACATAGGTCACCATCCGAAAAACAATATTATATATATTTAGTTTTTAACTCAACATCATATATAATATCAATGGCATTCAAATTAAATGAAGCTTCTTCATTTTCATGAGAATAATTTAATGTGCATCATGTATAACTAAGTTATATTGATGAATTTCGGCTATTAAACAAGGCTTATATTCATAAATGATAATTATCTCAATATTCCTTCAAAGGATGTGTATACACCTCATTATCTTATAGTTATAAGATAAGTCAATTATAAACTAATTTCTAGTTTATTCCAAGAAATTCAATCAATCATTTATGACATGACTTCTCTAAGGATTTTTCGAATCCTTTTCAATAACATAAGCAAGCTTTTATTTTTAACTCAT
Organism: Sambucus nigra; assembly: GCA_949130495.1. Lineage (NCBI taxonomy): Eukaryota > Viridiplantae > Streptophyta > Magnoliopsida > Dipsacales > Adoxaceae > Sambucus > Sambucus nigra. The sequence goes on from OX422207.1 coordinate 418,745,055, forward strand.
AACTCAAAAAATAAGAGTTCTCTTGAACACCAAAGTTTCGGATTCTATTAAATGTTCTTTAATTATAGTTGAGAGGTACTCGTTTGAGTGCCCCCACTATTCTCTAGGTATAGCATTGAGAAGCAACATATAATGTGCCCCCACTATATCTTCAATTCATAAAATAAAATCTAAACTTGTGAGTTTCAACATTAAATAAGAATTAATCTTATTTCTTAAACAAATACGTGCTTAATGTCATCATGCATAGACGAATCAAAAAATAGATTTTCATGTGTCTGAAAATCACATATAGATTATACAATCTATTTCATAAGAAATTATAATATACAATTTTTCACAATGTATAAAATAATACTGCGTATTAGAGTTCAAACCTCTATTCCAAATCAAAGCATACGGTCAAAATAATTTTACCCAACTAATTTATTTCTACACGCGTATGAAGCACACCAAATTGATTCCAACATAGCAGAATACAATTTTATTGTATACCTTTTTCAACTCGTATAAATGAATAATACAAAGAATTATTCATATAAAATTCTAGCGGTTGCACTCCAAACTCAAATATTGTATAAGTCATTATACAATTTCTTTCAAATTCATCTTCCATAAATTTGAATCCAAATTTTTTTAAGTACTTCATAAATTCTTGAATAAGAAATTTATAAAGGCATCAAAATATTTTGAATCCGTTGGGAACACGATATGATACATTTTTTTTTTAAATCTTGTCCAAAATATTTGTTCAAACGGAAAAACTTCAAGTTTGAAATTTCATCACGACTAAACCGCTTATTGAAAATTTATGAAATTTTTCAGAATTCATCATTTATGAGTCTAGTCGTATCCAAAATTGGAATCACTCAAAAATATTAAGTACAAGTGAAGATAAACTTGTTTTACTACAAGCTGACCAAAAAATTCAGCATTGCACATCTCATTTGTAAAAATCGTAATAAAAGATATACAACTCTTTTTTCAGAAATTCCAAAGCCCAAAATTTATAATCTCAACATACTACATGCATGCCAAAATTCACGAAATTTCAGTCTATATATCATCAAATAACTGAGATGATATTCCAACAGAATTCATAACAAAAATTTCAGTTTTTTTTTTTTTTTTCATCATCGATCACTTTAGTGTGGTTGAAAAATATCAACTACACTTTCACATAAACACTTCAAATATATTTGAACAAATTTCTTTTGTACTAAACATAGCGCAAGGCACAAATGTTTATAACTTACCCTTCAAATCCATATAACAAATGTTCATTTGTTTTCATATAACAAATTTTCATTTGTTTCCAAATAGCAAATTTATAATTTGATTCCATATAACAAATTTTTAATTTATTTTTTTTTAACCACAAGTGGCTCAAAATATATTGTCCAAAAAACAATATACAATTCCATTTCCAACAATAACATCTTATGTGAAATAATATTTCACATTCATAACTAGAAAATAAGATTGACCTATTTAAAAGTTTTCCATGAAGGGGTTCATTTTTGTTCAAATTATAATTTCTCACGAAATTATTGATCGATTTCGAATTGACCAAAAATACTGAAATTTATATATCTACTTCACAAAATATAACATTTAGGAAGTTCGGGGCCTAAACGGTCATTTCTAGAAGTAAAGGTCAAAATTATAATTTCTAAACATAGAAACTTAGTTGGCCTTTTTTCCATTTCAACATAAAAAAAAAATCATATATGCCCATAAGATTTCTTTTTCGGTCTCCATGGTAGACATAAAACGTCTTAAAATTGTTGGTACATTTTATATATTGTGATTAAATATCACATCAAAGAGTTTTATGGAGAAATCGAAAAATAAAATCATAAATTAATTTTAAGTCTACGGCTCAAAATTAAATTATTACCTCATATGATTATCGCAAATATGAACCGCATGCGTGAATTCCAAATAAATACTGCACAATAAAAATAAACAATATTACCTTAATTGCTTATAAATTCGTCGTAGACGATTCTTGGGATGAGTCGCGGACTAGGTCGCTCTCTTTAAGACGTTTCGCGGCTCTACCCTCTTTGTGAAGGTACTCTACAGTCACGCCGTCCTCAGGATAAAACAAGCTCAGAATCACCTCTGTATCATATAACCATGCACCGTAGTTATATGTCTTCTAACACCCATTCCAAATTAATTGCTCAATATCCGAAATTTCAGTTTGGGGGAACAAACTGTTCAAAAAAAAATTTAGGGGAATAAATATTTTCGTGAAGAAAATATTTTCAGTCTTAGAGGGAGAGAATGAGTGATTTTTCTTTTCTTTCAAAACTAAACTCAATTTTTTTTTCATTTTAAAAACTTAAGCTCTCAAGCTCTCTCTAGCTCTTCTTCTTACTTATGCTTTTTTTCAACATCAAAGCCTTAGCTTTGTTCATGTAGCCGTTCAACCACTCAAAAAATAAGTAGGAAATCATTATTTCCATTATAGATAAACTAGTGGGGTTAGTAGGTGGTAGTGGGTGTCAAAGTGGGTTTATATTAGTCAAAACTTTTTTCTAGTGAGAGTGGGTTTAGTGGGTGCATTATTTCTCCCACTTGTATTTTAAAATACAAACATACGACAATTTTAGTCCGATCCCTTTCTAGATGTTAAACACCTTCTCCCGCACTAGTCCTTTCGTTAAAGGATAAGTCAGGTTCTATTCTCAACAATCCGATCATAATCCACACTCACAACTCATTAGTTTTTAAATTCTCAAACTATGTTGTGCTTACGACATATTTGTCGTTCTTTTCGTTATGATAACGGTTCTAAAATTTTACAATAGCCATGGTTCTATTGTTGTGGATAAAATGATTGTGTCAGTCTCTACCATAAATGGTATCTTATCATAGGTCTTTTAACCTTTCATTTACTCAGTAGCCATAGCTATTGGTATCACCATATACTCCATCATTAATTGTGCCAACAATTAATATTTCTGGGAGTTCCAAAAAATAGCAACATAATATGTGTTAAACACATATCCATTATTGATTCAGAATCAATTCTAGGTTCGTGATTTTATCAAAACACATAACCTTTCTCAATAGCATAAGAATGCACTTTTTAATTATAAACCTTCATAGTACTCCCACAAAAAATTATTCCAAGTCAATTGTATTTTGTAGCTCAATTGAGACTACTTAAGATGTTCGCATTTTCATCTTTTCTTATCACTATATATAGCATTCTTATATTTGGATCATGTGGAGTACAAATTGGTTCATAATAAGCATATATCTAATAAATTGATATTCTTGTATTTCAATGCACTCGATCAATTAATTGATCCATATAGCCTTGTAATATTAACAAGTACTATTCTTGTTTCATTAAAACTCTTTATGTTAACAGATTGACTTAGCATGAATTTGGTTTTCTAGGCAACAAAATATTATAACCAAATATTAGCTAATCATTCTTGCATAATAAATAAGAGTGCATTCATAATTCAACATGCTTAGTGATAAACACGATTCATAATATTCTCAATTCATTCTCATTTGATAATTTATCAAAATATCATGCCATTTATTGGTGCCTTCCATATTAATTTTCCAACTTCAAGTTGGTCCGTGTAAGTTCCCTTACATAGGTCACCATCCGAAAAACAATATTATATATATTTAGTTTTTAACTCAACATCATATATAATATCAATGGCATTCAAATTAAATGAAGCTTCTTCATTTTCATGAGAATAATTTAATGTGCATCATGTATAACTAAGTTATATTGATGAATTTCGGCTATTAAACAAGGCTTATATTCATAAATGATAATTATCTCAATATTCCTTCAAAGGATGTGTATACACCTCATTATCTTATAGTTATAAGATAAGTCAATTATAAACTAATTTCTAGTTTATTCCAAGAAATTCAATCAATCATTTATGACATGACTTCTCTAAGGATTTTTCGAATCCTTTTCAATAACATAAGCAAGCTTTTATTTTTAACTCATAACTCAAAAAATAAGAGTTCTCTTGAACACCAAAGTTTCAGATTCTATTAAATGTTCTTTAATTATAGTTGAGAGGTACTCGTTTGAGTGCCCCCACTATTCTCTAGGTATAGCATTGAGAAGCAACATATAATGTGCCCTCACTATATCTTCAATTCATAAAATAAAATCTAAACTTGTGAGTTTCAACATTGAATAAGAATTAATCTTATTTCTTAAACAAATACGTGCTTAATGTCATCATGCATAGCCGAATCAAAAAATAGATTTTCATGTGTCTGAAAATCACATATAGATTATACAATCTATTTCATAAGAATTTATAATATACAATTTTTCATAATGTATAAAATAATACTGCGTATTAGAGTTTAAACCTCTATTCCAAATCAAAGCATACGGTCAAAATAATTTTACCCAACTAATTTATTTCTACACGCGTATGAAGCACACCAAATTGATTCCAACATAGCAGAATACAATTTTATTGTATACCTTTTTCAAGTCGTATAAATGAATAATACAAAGAATTATTCATATAAAATTCTAGCGGTTGCACTCCAAACTCAAATATTGTATAAGTCATTATACAATTTCTTTCAAATTCATCTTCCATAAATTTGAATCCAAATTTTTCTAAGTACTTCATAAATTCTTGAATAAGAAATTTATAAAGGCATCAAAATATTTTGAATCCGTTGGGAACACGATATGATACATTTTTTTTTGAAATGTTGTCCAAAATATTTGTTCAAACGTAAAAACTTCAAGTTTGAAATTTCAACTAAACCGCTTATTGAAAATTTATGAAGTTTTTCAGAATTCATATACACGTCTCCAAATACATGGATACAAACATCCCCATATGGGAGAGTGAGAGGACAAGATTCGGACCAAGTTTTCGACGGTGCTGTACGAAAAAAATAGACACGAGGGTATATAATCAGTCAAATAACTCCACGAATAGTCAACAACCAAACGCCATAGAGGGGCACAAGGCAATAAGGTTGCCTTAAAATAAGAGAGAACAATATGTCCAATTCCAGATCCAGTATCTATAAAAAAATTGAAGAGGAAGGAGAGACGTCCTGTGGGGGTGATTACACGCATACGGTCCAATTCCATAAATTATAAGGAATTGGGGGTGATTACACGCATACGAGGGCCCCATGCTTTTCTCGGTGAAATTTGCCTTTAGGTTTGGCAGAGGAAGAAAAAAAAAAGGGATGTTATTATGCATTGTGGATTGGTCATGTTAATTAACTTAATAACTTTCAGAGCAGGTCAGGAGTGGGAAAGCTTATAAGCTTAAATCATAATTACGTTGAATTATTTTATCATCGCCTCATCATTTTCTAAATCAATACTCTGAATGTAAATTCAACAGATAGGGCATTGCTTTCGCTTTAGCATGCGGACTTTTTAAAATTGTGGCAGCCCACAGAAAACACCGTTGGTAGCCCACATTAGAAGATCAACGACCATATCACTGCACAGGTTGAATTGGTTGGAGCCGCTAAATTTTGTCTTGTTCATCAATTTTATATAATTTAGGAGATTTTTATTTGCACCTATTTATTTTGGCAACACACACAAACAACTTACTCTCTATTTTTCAAGATGTCTTTTTATAAAGGAGTTTTTATTTCCACCTCTTAATTTTATAGATTATGTACTTTTAGGACTTAAAATAATATTGATTATGGATATAGGATAACAAATATTTCGTTTTCATTTTTAGTCCCTATATTCAAATTAAAGGGACACGTGGCATACTGTGATTGGTTAACGTTTTATGAATATGGGTTCGCACCAGTGACTTTATTAAAAATAGAGAATTAAGGTAAAGGTCATGTTCCTTCCTATATTTGGATTTTTAGGACAATACTTTTCAAGTTTATAAATCTAGTCCCTATGGTACAATATCATTTATAAATCTAGTCCTTGTGGTTCAATATCCTTTATTTTTTTTGTTCGCGCCAGCGGCACTATTTTTCACCATTTTTCATGGTATTTTTCGTACAGGGACTAAATTTATAAAATTATATGAAGTGTCATATTTTTATACACTTTGAACATTATGAGGACCTTTTCCCAAAAGCCCCTATTAAAAAATAGGGACTAAAACTAAAAATAAAATATTTGTTGTCCTATTTCCAAAATACATATTACAATAGGTCCTAAATTTATAAACCCCTTAATTTTTTCTAATCATTCCCATTTTAATATACTCTTATTGTTAAGTTCTTCTTATTTATCCACCCCACTTCATGAAGTGTTTTAAATGAAAAAATAAAATATACTTTAAATACACCTGCAAACACTCTAAATAATTTTTTTCCTCTTTTGTTTTTATATTTTTTATTCCTCTTTGATACTTTTCACTTTTTAACATACTTTCTTTCTTTATTTATTTTTGTCATTTTTTCGCCTCCGCTTGTTTTCTTCTTATTTTATTTTTTATTTTTGTCATTTATTTGTAAATGTATTTTTGCTCTACCTTTTTCGGTTTTGTTTTCCACCATGTAACACATGTACTATGCAAGAAACAAAAATTAAAAATGCAAAAAATTAAAATAACGATAAAAAATATACTTGTAATTAACATTCTATGAAATAATAATGACATAATGATGAAAAATGTAACCATTAAATTCTTAAAAACAAAGTTCTAGCATTAAAAAAACTAATGTTTACGCGCTAGTATTAAAGTTGAAAAAAATAAAAAAGCGTAAGTTTGTTGAAAAAGTGAAAAGTATCGAAAAGAGGAAAAAATCGTTTAGAAAATTTGCATGTGTGTTTAAAGTATATCTTATTTTTCATTTAAAGCACCCATAAAGTGGGGTGGGTAAATAGAAAGTCAACCCAATAATATGAGTATATTAAAATTGGGGTGGTTAGATAAAACTAAAGTATTGAAATAAAGTCCCAATTTAGAGCAACCCTTACGGGTAGGGTAAACTCGTATATATGCAGTATATATGTATGTTATGGGTAGGGTAGAATTTCAGATTTAGATGTTGGTAGGGGAAAATATAACAAAGATAGAATTGGACTAGTTATTTTTTTATGGGACCCACTTTCAAAACGGAACATCATGTTCCGCGCAAGGAAAAAAAAAGGCTAAAGCGGAACAACATGTTTCGCCTAAGATTAAACCCATTTCCCCCTATTTCTATTTTGACCCCCAAATTATTCAAACAGTTTGAACGACTATATTCATCCAACAGTTATATATTTATTTTTTATAAATATAAGGTTCCAAACACTATCTTCATTTTCATTTATATTTTTATTCTAAACACTCTCTATTTTCATTTATATTTTTATTCAAAACACTCTCTAGTATCTTCATTTTAATTATTACCAAAAATTATTTTTTTAGGTGCAATAAATATTATTTATTTACCCAAAAATAATTTCAAAAATTTTATATTTGCTTAAAAATATTTTGTGATTATTTTACAATGGTTCGAGGTCAAAATATGTCTCAACACGTCGATGAAGTATTATGCACCGCTTATGTAAATCAAACAAATGATGGTTTACGAGGAACTAATCGACCTAGCACATTATTTTGGGATGCGGTCGTCGAAAAATATAATACAACGACGGCTATCACTGAATGTCGAACGGGAGCCACTCTACAAACTCGCTACAGCAAAATTTCGAGACACGTAATGTTATATGTTTCTAAATTGAAAGATGCATCGATGACAAATCGTGGTAATGGGACTGTGAACACAGATTGGATAAAATCACTTTTATCTTTTGTAATTTTTTAAATATTATTTCTCATAAATCTGTTGCTAACGAGTTAATAAAATTACATTGTCGTATTATTTCAGGTTAGCTATTTCAGGTTACTGTGGCTAATCTAACATTCCAGCGAGAGAATAAGGGAAAATCATTTAATTTTGAATCTTGTTACCAAATTTTAAAAGAACTCCACAAATTTCAAATTTTCCAAACATTTTTATACTCCCCGCAATTTCATTTTGATTCACCAATGATGGGTGCGAAAGAAAGTGAAGGAATTCCGAATATTGGGTTTCCCCCAGGAAATTCCAAAGATGGGGCAGAAGTTGATATAGAAAGGCCTTATCCGAGGCCACCTGGAAGGAAAGAGATAAAGCAACGGGCTAAAGGAAAAGCGAAGGCTACAAACATTGAGGTGAACCGAGAAATACTCAGTAGTTGCTCTTCGTTCAATGAATCATTCGAGCGATCATGCCAGGTTGATCGTGTACGTGACGAAGAGGCCCTTGAGAGGCTTAAACGTTCACTGCAACTTAAGGAACAAAGTTTGGAGCTCAACGAACGCAGTATATTGGCTATGGAGAGGAAAGATATGCGTGAACAAATATTGCTTGATCAATAAATTCTGAGCACTGACACCCCAAACATGAATTCATCCCGAAGGAGTACCATGAATACCTCGTGGTTAATATACTCAACAAAGCACGGGGCTAATATGGGCAATCAAACTTTCCAAATTATCCACCACATGGAGGTCATTCTGGATTTTAAAATTTCTATGCTTCTGAGTATGTAACCTATTATTTATTTTTATCGTTTGTTCTACTTTGTAATATGATTATAAAAATTGTGAAATGAATTTGCTTCAAATTTCCATACATAAACATTAGTTGGGTACAATATTAATGATACAACATTAATAATAAAGATAACAACATAACAACTTTACAAAAAAAACATAAATTGGGTAAAATCACACACTGTTATTGGCAAACTTTTCCCAAACATGTTCAACGATATCTGCATTGTCGTGCATGTGCATTGTCCTAGCCTCGATCGCATAATGTTGTTCGAGAGAGTTTCGAAACATAGGAACCGGGTCAGGCGGGAAGTTGTATTCTTCTCTCCAATCACAATCACGCCTCTCGTCTTCAACAATCATGTTATGCATTATGATGCACGAATGCATAATAAATGATAATTTATCCTTGCTCCAGAGTTTTGTCGGCGTATGAACGAATGCGAACCTAAGTTGCAGGACACCAAACACTCGTTCCACATCTTTTCTTGCCCCCTCTTGCACTTGAGCGAAAAGTTTTTCCTTTTGGTTGGTTAGCCTTTAAAAAGTTTGCACCAATGATGCGTAAAGCGGATAAATGCCATCCGCTAAAAAATACCCCATATCATAGACGTTGTTATTTATCTGAAATTAGATTGGTGGAGTTTTATCGCGGACAAGATATGAGAAAACACTTGATCAGTTCAATACATTAATGTCATTATTGTTAACGAAAATGTTATTTATCCCTAATTAATTAAATTAGTTTAATTAATGTACATTTTAGTTTAACTTAATATATTGATTTTGATGATTCCAAACATATTTTTATTAGGTTATTTTTATAGAAATTTATTATTGTATAATCTTGTTTATATACCATGATATACATATATTTATTCTGTATGGTATTATCATGTTTATTCACGTCTGAACATACCTCGACTTTACACAACGACATATCCGAGTAAAGGTATTCACGTGTTTTTCACATTTGCACTTGACACATTAGGCACACATGCATATTTCTTGATCTATGATTTTTTTTGTGACTAATTAATTATGAGCCTAAACTTTTTCTAAAAGAAAAATTATATTATTTTTACTGAAAATAATTTTTTAGTAAAATTGGTGCAACTTTGTTTAATATAAATTTCTTATTCAAAAAAATTTTCGGAATAATTTTTTTTTACTGAAATGTATTTTCGAAATATTTTTTTTGGCTTTGATTTCATTTCTTATGCCTTGCCATTTGTTTTGGTAGAAGTAATCATTAGCTATTGCCTTAGGTGGGTTACCTGTTGCCTTAGGTGGGAGATGCATAGGTAAAGATGTCATCTCACTTATTGTTTTTCTTGGGTTCTTTTGTTTCCAAAGTCTCTGCTTTTTTTATATATACGTTTATATCTGAAGTAGTTGGTATGATGTGTTGGTCCATCAATCTGTGACAACACTATGGGCAAAAGTCTTTATTCTGTCAGTTATTTTTTTGACCGTTTGACAAGGGAGCCTTGCCCTGTCATTCGTGTGAAATAATTTTTTAACCACACAACCCTTTGCTAGACTTGAAGCTATGCCATCATTGTCAAACTGAATAACTTTGGATTTGGTTATATATGAGCTTTGAAAATTGTTTTTTTTTTCTCGGAAATTTTTTATTTCAGTTTTTAATATCTGTTCAAGTTTTTATATACACAGTTTTATATCTGTTCCAAAATGATTTCTTTGTGCGCAAATAATTTTATCTGTTCTGAATTTCTTTTCGAAATTTTTATATATATCTGTTGGAATTTTTCTGTTTATTCGAAAATATTTTATATATATATATGTATGTGTGAATTGTCTTTTCTGTCATATTAGAACCACGAAATATAATATGACTTCTGGACGATATTTACATTGATTGACTCACTCTGATGGTTGCAGAGTTGGTAATTTTTTTATGATCAATTTTATTTAAGTGACATATCTCTGATTTGGTGACTTGACTGAAAATAATTTTTTATTCATTTTCTGTGTACACACGCACAACAAAGGTTATCAATATTCATGGCATATTTTGTATTCCTTTTTGCTCTCCATATCTCTCTCTCTCTATCAGTTCACAATTAATGCTCCAAGTTGAAGTTGATTTCAGCTAAAGCTCTCTCCAAACGGTCATTTTTTTTAGCTACAAAAGAAGAAACCATATTCAGTTGGAAATACAAGCACATACGAAAAATCAGAGAGCATCCAGAAATTTTTATTCAGCTCCATATACACACAGAAAAGAGAGCAACTCAAACTTGCAATCAGCTTTACAAAGCAATAAATTCAGCATTCTTCCATTCGTTGAAGATCAAGAGAAACAGAGCACAACAATTCTATTTTGCTATAATCTCAAGAGAAGTTTAAGAGAACAAAAATTAGATTTATTTTTGGTATCTCAACCAAGAAGAAACTCGGACTTATTTTGTATCTTTAAAGAGTTTCAAGAACTATACATCATTTCTACTCCATTTGTGTAAAGATTTGAAGCTTGGGTTTTTAGCTTCGGTGGTTGTACTAGTAGCTGGTTTTTGCTGCTCGGTTGTACAAGAGGTGGTTTGATCCTACCTTCAAGTGGATCAGGACTAGTGAAGCGCGGGAGACGGAAGCTTGCTCTTGGCGCGTGGACGTAGGCCGGGTTTTGGCCGAACCACGTTAAAATACGGTGTCATTTATTTTCAGCACTTTTATTTATTTATTTGCTTGCGTGTGATTGGTTATTTTTATTTTAAGCACTTACACTTGCAATTAAATTAATTCTGAAAATTTGGTAAATTTTATTTTAAGACAGAAATAATTATTTTCGTAATAATTAATTAATTCCAGAATATTAATTTTTATTAAATACGAAAATTGCTTATAAATTTATTAGGTCTTATAATCTTGAAATATAACAACTTGTTTAATTTATTAAGAGTATTTGGTTGTTATTCTTGATTTGAATCATTTAAAATTAATTCTAGAAGATAAATTATTATTAAGCAGAAATTAATTAAATATTTATTTGGGTATTGAAATCTGTGATTTATCTTGTTTAAATTAATTGGTGATATTTAATTGATATTCTTGTGTGAATCACTTTAGATTAAATCCAGAATATAAAATACGAAAATTGATTATTTATTTATTGGATGTTGTAATCTCTTGTTTAATCAATTGAAAGTATTTATTTGATAATTTATTTATTGTGTGTTTCAAACTCTGTTTTAAATTGTTTAAATTTATTGGTAACTTTTATTTAATCATTATTGGTTTAATCATTTAATATTTATTTAATCTGAAATTTGTATTAAGTGTTTTAAATTAAATATTTGCTGAAATATTAGTTTAACCCGAAAAGTTTGTAAAATCTCAATTCACCCCCCCTCTTGAGTATTTTTCTGGGCAACAATTGGTATCAGAGCTAGTGCTCTTCTTATATATTTTGATTTAACAATCTTAGAGTTAAAGATCATGACAAACTTTTCAGTATTTATTTTGAATATTGCACTTTACATTTTTATTATTTGTATGCTAAAATGTTTGATCTCTTGTAGTTACTCCTTGTTTCATTATATGAAAAGAAAATGGATGTGCAGTGGAACATATGTTTCCAACTTTATTTCAAAGGAAAAGTTCCCTGAAAATTCTGATTTTGATGCACTTAGTAAAAATATGTGACCCCTTGCCTATATGCCAATGTTGATGAATCATGCATTGAAGAATTTATTACTCCTTGTCCCATGGCAATTGGTAATGAAGAGGTACAATCTAACCCTTGCATTAGTAATGATGAATCATATTCTACTTATAGTGCAAATCATGATATTGGAGATGATACTGTTGATGATTATGATGAATTACAAGATGCATTTAATGAGTTATATGAAAAATATGAAGATATTGGAAAGAAATTTATTGCACTTAAAAAGACTCATGCTAAATGTGATTTTATTTCAAAAGATTTTGATAATCTGAAATTAGAAAATGAATCTTTAAAGAATGAAATTAAATCTTTGAAAAAGGAAAAATATGTTAGTATTCCTAATCCTCTTGAATCTGAAAATATTGAGTTGAAAAAGGAAATTGAATATTTAAAGAAATCTTTAGATACCTTTACTAAAGGAAATGATTATTTTCATAAAATTATGGAAAAACAAAGAATTCGATTTAATAATAATGGTATTGGATATGAGGAAGAAAATGAGAAAAAGAATTATTCTAATTTATTTCGAAATGATGCCTCATCTAGTCATTCTAACTCTTTATGTTCATATTGTGGTAGACATACACATTATTTCAAATTTTGTAAATTTAGAAAAAGAAAATATAATACAAAATTAGCTTGGATTCCGAAAGAAACAATTATGTATGCTAACCGTAGTATGCCACACTCTTTTTGGGTTCCAAAAGATAAAGTATTTATGTGCAAAATCGGTATTGGGACTTGAACAAATTTTATGAGAATAGAATTAGTGTTAAATTTTTTTTGTTTCTTAAGTTGAACACATTCTTTACTTGACAAATATTGTGATATGTTGTTTTCATATTTAATATACTTATTTTCATGAAATATTATTTCATATGATTTTTGAATTTTGTATGCTTATTCATGAATAGTAATCTGATTAATTTCATGGTATTCCTAAATGTATCATTTGTTTGAAAATGAGAAAACCCTCACCTTTGTCCAAAACAATGTATACTAAGAATGATAAATTATTTATACCTTGATGAATATTTTTTTTTGATAAAATTGACTTTGATGATTATTATTTGTTACGAACATTCTAGTATGTCATAAGTTGCGAATCATTATTGATCTTGATGATTATCTCTTATTATGACCATGTTTGAATTTTTGATAAGAAAATAAATTCTGAAATTTTCTATTTAATATTGCTTTATGGACCTAACACATTCTTGGATGGAAAAGAGAAAATCTTTAAAGTTGTGTAGGTTGCATTTTGAGATGGATTGTGGATTTTCAAGGCATATGATTTGGTCATATTACAAATTTCAAGTATCATTGCCTAATGTTAGAAATGCCACACTTGGAAGAAGTTTCTTGAATACATCTTTGGTATTGGTAAGGTGGTAAGGAACACTTTTCATGAAATTAATATCATATGTTTATTAATGATTTATTTCATAATTGATATATTTCCGTGCATAGAATATTTGTTATAACACGCACTTGATTTTGATGATAAATTTTTCGTTGGTGAATATTCATAATTTTTTATTACATCTTGACATATTTTTGTGAATAGTAATATTGGATTAATTCATGACTTTATTGTATATAAGATTCAAACGAAAATGTCATTTGAGAATATTTTGATAAAATGTCATTTGTATATTTGTTAGTCATATGAGCTACTCGTTGATTTTATGATATACACTCATTAATTTTGATGATACGATCATATTAATCTTAGTGAGCAAAATTTATGACATGCTACATGTTTTGTGCCATTAATTAAATATTAGTGACATTTCATGAAGTATATAATTTTTTATATTGTTAACATTTGTGTTACTTGTGCTAACTTAAAAAAATCAGATGATTATTAAGATTTTTATGTTTTAGTTTCATGGCATGTTATATGAACCGATTAGTTGAAAGGTATTCTTTTATAAAGAACATTATTTTTTTTAACAAAATGACTCTTAAAATGTTTGTTCTTAAAAATCTGAAAATATATTGAAGTTGATTAACTTATGTCACTTTCATTATTGAGAAATTTATTGATTGATTGATTTTGAAGTTCCTGAACAAATTGTTTGGTATTTGTTGAAAATCTGAATATATTGATTTTGTGTCGAGCTTCTTGTTATTAAAAATCTGAAATTATTGAATTTATTTTATTTTGGCCTCATGATATGTTTCATTCTTGAAAATTGATTTAATGACTTTCATTGAAATATTACATCTTATTCGAAGATAATTAAGAAAGAAAAATATAGAAAATATTTTATCTCATGAAAAAGATGCACATTATTTATTATATGCATATATGCCTTCATTGGTATCCCTTAGGGGGAGATAAATGTTTATTGGAAATTATTCATGGAAAATGCTTGATAATTTTTTTTGTGCAATATGATTGAATAATTCGAGAGTTTTAGCTCGTATTTTGAAAACGACAAAGCGTGAGCAAAATGCTATATATATATATATATATTTTTTTTTTTTTGCTATTTCTAACTCATGTTATGTGCTTTATTCCAAATTATTTGAAAACATCGAGTTATGAAATGTTTCATGTTGTGCGCTTGAAAGTTTATTCTATCATGACGATTTACATATCAATTGATATGCGCCTATTGAAAATTTATGTTGCAATTTTTTTTGAATTAATTTATGCACATTGATATATCTCTCATAATTACACTATTTGAGAACATTGAGTTGTGATTCCTATTTTTGCGTAAAAAGTTGTTCCGAGAAATCATTGTGTGCAACGCACGGTTTGTGTGACTACAACAATTGGTATCAGACAACTATTGGTATCATTTATCATTTATCATTTTTGTGACTTATGCATTATTTGATGATATTATTGTCTATCTACACATTCAAATACATGCTATGAAAATTTTTATGATGACTTGTGTGTGTATTGAAAATTTTCATGTCATTTATATGTCCATTTGCAATTTTTGGTTATATCCCATGCATAAATTATTTTTGATAGGGGGAGCTTCGCTTTTTACCCGTGACACTCGAGATTTATTTATTTTATCTTTTTGATAATGTCAAAGGGGGAGAAATATTTATGATTCACTATTCGTGCTTAATATTTCATTTTATGAATATATGTGAATCATTGTTTATCATCATCAAAAAGGGGGAGATTGTTAACGAAAATGTTATTTATCCCTAATTAATTAAATTAGTTTAATTAATGTACATTTTAGTTTAACTTAATATATTAATTTTGATGATTCCAAACATATTTTTATTAGGTTATTTTTATAGAAATTTATTATTGTATAATCTTGTTTATATACCATGATATACATATATTTATTCTGTATGGTATTATCCTGTTTATTCACGTCTGAACATACCTCGACTTCACACAACGACATATCCGAGTAAAGGTATTCACGTGTTTTGCACATTTGCACTTGACACATTAGGCACACATGCATATTTCTTGATCTATGATTTTTTTTGTGACTAATTAATTATGAGCCTAAACTTTTTCTAAAAGAAAAATTATATTATTTTTACTGAAAATAATTTTTTAGTAAAATTGGTGCAACTTTGTTTAATATAAATTTCTTATTCAAAAAAATTTTCGGAATAATTTTTTTTTACTGAAATGTATTTTCGAAATATTTTTTTGGCTTTGATTTCATTTCTTATGCCTTGCCATTTGTTTTGGTAGAAGTAATCATTAGCTATTGCCTTAGGTGGGTTACCTGTTGCCTTAGGTGGGAGATGCATAGGTAAAGATGTCATCTCACTTATTGTTTTTCTTGGGTTCTTTTGTTTCCAAAGTCTCTGCATTTTTTATATATACGTTTATATCTGAAGTAGTTGGTATGATGTGTTGGTCCATCAATCTGTGACAACACTATGGGCAAAAGTCTTTATTCTGTCAGTTATTTTTTTGACCGTTTGACAAGGGAGCCTTGCCCTGTCATTCGTGTGAAATAATTTTTTAACCACACAACCCTTTGCTAGACTTGAAGCTATGCCATCATTGTCAAACTGAATAACTTTGGATTTGGTTATATATGAGCTTTGAAAATTGTTTTTTTTTTCTCGGAAATTTTTTATTTCAGTTTTTAATATCTGTTCAAGTTTTTATATACACAGTTTTATATCTGTTCCAAAATGATTTCTTTGTGCGCAAATAATTTTATCTGTTCTGAATTTCTTTTCGAAATTTTTATATATATCTGTTGGAATTTTTCTGTTTATTCGAAAATATTTTATATATATATATGTATGTGTGAATTGTCTTTTCTGTCATATTAGAACCACGAAATATAATATGACTTCTGGACTGATATTTACATTGATTGACTCACTCTGATGGTTGCAGAGTTGGTAATTTTTTTATGATCAATTTTATTTAAGTGACATATCTCTGATTTGGTGACTTGACTGAAAATAATTTTTTATTCATTTTCTGTGTACACACGCACAGCAAAGGTTATCAATATTCATGGCATATTTTGTTTTCCTTTTTGCTCTCCATATCTCTCTCTCTATCAGTTCACAATTAATGCTCCAAGTTGAAGTTGATTTCACCAAACGGTCATTTTTTTTAGCTACAAAAGAAGAGACCATATTCAGTTGGAAATACAAGCACATACGAAAAATCAGAGAGCATCCAGAAATTTTTATTCAGCTCCATATACACACAGAAAAGAGAGCAACTCAAACTTGCAATCAGCTCTACAAAGCAATAAATTCAGCATTCTTCCATTTGTTGAAGATCAAGAGAAACAGAGCACAACAATTCTATTTTGCTATAATCTCAAGAGAAGTTTAAGAGACCAAAAATTAGATTTATTTTTGGTATCTCAACCAAGAAGAAACTCGGACTTATTTTGTATCTTTAAAGAGTTTCAAGAACTGTACATCATTTCTACTCCATTTGTGTAAAGATTTGAAGCTTGGGTTTTTAGCTTCGGTGGTTGTACTAGTAGCTGGTTTTTGCTGCTCGGTTGTACAAGAGGTGGTTTGATCCTACCTTCAAGTGGATCAGGACTAGTGAAGCGCGGGAGACGGAAGCTTGCTCTTGGCGCGTGGACGTAGGCCGGGTTTTGGCCGAACCACGTTAAAATACGGTGTCATTTATTTTCAGCACTTTTATTTATTTATTTGCTTGCGTGTGATTGGTTATTTTTATTTTAAGCACTTACACTTGCAATTAAATTAATTCCGAAAATTTGATAAATTTTATTTTAAGACAGAAATAATTATTTTCGTAATAATTAATTAATTCCAAAATATTAATTTTTGTTAAATACGAAAATTGCTTATAAATTTATTAGGTCTTATAATCTTGAAATATAACAACTTGTTTAATTTATTAAGAGTATTTGGTTGTTATTCTTGATTTGAATCATTTGAATTAATTCTAGAAGATAAATTATTATTAAGCAGAAATTAATTAAATATTTATTTGGGTATTGAAATTTGTGATTTATCTTGTTTAAATTAATTGGTGATATTTAATTGATATTCTTGTGTGAATCACTTTAGATTAAATCCAGAATATAAAATACGAAAATTGATTATTTATTTATTGGATGTTGTAATCTCTTGTTTAATCAATTGAAAGTATTTATTTGATAATTTATTTATTGTGTGTTTCAAACTCTGTTTTAAATTGTTTAAATTTATTGGTAACTTTTATTTAATCATTATTGGTTTAATCATTTAAGATTTATTTAATCTGAAATTTGTATTAAGTGTTTTAAATTAAATATTTGCTGAAATATTAGTTTAACCCGAAAAGTTTGTAAAATCTCAATTCACCCCTCCTCTTGAGTATTTTTCTGGGCAACAATTATAACTACCCGGCATCCCGAAAAATGACCTCCATATCCAAAGGTCATGTGATGCTACCGCCTCTAGTATAATTGTCGATGATTCTTTATGTCCATTATATTGCCCATGCCATTCGGTTGGACAATTTTTCCACTCCCAATGCATGCAGTCTATGCTCCCCAGCATTCCGGGGAATCCACGGACCGTATTTTTTTCAGTAAGCCTTTGCACATCGAGAGCCATAGCCTTTCTGTTATACTCCGGGCCAAATATCACCACAATGGCAAGGGATAATCGAAACAATGCCTTCTGGGTTATGGATTCCCCTATACATAGGTACTCTCCATTTATATCCGCAGAAGACCCATATGCTAACATTCGCAGAGCAGAAACGATTTTTTGATGTGAGGACAGGCCAAGACGACCAAGTGCATCTGGTTTTTGTATGAACCAGGAGTCGTAACTACATATTGCCTCATGAATACGTCCATATAGGGATCGATTCATTCTAAAACGTCGCCAAAATGGTAGTCTTTGTATATCGATGCTTCACCAAAGTAGTCGGCGATTAGTCTATCATGATCCACCTATCTGGTCCGACATATCTTCCTCCTAGTTTGATCCTCCTGGGGATCGCATACTATGTTATGAAGGGCCATATTTTGAATTTGTTGCATATGGCCCATAGCTATTTTCTTTTTCTTTTTGGCTATATAGAGCGGATAATCTAGGGCGAAAGATCTAGCTCGGATCATACTGGGCAGAAGAACAAGGGCGAAATATCTAGGACAGTTTATGTGGTTAATTATATAGCTATAAATGTGAATGGCCACATTGAGTGTTAATGTGCACAATGGCAGCTTATGAAGATGTGAATTCATACATTCGCACGTTTGGCGAGAATTTTGAAGGCCTAATGACATGGTGTGCGTTGAGGAGAAATGCTTATTGGAAGGACTTTTACTAGTTTTTCTTTCATCTCCTCTAAATAGAGCCAGGGAATCTGCTTTTCATGTTAATTTGAATCATTGCATGTTTATTTCTATCTTGTAACAGATATAATGTAATGGAATTATATAGTTACAATTATGTTATGAACAATAAACTCATTTGGTATTCGACACATTACAATTTATATTTCATAATTATCGAAATTCCAATCTACATCATCCAAATTTACAGCATCAGACATGTCATAATTTTGCGTTGATGGAACAGGTTGGCTTGTATCTTCATGGGCACCAATATCATCCATGTGCGGGCGATACACTGTGGTCGCAGGTCGGGGATCTTCTGTGGGGTTGCAAAAGGCCCATGTTGTACCACTAAAAAAATTAGGTGGGGGAGCAGTTCGCTCATGAGATATACCCAACTCTTGAAGCTTCCTTGTAGCTATATACAACTCATGACTCCAATAGTTATTAAGATGCATGGCTGCACCTAGAGCGGTGGCTCTCGAGGATTGCCAATAATATGAAAATTCCCGACTAGTAAATAGGAGGTCATTGTATGCGGGCATTAGTTCTTCATCGACCACAAACCTATCCGGTTGTGGAACCGAAATCAATATGGGTACACCTGCAGGACTGCGAAACGGTAGATCCAAAGTCATTTGGGGTTGAGCGGGATGTACCTTACCTGTAGGAGTCTCATAAGCGCCAGGTGCCTATGAAGGGATAGTCGGTATTTGAATGTGGTATGGCAGTATACTGGGACTTATGACATCCTTGTTGACTGCTCGGTAGAGGGGTGGCATTACAAGGCCTAGGGACACTTGCTTCTAGTAACGGTCAAACATGGGTTAAGATACAATAGATACTCTAGGGTCCGTCTCGTCAATAAGAATCCCATGCCTATCAGGGTGAAAGGGTATCCTCATCATTTGCGGGGGAGGGTCATTTGGTATGCAAATTTCACCGGTTATCTGTCGGTGGCATCGATCACCCAAGTAATATACCCCCCCCCCCCATATTGAGGATCCATAAGAACACATTGTTTCAATGATATGTACTTCGCATGTTGAACGTAGGCACTCATCTCCACATTAGACCCTGAGTAAGGTAGACAATTGATTGAACCTGTCGATCGCATTTCAATCTGACTCTGGACGGTGGGAAAATGATACTGGATAGAGCCCTTTGTCTCCTTACGATTTAACCGATTTTCTTTCTTCCATCGATTAATCCTAGGCCAGTAGTCACCAGTATCTTCCCTCAATAAAGGACACGCACATCGTATGTATTCAAACCCGAAAAACTGCAATACAAAAATGAGTATTATAAAGCCATAATAATTTTATTAATTATATATTAAATACAAATAATTTCAGTTTTTAACACTTACCAAAATGAGTTGCCAAAAACAATTCATAGAATCTACGCGACATCTTGACAAGAGATGGAGAGAGTAATATATGCGAGCTAGAATTGCCTAACCCCAATCATATGATCTCACAATCTCCAAATCCTCCAAAGCAGCCAACCAACCAATAGGAACGATGTCTCTTGCAGCCGGGAAGAAAATATGTCCTCCACAAAAAAATAAAAAAGCCCTAGTAGTGTCCTCAGGGCCAACAATCACAGTATTTAGCTTTATGGCCTCAAACCACTTATTTAAGCTCGACACTTTCACCCCACAAGAATCACTGCAATTTGGTTCACTGCTGGGAAAGTATCTATGTATAATGTCACCCCAAATTTGAGTTTTCCCGTCAAGTACGATCAAGTATTTTCTATCATCCAACGGTACCATAGGACCGCTTCCGATGGGAATACCTGCAAGATGGGAAGGATAACAATCAATTGTAAATTTAATTATCGTACTAACCAATGTTATTACTGAAGTAATTTTTTATATACAAAAACTAACCAGTCAAAACCATAAAATCATAAGGAGTAATGGTCAGCTCCCCGGTAGGTAGTTAGAACGTGTTGGTTGTGTCCCACCAACGCTCACCGAGCGCTTGTACCAACCCCCAACTTGTCTTGGAAATTTGAGCATCCAACAATTCTCCCCAACCTACGATGTATAAAATGCATGATCTCGGGAGATGTCTTAAAATATTTGTATGTGGCTCTAAGACTATGCCAATTGCCACGCATCTTTATTGAAGTGCCGTTTGTGGCCGTGTCCGGAGAAGGTTTAATGTGATCTCCGTCGTCCACAACACGCCTATAGTTTTCACAAACTATAGGACGCTCGAGAGTAGTAATTTCGGGCTCTCTCCTTCCTTTTCCAATTTTTCGAGACTTTCTAGCCCCAACAGCCCGTCTAATTTTTTTTCCCAATTTGTTCCATTATCAACACTGCAATGTCAACAAAAAAGTTATTAATTTTCTAGGCTATTGGGTAATGAAAAAATAAATATTATGTAATATTTTATTTGGTAAAAAAAATTAAAATATATAGATTTGTGGCCAATCAATAAATTTTTAGCCACTTTCGCTATAAAAAAATCACGTCTATATAATTATAATTTTTTTGTCTAAATATTTAGCAAAAATTTGATTTACATGATAATTACTAATTACCTAATAAATACATCACTTACAAAAATAGAACATATAATTATTTAAAAACATAACAAAACAAATAATTTCTTAAATAATTTCTTATAAACATTCACTAATTTATTATAAACATTCACTTAAATACTTTCTTATAAACATAAACGAATAAAAACGTAACAGGTAATAAAACATTTACTAATTAATTTATTATAACATTCACTTAAATAATTTCTTATAAACAGAACCGAACAAAAACATAACAGATAGTTAAACATTTACTAATTAGTTTTTTATAAACATTCACTTAAATAACTAATTAAATACATAACCAAACAAAAACATAATAGATAATTAAACATTTACTGATTATAATAAGAAATTATTTAAAGAAAATAATTGTTGATATTCTGTACATAAGGATTGCTCTAACTAAATGAATAAAACATTAAGTAATAAGTAATTAAATAGAACATTAAAATTAACAAATAAATAATTTACAAGAAAACAAAAAAGGAGAGGATTTACCTCATTATACTAGCTAGATGTTGTTGTTGTTTTCTTCCAGTGATAAAAAAGATTTACGGTGAGATGATTTAAATAGGGTTGTTGAATTTAATTTTGTGGTTGGAATATAGTTGGGGTAGTTGAGGTAATAAATTTGGGAGAAAACGTAATAGGTTAAATCATTTGTGGTGGAATATTAAAATTCAAAGAACCTTAAGCGTTCCGCCCAAGGGTTCAAGAATTCTCCCCAAAACGACGCCGTTTAGCCATCTTTCAATTGCACTATTCTATTTTTGCCCTATCATGTTCTGGCTCGTAGCAAATTCATTCCCTTTCATAAGCTGTTTTTGCCCTAGTTTAGTCTAATTTTGATGTGGACTTGCCACATCATTGTCCACATCATTAAGCTCCTTTTAACTCACCGAATACCTTTTTATCTTAATAAAACTAGAAAGGTTTGGATTTGGAACATAAAAATCAAACTTAACATCATTAAAAAAAACACTTATTTGTTTTGTCATCCTACAAATTTATCTTTCTTCAAAATATATAAAGTAAAAAATAAATAGCCCAATCAGTTAAAAAAGATAGTCCGCACCAACAATATTATTATTTTTTAAATAATTCTTTTACATATGGCTGACACGTATCATTTTTTAAAAATAGTAAAATAAATTTTTTACTGTTTTAAAAAAAAATGGTTCACGCCAACGGCACCCCTAATTTTTGCCTCGTTTAATCCCTCAAATACTAATTTACCCAATATTCTCTTATTTTTAAAGATCCGCACCAACGACAACCTTTATTTATTTTTTTATTTTACAGCATTTAACACAATTTTGTATTTCTTAAAACTGATTAAAG
Organism: Sambucus nigra; assembly: GCA_949130495.1. Classification (NCBI taxonomy): domain Eukaryota; kingdom Viridiplantae; phylum Streptophyta; class Magnoliopsida; order Dipsacales; family Adoxaceae; genus Sambucus; species Sambucus nigra. The sequence goes on from OX422207.1 coordinate 418,767,995, forward strand.
GGCCGCGTTAAAAAACTATTCTAATAATAAATTATTTTTTTATAATTATTTTTAACTTATTTAGTCCCTTAAACACCCATTTACCCAATATTCTCTTATTTTTAAAAGTCCGCGCTAGCGGGACCCCTTATTTTTAAGGATCAAATACTAAAAAGTCCCTTAAATATATTTTAATACACATTTAGTCAAAGCGTTTTATTTTGTACCAAAAAGTCCCTTATTCTCTTATCTTTAAAGGTTCGCGTCAGTGGCATGGTAAAGTCTTTTTGGCATGGTAAATGACTTTTTGGTGCAAAATAAAAATGCATGGACTACACGTGTATTGAAAAAAAGTTTGAGGGACTATTTGGTATATGCCCCTAATATTAAACTTAATTTTTTAATTGTACAACATTTAAAGCAATTTTTATATTTCTTAGAATTGTATAAAGGTCTGCGCTAGCGACACACATTGAGTGTTTTTATATGGTGAGAGACTTTTTTGAATAAAATAAAAATGTTTGAACTAAACGTGTATTTGAACTATTTTTGAGTTAAGTCTTTTTTATGTGGTATTTAAATATTTTAGGTGAAACATAAAAAGATCAACTCAAAATAAATTTTTTTAAATTAATTAATTGTTTTTTTTAAATTGTAAAATATATTTTGAAAACAAATGAATCTATAATGTGATAAAATAAAGGATTGTGTTTCTTAATGATGTGACCCTACCACTAGGCCTGTCAATTGAGCCGAGCAGGCCCGAAGTCCGCTCGCTCCGCTCGCTAAATTTGGACCAAGCTTTTAATGAATTTGAATCGAGCGGAGTTTGAGCCGAGATATTATGCCCGAATTCAATTTGACCCGAGCGCGAGCGAAGCACTTTCAAGCCCGAAGTAGGCTCGCCCTGAATATATATATATTCTTGTTGAAATATGTTTTTTTGTGCTGAAATAAGATTTTTTTTAATGCCGAAATTCATATTTTATTGTTGAAATATGAATTTTATTGCTAAAATGGGTTTTTTTATTTCTGAAATATGAATATTTATTATTAAAATAAATAAATACGTATTGAAATATATGAATATTTATTATTAAAATAAATAAATTCGTATTGAGATATTCAATTCGCGCCTGCTCAAATCGGGCCGAAGCCCGTTTTACACTGTGCGCAGAGCTTTAGCAAGTGCTCTCAGGGTCGTTCGGGACGAGCTTGAGCTTGAGCCGAGTAAATCAAAATCAAGCCGAGCCCGATGAAACTCAAGCTCGACTCATAGAGCTCGATTGACAGACATACCTGCGACATCATTAAATCCCACTTTTAAGTCCACTTTGCAAGTCGCCGTAATCGTGCTCCTTTTAAAAAGATCAATACTAGAGCAACTGAGTGTAGTGACTTAAAAATGAAACTTAATGATGTGGTACGTGCCACATCAGTAAGAAACACACTCCTTTGTTTTATCCTACTATAAATTCATTTTTTTCCAAAAGATATTTTTAAATTAAAAAAAACGTTAATTAAATAAAAAAAATTATTTTAAGTTGATTTTTTTATATTTAATCTAAAATATTTAAATACCATACAAAAAAACTTAATACAAAAATAATTTTTTACTATGTTAAAAAAATGGTGTGCGTCAATGGTATGTACAATTTATTGGACCCCCTATACATACCGTTGGCACGAACCATTTTTTTAAAAATACCACACATAAAAAACTCAACTCAAAAATAATATTTTACTATTTCAAAAAAATGGTCTGCGTTAGCAGTATGTATAGATTGTTAGATCGCTTATATATACCGCTGACGCGGACCATTTTTTTTAAATACCACAAAAAAATTAAATTGAAAAATAATCTTTTTACTATTTTAGAAAAAATGGTCCGTGCCAGCAGTGTGTATAAGTTGTCGAATCGACTATACATACCGCTAGCATAGACAATATTTTTTAAATTGTAAAAAATTTATTTTTGAGTTGATTTTTTTTGTGTAGTATTTAAATATTTTAGATGAAACATAATAAAATTAACTCAAAATATATTTTTTAATTAATTAACTATTTTTTTTCATTTGAAAAATATATTTTGGAAAAAATTGATTTTATAGTGCGTTTCTTAATGAATTTGGAGTGTGTTTCTTAATGATGTGCAATGCCACATCATTAAGTCTCATTTTTACGTCTCAGAAGCATGTCGCTCTAATATTTTTCTTTTAAAAATATGAGAGATTTTAGCTAAGCCGTCTCTTCATCCCGCCTTGGAACCGCATTGATGATCTGGCATAGCAAACAAAAAGTCATATTTCTTGCGCTCTTTTATTCAGTCCACGTGTAAACAAAGAAAACCATATTAGAGCATGTCTAGTGCAAATGTACATTGGTTCCTATGTGGCTATGAAAATTAGACAATGTGTATTTTAAGTGGAATAAAAATTTATATGTAGACATTATAAATAAAAAACCATCTCCAATGCAAATATCTAAAAGTAAATTTGAGTGACACATGAACATAATTGATTTGTTTTGTAAAATGTGGAGAGAGAATAAAAATGGCAAGACGGAGAGAGAAATATTTTGATTGGTTAGTTTTGGTCTTCACAATGTGGAAGATAACCTTTACATCTAGAGAGTCTACTTCACATTGTGAATATTAAATAGTGCCACAATCAGCTCGACATTCATTCTAGAGGTTTGCATTGGAGAGTTTTTTTTAACTCATTGTCTATGAATCCTACGTGCCACCTCATATTCTCCCACTCCACATTTGAATTTGAGATGCTTGTATTAATCTTTATTTCAGGAGAAAAAACAACCAAGTTTCAACAACAACAAGTTTCAAGCCATTTTGACCAATGAGGTGTATTTTTTTCCAACTGCACGTTTAAAAAATTAAAATTATATATCAATTAAAAAATAAAATTTTAATATCTCAAATAAAAATATATATACAAGACTTTTTTAATAAAAAATAATTTTTTGAAAAGTCAAAACTGTTTTTATATAAAAAAAAAAGTTATTTTTTTTAATTTTTATTCAATAGTTGTTTTTTCAATAAAAAGATGTTTTAAAAAATATATATTTTTAATAAGAAGCTGTTTATTTAAATTGTTTTTAAATTTTTTTTATAACTCTTTTAAAAGACAAAAATAAATCAACTGTTTTTAAAAAGTGGTCCATTATTGTATAGTCCCAAAATATGTAAAGAGAGGGGGGTGGGGGGACATTTAAAAATAAGATAATATTGAATAAATGGGTGTTTGGGGGACTGAATACGTTAAATTAAAAAATATATATTTTTTTTACAAAATATGTATTTATATTGAGAAGTATACAGTAATTGACCCTTTTAAAACAGTTGAAATATATATATTTTTAAATAGTTACCCACAACTTAGGCCTGAAAATTTGCTAGTTAACAGTCAATTGACAGAATCCCTCACAAAGGGGGCCAACACGAAGAGATGAAAATATTGAGGGCTTAACTCAATAACGAATAATTGATGAGGCTATCGCAAATAACTCCAAAAAATAAGGTGAATAAAGTGAAAAAAGTACTTAGCTCCTAAAAACTAAACAATATTTGTCCCTATAAAATATAATTATATATAAATATATTTAAAAGTTTTCAAGAAAAAATTCATCAATTAGTTATTTTTAAAATAACTATTTAATTTGATTTCCATAAAATATTTCTAATTACTTTTTTATTTTATGCCATACCCAATACAGCCTTTTAGTGTAAACATAAATTAATTTCACTTTATTTGTTTGAGAAAAACATAGTCACTTTTGCATTTGTCTAAAAGGGTAAAGCCAAATAATTTATGATTTTTATAATGATTAGCTAACCTTTATCTTGATTTGCCTTCCCATTTGTTGGTGAGCAGCGTGCTCAGCCTTGCCACATAGGGCAAGGCGGTCCCTATGCGGTTAACTAAGGCGGGCTGACTAGAATTTCTCTAAAAATATACTTCTCACCCCATATAAATCCAAAACCCTCTCTCTAACTCAAGGAAGGATTTATCAGGGGCCCGCGGGGACAATTATAATAATATTTTTTAAAATGTCAAAAATGGTTACTTCTTTTGCTGTTTGGTTTCTTATGTTTACCAAAGATAGGCAACTTTTTGTTTTTGAAACAGAAAATCAGCCTAAAACTAATGTTAAACATGAAACTAAATGGACCACCGTGAATAAACAGATTATATCTGTTGTTCACCCGCTGACTGAACCCCTATCCATAGAAACTGGCAGTACCAGCCAAAATAGCGCCGCTCCTACCATAGAAGCTAGTGCTTTTCTTGGAATAGAAACTGATACCAGAATCCTTGGGCACACTAAGGATTTGAATCCCTTGACCAAACAAGGAAATTATACCAACCTTATCCTTAACACGATAGGTAAACAACTCAATAGAATTGAGAAAGCTCAGGCACATAACCCTGTCAAGATCCCCTCAGACTTTATAAAAAGTCTTGTTAAACCTATAGTTCAACCTCCTATTGAAGTTAAAGGTTTTAAAATGGGAACTAAAACTGAATTTATGTCCCATCTCAAAGAGATCGAGAAAGATCTCAAAGGGTTAAAACTTAACACTTTATCCCATGATGATTCTGATTCTTAATCAGATATCTCTTTAAAAGATGTTCAAGGATTTGAACTTTCTTTTGGTCGTCCTCCTGAGGTAAATAAAATTACTTATAGTAATAATGTTGGCCCAGCTAAAAATTACTACCATAGGCCAACCCCTCAGGATTTGCTCTTTGAAGAGGGCGCCGTGATGCAGAATACTTTTCACGGTAAATGAATCTATGATTGGAATCTGGATGGTAAAACGGAATCCCAGATTTATGAGATGATTCATCAAATGTCTATGTATGCCACCATATGTAAACATAATGATGCTCCTGATCATAGCATTGCGCAGATGATAACTGCTGGATTTACTGGTACCATCAGAGGATGGTGGGGAAATATTCTGACCGAACATCAGAGAAATGAGATTCTTACTGCTGTAAAAATTGTTAAGAACGAACAAATGCAAGACATTGGTGTACCGGATGCGGTTTATACCCTTATGCTCGCTATTGTTCATCACTTTATTGGCAGTACTGATTCTCATAATGAACGTAATAGAGAATTATTACAAAACCTTAGGTGTCCTACTCTTAGTCAGTTTAGGTGGTACAAGGATGTGTTCCTTGCTAGGGTTAATCAGAGAGGCGATGGCAACTCTGAGCACTGGAAAGTCAAATTCATTGATGGCCTTCCCACTTTCTTCGCTGAGAAAGTTCGTAAGAAGATGAGAGACGCCAATGGTGGTATCTCTATCCCTTACTCAAATTACACTTATGGTCAACTCATAAGTGTCGTCATTCAGGAGGGTCTCTCCCTCTGTAATGACCTTAAGTTGCAGAGACAACTTAAGAAGCAGAATCTTTCAGGAAAGAAAGAACTTGGTGAGTTTTGTGAGCAGTTCGCTTTTAACACAGGAACTTCCACCCGTAAAGTCTCCAAAAAGACTAAAAAAGTTCCTAAAAACCCCACCTATAAACGTAAGAAGAAAAGGGCTTATATTCCTAAAGAAAAAGAATATAAACATAAAAAGAAATTTATTAAAAAGAAAACTAACAAATCTGGCCCTAAATGCTTTAAATGTGGTAAATTTGGCCACTATGCTAATAAATGTAAAATGGAAGCTAAGATTAGCAATCTTCATATTGATGAACATCTGAAGTCCCAATTAAGCAAACTTTTGCTTAATTCCAGTTCCTCTGAAGAACAAGAGGACTCCTCCTCTGAGAGCGATGATGAGCTTTGTTACATTCAAAGCTCTAGTGACTCAGATGTCTCCAAGAACGGAGACTGTCAGTGTAGTGAATTAACTAAGAGATGCGATCATCTCCAATCCATAATTCAATTAAATGGATTAAGTCTTAATGTCCTTACCAGTCAGCAATAGAATATGATTGATATAATTAATCAGGTTACTGATCCTGACATTAAGCTAAAACTGATTAAGTCTTGTTATGCCCAGGAAGAGGGTTTTATTCCTGATTCTTCTAAAGAATACAGCCTTAAGGAAGTACTCAATCGTTTAGAAAAATCTGGAACTAATAACAAGCCTGCTAGTTTTAATGATCTAAGACATGAAGTTAATACACTTAAAACTGAGTTAAGACAACTTAAGTTACAGCATGACAAAATGCAAACTGAGATTGATAGTCTCATGAATGCTAGGAAGCATTCTGATCCAGGAACTTCCAACACTACCCCTAATACTGAAGATTCTGTGGATTATTTAGGTGTTATCAGCCGTGTACCAAGCCAAAAATGGTACACTACTATCAACCTTGTGATTAACAAAGAGTTCTCTCTTTGCAACATCATTGCCCTCGTTGATAGCGGTGCTGATATGAACTGCATTCAGGAAGGAATTGTTCCTACTGAATACTTTGAAAAACTACTCAATCTTTGTTTAATGCTAGTGGTGATAGCATGGGCATCAGGTTTAAATTAACTAATGTTGCCATCTGTAACAATGGAATTTGTTTAGATAGTAACTTCTTGCTTATTGGCGATCTATCTCAGCAGATAATTTTAGGTACTCCTTTTTTATCTATGCTTATGCCAATAGATAAAATTGATTCCAGTGGTATATACACCACTATTCAAAATCAAAGAATTGTTTTTGAATTCATCACTCAACCTGAGATTAAGACAATTAACTCTTTGACTAATAACATTATTTTCAAAGAAAACCATCTTAATTTTCTTCAGAAAGAAATCTCTAATCTCAACATTAAAAAGAATTTAATGTCCCCTAATATCATGGGCAAAATTCAGATTGTTAAGAATCAGTTAACATCAGAAATTTGCAGTGATATCCCTAATGCTTTTTGGGACAGGAAGAAACATATTGTTTCTCTTCCTTATGAAAAAGATTTTCATGAAAGATCCATTCCAACCAAAGCTAGACCCAGTCAGATGAAGACTGAGCTCCTCGATCTTTGCAAGGATGAGATCCAGAACTTGTTAAATAAAAAGCTTATAACTAAGAGTTATTCTCCTTGGAGTTGTACTGCTTTTTATGTTAACAAGGCTGCTGAACAAGAACGCGGTGTTCCTAGGCTTGTAATTAATTATAAGCCCCTTAACAAAGTTTTGCAATGGATAAGATATCCAATTCCTAATAAAAAGGATTTACTTGATAGGCTTCATTCTGCCACCATTTTCTCCAAATTTGATTTAAAATCTGGATATTGGCAGATCCAAATTGCACCACAATATAGGTATAAAACTGCCTTTGTGGTTCCATTTGGCCATTATCAATGGAATGTTTTGCCTTTTGGGCTTAAGAACGCCCCTTCTGAATTTCAAAATATCATGAACGATATTTTTAATCCTTTTTCGGATTTTTCAATTGTTTATATTGATGATATCCTTATCTTCTCTAATTCAATTGACCAACACTTTAAACATTTAAAGATTTTTAAAGATGTTGTTAAAACTAATGGTTTAGTTGTCTCCGCTCCTAAAATGAAAATTTTTCAAACAAATGTTCGATTTTTAGGACATAATATTGGAGAAGGGAAGATACTCCCAATTGACAGAAGTATTGAATTTGCCTCTAAATTCCCTGATGAACTTAAGGAAAAGACGCAACTTCAAAGATTTCTGGGTAGTCTCAATTATATTGGTGACTATTACAAAAATCTTGCACAAGACAGTGCAATCCTCTACACCAGATTGAAAAAGAATCCTGCTCCTTGGACTGAGGAGCATACTAAAGCTGTTCAGAAAATTAAACTGAAAGTCAAGCAATTACCTTGTCTTGCTTTAGCAAACCCTTCTTTTTTCAAAATTGTCGAGACTGACGCCTCAGATTTAGGATTTGGTGGTATTTTAAAACAAATAAATTCTTTAACTAAAAAGGAAGAACTTGTTCGCTTTACTTCAGGATCTTGGAAAGATGCCTCAAAAAATTACTCCACCATTAAGAAAGAAATATTTTCTGTCGTTAAATGCATTTCAAAATTTCAAGATGATTTATTAAATCAGAAATTTTTACTACGTATTGATTGTAGTGCTGTTAAACAAGTTTTGCAAAAAGACGTTGAAAATATTGTTTCAAAACAGATTTTTTCCAGATGGCAAGCAAACTTATCGGCTTTTGATTTTGATATAGAACATATCAAAGGGGAAAATAACTCTCTTCCCGATTTTCTAACTAGAGAGTTTCTACAGGACCGATGAGTGGCCCCTCTCGTGGGCGTGGTAAAGGCAACAGCAGCGGGTATTCTCGCCGGCCTGGAAAAGAGAAAATCATCGTGAATGATGATCAATATCCTCCGATACAGGATTATGTTGAGTTCCTCCAACAGAGTGCGAAGAACAGGGAGAAGAATGCTCCCCCTCTTAACCCTTTCAGCAAGAAGAAATCTGCTAAAGAGGTTTTGGAAACTATCAAGTACAAATTCATTCCTAATTTCAGGACTTCTGAATTAGTACTCATCCTCAATGAAGAGGATAAGCAGCAGATGTCTGCACCCTGGGAAATTAAGTCCCAGTATCTTGATACTCATAATTATCAAGTGCAAGAAGGCAAATACCAAACGGTATACGAGGCGATTCTCGTTGAAACTGAATCAGTGGTGTTTAGTCATACTAACAAACACCAGGGAAATTCTCAATCCCCCATTGCTTATAGCAAGGCTGTTTTGAAGAAATTTATCTCTCCCCGAGAATGGGGAATCCATCCTTTAAAAGCGCGAAAATTAAGTTCGCATGCTGGTGGATCCTATAATTATTGGGATTATGTCCAGGCTTGGACAAAGTCATTTTATTACCAAAATGCAGAGCACAAACATACTTGGTTTTTTGTTTTGTGCCCAAATTCTTTGCGAAAATCTTACCCAGGATGGGTGTTCAATTGGTGGGACAAATTTGGCCCAGGAATTGACTTCTTCCCTGATGAAATTACCCAGGCTAAACTTTTTCTTCCCTGGACTCAATTTCATCCTCTTTTAAAGGGAAAAAATAAAGCTCCGGTAGGATTTAACACCCTACTCTTTTTCTCCGAGATGGATATTCCTTGGATCTTCAGCTGGGATCTGCGTTGTAGAGTTAATGACCACAATATTCCTCTACTTGAACGCATATTCTTTTACCGGTGGTGGAGTGGTGTTGATATTGGTTCCACCATTGGGCAAATGAAGAGTAGTCTGAGTAACTACATGAACTTCGTTGATGAAGCACCACCCCCTGCAGAACAGATGATGCCTGCACCTAATCCAATTGTGGATTTGAAAGCTGCCCTGAAGAAGCAGTTCCCCGGAGCAACGGAGCAAGAGCTATTGCAAAAAGCTATGGAGTTTACCCAGAACCAGTTCAAAACTGCTTTTGGAGATGGTATTGCACCTAGTGTTCCGGCTAAAACCAGTTTTAGCCCTAGTACACTTAACCGGAATCCCATTCATCTCCCTTCTGATGATGATGATGATGATGCATCAATGGCTTCTGCTCAAAAGGATAACCCTTTCTTTTGTCTTGCCGGAGAATCCCAGAACCCTGAGGGCGACCCATTTCCAGACATTGGTGAGATGACCAATATCCAGCTCAGACAAGCTTTCTTCGACTCACTGAGATCGGAGCTCCCAACACGACGGTTGGATGACTCATCCCCAATCACTGGCGCAGATGGCCTAGATGATTTGAGGTGACTGGCCCACCTGTCCCCAGTTGGTCCAGACGTTTCTGTCAGCCGACGCTTCACGAAAAGGCTCACTACTTTTCGACCAAAATGGTAGGACCCCATGGTGACTCACAGCCCACTTGCAACCGCCCGTGATTCCTGTGACCCCACTGTCCCAGCAGCCGACGCAAGAGGACAAAAGACTTTGTCAAGCCTTTCAACCTGGAGGGCCCCTTCTGAGGAATTATTTATTCCTCTCTCCGTGTATAAATAGAGGGCTTCCCCCTCAGTTGTGACTACGCTTTACTTTCAGCATCTCTCTCTCTATATATATATATTTGTAATAAGAACTTCCCGGCTACATTCCGGTGGACTTTTCTTCTCTTTGTAAGTTTTTAATTTCTGTCTTTATTTCCAGTCTGTAATAAGTTTATAATATTTTCAGATATAATATTCCTCATAATGATCCTTTACTTGTTGGTATCAGAGCCATGATTGGCTAATTTGTGTGTTAGTATTTAGGTTAGTAATACAGATGATCTGAGAGATGTCGTCGTAATAGTAATGTTACTCTGCTCCGGCATGAGTAAGATTATTATTCACCGGCATGAATAGTATTTTACTATTCACATCAGAATACTCATCTAAATAAGCACTATTCACATTAATATCCTAATTTAAATGATTACTATTCATGTTGAAAACCTAATTTAAATGATAATAATCAGGAGAAATAGAAATCTGGTTGTGATATACTGGTAACTTGTCGCGTAACCGGGTTGCCGTTTAGCCGGAGAGGCGTTAGGCTTATTCCCACAGTAAATCGTTGACCACTGGGTATCAAAAGTGATTTCTAATTCGGCTTATTATATTCATTTAACTGGCGAATTTCGATTTAAATAGTAATTTCATTTAGATTTAGAATTTTAATTTGCATATTGTTTTATTTAAATAAATATTTTGATTTGTATAATGTTTTCCTATTCCAGATCATATGGTTATTACTATTCTAAATATTAACATTTGTATAATGGAAGAACAAACCATTGATACACACACAACACAAGAGTTCACGAAGAACTCTTCTTTGATCGAGTTTGATCTTCAGAAGGATCTGAACAGATGGACTATTCCTAAAGTCCATCCTAAAGTTATATATAACACTAACTGGTATAACTTTCGTAGCAAATACGCTATTAAGACTATGGAACAAACCCTTAGTCTGGACGAGCAAGATAAGAGTATCGAGCTCTTTAAAAGGGATGATCTTTTAAATCATATAAAGGATAAAAATTATCACTTTATTCATGTTGGTTTAATTCAAATTGCTTTTAAACCCCTGACCCTTTCTGGTATGAATGCATGTCTTCAAGCTACACTTCGTGATGGTAGGTGTACTAATTTTAGACAATCTTTAATGGGAGCCATTGAAACTAGTTTATGTAATGGACCAGTTTATTTTGATGTGTTTCCAAATATAACCTTGTCTTTAACTGATATGCACCTTTGTAAATGTTTGAGTCTTAGGGTTCAAACCAAAGGTTACAATTTTCTTCCGGGATCGGAAACTGTTGGGATTATTTATAGGATTTATTACAAAGTAATGAATACTATGGCCCCCAATATTAAGCAATTAAGTCCTTTTGGTAAAACTGTGTTAATTGACACACATCTTATAGATTCTAATGTTCACACACCTAGAACTATAAGTTGGGACGAAATTGACTTCCCAGAGACTTGGGCTATAAAAAATGCTGTTCCTCCTCAACCTCGTCAGAATCATGATGTTGAAGACATCATTGAGGAGAAAGATGGAGATGTTTTTCTAAACTTTAGAAAATATAATAGGTGTCAATCCTCTAGGAGTTACTCTTCTAGAACCCCTTTTGTTACCTATCCTCCATCCTCTTCCAGACACTCTGTCTGTGAAGAAAACCCTAGAAACCTTTCATATCAAGATGATATGAATGTCCATGGCACGTTTACCCATGACCAAATACCCCATGGTATTTATGAGAAGAAGGATTCTTCTCAGCGCGGGGAATCCCCCATGCCGTCTGAAATGAATGTCAGACTTTAACCTTTCTTTCTTTTAATGGTTTTTACAATTAATAGGAAAGAGATAAGTGCTGAGTTTAACTTACCAGAATGGGATAGTTTTAGGACTTGGTATTTTAAAAAATATGATAAAGCTATGTTAGAATTTTATAAAAATGAATTTTATAAATGGGTGGAAGAAAACCAGTTGGTTACTTTTTTTGCTGTTTGGTTTCTTATGTTTACCAAAGATAGGCAACTTTTTGTTCTTGAAACAGAAAATCAGCCTAAAACTGATGTTAAACATGAAACTAAATGGACCACCATGAATAAACAAATTATATCTGCTGTTCACCCACCGACTGAACCCCTATCCATAGAAACTGGCAGTACCAGCCAAAATAGCGCCGCTCCTACCATAGAAGCTAGTGCTTTTATTAGAATAGAAACTGATACCAGAATCCTTGGGCACACTAAGGATTTGAATCCATTGACCAAACAAGGAAATTATAACAACCTTATCCTTAACACGATAGGTAAACAACTCAATAGAATTGAGAAAGCTCAGGCACATAACCCTGTCAAGATCCCCTCAGACTTTACAAAAAGTCTTGTTAAACCTATAGTTCAACCTCCTATTGAAGTTAAAGGTTTTAAAATGGGAACTAAAACTGAATTTATGTCCCATCTCAAAGAGATCGAGAAAGATCTCAGAGGGTTAAAACTTAACACTTTATCCCATGATGATTCTGATTCTTAATCAGATATCTCTTTAAAAGATGTTCAAGGATTTGAACTTTCTTTTGGTCGTCCTCCTGAGGTAAATAAAATTACTTATAGTAATAATGTTGGCCCAGCTAAAAATTACTACCATAGGCCAACCCCTCAGGATTTGCTCTTTGAAGAAGGCGCCGTGATGCAGAATACTTTTCAAGGTAAATCAATCTATGATTGGAATCTGGATGGTAAAACGGAATCCCAGATTTATGAGATGATTCATCAAATGTCTATGTATGCCACCATATGTAAACATAATGATGCTCCTGATCATAGCATTGCGCAGATGATAACTGCTGGATTTACTAGTACCATCAGAGGATGGTGGGGAAATATTCTGACCGAACATCAGAGAAATGAGATTCTTACTGCTGTAAAAATTATTAAGAACGAACAAATGCAAGACATTGGTGTACCGGATGCGGTTTATACCCTTATGCTCGCCATTGTTCATCACTTTATTGGCAGTACTGATTCCCATAATGAACATAATAGAGAATTATTACAAAACCTTAGGTGTCCTACTCTTAGCCAGTTTAGGTGGTACAAGGACGTGTTACTTGCTAGGGTTACTCAGAGAGGCGATGGCAACTCTGAGCACTGGAAAGCCAAATTTATTGATGGCCTTCCCACTTTCTTCGCTGAGAAAGTATGTAAGAAGATGAGAGACGCCAATGGTGGTATCTCTATCCCTTACGCAAATTACACTTATGGTCAGCTCATAAGTGTCGTCATTCAGGAGGGTCTCTCCCTCTGTAATGATCTCAAGTTGCAAAGACAACTTAAGAAGCAGAATCTTTCAGGAAAGAAAGAGCTCGGTGAGTTTTGTGAGCAGTTCGCCTTTGACACAGGAACTTCTACTCGTAAAGTCTCCAAGAAGACTAAAAAGGTTCTGAAAAAACCCACCTATAAACGTAAGAAGAAAAGGGCTTATATTCCTAAAGAAAAAGAATATGAACATAAAAAGAAATTTGTTAAAAAGAAAACTAACAAATCGGGCCCTAAATGCTTTAAATGTGGTAAATTTGGCCACTATGCTAATAAGTGTAAAATGGAAGCTAAGATTAGCAACCTTCAGATTGATGAACATCTGAAGTCTCAGTTAAGCAAACTTTTTCTTTACTCCAGTTCCTCTGAAGATCAAGAGGACTCCTCCTCTGAGAGCGATGATGAGCTTTGTTACATTCAAAGCTCTAGTGACTCAGATGTCTCCAAGAACGGAGACTGTCAGTGTAATGAATTAACTAAGAGGTGCGATCATCTCCAATCCATAATTCATTTAAATGGATTAAGTCTTAATGTCCTTACCAGTCAGCAACAGAATATGATTGATATTATTAATCAGGTTACTGACCCTGACGTTAAGCTTAAACTAGTTAAGTCTTGTTATGCCGAGGAAGAGGCTTTTATTCCTGATCCTTCTAAAGAGTACAGCCTTAAGGAAGTACTCAATCGTTTGGAAAAAACTGGAACTAATAACAAGCCTGCTTGTCTTAATGATCTAAGACATGAAGTTAATACACTTAAAACTGAGTTAAGACAACTTAAGTTACAGCATGACAAAATGCAAACTGAGATTAATAGTCTCAAGAATGCTAAAGAGCATTCTGATCCAGGAACTTCCAACACTACTCCGTATACTGGAGATTCTGTGGATTATTTAGTTGTTATCAGCCGTGTACCAAGCCAAAAGTGGTATACTACTATCAACCTTGTGATTAACAAAGAATTCTCTCTTTGTAACATCATTGCCCTTGTTGATAGCGGTGCTGATATGAATTGTATTCAGGAAGGAATTGTTCCTACTGAATACTTTAAGAAGACTACTCAATCTTTGTTTAATGCTAGCGGTGATAGCATGGGCATCAGGTTTAAATTAACTAATGTTGCCATCTGTAACAATGGAATTTGTTTAGATAGTACCTTCTTGCTTATTGGCGATTTATCTCAACAGATAATTTTAGGTACTCCTTTTTTATCTATGATTAAATTGATTCTAGTGGTATATACACCACTATTAAAAATCAGGAAATTGTTTTTGAATTCATCACTAGACCTGAGATTAAGAAAACTAACTCTTTGACTAATAACATTATTTTCAAAGAAAACCATCTTAATTTTCTTCAGAAAGAAATCTCTAATCTCAAGATTAAAAAGAATTTAATGTCCCCTAATATCATGGGCAAAATTTAGATTGTTAAGAATCAGTTAACATCAGAAATTTGCAGTGATATCCCTAATGCTTTTTGGGACAGGAAGAAACATATTTTTTCTCCTCCTTATGAAAAAGATTTTCATGAAAGATCCATTCCGACAAAAGCTAGACCCAGTCAGATAAAGACTGAGCTCCTCGATCTTTGCAAGGATGAGATCCAGAACTTGTTAAATAAAAATCTTATAACTAAGAGCTATTCTCCTTGGAGTTGTACTGCTTTTTATGTTAACAAGGCTGCTGAACAAGAACGCGGTGTTCCTAGGCTTGTAATTAATTATAAGCCCCTTAACAAAGTTTTGCAATGGATAAGATATCCAATTCCTAATAAAAAGGATTTACTTGATAGGCTTCATTCTGCCACCATTTTCTCCAAATTTGATTTAAAATCTGGATATTGGCAGATCCAAATTGCACCACAAGATAGGTATAAAACTGCCTTTGTGGTTCCATTTGGCCATTATCAATGGAATGTTTTGCCTTTTGGGCTTAAGAACGCCCCTTCTGAATTTCAAAATATCATGAACGATATTTTTAATCCTTTTTCGGATTTTTCAATTGTTTATATTGATGATATCCTTATCTTCTCTAATTCAATTGACCAACACTTTAAACATTTAAAGATTTTTAAAGATGTTGTTAAAACTAATGGTTTAGTTGTCTCCGCTCCTAAAATGAAATTTTTTCAAACAAATGTTCGATTTTTAGGACATAATATTGGAGAAGGGAAGATACTCCCAATTGACAGAAGTATTGAATTTGCCTCTAAATTCCCTGATGAACTTAAGGAAAAAACGCAACTTCAAAGATTTCTGGGTAGTCTCAATTATATTGGTGACTATTACAAAAATCTTGCACAAGACAGTGCAATCCTCTACACCAGATTGAAAAAGAATCCTGCTCCTTGGACTGAGGAGCATACTAAAGCTGTTTAGAAAATTAAACTGAAAGTCAAGCAATTACCTTGTCTTCCTTTAGCAAACCCTTCTTTTTTCAAAATTGTCGAGACTGACGCCTCAGATTTAGGATTTGGTGGTATTTTAAAACAAATAAATTCTTTAACTAAAAAGGAAGAACTTGTCCGTTTTACTTCAGGATCTTGGAAAGATGCCTTAAAAAATTACTCCACCATTAAGAAAGAAATCTTTTCTATCGTTAAATGCATTTCAAAATTTCAAGATGATTTATTAAATGAGAAATTTTTACTACGTATTGATTGTAGTGCTGTTAAACAGGTTTTGCAAAAAGACGTTGAAAATATTGTTTCAAAACAGATTTTTGCCAGATGGCAAGCAAACTTATCGGCTTTTGATTTTGATATAGAACATATCAAAGGGGAAAATAACTCTCTTCCCGATTTTCTAACTAGAGAGTTTCTACAAGACCGATGAGTGGCCCCTCTCGTGGGCATGGTAAAGGCAACAGCAACGGGTATTCTCTCCGGCCTGGAAAAGAGAAAATCATTGTGAATGATGATCAATATCCTCCGATACAGGATTATGTTGAGTTCCTCCACCAGAGTGCGAAGAACAGGGAGAAGAATGCTCCCCCTCTTAACCCTTTCAGCAAGAAGAAATCTGCTAAAGAGGTTTTGGAAACTATCAAGTACAAATTCATTCCTAATTACAGGACTTCTGAATTAGTGCTCATCCTCAATGAAGAGGATAAGCAGAAGATGTCTGCGCCCTGGGAAATTAAGTCCCAGTATCTTGATACTCATAATTATCAAGTGCAAGAAGGCAAATACCGGACGGTATACGGGGCGATTCTCGTTGAAACTGAATCAGTGGTGTTTAGTCATACTAACAAACACCAGGGAGATTCTCATTCCCCCATTGCTTATAGCAAGGTTGTTTTGAAGAAATTTATCTCTCCCCGAGAATGGGGAATCCATCCTTTAAAAGCGCGAAAATTAAGTTCGCTTGCTGGTGGATCCTATAATTATTGAGATTATGTCCAGGCTTGGACAAAGGCATTTTATTACCAAAATGCAGAGCACAAACATACTTGGTTTTTTGTTTTGTGCCCAAATTCTTTGCGAAAATCTTACCCAGGATGGGTGTTCAATTGGTGGGACAAATTTGGCCCAGGAATTGACTTCTTCCCTGATGAAATTACCCAGGCTAAACTTTTTCTTCCCTGGACTCAATTTCATCCTCTTTTAAAAGGAAAAAATAAAGCTCCGGTAGGATTTAACACCCTACTCTTTTTCTCCGAGATGGATATTCCTTGGATCTTCAGCTGGGATCTGCGTTATAGAGTTAATGACCACAATATTCCTATACTTGAACGCATCTTCTTTTACCGGTGGTGGAGTGGTGTTGATATTGGTTCCACTATTGGGCAAATGAAGATTAGTCTGAGTAACTACATGAACTTCGTTGATGAAGCACCGCCCCCTGCAGAACAGATGATGCCTGCACCTAATCCAATTGTGGATTTGAAAGCTGCCCTGAAGAAGCGGTTCCCCGGAGCAACGGAGCAAGAGCTATTGCAAAAAGCTATGGAGTTTACCCAAAACCAGTTCAGAACTGCTTTTGGAGATGGTATTGCACCTAGTGTTCTGGCTAAGACCAGTTTTAGCCCTAGTACACTTAATCGGAATCCCATTCCTCTCCCTTCTGATGATGATGATGATGATGCATCAATGGCTTCTGCTCAAAAGGATAACCCTTTCTTTTGTCTTGTCGGAGAATCCCAGAACCCTGAGGACGACCCCTTTCCAGACATTGGTGACATGACCAATATCCATCTTAGACAAGATTTCTTCGACTCACTGAGATCGGAGCTCCCAACACGACGGTTGGATGACTCATCCCCAATCACTGGCGCAGATGGCCTAGATGATTTGAGGTGACTGGCCCACCTGGCCCCAGTTGGTCCAGACGTTTCTGTCAGCCGACGCTTCACGACAAGGCTCACTACTTTTTGACCAAAGTGGTAGGACCCCATGGTGACTCACAGCCCACTTGCAACCGCCCGTGATTCCTGTGACCCCACTGTCCCAGCAGCCGACGCAAGAGGACAAAAGACTTTGTCAAGCCTTTCAACCTGGAGGGCCCCTTCTGAGGAATTATTTATTCCTCTCTCCGTGTATAAATAGAGGGCTTCCCCCTCAGTTGTAACTACGCTTTACTTTCAGCATATCTCTCTCTCTCTATATATATTTGTAATAAGAACTTCCCGGCTACATTCCGGTGGACTTTTCTTCTCTTTGTAAGTTTTTAATTTCTGTCTTTATTTCCAGTCTGTAATAAGTTTATAATATTTCTAGATATAATATTCCGCATAATATTCCGCATAACGATCCTTTTAAAGAGCTCTGATACCAACAAGTAAAGGATCGTTATGCGGAATATTATATCTGGAAATATTATAAACTTATTACAAACTGGAAATAAAGACAGAAATTAAAGACTAGCAGGCTTGTTATTAGTTCCAGATTTTTCTAAACGATTGAGTACTTCCTTAAGGCTGTATTCTTTAGAAGAATCAGGAATAAAACCCTCTTCCTGGGCATAACAAGACTTAATCAGTTTTAACTTAATGTCAGGATCAGTAACCTGATTAATTATATCAATCATATTCTGTTGCTGACTGGTAAGGACATTAAGACTTAATCCATTTAATTGAATTATGGATTGGAGATGATCGCATCTCTTAGTTAATTCACCACACTGACATTCTTCGTTCTTGGAGACATCTGAGTCACTAGAGCTTTGAATGTAACAAAGCTCATCATCGCTCTCAGAGGAGGAGTCCTCTTGTTCTTCAGAGGAACTGGAATTAAGCAAAAGTTTGCTTAATTGGGACTTCAGATGTTCATCAATCTGAAGATTGCTAATCTTAGCTTCCATTTTACATTTATTAGGATAGTGGCCAAATTTACCACATTTAAAGCATTTAGGGCCAGATTTGTTAGTTTTCTTTTTAACAAATTTCTTTTTATGTTTATATTCTTTTTCTTTAGGAATATAAGCCCTTTTCTTCTTACGTTTATAGGTGGGTTTTTTAGGAACTTTTTTAGTCTTTTTGGAGACTTTACGGGTGGAAGTTCCTGTGTCAAAAGCGAACTGCTCACAAAACTCACCAAGTTCTTTCTTTCCTGAAAGATTCTGCTTCTTAAGTTGTCTCTGCAACTTAAGGTCATTACAGAGGGAGAGACCCTCCTGAATGACGACACTTATGAGTTCACCATAAGTGTAATTTGAGTAAGGGATAGAGATACCACCATTGGCATCTCTCATCTTCTTACGAACTTTCTCAGCGAAGAAAGTGGGAAGGCCATCAATGAATTTGGCTTTCCAGTGCTCAGAGTTGCCATCGCCTCTCTGAGTAACCCTAGCAAGGAACACATCCTTGTACCACCTAAACTGACTAAGAGTAGGACACCTCAGGTTTTGTAATAATTCTTTATTATGTTCATTATGAGAATCAGTACTGCCAATAAAGTGATGAGCAATGGCGAGCATAAGGGTATAAACCGCATCCGGTACACCAATGTCTTGCATTTGTTCGTTCTTAACAATTTTTACAGCAGTAAGAATCTCATTTCTCTAATGTTCGGTCAGAATATTTCCCCACCATCCTCTGATGGTACCAGTAAATCCAGCAGTTATCATCTGCGCAATGCTATGATCAGGAGCATCATTATGTTTACATATGGTGGAATACATAGACATTTGATGAATCATCTCATAAATCTGGGATTCCGTTTTACCATCCAGATTCCAATCATAGATTGATTTACCGTGAAAAGTATTCTGCATTACGGCGCCCTCTTCAAAGAGCAAATCCTGAGGGGTTGGCCTATGGTAGTAATTTTTAGCTGGGCCAACATTATTACTATAAGTAATTTTATTTACCTCAGGAGGACGACCAAAATAAAGTTCAAATCCTTGAACATCTTTTAAAGAGATATCTGATTCAGAATCAGAATCATCATGGGATAAAGTGTTAAGTTTTAACCCTTTGACATCTTTCTCGATCTCTTTGAGATGGGACATAAATTCAGTTTTAGTTCCCATTTTAAAACCATTAACTTCAATAGGAGGTTGAACTATAAGTTTAACAAGACTTTTTGTAAAGTCTGAGGGGATCTTGACAGGGTTATGTGCCTAAGCTTTCTCAATTCTATTGAGTTGTTTACCTATCGTGTTAAGGATAAGGTTGGTATAATTTCCTTGTTTGGTCAAGGGATTCAAATCCTTAGTGTGCCCAAGGATTCTGGTATCAGTTTCTATTCTAAGAAAAGCACTAGCTTCTATGGTAGGAGCGGCGCTATTTTGGCTGGTACTGCCAGATCTATGGATAGGGGTTCAGTCGGCGGGTGAACAACAGATATAATCTGTTTATTCATGGTGGTCCATTTAGTTTCATGTTTAACATCAGTTTTAGGCTGATTTTCTGTTTCAAGAACAAAAAGTTGCCTATCTTTGGTAAACATAAGAAACCAAACAGCAAAAGAAGTAACCAACTGGTTTTCTTCCATTCATTTATAAAATTCATTTTTATAAAATTCTAACATAGCTTTATCATATTTTTTAAAATACCAAGTCCTAAAACTATCCCATTCTGGTAAGTTAAACTCAGCACTTATCTCTTTCCTATTAATTGTAAAAACCATAAAAAGAAAGAAAGGTTAAAGTCTGACATTCATTTCAGACGGCGTGGGGGATTCCCTGCGCTGAGAAGAATCCTTCTTCTCATAATAACCATGGGATATTTGGTCACGGGTAAACGTGCCATGGACATTCATATCATCTTGATATGAAAGGTTTCTAGGGTTTTCTTCACAGACAGAGTGTCTGGAAGAGGATGGAGGATAGGTAACAAAAGGGGTTCTAGAAGAGTAACTCCTAGAGGATTGACACCTATTATATTTTCTAAAGTTTAGAAAAACATCTCCATCTTTCTCCTCAATGATGTCTTCAACATCATGATTCTGACGAGGTTGAGGAGGAACAACATTTTTTATAGCCCAAGTCTCTGGGAAGTCAATTTCGTCCCAACTTATAGTTCTAGGTGTGTGAACATTAGAATCTATAAGATGTGTGTCAATTAACACAGTTTTACCAAAAGGACTTAATTGCTTAATATTGGGGGCCATAGTATTTATTACTTTGTAATAAATCCTATAAATAATCCCAACAGTTTTCGATCCCGGAAGAAAATTGTAACCTTTGGTTTGAACCCTAAGACTCAAACATTTACAAAGGTGCATATCAGTTAAAGACAAGGTTATATTTGGAAACACATTAAAATAAACTGGTCCATTACATAAACTAGTTTCAATGGCTCCCATTAAAGATTGTCTAAAATTAGTACACCTACCATCACGAAGTGTAGCTTGAAGACATGCATTCATACCGGAAAGGGTCAGGGGTTTAAAAGTAATTTGAATTAAACCAACATGAATAAAGTGATAATTTTTATCCTTTATATGATTTAAAAGATCATCCCTTTTAAAGAGCTCGATACTCTTATCTTGCTCGTCCAGACTACGGGTTTGTTCCATAGTCTTAATAGCGTATTTGCTACGAAAGTTATACCAGTTAGCGTATTTAAAAGCAATTTGAATTAAACCAACATGAATAAAGTGATAATTTTTATCCTTTATATGATTTAAAAGATCATCCCTTTTAAAGAGCTCGATACTCTTATCTTGCTCGTCCAAGTCCATCTTAAAGTTATATATAACACTAACTGGTATAACTTTCGTAGCAAATATGCTATTAAGACTATGGACCAAACCCTTAGTCTGGACGATCAAGATAAGAGTATCGAGCTCTTTAAAAGGGGTGATCTTTTAAATCATATAAAGGATATCAAAAGGATCTGAACAGATGGACTATTAAAAGTGATTTCTATTTAAATAAATCGTTACTTCATATAAAGGATAAAAATTATCACTTTATTCATGTTGGTTTAATTCAAATTGCTTTTAAACCCCTGACCCTTTCTGGTATGAATGCATGTCTTCAAGCTACACTTCGTGATGGTAGGTGTACTAATTTTAGACAATCTTTAATGGGAGCCATTGAAACTAGTTTATGTAATGAACCGGTTTTTTTTTATATGTTTCCAAATATAACCTTGTCTTTAACTGATATGCACCTTTGTAAATGTTTGAGTCTTAGGGTTCAAACCAAAGGTTACAATTTTCTTCCGGGATCGGAAACTGTTGGGATTATTTATAGGATTTATTACAATGTAATGAATATTATGGCCCCCAATATTAAGCAATTAAGTCATTTTGGTAAAACTGTGTTAATTGACACACATCTTATAGATTCTAATGTTCACACAACTAGAACTATAAGTTGGGACGAAATTGACTTCCCAGAGACTTGGGCTATAAAAAATGTTGTTCCTCCTCAACCTCGTCAGAATCATGATGTTGAAGACATCATTGAGGAGAAAGATGGAGATGTTTTTCTAAACTTTTGAAAATATAATAGGTGTCAATACTCTAGGAGTTACTCTTCTAGAACCCCTTTTGTTAATTTTAGACAATCTTTAATGGGAGCCATTGAAACTAGTTTATGTAATGGACCAGTTTATTTTGATATGTTTCCAAATATAACCTTGTCTTTAACTGATATGCACCTTTGTAAATGTTTGAGTCTTAGGGTTCAAACCAAAGGTTACAATTTTCTTGTTTGGTCAAGGGATTCAAATCCTTAGTGTGCCCAAGGATTATGGTATCAGTTTCTATTCTAAGAAAAGCACTAGCTTCTATGGTAGGAGCGGCGCTATTTTGGCTGGTACTGCCAGTTTCTATGGATAGGGGTTCAGTCGGTGGGTGAACAGCAGATATAATTTGTTTATTCACGGTGGTCCATTTAGTTTCATAATTAACATCAATTTTAGGTTGATTTTCTGTTTCAAGAACAAAAAGTTGCCTATCTTTGGTAAACATAAGAAACCAAACAGTAAAAGAAGTAACCAACTGGTTTTCTTCCACCCATTTATAAAATTCATTTTTATAAAATTCTAACATAGCTTTATCATATTTTTTAAAATACCAAGTCCTAAAACTATCCCATTCTGGTAAGTTAAACTCAGCACTTATCTCTTTCCTATTAATTGTAAAAACCATTAAAAGAAAGAAAGGTTAAAGTCTGACATTCATTTCAGACGGCGTGGGGGATTCCCTGCGCTGAGAAGAATCCTTCTTCTCATAAATACCATGGGGTATTTGGTCATGGGTAAACGTGACATGGACATTCATATCATCTTGATATGAAAGGTTTCTAGGGTTTTCTTCACAGACAGAGTGTCTGGAAGAGGATGGAGGATAGGTAACAAAAGGGGTTCTAGAAGAGTAACTCCTAGAGGATTGACACCTATTATATTTTCTAAAGTTTAGAAAAACATCTCCATCTTTCTCCTCAATGATGTCTTCAACATCATGATTCTCTCAACCTCGTCAGAATTGGTTTGAACCCTAAGACTCAAACATTTACAAAGGTGCATATCAGTTAAAGACAAGGTTATATTTGGAAACATATCAAAATAAACTCGTCCATTACATAAACTAGTTTCAATGGCTCCCATTAAAGATTGTCTAAAATCTCAACCTCGTCAGAATAAGTGGGGGAGCATTCTTCTCCCTGTTCTTCGCACTCTGGCGGAGGAACTCAACATAATCCTGTATCGGAGGATATTGATCATCATTTACGATGATTTTCTCTTTTCCAGGCCGGCGAGAATACCCGCTGCTGTTGCCTTTACCACGCCCACGAGAGGGGCCACTCATCGGTCTTGTAGAAACTCTCTAGTTAGAAAATCGGGAAGAGAGTTATTTTCCCCTTTGATATGTTCTATATCAAAATCAAAAGCCGATAAGTTTGCTTGCCATCTTGCAAAAATCTTCTTTGAAACAATATTTTCAACGTCTTTTTGCAAAACCTGTTTAACAGCACTACAATCAATACGTAGTAAAAATTTCTGATTTAATAAATCATCTTGAAATTTTGAAATGCATTTAACGACAGAAAAGATTTCTTTCTTAATGGTGGAGTAATTTTTTGAGGCTTTCCAAGATCCTGAAGTAAAACGAACAAGTATTTCCTTTTTAGTTAAAGAATTTATTTGTTTTAAAATACCACCAAATCCTAAATCTGAGGCGTCAGTCTAGACAATTTTGAAAAAAGAAGGGTTTGCTAAAGAAAGACAAGGTAATTGCTTGACTTTCAGTTTAATTTTCTGAACAGCTTTAGTATGCTCCTCAGTCCAAGGAGCAGGATTCTTTTTCAATCTGGTGTAGAGGATTGCACTGTCTTGTGCAAGATTTTTGTAATAGTCACCAATATAATTGAGACTACCCAGAAATCTTTGAAGTTGCGTCTTTTCCTTAAGTTCATCAGGGAATTTAGAGGCAAATTCAATACTTCTGTCAATTGGGATTCCCTTCTCCAATATTATGTCCTAAAAATCGAACATTTGTTTGAAAATTTTTCATTTTAGGAGCGGAGACAACTAAACCATTAGTTTTAACAACATCTTTAAAAATCTTTAAATGTTTAAAGTGTTGGTCAATTGAATTAGAGAAGATAAGGATATCATCAATATAAACAATTGAAAAATCCGAAAAAGGATTAAAAATATCGTTCATGATATTTTGAAATTCAGAAGGGGCGTTCTTAAGCCCAAAAGGCAAAACATTCCATTGATAATGGCCAAATGGAACCACAAAGGCAGTTTTATACCTATCTTGTGGTGCAATTTGGATCTGCCAATATCCAGATTTTAAATCAAATTTAGAGAAAATGGTGGCAGAAGCCTATCAAGTAAATCCTTTTTATTAGGAATTGGATATCTTATCCATTGCAAAACTTTGTTAAGGGGCTTATAATTAATTACAATCCTAGGAACACCGCGTTCTTGTTCAGCAGCCTTGTTAACATAAAAAGCAGTACAACTCCAAGGAGAATAACTCTTAGTTATAAGCTTTTTATTTAACAAGTTCTGGATCTCATCCTTGCAATGATCGAGGAGCTCAGTCTTCATCTGACTGGGTCTAACTTTGGTCGGAATGGATCTTTCATGAAAATCTTTTTCATAAGGAAGAGAAACAATATGTTTCTTCCTGTCCCAAAAAGCATTAGGGATAACACTGCAAATTTCTGATGTTAACTGATTCTTAACAATCTGAATTTTGCCCATGATATTAGGGGACATTAAATTCTTTTTAATGTTGAGATTAGAGATTTCTTTCTGAAGAAAATTAAGATGGTTTTCTTTGAAAATAATGTTATTAGTCAAAGAGTTAATTTTCTTAATCTCAGGTCGAGTGATGAATTCAAAAACAATTCTTTGATTTTGAATAGTGGTGTATATACCACTAGAATCAATTTTATCTATAGGCATAAGCATAGATAAAAAAGGAGTACCTAAAATTATTTGTTGAGATAGATCGCCAATAAGCAAGAAGGTACTATCCAAACAAATTCCATTGTTACAGATGGCAACATTAGTTAATTTAAACCTGATGCCCATGCTATCACCACTAGCATTAAACAAAGATTGAGTAGTCTTTTCAAAGTATTCAGTAGGAACAATTCCTTCATGAATGCAGTTCATATCAACACCGCTATCAACGAGGGCAATGATGTTGCAAAGAGAGAACTCTTTGTTAATCACAAGGTTGATAGTAGTGTACCATTTTTGTCTTGGTACAGAGCTGATAACACCTAAATAATCCACAGAATCTTCAGTACTAGGGGTAGTGTTGGAAGTTACTGGATCAGAATGCTTCCTAGCATTCATGAGACTATCAATCTCAGTTTGCATTTTGTCATGCTGTAACTTAAGTTGTCTTAACCCAGTTTTAAGTGTATTTACTTCATGTCTTAGATCATTAAGACTAGCAGGCTTGTTATTAGTTCCAGATTTTTCTAAACGATTGAGTACTTCCTTAAGGCTGTATTCTTTAGAAGAATCGGGAATAAAACCCTCTTCCTGGGCATAACCAGACTTAATCAGTTTTAGCTTAATGTCAGGATCAGTAACCTGATTAATTATATCAATCATATTCTGTTGCTGACTGGTAAGGACATTAAGACTTAATCCATTTAATTGAATTATGGATTAGAGATGATCGCATCTCTTAGTTAATTCACTACACTGACAGTCTCCGTTCTTGGAGACATCTGAGTCACTAGAGCTTTGAATGTAACAAAGCTCATCATCGCTCTCAGAGGAGGAGTCCTTTTGTTCTTCAGAGGAAATGGAATTAAGCAAAAGTTTGCTTAATTGGGACTTCAGATGTTCATCAATCTGAAGATTGCTAATCTTAGCTTCCATTTTACATTTATTAGCATAGTGGCCAAATTTACCACATTTAAAGCATTTAGGGCCAGATTTGTTAGTTTTCTTTTTAACAAATTTCTTTTTATGTTTATATTCTTTTTCTTTAGGAATATAAGCCCTTTTCTTCTTACGTTTATAGGTGGGTTTTTTAGGAACTTTTTTAGTCTTTTTGGAGACTTTATGGGTGGAAGTTCCTGTGTC
Organism: Sambucus nigra; assembly: GCA_949130495.1. NCBI lineage: Eukaryota > Viridiplantae > Streptophyta > Magnoliopsida > Dipsacales > Adoxaceae > Sambucus > Sambucus nigra. The sequence goes on from OX422207.1 coordinate 418,794,214, forward strand.
AAAAGAGAACTGCTCACAAAACTCACCAAGTTCTTTCTTTCCTGAAAGATTCTGCTTCTTAAGTTGTCTCTGCAACTTAAGGTCATTACAGAGGGAGAGACCCTCCTGAATGACGACACTTATGAGTTCACCATAAGTGTAATTTGAGTAAGGGATAGAGATACCACCATTGGCGTCTCTCATCTTCTTACGAACTTTCTCAGCGAAGAAAGTGGGAAGGCCATCAATGAATTTGGCTTTCCAGTGCTCAGAGTTGCCATCGCCTCTCTTAGTAACCCTAGCAAGGAACACATCCTTGTACCACCTAAACTGACTAAGAGTAGGACACCTAAGGTTTTGTAATAATTCTCTATTACGTTCATTATGAGAATCAGTACTGCCAATAAAGTGATGAGCAATGGCGAGCATAAGGGTATAAACCGCATCCGGTACACCAATGTCTTGCATTTGTTCGTTCTTAACAATTTTTACAGCAGTAAGAATCTCATTTCTCTAATGTTCGGTCAGAATATTTCCCCACCATCCTCTAATGGTACCAGTAAATCCAGCAGTTATCATCTGCGCAATGCTATGATCAGGAGCATCATTATGTTTACATATGGTGGAATACATAGACATTTGATGAATCATCTCATAAATCTGGGATTTCGTTTTACCATCCAGATTCCAATCATAGATTGATTTACCGTGAAAAGTATTCTGCATCACGGCGCCCTCTTCAAAGAGCAAATCCCGAGGGGTTGGCCTATGGTAGTAATTTTTAGCTGGGCCAACATTATTACTATAAGTAATTTTATTTACCTCAGGAGGACGACCAAAATAAAGTTCAAATCCTTGAACATCTTTTAAAGAGATATCTGATTCAGAATCAGAATCATCATGGGATAAAGTGTTAAGTTTTAACCCTTTGAGATCTTTCTCGATCTCTTTGAGATGGGACATAAATTCAGTTTTAGTTCCCATTTTAAAACCTTTAACTTCAATAGGAGGTTGAACTATAGGTTTAACAGGACTTTTTGTAAAGTCTGAGGGGATCTTGACAGGGTTATGTGCCTGAGCTTTCTTAATTCTATTGAGTTGTTTACCTATCATGTTAAGGATAAGGTTGGTATAATTTCCTTGTTTGGTCAAGGGATTCAAATCCTTAGTGTGCCCAAGGATTCTGGTATCAGTTTCTATTCTAAGAAAAGCACTAACTTCTATGGTAGGAGCAGCGCTATTTTGGCTGGTACTGCCAGTTTCTATGGATAGAGGTTCAGTCGGGGGGTGAACAGCAGATATAATCTGTTTATTCACGGTGGTCCATTTAGTTTCATGTTTAACATCAGTTTTAGGCTGATTTTCTGTTTCAAGAATAAAAAGTTGCCCATCTTTGGTAAACATAAGAAACCAAACAGCAAAAGAAGTAACCAACTGGTTTTCTTCCACCCATTTATAAAATTCTGACATAGCTTTATCATATTTTTTAAAATACCAAGTCCTAAAACTATCCCATTCTGGTAAGTTAAACTCAGCACTTATCTCTTTCCTATTAATTGTAAAAACCATAAAAAGAAAGAAAGGTTAAAGTCTGACATTCATTTCAGACGGCGTGGGGGATTCCCTGCGCTGAGAAGAATCCTTCTTCTCATAAATACCATGGGGTATTTGGTCATGGGTAAACGTGCCATGGACATTCATATCATCTTGATATGAAAGGTTTCTAGGGTTTTCTTCACAGACAGAGTGTCTGGAAGAGGATGGAGGATAGGTAACAAAAGGGGTTCTAGAAGAGTAACTCCTAGAGGATTGACACCTATTATATTTTCTAAAGTTTAGAAAAACATCTCCATCTTTCTCCTCAATGATGTCTTCAACATCATGATTCTGACGAGGTTGAGGAGGAACAACATTTTTTATAGCCCAAGTCTCTGGGAAGTCAATTTTGTCCCAACTTATAGTTCTAGGTGTGTGAACATTAGAATCTATAAGATGTGTGTCAATTAACACAGTTTTACCAAAAGGACTTAATTGCTTAATATTGGGGGCCATAGTATTCATTACTTTGTAATAAATCCTATAAATAATCCCAACAGTTTCCGATCCCGGAAGAAAATTGTAACCTTTGGTTTGAACACTAAGACTCAAACATTTACAAAGGTGCATATCAGTTAAAGACAAGGTTATATTTGGAAACACATCAAAATAAACTGGTCCATTACATAAACTAGTTTCAATGGCTCCCATTAAAGATTGTCTAAAATTAGTACACCTACCATCACGAAGTGTAGCTTGAAGACATGCATTCATACCGGAAAGGGTCAGGGGTTTAAAAGCAATTTGAATTAAACCAACATGAATAAAGTGATAATTTTTATCCTTTATATGATTTAAAAGATCATCCCTTTTAAAGAGCTCGATACTCTTATCTTGCTCGTCCAGACTAAGGGTTTGTTCCATAGTCTTAATAGCGTATTTGCTACGAAAGTTATACCAGTTAGCGTATTTAAAAGCAATTTGAATTAAACCAACATGAATAAAGTGATAATTTTTATCCTTTATATGATTTAAAAGATCATCCCTTTTAAAGAGCTCGATACTCTTATCTTGTTAGTCCAAGTCCATCTTAAAGTTATATATAACACTAACTAGTATAACTTTCGTAGTAAATACGCTATTAAGACTATGGACCAAACCCTTAGTCTGGACGAGCAAGATAAGAGTATCGAGCTCTTTAAAAGGGATGATCTTTTAAATCATATAAAGGATATCAAAAGGATCTGAACAGATGGACTATTAAAAGTGATTTCTATTTAAATAAATCGTTACTTCATATAAAGGATAAAAATTATCACTTTATTCATGTTGGTTTAATTCAAATTGCTTTTAAACCCCTGACCCTTTCCGGTATGAATGCATGTCTTCAAGCTACACTTCGTGATGGTAGGTGTACTAATTTTAGACAATCTTTAATGGGAGCCATTGAAACTAGTTTATGTAATGAACCAGTTTATTTTGATATGTTTCCAAATATAACCTTGTCTTTAACTGATATGCACCTTTGTAAATGTTTGAGTCTTAGGGTTCAAACCAAAGGTTACAATTTTCTTCCGGGATCGGAAACTGTTGGGATTATTTATAGGATTTATTACAAAGTAATGAATACTATGGCCCCCAATATTAAGAAATTAAGTCCTTTTGGTAAAACTGTGTTAATTGACACACATCTTATAGATTCTAATGTTCACACACCTAGAACTATAAGTTGGGACGAAATTGACTTCCAAGAGACTTGGGCTATAAAAAATGATGTTCCTCCTCAACCTCGTCAGAATCATGATGTTGAAGACATCATTGAGGAGAAAGATGGAGATGTTTTTCTAAACTTTAGAAAATATAATAGGTGTCAATCCTCTAGGAGTTACTCTTCTAGAACCCCTTTTGTTAATTTTAGACAATCTTTAATGGGAGCCATTGAAACTAGTTTATGTAATGGACCAGTTTATTTTGATATGTTTCCAAATATAACCTTGTCTTTAACTGATATGCACCTTTGTAAATGTTTGAGTCTTAGGGTTCAAACCAAAGGTTACAATTTTCTTGTTTGGTCAAGGGATTCAAATCCTTAGTGTGCCCAAGGATTCTGGTATCAGTTTCTATTCTAAGAAAAGCACTAGCTTCTATGGTAGGAGCGGCGCTATTTTGGCTGGTACTGCCAGTTTCTATGGATAGGGGTTCAGTTGGCTGGTATCAGTTTCTATTCTAAGAAAAGCACTAGCTTTGGGCCTTCTTATCCTTGTGTTGCCCGGATTTAGATTGGTACCTCGAGGACATAGTTCAAGAGAATGACTTATTTGTGAGTTAATAAGCCAGCTGACTATGGAGCGTAGGTATGTACGTGACTATGGATATGTTGAATTATGTTCGCCTCCATTTATGTGTGTGGTGTTTATTCCAACAATTCCTGAGAGATTCGGAATTTATAATCCTTATGTGCGTGATGTACTGGGATGGATAGCAGAGTATGTGTGCACCGCAGCTTAGCCTCGAGGTGCTTGTATTGTATATTTATGATGTGAAAATATACGGTTAAATGAAGAGGAATTTACTATGTTAAATTGTGAGTATAGTTGTGGTAACGTTATGAAAAGATAAAAGGGTACTGTTATTAATAAATGGCTTTGTTAATAATCGGGAATCCGAGAATTAAAGTAGAACTCTCTATGTAATTGTTAAGGTTGGAATTAAAACGTGAACCGAGTAGAAGTGTTAGAAACTCTTTTGTAATTAGATAGTTATGAGAAAACATATGAATGGGTACAGGAACGTTAGGAGTGCACAGTTAGACGAGAGGTGAGTATTTCATGTGAGAGCACGTCCTAACATGTATTTTGCATTTATTGTTTTAATTGTTATTAAAGCACTTGCTGTTTTTAAAATACTCTCCACTTTCGGGCTCTGACCCGTTTGCTTTCAAATCTATCTTTTTGTAAAAACCATTTTAGGTGCCCAGCCACAAGGACACCATGCTTAGGATCCTTATTCAGGTGACGAGCCGTAGCTGTTTGTGGAAGTTACAGGACTTTGCTTGTAGACGCTTCATCTATCTTGACTCTATATTTAGCATTTATCAGTTATAGGGCATGTCGCCCATTTCTTTTAGAGACATTTCATTTATTCCAGTATTCAGACGTTTGGCATGTAATTATTCAGGATTCAAACTTGTCGTATTATTTTCCGTTGTGGGATTTTTGTGAGGAGTTTTCCTCCGGATTTATATTTACTTTGTTGGTTATTCATTACTTCATTATGGTGAATGGTTGTTATTCTTTCATTATTCTTTTACTGGATGTTAATCAGACTTAACTTAAAATTTGGCACTTGCTTTTTAAATACTAGGTGGTTAGAAATTTTTAAAATGTTTTCGACAGTGATGCTATTAACTGAACCAACTTGGCATTTTGAATTAATTTAATAAAGGAGTAGCTACCCGGTATTTAATTAGACGGGGTGTCACAGGTGGTATCAGAGCATCAGGTTCTAGTGTCCTTTAGGATCTGAACGGCTTATTATGTTTCCGCTGAGCTTTTTTTGATGTAGAGCCCTATATTTTAGGACTGTTGTATTCTTTTATATATGCTACGTTCTTCAGCTATTTTGAGTTTATAACTGCGAACTTATAAACTTCATTCTTATTTCAGATGCCTCCACGATGTGCACAACGGGTTCCCAGGAATGCAACGCCAGAACCACAGCCCGCACCAGTTCAGGGCACGATGAACGTCGCTGAGGTTGCAGCCATAGTAGCCCAAGCGATAAATGCCGCACTTGCCGTGGTTCAGCAGGCACCACCTCAGGCGCCAGTTGCCGCGTCAATTCAGCCACATGCATTCCCGTCTTCTTGGGAACGTGTACGTGATGCTTTTCAGAAAGCACATCCATCGGAGTTTGCTGGTAGCTCCGATGTTGTTGTTTCAAGTCAGTGGAGAAAGGATATACAAAGGCACTTGAGGATGTATGAGTGCACTGACGTTCAGAGGCAGGTACTAGCTACTTTTAAGCTAGTGGGATCTGCACTACAGTGGTGGGAGTCTATTACCACCGTAGAGGAGAGGGATACTCTCACGATTCAGGAGTTTTGGGTGCGGTTCGACCGCAAGTACTTTCCGTCTGCTGTTCACACGGAAATGAGGAGGAAGTTGATGAACCTTCGACAGGAGGGTAAGACTGTGGCCGAGTATGAGGCCGAATTCAACAATTTGCTGAATATTGTTCCGAATGAGATACCTACGGAAGAGAAGAAGATACAGAAATTTACAGACGGGTTGACTTGGAGGATCCGTCAGCACTTGTTAGGGAATCTATCGTTGGCCACTTACTCTGATGTGGTTAACACTGCACTATTACACTGCCAGGATCACCGCTTTCACATGGCTGAAGGCAAGAGGTCAGGAGAGTCCAGCCATCAGGGCAGGACTGGGGGAAATGGTGCTAGTGGGGCACATTCTGTTCAGGGGCAGAGGCAGAGTGATCAGGGTTCCCAGCAGGGGGATCACAAGAGGTTCAGGTCGGGAAATTTCAGGCACGGACAGGGAGGTTTTCGGCAGGGCCATCAGGGTCCGAACGGCCATCAGAACCAGCAGGGTCAGAATGGTCAACAGCAGTTTCAACAGGGCCAGTGGAGGAACGGTAACGGCCACCAGGGTCGGGGGAAGCAGGGACAGAGAGGGGGGAACTTCCCGGGGAAGTGTTTCATTTGTGGTAAGATTGGCCACAAACGTCAGGAGTGTCCTGATAAGGGCAGGGCCCCACAGCAGCAGCAGCAGGGTGCTCGACATGAGCCACAGAGGCCACTTTTTCCACCTGCTCTTCCAGCTCCAGCCCAGGTGCCAGCACTACCAGCCATTCCAGCAGTTCCTGTGCAGCAGGGGCAGTTGCAGTATGGACGTGTCTATAACGTCCACCAGGCAGCAGCTCCACAGGTACCACCCGCGATTGAGGGTATGTTTCCTATCCATGGTACTATGGGTCGGGTTTTGTTTGATACGGGGGCAACGCATTGTTTTATAGCTACACATTTTGCGAAAGCCTTAGGGTTGTTAGCCACAGCAGAGAGCACAGTGACATGTGTAGACTCACCCTTGGGGAGTGGGTCACTTATTTTCTTTATATGACGGGGAGTGGGGGTAGAGATTGGTAGTTTGGTATTACCTGCAGATATGTTTGTATTAGAGATGACCGAGTATGATGCCATTATTGGTATGGATTGGCTTGTTGCGTACCGAGCCATGATTGACTGTTTCAGTAGGAGTATTATCTTTGCCATTCCCGGGCAGGAGATGTTTTTGGTGGCGATGCCTCGTTCCGAGGGAGGATCGTCCACTCATTTGTACTATATAGAGGAGGAGACCTCTAAGTAGGTGGTGATACCACTTGATTCGATTCCGGTTGTTCGAGAGTTTGCCGATGTATTTTAGGATATACCTGGATTATCCCCCAGTCGTGAGATAGACTTTGTCATAGACTTATCACCAGATACGAGACCTATAGCACGCGCACCGTACCGTATGGCTCCGGCAGAGATGCGAGAGCTACGAGATCAGATTGAGCAGTTATTGGGTCAGGGGGTTATACGGAGGAGTACTTCTCCGTGGGGTGCCCCTGTGTTGTTCGTGAAGAAAAGGGATGGTTCACTGAGATTGTGTGTGGACTACCGAGAGTTGAACAAGGTCACGATACGAAATAAGTATCCGTTGCCTCGAATCGATGACCTATTCGACCAGTTGAGAGGAGCTTCTTTCTTCTCAAAGATTGATTTGCGATCGGGATACCATCAGTTGCGTATCAGGGAAGAGGATGTCTCGAAGACTGCGTTCTTAACGAGATATGGTTCTTACGAGTTCCGGGTTATGCCTTTTGGTTTGACCAATGCACCAGCCGTGTTTATGGACTTGATGAATAGGGTGTTCAGAGATTTCCTAGATCAGTTTGTCATTGTCTTCATTGATGATATTCTGGTTTACTCCCAGACAGAGGAGGAGCACGCCGAGCACTTGAGGCAAGTTTTGCAGACACTACGTCAGAATGAGTTGTATGCAAAATATGAGAAGTGCGGGTTTTGGCTGAAGGAGGTTCAGTTTTTGGGGCATATTATTTTCGACCAGGGGATATCTGTTGATCCGGAGAAGGTATTCGCGGTGAGGGAGTGGGGACAGCCCACGACACCGACTGAGATCCGTAGTTTCTTGGGCTTAGCAGGATACTACAGGAGGTTTATTCAGGGATTTTCGAAGATAGCAGGTCCTTTGACACATCTGACTCATAAAGGTGTGCCGTACGTTTGGAGTGATGCCTGTCAGTTGGCATTCGATGAGTTGAAGGACAAGTTGACCTCAGCACCTGTGTTAGCATTGCCGAGACCGGGAGTTGAGTATTTAGTTTACACCGATGCATCCTTACAAGGACTTGGAGGTGTATTGCAGCAGGAAAGTCAGGCCATAGCTTATGCTTCCCGTAAGCTTAAGCCTCACGAGAAGAATTACCCCACCCATGACTTGGAGTTGGCGGCAGTGGTATTTACCCTTCGGATTTGGAGACATTATCTTTTGGGTAAAAAGTTTCGATTATTCACAGACCACAAGTCCCTACAGTACCTATTCACACAGAAGGAGTTGAATATGCGGCAGCGAAGGTGGCTTGAGTTTGTGAAGGATTATCAGTTTGATATCCAATATCACCCGGGAAAGGCTAACGTGGTAGCAGACGCGTTGAGCCGTAGACCAGTAGAGGAGGTGGCAGATGTGTGGAAGGAAAAATGGAAGGAGTTGGGACACCAGGATGCAGTGGCCCGATCATTAATGTCTGTGATGACTGTTACACCACAGATTGTCACGAAGGTGGTAAAGGCCCAGGAAAATGACTCGTTCTGTCAGGAGCAGATAGTTCGATTATTGGCAGAGGGAGCCGAATCCTATACCGTTAGCTCAGACGGGGGATTACGCTTCAATGGGAGATTGGTGGTTCCGAAAGGGGAGGAATTGCGGCATGAGGTGATGGCAGAGTCGCACGGCTCACGGTTCGTGGTACATCCCGGTGGGGACAAAATGTACCAAGACATGAGACATCAGTATTGGTGGAGCGGGATGAAGAGAGATATTGCCGAGTTTATTTCAAAATGCGCTACTTGTCAGCTCGTAAAAGTGGATCATCAGAGACCGGCAGGACTTCTTCAGCCATTGGAGGTCCCGATGTGGATGTGGGAGAGCATCTCCATGGACTTTATCACGGTGTTGCCTACGTCACAGAGAGGTCACGACTCCGTTTGGGTAATTGTGGACAGGTTGACTAAAGTCGCTCATTTTCTACCCGTAAGGACAGACTACACTGCGGGACAGTATGCCCAGCTCTTTATTTCAGAGATAGTGAGACTTCACGGTGTACCCCTAAATATCGTATCTGACAGAGACAAGATATTTGTTTCACGGTTTTAGGAAAGTTTTTAGGAGGCCATGGGCACGGAATTGCGGTTGAGTACGGCGTATCACCCGCAGACAAATGGGCAGACCGAGCGTACAAATCAGATGTTGGAGGACATGCTACGTATGTGAACCATTGATTTTGAAGGTGGATGGGAGAAGTATCTTCCACTGGTGGAGTTTGCTTACAACAACTCCTACCAGTTCACCATTGGCATGGCTCCATTTGAGGCGTTGTACGGTAGACCTTGTCGTTCCCCAGCATGTTGGTTGGAAGTGGGGGAAAATAAACTACTTGGGCCGGAAGTGACTCAGGATACTTCGGCAAGGATAGAATTGATTCGGAGTCGCATTCGAATAGCTCAGGATCGGCAGAAGAGCTATGCTGATGCGAAGAGGTTCTTCAGGGAGTTCCAAGTGGGGGACCAGGTTTTGCTCAGAGTATCTCCTATGAAGGGGATTATGCATTTCGGGAAGAAAGGGAAGTTGGCACCGAGATATGTGGGGCCATTTCCTATTATTGAGCGGATTGGACCAGTTGCGTATAGGCTTGGGTTACTGGAGCATTTGCATCGGATTCACGATGTATTTCATATTTCCTCGCTAAGGAAATACCTTAGAGATAATTTGGCTCATTCTCACATTTCTGTGGAGGACATTGACCTCCAACCGAATATCTCCTACGAGGAGGGGCCGATTGCTATTCTGGACCGAAGTGAGCGGAAACTGCGGTCAAAGATAGTTCCGTTAGTGCGTGTTCAGTGGCGACATCATAATGTCGAGGAGTCCACATGGGAGCACGAGGATGAAATGCGCGAACGTTATCCAGAGTTATTCTTACCAGGTACTTTCTAGTTTCGAATTTCGGGATGAAATTCAGTTATTAGGGGGGAAGTATGTAATACCCCGTATTTTCGTGATATTTATTTTTGGGGATTAATTGAATTAAATGTGTATTAATTGGAAATTAACCCGGATAAAAATATTAACTAGATTTGAGTTAGTATTTGATTATAATGTGTATATATGGCAATATATGAATATTGGAATTATTGAAATTGTCGCGAGATTGAAATACGGCAATTTGGGAAATTTTGTTGGGACGTGCGTGACAGTCGCGTCAGGAATATAATTATTTAAATTAAAAAGTGAATTTTATTTTTATCACCCGTATGGTCATTTTGAGTGTGCCAACGCGTCCGGAAGGGTCGAAATAGTCAGAAAACACTAGCCGGGGGTTAAGTTTGGGTCCTGGGGCATTATTGGGCCATACCGGTAACTTATAAGGGCATTTTGGTAATTTCAGAAATTGAGTAATTAAAACCCACGAAAATTAGAGTTAAAATCTGACTTAGTATTAACCCACTAAGCCATGTTCCAACCCCAATTTAGGTAGTGGGCTACGGGAGAAGTTAGAAACCATAAAGATTGGCAAAAACCAACCCCACCTCCATTAACACCTTGAGAAGAACTTGTAGAGAGAGAGAGGAAGAGAAGAATTCTGCAGAGAGAGAGAGAAGACAATTCAGCCTTCAGGATTCAACCTCAAATCCAGAGAAAGATTAGAGGCAAGTGGTTTAATTACAATTGATTTAATGCTATGCTTTTCCATGTTTAGGAATTATCGAAATTAATCTTGGAAGATGATATAGACCCATGAATTGGAAGTTAAAAACTATGAATTATGTTAGGGACTGCATGTAGTAACAATCTGGACGAATTATGAATTCAAAATTATGACCCTTGATGATTTAAAAATGGATTTAAGAAGAGGTTATGCATGTTCTTGAGAGAATTAGAAAACTAGGGTTCTTGATGAAGATTGATCCATATATAGCCCTTGGTTGAGGAATTATTGGTTTTAGAACGTTATTAATGCTGTAGGATGGTTGTACGATGATACTATAACGTTAGAATAGAATTTCATGCATGTTAATGGTGTTTTGGGATGATTTGTAAACTGCAAAACGAAGCAATCCGTAGCCATACCTGGTGCATTTGATCGATCGATGTTCATCAGTCGATCGATCGACCACCATCGATCGATCGAAGGAAAAGGTCGATCGATCGACCTTCTCAGAATGAGTAAAGTTTTCCCTATTTTAAATTTTAATGGTGGTAACCCTTGGAAAATATTATTGGAGACCTTATGAATACCCTTAAACTTAAGGAAGACCAGTAGGCATGATTATGAAACTTGGACCATAATTAGATTTCAATTTGAGGAATTATCCTAATTTAATGAAATTCGATAAGTGAGATAATATTTGGGTTAAAAGTGTAAATTTGAATAATTTTATGAAATGAGTTTGGGGCAGAAGTAAAGACCTTAGGAATAAAGATGTTATATGTGGGAATAATAGGAACTTAATACTCTATTTGAGATATGCTTTAAGTATAAGAAACTACGACGTAAGACGTGTCGACAGTTTAACTTTTATATTATCGGGAGACGTAAAATATACAAATTTGGAATAATGGTATAAGGATGTAGAGTATACCTTTATTAATATTGAATTATCTAAGATGTGTGAATGCTTAGTATATGATTTTTATATGTATGACATACCTACCATACTTGCTATCACGGGAGGTTACGTTCGCTTAGGGCCTTCTTATCCTTGTGTTGCCCGGATTTAGATTGGTACCTCGAGGACATAGTTCAAGAGAACGACTTATTTGTGAGTTAATAAGCCAACTGACTATGGAGCGTAGGTATGTACGTGACCATGGATATGTTGAATTATGTTCGCCTCCATTTATGTGTGTTGTGTTTATTCCAACAATTCCTGAGAGATTTGGAATTTGTAATCCTTCTGTGTGTGATGTACCGGGATGGATAGCAGAGTATGTGTGCACCGCAGCTTAGCCTCGGGGTGCTTGTATTGTATATTTATGATGTGAAAATATACGGTTAAATGAAGAGGAATTTACTATGTTAAATTGTGAGTATAGTTGTGGTAACGTTATGAAAAGATAAAAGGGGACTGTTATTAATAAATGCATTTGTTAATAATCGAGAATCCAAGAATTAAAGTAGAACTCTCTATGTAATTGTTAAGGTTGGAATTAAAACCTGAACCGAGTAGAAGTGTTAGAAACTCTTTTGTAATTAGATAGTTATGAGAAAACATATGAATGGGTACAGGAACGTTAGGAGTGCACAGTTAGACGAGAGGTGAGTATTTCATGTGAGAGCACGTCCTAACATGTATTTTGCATTTATTGTTTTAATTGTTATTAAAGTACTTGTTGTTTTTAAAATACTCTCCATTTTCGGGCTCTGACCCGTTTGCTTTCAAATCTATCTTTTTGTTAAAACCATTTTAGGTGCCCAGCCACAAGGACACCATGCTTAGGATCCTTATTCAGGTGGAGAGCCGTAGCTGTTTGTGGAAGTTACAGGACTTTTCTTGTAGATGCTTCATCTATCTTGACTCTATATTTATCATTTATCAGTTATAGGGCATGTCGCCCATTTCTTTTAGAGACATTTCATTTATTCCAGTATTCAGACGTTTGGCATGTAATTATTCAGGATTCAGACTTGTCGTATTATTTTCCGTTGTGGGATTTTTGTGAGGAGTTTTCCTTCGGATTTATATTTACTTTGTTGGTTATTCATTACTTCATTATGGTGAATGGTTGTTATTCTTTCATTATTCTTTTACTGCATGTTAATCAGACTTAACTTAAAATTTAGCACTTGCTTTTTAAATACTAGGTGGTTAGAAATTTTTAAAATGTTTTCGACAGTGATGCTATTAACTGAACCAACTTGGCATTTTGAATTAATTTAATAAAGGAGTAGCTACCCGGTATTTAATTAGACGGGGTGTCACAATGTCCAATCAGAGATCTGACCAAACTTGACCCACCAAATAAGTTACGTACCATAGACTGACTGTTGGTAGATTTGTCACGCCGCCTAACATGTTGGTGTCAGGAGGCAGCTTGGCAGCTCTAGCGACATTTCCATCGCATTTAATGCACTTGACATTTTAGGTTTGTTTAGGGTGGTTGAGAATTTAATATTTTCTTGGAGTTTGATCCCCCCAAACTCTATGAAAATGAACATTTTGTAAGAATTTTGGACCAAGATTTAACATTCAGAAAACACAATTTGCAAAGAGAGCAAATCATTGAGTATTTACTCCTTACAAACATCATCTTCACTAAAAAACTCTTCTTACTTACTGTGTTTGAGAGTGATTGCTCTCTTTCCCTCTAAATCGGCTCCATCGAAGACTATTTTCATTACTTTATAATATTGTTACTTTTAGATTCCTTGTAAACTATTATAAGCTGTAACGGGATACCCATTTGAGGGTATTAATCACATTTACTCCAAATCATTAAGATTAAGTTACGCCTCATAATTATTCCTTAAGTACCCAAAACAAACTACACGCTTACATATGGTAACTATATTGGGCAGTCACTCTTGGTCGACAATGGATGGAGAAAATATCACGAGAAACTTACTCATTAATAATGATTATGGAGAAAGAATCCAATAACTATTGGTGATAAACATTCGTCAACACGCCACAATAATTGTTGGTGGGTAAATGGGCCAAGCTTCCACCAGTGCACCTTTGGGTACCATACAAATGACCACGATGATGGTTAAATTCATTAAGTTCTTACCAGCAGATGTTGGTGGGTTGATTTTTGAGAAAAATGTCAATTTAGGTACTTTCTTTACACTTTTGGAAAACCAAGTTGCACATATGGCCAGGTTGGGAGCTTTCGCGCCTAGGTTGGTGGTAATTCCCATCAACACCAATGAACGAACATGATTTTCTATCCAAGAAACATGATTATTGTTGCACCATCTCCAATAAAACTACATGTGATGGAGATGTGATACCCCACCTAATTAAATACCGGGTGATCAGTCATTTATTAAATTTAAAATAGAATGTCCAGTCAGATTAGCATTTGCATCACTGTCGACAACCTTTTTATAAATTACTAACCACCTAATATTTAAAAAGTCTGATGTCAAATTTTATCTTCAGAATTAACATACAATGAATAAATAAACATTCATCATCCGGTACAATCCCATAGGAAATGAAATGACAATGAATTAACTGAGTCTGGAGCAAACATCTCCAGAATAAAAATCCCAATACAATAGTCTGAAATGAAATAAATCCCAACAACTGAAATGTAAATAAATGTATGAAATCATTATTGCTAGATAAGAATGGATAACATGTCCTCACATAAATGAGTAACTCTGAATGAATCAGGGATAAATGTGGAGGCGTCTAGTACCGAGGTCCTCTAACTTCCATAACAGCTATAATACATAAAATGAAAGGAAAAACTATGCTTGGCATCCCTATGGCTGGGCACCTAAAAATATTTGTACAAAAAGAGATAGATTTACAAGAAACGGGTCAGAACCCAAGTTGAAAATAGGTTTAAAACAACAAGTTTTTAAATTGCATTAAATAATAAATATTATATACATGTTAGTCACGTGCTGTCACTTCAGATTCTCACCTCTCAACTATTGTTCACGCCTAACGCATTCTCCTAACCCACTTTAGTTACGCTATCTCACCAAACTAGTTTAAATCAAGTCTTTCTATAATTTCTAAGTCATTGTGTCCACTTGCATTACCCTAATAATGCATTTTAGCATTTCCAAAGATTGTTAATTGATCACAAGTAGTTTAATATTCAACTAAGTTCCCGCATATTTACATTCCCATGAATATCACAATCTATCTCATCTACTAAGCAACAGTAGAATAATCACCAGTGTGTGTGTGTATATATATATATATATATATATATATATATATATATATATATATATATATATATATATATATATATATATATATCACTAAAATAATATATATACGAATACCGCACCATACAAAGGCGAAACTAACGGTGTGTACATACTCTGCTATCAAGTCCCGGTACCTCACGTACATAATAAGGACTATCGATTTTGAATCTCTCAGGAATCGTAATAAAACAAGTCACAAAAATTGGAGGCGAACATGACCACGGTGTAATGGGTCACGCACATACCTACGCACCCTTATAACCCAAACTTATCCACTCACAGATAAGTCCTCCTTAGATCCTACGCTATGAGGTACCAATCTTTATCCCCCCCCCCCCCCCCTTGGAAGGTCTCCTCAAGACAAGACTGTCCCCTTCAAGACCTCCCGATGATAGCAAGTATGGTAGGTATGTCATACACATAAAAATTCATACAATAAGTATTCACACAACCTAAGTATTTATAGGTTCAAAATTTGTATAGGCACATCCCATATTACAAGTCGCATACGTTGTATTTATAGCCCGAATATCACATGTAAATTTAATTAACGCATTAACTCTCGTCGTGTAAATTCAAGTACCTTTCGTTATTCCAAAAGATTACGAAGTTACCCCCTTTATTCCTTAGGTTAATTCAATTCTATAGTGTCCCCCTACTATTGGCACTAACCCTAAATCATCATCTATCCCAATTAAATCCCCACCCATAAACTTTCCAATCGTAACTAATTCGAAGAACACTCGTAAATTTCCCCATTCGATCCCATACATAATGATACATTTCGGGCCTTAACTACAACCATACTGACCTTCCTTAAGTCCCATTATATTCAATTAATCAACATTAAGGGTTCTTAAAAGTTGGGTTTGGATATAAAATTAAAAGGAAAACAAGTCACAAATTGCAGGGGAGTTGATCGATCGAAGAAATGGGTCGATCGATCAACATTCTTGGGTCGATCGATCGATCCATCAGATATTGGCCTACGATTTTTGCATAATTTTGCCTACGGTTTTCTTCAATTTATAACCTCAAATCATCCATTACAATGTCCCAAACTTCCAAATAATTATACTAAATTTTACACCAACATAAACACATAAGTTCTAACGTATCAGAATCATCAACTCATCATGGGGCATAGTTTTATTGGATTAAATCATGAATATTTCTTAAAAATCCTAGTTTCTCAATATTTATTCAAGAACACCATAAATCTCAGATTTAAATTCAAAATTCCCAACTCTTATATTATGATTTCATTTTTCTATTAATTCCAGATATTCATCTACATGCAAAACCTACCCAATTTCAAGATTAAATTCTCCAAATTCATAAATTATCAATTATTCAAGGATTTTATTCAATTCTAGACTGCCATGGATAATATATGCACTGAATATTTGAAAGATAAATCACTTGCCTTTAATGGAAGTTATGATCCTTTGAAGAATATGGTATTGGGGACGATCCTCTCTTTTCGATCTACGTGTTGGTGGCGACGGTGGTGCAAACAATGTAGAGGTGATGGTTCTGGGCTTGAAAACCTCTTCTCCTTCCTCCTCTAATGGCCTCCTAAGCTTTTGTGAATTCACACCCTAGAAGACAAATCCTCTCATCTGATATAACCCTTGAATTTTCTTAGGTTTAGTTACTCTAAAAATTAAGATGACTGAAATACCCTCCCGGTGTGCTGGTTTGGCCGAAAACTATCCCGGGACCCAAACTAACCCCCTGGGTAGACTTTTCTGACTATCTCAAAACTTTCGGACACTTTTGTGCACTCAAATTGACCATATGAGTGACTTATAAATAAAATACTTTTATTCCATTATATTTAGTCCCGACACGGCTGACACGCGCGTCCTGACTTAAGTTCCATAACTGTCGTATTATTCACTTGTGACAATCTTAATAAATTCATAATCGAATATTACTTTACTCACTAAGTAATATTAAACATAATTCACATCCATATACTAATTCCCATCACGCTAGTAAATATCTATTTAAATTCAGATTAATCACAAATTTATTTCTCATTATTTAATTCAAATAAATCCTATAATTAAATCATTAAATTTTACGGGGCATTAAATACTTCCCCCCTAATAATAAAATTTTGTCCTGAAATTCGAAAAATAGAGGTACACCTGGTAAGAATAACTCTGAATATGTATCACGCATCTCATTTTTGCGCTCCCATGTAGATTCTTCGCCATTATGATGCCGCCACTAAACATGTACTAACGGTACTATCTTTAACCTCAATTTTCTTTTGCTACATTCTAGGTTAGAAATTGGTCCCTCTTCGAAGGAACTATCGGGTTGTATATCAATCTCCTCGAAAGCAATATGAGTGTGAGCCATGTCATCTCGAAGATATCTCCTCAATGAAGAAATATGGACCACATCATGAATCCTATGCAAGTGCTCCGGTAGCCCAAGTCTGTAAGCCACTGGCCCAATCCGTTCAATAATAGGGAATGGCCCCACATACCTCGGTGCCAACTACCCCTTCTTCCCAAACCGCATTATCCCTTTCATATGAAATACTTGTAGCAACACTGGTCCCCCACATTAACTCTCGAAAGAACCTTTTTACTTTGGCGTAGCTCTTTTGTCCACCCAGAGTATCCCGTATACAACTCCGTATCATCTCAATGCTAGCTGAAGTATCCTGGATTAATTCTGGCCCAAGTATCTTGTTGTCCCCCACCTCTAACTAATACGATGAAGAACAACAAGGACTGCTGCTTAATTTCTCTAATGGAGTGATACCAATAGTAAACTAGTATGAGTTATTGTACGCAGACTCCACCAGTAGAAGGTAATGCTCCCCACCTCCCATAGAACTCAAAAATACACATACGTAACAATTCTTCCAACATCCGATTAGTTTTCTCAGTTTGTTCATTCGTTTGTGGTTAATAGGCCGTAATCAATCCCAACTCCGTACTCATTGCCTCCTTAAAAATCTCCTAATAATGAATTACCAATATTGTCCCCATAGGACACAATATCGATTGGCACCTCATGCAATCTCACTATCTCGGCGGTAACCCCGTGATAAAAATCTCTTTAATTACTTTACATCAAAATATTTCATCTTTTTTTTACCAATACTCCTTGGCTACTACTCCACGCCTTACCATTTTTGCCCTACACTTCCCCATTTTGATGGGTCTCCATGCTAATGGCTATAGCATTTACTATACTGGGGAAAGGTCCCCTCCTCCCTGGGTGACAACTGCTCCCCTTTTTAAATTTAACACTCCCTTCGTGGGAGACATCTATAATTATTCCCGACTACCTACGTCAGACTTTCACATCTTCAATTGATCTTGACGCACTCCTCGTCATGTTACTCCTCTGTATAGAGTAGCTCTTGATTACCCTTGAGAATATTAAAATGTACCTTCTCTGTACTTACCAGCACTTTTATTACCCCCATTCGTTCATTCTTTCGTTCCTGGTGTCACATCTTAATATAACCTCGTTTCCCACGTCTCACTTTCCTCTAGTTTACAAATGCGTCTACGTTTATTTTGTAATTTTTCACTTCTTTTCCTCTTGAAAGATACCCAAAATCTCAACTAACTAGGGCACTTATGCACCCTGTATCCCGTGCATTTATGCACAATTTTACTAAATAAATTATTCTAGTTTTCATTACATCTTATCTATGTTGCAGGGTTATATTGTGAGGTTAAAATCAATTTCCCCATAAATCTCTAATCAATTAGTCTCTAAATTTTCCCATCGATTTACTCGTGTTGTAACGTTCTACAATATTCCTTACATAAATACAACACGGTTCTACCTGCCTTAAATCGTAATATAAACATCACCTCCTAGTTATAACTACATATACTTATAATATTTAAGGTACTAAACTCGTGTTCTAAAGGCCAAACCTTTACCAACTTTCGACCTTCGCTACGCTTCATGCGTGGGATGTCTCGCAAAGCGAAATCCAAATAAGGAACCCCCCAATACATTACTACCTAACATTGTCAGTCGTCGAGATTTTGTTAGGCCCTTAGTCCACATTTCACAGCCTAAAATTTCGTTTCTTGACACAAAAATCTACTCATCCACTCTTGTGATACAAACGACAACATACATTACGACATTCTTATTAACACTAGTTTCTTAACGCAAATAAATCACGAGCCATATCCCTTTGCCTAATAAAAAACCAGTTTATCCTGAATCACATCAGTAAATATCCCTAATCATCGGGATCACATATAACCAGATAACATACTTACCGAAGTCTATGATACAACACACACACACACACACATAGGCTCAACCCTTTTTCAGGTGATACCTCTTAAAACAATCTATTTCACAGTAGAATAATGAATACGATAGTCTTATCACATAATCTACTACTACTCATACCCTCGTTATTCAGTCACTATAAAGGATTATAATAATTTTCTACGTTCATAATTCTTAATAATAGTAAAAATAATTTGCATTCTATAAACATCCCCTAGTGTACACACCCGCTCCCCACACAGGTGACACCAAAAGTCCTGCTACTAAACGGTAAACATATTCATAAGATGGCTGATATTGCCAACGCACCTACTAGCCCGATTTACACTCGAATTTGGTGCTAATACTCAAATATTTTGACTCATACATGTCAACAAAAATGTATTATATTTCCCATTGTCATCTAGTTTGTCTGGTCAATGGGTCCCTGAGCATAACTCTTGTGCCCGATTCGACCCGTGACTTACTGCTATGGTTGTATATATAGGATCGCATCCTCTAGTTACCCCTTGCCTTACTTTGGGTAATATTTCTTTTTGTGGTCTGTCACTTTGCAACCGTATTAATTTCTAGAAAAACTCTCTTATTTTTTTTGGCTTGTTGGCCTTCCCTGCTATTCCTCATCCCTAACGACCATGAGTAATGATTATACTCCTATTACTATTGAGGACCCTGTTGGCCCTACCTGAGCTTGCCACTCTCTGGCTAGCCACTTCGGATTTAAATCTCTTAATCATGTTATTATGCCAAAAGTTTTGCTCCTATTGTTATACTCTGCTGGCATCATTCCTGTCTACATCCTAGCCAGTTTGTTCTCACTTTCTAGTTGTAGATAAGTTTCACATAGGTGGCCCTAGTATCTACACAAAAGATAACTTTTTGAGTCATGCTCATATTTCTGGCCCCACTAGCCATGTTGGTGGGTCCTTCAGTCGGACCGAGTAGTCTTGGCTCTGATTTCTACTCCGCGTTATCCCTTCGATTACATTAGTCTTCTGGAACTCATCATTGACCTTAATGGTCCTGAATGATTCCACCATCACTTAGTAGAAATTTGACTGATCTGAAACATTTAAATGGGTCCCTTACTGGGTATACCCTTCTGTGATGCTTCACTAGAATCGTTAAATTCAGTCTTATTCTTAGGTTAGATTTTCTAACCCTATTGACTCCTTCCTCTTAGAAGTTTGATGTGAACTTATACACATATGATCCAGATGATATCGACATCAGTTATCCCAATCGGATTTCCCTCCCGCTCTTATAAATCCTTCTTGCGGGTCCATTATCAATCTACGGACCCTTTATCATTCACCATATCCCCTTCGTCGGGTACGAAGTTTGCTAAACAAATCATCATCTCTATCACGATCGATCACCATTTAGCTTACTTGTGAGAAGTTTCCAAACTCCAATTGCATCTCTGTTAGAACAGAAGAGGGGAGAAATTTTGGTCATTTCTCCTGAATCCTTCAATTTCACTCTAAATCTACTTTCTTACATGGGATAACCAACTCATATCACCTCAATACTGCTCCTATGAGCAAGGGTTATACCTTAAATTTTAGTCCTGGGTGTCACTGCACCACACCCTACACAATAATCTTTGGGCCACATCCATCCATCGATCAATCACACTACCTCTCTTTCCTGACTCCTTACAGGTGACTCTTTGAAAGAGTCCCCTTGATTCGCCCCTAATTACAGCACTGGGTGAGTCTTGAATTATACTATCGTTCTCTACGATGATGTTTGGGGAAACTACTGTCACTGATTTATTATCATAATCGTCATCTGTTCCAACAATATTTATGGTGACTTCTAACGTGGTTACCATTTCCAAAATACTCCATGGCTTCTCCTGAGCTCGTCCTCCTGTAATCCTTTTAACGTCCTTCACTGGTCGTTCTGTATTGTTCGATGTACCATGACTAACCGAACTCGTATAAGAATCACATCGACTATACTTAATAGTAAGAGAACGTAAGTGGTATACGTTGAGGAACACAACAATCCTATAACAATAATCTATATCAAAGAATGCTACGCTGAATCGTGAAAAGCCGGACAGATCCTAAAAACTCTAGAACATGATGCTCCCACTTATGATACCCCGCCTAACTAAATACTAGGTGATCAGTCCTTTATTAAATTTAAAACAGAATATCCAGTTGGATCAACATTTGCATCACTGTCGACAAACTTTTTATTAATTACTAACCACCTAATATTTAAAAAGTCTGATGTCAAATTTTATCTTCAGAATTAAGATACAATGAATACATAAAAATTCATCTTCTGATACAATCCCATAGGAAATGAAATGATAATGAATTAACTAAGTCTGGAGTAAACATCTCAAGAATAAAAATCCCAATACAATAGTCTGAAATGAAATAAATCCCAACAATTGAAATGTAAATAAATGTCTGAAATCACTATATTTAGATAAGAATGAACACCATGTCCTCACTGAAATGAGTAACTCTGAATGAATCAAGGATAAATGTGGAGGCATCTAGTACCGAGGTCCTGTAACTTCTACAGTAGCTACAACACGTCAAATGAGAGGAATAACTATGCTCGGCGTCCCTGTGGATGGGCACCTAAACACATTTGTACAAAAAGAGATAGATTTACTAGAAACGGGTTAGTGCCCGAGTTGAAAATAGTTTTAAAAAAGTAAGTGTTTAAGTTGCAATAAATAATAAATATTATATACATGTTAGTCTCGTGCTCTCACTTGAGATTCTCAGCTCTCAACTACTGTGCATGCCTAATGCATTCTCCTAACCCACTCTAGTTACACTATCTCACCAAACTAGTTTAAATCAAGTCCTTCTATAATTTTTAAGTCATTGTGTCCACTCGCATTACCCGAATGATACATTTTAGCATTTCCAAAGATTATTAATCGATCACAAGTAGTTTAATAATCAACAAAGTTCTCGCATATTTACATTCCCATGAATATCACAATCTATCTCCTCTACTAAGCAACATTAAAATAATCACCAGTGTATATATATCCATATCACTAAAATAATATATATATGAATACCGCACCACACATAGGAGAAACTAATGGTGCGTACATACTCTTCTATCAAGTCCCGGTACCTCACGTACATAATAAGGACTATCGATTTCGAATCTCTTAGGAATCGTAATAAAATAAATCACACACAAACTGGAGGCGAACATGGACCACGGTGTAATAGGTCACGGATATACCTACGCACCCATATAACCCAAACTTATCCACTTATATATAAGTCCTCCTTAGATCCTTTGCTCTGAGGTACCAATCTATAGTCCCCCCCGAAGGGCTCCTCAAGACAAGACTGTCCCCTTCAAGACCTCCCGACGATAGCAAGTATGGTAGGTATGCTATACACATAAAAATCCATACAATAGGTATTCACGCAACCTAAGTATTTATAGGTTCAAAATTAATATAGTCACATCCCATATTACGAGTCACATATGTTTTATTTATAGCCCGAATATCATACGTAAATTTAATTAATGCAATAACTCCCGTCGTGTAAATTCAAGTACCTTTCCTTATTCCAAAAGATTACGAAGTCACCCCTTTTATTCCTTAGGTTAATTCAGTACTATAGTGTCCCCCTACTACTGGTACTAACCCTAAGTCATCATCTATCCGAATTAAACCCCAATCCATAAAATTTCCAATCGTAACTAATTTGAAGAACACTCGTAAATTTCCCCATTCGATCCCATACATAATGATACTTTTCGGGCCTTAACTACAACTCTACTGACCTTCTCTAAGTCCCATTATATTCAATTAATCAACATTAAGGGTTCTTAAAAGTTGGAGTTGGATCAAGTCATAAATTTCAGGGGAGTCGATCGATCGAAGAAATGGGTCGATCGATCGATGTTCTTAGGTCGATCTATCTATCCATCAAATATTGGCCTACGATTTTTGCATAATTTTACATACGAGTTTCTTCAATTTTAAACCACAAATCATCCATTAAAATGTCCCATACTCCCAAATAATTATACAAAATGTTACACCAACATAAATACATAAGTTCTAACATAACAGAATCATCAACTCATTACGGGGCATAATTTTCTTGGATTAAATCATGAATATTTCTTGAAAACCCTTGTTACTCAATCTTTATTTAAGAACACCATAAATCTCAGATACAAATTCGAAATTCCTAACTCTTAGATTATGATTTCATTTTTCTATTAATTCCAAATATTCATCTACATGCAAAACCTACCCAATTTCAAGATTAAATTCTCCAAATTCATAAATTATCAATTATTCAAGGATTTTATTCAATTTTAGACTACCATGGATAATGCATGCACTGAATATTTTAAAGATAAATCACTTGACTTTAATGTAAGTTATGATCCTTTAAAGAAGATGGTATTGGGGACGATCATCTCTTTTCGATCTATGCGTTGGTGGCGATGGTGGTGTAAACGGTGTAGAGGTGGTGGTTCTAGGCTTAGAAACCTCTTCGCCTTCCTCCTCTAATGGATTCCTAAGCTGTTGTGAATTCTCACCCTAAAATACAACTCCTCTCATCTGATATAACCCTTGAATTTCCATAGGTTTAGTTACTCTAAAAATTAAAATGACCGAAATACCCTCTCGGTGTGCCGATTTGGCCGAAAACTGCCCCGGGACCCAAACTAAACCTCCGGGTAGATTTTTCTTACTATCTTGACCCGTTAGGACACTTTGTCACACTCAAAATGACCATATGAGTGACTTATAAATAAAATTCTTTTATTCCATTAAATTTAGTCCCGACACGGCTGACATGCGCGTCCTGACTTAATTTTCATAACTGTTGTATTATTCACTTGCGATAATTTTAATAAATTCATAATCGCATATTACTTTACTCACTAAGTAATATTCAACATAATTCACATTAATGTTACTAACTCCCTTCACGCTAGTAAATATCTATTTAAATCCAGATTAATCATCATTTATTTCTCATTATTTAATTCAAATAAATCCCATAATTAAAATCATTAAAATTTACGGGGTATTACAGGAGACTGCTCGCACTCCAGTCCTAACGATTGAGGACATGAAGAAGGAGATACGTGAATGATGATGGTGAACTCACATGAGGGAGATGACGCAATGATTTGTGATAAGTTCAAGACTCCTTATGTATAGGAGTATAATGATTCGCATTACCCCATCAATTATTCACCTCCAAATTATTGAGTAGCAAAGGTGGGAATCTAACGAAGCATGTGAGGCGCTTTATAGAGCATCTTTGGGCCATTGCAACAAAAAATGATTGTGTTTGAGGAATTTTTCAAAAAATCTTAGAGAGAAAGCGTACACTCATTACTCCCCCTTAGCCCCACAAGTATGTTAACATGGGAGGAAATGCACATTTAGTTCCTAAAGAAGATCTTTATAACATAGGGCGTGTTCACGTTAACCCAATTGGCACACGAGAAGCAACAACCGGTGAAGAACATGATAGTTTACATTAAAAGGTTTATAGATCACTATATAGAACTTATAGTATATTATTCAGATGGAAAACTCTTACAAATCTGTGCTGAGGGATTACAATTGGTGTACACATGTCATTTAATCAACGAGACAAGAGAAGGGTTATTCAGAGCCTTTACCAAGGCAACCAGAAACATATCCTTAGTGGTTCAACCTAATCCAATATTAACAAGTATCAGTAAAAATCCCATTATTACCCCACCTATAAAAGTAAGTTATGTCAGGGGTGGGGGACCATATGTCAACTATGTTGACGGAGGTAGTAACGGTCAATCGACTAGCTAGGAAAAGAAATAGAACAACAAGAGAAAATTACCTACCAAAAAACAACCACCATTGCCGTTCACCTTCGAGGAAGATGGGGATGACTATAGAACATTAGTAATAGATACATATGGCTATCACCGAAGGGACCTTACAGATCAAGTTCCTTGAGTAGACAAGAAAAGGCACCCTAAATATTATAGGGTGAATTTACATGTTGATCATTCGATGAAGTGAAACCCCAAACCAAGTTATACATGAACCCTTCTCATTCTCATGCTAACATAGTGGTAGCGTATGATAAGGAAGATGAAGTGGGTGAGAATAATGATGGATTCACAAAGTTATGCAATGAATGTTTGGTGGGAATGGACAATGTAATTATTGTTTTTAATGAACCCAACATTAGAGATGGTGAACTATCGTTCCAGTCTGAGGATTATTAAATAAATCCTAGCCTATAATACAAAGTTATTTCAAAGAGCCCAAAGTTCATATTGTTCTTCAATCAAATGGGAGTGCCAGAAGATAGAAGGCTGGAGCTTAGACGGGTGATTTTGAGTATTGCAATAAAGAATGATTTCTATCCCTGAGAAGGAAGGTTATAATGGATCATTTGATAAGACAATTCATGTTTGAGGTCACACTCTCAAATAGTAATCGACATATTAGGTTTCCTCACAATAAGCCTTTGTATATGACGGCATGCATCAACGGAATCGGTTTTTTGATAGCTTTCATGGATAGGGGTGCTTTGTTAATACCTTGTTATCAACGACAGTGCTTAGAGAAGCTAATACTCTCGAGTAATTATCCTATTGTCATCTATCTGAACAATAATCATGCTAAATTCTATTGCGATCACCATTCTCAAAATACTCTATGGATTTTGCCGAGTCTTTCCTTCTACAGTCCTTGTAACGGCCCTCGTCAATCGTCCTTTATTGTTAGGTGTATGAAGCCCAACTGAACTCGTATATGAATCAAATCAACTATACTTAGTAGCAGGAGAACGTAAGTTGAACACGTAGAGGACTACAACAATCCAATAATAAGGCTCTATATGAAAGAACGTTATGCTGGAATCGTAGTAAGCCGTATAGATCCTAATAACACTAGAACATGATGCTCTGATACCATCTGTGACACCCCACCTATTTAATTACAGGTTGATAAGTCCTTTATAAAAATAAAACAAGAATCTCATTTGGTTAATTCTTAGCATCATTGTCGAAAATTTTTTAAAATTACTAATCAACTACGTTTTAAATAAATCGGTGCCAAATTTGATCTTTCATTAACCCATCAATGCGTAACGAAAGACAATAACCAAACCATACACCCAATAATAAAAATATGAATCCATTACAACATAAATAACCAAATAAATAATATTGAATAAGCCATCGATTATCAATACAAAATCCAACTATGAGTCTATGAAATAAAACTAAATCCAATAATACATAGTCTGATACAACTGAATAAATTAAATAGCTGAAAGGGAGACATGCCCAAATGAGATAACTAAAAAAACATCTTAATCTAGGAATGAAGTGACTGAGGCTTCTAATCCAAATCTTGTAAGCATCCATAAGTGCTACAGCTACGCATCCCTAGAACAAATCATCAAGCTTGGCGTCTCTGCGGCTGGACACCTAAAAGGTTCTGAAAATATTTTGCATACGGGTCAGAGACCAAGAAAACCTTTTGAAAATATTTTGTAAGTATTTAAATCACATTTTAAAAGAAGTTATTGATTACACATGTTAGTCTGCATACACTCTTTTGAGTACCTCACCCCTCATTTAAAGTGCACAGCTAACGCCTCCTACTTATCCCACATAGTTATACTACCCATCCTAACTAGACCTCATAAGTATCTAGCTAACCACTAACAGGTTTAGCTCACCCATACCTCCCATACAGTACGCTACAATATTATGATCTTTAATCATTAAGTCTTTAGTTAAATATCTCTTTAACTCTCACGTACTGCCCATACAATACGATATCGTAACACTAATAATTAACATGTCTCATATGTTATTATTAACCATAACTAACATTTCACATATGCTATCATTAAACTATTTCATTAAGTTTCTCTACTTAAATCATCATTAGATATACATGATCTAACTTTACTACCATTACATATTAAGTACATTAAGCATTATTTTAGATATACACTATCTAGTCTCCCTACTAGTGGACATAAGTAGGATAAATCACCCAAGTGAATAAATAAATAAATATATATACACAGCATCTCACAGACTAGACACCGTGATGCACAATTGCACACTCTGCTATCAAGTCCATGTACTCCTCATACGACATCAAGGACTATCGGTTCGGAATGTCTCCTCAAACTATACATCGAATAACATACAATGGAGGCGAACATAGTTCTAAGCCTTTGGGCTATGCACACACCTCACGCATCCAAATGACTGGTCACATTATCATACACATAAGTAGTTCTCAACCCTAAGTTTTATGTTCTGGGGCACAAGTCTAAAATCCCCCCAATGGGCTCATCAGGATAAGATTTCCCATGATACCTAACCTCCTGTGATAGCAGGCAGTGTAGGTATATTCACACACATAAGAAAGCACATAATATGCATACACACAACCTATCCATATGTTGCCTATAGGCATACACACAAATTATAAACATACTCCATATAGGCATACACATAACCTATAAATATAATCCGTATAGGTATACACTCGGCCCATAATATAATCAGCATAGGTATCCACTCAACCTATAATATAATCCGTATAGGGATACACTCAACCTATAATTTATCCTTCGTACATAGTATAAATATACAACTCTTAAACACTAACTGTACTTCTCAATTTATAATTTATAACTCTCTATCGTATTTACCAAGCATTATTCTCTACCATAAGGGACCTAGTTACTCCTTAAGTTATTTTATAGTTATACCTTCATACCTTACTAATATTTATCATAGGATCACCCATTCTCTTCGTGATTCGTTTTCTATCTATCGAATTCACTTACATTATAAATTATGCCCAATAAATCTTAATCTTAATTCTTCTCAGATATGACTAAGTCCGAACCCTACCATTAGCCTACTGGAAATCAAAATATCTCTCACTATAATTTAAAGTTACCTCAAAAGTCCACCCAATCATTATTCACAAGTTCTAGGCTTAAAAAGGGGGAAATTGCCATAATTTGGTAAGCGAAATTGATTCTCCTTACTGAATCGATTCGGCCTTGGGCCAAATCAATTCGAAAATTATCAGCTCTTCTTCTTCTTCTTCTTCGTCTTCTTCTACGCAGTTGCATTTTTACGATTTTTCACCCTTACAACTTTCTCAATTCTTCATGAAACTTAACCAAATTTCCAACGAACATCACTAAACATTATATAAGTGTATAGGAATGATTTCCAACATAAATTTAACATTAAATCATCACAAATTCATTCCAAGAACCGATTATTTTCTAAAATTCTTAAACTCCTACATTTCATTGTTCTTCATTCATAATTAATCATAAACCTATATTTCTTTCTTGATTTTAATTTAATCACATCTGATTTAATATTACCCACATACATAGTTCATCTTACATGCAATCCTATCCCAATTCATGGATTTTAACCCTTAAAATCCCCAAGAACATCAATTTATTATTAAATATTAAACCCTACACTACATGGGTTTTATAACCTTTTAGAAACATGCAAAATAAACACTTACCTTGATATTATAGGTCTAATTTGTGCAGAAAGATGTTAGAGTTGTCATCCTCTTCTTCCGATCTAAACTTCGGTGGTGGTGCAAAAGTGGTGTGGGAAGCCTTGAAATCCTTCTCCTTTCTCCTTTAATGGCCTCTCTCATTTTTTCTAAGTATTAACCCTATCACCCTCAACACATATGTTGATATAACCTTAGTAATTTCGTTGGTACCTTTTCTCTAAAAAGTCAAAAGACCAAAATACCCTTCCGTGGTGTCGGTTTGGCCTAAAAATTGTCCATGACCCAATCCAAACCCCGACTGCACTTTTTTGACTATTTTGACCATTTAGAATACACTGGTCTGGCAATTTAGATGACCAATGAATAAATCACATTTTTTATCTCATAAAATTAAGTCCCAACACGACTGACACGTGCGTTCCGACTAAATTACCGTAATTGTCGTATTTCTCACTCACGACAATCATAATGCATTATTACTACTTTATTACTCGTTCACTAAGTAATACTCAATATAATTCATATAAATAAATATTAATCATAGTCTCGCTAATTAATAAATATTTTAATCTGGATTAATTTCCTATTAATCTCCCATTTTAATTTAATTAATCCCCATATAAAAGTCATTAAAAATATGGGGTGTTACATAATTCCCCCATATAAAGGAATTTCGTCCTCGAAATTAGGATAAACTCAGTACTAATAGTCTCAGATACCTTATCGCACGGTATCCACATCTTTACAAAGTTGGGAACATTACGATGTTCATGGTACCCTTTCAATATTGGTACTCTTCAGTCCAATGCTCTATACTCTACCATTCGAACTAGTGATCAATCCTCCCTAATCACTTTACTTTGAAGTAATCCTTTATTTCCCTTATCGTTTCACCTTAGGGCCTACGAAACTAGTTACCCTTATCCTAAGAATATTCCAACTCGACTGGGCCGACATTCTAACGGCTATACCATTTATTATCCTGGAAAAGGTCTCCTCCTCCCTAGGTGCCAAACTCCCCCCTTTTTAAATCATATACTCCCTTAGTATGAGATATCTGCAATCATACTTGACTACCCACGTCAGACTTTTACATCTTCAGTTGGTTACGACGTAACTCTCGTCATTCTACTCCCCTGCACAGAGTTACTCCTGATTGTCCCCCAAAGTCTAAAATGTACATTCCTGGTACTTTTTAACACTGTAATCATCCATTTTCGTCTACTCTTTCAATTTCCGTGACATGCCTTGCTCACAATGTAACTACATTCTCTTTGTCTCATTCTAGTTTTGTCTCTAATTTACTCATGCATCTACGTTTATTTCATACGTATCCACATATTCTCCTCATGAATGATATTGAAAATATCAACTAACTAGGGCGCCCATACACCCTATGTTTCGTGCATTTCTGCACAAATCAACTAAACGTAATATACTAGTCTTAAATTAAGACTTGTATACTAGGAATGAATATACAATAAGGTTACACTCAACCACCCTACTAATCGCAACTTAATTATTCTTTCATCAACATCATATGGATCTATTAGCCTTAAATCGTAATATAACTATCATTTCTTAGTTATAACTACACACATGTATAATATATAAGATACTAAACTCGTGTCCTAAAGGCCAAATATTTCTCAACTCCCGACGTTCGCTATGTTTCATGTGTGGGATGTTTCGTAAAGCAAAATCCATAAAAGGAACCCCCCGATAGACCACTAACAAACATTATAAGTTGTCGAGATCGTCGACACATAACCTATACCCCTAACTTCCCGTCTCCTGACATAAAAAGTCTACTCGTCCACTCTCATGTCACTAACGATGATATACAACATGACTCTCATACTATTACCGAGTCCTTAACACTAAATCAGTAACGAGCTAAATCTCTTCGCTCGATAATAAAATAATACATCCTGAATTGCATTAGTAAACGTCCCTACTCATTGGGATCAGATATAACAAGACAACATACTTACCGAAGTCTACGATACAATACAATATATACACACACACACACACACACACACACACACACACAGAGGCTCAACCCTCTTTCAGGTGATGCATTGCAAAAACAATATATCTCACCCTGGAATAATAAGCATGATAATCTTATCACATAATCTACTATCGCTCAAACCCACGGTATCCAGTCACTACAAATCATCTTAATAAATTCTACTTTCATAACTCTTAAAAGTAGTAAAACTAATTACACAATACAAACATCCTCCTAGTGTACACATTCTCTCCCCCTCAGGATACACCAAAGAGCCCCTTTACCCAACGGTAAATATATACCTAATAAGGTTGACATTGCCAATGCACCCACTAAATCCGTCTCGCTCACGAATTTAAGTGTTAAGTAATCATATATTGTGATGTATTCCTGTCACCTGAACTTATCCTATACGTATAAGAACAAGACCAAAAAAGTTTATCTCCATTTGCAATCTACCTTACCTGGTCAACGGGTTCCTGAGCATAACTCTCGCGCTAGAACTAACCCAACATCTACTGCAATGGTTGTATATCCACGATCTCTTCCAATAGTTTCTCCCTTCCTTTCTTTGGACGATCCTTCTTCCTGTGGACCGTCTCTCCACAACCATAACAACTGCTATAGAAACTCTCTTGATTATGGCCCTGGCCCTACTGGCCTCCCCTGTCATTCCCTTAGCTCTAAGGAATGGAATATTATTGATGCTTTTGAGGACCCTACTAGTCCTGCCCAATTTCACTTAGTCCTATTACCCTACCAAAAGTCTTGCTCCTGCGGCTGTTATTGTGCCCCACTAGCACCGTTCCCATCTACCTTCCCAGTCTGGATGGTCTCACTTTCTCGCTGTGGACAATTTTAATACACGTGGCCCTACTCTCACACATAGGACACATTTTTATGCCATCCTTTATCTCTGGCCTCACTGGCCATATCAGGGTGTTCTTCTCTAAGACCAGCCCTAATTTCTACCCCATTGTCCCTTTGGCTCCGCTAACCCTATAGAACTCGATGCTGGCCTTCACTGAATTCACCATTGCTTGATAGGACTTCCATCGATCTCAATCATTTAAATGGGTCCCCTAATGGGTACACCCTCCTGTGGTATTGCACTAGCATCGTTTAATCCAGTATTACTCTTCGACTAGATTCTCCAACCCTCTTGTCTCCCTTCTCATGGAAGCGTTAATATAAACTGTGGAGGCAATTATTATGCAACACAAATAGATACGAGAGAGGTAATCACCAAGTAAGAGCAAGGAATGTAAAATGACAATCACACAACAAAGGGTGTACGTGGTTCAGCAAAGATGTGCCTACGTCCACGGTAGTGCAGTCAGTGTTATTTCTATATACTCCTGAGATCAGTTACAGAGAATACAACTTGTCCTTTGCCCAGGACCTAGGGTTTAATAAATACATGTACATTTTGGTGAATGGGGGTGTTGGATCCCCCCACGTCTTCCATCTCTCCCTATAACCTCCCTTAATGGGAACGTGAGAAGAGACCGGGTCATAGTTAAATAAGAGATGAGGGGTCTAGACTTTGGGCCGCCAGAATTGGGCTACTCCTCCAGGCCCATTATCTTAATTTTAGGTACCCACAAATTCCCCTAAGTTTATTGGGCCATGTATTGGGCTCAATAAATTTAAATGATCAGTTATAATGACTTTTTTGTACATTGTGCAATTCTTCGAGAGTTGTGAAACTGATTCTGGTGGCACCCGCTCCGTATTTTGTGCACTATGATTAGCAACACTTAAAGGTTTTCTGGAATAGCCACTTTTCGACCGTCATTTCAATCTTTCCATCATTCTTCCATTCCCTGTGAGATCTAGCGCGTCGTACTTTCTTCTCTCAGTCTCCATTCCCATTACCTCGTTGTCATTTGGGCTCGTGCTTCTTCATCGTTCGAACTTCCATCTTGTAAGTTTTCTGTGCCTTTTCTTCATTCTTTCTCTTTGAATTTGTAGTTTTCTAGGGTTTTCCAATGGCAAAGATTGGGAATAGGTCGGTCTTTGAATTTAGGAAGTTCAATAACATCCCTGAGTGGGTAGATATTGAGTGTTGTGCTTCCCCCTAGAAATGTTAGAGAGATAGAAGATGCCCATTGGATCCACGTTTTGTTGCTTTCCCAGGGGGACTCACTTTTCCTCCCAATAATCTGTTCTTGCACTTTTTTGGTTATTTCAATATTGTCCCTGTACAGTGCTCGCCCAATGTATGGAAGATAATTAATGGTGTTCATAGGATAAATCAGTTATATGGTACTAGGTTAGGGCTCGCCGAGGTCTATTTATGTTATTCTTTCTCTCGGACCAGTTCTGGTGTTCTTTATCTCAAGGCTAAGAGTCCTGATAGGGTATTGGTAGTAAACCTACCTGATTCCCATAAGGACTATTGGCAAGAGGGCTTCCTTTCTAGAAATTGGCAGTTTTCCCCCCAGTTTGTGGGGTCGAGGGCTGATAGGTTCTCCGTCCCCTTTTTTGGGGAAGAATACATAGGTAGACTTTGCTCAGTTCTTTCAATTTCGGTTGACTTGTGATCTTTTTGACTTTTCTCTGTTTTATCTTCAGTGAGGTCGAAGAATTTGGAACCTGCTCTCAGTGAGGTTCGTATTTCCGAATTGGTAAAGGCCTAGAATATCAGGGAGCCTTTAGCTGACGGCGAGCATCCTCGGTCAGCTACTTTTCTGCTCGAATACAAGAACGTGGCTCCAATTTTATAGCAAGGCCTATGGATAGTATCCCCGAGTTTGATACTTTTGAAGAGACTATTGCGGATCCTATCCAGTTGGACGAGGATGAGAGATGCTCTGAAAGTGATATTGTAGGTGCTGTAAGCAATTTGGGTGGAAGGAGCTCCAGTAGTAGCAGTTCCTCAGATCGTGGGGAAGTTTCTGAAGCTCAAGAGTCATCAAGAACATCTAGTAGTTCGAGCGAGGAGATGTCTCCTCCAAGAAAAAAATTAATTCAGGATGATGATGATGAAGACCATATGCTTCTCGCATAGAGGTCGAAGAAGCAGAAGTCTAGCTCTGGGTCCGTGGCTACTGGTTCTCGATCTTATTCTCAGGAGAAGGAGAAGAAGAAGAAAGAAGAGGAGCAAGTGAGAGAGAGAGAAAAAAAAGGAGGAGGAGAGAAAGAAGGTGGAGGAGAAGAAGAAGATAGAGGAGAGGAGAAGGATAGAGAGGGAGAAGGAGGAAGAGAGGAGGAGAAGGGTGGCGAGGGAGAAGGAGGAAGAGAGGAGGAAGATGGAGGCTAGTACGAAGGCTGGGCAAGCCTTAGTCCCGGTATCTGCATTGCCTGAGGGGGCTTCTGTTGCAATTTCCCCTCAGTTGGCCCCCACACTGCTCGAGAGAGCAGTTCTCCCTACCGATCGCCAAAGGGCGCTGGGGTCTGATGAACTGGCCCTACAGGCTAGTCAGAGGCTAGCCTTGGTAAGACTACTTTCTTTTCTCCAATGTTTTAATGAATTTCATCATTTCCTTCTTCTAATGTTTTCTTCTTCCTGCAGTTTGTGACTGACTTTGTCGTGCTCTATCATTCTCGCGATGTGCTGGTGAAGAAAAATAGTGTGCTGGAGAAAGAAAACGCTGCCCTGAGGTTGAAGGGTGCAGAGCTCGAGGTTGGTTTTAAGGTCATTGATGTTGCTTGGATATCATCTGATTTACCCCTCGCTACTGCCAATCGGGAGAAGGATGCAGCAGTAAAGGAGTTGACAGAGCTGCGATAAGCCTATGACCTGGTTTGCTCGAGCAAGCTGGCTGTCGTGGAAGAGAATAGAGTGATGTCTGAGGAGCTGAAGAAAAAGGAGTTTGAGGCGGTTACTGCCAAGGAGGACTCATACAATTCTTGTTGGACTGCAGCATACGAGGATGCTGAAGTTCAGATAGGCTATATTAGTCGTCTGAGATTTAAGAAGGGCTGGAACAAGGCCCTCATAGCGGCCGGAGTGGATGTTGAATCTCCTCTGTTTGATGAACATGACCCAGGGCCAAGGCCAGTTGTAGATGAATCCCCTGCCTCAACTGTCGAAGGCGGTGACCCTATCCCCCAGATGACCCCTGCTGACGTTTCCCTTGTTGTGGCAACAGAGATTACCCCTGCTGAGGGCGGTGCTCCTGCTGATGCTGACAAAGGGAAACAACCATTGACCTCTGGGCAACCTGAGGTTGCTAACTAGTTATCTTCTAGGATTACTTTGTATTTTCTCTTTTTCTGCCTGTAAACTTTCTTTTTGCTGTTCGATGTAATTTCAACTCTTATTAATGAAAAGGTTTCTTTTTCCCAGTGCACTGATTCTGTCTATCTTTTGGATGCTTTCTTATGTCTTGTAGTTGGTTGATGTAGAAGAATATATTCCTGCCACATCTCAATTGGGCAGGACCCTTGATCCTAATGCGAGTCCTCAGGTTTGCCAGGCCTTCGTTAAGCTTTGCAAATCCCTTAGGTCTAGGAATCAGAAGTATAAGGATTAGTCTGAACTTGTGGCCAAGTTGAAGGACAGGCTCCAGGAGATGGAAGAGGTTGGTGCTTCAGTGCAAGAAGAGGTGAATGCGTTGAGAGCAAAGCTTCTTGATGCTTCCGAGATCAACCAGGTTGGTGAGATACTTCAGCAAGAAAATGAAGCTTTAAGGCAAGAGGTCTCGCGACTTAGGGAACACGCGCCGAGCACCGCTCCTTCAATGTTGGGAGGCTCTTCATCAACGCAAGCTAGGGCCGGCTCGAGCGATATTCACCCTGTGCTGCGAGGTTCTTCATCGACGCGAGCTGGCAGGAGCACCAGGAGCTGAGATAGGGAAATGGAAGAGTTTCGAGAGAGGGAAATGGAAGATCTTTGTGGTGACATCCAGCGAGCATATGTGATCACTGCTGGGCTTCAAAGGGATGTTACTCGACTGCGGCACCTGTTTAAAAAAGGACCTCGGCGAGTATGGGCCGATGATTACGATCAGGATTGGCAAGATGCTCCGACTAGGTTGACAGAGTTTGAGGAGCTCGCCTTCATCAGGGGATGGTTGAGTGCATTGAGGGAGATGCAAGTTCTAAGAAATTCAATGCTCTGGTATCGCCATGAAATCTCCCCCTCCACACGGATGCCTAATCCCTTTCGGAGGGATGATCAGTGGATACCTATTGATGCCATCCCTCGGCAGCTGCTGGAGTCGAATGCCAACGAGGTTGAGGAGGAGTTAGCCCCTCATCCCGATGACGGCCGACGAGCCCAAGTGGCTGACTACCTTGCTCAGAGGCCTCATCCCCATTAGGATTTAGCTTGTAGTTTCTCTGTGTATTTTTTGTAGTGTAAATGCTTTGGGTGAGCTCGCCGACTAAACATGTATCACCATTGTTGTAAATATAGTGGATTAATAAAATTTATGTTTTGGGCTAATTTAGCCGACTAAATAAGTGCATTATTTTCTCCAAGTTCTCATTCCTTCGTGATCTTCTAAGTTCGTATTATCACCCAAGTGTCCTCCCAGTCCAGTATAACATAAGGATACTATTGTGCCCCACTTTACCTTTTAGGTCATGTCGTCACACTCCCTTACGCCTAAGTGTGGCAATTGGCGAGGACACACCTGGTGTTGGATATTCCATCCGATCAGGATTTTATTTAACCAAAGAAGGTTTGGTGACCAGTTTAGATTTGGCCACTTTGCTTAAGGATCTCCAGTAGGGCTTCATATATTGCCAGGGGCAATGTCACGAGGTCTTTCGTGTTTCATAACGATAACCTGAGGAGGGACAATTCCCTGCTATGATGTGATGATCAATGTGCCTGTTATTTGGAAAGGATGTGCGATAAAGCTCGTATAACTGTTACTCATTAGAATGCAACCGTTTTAAATAACTTTCATTAATGACAAGGAAAACGAATTTCTAGTTTCATAACAAAAGAATAAAAGAAAGATCTAAAAATAGAATCTCTTGAGATTGGCTGTGTTCCATGCTCATGGTATTTCTCTGCCTTCCATCGTTACCAAGTGATAGGCGCCCTGTAGATCATCTCTTGTTATCTTGAAGGGTACCTCCCAGTTTGGCCCTAGCTTGCCATCTGATGGTTTTACTGCGCTACCCAGGACTTTCCTCAGGACGTAGTCCCCAACTCGGAATGTCCTTGGGTTGACCCTTTTATTATAATGTCTTGCGAGCTGTTGCTGATAGTTCGCTAGTTTTACTAGGGCTAACTCTCGGCGCTCGTCCTCTAGGTCGAGCTCAGCGAGCAATGCTGCATCATTATGGCCCTGGTCGACAAGGTTGGATCTTATTGTTGGCAAACCCGCTTCTAGTGGGATGACTGCTTCCATCCCATACGTCAGCAAAAATGGGGTTTCTCCTGTTGCTCGCCGAGGAGTGGTTCGGTAAGCCCATAGAATATGCGGTAATTTATTTACCCATGCGCCTTTGGCTCGCTCCAATCACTTCTTTAGTCCGTCGATCACAGTCCTGTTGGAAGCCTTAGCTTGGCCATTGCTCTGAGGGTAGGCCACCGAACTGAAGTGGTGCCTGATACTGTGTTCGTTACAGAAACTCTGAAATGAGCCGCTTTCGAACTGAGTTCCATTGTCGGTGATGATGGTTCTGGGGATGCCAAAGAGAGTGATTATATTTCTCTATATGAACCTTACCATATCTGCATCTCGGATGTTCGCCAGGGGTTTCGCCTCGATCCATTTGGTGAAGTAGTCAGTTGTAATCAACAGATATTTGCGATTGCCGATGGCGGTAGGCAATGGTCCCACGATGTCGATTCCCCATTGGGCGAATGGCCATGGGCTGGACAGTGATTTTAGGTCGCTAGCAGGTTGGTGGACCATAGGAGCGTGAAGTTGGCATTTCAGGCACTTGCGGACATACATCGCAGAGTCCCTTTGCATATATGGCCACTAATAGCCTTCCTTCATTGCTCGAAAAGCCAGAGACCTTCCTCTGATATAGCTTCCACAGACTCCTTCATGAAGCTCACGCAGAACTTGTTCGATATTCCCTGGGTGAACGCATTGGAGGTAGGGTTCGAAGAAGGATCTCTTATACAAGTTACCCTCTGGTGATAAGTGAAAGCGAGCAACTTTAACTCTTATTTGGTGGGCAGTTTTCTTGTCATATGGGAGCGTTCCATCCTTCAAATAGTCCCTTAAGGGGTCTATCCAGCTGGGAGCTGATCCCACCTGGAGTACTTGTTCCACGTCTGGTGGTTTGCTGTCGCGGATGCTTGGATGAGTGAGGAAATCGACGGGGATGGTTCTTCTTAGGTCGGAGTCAACTGCCAAACTCAGGGCTACTAGGGCGTCAGCATGGTTGTTTGTTCTCTGGGAAACTGCTAGACCTTAATCTCTTCGAAGCTCGCCATTAGTTTTTTCACTAAGGCGAGGTAAGCTTCCATTCTTTCATCTTTTGCATTGTAATCTCCACTTATCTGATTGGAAACTAATTGGGAATCATCGAACACTTGTAAATATTTTGCTCCCAAAGTGTGCGCCTTCTGGAGGCCGGCTATTAAAGCTTCGTACTCTACTTCGTTGTTGGAGGCTGCAAATCCAAGCCTGATTCCTTGTTCAATGATTGTTTTTTCTGGAGTAACGAGGATAATGCCTACCCCTGCCCCCTTTGAGTTGGAGGCTCCATCAATAAACAGTTTCCAGGTTTCCTCTATTTCTTGGTTCTCCTTTTGCGTTGTTGGTTGAGGTTGGTTGGAAAGTTCCTCGCCCGTGAATTCAGCTATGAAATCAGCAAGGATTTTCCCCTTGATTGCGGTCCTTGGTTAAAATTGGATGTCAAATCACCTGAGCTCGACTGACCATTTAGACAGCCTGCCCGACAAATTGCTTTCCTCAGGACTGTCTTAAGGGGGTGCGATGTAAGGACGGTGATAGTGTGGGCTTCGAAATAGTGCTTCAGCTTCCTCGAGGCCACTACTGATGCGAAGGCGAGCTTCTCCAGTGGTAGGTACCTCTGCTCAGCATCAAGTAGGGTCTTGCTCACGTAATAAATAGGGTGCTGGATTCCTGCAGCCTCGCATATTAACGCAGAGCTGACAGTGTGGTTGGAAACGGAGAGGTACAGGTACGAAGAATCTGTTTGTCGTGGTATGACGAGCAGTGGTGAAGAGCTTAAGTAAGATTTGAGCTAGACCAATGCTCGCGAGCAATCTGGGTTCCATTCTACCGTTTTGTTCCCCTTCAGAAGTTGGAAGAAAGGCTTACATTTTTCGGAGGATTTAGAAATGAAGCGATTTAAGGCAGCGAGCATACCAGTGAGCTTCTGTACGTCCCGGATTGTTCGAGTTGGTTGTACCCTGTTAATTGCATTGATCTGGTCTGGGTTAGCCTCTATGCCTCTCTTACTGACCAAGTACCCAAGAAATTGTCCTGACTGGACACCGAAAGAACACTTGCTTGCATTAAGTTTCATTTGGTACTTCCTGAGGATTTCGAAGGTGTTTGCCAGGTCTGAGAGGTGATTTTCTTTCATCTTACTTTTAACGAGCATGTCATCGATGTAGACCTCCATGGTGTTTCCCATCTGGTCCTTGAGCATCTTGGTGACCAGCCGCTGATAGGTTGCCCCTGCATTCTTGAGCCCAAAGGGCATGACCTTGTAGTAGTATAGCCCAACTGTCGTGATGAATGCCATTTTGTCCTGGTCTAGGGCATATAAGGGGATCTGGTGATACCCTGAGTATGCGTCCAGAAAACTCATCCACTCGTGAGCTGCAGTGGCATCTACTAGTTGGTTTATTTTTAGGAGGGGGAAAATATCATTAGGGCACGCTTTGTTGAGGTCAGTGAAGTCAATGAAAACTCTCCACTTCCCGTTGCTCTTCGAAACTAGTATTGGGTTGGATAACCACTTGGGGAATTGTACTTCCCGTATGGATCCTGCATCCAGTAGTTTTTCAACTTCTTTTTCTACCGCTTTAGCCTTCTCGGGTGCAGTTCGTCGTGCCTTCTGCGTGATTGGTTTGAAGGTGGGATCGGCGTGCAGCTGATGACAGACCATACTAGGATCGATTCCAGACAGTTCTTATGGTTCCCACGCGAAAACATCTACGTTGCATCTCAACAAAGTTGTCAATTCCTTTTGTTCCTGGTCGGTGAGAGATGCTCCAATTAAGAAGACTCTATTACTGTCGCCATCTCCAGCCGTAACTTTTACTAGGTCCTCGACAACCCACTTAGAGGGGAGGAGCCTGGTCTCCTCTACTTCAGGTCTTCCGTACTTTAATTGCTATTTAGAAGGTGTTAGTCCTTCTTCCACTTTCTCGCTGGGCTGATCGGCCTTCCTTTCTGGCTTTGGTCGGATGGCTGCTATGAAACACCTTCCTGCCATCGCTTGGTCGCCGTGGATCTCCATTACTCCTCGCTCGGTTACATACTTGAGTTTCTGATGGTATGTTGAGGAGACTGCCTTCATTGCATGAAGCCATCCCCTGCTGAGGATGGCCTAGTATGGCGAGTCGATATCAACTACCAAAAACTCAATTATCTTGGAGACGTTTCCAGCGCGCACCGGTAGTAAAATCTTTCCCAGGGGCATAGTTATTTTTCCAGCGAAGCCAACTAAAGGGATAGTTGCTTCCTTTAGGTCGGCGACGCTTAACTTCAATTTTTCTGAATAGGTCGAGATACATCACTTCGAACGAGCTTCCTTGGTCGACGAGCAACTTGTCGACGTCAAAGTTAGCTATCCTGACGGTAATGATCAGAGCATCGTGAAGTGGGGTTCTCACTCCCACCAGATCTTCATCTATGAAAACAATATGCTTGTTATAGTTGACGTCATCTGCTCATGGACGCTTTCCCGACTGCGACTTTTCTGGATCGATCTGAAAGGCCTGCATTATCGCTGTAAGTTTCTTCATCTCCATTCGAGCTGAATTTCCTTGGATCTGTTTGGCATCAGATGCCCCATGAATTACCGCGAACTCATGTCCAGCATCATCTTCGAGCACGTTGTCAGGTCTTGCTTCTCTATTGGCAGCCACCTTCTCTGCCTTTTTCTCCACAAACTAGTTCAAATGCCCTGATTGGGCCAGCTCCTCGAGGTGAGAGTTAAGAACTTTGCAATGCTCAGTCTTATGTCCTCCCTCTTTGTGAAAAGCGCATCTCAGCGCATTGTTCCTCTTCGAGGGATCTCGTCCCATCTTCTTAGGCCATTTGATGAATGGCTCATCTTTGATTTTTGCGAGGATCTTGTAAATTGGTTCTTTAAAGATGGTGTTGACCGCCTGGAATGCTTTCGACACATCATTGTTACCTCCATTCTTGGAGCCGTTTTTGCCCCCGTTCTTTCCTCCTTTCTTCTGGTTCTTAGTTTTGTCACTGCCCTTCTCAATGAGTCTAGCTCGGCTGTTGTCCCCTGAACTGAGGCGGGTGATATCTTCCGTCTTAGCGTACTTCTCGATGCGAGCCATTAGGTCATCAATAGTCATAGCCTCCTTCTTTGCCAGGGACTGGTAAATAAGGGAAGAGCTGGGTAGCCCAATTTTGAAAGAGGCCACTACCACTTGTTCCGAACAATCCTCGACCTCATTGAATAACTCCCAGTACCTCTTGGCGTAGTCTCGTAGTGTCTCTTGAGGCATTTTCTTCATTGTCAGTAAAGCATCCATCCTTTTGGGATGGGAGCTACTAGTAATGAATCGGGCCGTAAAGAGTTCAACCATGGATTTGAAACTTTTGATGGATCGGTAGGGGAGCCTTTCGAACCATTTCTGCATAACGTCATGCAAGCTCGAGGGGAAAATTTGGCACATTAGCGCGTCTCGGTGGTTCCAGAGGGTCATGTCCTGTCGGTACTATCTGACGTGATCAATGGGATCAGTCTTACCGTCATAAATTTTGAACCTTGGAATGACAAATTTCTTGGGGGCTTCTTCTTCTTCTTCAATTTCTCTCGTGAAGGGTGACTTCATCTGGGTTTTGAGAGCTCGCCTAGCAAGTTCTCTGGTCGATCTGGTACCGTGTTGGGCCGGATATTGGTCCATCTCCCTGCGGACCAGATTTCATATGTTCTCGTTGCTGCAAGTAGGGCTCTGGTAACAGTGGGCTTTTCGCAGCTGCTTGTGGAGGTCGTCATCTGACTCGTCTCCTTCCACCTTTTGAGATCCTCTTCTAGGGATCCTTACTCGGCTGCGAGATTTGCTCGCCTGAGGGCTAGGAGTACGGTATGGACGTCTCCTGTTATCATGATGAAGCTCTCTCTCCAGTCTTTCCAGTCTTCTTTTCATGTGAGCATTCTTAGCCTCGTGTTTGTGAGAAGACTCCCTTTGCTCGTGGAGCCTTGCCTCGTATGCATCAATCAGTCTGGATATCTGCGTGGATCTTGCTGGTCCTTGGCTTTCTTCTGAGGCTGGCCTTTCTAAGCGAGCCCTCTGATCTGAACATCGAACTTCAGATCTAATCCTGCGAGAAGTAGGTGGTTCTTGAATATCCCCTGCCTGGGGAGCATTGCTACTGTGACCAGATATTTTAAACTCCTTTCTTGGTGTGGGCTCTTCTCAGGGAAAGATGAACGTTTCCCACAGACGGCGCCAATTGTGGAGGCAATTATTATGCAATATAAATAGATACGAGAGAGGTAATCACCAAGTAATAG
The DNA here is from genome assembly GCA_949130495.1 of Sambucus nigra. Lineage (NCBI taxonomy): Eukaryota > Viridiplantae > Streptophyta > Magnoliopsida > Dipsacales > Adoxaceae > Sambucus > Sambucus nigra. The sequence goes on from OX422207.1 coordinate 418,836,456, forward strand.
CAAGGAATGTAAAATGACAATCACACAACAAAGGGTGTATGTGGTTCAGCAAAGATGTGCCTACGTCCACGGTGGTGCAGTCGGTGTTATTTCTATATACTCCAGAGAGCAGTTACAGAGAATACAACTTGTCCTTTGCCCCGGACCCAGGGTTTAATATATACATGTACATTTTGGTGAATGGGGGTGTTGGATCCCCCCACGTCTTCTATCTCTCCCTATAACCTCCCTTAATGGGAACTTGAGAAGAGACCGGGTCATAGTTAAATAAGAGATGGGGAGTCTAGACTTTGGGCCGCTAGAATTGGGCTACTCGTCCAGGCCCATTATCTTAATTTTGGGTACCTACATAAACTTAAAAATGTAAAACCTCGACGACATCGACACTAGTTATCCTAGCCATATTTCCCATCCACGCTTGTGTATTCTACCCACGAGTCCATTATCAACTTATGGATCCTTTTTATTCTTCGCATCCCCTTCTTCAGGTATGAAGTTCGTTAAACAAGTCAACTTCTCTCTCACAACCGATCTTTATCTGGCCCACTTATGATAAGTTATGAAACTCCATATGCATCTCTGTCTGAACAGCAAATGGAAGATCTTACGATCAAACCGCACCCAAATTTTTCATTATTAATGTATCTCTCCATGGTTCTGGTGACTGACTCCCATCATTAAAACGTTGCTCCTATGAGCAAAAATAATTTTGCCTGAAATTTAATCCTAGGTGTCACTGCACTCCACCCTACATAATTATCTCCAGATTATCTCCTTCCATTGGCCCATCACACTTCATCTCTTCCCCAAATCTTTATAGATGGATCTTCAAAAGAGTTCCTCCGACTCCTCCTACCGACAATGCTACGTGAGTCCCAAATTTTACCACCGTTATCTACGACAGTGATTGGGGAAGCTACTACTCTCGAGTAATTATCCTATTGTCACCTGTCTGAACAATAATCACGCAAACTTCTATCGTGATCACCATTCCTAATATACCCAATGGCTTCTGCCAAGTCTTTTCTTCTGTCGTCCTTTTAATGGCCCTCGCTGGTCATCCTATATTGTTAGGTGTACGAAGCCTAACCGAACTCATATATGAATCACATCAACTATATATAGTAGCACGAGAATATAATTCACATATGTAGAGGAATACAGCAATCCTATAATAAGTATCTATATCAAAGAACGCTAAGCTGAAATCGTAGTAAGCCATACTGATCCTAAGGACACTGGAACTTGATATTTGATACCAACTATGAAACCCCACCTATTTAAATACTGGGTGATCAGTTCTTTATAAATATAAAACAGGTTTCTAATTTATTCATTCTTAGCATCATTATCGAAAACTTTTTTAAATTACTAATCACCTACATTTTCAATAAACCGGGGCCAAATTTTATCCTTCCTTAATGCGTAAGTAAAGACAATAACCAAACCATCTGCGCAACAATAAAAATTTGAATCCATCACAAGATAAATAACCAAATAGATAATACCGAATAATCCATCAATTCTCAACACAAAATTCAACTACGAGTCTATGAAATAAAATTGAATCCAATAATACATAGTCTGATACAACTGGATAAATGAAATAGCTGAAGGGGCAACATGCACCAATGCAATAACTGAAACTGCATCCTACTCTAGGAATGAAGCGACTGAGGTGTCTAATCCAAATCCTGTAAACATCCACAAGTATTTCAACTACGCATCTTTAGAACATATCATCAAGCTTGGCGTCCCTATAGCTGGACACCTAAAAGGATTTGAAAATATTTTTCATACGGGTCAGAGCCCAAGAAAACATTTTGTAAATATTTTGTAAGCATTTAAATCACAGTTTTAAAGAAGTTATTGATTTACACATGTTAGTCTGCGTACACTCTCTTGATTTCATCACCCCTCATCTAAAGGGCACACCTAACGTCTCCTACTTATCCCACCTAGTTTTGCTACCCCGACCTAACTAGACCTCATAAGTATCTAGCTAACTACTAATAGGTTTAGCTCACCTAGACCGCCTATATAGTACGCTACATTATTTTGATCATTAATCATTAAGTCTCTAGTTAAATTTCTCTTTAACTCTCCCATACCGCCCATACAGTACGCTATCTTAACATTAATAATTAACATGTCTCGTATGTTATTATTTACTATAATTAACATTTCACGTATGTTGTCATTAGACCATTTAATTAAGTTGCTCTACTTAAATCATCTTTAGATATACGCGATCTAACTTTACTGCCATCACACACTAAGTAGATTAAGCAATATTTTAGATATACACTTCTAGTCTCCCTATTATTGCACATAAGTAGGATAAATCACCCAGGAATATATATATATATATATATATATATATACACACACATACACACACACACAACATCTCCCGAATTTTCCATCGCGATGCAAACTTGCATACTCTACTATTAAGTTCATGTACTTCTCGTACCATGTCAAGGATTATCGGTTCAGAATGTCCCCTTAAACCATAAAGCAAACAACATATAATGGCAGCAAGAATAGTTCTAAGCCTTTGGTCTACGCACACACCTAACGCACCCAAATTATCGGTCACACTATCATATACACGAGTAGTGCTCAACCATAAGTTTTATGTTCTACGTCACAAGTCTAAAATCCCCCTAGTGGGCTCATCAGGATAAGACTGCCAACGACGCGGAACCTCCTATAGTAGCAAGTAACGTAGGTATCTTCACACACATAAGAAAGCACATAATTAGCATACACACGACCTATCCATATGTCACATATAAGCATACAGACAACCTATAAATATAATCCATATAGGCATACACACAACCTATAAATATAACCCGTATAGGTATACACTCCACCCATAATATAATCCTCATAGGTTTCCACTCGACCTATAGTATAATCCGTATAGGGATACACTCAACCTATAATTTATCCTTCGTACGTAGTATAGATATATATCTCTTGAACACTTACTGTACTTCTCAATTTACGATTTATAACACTCTATTGTATTTCTCAAGCATTATTCTCTACCCGAAGGGCCCTAGTTACCCCTTAAGTTGTTTTAGTAGTTATACCCTCATACACTACCGGTCTTTATTGTAGGATCACTCATTCTTTTTGTGATTCGTTCTCATTATATCAAATTCACTCACATTAAAAATTATGCCCAGCTAATCTTAGCCTTAATTCTTCTCAAATATGACTAATTCCGAACCCTACCATTAGCTTACTGGAAATCAAAATATCTCTCACTATATTTTAATGTTACCTCAAAAGTCCACTGGATTATTATTCACAAGTTCTACACTTAAAAAGGGGAAAATTGCCAAAATCTGGGAAATCGAATCGATTATTCCAAGGACCGAATCAATTCACCTTACCGAATCGATTCTCCTTTGGGACAAATCGATTCGAAAACTGTCAGTTTTTCTTCTTCTACGCAATTGCGTTTTTAAGATTGTTCGCCATTACAACTTTCTCATTTCTTCATAAAACTTAACCAAAGTTCCAACCAACATTACTAAAGTGCGTGGGAATGATTTTCAACATAAATCTAACATTAAATCATCATGAATTCAATCCAAGAACACATTATTCTCTAAAATTCTTAAAACCCTAAATATCATTGTTCTTCCTTCATAATCAATCTTAAACCCAGATTTTTTCTTGTTCTTAATTAAATCACATCTGATTTCATATTACCCGCATACATAGGTTCATTCTACATGCAATCCTATCCCAATTCATGGATTTTAACCCCCTAAACCTCAAGAACATCAATTTATCATCAAATATAAAACCCTACACTACATGGGTATTATAACCTTTTAGAAATATGCAAGATAAACACTTGCCTTAAGATTATAGGTCTAATTTGTGTAGAAATATGGTAGAGTTGTCTTCATCTCCTTCCGATCTAAACTCCGATGGTGGTGGTGGTGCAAAAGTGGTGTAGGGAGCCTTGAAATCCTTCTCATTTCTCCTTTAATGGCCTCTCTCAGTTTTTCTAACTATTAACCCTAGCACCCTCAACACATATGATGATATGACCTTAGTAATTTTGTTGGTTTCTTTTCTCTAAAAAGTCAAAAGACCAAAATACCGTTTCGAGGTGCCAGTTTGGCCTAAAAATTCTCCAGGACCCAATCCTAACCCCCGAGTACACTTTTATAATTATTTCGACCCTTCAGGACACACTGGCACACTCAAAATGACTTGGATGACCCATAAATAAATTACATTTTATCTCATAAATTTAAGCCCCGACACGACTGACACGCGCGTCCCGACTAAATTACCGTAATTATCGTATTTCTCACTCACGACAATCATAATGAATTCCTACTAATTTATTGCTCGTTCACTAAGTAATACTCAATATAATCCATATAAATAAATATTAATCCTTGTTTCACTAATTAATATTTATTTCAATCCGAATTAATTTCCTATTAATCTCTCATTTTAATTTAATTAATCCCCATATGAAAATCATTAAAAATATGGGGTGTTACACATGGTTGATCTCTCTATTATTGTCCATCTCTAGACATGATAACAAAACCTCCCAATTAGTAGGACATGTCAATATAAGGATCTAAACAGGTAACCTCACCTCTCATATTAAGTTTCCTACCATAGAGGATGCCATATATTACCACTTATTGGTAAGGAGAGTGTGGATACATAATCATGAGATGGAACCTTCCATGTTCTATTGATATGATAAGGAAAATGTCAAAGGAACATATATGGTCATCAAGGAGATGAATAAGTTATTTTTTAAAGAAGAATCTTACCTTATGGATATAGCATTTTACACATAGTTAAAGAAAAATACCAGAGTCATTACCACAGGGGGTCTAGGGAGTGAATCCTCCGATCATTAAAGATTTGTTAGGACTACTCAGTGAAGTGAGAGAAGTGAAATAAGAGGTCCATGAGGATGGTATAACATTGTCAAAGCATATTCATGATTGAATGAAGCTAAAAATTGATGCATAAGAAAAAAAGTTAAAAGATACAGTGTTTTGAGAAGGTTGGGTGATGGAAGAACTGATGCGACTAAATGATCATAACAAATGGCAGGTGTTTCCACCAACAAACCGTAAGTGCAAGAAAGTTGTCATAAGTGGTGGGAGTATGGTATATTACATGTGAAGGTGTAAGAAAGAAGTGCGTTGGGACGATGAAACATTTTCAAAGACATAATACAAGTGCTTTTTTTATAGATAACCAAGGTCAATATTTAGTTATAGACAACTCTGATATAAAAGCATTTTTTTAGAATGTATAGAAGGAACCAAAATGCATGAATGATCAACTAAAGCCTCGGCTACAAGAACTGGAGAAAATTGACCTAACAAAAGAAGGTGGGGAGAAAACCATATCCTCACATCGAAGGATCTAAAAGAAATGAAGAAACAAGCTTTGGTTTTATTTATTCAAGATGGTGAGGATGTGTTCGTTTGTATTTACACCGAGATGCCTGGGATTGATGAGGATTTAAGCACTCACAAACTCAATGCTATACCTTCAACCATATTGGTCAAACAGGCCAAACAAAAGTATAAGAATAGGCTAGACTTAATGATCAAAGTATAAGTAGAATAATTATTCGCAACATCATTTATTAAACCTATTCAACACTTAATCTGGATGTCAAGCATTGTTTATGTTAGAAAGAGAGTCAAAACTCAAATAAGAATATGTGTGGACTTTTGTGGCCTTAACAAATCATGTCCTAAGGCTTGAGCTTCCACTCCTAGAAATTAATAGTTTGCTAGATTCAACGACTGGTTATGATATGTATAGCTCAGGGATTACTGTGTGGGTTATAATCATATCAAAATAGAACCAGCTAACGCAGATAATATATCATTTCGAACACCGTTAGGTAATTTCCATTACACGATCATGTCATTTGGGCTCAAGAACGCATGTGCAATGTATTAATAAACTATGATGGTTATTTCCCATGATTTGTTTCATAACATACTATTTAGATGATTTGGTGGCTAAATCAAAGAAAGAAGATGCATATTTGATAGACATCCTAAGGATGTTCAATCGATGTAGAAAGTATAAACTTAAGATGAATCCTTTGGAGTGTGCCTTTGGGGTCACTAATGGGAAATTCTTAGGTTTCGTGGACAATAATCATGGAGTCTAGATGGATCGAGAGAATCAAATGGTATTAATATATATATGCCATTTCCAGCCAATTAAATTCAACTGAAGATGTTTCTCGGATAAATTTCCTACATGTGGAGATATGTCCCAGCTTTGTTGAAGGTCACACACATCCATTGATGCAACTCCTATGAAAGACCATAGTCTATAAGTGAGAAGGCATTCCCCAAGAAGATTTTGAAAAGTTAAAATGCTCTCTAACTTTTCCATAGATAATGTTCCCACTAGTAGCTGGTATACCTTTGTTGTTCTATCACACTTCTACTCCATATTCTATCAGTGAACTGTTGGTAGAGACCGATGCATAAAAAAGACGAGTATACTATTTTAGCGAAATTGTGCATGGTACCCAATCACGATAAACGAGTTGTCAAGGAAGTATTTAACATTAGTACTTGTGGTACAAAAGTTAAGACACTACATGCTTGACTTTACCATTCATATTGTCACGAGATGTGATCCTATTAAGTACCTCCTTGCTAGAACGATATTAATTAGGAAAGTATCAAGGTGGTTCCTCATAATTTCAAAATATGGCATGAAGTGTGTGGTCCCACGACCTATGAAAATTCAAGGTTATGTACCCCTTTTAGCCAATTTTCCATCTCGACACTTTGACCCACCACACGAAAATATTATGGGCAATGATTTACAAGGAAACTTACGTCAAGAAGATTTGAAGGTGTGGTGTATATAGTTTGATGGAAAGATTCAGCAGAAATTAGAGGGGAAAAATTATATGACCGGTTAATAACATTGGGTTATTATTAGCTACAAAGGAAAAAAGATTTAGCTGAGTTTGGACAAAAATGTAAACCATATCAGCTACATGGGAATCTTATTCATGCTCCTTGGGTAAATATCCATTTTCTATTCACATCTTTTTATTTTCACATTTGGGTGTTTCCATCTGGTAGGAAGGATTAGTCTTTCTTCACGAGGAAAGATCTGTATCTTAGTTACAAAAAGTGTTTCACCAGTTGGGTTGAGGCTGTACCAATATAGAATTCAGTTGTTGGAGTAGCTTCTCATTTCATAAATGAGTACATCATTATAGATATGGCATTTCAAAGGTTATTCTCTCAGACAATGGCACCCCTTTCATCAATAAAGAGATAATAATATTGACAGACAAATATTCCATCATTTACCATACATCAATGGTGGCATATCCTAAAGGAAATGGACAAGTACAAGCTAAAACTAAGACTTTAATTAACGTCTTGGCCAAAATGATGGAAGACTTTCGTAAACCATGGGATGAAAATATGCCAATATTACTTTAAGGTTATTGAAAGATAAATCACAAACCAACTAACTACACATAATTCTCCTTGGAGTGTGGAGATAAAGTAGTATTATCGATAGAGCTCGAAGTACCATTAGTGTGATATACCTTACGAAGCAACCTCTAGCTAGAAAATAGACATGTACAACTTGAAGCTTTTGATGAACATCATGATATAGAAAATCAACACTTTCAAGTATACACAAAGAAGTTATCATAGGCCTTTGAAAATTTGGTCAAACCTAAATGTTTTATGTAAGGTGTTTTGGTTCTTAAAGATATCGTTAAGCACATCATAGGTCTACCTTTACCCAAGTTTGATTTAAATTGGGAGGGTCCATGTGTAGTCAATGAAGCACACAAATTAGGGTATTACTTGATTACAAAGATTAAGGATGATATAACTTTCAATGTCAATAACAAATGGCTTAAACATTATCATCTTTAACTTAGATCGTTGATTATTTATGCTATAAAGACAACATTGAGTGAATTTTTTATGTTTCTTGATTTCTTTTTTTTTTCTCATAAAGAAAGTTATTGTAATGCATAGTGATGATTTACATATAAAGGTCCAATTTGGAAGAACTCGTTCAGGTATACTGATTCAAAATAAAAGAAGAGATATAAAAGAAACCTCATGTATTAATATTAAGATATTACAAAAGGGGGACTTAACCCGGATGAAATATTCAAGGCACCTACCCTACCAAAAACCATGAGCCTTTGATTTTAAAAAATCTTTCCCCCAAATCAGAAGATATATCATCACAAACACCTTGTTGGAACTCATTAATAGAATCCAGTTAGTAAGTTATACGGGATTGAAATTTTTTTGGTTAGAATCATAGGATTCCATAACTTTAACTAAAGTTTCTTCTACGTCTTCAAGGCCTTTTGTAGTCCATTTCAGCTCAAGAATCAAAAGAGTTAAAATTTTGTTTAACAACTTAATGTCCTTAACATTCTGCAAAATACTACTCATGAAACAGTAGCATAAAGGGACCCTTTAATTGCTTCAGACAATCCTTTAACTATGAAAAGTTAAATCCATATTTGATTAAGTCACTTAGGCAATGAAGACATTAGTTAACAATGCTATTGCTCAACTAGTAAATGACGTATTTAAGATAGAACCGATGAAAACAAGAGCAATCCTCAATCAATCAAGCATCATAATATCAGTCATACTCTGACTCTCAAGAGTAAAAGTCTCGAAGTGAGAATCTGGTAAACGATTTACCACCATGTGAAAATCTTATGGGAAAATAGTTTTTGCTTTAAGAAGCTAGCTAAAATACTAGTAAAGTGAAATGTTTAGCAATGGATCATAAAAGTAAATACTTATACAGATCCATCTATATTGGCCAAATGGGCATCATCATGAGAAGGAGCCCGATTGACTTCTCGGTGATTTCTTCCCTTGTTGTGGGAAACTCTATTAGAGTGTGCACAAATTTCTTGAGGACCCAAAGCGTTAGAAACATCTATATCAGGGGGTGCCTAAGAAATAACCTACAAAGGAGATAACCAAAGAAAATTTTGTCAAATTATTATAAAGATTATGTCACACCAAACAGAGAGGTGAAACGCATGGATATTATTTTCTCATAATAATTGATAAAATGGCCCATGGATTTCCTTACACCTAACAAAAGGGTGAAAGGAATGGATAGTTTTTCATCATGTTTATTGGTGAAAAACTCCCTGACGTTTTCTCATTCTGATTGAAAAATAGCACATGTATTTCGTTACACCCAATACAAGGGTGATACACATGGATAATTTTTCATCATACTGATTGATGTAAAATGCCTTAATGTTTTCTGATACTGATTGAGAAAATAGTGCACATATTTTGTTACACCTATCATATAGGTGAAATGCTTAAATGAAATTAGCACAATCTATAAAAATTCATACATGTGGAAGGGGACCGATGGTAGTGCCAGAAGGAGAGGGGTATGATCACTTTCCCCGATCATCCTCATTAATATCCGTTGCAGCTACTAGCAAAGAAGATACATCCGAAGGACCTTAGATTGACATAATTATAACACGCCAGAATAAATAAGAGAGTTTTCATTTTCATGAACAAATATGCACAAAGATTATTGATACAATTATTTCTCTAGAATTACCTCAGTAAGGGAACTCCTCAAAACAATTAAATTTTTGGTGTGAAGAAAAAAAGCGGACATGGAAATGGATAGTTGAAGTCTAAGAAGCTTGTCGAGAAGCTGAAAGTCTATCACAACATAAACTGGAATGATCCACTCCACCGATGGATCTAATCTTATAAGGTCCCGATAACACATCACCAACCTACTAAGTAAAAAGAAAATTAAATTATTCCAAGTAATGTAAAAAAGTTTAAAAGTATTGTGTTGGTAGCAATGATACATGTGCTACTGTCATGAAAATCAACGGTGATTGACTAGGATATGCCTCGGTGGAAACTGAGGGAGAAACTAAACCACCACCATCTTCATTTTCCATAATTAATGTTCATAATAAGGGAATGAGATATTGTGGGTCTCTCCTTACAAACTTTATCAGGAGAATCAGTGGTGTGAATTAGTAGTGAAGACTCACGAGACGATGACACCATGGTGTGACGAGGTGGAAAAATTGGTCGAATGAAAACACCGAGAGTAGCACCCTGTCAAAGAAATAGATATACGATCAGAGTCATCTTAACAATTGTTAGAAAATAAGATCAAAGGAAAAGAGATATAATCTTCTGAGTAGTAAGAACATATGGAGATGAATAAACAGTAGTATATTTTTCGTGAACAACAGGATCACCTTTATATTGTTCACTTGCAATATGACTAGAAGGTCCAACTAATGGCTTACTATTCTTCTTAATAAGGCATTTCTTACGTCCACCTCGAATGACCACCGATTGAACGGTCGATGATGGAACATTTTTACACAAGGAGGAATGACCATTTGTCATTTGCACAAGCCCCTATTTTACCATAAAGATGGGAACGATTGAGACCAATAATAACATATTCAACTGTTATAGGCCATTGAAGAAAATAATTAGACCAAAGTAGTTGCCACCTTCTCTCTCAACCAGGATTGATAGGAGTGTCCTTATCAATAGGAATTCCTGAAGGTTCTACAACACCTAAACTAGTTCATTTTTTTATATGAAAACTCTTAACGGTCGAGGAAGTTAATCTCTTAGTGGTAGTTAATTTGGTAATAGGAGTATGAGAGGTAAAGGCAATGTTCTTCCTCTTTATTTTCTTTTTAGAATTCGTCAAAGAACTCTCATCTAATTAGGGGAGAATATGGTATTTTAGACTTACTTATTTCACTTAAAGGATAATATATGCAAATGGTAGAATGGCCTTTGAGCCTAATCTCTCACAAAGTAAATCATTCTATCAAGGGGGACACGTGGTCTATTTTGAAGAATCTCTTAAAGATTTTGAATTGAGATGTTGAATGGCGGAACCATCCCAATGATACTTTGCCTAAACTTGTTTCTTTAGTTTTTTTCAGTCTACCCGTAACTTATGTTGTGTATTGAACATTGGATTGGGTGGTATACTCAGTCGAAGAAGTAGTGAACTTACACTCTTCTTGATCAACTACAGTAGCAATGTTTGGCACACCTTGATCAAACCTAAATTATCTTGAGCAACAATGAGGTTAGTAGGCCTCACTTATTGATTCCCACTTAGTGCAAGCAAGAAGATGATTAGGTGTGATAACAAGGACAATGAATACCGATAAATCTCCCTCAACCTCAGCCTCTAATGCAATAGCTCAAGTGATTCTTGATTGAGGTTTGAATAATGACCAAACGTGGGATTATGTTGTTTGATACGGATAAAAGATAAGTGCACCACCATCAGAAATCAATTAACAAAGGGATTTTTTACTATTTTATATTCTAGTGATAAATACATTGATGATGCACGGGAAAATTTCTAATAGGAGTCACTTTTAGAGCAAGATAAGGGTAGTGAGTATATAGGAAGCCCATTAAGAGAATGGAGTCCGGAAATTTATTGACGACAAAACTCCCGATAGACCTCTCCATTTCTATATGCTTACGACCCGATTATGAGTACAAATATCCTAGTGTAATTATATCGATGGGAAGGTTAACACCACGTGCCAACCTAATAGATAGATTGACTAGGCTATAACAGGGTTGGTCATTAGGCTTGCCAATTAGAAAAAATGAGAAATAAAGATGATGATGTACACTACTAACTCAGAGGAAGATTCATGTATATTCTCGAAAATGTCATTCACAACAACTCCTTAATTTATCTACTCTTTACTAAGCTTAATGGACGCTTTATAGAAGAACTTGATAAATTGGCCAAATGTTGTCTTCGAGGAACCTTCGATGTTGTCTTCCACAATCTAATTGGATGTAATATTACTTATCCTTTAGGTCAATAGGAGTATCTGTGTAAAAGGTTTGGTCACATGGTTCCACTCACATCAATTCACAAGCATCCTCAAGGGTAACCATGAATTCAATTTGAAGTAACAAAGATATGAGTCGTGATACTCCATCAAGACACAAGAAGTTGAAGTGCACTATTATTCTTCGATAAAGTGAAGTAAAAAACACGTTGAAGCTATCAAAAGTCATATCTTTATTCAAGTGTTGGATTATTTACCTTTGATTGACACAGACCAGGTAAGAAAATCATTTAGAGAACCACTTGGTCCTTCAAAATCCACTAATGAATACGGAAAGTCACCTTCTTCCATCCACAAGAAAAGAACACTTGAGGGACCCACTAGATATCTACTGTTGTGATCTAGTGGTTTCTCTAAGGCCAAAGGGTGTGGTTAACTAATTCCAAAAGTTGCACAAATATTTGTGCATTATTAGCAAAGAAATCTTTAACACCCAAAAAAGGTGCACGACGGTAATGCTCCAGCTGGGACATTCTTGTTGCCTCATCTGCCACTGCATTATGAGTGGCGCGAGTTAGGGACGAAACCAGGATTTTACCTTAAGGGCGGCCAAAATTTATATAAAAAAATTCAAATATATATATAAACATTCCTTTTTTTAAAAAAATAGTAAAAAATATATTTTTCAACAAAATTTGGTATACATGATCTACATAGTAAGGAGATCATTTACGAAAAAAATCATCAAAAAATTCAACTTGAAAGTGGGTGAGATGATGAAAAAAATTTGAACAGTCAAAAACACACATATATACTCACGTTTTATTTCACTCACTTTCGGGTTGAATTTTCGGATGATTTTTTTTTGTAGACGATCTCCTTATTATATAGATCATGTATATCAAATTTTATTGAAAAATATTTTTTACTAATTTTTTTAAATGAGTATGTTCATATATATATATATATATATATATATATTCATCCACAAAAAAGTAAAAACTATGTGAAAATAAAAAATATGTAATTATAATTAATTAAGATTCAACGTTTGTATTTAATTATAATGAATAAGTAGATATAAAATTAAATTTGTATTAGGTAATAGTAAGAATTAAATTTAGGATTACTCTTTAGAATTAAATTTGTTGCACGAATTAAATTTGGTAATAGTAAGAATTAAATTAAGTATTAGGTAATAGTCAAAGCCTTATAGGAAAATTGTTTACTCAAAATAGAATTAAATTAAGTATTAGGTAAGAGTCAAAGCCTTATAGGAAAATCGTTTACTCAAAATAGAATTTGGGTTAGTGGCCACCACTTACAATGTCTTAACTGGGTCTAAATTACAGACAACAACAAAAAATTTCAAAATCTTTGGGGGGGGGGGGGCATGGCCCCCTTTGGCCCCCATGTAGTTTCGTCTCTGGCGCGAGTCAAAGACGCTAAGGATCGAAAATCCATCAAAGTAAGTGGTTGAGAGGAGAGATATTTTGTACATAAAGAAAAAAATAAAATAGACAAGGAAGTTATCTCTTAAGAAAATGAATACTCAAGCTTTCTTAGCAATTATGGAAGTAGAAAATTTGAAATTTGAAATAACAGAGTTTATATGGACTTGAGAAAGAAGAAGGGTTAGGGCTCTTTTTTCACACGCTAGCATGTACCTTAGGAAATGGAACAATGATGTCACTAGCAAAACATTTTTGGAAGTGTTTTTTGATTGCCCTGGGTGGCATTTAAATGGGCAAAGAATAAAAAACAATGCCTAACGTGAAGGTAGGAATTAAATGAAGATTATTTTCCCCAGATACGCGTGGGAAAATAAAATCACTACACCATTTGGGCCTTTTGTTATGGTCATGTATCTTGAAAAAAAAGTTTCCACAGTTAATGATTGTGATAATTCTAGGGTTGATAAAGCCTTGTGTCACGTTCATTGACCGTGGCAATAATTATTTCTCAAGGTCATTTTTACACTGACAAAATTAATAAAAAAAATGGAGGTGACCAAGACTTGTCACGGTCCTTGATCATGACAACATAATCATTATCATGATCATGTCACAATCTTTAACCGTGATAGCATGACAACTACTCTTTTTCACGGTCAAGGACCATGATAATACTGTAGAGCATAAAAAAAATTACTAGGCAGTAGTTGCTGCCCAATAGTAAACATATTTAAAATAAGTCATGTTTTTGTTCAAACCAATATCAGCACAATAAAAAGTATAATACACATAAAAATCAAAATATAAAATTCCATATATTCAAGCCAAATTCATGTTTCAAGTTAATTTAATATACATTAATTTCAAATACACAAATTTCCACAAAACCCAACAACACCTTAGGAGAAAAGATGTCCAAATAATGTGCAGCCCCAATGTGTCGTCAATATGTCGGACATCAACTTGTTGGTCTAATTACAATACCTCATCCTCTTTCCCCATTATAATCTCAGTGACCTGGACCCGAGACTCAAAATCTTGTAGTAGACGGTTGTGAACCATGGTACCAGGAGTGATGTTTATGTCCTTCACTTCCTTGGAAATTAGGGTTTCTCCATGCATATTAAAGCTACAGACTGTCTCCCCATCTGGCTCAAATGAATTCGGTATTGTTAGGTTGGGTGGGAGTATATGTCGTATCGGGATGCTGAGTCAGCCAGAGTTGGTGAGGAGGATCGATTAGTGGTCCCCTCACCAACCTTCTCCTTGCCTTTTCTTATATCCTTCACCTTCGCCTTTCCCTTATATTTATCCATGATAGGGCATTTGACCCATTCCAACATATGGTTCATCATTTTCTAGAGACTTTCCAATTTCGAGTTCATGTCTAATTTGTACTTGTCAAACGTGGAGGAAATCCACTCTTAACGCAAGCCACATCCATTAGCTTCAACTTTCCTATCCGGGAGCTAACACCCCGAGTAGGGCCTTTTCTTTCTTGGCCCAGCACTTGTCTTAGTGCATTCTTACTCAGGGATGCCTTGTCGGCATCACTCTGGGTGTTGTGCACCGACTTTAGCCTCTCCTGAACAATATAACAACATTTTATTAACTTTGAAAAATAATATTAATAAATAGTCTTAAATTGACAATATAATTTCAATTATAACTTACGATGGTCTTGGCGATTTGCGGATTAGCAGGCTCGCCCTTTTTCGAATAAATACGGATATAAGAGTCAAACTTATGTGGCTTTTCCCTTAAGTCACTCCCAAACTCCTGCAAAATGCGATAAAATTAAATCAAAGGGAGACCAAATTAATTTAATTTACTTATCACTAAATAAAATGTAATTTATATCAATTCACTTACCATCCTATGTTCCACCTCCGCGTAAGATATCTTCTCGGAGTAGTGCACATCCACTTTCTTTAACCTATTAGTCCTCCATGAGCCATGGGAGGACAATTGTCCTCGTTATCCATTAACCTCTTCTAGTTGACTAACGAGATCCTTCTTCGGAATGGTGTCCTTACACGCAAGCACGAACTCTCGGTCCTTCCCCAAATAACGGGCACACATGTTCTTCTTCTATGTCTTCCATTGCTCTCCTACACCCACCAATACACTTTCAGGGGAACGTTAAATTATTGATATCCAACAAACATATAATATAATAAAGGTAGTGAATTAACATTAAAAACATAATAAAATCTTCTATGAAAGTCAAATATTTAATGTAAATATTGATTTTTTCATACCTCTAAGCCCCCCCCAACCCCCAAACGACCATCTTCAGCTCCACATGCACGATCCTCCAATTTTTGTACCTGAGACCAATAACTGATTTCAGTAACTCTAAAGCCCAAATGATTAGACTAGTTTTGTTTTCAGATATACTCCCATACTTTCCGAACTTGATAGGATTTTCCCAGGCCCTGATGGTTTGATGAAGTCATATTCTATAAAAAAAAATAGGATTTAGTAGCATAATATATAACATAAATCAAATGCAAATAATCAAGTTCAGTACATAATAATTTAAGTAACACAAAACTATTCCACCCACTTATTTTCATTGGTGATCAAATGGAAATACTCAATCGGGATACAATAATTATTGAAAATACTCACACGATTGTTTTAATATAACAACCGTCAGTAGAGTTAACAAATAATAAATGAATGTTTGAGATTGTTTCAAATTACATATTGCAAATTACTATTAGTAATTGAAATCCTCAATACATTTTACAAGCCAACACTACGATATATACCAAAAATGGTCCCAATTAACTGGCCACGGTCCAAATCCTTGACCGCACAAGAAAGTCTGTGACTCAATGTGTGATAATTGTCTGTGACACCCCGACTAATTAAATACCAGGTTGCCACTCCTTTATTTAAATTAATGCAAAATGTCAAGTTGGTTCAGTTCATATCATCACTATCGAAAATATTTAATTAATTACTAACCACCTAATATTTAAAATAGTGAAGTGTCAAATTTTAATGTTTAATTTAACCATCAACAAAATAATTTAAATCATTATCCAACCATCACATGAACAATCTCATAAGATAATCAACATAATGAAATAACTGATGCCTGGAGTAAACACTCCAATAATAGTAGTAATGTAAATAAACCAAGTACAATAGTCTGAATAAATTTAATCCCAAGACTGAAATAAATGAAAGTCTAAAACGGCAGTCAATGAATATAATGGGCAACATGCCCTAACTGGAATGAGTGACTCCCAAAAGAAGTAATGATAGATGTGGAGGCATCTAGTTATGAGATCCTGTAAATTCCACAGCAGATACAACATGTTAATGGAATAGAACTCCTAAGCTTGGCGTCCCTGTGGACGGGCACCTAAAAGGTTTTTTACAAAAAGAAATAGATTTGAAAGCAAACAGGCCAGAGCCCGAGGTGAAAACAGTTTAAAAATATAACAAGTGTTTAATTTCATTAAACAGTAAATATTATATACATGTTAGTTATGTCCTCTCACATAAGTTCCTCACCCCTCAACTAATGTGCACGCCTAACGTATTCCCTTAACCCATCCTAGTTATGCCCCTAACCAACTAGTTCGTACCACTTCCTGTCTTCACATTATAATACAGGGATTGTATACGTATCATTCTAATATATTCTACGTATATTTCACCTTTACATTAATAAAATTATCTACATAAATTATTGTATCGATTCTCACATTTTTAATCCCATTTAAATATCTCAATGATTCACATCCACAAATCAATAGTGAACCAGTCGCAAGTACATATATATAAATCTCAGTACATATATATACATATGACACCCCTAGGCTAAGCTGCGTTGCACACATACTCTACTATCGAATCCCGATACATCACGTACATAAAGATTATGCATTCCGAATCGTTCAGGAACCGTTTCAATAGAAAATCACACATAGTGGAGGCAAACATAGATCACATACCCATGGGTCATGCACATACCTACGCTCCCATGGTCAGTTGACTTATCAATTCACAAATAAGTCATTCACAGTCCTATGTCCTTAAGGTAACAATCTAAATCCCTCCATAGGCACACAAAGATAAGATGGCCCTTTTTTCGAAAGCTAACCTCCCGTGGTAGCAAGTATGGTAGGTATGTCATACACACAATAATCCATATACTAAGCATTCACACAACTTAAATAATTATCATATTACTATACGTATATTTCTAGCCCTATACCATAAGTCTGCTACAAACTCTAATATCATTCCATCTCATACATAATACGTTTAGCCGATAACTCTCTCGTCATATAGTTCCAAGTACTTAAACCTATTCCAAAAAGGTTACTAAGTCTCCCACTTATCCCTAATGTCAATGTAGTACTTTAAGGTTCATATTTCTGTCTCTAACCTTAAATTATCACATATGTGGATTTAATTCACGTGCTCGCAATTTCTAACAGTAACTCACTAGTCGGACACTCGTAGGTTTAACATTAAGTCCCCATTTCAATTCTAGTATATTCCGGGCTCCATATGCACACTTTTTGGGGAGGTCGATCGATCGACTCAAGAATGTCGATCGATCTATCGAACCGCTGCAGTCACGGTTTTTCTGCATTTTCAGTCCTAGATTTGTCCCAAATTCCCATTACGATGTGATAAATTTTAAAGTAAACGTATCGGGTGATTTAACAACCTAAATACATGATTCTTAACATTCCAGAATTCTTAAATCATCAACAATCACACTTTTCTTGGATCAAATCATCTAATTGTCATAAGAACCCTATTTTTCTATTTTATCCAAGAATCATCATACAACTCCTCATCAATTCGAAATTAAGTATGCATGGATTACAATTTCTTTAATGAGCTATTTCTATAATTGAATCTACATATAAATCTTACCCAGGTTAAGGTTTTTGTCTCCAATTTCACGAGTTTCAATATTTTCATGGTTATTATCAAATCCTAAACTATCATGGATAAAGTATTTGCTGGATGTTAACGAATTAAATCACTTTCCTGGAAAATTTGATGTTCTGATCCTTTGGAGCAGATGGTACGGGAGGTATCTTCTCTTCTCGATCTAACCGGTGGCGGTGATGGTGGTGCAATAGCCTCTAAGGGTGGTTTCTCCTTTGGGAACTTCTCTATCTTCCTCTCTAACTGCCGTTGGTGATTTTTGGGTGTGATAATCCTAAGAGTCCTAAGTGTTGGCTGATATATTAAGTCTAAAATTAGTGGGTTATAATTCCTCAAAAAGTCAAAATGACTAAAATACCCTCTTGGGTTGCCGGTTAGGCCTAAAATGTCCCGGGACCCAAACTAAACCCCCTGCTAGTGTTTTCCGACTATCTCGACCCTTCCGGACACGTTGGCGCACTCAAAATGACCATACGATTGATGAAAAAATAATTTACTTTTAAATTCATTTAAATTGGTTCCCGACACGACTAACACGCGCGCTCCAACTTAATTTCCAAATTTGCTATATTTATAACTCGCGACAATATTATTAAATCCAATAATCATATATTACCATATTCACTCAGTAATATTCAACATTATTATCATAATCAAATACCAACTCTCGTCTAGCTAGTATTTAAATCCAGATTAATTTCTAAATAATTATTCCATTTAATTTAATTAATCCCAATAAATAAAATCAATAAAAATGCGGGGTATTACATACTTCTCCCCTAATAACAAAATTTCATCCCGAAATTTAGAAATAAAATATACATGGAAAGAATAACTCTGGATAACGCTCGCGCATCTCAACCTCATGCTCCCAGGTAGACTCATCGACATTATAATACCGTCATTGAACATGCACTAACGGTACTATCTTCGAACTTAATTTCCTCTCGCCACGGTCTAGGATAGCAACCGACCCCTCCTCATAGGAACTATCAGGATGTAGATTAATCCCCTCTAAATCAATGTGATTATGGGCTAAATCGTCTCGAAGATATCTCCTCAGTGAGGAAATATGGAGCACGTTATGGATCCTATGCAAGTATTCTGGTAGCCCAAGTTTATACACAACTGGCCCAATTCGCTCGATGATAGGGAATGGACCCACATATCTAGGCGCTAACTTGCCCTTCTTCACAAAATGCATAATTCCCTTCATAGGAGACACTCGCAATAGCACTTGGTCCCCCACATTGAACTCTCGAAAGGACCTCTTGGCATCGGCATAACTCTTCTGTCGATCCTGAGTAACCCGAATACGGCTCCATATCATCTCTATCCTTTCCGAAGTATCCTGGATCACCTCCGACCCAAGTAGCTTATTGTCCTCTATCTCTAGCCAATATTTGATTCGTTCGCTCAGTCTGCCCATCTGTTTGTGGGTGGTAGGTTGTACTCAACCGTAACTCCGTACCCATAGCTTCCTGGAAACTCTCCCAAAACCGTGACATGAATATCTTGTCCCTATCAGACACGATATTGAGAGGCACCCCGTGGAGTCTCACTCTCTCAACTATAAAGATCTGGGCGTACTATCCCGTAGTGTAGTCTATCCAGGCTGGCAGAAAGTGAGCAACCTTGGTCAACCGATCCACAATCACCCATATGGAATCTTGACCTCTCTAAGATGTAGGTAACCCCATGATGAAGTCCATGGAAATGCTCTCCCATTTCCACATAGGAACCTCTAATGGCTGTAGAAGTCATGTCGGTCTCTGATGGTCCACTTTCACTAGATGATAAGTGGCATATTTTGAAACGTACTCGGTAATATCCCTCTTCATCCTGCTTCACCAATACCGTCGCCTCATATCTTGGTACATCTTATCCCCACCAGGATGTACCGCGAATTGCGAATCGTGCAACTCTGTCATCACCTCGTGTCATAAGTTCTCTCCCTCATGAATAATCGATATCCCATTGAAGCGTAAACCCCCGTCTGAACCAACAGTATAAGACTCGGCCCCCTCTGATAGTAACTGCACTATCCGCTCCTGACAGAACGGGTCCACTGTCTGAGCCTGTACTACTCTCCTAATGATCTGGGGAATAACTGTTATCACAGACATAAATGATTGGGCCACTGCGTCCTGGTGTCCCAACTCTTTCCACTTTGCTTTCCACACCTCGGCCACCTCACCTATTGGCCTATGGCGCAACGCGTCTGCTACCACGTTGGTCTTCCCTGGATTGTATTAGATATCGAACTGATAATCCTTAGAAAACTCGAGACATCGACCTTGATGCAGATTTAGCTCCTTCTGCGTTAAGAGGTACTGTAGGGACTTGTGGTCTGTGAATAAGTGAAATTTCTCCCCCAGGAGATAATGCATCCAAATTCGAAGTGCAAACATGGTTGCCTGTAACTCCAAGTCGTGGGTTGGGTTATTCCTCTTATGAGGCTTAAGCTTGCGGGAAGCATAAGCTATAACCTGACTCTCCTGTTGTAGTACACCCCCAAGTCCTATTAAGGATGCATTAGTGTAGACTATATACTCCACTCTCGGCCTGGGCAAGGCTAACACTGGTGTTGAGGTCAGTTTGTCCTTCAACTCATCAAAAGATAACCGACAGGCATCGCTTCAAATAAATGGCACCCCCTTACGAGTCAGATGCGTTAATGGACCCGCTATCTTTGAAAACACCCTAATGAACCTCATGTAGTATCCTGCTAGGCCTAAGAAACTACATATCTCTTTCGGTGTCGTGGGTTATCCCCACTCCCTCACCGCTGATTCCTTCCCCGGATCAATAAATATCCCCTTATCAGAAATGATGTGCCCCCAAAACTAAACTTCCTTCAGCCAAATCCCATATTTCTCATATTTTGCATACAACTCATACTGACGCAGTGTCTGCAAAACCTGCCTCAAGTGCTCGGCATGCTCCTCCTCGGTCTGGGAGTAAACCAGAACGTCATCAATGAAGATAATGATGAATTGGTCAAGAAACTCTCTGAACACCATATTCATCAAGTCCATAAACACGGTTGGGGTGTTGGTCAGGCGAAAAGGCATAACCTTGAACTCGTAGGAACCATATCTCGTCAAGAAGGCAGTATTCAAGATATCCTGCTCCCTGATACGCAACTAATGGTATCCCAATCTCAAGTCAATCTTTGATAAGAAGTCAACTCCTCTCAACTAGTCGAATAAGTCATCGATTCGGGGCAATGGATACTTATTCCGTATTGTGACTTTATTCAACTCTCGGTAATCAATACACAATATCAAAGATCCATCCCTCTTTCTTCACAAATAACACGGGATCACCCCAAGGTGAGGTACTCCTCCTGATGAAGCCTTGGCCTAATAGCTGCTCAGTCTGGTCTTGTAAATTCGAAGTTTCGATAAGGTTAGGCTCAATCATCCTAATAATTATAGTTATATCATCCTCCTTTGTTACATTGATTTATCCATGATGTAAGACATTAAACAACTCTTCCTACGTCGTATACTACGGCTCTACTAACCGTGAATAGTAATATAATAAATTTTAAGGTTATCATTTCTCTTATGAATGGCAAACAGGGTACTAACCCGTGTATTAAGGGCCAAACATTTTTAGCTCCCAACGTTTGCTAGGTTTCATGCGTGGGATGTCTTGCAAAGAAAAATCCAAACAAGGAACCCCACCAATACACTACTAACTAACATTTTCGATCAACGAGGTTTTTATGGCCCTCGGTATCTGACTTGTATCCCGCATCCCTGCTTCTTGTTATAAACTTAACCCACTTACTTTCATGTTACGAGAGACGATATTTACCTCATTACTCCTACTAACTTGGCGTTAGACTCTAAAATTTATCACGGAATAATCCCCATGCTCCGAAATATTTCATACAATCTAGAATTTCTTTAATAAACATCCCTACCCACTGGGATTAGGTATAACCGAACGATGTACTCTATGAAGTCTCTATACGCTACCATATAAAAGTATTTATATATATGTGGCTCTACCTCCTCTCAGGTGACACTTAGCACAATTTCTAACGAACACAAAAATATCACTATAATGGTCTATTATCACTCAAACCATCGTTAGCTAGTTCGAAAATCAGGATAAGAATACATTATACGCTCATTTTCCTCAAAGTATTAGTAATAAACTGTAACGCATCTAAGTTATTAGAGATTTCCATTTATCTTAAAGGACACTATAAATAATGAAGTATCGTACCTCCAAACCCAGGTGATAGTTGCGGTATCAATGGCATAGCCACATATCGGGGATTATAGATACATCCATATTGTACTCCTTGTTGTTTATGGGGCGTCTACGCTGTTGGGGTAAATATCCAGGCTTCCTCATGGTGAGTATTATGTCCTCATACTCTATCTGGTTGCAGACAGTCCCTCCACTTGTGAACCTGTTGTTCGCACTTATAACACTGACCCTGAAGCCCTTTCCTTCTTAGGGTTAGTTGTCCTTGCTGAGTGGGACGAGGTTTCTCTCCAGTCGAATCAGGGCAGACCCGACGTGTATGGACATTTCTCCCACATTTAAAACACCTCTTTGGGGTAGTCCTCTTCCCTTGGCTTTATTGACCCTGACGGTTTTGTCTCTTCCTGCCATTTCCATTGTCCTCTTGGTCTTGACGACTCTGAGGCACTTGTCGCTGCTGCGGCGATATTTTCCCATTTTTGCTAACCCTAGCAATGTCATATTGATCAACTTATCTTGTTCTTTTCCCCCTTGTAAGCTGTACACTGCGATTTTGGTGCTGCAGCATTGTGGTAGCCACTGCTTGTGCCACGATATTTGCTATCTCAGTGATTTCCTTTCTTTCCTGGTGTACCTGAGGTACTTGTTGGTCTTATCCTGCATTTTCTCATTCAGTGGGGTTAGTTTGTATCTCCCTCATGAGCGATATCTGAAATTCAAATGAATTATATAAGTCCATCGACTATACATAACATTATAGCAGAAGTACGTAGTCTACAAAACGTAACAAAGAGTGCAACAATCTTATTAATAAGTCTCTATATCAAAAGACGCTACGCGGAAAGCATAACAAGCCGTACAGATCCTAAGGACTCTAGAACCTGATGCTCTGATACCACCCGTGACACCCCGATTAATTAAATACCGGGTATCTACTCCTTTATTTAAATTAATGCAAAATGTCAAGTTGGTTACGTTCATAACATCACTGTCGAAAATATTTAATTAATTACTAACCACCTAATTTTTAAAATAGTGAAGTGTCAAATTTTAATGTTTAATTTAACCATCAACAAAATAATTTAAATCATTATCCAACCATCACATGAACAAACTCATAAGATAATCAACAGAATGAAATAAGTGATGCCTGGTGTAAACACTCCAATAATAGTAGCAATGTAAATAAACCAAGTACAATAGTGTGAATAATTAAACTCCCAAGACTGAAATAAAATAAAAGTCTAAAACTGCTGTCAATGAATAGAATGGGCAATAGGCCCTAACTGGAATGAATGACTCCCACAAGAAGCAATGATAGATGTGGAGGCATCTATTAATAAGATCATGTAGCTTCCACAGAAGCTACAACACGTTAATGGAATAGAACTCCTAAGCTTGGCATCCCTGTGGATGGGCACCTAAAAGGTTTTTTACAAAAAGAAATAGATTTGAAAGCAAACGGGCATGATCCCGAGGTGAAAATAGTTTAAAAATATAGCAAGTGTTTAATTTCGTTAAACAGTAAATATTATATACATGTTAGTAACATGCTCTCACATGAGTTCCTCACCCCTCAACTAATGTGTACACCTAACATATTACCTTAACCCATCCTAGTTATGCCCCTAACTAACTAGTCCGTACCACTTCTAGTCTTCACATTATAATATAGGGATTCTATACGTACCATTCTAATATATTCTACGTATATTTCACCTTTACATTAATCAAATTATCTACATAAATTATTGTATAGATTCTCACATTTTTAATCCCATTTAAATATCTCAATGATTCGCATCGACAAATCAATAGTGAACCAGTCGCAAGTACATATATATAAATCTCAGTACATATATATACATATGTCACCCCTAGGCTAAGCCGCGGTGCACACATACTCTGCTATCGAATCCCGATACATCACGTACATAAAGATTACGAGTTCTGAATCGCTCAGGAACCATTTCAATAGAAAATCACACATAATGGAGGCGAACATAGTTCATATACCCATGGGTCACGCACATATCTACGCTCCCATGGTTAGCTGACTTATCAACTCACAAATAAGTCATTCAGAGTCCTATGTCCTTAAGGTACCAATCTAAATCCCACCGTAGGCACACAAAGATAAGATGGTCCTTTTTCCGAAAGCCAACCTCCCTTGATAGCAAGTATGGTAGGTATGTCATACACACAATAATCCATATACTAAGCATTCACACAACTTAGATAATCATCATATTACTATAGGTATATTTCCAATCATTCACAGGCGACACATATGATTGACACGTGGGAGCCTAGCGTCGTTTTTCTACACTAAACGTTGTTATCGGTTCTCCCAGCTAATGCTAAAACCTAAACTTTAACTACACTTTTATGGGAGTATAGAGACGAGTCCGAGTATCAAATCCATGAGGAATGAGTGCTAGATGCTAATTGATTTATTATGCCTCAATAAAAGTGTAAAATATGTTTTTTTTAATTATAAATTACAACTGGGTATATTTAAACTAAGTTACACACGCAAAGAATAAAAACTATAGATAGAGAACGATATCCCTCAGCTCGTGTTAATTAGTATAAATGGTTACTTGGGAAGATAAGTATTGTAAGATTAAATCTTATTTCATTAATTAAAATCTGGAGTTTTCACCCCCTAAATTTTTGTAAAAGTCTACTATGATTTTGGCATCAACAACAATCCCGGAAATTACACACGCAAGGTCGTAAATACGGTGCATACACGACATACACCATTAAATATCCTAGGTGTAAATTCAAGAATAAACTAACCCATTAAAACTAGCCTAATCCATCACCAAAGAAAAGTAAGCAACTAATCAAAGGTGAGTTCAATCATCTCAACCTAAAATAAATTAGTTACAAAGCATATTAAATGATATGTATTTAAAGAAAAACAAGCAAATTATTTAAGAGAACTAAGTTAGCAAAGGAAGAAAGCTAGAAGAAAGCTTTAATTAATTAAAGAAGATGATGAATAGTAGTTACAATACCCATATGGGCAAACCATAGGAGAGAGAGAGTGAGAAGATCCCAAAATCATTTCTTAGCCATAACTAAACTAAACCCAATTATTTTGTATATTTGAATTAAAAGAGGGGATAAACTATTTATTCCAAAACATTCAAATGGCAAAATTGTAAAGCAAAGGAGTTCAGAACAAGGGAGATTTAGAGCAAAGGCCGAATTGATTCAGATTAGTGGAAATTCGGTATTGTCAGGGCGCGAATCGATTCATAAAAGGATCGAATCGATTCATAAAAGGATCGAATCGATTTGGTGTTTTCTTTATTTCTTGGATCAATATATAAAAATAGTCGTAACTTCTTCGTTATGATAGGAATGATGCGCGGTTGGAGGCTACGAGAAGCTAGAGGGATACACTTTCGTAAAGTGTTCGGGATAGAAACCTAAATTCTGAAATGGCTAAATTTCCCCTGAATGTGTGCTTTAAGACGAAACTTTTCCTAAATGTAGCCAAACTTCATGCTTAGCACCTTAATACCTACAGAAGGTCAATTGAGCATATATATAGGAATTAAGGTACCCGAGGGGGCTAAAATGCAAAAGTATAAATGGTAAATAAATACAATATATGAGATGAATCACACACTATAACTTAAAGCGTGCATCATCTCGTGCTCACTGGTGTTTACACTCAACAAATAAGATCACTATGAAAAGGGTATAACACACACAGGACATGCAAGAATAAATAGTAAATGTAAATGGAGAAAAGGACACACACATGTCGTCAATGAGGAACTCTATATATAAATTGAAAAATATGTAATCTCAATAAAAGGATACTATTCATTAAGGGAGGTCAAACACATTTTCACAGATTATCACAATTATTATGATTTTGAATCACATTCGCCCTGGATCACATAGAACTTTAAAGGGTTGTAATGTAAGTTTGGGGTTAAGGTCATGAGAGGAAGGGAATATTTGTGGATTCAAAGGTGTTTGGGGATGAAGCACTTGGAATAATGGGAAAATGGGAGCAATTTTAAAATTGGAATATTATTTTCATAAAAAGCAATGGATATGACATTAAAGAGTGACAAATATTATTGAACACTATGTACATCGAGGAAATCTTTCACTTTCTCTTTCTTTTCTTATTTTTCTTTTCTTTTCTTTCTTTCTTTTCTTTTATTTTCATTTCTTTCTCACTTTTTCTTCTCACTCTTACATGCTTAATTACAACCACATAACAGGAACATTATAATATTCCAAGTTTCATTCCAAACAAATGTATGGAAGGTGTATATATGGTTTAAGAAATCTAATTTGGAGTTCGTTAAGGGATTTTGAGTTTTGAACTGAAAAGCAATATTTAGGTTCTGTAGACGAATAAATGACGACGGTGTGTGATACCGATTTAAATTAATTCGCAAGTTTCCAATTAAACCTTATTTAATTAGAGTTTATTTAGAAACAACCCTGAAACAAGCAACTGCGTGTGTGCGTGTGTCAGCTCATAAATAGATAAAGCATGTGACACAAATTTAAGGAAAAATCCCCCCAGGGCAAAACCTTTTATTTCTAGAACTTTGAAGAATTCACAAGTCCATTGACTTACATACAACTTGATAATCGTCCACAAGTGTAACGCACGGTGTCTTCATCAAACCTCCAAAGCAACGGCTAGAAATCTGCAGTGGTTCACGCACAGCTATACCACAAGGACCGCAACCAAAAACTTCATAGAGACTCCCTCCACAATAGCATGCAACTCTCCGGTTGTAGAGTTCTCCCCACAAAGAATAAACAAAAGCAAAGCAGTGTTCTTCAACACCAAAACAATTCACCAAAGCATATGGGATTTTTGTGAATTGAAAACAAAAAGGGATTATACTCTAAAAGAAGAAGTCATCAAAAGGATTCTGCACTTTCGCAGTTTGCTGTCTTTCAAAATGCTGGGACTTCTTAATGAAAACGAAACCATTTAATGAGTATATATACAAAATGCGCCGCCTCGGTATTCGAGCTCGTTCGAACGAAATAACAATCTCGCGCGAACGAAGTACAAATGTTGTTCAAACAACATCGTGCGACATTCATATGTCGCTCGAACGAGATAGCTGTCTCGCTTGAATGACCCAGGCATTAAAATCGAGGTACGCTTCAGGACTTAGAAAAAATACTCATTCTCAAAATTTGACGAAAAAGTCCGCTCCAACACTTAGAAAATATTTTGTAAAAATATCCCAAAAGCTCTAAGTGGAAAGTTAAGGTATTTAAAACATAACCTTACCAAAGTAAAATTCGCAAAGTCTTTTTGATGAAGAACCTTGATATTCGGATCCGTCTTTGATGCTTGAATGTTCTTCAATGCTCTTCGACGGTTTAGCGGTATATGACATAATAAATTGATAAAGGACTTATAAAAATATGTCCTTAAAAATCTCCCCCTATGTGTATGCCGGTATATACATAAAAACATCTGAATTATCAAATACCAAAATGCCTATACAAATCTAACCTCCCATAAATAAATTTGCAAGACCTCAAACTGTTCTTCAAAAATCTTTATCAAATCTCAAAACTTTTCTCATCAGGGTGTGCAACATAATGATCTTCAATCTTTGTACCTACACACATGAGATAAAGCAAAATACTTTCGTGATGCATCGAGTTTGAAAAGATATAAGAATAAATCATTAATAAATCAAATCTCCTCCTTAATACAAAAACTCCCCCATAACATGATAATTCTTTCTACCCATGTTTATGATGTCCCCAAATAGACAGATAAGAAGAAACAATTAAAACATGGAGTGTCACGATAAAAATGCATAGCAAACATGGATCAAACTACGCGCATGCAAAGGTATGTCTCAAAAACTTTCACAAACTATTTTTGATTTTTCAAAATTTTCATACAAAAATAAGATACCAAAAATCACACCATGGATTTAAACTCAAACAACCTAGTCATGGAAACGGAAGGAATGGGTGTGAACACATTCGATAGGAAAAGCAACACAATCAATAATATGTGCACGATGCATATGTGTACCCCTAACGAATGAACATAAAAAGTATCCTTAGGTGTAAAAATTGTTGAATTTAGTTGACATTGTCCTATGCAAATCAACAAATCAAAGTCAAAGTGATTTTCACACCAATAACATCCAAAACTATGTAACACTTTTTCAAGGACGTGCAAACCTATTTTAATTCTCCATCCAAACTCCCTCACATATATTTTCTTTTAGAGGCGTATTAACTAAATTCTCAAACTTTGGAGAATTGGTGCAAAAACCAAAATGGCCCCTATTTGGAATGGATTTATTTTTATTGCCTTTAAATTTTTAGGCTCTTTTAATCCTCTTTGGACCCCGAATAATAAAATTCCTCAAATTTTTAGGTCCAATTAAACGGTAGCTTAATCTCAAAGGATAAATGATAACCTTTCGTAGCCCTTCACCGTTTTCAAATAAAGCACACAAACTCACAAACGGCTCTTATATGCACAACTTTCTTGTCAAGTTTTATCACGCTTGGTTTGTTTTAAGGATAGGATTGAAGTGAAAACACCCAACCAACATGTGATAAGACAAGCACAATAATCAAACAAATTCGTGGATGTGTGCAATAAAGGAAATCACAAGTCAAACATGTAGGACGTAATACTTAATTACATCTCAATGACTCCAAACATTATAAAGCACAAAGATGACATGATATATTGTCTCCAAACACTATCAAATAGTCACATGAAAAATGGAATGATGTTGTGACTCGGTCATCCTAAGTGTCTATCCATAAATGGTGTAAAACAAAATACTAAACTCTTTTTGGATTTCTCAAAATTTTATCAAAATAAAATCTTTTTGTAATTTGTATTTTTCAAAAAATTTATCAAAATATAATCTTTTTGTATTTTTCAAAACCAAAAATCTAATACAAAAATTACATGTCACAACGCTAGCAGACATAAATATCATGAAATAAAAAACTAGCGTATGACAAACATGCGAACACAATCATCTATATGATATGGCAAGAGAAGAATCATGTGCAAGCAAACGAGAATCAACTTGTCCAAAATCTAGTGCCTCTAAAAGTGATTTCCTAACCCAAATAGATGTGAAACATCGTGTTGGGGATTTAGGAACCAAGGGAACACTAGACATAAATTTCCTAGAACTTTTTCCAAGATCAAAACAAAAACGCCTAAGGTGACCTTTCCTACCACAATATGGACATGTGTAAACGGGTGGAACGACACCTATGGGTTGACCTTGTCTGACGTCCTTAGGAATGGTTGACCCTCTAAAACAAACTATGGTTTTGGCTTTTACACTCGGAGCATGAGAACAAAACGAGCCATTACCATCACTATCAAACCTACTCGAGTCTGTCAAATCATTTTTTAACTTCAAAATTTTTTACTCAAGCAAAGAATTAGACTCTTCCAATTTGAGGGACTCCTTCTTCAAATTATCAATCAAACCTAGAAGGTTATCTCGCTCTCCCTCAATAAAAAAACTTTTCCCTAAGAGTCTTTTCACGTGCCACAAACTCATTGATTAAAATATTTTTATCCTCTTTATCACAAACACAGACCATCGAATTTTTAAGGTCCTCTAATTCTTTTTCTAAAAATAGGACCCTATCATCACTCTCCTTCTTGGACAATTTTAAAGCAATAAAGTCATGGCCCAAGGAAACAAATTTCTCATGATAAAAATCTCTTTGATTTTGAACCGTTTGCAAAAGATCCATCGCGGATATAAAACGAGAATTTTCTTTTTCCAAAACTTCAATTCTTTTGCAAAGACTCAAATTCAAAAGTTTTAATTTTTCAGCACCGTCGTGAACTTTTTCAAAAATAATCTCCTCATTAGATGGGCATTCCATTGAAAAATTGCGATTTTTCACAAAATTGATTTTTAAAAAAAAATCAATATCACACAAATTTTGCAAAAATTAGGAATACGCGATAAATTAGCGCAACCTGCTCTGATACCAATTTGTAGATGAATAAATGACGACGGTGTGAGATACCGATTTAAATAAATTCGCAAGTTTTCAATTAAACCTTATTTAATTAGATTCTGTTTAGAAATTGCCCCTAAACAAGCAACTACGTGTGTGCGTGTGTCAACTCATAAATAGATAAAGCATGTGACACAAATTTAAGGAAAAATACCCACAGGGCAAAATCTTTTATCTTGAGAACTTTGAATAATTCACAAGACCATTGACTTACATACAACCTGATAATCGTCCACAAGTGTAACGCACAGTGTCTTCGTCAAACATCCAAAGCAATGGCTAGAAATCTGCAGTGGTTCACGCGTAGCTATACCACAAGGACCACAGCCCAAAAACTCCATATAGACTCCCTCCAAAATAACACGCAGCTCTCTGGTTGTAGAGTTCTCCCCATACAGAATAAATAAAAGCAAAGCAGTGTTCTTTAACACCAAAACAATTCACCAAAGCATATGAGATTTTTGTGAATTGAAAACAAAAAGGGATTAAACCCTAAAAGAAGAAGTCAAAAGGATTCTGCACTTTCGTAGTTTTTAGTCTTTCAAAATGCTGGGACTTCTTAATGAAAACGAAACCATTTAATGATTATTTATACAAAAATGCCTCACCTGGGTATTCGAGCTCGTTCAAACGAAATAGAAATTTCGCGCGAATGAAGTACCGATGTAGTTCAAACGACATCATGCGACATCCATATGTCGCTCGAACGAGATAGCTATCTCTCTTGAACGACCTGGGCGTCAAAATCGAGGTATGCTTTAGGACTTAGAAAAAATACTCATTCTCAAAATTTGATGAAGAAGTCCGCTCCAACACTTAGAACATATTTTGTAAAAATATCCCAAAAGCTCTAAGTGGAAAGTGAAGGTATTTAAAACATAACCTTACCAAAGTAAATTTCGCAGAGTATTTTTGATGAAGAACCTTGGTATTCGGATCCGTCTTTGATGCTTGAATGTTCTTCAATGATCTTCGACGATGTAGCGGTATACGACATAATAAATTGATAACAAGCTTATAAAAATATGTCCTTACATGCTCAAAGGGGTTGACTAAGGAAATATGTAGGGTAAGGTTAAGGTCGATATGGGTTAATTAGCAAAAATGGCCTATGGTCCTTTCCTAAGGCTTAGGTAATTCTTGAGTCAACCCAACTTTGTAAATCATGCTCAAGTTACAAATTTCATAATGAACTCAATTAATGAACAATCAAAGAAAGAATAGTGATATTACCGACGACTTTATCGTTTTCAAGGAGGAAAGAGTAATGTATAAACACTCGCAAATGAAGAAAAACACAAACCTCACTTGGTGTAAGTATATACAAAGTAACAGAAGATTATCGAGTTATAAAAGTCTTAAACTAACTCACTTAAACAAGAAAATCGCATATGCTCATGGGTTTAAAGTTCAATTCAAGAAGTTTTTCATAATATCAATGATTCGACGATTAAAATCTAATAACTTCTAAAATCGAAAACATGCATGATTGAATCATCTATGGGACCGAGAATTTATTTAAAATTTATCATCGAAAACAAAGGAAAAATGCCCAATAAAGGCGAAAAAAGAAAGAAAATATTTATAATATTTTTTAATTTTTCAACAAAAAAGAAAACTTGGGTAGAACATGTGATAAAATCAAAGAAACTACCAATGAATGGGAAGAATATCCAATAACCCCTAACTTAAATCTTGCATTGTCTTTAATGTGAATCAAGAATCAAGAAACAAGTTAAATAGAGGAAAATAATGATATTACCAAAAATGGAGCGATCTTCATAAAGTACAAGCCCAAAGATTCTACAAAACATGTTAGCACCAATCATAATAATAAAAAAAAAAGAATGACAAAAACTTAACTAATTACACTAGACAATAAGTAAAAAGAAAAAACCCCCTAATATGTACAACCTATAATTTTATCTTCTAACTAACTACACACTAAAAGTTGAAATTTTTAAGGTTCACCCAAAATATGATTTGACTTTAAGGGATAATTGGTGTACCCTCATTTGTGTTCATACCTTTCGAAAAATAAGAATTTTATTTGAATAACGGAGGGTATGGTTTGGGCAGAAAAAAGGAACCTGATAAGAAGCTTTTTTGCGTATGCATCGTTGTTTTACAAATGTCACTCTCAAAATTCCCTTGAGTACCTACAAAACTTGTCTAAAAATAACTCGTATTGCGGTAAGTACGGGTATCAATCCTACTTTCAAGATAAAACAATTAATGTGAAAACGTGCAATTCCAATTTTTTTTATGAAAATATATTTTTTTTATTTTTTATTTTTAAAACAATTTCAAGGGAAAAATTAACTAACAAATGCTAAAAATTATAAAATGACTAAAGAATGTGCAACCGAGTGTGAAATATGTGAGAAAGTCAAAAGATGGGATTACAATGCATTTTCAATTATTTTAATTTCTCAATTTATTAATTTTGAAATATTTCGAGATAATATTAAATCTATAATCTAACTCTCGTTAAAATTATAAATTTAATAAAATCTTTTTCAGAAAATTAATTTAAAAATATGTCACACGATGAAAAATTAGGACTTATACTATTTTCAGAAAATTGCCCGCTAGGATCAATTTAACGAAAACAATAGCAATCATCAAATTTTAACACCGAATTAATATTCAAATATCAGAAAAACATATCTCTAGTTCGATTCATAAATTCAAACATCAATTCGTTCAATTAATTTACTAACTCTCGTTACATAAATTAATTGGCGACATTTAAAATTAATTTACCTAGAAATATAAAATTAATGAAACCAATTAATTAAAGTAACATCACACGCAGTGCAACCTACCCCTTGAACGGGGTGGTTAGACAAGTATAATGAAACAATTAATCGAAGCTACAAACATGAAACAATAAATTAAAGAGTAGAGCAAGAAATACAATACACAAAAGTCTCCCTTTGAATTGATTCCTTGAATCACGTTCATGCACGTGTGTCCCTATGTTTTCACAAATCCAACACTTGATCACACCAAAAAGAATAAAAAACAAACCTAAAAATTTATTCTAAAACTAAACTATTTTTTTTGGATTTTTTTTTTGAATTTTTATGACCCTAAATTGTACATAATATACAGTGTGATTTTCTCTCTCTACGTATCTGCTCTTGTGCTGTTTAGAGACTCTTTTTATGTGAGATGCCATACCCTTCTTGTAAAGCCACGATGTTGTTCTTGGAGAGATTTTTAGGGGATTTTCTTGGCTTGGATTTGTATCCGATTTTTAAAGGATTTGGGATTGACTGTGGAAGGCTTCGAAGTGGGTAAGGATTGAACAAACTCGGGTTCAGGTTGGAGCTGGGCTAGCTCGCGGTTTGGGCTTGGGTCAGCAGGTC
Source organism: Sambucus nigra (assembly GCA_949130495.1). Classification (NCBI taxonomy): domain Eukaryota; kingdom Viridiplantae; phylum Streptophyta; class Magnoliopsida; order Dipsacales; family Adoxaceae; genus Sambucus; species Sambucus nigra. The sequence goes on from OX422207.1 coordinate 418,870,397, forward strand.
CTGGGCGCGGTTTGGAGGATGGGTTGTCGGCGAATCGGACCATAACAGGTCCGATCGGGTTTCCGGTTTGTGGTTCGGACTAGCGGGTACCGGCGTGGAGTTGGATTTTGACTGACCTGCTTGAAGCAGGTCCGAGTTGGGTCGTCGGGTTTGGCTACGCTTTTGGTCTCGCCGGCGGATCTGGAATGGGGATCGGTTCTGGCCCGGATCGCGGCCTGGGTCTGGCGCGGATCCGGGGTTGGTTGTTTTGACAGCGGGGTGGCACTGGGTTGGTTGGGTCGGGCCACAGGAGTTAGGTTAGAGCAGGTATGGTGAGCTGGGATGATTTGGTTTTGGTTGTGTTGTAATGGAGGTGGGTTTGTTGGATTTATGATGGAGGAGAGAGAAAGGGGTGATGGGGGTGAGGTTGAAGATGGTGGAGGGTTTATTTGGTGTGTGAGGGTGTAGGTATTTAGGTGAGGGTGAGGTGGTATATGTGTATAAATGGGTGTGTATGTTTTATGGTGTGTGTTACTTTTGGACCCTTAAAAAAATAAAAATTGAAATAATTGAAATTCTAAAAATATAAAATCTATAAAAATTAAAATTAAAATAAAATAAATTTATAATCTAAAAATAAAACTAAAATAAAAGATATAAAATAAAATAAAAAATCTAATTAAAAAAAATAAAGACCTAAAAATAAAAAGTAAAATCTAATAAAATAAATTCCTAAAAATATTAATCCTAATAAAATAAATTAAATAAAATTAAGATTAAAAATTAAAAACTAATAAAAATCAAAATCAAAATAAAGAAATAAAAAGAAAATAGAAAATAAATCCTAAAAATTCTAAATAAATATCAAGGTTCTAAAAAACGCGAGGCGTGAGCGAGGCGTGGAGACCAAGCCTTAAGCCTTAGAAGCCTAGGCGTAAAAAGACGTGAAAAAGCGTTTAGGCCTTTTTAATATATTTCAATATTTTGTAATCATAACAACGCTATTAAAATACTAAAATTGTACATATCATAAAAATATGTCTAAATATTTGCAAATTAAAATACTATTTGATTATTTTGGATGAGATAATGGTTTGGTTTGTAAAAAAATTTATAAAAGGCGATATCGTTTCACTAAAGCATTGTTGTTTTTAGAGAAAAAGTACGCCTTAAGGGTTTTACCAAGCATAAAGCGTCAAAAACTTAAGGCGGGGGGTTTCTCCCAAGCCTCAAGCCTAGGCGGATTTTTTAGAACAGTGATAAATCTAAATAAATCCTAAAAATAAAAATGACTCAAATTAAAAATCTAAAAAATAATAAAAGGCACAAACTAACACACACCGGCTTGGGAAATGGTCTGAGTTCTGGGTTACGGGACTGGTTCGGAGCAACAGAACACATCGGGACAAGCTCAGAGTGGACTCCGGACTTTGCGGTCTCCTTTGATTTCTTCGATGCAAGCTTTTGACCGCTATTGAGTCACAATTGTATTGATTTAGCATTATTTGTACCGCAACTGCGTATTGACTTGCAAAAATAATAAATTACGAACATAAGGTCATTTTTATTAAAAACGAGCGACTAAAATGCATCTATTCGGGGCATAAATTATATACTTTTGGGTGCTTATCAGAACCATCACCAATTAAATGTTTTTTAGGGATGATGGGGGGTTTGGATTGAACGGGCGACAAGTACAAATCGGATCCAACAGAACCTGAATTTTCTTCCAAAGATTTTTTTAATTGTAATGGGAGGTGGAGCATATGGAGGAAAGATTTCCTTCATGAAAAAAAACTCAAGCAAGTAATCATCATCGGTGAAAAGGTTGGACGTTTTAAAGTTTTGAACCGATTCATAGGATACTTGTAATGGATTGATAATGGTGAATAAATATGGGGAATAAAGAAATCCAACCTCAAGAGATGACTCATCATCACTCGAAGACTGAATTTCGAAGGAGAAATATTCACTTTTAATGAAATGTTCACCCAAAATTATTTGAGGTAAAACAAAAGTCTCCACCTCCTTTTTATTTTTCAAATAAAAAATCATCTCATTGCAAATGAAAATTACATCCACTTTTTCCTCATTTTGATTATCTATTATGCCTTGGGTTAAGATAAGAATGGTTTGTTCCAAATTAGACATCCATTCCTCATTTGGTTAAAAACATTCCTTAACTACAAAAGTCTCAAAAGAAAAATCATCGTTGCATTCGAATAATGTGTCTAACATTTGTTACCAACAATGATTTTCTTCCCGATAATGGTTTTCACGTTTTTCATTATAAAGAATGCAAATGCCCTCACGCAACGTCAGAGGTGGCGGCATGGATTCTTGAAAATCAAAATTGAGAACTAACTTGCGAAACTATTAAAATTATTATTGTAAGAATTTTGAAAGTTATTGCAATAAGTACCATCATTCTTATTATAAGGATCTTGTGTCCCTTCATCGAAAAGAGAATTCTTAAAATTCTCATAATCCATAACATGAATTTTGTAATACTCACCCAAAGTGATTTTGCAATTTTCATTCTTATCTTTATGGAAGTATTCACCAAAAGTCATATGAGTTGGGGGACTTTGAGAATTATCATTGTGATTACTAAAAACATAAGAGTAAGACATGCTTACCCAAATAAGCTCAAGATTAATATCTTCACAAAATAGTGTGCGACCGATAGATTCAAGCATTTCTTAGCGTTCGAATGTATAAGTCTGCAAAAATAAATTTAAATAAAAAAATATAAATACAAAGAAAATATTAAAAAATACTAAATTAATTACAATCTAAAACAAAATAATTCTCCAGCAATGGCGCCATTTGATTGACACACGAGAGCCTTGCATCGTGTTACTATCCTAATGTAACAACCCGCCTACTCTAATCCTGGGTGATCAGTTCATTATTAAATTAAACATGAATCATTAATGGTGTCATTCATAGAATCACGGTCGAATTTTAAATTAATTACTAATACCCTAATAGCCCGGTGTCTAACTTTTAAACTTAATTATTAGCATGCAATAAATAAATCAGAATAAATATATCATTCACCATTTCCATGCACATAACAATGAATAATAAGATAATGACATAAGTAAATAACTGAGTCTGGAATAACACTCTAGAGAGAATCTAAATTCAATCATCCATGAGTAAAGTGTAAATCCATATTGGAAATACAAAATTTCTTAAAATTGTATCCAACTAAGAATGGGCGACATGCCCGACTGAGATAACTAAGGATGCATCAGAACTGAAATAAATATGGAGGTGTCTGATAGCAAGGTCCTATAACCTCCATAGCAGCTGCAACACGTTTGCTGGCTAGACTTTTCTGTTCGTTTGCTCCCCTTAACATGGAAGCGGTGGTCTGACAATGTAATAAAGCAACATTCAACACCTCAATATATGTCTTTAAAACTGGATTTCCCAAAAGATATTGTTCGATCCTCCAAGTAAGACCATTCGTAAATAACTGTAACCTCTTTGCCTCTCTAGGTACCTCTCGTGGCACAAAGTTAGCTAACCTCATGAATTCTTCATCATACTCAACCACAGTCCTCCCCTCCTGGTGAGATCTAATAGTTTTCGCCTCATATCTGTCTGAATGGCGGATGTGAAGTATTTGCGGTTAAAATGCTCCTAAAACTCCTGTATTGGCATACTGCCTCTCTCTTTCGATGTGGTAACAGACTCCCACAATTGTAATGTCACCCCAACTAGCTTAAATGTAGTTTTAATCTGCCTCTGAACGTCCGTGCACTCGTACATCCTCAAATTCCTATGGATGTCTTTCTTCCATTGGCTAGCCACCACCATATCTGAACTCCCTTGGAAGTCAGGAGGGTATGACATCTAAAAGGCATCTCTAACTCGCTCCCAAGAAGAAGGGAATTAATGCATCTGAGCTGGTGTCATAACCTGTGCCTGGGTGGTAACTGTTGTGCAACTATAGCCAATGCTGCATTAACCGCGTGTGAAACTATAGCGGCAACCTCTGCAACATTCATGGTACCCTGGGTCGAAGCTGGCTGAGGTTCTGGTTGTGCCTCTGGGGTAGCTCATGGTGCATAAACGAGAAAGAATTTTCCATCAGTTCACAATTCAATATGTCTTAAAATAACTGAAGACATAAATGCGTAATAAAGAATGCAACAGTCCTAATGATAGGGCTCTATATCAAAGAATGCTACACTAAAAATCATAGTAAGCCGCAAAAATCCTAAAGACACTAGAACCTAATGCTCAGATACCATCTGTGATACCCAACATATTTTAATCCAGGGTGATCAGTCCATTATTAAATTAAACAGGAATCATTAGTGATGTCATTCTTAATATCACTATCGAATTCAAATTAGTTACTAATACCCAAATAGTCTGGTGTCAAAAATTTTAAACTTAACTATTAGCTTACAAAAATAAATCAGAATAATATATCATTCACCATTTCCATGCACATAAAAATGAATAATAAAATAATGGCATAAGTAAATAACTGAGTCTGGAGTAACACTCCAGATAAAATCTAAATATAGTCATCCATGAGTAAAGTCTAAATCAATATTGGAAATAAACGGGAATACAAAGTCTCTAAAAATAGTATCCAACTAGGAATGGGCGACATGCCCGACTGATATAACTAAGGATGCATCAGAACAGAAATACATGTTAGTTCCGCATTCCTTCACTTGAGATCCTCACCCCTCAACTAATGTGCATGACTAACGTACTACTCTAACCCACCTAGTTATGCTACCAATCTAACTAGTTCGTCTTACATCTCTTCGCATCTAATCAATTATAGTGCCCACCTATATTGCCCATACAATACGTTACTACATTTTTCCAATTATTTATACTCATTAGGAATCTCTACTAAATGATTTAGTTCTCGTATACTTTTATTAATTTAGATATCACTATCTATCAGTTATCGATTTAGTTCTCACACACTTGGATAATTTAGATATCACAATATATCTTATCTACTAACATACTTGTAGAAGAATCAATCACACGTACATATATATACATCACTCTTATCATATATACGTATACAACACCCCTAGGTGGAGACCTGCGATGTGGGCATACTCTACTATAAAGTCTCGGTACATCACGTACTATATAAGGACATTAGCTCAGATAGTTTCCCTCGAACCATAAATCAAATCACATAATATTGGAGGCGAACATAGCTCTAAGCCTTTGGGATACGCTCATACCCAACGCACCCAAATGACCGGTCACACCCTCATTCACACAAGTTGTGCTCAATCCCTAAGGTCTATGTCCTGAGGTACAAGTCAATATCCCCCAAATGGGCTCATCATAATAAGACTGTCCATGACACGAAACCTCCTGTGATAGAAAGTAGCATAGGTATGATGTCACATACAAATCAAACAATAGGTATACACACCACCCATGTATATATATAATGTCATCATAGGTATGCACATATCCTATATCATATGTCGCGTACGTAGTATAGTATCTCTCGAATATTCTACGTAACATAATACTTCTCATAATAAATTCCCGAGTGTTTCTCGACACCCAAATTGTTGCCAAGTGTCCCTTAAGAAAATTCAATAGGCAATACCACTCAAGGCCTACTAGTCTTGGTCCTACATTCCCCTGATTTTCCATAATAAGAAATCAATATCCGAATAAGCTTTTATTACCCGTTAAGCTAAATCAATTATTAGTCTTACACCCTCCTCCTGATACCAACCTCAAACCCAAATTAGCCTAATGGTAATTAGAATATCTCTTAATAGAATCTTATAATTTATTCAAGGTTCAACCTAAACATTTTCCATGAGTTTTGTGTAAAAAGGGAAAAACTATGCAATTCTGGGAAACCGAATCGATTCGACCATTGTCCGAATGGCTTCGCTTTCCGAATCAATTCGGTCAAGGAGCCGAATCGATTCTCTTGTAATAGGTTTCATCTTCTTAAAAAATAACAGTTATGGGATTCAACATTTTTAACCTCAAACACTCCATAATTCATTCCCAATCTCCCAACCAAACATACTAAACATTATACCATTACATATACATGATTTCTAACATATTAGAATCATTAAATCATCAAAGAACACCCTTAAATTCAATTATTTCAAGATTAAACATTCAAAACCCTAGTTTATCATTCATGTTCAAGAAATTCAACAATTTTCATGATTTCCTCCAAAATTTCGTGATATTTGTCATCAATTTCAGCCTACATGTGTAATGGATTAAGTATAACCCCATTCCTACCCAAGAATATGATTTATACCTCAAATTTTAAAGCCAAATATCATGAATTTCACAAGATCATCACCCCATTCTAACATGGATGATATATCAAATCATAGTTTAGCAAGATTAAACACTTACCTCTGTTTCAAGGTCTGATTATTTGTAGAAGAATGGTATGATTTTGATCCTCTCCTCCTAATCTACGCTATGGAGGTGTTTGTGGTGTAAGATTGGTGTAATTTGGCCTTGGGACCTCCTCTCTTATCCCTCCTATGGCCTCTCTGGGGTTTTGCAGATACTAACCCTAACTCCCTCATCCTAACTGATGATATAACCCTATAAAATTCGTAGGTCTCTTTTCACCAAAAATACAAATGACCAAAATACCCTATTGGGATGCCAGTTTGGCCTAAAAGTGCCCCGGGACCCAAACTAAATCCTCGGGTAGACTTTTTCTGAATATCTCTACCCTTCCGGACACAGTGGCGCACTAAAAAAGACTATGGAATATCAAAAGTGAAAATTTATTTTATTTCCCAAATTAAGTCCTGACATGACTGACATGCGTCTCCCGACTAAATTTATCGTAACTGCCGTATTTCTTCCTCACGACAATTATAATATTTCCCTATCATTATTATTATTACTCATTCACTAAGTAATATTCAATATAAGTAAATATTAACCCTTATCTTGAATATTTATTTTACCGGATTAATTTTCAAATATAATTTAATTAATCCCAATTAATTCCCAATATAAAAATAAATAAAAGTATAGGGTCTTCCAGCTAATCATTGTTATCGGCTCCCGCAGCTAATGCAAAAATCTAAACTTTAACTATACTCTTACGGGAGTACAGTGGCGATTCCGGGTATTGAATCCATAGGGAATGAGTTCTCAATAAAAGGGTAAAAGATGATCGTTTTAATTATAAAGTGTAACTAGGAATGTATTTAAACTAAACTAAGCACACAAAAAACAAAAATTATCTTATGGGAGTTCAATGGCGATTTCGGGTATCGAATCCATAGGGAATGAGTTCTCAATAAAAGGGTAAAAGATGATTGTTTTAATTATAAATTATAACTAGGAATCCATTTAAACTAAGCTAAGCACACAAAAAATAAAAACTATAGATTGAGATTGATATACCTCATCTCGAGTTGATTAGTATAAATGGTTACTTGGAATAAAATGTTGCAAGATTAAATATCATTTCATCAATTCATAAAATCTAGAGTTGTCACCCCCTAAATTGTCATAAAAGCCTATTGTGATGTTGAGATCAAAAGATATCCCTGAGACTACACATGCAGGGTCATAAATATAGCCATACATGATATACACCACTAAATCTCCTAGGCGTAAATTCAAGAACAACTTAACCAATTAAAACTAGACTAATCCATGACCAACAAATAGTAACCAAGTAATCCAAAGTGAGTTCAATCATCTCAACCTAAACTAAATTAGCTGCAAATTATATTAAATGACATGTATTTAAAGGAAATGAAGTAAATTATTGAAGACAACTAAGTTAACAAAGCAAGAAAATAAAGTGAAAGCTTGAATTAATTAAAGAAGATGATGAATAGTACTTACAATACCCAAATGGGAAAATCCTAGGAGAAAGTGTGAGAAGCTCCCAAAATCATCTCTCAACCCTAACTAGACTAAACATAATTATGTTGTATATTTGAATTAAAAGAGAAGAGAAACTATCCATACCAAAACCCTAAAATGGCAAACTTGTAAAATAAAGGAGCTAAGAATATGGGACTGAATCGATTCGAAAAAGAGGCTGAATAAATTAAGATAGTGGAAATCTGGTACTCAAGGTGTGAATTGATTTGGAAAAGAACCATAGTGATTCAGAATCTACAGGTCTCACTCTTTGTTTTGCTGTCTTCTTTCTTTTTTGGATCAACAAACAGAAAACACTGTGACTTCTTCATTACAAATCGAAATGATGTGCGATCAGAGGCTACACAAAGCTATCTTAGATGGCTACACTTTTGTAAAGTGTTAGGGACAGAAACCCAACTGCTAAAATGACTAAATTACCACTGAATGAATGCATTGAGATGGATATTTCCCAGAATGCATCCAGACTTCATGCTTAGCACCTTAATACCATAAAAGATCATTTATACCTGACAAAAGAATATATATATATATATATATATATATATATATACCTAAAAGAGGTTTTATGGTTAATTGAGCATAAATATAAGAACTAATGTCCCGATGGGGCTGAAATGCATAAGTATAAAGGGTATATAAATACAATATTTGATATGAATCAACATAAATATACTTTTGGTAACATTTTTAATTGAATAATATGTTAACATGATTTCTTCTCATTCCATATGCATATGCAATTGGAGAACAATTATTGAAGCTCAACTATTCTAGGTGCTTTCTTTATTCAGGCAATTTTATATATCCTTTTCTTTTATGTAACAGTCTTATATATAGTTATGACTTATTGGTTGACTGTTGTGACCATGTCCACCCCTTATTTAAGGGGCTGTTGTTTGGGTAAATAAAAATTAGTGAAAGGGCTTGAACATTTGGTGGACACATAGTAATTTTAGGACTAATTTAATTAAAATGACGTAAAATTGGACTTGATGATACCATACGATTGAATTTTAATGCACATATCTGTTTTGGTTAACTGTTGTTACTTGGGAGAAGACAAATTGGTGGAAGGGATTGCACATTTGGTGGACACATAGTAATTTTAGGATTAATTTAATTAAAATGAACTTAAATTGGAGTTGTTGGTATTGTGTGGTTTAATATTAATGCATATATTTGTTTGGTTAACTATTGTCGTTGTGTTCACTCATTACTTAAGTGGTTGTTGTTTGGGTAAGCACAAATTGGTGGAAGGGATTTCAAATTTGGTCCACATATAGTAATTTTAGGACTAATTTAATTGGAATGAACTGAAATTGTATTTATTGCGTACGATTGATTGGTTGGAAAATAATAATTAATTTAGGATTAATTAGAGCCATTACCTCTAGGATTCATATTCACACCCTCCTTCTATATATTTTCTCAGGAAAAATGAGTCACGGTTAAAATTACTTTCAACAAGAGTACAATAGGGTGCAATTGGAACGCAATAAAACATCTTTTATTAGTGCGCCCATATTGAGAGAAGTCATATTTATAAGTATGGGAATAGGAAAATTGAACAGTTTAATTACCTTACAAATTATGGAGCTGATCTTTCGCAAGCGATCCTGTTCAATAGTATTCTATTTTCCTTGGTAGAATTCTCGGATGAGACAATAGAGAATATATTTTTCCTTTCACAATCCCAATAGGGCATTGATGTTGGTGATACTATTAGAAAAGGTTAAAAAATATCCATTCATTGTGGATACAACTCCATAAAGAGAACATCCACCCAGTTGTGATGTCTGGCGATATATGCACATTATAAATGAGTTTGAAAACAAGTTGAAGTACAAAGGATTATGATTTCCTGTCATAGACCTTTATACATCAATTATAGATATGTTTTTGCCCAGTTAACGTGTAAAATTTCATAAATTTTTAAAACTAATACTCATTGGATGGAAATCAGGCACATCGAGTATGTTTTAAAAGCTATTAAAAAGGTATATATATATAGTCTTGAACAAGACTGTCGTACATTCGTTGCTTAATTTTTTAAATTCTAATCAATGTCGAACAGGAACATAAATGATCAAACAAATAACGAAATACCTCCAATTGGGTAGTTTCCTACACCCTAACCTTAATTCTCATCACTTGCGGGTTAGCAATACACTACTCTGCCATAAATTCCGTCTACTACTTCATCTTCGAGTCATCAAACTGAAAAAATCCCTATTAATCCAACACCCCCACATCCCGCTACCGAGGAATCCCAGGTCAATGATGAAATTCTCATTAGGTTTTCCATAACCCAAATCATCCTATCGATAAAAACCTGACGTCCGGAGTTTTAATTCCCGTTGTCTATCTCTAGTAAAGATGATTGTAGGCTCCAGGGTCTCATACAATTAGAAGAAGGTTGATCTTGCCATAAAAAATGACGTGTGGGACCAACTTTGTAAGAGTTTTGCATTCCAATTCGGTTTGAAGGCAAAAGTTCTTTCCCGAGTATCATATCAATTTAAGCCTATTGAAAGAAGCTTCAGAAGAATTGTTTTTTGAATGGGGTATCAAGTTTTGGTATTTAGGGGTTAAAAATAGAGTTCCCCCAAAGTTTAAATGCCCATCGATTAATGGAACGACTTTTTGGACAATGAGGTCAGGGAGGAAAAATTAATCGAGAGGGAGAAAAATAAATTGAACTGGTTAAAGAAAGTTTATGTCCACAAAATTGTGTCAAAATAATATGATGATTAGAAAGATGAATGGGCGGACAGAACCAAGGGGACTCCAAATGAAGGTAAAGACCCTAATCGGGTCAACTTATACTTGCATGCACGATGGGAAAAAGGGACTAATCAGCTCCCAAACAAATTAAAACTCACTCTTCTGAATTTGAATTTAGTTACCATATATATACATATTATAATAAAATAATATCAAAATCATAGTCCTAAATATAATATTATGTTGCAGGAAATGATAGAAGACGTTTCGAGCAGTCAGTTGATTGCAACCGCTATGACATTAGATTAGATGCCCTAACCAAGGTATTTGGAAGGGAAAAATATGGAGGACAAGATATGTGGTCTCATATATGCCAAGTAGAAAAATATATCACATTGCACCACTATTGGACGAGGTCTTTAATGTGAGGAGTCACGTGTCGACCCAGGAAGAAGAACATGAAAGGAGAAAAGGATATTTTTAAGAGCTTAGGAGGGAGTGGGTAATGTTAGAAGAAACATGGCAATGCTAATGAATAATATCAATGGGTTGGACCAATTGTTTACTTAAAACCATGGTTTTCCCTCCCAAATGACTCGTCAAACATTCCCCTACACTACGCTTCAAGATTTATCCTCCCAATTTCCTCCTCCTGCAACAATCCCCACCCACGCGCCTCCATCTACAACATTCCACGAATCATCATCTTCCATGTACGGTGACTATGGTGAGTATTATTATATAATGTACTCATCCAATAGCAAGGTCATTGGCACGTGCGCGCTAGTTTCCATGAATGCTGAAACACATGTCCACAATCTCCCTTTGGCGGTGGGTGAGGATTAGATATTGGATGATAATGTATATGATGGTTTCAGAGATGAGACTATGGATGTTAACCACGGTAAAGGTCCTTTGTTAAAATATCAAAAAAAATATTATATTGCCTGGACAATTCATTTATTGGACAGGATTAGGCGATGAACGATGTTTAAAGTTTGTAATGCTTTAATTATGTGTTAATATCACAAGTAATTTTATTAGTAATCATAATAACATCTTGATTTGTTTGGTTTTATTTCATATTTATCGAATGCTTGAGTTGATCTTGGATTGAATGAATTTGCATGAATTATAAACTGACAATTCCTGTATCCAATGTGACCTTCGTTTCAACCTCTATTATATATGTTACTTGAATTTTGAAGACTATTTAATGGGTATCACACAATACAAAGAGTGGATGGGAGAGAGTAACAGAGTCTCTGATAATCATGTACACGACATTCATGAATTTGTTAAATATGCTGGTAGAAATCTTAAGAGTGGTAAGTGACAAGATTACGTGTCCGTGCAACCTTGTAAGAACAATAAATTTAAGTCATTGGAATACTTTCAGTTGTATTTACTAATGTGGGTTATGTAATAATACTATAGGATATGGACATTCCATGGTAAAAGGAATGCACCATATTTTCCAAAAGAAGTACCGATAGATCTCATGATGGAATCCCACCGGGTGGAAGTGGTGAATGATTTGCCAGCACATTGTCCGTTGACCGACCTAATTAATGATTCTTACGGAATACACTACAATTAAAACCACTACCCTATGGATATGGATAATGTGCATTATGACCAATTTAATGAACCAGTTGAGGTTGAATCACCCAAAGATCGAGAATATATACAATTGAAAGCGGATGCAGCTCGACCTTATAAAAATTACGTAGAAGATCACTTGGTATTGTACAAAATAATTGGTTTGCATAATTTGAAGAGTTAATTTTGTTTGCCGGGTAATAGCATAATTGGAACTATTTAGCGGGCTAAATACATTCTACCGAAAATAGAACACATTACCAGATAGTTATCCTTACATGAATAAGAGTTTGGAAGGTTTGAATTTGCAGTACAAATCTCTTCATCCATACAAGTATGATTACATATTGTACCACAATGAACATGAAATAAAGGATGAATGTCATGTATGTAATGAGACAAGATATATGGCTTGCGAGAGTGGAAAAGACGAACCTCATATATCTCATAAGATCTCGCTCGTAGAGGCCCTTACATGGCACGCTCGAGCTGAGGTAAGTAGGAAATTCATGCATTATCCCATTGATTCATTCATCTAACATATTTTAAATGCAAGACACATTAACTTTGTGAAGGAACTACAGATTGTCCATCTTGCATTATCAATCGATGGGTTTAACCCTTTCGATAATTTAAGCACCAATTAGAGTTATTGAACAATTCTTATAGCACCTTTAAGTCTCCCTATAACACTGTGCATGAGAAAAAAGTTTAAATTATTGTCATTGTTGATATCCGATCCAAAGTCTCCTGACGGTGATATTAATATTTTCTTAGCCCCGTTAATTAAAAAACTCAAATAGTTGTGGGATGAAGGTGAAGAATTCACACTTAAAGAAAGGTGTTATAGGCGATCTATGACTTTTTATTCTATGAGACCATGTCAGGTTATAATGTTCATGGTTACTATGGATATCCCATATGTGAGGAGGAAATTGAGTCCACTTGGCTACATTATTATGGTTAGATAAGTTATGTCAGTCATCGTAGATTTATGCTGAACCGTAAACCTTTTAGGAATGATAAGTCTAACTTTTTACATGTCAATCACGAGCGTAGGAAACTTGTTCGGTTTTTTGGTTATCGAATCGAGGAGAGAGCGAAGGTTGAGACTTTGTGGGATAAAATTGTAGGAAAACACACTCAGTTTGTAGGCCAGAAGCGTAAAGCTAGGGATGATACTAAAGATCCTAGTAAGATAAAAGCATGGTCCAAACGATCAATCTAATTTGACTTGTCATATTAGAAAGATCATCGTGTAAGGCATGTAATTGATGTGATGCACACGAAGAAGAATTTTACAGAACATCCGATAGGAACATGTTTGGGTGGTTCTCATTCGAAAGATGGAGAGAGTGTAACGACCATACCCGAATTTATGGGTTACCTATGAGTTAACCCGGTCCGTCCCGAGCATTAGGTGTGAAGTGCAACAAAACAACCTACATAATGTTGCTAGTTTAGTTTTATTTTAGTTAAAATTTCAATTCTTTAACACGCGATTCCAGTTTCAAGATAAACTATGTGTGGTACCATGGGGATCACCCCGAGTCCATGTAAACAGAGATACTAGCGTAAAATAAACAAAGTATACTTACTGGTATAACACCCTCTAAATACAAACCTGCACCCAACCTGCTGTAACAAAGCGAGGGTGTGGGCTTATGCCCAGTGGGAATTTACATGTAGTATAAAAACACACGGTAGAAAAGAATACACACAAGCTACATTCACATTCACCTAAAAATATATATGTATATACATATACATAGATATACCTTTGAAAAATACATATTCAAATGCATTAACCGTTTTACTTCTGAAAATATTGCTTATCTAGATTAATTTATCTTAATCTTGTAAAGACTTCCTTTATTCATACTTAGTACTTCTCACTTAGTTTAACACACCTGGTCCCACTATAACACCACTAAACTTAATTTATTCCAACTCATTCCTTTACCGGAATCACCCCTTTTTATTCAATAAAATATACTTTAGTGTTTTAATCGAAAATGACCATTTCAACACACGCATTCACCGTACTAGAAAATACTTGTTTGTCATAAAAAAAACCCTTTCAATACATACTTTTGCAATTATGGGTTTAACAACTTAGGTTACTTAACCACCCATTTGCCCACTTTACTTTACCCTTTTTGCCTTAACTTATGGACATTAATAGATTAACGCATTTACTTGTCCATTTCACCATTTACCGAAACATTTATTTCATTCATTCAAGTTAAGTTGTATTAACATGTTTTACCACACAAACCATTTATTGACATGTTCCTTATTCATTTTATCTTTTCTCGGAATCTTCCTTTACCGCATACTTACTCGGGCTCCACACCAACGGCTATGCACACCATATGCTCTGGCCAGTGATTTAGGGCTTTTCATCCAAGGGCTCCAGGACCTTCTTGCTTATTCCCAGTTACATTCGAATCCTTGTTAATGTGTTTAACATTTTACACATGTCCACATTATTCCATTCCTTGCTTTTACCCGACCAAGGCTAAAACCCGAACTTAACCGTCCGCTTTTCCATTAACACTTGAAAAATTGTTTCTTTTCTTCTTTATGTTCCTTATCCACACACACGTGATTTATACTAAATTCATTCACGCTTTAAGACTTAATAATTGTCACACATATTATTGTAAAGACGTTCTTTAACATTTTTATTCTATAAAATGTTCCATTTTAAGTAAATTACCAATTTACCCTTTATTTGCCAAACTCGCCATTCAGCTCCCTAATAAGTGTTATTTCTCAAAGTGGTTATTAAGTCTCCAACTTTACATTTAAAACACTTTAGCCATTTTAACACTTATTTAATATCACACTTTTGCCTAACTTTCACACTTGTCACTTTAACACATAAATAACACCCTTTACGTTTTATGCTCCAAAATTTCCGTTTGCCTTATTTGATGCTTAGACCCAACAAGACTTTCTTTAAACTGGCTCAGATATTTTTTTTATCAAAATACTAAAAGTTTATATGCATAGAAAGTGGATTTTAATTACTAAAATCCTACCAAGTGGATGAAACATGCGTTTCAAGTAATAAAGACATTTTATCCATTTCTTTAAACTCGACAACGTCCATTTACTCATACAGTCTCCATTATGCAAAAAAACTTAGAAATATTTATTTCATAAATATTTTGACGACATTAACATCATTCCACATTTTTATTTCATAAAAATGTCCATTATTTCTTTTTGCTAGAAATATACTAAAATAATGTTTCCTTACAGTTTTATGAAATAAAAATGTCCATTATTTTTTTTAATAGAAATACACACAAATAATATTTTCTTATGTTTTTATTTTGTAAAAATGTCCATTATGTCTTTTTACTAGAAATACACCAAAATGACATTTTCTTACATTTTTATTCCATAAAAATGTTCATTATTTCTTTTTACTAAAAATACACAAAAATATCATTTCCTCACATTTTTATTCCATAAATATGTTCATTATTTCTTTTCACTGAAACTCCACCAAATAGCCTTTTCTTACATTTTATTCCTTAAAAATGTTCATTATTATATCATGAAATTTATTATGTCTCAAGACCCATTTTAATCATCTTTTTGATGCCATTCCATACAAATATTAATGTGGTTACTAATCAACACTAGGATGCAAGCCAATAAACTACACACATATATTTAACATAATATATGTAAATAACAAGCTGAAATACACTACTCTTTAAACTTAAATCAAAGTTAGTCTTTTCCACCTCAAATGAAGCCCAAATTAATGGAAGGCATGAAAGATCAAGGAAGATGACAATTCCCCACCTTCTAAGGTGGCCTTAAATGGATTGCCTTGCACCCCCATGTTTCCTCCAAGAAGCACCATTAAAGACCCCCTAGAAAACATCCAATAATGTGTTCTTCTTTTAAAATACCCCCTTCAGATACAGATCAAAACCATCTAACAACCAACTTCTTTATTTTCGCAGCTCTATTTAACAGTGGGTAAATTACCTATTTTGTGGTGTGATTATGGTTAATATGACCAACAATGGTGGGGAAATGGTTTAAGAAAAACATATAATGTCTGGAGAGTTTCTCTCGATTTGTGGCAGTGGTGGTTTAACACCCCATATCTTCGTTATAAAACTAAAAATTCAAACATGTACCCCTTTCTATCAATCTCATTCGTCAGCTCAAAGAGATAACAATAAGAATTGATCATGGGTTTGAGAGGGTGCGAGAAGAAATGGCAGGTCTTCCTTGGGGGTTCTTGGTCCTAGGTTTCTGTCCTTTATACCCAAGGTAAAACCCACAACACAAAGGGACTACCTGTTATTATCATGTGTTGACTTATCAGGTCAGATCAATGTCTGAGATGATGACATCAAGAGAAAGGAGTCAAAGTTAGTTAACGTCGTTCGAGCGACCTCCGACATCGTTCAAGCAACATCCTTCGTCATTCAAGCGACAAAAATCGGATCAGAAGTCCTAAGTTTCAGGGTTTCTCAGATTTACCCCCAACAACTTTAAAACCTCATAAGGAGATACCTAATTGTGAAAATGAAATAATAGGAACCTTTATAACTTATAAACTTCTTAACTTAATTTAATCTCGTGCCCACAAATCTTCCAATAATTAACCTCAAGCCTCCATGCTTTCATATTATCACAACTTTATACGGGGATTAAATAAAATATTCAGGGCGGGGTATTACAAACTTCCTTCCTTAGGGAATTTCGTCCTCGAAATTCTTAGTTTACCACAATTTATACTCCATTTACTCATGACCAGTTGACGCGACTAAGAATGTGTCTCATAAGTGTGTACTCTCTAGGATCAAGAGCAAGAATGTCTCTCAAGTAATAATCCGACAAGCCGGGTATCGATCCTCAAGAAAATAGGACAACAGAGTTGTAACGACGTTGGACAGACGAAGGAAACCTAACTTTGACTTTAAGGAAAAAGAAAATATGGTTGGTTTTGGGAATGGACTACAACTAAATGAAAATTTGAAAATATTTATTTAATGAACTAAAGTATGGAGTGAATGCGACTATTCTAAATTATCTAAAATTCTAATGATGAATAACTTAAGACTTGAACTATATGATGAAGGAAACGGGACGGGAATACAATCCCTCAACCCTAGTGTATTGCAGATATAAAACTAATCATAAATTTAAGTGATAAATTAGACCCAGAATTTAGTACTCCCAAGCATTACGTATATGAGGTTCAAGCCCGCACCATACTTAATTAGAGGACGAGTGAATTGGTACACGCGATAGCGACACTCGCATTGCATTCTAAAGCATCCCAGTTTCCCAGAAGCAAACGAGATCCAAAGATCTACAATGGTTGTGTCTCTACGCAATACGGTCGTAATAAATCATTAAATTTAGAGGATTAATTTTATATACATGCAACTACCACATCAAGTTGAGTTCGTGCATCCCGACCCTTAAAAACCTAGCCTAACATGCTGAAATTAATGAAAACAATTGTTAAATTGCAGAAAATCATGATTAAACTAAGGGAGAATTGAAGAATGATGTAGAAGGAAGATTAGATAGAAGAAAGTAATCAACTAACTTACCAAAGCACTAAAATCATCAACTAAAATTACTTGTAATCACAGAAATCGGAACAAACTTCAATCTTGGAATTAAATTTGCAATAAATCTTCAAACTAGGGTTTTGTAGCAACTTTCTCCCTCTAACTACCTCTAAAAGTTTTAACTGAAAAAAGGGAAAAATTAGATGAATTTCTCCGCCCGTAAAATGATAATTAACCGGGTTTAAATACCCTACAAGACTCTAAGAGGTTTAGCTTAACCAAGACTCTCCATTGGAGGAAGAGTAAAAAAACAAAATTACGACAGTCGGACCGGTCCGGTCCTCCTTCGGTTCGGTTCGACTTGGATCCGGATTGGTTCTTTTCTTTTCTTCCCGAATCGGTTTGGTACGGATTGATTGATTTAATTTTCATCAACTTCGATCCGTCTTCGGTCTGGGGTTCTCTGGAACTTTGCATTTCGGATCGGTATGACCCGAATCGATCCGATTTTTCTTTGACTTTTTCTTCTATCTTTGACTGCTCATAACTTTACACCGGGACTCCGATTGAGGTACCGTTTCTTCTTATGTACTTGTAAACTTGAAATCTTCAACTTTTCTTGAGATGCCTCATCCGAATTCTGGGTAAAAATTAATACTTTTCCCTTTTGACTTTCCTTCTTTTCTTTCTTTATTCTTCCAGTTTCTTTCTTTCTTTATTGACATCAAATACCTGTAAAATTAGTATGAAATACCAGAAACTCGGGGTACTCGTTAGAATAACTCAATAGCAAGATTATGAGATAAAATCACATCGATTGCGTTGTTCAAGGTGCTAAAAGTAACTAAATTAAAGGGATAAATTTGGAAGAATTTATGCCTAATCAAATCCCTCTAACTCTGAACTTTGCGCGTCCCGAGCAATGTATAAGAATCCTAGCAAGGCTCAACTCTTGAAAGTCATTTTATTGGGATAGAATACCTTTTTCACGGGCAAGCGATTTCATTTAGCGTATGCAACAAGCCTTTAAACCCCTAGGTTACCCTGGTAGGACGAGTGGTGTCTCATGAGGGTTTGCAGAGAATATACCCACAAAATTCGACTCAAAGAAACTTCAAAATACGCAAAAATTGTATAATTCAAACTTTCCCAGAAAATAATCATCATCAAATCATGTTCAAGAGTCTCAAATCATAGTGCGTGTGTGCGAAGTCGGAAAATTTAACTGCGAATTTCCACCGATTGACCATTACGTTACTTATCCAAAAATTCGCTTTGATTTCAAAATCTCACATGATGCACTCACAAACGAATTACTCGAAATGTGGCTATTCTCTCGGTATGCATGATTTATAAGACTAAATATATTGGAAACAAGTTCACGCACACAAATAAAAAGACGGAAATTTATGGTAACTGGATCTCATCATTGGAATACGGTTATAAGAAAACGGGACCATTGCCTCTAATTCACGTTTTTTTATCTCTTTTATTATCTTTTTGTGTTTTAACTCTCCACGCAGTAACTAATTTCGCAATTTGGACTCGGTTAGGACTTTTTCGGGCTATAGTTGTATTGGGTAACATGGAAATGGTTAAGAATTTCAGAATTGGAAAATTTTGCTTATGATGTCCGTTAGTGATCTTCCTGGCTTTTGCTCATTTTCTTCTTCTTTTTTATATTTTTTTTCCTATTTTTCACTTCTTTTTTTTTTCTTGCTATTTTTTGTTGAGCATTCTTCTATTTTTTTCTTGCCCCTTTTTGTTGCACTTTTCGGACTTAAATTGATGAATATTCAATTTTCACAATTCCGGGCTAATTGGGTTTTTTGGGTTATCAAACGAAACGAAAAAAATTATTTAGCTCAACTTGGGTTGCAAAAGGGGTAATTTTTCGCAACTTTTTATGGCCAATAGTTTTGGGTAACAAACGATGGCCTACTTCATTGTCCAAAATACTAATTGCGTTACCATATGCGATTCGAGATGAATTTAATTTAATTTAGAGATTTCTTCGGCACGTTTTTCAAGGCAATATCACACACATTTCTCAAAACTGATCAAAGTGAAAGTCTTGAGATCCTCGACGACTTATTAGACCGCTGAAAAGAACTTTAAGTTAACAATTAACTCGGATTGATTTATAAATTTCACAAAAATGAGAGTGTCGAATCTCACCGGGGTTGTTAATCTCCACACTTATTCATTAAGTCGTCAATTTTTGCACAATTTCCATCTTTGGTCAGTTTCGGCTTTGTGTATTGTATTTTTACAATTTGTGACTTAAAATCGACTTTTAATGATATTTTTGAAAATTTTGAATTCTAATTTTTATTTATTTTGAAGAAAAATATTTTTGAATTTTTCAAAATTTTATGATTTTTTTGAAATTTTTGGGCATTTTTGAAAATTTGCGAAGTTTTTGAAATACGCACTTGTGACCCCCCCCAACTTAGACTTTTGCATAATCCTCAAGCAAAAAGGACTAAAATCTAACTCAAAATGAATGAAAAGTAAGGAAAAATAAAACAAACAAATATTTAAAATGCATAAAGACACTAACTGACCCTAACACATGACTCAATAATACAATAAAAATCACCCCATACGCGTCGGAGATGCGACGACCTCTCATCTCTCCACAAACTCACCCGACCCCACTCACGGGGTTCGGTGCTCTCCTCGTCTCTCCCGTCTTCATATCGTAAACTAATAATTGGAACAAAGTGGGACCTCGCTTATAGATAAGGGGGAGACAGGGAGATTTGTCGTGACTAGTCGGAAAGGGATCCTTGTGATACTTATTCAAAGTGTGGCCTGCGTGCATCGACTCGGAGGGAACACCTAAGTTGCTTTTAATTTTTAGAACGCATGGGTCGGGCTATAAGTCGGACGAAACATAAATTTTCTCCTCTATTGCCTTCGGGGCATCAAATGGTATGGGGGGATGGTCATTGCCAAGAAACTCATCAATTTTATCTTTCCACTCACTCTCTCCTAAATGACTACATGAGTCCAATAGAGATTGGACTTCGTCGTTAAGTCTCTCATCCACCTGCTCGAATTCTCTCTTAAAGTCCGCTAGGCTCAACTCCTCTAGCTCTTTCTCCTGCTTTGTTTCCATATCCTTCCTTCCTTGCTCCAATTCAGTATATGTCCCCTCGCTCTCATGACTCGACACTAAACAGGACCCTAGGGCGTCTCCCCAATAATTTTCCTTAAAATACTCTTCTACGATCTCGTCTATTAAGCTCACTACGTGAAGATCATCTTCTTCCCCCGTATGTTAGGCTATATGGAAGATGTTAGTCTCTAAGGTCATATTCCCAAAAGTGAGTTGCATCTGCCCATTCCGAGTGTTGATAATAGCGTTAGCCGTGGCTAAGAATGGGCGCCCAAGAATGATGGGAACATGATATCTCAAAGTGAAGGAGGGCTCCGTGTCCCAAATGAAAAACTCTACCAGGAAGTAGAAAGTGTCAACTTGAACGATCACGTCCTCAACTATACCTCTTGGGATCTTCACGGTTCGATCCTCTAATTGGAGAGTGATCTTTGTGGGATTAAGGTCGCCCAGATCAAGTTTCCTATAGATGGCGTAAGGGAGGATATTGACACTTGCTCCCAAATCAAGTAAGGCTTTTTCAATTTTACTTTCTCCAATGGTACAGGAAATGGTGGGTGCACCGGGATCTTTGAATTTTGGCGGGAGATCATTAAGTAGAATGGAGCTCACGTTCTGTGCTAGATATAAATTTTTCTTTACCTTCATCTTCCCCTTCACTGTTAACAAGTCTTTGATGACTTTTGCATAAGCTGGAATCTGCTTAATGGCATCGAAGAAAGGTAAATTGAACTTTACTTGCTTAAGCACGTCTAGCACTTCATCACAGGGGTTTCCTTTTTGGGAAGAAATCAACCTTTGAGGAAACGGTGTCGCAATATGTGGTTTCACTACTACCTCAGACTCACTAGTGTCTTCTTTATCACTCTCTTTCAAGGGGACATCTTCGGCCTCTTTCGTGCCGGGAAAAATCTCCTTATCTTTAGGTACGTCATGTGGGGGAGGTGATAAATCAACGACTCTCCCACTAAGAAGAGTGGTAATTGTGCTACATTGCTCAAGATGGTCATGGGGTGTCGAGATAACACTAGTTTGACCTTGTAGAGGTCTTTGGCCCTGGGCAGGAAACTTGCCCTTCTCTTGGATACTTGATAATGATTGAAACTTTGAAATGTTCGCATTCATGTTGTTGACCATGCACTCATGCCTAACATTAGTTTCATTCTGGTTATTGATAAAGTGGTTGATCGTATCCTCGAGATTTCTCCGCGGTGGAGTGATATATGCTCCTTGAGGTGGTGGTGCTTGCACATGTCCTTGCATGTGTGGAGCTTTTTGAAAGTGCGGTGGTGGAGGAGGGGCAACATGTGAATTAGGATTCATCGCAGCATGTTGTTGCCCATAGCTAAAACCAGGATGATTTTTCCATGAAGGGTTGTAAGAATTCCCATGCGGTGCACCGAAATTACCCTTAAATCCTCCTATACCACTTACTTGTTCTTGAAGCATAACTTTGTAGGCGGGTATAGTCGGGCATTCCTCGATTGAATGACCCGCCTCACAAATCGTACACACCTTCTCGACGGGGTTTGGGATGGATCCAGTTAATCTTCTTCCATATACTTCGAGTAGGTCTCGCATTCCTTTCTCAATTATATCGAGTCGACAATCCTCCATAGAATTCGTTTCTACATGAAATAGGCCGGACGCCGATGGAGTGGTGGTCACTTGGCGATTTTGATTTTGAGCATGAGGGTCAGATGTATCCCAGGATTGGGTAGTCTCGACGACATACCTCAGGTGAAGCTCAGCATCGTTGGCGTCTAAGTCAACAAATGGACCATCGCACATGGTTTCAACGAGTTGTTTGGAATTAATGTTCAGCCCATTTTGGATGAAGGAAATGATTTGTGTTTTGTCAAAACCATGGCGGGGACACGAAGTAATCAAATCATTTAAATGCTCGTACATCGATCGAATGACTCATTTTTTAATTATCGGAAAGTTTGAATTTGAGCCTTGATGGAGTTCATTCGATGTGGAGGAAAGAATTTCTTGAGAAATTTAGATTGTAGCTCGTTCCATGATGAAATCGAGTTTGGAGGTAAAGACCATAGCCAGGTCTTAGCCTTATCCTTTAGCAAGAATGGGAAGAGTTTAAGGCGGAGAACATATTTTGTGCAAGTTTGATCACTGAGAGTCTCGCACGCCTCCTTAAATTCCATGATGTGGGCATATGGCTTTTCTGAATCCATTCCATGGTATGTGGGAAGTATCTGGATCATCCCATTCCTAAAGAGAAATTTTCGTGCATTATACGGGAGTAAAATGAATCCTGGAGTGACCGTACGCTCAGGATATAAGGTGTCTCTCAAAGGGAGATACGGGGCCTCTCCCTCACCGACGGCTTCACTACCGTGTTGTGACATATTTCTCTCACTCAACGACTTTATGTCCTCTCTTAGTATACTCGAAGCGCACTCTGAAGTGTGTCCCAAGAGGGAAAATGGAGTGTTATTTATGATTGAGTGTATCGGTGTGGGAGGTGGAACCCGGAATTGTGGAGCGTTAGGAGTGTGAGGGTTATCAGGGTCGTACTCATGAATCGGGTTTTCGTGAATGTGGGTTGGAGTATTATTGGGGGTTAGAGTGAGTTCAAAATTTTGCATTAACAGGCTTGTGAGAGATGATGAGGAATATTTTTGTGCTTTTAATTTTTTTTGTCTTTTTTTTATGTTTTTGGATTTTTGGAAATTTTTGGTCGAAGTTTGAGATTGACTTGATTTAATCCTAAGTCTACCTAACTCCTCGGCAACGGCGCCAAAAACTTGATGCGACTAAGAATGTGTCTCAGAAGTGCGTACTCTCTAGGCTCAAGTGTAAGCATGTCACTCAAGTAATAATCCGATAAGTCAGGTATCGATCCTCAGGGAAATAGTACAACAGAGTTGTAACGACGTTGGACAGACGAAGGAAACCTAACTTTGACTTTAAAGAGAAAGAAACGATGGTTGGTTTTGGGAATGGACTACAACTAAATGAAAATTTGAAAATATTTATTTAATGAACTAAAGTATGGAGTGAATGTGATTATTCTAAATTATCTAAAATGCTAATGATGAATGACTTAAGACTTGAACTATATGATGAAGGAAACAAGACGAGAATACAATCCCTCAACCCTAGTGTATTGCAGATATAAAACTAATCATAAATTTAAGTGATAAATTAGACCTAAAATTTAGTACTCCCAAGCATTACGTATATGAGGTTCAAGTCGGCACCATACTTAATCAGAGGACGAGTAAATCGGTACACGCGATAGCGACACTCGCATTGCATTCTAAAGCATCCCGGTTACCCGGAAGTAAACGAGATCCAAAGATCTACAATGGTTGTGTCTCTATGCAATACGGTCATAATAAATCATTAAATTTAGAGGATTAATTTTATATACATGCAACTACCACATTAGGTTGTGTTCGTGCATCCCGACCCTTAAAAACCTAGCCTAACATGATGAAATTAATGAAAATGATTGTTGAATTGCAGGAAATCATGATTACACTAAGGGAGAATTGAAGAATGATGTAGAAGGAAGATTAGTTAGAAGAAAGTAATCAACTAACTGACCAAAGCACTAAAAGGATCAACTAAAATTACTTGTAATCACAGAAATCTGAACAAACTTCAATCTTGGAATTAAATTTGCAATAAATCTTCAAATTAGGGTTTTATAGCAACTTTCTCTCTCTAACTACCTCTAAAAGTTTTAACTGAAAAAGGGAAAAATTAGATGAATTTCTCTGCCCTTAAAATGATAATAAATAGGGTTTAAATACCCTACAAGACTCCAAGAGTTTTAGCTTAACCAGGACTCTCCATTGGAGGAAGAGTAAAAAAAACAAAATTGCGACAGTCGGACCGGTTCGGTCCTCCTTCGGTTCGGTTCGGTTCGGCTTGGATCCGGATCTGTTCTTTTCTTTTCTTCCCACATCGGTTCGGTACGTATCGGTTTGTTTAATTTTCATCAACTTCGATCCGTCTTCGGTCTGGGGTTCTCTGGAACTTTGCATTTCGGATCGGTCCGACCCTGATCGATCCGATTTTTCTTTAACTTTTTCTTCTATCTTTGACTATTCATAACTTTCACACCGAGACTACGATTGAGGTACCGTTTTTTCCTATGTACTTGTAAACTTGATATCTTCAACTTTTCTTTAGATGCCTGATCCAAATTCTGGGTAAAAATTACAACTTTGCCCTTTTGACTTTCCTTCTTTTCTTTCTTTCTTCTTCCGATTTCTTTCTTTCTTTTTTGCAATCAAATACCTATAAAATTATTACAAAATACCAGAAACTCGGGGTACTCCTTAGAATAAGTCAGTAGCAAGATTATGAGATAAAATCAAATCGATTATGTTGTTCGAGGTGCTAAAAGTAACTAAATTAAAGGGATAAATTTGGAAGAATTTATGCCAAATCACCAGTTTACCATTCTGTGTAACCTCAACACTACGGTCCAAACCCAAGGATTCCACTTTAATCGATCACCATTTCTAATGTGATCACGAGAACCCTAAGGCCATATTGCCAAAATCTCAAGCATGCCCAACTCGTCTATTTAAACAAAACCTCGAGATGATTGATACTCATATGATATTGCAGCATCAACAATGAACTCATTAGTACAGATAATTCCTACGTTTCTTTAAACAATATTGGATCATGCCTGACCTTGGATGATATAACCTCAACATTTCTCCTTACACATAACTATTATTCCTAAGACAATCACCTTACCACATAGATCCACCCGATCGATATCTCCTATCAGATACCTATGCTGACCTATGGTCACCTTGGGTATCGTAACATGTATATATACAAGCAATCATCTTCTAGACCTCTAAAATTTTGAATCAAGTGCAACGCTATCATTCAATGTTCATCATATTCCAATATTCATAATACTATCAAGTCACAACTTCGGGACACGTGAACAAGTCATAACTAGTTATAACGGCTAACTAACAAACATATTAACCGAAGGCAAACAAGTAATAATTTGCAACTATATGCAAGAACGCGAGACCACATGCACAAAAAAATGGTGTAGAATAAGGGCATCCAAAGAAGATCTTAATCACTTACTGTAACTTATCAACCACATAAGCCTAACTCTCATCACTACTGAGCTTACGTAGCGCTACCCTCGAATCAAACTAATCAGCAATTTCGCATTACCAGGATTAAAGAATACACAAGAATGCTACACCAAAAGGAACAATTAATTTTTGACAATGAATCAACTCACGCGAAGTGTGAACTCACAACGTATACTTTAATTCTATAACTCTTACCGATACCTACTAAGCACCTTAGCCTTGCCACATAACCTATCTTGGCCTCTTAACCTCGACGAGTTATATTCAAGAATGATCCATCCATGTCGTCTGGACAGAATAAAAATGAATTTACTTAAGGAAGCCGAGATGGTAGGCTTCCCTCCTTAGGACTAATACAACCTATCCATCACTGGTAAGCATAATTGTCATAAATCAAAACGAAGTTACTTCTCTTAACACTCATCATTAGTTACTGACCTATCACTGCTAGTCCTCCAAAATTTCAATACGTCGTAGCTAACCTCAGTTTTTGAGATCACTCTCATCAAGTGAAACACATTGTTCATATAGTTTCAAATAAGAATCATTACTACTGCCCTTAACACTGCTTACACCTAAACGATAATAATTCGAATGGCATCTTAACTTTCAAATATCGCTCGTGTCTAATAATTTCTTTCAATAGGGTCATCACTAACCATACAGGTAGCACACTTAGGTGCTATAATTATGCCTAACACTTCATCCCGTGTACTTCTTCTAAAAGCCATAACAAACCTCATGATGCTCTAAGTCTCCTAGGTGCACCACCTAGCATTGGTCAACCTATTTTCGAAGTTATCCTCGAAGATCATATCATGATACATGCCTATAAGTAAAAATCGTAGCACTAAATTCAAGTTACTACAAAAATGTACATGGTCTAACCATGCTACAATCATCAATGGTCTCATGTAAACTTTAATACAATAATGATTTTTTATATCTCATGGGTGACTGCGTCAAACTCATTTATTTCTCTAAATAATTTACGCACCTACTACCAGAAACCAACAGTCATAGCATGACCTATGCTACACAACCTTGAGTTTATCCTTATGAAATGGACATCATTACATAGACGTTAATGCAATAATAGATCCCAAGGTTTCAAAGAGAGATAATATCATCATTGTAATGCACAGTACACAACCTCAGATTCACTTTTACCAGGGAATGACTTCCACTCACATTTACATCCCATTTAGAAAAATCTTAGTATACATCACCAAGGAAATTATTGATGCATTTTCACAAGCCTACACCTTTTAATCTTTAATGAGTGTTTAACCACTATAACTGAATTGCCTTAGAATGTAGACCTCGTACTACATGTTAATCTTCCAATTAACATAACTATATATCTTTTGGTAGGATCCGGGACATCGAGCATTGCCTATGAACATTAAAGCCCATTCTTACGGATGCCACAAGGGACCCTATTTATCAATGCCAAACTACAATTACCAAACTCTAAATTGATATTGTTTGGGTTTTTTGGCAGGATACAGGACGTCTGGTATTGCTCAAGAGGAGTCCCACCCTAACATCACTGCAGAGGTTTTATTATAAGACACCACAATGCATTTACTTAATACTAAGTCACCACGGATATCTAGGTTTATTCCTAGGTTACTTTAATCATCAAGATTATCTAAACCCACATTACTGTTAAGGTACATAAATTGAGATACACTAAACCCAAGTCCCCAACGAATGGACCTAGTACTTCCTCACCACATAACTAACACTTGTAAATACATTAATCGGCTAACAATCCACTAAGAAGTTCACCCATAAGGATAACATCCTTTTAATTAAGGATGAGTTATCCTTTAGCGTTAGCCTACATCAATTTATAAGCTCATTGACCTTATGATCAATCATGGCATTACCCTAAGGTTCTAAATTGCCTAATTATCACATCGGTATTGACCTCTCATATGTGTCACACCCAAGGCTACATATAATTTAAATCATGATTTACCATTACATAACTATGGCACTCTAACTATCAATCCCTACCATTGATTGTACACAATTTGGTACCACTTTCTCAGTGGGCATCATCTCATTCTATCAATATCTCTAAACATTCTATGTAACAAGGTTGGAACACAAACACCTCACACTAAACTGCTCGGTGTAACCACTTATTGATCTACATGGACACTCGTAAATTTTAAATCATACTTTATTAGAAACGCATAAGCGATTTATAATAATTAACTTGATCGTATGCCACTTGTCACTAATATACTTGTCTTGTTAACCTCTTTGACCTTACCGTCAAGGACATGAACCATAACCGTCACCAAACTAGAGTGACTAGCCCAAACCAACACTTACATCGAAATACCTAATACCTACCACACCACGTCACACCCAAAAGGAACCTTGAACCTAAAGCTCTGATACCATTTGTAATGACCCGACCCGGATTTATGGGTTACCCGTGAGTCAACTCGGTCTGGCCCGAGCGTTAGGTGTGAAGTGCAATGAAACAACCTATATAATATTGCTAGTCCAGTTTTATTTTAGTTAACATTTCAATTGTTTAAGTTGCGATTCCTATTTCAAGATAAACTATGTGTGGGACCCATGGGGAGCACCCTGAGTCCAAGTAAATAGAGTTACTAACGTAAAATAAACAATGCATACTTACCTGTATAACACCCTGAAAATACGAACCCGGACCCAACCTGCAGTAACAAAGCAAGGGAGTGAGCCTATGCCCAATGGGAATATACAAGCAATATAGAAACGAACGAAAGAAAAGACTACTCACACGCTACACTCACATGTATGCGAAAATATATATTTATCTACATATACATAGATATACCTTTGAAAAATACATATTCAAATGCATTAATCGTTTTACTTTAGAAAACCTTGCTTATCCAGATTAATTTACCTTAATCTTGTAAAGACTTCCTTTATTAATACTTAACATTTTTCACTTAGTTTAACACACCTGGTTCCACTATAACACCACTACACTTGATTTATTCCAACTCATTCTTCTACTGGAATCACCCATTTTTATTCAATAAAATATATTTTAGTATTTTCATCGAAAATGACCATTTCAATACATGCATTTGCCGTATTAGAAAATACTTGTTTGTCATATAAAAACCTTTCAATACATACTTTTGAAAATTATGGGTTTAACAACTTAGGTTACTTAACCACCCATTTGTCCACTTTACTTTACCCTTTTTGCCTTAACTTATGGACATTAATAGATTTACGAATTTACTTGTCCATTTTACCTTTTACCGGGACATTTATTTTATTCATTCAAGTTACGTTGTACTAACACATTTTACAGCACAACCCATTTCTTGACAAGTTCCTTATGCCTTTTTTCTTTTCTCAGAATCTTCCTTTACTGCATACTCACACGAGCTCCACACCGACGGCTATGCGCACCATATGCTCTGGCCAGTGATTTAGGCCTTTTCACCCAAGGGCTCCAGACCCTTATTACTTATTCCTGGTTGCATCTGACTCCTTATTAATGTGTTTATCATTTTACACATCTCCATATTATTCCCTTCCTTACTTTAACCCTTCCGAGACCAAAACCCGAACTTAACGGTCAGTTTCTCTATTAACACTTAGAAAATTGTTTATTTTCTTCTTTAAGTCCCTTATCCACACACACATGATTTATACTAAACTCATTTACTCTTTAGGACTAAATTCATTTTCACACATATTAGTGTAAAGACATTCTTTAACATTTTTATTCCATTAAATGTTCCACTTTAAGTAAATTACCAATTTACCCTTTATTTGCCAAACTCGCCATTTAGTTCCCTAACAAGTGTTATTTCTCAAAATGGTTATTGAGTCTTCAACTTAACATTTAAAACACTCTAGCCATTTTAACACTTGTTTAATATCACACTTTTGCTCAACTTTTACACTTGTCACTTTAACACATACATAACACCCTTTACATTTTAAGCTCCCAAATTTTCGTTTGTCTTATTTCATGCTAAGGCCCAACAAGACTTTCTTTAACCTTGCTCATATATTTATTATCAAAATACTATAAGTTTATATACATAGAAATTGGATTTCAAATACTAAAATTCCACCAAGTGGATTAAACATGCATTTCAAGTAATAAAGACATTTAATCAGTTTCTTTAAACTTGATAATGTCCATTTATTCATACGGTCTCCATTATGCAAGAAACTTAGAAATATTTTTTTCATAAATATTTTGACAACATTAACATCATTCCACATTTTTATTTCAATAAAATGTCCATTATTTCTTCTTGCTAGAAGCGCTAAAATAATATTTCCTTACATTTTTATTCCATAAATATGTCCATTATTTATTTTTACCAGAAATACACACAAATAATATTTTCTTACATTTTTATTCCATAAAAATTTCCATTATTTCTTACTTGAAATACACCAAAATATCATTTCCTCATATTTTTATTCCATAAAAAATATCATTATTGCTTTTCACAAAAAAAATACACCAAATAGCCTTTTCTAACATTTTTATTTTGTAATTTTTTTTATTATTATATTATGAAACTTATTCTGTTTCAAGACCCATTGTAAATCTTCTTTTTAATGCCATTCCAGACAAATATTAATATGGTTACTGATCAACACTAGGATGCAAGAAAATAAACTACACACATATATTTAACCTATTATATGTAAATAACGTATTGAAATATACTACTCATTAATCTTAAATCAAAGTTAATCTTTCCCACCTCAAATGAAGCCCAAATCAGTGGAAGGCCTAGAAGATCAAAGGAGATCACCCCTGCCCCCGGCACCTCCTAAGGTGGCCTTAAAGGGGTTGTCTTGCACCACCAAGTTTGCCTCTAAGAAGAACCATTCAACACTCTCTACATAACCTCCAATAATGTGTTATTCTTCTTCTAAAATAACCCCCCTTCAAATACACATCAAAACCATCCAATAACCAACTTACATATTTTCGTAGCTCTGTTTAACAGTGGGGAAATTATTTATTTTATGGTGTCACTATGGTTAATATGACCAACAGTGATGGGGGAATGGTTTAGTGAAAACAAACAAGGTCTGGAGAGTTTCTCTCGATTTGTGGCAGTGGTGGTTTACCACCCCATATCTTCGTTATAAAACTAAAAATTCAAACACATGTTACCCCTTTCTATCAATCTCATCCGTCGGCTCCAAGAGCTGACAACTAGAATTGATCAATGGTTTAAGAGGGTGCCAGCAGAAATGGCAGGTCTGCCTTGGGGGTTCTTGGTCCTAGGTTTATATCCTTTATACCCAAGGTAAAACCCATAACACAAAGGGACTACTAGTTATTATTGTGTTTTGACATAACAGGTGAGATAAATGGATGAATTTCTTTGACATAACAGAGAGCACACATCGTGATATAAAGAAATTCGATTCCCTCAGGTGCTTTCACTTTGACTAATAGTGAGAAAAAGATCTTCCTAGACACATTGTATAATTTGAAGATGAAGACTGGCTATTCCTTTAATTTGAGCAAGGTTGTACTCTATTAAATAAATTACCTAAATAGTGAGATTCACTCATGTTTGAACTCATGGTTAAATCCAAGCACAACATGAAAAGCATCAGTAATTTCATGTTTTGGAATGTTTGGTAATTCACTATTTGGAATGAAATTTATAATGCACTAGTATTTAGAATATTTTTTAATTCATTATTTGGAAAGGTATTTAGAATGAGATTCACCGATTTGGAATTCTTTTGGTTTAGCATTGAGATGCAATGATGTGATGAAAATGTAGTTTGTTTTAAATGTAAATTGATATGTGAACTGATATATAGTTGGGAACTGATGTATAAACTGAGCTGGAACTCATATATATATATCGAGTTGAATTCAATTGGAGTGGTATATAAACAAAGTTGAACTAATTAATAAGTTGATCTTAATTCAACTGTTTTAATATATTAACTGAGTTGATTTGGGACTGGACTAATTTAATCTGATTTCAATTATTCAATCAGCTAAGTTGAACTAATATAAACTAATTTAAATTGAGTTCAATTATTTTTCATATTTGTTATAGATATGGTAAAGAGCGACGAACGTTCTGTTTCGACCTCCCAAGCCCACTTCTATAATTCAAGTAAACTCATCATCATCACACCCTGGGATGCCCACTAAAAACCATGACCATTAGTAGAATTCCCCCTTTTTCGTCACGGTTTGGGACTATGACCACTAAAACACCATGTCAATTGGTTCATAGGCGGGGTGATGGTTTTGAGTTGTGACCATCGGGTTATGGTCACAAACCGGGACCAGTCCCCCAATGTTAATGTGACTCATTGGACGGTGACCCCCTGTTTGGCATGGTCACCATTAAAATGGTCACTACCCAAATCTATGACCATGGCCCAGGGTCAGGGTCCAAAACCATGGTCATTTCCAGTTTATGGCATAGTATAAATAACTCTACTCATTTAAAGTATCTTTAAATTGTTTAAAGTTAGTGTTGTCATCTAAAATGGATTGATATTCGGTAGGGGCATCCAGGTCATCCATGCTACTAGTTAGAAACTTTGGCGCATACAGGATGACTGACCATGGCTTGTTGTTGATATAGTCTGAGTAAAACACTTGCTAGATATTTCACTTGCACAAATGAAAGTCTCATCATTCGTATATTCCTTTCTCGTCAACTTGGATAAGTTTACCATTATCAAATTATACCCGAATCGACACTACAAGATTTTTTGTCCTCAACTCATACCCAATCACAGTAAAACATAAACTTTTTGAAATATATAGTCTAATTCAAAAATGTTTTGAATTATACCATAGTAAGTCATTTATGCTTTAATCGGGTTTTTATCTTTGACACTCACCCTAAATATGTAAGGGCTTACATAAAATGTCATTTTTTTTATAACAGCGCATTTTACTCGTACAACCTCGATGACAATACATAATCGTTCAGTCGATACTTCTTATACTCGTTTGACATGAAATTGGGTAAAGTGGCGAGACGAGCAAGACTTGACGTGGCATCACCCATCTTAAAAAACTGAAATTATGAATTGCATCAGTTAATTTGATAACTTTTAAAGCTTATAATTATTTATCATTAAATAAGGGACGTTTAACATAATATTTACCTACTGTGAAACCCAAATTCACTGTCTAAATGTGAAACCGTCCTTCATTTTTTATTGTGCCCGGACGCATTATATTTTTTACATTTAATGAAAATTTTTATCAAGAAGGTGATTACGTATATTAGATAACAACACGAAAAAAAATTACAATACGATCTTACTCTATCTAGTCGTCAACATATTCGTGGGTTTCAAATATATAACGAGTCACTTGCCCATATTGTAGACTTATCAGTTTAACTCGTTTGCCAGTGATTTAACCACCCTCATTGGCGAGCTCATCTCCATCATCCACAATGTTAGGGTCGATCCTATATTCCCTAGAAAACGTAAATTCCTCCACCGTAATGTATTCCTTTGTGATGGATCATTAAATGTACCTCGTATTCTTAACATACTCTTAAAAAATCTTCATCAACCTTTCAAACGAGTACATTCATTGATATCTTACTAGGCCACAAAGAAGTGACTCATCGCATAAGTGCACCAAGAAGTGAATACTTATGTCAAAGAATATTGAAGAATTATAACTCCAACACAAAACTTGATTCAACTAGAGTTTCTTTTACAACCACGACGTGCTTACGATTGAGTACTTTTGTGCACAAATGTGTGAAGTAAAGGATAATCTGCATAATGGCCCTTTACAAATCATTATCCTTGGACAAACAATGCTTAAACAACAAAGGGACCAGTTGCATAATCACATGCCAATTGCGAGACTTGCATATTTATAAATTATGTGTGGCATAGCTCACAATCCTCTACAAATTTGATGAAAAATTAGAAGGAACTTTTAAATAATGTAGTGTGTCTAAAATCACCTTTCTTTCTTCTCTCATCAAAGTATAAGCCCAAGGGGGCTTATTTTCCTCCTGCTAGTGTCTTCTCTTAACCATAATTATGACTTAATTTTTAACACTTTAAGATCATGTCGTGCCTTTTCTCCATCCTTAGAACGTCTACGACTTAGGCATCTGCTCACAAGATTTTTGATGATATTCATATCGACATGCATGATATCTAAGATATGGAGCATGAACAAGTCAAATATTATTGACCTGCTAGACCACACCTTCCTTTTCTCGACCTTATTCTAAACAAGGGTCCTTTTATGCTTGATATTATTGAATTTAGGATTCTTCCCCTGCACATTAGCTCCAAATTTTGACCTGAAATGTTTCTCAGAGGTAGCCTATGTTTGACCCCACCCGGTAAAAAATTAGAGCCTTTATCAAATCTAAACCTGTGATCGAGAGGAAATAATTTCCGATGGGAATGATATATAATTTTGCCAATATCCTTGACATGTTAAGATCCAGTTTCCTCTCCATAAATGGGACACCCAAAGTAACCATGAATATTACAACCCAATAAAGTCCCATAAGCTTGGAAATCATGAATTGCCCTAATCAACATAGCTTTTAATGTGAACTCTTCCTGTTTGATAGTGTCAAATGCTTTCACATCATCTAACCACAACTTGTTCAATTCTTCTACCTACGGTGCCAAGTAGACATCAAAAATAAAAAAAACATCGAAAATTCTGGTCTCATGCATAATGAAGGAGGGAGATTTAGCGGTGCTAAGATCGCCGGTCATACACTTTAATTGGTGCTTAGAGTAAAAAATGGATTGAACCCATTTTTTGATATTTCCAAATTAATAATATGCTGTTCATTGGAAAAATATGGGTAATTAAAATTTTTGCTTTTCCAAATGGTTGAGTCCATAGAATGGCGCATGCGATTATCCCATACTTCTACCCTGGCGTGCCAATTCATTTCCTTTGCTATCCATGATATTATGAAGAATCTCTTCAACCTGAGATCAACATGGAAATATTTCAATACTTTTTGAGGCAATTTTGAAAGTATGAATCTCTTATCATTAGAACTATGCTCTGACATATATTTAGGTTCGCCGCATACCAAATAATAATAAGGATATTGATGCTCCTTTCGGTATAGTATGTAATCATACTTGCAAGCATGAATTGATTAATAATTTCATTCCTAAACATTTCAAAATATTCTTCATACTCGAATAGTTATTGGGAAGTTTATTTTCTTTAGGGTCAAAGCGTTCACTCAATTCAAAATTCCAGTCACGCTATTGCCAGACAAACCAGAACGGCCCTTGAAACTATGCAAACTAACCATGACATGCAAAGTTGTTTAATCTTTACCATGAGTAGGGTACAACGATTGGGTTGATTTGCCTTTCAAACTTTGGTATTTATCTTCAAGGTTTATCCTAACACCGTCATGAACACAGGAACCTCCATTACATGATTAATTTTCTTCCCTATCAGAATCCTCATTATCTTCCACTATATGAACCCCGTAAGAATCATTTATTAGATAATGTAACATATTATGCTCTTGGGGGGATCCTCATGTCCTTCCATTGTTGTCTTACTTGACGATTATAATGGAAGTTGTTCGGGGACAAAGGGACAATGATTTCCCCAAGAAAATCCCACACCCGATTATCTGCATACCCCATCTAAGAAGATGTAATTCAAATATTTTCCATTCAAACACTTTCCCATTTCTACAACGTGCGCAAGGACATGAGAACTATTCATCATTGACACACCTCTTTGAGAATTTTACAAACTTGTTAGCACCTCCATGATACACATCCCCGAGTCTATTTGTCTCAACCATTTACTCTGTGTATAAAGGATATCACATAACAACTTGTAGGAATCGTTACCTACCATGTGTGAACAAAGGGGATGTTTCTAAAAGTTAGTTCATCTTCATGGATAGTTGAATCATTATTTAACTCAAACATATGCGCAATCTAATTAACAACCTATCATGTTTAAATAACAATGTCGAAACACTATCATGCTAAAACCCTAAGTCACGTTAACATATCAAATTGATTTTAATTATACTTTATAACCTAATCAAATCCAATTTTTAAAATCTAAGTTAAAACCCTAACCGCGTAGACATACCAATTTGGTTTTAATTATACTTTATGACCTAATCGAATCCAATTTTTAAAACCTAGGTTGAATCCATAAGTCGCATATACATACAAAATTTGTTTTAATTAAACTTTATAACATAATCAAATCTAATTTTCAAAATATAGGTTGAAACCCTAAGTGGTGTATACAAACAAAATTAGTTATAATTATACATTATAACCTGATCAAATCCAAATTGAAAACCCTAGGTTGAAAACCTAATCCGTGTATACATACCAAATTGGTTTTAATTATATTTATAACCTAATCGAATCCAAATTTTCAAAACATATATTAAAATTCTAAGCCGCGTATATATACCAAATTCGAAATTATTATAGCACGCTCAATGTGTTCTTGATTAGATTTTTAAATAAACCCATAAATTTTCACATTATACATACAAAATCCCAAAATCCTTCACATTTTTTAAAGAAACACACAAATTATTTTTTAAGCAAAATGATTACATTTACAAGAAAATAAACACATATATTCAAGCCCAAACAAATATCAAAGTCAAATTATTTAAACCCAGGTATGTGACAAGTTATTTTCTAATAATATAAAGCTATACATGTAAATGCAACTATTTTACGACAAACAAACATATATAGTCAAGCCCAGACAAATATCAAACTCAAATTGTTCATGCCTAGGTGCAACACAATTTGTTTTCAAACAATGTTAAGTCATACATGTAAGTACAACTATTTTACAACAAATAAACACATGTATTCAATAATTACAACCACATATATATATATATATATATATATATATATATATATATATATATATATATATATATATATATATATATATTAAAGTCAAAATGTGTAAATCATACCCTTGGATGAAAAAAATTGTGGGTTTTTTACTTGGGAAAAATGGGGGGGGGGGGGGGGATTTAGGGTCGAAATCCAGACTTTTTTGCATGGTCCTTGTCACAGTCAACCTTGACAAAAAAAATATCCGTGTGTTATCATAGTCAAGGACCACGACAACACACGCGTGTTTTTTTTATCACGGTCAAGGACCATGACAATACCTGGTCGAAAAAGTGACATTTTTGCCCTTTTTGTGTAGTGAATGATGAGATCAAAACATTTGAATCGATCCAAGATATTTTGAAAGTAGGTGTATGCGTTGTACACAAAATCATTGACACAATATTTTTTTGTAGGGATGAACCTCCAAGACACAACAATGATACGAATTTAAAATGGCAAACTAGACAAAGACACGAGATTCAAGAGTAGCTTCAGAGTATAAATGATTTGTAATTGTAAAAGGTCCTTCGGTATCATTGATGAACTATGTTGGGAAGAACTTGCATGAGATCTTTGATGGGATTTATTTAATTATACTGATGATGGTTTCTCGAGAGGAAACTGGATTAGAGGATAGGGAGCAAGGCAACGTCAAAATATAGACTTAATTATTATAAGCATAAAAGTACAAATTGCCATGATATATGGGACGACTCCATGATGGAGGTCAATCCGATAAACCTTATGTGGATTTTTGATGAAATACACTTTTTGGCACTAAAATGACAGATTTTGGTGGATTCATGTCCAATTAGAGATCGGACCAAAACTGACATGTCAAATCAGTTACATACCTCAGACTAGCCAATGGTAGCTCTATTACGCCCCCTGACATGGTGATGTTTGGAGGAGACATGGGAGATCCATTGAACATGTAATTTAGTAATTAATATTAATTATCTTATTTTCATGTCAAAAAATAGATCCTCTTGAGTCATTCAAGTCATATAGACTTGATTCAAATGAGTGAGGCACATGCATTTGAGTTAGAATGAACCTTTAAAGATTGAAGATTTTTCAAGCTGCTCAATGAAGAATTTTATTTCCATGCATTCACATTAATGTGAATACTATATCCTTTTAGTAGATTATGAATTGATTATTGTAAGGGAAAATTTCCAATCGAGTCTATTTGTATTGTTGGCTTAATTTCGAAAAAAACTAATTGAGTCATGGGATAGTTGTTTGTTATATCCTTTCAAGCCTATGACGTTTGAGTTGAACACGTATCGACCAAGAGTTTGAAGATTTCATCATTGTCGGTTTATGTGCCAAGATTTTACGTCATCAACGTTTCATTATTTCCAAGGTCTCTAAAGGTAAGAATGCATTTAATATATAGAGAGACTGGGTTATTTTGTATGGGTGTTTGTTTATAAAACTTTTGTCATAACGAATTTTTATTTTTCTCAAAAAATCATTTTAAAACTTTGTATAAAAGTTTTTGGGCTTAAAAAACATTTTTGGATTTTTTGAAAAGTCGTTCGAATGATATTTTTTCTCATTCAAACGAGATCGTTCGAACGAGATATCAAACGAGCTTCTAACAACTTTCTATTATTTTTTCTATTTTTTCGTTAGAACTCTCGTTCGAACTACTCGTTCAAACAAGAAATCTAATGAGAACTGGCATTGTTTCTCTATTTTTTCGTTAGTATCTTGTTCGAACCAAGTCGTTTGAACGACATCAAAAAGTCGTTTGAACAACCTAGGCGCGGGAACAATTTTTGACATTTTTTTATAATTAAGTTCCCTCTTCCCCATTAACTTTTTACCAGCTTTTATAGTGCGGGAACCAACTTTTTGAAATGACTTTTTGCCTACATCCTAAGTGTTTTTGGAGAGAAAATTTATACACCAATGTAAGGACATCTCCCATCATAATTATGTATATCGTATACCGCTACAACCGTCGAAGATGTTCAAGTTCAAATACGTAACAAGACGGGTCCGAATATCAAGTTTCGTCAACAATTAAGCCTCCGCGAAATGAATGTGGTAAAGTTGTGTTTTTAATTTCTAAATAATTCACTTAGGATTTTAGGATATTTTTGACAAAAGATTTTCTAAGTGTTGGAGCGGAGCTTTAAATGTTTTTTGTCAAAAAATATATTTTTCGGAGTGTTTGAGGCGGTGTAATTACAGCGACAAAGAAAAAGAAAAATATTATTTTATTTCATTTGAACGACACCGTATACTGTTCGAACAACATCGTGTGTCGCGCGATACTTTAAACGACAACGTATCTCGCTCGAACAACAACGTGTCTCGCTCAAACGACCCATCACCTTACATTTTTTATAAAAGGGTCTCTTCAACTCCGTTTTCCATAAGAAGTCTGTACGTTTTTAATTCTACAAAATAGTGCTATATCGGCAGAACACTTTTTTCCTTCTTCTTTTAAAGTTTAACCTTTTGATTTCAATTCACAAAAGTCCCAATTATTCATGTGAATTATTTTTTAAGTTTGAGAACACATTGTGCTAGTGTACATACTTTTGTGGAGAAGATTTACGCATCATATGGCTGCGTGTCATTGAGGTTCACTGCATGTGGATCTTTTCTAAAGATGAGACTGCGGTTCTTGTGGATTGTTGCGTGTAATTCATTGCTGATGACATCGACGGATGGCTGCGTGTATTCGTATGCTAAACAACTATATTTCATTGTAATCCGTGTAAGTTAGGATTTACAAACTATAGTGAAATAAAAGGTTTTGCCCTGAGTTTTTTTTTTAACTTTGTATCGCATATTTTATTTTTGTTGGTTTGACACATGCACGCACGTAGCTAGTTGATTTTGAGGGTTGAATTCATTTAATTCATAATTTGACACTAATTAAATAAGTTTGTGAATGGAATTTGCACATCTATTTGAATCTTTATCACACATAGGTTTTACAAATTGGTATTAGAGCAGGTTACGCTAATTTATCGCGTATTCTTATTTTCCGCAAAATTGTGTGATATTGATTTTTTTTTGAAAATTTTATTTTGTGAAAATTTTTGTCACAATGTTTCCAAACGAAAACTTATATAATCGGTTGCCAATTTTTGAAGAGTCTAATTATTCTTACTGGAAAGCCCGCATGAAATCCCATTTAAAAACAATTGAAGAGCGAGTTTGCTTAATTTGTGAAAGAGGTTGAACTCCTCCCCCTATCACTGAATAATGTCGCGAATTTAAAATATGTGTGAGACTTGACGGAGTATGAGTTTAGATGGGGAACTTATAATTCACGAGGGCTTAGTGCAATTTTTGGACACGTCACCCTTGACGAGTTTCAATGTATTGTGACATGCACCACATCTTAAGAAGTGTGGGATATTTTTCAACTAACCCATGAAGTCACTGACACGATCAAAGAATCTAAAATTCAAAATTTGTCTACTCAATTTGAGGCTATCACCATGCTAGAGACTGAGTGTTTTGATGAGTTTTATGCACGTTTGTTAGATATTGTCAACACTAGTTTTAATCTTGGTGAGCCTATACCTGATGCACGAGTGGTTAAAAATATTTTAAGATCGCTGCCAAAACATTTCATCCCTCAAGTGACTGTTTGAAATACCTTAGGAAATTTGAGTTGTCTGAAACTAAATGAGTTAGTAGGAGACCTCCAAATGTACGAAATTGACATGTTCCCCGACACTGTTAAACCTAAGGATAGAGGGATAGCACTTAAAGACCAAACTAGAAAAGGAAAGGAAGTATCCACCAATGAGAGGAAAAATAAAGTTATTTTTTGTCCGTCCGAGTCTGAGGACGAGTCTGACTTTGACATGGACCTGCTTGCAAAGAATTTTAAAAAATTTCTCCAGTTTTCGAAAAAAAATTCTTCCAATAAAAAGTCTTCGGAGGAAAAAAAAAAGAAAGACAAAGCCAAATAAAGTGGTGAGAAAGATAAAGAGGTGGGGTTGATTTAGAAAACGTGACATGTTTTGAGTGTGAGGGAAAAGCGCACAAGTCATTTGAGTGTCCCACTAGACTTAGGAGAGAAGGTAAGAAAGTTGCATGCCAGCCATCCTGAGCGATAGTGAGGAAGATATGAAAGATTCAGAGGATAAGTCTTCACGAGGAAAGTTTGTTGCCTTTTTAGCCAGTCATGAGAGCACACCCACTTTGTCCAACGACGATGAGGACACATGTGTACATGAGACCCCCGAGGAGGATTTGAGTGTTTGTAGCGAGTTTGAGAGCGAGAGTGAAGGTGGGTATGAAAGTGAGCTCCATATAGCTTTTAGATAATTGTACGCCGAGACCTTAAAGACTAAGAAATTGAATAAGGAGTTTGGTCTTAAAGTGAGACATTTGGAGAGAGAGTTAGAGAGTTCGAGTCAACTTGAGAAAGTGAAGATTAGTTTGAGTGAGCATTTGATCATCGTGAATCGGGAAAAGATTGAACTTATAGCTTGCGTGTCACAATAAGAGAAAGATCTTAAGCACGCCCTGGAGGCTAAAGTCTCTTTGGAGAACTCATCTAAGAAGGTTGAAAACATGGTTCTCAATACCATTTAGGGTAGTGGTGAGAGTATATGAATAAGTCATGACGGTGCATCCACTTATTTTGTTGCACCCGAGTCAGTTCCTACTTTAGTGTTAGATCCACATGACTCTCGACCCAACCCACCTAGGCATCTCGTACCTATTAGGAGAGCACGTAGGAGACATTTTGATAAAGGTGTACCTAGGCCTGTTTAGGTTTGCACACACTGCAAGAGAAGAGGACAGCTGCGAGAGTTTTATTTCAAGTTGGGTTATGTGCCATGTTATGCTACTACACGTGTCCACATGCATGCACCGACACCTGACGCTCCGGATGATTACATAAGAGAATTTTCACGTATTGGGGAGCAGGTAAAGTTTTTAGTCAAGGCCTCACATGATTTAATGGAAGTTTTTCATAGGATGTCGCCATCTTTGGAAAACTCCCTCACACCTAGTGGTTAAGGTTTAGACTTG
The DNA here is from genome assembly GCA_949130495.1 of Sambucus nigra. Lineage (NCBI taxonomy): Eukaryota > Viridiplantae > Streptophyta > Magnoliopsida > Dipsacales > Adoxaceae > Sambucus > Sambucus nigra. Next base: position 418,912,354 of record OX422207.1, read on the forward strand.
TTCTCTAGCATATGTTGATTTGCATGATGTTATCCTATGATTATTGCTAGTAGGTACCATTTGTTTTGTACTTTGTTAGCATATAAATCTTTATAATTTTTTATTTCTTTTCTAAAATTTGTTACTGTTTTAGCACTATTTTGTATCTGTCAGCACCTTCTAGGTACTTTTTCTGGAAAATTTTCCACTGGGCAATACTGTTTAAAATTCTGAGCAGAGTGGGGGATTTCTATTTTCCCATTCGAGCGAGATCTCATGTCGCACGAAGCTGTCGTTCTAACGACAAGCACTTTCGTTCGAGCGGTATTAAGTTTCATATGAAATACCTGGTTGGTTTCTACATTTATCTGTTTGCATTCCCCTAGTTCAAATTGTTATATTATTTGGTACAGCGGGGTTGATTCTGAACAGTGTTCAAAAAATACAAAAAAAAATTATTTTGAAAAATTGAAAAATCCAAAAAGAGTTTTGTATTTTGTTTACACCATATATGAATGAACATTTAGGATGATCGAGTCACAATATCATGCCATATCCATGTGACTATTTGTTAGTGTTTTGATACAATATGTTGTGTCATTCATGTGCTTAACAAAGTTTAGAGTCTTTGAGATGATATATAGTGTTGCTACCTACATGGTTGACTCATTTGTCCTTTATTGCACATATGCACGAATTTGTTTGACTTTTGTGGTTGTCTATCACATGTTAGTTGAGCGTTTCCATCTCAATTCTGTCTATACAATGAACCAAATGCGATAAAACTTGACAAGAAAGTAAGGCATTTTATAAATCGTATGTGAGTTTGTGTGTTTTTTTGGGAAAATGGAAAAGGGCTGCGAAAGGTATTTCATTTTTTTCCTTTGCGATAAAGCCACCGTTTAAATGGACCTAAAAAAGTGAGGAATTAAAAATTATCCGGGGTCTAATGAGGTTTGAAAGAGCCCAAAAAAATTGAAAGGCAATAAAAAGAAAATTTTGCCAAAAATGGGCCAATAGGTTTTAGTTTCATCACCTCATAAGAAAATTAAAAAGCATTATCTTTTAATGAGGGAGTTTGGATGGAATTTAAAACAGTTTGCACGTCCTTAAAAGTCATGAAAAAGCATTACATAGTTTTGGACGTTATTGGTGTGGAAATCTTTTATACTTTGATTTGTTGATATGATTAAGACGATGTCATCTAAATTCAACAATTTTACACCTAAGGACTATTTTTTATGTTCATTTGTTAGGAGTACACTTATGCATCATGCACACATGTCATGATTGAGTCTATTTTCCTATCGAATTAGTTCACACCCATTCATTCCGTTTGCACGATTTGGCTATCTTAATAAACATTCATGGTGTGTGATTTTGTCACATCATTTTTGCATATTTGTATTTGATTTATTACATTTATTATTTTCCTCGTCTATTTCAGACAAATAAAAAGGGGGAGAACGAATTATGACTTTGTGGGGAAGTTTAAGTATGGGGGAGAATTGATTCTGTTTATAGCATTTCAAACTAGATATGTCATGAGGTATTTGCTTTGTCTCATGTGTGTAGGTAAAATTGAAGATCATTATGTTGCACACCTTGATGAGAAAAGATTGAAGTTTTGAAGATTTGATTGTTGCAAAGTTTGAAGACTTGACAATTTATTTTTCTACTTTTGAGTTTATGGGAAGGTAGATTTGTATAGGTCATTTTTGAGATTGATAATTCGGATATTATTATTTTGTACCGGTATAGACATATGGAGATATTTTTAAGGACATAGTCTATCACAATTATGTATGTCGTATATTGCTACAACCATCAAAGATGTTCAAGTTCAAATACGCAACAAGATGGGTCCGAATATCAAGTTTCGTCAACAATCAAGCCTCCCCGAAATGAATATGGTAAAGCCGTATTTTTAATTTCTTAATAATTCACTTAGGATTTTGGGATATTTTTCACAAAATATTTTCTAAGTGTTGGAGAGGTGATTTAAAAATTTTCGTTAAAATATATTTTTTGAAGTGTTTGAGGCGGTGAAATTACCGAGACAAAGAAAAAGAAAAATATTATTTTATCTCATTCGAATGACACCGTATATCATTCAAACAACATGTGTGTCACGCGATACTTTAAACGACAGTGTATCTCGCTCGAACGATAGTGTGTCTCACTCGAGCGACTCATGACCTTAAGTTTTTTATAAAAGGGTCTCTTCAACTCCGTTTTTCATAAGAAGCCTGTACGTTTTTTATTCTGCAAAACAGTGCTATATTAGCAGGACACTTTTTGGCTTATTCTTTTAGAGTTTAACCTTTTGTTTTCAATTCACAAAAGTCCCAATTATTCATGTGAATTGTTTTTGGAGTATGAGAACGCATTGTGCTAGTGTTCATACTTTATGGAGAAGATTTATGCATCATATGGCTACGTGTCATTGAGGTTCGTTGCGTGTGGATCTTTGATGAAGATAGGATTGTGGTTCTTGTGAATTGATGCTTGCAATTCATTACTAACGACGTCGACCGAGGCTTGCGTGTATTAGTGTGCCAAAAAATAGTATTTAATTGTAATCCATGTAAGTTGCGATTTACAAATTATAGTAAAATAAAAGGTTTTGCCCTGAGGGGATTTTTCTTGAACCTTGTGTCGCATATTTTATTTATGTTGGTTTGACATATGCACACACGTAGCTAGTTGATTTTGAGGGCTAAATTAATTTGATTCATAAATTGATACTAATTAAATAAATTTGTAATTGGAATTTGCGCATCTATTCGAATCTTTATCACACGTAGGTTTTACAACTAAAAAGTACTTTAGTTTTCGTGATTCAAACGATTTGATTGAAAAAAAAAAACTGGTTTACACCCATATGTTTGTTTTGATCCATGGCCTAAATATATATTTTTTTAGATCACCATTGTTGTCACCGGGTATTTTTCTCATACCCAAAAGAGAAAGCTTCCTACGGTGGAGTCCGTTTTGTTCAAGATTCGTGGTGTGCATATGTTGGAAAGGCCTTCGTATGTTTTGACGATTGATTCTCCCCATCGGTGGATTTCGAGACTGCGGTCGATTCCGAAGTTATCGACCAAGCAGAGGTAGAATAATGAAGAAGTGCTAAAGCTTGAAAGGGATACGCGTTATTAAGGTAAGTCTTTTGTCGTGTCTTATGTAAAACTGTACCAGGTGGATTTGAGGCTCGATAGTCCAAATTTTTTCCCATTGTGAGTTTTCCTCGTACATCGTGGCATTGTGTGTTGTGATTTCCTTTTATCTTGCAAAATCACTTAGATGCATGTGTAGGATTAAAAAAATAAAAATTAGTGTAATCACAACTTTAGTATAATTTTGGTGCTAATTTAGTTTGGGTAATTTTAATTTAATTTAATTTAAGTTGGCATAATTAATTTGGCAAAATGCAAGCTTAAGTTTGTTTGGCATAATTTAAGAACCTGAATTGAATTAATTTTATTTAAGTTGAAATTTAATTATTTGTTTAGTTTGATTTAGTTTCACTTTAATTTTGAAAGAATTTTAAAATTTGGATATTTGGCGTATTATCATCTCTTCAGATTTTTAAAATTGGGGTATCAAAGCATATACTTTATGAAATCACCCCTTTTAGATTGGTACCAGAGCAGGAACGCTAATTTATTATGTTAAGATCCTTTCTTTAATTTTAGATTTAAAATGGAAAATTTACCTTTTGCAAAATTTCCTGTTTTTATTGTTCCAACTGTGCGCATTGGAAAGTGCATATGAGGTCGGCACTTAAATCCTTAAATGAGCAGATTTGGCTATCGATAGTTAAGGGTGGATCCCCCAACATGCCTAGAAGGAGAGGTTCGTGTACCTAAACCCATAGAAATATGGAGTGAGACTGAGCTTAAATTGGTCAATTTTAATTCTCTTGGTTTAACTGCCTTTTTTAGTGCGGTCACACAGGATGAGTTCTGCCGGATTATGATGTGTGAAACGTCTAAGGAGGCATGGGATATACTCCAACTCACCCATGAGGGAACAAATTTCGTTAAAGCTTCGAACTCTAAAACCTCAGCACTCAATTTGAAACCATTAAGATGTTAAAAAGTGAGATATTTGATGAGTTCTATGTGATATTATCAGATATTGTGAATTCATGCTTTAATTTGGGGAGAAAAGATACGCGACAACCGTGTCGTAAAGAAATTTTGAGGTCATTACCCTATAGATTTATTCTAAAGGTGACTGTTTTAAATTCTTTAGGCAGTTTAGACTCAATGAAACTAGAAGAGCTTGTAGGTGACTTACAAGCCTATGAACTTGATATATTTTCCTCGAAGGATGGGAATAAGAAAGATAAGGTCATAGCTTTGAAAGTCTAAAGGAGAAAACATCGGTTTCAGATGATGAGTTTGAGATTGACTCGGAAGTTATGGCTCTGTATGCTAGGAAGTTTAGAAAATTTTCCAAGACTAATAAAGAGAAACTTAAAAATTATTTTAAGAACTGTGAGAATTCTAAGCATCGTAAAGCCGAGAGATTCCCCAAAAATCATAATGAGGATCTAAATAGGGACGAGTCAAATAGGTTTTATGGTTATGAGAGTTATGGCCATAGGGCATTCGAGTGTCCTACTAAACTAAGGAAGTAGGGCATGCAACTAATTTCATATAATGTCACCTTTAGTGATAGTGAACCGAAAGAGGGACCCGATTCTCCCATTGAGCACAACTTCACCGCGTTCTTAGTAAGTTATGTGAAAATTGATAATGAATCTTACCATAAAGATATTCCTTTACATGACATTTCCAAGGCCAATGTTTGTGAATCCCAAGAGTTTGATGGTAAAAAGAGTGGAGGAGAGAGTGAGAATGAATAAGAGGGAGAGGATAGTGAACTTAAAGTATCCTTTCTTGAGTTGTATGAAGAATCATTGAAATTAAAAAGGCAAAGCTTGAATTTAGAAGCTAAAATGAGAGAATATACCATAGCTACTAATGAGGGTGTTTTGTTTGAAGATCTTAAGGCATGTGAGAAGTTAGAGTACATTGAAGGTGAAAGAGATAACCTTATAGATTTGATGGAGACTATGAAGATGTAAGCCGAAGAAATTAGATAAAATCTTAGGGACCGTCCAAATCAAATATGACAAGTGTGGTATTGGCTTCGACACTCAAGATACTTCCGCTAATTAAGCCAAAACCATAGTTTTGAGAGAATCGTCTAGGAACACTTTAAAAGATCAATTCTTAGGTCACACTTCACACTATGTTTTAACTTGCACACATTGTGGTCGGCAGGGGCACCTTAGAAAATTTTGTTTTGATCTTAAAAATGGTCCAAGAAAGTCAAAGGGTAGAGTCTCCAAGGTCACCAAATTCCGAGAGCATCGTGTTTCACTTATGTGGGTTAAGAGATCCAATTTGGAGACTTTACGTGATAGAGTTTATGATTCTCATTTACTTTCACACGATTCCTCACTTGCTAAATCCAAAGGTTGATTGTGATAGTTTTGTTTAGGTTTTGTGCTACATGATATATTATTGCTAGTTGTATGTTTGTTTGTCATTTTCTAGTCTTTGCTTCATTATATATGTGTTGCTAGAATTATGACGTGTGTATCTTTGTATTTAATTTTTATTTATTGTGTCTTAGTTGAAATAATTCAAAAAGATTTTTGTTTGTGTTTGTATTTGTATGAAAATTTGAAAAATTCAAAAATATTTTCTATTTTTATGTATTGTAGTTTTATCCATTTTATGTGGCCTATACTTGTTTTTGAATCCAATATCATCCCATCTTCCATGTGGCTAGAACTTTTGGTTAAGATTTTCAATCCTTAAAGTGTTCTTTATCATGCTTGCATGGAGTAGTTTGACTTGACTTACTTAATGGATTCTCTTATTATATGCCTCGATTCACATATGCACGAGCTTATTTGATCTTTAACTTCACATGTATATTTGAGCTAAGTGAGATGTTATCCTATCCATTTAGTCATCTACATGTTGTTATGACTATGGAGGTTTTTTCATGTAAGAACCATTGCTCGGATTTAAAAAAATAGAAAAATATTTATCCGTTGTTGTTGTTTATCAATGTAATCAGGCTACGAAATACAAAATTACATTGCATGAAAATACACCATTAAAATATGGACTAAAATAATGTGGCATTGTTAAATTTTGCCAAGGCCAAAGTAGTTGAGTTTGATATGAACATTCAAAAGAAAAGAAAATATTATCATGTTTGAGGAAGTTTGGATGGATATATCAAGGGGTTTGCACAATGACAATGTATCCTAGTAATTATATTTTTGTCATCACTCTATTGGTTTGTAAAATCATCAAAATTCAAGGCCTGTGTGCATTGTGTATGTTTGTTCCTTGACTTCACTTTATCTTATCACATGAGGTTATATTTACGTTTGATAAAGTTTTGCAATCAAATAAGAACTCCGTGAACATGTTTAAGTGATTGGGTTTTAATTCTTTTGTTTTATAGTTCACACCCCTTCACTACCATTTAATACATGTTATTTAGACACATTTTTTCCATATGAGCGTAAAAAACATAATGTATTTTGTGTCGCGTGTGGTGTTTATACCTATGTATATATGAGTGTGCGTTATTGGTATTTTTGTGTGTATATATACGATTGTCCTTTTGTTTTTAAGTATTTACCTTGCTATCTAGTCCATGTGTGATTCATGTTAAAATAGATATTCTTCTTGTTGTGATTGATATCTCTTACTTATATTAGATTATTCTATTTGGTATCATTTTTTTCTATCGCATCATAGTTGGTATTTATTAATCTTTGCGTTGGATTAGTTGTTTCTCATTCCATGTGCTATATTATTCTTGTCACTTTATTCACCATTGCATGATATACTTATTTTTCCATTATTCATATCCCTTGTTTCATTTAGGGGGAGTATTTGATTTAATTGGGAAGAAATCACTACACCAAAAACAGCATTTTGGCACACCCTGATATTAAAAATCTGGCACAATTTAAAATGGTGCCAGATTTTGGCACGGTTTAATAGAAATTTGGCACACTTTAAAACAGTGCCAAAATTTGGCACTGTTTTAAAGTGTGCCAAAATTGAGTACACTTACTAAAATATATAATACAAAAAAAAAACTCTTTTCTATCACTTTTCATTCCCGCTCACTCTCACTGCGCCCGATTCCCGCTCAAGGTCTCTCTCTCCGGTCTGCGGTCTGTCGTGCGCCGACCCTCTCTCTCTCTCTCCGGTGCTAACTCAACCACTCTCTCTATCTGTCGCTAACTCATGAGCACCTCTACGACTGACGCTTTCTCTCCACTCAGGCATTATTTTTTTTTAACCTAAGTTAGGTATAAGATTTGATCCGTGATTTGATTCAAGAGTTTATGATATGCGCGATTTGATTCGTGCTTGCTTTTTAGGGTTTTGATTTTAGGAAGAAGATGAAGTTGAAGGGTGTTTTAGGGGTTAAGTTTACTTAGCAAATAAGTATTTTAGGAGTTTCAATCTTTGTGACATCATATTGGACTCAACAAAAGTGGAGATGGTCATGAATTCTTTTTGTGTATACAGATTGTCAGTTATATTTACTGTGAAAGTATAATTAAAGTCTTACCCAATGAAGATATAATTGTGTGTTTAAATAGGTGGCTGGGTATGTGGGGGAAGAACAACTAGGGCATGCATTGTTAAATCTCTTTGTACTGCGATTGCCAAGTATTGCCCTCATGTGGGTTCCTTTTTCAAATGCCCAAATTTTGTTCAATGCTATTTTAGTTTATGTTCTTTTGTAATTTGGTATGTGGATTTTGTGGAAACCAGGTAGTTGTTAACATGATAAGTAACCCGGTGAATTCCGTTGTCCAATTTGCTGCTGAGGTCTTCAAGACCATGCTTGATATCGTTAGGGCTAAGACTTTTTATGCCGAAAAGGCAAAATTATTGGTGTAGTGTGTTTAGTGGAAAAAAATTTGGTGTTGACACTTGCATAACTGCAATCTTGGTAAGAAATTATCATGTCTTTTATGTTTTGGATATCTATATTTGGTGTTAACATTTGCATAGCTACGAGTTCGAATTTGGATCTTTAATAAATTTGAGGTATTCTTTTACTGATTTGAATATTATGTCTGGGAAGGATACTGAATATTCTAGTGTGTATAATCGTAGCATTAGATTACTGCTTTAATACATACCTAAAGAGTTTCATTTCAGGCATAACATAGTCGGATTCAAATTTTTGGTGTGGTTTGGGTGCTAGTCTAGAGAGAGCATCAAGAAAATGCACTTTGTTTACATTCTTCCCCCCATCAATTATTTACTGGTAATGTAAATTTAGTTATTAAATTAGATGTTGGGTGTCTACACCAAATTTTTTTTCCTTGTTTTTCACGTGGTCAAGTCATTTTATCAAACAATAAGTATGGCTCATCCATCTTTACTATCCGGGGGTGGGGGTGGGGGCATTCCGAGAAATGAAGGTGTCTGAAGGTGGACCGGGACCTTGGGAACTATGAACGGTTCCTACATATTAAGTAGACACGTGATAATAATATGACAACCGAAAAGATTTACCAGGCAAGCGAGTTACATGTTTTTTCCTAATAATAAAGCAAGTGGGTTAAGTTGAAAGTCTTCTTACTCTTACCCTATAATCTATAATCTATGTTGATAGAAATTCTTAAGATCAATAGGCAATGTCTTTTGTTTGACTCATTGTATTGACAAGTTTTCTTCTCTGTTAGTCTGTCATTGATAAAGAGAGAAAGGGGGATTATCTTGAAAAAACTGTTCCGATTCTTTCACTATTGCTGAAATGTATCTATTATATTGTTCAATCACTTATATTCCTGTCCTCACATGTTACTTCCCTTGTTCAGGTTGCACCTCATATCACGGATGCCATTCAAGATTGGATTGAACGTGTAACAACTATACTGGTGGACTGGGAAGAACGTCCACCTGATGTTTGTGTCATAGAATTGGTACTATAGGTAAATTAATAACTATATGCAACTTGTGGCACAATGAGGGGCTTCATACTTTTGTTGGGTTAAAATGGACATTTGGTTGAAGCAGGAGACATTGAGTCAATGCCATTTATTGATGCTCTTGGACAATTCTCGTATTGCATTGGTAAGTTATATACACGTGTAATAATGCGTACATAAATAAACATAGGGTGTGATACTTCTATTTAAAATGAGAATTACAATGTCAGTGAAATAATTCCGTTTTCTTTGTTTAGAAAACAAAGCCGATACTTTCAAGAAGTCATGGCACGAAGAGTTCATCGGGTGGCTATCAAAATGAAAATTAAATATGGTTAGTCTCAAAGTCTCAAATTCTCTTAAAATTTATAGTAGCATTAAAAAGAAAAATTTTCTGAAATAGCGACAAGTAGCCAAACGTAAAATGACTAACTTTATGAGCTTATTTAGTTAAATTGGTGGAAGGGATTTGCTAGTGGTTTGGTTTTGTAATTTCCTGCTGCTATTGAGTTTATTTGAAATGTTAAAACGAGTTGGATTAAATGAATAAATTAACGAAATTATGTCAAAATTTTCTAAAATCAATAAACGTTCTAAATTGATTAATGTACGCATTTAGACTTAAAAACAAGCTGTTAAAGGGTGAAAACCCAAACTAGCCCCCAAACGACCCCGTAGGAGGAACGAACACCTCGTACGGGACCAATGTAACTTGTAGGAACTGACCGCGTTGTCCCGAGTCTCCCGGTGTGAGAGTATGACGATAATTTGCAAAAAACACACATAAACTTAAAAACAAGCCGTTAACGGGTGAAAACCTAAACCAGCACCCAAAAGACCCCGTAGGAGGCACGAACACCTCGCACTGGACCAATGTAACTTGTAGGAACTGACCGCGTAGTCCCGGGTCTCCCGGTTTGAGAGTATGACGATAATTTAAAAAAATCACACCTAGACTTAAAAATAAGCCGTTAAAGGGCGAAAATCCAAACCAGCCCCCAAACGACCCCGTAGGAGGCACGAACACCTCGTACGGGACCAATGTAACTTGTAGGAACTAATCGCGTAGTCCCGGGTCTCCCGGTTTGAGAGTATGATGATAGTTTTTAAAAATCACACTTAGACTTAAAAACAAGCCGTTAAAGGGTGAAAACCTAAACCAGCCCCCAAACGACCCCGTAGGAGGCACGAACACCTCGTACAGGACCAATGTAACTTGTACGAACTCATCATGTAGTCCCGAGTCTCTCGGTTTTAGAGTATGTTGATAATTTATAAAAATCCCTCCTAGACTTAAAAATAAGCCATTAATGGGTGAAAACCCAAACTAGCCCCGAAACGACCCCGAAGGAGGCACGAACAGCTCGCACGGGACCAATGTAACTTGTAGGAATTGACTGCGTAGTCCCGGGTCTCCCAATTTGAGAGTATGACGATAATTTGCAAAAATCACACCTAGACTTAAACACAAGCTTTTAAATGGTGTAAACCTAAACCAGCCCCCAAACGACCCCGTAGGAGGCACGAACACCTCGCATGGGACCAATGTAACTTGTAGGAACTGACCGTGTAGTCCTGGGTCTCTCGGTTTCAGAGTATGACGATAATTTGCAAAAATCACACTTAGACTTAAAAATATGCCGTGAACGGGTGAAAACCCAAACCAGCCCCAAAACGACCCCGTAAGAGGCACGAACACCTCGCATGGGATCAATGTAACTTGTATGAACTGACCGCGTAGTCGCGGGTCTCCCAGTTTGAGAATACGACGATAATTTGCAAAAATCAACACTTACTTAAAAATAAGCCGTTAAATTGTGAAAACCCAAACCAGCCCCCAAACGGACCCGTAAGAGGCACGAACACCTCGCATGGGACCAATTTAACTTGTAGGAACTGACCGCGTAGTCACGGGTCTCCCTATTTGAGAATATGACGATAATTTTCAAAAATAACACTTAACTTAAAAGCAGGCCGTTAAAGGGTGAAAACCTAAACCAGCCACCAAACGTCCCCCTAGGAGGCGCGGACACCTCGCACTGGAACAATGCAACTTATTGGAACTGACCGCGTAATCCTCGGTCTCCCGGTTTGAGAGTATGATGACAATTTGAAAAAATCACACTTAGACTTAAAAACAAGCCTTTAAAGGGTGAAAACCCAAACCAACACCCAAACGACCCCATTGGAGGCACGAACACCTCCCCGGGACCAACGTAACTTGTAGGAATTGACTGCGTAGTCCCGGGTCTCCCGGTTTGAGAGTATGACGATAATTTGCAAAAATCACACCTAGACTTAAATACAAGCCTTTAAATGGTGTAAACCCAAACCAGCCCCCAAACGACCATGTAGGAGGCACGAACACCTCGCACGGGACCAATGTAACTTGTAGGAACTGATCGCGTAGTCCTGGGTTTCCCGGTTTGAGAGTATGACGATAATTTTGCAAAAATCACACATAGACTTAAAAATAAGCCGTTAACGATTGAAAACCTAAACCAGCTCCCAAAAGACCCCGTAGGAGGTACGAACACCTCGCACTGGACCAATGTAACTTGTAGGAACTGACTACGTAGTCCCGGGTCTCCCGGTTTGAGAGTATGACGATAATTTTCAAAAATCACACTTAGATTTAAAAATAAGTCGTTAAAGGGTGAAAACCCAAACTAGCCCCTAAACGACCCCACAAGGGGCACGAACACCTGGCACGGAAACAATGTAACTTGTAGGAACTCACCGCGTAGTATCGAGTCTCCCAATTTGAGAATATGATGATAATTTGCAAAAATCACACTTATACTTAAAAACAAGTCGTTAAAGGGTGAAAACCCAAATCAGCCCCCAAACGACCCCGTAGGAGGCACGAACACCTCGCATGGGACCAATGTAACTTATAGAACTGATCGCGCAGTCCCAGGTCTCTCGGTTTGAGAGTAACACGGTAATTTGAAAAAATCACACTTATACTTGAAAATAAGCCGTTAAAGGGTGAAAACCCAAACCAACCCCGAACGACCCCGTAGGGGGGAACGAACACCTCGCACAGGACCAATGTAACTTGTAGGAACTGACCACGTTGTCCCGAGTCTCCCGGTGTGAGAGTATGACGATAATTTCCAAAAAACACACATAAACTTAAAAACAAGCCGTTAACGGGTGAAAACCTAAACCAGCACCCAAAAGACCCCGTAAGAGGCACGAACACCTCGCACTGGACCAACGTAACTTGTAGGAATTGACTGCGTAGTCCCGGGTCTCCCGGTTTGAGAGTATGACGATAATTTGCAAAAATCACACCTAGACTTAAATACAAGCCTTTAAATGGTGTAAACCCAAACCAGCCCCCAAACGACCATGTAGGAGGCACGAACACCTCGCACGGGACCAATGTAACTTGTAGGAACTGATCGCGTAGTCCTGGGTTTCCTGGTTTGAGAGTATGACGATAATTTTGCAAAAATCACACATAGACTTAAAAATAAGCCGTTAACGATTGAAAACCTAAACCAGCTCGCAAAAGACCCCGTAGGAGGTACGAACACCTCGCACTGGACCAATGTAACTTGTAGGAACTGACTACGTAGTCCCGGGTCTCCCGGTTTGAGAGTATGACGATAATTTTCAAAAATCACACTTAGATTTAAAAATAAGTCGTTAAAGGGTGAAAACCCAAACCAGCCCCTAAACGACCCCACAAGGGGCACGGACACCTGGCACGGGAACAATGTAACTTGTAGGAACTCACCGCGTAGTATCGAGTCTCCCAATTTGAGAATATGATGATAATTTGAAAAAATCACACTTATACTTGAAAATAAGCCGTTAAAGGGTGAAAACCCAAACCAACCCCGAACGACCCCGTAGGGGGCACGAACACCTCGCACAGGACCAATGTAACTTGTAGGAACTGACCGCGTAGCCCCGGGTCTCCCGCTGTGAGAGTATGACAATAATTTAAAAAAAAAACACATAGACTTAAAAACAAGCCGTTAATGGGTGAAAACCCAAACTAGCCCCCAAACGACCCTGTAGGAGGCACGAAATCCTCGCACGGGACCAGTGTAACGTGTAGGAATTGACCACCTAGGTCCTAGTCTCCCGGTTTGAGAGTATGATGACAATTTGAAAAAATCACACTTAGACTTAAAAATAAGCCGTTAAAGGGTGAAAACCCAAACCAGCCCCCAAACGACCCCGTAGGGGGAACGAACACTTGGCACGGGACCAATGTAACTTGTAGGAACTCACCGCGTAGTCCCGGGTCTCCCGATTTGAGAATATGATGATAATTTGTAAAAATCACACTTAGACTTAAAAACAAGTCGTTAAAGGGTGAAAACCCAAATCAGCCCCCAAACGACCCCGTAGGAGGCATGAACACCTCGCACGGGACCAATGCAACTTATAGGAACTAATCGCGTAGTCCCAGGTCTCCCGTTTTGAGAGTATGACGATAATTTGCAAAAATCACACTTAGACTTAAAAACAAGCCGTTAAAGGTTGAAAACCCAAACCAGCCCCCAAATGACCCCGTAGGGGGCACGAACACCTCACACGAGACCAATGTAACTTGTAGGAACTGACCGCGTAGTCCTGTGTCTCCAGGTTTGAGAGTATGATGATAATTTGCAAAAATCACACTTCAACTTAAAAATAAGCCGTTAACGGGTGAAAACCCAAACTAGCCCCCCAAACGACCCCATAGGGGGCACGAACACCTCGGACGGGACCAATGTAACTTTAGGAACTGGCCGCGTAGTCCCGGGTCTTCCGGTTTGAGAGTATGACGATATTTTGCAAAACTCACACCTAGACTTAAAAATAAGTCGTTAAAGGGTGAAATTTCAAACCAGCCCTGAAACGACCCCGTAGAGGGAACGAACACCTCGTACGGGACCAATGTAACTTGTATGAACTGACCGCGTAGTCCTGGGTCTCCTGGTTTGAGAGTAAGATGATAATTTGTAAAAATCACACTTAGACTTAAAAATAAGCCGTTAAAGGGTGAAAAACCAAACCAGCCGCCAAATGACCCCGTAAGGGGAAGGACCACCTCGCACGGCACCTCGAACGCGACCAATGTAACCTGTAGGAATTTACTGGGTAGTCCCGGGTCTCCCAGTTTTGAGAGTATGACGATAATTTGCAAAAATCACACTTAAGACTTAAAAATAAGTTGTTAAAGGGTGAAAACCCAAACCAGCCTCCAAACGATCCCGTAGGAGGCACGAACACCTCGCACGGGACCAATGTAACTTGTAGGAACTGACCGCGTTGTCCCGAGTCTCCCGGTGTGAGAGTATGACGATAATTTGCAAAAAACACACATAAACGTAAAAACAAGCCGTTAACGGGTGAAAACCTAAACCAACACCCAAAAGACCCCGTAGGAGGCACGAACACCTCGCACTGGACCAATGTAACTTGTAGGAACTGACCGCGTAGTCCCGGGTCTCCCGATTTGAGAGTATGACGATAATTTAAAAAAATCACACTTAGACTTAAAAATAAGCCGTTAAAGGGCGAAAATCCAAACCAGCCCCCAAACGACCCCGTAGGAGGCACGAACACCTCGCACGGGACCAATGTAACTTGTAGGAACTAATCGCGTAGTCCCGGGTCTCCCGGTTTGAGAGTATGATGATAATTTTTAAAAATCACACTTAGACTTAAAAACAAGCCGTTAAAGGTTGAAAACACAAACCAGCCCCCAAACGACCCCGTAGGAGGCACGAACACCTCGTACAGGACCAATGTAACTTGTACGAACTCATCATGTAGTCCCGAGTCTCCCGGTTTTAGTGTATGTTGATAATTTATAAAAATCACACCTAGACTTAAAAATAAGCCATTAATGGGTGAAAACCCAAACTAGCCCCGAAACGACCCCGAATGAGGCATGAACAGCTCGCACGGGACCAATGTAACTTGTTGGAATTGACTGCGTAGTCCCGGGTCTCCCGATTTGAGAGTATGACGATAATTTGCAAAAATCACACCTAGACTTAAGCACAAGCCTTTAAATGGAGTAAACCCAAACCAGCCCCCAAACGACCCCGTAGGAGGCACGAACACCTCGCACGGGACCAATGTAACTTATAGGAACTGACCGTGTAGTCCTGGGTCTCTCGGTTTCAGAGTATGACGATAATTTGCAAAAATCACACTTAGACTTAAAAATATGCCGTGAACGGGTGAAAACCCAAACCAGCCCCAAAACGACCCCGTAGGAGGCACGAACACCTCGCATGGGATCAATGTAACTTGTATGAACTGACCGCGTAGTCGCGGGTCTCCCGATTTGAGAATACGACGATAATTTGCAAAAATCAACACTTACTTAAAAATAAGCCGTTAAATTGTGAAAACCCAAACCAACCCCCAAACGGACCCGTAAGAGGCACGAACACCTCGCATGGGACCAATTTAACTTGTAGGAACTGACCGCGTAGTCACGGGTCTCCCTATTTGAGAATATGACGATAATTTGCAAAAATAACACTTAACTTAAAAGCAGGCCGTTAAAGGGGGAAAACCTAAACCAACCACCAAACGTCCCCTTAGGAGGCGCGGACACCTCGCACTGGAACAATGCAACTTGTTGGAACTGACCGCGTAATCCTCGGTCTCCCGGTTTGAGAGTATGATGACAATTTGAAAAAATCACACTTAGACTTAAAAACAAGCCTTTAAAGGGTGAAAACCCAAACCAACACCCAAATGACCCCATTGGAGGCACGAACACCTCACCCGGGACCAACGTAACTTGTAGAAACTAATCGCGTAGTCCCGAGTCTCCCGATTTGAGAGTATGACAATAATTTTCAAAAATCACACTTTGACTTAAAAATAAGCCGCTAAAGGGTGAAAACACAAACCAGCCCCCAAACGACCCCGTACGGGGCACGAACACCTGACACGGGACCAATGTAACCTGTAGGAACCCACCGCGTAGTCCCGGGTCTCCCGATTTGAGAATATGATGATAATTTTCAAAAATCACATTTAGACTTAAAAACAGGTCGTTAAAGGGTGGAAACCCAAATCAGCCCCAAAACGACCCCGTAGGAGGCCCGAACACCTCGCACGGGACCAATGTAACTTGTAAGAACTGATCGCGTTGTCCCAGGTCTCCCGATTTGAGAGTAAGACGATAATTTGCAAAAGTCACACTAAGAATTGAAAATAATCTTTTAAAGGGTGAAAACCCAAACTAGCCTTTAAAGGGTAAAAACCCACCGCGTAGTCCCGGGTCTCCCGATTTGAGAGTCTGATGACAATTTACAAAAATCATACTTAGACTTAAAAATAAGCCTTTAAAGGGTAAAAACCCAAATCATCCCCCAAACGATCCTGTAGGGGGCACGAACACCTCGCACGGGACTAATGTAACTTGTAGGAACTGGCCGCGTAGTCCCGGGTCTCCCGGTTTGAGAGTATGTCGATATTTTGCAAAAATCACACTTAGACTTAAAAACAAGCTGTTAAAGGGTGAAAACCCAAACCATCCCCCAAACGACCCCGTATGAGGCACAACACCTCGCACGGGACAGATGTAACTTGTAGGAACTGATCGCGTTGTCCCGAGTCTCCCGGTTTGAGAGTATGACAATAATTTATAAAAATCACACTTAGACTTAAAAACAAGCCGTTAAAGGGTGAAAACCCAAACCAGCCGCGAAACGACCCCATAGGAGGCACGAACACCTCACACGGGACCAATGTAACTTATAGGAACTGATCGCGTAGTCCCGGGTCTCCCAGTTTGAGATTAAGACGTTAATAAGACTTAAAAATAAGCCGTTAACTGGTGAAAACCCAAACTAGCCCCCAAACGACCTCGTAGGAGGCACGAACACCTCGCTCGGGACCAATGTAACTTGTAGAAACTCACCGCGTTGTCCCGGATCTCCCGGTTTGAGAGTATGACGATAATTTTCAAAAATCACTCTTAGACTTAAAAACAAGCCGTTAAAGGGTGAAAACCCAAACAAACCCCCAAACGACCCCGTAGGGGGCACGAACACCTCGCACGTGAGCAATGTAACTTATAGGAAGTCACCGCGTAGTCCCGGGTCTCCCGTTTTGAGAATATGATGATAATTTGCAAAAATCACACTTAGACTTAAAAATAAGTCGTTAAAGGGTCAAAACCAAAATCAGCCCCAAACGACCCCGTAGGAGGCATGAACACCTCGCACGGGACCAATGTAACTCTTAGGAACTGATCGCTTAGTCCCAGGTCTCCCAGTTTGAGAGTCTGATGATAATTTGCAAAACTCATAATTATGCTTAAAAATAAGCCGTTAAAGGGTGAAAACCCAAACCATCCCCCAAACGACCCCGTAGGGGGCACGAACACCTCGCACGAGACCAATGTAACTTGTATGAACTGACCGCGTAGTCCCGGGTCTCCCGGTTTGAGAGTATGATGATAATTTGCAAAAATCACACTTAGACTTAAAAACAAGCCGTTAACGGGTGAAAACCTAAACTAGCCCCCAAAAGACCCCGTAGGAGGCACGAACACCTCGCACTGGACCAATGTTACTTGTAGGAACTGACCGCGTAGTCCCGGGTCTCCCGGTTTGAGAGTTTGACGATAATTTGATAGAATCACCCTTAAGACTTAAAACAAGCCGTTAAAGGGAGAAAACCCAAACCAGCCCCCAAACGACCCCGTTGGAGGCACGAACACCTCGCACAGGACCAATGTAACTTGTACGAACTGATCATGTAGTCCCGAGTCTCCCGGTTTTAGAGTATTTTGATAATTTATAAAAATCACACCTAGACTTAAAAATAAGCCGTTAAAGGGTGAAAACCCAAACTAGCCCCGAAACGACCCCGAAGGAGGCACGAACACCTCACATGGGACCAATGTAACTTGTAGGAATTGACTGCGTAGTCCCGGGTCTCCCGGTTTGAGAGTATGACGATAATTTGCAAAAATCACACCTAGACTTAAATACAAGCCTTTAAATGGTGTAAACCCAAACCAGCCCCCAAACGACCATGTAGGAGGCACGAACACCTCGCACGGGACCAATGTAACTTGTAGGAACTGATCGCGTAGTCCTGGGTTTCCCGGTTTGAGAGTATGACGATAATTTTGCAAAAATCACACATAGACTTAAAAATAAGCCGTTAACGATTGAAAACCTAAACCAGCTCCCACAAGACCCCGTAGGAGGCACGAACACCTCGCACTGGACCAATGTAACTTGTAGGAACTGACTACGTAGTCCCGGGTCTCCCAGTTTGAGAGTATGACGATAATTTTCAAAAATCACACTTAGATTTAAAAATAAGTCGTTAAAGGGTGAAAACCCAAACCAGCCCCTAAACGACCCCACAAGGGGCACGGACACCTGGCACGGGACCAATGTAACTTGTAGGAACTCACCGCGTAGTATCGAGTCTCCCAATTTGAGAATATGGTGATAATTTGCAAAAATCACACTTAGACTTAAAAACAAGTCATTAAAGGGTGAAAACCAAAATCAGCCCCCAAACGACCCCGTAGGAGGCACGAACACCTCGCATGGGACCAATGTAACTTATAGAACTGATCGCGTAGTCCCAGGTCTCTCGGTTTGAGAGTAACACGGTAATTTGAAAAAATCACACTTATACTTGAAAATAAGCCGTTGAAGGGTGAAAACCCAAACCAGCCCCGAACGACCCCGTAGGGGGCACGAACACCTCGCACAGGACCAATGTAACTTGTAGAAACTGACCGCGTAGCCCCGGGTCTCCCGCTGTGAGAGTATGACAATAATTTGAAAAAAACACACATAGACTTAAAAACAAGCCATTAACGGGTGAAAACCCAAACCAGACCCCAAATGACCCTGTAGGAGGCACGAAATCCTCGCACGGGACCAGTGTAACATGTAGGAACTGACCACCTAGGTCCTAGTCTCCCGGTTTGAGAGTATGATGAGAATTTGAAAAAATCACACTTAGACTTAAAAATAAGCCGTTAAAGGGTGAAAACCCAAACTAGCCCCCAAACGACCCCGTAGGGGGAACGAACACTTGGCACGGGACCAATGTAACTTGTAGGAACTCACCGCGTAGTCCCGGGTCTCCCGATTTGAGAATATGATGATAATTTGTAAAAATACACTTAGACTTAAAAACTAGTCGTTATAGGGTGAAAACCCAAATCAGCCCCCAAACGACCCCGTAGGAGGCACGAACACCTCGCACGGGACCAATGTAACTTATAGGAACTAATCGCGTAGTCCCAGGTCTCCCGGTTTGAGAGTATGATGATAATTTGCAAAAATCACACTTAGACTTAAAACCAAGCCGTTAAAGGTTGAAAACCCAAACCAGCCCCCAAATGACCCCGTAGGGGGCACGAACACCTCACACGAGACCAATGTAACTTGTAGGAACTGACCGCGTAGTACTGGGTCTCCAGGTTTGAGAGTATGATGATAATTTGCAAAAATCACACTTTAACTTAAAAATAAGCCGTTAACGGGTGAAAACCCAAACTAGCCCCCCAAACGACCCCATAGGGGGCACGAAAACCTCGCACGGGACCAATGTAACTTTAGGAACTGGCCGCGTAGTCCCGGGTCTTCCGGTTTGAGAGTATGACGATATTTTGCAAAACTCACACCTAGACTTAAAAATAAGTCGTTAAAGGGTGAAATTTCAAACCAGCCCTGAAACGACCCCGTAGGGGGAACGAACACCTCGCACGGGACCAATGTAACTTGTATGAACTGACCGCGTAGTCCTGGGTCTCCTGGTTTGAGAGTAAGATGATAATTTGTAAAAATCACACTTAGACTTAAAAATAAGCCGTTAAAGGGTGAAAACCCAAACCAGCCGCCAAATGACCCCGTAAGGGGAAGGAACACCTCGCACGGCACCTCGAACGCGACCAATGTAACTTGTAGGAATTTACTGGGTAGTCCCGGGTCTCCCAGTTTTGAGAGTATGACGATAATTTGCAAAAATCATACTTAAGACTTAAAAATAAGTTGTTAAAGGGTGAAAACCCAAACCAGCCTCCAAACGATCCCGTAGGAGGCACGAACACCTCGCACGGGACCAATGTAACTTGTAGGAACTGACCGCGTTGTCCCGAGTCTCCCGGTGTGAGAGTATGACGATAATTTGCAAAAAACACACATAAACTTAAAAACAAGCCGTTAACGGGTGAAAACCTAAACCAGCACCCAAAAGACCCCGTAGGAGGCACGAACACCTCGCACTGGACCAATGTAACTTGTAGGAACTGACCGCGTAGTCCCGGGTCTCCCGGTTTGAGAGTATGACGATAATTTAAAAAAATCACACTTAGACTTAAAAATAAGCCGTTAAAGGGCGAAAATCCAAACCAGCCCCCAAACGACCCCGTAGGAGGCACGAACACCTCGTACGGGACCAATGTAACTTGTAGGAACTAATCGCGTAGTCCCGGGTCTCCCGGTTTGAGAGTATGATGATAATTTTTAAAAATCACACTTAGACTTAAAAATAAGCCGTTAAAGGGTGAAAATCCAAACCAACCCCCAAACGACCCCGTAGGAGGCACGAACACCTCGCACAGGACCAATGTAACTTGTACGAACTCATCATGTAGTCCCGAGTATCCCGGTTTTAGAGTATGTTGATAATTTATAAAAATCACACCTAGACTTAAAAATAAGCCATTAAAGGGTAAAAACCCAAACTAGCCCCGAAACGACCCCGAAGGAGGCACGAACAGCTCGCACGGGACCAATGTAACTTGTAGGAATTGACTGCGTAGTCCCGGGTCTCCCGGTTTGAGAGTATAACGATAATTTGCAAAAATCACACCTAGACTTAAATACAAGCCTTTAAATGGTGTAAACCCAAACCAGCCCCCAAACGACCCCGTAGGAGGCACGAACACCTCGCACGGGACCAATGTAACTTGTAGGAACTGACCGTGTAGTCCTGGGTCTCTCGGTTTCAGAGTATGACGATAATTTGCAAAAATCACACTTAGACTTAAAAATAAGCCGTGAACGGGTGAAAACCCTAACCAGCCCCAAAACGACCCCGTAGGAGGCACGAACACCTCGCATGGGATCAATGTAACTTGTATGAACTGACCGCGTAGTCGCGGGTCTCCCGATTTGAGAATACGACGATAATTTGCAAAAATCAACACTTACTTAAAAACAAGCCATTAAATTGTGAAAACCCAAACCAGCCCCCAAACGGACCCGTAAGAGGCACGAACACCTCGCATGGGACCAATTTAACTTGTAGGAATTGACCGCGTAGTCACGGGTCTCCCTTTTTGAGAATATGACGATAATTTGAAAAAATAACACTTAACTTAAAAGCAGGCCGTTAAAGGGTGAAAACCTAAACCAACCACCAAACGTCTCCTTAGGAGGCGCGGACACCTCGCACTGGAACAATGCAACTTGTTGGAACTGACCGCGTAATCCTCGGTCTCCCGGTTTGAGAGTATGATGACAATTTGAAAAAATCACACTTAGACTTAAAAACAAGGCTTTAAAGGGTGAAAACCCAAACCAACACCCAAACGGCCCCATTGGAGGCACGAACACCTCACCCGGGACCAACGTTACTTGTAGAAACTGATCGCGTAGTCCCGAGTCTCCCGGTTTGAGAGTATGACAGTAATTTTCAAAAATCACACTTTGACTTAAAAATAAGCCGCTAAAGGGTGAAAACACAAACCAGCCCCCAAACGACCCCGTACGGAGCACGAACACCTGACACGGGACCAATGTAACCTATAGGAACCCACCGCGTAGTCCCGGGTCTCCCGATTTGAGAATATGATGATAATTTTCAAAAATCACACTTAGACTTAAAAACAGGTCGTTAAAGGGTGGAAACCCAAATCAGCCCCAAAACGACCCCCTAAGAGGCACGAACACCTCGCACGGGACCAATGTAACTTATAGGAACTGATCGCGTTGTCCCAGGTCTCCCGATTTGAGAGTAAGACGATAATTTGCAAAAGTCACACTAAGAATTGAAAATAAGCCGTTAAAGGGTGAAAACCCAAACTAGCCTTTAAAGGGTAAAAACCCACCGCGTAGTCCCGGGTCTCCCGATTTGAGAGTCTAATGATAATTTACAAAAATCATACTTAGACCTAAAAACAAGCCTTTAAAGGGTAAAAACCCAAACCATCCCCCAAACGATTCTGTAGGGGGCACGAACACCTCGCACGGGACTAATGTAACTTGTAGGAACTGGCCGCGTAGTCCCGGGTCTCCCGGTTTGAGATTATGTCGATATTTTGCAAAAATCACACTTAGACTTAAAACAAGCTGTTAAAGGGTGAAAACCCAAACCATCCCCCAAACGACCCCGTATGAGGCACAACACCTCGCACGGGACCAATGTAACTTGTAGGAACTGATCGCGTTGTCCCGAGTCTCCCGGTTTGAGAGTATGACAATAATTTATAAAAATCACTCTTAGACTTAAAAACAAGCCGTTAAAGGGTGTAAACCCAAACCAGCCCCCAAACGACCATGTAGGAGGCACAAACACCTCGCACGGGACCAATGTAACTTGTAGGAACTGATCGCGTAGTCCTGGGTTTCCCGGTTTGAGAGTATGACGATAATTTTGCAAAAATCACACATAGACTTAAAAATAAGCCGTTAACGATTGAAAACCTAAATCAGCTCCCACAAGACCCCGTAGGAGGCACGAACACCTCGCACTGGACCAATGTAACTTGTAGGAACTGACTACATCGTCCCGGGTCTCCCGGTTTGAGAGTATGACGATAATTTTCAAAAATCACACTTAGATTTAAAAATAAGTCGTTAAAGGGTGAAAACCCAAACCAACCCCTAAACGACCCCACAAGGGGCACGGACACCTGGCACGGGACCAATGTAACTTGTAGGAACTCACCGCGTAGTATCGACTCTCCCAATTTGAGAATATGATGATAATTTGCAAAAATCACACTTAGACTTAAAAACAAGTCGTTAAAGGGTGAAAACCCAAATCAGCCCCCAAACGACCCCGTAGGAGGCACCAACACCTCACATGGGACCAATGTAACTTATAGAACTGATCGCGTAGTTCCAGGTCTCTCGATTTGAGATTAACACGGTAATTTGAAAAAATCACACTTATACTTGAAAATAAGCCGTTAAAGGGTGAAAACCCAAACCAGCCCCGAACGACCCCGTAGGGGGCACGAACACCTCGCACGGGACCAATGTAATTTGTAGGAACTAACCACGTAGTCCCGGGTCTCCCGCTGTGAGAGTATGACAATAATTTGAAAAAAACACACATAGACTTAAAAACAAGCCGTTAACGGGTGAAAACCCAAACCAGCCCCCAAACTACCCTGTAGGAGGAACGAAATCCTCGCACGGGACCAGTGTAACATGTAGGAACTGACCACCTAGGTCCTAGTCTCCCGGTTTGAGAGTATGATGACAATTTGAAAAAATCACACTTAGACTTAAAAATAAGCCGTTAAAGGGTGAAAACCCAAACCAGCCCCCAAACGACCCCATAGGAGGCACGGACACCTCGCACGAGACCAATGTGACTTATAGGAACAAATCGCGTAGTCCCAGGTCTCCCGGTTTGAGAGTATGATGATAATTTGCAAAAATAACACTTAGACATAAAAACAAGCCAGTATGATGATAATTTGCAAATATCACACTTAGACTTAAAAACAAGCCGTTAAAGGGAGAAAACCCAAACCAGCCCCCAAACAACCCCGTAGGAGGCACGAACACCTCGCACGGGACCAATATAACTTGTAGGAACTGACCGCGTAGTCCTGGGTCTCCCGATTTGAGAGTATGACGATAATTTGAAAAAATCACCCTTAAGACTTAAAACAAGCCGTTAAAGGGTGAAAACCCAAACCAGCATCCAAACGAACCCGTAGGAGGCACGAACACCTCGTATGGGACCAATGTAACTTGTAGGAACTGACCGCGTAGTCCCGAGTCTCCCGGTGTGAGAGTATGATGATAATTTGCAAAAAACGCACTTAGCCTTAAAAACAAGCCGTTAAAGGGTGAAAACCCAAACCAGCCCCCAAACGACCCCATAGGAGGCACGAACACCTCGCACAGGACCAATGTAACTTGTACGAACTGATCATGTTGTCCCGAGTCTCTCGGTTTTAGAGTATGTTGATAATTTATAAAAATCACACCTAGACTTAAAAACAAGCCGTTAAAGGGTGAAAACCCAAACTAGCCCCGAAACGACCCCGAAGGAGGCACGAACACCTCGTACGGGACCAATGTAACTTGTAGAAATTGACTGCGTAGTCTCGGGTCTCCCGGTTTGAGAGTATGATGATAATTTGCAAAAATCACACCTAGACTTAAATACAAGCCTTTAAATGGTGAAAACCCAAATCAACCCCCAAACGACCCCGTAGGAGGCACGAACACCTCGCACGGGACCAATGTAACTTGTAGGAACTGACCGCGTAGTCCTGGGTCTCCCGATTTCAGAGTATGACGATAATTTGCAAAAATCACACTTAGACTTAAAAATAAGCCGTGAACGGGTGAAAACCCAAACCAGCCCCAAAACGACTCCATAGGAGGCACGAACACCTTGCACGGGATCAATGTAACTTGTACGAACTGACCGCGTAGTCGTGGGTCTCCCAGTTTGAGAATACGACGATAATTTGCAAAAATCAACACTTACTTAAAAATAAGCCGTTAAAGCGTGAAAACCCAAACCAGCTCCCAAACGGACCCGTAAGAGGCACGAACACCTCGCATGGGACCAATTTAACTTGTAGGAACTGACGCGTAGTCACGGGTCTCCCGGTTTAAGAATATGACGATAATTTGCAAAAATAACACTTAACTTAAAAGCAGGCCGTTAAAGGGTGAAAACCTAAACCAACCACCAAACGTCCCCTTAGGAGGCGCGAACACCTCGCACAGGAACAATGCAACTTGTTGGAACTGACCACGTAATCCTCGGTCTCCCGATTTGAGAGTATGATGACAATTTGAAAAAATCAAAATAAGATTTAAAAACAAGCCGTTAAAGGGTGAAAACCCAAACCAACACCCAAACGACCCCATAGGAGACACGAACACCTCGCCCGGGACCAATGTAACTTGTAGAAACTGATCGCGTAGTCCCGAGTCTCCCGGTTTGAGAGTATGACGATAATTTTCAAAAATCACACTTTGACTTAAAAATAAGCCATTAAAGGGTGAAAACACAAACGATACCCCAAACGACCCCGTAGGGGGCACGAACACCTGGCACGGGACCAATGTAACCTGTAGGAACCCACCGCGTAGTCCCGGGTCTCCCGACTTGAGAATATGATGAAAATTTTCAAAAATCACACTTAGACTTAAAAACAAGTCGTTAAAGGGTGGAAACCCAAATCAGCCCCAAAATGACCCCGTAGGAGGCACGAACACCTCGCACGGGACCAATGTAACTTATAGGAACTGATCGCGTTGTCCCAGGTCTCCCGGTTTGAGGGTAAGACGATAATTTGCAAAAATCACACTTAGACTTAAAAACAAGCCGTTAAAGGGTGCAAACCCAAACCAACCCCCAAATGACCCCGTAGGGGGCACGAACACCTCGCACGGGACCAATGTTACTTGTAGAAACTGACCGCGTAGTCTCGGGTCTCCCGATTTGAGAGTCTGATGATAATTTACAAAAATCATACTTAGACTTAAAAACAAACCTTTAAAGGGTAAAAACCCAAACCATCCCCCAAACGATCCTGTAGGGAGCACGAACACCTCGCACAGGAATAATGTAACTTGTAGGAATTGGCCGCGTAGTCCGGGTCTCTCGATTTGAGAGTATGTCAATATTTTGCAAAAATCACACTTAGACTTAAAAAGAGGCCGTTAAAGGGTGAAAACCCAAACCATCCCCCAAACGACTCCGTAGGAGGCACAAACACCTCGCACGGGACCAATGTAACTTGTAGGAAATGATCGCGTTGTCCTGAGGCTCCCGGTTTGAGAGTATGACAATAATTTATAAAAATCACACTTAGACTTAAAAACAAGCCGTTAAAGGGTGAAAACCCAAACCAGCCCCGAAGCGACCCCGTAGGAGGCACGAGCACCTCACACGGGACCAATGTAACTTATAGGAACTGATCGCGTAGTCCCGGGTCTCCCAGTTTGAGAGTACGACGATAATTTGAAAGAATCACACTTAGACTTAAAAACAAGCCGTTAAATGGTGAAAACCAAAACCAGCCCCCAAACGACCCCGTTGAAGGCACGGACACCTCGCACAGGACCAATGTAACTTGTACGAACTGATCATGTAGTCCCGAGTCTCCCGGTTTTAGAGTATGTTCATAATTTATAAAAATCACACCTAGACTTCAAAACAAGTCGTTAAAGGGTGAAAACCCAAACAAACCCCCAAACGACCCTATAAGGGGCACGAACACCTCGCACGTGAGCAATGTAACTTGTAGGAACACACCGCGTAGTCCCGGGTCTCCCGTTTTGAGAATATGATGATAATTTGCAAAAATCACACTTAGACTTAAAAATAAGCCGTTAAAGGGTGAAAACCGAAATCAGCCCCCAAACTACCCCGTAGGAGGCATGAACACCTCGTAGGGGACCAATGTAACTCTTAGGAACTGATCGCGTAGTCCCAGGTCTCCCAGTTTGAGAGTCTGATGATAATTTGCAAAAATCACAGTTAGACTTAAAAATAAGCAGTTAAAGGGTGAAAACCCAAACCATCCCCCCAAACGACCCCGTAGGGGGCACGAACACCTTGCACGAGACCAATATAACTTGTATGAACTGACCGCGTAGTCCCGGGTCTCCCGGTTTGAGAGTATGATGATAATTTTCAAAAATAACACTTAGACTTAAAAACAAGCCGTTAGAGGGTGATAACCCAAACTAGCCCCCAAATGACCCCGTAAGGGGCAGGAAAACCTCGGACGGCACCTCGCACGCGACCAATGTAACTTGTAGGAATTTACAGTGTAGTCCCGGGTCTCCCGGTTTGAGAGTATGACGATAATTTGCAAAAATCACCCTTAAGACTTAAAACAAGCCGTTAAAGGGTGAAAACCCAAACCAGCGTCCAAACGAACCCGTAGGAGGCACGAACACCTCAAATGGGACCAATGTATCTTGTAGGAACTGACCGCGTAGTCCCGGGTCTCCCGGTGTGAGAGTATGATGATAATTTGCAAAAATCACACATAGACTTAAAAATAAGCCGTTAACGGGTGAAAACCTAAACCAGCCCCCAAAAGATCGTGTAGGAGGCACGAACACCTCGCACTGGACCAATGTAACTTGTAGGAACTGACCGCGTAGTCCCGGGTCGCCCGGTTTGAGAGTATGAAGATAATTTGAGAGAATCGTACTTAACCTTAAAAACAAGCCTTTAAAGGGTGAAACCCCAAACCAGCCCCCAAATGACCCCGTAGGAGGCACGAACACCTCGCACAGGATCAATGTAACTTGTACGAACTGATCATGTAGTCCCGAGTCTCCCGGTTTTAGAGTATGTTGATAATTTATAAAAATCACACCTAAACTTAAAAACAAGCCGTTAATGGGTGAAAACCCAAACTATCCCCAAAAGGACCCCGAAGGAGGCACGGACACCTCGCACGGGACCAATGTAACTTGTAGGAATTGACTGCGTAGTCCCGGGTCTCCCGGTTTGAGAGTATGACGATAATTTTCAAAAATCACACCTAGACTTAAATACAAGCCTTTAATTGGTGAAATCCCAAACCAACCCCCAAACGACCCTGTAGGAGGCACGAACACCTCGCACGGGACCAATGTAACTTGTAGGAACTCACCGCGTAGTCCCAGGTCTCCCGATTTGAGAATATGATGATAATTTGCAAAAATCATACTTAGACTTAATAATAAGTCGTTAAAGGGTGAAAACCCAAATCAGCCCCCAAACGACCCCGTAGGAGGCACGAACACCTCGTACGGGACCAATGTAACGTATAGAACTGATCGCGTAGTCCCAGGTCTCCCGGTTTGAGAGTAAGACGATAATTTGAAAAAAAAACACTTATACTTGAAAACAAGCCGTTAAAGGGTGAAAACCCAAACCAGCCCCGAACGACCCCGTAGGGGGCACGAACACCTTGCACGGGACCAATGTAACTTGTAGGAACTGACCGCGTAGTCCCGGGTCTCCCGGTTTGAGAGTATGATAATAATTTGCAAAAATCGCACATAGACTTAAAAACAAGCCGTTAACGGGTGAAAACCCAAACCAGCCCACAAACGACCCTGTAGGAGGCACGAAATCCTCGCACGGGACCAGTGTAACTTGTAGGAACTGCCTACCTAGGTCCGAGTATCCCGGTTTGGGAGTATGACGATATTTTGCAAAAATCACACTTAGACTTAAAAACAAGCCGTTAAAGGGTGAAAACCCAAACCAGCCCCCAAACGACCCCGTAGGAGGCACGAACACCTAGCACGGGACCAATGTAACTTGTAAGAACTGATCGCGTAGTCCCAGGTCTCCCGGTTTGAGAGTATGATGATAATTTGCAAAAATCACACTTAGACTTAAAAACATGTCTTTAAAGGGTGAAAACCCAAACCAGCCTCGAAACGACCCCGTAGGAGGCACGAACACCTCGCATGGGACCAATGTAACTTATAGGAACTGATCGCGTAGTCCCTGGGTCTCCTGGTTTGAGAGTATTACGATAATTTACAAAAATCAAACTTAGACTTAAAAATAAGCCGTTAAATGGTGAAAACTCAAACCAGCCCCCAAACGACCCTATTTGAGGTACGAACACCTCGCACGGGACCAATGTAACTTATAGGAACTGACCGCGTAGTCCCGGGCCTCCCGGTTTGAGAGTATGACGATAATTTGAAAATCACACTTAGACTTAAAAATAAGCCGTTAAAGGGTGAAAACCCAAACCATCCCCCAAATGACCCCGTAAGGGGAAGGAACACCTCTCACGGCACCTCGCACGCGACCAATGTAACTTGTTGGAATGGACTGCATAGTTCCAGGTCTCCCGGTTTGAGAGTACGACGATAATTTACAAAAATCACACTTAGACTTAAATACAAGCCTTTAAATGGTGAAACCCAAACCAGCCCCCAAACGACCCTGTAGGAGGCACGAACACCTCGCACGGGACCAATGTAACTTGAAGGAACTGATCGCGTAGTCCTGGGTCTCCCGGTTTGAGAGTATGGCGATAATTTATAAAAATCACACATAGACTTAAAAACAAGCTATTAATGGTTGAAAACCTAAACCAGCTCCCAAAAGACCCCGTAGGAGGCACGAACACCTCGCATTGGACCAATGTAACTTGTAGGAACTGAATGTGTAGTCCCGGGTCTCCCGGTGTGAGAGTATGACGATAATTTTCAAAAATCACACTTAGCTTTAAAAACAAGACGTTAAAGGGTGAAAACTCAAACCAGCCCCCAAACGACCCCGTAGGAGGTACGAACACCTCGCACGGGACCAATGTAACTACTACGAACTGATCACGTAGTCCCGAGTCTCCTGATTTGAGAGTATGACAATATTTTATAAAAATCACACTTAGACTTAAAAACAGGCCGTGAAAGGATGAAAACCCAAACCAGCCTCGAAACGACCCCATAGGAGGCACGAACACCTCGCACAGGACCAATGTAACTTATTGGAACTCATCGCGTAGTCACGGGTCTCCCGCTTTGAGAGTATGACGATAATTTGAAAAAATCACACTTAGACGTAAAAATAAGCCTTTAAATGGTGAATCCCAAACCAGCCCCCAAACGTCCCCGTAGGAGGCACGAACACCTCGCACGGGATCAAATTAACTTGTAGGAACAGACCGCGTAGTCCTGGGTCTCCCGGTTTCAGAGTATGATGATAATTTATAAAAATAACACTTAACTTAAAAGCAGGCCGTTAAAGGGTGAAAACCCAAACCAGCCCCGAAACGAACCCGTAGGAGGCACGAACACCTCACACGGGACCAATGTAACTTTTTGGAACTGACGGCGTAGTCCCGGGTCTCCCGATTTGAGAGTATGACGATAATTTGCGAAAATCACACTTCGACTTAAAAACAAGTCGTTAAAGGGTGAAAACCCAAACCAACCCACAAACGACCCCGTAGGGGGCACGAACACCTCGCACGGGACCAATGTAACTTGTAGGAACTGATCGCGTAGTCCCGGGTCTCCCGGTTTCAGAGTATGACAATAATATTTAAAAATCACACTTAGACTTAAAAATAAGTCGTTAAAGGGTGAAAACCCAAACCTGCCCCCAAACGACCCCGTAGGAGGCATGAACACGTCGCACGGGACCAATGTAACTTGTAGGAACTGATCGCGTAGTCACGGGTCTCCCGGTTTGAAAGTATGACGATAATTTAAAAAAATAACACTTAACTTAAAACCAGTCCGTTAAAGGGTGAAAACCAAACCAGCCCGGAAACGAACCCGTAGGAGGAACGAACACCTCGCACGGGACCAATGTAACTTGTTGGAACTGACGGTGTAGTCCCGGGTCTCCCGGTTTGAGAGTATGATGATAATTTGAAAAAATCACACTTAGACTTAAAAATAAGCCGTTAAATGGTGAAAACCCAAACCAACCCCAAAACGACCCCGTAGGAGGCACGAAGACCTCGCTCGGGACCAATGTAACTTGTAGTAACAGATCGCGTAGTCAAAAGTCTCCCGATTTGAGAGTATGACGATAATTTTAAAAAATCACACTTAGACTTAAAAATAAGCCGTTTAAGGGTGAAAACCCAAACCAGCCCCCAAACGACCCCAAAGGGGGCACGAACATCTAGCACGGGACCAATGTAACTTATAGGAACTCACCGCGTAGTCCCGGGTCTCCCGGTTTGACAATATGATGATAATTTGCAAAAATCACACTTAGACTAAAAAACAAGCCGTTAAAGGGTGAAAACCCAAACCAGCCCCCAAACGACCTCATAGGGGGCACGAACACCTCGCACGAGACCAATGTAACTTATAAGAACTGACCGTGTAGTCCTGGGTCTCCAGGTTTGAGAGTATGATGATAATTTGCAAAAATCAGAGTTCAACTTAAAAACAAGCCATTAAAGGGCGAAAACCCAAACCAACCCCCAAATGACCCCGTAGGGGGGACGAAGACCTCGCACGGGACCAATGTAACTTGTAGGAACTGGCCGCGTAGTCCCGGGTCTCCCGGTTTGAGAGTATGATGATAATTTGCAAAAATCACACATAGACTTAAAAACATGCCATTAACGGGTGTAAACCGAAACCAGCCCCCAAACGTCCCCATATGAGGTACGAACACCTCGCGCGGGACCAATGTAACTTGTAGGAACTGATCGCGTAGTCCCGAGTCTCCCGGTTTGAGAGTATGATGATAATTTATAAAAATCACACTTAGACTGAAAACAACTCGTTAAAGGGTGAAAACCCAAACTCCCCCGTAGGAGGCACGAACACCTCGCATAGGACCAATACAACTTGTAGGAACTGATCGCGTAGTCCCGGGTCTCCCGATTTGAGAGTATGATGATAATTTGCAAAAATCACACTTAGACTTAAAAATAAGCCGTTAAACGGTGAAAACCCAAACCAGCGCCCAAACGACCCCGTAGGAGGCACGAACACCTCGCACGGGACCAATGCAACTTGTAGGAACTGATCGCGTAGTCCCGGGTCTCCCTGTGTGAGAGTACGACGATAATTTGTAATAATCACACATAGACTTGAAAACAAGCCGTTAAAGGGTGCAAACCCAAACCAACCCCCAAATGACCCCGTAGGGGGCACGAACACCTCGCACGGGACCAATGTAACTTGTAGGAAATGACCCCGTAGGAGGCACGCACTCCTCGCATGGAGCCAATGTAACTTATAGGAACTGACCGCGTAGTCCTGGGTCTCCCGGTTTGAGAGTATGACGATAATTTGCAAAAATCACACTTAGACTTAAAAACAAGCCGTTACCGGGTGAAAACCCAAATCAGCCCCCAAACGACCCCGTAGGAGGCACGAACACCTCGTACGGGACCAATGTAACTTGTAGGAACTGACCGCGTAGACCCGGGTCTCCTGGTTTGAGATTATGATGATAATTTGCAAACATAGACTTGAAAACAAGTCGTTAAAGGATGAAAACCCAAACCAGCCCTTAACCGCCCCGTAGGGGTAACGTACACCTCGCACGGGACCAATGTAACTTATAGGAGCTGAACGCATATTCCCGGGTCTCCCGGTTTGAGAGTATGACGATATTTTGCAAAAATCACACTTAGACTAAAAAATAAGCGGTTAAAGTGTGAAAAACCTAACCAGCCCCCAAACGACCCCGTAGGGGGCACGAACACCTCGCACGGGACCAATTACACATGTACGAACTGATAGCGTAGTCTCGGGTCTCCCGGTTAGAGAGTATGACAATAATTTGTAAAAATCACACTTAGACTCTAAAATAAGCCGTTAAAGGGTGGAAACCCAAACCAGACCCCAAATGACCCCGTAAGGGGCACGAACACCTCGCACGGGAGCAATGGAACTTGCAGGAACTGACCCCGTAGTCCCGGGCTCCCCGGTTTGAGGGTATGATGATAATTTGCAAAAATAACACTTAGACATAAAAACAAGTCGTTAAAGGGTGAAAACCCAAACCCGCCCCCAAACGACCCCGTAGGAGGTATGGACACCTCGTAGATGACCAATGTAACTTGTTGGAACTGATTGCGTAGTCCCGAGTCTATTAGTTTGAGAGTACGACGATAATTTACAAAAATCACACTAAGACTTAAAAACAAGCGGTTAAAGGGTGAAAACCCAAACCAGCCTTGAAACGACCCCGTAGGAGGCACGAACGCCTCGCACGAGACCAATGTAACTTGTACGAACTGACCGCAAAATCTTGGGTCTCCCGATTAGAGAGTATGACGATAATTCGTAAAAATCAAATTTGGACTTTAAAACAAGCTGTTAAAGGGTGGAAACCCAAACTAGCCCCCAAATGACTCCGTAAGGGGCACGAACACCTCGCACAAGACCAATGTAACTTGCAGGAACTGACCGCGTAGTCCGGGTCTCTCGATTTGAGAGTATTATGATAATTTGCAAAAATCACACTTAGACTAAAAAACAAGCCGTTAAAGGGTGTAAACCCAAACCAGCCCCCAAACGACCCCGTAGGAGGCACGAACACCTCGCACGGGACCAATGTAACTTGTAGTAACTGATCGCGTAGTCCCGGGTCTCCCTGTGTGAGAGTACGACGATAATTTGCAATAATCACACATAGACTTAAAAACAAGCTGTTAACGGGTGAAAACCCAAACCAACCGCCAAACGACCCCGTAGGAGGCACGAACACCTCGCACGGGACCAATGTAACTTGTAGGAACTGACCGCGTAGTCCCGGGTCTCCTTGTTTGAGAGTGACGATAATTTACAAAAATCACACTTAGACTTAAAAACAAGACGTTAAAGGGTGAAAACCCAAACCAGCCCCCAAACGACCCCGTAGGAGGCACGAACACCTCGCACAGGACCAATGTAACTTGTAGGAACTACCAGCGTAGTCCCGGGTCTCCCGGTTTGAGAGTATGACGATATTTTGCAAAAATCACTCTTAGACTTAAAAACAAGCCGTTAATGGGTGAAAACCCAAACCGCTACCCAAACGACCCCGTAGGAGGCCCGAACACCTCGCACGGAACCAATTTAACTTGTAGGAACTGATCATGTAGTCCCAGGTCTCTCGGTTTGAGAGTATGATAATAATTTGCAAAAATCACACTTAGACTTAAAAACAAGCCGTTAAAGGGTGAAAACCCAAACCATCGCCCAAACGACCCCGTAGGGGGCACGAACACCTCGCACGAGACCAATGTAACTTCTAAGAACTAGTTGCGTAGTCCCGGGTCTCCCGATTTGAGAGTATGAAGATAATTTGCAAAAATCACACGTAACTTAAAAACAAGCCGTTAAAGGGTGAAAACCCAAACCAGCACCCAAACGACCCCGTAGGGGGTACGAACACCTCTCACGGGACCAATGTAACTTATAGGAACAAACCACGTAGTCCCGGTTCTCCCGGTTTGAGAGTATGTCGATATTTTGCCAAAATCACAATTAGACTTAAAAATAAGTCGTTAAAGGGTGAAAACCCAAACCAGCCCACAAACGACCCCGTAGAGGGCACGAACACCTCGTACGGGACCAATGTATCTTGTACAAACTGACTGCTTAGTCCTGGGTCTTTCGGTTTGAGAGTTTGACGATAATTTGCAAAAATCACACTTAGAGTTAAAAACAAGTCGTTAAAGGGTGAAAACCCAAACCAACCCCCAAATGACCCCATAAGGGGCACAACGTCATACGGGTCCAATGTAACTTGTAGGAACTGACCGCGTAATCCCGGGTCTCCCGGTTTGAGAGTATGATGATAATTTGAAAAAAATCACACTTAGACTTAAAAACAAGCCATAAAGGGTAAAAACCAAAACCAGCCCCCAAACGACCCCGTAGGAGGTACGAACACCTCGCACGGGACCAATGTAACTTGTCGGAACTAACCGCGTAGTCCCGGGTCTCTAGGTGTGAGAGTATGACGATAATTTGCAAAAATCACACATAGACTTAAAAACAAGCCGTTAACGGGTGAAAACCCAAACCAACCCCCAAACGACCCCGTAGGAGGCACGAACTTATCGTATGGGACCAGTGTAACTTGTAGGAACTGGCCACCTAGGTTCGAGTCACCCGATTTGAGAGTATGACGAAAATTTGAAAAAATCAAACTTAGACATAAAAATAAGCCATTAAAGGAAGAAAATCCAAACCAGCACCCAAACGACCCCGTAGGAGGCACGAACACCTCGCACGGGACCAATGTTACTTGTAGGAACTGATCGCGTAGTCCCGGGTCTCCCGGTTTGAGAGTATGATGATAATTTGAAAATTCACACTTAAACATAAAAACAAGTCGTTAAAGGGAGAAAACCCAAACCAGCCCCCAAACGACCACGTAGGAGGAACGAACACCTCGCATGGGACCAATGTAACTAGTAGGAACTGATCGCGTAGTCTCGGGTCTCCTGATTTGAGAGTATGACGGTAATTTGCAAAAATCACACTTAGATATAAAAACAAGCCATTAAAGGGAGCCCCCAAACGACCCCGTAGGGGGCACGAACACCTCGCACGGGACCAATGTAACTTGTACGAACTGACTGCGTATTCCCGGGTCGCCCGGTTTGAGGGTATGACGATATTTTGCAAAAATCACACTTAGACTTAAAAACAAGCGGTTAAAGTGTGAAAACCCAAACCAGTCCCCAAACGACCCCGTAGGGGGTACGAACACCTCGCACGGGACCAATTAAACTTGTACGAACTGACCGCGTAGTCTCGAGTCTCCCAGTTAGAGAGTATGATGACAATTTGTAAAACTCACACTTAGACTTTAAAATAAGCCGTTAAAGGGTGGAAACCCAAACCAGCCCCCAAATGACCCCGTAAGGGGCACAGACACCTCGTACGGGACCAATGTAACTTGTAGGAACTGGCCGCGTAGTCCCGAGTCTCTCGGTGTGAGAGTATAACGATAATTTGCAAAAAATCACACATAGACATAAAAACAAGCCATTAACGGGTGAAAACCAAAATCATCCCCCAAAAGACCCCGTAGGAGGCACGAACGCCTCGTACGGGACCAATGTAACTTGCAGGAACTAACCGCGTAATCCCGGGTCTCCCGATTTGAGAGTGAAGATATATTGCAAAAATCACACTTAGACTTAAAAACAAGTCGTTAAAGGGTGAAAATCAAAACTAGCCCCCAAACGACGCCGTAGGAGGTATGAACACCTCGCAGAGGACCAATGTAACTTGTTGGAACTGATTGCGTAGTCTCGAGTCTATTAGTTTGAGAGTTCAATGATAATTTACAAAAATCACACTAAGACTTAAAAACAAGCCGTTAAAGGGTGAAAACCCAAACCAGCCCCGAAATGACCCCGTAGGGGGCACGAACACCTCGCACGGGACCAATGTAACTTGTAGGAACTGATCGCGTAGTCCCGGGTCTCCCGGTTTGAGAGTATGACGATATTTTGCAAAAATCACACTTAGACTTAAAAACAAGCGGTTAAAGTGTGAAAACCCAAACCAGCCTCCAAACGACCCCGTAGGGCGCACGAACATCTCGCACGGGACCAATGTAACTTGTACGAACTGACCGCGAAGTCCCAGGTCCCACGGTTTGAGAGTATGACAATAATTTGCAAAAATCACACTTGGACTTAAATACAAGCCGTTAAAAAGTGAAAACCCAAACCAGCCCCGAAATGACCCCGTAAGGGGCACAACCTCAAACGGGACCAATGTAACTTATAGGAACTGACCGCGTAATCCCGGGTCTCCCGGTTTTAGAGTATGATGATAATTTGCAAAAATCACACTTAGACTTAAAAACAAGCCCTTAAAGGGTAAAAAACAAAACCAGCCCCCAAACGACCCCGTAGGAGGCACGAACACCTCGCATGGGACCAATGTAACTTGGAGGAACTGACCGCGTAGTCCCGGGTCTCTCGGTGTGAGAGTATGACGATAATTTTCAAAAATCACACATAGACTTAAAAATAAGCCGTTAAAGGGTGAAAAACCAAACCAACCCCCAAGCGACCCCGTAGGAGGCACGGACACCTCGCACGGGACCAATGTAACTTGTAGGAACTAGCCATGTAGTCCCGGGTCTCCCGGTTTGAGAGTATGACGATAATTTGCAAAAATCACACTCAGACATAAAAACAAGCCTTTAAAGGGAGTAAACCCAAACCAGCCCCCAAACAACCACGTAGGAGGAACGAACACCTCGCACGGGACCAATGTAACTAGTAGGAGCTGATCGCGTAGTCTCAAGTCTCCCGAATTGAGAGTATGACGATAATTCGCGAAAATCACACTTAGACATAAAAACAAGCCGTTAAATGGAGAAAACCCAAACCAGCCGCCAAACGACCCCGTAGGAGACACGAAAACCTCGCAAGAGACCAATGTAACTTGTAGGAACTGACCGCGTAGTCCCGGGTCTCCCGGTTTGAGAGTATGCCGATAATTTGTAAAAATCTCACTTAGACTTAAAAATATTCCGTTAACGGGAGAAAACCCAAACCAGCCCCCAAACGACCCCGTAGGAGGCACGAACACCTCGCACGAGATCAATGTAACTTGTAGGAACTGGCTGCGTAGTCCCGAGTCTCCCGATTTTAGAGTATGATGATAATTTACGAAAATCACACTTAGACTTAAAAATAAGCTGTTAAAGGTTGAAAACTCGAACCAGCCCACAAACGACCCCGTAGGAGGCACGAACACCTCGCACGGGACCAATGTAACTTGTCGGAACTGACCGCGTAGTCCCGGGTCTCCCGGTGTGAGAGTATGACAATAATTTGCAAAAATAATACATAGACTTAAAAATAAGCCATTAACGGGTGAAAACCCAAACCAGCCCCAAACGACCCTCTAGGAGGCACGAAATCCTCGAACGGACCATAACTTGTAGGAACTGACCACCTAAGTCCGAGTCTCTCGAGTTGAGAGTATGATGACAATTTGAAAAAATCACACTTAGACTTAAAAATAAGCCGTTATAGGGTGAAAATCCAAACCAACCTCCAAATGACCCCGTAGGAGGCACGAACACCTCGCACGGGACCAATGTAACTTGTAGGAACTCATCACGTAGTCCCAGGTCTCCCGATTTGAGAGTATGATGATAATTTGCAAAAATCACACTTAGACATAAAAACAAGCCAATATGATGATAATTTGCAAAAATCACACTTAGACATAAAAATAAGCCGTTAAAGGGAGAAAACCCAAACCAACACCCAAACGACCCCGTAGGAGGAACGAACACCTCGCACGGGACCAATGTAACTAGTAGGAACTGTTCGCGTAGTCTCGGGTCTCCCGATTTGAGAGTATGACGATAATTTGAAAAAATCACACTTAGACATAAAAAACAAGCCTTTAAATGGTGTAAACCCAAACCAGCCCCCAAACGACCCCGTAGGAGGCACGAACACCTCGCACGGGACCAATGTAACTTGTAGGAACTGATCGTGTAGTCCCAGATCTCTCGGTTGGAGAGTATGACAATAATTTGCAAAAATCACACTTAGACTTAAAAACAAGCCGTTAAACGGTGAAAACCCAAACCATCCCCCAAACAACCTCGTAGTGGGCATGAACACCTCGCACGGGACCAATGTAACTTGTAAGAACTAATTGCGTAGTCCTGGGTCTCCCGATTTGAGAGTATGATGATAATTTACAAAAATCACACATAGACTTAAAAACAAGCCGTTAAAGGGTGAAATCCCAAACCAGCCCCCAAACGACCCCGTAGGGGGCACGAACATCTCGCACGGGACCAATGTAACTTGTCGGAACTAACCACTTAGTCTCGGGTCTCCCGAGTTGAGAGTATGACGATATTTTGCCAAAATCACACTTAGAGTTAAAAATAAGCCGTTAAAGGGTGAAAACCCAAACCAGCCCCAAAACGACCCCGTAGGAGGCACGAACACCTTGCACGGGACCAATGTAACTTGTAGGAACTGATCGCGTAGTCCCAGGTCTCCTGGTTTGAGAGTATGATGATAATTTGCAAAAATCTTACTTAAACATAAAAATAAGCCGTTGAAGGGTGAAAACCCAAACCAGCCCCGAAACGACCCCAAAGGGGGCACGGACACATCTAGCACGGGACCAATGTAACTTATAGGAACTCACCGCATAGTCCCGGGTCTCCCGGTTTGACAATATGATGATAATTTGCAAAAATCACACTTAGACTAAAAAACAAGCCGTTAAAGGGTGAAAAACCAAACCAGCCCCCCAACGACCCTGTAGGGGGCACGAACACCTCGCACGAGACCAATGTAACTTGTTGGAACTGATTGCGTAGTCCCGAGTCTATTAGTTTGAGAGTTCATTGATAATTTACAAAAATCACACTAAGACTTAAAAATAAGCCGTTAAAGGGTGAAAACCCAAACCAGCCCCGAAATGACCCCGTAGGGGGCACGAACACCTCGCACGGGACCAATGTAACTTGTAGGAACTGATCGCGTAGTCCCGGGTCTCCCGGTTTTAGAGTATGACGATATTTTGCAAAAATCACACTTAGACTTAAAAACAAGCGGTTAAAGTGTGAAAACCCAAACCAGCCTCCAAACGACCCCGTAGGGCGCACGAACACCTCGCACAGGACCAATGTAACTTGTACGAACTGACCGCGAAGTCCCAGGTCCCTCGGTTTGAGAGTATGATAATAATTTGCAAAAATCACACTTGGACTTAAATACAAGCCGTTAAAAAGTAAAAACCCAAACCAGCCCCCAAATGACCCCATAAGGGGCACAACCTCATACGGGACCAATGTAACTTGTAGGAACTGACCGCGTAATCCCGGGTCTCCCGATTTTAGAGTATGATGATAATTTGCAAAAATCACACTTAGACTTAAAAACAAGCCCTTAAAGGGTAAAAAACAAAACCAGCCCCCAAACGACCCCGTAGGAGGCACGAACACCTCGCACGGGACCAATGTAACTTGGAGGAACTGACCGCGTAGTCCCGGGTCTCTCGGTGTGAGAGTATGACGATAATTTTCAAAAATCACACATAGACTTAAAAATAAGCCGTTAAAGGGTGAAAACCCAAACCAACCCCCAAGCGACCCCGTAGGAGGCACGAACACCTCGCACGGGACCAATGTAACTTGTAGGAACTAACCACGTAGTCCCGGGTCTCTCGGTTTGAGAGTATGACGATAATTTGCAAAAATCACACTCAGACATAAAAATAAGCCGTTAAAGGGATTAAACCCTAACCAGCTCCCAAACGACCACGTAGGAGGAACGAACACCTCGCACGGGACCAATGTAACTAGTAGGAACTGATTGCGTAGTCTCAAGTCTCCCGATTTGAGAGTATGACGATAATTCGCAAAAATCACACTTAGACATAAAAACAAGCCGTTAAATGGAGAAAACCCAAACCAGCCACCAAACGACCCCGTAGGAGACACGAAAACCTCGCAAGAGACCAATGTAACTTGTAGGAACTGACCGCGTAGTCCCGGGTCTCCCGGTTTAAGAGTATGCCGATAATTTGCAAAAATCTCACTTAGACTTAAAAATATTCCGTTAACGGGAGAAAACCCAAACCAGCCCCCAAACGACCCCGTAGGAGGCACGAACACCTCGCACGAGACCAATGTAACTTGTAGGAACTGGCTGCGTAGTCCCGAGTCTCCCGATTTTAAAGTATGATGATAATTTGTGAAAATCACACTTAGACTTAAAAACAAGCAGTTAAAGGTTGAAAACTCGAACCAGCCCACAAACGACCCCGTAGGGGGCATGAACACCTCGTACGGGACCAATGTAACTTGTAGGAACTAATCACGTAGTCCCGGGTCTCCCGGTTTGAGAGTATGACGATAATTTTTAAAAATCACACTTTGACTTAAAAATAAGCCGTTAAAGGGTGAAAACCCAAACCAGCCCCCAAACGATCCCGTAGGAGGCACGAACACCTCGCACAGGACGAATGTAACTTGTAGGAACTGACTGCGTAGTTCCGGGTCTCCCAGTCTGAGAGTGACGATAATTTGCAAAAATCACACTTAGACTTAAAAACAAGCCGTTAAAGGGTGAAAACACAAACCCGCCCCCAAACGACCCTGTAGGAGGCACAGACACCTCGCACGGGACCAATGTAACTTGTAGGAACTAACCGCGTAGTCCCGGGTCTCCCGATTTTAGAGGATGATGATAGTTTGTAAAAATCACATTTAGACTTAAAAACAAGCCTTTAACGGGTGAAAACCCAAACCAGCCCCCAAACGACCCTGTAGGAGGCACGAACACCTCGCACGGGACCAATGTAACTTGTAGGAACTGATCGCGTAGTCCCAGGTCTCCCGATTTGAGGGTATGACAATAATTTGCAAAAATCACACTTAGACTTAAAAACAAGCCGTTAAAGGGTGAAAACCCAAAACAGTCCCCAAACGACCCCGTAGGAGGCACGAACGCCTCGCACGGGACCAATGTAACTTGCAGGAACTGACCGCGTAGTCCCGGGTCTCCCAGTTTGAGAGTGACGATAATATGCAAAAATCACACTTAAGACTTAAAAAGAAGTCGTTAAAGGGTGAAAATCCAAACTAGCCCCCAAACGACCCCGTAGGAGGTATGAACACCTCGCAGTGGACCAATGTAACTTGTTGGAACTGATTGCGTAGTCCCGAGTCTATTAGTTTGAGAGTACGATGATAATTTACAAAATTCACACTAAGACTTAAAAACAAGACGTTAAAGGGTGAAAACCCAAACCAGCCCCGAAACGACACCGTAGGGGGCACGAACACCTCGCACGGGACCAATGTAACTTGTAGGAACTGATCGCGTACTCCTGGGTCTCCTTGTTTGAGAGTATGACGATACTTTGAAAAAATCACGCTTAGACTTAAAAACAAGCGGTTAAAGTTTGAAAACCCAAACCAGCCTCCAAACGACCCCGTAGGGGGCACGAACACCTCGCACGGGATCAATGTTACTGGTACGAACTGATCGTGTAGTCCCAGGTCTCCCGATTTGAGAGTATCATAATAATTTGCAAAAATCACACTTAGACTAAAAAACCACCCGTTATAGGGTGAAAACCCAAACCAGCCCCCAAACGACCCCGTAGGGGGCACGAACACCTCGTACGGGACCAATGTAACTTGTAAGAACTAGTTGCGTAGTCCCGGGTCTCCCGATTTGAGAGTACGATGATAATTTGCAAAAATCACGCGTAGACTAAAAAACAAGCCGTTAAAGGGTGAAAACCCAAACTAGCCCCCAAACAACCCCGTACGAGCACGAACACCTCACACGGGACCAATGTAACTTGTATGAACGGACCGCATAGTCCCGGGTCTTCCAGTTTGAGAGTTTGACGATAATTTACAAAAATCACACTTAGACTTAAAAACAAGCTGTTAAAGGGTGAAAACCCAAACCAGCCCCCAAATGACCCCGTAAGGGGCACGAACCTCATATGGGACCAATGTAACTTGTAAGAACTGACCACGTAATCCCGGGTCTCTCGGTTTGAGAGTATGATGATAATTTGCAACAATCACACATAG
Organism: Sambucus nigra; assembly: GCA_949130495.1. Lineage (NCBI taxonomy): Eukaryota > Viridiplantae > Streptophyta > Magnoliopsida > Dipsacales > Adoxaceae > Sambucus > Sambucus nigra. Next base: position 418,954,562 of record OX422207.1, read on the forward strand.
ACTTAAAAACAAGTCGTTAAAGGGTAAAAACCCAAACCAGCCCCCAAACAACCCCGTAGGAGGCACGAACACCTCGCACGGGACCAATGTAACTTGGAGGAACTGACCACGTAGTCTCGGGTCTCTCGGTGTGACAGTATGATGATAATTTGCAAAAATCACACGTAGACTTAAAAATAAGCCGTTAAGGGTGAAAACCCAAACCAACCCCCAAACGACCTTGTCGGAGGCACGAACACCTTGCACGGGACCAAGGAAACTTATAGGAACTCATCGCGTAGTCCCCGGTCTCCCGATTTGAGAGTATGACGATAATTTGCAAAAATCACACTTAGACTTAAAAACAAGCCGTTAAAGGGTGAAAACCCAAACCAGCCCCCAAACGACCCCGTAGGGTGCACGAACACCTAGCACGGGACCAATGTGACTTGTAGGAACTCACCGCGTAGTCCCGGGTCTCCCGGTTTGAGAATATGATGATAATTTGCAAAAATCGCACTTAGACTTGAAAACAAGCCGTTAAAGGGTGAAAACCCAAATCATCCCCCAAACGACCCCGTAGGAGGAACGAACACCTCGCACGGGACCAATGCAACTTATAGGAACTGATCACGTAGTCCTAGGCCTCCCGATTTGAGAGTAAGACGATAATTTGAAAAAATCACACTTAGACTTGAAAACAAGCCGTTAAAGGGTGAAAACCCAAATCAGCCCCCAAACGACCCCGTAGGGGGCATGAACACCTCGCACGGGACCAGTGTAACTTGTAAGAACAAATCGCGTAATCTCGGGTCTCCCGGTGTGAGAGTATGACGATAATTTACAAAAATCACACATAGACTTAAAAACAAGCCGTTAACGGGTGAAAACCCAAACCAGCCCCCAAACCACCACGATGGGGGCACGAACACCTCGCACGGGACCAATGTAACTTGTAGGAACTGACCGCATAGTCCTGCATCTCTCGGTTTGTGAATATGATTGGTCCCGTGCGAAGTGTTCATGTCTTTTACAGGCATCCTTTGGATTTTTGCCCTTTAAGGACCAATTTTTGAGACTAAGTCTAGATATTTATAAATTATCATCATATTGTCAAATCGTAAGTCATGTGCCAATGCATTCTATTCCTAGGAGTTGCATTGGGTCTTACGAGGTGTTCGTACCTCTTATAGGTCCGTTTAGGGGTTGTTTTGGCTTTAAACCTCTAACAACATATTTTTAATCCTAAGTCTAGAGATTTTTAAATTATCATTATATTTTCTAATCGTGATCTTGTGACTACACGATCAGTTCCTATAATTTATATTGGTCCACGTGAGGTGTTCGTGCCTCTTACGGTATCGTTTTGAGGACATTTTAGGTTTTCTCCCTCTAACGACATGTTTTTAAGCTTAAGTCTTGAGATCTGAAAATTATCATCCTATTCTCAAATCAAGAAATTCGTGATTATGCGATTAGTTCCTATGAGTTATATTTGTCCTATACGAGGTGTTTGTGCCTCTTACGGGGCCGGTTGGGGGAAATTTTCAGTTTTCACCATTTAACGGCATGTTTTTAAACCTAATTCTTTAGATTTGCAAAATATCATCATATTCTCAAATTGGGACTTTCGTGATTACGCGATCAGTTTTTATAGGTTAAATTGGTCCCCTACGAGGTGTTCGTATTTTTTCACAATGTCGTTTGGGCCTATTTTGGGTTTTAAACCTCTAACGGCATGGTTTTAAGCCTAAGTCTAGATATTTGCACATTATCGTCATATTCTCAAATTGAGAGTCCATGTGACTACGTAGTTAGTTTTTACAAGTTACATTGGTCCCCTGTGAGGAGTTCTTGTCTCTAATGGGGGCATTTGGGGTTGCTTTGGGACTTCTCCCTTTAACAACAAGTTTTTAAGCCTAAGTCGTGATATTTGTAAATAATCTTCTTATTCTCAAATTAGGAGTCCCATGACAATGCGTTCAGTTCATATAACTTACATTGTTCCTTTACGAGATGTTCGTGCCTCTTATAGACCGTCTGGAGGATGTTTTGGGTTTTTCCCTTTACTAGCATGCTTTTGAACCTAAGTCTAGATATTTTCAAATTATCATTATATTCTCAAATTGGGTGTCAAGTGACTACGCGGTCAGTTCTTATAAGTTACATTGGTACAATGCGAGGTGTCTGTGCCTCTTATCGGGCCGCTGGGGAGTTATTTTGGGTTTTCGCTCTTTAACGACATGTTTTTAAGCCAAAGTTCTAATATTTGAAATTTATAATCATATTCTCAAACTTGGAATCCTATGACTATGCAATTAGTTCTCGAAAGTTACATTTGTCCCGTGCGAGGAGTTTGTATCTTTTACTGGGCTGTTTGGTGGTGGTTTTGGGTTTTTAACCTCTAACGGCTTATTGTTAAGCCTACGTCTACTGATTTGAAAATTATCATCACATTCTCAAGTCGAGAGTTCCGTGAATATGAGGTTAGTTATTACGACTTATAGTGGTCCTGTACGAGGTGTTCATGCCTCTTATGGGCCTTTTGGGGGTATTTAGAGTTCTTGCCCTTTAATGGCATATTTTTAAGCCCAAGTCTCGATATTTGTAAATTATCATCATATTCTCAATTCGAGAGTCCCATGATTGTGCAGTCAGGTCCTACGAGTTACATTCGTCTCGTGCGAGGTCTTCGTACCCCTTACAGGGCCGTTTGAAAGTGGTTTTGGGTTTTCTCCCTTTAATGACATATTTTTAAGCATAACTCTAGATTTTTGCAAATTATCGCCATATTATAAAATCCGAATGTAACACCCCATATTTCTATGCATGTAATATTTAATTAATTCGGGAAATTTTAAATTACTTGTGTGTCTTAATTTAATTGAATTAGTTATGGTAATATTTATTTAAATATTAATCGGAGAGTGAATGGGTTATATTTAGGGAAATTTAATTACTAAGTGAATAGTAATAATTTATTTACGTCATAACGTGTATTAGTGACGTGGCATTTATTTATTTCAGTCGGGAGTCGGTACAGACTAATTTGGGTGTGAGATAAGGATTTGTATAAATTAATTCGGATGTTAATTTTCAGTGCACGATTGAGTTCGGATGGGCCGAGATAGTCGAAAAAGTGTACTCGGGGGCTGTAAATTTCCCCAAGCACTGTCGTAGAGAACGGTGATGCAATTTTGGACTCACTCAGTTTTGTTGGCAAGGAGAGCGAGTTGGGGAGGATTATTTTTTAGAGGCAGTCACCACGTATGAAGGAGAATATATGGAGTCAAACGAGAAATTTTGGGTACGGTGTGACCATAAGATTGTCCATCCGCTATTCAAATAGGGGTGCGAGTGAAATTTCAGAGTTTATGAAATGGGTAAGATTGTATTTGATCGTAAGAGAGATGATAAATTGTATAAGCAAACTTAGTAACTAACGAATGGGATACGGAGAATGATAAAGGAACCCGCTAATAAATAATGAACAGTATGAGAATATACAATAATGGATGGGAAATCTGACTAGGATGACTAGTGTGGAGGTCGTCAATATCTTTTGTTTTGCCAGCTTACATTAACACCTCCAATATGCAGGAGTCAATAAGGTTAGAGAGTTTAACTCAAGAACGAAATGAGATTTAATGGTGCTAGTGAAGCACGACAGAAGGTTATACCTAGTAAGGGACCCATCTTGATGTTTTAAATTAAGTAAATTTCTACCTATTGACGGTGGATTTGATTCGGTCATCGAGGCTAATGATGAGTCCCATAGGGCTAGGGAAACCAAAGGGACAACGGGGGTAGCACTTAGGGTCAAGACTACCAAGTACGCGATAAGGACAACCCCAACATGGCCATTTGGGCCAGAGGCAGGGGATTGACACAAAGAGGTGTCCTATGTGTGGAAGTGGAACCACAATACTTGATTATGTCCATAGTGAGTCAGGGGATAGAAGTGGGATGCCCAGTAGGGACAACAATTACGATGTCTTGGTTCGATCGGATGCGAATATTATGTCCAGGAGCCATTTGGGCCGCCAGTATATAGGCAAGTGGAAGTATGAATTTTATCCTCGGATAGATGGAGTGAATTTCGTGACACGAGGGATCACAATATTCTTGTTAGCACTATATTCGCGTGGGGGACAAGTTTAGTGGGTGTATAGTAGTGTTACTATTAAGTAGATGGTTACCACGGGGTAAAAGGGCCCTCTTTTATTTTATCAGTAGGGAAGAAGGCGTGAAAACTGAGAGGGTATACTTTATGAGATTTACTCATTTTGAGGAGTGTTATAAAAGCATGATTTTCCCGAGTATGGATTGGTTAGCAATGGGTCTGAACTATTACGGATAGTGATAGTTAGTTTTGTTGTTCGTGACACCAGATTATGAATGACTCCTGCCACGTGTCACATGAGAGGGAGCCTAACCTATATATATATATATATATATGCGTATATAGCTTGTATTGTGAGGTATGATAGACATATAAGAATGTCTTGTATTATTATATTTTTCCCAGTAAGAAGGGATGTATACTGAAGCGATTCAGAGCGATTAAAATTATTTTCGAGCGGGGAGAGATAACTCGGGATTTATTTTGCGCAAGAACTAGTGATAGTAAGGGCGTGGTATTTTATGTTGTCTTTTGTAGCATAAGAGTAGGCGTGTATGCTTTTGTGTTAAGAGACAAGTATTTGGGGGTACGTGCTATGGACTGAGGGTCTAACTGATCTCAACGATCGATAATGTTAGGCGGTAGTGTATCAGGGGGTTCCTTATTTGGAATTCTCTTTGCAAGACGTCCCACGCATGAAACTTAGTGCAAAGTTGGAAGTGGGAAGATGTTTGGTCGTAAGTACATAGGTTGGGTACCCCGGTTATTATTCATGTATGTGATATGACTACGAGTTGGAAGTTATACTGTGGGTTAAGGCTAGCATAGTCGGGTAACTTTCATGCGGTTGGGCATGAGGACATGGTGTATGGACACCCTGGTTAATTAAGGTAATTTTTATGCGGTTAAGCACGGGATATAGGGTGTATGGGCGCCTGGTTAGTTTGATTTCAGAGTCGTCTTAAAAAAAAGGGATGTGTAAATAAACATATGGAATGTATGCCTACGGGGCAGTCAGAGAATAAGTGGGAAAGTGTAGTGAACTAAAATCCGTTTGAGAAAGGACACAGTTTCACTATATGTATATCAAGGAGAACTACCTCCACCGTATGGAGTGGGATGGTGGGGGAGACCTATATAATAAGATATCCCTAGGCAAGGAAGAAACCCACATTTTTGGGGAAAATAGAAAAGAATTTCACTTAGTCTTATGCCTAGAGTGTTTTTTGCATTGGCATGGTGTAGAATCCTACATGATAAAATCTGCACAAGGATTAGAGTTCTTGAGCATGGGAATTAGTGATGAATGAGACGTAGTAAATTTGTCTCCGGGTAGTTCATTTAAGGATGGAAAAGGGTTGATTGGAGGTTATCAAACAGGAAATTTTTAATTTATGGTTCCAGTGAAGGAATTAATGCTCAGGTTGGTAAAATCGTGGAGGGGTCAAGGTTTCCATCGCATTGCTGAATGGATTGACATGAACAAGAATTGTTATCTTGGAATGGGTAGTACTATCGAGTAGTATACCTAACTTTACTCTTAATGGGAAGGAGTGAAACAGAACAAGGTGTCGTCCAAGATTGTTGGAAATTTGGGTGAGACCTTCAGTCCCACCTCTGGTAAAGAGTGTCAGGAGGTGATAGGGATGTAGTTACGTATTGGGTTAAACGTGTCGGTCATAAGTCGATGGGTAGACCGGAAGTAAGGATTATGCATTCAAGATTTTGGGTAATTCGGGAGTAGAAATTACCACAGGTAGAGTTACGTGTGATGCCTCGTAGCGGTTTGGTCTGCGGGACACCTTAGGAGACTTTATGGGAAAAGTTTCATTATCCACCTTTGGTAGATAAGAGGTGGGGAAATAACAAGCATCTTGGACCTGAGATGGGTTATGGTCCATCAACGGGAATTAAATAAGTTGTATCCTTTCATATAGTTCAGGGACGTAAGGAGGGGTACGTCACTGTGAGTTAAAGGTTCAAGTTCGACATGCTTAGTCAAGGGTTATGAGGGTAATTACCCGAAAGATAGTCACGCATTTTGGAAACAAGGGAATTGACACCCCCGTAGGAGGGGAATTTCCTAACTTGGAGATAGTGGATCCGACGGAGTATAGGCTCATCTTCTGGGGCACTATGTTGTCAGGGGGCCATCGAGTTAAAAAATTTGACCAGGTATTGGTTCGGGTGTCTCCTATGAATGGAGTGATGAAGTTCGATAAGAAAGGGGAGATAGCGTTGAGGCATGTGGGTTCTTTCCCTATCATTTAGAGGTTGGTAGCTTATCGATTGGGTTTACCAGAACATCTTCAGTGGATACGGGATGTGTTCCACGTGGCATAGCTGGAGGGATATAAGAGGAGTGATTTAGCCTTTTGGGCACGTTCCACTCGAGGATAATGACTTTCAATAAGACATCTTATATGAGGGGAGACTGGTAGCTATGTGAGCTCAAGCTGCAGTCTAAGATAGTACCACAAGTTAAAGTGTAATGGAGTGGGGTCATCATAATATTGATGAGTATACGTGGGACCGGGAGGAGGATATGTGAGAGGAGTATCCAGAGTTATTCATCACAGTAATGGCCAAATTTCGGGGATAAAATTCCTTTGTAAGGGGGGGAGTATGTAACACCCTGTATTTTCGTGCATATAATATTTAATTAATTCGGGAAACTTTAAATTACTTGTATGTCGTAATTTAATTGAATTAATTATGGTAATATTTATTTAAATATTAATCGGAGAGTGAATGGCTAATATTTAGGGAAATTTAATTACTAAGTGAATAGTAATAATTTATTTACGTCATAATGTGTATTAGTGATGTGGAATTTATTTATATCAGCCGGGAGTCGGTATAGACTAATTTGGGTGTGAGATAAGGATTTGTATAAATTAATTTGGATGTCAATTTTGAGTGCACGGTTGAGTCCGGATGGACCGAGATAATCGGAAAAGTGTACCCGTGGATAGTAAACGGGTCACAGAGCATTTTTAGGCATAACTGGGCCCACACAGGGCTATTTGGGTCACTTGGGCTTGACCCATTAGGCTAAAAACGGGATTAGTGTTTTAAGACCTAAATTTAAGAGTGGGGAACGACAAACAAACAAAAACCTAAATCTAAGAATTTGGGGAGAAAGTGAGAGGGAGCAGTTAGAGCCAAATTGGAGTCTTTTGGAGATAAGGCAAGGAACCTATTGGAAGTTCATCATAAACCTTGCAAAGTTCACCTCGGATAAGACCCTAGGAATCCTAAAGGCAAGTGGTTAACATGTTGTAACATTAATTTATGTTTTTAATTCATATTTTTGTGATGTGAAAATCTGAAATTCGTTTTGGGTACAAAAGGGTACAAAAATGGGGTTTTTGTATATAGAACACTTGAATGAAATTAATGGGAACTTAATGTGGGAATTCATTGTGTTACATGGTTCTGATATAATGATTTATTCAGATGTGAAAACCCAGTATAAATTTATGAACGAATTTGGGACAAACAGATGAAATTGGGACTGAACGAGTAAAGACCCGAAAATTTCCCAAATTCAGAAAAGTAGAATTTTGTGAAATTTAATTTGTGTTTAAGGTTCTGGGGGAGGTCCTGATCACGTTTCCATATAGTTATAATTTTGTGTATGCATGAAATGAACCAAGGACAAGCTTAGAGATTAGAGAAATCCGTTAATGGCAAAAACAGGAAGTCGGAGAAGATGAGGACCTACTCGATCGATCGATCGATGGTTGGTTTGGGAATTTTTGATAGTTTGGCCTTGGGAGTTTTAGGGGGATTTCCTTTTAGTTTAATTACCACCAAGTCTAATTAAGGGAGAAAATTTAATTAGGGTGGTTAATATCCTCACAATTATAGGGCATATAATTGGGAGTGGTGGGGGTAATTAAGTGTAACACTTACGTATGAATTTTGAGAATAAATTCTGAGAAATAAAATAACGAACTGGGTGAATAAGTTCGGGTATAGTAGTAGGGAGACACTACTCACTTAAATTAATTATGGATAAAAAATAATTAATTCGGAGTCGGGGATTAGACTCGGGTATTATATTTATTTCGGACCACGAGAGCGAGTCCGAGTATATTGGTTGGGCGACACCAAAAGTAATTTAATTAATTAAGGTGAAAATTAATTAATAATCAGAGTTGGACCATAAATTTGATACTAAGTATAGGCTAGTGTTACAGACTCAGTATACGGTAAAGTCGGGATATGTTATATTTATATATATACGGTGTGCGATAGTGTATATATGGTGTGTGCATATAAATATCAGTGATTAGATATTATTAATATATATACTCTAGCGCTATCGGAGGAGGTTGCGTGATGTGGGTGAATCCCCTAGCTTGAGGAGTAGGGAGAGTATATCCCTAGGTCATAGCGTCTATTATATGGGTGAGGGGCTTATCTCACTTTCAGGGAAGGAATATGACCGCCTCCATTATGTTTATATTTTTGGCCAAGTTAGTGAGCGATTCTGACTTGAGGTAACTAGGTTATGCGAGTACACCTAGTGTGATAGCACTTTAGAGAATACATCCGGTGAGTTATTACTCGGGAGGATGGGTTATATTTATATTCAACACATGTGTGAATGTTGTAATATGGTTCTACGTATATAATGGGATAAATAGTTATATACGGGTCATTAAATATATGATGTGAATTGTATTATTTATATATGGGTTATATTCATATTCAATAGGCGTGATTGTTGTAAGATAATTGTACGTATATTACGGGGTGAATAATTATATATGGAAAATTTAAATACATGGAGAAAAGTGTATTATTTGTATAACTAGTTAATGTTATATGACTTTCAAGGAAAGTTGATTAACCAAGTTAAGGCGATGAATAACTTATAATTCATACATTAAAAATACTCGGGATTGAGTAGGCCAGTTGACAAGAGTTATATCAAGTATCTAGTTCCGGGGTAGAGGACTAGGAGGGATATAAACAAGGCGTTAAGTGTGCACATTAGTTGAGGGGTGAGTCTGTCCTCAAGGGAGTGCGACACTAACTAAAATATGAAGCGCATTCATGCATATTTTATTACTCCAATTTAATCATCTGGTAAATGTTTTTAAAATGTTTTGGGTTCTAACACTTGCTATAAAATATTTTCAAAACCTTTTAGGCGTTCAGCCACAGGGACGCCAGGCTTGATTCATTCCAGGGATTTGCTGCTGCAGCATATGTGGATGTTGCAGGATTTGGATAGGAGCCTTTATTCCTAGTATAGGGATTTTCTACCAGATATTAGAGCATGTCGCTCACGGTTTTATTTAGTATTTATTTCAGATACTTGAGATCCATTATTATCTGTCTTTACATTTGTGTTGGATGTTAGCCGATGGTTTATTCGGCCAGATTCTTATTTATATCTAATGGTTGTATTCAGTTAACTTGTGATTGTTAATTATTTATTCCCGCAAGAGTATTTCATCGAATTAATGAAAGATAAAACTTGGTACCAGTCTATTTTTACTTAGGTGGTTAGTAATTAAAAAGTTTTCGACAGTGATGCTAAGAATGAACCAACTGAGAAACCAGTTCTAATTTAATTTAGGACTGATCACCCGGGGTTTAATTAGGCGGGGTGTCACACCGGACTCCCATAACTATATGGTCAGTTTATACGAGTTACATTGGTCCCGTGTAAGGTGTTCGAGCCTCTTGAAAGGCCATTTAGGGGTTATTCTGGGTTTTCACCCTTTAACGGAATATTTTTAATCCTAATTCTAAATATATTTATAAGATATCATCTTATTCTCAAACCGGTAGTCCCGTGATAACGAAGTCAGTTCCTCTGAGTTACATTGTTCCCCTGTGAGGTGTTCATGCCTCTTACGGGACCGTTTGGGAACTGTTTTGGGTTTTCACCCTCTTACAGCATGTTTTTAAGCCTAAGTCTTGAGATTTATAAATTATTGTCATATTCATGAATCGGGAGTCCCGTGACAACGCGATCAGTTCCTATAATATACATTGGTCATGTGAAAGGTGTTCGTGCCTATTATGGGGCCGTTTCAGACTATTTTGGGGTTTCACCCTTTAACAACATGTTTTTAAGCCTAATTCTTAAAATTTGCAAATTATCGTCATATTCTCAAATCAAGAGTCCCATGAGTAAAAGGTAAGTTCCTACCAGTTACATTGGTCCCGTACGAGGTGTTCGTGTTTTTTACTAGGTCGTTTGGGGGTTGTTTTGGGTTTTAAACCTTGAACGACATGTTTTAAGCATAAATCTAGTGATTTGTAAATTATCACCATATTCTCAAATTCGGAGTCCCTGTGACTCGCGGTTAGTTTTTATGAGCTGCATTGGTCCCGTGTGAGTTTTCCATGTTTATTATGGGGTCGTTTGGGGGATGTTATGGGTTTTCACCCTTTAACGGCATGTTTTTAAGCTCTAGTCTAGTTATTTGCATATGTTTGTCATATTCTCAAATCGAGAGTCATGTGATTGTCCGAACAGTTCCTACAAGTTATATTCATCCCATACGAGGTGTTCGTGCCTCTTACGGGGCTGTTTAGGCTTTATTATTGGTTTTCACCCTTTAACGACATGTTTTTAAGCCCAATTCGTAAGAATTGCAAATTATTGTCATATTCTAAAACCACGAGTCCTATGACTCCACTGTTAATTCATACGAGTTACATTAGTCATATACGAGGTGTTCATATCTTTTACGGGGCTACTTGAGGACTATTTTGGGTTTTAAACCTCTAACAGTATGTTTTAAGCCTAAATCTAGAGATTAAAAAATTTTCATCTTATTCTCAAATTGAGAGTCCCGTGACTCCGCAGTTAATTCCTATAATTTACAGTGATCCCATGTGAGGTGTTCGTACCTCTGCGGGACAGTTTGATGGATTTTTTCATTTACTACCATTAACAACATATTTTTATGCCTAATTCTAGATGTTTGTAAATTATTGCTATAATTTCAAATAGATAATCTTGTGAATAAGCGATTAGTTTTTACGAGCTACATTGGTCCCATGCAAGGTGTTCGTGTATTTTAGGAGGCCGTAGAAAATTCTTTAATGTTTTATTTATTTTCCTTTATACCAAAATAAATTATTTAATTGGTTTGTATCGAATACATGTATCAAGTGTGTATAGGCAAAAAAAAAGACTTCATCGACATGTCTGATTTCGCATGTCGCTTGGGTATGTGTAACATGTTTTGAGAATGAACACAAAGGGTGTTTTATATAAACTTTTGATACTAATTAACATCCCCCAATAAACAGTTTCACTTCTTAAATTATAAAAGTGTTAAAAAGCAAAATCCCTTTTTAAAATCCCCCGATCACAAGATTTAGAAACACCGCATGTATTCCAAAAGCCAAAATAAAAAATGAAGGAGAAACAAACAATAGACAAAATCAATGCATTAGTAAAGAGTTATTTTCAAGAAAAAAAAAGAAAAAGAAAAATTAGGGAGAAACAAACAAAGTAATTAGTATATCAAACAATGAGTGACTATCTTCACTTATGATCTCCAACTTCACTTTAAACCTTTTTTCAATTCCACAAAGCCCGGCCAGCTGACCCGTATACTTGCCACTTATCGTTACTCTCTCTCTCTCTCCCTCTTTCTAAAGACAGAGTAACACTACAGTTGCACCCCCTTTTTTAGGGAAATATCTCTCGATCCCCTCAACCATTTTTTATATAGTTAAGCAATAAAAGCCAACCAAAACACCATCTTAACCTTTCAAGGTTTTGTAGGATTCATCGAATAAAACAAGAAAAGAAGGCTTATCTATAAACTTGCATCTAACACTCACACCTAAGGAGTGATTTATAAGCAGTACACAAAACACATTAACCGCATTTAAATATATTAATCAACATTATATACATTAAAAAGTACCAAAAATTCTTACCAGATAATCCTTTAGTAGTTACTGATAAATTCAAAGTCATCTAGAAGTTCAGGATCTCCATTTATAATGGTATACCGATCAATGTTGACAAGTTAACATTTTTTTAAATCATGAGATTTATTTAAACATGATAAATTTAAAAGCTTATATTATGAGAATATTAAGCCTCACAAAAATCCCATTTCCCATATAACATTTGAAGAAGATCGATGTCATTGAAAATCTAATGATAACAACTAGTTACTATGAAGGAAATGCGAAGGAGAAGCTTGAGAAGAGTTACGAGAATGTCGTGGAAAAATGAGGCGGGATGTGATAATGAGGATTCAGAGGACATCTCAGGTGAGAGAGAAGATATTTTATCCTAAGAGGAAGTGGGACACCAGGGACAGATGATGAATCAATTAGGGATAAAGGGAGATAAGATGAGAGGGACACTAAATTTTGAGTGACGACAAGGAGTTAGAGCGTGGGGAAGAGAGGATAAGTTTCTGTGTGGTTTTTTCTAATCAATATGTTACTGCCATGAGCAGTGACTAATTAGGTATAAAATTTGTCACTCCCAATAGCAGTTTCAAATTATTTTTAAAACCACATTTTGTTACTGCCACTTGCGGTGACAAATACTAAAGACAAAATGTGTCACCACTATTGACATTGAAAGTACTAAGGATAAAATTTATCACCGCTATTAGTAGTGATAAATCAAGTAATTCAAATATGTTAGTGCACAAGCCGGTGATAAAATGCGTAAAAACATTATCACTCCTAATGGCAGTGACAAATAATTTTTTTGTCACAAAAAATTATTTTGTCACTGCTACCAACAGTGACAATCGTTTGGTGACAAAATCAGTTTGTTGATGTAGTGATGGATACTACATATAAGCATAACATTTAGTGTATTATAAAAAACCCATCCTAGTACCTTATTAGGTCCCTAACACTCTTCCTCCATCCATAAACCATAGGTCCTACTCCGGGTACCGATTTAGGGGCCATTGAGCGCTTCGAGCTCCAATTTGACTCTGGTCAACTCTCCAACATGAGCGAAGCATAATGAAACCTCGTAGGGCTCTAAATTCCCTTTTCAACGGTCCATACCATGCATAGATTGGCCTCACAATTTTCATGAATGACACTTTTCACCATGAGATTCGTACGAATGACCATCTTTACTACGAGAACTGATCTAGAGGCCTTCGGGCATTTTTAAGCCATGTTTGACTGTGGTCAACTCTCCAACATGAACTAAGATTAATGAAACTTTTTAGGGATATGAACCCCCTTTCCAACGGTCCAAAGTGTCCGCGAATCGGCCTCACGGTTCTCATGAATGATCCTTTTTACTCCAAAAGGCCACCGGGTGCTCTCGAGCCATGTTTGACCTTGGTCGACTATCCAAACTGAGCGAGGCTCAATGAAATCTCATTGAGCTATAAATACCCTTTCTAACAATTTGTACCTTATGCAAATCAGCCTCACGATTCGCACAAACGACCCCTTTTTACTTCGAAACCCTCCGTCCGGAGATCATCGGGTGCTTTCGGGCCCATTTGACTTCGAGTAAAGACCGAATCCGAGAGTGTCTTAATAAATTCTTTAAGGGCTATGAATACCCTTTCTAACTATTCCATTCGTGCGCGATTTGGACTTACATTTTTGCATTTTATGCTCATTTTCTGAAAAAGTCTGTTTTGGACTGCCAATAAGCAACCCAGCCCCCCTGCCTATCGGCAGGGTGTACTTTCCTTTCCTAGAAAGGTAGGCACGGTGCTGATAGGGAGAGTAGGGGCCATGTCAATCATCACCCCCTCTAAACCCTAAATGACACTATTTAAGTAGGCCACGACATCACTCATAGGGACCTCTTTTTCAGCAATCAAAACACTCTCAAGATCAAAGCGTCGTCATTCCAAAAAAACTATATTTTCCAACATTCCATTTCTCTTACCTCACTTTCCTACCACCTTTGTTCACTTACGTCTCCCTACTTAACCACCCTTATACCACCATAAAATCAGCCCACTCTCCTTCAAAAATCAGTAGCAAAAGTATCGTAGGTGGTCAATCCCTACTCTTTTATAGTTTATCCATTTTAGTATTATTCCCTCACTTTAATCCCATTTTCTATATTTTAATCTTATTTCATTATCTCACATCAACTAATATCCTTTTTTTATTACTAGTATTAACATAACATATTTTCATAAAAATCCAAAAAGACAAAAAAGAGGGTTTACTTGAAAATTCCAAAAATAAGATTTCCTCACTTTTTCACACTTTTATACTTGAGTACACTTTCTTCAAAGACATTCAAAGAGGAGTATTAAATTTTGTCTTATAAGATTAAACCCCACCCTATAACTTATCGAATTACGTGAACTTTGATGCCCCTTGGGCTATGTAGGCATCCTGGGCCATTCCTGGGATTTGAGTCCTATCTCTCCCATTATATTCTTTTTTACTATTTTGTGAATCATGAACTCCTATATATTTGTGTCTCACTTGACTTGCACACTTGATTTTTAATAAAAATATGTGCTTCGATGAACATTCGCATTATATATATTTTTACGTCATGTTTGGGTACACTACTCAGGATGATTCCGCTTCATCTTTCCCATGATGTGAATTAGATGATTTCCTTCTCTCATTTTTCACATTACACATATGTACACACACATCACTCTTTGGAGAAAAAGAGAGTATTAACATAGCCCGTGAGATACTAAAAGGGCAGAATGGGTGCCTAACACCTTCCCATTTCGTAACTTAGTCCCCGAAACCCTAATTCATTTGGTTTCTTATTCACCAATATGACCTTGATGTCATTCTTTCCAGACGGCTACATTTATTTTTCCTATTTTAAGAAAAATACGCTAGAAATCTATTCCTTCGTTTTATCCCCTTTTGACGACGATTGATTTATATTCGAGGCATCCTGTGAAGACACCAGTGAAAGTAGCGAAAAGAGGACCCCCTTATCCTCTAATCACACGCATGTTCATGGTGGGAAGAGAGGGAGACGATATCCTCTAGTTTATTCCCCTCCCGTCCAGATTTTGGGGATAGCCCATGCCGAAGGAATCCGACCTGGATGGCCACAGTGGCAACTCCGTTGGGAATTTTTTTAGAGGACTAGACTCAATTTTCACATGGATGTTATTTCTTCACTCTCCAATTTTTTTATGTGTACATATTCTCTCTCCTGTATGTTCTCCTTATTCTTGCGCTTACATCTTGTATTCTTATCATGATGATTATCTCCACCGTGCTCTTTTCTTACCACATGTATATATGACCTTCTTGCCATATACTTCACCTTCTACTCACTTGTAAATGTTCATCATGTTTCACCCTATGCCTACTTGAATACATTCACCATGATCATTTCACATACTCACACTCATATATGTTCTCACCATTACTTATATGTTTCACACACCACTTGTATATTATCCAAGCTTAGCTTCACTAGCACATACCCTCATTTTTTTCTCATTTTTATATATCCCCATGCTCACTTATACCTATTTCATCCACCACTTGTAAATTACCCATGTTTAGTCTCACTAGAAAACTCTTCCACATTTCTTTCACTTGTATATATTTACATGCTTTTTCAGTCACTCTATTCTAATGTCACTCTATCACCTTACACATATCCCTCATTCACTTGTATATTCACATGTTTCACATTCTATATCTACCACCATGGTTTGTATAGTATCCATAATACATGTATATACCTGCTAGTTTTTCTTTCCATGATTATCACCTTTATCTCATGCTACTTGTATATATTCTCCCTTATAGTGGTAGTTATCCCTTTGTTTGGCATACATAAAAAACTCTCCATAAGATACTAATTAAGAGTCATGCATTTTTGGACACTACATCACCTGAGCATGGAAATATTGAAAAAATAATTATCCCATACTAGTGGGTCACTTCATGATAGGTGTCAGTCCTACGAGGCGCGATTAACCTAAGCGATATGATTCCTACCTTCCATTGGTCTCGTACCTTCGACGTATATCGAACGATTCCCCCCGCATCATACCGCTTGATCAAACTCACGATGGGAGGTATATTGTAGGGAACCCATTCATGTACGTCGAGTATATCAAATTCCCTTTACACGTACGGTCCCCCGATGTATATCTTAAGCAATTAATGTACACTCAGGTATATCAAATGCCTTATCCACATGTACGATGAATGATTTCCCTTATAGGCAAGAGGCATATCGTGGAAGTCATGCCAGGGGGGGGGGGGATCCTTACACTAACCCGCCAAATACATCAACCTCATTTAGGCGTCTACCTTAGGACACTCATAACTAGTTTATCGGTTACAATGTGAGATTTTGATGAAATTTTGAGTTTTCATACAACACGGATCTTTGAATTATTTTGCTCATTTTTAAAATAGGACCCTGTTCATGAGCCTGAAAAACAAGTCAAATGTGTCATGCATCTTATACCCAATCTTTTCCCCAGTCTCGGGTCCTATCCAGAATTTTTCCTGCATTTTAGGGAAACATAATACAAATGGAACATAATAATAACAGTCATTTTTCCCTCTTTTTAAAAAGAAAAAAAAACAAAAAAATACCTTCTCTTTTTCCAAAAGAAAACACCAAAAATATTTCATTTCCCTAAAAAATAAACAAAAATCATTTTTCCTCTTAGGTTGATTGCATATCCAGATTTTGGCCTGGCTCCCTATTGGCTTCGATCTTTCGCCAAACCACCTCAAAGATCTACTGATTGTTTCCACCGAGTTTTAGGTCTACCTTCGAAATTTATTCATGAAGAACATGGAGCAAGATTCGAATGTTCAACCGGATTTGATGACCATCCTAGCCCGGAATATTACCAAAATTGAGACTCAAGGCTAAAGGCTAAGATATGCAATGACATTGGGTACAAACTCCAGAGGCTCATGAATATAAATTACTCTTTCCCTGTGCCATGGTTCCATTTTCTCCTATACCAGTTTGGGTGCCATAAATGTATCAACATGCCCTATGTGCCCCACCTACAAATAGGCAGCCACCAACTCAGCTTTTAATCCCAAATCTTACCCAGCCAGGGGTTAATCTGCTAATACCAGTAGATCCTAAGGAGGAAGAACTAAAAAAGGTCAAGGAGGACCTTAAGATTCTATCAAAGAAATTTGATCAAGTTAAGATCTAGGGGAGTTACATGGACTAAACTCACATGTCCCCTCTCCTAAATCCAAGCTATCAGAGAAATTCAAGATGTTGGACATTGAGAAGTTTGGATTAGTTGACCTCCGATTGTACATCGATGCAGATATAACTGTGTCATGACCCTCTTTGGGGATTCAGAATAGATAATGGCCCAAATGTTTTAGCAATCCCTAAAACAAAGTGCCCTGAGGTGGTTCCTGTCCCTCGAGGCTAGAGAATTCATGTCATAGTACAAGTATAATGAGGAATTAAAAATTACACACAAAGACCCGGAGCTACTCAAGCAGAATTCCTGTGAGTCAGTCATTAATTTCATAGAAAGATGGAGAGAGAAAGCTGCTACCATGACCAATTGGCCATCAGATTAAGAGCAAGTGAGTATAGTGAATAAAAACTTCCTCCCCCATATTCGAGTTTTGATGGTAGGACAATAATACCCACACTTTGAAGCCCTCTGGGAGGCTGGTGTGGAGATTGAAGAACGGGTTACTAGTCATAAAGTAAAATTTGAATCAAAAAGACTGATAGGGAAATTTGTGCCAAAGAAGTATGATAAGTTAGCCAGCACCTCAGTCTCGACAATTAATAACATATCCCAGCCTATCATTTATTGGGCACCTTAAAATCATCCCAACCCTTCCAAAAATAAGTATGTTGAACTCCACGCTCCCCTATCAAAAGTATACCAAGCCCTGGTGGCTTGAAACCAGATCAAGTCATTGGAACCCCGACTGCTGCCAAATCCCCTTCCTAAGAACTTCAAACATGACGCTCACTATGATTTTCACCAGATCGCAGGACACACCACTAATCAATTTTTCCACCTAAAAATTATGATCCAAGGCCTCATAGACCAGGGAATCATCGCTCCACTATCTAATCCTAAACCTAACACCACTCATAACCCTTTCCCAACACATGGAACTAGGGTGAACGCCATCTTTTCAAAAGGAAATCCATAATTTTACCCCTCTACCCAAATTAAGCCAGTCAAAACACCCAGGATGCCTATAATCTCACTAAAACCCCTCAAGGTTTGCCAATTCTTTCTCCTACATCCGAAAATCTTCATCGATCAGAAGGGGAGGCATGGAATTCCCCACAGTTCTTAACCAACTCTGAAGGTTTGGGCTGAAATTGCCCACATAGATGACTATCAATTGTGAAAGGTTCAGTGTCTTGTTTATAGAAGCCCGAAAGTAGGCCCAGGAATCATATGAATGGGTTGTGCCCATGGAAGAGTTAAACTTGGACGACATATTATATATTATGTCAAATGTGTTCCCCTAGAAAAGGGACATATACAGCGTCCCCGAGTTTTTTACAATCTTGAAACTTCAGGGGCGTCTGATCCCTTTATCCCATCACTTCCCCGCTGAGTAAGAAGACTTGTATGATGAAGCTATGGAAGTTTTTAAGTGTCTCGACTACTATTGGTAGGATGACATCATCTCCACAGGGTGGGTGATGATTTTGAGAGCTCAAACGACTAGTTAAAGGGCGGGGATTTCCCCTTTTGTGGGTTCCCTAAATTATGGTGTGACCTCGTTGACAAGAAGATGAAGCTCGGGATTCAAATCTTCTTCAAAGATAACAATGCCTGGGATGAGGAGAAGAAACATGAGGTGGAACCTTAGACTGATAGAGTCATAGAAAGAATTAAAAGCCTCGGGGCGGGTCCACCGACACCAAAGAGTCATTTAACCTGCGCAAACTGGGGTTGAATATTTGTATGATCCACTAGGAGGTCGCGCTGTCTGACTCATCTACGAATATCTCCACCACTAAAATAACTTTTCTTAATTGGCATATCATTCTATTCCAACCCGTTTAAGTCAGTATAAGCCATGATATCCACTTTTTTCAAGAGACCCCTAAGGCTATTTCCCTTATCTCTGATATCATTATAAACTAGGTCGCCTTCGATGAGGTCCTCAATGATGTTTTCCTGAAAAATCCATTAATTAAATAAATGAGAATTTTTAGTATTTACATTAATTATCTTGATTCTAATCAAACTTTTGATGATTATGACTTAGTAAATGAACAATTCTTAATTGATCTCAATAAAGAAAAAATAAACAACATAATCTCATTCAAAATAATGATGATGAGACTGTTATTATTAATATCGTATCTAGTAGCCATCTGCTCAAGATTAGGATAGGGTCTACCCTTGATGAGCATGAGAGGACGCAATTAGAAGATCTTTTGAAAGAGTTCATGGACGTATTTACATGGTCATATGATGACAAGCCTTGTGTTGACTGAGAGTTAGCTCAGCTCGAGATCCTCATATTCCCAGAGAGAAAACCCATTAAGCAGAAACTGAGAAATATCCATACACAATGATCCCACAAGGTTAAAGAAGAAGTGGTAATCATAGACGACCCTTCACAATGATCCTTCACAATAAGAAAGGATGGTAACCTTGTGGGATCATTGTGGTAATCATAGGTTAAAAAATTTGGCGCCTTCTCAAACATGGTAGGTATCTCCAAGACGCGGATAAAAATATTGTACGACCCTTCACAAACTGGTTACCCAATACATCATCTTCTATAAAGTTAATTTAAAGAGAAACCTCGATGGAACCCATTTGCATTGCATTGCGGGGGATGAAATTAAAGAACTAATGCAAAAAATCTAGAGTGGGGAATGCGATCCCCACATGAAAGCTCACATGCTCGGCAAGAAAATTATTCTTCGAGGGTACTACTAGACCACTGTTGTCTAATACTACATTGCTTATGTTAGGAGATGCCTTAAATACCAACAGTTTGCTAACCTTCAGCACTTTCCTCCCCAAGAGTTATATAACATGAACTCTCCTCGGCCCTTATCTATCTAGGGCATAGATATCATAGGGAAGGTCACTCCCAAAGCCTCAAATGGGCACGAATTCATTCTGGTCACTATTGACTACTTCATAAAATGGGTTGAAGTCGAGTCATTCGCAGTATTAAATGCAAGGAAAGTGGCCCAGTTCATTAGAAAGAATATCATCTGCCTCTAAGGACTTCCTCATGAGTTGGTATCAGATAATTGACTCCACTTCGAGGCTAAGGTCACAGAATTAGTCAACAAGTATGGAATTCAAAGGCATAATTCTTCTTCCCACCGACCCTAAACCAACGGAGTTGTTGAAGCCACCAACGAGAGCCTCAAGACCATCATTAGTAAGATGATTGAAAGCTGTAGAGATTGGGACAATCGGAACTCATATGCCCTATGGGGATACCATACCTCCATCAGAACACCCACTGGGACTACATCCTATTCTCTAGTATACGGCATGGAGGCCATTCTCCCCGTCGAACTAAAAGTGCCTTATCTACGGGGTATGCTCAAAAGTAAGGTCAGTGATGAAGTTTGGCATGAGATCCACTACGACGAACACTTGATCCTAGACGAAAGGAGATTGAAAGCTCTGGATTATATACAAGGGTACCACTGCCAGATCGCGTGATCATTCAACAGAAAAGTCAAGGACCACAATGTCCAGGGAGGATATCTTTCCCTCAAAGATATTATAGAACCCGTTTGGAATCTGAAAGGAAAATTCAAACCAAATTAGAGTGACCCCTACATCATGAAGAAAATTGTTTTAGGTGGTATACGTAGGCATCCCATAAAGCACACATAGGTGTGGTGCTTTTTTCTTCACAAAATGTTATTATTTTCTCCTTCCTAGAATGACGGTCTCTCTCATCATTTAAAAAATAAAAGGATTACATATGCCTTAGTGATTGGTATAAACAGTTCAGATACAAAATTCATCAAAGACATAACAAAATATATCAAAATCACTTTTCTTTTATTAGGAATATGGCTATTACATGAAGTATCAGCGACAAGAGTCAAATAAACCATTCCCTTCCTAACCCCTATACAATTTACAAATCCCTACCATTAATAGCTTCACAAAAGATCCAAAAACCTACCCAAAACCGAACACAAATTACCAAAAACCTACACTAATTTCTCAAATGTTATCTTCAACTACTAGAGTGGCTCTCCTCGTCATCATTACATGTCCCTAGAGGCCTTAGGAATCCCACTTCTGATTATGGATCCGAATGCGCTCCATGTAATAATAGCCCTTAATGAGCTTTGACGAAATCACAACATCCCCTTTCAAGGTGTCAAACATTACAAGCCATCTTTGCCCAGTCTCCTCCACTAGGATCTTCTCAACCACCTGTTTCTATATCCATTTCATATAGCCCCCTGGTATGAACCCAACCTCTCCAATAGATTTCGATGGATGGATAGACAGCCATCAGTATTTCCATAAGGGCCCCAATATCATCCTCAAAGACTCAGTAAAATCCTCCACCATAAAGAAGTTCGTTATGTGGGGAGTAACAATCTGCTCCTATCCCACTTAGCGCGGGAGCCTCCATGAAAAGTAGAAAAAAGTCTAGAGAAGACCAACCAACCGCACATACTGGTAGTACCCTAACTATAAAACATGCTATAAGTTCCCCCCACCACAGTACAGACTGAATGAATTGGGTCCCGTGCTCCATAAGCCAGTTAATCCAGTTTTTTGTCCATGGGCCAAAATTGAAAAAGGGCATTGAAAAGAAATTGGGAACGCCCAACAGAGGTTACTCAGGAGGGGATTCTAGACGCGATCTCAGGTAGCCACATAACTAGCATGATAGGCGCCCCTCGTAAAAATATAGCTTGACCCTCCTTCCAAGCGTCTAGGACATTTTGAGTCTCGACCAATACTACTGTAATAGGACTATAGTGGTAGACATTCACAACACTAGTGTGGCAACCTGAGAGTCAGCCGTCACATGCCTGTCATCAATAAAAGCCTAGCAGTTAAACCTAAGGCTACAGCACCGGAAAATCCATTATTAGTAAAATCCCGCTGGCATCCTGAATTCATGACTATCGAGAGGACGTTGTTTCTTCCATACACTAGCAGTCGAGCAGCTTAAGGGGAGATGTGAAGAAACTCCTCGAATGACACTCGGGGAGAATGAGGTAACTCTGGCATTGCCATTACACTAGGGCTAATACCTAGCATCATAAAGAACTCCTCATAGGTTAGACATAACCCATCTAAGATAAATAAAAAAAATATGATCTTCAGGGTACCAAAATTGTACTGCTGCTTCCTAGAGGCTTTAATGTATGGGATAATTATGCCATAAAGAGACCAGGAGCATACCAAAAGCTTCATAATTGATGTTGTAGAGGCTCATGGCCTTTAAACCTTCAAGGTAAGTGGAAAAGGATTCGAACATCGAAAGATTAATTGAAAAATAGAGAAGAAACAAAGAATAGAAAGTGGTACGTGGTGATGAAAATACTTTCAAAGGCCCCCTTCATACTTAAAAAAAATCCACAAAAAATAAATTATTCAAAACCCCATCGGATTCCCGACTCCAAAAGTATCAGGAGTACGCAAAAACTATAATCAAAGCTACGGAAGTGATTTGGACTTAACCCTTATGCCAATAGGCAGGCCAAGGGGAATGTTGATTAATAACCCCATTTGGGGAACTTCTTCAATTTCCACTTTATACATATCGTTTCCAACATAAATATTTGTTTTGAAAAATATTAATCTTTGAGTTATCCCTCTAAAAATTCCTTATTTTCTCCTTTATATATAATTTCTTAAAATATATTTTTCTTTTACTTGTGAAAAATCAATCTTCGAGTCCCTTTTTCATTTTATCTCTATCTTTGCACATAATGAAAAACTTCACCAGAAAATTAAAGTTCATATAGAGTAAGCCATTAAACCAAGATAATAATAAAAATGAATTTCTTATATTTAACTTGTTTGGAATTATTACATTCTCTTACAGGTAAAATCAGAAAAAGAAAAAAAAATGCATCGGGGCGCAACCCAGATCCCTCCAAAATGTCTCTAAAAACCTCCACCTTCAACCACCTCGACGAACGTGCTTTCCTATCAATGAGTAGTGGATCCCCTACTCCCAGAAAAGAAGCTCTCGTCAAACATGTCCATCGGAACCAAGTAGGCACTGGCCGACTTCCTCACATAGTCCGACATCGATGCCATCCAATCCTTCAAATCCCTCAGCTAGGTGGTTAACCCATAGACAGTCTATAAGAAAAGATAACAAAAGCACCAAAATCAAATCAAGTCGATAAAGAGGAAAATAAATTGGGAAATGAAAAAAGGAAGAAATGGTCATACCTTTCCCTAGAGAGCCTCCTCGGAAAGACCCGCCAACCCGTTTATCGCTGCATGAGAGCGGTGAGGCACCGATACCACATCCCCACTGTGCACTTGAATGTGATAAGAGGGGGGTAGAAATGTGAAGAAACGGATCCTCCCGACAACCACCGTTAGGCCCTTTCCATAAATATAGGCCGACACCACTAGTACACTATTACTTCTCCCTGATCCCATCACAGGTGGAGGCATGTTATCCACATCGTATATGCACAACAAAATTAACCAACTGATCGCAAAGTCCAGGTTATCATAGCCCGTTGTCATATTAGTGTAATGCGTAAAGGGCTCACCCTCCATCGCCACCACCCTAGCCTCGTTAGTTATCTTCTTCACCTACCTCATGTTCTCAGGGAACACTGATGGTGGGACCCCCACCTCTCCCTCCATTATATTTCACATCTCTATGTCCCTAAGGTACCAAATGTATCCAAACTCATGCACTAACATCCTCCTCACCTATGCATGCATACGTGTAACCCTTGTGACCCTCAAGGATAGACACCAGGTGTAGAAGATCACCTATTTTTCCAGAAAAGAATCAGTAATCTACCCAGAAGCAATGTTCTAAAAACTCATAAAAGAATGAGGTAAGGATCAAAAGCCTAACCTGGTTGCTCATCACGGTATTTAGCATCGCCACACATCCCTCAGACAAAGGGGTTGGTTCGAATGCCTATTCGGCTTCCTCCATCTATACATCTTCAAGAAGTTTCCCAACTCGCTCTCCTTCAAGGACACCAACCCCACGTTGTGCCCTATCACCTCATAAAACCACGTATGAAAAAGGAAATTCCAATAGTTAAAAGAAAGAAAGCAAAAAAAACAATAAGAAAAAAAAATGAGAAATTACTTAAAGATTACCTCCAAAAGATACGTGAGTCCTGTAAAAGTCTATCGATAGCACCGATAGAAAGCATTCAAAAATCATAAAGGGATGCCAAAGTAAAGCTTCCCCAATCATTCAAATGGATTTCTGAGATAATCTTAAAAAATGACAAAAAACATAGGTGGACGACATTGTCGTTCATCACTACCATGAATCCCCCGAATAGAAGTAAAATAAATTAAAGGGTTGCCTGCCTCACCTGTCACCCGTCAGCCTCATCAATTCTTCCGGGATAACAAAGTCTCCTTCAAAATGGATATCCGAACAGAATCCCCTGACATGATTCTTCTTATATCCCCCAAAGCAGTCTGTACTGCCACCTCCGTAACCCATAGAGTTTGATCCATCACAATCTACTGACCAACACACTCCAACCCTATTAGTTACTGAATGTCTAAGTGAATAACCATCATATCCCCAACTACCAAGTGAAATGTGTGGGTCGTGTTCCACCACCTCTCGCCAAGCGCACATAACATCGTAGTAGAGCGCAATGTCTCATCTCATACACCCACTAATATGCCAAACCCAGTAGACCCCCACTATACACCGTACCACCCCAGGAATACTATCTTAAACCTCTTTCATATCCTAGTTTTCCCTTGGACCAAATGCTCGAAGAAGCTATGTCAACCTGTGCAATAATCAGAAAAAACCCTTCATTATCCCAAAGATAAGAATAAAAAGAAAGAAAAAAGGTGGAAAACCATTGGACAAATACTTACGTAGACAATAAGGTTCTTCACCCTAGTAGAATGAGCTTCGTAATATAACCCATTTTCCACCGACTCGAAGCTATCATACGTATTCTCGTTGTTGAATGTTAGTGGCACCATAGCCTACCATTCCTAGCCCTCCCAATCACCAATAATAACTCATTCATTATTATTGTTGGAAGAAGTACCCTCCGTTGAGTTCTTGCAAAGGAAATAGACTTGAAATGGACTTTTAGAGAGAGAAAGTAAGAGATTTAATCACTTGAAGGTGTGAAAAAATAAAGAGTGTCGTTTCCTTTTTAGAGGCTGTTAAGGAGCATGTCGATTGGCAGTCCTCTGGTCCTTCCTATCGAAAGTGAACGTTCTCCTTCCCTAAGAATCCTAAGAGTTCCTGCCTTATGCCGATAGGCACCTCCCTAGACCTTCCTATCGGCAGTCCCCTCAAAATTTAATTACAAAATACCAACAAAATTGAAAAAATTCCTACAAAATTCATAAAATTCTCAAAAATCCCCGTGAAGTCAAGAACGTCATTACTTAAAGAAAAAATCATTGTGGGAGCACGAAATTAGTTGTGAGACCTAAAAAGCCATATTGTGCCTATACCCACAATAATCTACACCATCCCTAGCAGAGCCCATAAATTATAAGAAGTCAAGAAGGAGACTCCCAAGATATAAACTGCTCTAGCTGAGACGAACCCATCCGAGCTAAAAAAAAATCACACCTGTCACCTTCTCTGAGCACGTGAATAATCTGAACCTACCAATTCCTACTACGAAGTGAGGCAATGTCTTTAATCAATGGCTGCCTAAAAAGATACTGCTACTCCTGGCTCGAAAGAGTCGGGAGATTTTATATGGAAAGAGATAATAGGGACTACAGTATCAGGATAGATAGGCTTGCTTTAAGACTCTAAGAGGCTCTGAATCCATCATTTCAGTCCCTAGGTTCGTAGAATCGAACTTGACCCCCTCGATTAGTTATTTCAAACATATATCAACACTGATCACTGAATTGGTCATTTCAACTCCTTAGATCCGTAGAATCGATCTTGACCCTCTGAATCGATCATTTCACTCTTCAGGTCTGAATATTTGACCTCCATATTGTAAATTTCTCATATTAATCTCTAGGTCCGCAGAATTGATCTTGACCCTCTCGGTCAGTCATTTTAATTTTTAGGCCTGCAAAATTGCTCTCGACTCTCTAAATCGGTTATATCAACTCTTTAGGTTCGCAGAATAAACCTCGATCCTCTAAATTAGTCATATCAACTCTATAAGTTCTCAGAATTGACCTCTACCCTTTGAATCAATGATTTGAATCTTTAGGTTCACAAAATCAACCTTAACCCTCAAAATCGATCATTTCAAAATTTAGGTTCACAAAATTGGCTTCAACCTGTTGAATTAGTTATTTCTATCTATAGGTCTGAAGAATCGACCTCGACCCTCTTAATAGGTCATTTCAATCTTTAGGTTCAAAAAATTGACCTCGACCCTCTGAATCGATCAATGCAATCTTTAGGTCTGCAAAATTGACCTCGACCCTCTAAACATATCACCTCCGTCCCCTAGGTCTGCAGAATCGACCTTAATCCTCTTCTACAACATTGATGAGGTGTCTATATTTCGATAAGCTTCGCTTATTTCAATCTCTCCCATTGAGGGGATATTTATACACCCCATCCTAGTACCCCCAAACTACATTTTAAAGTCCCTAACACCCCTCTTCCCTTCGAAAAGCCTAGGTCCTACTTTGAGTACCGATCTAAAGGCCACCGACCCGAGCACTTTCGAGCCCCATTTGACTCTGGTCAACTCTCCAATGTGAATAAAGTGCAATAAAACCACATAGGGCACTAAATCCTCTTTTTCAACGATCCATACCATGCGCGAATTGCTCTCGTTATTTGCATGAATGATCTTTTTTACTCTAAGAACAAATCTAGAATCCATCGGGCATTTTGGGCCCCATTTCACTCTGGTTAACTCTCCAACCAGAGCGAAGCTCAATAAAACCTCATAGGTCTTTGAATCCCCTTTCCAACGGTCCATACGGTGTATGAATCGACCTTATAGTTCACACAAACGATCCTTTTTACTCTAAAAGTCCACTGTGCACTCTCGAGCCCTGTTTGACCTTGGTTAACTTTCCAAACTGAGCGAGGCTCAATGAAATATCATAAGGCTCTGAATCCCTTTTAAAATAGTCTATGATTCACGTAAATCGACCTCACGATTGACATGAACGACCCTTTTTACTCTTAAACCCCTCATTTAGAGACCACTGGGTGCTTTAGAGCCCCGTTTGACTTTGGTCAATTCCTGAATGTGAGAGTGTCTCAGTGTATTCTTGAAGGGATCTAAATCAACTTTTTAACGATCCCGTTGGTGCACAATTCGGATTTACAGTTTGCATTTTATGTCTATTTTTCTAAAAAAAAATCCATTTCGGACTGCTTATAGGCGCCCCAGACTCCATGCCTATCGGTAGGGTGTACTTTCCTTGCCCAGCAAGGAAGGCACTCTGTAAATTGGTAGGATAGGGTCCATGTCGATCGTCACCCCCTAAACCCTAAATGACACTATTTACGGAGACCATGACCTCACTATTTACGGAGACCATGATCAAAATCAGCAATAAAAAACATTGTCTTGAAATCAGAGCGTCGTCATTCCCAAAAAAAACTATTTTCCAACACTTTCTCCATTTCTCTTACCACACTTTCCTACCACCTTTGGTCACTTACCTCGCCCTACTTAACCACCCTTATACCACCATAAAATCAGCCAACCCTCCTTTAAAAATCAATAGCAAAACACTCCTAGAAGGTTTATCCCTACTCTTTTCTAGTTTATCCATTTTAGTATTATTCACTCACTTTATTCCCATTTTTTATATCTTTTAATCTTAATCCATTATATCATATCAACTAATATCCTTTTTTTATTACTAGTATTCACATAACATATTTTCATAGAAAAGAAAAGAAAAAAAGAAAAAAAAGGTTTACTTGTAAATTCTAAAAGTAAGATTTACTCATTTTTTCACATTTTTACACTTCAGCACAATTTCTTCAAAGACATTCAAAGAGGATTCTTAAATTTGAGTTTATGAGTTAAACCCCACCCCTATGACTTATCGAATTATGTGGACTTTGATTCCCCTTGGTCTACGCAGGCTTCCCGAGCCAATCCTAGGATTCGAGTCGTATCTTTCCCATTTTATACTTTTATACTATCTTGTATTTGTTTTGTGAGTCACAAACTTCTACATATTTGTGTCTTGTTCGACATGCACACTCTCTTTTCTATAGTGATTTGTCATTCTAGGAACACTCTCATTATAATTATTTTTATGTCATGTTTAGGTACACTCTTTAGGATGATTCCGCTCCATCTTTCCCATGACATGAGTCGGATGACTTCCTTCTCCCGTCTTTCACATTACACATATGTACACATACAAGCCACACTTTGGATGAAGGAGAATATTAACATATCCCATGAGATACCGAAATGGCAGAATGGGTGTCTAACACCTTACCATTCTGTAAGTTAGTCCCCGGACCCGTGATTCATTTGGTTTCGTATGCATTAGTATGACCTTGATGTAGTTCTCTCGAGACGGCTATATTTCTTTTGCCTATTGAGAAAAATAGGTTGATGACTCCATTCCTTTACGTTATCCCCTTTTGATGACGGTTGATTTATGTTCGAGACATCCCACTAAGACACCAGCGCAAGTGGCGACAAGAGGACCCCCTTATCCTTGAATCACCCGCACGCGCACGGTGGGAAGATAGGAATACAATCTCCTCCAGGTTGTTCCCTTCCGGTCTCAATTTTGGGGTCGGCCTACGGTGGAAGAATCCAACCTAAATGGACACAATGTGATTAGTGATTATGGTTTCATGTTGTAATGTTAGGCTAAGATTATGTAGCTTACATGATAGGCATGGGACTTGGGTATTTACATTGTTGTTATTCTTTACATAGGATTATCATATATCTAGGATATCCCTTAGTTAGAGGAGAGATTAGATACTTTATGGGCGAGTGCCAATGGGGATGACATGCAACATAAATAAATCACACTTAATACTGTATCAAGTTAAGTTAGACATTTTTTGTAGTGTGGAATCTGACGTTCTTTTTTCTTTAAAATATTTTATAGGTATCCGACATCCGGAGCAGCAGGATTGAGCTGACAGATGTCCAATATTTAGTCCATTCGATATATTTTTGTAATAGATGTAGGAGTTTAAATTTATTTCGGCATTTTTCATTCCAGTTAGAGTTTACATTTTATCATTTAAATATTCTTTATGATAGGCCCATGGTGGGTTTCAGAATTGTTTATTTCAGTTATGGGTTTTAATCAGTTGAGATAGTATTTTGTGGAGATCATTCAACTTCATTTATTTAGTTTCTTTCAGACTTATTATTGTCATCTCATTGATTGGCACCATTATATACAACTATGGATGTATTCAGTTTTATTTATATCGTTGCTACTTAAAATGATATATTTTTTTTACCCTTCCTATTCTCGATGTATAAGATGGGCCACATTATACATGGAAAAATCAGGAGTGTTACACTCCCAATCCTCTTAAACTTATCCATGGCCCTCTCTTCATAGATAACCATAGTTCCCTTCCTTTTCTATGTAAGAGGAGAATTATGGATCTTAAGTCCTTTATTTTTTATCAACATTAATTTCCTTAAATGGAGTAACCAAAATTACCATTACCTTCATGGATGAGACGATCTTCGAAAGGTTTGGAACATTTCTTTTAAACATCTCATTGATCTCAGAGTTTGGTTCTAGATGATCATGTTATGCCCAATACTGGCACCACAGTCAACCAAATAAAAATAAATTGTGGAGAAAAAAATGATTGGTAGACACACGAGATTTAACGTGGTTCACCCAATTTAGGCTACATCTACAGGAGGGAGAGTTTAATTTCACCATGGGAATAAAATTGGTTCTTACAACACTCACACAATCTTAAAAATTAAACTCCTCACTACAAAAATATACCCTCTTTGAATCCTCCCAAGTGTTTTTCAAGTATTTTTCATGTACCTAATTTGATGTATCCCTCTCCTATGTAACCTGGTGAGAAATCCCCCACACAATACATTTTGAGCACATCTACCATACATGAAACTCTCACACTCTCACCCACACCCACACCCTTCTTCCACCTTTGAGCAATACCGATGGGGGTGAGGGAAAACCCCTCCCCCTCACACCAAACTCTCACCTTTAAAAAAATACTCTCTCGCTAGTTTGTGTTGTGTTAGTGTATTTTGGTGTATATAATCTTTCTCAAGAGGGTCTTATTTATATCAAGAAATTAACTTTCAATTTTCAACATTGTTCGCGTGGTTGTCAACTTGTTCCATATGCCCACACATGGGTTGCCAACTTTTTTTCCTAATGCCCACACATTGTTTCCAACCCCACCTTATGGCTTTTGGCATTAATAGTTTGTCAATTCCAACAATATCCATGTTGGAAATCCATGACATGACAACAATAAGATAATAATTGAAGCGCCATAATTGAACTCCAACTGATGAGAATTCCCCCATCTGAGTCTCCACGCTTGCCACACCAAACAAAGAAAGGACCCACCACTGATCTTCCTTATACTAGTTACACTTATCCATATACCGTCCAATGCCTCTTCAAAGATCCAAATTAATCCGTGAAAATTTCTCCCAGAGTATACACCTCCTCTAACTGATATACCCATTTCACCTTACAATTTTTAGCTGCTCTTCTTGGCCATTTTCTGAAGTTGAACACGTGGGGTCAATGTCTAAATGTAGCTCCAACCAGTCAAATATACCCATCGACTCCGGAGAGGGATCTCGACTCAACCCCTTTTCTAGCAAGATTACTTTCACCATCATCTGCTGGCCCATACACTATTCTCATCGATTGTACATGAGAGCGTTTGAAAGGCCTTCATCACTTGTGTACCTTGTTCTAAAAAATATACCACCGATATTAATCCCGAAGATAAAAATAAATCACATAAACAAATCCGTACAACAACGTGTGATTCATGAACTCCACCTACAATCGAGCACCGTTGTCCTTGGAATTCATCACTTTTGGTAATTGTGAGAATATCTCCAAAAGTCCATCATATACCATCTTAAGGTACTTCCCGATCCACTACCATCCTTGTTTCAAATACCTAACCAAGAAACAAATCATTTCTCCACATGTAACAATGCTCATTTTCCTTGAATGTAGACTTCTTATGACAGCATCCCCAACAATCAATTTTCTTCCAGATGAAATTAAACCGTATCAAGGTGTCTAACACACCATTACCAATTGCATTCCTAGCTAGAAATTATACCCTTTCTAGTTGCATTTAGAACAAGCAATCACACCCTCGTCTTTCTTCAGCTCATATTCTTCCATCAACCCCGATCCACGACTTATGTTGACAAGAATAACCTCCACTCTACATCATCGAGGTCAAAGAAGCCAATACCATTAACTTCCTCCACCTCGTAATATTTTTGGCCATGGTTTAATGTTAAATGATTCAAAATTTCCGACACTAGTGGTTTAACTCCAAAGTCTAAACACCAACTTTTGTCAAATAACTTGTGTGAGACTGGAGCTCTAATAGCAATTGTTGTGCCTAATGTTGGCACCACAATCAACCAAATATAAATAAATTATAAAAGAAAAATTAATTGGCAGACACACAATAAAGACACACGAGATCTAACGTGGTTCACCAAATTTAGGATACGTCCACAGGAGGGAGAGTTTAATTTCACTATGAGAATAAAACTAGTACTTACAAACAGTCATACACTCTCAACTAAACTCCTCACTACAAAGATATACACTTTTTGAATCCTCCCAAGTGTTTATCAAGTATTTCCCATGTATCCAATTCGGTGTATCCCGTTCCCATGTAACCTGGTGAGAAATCCACCAGATAATGAATTTTGAGCACACCTACCATGCATGCAACACTCACACTCTTAACCACACCAAACCACACCCTTATTCCACCTTTGAGCAATATCGATGGAGGGGAGGGAAAAAACCCCTCACCTCTCACCCTAAACTCTCACCTTTAGAGAAATACTCCCTCACTAATTTGTGTTGTTTTGGTGTATTTTGGTGTGTGTAATCTTTTTCAAGAGGGTCTTTATTTATAGTAAGCAATTAACTTCCAATTTCCAACTTTGTTTAAATGGTTGTCAGCTTGTTCCATATGACCACACATGGGTTGTCAACTTTCTTCCTCATGCCCACACAAGATTGCCAATTCCACCTTGTGACTTTTGACATTAATGGTTTGTCAACCCCAACAGAAGACATATATAGGGTGAATCGTTGAATAATCGTAGAGACTTTTTTCAACATGTATGCGTATAAGACCAGTAAGTACATTCTTATTAGTTATATGAAACACGACAAGCATATCAGGCAAAAGGCGTGTGGGGTGATCAGTATACGATTTTCTCGACAGTTCATATCTGAGAAAATTATATCCTGACATAGGATTGCTAAGTCCTAAAATACCTTGAAGACTCCAAATTCTCTAGAAATAAGGTTCAAACATCAATAATGCAACGTGAAGATTGACAATCCTAACCGACAAGGGAGTCTCAATAGTTTATATTGCCAACCACCCTCAATAATTAAAACTGCTCCCAATTTCAATAACCCGTTTGACCAGTAATATCTATCTAAATCATAGAGATTTATGATAAAACCCAACCTTTTGGGATTAAGAAACATATAGATGTACATGATTCCTTAGGGTCGATATTCACATGCATCATCTCATTTAAATGATGGATGTCATTTAAGGTTGTGAATAATTTAGGGTAGCATGGGTGGGAATCTGGCCAAAATGAAGAAATCGAAGCATAAATTAATTTAGAGGAAATTTAATTCTCTATTATGTCATCATTAAGGTGTGGAAAAGGTTCTCTCACCAAAATTAAGGGGGAGTTGTTGTTGGGTAAGTATATCGTTTCCCAACATAAAATGTTGTATAAATTCTTAAAAGAAGAAATGAAGTTGTATCAAAATTTTACTGAATCATATTGACTCTTTTTTTAGTGAAATCATATTGAGTCTTTGATAAAGAAATAAATGAAATATTAAATAGCTTTTAGAGAGAAATTATAGATTCAAAAACGAATGTGAAAAAATGATGAAGAGAAATTATATAAAAGCTTTAAATAGACATTAGCATAGATGAAAAGCATATATGGAAGAGGTGGAATACGAAAGTATAAGTGATGGCTCTTATGTCGAAGACACGAACTGGCAAGAGTTAATAATTCTGGACCTTTTGTTTCATGAACCTATTTAGGGTGGGCAAGAACGAACTCCACTTGGAGATATTGAACAAAGGAGCAAAAGACATTAATGATGATAGGGAAGTTGTTAACAGATAATTTAGAGTCATCTTGGACCGTATTTTGGATCAAGTGATTGTGTTAGTAATAAGGAATTAAACATTTTGTAATCCATATTTATTATCATTTAAAAGAGAACATGACACACTTTACCCGAGGGACAATATTCCAATAATCTAACCCTTAGCATGATATGGATTAGCACCTAATAGATAGGTGTTTCCATGGGAATAATGTATTCATCATTACCGAACTATTAGTTCAATTACCTTACTTATATGTATAGAAAGTTATAAACAAAGGCATAAGTAACCTTAGCCACACACGATTCTTGAGGAACGATATTATGTCAAATTGTCCTCTGATAGGTCGATCAATGAAAGAAACAGCAAATCCCCACGGGCATAAAATAGTTATTGAACCCCGTAAACCTCGTGGTCTCATGTTTCTTTGTTTTTTATGTGTTATTTATCTTCCTCAATTGATTTTTTAGATGTTATGGTTTGTATGTGAATATTTCCTATACCATCAGGGATTCTTATTTGTACAAATGGTACTTCGAAAATTGGAATGAGCATGAAGAAATGATACTTTCTTTATCTTTTGAGTTGTTCTGTCAAATCGATCGTATCTTTGGTCTATACCCGGACCTGATGAAAAAAATGGGATCACTTCCCAATATGTATCCCTTTAGAAAAGGCATTCCCCAACTCCTTATCCATATACGGTGGATAGTAAGTGCAATTATTTTTATTCATATTCTCCTTAATTACTCAACTTCAGATGATATTTGGATTGACACACACACACACACAAATATATATACACATAAAGAGAGAGAGAGAGAGAGAGAGGCTCTCATATATACCAAGTATACATACCGCTGGCGCAAACTATTTTTTTTCAAATATTAAAAACAAGTTGAGTTGAGTTTTTTTTTTGTAGTATTTAACCATTTTAAGGGACCCATATAAAAAATCAACTCAAAAAAGCTGCGAAAGTTTAAGCGATTTTTTTTAAATAGCAAAAAAGGTTATTTTGAACAGATTTTTTTATACGGGCGCCCTAAAATGTTTAAATGTCATTGTTGATGTAAAAAACTAGACTAGGTCTAATTATTTAATCACAGATAATAGTTGTAAGTAAAAGAAAGATACAAAAAAGTTTTTAAAGTGGTTCGTCTTATAAATTATAGCCTACGTCCAATGTGCTTATTATTGCCTTGTGTTTGTCTTTCAATTACTTACCCTTGACGAAGGGATTACAACGTATTTATAGCCCAGTAGGGAGACAAAGAGATGTAATGTTAAAGGATGGAATGCCTTTATCAATTAGGTAGTTACATCAGTAAATAATGTCCATAATGTTTTTGGCAGTTGGCATTTTGCTGATACTATTGGTCGGTCACCTTACTGTTGGTCGGGCTTCCTGGTGTTAGTCGAGCTTTCTATACCCTGGTTGGCATTCCAGTATGTTGTTCGGCAATCCAAGCCTTCGTTGGTGGTTATGCCTTGTTGACTAGGATTATTGCCATAGTGCATGACATCTGTTCATTTCTGATTGGTCCACGTAAGTGGGTAATTTTTTGTATCAACAGAAGCCCCCAATGTTCCATGCTTGATGCTTGCTTGAAACTATGGAGCATTTAGTTCTGGTAGTTGCTCGGGCTACATTTCCGATGCTTGGTCGATTGTTGACATCCCGCACTTGTTAAATTATTAACTTTGCTGATAGCGTGTACTACTGATGGATTTTTTGCAAATATCCAGAATTATAATGAATCATCTTGGGGCTAATGCGTCTTTTTCTCTTTAGCGACCAAAATTTCAATCGTCGTTTCACTTTAATCATTACGTTCACCGATTTTTGAGGGAATCTATAAAAGGCGATAAAATTTTCGGTTGTCTCTTACCTCAAACCTTCAAAGTTTTGGCTACAAATTCTTGAGGTTTCGTGCGATCGTTCTTCCTGTCTTCTAGTTCTTACTGAATCCTTAAGCTTTTGTAAGAATTCTTTCTCTTTCTTCTTCTCTCCATATTAAATTTTCTCTAAACGAATGGAATATGATTTAGAACTCCCCAATCCTCCTGTAAATCTTTTTCTTTATTTGAGGGTCACTGGATTCCCTCCCTGTTTTTTTGTTGAGTGTGGGTTTAGTTTTCCCCCAAACCCGTTTTGTCTGGAATTTTGTCAATATTTAAATATAGTCCCTACTATGGTAGCCCCTAATACTTATAGGGTTATCAATGGTGTTCATAGGCTCAATCAACTCCATGGGACCCACATAGGCATTCCCAAAATCATGTTTTGTTATAAGTGGGTCACTAGTGACAGTACTTACTATTTAAAATCTAGAACTATAAATAGGGCTTTAGTTGCTAACCTTCCTGACTTCAATAGGGATTACTTCGACCATGGAGTAATTGCCTGAAGTTGGTAATATGTACCCCTAACAGGGGTGAAGTGTACAATGGGCCAAAGTTCCCTCAGGAGGGTCAGGGGATAGGTTGTTTTAATTCTCATGTAACTTTATTAACAATTTTCGTGTTGTAATACTAATTGAGATTATTTTTCCTTTGTTTTTTATTATAGTTAATCGGAAGAGAAAGTGTCCCCAGGAAAGTGAGGTTAAGCTTACTGAGCTTAAATTTCTTTGGTATTCACCAAAATATTGGGGAAGAGCATACTAGATCAGCTTTTTACTTGTTGAATTACAAGAATTCCATAACTTCCTATGTTTCTCGTCCGAACCCTGTTGTTCCTTCTCTTCTCATCGACCTAGATTAAGACCCAATTTCCACTTCCTCAACCACTGCATCTGGCAGTGGTGAACTTACTTCAGGCCCTTTTTCATCCCTGGACTCTGACCTTCCTCTTGCTGCTGTTATGGGAAAGAGGAAATTCCCCAATATAATAAGAGATGTTGTTGCTCATGGATCCACCAAATGTGATGTTAGTGGGGTCATTAATAAAGAAGTTGATGGTAAGAATCCCCCAGCTAAGAAGGGTGAGGAGTCCTTTCTCAAATGTATAAAAAAGGTCTTCCTTCCAGACTTGCTTAAGGAACTACTGCTACTACTGACCAACAGAACTTGGCCAATTTTTTTGTTGTTGCTATTGGCTCTCCTGTAGCATTAGGTCTTGGCTTAGCTAGACAATTGATAAGGTCTATTAGTTTTCCAAATTATAGGGGTGATGCCTCTTCCATGCCCCGTTTGAATTTTTTTGAAAGGGTTACTCAAAGCCTTGCCTTGGTAAGAACTCTTACTTTTCCATACTTGTACTTTTTCATTGATTTCTTGTACTTATTTGGCCTCTCTTTTTGCAGTTCCTGGTTTATTTCAACCAGATGTTGGAGAAGGAATATGCATTTCATTCTTCTTAAAATGACATAGAAAAGGCTTTTGAATGCCTGAATAAGTCCTTACTCGAGTCCTAACAAGAATTGGCAAATGAGAAGCAATCTTGAGAGAACAAAATAAAAGTTGTTGAGGAAGCTCGCAAGAAGGCTAAAGATGACGTTTTTGTAACTTCGAGACAAGTCTCTGAGTTGAAGAAGATCTTGGTTACTGATAAGGCTAAGAGGGTGAAGGATAGGGAAACCTCTTTTAATAAGGGATAGGAGAAAGCCATCACAGCTGCTTCTGTCCAGATTAAATATGTGAAGAAAAAGTGCTATAAGGATGCTTAGTCGACAACACTTACTGAGATTGGTACTCCTTAAGACTTCAAACTCTTCCTCAGACATGGCCCTGGTTCCCCACAAAACTTGGATGAGGAAGTTGACGATGACATGGGGTCAGGGAATTCCACCCTTGTTCTGGAGTTTGGTGCTGACCAACTGCAGACAGTTGCTGAGTCTTCTCTCCTACCTACCTCCGAGCAAATCACTCCACCTATTTCTTCCCCCAATTAAGCTGGAGTTACTACTGACAGGGAGAAGGTGTAGATTTACTTGGCAATCAGATTTTTCTTTTCTGTCTTTACTCCTTCCCTTTTTTTATTCCAATGTACTTGTAACATTTCTTTATATCAATAAAAATGAGTATTTCCTTCCCATGCGTTTGTCACCTCTTGATTGCTGCTTTACGCTCTTTGTTCAGTTGTTGATTGGATTTCTTTTTATTCTTGTAGTTCATGGAAAAAATGGAACCTATATCTTCTAATAGTTCTGATCTACTCAAGAAATGCAACAGTTTGTACAAAGCTGGCCACATGACTTTAACTGATGAAGAATTATCAGATTTTCTCGGTGCGGATGCTACTGATCAAGCCAGGGATGGATATATCTACCTCAAGATTCTTCTTGATCGAGTTATGGCTAATAACGTGGCTTATTTTGAAATAATTTAAGAACTTCAAAAGGATCATAATGAGGCCAAGGCTTTGCTTCATGCTAACTATGAGGCTAAATATAAGGCTTTGAGTGGAGCTCAGAGATTTGAGGAGAAGTTGGAAAAGCATCTTTCTATCTTTAGGAAGAAAGAATTCCTACTTAAGTGTGAAGTTGATGAGGCTAGAGTAATTGCCAAGCTATTGGAGAAAGAAAATAACAGTTTAAGGGATGAACTATATTCTTTGAAGGTTCCTTATACCACTGTTGCTGCTGATGAAGAAGTTCAATTTTTAGAAACTGAAAATGCTAGTTTGAGGGAGGAACTAGAGGCTTTGAAAAAATCTAAATCTACTTCCTCCTCCCGACCAAGAGCCATATATGACCAAGCTATGACTTATGAAGGAAGGACTCAACAGACGCTTGTAAATCAAGCTGCACAAATAAAGGCTAAGAATTTAGCCATTGCTAAGGTGTCTCAAAAGATCCAAATCGAGGGCGAGAAACTTTTAACCCAGTCTTCTCAATTGCAGGCTAAAGAGGGAGTATTGAAGAAGCTACAACATCAAGTTGATAGATTAACTTTCTAAATTCACAAACATGCCAAAGAGATCTAGATTGAAGGATATAATGAAGCTCTTGGTCATTTTGATGACTGCTTTAGTCAGACTGAACATGAAGGTTATAATTGGGCTTGGACCAATTGTCTGACGGTTATGAAGCTTGACGAAGACAACAAACTATGGTATTGGACTAATCCGGGGCCTTTGGAGTGTCAATACCCTCCCTTTAAACTGGATGTCAGCTGGATTCCTATTAATACGATTCCTCAGTGCTTGATCTCTAAATACTTAGGGATTATAGCCTTCACGACAAGCTAGATATAGTTAGTACTCCTCATATGTTAGATGCTCCGAGCAGTAGCAATTAGAGAATGCTTCAAGATTTTAATTTCATTAACTCCCCATACACATTGGATGATCCTCCAGTAGGCATGGAACCAGCACCGAGCTCCTCAAAATCTAAAGGAAAGCGGCAGTAGGATAATTTGTTCCTATATTCCATTTGTAAATAATATTTTCATGTAATCATCATTTATATAAATGAAAGGCATTTGATTAACTTATCTTGTTAATTTCTAGATGCTGGAATGACTTTATTGTTTCATTAGTTCTACTGATATACTTAGGCATTTGCCTAAATTTAATATCAGTTACCAATGAGATTATCATAGGTTCTACTGATATACTTAGATTTCTAAGTTTAATACCAGTTACCATTGATGTGGCCATAAGATCTACTAGCGCACCTAGATTTAAATATAAGTTTAGTACTAGTTACTCGTGGTATTTCCATAGGTTCTACTAATGCACCTAAATTTTTAGGTGTATCATTAGTTACTAGTGGTGACCAAGCGTATGTGGATTACATGTCTATATTCCTATTTAGGAATCTTCATAACGTTCTTCCTCCATTTCGCTCAGTTTGGATAAAACTTGTTAATTTTTATACAGAGTTTTATCCCTAATTTTTCTTGACCAAGTACTGAGGACTTAAAATCATGTTTTAACTTGGATTTGTGTTTTGCCAATCAAGAATCGCCTTTTCTGACCATGTCCGACCAATTATCAATTACTGAATTCCTGCCGACCAAGTATTTGGGGATGCATGTCACCAATATTCCCCAAAATAATCGAAAAAGTGGAAAAACCCAACTTTTTATTGATACTGAAGCAAATTGATTACAAAAGAGATTGCTTGCTACATTACTGGTAGTACTTCCTAAGATGCTTGACATTCCAAGGATTTTGAATTCTTCCCCCTCCAAAGTTTCAATTCGATCGAATAATTACTAAGACACGATAAGGCCCATGCCAGTTGGCTTCAAGCTTGTTGGTCTTCTGAATCACCTTTTTAAATACATAATCCCCCTCTTTTAAGTAGGTGGGCTTCACCCTCTTATTATAAAAGCGTGTTGTTTGTTGTTGATAGGCATCATTCCTCAATGTTGTATTTTCTCGCACTTCTTCCATCATTCTTCACATCAAATCACTAATAGGAGAATCAAAGTTCAACACTCTATGAGTTTCCATCCCAAATGCCAGCATGTATGGCGTTTCTCTTGTAGCAGCTCTTGGAATTATTCGGTATGCCCACAAAACTGAGTGTAATTCATTTATCCAATTCCCTTTAGAATCATCAAGTATTTTCTTTAACCCATTGAGAAAGTTATGTTCATTACCTCAGTTTTCCCATTGCTTTGAGGATGACCTGGAGTAGAGTGTAACTTTTGAATCTTGTAATGGACACAATATGCTGCGAACTCCTCATTATCGAACTGGGTACCATGGTCAGTAATGAAGGTATATGGAAAACCATATCTATAAATGATGGTTTTCTAGATGAACTGGTACACCTTGTCATAGGTTATATCCACTAATGGTTCTGCTTCAACCCATTTTGTGAAATAATCAACA
This sequence comes from Sambucus nigra, assembly GCA_949130495.1. Taxonomy (NCBI): domain Eukaryota; kingdom Viridiplantae; phylum Streptophyta; class Magnoliopsida; order Dipsacales; family Adoxaceae; genus Sambucus; species Sambucus nigra. The sequence continues at coordinate 418,994,887 of OX422207.1, forward strand.
ACTACGACCAAGTACTTAAATCTTCCTCGGGTGGTCGACAATGGCCCGACCAAGTCTATTCCCCAAATAGAAAATGGCCAAGGTGAAGTAATGGAGGTCAAAGCTGCATGTGGAGTTTTGCGAATATTGGAGAACGTATGGCATTTGTCACACAAAAGTTGTACAATCTGCCCTCATGGTCGGCCAGTAATACCCTTGAGTATTCATTCGTTGTAGTAATGATCTTCCTACCACGTGAGCTTCACAAGGTCCTTCATGAACTTCTTAAATTAGATCTTTAACCTCTATTGGGTGAACACGGTGTTGCAGAGTAGCTGTTAACCCTCTCCTATACAGAACTCCTTTGTCTAATATGTACCTTTCTATATAATATGTACCTTGCTGCTTTGTAGTTAAGCTTTTTAGCTTCAATTGCATCTGCTAGCAGAATTCCTTCTTCAATGTAAACTCGGATGGGATCCATCCAGGAACGTCCCATGTCTATTGTAATGAAAACAATCATCAAGTCTTCATTAATACTTTGATTGGATAAAATTTCTATGGGAATGGTTCACCTGAGCTAAATTTCGATTGCTGATGCTAGCCGAGCAAGTGCATCAGCTCGGGAGTTCTCAAATCTTAGAATTCTGCTCTTCTAAACAACGGGCAATTGTGTTATGACCTCTAATGTCTTGGCTAGGTATCTTGTCATCAGTTCACCTTTGGATCCATACAAACTCAAAATTTGATTCACCGCTAACTGAGAATCATTATGTACCATAACTTGCTCGACATACAATGATTAAGCCAAACTCAATCCTACAATAAGAGCTTCATATTCTGCTTCATTATTTAAGGCCTAAAATTGGAATCGCAATGAATACTCAATATCTATCCCATCAAGAATGTTGAGTATAATACCTGCTCCACTTCCTGCTGCACATGATGATCCATCTACATATAAGTTCCATGTTGGGATATGATTGTCAAACCCTTGGTCTAACAAAATACCATGATGGAATAATTTATTCCTTACCTCCTCATATCTTTTATCCATCTCCTGCACCTTGGTTCCTTTTTTCGGTAGGTCGGCAAAAACCTTTTTTGAGATCTCCCCTGTCGGGGTCTGCTAGGAATGTTGGTCGGTGAGGACTTCAGTTAATTTTTTCCGTAATGGGGTTTGTTCTGCCCGTATTGGTTGTTGCTCGAGGATCGCTAAATAAATGAAATCTTCCACAACTTGGACCTTTAATGAGGACCTTGGCTCATATATAATATCATATTCCCCCAGTTCTACTGCTCAATACATCAATCTACCAAACTTCTCCGGTTTATGAAGAGCTTGCCGAAGAGGCATATCAATATACACCACAATAGTATGTGCATGGAAATAAGGCTTCATCCATCTGGATGCCTCAATCAACGCCAAAGCTAATTGTTCCAACCGTGGATATCTAATTTTTTTTCTCCCCTGAAGGTTTTGCTGGTGTAGTAGACTGGCTTCTGAACTCCATTATCTTCTCATATTAAATCAAAACTTACAGCTGACTCAGAGACGACTAAGTATAAATATAATTTTTCTCCCAAAATTATTCCAAATAGTATGGTGCCACCCTCACCCAGCTCCCCCTAATGCTTATAAGACTATCCTGGGAGCAATGATGTTTTGGAAGGCCCGAACTGGGTTCGACCTCACTAGGGACATATTTAAATATGTCCATGGCCCGAAAGACAATGCTAAGGCTAGTGGATACTATTAATTATCTCCTAGGAAATTACATTTGAGGATGGTTAAGGTCATCCAGACCAGTAATAATAGCTGGAAAGATCAGTATGTGTTCACGAGGGGTAATTGGGAGTTCAAGAGCCACGATAAGGATACGTCTTATAAGGTTCCACGTGAGTGGAATGGGACGAACATAATAGGTACACTTTTACTCTTTCTTACATACTACTGCTCTTAAAGTGCAATATCTTGTCTTTTTTATAATATATTTCAGTTAAGAAATCCCCAAAACTTCCAGCTGCGGTGCAAGACTTGGTGGAGGCTTACTATGTGCCCAAGCCTCCCAAATTTGAATATGTATTTTATATGTCAAAATTTATAAGCAATGGATATTACACCACCACCAAGGGGGGTTCCTCCAGTTGAAGTAGCCATCCCCGTGCAAGACAGTTGTGATTTTTTCACCAACCCAGAGGCAGAAGTCGATCAAGGGCCTGAGGCCAAAGTTGAGATAGGTGATTCTTTTTTTGCTCGTCCTTATTCTTTATTGAATTTTTTTTTGCTCATCCTTATTATATGTTTTGTACTTTGCTAATTGTTCATTTGTGCAGTTCCATCTCCCAACTTTTGAAATCATCCTTATGAGTCCAAATTCGAAAGGTCCTTTAGACATCTTGATCGGACTCAAGTGGATATGGCTTATCGCAAGAAGATGGAGGCCGAGTAAAAAAGGAGTTCCAACGTTGAGGCTAAGTCCAAGAATAAGGTGGATGCCCAAAAAAGGGTTGACACTGAGGAGAGGAAATAAGAAGAGGTCATTGCGAGGAGGATGGTCGAGCCTGAAGTTATCGTCGGGGTTAAGGCAAAAGGAAAGCCCCCATATCCCCCATCCCTGTTGTAGTGGGGGACAAGAGGGCATTTGAAGATCTGAGGCTTCAAGGTGATCCCTAAGGTCCCAGAGTTGTTACCGCTGCTAAGAGGGTGCAGATAGAGGGAATATATGCTCGTCAACTATTCTGAGCACAGGGATCTGCCTCTTGTTATGAAAAAATGAAAGAATTCAGGTTTGATCCTGCTCACATGGTGACATTAGAGGATCTCAAATGGACACCGATTCCATTTATCAGCACATAAATAATGCGACGGGTCTCAATGGATAACATGGTCATATTAAGGACTTTGAGTTTTTGAGGACATGTGATCTCGATGCCCTGTGGAGGTTGTCCTAGCATCCCCTGGCAGTGATAATCTTATCAAACTTATCTTTATCTTGAACTTTACTCATTTTACTATTTTTTCTAACACCCTATTTTGTGGACATAGTTCTATGGCCACGACCATTCTGAGGGATAAGAATGTCACCAATCACGTGGCTTATAAAGAATAGAAAAGAACCATAGAGTTACTAACAAAGGAAAATAACGAGTTAAAGGATAATCTATGAGAGACGGTAGATAATTTGAAGAAGACTTGAATTGAATTGGAGCAGAAGGATGATAAAATCGTCGCCAAGACATTAGTCAAGTAGAGGAGGAGGTCAGCAAGTTAAAAGTCCATGCCAGCACAGACATGGAAAAGTTGAGGATCTTAAAGGAGGCTTTAAAGAAAGAAAATGATGACTTTACATCGTCTAATAGACCCTGGAGATGACCAATCAGAAGCTTGTGCAGGTTAAAGAAGCTTTAGCAAAGGCCGAGGTGGAGGCGATGGAGAAGTATAAATCATCTGTTGATTATAATGTATACAGCCTGGCCTTCTTTCTTGACGGTTATGAGGAACTGAAGAAGAGGGCCATGAAACACTACCCTGATATAGCCGTTGAAGTCAAGAAGTGGGAAGGGTATGATGCAGAGGTTACAACACTCGCTGCCAAACAGATGGAGCAAGAGTCCGCTTATGAGGATGAGCAAATTATTGACACTGATCAAGTTCCTGTCAATGAGGCTACTTTTCTCTCCGCTGAAGAAAGAATCATTATCGATGCTCCCACTACTGCTACCGATAATGTTCCCTTAGCATGATCCTTTAACGTTTGTCATTGAACATTTTTTACTATTTCGGTAATGAACATGTTTATATATTTTGTTAGTAATGATTGATCATTTGTCACACTTGTTATCTTCTCTTTTAAGCTAATCATACTCATTTTAAAAATATTTACGTACGCTTGACTGTATCGAACTATATTCGAAATGTTTTGCACAAGTTAATGTGGTCGTATGTCTTCAATCCAGTCAGTCTAGTCTTATAAACTTATTGTGGTTTTCCTATTGGCCATGTCAACTTACAAACTACTTTAGAACATGGGATGGTCCTGCTAATAGTTTAGTCTTACCATCATGAGGTTGGCTTGTTGCCAACTTAATTTGCCTTACTTGCTACCAGTTTTGGGTGAACTTGATTTTCCTTGACCTAGGATCTACTGATGCCTGTGCCAGCTTAAAGGTCACATGGATGGATCTCGTCGTCCCAACCAATTGTCAGCATTGGTTATCGAAGTCGACCAAATTTATTAGGATTTATCCTTGTGTCAGTCAGTTATGGTCAGATCTGGTCATCCATAAAACTGCATCGAATTTCCCATATTTGGTAAGACTTCTTATTTGCGATCTGTCCTAAGATGAGATCGTACATGAGGTTAAACATTTTTTTCGTGACCTGTTTATAGACAAAGTCATACATGAAGTATTTGGTAAATAATTTGGATGATATTAATGATATGTACATATCTCATACCCATAAAACAAATAGAAATAAAAGTAACGGCATTCTTGGATTATTCATCACCAAAGGGAATTACAAGTAAGGAAAAGACTTTACATTTCACGATTGATAGTACTTCCTTAAGTGCTCAGCGTTCCACGAATTTTTGAACTACTCCCCCTCCAAGGTCTCAATCATATACATTCCTAGTCTTACGACAGTGGATATTCTATATGGACCATGCCAGTTGGGCTCCAATTTATTTCCCTTCTAGATGACCTTCCTTAATACATAATTGTGACACCCCGTCTAATTAAAAACCAAGTAGCTACTCCTTGATTAAATTAATACGGAATATCAATTTGGTTCAATCTTAGCATCACTGTCGAAAAACATTTAATTAGTTACTAGCCACCTAATATTTAAAAAGTGAGATGACAAATTTTATTAAGTAAATTAACTTACAACTAAGTAATGAATAACCATCCATTCAACATTTACATAAAATATCATAGGAATAATAAATACAAAGAAATAACAGAGTCTGGAGTAAACGCTCCAATAATAATCTAAATGCCAAATAATCCTAATACAAGAGTCTGAATAAATAAATCCAACAACTAAAATAACTGAAAGTCTAAAACTGCTATCTCTTAATAAGAATGGGAAACATGCCCTAACTGATATGAATGACTCCAAAAAAGCAAAGATAAATGTGGAGGCTTCTAATACCGAGATCCTGTAACTTTCACACCAGCTACAGCACGTCAACAGAATGGAATTCCTATGCTTTGCGTCCTTGTGGATGGGCACCTAAAAGGTTTTTACAAAAACAAAATAGATTTGGAAGCAAACAGGTTAGAGCCCGATGGGAAAATATTTTAAAAACAGCAAGTGTTTAATTGCATTAAACAGTAAATAGTATATACATGTTAGTCACGTGCTCTCACTTGAGATTCCCACCCCTCAACTATTGTGCACGCCTAATGTATGCCCTTAACCCATCCTAGTTATTCTACTCCCTAACTAGTCTGTATTAAACATGTCTATAGGGATTAATACATTGATCCACCCGTATTACTCAATTAAGACATACTTATACTTCAAATACTCGTTATTTAAATCCTTTAACTCATGTATTATTTAAGTTCCCACATCTTTAAGTCATTTAAATATATTAGCCATTCTCATCTACTAAGCAATAGTGAATAATCAAAAGTATATATTTATATCACTCTTAGTACATATATACACATATGGCTAACCTAGGCTAAGCTGCGGTGCACGCATACTTTGCTATCGAATCTCGGTACATCACGTACATGAGGATCACGAGGTCCGGATCACTAAGGAAACGTATCAATACAAATCATACATATTGGAGGCAAACATAGTTCACATACCCATGGATCACACACATACCTACGCTCCCATGGTCAGCTGACTAATCAACTCACAAATAAGTCTTCACAGTCCTATGTTCTTGAGGTAAAAAATCTAAATCCCCCCAAAGGCACACCAACCTAAGTAATCACCATTTAACTATAGGTATACTCATGTCCTATATTACAAGTCTCATACGTAGTATAGTTTCATCCCAACTATTTTACGTAATATGTTTAGTGCAACAACTGTCGTCGTGTAAATTCGAGTACTTAAACCTATCCCGAAAGGTTACTAAGTCTCCCAATTGTCTCTAAGGTTATTTTAGTCAATTAAAGTCCCCCTACTACTATCTCTAACCTTAAGTTATTATTTATCCGAATAAAATTTAATTTTCCATAATTTCCCACCGTAACACTCTCGTCGGACACTCGCAAGTTTATCATTTAATCCCAAACCAAACTAATATTTTTCGAGCCTCAAATACACCCATACTGACCTTACCTAAGTCCCAATATCTTCAAATAGTCCACACCAATAATTATTAAAAGTCAGAATTCAGTTAAGCCTTAAAAGAAAATTTTATCACAAATGCAGGGGAGTCGATCAATCGACTCAAGAATGTCGATCGATCGATCGACCAGTTACAACCCAGAATTTTTTGCATTTTTGGCCGCCGTCGTTTTTTCTCCAAAATTCATTACATGATCCCATTCTCCAAAGCAAACGTACTTCATGTTAAAACAACCTAAACACATGATTTCTAACGTTCCAGAATCATCCATTCATCACGAAAATTACCTACAAATTTAATTGTTCATCAAGTTTTCATGTTTAAACCCTAGGATAACTTTTCTCAATTCAAGATAGCCAAATACTCAGATTTGATCCGTGATTTATATCATTTAGGATCTGATTCAATTCCCTAATCTTTCTAGAATTTATGTACATGCAAAGCCTACCCATATTCAAGATTAAATTCTCCCAATACACGAAATTATCAATATTTCAAGTTTAGTCTCCAATTCTAAACTACCATGGATAATATATTTGTTGAATCATAACAAGTTAAATCACTTGCCTGGAAATAGAAGTTCTGATCCTTTAAGGAAGATGATATGGCGGTGATGTTTTCTTTCCGGTCACAAATCCAACGATGGTGGTGGTGCAAGGTGGTTGTTTGACCCTAGCAACCTTTGGAAACCCTTTCTCTACTTCTCTCTCTCAAGTTTGTAGCAGACAATAACCCTAGTGATCCTAAGGGTTGGTTGATATATTAATCTTAAATTTCATAGGTTACTATTCATCAAATAGTAAATGACTAAAATACCCTCCCGAGTTGCCGATTTGGCCTAAAACTGCCCTGGGACCCAAACTAAACTCCCGGGTAGACTTTTCTGACTATCTCGATACTTTTGAACACATTAGCGCACTCAAAATGACCATAAGGATGACATAAAAGTAAACTACTTTATAATCCATTAAATTGGTCCTGACACGACTGACACGGGTGTCCCAACTTAATTTCCAAAACTACCATATTTTCCACACGTGACAATTTTAATAAGTTCATATCATATATTACTATACTCGCTCAGTAATATTCAACATAAATATAATAATCAAATACTAACTCTCATCTCGTTAGTATTTAAATCCAGATTAGTTACCAAATAAATTCCCATTTTTAATTCAGTTATTTCTTTAATTAAAATCAGTATAAATGCGGGGTATTACAATAATCCCTTTCTTTGAAGGTACTCGGTTTTACCCTTCTGCTGTAAAATCGAGAGGTTAATTATTGGTATGTGGCAAATCATCAGATCGCTCCGTGGTGAGTTGAAGTTAAGGACATGATGGCTAGGTAAGTCGATCTCTATTGGGACTACTGCCTCTATTCTAAAAGCCAACATATAGGGGGTTCCCCTATCGTTGTCCATGGAATTGTTCGGTATGACTATAGGACACTCCGTAGCTCATTAATGAAGTTCCCCTTTCAACCGTCCAGTCTTTTCTTCATCCCGTCAAGTAAAGTCTTATTAGTAACCTATGTTTGTCCATTACACTGTGAATGACCTACTGCAGAGTGTAGTTTCAGGATTTTAGAGCGCGTCTAATAATCTTCGAACTCTTGGTTATTGAATTGCATACCGTGGTCATTGATGAAGGCGTATGGCATCCCGTGCTGACAAATAATGTTCTTCTAAATGAATTGAAAAACTTTCTCGTATGGCATCTCTACTAGGGGCTCGGCCTCCACCCATTTAATGAAATAATCCACTGCTACCACTAAGTACTTGGACCTGCCTCTAGTTTTCGGTAGGGGCCCGTCCAAATCTATTCCCCGCATTACAAATGGCCAAGGGGAAGTGATCGGCATGAGGGATTCCCCTGGAGTTCTTTGAATGGAGGTGTATTTCTAGCACTTATCGCATTTCCTGGCATAGTCAGCGCAATTTGCGTAACACCCCGATCGCGATTTGGGCTACCATTGGGTCAAACCGCACTCGAGTTAAGGTGTTAAACCGGGACAGGTGATAGCGCGTGAGAGATGTGCGCGTGTAAGTGCCCAGGCGTTTTTTTATGTCTCACCGTGACTATACAAACAAACCTAAATTACTACTACACTTGTGGGGCAAGCACAGCGGTAAGTCGAGTATTGAAAATCCACAGGGACGAGTTAGTAGAATTTATATGATTTAATACTCCGAAATAAAAGTGTAAAAGATGATTACAAACTAAAAAGGAAAAAGATGCATAAAAAGGGAAATGATTATTCTAGGCGTGGGTATTGAAACTAGATTAAGAAAGCAAGTAAAACTATAGGTTGCGTCAAATATCCCTCACCCGGGCTAATTTGTATAAAATGGTTACATGGGTCGACGAGTTATTTAGAATGCGTCTCCTTTTGACAGTTAATTGAACCAAGGGTTGTCACGCCCCTAAATCCGCATAAAAGCCTAATATGATTTTGGCGTCAACAAATATCCCAGAAATTGCGCATGAAAGGTCGTAAGCATGGGACATACATGATATGCCCCGTCAAATCTCCTAGGCGCAATAACTAGGAAAATGCACCCGAAATAAACCCGTAAATACTATCACCAAGCAAAGCAACGCGTTAACCCAAGTGAGTTCAATTCAAACACAACCTAATTTAAATTACCTAGAAAGCATCGTAAAAACGCGATAAATAAACGCAATAAATAAACGCGGTAAAACTATACTAGAAAGCAAGGAAATAAAGCATGTAAACCTAAATTAGAAAGCACGTAAATCTAATTAGAAAGCAAGAAATGAAGAAATACAAACTATATTAAGGAAGAGGATGATGAATAGTGCAACATTCAACCCAAATGGGGTGTCAATCCAAGAATAATTGAAGAAGAACGCTCCAAAACCCTTAAACCCTAAGCTAAACTAACCTAAAATCGTATATATCTATTATTACATAAAAAATGAGTATTTATAGTAAGTTGGAATACGTAAAGAAAAGAAAAGAAAAGAGAAAAGAAAAGAAAAGGCAACATATCTGCTGAAAATAGGGGATCGATCGATCGACCCCTTTGGTCGATCGATCGATCATGAGTAAAATATCCACTGTCAATGAGGATCGATCGATCGATCGACCTCTTTAGTCGATCGATCTATTAAACAGGGGAAGAACACACTGCATTCCTTTCTTCCTCTTCTCCTCCTATTTTGGTTTATATGTTTTTCTCCTCCGCTAAAACTCCAGTAACTTTTTCATTCGGACTCGGAATCGTGCACCGTTCACGGCCACGCGAAGCTAGCAAGGAGGGCTACAACTTCCGTGAAGACGTTGGGCCAGGTGTCCGAGCTTTGAAAAGACTAAATGGCCCTTTAACGTGCGATCGTGTACGAAAATCGAGCGGAATGCGTCCGAACTTCACACTTAGCATCCAATTACCTATAAAAGCTCATTTAACCCCTGCAAAACGTGTTAACGTAGAAATCTGAGGTTGTCTGGTTAACGAGCATAAATATAAGGAATAAGATACCCGAGGGGGCTAAAATGTGTCCGTTCAGAGGATGAAATACGCAATATTTGTGTATCATCACACTTCCAAACTTACACATTGCTAGTCCCTAGCAATGAAATAGGATGCAACAAGAACTACAAGTGAACCAAAAGTAGGAGATAGGTACAAAAGTATGGTATAAAAAGCAAAAGGCGATTCGATTGCATTTAGCGTATAGAATAAACCGTTAAATACCTAGGTCACCTAGTGGACGAGTGTCATCTCGTGAGGGTTTTCAGGGATGATACCCACAAACATCAAACGGTTTCCTCAAAATATTCCCAACCCAATATGCGACAAGCCCAATAATAGAGAAAAGGATTTCATACACATTATTAGCACATTGAACGGATTCAAACAAAAGTCCAAATCATTAACATTATAGAATGCACCTCATAGAATTAAAACCTTAAAATGTGGGAGGGGGAGCGAGCACATGCAAAGTGTTATTTGGCGAAAAACTTATATAAACCGGATACTAAATTAACGCAAGCATATATTCAATCCTCACGGGCATTACACTCATCAAGCAAATTCACTCGAAACAGGGAGGTAACACATGGAACATGCGGGCTAAAGAGTAAATGTAAATGGAAACTAGGCCGCACACATGTCACAAATGAAGAACGCTATATATAAAATGAAAAATGTAATCTCAATGAAAGGATACCGCACACTAAAAGAGGCGAAATGCATTTTCACAGATTATAAAAATTATTATGACTTTTAAATTACATCAACCTAAGATCTCATAGGACTTTAATAGGGTTGTAATGTAAGTTAGGCTATGGTACAATATGAAGGATATGTATGTATGGATTCAAAAGTGTTCGGAATGAAAAGTCGGGATAATGGGAAAATGCGGGCAATATCAAAATTGGAAAATAAGTTCCAAAACAGCATTAGATATATCATCGGGGAGAGTAATCAAAGCATATTGAACTATACACAACATTTACAACTTTCTCTTTCTTTTCTTTTCTTCTTTTTCTCATTTTCTCTTTTGTTTTCTTTTGCTTTTTGCTTTCTCTTTTTCCTCACTTTTTTCACTTTTTCTTTTCTTTACTTTTCAAACTCTCATATGCCTAAATTGCACCCGACATCACAACAACAACATTCAATCCCAAGTAACATTCCAAACAAAGGTATGGAAAGTGTATGTATGGTTTAAAACTCCAATTTAGAGTTTGTTATGGGAATTTGGGTTATGAAACGAAGGGCTATATTTAGGCTCAAAGGGGTTAACGAGGGTAAACATATAAGGATGAGGTCAAGGCTAATATGGGTGATATAACAAAGAATGCCTATGATCATTTCACAAAGTTTACGCAATTCTCGAATCAAAACAATATATGAAAATCATGCTCAAGTAACACATTTCAAGTATGAACTTAATTAATGAACGGTCAAATGAAAGAAAAGTGAGATTACCAACGAATTCAACGTTTTCAAAGAGGAAAGAATAGTGTATACACTCACAAACAACGAAAGGTACAAAGCTTACTCGGTGTAAGTATATACAATGCAACAAAAGATTACGGAGTCATAAAAATCTTAAACCAAATCAATATAACAATAAAAGTGCATGTGCTCATGGGATTAAAGTTTAATTCATGAAGTTATTCATAATATCAATAATAGAGACTAAAGTCTAATAACTTCTAAAATCGAGAACATGCATCATTGGGTTGTCCATTGGATAGGGCAATTATTGAAATTTATCATCGGAAACAAAGGCAAAATGCCCAAAAAAGGAGAAAAAGAAAGAAAATATTTTTGAAATTTTCAATTTTTCTAAGAAAAGCCTACTAAGTAACTAATATGTGAGCAAAAGAATGGACTAAATAAAGAAATGGATAGAATATCCCACACCCCCTAACTTAAAACTTGACATTGTCCTCAATGTGAATTAAGAACTAAGTTAAAGAGAGGAAAAGAGCGATATTACCCAAAATTGGAGCGATCCCCATATGAACAAGTCCAAAGAATCTACAAAACAAGTTAGTACCGAGCATAGCAAAAACAAATAACAAAGAGTTAACTAATTACACTAGGCTAAAAATAGAAAGAAAGAAGAATAAAAAGCTAACTATATACAACCTACTATTTAGGCTTCACACTAACTATACACTAGAAGTCTAAATAGCTGAGGGTCCACCATAAGAACGATTTAACTTTGGAGGATAACCGGTGTACCCTCACATACCATCATGCCCTCCAAAAAATATGAATTCCGTTTTAACAACGGAAGGCATGTGTAAGGCGTAAGAAATGAACCATCACCAATTAAAATTTCTGGCGGGACGATGGGGGGTTTGGATTGAACGAGTGACAAAAATAAGTGGGGACGGAAAAAAGTCGAATATCCTCCCAAGGATTTTTAAATTGGAATGGGAGGCGGCGCACACAAAGGCACGGATGCAATCATGGAAGGCGACTCGAGCAAGTACTCCTCATCGGTGAAAAGGGTTAAAACATTAAAGTTTGAAACCGAATCATCGGGTACTTCTGACGGTGTGATAATAGAGAATGAAAATGGGGATGAAAGAAATTCAAACTCATGAGATGAATCATCATCGCATCAAGTTTGAGTTTCGAAGGAAATAATATCATTTTCAATGAAATGTTCTTCTTTGGGGGCCAAAGAATAAATCATTTCATTGCAAATAGATATTACGTCATTTTCATCCTCGCTTTCAATATCTATTATGCAATGGGTAAAGTCTAGAATGGTTTGTTCCAAAGTAGGCACAAGTACCTCATTTGGTTCAAAACATTACTCGACCTCGAAAGTCTCGGAAGCAAAATCGTCGTCGGACTCAAATAATAAATCCAACTCATGTTCCCACGAACGATTTTCTTCCCAATAACGATTTTCAATTTTCTCATTTTCATACGTACGCAAACCCTCACCGAATGTCATAGGTCGAGGTACGGATGCATGAAAATGGGAACTTTGAAAATTACCATCGGACATAAACAAAAACTCATTATTATAAGAATTTTGAAAACTATTCTAATTCGTTTCAAAATTCCTATCATAAGGAGGTAAAGTCCCAAAATCATTGTCATCATCATCAAAATTCCAATAACCTAAGTTTTAACTTTCGTTATACTCGCCCAAAGTCATATTTGAATTTGTTATACTTTAGGATTCTAAGTATTCACCGAAAGTCATAGGCTTACGAGAATTTTGAGAATTATAACAATGATTACCAAAAGAATTGGAATAGGACATGCTTACCCCAAAAATGGCTCGAAGTGGCGGATTCCACAAAGTAAGTGCGCGCGGGAAAAATTCGAGCGTTTCTAAGTGCTCAAATGTGGAAGTCCTACAAAATATTAGAAAACAATACAAATAGAAAGAAAATACTATGAAATACTAAATCAAATAAAGTCTAAAACAAACTCATCCCCGGTAACGGCGCCATTTTGATAGCGCGCGTGTAGGTGCACAGTCGTTATTTTCTGTCTCGCCGCGACTATACAAACAAACCTAAATTACTACTACACTTGCGGGGCAAGCACAGTGGTAAGTCGGGTATCGAAAATCCACAGGGACGAGTTGGTAGAATTTATATGATTTAATACTCCGAAATAAAAGTGTAAAAGATGATTACAAACTAAAAAGGAAAAAGATGCATAAAAAGGGAAATGATTATTATAGGCGTGGGTATTGAAACTAGATTAACAAAGCAAGTAAAACTATAGGTTGCGTCGAATATCCCTCACTCGAGGCTAATTTGTATAAAATAGTTACATGGGTCGACGAGTTATTTAGAATGCGTTTCGTTTTGACAGTTAATTGAATCAAGGGTTGTCACGCCCCTAAATCCGCATAAAAGCCTAATATGATTTTGGCGTCAACAAATATCCCAGAAATTACGCACGAAAGGTCATAAGCATGGGACATACATGATATTCCCCGTGAAATCTCCTAGTTCCAATAACTAGGACAACGCACCCGAAATAAACCTGTAAACACTATCACCAAGCAAAGCAACGCGTTAACCCGAGTGAGTTCAATTCAAATACAACCTAATTTAAATTACCTAGAAAGCATCGTAAAAATGCGGTAAATAAACATGGTAAAACTATACTGGAAAGAAAGGAAATAAAGCATGTAAACCTAAATTAGAAAGCATGTAAATCTAATTAGAAAGCAAGAAATGAAGAAATACAAACTATATTAAGGAAGAGGATGATGAATAATGCAACATTCAACCCAAATAGGGTGTCAATCCAAGAACAATTGAAGAAGAAATCTACAAAACCCTCAAACCCTAAGATAAACTAACCTAAAATCGTATATATATGTTATTACATCAAAAATGGGTATTTATTGTAAGTTGGAATAAGTAAATAAAAGAAAAGAGAAAAGAAAAGGCAATATATCTGCTGAAAACAGGGGATCGATCGATCGAACCCTTTGGTCAATCGATCGATCATGAGCAAAATATCCACGGTCGATGAGTATCGATCGATCGACCCCTTTGGTCAATCGATCGATCAAGCAGGGGCAGAACACACTGCATTCTTTTCTTCCTCTTCTCCTCCTATTTTGGTTTCCAAGCTTTTCTCCTCCGCTAAAACTCTCGTAACTTCTTTATTCGGACTCAAAATCGCGCACCGTTCACGGACACGCAAAGCTAGCGAGGAGGGATACAACTTCTGTGAAGATGTTGAGCTAGGTGCCCAAGCTATGAAAAGACTAAATTGCCCTTGAACGTGAGATCGCGTACGAAAATCGAGCGGAATGCGTCCGAACTTCACACTTAGCATCCAATTATCTATAAAAACTCAATTAACCCGTGCAAAACATGTTAACGTAGAAATCCGAGGTTGTCTGGTTAACGAGCATAATTATATAGGGAATAAGATACCCGAGGGGGCTAAAATGCGTCCATTCGGAGGATGCAATACGCAATATTTATGTATCATCAACAGGAAACTTCCAGTTTTATTATTTGCAAATTCCTTTAACTTTCACCATTTTATAAACGATGTAACTTAATTAAACAGGTTTTTAATTTTACGAAAAGGTTGTAACTTTAAGTAATTTAATTAATTAGCAAGATTTATTTAGGAAAATTCCATTGAATCCAGCAATACTACTAATAAGGAAATAAACCATACAACTCATGTATTATTACAGTGAATTGCCCAAGGCCTGAATGAAAAGTTGTTCAAAGTTCCATGAATTTAAATGTTCAAACACATTTTTTTAAAATATCATAGTATATCTTCTAACGACGATTCGTACCCTCTGGGGCCTTACCAACTTCCCTAGCGGAGGTACCTGGGGGTGGGGTTTTATCATAAAAAGTGGGGTGAGAAAAGTGCTCAGCATGGTGGAAAATACTAAGCAATACATTTTTATGAACATACTATACATATAATGTTTATTTTACCAATTCCGAAAACGTTATGATTTTATGAGCATAAATGCAACTACAATGCAATGCAGCCCAAGCATTGTGCTAATACCCACACTTAACCAATTTATTCCAACTTTTCACATAATTAGAGACCGTCTAATCATTTTTATTCACTATTCTCTATTTTTACTAATCCCATTATTCTGTTATTAACATTATCTTTTTCTCAAAATTTACCAAATAATCACGTACTTTAACGGGCTCCGCGCCATCGGTGACGCCACCATATGCTCTGGCCAATGAATTCAGATCTTTCACCCTAGGATTTTGGGCCCTTCTTAATTTTTTTAGTTGCATCCGAGTCCATATTAATGTGTTTTAATATTTTATCAGATGTCCACATTTTTGTACCATTATTGTCTTTTTTATAGTTCACATTTACGTTTCACACCGCTTCATGCCACTTTATTCATTTGAATCATTTTTCACAAAACCAACCGATAAGGTCAATGAGGAAGTCCGACCACTAGGACCCTCAATATTCACCAAAATTACCCTCTTTTTACCCTTCATTTGCCAAAACTTTGCGAAAAACATATTTTCTTCATAATGGCATCATAAATCACCACTTAATGTTGAAAAGCCATATTTTATGATTTTATGTCTAAAAACCATGTTTCATCATTCTTTCTCAAGAAAAACCCATTTCTTTATTTTTCTTTAACAAGAAATACATTTAATATTTTGAAGGTCATTTTACTAAAATGTCCATTTTAGCCTTATTATCATATGTTGTTTAAATCTTATCATTCCTCATTTTATCAACTTTTTACAATATATTTAGGGTTGATTTTACCAACTTATTTATTTCATCATAAAACCCATTTTAAACTTCATATATCCTGTTTACATGTTCTATACCAGCATACTACGAGATTCAACACACATTTAGGAGGATTCCCAGCCTATAAATGCTTAAATATAAATCTAAACAATATATTAACATCACTGTTCTAAAAAACCCGCCTAGGCTTGAGGCTTGGGAGAAACGCCTCACCTTAAGTTTTTGACGCCTTATGCTTGGTAAAACCTTTAAGGCGCACTTTTTTTCTAAAAACAATAATGCTTTAGTGAAACGATATTGCCTTTTAAAGATTTTTTTACAAATCAGACCATTATCTCATCCAAAATAATCAAATAGTATTTTAATTTGCAAATATTCAGACATATTTTTATGATATGTACAATTTGTGTATTTTAATAGCCTTGTTATGGTAAAAAAATATTAAAAAGGCCTAAACGCCTTTTTACGCCTAAGGTCTGCCTAGGCTTCTAAGGCTTAAGGCTTGGCCTCCACGCCTCGATCACGCCCCACGTTTTTTAGAACCTTGATTAACATGGAAATATATATTCATGCATCTTCCTCATATTTCAAGATTAATATACCATTTATTCTTCAAAAAAAATATTTAAGTTTATTTTTCTCAAAACTTCCATTTTTGCAAGAAAGCTTTGAATGAACACGCTAGAAAATATCTTTGTAAGATTAAACCACATTTTAGCATGCCTCCCAACATATATTTAGCTTTTAACCTTGAAAACTTAGTGAGAAAAACACTACCTTAAAGTTGGAGAGGAGAAACTAAGAAAAGGCTGACTTGAATGCTGATAAAATCCAAGAAAGCTCTAAAATGCTCTAAATATCCAAGAACACTTCTTCGGCCCAACTTCTTCCTTAGACGGGGCTTAAAATGGGTCTTACAAGCTTCGAAATGACTAGGAAATGGCTTGGAATGGGGTGTAAACCTTGTAAATGGGTGGAGGAGGGCTGGAAATGAAGGATAAAACTGAGAGAGAGAGAGAGAGAGAGAGAGAGAGAGAGAGAGAGAGAGAGAGAGAGAGAGAGAGAGAGAAGTGCAATAATGACCCACCCAACACCCTCCCTCTCCTATTTTTTCTCCAATACCCACTACCCTTTAACCATTGATCCATCAACCTTTGACCCACGATTCGATCGGTACCGTTGGTACCCAACACCCTCCCTCTCTTATGTTTTCCACTGCCTCGTTCGAACGATATCCCTTCTCGTTCATATGACATACCCTCTCATTTCAATAAGGGTCCAACGAGAGCCTAACAAATCTTAAAAAATAAGGTTTTTTTAACGACAACGAATACCTCATTCAAATGAATCGTTTGAATGGGGCTTCCAACGAGATTCCAGAGAATAGGTAAAAGAGAACAGGTATTTCTTGTTCGAAGGTTGTTTAAATATTCATTCGAACGACCCTAGCTATCTCTATTGAACGATAAAGCCTTTCGTTTATATAGCCCCAAGATTTACTTATATAGATTTCAAGATAATCAATTCCATTTTAATTGCACAAAGGCCACAAGAATAATTCAAAATACACATCCACCCACTATATTAAGTCCATAGTCAAAAGGCATGAAATTTATAGGAAAATGAAATATAATCTCAGGCATAGTCATCACAGTCTGCCTTTATGGTGGGCCAATAATAGCCTTGTATAGCCACCCATTTTACTAACGACCTTCCTGCAGAATGTGCTCCGTAACACTCATCATGTACCTCTTTAATCAAATTATTTACTTCAGTTGGATGAACACATCGGAGCAATAAAATAATGAACCCTCTTCTGAACAGATTCCTCCTTTTAGGATATATCTCGCTGATTTGTACCGGAGTTTCCTTACTTCTTTTAGGGTCTGTTGGGATGACGCTAATTTCTATGTATGCTCTTATTAAATCCATACAAGATGGTCCCATATCTATCTCCATGACATTGACTGTCTCCTCGTCATTGGTTCGATGTGTGAGAATTTCTATTGTAACTATTCTTCTTAGCTCAGTTCTTGTAGAAAATGTTAATCGAGAAAGAGCGTCTACCCGGACATTTTTTGCCATTAGTATTCTAACCATCCATACCCCTGGGAACTTTGCTAACCACCATTTGGTCTTGGCCAAGTATTTTGTCATAGATTCCTCTCTCGCTTCATAAATTCCCAATACTTGATTTACCACCAGCTGCAAGTCGCTATGTTCCAATATCTATTTTGTGCCATTAGATGAGGCTAGACCAAACCCTACTATGAGTGTTTCATATTTTGCCTCATTGTTAGAGGCCTCAAATTGGAATCTGAGGGCATACTCTACATCGATGTCATCTGTCTTAATAAGTATTAAACTAGGTCCACTACAGGTGGTACAGGATGAACCATCCATGAACATTTGCCAAACAGGGAGCTCCTTTTTGAATGATCCTTTGATCAAATTCCCATATTTGTCGATGATCTTTAAAGAGTCAATGATATGGTTGGACGGATGAATGATCTGGCTATCTCCCGTGGGAGTTTGCTTGTTTAGTTGAATTGGTGAGATATCTTTTGAAGTAGTCTGCTTGGTTTGATTTTAGGTTGAGCTCTCTTTCGTATGAGTCTGCTTTGCCACCATTGCTGAGCTCTTTTTCTTAAAAATATGCTCGACGGGGTTTTCCTCATAAGTGAACGCAACAATAAAATATGCCACGACTTGGACCTTAATTACCATCCTTGGTTCATACTAGATGTTATACTCCCCCAATTCTAAGACCTAAGTCATCATTCTGCCTGATTTCTAAGGTTTGTGAAGGACTTGCCATAGAGGGAGGTCTGTGTGAAAGACAGTGGTGTGGGCATGGAAGTACGGCTTCATCTTTCTAGAAGCTTTTATCAGGGACTAAGCTAATTTCTCAAACCTAGGATACCGAATTTGTGCTCCATGGTATGCCTTGCTGGAGTAATACACGGGTATTTGTACCCCTTGTTCCTGTCGGACTAAGGTTGAACTAACCACAAATTCAGATACAAACAAGTATACATAAAGCTTATCTCCTCAAATTGGTCTTGAAAGCAATGGTGCTGACCTCAAATACCATTTCAACTCCTGGAATGTAGCTTCACACTCGTTGTTCCATTGAAAAGTTTTTCTTAACACCTTAAAAAATGGGAGGCATTTGTCAAAGGCTCTGGAAAGAGACCTATTTAACGTCATCACGCGTCCCATTAGTATTTGAACTTCTTTATTCTTTGTTGGGGAGTGGATATTGATCAATGCTTGGATCTTGTCGGGGTTAGCCTCAATCCCTCTTTGATTGACTATGAAACCTAAGAACATCCCCTCTTTTATCTCGAAGACACACTTCGTTGGGTTGAGCTTCATTTGGTGTTTCTCTAACTTGTTGTAAGTCTACTAGAAATCTTTGATATGGCCGGTTTCATTTTTACTCTTCCTGAGCATGTCATTAATGTACACCTCCATATTCTTACCGACTGGTTCTTCGAATACTTTGTTCACCAATCTTTGGTACGTTGCTCCAACATTTTTTAATCCAAAAGGCATTACACTATAGCAGTAGGTACCTCAGATAATAATGAATGATGTTTTTTTATCTTTATATTTCATCTTGATCTGGTTATATCCTGAGTAACCATCCATAAAATTGAGCAGTTCATCCAACCGGTCAATTCTGTACAATGGGTAGTGATCTTTCGAACACGCTTTGTTTAGGTCGGTGAAATTAACACACATTCATCACCTATTATTTTTCTTCCTGACCATCACCACGTTGGAGAGACATTCTAGATATTTGATGTTTTCTATGAAATTTGCCTTTTGTAATTTCTACACCTCTTCTTTCAAGGTCATGTATTTATCCTAATCAAAGACCTGTCATTTATGTTTGATTTGTTTAGCACCTTTGACTATTCTCAACTCGTGACAGATAAAGTTTGGATCAATCCTCGACTTGTCTTCGTGGCTCTAGGAAAGCACATTTTTCACCGTCTTAGGAAGTCGATCAAATCTTTTTTGAGGTCCGGCTCCAGTTATGAGACGGTCTGGACGATCTTCTTAGGGTGTTCGTCGTCCAGGACAATCGATTCAATTTATTCAACCACTTACCCTTTGACCAATTTTTCCTTATCTCGCGGATCTATCGTTCCGATCTAAGAGGTAATTTTTAATTTATTCTGCTCTTCCTGGTCGGTTGAGGTGTAATAACATTCTCTAGCCTCTACTTGGTTCCCTTTAACCACATGGGCCCCAAAATGAGTTGGGAATTTCCAACATTGGTGCAACGTGAATGGAAAGGCCTCAGACTTCTTTAGACCTACTATGCCAAATATGATGTTATATGTCGAATGAATATTCTTGTCTAAGATGAAGAAACTTATTTTTTTTGTCGGCATGTATGTCAGGTGCCGGCCACCACTTCCAGTTTGACTGTGCCTGGTGGGTGCACTTTCTCTTCGAAGAAGCCAATCAGTGGCCTATAATAGGGCTCTAGATTTATGTCCCTTAGACTCGAGCACTTAAAGTAGTTGTAAAGCATGACATTAGCTAAGATGCCATTATCGAGTAGGAGCCTTGTTACCTTGCTCTCGTGCGCCATCATTATGATAAACAGAGGATCATCGTGCGGGTATAGGACACCGGACAAATCATCTTTGGAAAAACTAACAATTAAGAAATCTTCATTAACCTTTCTTGGGCAAGTATCCACACTTCCCGCCAGGTTAATTTTCCTGATATGAGCACAAGCCTTTGCCTCGTTGAGTTAGGCTTTCCTATCCGCAGGTTCGTCTCCACCACTAGCATCTCCATCGATAATAAAGTTATAACCAAAAGAGATCGTTTAAACCTCATGCACATTTTCCTTGGGTCTTTTAAACAGGTCTGGATCATCCTCTGAATCGTCATCTCTTCCTTGTTTCTTCTCATTTGCCTTTGTGCAAGGGATTCCAATCGTCTCCTGACTTTTTGCTCATCGCCATGATCAGTTCGGACGTCCTTGTCCTCGTACCTTGGCATCTTTCCTCACCTGATTAAGCTTTCAATTTCATTCGTAAGTGCTATGTAGTTGTTCGTGTTGTGGTCGTGATTTTAATGGAACTCGCAATAGTTGCTTATATCTCTTCTATTTGTCAGAGCTTTCAGCTTCCCAGTACATCTCAAGTCTTTGCCCTCGCGTATCTCCTTGAGTATGTGATGAGAACCCACAGTCAAGGGGGTATACTCGTCGTATTTCTTTTGGCTTTTTGGCTTTCTTATATTTTTGTAGCTTCTTTTCATCACTCTTGCTGATGCCAGCCTTCGTGTGACTTGACTCATTGGTTGCCATGGCCTCCTTGGCATTTATAATTTTCAATGTTTTAGCCAGGAATTCCTTCATTATTTTGGGGGGTTCTTTAGCCAGTGCTCAGTACAGCTTCCCAGGTAGCATCCCATTCATTAGCACAGTTATTGCACTCCTTTTGTCATAATCTACTACATCAAGTTTTTCGTTATTGAAATGCGTGATAAACTCACGGGTAATTTCATCAGAATTCTTCTTAACATTGAGCAGGTGATCCACTCTTTTACTGTGCTTGGCCCCAAAACAAAAATTACAGGTAAAAAGGCCGGCCAATTGTAAGAATTTTGATATTTGTCTGCGTGGCAAACTATTGTACTAGATTTACACTGACCCAATGAACGTAGTAGAAAATGCTCAGCAATGCATTACGTCAGGGATTGAGTAGAGATTGGCGGCAGCTTGATTTTGTTCCACATGCAGTATTGGCTCGATTTTACCGTCATACCTTGGGGTAATAACTAGCGGTTTAAATTCTGTGAGCATAAGATAGCTCACAATTGATTGAGTGAATGGTGATCCCTTCATGAAACCTCTATGCAAGGGATTCTTTAATCTCGTAATTTCTCTCAATTGATCCTCCAGTCGTTAGATTGATCCCTTCCAGGGTTAGTCTTCCTACTCAGCCTTAACTGCTATTGTTTTGGCTTATTGGCCTCGACTTTCAGAAGATCTCTCTTTTTTGGAAGTCTGCTAAGCTTGGGTCGACCCTCTCACGCTTGTCCTTGAGTTAATCGAGCATTTTGTTATCCTAGTGAGAGACCATGTTGTCTCTTCTCGACGTCCTTCAGTCTCTCTGGCCCTTTGTGTTATTGCCCTCTCGTTTTACATGGGCCTAGATGATCAAAGGATGAGCCTCTGCTCAATCTCTCTAGCACACTGAGTATTTCCTCATAAAAAGACTTCTCATCATCGTATTTAGCTATTCTGAGAGATGAGGTGGCTCGTGGGACATACGACATGTCATCTTGCGACCTAAAGTATCTGGATAT
Organism: Sambucus nigra; assembly: GCA_949130495.1. NCBI lineage: Eukaryota > Viridiplantae > Streptophyta > Magnoliopsida > Dipsacales > Adoxaceae > Sambucus > Sambucus nigra. Next base: position 419,017,285 of record OX422207.1, read on the forward strand.
ACTCCTATATTCTTACGAGCCCAAATTCAATCTCCTTGGGTTTTCCAGAGCCTGTTCTTGGTAAGGGAGTCTCATGTCTCTGTAAGGGGCAAGAGGTAACATTCCCTCCCTCCTTCACACTCTCTTACATTGCCTCCTCGCCCTTGGCCAGGCTCATTAAAATTCCCTATATGTCACCCATTTCAATAGGTGTTGGGGGCGGGATTATTTATGTCGCACGACTACACTCTCGGTTTTCTGCAATTTCCCAGAATTTACGAACAAACACAGAATGTCAAAACAGAGGGTTGATTTTGTAAAAATTGGATTTGGGGATAGAAAATGGTAGAAAACAACAAACGGCTTGTCGATTTCCCACAGACGGGGTCAATCGATTATCGTCTAAAACTAGTATATGAATTATTAGGCCTTAGCTATAATATATTAATTATAAGCAATAACAAATAAATAAATTATCACTACCAATATGCCAATTTGGGAAAAATAGAGAGGGATGAGAGACAAAAGGAAAACAGTGATTAACGTGCCCAAAACGGTGCATACGTCCACAGGTGCAATGTTGATTGTATTGATTTCAATGGACAATAACCATGAAAGGAATGGGAATAAGATCTATCAGGTCTCTCCAGGAATTTGCGTATGGACATTAGGGAGAATATTTTTTTGAACCCTTGTTACGTGGGATTGCGTGCTATTTATAGGTGGTTATAAGAGAGAGAGAGAGAGTAGTGGAATAGGTGGAGTGCCTTTATAGGTCAGGTTGTTACACCATTTACATTCCAAGAGGCAAATAATGATGAGTTTGTTACAACATGGTAAAGGTGGAATATTATATAACTTCTTCACGTGTGTAGATGGGGTAACATGACTGGTGGTATTCCATTGCGTGATATAACTAGAGCAGGGGTGGATTTGGTGAAATTTATAACAATTGTTAGCTAACACCGTGTTAACAATGAGACGGTCCGTTATACTGTCGGACCGAGCGCATTTATACCTGAGCCGACCATATTTTACATAGCCAAGCAGGTTGATGGTCCCAACTAAACGCACGGGTCATATCTTGAGAGGATAATAAGGTTTCCTATATTTAGCGTATAAAAAATGGGGTTTCTGTGTTTGGAAAAAGTCTACCCGCTAGAAGCTCATTCGACGTACGTTCGAACGAGATAACTTATTCGTTCGAACGAGTCTAGAGTTCATTTGAACGAAACAAATTTTTCGTTAGAATGATGTGACACCCCGACTAATTAAATACCGGGTAGCTACTCATTTATTAAATTAATACAAAATGCCAAGTTGATCCAGTTAATAGCATCACTGTCGAAAACATTTTAATGATTACTAACCACCTAGTATTTAAAAAGTAAGTTGCCAAATTTTAAGTTAAGTCTGATTAACAAGCAATAAAAGAATAATGGAAGAACAACATAAATCCATTCACCATAACGAAGTAATGAAATAACCACAATAGTAATAAGTTCGGAGGAAAACTCCTCACAACAATCCCACAACTGAAAATAATAAAACAAGTCTGAATTCTGAATTAATTACATGCCCGAAGTCTGAATAACTGAAATAAATGAAATGCCTCTAAAAGAAATGGGCGACATGCCCTACAACTGATAAATACTGAGTATAGAGTCAAGATAGATAAAGCGTCTATAATCAATGTCCTGTAACTTCCACAAACAGCTACAGCTCGTCACCTGAATGAGGATCCTAAGCATGGTGTCCTTGTGGCTGGGCACCAAAAATGTTTTTTACAAAAAAGATAGATTTCAAAGCAAACGGGTCAGAGCCCGAATGTGGAGAGTATTTTGAAAACAGCAAGTGCTTTAACAACATTTAAAACAATAAATGCAAAATACATGTTAGGACGTGCTCTCACATGAAATACTCACCTCTCATCTAACTGTGCACTCCTAACGTTCCTGTACCCATTCATGTGTTTTCTCATAACTATCTAATTCAAAGAGTTTCTAACACTTCTACTCGGTTCTCGTTTAATTTCCAACCTTAACAATTAAATAGAGAGTTCTACTTTAATTCTCGGATTCCCAATTATTAACAAAACCATTTATTGATATCTGTCCCCTTTTATATTTTCATAAAATTACAATTACTATACCCACAATTTAACATAGCAATTTCCTTTTCATTTAACTGTATATTATTCACATCATAAATATACAATACAAGCACCCAAAGGCTAAGCTGCGGTGCACACATACTCTGCTATCCATCCCGGTACATCACGTACATAAGGATCACAAATTCCGAATCTCTCAGGAATTGTTGGAATAAACACCACACGCAAAAATGGAGGCGAACATAATTCAACATATCCATGGTCACGTACATACCTACGCTCCATAGTCAGCTGGCTTATTAACTCACAAATAAGTCGTTCTCTTGAACTATGTCCTCGAGGTACCAATCTAAATCTGGGTAACACAAGGATAAGAAGGCCCTAAGCGAACGTAACCTCCCGTGATAGCAAGTATGGTAGGTATGTCATACATATAAAAATCATATACTAAGCATTCACACATCTTAGATAATTCAGTATTAATAAAGGTATACTCTACATCCTTATACCATTATTCCAAATTTGTATATTTTACGTCTCCCGATAATATAAAAGTTAAACTATCGACACGCCTCACGTCGTAGTTTCTTATACTTAAAACCTATCTAAAATAGATTATTAAGTTCCTATTATTCCCACGTATAACATCTTTAATCCTAAGGTCCTTACTTCTGCCCCAAACCTCATTTCATCAAATTATTCAAATTTACACTATTAACCCAAATGTTAACTCACTTATCGAATTTCATTAGTTTATAATAATTCCTCAAATTGAATTCTAATTAAGGTCCAAATTTCATAACCATGCCTACTAGTCTTCCTTAAGGTTAAGGTTATTCATATGGTCTCCAACAATATTATTCAAGGGTTAACATCATTAAAATTTAAATAGGGTAAAACTTTACTCATTCTGGGAAGGTCGATCGATCGACCTTGACCTTCGATCGATCGATGGTGGTCGATCGATCGACTGATGAATGTCGATCGATCGATCGCACCAGGTAGGCTGCAGACTGCTTCGTTTTGCAGTTTTCAAATCAACCCAAAACACCATTAACAAGCATGAAACTCTAAGATAACGTTATAATATCATCATACAACCATCCTACAACAGTGTTAACGTTCTAAAACCAATAATTCATCATTCAAGGGCTTTGTATGGATCAAATCTTCATCAAGAATTCCAGATTTCTATTTCTTTCAAGAACATTAATAAACTTCTTCTAAAATTTGTTTTTTTTTAAATCATCAAGGGTCATAATTCTGAGTTCATAATTCGTCCAGAATGTTTCTACATGCAGTCCCTAACATAGTTCATAGTTTTAAACTTCCAATTCATGGGTCTATATCATCTTCCAAGATAAATTCGATAATTTCTAAACATGGAAAAGCATGGCATTGAATCAATTGTAATTAAACCACTTGCCTTAATCTTTCTCTGAATTTGATGTTGAATCTTGAAGGCTGAGTTGTTCTCCCTCTCTCTTTCTGCAGAATTCTCTTCTCTCTCTCTCTCTCTACAAGTTTCTCTCAGGATGATGACAATGGAGGTGTGGTTGGTTTTTGGCAAGTTGGAACTATATCTTAACTTCTCCTGTAGCCCATTAAGTCCGTTAGTGTAGTTAGTGGGTTTAGTGGATAAAGAATAAGTCAGATTTTTGTTTCTAATTTTCGTGGGTTTTAAGTCCCAAATTTCCGAAATTGCCAAAATGCCCCTATAAGTTACCGGTATGGCCCAATAATGCCCCGGGACCCAAACTTAACCCCCGGCTAGTGTTTTCTGACTATTTCAACCCTTCCGGACGCGTTAGCACACTCAAAATGACCGTACGGGTGATAAAAATAAAATTCACTTTTTAATTCAAATAATTATATTCCTGACGCGACTATCACGCGCGTCCCAACAAAATTTCCCAAATTGCCGTATTTCAATCTCGCGACAATTTCAATATTTCCAATATTCATATATACACATTATAATCAAATACTAACTCACATCTCATTAATATTTTAATCCGGATTAATTTCCAATTAATACGCATTTAATTCAATTAATCCCATAAATAAATATCACGAAAATACGGGGTATTACATACTTCCCCCCTAATAACTGAATTTCGTCCCGAAATTCGAAACTAGAAAGTACCTGGTAAAAACAACTTCGGATAACGTTCGCGCATCTCATCCTCACGCTCCCATGTGGACTCCTTGACATTATGATATCGCCACTGAACACGCACTAACGGGATAATCTTTGACCGCAATTTCCGCTCACTTCGGTCCAAAATAGCAATCGGCCCCACCTCGTAGGAGCTATCAGGCTGGAGATCAATGTCCTCCAAAGCAATATGTGAATGAGCCAAATCGTCTCTAAGATATTTCCTTAGCGAGGAAATATGAAACACATCGTGAATCCGATGTAAATGCTCCGGTAACCCAAGTCTATACGCAACCGGTCCAATCCGCTCAATAATAGGAAATGGTCCCACATATCTCGGTGCCAACTTCCCTTTCTTCCCGAAATGCATAATCCCCTTCATAGGAGATACTCTGAGTAAAACTTGGTCCCCCACTTGGAACTCTCTGAAGTACCTCTTCGCATCAGCATAGCTTTTTTGCCGATCTTGAGCTACCCGAATGTGACTCCGAATCAATTCTATCCTCGCCGAAGTATCCTGAATCACTTTCGGCCCAAGTAGTTTGTTGTCCCCCACCTCCAACCAACATGCTGGGGAACGACAAGGTCTACCGTACAACGCCTCAAATGGAGTTATGCCAATGGTGAACTGGTAGGAGTTGTTGTAAGCAAACTCCACCAGTGGAAGATACTGCTCCCATCCACCCCCAAAGTCAATGATACTCATACATAGCATGTCCTCCAACATCTGGTTTGTACGCTCAGTTTGCCCATCGATCTGCGGGTGATACGCCGTACTCAACCGCAGTTCTGTGCCCATGGCCTCCTGAAAACTCTCCCAAAACTGTGAAACAAATATCTTGTCTCGGTCAGACACGATATTTAGGGGCACACCGTGAAGTCTCACTATCTCTGAAATGAAGAGCTGGGCATACTGTCCCGCAGTGTATTCTGTCCTTACGGGTAGAAAATGAGCGACTTTGGTCAACCTGTCCACAATTACCCAAATGGAGTCATGACCTCTCTGCGACGTAGGCAACCCATGATAAAGTCCATGGAGATGCTCTCCCACATCCACATCGGGATCTCCAATGGATGTAGAAGTCCTGCCGGTCTCTGATGATCCACTTTTACTAGCTGACAAGTGGCGCATTTTGAAACAAACTCGATAATATCTCTCTTCATCCCGCTCCACCAATATTGTCGTCTCATGTCTTGGTACATTTTGTCCCCTCCGGGATGTACCGCAAACCGTGAGTCGTGCGACTCTGCCATCACCTCGTGCCGCAATTCTTCCCCTTCTGGAACTACCAATCTCCCATTGAAGCGTAATCCCCTGTCTGAGCTAACGGTATAGGACTCGGCTCCCTCTGCTAGTAACCGAACTATCTGCTCCTGACAGAACGAATCTTTTGCCTGTGCCTTTACCACCTTCGTGACAATTTGCGGTGTAATGGTCATCACAGACATGAATGATCGGGCCACTGCATCCTGGTGTCCCAACTCCTTCCATTTGGCCTTCCACACTCTTGCCACCTAATCCACTGGCCTACGGCTCAACGCGTCTGCCACCACGTTAGCCTTCCCCGGGTGATACTGGATATCGAACTGATAATCTTTCACGAATTCAAGCCACCTCCGTTGCCGCATATTCAACTCCTTCTGCGTGAATAGGTACTGTAGGGACTTGTGATCCGTGAACAATCGAAACTTCTCCCCCAAAAGGTAATGTCTCCAAATACGAAGGACAAATACCACTGCCGCTAACTCCAAGTCATGGGTAGGGTAATTCTTCTCGTGAGGCTTAAGCTTACGGGAAGCATAAGCTATGGCCTGACTCTCCTGCTGCAGTACACCTCCAAGTCCTTGTAAGGACGCATCGGTGTAAACAAGATACTCAACTCCCGGTCTCGGCAATGCTAACACAGGTGCTGAGGTTAACTTGTCCTTCAACTCATCGAATGCTAACTGACAGGCATCACTCCAAATGAACGACACACCTTTACGAGTCAGATGTGTCATGGGAGCCGCTATCGTGGAGAAACCCCGAATAAACCTCCTGTAGTATCCTGCTAAGCCCAAGAAACTACGGATCTCAGTCGGTGTTGTGGGTTGTCCCCACTCCCTCACCGCGGATACCTTCCCTGGATCAACAGATATCCCCCATCGGAAATAATGTGTCCCAAAAACTGGACCTCCTTCAGCCAAAACCCGTACTTCTCATATTTTGCATATAGCTCGTTCTAACGTAGCGTCTGCAAGACCTTCCTCAAATGCTCGGCGTGCTCCTCCTCTGTCTGGGAGTAAACCAGAATATCATCGATGAAGACAATGACAAACTGATCTAGGAAATCCCTGAACACCCTATTCATCAAGTCCATAAACGCTGTTGGAGCGTTGGTCAAACTAAATGGCATAACCCGAAACTCGTAAGAGCCATATCTCGATAAGAACGCAGTCTTCGAGATGTCCTCCTCCCTGATACGCAACCGATGGTATCCAGATCGCAAATCAATCTTTGAGAAGCAAGAAGCTCCTCTCAACTGGTCGAATAGGTCATCGATTTGAGGCAACGGATACTTATTCCGTATCGTGACCTTGTTTAACTCCCGGTAGTCCACACACAATCTCAGTGAACCATCTCTCTTCTTCACGAACAACACAGGGGCACCCCACGGTGAAGTACTCCTCCGAATAAACCCCTGACCCAACAACTGCTCAATCTGATCTCGTAGCTCTCGCATCTCTGCCGGAGCCGTACGGTACGGTGCACGTGCTATAGGTCTCGTATCTGGCAATAAATCTATAACAAAGTCTATCTCACGACTGGGCGGTAGGCCTGGTATCTCCTGAAACACATCGGAATACTCCCTGACAACAGGGATCGAATCTAAGGGAATCACAACCTCCTTAGAGGTATCCTCCTCTATGTAATACAAATGAGCGGTCGAACCTCCCTCTGGGCGAGGCATCGCCACTACAAACATCTCTTGCCTCGGAATGGCAAAAACAATGCTCCCATCGAAGCAATCAATCATGGCTCTATAAGATCCATACCAATAATCACATCATGCTCGTGCATGTCTAGAACTAACATGTCTGCAGGTAATACCAAGCTACCAATCTCTACCCCCACTCCCCGACATATAAAGAAAATAAGTGACCCACTCCCCAATGGTGAGTCTACACACGTCACTGTGTTCTCTGCTGTGGCTAACAACCCTAAGGTTTTCGCAAAATGTGTAGCTATAAAACAATGCGTTGCCCCCGTACCAAACAAAACCCGACCCATAGTACCATGGATAGGAAACATACCCTCAATCGCGGGTGGTGCCTGTGGAGCTGCTACCTAGTGAACGTTATAGACACGTCCATACTGTAACTGCCCCTGTTGCACAGGAACTGCTGGAATGGCTGGTAGTGCTGGCACCTGGGCTGGAGCTGGAAGAGCAGGTGGAAAAAGTGGCCTCTGTGGCTCATGTCGAGCACCCTGCTGCTGCTGCGGGGCCCTGCCCTTATCAGGACAATCCTGACGTTTGTGGCCAATCTTACCACAAATGAAACACTTCCCCGGGAAGTTTCCCCCTCGCTGTCCCTGCTGCCCTCGGCCCTGGTGGTCGTTACCATTTCTGCCCTAGCCTTGCTGGCCCTGGTGAAACTGGTGATGTTGACCATTTTGACCCTGCTGGCCCTGATGGCCGTTATGACCCTGCTGGCCATTCCGGAATCCTCCCTGACCGTTCCTGAAACCCTCTGATCGGAACCTCTTATGATCCCCCTGCTGGGAACCCTGATCACTCTGCCTATACTGACCCTGAGCTGACTGTGCCCCGCTGGCACCATTTCCCCCTGTCCTGCCCTGATGGCTGGACTCTCCTGATCGCTTCCCCTCTGTCAAGTGAAAGCGGTGGTCCTGGCAATGGAGCAAAGCAGCATTAACCACGTCAGAATAAGTGGCCAACGAGAGGTTCCCCAATAAATGCTGACGGATCCTCCAAGTCAATCCATCTATGAATTTATGAATCTTCTTCTCTTCCGTCGGTATCTCATCTGGGACAATATTCAGCAAATTGGTGAATTCGGCCTCATACTTGGCCACAGTCTTACCCTCCTGTCGAAGGTTCATCAACTTCCTCCTCATTTCCGTGTGAACAGCAGACGGAAAGTACTTGCGGTCGAACCGCATCCAGAACTCCTGAATCGTGAGAGTATCTCTCTCCTCTGCGGTGGTAATAGACTCCCACCACTGTAGTGCAGATCCCACTAGCTTAAAAGTAGTTAGTACCTGCCTCTGAACGTCAGTGCACTCATACATCCTCAAGTGCCTCTGTATATCCTTTCTCCACTGACTCGAAACAACAACATCGGAGCTACCAGCAAACTCCGGTGGATGTGCTTTCTGAAAAGCATCACGTACACGTTTCCAGGCAGACGGGAATGCATATGGATGAACTGGCGCGGCAACTGGCGCCTGAGGTAGTGCCTGCTGAACTACGGCTAATGCAACATTTACCGCTTGGGCTACTATGGCTGCAACCTCAGCGGCGTTCATCGTGCCCTGAACTGGTGCGGGCTGTGGTTCTGGCGTTGCATTCCTGGGAATCTTTTGTGCACGTCGTGGAGGCATCTGAAATAAGAATGAAGTTTATAAGTTCGCGGTTATAAACTTAAAATAGCTGAAGAACGTAGCATAAACAAGAGAATACAACAATCCTAAAATATAAGGCTCTATATCAAAGAAAGCTCAGCGGAAACATAATAAGCCGTACAGATCCTAATGGACACTAGAACCTGATGCTCTGATACCACCTGTGACACCCCGACTAATTAAATACCGGGTAGCTACTCCTTTATTAAATTAATACAAAATGCTAAGTTGATCCAGCTAATAGCATCACTGTCGAAAACATTTTAATGATTACTAACCACCTAGTATTTAAAAAGTAAGTTGCCAAATTTTAAATTAAGTCTGATTAACAAGCAATAAAAGAATAATGGAAGAACAACATAAATCCATTCACCATAACGAAGTAATGAAATAACCACAATAGTAATAAGTTCGGAGGAAAACTCCTCACAACAATCCCACAACTGAAAATAATAAAACAAGTCTGAATTCTGAATTAATTACATGCCCGAAGTTTGAATAACTGAAATAAATGAAATGCCTCTACAAGAAATGGGCGACATGCCCTAAAACTGATAAATACTGAGTATAGAGTCAAGATAGATGAAGCGTCTATAATCAATGTCCTGTAACTTCCACAAACAGCTACAGCTCGTCACCTGAATGAGGATCCTAAGCATGGTGTCCTTGTGGCTGGGCACCTAAAATGGTTTTTACAAAAAAGATAGATTTGAAAGCAAACGGGTCAGAGCCCGAATGTGGAGAGTATTTTGAAAATAGCAAGTGCTTTAACAACATTTAAAACAATAAATGCAAAATACATGTTAGGACGTGCTCTCACATGAAATACTCACCTCTCATCTAACTGTGCACTCCTAGCGTTCCTGTACCCATTCATGTGTTTTCTCATAACTATCTAATTCAAAGAGTTTCTAACACTTCTACTCGGTTCTCGTTTAATTTCCAACCTTAACAATTAAATAGAGAGTTCTACTTTAATTCTCGGATTCCCAATTATTAACAAAACCATTTATTGATATCTGTCCCCTTTTATCTTTTCATAATATTACAATTACTATACCCACAATTTAACATAGCAATTTCCTTTTCATTTAACCGTATAAACACCACACACAAAAATGGAGGCGAACATAATTCAACATATCCATGGTCACGTACATACCTACGCTCCATAGTCAGCTGGCTTATTAACTCACAAATAAGTCGTTCTCTTGAACTATGTCCTCGAGGTACCAATCTAAATCCGGGCAACACAAGGATAAGAAGGCCCTAAGCGAACGTAACCTCCCGTGATAGCAAGTATGGTAGGTATGTCATACATATAAAAATCATATACTAAGCATTCACACATCTTAGATAATTCAGTATTAATAAAGGTATACTCTACATCCTTATACCATTATTCCAAATTTGTATATTTTACGTCTCCCGATAATATAAAAGTTAAACTATCGACACGCCTCACGTCGTAGTTTCTTATACTTAAAACCTATCTAAAATAGATTATTAAGTTCCTATTATTCCCACGTATAACATCTTTAATCCTAAGGTCCTTACTTCTGCCCCAAACCTCATTTCATCAAATTATTCAAATTTACACTATTAACCCAAATGTTAACTCACTTATCGAATTTCATTAGTTTATAATAATTCCTCAAATTGAATTCTAATTAAGGTCCAAATTTCATAACCATGCCTACTGGTCTTCCTTAAGGTTAAGGGTATTCATATGGTCTCCAACAATATTATTCAAGGGTTAACATCATTAAAATTTAAATAGGGACAAACTTTACTCATTCTGGGAAGGTCGATCGATCGACCTTGACCTTCGATCGATCGATGGTGGTCGATCGATCGACTGATGAATGTCGATCGATCGATCGCACCAGGTAGGCTGCGGACTGCTTCGTTTTGCAGTTTTCAAATCAACCCAAAACACCATTAACAAGCATGAAACTCTAAGATAACGTTATAATATCATCATACAACCATCCTACAACAGTGTTAACGTTCTAAAACCAATAATTCATCATTCAAGGGCTTTGTATGGATCAAATCTTCATCAAGAATTCCAGATTTCTATTTCTTTCAGGAACATTAATAAACTTCTTCTAAAATCTGTTTTTTTTAAATCATCAAGGGTCATAATTCTGAGTTCATAATTCGTCCAGAATGTTTCTACATGCAGTCCCTAACATAGTTCATAGTTTTAAACTTCCAATTCATGGGTCTATATCATCTTCCAAGATAAATTCGATAATTCCTAAACATGGAAAAGCATGGCATTGAATCAATTGTAATTAAACCACTTGCTTTAATCTTTCTCTGAATTTGATGTTGAATCTTGAAGGCTGAGTTGTTCTCCCTCTCTCTTTCTGCAGAATTCTCTTCTCTCTCTCTCTCTCTACAAGTTTCTCTAAGGATGATGACAATGGAGGTGTGGTTGGTTTTTGGCAAGTTGGAACTATATCTTAACTTCTCCCGTATCCCATTAAGTTCCTTAGTGTAGTTAGTGGGTTTAGTGGATAAAGAATAAGTCATATTTTTGTTTCTAATTTTCGTGGGTTTTAATTCCCAGATTTCCGAAATTACCAAAATGCCCCTATAAGTTACCGGTATGGCCCAATAATGCCCCGGGACCCAAACTTAACCCTCGGTTAGTGTTTTCTGACTATTTCGACCCTTCCGGACGCGTTGGCGCACTCAAAATGACCGTACGGGTGATAAAAATAAAATTTACTTTTTAATTCAAATAATTATATTCCTGACGCGACTGTCACGCGCGTCCCAACAAAATTTCCCAAATTGCCGTATTTCAATCTCGCGACAATTTCAATATTTCCAATATTCATATATTGCCATATATACACATTATAATCAAATACTAACTCACATATCGTTAATATTTTAATCCGGATTAATTTCCAATTAATACGCATTTAATTCAATTAATCCCATAAATAAATATCACGAAAATACGGGGTATTACAAATGAACCTATAGTTTTCGTTCGAACGAGTTGTGCCGCCTTAAAATTATTTATTTCTATAAAATGGGGTCTTGTGATGAGGTTTCATCGGAACTTTTGGCGAGATTTGTTTTCCTATACCTGTCCCAAAAGTCTCACAACCCTAGTTTGTGAAAACACTTTTCCTTTCCAACTCAAACTCCTGAATGATTTGTTGAGTTTTTTCAAACCCTAAAAAAACACCATACATATTCAAACCCTTGTAGAGTGGACTCTCTATTGTTGACTTTGTGGAGTTAATTCTATAATGATGAAGAAGAAAGGAATATCGATTTCTAAGGATGATCGGTGGAGACCAAGATAAGAGCTGCTTGCGGTACTGGACTATGTCATTTGTTGTGGAAGACTCGGAGACTTTACGGCATAAGCTTAGTGGATCTCTAAGTTGGTTTTATAAGTCTGTATTTTCTGTCTTAATACAACAAAGTGCTAAAATATAAGTTTTGCCCTAAAGGGATTTTTCCTTATCTTCTTCTTGTTTTGATTTTGATTGGATGTGTTTTTGGCTTTGAAATTAGCTTGTATGCTCACATAAAATTAATCATGACAAAATTTGGTCAAAAATAAATTTGGTGTTTCTGTGTGTGACCTACTATACAAAGTATTCATATAACCTGGACCTACTTGCATTTTCAAATTGGTATCAGAGCTTGGTACACTAATTTATTGTGTGATCTTTATTTTGTGGTTATATGGATAAATTGTACAATAGGGTACCTATTTTTTACGGTACAAATTATGTGTATTGGAAAGCTCGAACGTGGTCGGTACTAAAATCGATTGATAAGGGAGTTTGAATTTTTATTGAAAGAGGGTGGACATCACCCACTATGACTAATAATGATGCCATTAGTCTCAAACCAATCACTTCTTGGACCGATGATGATTTTAAATGGAGTAATTTAAACTCCCAAGGCTTAAGTGCGGTTTCTGGTGCAGTCACTCTCGACGAGTGCCATCGTATTATGACGTATACCACATCTAAGGAAGCATGGGACATCCTCCAACTCACTCACAAGGATACCAATGTTGTCAAAGCCTCAAAGCTTCAAAATCTCACCATACAATTTTAGACATTGCGCATAAATGAGTCTAACACAATTGTAATGAACCAGTCACAATCATTTTTTTCTAGAAGTGTTTTGTACTCACATTGGTCAATTTTCTTGTATCATATATAAAAGGGTTGTTCTGACTTTGCCCGTAGAGATAATGTCGTATTTATACACAACCTCTCGCTTTTTAAATAAGGGGTTTCTAGAGTTTAGTCCATGCTAAGTCGCACTCAAACAATTTTGGCATTTAAGGACACACACAACCCCATTTCTCTCTCTTAATCTTTACAAAACCTCCCCTTTTTCCCCCCTTTTCGCCCACCCCACTGCCGGAGCTCCGACGATGGTTGTTTTTTGCCAAAACAAGCTATTTTTTGCCAAAAACAAGCTGTTTTGATCGGATCTTGTAGTGTACTGTTAGATCCACTGAAAAAACACCAGATTTGCTGTTTTTTTGCAGTGAAACAATGAAAATGGGGGATTGGGAGGGGGGGGGGGAAGAGATCACAATGAAATAAAATGGTGGTCGTCAGAGCTTCGTCGACAGTAGGATGGGTGGAGGGATAGTGATAAGGGTAGGGGTGGGGGCGCTACTAGCGCACACCTTTAAAATTAAGAGAGTATTGGATAAATGGATGGTGTTTAAAAAATTATTGTCTTGATTTTAGAATCCAAAAATTACTTATCAAGGACTAAACTGTAAAAATACCTTTAAATAATTGAAACCCCACCCTCTCCCCTCCCCCCCCCCCCCGGAAAAAAAAATACATAAGATACAAGCGGGATGATGCATATGCGGATGTAGGTCTAATCTAGTATATATATAATCTTTTTAAAAAGACTCTTTTCATCTTTATTAAAAAAATATAATATATATGTAAAACATAATTTATATAAAGAAATGAAGTTAAAACATAATTTATGTAAAGAAAATTATATTTATAAAACAACATTTTAAAACATAATTTATATAAAGAAATGAAATTAAAAACTAGAGTTTTTAGAGAATTACTTTATAAAAATACATTTTTTATGCATAATAAAATATACTATACTTATCTTTATTAAATCAAGTTTTCTAAAAATAATTATAAAAAAATGTTAACATTATAGTTTTATAAAAAAAATGTTTAAAAAATAATTTATATTTATAAACTAGTTTTTAAGATACATACATATATATATATATATATATATATATATATATATATAATTTGCATGTTATTTTGGATATTGCAAACCTAGCAAATATCATGTTATTTTGAATAGGTACCGTAAAAAGCACCTCTGATTTTTAACTATTCAGCTTTTCAAAAAGAAATTATAAATAAATAACGATAATATTTTTTACTTCTTTTAATTTTAAAGGTGCCCAAAAAGACATAACATTGTTTTTCTCTATAATTTTGGTCCTTATGCTTTAGCCAAATCTTTCTTTCAAGCAAGCAAGCAGATAATCCACAGGTGAAACAAAGACCTTCATTAGGTAGCAAGCACCAGTAAAGGAGATGGAATGGAAATAGCTTATATAAAATATTCTCAGGTAAATTGCATTTAACCCCTCAGCTATTAAATTTATATATATATTAAAAAAAACATCTCTGAACTGCTCAAAAACTTTGAAATAAGTCTCAATGCGTCACTAAAATATAGAGTAATGATACTCTTACGGGATGGTAGTACTAGTCTAGTACCAAATGCGCTTTAAATGATTTGTACCCTGGCGGAATCCACACCAGAAAACAAGCAAACCACACCATAGTACAAGCAAAGAAAACAGTACCGATACTACCACCCGGTGTGCCTATCATTATTCTAAAATATAATAGCCAATGACATTCAGCCGCGCTATTGAACGTAGTGCTGCATTCAATAAAAACGCATTTTCACAAAATAGTATCTGAAAAAACAATATTTGATCTCTAGTGATTGTTGGTCTTTTTTTCTTCTTTTAGTTGATTGATATGCCTCAAGTGTAACCTCGGCCCGGAGACACCAACCTCGGCCGAGATCATGGCCAACGTCAGACAAGCCTTGGGTATGCGGCATCAGCACTCGGCCATAGCAAGGTCGGCCCAGGCCGACACCACCATGAATCTCTCCAAGGGACATCACAAGGATCAGCAGCATTCACGTATACCTTGGAATGACAACCTCGGCCAGGCACAGGCCGAGGTCGCAGGATGCCACCAGCAACCTCATCAAGACATTATTCGATACTCCAAACACTCCAGCTCAACCTCGTCTCAGGCCGACCTTGTCCATTGTCTCGGCTGGGATTAGGCCGAGACCTCCATGGAATACTCGGACTGAACGAGTACCTAGACTTACCAACCTCGACCTCTCCCAGGCCGAGGTCATACACCAAGCGCGATAGCCGAGCATCTGCTGACATTTGGATAAGGGCACATGGACACAAATCAGTTATAACAAGATTATTCCCCACACGTGGGGAGAATATTGATATCCTACCTTTTACATAACTATGCTATTTAATGTAGTGATGCATTCAATAAAAACGCATTTTCACAAAATAGTATCTGAAAAAACAATATTTGATCTCTAGTGATTGTTGGTCTTTTTTTCTTCTTTTAGTTGATGTTCCTTAATCAGTAGAGGTACGTTTATAAAACTACTATATAATTTGCATGCCCAAATATAGAATTCAGGACAAAAAATTGAGGTGTCTTTACCAGCAACATTTCAAATTTATCGCAAAGCAATGAAATGTCACAAGGAAAGCACTGCCTGACGAAATGTAAACTTTCTTGTAATGTTAGGCTTTAGAATAGGACTTTATATCTGAGACCGACGGAGCATGTGTACTTCGACAAAAAAAAAAGATGTAATCAATCAGCATGAAGATTTCTCTCAAATTCCAAACCTCTATTCTTCTTTTTGTCCTGCTATATCCAGATAAAAATTACTAAACAAATCATCAAGCCACTTACTCATAATGGGCTAGTTTTTACATGATATCCTTCATGTCTGTACAGTGTAAGGCGCAATTAGTTTAAAATAATAAAGAATTAAGGTAAAGATCGTGTTCTTTCTTATATTTGAATGTTTAGGATAATGATTTTCAAGTTTATAAATCTAATCCATGTGGTACAATAACATTTATAGATTATGTAATTTTAGGACTTAAAATAATATTGATTATGAATATAGAACAACAAACATTTCGTTTCCATTTTTAGTCCCTAATTCAAATTAAAGGGACACGTGGCATGCTGTGATTGGTTGATGTTTTATGAATATGGACCCGCGCCAGCGGCTTTATTCAAAAATAGGGACTAAAATTATAAATAAAATGTTTGTTGTCCTATTTCCAAAATACATATTACAATATGTCCTAAATTTATAAAGCGCTAACATTTATTTGTGTGATCCCTTTAGAGTTACAAGGACCTTTCCCCAAGACCTCCTTAAAATAATTATAAATTTCAAAGGCAACAAAAAAAAAATGCCAGCCACTCCTGGAGTTCAAAAAATTACATTTATCGTTCATGTCTATACTAAAGCTTTCTGCTTCCATGTGCATAACCAACAGTTCCGGAAGAGCTGTGTTTGTGCATTCAATATAAAAGTAAGCAGAATTGAAAGAAAAGTTATATCTATTATTCCTGCATTCAATATAAAAGTAAGCAGAATTGAAAGAAAAGTTATATCTATTATTCCTGAACTGTTGGTTAACAAACTATGTGCATTCAATATAATCACAATGTCATATTGGAAAGAGCAAGAACGTACGAATTTTAGAATTCAGAATACAGCTAAAATAATTGCAAACTGATAA
Source organism: Sambucus nigra (assembly GCA_949130495.1). Lineage (NCBI taxonomy): Eukaryota > Viridiplantae > Streptophyta > Magnoliopsida > Dipsacales > Adoxaceae > Sambucus > Sambucus nigra. The sequence continues at coordinate 419,034,044 of OX422207.1, forward strand.
CTTGGGCCCAAAAAAATACAAAACAAACTAACAACTTCTTGGTATAGCTTGCTCCCTATATATATATATATATAGGGAGCAAAACCCCGAAGAAAGAATTATAATACATGATTACTGTAATTTTTTATAGGGAGAGCAAACCCCCGAAGAAAGAATTACGATACATGATTACAGTAAATGTTTAAAGGGTCATTTGAAACTCTGCTGATCGCAGTGCACTAACTTTCCACCTTTTTCACACAACCCTTGCTCAGCAACTGAATTAACTACCTTCCCATAACTATACCTCAAAGGCATTCTCCCCAGTATCCTATGAAACTCCCTGATACACTCCCCTCTCCTCTTCCTGTGAGCCCCTTTCCTACTACTCAAACCCACCTCTTTCACTTTCTTCCTCTCCTCCTCCACCTCATTGCGGGCATCACCCCAATCCCTCACCCTTTCAGCTCCAACTAAAATGGGGCCCGCACTGACCTCATCGGCAACCACATAATTCATCAATATGTCTTCGCAATTGCGCATTTGCTCCACCAATCCTCTTGCCTCCTCCATGGCCTGCCCGCCTTCACAGCTGTACTTGTATAAATACTCGGTTTTCAAAATCATGAACTTGGTGAGCAAAATAGAGTACTTGTCGGGATGGATCGTGTAAATCCACATTCGCTTTGAGAGATCAATGTCGTGGGACCTCGCGAAAAAACCGACAATCTGACCACGATTTGAGCTCCACACTTTGAACGCGAAGTCGACCGATTTCAGGTCAATCTCCACATCATCATCACAGATCAATACAGCGCGGGTCGTGATGGACCCGCGGGGAAAGAATCGGGAATTGAGACTCGCAGATGATTGTCGGACTACAGAGATGGGTGCGCCACCAGAGGAATCTGAGAGGTTACGGGCGAGCAGGGTTAGGGTTTCGGTTGGGGTGGAGGGGTTTCCCCATAGGATGAGAACAGAAGCCACGAATGGAGACCCCGAGTATGTTGAGGCAATCGAGCAGAGCAGTGGGATACGGGACTCAGAGTACCCATTAATCATGACAGTGATTTGATCGGGTCGAAGGGTTTGTGGGTTTGGTAGGTTTATACGGTCACATGGAATGAAGGTGTGTGGTCGGAGACAGAATACACAAGGGATATATAATATCACTCCCAAGAGGAAGCACCAAGAAAGTGTGTTCGTCATTTCCAAAAATGGTATACAGATCCAGACTGAGTTGTCGTGAGTACCAATAGTGATTGCAAACCTACACACACGAGATAACAATTCACAAATCTTAGAATAATGCAAAAAACATTATGGTCAAAAACAAAAAAGACCCTTTTATTCCAAAAATTACAAATACCCCTCGTATTATATTTAGTTATTTACTATGATTACTGAAACTAAACTCAAGCACGCGTCATATAGGATGAACCCAATATAGGCAGGCAAATAAAACATTTTATGCAAAGCATCGGTTGCAGCACGCTAGAAACTAGGGAATTAACCCCCCCCCCCCCAAAAAAAAAAAAAAGTTTTGGGGTGAAAACATTCATACTAAAGTTTACTTTAAAACGTTTACCGTCAATAGCAATCAATGTTTAAATAGGTGACGAGGCGTTTTAATCGTGGAGAGGGGAGGCATAAGCCTCACCGAAAAAAAAAGAAAAAAGAGCGAAATAATATTAAAAAATACTAATAAAATCATAAAAATAAAATAACAAATAAATATAAAATAAAACTACAAAAACTACATCCTTGAGGACTTTCTCACATAGTTTGACATTTTTTTGTTCCCCCGAGATAACTTAAAAAAAAAAAATAATTAGAGAAAATCAATTTTAACATATTGGTTATTTTACAATATGACAATAAATTAATCAATGCAAAATCATATTGGAAAAATCTTTTTTTTAGATTCATTCACATATTGGTTATTTTATAATAAGACAGTAGATTAATCAATGTAACTTAACAAGCAAATTTATTAAAAAAACATTGATTTTCAAGCTAAGATTAAAAAACAACAATTTTATTAAAAAAATAATAAAACATATCAACATAAGTTTATTAAAAAAAGCAACAACCTTTAAAATATATTAGTTTCTTAATATATATTCCGTTTAGTTAAAGATAACATATTGATCTAAGTTCAAAACCAAAACACCAAACTTTTTAACGAACCTATTAAGACATTAAAAAATAACCTAATTAATTTTAATTTCATTTTGTAATTGGTCCGTGCCAGCGGTTAACGGACACGAGTGACCTCACCAGAAGTTTTTCGGTTATTGGGAGGTCTCACCGGAAGTTTTTCCGGCAAGTAGGAGGTTTGGCAGAAGAGTTGGGCTTTAATGGAGCTTCGCCAAAGGTTGGGGTTTTTATCGCTCCACATTAAATATGTTTATGGGTGAGGGTGAAGAGTTCGCCGAAGTGGTTCTACCTAAAGTGGGTAAGGCAGCTTGGTCTGCGTGTATAAGGGTGATGGACGTTTCGGGTTTAACGACTAATTTGGGACAGTTCGAGTGAAGTGGGTCGGAGTTATAAGGTATGTATGAAGTCGTCGGTGTTTTGTTGGATTTTTCCGGTCGGTTTGGGCTGAGATGTCCAGTATGGTTGCATTAAGAAATGGGTTTCGGGGATGGAGCTGGAAGGATTAAACTGGCCGAAGTGATTAGGGGGCTGGTTGGAGTTGTTGACCAGGGATAGGTAAGCAGCTATGTGGGCAGTTGGGGCTACCTCCGGCGTTGGATTCAAGGATCTTGGGCAGATTCAGGGAACATCGTGACCTTCGGCATTTATTTCCAACCATAACCAGGGGTCAAAAAGCCTCCGACCACTCCTTAGGTGGCTGAGTGTGGGAGATCGGAGGTGAGGGGATAAGGCTACCGGAGTTTGGGGGTGGGGGGTGGGTTGGGGGGGAGGTAAGGGGTTCTTGTGTGACAGGCGTGTCCATTGCCGCTAGCGCGGACCAAATACAACATAGGAATTAAAATTAATTGGGTTATATTTTAATGTCTTAATAGGTTCGTTAAAAAGTTCGGTCTTTTGGGGGAATGATTAAACTTAAACTTAAGTTCTCAACTGTTGGCTTAAGATTAAACTTAAGTTTGGGATCCAACGATCAAAAACTCTCAAACATTCGATATTATTTAAAATAACAAAATGACTTATTTTGGGGAAGTTGAAATCACATTAGAGAAGGTGGTAGGGTCTCACACGCAACCACCGTGAGAGATTCATCAGAAAATCTGGGCTTAGGTGATGTTCTTTCCAAGTTTACCTCTTAGGTTTATACAGGTTTATACCTCCTCTTATTATCCTTTCTCACTCTTCTTCCACGTTCCTTGCAACAATATTCTTCCCCACTCACCCTTCCTAACCTTCTGAGCACCTGCATTTCCAGCAACTTTCTTCTCCTATGTTGTTGGCAAGTGATTCTCTCTATTTTCATTTTTCTAGTTTGATTCTTGATTTGTGTTAGAGAAAGACACAGTTCTAATATATTCATATGGAGTCGGTCACATGGATTCTCCTTTTCCATTCTAATCTATTATATGCATTACTATTCATCAAAAAGCATTCCAAAAAGGCCCTAAAATGCATTTTAGAGAGTTTCGGGCAGGGCAAGGGGTAGTGCTCAACACAACAAAGTTTTTTTTAATTATTTGGGTCGATCACATGAATCCTATTTTTTTCATTTTGTTATGTTCAGTGCAAATGTATTTAAAGGGTATTTTAGGGGAAAAAATAGAATAGGTTATTGATAAATTATAACAACATTAAAGGAGGAGTGAGTTGAAACAGGGGCGCCCCTCAGCATGTGCTATGTGGACGAGCCCCCGCTGGTATATTTGTTATTACTTATAAGTTGAGGGCTCATTTTTTTATATTAATATACACAAAAGGGTCTATTTTATAATTTTTGCATGAACCTTATCAATTTTTATCAATCTCAAGACTGGCCGTGAGTCGAAGGAATCGTTGGGTAAAAATAAAAATTTCCTCTTTAAAATGAGAGATTGACAATTAATAAAAGCCTTGACTTCTTAATTTAAGGGTATTTTTGTGGAAGTTGGAACAAATTCTCCATCAAGGGTTGGTTTAGATAATTGGTTGTGTTGATGTAAAAAATTAGATTATCTCTAATTTTTTAATCACATATAAAAAATAAATAAGACAAGATATTTTTAAAGTGGTTCAGCTTTGGAAGAATGGCCTACGTCCACTGTTTGTGTTATTGCTGACTGTTTGCAGAATTCTCGATAATAGGTTTACCAAGAAATTCCGAGTCCCCTGCTAATGAGGAGGTTACAACGTATTTATAGCCTTGAGGTTGTACATATGAGAGAATATTACATAGCTGTCCAATAGGCGTGTACATCTGTATGACAATAATCAGCATTTAATATGCATTCAATCCTTTTAATTATTCGGTTATAAATGCTCTGTACGAGGTGCAGCTCGGACCGCCTAAACTGCTCGGACCACCTACGTATCTCGGTATAATAAAGTTCCTCAGAGAACACTTGCTGCTCGGAGCGCCTGAGTTGGTCGGGGAGGTTGAGTTCCTCGGAGTCAAGGTGTTGTCAAAAATGTTCTCGGGTGCCATGTAGATTGACACGTGTCTCCACATAATTGGTCCACGTCAGCAGGTTAAATTTGGTATCAACGGGTTGAATGGCAAAAGAAATGACCAGGGTTGACTTTCCATTATAACCCTGCAACACTTGAGTGCGAAAGTTACAGTTGGTTTTGAAAAGAAAGAATATAGTGAAGAGAAGTAGCTGAATTTTTTTAATAAGAACGTACAACTATATCATTAGATTAAAAACGTATGAATAGATATATATTATAAATACATAATACCTGATGCAGCAAGGGGATTAGGGCATAGAGAGCGTGACGAAGAAGAAGAGTGTCCACAGTGAGGGATCCAGAGCTGATCGAGTATAGGGTGTCAAATTTACAAACAACAATACCCTTTGAAATGTTCAACCTGCTCTAAATTTCGGAGAGCGAGAAGAACAAGGATATAAAAGTTAATGGGGGTAAAATTTTCTTAAAAAGGACTTTTACACTCTATTATTTGAATTAGTAATTTTGGACTAAACGATTAAGTTCAATATATAAATACTTTCGAATTTCAAAATAAATACATTTCATAAAAATTCAAATACTACAATAATTGTACTGTCTCTTCGATCAAAATTTCAAAACAATTCTTATTCTCAATCAAATTTTAGTCCAACAACAACATATAAATACATCTGAATTCCAAAACAAACGCACTTCACAGAAATTCAAGTGATCAAAACCTTAATCGTGGAAGTTCTAACAAACGATTGACATTCTCAATCAAATTCTTCCAAACAACACTAATAGGTATAAATACATCACTACACCAAATCTGCCCATTTGTCAAGGTCATTGACCTTGACAAATTCACCTTGCCAAGGTCAATGACCGTGACATTTCGAGGCGAGACGACTTTTTTTGTCACGGTCGTGTCACGGTCATTGACCTTGACACAAAACTCGCGTTTTGTGTCACGGTCGTGTCAAGGTCAATGACCGTGACACGTTTGTCACGGTTATAAACCGTGACAAAGCCGTGACCTTTTTTCAAAAAAATCGTCACGGTCATTGACCGTGACACGTCCGTGACAACTTTTGTCGCGGACTTGTCACGGTCAATGACCGTGACAATTCTGGGCAGAATTTAAAAAAAATCTGCTGGGCAGTATGGCCACCGCCACTGCCCAGCAGTATATTTGTACCTGTTATAACAACGTTGTACCTGTTCCAAACATCATATATCCAACACAAACTAAAGATAATGCAAATATATATTCATGACAGTATAATCCAAATTTTCAAATTAAAAATAATATACATGACGATATAATCCAAATATAATTAAAATGGACAAACTTAAAAATAATGTTACTACATGTCTTGGGTAAATGTGAGGAGGTGAGTAGGCCACACGACATACGAATTGACGCACCCACTAATATATGTCGTGCCGCATTGTTCGCGCAACCACAGTAGGGAGTTCTCCTTCCCGGGTATGACATGCATGACGAGCACCCTGGACTCCATCCCTTGAAGAACACGTCCATGGACTATTCCACCCTCGATGATATCCGGGTTCCTCAACCCCCGCCCTATCCGCTGGCCATCAAATATGTCCAATATGAACACGCTCGGCCAACCAATCGTCGATAATGGTCTGTTGGAGGGCGTCAAATAGGGTAGTGGATCGTCGAAGTACGAACGTGTCGGTGATGAAGCAGCGAGGTCCACATCCTCGTCATCCTGCGCCTCGTCCTCCCGCACCTCCTCGTCCTCCCGCACCTCCTCCTCCACCGCCTTCTCCTTCCCTTTCCCTTTACCTTTCTCTTTACGGTCTCCACCCAACGTACGCTTCATGAATGCGTACATATCTTGGACCGTCGCCTCCAAACGGGACAGCTTCGCGTCGTGTGAATCCACCGTTCGAGCCAACCCGGTGTCGCTCGTCTCCAATCCGATGATCCTAGATTTGGCCACCCGCGAGCTCACTCCCCTTGTCCTCCCCTTGCGATCAGAGCCAAGCACTTAGCTGAGTGCGTCTGTGGACAAAGATGCCTTGTCGGCATCAGACTGCGACTCATGAACTTCCTTAAGCTTTGCCTGAAACGACAAAAAGCACATGATTAGTAAAATAAGTAAACTAAAAAATTATAACGTAATTAACAATAATTAAACTGTCGGATTACTTACAATCGTGGCCGCGACGCTCGGGGACACCTCCTTGTCCTTCCCCTTCTTCGTCCGAAGAGCCACATAAGTATCGAGCCTATGTGGCTTACCCCCTCGCCCACTCCCTACCCCCTGAAATAAAATAAAGTAAAGTAAAATTAGTATCGGCCCCGCAAAGTAAAATAATATCCAATAATATATTTCTGTAGTTATAGATAAATTAAATATTACCTTCATCCTATGCTCCACCTCAGCGTAAGAGGTCCGGCCGGAGTAGTGCACGTCCGTCTTTTTAGCCCGATTTTCCCTCCCCGATTGGTGAGATGCCAATTGTCGATCCTCGATCTCATTGTCAATGAACTTTTGCCATTGTGCCAATGAGATCGGCTCCTTGGGCGGGACGGATCCGCGCCATTGTAAAATGGTCTCTCGTGTTTTTCCAAAGTACCGTGTCCGCATATTTTTTTTCCACGTCTTGTGTTGCTCCCTCAACTGCTCCAAGACGGAATCGCGTAGCTTTGGATCCAAGTTGAATTGTTCCTGTCCAACAAATACAATGTTAGTTGCGAATAAATATAAATATAAATATAATTATAAATATAAATTGAAATTGAAATATTCATATAAATATTACCTGTAGTGCCGCCCAAACAGCTAACTTGAGCTCATACGGCACCTCCTTCCAACTCATAAACCCCGGGCCGATGACCGTCTTTAGCAGCTCGAGGGATCTCGCTAAAAGCTCCGACTTGTTTTCGACGGTAATCCCAAATTTTCCATATTTGGGGAGCTTAGGGGCGGAGGAGCCCTCGTCGCCTCCGCTACCACCGAATCCAGACGACGACATCATCATAAACAACATCATCATCTTCGCCCTAACATCTGAAGGAGACATTTTTGCTGTAAAAAAAATGTTATTAGTACAGATAAAAAAATGTTATTAGTACAGATAAAAAATGTTTCGTCTATATTATAACGTATGTGTAAGTTCCGTCAATACCATTTCGTTTCAATTTTGTAATATTATGTTTTTTCCAAATATTTAAAGAGTTATTGAATGGGTGCCCCACCCACGCCACACACACACGCACACCTACGCACACGCACACATGCACACACACACACACACACACACACACACCACCCCTACCCCCCCCCCACCCCCACCCCCTCCCCCCACCACGACCGTGACAACTACATAAAATTATGACATGAGATAATTGTAGCATAAATTTCATTATCATGGGTTTTACCTAATTGAATTAATTTCATGAATAAAATTATTATCAATTTAAATGAAAATATCAATTATTATCCAATATTTTTGAATGAAATATTTATTTTGAATGAAAATATCAATTATTTATAAAATTGATGTCTACTTTTAGTGTTGTGTATATATGTTAGTCTACTTTTGCTTTTTTTTTTTTAAATAATCAATTAACCAAATTTCATAATAGTGAATAAGGGTTAATCCTAGCCATTGATTAAGTGTATTATTAGTAAGTACAAAAATTAAATATGGACTCTTAATCTAGGATATAAGGAGTATTTGTTAGTGAAATAATAATTTAGTGATAAAAACACACTCGAACACTACCAAGTTTTGACGACACGGGTCTCTAGAAAGAAAAACAAGCATTTCCAAATTAATATGTCCTCTTTCTTGTTTAGTGTCTCGTGAATTGATAGTATGATTTTAAAAATAGTATACAAAACTAGGTGAGATTTTAGAACTACACATCGAAATAATACATGTTGTATAATAATAATACAAGTGCATGCTTTGCAATCAAAGGTATTTATCTTTATAAGGATAAAATTATCTTAAAATGATTAGTAGGGAATGTCTATGAGGTGGATGATAATTTATTTGATATTTTATTTTATTTCTTTTGGTTAGGTTATTAAGACTTTATTTGAATTGATATCTTAGTAATTATTATTTAATATTTATTTTGAGCAATTATCTTATAGTAGGATTATTATCCTAGAAACAATTCTAACATTCCATGAAGGAAAACTTTTATTGGATGGTTGAAAAGACAATAGTTCCAATTCATTTTCATTTATTCCCTTAGTGCTACAACAATAATTTGAATTCATTTCATATGATTTCCCACCCCACCCCACCCCTCCACCACCCCTTCCCCCACCACACACCACCACACACACACACACCCCACCCCACCCCACCCCACCCCCTGCCCCCCTCCACCACCACACACCACCACACACACACACACACACACACACACCACCCCACCCCACCCCCTCCCCCACCCCCTCCCCCACCACACACCACCACACACACACCCCACCCCACCCCTCCACCACCCCCTCCCCCACCACACACCACCACACACACACACACACACCCCACCCCACCCCCTCCCCCACCACACACCACACACCACACACAGACACACACACACACACACACACACACACCCCACCCCACCCTCCACCACCCCCTCCCCCACCCTGCCCCCCTCCACCACCCCCTCCCCCACCCTGCCCCACCCCGCCCCACCCCCTGCCCCCCTCCACGCACACACATACACACATATATATATACACATACACACATAAATATACACACAAATATATATATAAATGAAAGAGAGAGAGAGAGAGAGAGAAAATGGACCTGAAAGTAGAGAGAGAGAGAGAGAGAAATGGAGGGAACGGCGCGGGAGGGAAAAAAGAAGGGGGATAGGGTTTTTTCTGCGAACATTGTCATGGTCGTGTCAAGGTCTTTGACCGTGACACGAATTGTCACGGTCATTGACCGTGACAAGTCCGTGACAATTAAACTTGTCACAGACTTGTCACGGTCAATGACCGTGACAATTAGTTGTCACGGTCGTGTCAAGGTCAATGACCGTGACATAAAACACGTGTTTTTTATCACAGTCAATGACCTTGACAAGGCTGGCCGGCTGAAAGGTGACAATTTGCCCATTTTGGTGTAGTGCATACTCATATATATATGTATTTAATGTAATTTATTGTGAATTAAATGTAATATTGTATTCTTATGTTTTTTTCTTAAGATTATACCATACACTCTGTATATGTTGTGTTCTTATCATTATATTTCTTATATCACATGCTTGTTCTTGAATTTTGAGTGTTATGTTGTGTATTCCATGTACTATTTTTGTGTCCTTAGACTTTATATAACTTTTTTCTTATTTTATTATGTATTTTGTGTTCTTTCAGATGTATAAATTTGTAGACAGTATACATGGACTGATGAAATACTTTGTGTTTGTTGATGATATGAAAAATATAATATGAATCTAGCTTGTACATTTATTACCCTGATTTTAAATGCAAAACACACTTTTTGCATCTTGGGGACTCCACATTTATGTATTTCATCACTGTACATTTCCTCATGTATATATCATTTATTGAAGACTGAGAATACATACATGATTGGAATATGTAGATACTCTTTGAATTTGTATAGTAACTATATTAATTGGGGTCCACACCAGAGGCATTTATTTAGGAATGCGACTACATGCTTTTTTATATTATCGTACCTCCTATATTAATTGTGGTCCAAGACTTAAGGACCAAGGAGTATATACAAGAACTGTGTATAGTTACACGTCGAATTAATTGTGGTCCGAGCCAGCAGCATTTAATAGTTCGTATAATATTGTGGTATTATTGGATTGAATCAAATCAATTATAATGTGTGAGTACTTTATTAATTTGCGTTTACTTTCTAAAAGTACGCGCAAATTAATAAAGTACACACACATTGAAATCGATTTGGTACAATTCTATGTGTGTGTATTTTATGTAGTATGTGTGTACTTTCATAAAATACACTTTATTACATAAAGTATGCACATATTGAGATTGATTTTCTACAATCAATTATGCATATACTTTGTGTATTATGCGTGTACTTTATGGAACATATATATATATATATATATATATGTCATCTTCACATTTAATAGATCCTATGTTATTGTGGTCCATGCCAGTGGCATTTGAATGATATCCCACTATTTGTAAGAAGTATTTGGGTTGTGTTATTATTTAAGAATCATACCATCAAGCATGTTCGACTACAAAACTGTTGGGTGCACCTTTGAAGATCTTAACAATACAAAACCTCTCACATTGACAGTCAATACTACTTATGACGACAAAATTCATTTTCTGCTTCGCATCAATGATAGAGCGAAAAAGTTACTTGATTTTTACTACTACTTTGTAGATATTAAGTGCACTTTTGATGTACAAAAGCTTCAAGTAACTGAATCTAAAGCGAAGGATTTAGCAAAACGAATTGAGCAATATTACTTAAGAGGTTTTGAAAAGGCAGACGCGTTTAGCATTGATCTATTGTATCACTTCTTTTCTGAATATGTTATGAACAGAGAGTCTTGGTTTATAACTTGTCAAACAACAGATCTTAGGTAGTTCCATGTAATGGACGATAGGGAATTTTTTTTTTTTTGAAATTTTGTATTATGTATTTCTTGTATTTTGTTGAGATTTGTATAAAGTGTTAAGAGAATATAGCATGTACTTTTATTAAACATTAATGTACTATATTCAAATATATTTGTTCTTCAATACAAAATCCATATACTTTATGTTTTATGTGTGTACTTTACTTCTTTATGCGTGTAATTTAATCTATATGTTTTTACTTTAAATTTTATGCATTTACTTTATAGAAATGACTTTGAAGACAAGGGCGCAAAAGGGAAAGAATCCAAAAAGTAAATTGCGATAAGAATGGTCTGAAGAGGCTAACAAAAGGATATAAAAAGAGCTCGAAGAAGTCAACAAGGCCAATTCATAAAAACGACCAATATAGGTCGAATGTCTTGAGCTTCTATCATGATTTAACTGATATTCACATCAAAATCAACAATAAGTATATTGAGCTTCTTAAGAAGACACAATTCTAAAACTTACTCAGTGCCTGCTACAGTGGTGAAGTAGTAGAGGGAGATCATAAAAAGAGTGATAAAAGCATTTTCACCAGTGTCAAACTCTACAAAATAAATAGAAAGTGTTTTAAGATGATTAGTGATGCCCACATAAGCCCTAACTATATAAGTCAAATTTTTGGGATCCCAAGCACGATGAGGCAAAACAAAAAATTGAACTAAAGTAGAGAATGGATCAATTTGCCCCCAAACCTGAATTTATTAGGCGCTACTTCAAAGCCAACAAAAATATTGGAAAATCAAATATTACAAAGGGCTAGAAGACGTCAGTTGAGATTGATATCGACGAGGGCATGAAATATTTTGTAAAACTTGTTTCCCTCCACTTCATGATGATGTTGATTTTCTCCAACTCAAACTTCACATTAAGAGAATTTTTCACACCATACATTGATAATATTGATGACATGATTACATATGATTAGGCTTCTATCGTTCACAACTTTCTGATCCATTATCTCGATAAAAAGTTCGAATCTAAGTCCAACACAACCACTGGATGTATAATATTATTATTGGCAAAGAAGAGACATTTTACATATTTCAATGTTAAAATACACGCATATTTCATTAAGTACACGCACATTACAGTCAATACAAATCATCTGCAATGTGCGTGTAATTTATAAATCATGCGTGTACTTTTTTAAAGTACATGTATATTTCATAAAGTACACGCATATTGAAGTCAATACAAATCATCTTCGACTTGCGTGTACTTTATAAAGTACACGATATTTCATAAAGTACACGCATATTGCAGTCCATACAAATCATCTTCAATGTGCCTGTACTTTATATAATCATGCATGTATTTTGTTAAAGTACACGCATATTTTATAAAGTACACTCACATTGCAATCAATACAAATCATCTTCAATGTGCGTGTACTTTATATAATCATGCGTGTACTTTGTTAAAGTACACGTATATTTCATGAAGTACACGCGCATTGCGGTTAATACAAATCATCTTCAATGTGCGTGTACTTTATATAATCGTGCGTGTACTTTTTTAAAGTACACACATATTTCATAAAGTACACGCACATTACAGTCAATACAAATCATCTTCAATATACATGTACTTTATATAATCATGCGTGTACTTTCATAGTATTGGGTATGTGAAAAGTTTAATGCTATCAGTCTTATCGAGGGGAAGGAGGACAAGGAACCAAGATTTCTTCAGTGGAGATTGGGAACATTAAAAGAATGGATGAATGATATTCTTTGAAGAAAGAAATCTCAAAGACTAAGGAAGAAAAATATGAAAATGATGACATGCCAAATTTAGACTTGGGGATATAGCACCTCGAACTAGAAGCAGAATCAATACGAGCTACATGTTCTTCATCGGAATCTAATTAGGAAATTATATGATTTAGCCAAATTGGTTGACAAGGTAAAAAAATTGAGTGAAGAGAATGTTGGGATGAAATTGGTATTGGGAGAGAGAGATACCCAACTCAAAGAAAGTAATGAAGCAAGGGTTCGAGCTGAAGGAATCTTAACAAGTTAGGGCAGGATAAGGAACTTTTTAATACAATATTAAAACTTTAGCTTCAAGAGTTAAAAGATAACTTCACCGAACAAATAAAAAAGTTTGAGGAGGATAATGCCCAACAAATTTCTTTAAACAATGAGTTGAAAAATAAACTTGAAGAGTCGACGAAGAACGACTGTGAGCGAATAAAAAAGTTGGAGGAAGATAATGTCAAACTCAAAATTAAAAATTCAAATTTAAATAGTAGTTTGAATGCTTCTAGAGATTCATTAGAAACTCAGATGATCACAACACATCAGCTTCAGCAAAGCATTAATTACTTGATTGAAGCTAACCAAAGGTTCTTAAATGAGAAAGATGCAGTTGTATGAAACTCAGTGAGCAGGTAATTTGGTGATATTACAAATATAATTCCAATAATTTGGCCATATTTATGTTAAATTACAGGCATTGTTGAATTAGTTATTTAAGTACACACATATCACTTAAAAAGTATTATGTAAATTTGCGTGTACTTTGTAATGGTATGCTTGTACTTAATGAATTCTTGTTTGTTTACTGGACAGAATATAAAGTACACACGAAATTTGTGTGTACTTTGTAATTTTATGCATGTACTTAATGAATTCTTGTTTGTTCTTTGGATAGAATATAAAGTACACCCATATCACTACAAAGTTCACGTGAACTTTGTGTGTACTTTGTAATGTTATGCTTGCACTTAATGAATTTGTGTTTGTTCTTTGGACAGAATATAAAGTACACGCATATCACTACAAAGTACACGTGATATTATTTTTATATTTACGTGTGCTTTTTAATGTTTTGCATGTACTTAGATATACTTTGTTGTTTATTGGCAAATAATGGAGAGTACACACATTTTCTAATGATGATCATCCATTTTTTATAAAGTACATGCCTAATTTAATAAACTACATGCATTGTCAATATAGTAAATCCATAAATTCTCTTGTTGTTTGACGTTTATTTCATTTTCATTGAGGTTTATGGCATGTTTAGACACGATGCTTTATTTTCTCTAGGAAACAGCAAATCAGATTCTCAATCAAAAGATAGAAGATTTGATGTCCTCCCCTTCTAAAAAAGAAGAAGAAATAAAAATTCAGAACTCAATATATGCGATAATCCAAAAAAGGGGTGATCGGAAGTAAAAGATTGATGATGCTTTTGTATATTCACATCCTATTAATGACTTGTCAAAAGAAGATAAGAATAAAAATCCTTCAAATGAAGCTCCTGCTGAATTGCAGCCGAAATGAAGAAAGAGACAAAATAATATATCTACTTCTGTGCCATAAAAAGGGCAAAACAATAAAGGCGAGTCTTCTTCAATAGCTAAAGATGAAGTAGACCTGCAAATCTATAAGTGTAGAAAACACCTTACAGAAGAAGCCCAAAATAAATTGAAAGAATATTTTACCCTGGAGAAGGATATAAGGTAAATCTTATGTTTGTTTATTTTGAAACCAACTTATTTTTATTTTAAAATGCACTTATTTTTATTTTGTAATGCACTTATGTATATACATAAATATTACGATGCCTGTTAATTTTTTAAATTATAACTTCATATTATATAATCTAAAGTTTTTATAAAGTACACTCATTTTGAAATGAAGAACATTCATAGTATAATAAAGTACATGCATTATCAATAAAATACGCGCATTTTTTACTCAAAAAATGATTGGTTTTATAAAGTACACGCATTTTTGTACTGAACTACATGTGTATACTTTATTAAGTACAAGCATAAATTTATAAAGTACACACATATTATTTAATGATCATAGATTATATACATGTTTCAATTATTATTCAAACATTATTTCCTGTCTTGAAATTCAACGATTGTCTCTATACAACAGAAGACTCATAATTCGTTTGCACCGACGATATTAAAGAATTGCTAAAAAGCAGAGAAATATCAAACCAGGTTTGTAATCGAAACATAGGACATTCTTCAAATTTGCATCTTTATATCCTTATCTTTTTAAAGATGTGAAACTAATAATTCAATGTTCCCCGTTTAATGGAGATGAAAATGAAGAAAAATGGGCTCCGAGCTAAGTAAATTTTTAATTTATATGCGTGGGTAAGGAAAATAAAACCTAAAGTTTTGTCCATCACCATCAGATATCTATTACTTTTAATAGGAAGTCGTCCGTCCAAAATAATGATAAAAAAATGCAGAAGGAACAAATAGAAAGGCACATTTTGGAATTATTTAGAATTTCTAATATTCTATTCATTCCCATGAAACATTCAATGGGAGATAATTCAGGACATTCTACATTGTTAGTTATATACAAATAAGAATATAAAGTTGTCCATATGGACTCTCTCTGACCGTTCGAAATCAATGAATCCTCATCATACTACAATAAGGCCAATAGGATGGTTATGCCCTAAACTTATTTACATTACATGAACTTTTATATTTTATATATGCTCATGTTTTTTCCTCAGAATAGTTTTCTGCTTTCAAAGAAAAATTGTACGAATTGAAGGATCGAGCTCCATAAATAAGTGAAAGATGTAAAATAAAAAGATACTTTGAAGGGGCAAAATTTGAAGATGCACTATCCAACGAGGAAAAAATAACAACAGACTGGCTCTTGAGTCATGAAGTCAATTTTGAACTATCAAAGATCATGAATGTGCAAGACAAAATAATGGGTAAGATCAAACAATCTTGAATAAATACACGCATAATTCATCACGACACATTTCAATAAATTTCATTCACATTATGCTAACCGATATATTTGTAGTATTTTAATTTTAGTGTTGATTGCGGTGTGTTATGTATATACTACATGGAATAAATTGCCAAAGGAACTAGACTCAAAACATCATTTGAAGACGACGAAATGCTCCAACAAAGAGCATATATAGCTAATGAATTTTTATTCATTGGTTATTAATAGAAGGAAAAATAATTGTAAAGGTTTTTTAAATTTTTTTGTTAATAGGAGGACAAATGAATGTAGTTTTTTTTTATTTTTTATTCAATGTAGTTCCATATAATTTGCAATAAAAAATGGTGTCGCTGGAACGAGCCATTCAACACGTAGGCTATACAAGGAATAGATATATTATAACATTAGTGCATGCATATTATTTGAATGTTTATGGATTAAACCATGTAAAGTACAAGCATATGGTGCGTGTACTTTGTTATTTGCCCATAACAAACAAAGAATCATAAAGTACACGCATAACATTATAAAGTACACGTAAAATGTAAACAAAATTTCACGTGTACTTTATAATAATATGAGTGTACTTTGCAATGTTTCTCCAGAATAAGCAAGGAATCACCAAGTACACACAAACTCTACAAAGTACACGTACAATATTACATAATCTCACGTGTACTTTGTAATTCTATGCGTGTACTTTGCTTTATTAACAACTAAACCCATATTCTTAAAGTACACACATAATATTAGAAAGTACACGTAAAAATAAAAAATAATTAAACCTATACAACATTCTGTCCAAATAATTACACGTGTTCACCCATATACTACATTATTTATTAAGTCAACATCTGCCAAATACATTCAAATCTTGGAATTTTATACGTTATTTACTTCATTTGTCAATATAACAACCACCTACCATAATTATTAGGCTCAAAATCCTAAACGTTACTTGGCCTATAAAAATCATAACCTTTTTTACCATTCTAAATTAAAATACAAAGACATCAAAATGGTTATTCTAGAAAAGTCTTTAAGAGATGCTCTTGAAAATGCAAACACCTATAGAGAAAAATTACAAATGATTGAGGAAGAAATTTCCTATATTATTTAAGTAATCGACTCATGTAATGAATATATTAAAGGAAGCTCCCTTGGACTCCCACCCATCTCGTACTATTTATTTCAAGAGAATGTGCCGCTCCTAAAAACCCACTAAGCCCTCGTCAATTTCTAAACCTAAAAAATAATTCTGAAAAATTTATGAAGGAAAGAGATTATACCATTGAGGTCCTTTCGTCACTAGAGCACAGAATTCGGGTCATCTCGAATTTTATCGGTGCTCTTCTGGAGCCCATCGACAGTTTTCTTCAATTTTCAGATGATATTTTTTACATTTGATGTGTCTACTTTTTTTCAAATCAGTTGTAATTTTTTTAATTATTGAATGAAATTATCATTTCTTTTAATGCACGTCTTTTTATGTTGATGATAATAGTCCATAGTCTTATAATACAAATTATAAAATTCTGCTTGCGCACACCACAATTAATTGAGGAGCTATGAAAATATAGAGAGCATGTATATACTGCTATTTATATAAAAATGAAACAAGTACAACTGAAAAATCAATTAAGATTACACATTTTCAATGTGCTTGTACTTTATGTTTTATGCGTGTACTTTAACTAAGTACACGCATTATTTATTAATGTACATGAACATTGACAATGATTTTAAATATATAATTTACTAAATACATCCATAAAGTACATTTTTTAAAAAGTACATTTTTGTAAAAAAAATACACTAACTATGGAGAGAACATTTTTGTATATTTTTATAATGTACATTAAATACATTTTTGGACTAATATATATATATATATATATATAATACGTAAAGCATGTATATTTTCTCAATTAAAATATTGCCACTGGCGCGGACCATATTCTGATAATACTCTGATAATAATGCCGCTGACGCGGACCATAATACATGTTAGAATGTTAAACTACGATTGACTTGTTCATTAAACATTGGAAGATAATATAATAGAATCAAAACATTTAAAAAATGAACCCAACAAAACAAATTAAGACTAGGTTGTGTGTCGTAAATGAGAGAAAGATAGTAAATGAACAATTTATATCATGAGATGGAATTTGAGAATTTAAAAACATTTGTTCTTGAATTTTTCTTGTAATTTATAATGTCAAACATGACTAAAATAAATATAAAGTAAATGCAATAATATATAAATTACAAGTTAAAAATAAAAATTATAAGTTATACAATTCACAAAGTACATGCATGTTTTTATAAAGTACATGCACATTGTACTGACCAAAATTACTTTCTATGTGCATGTACTTTATGTATTCTACGTGTACTTTACGAAAGTATACATAGAATACATAAAGTACACACACATAGTGTCACGACCCCAACCCAATAGTAGTAGGGAATGAGTGTCTTGACATGCCACCAAGGCATTCAATGTTATGGACTTAAAATATTTCTTAAAATAAATGCAACGGAAATACATTCCCATGGTCATGAATCGTAAACTATTGAAAAAATGGAATTACGTCATCAGAGCTTTCTAAAAGGGAACTTCGTATATATTAAAGTATGAACGGATTACAACTTATGCCAAAATTAAAAACTTATTACTAAAGAGCCAAACATGCTCTATCTCCTAAAAACAAACGTTACATTTAAAATTATAACAAAAGAGCTCCTCAAGCTAGATCTTCAACATAGTCCTTCTACACTCCATCCTCCCGTCTAATTATTTCCTGAAAAATCGTTATTTATACAACGTCAGCTAAAAGCTGAATAAGATTCAATCTCTCGACATTCCAAGGTTTTCAGAATATAGATACCTATTCAAGTCAAAAGAGAAGGCATATACATATAGGGATAGGAACTTGCAATATATAGATATATATTTTAAAATGATAGTATATATATCACAATTGGATAGCTCAGAATAAGAAGAATGCAATCATTCAAATGTGATATCTTTTTCTTTCAATCATATCATTTTAATGGCCAAGTACACTCTAATACCGTATTCTTCTACTGTATTATACCCCGGTAGTTGAGGGTCAATCGAACTAGTTCGTCACAACGCCTTATTTAGGGCACACCAGCGATAACCCAGCTGGGAAGTTCAGTCAGTAAAGAGGCTCCTTAGGCCGAAATTATTTTCAATTTTCAATCTCATTTTCAATACTCATTTCAATCAGTATGTCTATATATAGAGATATAAACATATCACAAATGAATCTATCATCGGCATCAGATGCATTTTGAGAATAAAAGCATTTCACAAAATACATAGTTTGCATAATATCATATAATTTAAATGTGCAAGAAATGACATAGAGTACTCACCTAAAATAGAGGCTCGAAAATATAGATATTGAGTCTTGGATCACACGTTAATCTAATAAATACAATAAAGGTTTAATTATGTATTCTAAATAAAGCCCAATTCTAAATATTGTGTTTTAATCCTAAAATATCTTGCTGAAAAAGGTTACTAAAACCATTTTCTCAATTTTTAATATTCATTCATCGCATTTAAAGAATTTCAATTCATAGTTCTTCCTAATCAGTCGGTTCCCAGTAGAGATGGAGGGTCACAGGGGCACCACTTAAATACCATCTCATCTA
Source organism: Sambucus nigra (assembly GCA_949130495.1). Taxonomy (NCBI): domain Eukaryota; kingdom Viridiplantae; phylum Streptophyta; class Magnoliopsida; order Dipsacales; family Adoxaceae; genus Sambucus; species Sambucus nigra. Next base: position 419,053,689 of record OX422207.1, read on the forward strand.
GACAGAACATTTCCGGATTTATTCCCAGTAGAGATGGAGGGTCATAGGGGCACCACTTAAATACCATCTCAACTAGACAGAATTTCACCGGGACTGACTTTGGAATTACTTAAATGAGATTCCATAATACGAGCAATTGCTTACAAAAATCATTTTAAAAAGAGTATATATATATTTTTCAAACAAGTTGACATATTTTGAAAATAAAATCAATTTAGATTGTTTCCAAATTTGAAGTTTTGATTAGTAAAGTCTTTAGTGTATTTTACCAGCATAACTACTAAGTAAAGCTATAAAATACGAAATGCTTGATCACCTAGACACATGTCAACTTGTTTGAAAAATATATATATACTCTTTTTAAAATGATTTTTGTAAGCAATTGCTCGTATTATGGAATCTCATTTAAGTAATTCCAAAGTCAGTCCCGGTGAAATTCTGTCTAGTTGAGATGGTATTTAAGTGGTGCCCCTGTGACCCTCCATCTCTACTGGGAATAAATCCGGAAATGTTCTGTCTAGATGAGATGGTATTTAAGTGGTGCCCCTGTGACCCTCCATCTCTACTGGGAACCGACTGATTAGGAAGAACTATGAATTGAAATTCTTTAAATGCGATGAATGAATATTAAAAATTGAGAAAATGGTTTTAGTAACCTTTTTCAGCAAGATATTTTAGGATTAAAACACAATATTTAGAATTGGGCTTTATTTAGAATACATAATTAAACCTTTATTGTATTTATTAGATTAACGTGTGATCTAAGACTCAATATCTATATTTTCGAGCCTCTATTTTAGGTGAGTACTCTATGTCATTTCTTGCACATTTAAATTATATGATAGTATGCAAACTATGTATTTTGTGAAATGTTTTTATTCTCAAAATGCATATGATGCCGATGATAGATTCATTTGTGATATGTTTATATCTCTATATATAGACATACTGATTGAAATGAGTATTGAAAATGAGATTGAATATTGAAAATATGATTCGGCCTAAGGGACCTCTTTACTGACTGACCTTCCCAGCTGGGTTATCGCTGGTGTGCCCTAAATAAGGCATTGTGACGAACTAGTTCGATTGACCCTCAACTACCGGGGTATAATACGGTAGAAGAATACGGTATTAGAGTGTACTTGGCCATTAAAATGATATGATTGAAAGAAAAAGATATCACATTTGAATTATTGCATTCTTCTTATTCTGAGCTATCCAATTGTGATATATATACTATCATTTTAAAATATATATCTATATACTGCAAGTTCCTATCTATATATGTATATTCCTTCTCTTTTGACTTGAATAGGTATCTATATTCTGAAAACCTTGGAATGTCGGGAGATTAAATCTTATTCAGATTTTAGCTGATGTTGTATAAATAACGATTTTTCAGGAAATAATTAGACGGGAGGATGGAGTGTAGAAGGACTATGTTGAAGATCTAGCTTGAGGAGCTCTTTTGTTATAATTTTAAATATAACGTTTATTTTTAGGAGATAGAGCATGTTTGGCTCTTTAGTAATAAGTTTTTAATTTTGGCATAAGTTGTAATCCGTTCATACTTTAATATATACGAAGTTCCCTTTTAGAAAGCTCTGATGACATAATTCCATTTTTTCAATAGTTTACGATTCATGACCATGGGAATGTATTTCCGTTGCATTTATTTTAAGAAATATTTTAAGTCCATAACATTGAATGCCTTGGTGGCATGTCAAGACACTCATTCCCTACTACTATTGGGTTGGGGTCGTGACAGAGGTGGTATCAGAGCATAGGTTATGAACTCGTAGACTACTGAACATAGGTTTCGAACGTTATAGATTTCGTGTTTCAATCCTTAGGAGATAGTATTAAATATCTGATTTATGTGATAACCTTCCCTTTGTGTTATATTATTTATAGTTGGTCTTTTAGTTTTCAATATTGATATAGTTTAGTAGATCTTACGTTTGGCCATGACTGTAGAGAATGACCAAGAGAAGATCATCAATGGGAACTAGTGATTTGAGTATAGAAGGACTGGAAGGTGCATACAAGGCAATTGAAGGTCTGGCAAAGATTGTGGAGCAGCAGGTGAACAATAGAGTACCAAAGAATCTTGAACTAAGTAGATGTACTATTGAACAGTTCAAGAAGTTGAATCCTCCATCTTTTAAAGGTACTCCTAACCCCACCGAGGCAGAAAGTCGGGTGATGCAGATGGAAAAGATACTCGATGTTCTTAAGTGTACCGACGAAGGAAGGGTGTCATTTGCAACATTTATGTTAGAAGGGGAGGCTGAACATTGGTGGATAATGAATAAGAGAATACACGGGGAAAGGAATACTTACATGGGTTGGAATGATTTCTTAGTAATCTTTTATGAGAAATATTTTCCGAAAACGGTGAAAGACGAAATGGCAGCTGACTTCATGAGTCTGGTGCAAGGGAATATGATGGTTAGTCAATATGAGGCAAAGTTTACTGAGTTATCCCGTTTTGCACGTCATGTTGTACCAACTGATGTTTTAAGAGCGAAGAAGTTTGAGCGTGGGTTAAGGTTGAATAATCGTAGTCGAATTTACATCCTGAAATTAACATCATATATTGATGTCGTGACTAGGGCTACAATAGCTGAGAGGGATGGTGAGGAGTACAATCGAATTAGAGATGGAAAGAGGAAGTTTGGGGAACGAAAAGGAAAGAACCCAAATAATAGAAATTTCTTTAGGAACACATCCAATGTTGGGGGATCTAGTGATAACAAACAGTATAATAACCAGACATGTCAGCAATGTGGAAAGATGCATGGAGGACGACCTTGTTATAAGGATTCAGGAGCTTGTTTTAGATGTGGACATAAATGACATCAAATAAAAGACTGCCCAAACCCAGCAAGGGTTCCGATAAAACCTTCAAGTGCAAAGAAGGATCAAGACAGATAGGGTAGAGTTTTCGGACTTTATGATACCCAAGCTTCTAATGCGGTAGTGTCAGGTACACTTTCTATATGTGCACAACCTTTTAAAGCTTTGATAGATCCTGGTTCTACCCATTCGTTCATATCTATACATGTACTAAATCGCTTTCATAAATTTCCTGAACCCTTGAATCATAACTTACATGTTTCTACTCCTTCGGGTGAGTTATTGATGGGTAAATTAGTATACAAGGCTTGCCCCATAGATATTGATAGTCATAAACTATTTGTTGATTTGATAGTTTTAGACATTAAAGATTTTTAAGTCATTTTGGGGATGGATTGGTTAGCATCACATCATGCTAAGGTAGACTGTTTTGAGAAGAGTGTTACTTTCCAAATTCCTCACAAACCAAAATTTAGTTTTGAAGGAACTGGCATCATATCTCCGATGTGTATTATTTCTGCAATGCAAGCCTATAGTTTTCTTAAGAAGGGATGTCAAGGATTTCTTGCAACTGTTACCAGTTTGCAGATAATAGGGCCTAGCTTAGAAGATATTCCCATCGCTAAGAAATTTATGAATGTTTTTCCAGATGATTTACCAGGCCTACCTCCTAATAGAGAAATAGAATTTACGATTGACCTTGTTCCTGGAACTATACCAATCTCAAAACCACCATATCGTATGGCACCTTTAGAATTAATAGAGTTAAAATTTCAATTAGAAGACCTTTTAGACAAGGGTTTTATCAGACCAAGTATATCGCCTTGGGGTGCTCCAGTGTTATTTGTGAAAAAGAAGGATGGGACAATGAGACTATGTATAGATTATCGTGAACTGAATAAGGTAACCATTAAGAATAAATACCCCTTACCTCGTATAGATGACTTGTTTGATCAATTAGAAGGTGCACAAGTATTCTCTAAGATTGACCTTAGGTCAGGCTATCATCAATTGAAGATTAAAGATGATGATATTTCAAAATCAGCTTTTCGTACTAGATATGGTCACTATGAATTTCTTGTAATGCCATTTGGACTAACTAATGCACCAGTCGCTTTTATGGATATGATGAATAGGGTGTTTAGGAAATATTTGGATCAGTGTGTGGTTGTTTTCATTGATGACATCCTTATTTATTCCAAAAGTATTGAAGAACACGAAAAGCATTTAGAGACGGTATTATAAATCCTTAGGAAAGAGAAATTATATGCAAAATTAAAGAAGTGTGAGTTTTGGATGCCTAGTGTTTCTTTTCTAGGACATGTCATATCTAAAGAGGGAGTGTCAGTTGACCCTCAAAAGATTGAGGCTATATTAGATTGGCCCAGACCAACTAATGTGAGTGAGATTCGTAGTTTCCTTAGATTAGCAGGTTATTACCGAAGATTTGTTGAAGGATTTTCTAGAATTGCCAAGCCTCTATCTAGGTTAACACAAAAGAAGGTAAAATATGAATGGTCTGAGCAAGCCGAGAAAAGTTTTCAAGAACTTAAGAATCGATTAGTAACTGCCCCAATTTTGACTATTCCTTCCGGGACAGGGGGATTTGTGATTTATAGTGATGCTTCAAAAAATGGTTTGGGATGTGTGCTAATGAAAAATGGAAAAGTAGTAGCTTACGCCTCAAGACAGTTGAAAACCCATGTGCAAAATTATCCAACCGATGACCTAGAATTAGCAGCTGCAATTTTTGCTCTTAAAGATTTGGAGGCACTATTTGTATGGTGAGACTTGTGAGATTTATACCGATCATAAAAGTTTGAAGTATATATTTACTCAGAAAGAGTTGAATATGAGACAAAGGAGGTGGTTAGAATTGATGAAGGATTATGATGTAAATATTCACTATCACCCGGGGAAAGCTAATGTAGTAGCCGATGCTTTAAGTAGGAAGTCTACACCAAATTTAGCATGTCTTATTACAAGCCAGGAAGCACTGTTAAGGGATTTGAGAAGTATGAAAATAGATGTACGTATCTATAGCAAAGGAGGAATAATTGCAAACTTACAAGTACAACCCATGTTGATGGAGAGGATCAAAATTGCACAAGTAAATGACAACTGAAGAAGATTAGAGAAGAAGTCATCGAGGGTAAGAGAACTGAATTTGCGATGCAAGATGATATATTGAGGTTTGGAAATAGAGTGTGTGTTCCACGTGATGCCCAACTAAAGAGACAAATTTTGGAGGAAACTCATTGCTCGAGATTTACATTTCATCCTGGAAATACCAAGATGTATAGAGATCTTCGAGAAGTGTTTTGGTGGAATAATATGAAAAGGGAGATAGCAGAATTTGTATCTCACTGTTTGGTTTGTCAACAAGTAAAAGCTGAACATCAGAAACCATCAGGATTATTACAACCTCTACCTATCCCTGAATGGAAATGGGAACATATTACCATGGATTTTATGACAGGTTTACCAAGGAGCTCAAATGGTAATTATTCTATTTGGGTAATTATTGATAGGTTAACTAAATCTGCTCATTTTATTGCCATTAAAATTACCCATTCATTAGAAAAGTTAGACAAGTTATATGTGCGGGAAATTATTAGGCTTCATGGAACCCCAATTTCAATTATTTCTGATCGTGACCCTAGATTCATTTCTCGCTTTTGGAAAAGCCTACAAGCAGCCATGGGAACAAAATTGAATTTCAGCACCGCTTTTCATCCTCAAACAGATGGACAATCTGATAGAACCATTCAAACCTTAGAGGATATGCTTAGGGCCTGTGTACTTGATTTGAAGGGGAATTGGGATGATCATTTACCATTAGTGGAGTTTTCCTATAATAATAGTCATCAAGCAACTATTCAAATGGCTCCATATGAAGCACTATACAGTAGAAGGTGTCGTTCTCCTGCATGTTGGGTAGAAGTTGGAGAAAGAAAACTGTTGGGACCAGAATTGATTCAGATCACAACAGAGAAAGTGAAATTAATACAAGACCGACTTCGAATTTCTCAAAGCCGTCAAAAGAGTTATTTTGACAATCGACACCGACAGTTAAAATTTCAAAAAGGAGATTATGTGTTCTTACGAGTATCGCCTTCAAAGGGAGTAATACGATTCGGGAAGAAAGGGAAGTTGAGCCCAAGATACATAGGACCTTTTGAAATCCTTGAAAAGATAGGAGCTGTTGCGTATAGAATAGCCTTACCACCTGAACTCTCTAGTGTAAATAATGTGTTTCACGTATCAATGGTAAAGAAATATGTCCCAGATCCAACGCATATCTTAAGTCACAAACCTCTTCAAGTTAGAGAAGACTTGTCATACATTGAGCATCCGGTAGAAATTTTGGACCATAAAGATCAAATATTACGGACCAAGATAATTCCACTGGTCAAAGTATTATGGAGAAATCATTAAGTTGAAGAAGCAACGTGGGAGCGGGAAGATGAAATAAAGGAGAGATATCCATACTTGTTTGTAAATTAATATGAGTCAAGTTTGGGGACCAAACTTTTTATAAGGAGGGTAGGATGTAATGACCCCACTTTTATGTACTCATATGTATATAGTTTGTTTTTACACTCATGTGTTACTATCTTATAAATGTTGTATTATTAGATATGTGATGTTATTGGCTATCAATATAACAAACTCCATTTTTAAATATGAAGAGTCAATCGTAAATAGGATGAAATCGAAGTCTTATGACATATCTTAAGGTATATAATAAGTTTTGTGGTAGAAAATATAATTTTATCAAACTTTAGGGACTAAAATAAAAATACAAAAAGGGCCATTTTGTAAATAAAATATTTTCAAGGACCTCTAAGAAATATTGAAAATATATAGTGTGAAATTATCAAAACACCCTTCATGTGTGAAATGACCCTTATACCCTTATCACCTTTCCACCACGTGCTGGTAACCTCCACCTTACACATGTCATCTTCAGAGAGAAAGCTAAAACACTTGTCATCATTTGGTGATGTTAGACTGCAAGACCACCCCGGAATGCGACACCCAAACGATGACTTGCCACCGTAATGCTTGATCACCTAGACACATGTCAACACCGTAAGACTTTTGGAAACCTATAAATAGGGCCTTAGGGTTCATTTGAAACTGACACCAATTCCTTGAGAATTATAGTAAGAAAGAGTGATAGAAATCTTGGGAAATATCTTAAGAAGGAGTTCAATAATTTCGAAGAAAGAATTCATTTCGTCGGTATGATTTTATTTAAATGTTATAATCATTTTTATAGTTTTATTTTAGTCCCTAAAGTTTCATAAAATTATATTTTCTACCACAAAACTTATTATATACCTTAAGATATGTCATAAGACTTCGATTTCATCCTATTTACGATTGATTCTTCATATTTAAAAATGGAGTTTGTTATATTGATAGCCAATAACATCACATATCTAATAATACAACATTTATAAGATAGTAAGTAACACATTAGTGTAAAAACAAACTATATACATATGAGCACATAAAAGTGGGGTCATTACACATAGAATGTGATTTTGGTCAGTACAATGTGCGCGTACTTTATGTATTCTACGTGTAGGTATTTATATTCTACGCAAATATAAATACTTCCACATATCTTTCATACAACAGAAACAACATGAGAACATGGAAAGGATCGTAACTGCCAACTCTTACAAGAGAAAATTCCTTGTTTTAAGTCAACCGTGGCCCGCACATCTCAATGAACTTCAAATACATATTTACTCGAGCGACTAATATTCCAATGTCTACTTTTATTTCAATTTTCAGTTAGTAATTTATCAAAATAAGGACACAACTCCTTTGACCACGTTTCATATTCAACAAATTTGTTCGCATTGAAATTTATATTCTTGATCGTCATTTTGTTCAACATATTCATTATCGGTAAATGCCTTTCCTCTAGGATCCAAGGGTTGAATGATTCCACAAGACTTGATGTCATGTCACCGTAACGTTTGTCAGTGAAATATGCACAAGACTAATTCTCCGGAGGAAAATTACTAAGAAAATCAACAACACCAGCTCCACCTTCCTTCTTCGGGGCGTCAATGTTCTTCTGAAATTCATCAATTGTTACAGCATACGCACAACGCATGAAATCTTGCACAAGCTTCTTTAAAAAGTTCCCACTCCCCTGTATTTTCTTCTTTATATTTCCCTGTAAATGATTTATATAGTAGGAGTGTGCAGACATTAGAAAGACCCTAGAAACACCTCCAATAAGACCATCGTTTTGATCGGATATCAATGTGATGTTTTGATCTTGATGAGCTAGTGCATCATGAAAATTAATGAGAATCCATATCCAGTTATCCTATGTATCAGAATCAACAACTGCATATGCAAGAGGATAAAGGCTTGAAAACATAATGAAATATATCAGTACATACACATTGTATGATGAACTCAAAAAATGGTGCCGCTGACGAGGACCATTAAGCATGTAGGCTATACAAAAGAATAAATATATTTGTAGTGATAGGCTACACAAATGTAAAGTATAAAAATATTATGTTTGTACTTTAATAGATATATATATATATATATATATATGGGTGTACTTTATTAAATATGTCCATAACAAAGAAAGAATCTCAAAGTACATGAAAAACATTACAAAGTACATGTAAACTGTAATCAGAAGTTCACGTGTACTTTGTAATTATGTGCATGTACTTTGCAATGTTTTCCCAAAACAAACAAGGAATCATAAAGTACATGCATGACATTACAAAGTACACATAACACAAAACAGAAATTCAGGTGTGCTTTTTAATCTTATGCGTGTAGTTTGGGATTTATGCAAATAACAAAAATAGACCTCGAAGTACACACATATCACTACAAAGTACACACATATATTCATGTGTACTTTATATTCTATCGAAAGAACATAAAAACGAATGCCAAAGTAAAGGCATAATATTGTAAAGTAAACTTCAATGATTCACATTTACCATTGTTCCCATTCCTTGCAGTTGTCGATAAAATTGTTCCACAATAGTGGCTCTTAGAAAAGGCACGATCAAGAAACAAAATAGGCCTGTAGTAGTAAAAATCCATCAATGGATCCTAGAAGAATTAAAAAAATTCCTTTGAATAATTTTCTCTTCGGTTGCACATCAAGAATGCAATGCGATCCTGAGTTATACTGTAATAGAAGTTCCCTATAATTATTGATTAATGCATCAAAAACTTTCTCATCACCACGAAACTCAACAGTATCCATCTCTTTCCCACTCCAGGTATGATGATAACCTATATCAATATCGTAGTTCTTATTCAAATATCTAACTACATTAATTGGCCTCAGCAATGGTTTATCCCTTAGCTCGTCAGCAAGCAATGTTAAAACCTATTTGGAGTCCATCATATTGATTGACAGACTACGATATACACCCCTATAAGTATGCTCATCATTCAAACTTCTTATATAAAAGTAACCATTTACTATTGACAGTGAAGCATGCACTCGCTACATGCAATTCTCACTACTCCTTTTAGAACACTCTTCTGTCACCCGAGTTTAATCATTCTTCAAATATATGTACTTGAAACCAACCTTAATAGCATACTTTCGCAACTTATCATGAAACTCAACCACACCTCCTTTGAAACACTTCTCTTCATGACTAATATATGTCTTCTAATCATTCGAGGGATAAACTTTTGACGTACTCGGCTCCACACCTCCAATATAAATATAGTTTTTAACTCCACTACTAATATCAATCGCAGTGGTTGATGATATATAGTCATTCCTTTCTCTAGTTGTACCACTGCTCTCGTAACTTGTATAACTGTAGTCAACCCATTCACGAATTCTATACGTGCATTTAACTCGTTCATGAATTGTAATAATGGCCAAAGCTGTTGAATCAAAGACATATATCCAAATAAAATCAACTTTGTTAATCACTTGAGACCGCAACATAGAATGAACATCTTTATCATAAACCAACATAAATTGACTTTCATCACCAAAGTCGTTATTTAATGCAAAAAATCCATCTTTCAAATCCGTAAACCTACTACATAACTCATTCCATGTGGAATCTTATGAGTTGTCTTCAAGTATTTCAATGCAAGCCTTATTATCCAAATAAAAACATCGGGCAATCCTACAACTTTCCATTATAGCCTACATTAAATTAAAAGAGAAGATGCTTTTGTTAAAGCTCAAGATTAATTAATGCTGCTGGTGCGAACCCACAAACACCTGACCAACTAAGACATAACTACTCTATTAAGTATGAGTCCACATTAACAGAGTCAATTCACATTAATATTATGCCAAATTATTAACAAAAACAAATGAGAATTAATCATTATAAAATTATGTGTACATTATATCAAATTTCTTGTACTTTACTGTAATTTTCCTAGTGAGCTATATACAAATGACTTTAGTATTGTAAAACCTCAAGATTAATTAATGCCGCTAGCACGGACCCACAAAGACATGCCCAACTAACACATGAAAAGTATATTAAGTAAAGAGTCAAAAAGTAACAGAGTAAATTCACATTAACATTATGCCAAATTAATGTCAAAACACAAAATCAGAATTAATCATTAGAAATTCACGTGTATTTTATATCAAATTACATGTACTTTACTGCAATTTTCTTGTGAGGTGTTTATAGGAACAACTTGTATATACATAAATTACACACACACATGAACACACAATCAAAACATATACATACATAACCTGTTACAAAATAAAAACACAAAGTCAAAATATTTTCATATAAAATTAAAATAAAATTATAAAAACACACAATCAAATCATTTATTTAATATTTGAGTTAATTCAACAGATGAGTTACACAATTACAATGATTTGATTAATCAAAAACTAATTCACCCACCTATTTTAATTGATCGACATCCAAAATATTTCTTGATAGCAAGTATAAACTTACAAATGATCGAATTAATGCAAAGGTAAATCTAGGTTAAATAGAAGAGAAAAGAATTGATTTCTTCGAACGAATTGATACCTTATTTCTTTGAGAGAAAAAAGGTGGTTGAACAAAAGTGGAAAGAAGAAAAAGATGCTAAGTTATTGGAGAGAACGAAGTAGTTTAATAGAAGTGAAAAGGAAAAAGAGAAGATCCTGGCTTATTGGGAAAGCTGTCAATCATTGATTAGGTCATTAATAACAAAATGAATGAATGAGATAATCATTTAAAATTTGTTTAATCCGGTCAAAAAGTCCAAAATGTCACCGTAAAAACCTATTTTCTAAAAGGGTAAAAAGAGGGAACCCAACTCTTCATATGTAGAGAGGCTGTTTTTGCGATTTGAATATGTGATCTCCAGGTCACAATAGGGTAACCTTATCCCTAATTTTAATTACTCATACGAAATACGATGTATAATCACTTTTTTCCAAAATACGATGTACAATTAATTTTAAACATATGTGGCACCGAGGAGAAAAAATAAGGGTGATTTTAGCATGACCCTTCTTAAAAGGGTCCAAGGTATGTGTGTTAGTTATTATGTGTTTGTTTTGTGCACTAAGGCATTTTCACACTCAAAACACTTAATGCATTTTTGTTCCCCCCAAAAGTTGATTTGCTCCGAGACAATAAGGAAAAATAATGCTCCCGCGACAAGTAAAGTGCTGTGGGAGTTGTGAAAAGAAATTAAAATATACTAAAAGACGCTAAAAGAAAAAAAAACAGGGGTCACACGGAAAGTGAATTGCCGCTGGAGCCTTATTTTTCCACTTCCGTTAGCAAAATTTCTTGCATTTTTGCAACCAAATTTGTTGACCCGGACTTTTGCAATTATGTCGACGGCTCTGAAAAGGTCAAAAACACAAAATGGATCGACAAAATTAACATTTTACAAATATACCAACGTCTCTGGAGATGGTCTTATATTAGTAAGCATTGTAACTCATCAAATATGTAGAGTAATCTAATGTGATAAAAGAATCTTAATAAAACACAAGTATTCTAATATGATAGGTAAGTTTTTAATATTACAAAAAAAAAGTTTAATATAACATCACGAAGCGCACACCAACCGTGTTAAATGTTAAGGGATTAAAATTAAAGACCCAAAAAGATATTTAGCATTTCTTTCATTATAGTGAAAAGACAAAAAGTAATGCCCCCAGTGTTTTGAGTATTATATGCCTGGCTCACTATTTTTGGATGAAATCCATAAATCTTATATTACCCCTATAAATAACAAAATTAGCAATTATTAGTGGCCATCATTAATATTTTAAAATTACAAGTATAAGTAAACTAATATATATATATATATATATATATATATATATATATATATATATATATATATATATATATATATAAGTATAATATAATAAATTTTTGGTTTTTTTTTATTATTGTAATAAAAAAGCGTTTGAACAAGAAACTACTATATTAATTATTTTATTACATAAAATAATGTGATGACATAAATATAACAACTAGAAGTAGATCAACCATTAAAACAAAACTAAATTTTCATTAATATATTACAAATACACACAGATGGATGCTCTAAAGTGGATGATCGTTCGAGAGCTAATCAATTAAGTAAAAAGACAGTTGTACATGTAATACCCTGTATTTTTCAAAGAATTAAATAGATGTCCTGAATAATAATTAAAATGGAATTTGATATATTGATGACAATATGTGAAATCGGATTTATAATTGGTTGAATTGAAGTTATGTAATTTGAAATTGGTAACTTGTTAAGTTAATTTAAGCCTTGTGTGAATAATAGAGTAATTGGGAATGGATTTTATTTATTTGGATAGAATATTCTAAAAAGCATTATAAGGGGTATTAGGGTGAAACCCCAAGGGCGATAGGGTCTTTAGTTTATTTACTAGGGAACAAGATTACGGTTTGAGAGTTTTTATTCACGTGAGAAATTAGGATTGGGATTTGAAATAGGATGTTGGGTATTAAGCTGCAACCGCGTACTTTTAGGGCACGACCACGGCCCAAACACCTATTGATTGCGGGAATGTAAGGTCGTTGGTCACTCATTATTTGGTCACGGACCCCTCTAGTGGGATTTTCCTTATAAGTTTGAGGGTCACGAAATTGGCTATTTAAACATTTGGCCATCATTCTCTTTAACCTACAAACTCTAACTCTCTATACCATCTCCCAAACAAAATAAATCTCCATTAACAAGCCTCAAACCTAAAATACAATATGAAGATGATGATTCAAGAGTAAAGTTGATTTGATTCAATGTTGGGAGTCAAGGGAGATTCAAGTTGTTTTAGTCGAGTAGCCATTAAACAAATTAAGGGGAGATTTTAATCCACTATTCTCCTTTCCTATATGTAGATGTTAGATTCATCAAAACTAATTAATTAGGTTTAAAAATCAATTAGTATTATATAGGTTTTCACATTAAATCTTATTAGATTAATTATTTGTTGATATTAGCCTATGAATCACATGTTAATATGGTTTATCCCTTATTTAACCTAATTGATAATTAGATTAGTATTAACTGGTAGTAATCTTATGTTTACGTTACATAATTTGGATCTTTGGATGATAGTTGATTGGATTGGTATAAATTATTAAAAATCCACATATTTAACTTATGTAATTTGAAATTTGATATGATAACCATGTTAGACTTGTACCTTTAGGCTAATATGTTATACATTCAAGTATAAATGTCCAAATTTTGTACATTAATGCAATATAATGAGTAGTTAACCTGTAATTTCATATGTGAGCATGTAACTAATAATAATCTCCGTTATTAGAATATCTGAGGTTCAAAGTGAGATTTCTCACATAATAGCCATATTCGGAATTGGAATTGATATCTAAATATCCTTGATAATGTAATTACAACTCTAATTGGATATAGATGAATTAAGAGCCTTTATATTCTCCTTATTAATTATTGGGTTTAAATTAATAAGTGGTTGATTTAACTTGATGGTTGGAATTATAGTAATTGTACATATTTGTGGGTTAGTTGTTATTGTATTGGAATTTGGAATTAAGTTGCAAAAATTTAACATTACATTATAAAAGGTAGTGCTTGGATGATGTGACGATTATTATGTGCTACATACCGTATGATTGGTGGTCAGGGAGAAGTGGTTGGATGCGGTTACGACTTAATTAATTAAAAGATTAATTTATTATTGAAGATTGTGAGGTTTCATTTCATATTGCATTCATACTATTGCAGGTTAGACAATTTTGAAGATATCATTTACATGTACGACTATTTTTGAGTTGCGTAGCATTGATATCTTGTTGGGATTTGACCTAATTATTTTGTGGAACATTTCAGGTGCTTGGGTTGGTCCAGGAGATTAGTTCTTATAGAACCTAGCACAAATTCACTCTCTTTCTCTATCTCCATGTCATCATCACAGGCATCTTGAGATATAGGGGCTATCAGTAGTTATTTCTTTTATTTCAGTTGTGTGAGTCGCGTTATACTCTTTTCAGTTATCATGTAATATTAAGACCTTTGAGTCATGTATCTTTCATTATAGATATGTTACTGGATTAAGACTTAGATTTTGTTGTTAGTACTATATGAGTTTGGTGTTATTGGGACTCTTTATACTTCGTTAGTAGATGGTGATGATTTATTTTTATGATTTTGAGGTTATTATCATATTGCACTATTTAATTACTATTTCATTATTCTATTGATTCTTTACATATTGAGTGTGATATTTAGTTTACATTAGCAATTTTTAAATTATTATATTTGGACTTAATCAATCCTAATATTGAAATATACGGGTTGTTACCATACACTTACTTAAACATTCACGCTTTATTTAATCTTTTTCTATTATAGTTAAGAAAAGGTATCTTCAATTCTTTACTCTTTTTAAGCAACAATAATAAGATTGGTTATCTGTATTAACTCGGGATTTTATGGTCTTCTTTGATCAAACTCATGGTCGTTCATAACCGTGCTTGTGAAAGAAGATAATGAGTGTACAAAATTTTGATGGTGATGGTTGCAGTTCAAATTGACGAGAGAGAGGGGGGAGGATATGGTTGGGCCATAATGGTTAAAGAGAGAGACGAAAGGTACAAACTAACGGAAGAAAGAGTGTGACACTCCGTAATGTTCATAAACATATTGATCAATTCAAAACATAAATAATACGACAGTCAAAATAATTAGTAACATCTTAAGCATGACTAAACTAAATAAAGAACAATATGAATGATAACAATGGTAAATAAAATAAAAACAACACATTTCTTATACCATTTAGCCCATAATGAAAAATAAATCCCATCTTTGGAATATTAAATTCTTTTAATAAATCGATGTCCAAATGTTTGAATGATAATCTGACTCAATAATAAATAACTCCCAAAATCGCTGACTTAAATAAAAACTTAACATGTAATAAGTTGTCTAAATAACAAAATTGAAATAAATCCTATAATGGAAATAAGCTACACTCTTGAAACCTACATCACAGGAAGCTGAAATTGGATGCTAAAGAAGTCTTCAACTATGAATGCTCAAGTCTGAGCTGACGGCTATGGTCTAGGACTTGTAAAAGTAGTTCAATGGATAGGATTAAACCTAGTAAGTCTATAGTTCTTACAAATATAACTATATTTGGGCCACAATAATAATACATCTTCCTTCAATATTAAGTTGATTTTAAGTTATCATAACCTAAACAACCTAAATAAGCATGAAGTTCTAATCCCAAACTCGAATGAGGCCTGTGTTTATAATTCTACCTTTTTTTACTTAAGTACTGTTGCTTTAACAATTTATAGGTTATAATCATTGTTATACGTCTCTAATATAAACACAATGTATAAGTATATGGGAATCGCATAACATAATAACCAAGTGAGTATACCCCACTCACATCAAAATCATATGAGCAACGCACAACCCGAAATCCAAAATATGACTACATATCCCTATTTTCTGGGGATCACTCGTGACACAACTAGTTATAGTTATAGGATGTCCCAACCCTACAATCTCATGACAACATCAAGGGGAAATCACTATGTCATCACACCAAACGTACGGCCCCACACCTAAGGTTGTACGGGAGAAGGGTGTCTCAGTACATAGGATCGAGGTAATAAGACCTAGTTAAAATCCATGCGCCTACCAGGATACCCATGCAGTTTCATCGTACACGCCTCATCAAACCCATATTAGTAGGTTACCCACAAGTACATACATGCCCCTGGTATGATTCACATAATTCAAATAATTTGAACATCAACCTATTGTAATGGGCTTTAAAAGTAAGTTATTTCCATTCTAATATTTCACACTTTCACATTAATCGAATATATAAGTTTTAACCCAAACACCAAGTATTTTTAATTGTAGATATAATCGTTTTGGTTTATAACTAATTTTTATTTATCAAAAAGGACCCTAAAATAACCTAGCTTTGAACCCCATGAAAAATAACTAAACCAACCCGCACTTGGCATGGCCACAAGGTTGGATCGATCTGATAGACCCAATGGGTTCTTCTTCCTCTTGTTTTTCCCATGGCGGCTAAAAAGCTTCAAACCATGCAACCTCTAATCATAAAAATTATCACACATCCTCCATATATTTTCAACATATAAGCGATAAAAATATGATTTTATAACTTTTAGAGGATTAATAGTACAATTAAGTGTCTTATTACATAATTTATAAAATTAACCCTAACTTCATCTTCTACACAATAATGATTCAACTAACCTATGAATTCTAATCAATTTTCATAATAAACTTAGATCTTGTACAAATTACAACCTATATGATTCATATCTAATAAATTTGAAGTCAGATTATAAGGATTCATGGTTTAATTGGTTGATTCATTAACAAAGTTTCATGAGTTCATCAATGTAACACCTCACATTTTCAATGCATTATTTAAATTGTGAAATTTATTTTATGTGCCTGCTCTAACATGATATGTCACTATTTATCTATTATATGTGTTATATAATTCGTTTGTGAAAACGGAATTAATACACGGTAAGGCATTATTCAAATATTCATAAGTGACTGTGTATTACAGACGACAATGGAATGGCCAGGGACTAGGTGTCGGGAGTTTCCTTGTTTGGATTATTCCCTTGGTATCGACCCCATCGATCGTGAAATAGTTTTTATAATGTCGTGTTGCGGTTAACTAAGTAATATTTAAATAATTGATAATTGGACTTGTAACGGATAAAATATTAGTTCATTGAGATCATTAATTGGTAAGAATATTTCCATATTTTGGGTTAGCATTTGGAATGTTAAAATGTATATTTTTATTTAAAATAGTGGGTTTAAGTTTATTGGGTTAGTACATGTATTGTATATAGTTTTAGGCTATTTTCAGTGGTATTTGGGTTCATTGGATTGAGGCATTTGGGTCCCAAGGTTAATTTGTGGGTAACACTATCAGAAAGTCATTGGACTAATCCTAATTCACATTAAAAGTTTTGGAGAGGAATCCTAGGGCTTAGAGAGAATAAACACTCAAGAGTTGAAGGGATTTGGAAACTTGGAATATTGGATTCTTCAATTTTATTTAATGAAAGTTTACCTAGTTTAAGGATTTAATTTAAGGATTGTTATGACAACCCACTCAAATAAATACGGTTTGATCAGTCCTTTATTAAATTAAAACAAAAATCTCATATGGTTCATTATTACATCTCTGTCGAAAATTTTTTAAGTTACTAACCACATATGTTAAATTAAGCATGTGTCAAATTTTATCTTTCAATAATAACAACATGTGGACATTCCACACGATAAGAAAACCATCTATATAGTAATAATAACAGGAATCCATCACGAGATAAATAATCAAATAAATTATATTGAGTAAACCAGTAGTTCACAATACAAAAGTCCAACTAAACATCTAATGAAAATAAAACTGAATCCAAAATACATCATCTGACAAAACTAAATAAATGAACTAACTGAATGGGCGACATGCCCAAATGGAATAACTGAAACTGCATCCTACTCTAGGAATGAAGTGGCTAAAGCGTCTAATCCAAATCCTGCAAGTATCCACAAGTGTTGTAGCTATGCATCCCTAGAATAGATTATCAAGCTTGGCGCCCATGTGGCCAGACACCTAAAAGTTTTTGAAAATATTTTACAAACGGTTGAGAGCCCAAGAAAATATTTTGAAAATATTTAGCAAGTATTTATCTCAGTTAAAAGCAATTATTGATTACATATGTTAGTTCAACGTACACTCCCTTGAGTTCCTCACCTCTCAACTAATGTGCACACCTAACGTCATCTACCTAGCTATGCTACCCAACACAACTAGGTCGCATCAATAAATATGTAACCACTATCAGGTTTGGCTCCCCTTGTACCGCCCATACATTAGGTTATAGTGTCACAATCTTTACTCAAGATTCCTTAGTTAAGTTTCTCTCTAACTCTCCTGTACCTCCCATACAGTACGCTATCGACTACTAATAATTAACATTACCCGAATGTTATTATTAAACCATAACTAACATTTCACGAATGTTATTCTTAAACCATTTCATTAAGTTACTCTAATTAAATCTTCTTTAAATATACACTATCTAACTTTACTACTTTCACACACTAAGTACATTATCTCATAATTAAATCAATTGCAGAAATACCTCATCTATCCTTCCTACATTACACACAAGTACGATAAATCACCAAAGTGTAAATATATATATACACAACATCTCCCGAACTTGCCACCGTGATGCACACTCGCATACTCTACTATTAACTACAAGTAACTCATGTTCCAAATCAAAAACTATGAGTTCGAATATCACCCTTAAACCATAAATCAAATCACACATATTGGAGGCGAACATAATTCTAAGCCTTTGGGCTACGCACACACCTAACGCACCCAAATGACCGGTCACACTATCATACACCCAAGTAGTGCTCAACCCTAAGTTCTATGTTCTGGGGCACAAGTCTAAAATCCCCCCAATGGTCTCATCAGGATAAGATTTCCCACAACGCGAAACCTCATGTGATAGCAGGCAACGTAGGTATGTTCACACAAAAGGAGTACATAATAGGCATACACACAACCTATCCATATATCGCATATAGGCATACACACAAACTATAAATATAATCCGTATAGGTACGCACACAACCTATATATATAATCCGTAGAGGTATACACATAACCTATAAACATAATTCGTACATAGTATATATCTTTCAAATACTCAGCGTACTGTCAATTTACGATTATGACTCTTATTGCACTTTTCCGAGTATTATTCTCTACCCGAAGGGTCCTCATCATCATTTAAGAAATTTCAGAAGTTAACACCTCACTATTATACTGGTACTAATCCTTAGGTAATCATTTACTCTTCCCGTTACCCAATTCATAAATTCTTGATACGTCATGCAATCGGTTAAATCTCGTAGGCCCTAGTCTAATTTTATCATCATTATGAATAAGGCTAAGCCTCGTATAGTTAATTAACGATTTTATAGCCTGATTTAATTTTTTTACTATAGATTTCAATCTTGGGCATCCTTTTGTAGAAAATTCATAACTAATTAAAAAAATCAAAAAAATATGAGGTCGGTGCCCACACGATCATGATGAAAAGATCTATAAATTTCATTTTTGGATAAATAGGTAAATCAAACCGGTTCATCATACCATAACTCATTTTTTCTCCAATGTTGACACCTCAAACCTTCATCAAACCTTCTAGAATTATTACCCAACATAACCAAACGTCTAATATATGTATAGGGATTATTTCTAACATAAATAACACATCAAAACTATACAAAATTCATTTTAGGACAGATCAATCCATTAATTCCTCAAAACCCTAGATTTTATATTCTTCATGTCTTCTTATCAAAATACCCAGATTTCTTTCTTGTTCATCTTCACATATTAACTGATTTCGAATTGTTTACATAACAAGATTTATTCTACATGCAAATCCTACCCCAAATTATGTGTTCTAATCATTTAAATTCTAATAACTTCATTTAAATCAACATATATAAAATCCTACACTACATGGGTATTATAACTTTTCCAAAATATGCAAGATAAACACTTTTTTGGAGATTGTAGGTCTAATTTTGCAAAAAGATGGTGGATTTGTCTTCCTCTCCTTCTGATCTATATTCTGGTGGTGGTGGTGCAAAAGTGGTATGGGAAGCCATGGAACTCCTCTCCTTCCTCCTCTGGTGTCCTTTCTCTAACTTTTTAACTATAATCCTAACCCCCTTAACTCATAAGTTGATATAACCCTCACAATTTCGTAGGTCCATTTACTCTAAAATGTCAAAAGACCAAAATACCCTCTCGGGATGCCGGTTTGGCTTAAAAATGCCTCGGGACCAATTCCAAATCCCTGAGTACACTTTTCTGACTCTCTCAACCCTTCCGGACACACTGGAGTACTAAAAATGACCATTTGAATGACCCATGAATAAATTACCGTTTATCTCATAAATTTAAGTCCCGACACGACTCACACGCGCGTTCCGACTAAATTATTATAACAGACGTATTTTTCGCTCACGATAATCATAATGAATTCTTACTAATTTATTACTCGTTCGTTAAGTAATATTCAATATAATTCATACAAATAAATATTAACCCTTGTCTCACTAATTTATATTTTAATCCGAACTAATTTCCTATTAACTTCCCCATTTAATTTAATTAATCACAATATAAAAATCTTTCAAAATACAGGGTGTTACGTACTTCCCTTCTTGCAAAGGCATTTCACCCTCGAAATTAGGATAAGCTCTGTACTAAGAGTCTCAAATACTTCTTCTCATGGTATTAACGTCTTTCTAAAGTTGGGAACATTACGTTGTTCCCGATACCCCTTCACTAATAGTACTCTTTAATCCGATGGTCTATACTCTACCATTGGAACTAGAAATTAATCTGCCCTAATCACTTTTTCCCAAAATATTCCTTCACTTCCCTTACCATTTCACCTTGGCGCCTGTGAAACTAGTTACCCTTCTCTCAAGTATATTCCAACACGATTGGGTCGATATTCTAACGGTTATACTATTCACTATATTGGGGAAAGGCCCCCACCTATCTAGGTGCCAATTTTCTCCTTTTAAATCATATAACTTACCTCGTGGGAGATATCTGCAATCATGCCCGACTACCCACGTCAGACTTTTACATCTTCAATTGGTTATGATATAACTCTCATCTTCCTCTCCTGCACGGAGTAACTCCTGATTTTTCCTCGAAATCTACAATGTACATCCCTTATACCTTCTACCATTATAATCACCCCTTACCGTCTACTCCTCGATCCCTGGTGACACACCTCGCTCACAATGCAACTTCATTTCCCTTTGTCTCATTCAAATTCTGCCTATAATTTACCAATGCATCCACATTAATTTCATAAGTTTCCACGTCTACTCATTGTGGCTGACATTGAAAATTCTCAACTAACTAGGGCACCCATACACCCTATGCCTCATGCATTTTTGTACAAATCAATGGAACATAATCAACTTGTTTTAAACTAAGCCTTGCATACTTGGTCTGATTATACGTTAAGGTTATACTTAACTACCCTACTAGCCGTAACTTAATTATTCTCTAGGTTGCCCCACCAATCTACTCATGGTGTAAACTTTCCACAATGTTTTCTCACATCAACGCTATACGGCTCTACCAGCCTTAAATCAAAATATAACTATTAATTCATAGGTATAACTACATATGCGTATGATCACTAAGGTACTAAACCTATGTACTAAAGACCAAACATTTCCCAACTCCCGACGTTCACTAAGTTTCATGTGTGGGATGTCTTGCGAAACGAAATCCAAATAAGGAACCCCCCCGATACACTACTAACTAATATTGTCAGTCGTTGAGATTCATTAGGCCCTCAGCACATAACTTGTACCCCAGACCCCCGTCTCCTGACATAGAAAGTCTACTCATCCACTCTCATGTCACTAAAGACGATATACCATACGACGCTCTTACTATCACTAAGTCCTTGGTGCTAAACCAATAACGAGTTAAATCTCTCTGCTAAACAATAAATCAATATACCCTGAATCACATCAGTAAACATCCCCACTCGTCGGGATAAAAAATAGTAAGACAACATACTCACCAAAGTCTATGATACAATACAATATATATGCAAGCTCAACCCTCTTTCAAGTGATGCCTCGAAAAATAATATATTCTGCCCTAGAACGATGAGCAAGATAGTCTTATCACATAATTTAATACCGCTCAAACTCTCGGTATCCAGTCACTACATAATATAATAATAATATTTTCCACTCTAATAACACTCAAAATGAGCATAACCTACTACACAATATAAAAATCCTCTTAGTGTCCACACCCGCTCCTCCCCATAGGCGACACCAAGAGTCCCGCTATACAACGATAAAAATATTCACAATAAGGTTGATACTGCCAACGCACCCATTAA
Organism: Sambucus nigra; assembly: GCA_949130495.1. Lineage (NCBI taxonomy): Eukaryota > Viridiplantae > Streptophyta > Magnoliopsida > Dipsacales > Adoxaceae > Sambucus > Sambucus nigra. Next base: position 419,076,083 of record OX422207.1, read on the forward strand.
ACCCGACTCACACTTAAATTTTAGTGTTACACATTATATTGTGACTCACACATGTCACCCGAAGCCTACCTCATACTCATAGGGGTAAAGCAAAAATTCCACCTCCATTTGCCGTCGACCTTGTCTGGTCAATGGGTTCTTGAGCGTCACTCTCGCGTCAAAACTGACCCGTGATCTGGTGCAATGGTTGTATATCCATCCTATATTTGTCCCTGTCTCGCTTTGGGAAATCCTTCTTCTTGTGGCCCGTCTCTTCACAACCGTAACAAATACCAGAGAAAATCTCTTGCTTCTGGTTGTGGCACTGCTGGCCTCCCCTACCATTACCTTTGCCCTGACGGCCCAGAGGAACAGAATGTTATTGCTGCTATTGAGGCCCCTGTTGGTCCTGCCTGATCTCACCACTCTCGAGTTAGTAACCTTCAAACTTAAATCTTTTAGTCATTGTCCCCTACCGGAAGTCTCGCTCCTGCGATTATTGTTGTGCTCCACCATCATCATTCCCAACTACCTTCCGAGTCGGACTGGTCCCACGCACATTCTATGAATAAGTTTAATACTAGTGTCCTTACTCTTTACACGTAGGATACCTTTCTATACCATCCTACTGACTCTGTCCCCACTGGTCATATCGATGTGTCCTTCTCTTGGACCTGGTTGTCTTGGCCCCGATTGATACCCCTGTTGACCCTTTTGGCTTCACTGGCCATATGGACTCGTTACCGGCCTTGATAACCCGGACCGAATTCATCGTCACTTGGTAGAAATTCATTTAATTTGAATCATTTAAATGGGTCCCCTACTGGGTATACCCTCCTGTGGTGTTTCACTAGCACTGTTTAATCCAGTCTTGCCCTTCAACTATATTTTCCAACCCTCTTGGCTCCCTTATCATGGAAGCGTCGATGTAAACTTATAAACGTACGACCTCGATGACATTAGCACTATTCATCCTAGTCGGATTTCCCATCCACGCTTGTGTATTCTAGCCACGAGTCCATTATCAACTTACCCCCCTTTCTTCGTATGCTCTTCGTCGGGTATGAAGTTCGCCAAACAAGTCAACTTATCTCTTACGATTGGTCTCTATATGGCCCACTTGTAATAAGTTCTGAAACTCCATTTGCATCTCTGTCTGAATAGAAAATGAAATATCTTATGGTCAAACTGCACCCAAATTTCTCGTTATTAATGTATCTCTCCATGGTTCTGATGACTGACTCCCATTATTATAATGCTTCTCCTATGAGCAAAATAATTTATCTTAAAATTTAATCATGGGTGTCGCTTCACTTTACCATACACAATTACCTTAGGATTATCTCCTTCCATTTACCCATCTCACTTCCCCTCTTCCTCAAATCCTTACACATGACTCTTCGAAAGAGTCCCTCCGACTCTCCCCTGCCTACTATGCTGGTTGAGTCTGAATTTGTACCATCGTTATCTATGAAAATGTTTGGGGAAGCTACTGCCTTCTAGTGATTATCGTATTGTCATTTTCCTGAACAATAATTATGGTGACTTCTATCAGTCACCATTCCCAGAATACTCTGGCTTCTATTGAGCCTTTCCTCCTGTAGTCCTTCTAACGGCCCTTGTTGGTCGTCTTATATTATTCGGTGTACAAAGCCCAACGAACTCGTATATGAAACACATTGACAATACTTAATACAAAGAGAACGTAAGTCGCAAATGTAGAGGGATACAATAATCATAATATAAGGCTTTATATCAAAGAACACTATGTTGAAACGTAATAAGCCTCACAGATCCTAAGGACACTAGAACCTGATGCTTTGATACCATTCGTGACACCCCGCTCAGTTAAATACCGGTTGATAAATTAAATAGGAATCTCATATGGTTCATTCTTAGCATCACTATCGAAAACTTTTTAAGTTACTAACCACCTATGTTAAATTAAGCGTGTGTAAAATTTTATCTTTCATTAATAACAAAATTTGGAAATTAAACATGATAACATGAAGTAATAATAACATGAATCCATCACAAGATAAATAATCCAATAAATAATAGTAAGTAAACCATCGGTTCACAATATAAAAGTCCAACTAAGCATCTAATGAAAATAAAACTGAATCCAAAATATATCAGCTGATAAACTGAATAAATGAACTAACTAAAGGGGTGACATGCCAAAATGGAATAATTGAAACTGCATCCTACTCTACGAATGAAGTGGATGAAGCATCTAATCCAAATCCTGCAAGCATCCACAAGTGCTGTAGCTACGCATTCCTGGAACAGATTATCATGCTTGAGGCGGGACACTTAAAAGGTTTTGAAAATATTTTGCAAATGGTTCAGAGCCCAGGAAAACATTTTGAAAATATTTAGCAAGTATGTATCTCTGTTTAAAAGCAGTTATTGATTACACATGTTAGTTCAACGTACACTCCCATGAGTTCCTCACCTCTCAACTAATGTGCACACCTAACGTCATCTACCTAGCTATGCTACCCGGCCCAACTAGATCTCATCAATAACTATTTAACCACTATCAGGTTTGGCTCCCCCGTATCGCCCATACATTACGTTATAATGTCACAATATTCACTCATGAGTCCTGAGTTAAATTTCTCTTTAACTCCCCCGTACTGCCCATACAGTACGCTATCGACTACTAATAATTAACATTACCCGATTGTTATTATTAAACCATAGATAACATTTCACGAACGTTATTCTCAAACCATTTCATTAAGTTACTCTACTTAAATCTTCTTTAAATATACACTATCCAACTTTACTACTTTTACGCACTAAGTAGATTATCTCAAAATTAAATTAATTATAGAAATACTTCATCTATCTTTCCTACATTTCACACAAGTAGGATAAATCACCCCAAGTATATATATATATACACACACACACAGCATATCTCGTACTGGCCACCGCGATGCGCACTTGCATACTCTGCTATTAAGTCCATGTATCTCACGTACCAAATTAAAGACTATCATTCGGATATCAACCTCGATTGATAAATCAAATCACATATATTGGAGGCGAACATAGTTGTAAACCTTTGGGCTATGCACACACGTCACACCCAAATGACCGGTCATACTATCATACACACAAGTAGTGCTCAACCCTAAGTTCTATGTTCTGGGGCACAAGTCTAAAATCCCCCCAATGGGATCATTAGGATAAGACTGCCCATAACGTGGAACCTCCCATGATAACAGGCACCGTAGGTATGTTTACACACAAAGAGTACATAATAGGCATACACACAACCTATAAATATAATCCGTATAGGTACACACACAACCTATATATAAATAAATATATATAATTCGTATAGGTATACACAAAACCTATAAACATAATCCGTACGTAGTATACACTACAACAAAAACTGGAAATGGTCACGAAAAAGGGGTCACGGCTAAGAGTCGTGACCGGCTAGTAACGGCCCAAAGCCCTGACTACATGAAAAATCAGCGTGACCAATTCCAAGTCCCAGTGTCGTCATGGATCGACTTATAGGTGGTCACGGCCTTTAACCGTGACTCTAATAGTCACGGCTGACATCCGTGACCATTATGTTGACAAGTTTCTCGCCAAATGTGGTCATCGATGGAGTCACGGCTCATTGCCATAACCAGGCACACAAATACACACCACTATAGTCACGGCTTAGGATTGTGACCATTCTTGGGAGTGAGTCATGGCTTTTGACCGTGACCATGGTCTTGTTTTCACGCTGACGTGTTAAAATAAAGGGTTCACGTCATAGGGTCACGACCCTAAGTCGTGACCATGGTCTTTATACTTAAAAAATACAGAATAGGTTTTCATTTCCCTCGAAAACTTCTAAACACTTTTCCCTCCCTCTCTCTGGCGATTTCCCTCCCTCTCTTCGGCAATTTAACTTCCCTCTCAAGCTCTCTCATTCTCTCAATTTCAAATTTAATCCAAACCCTTGTTATTTATTTCACTGTGTGCATATATTTCTGTGTGTGTGTATATGTGTGTGTATTTTTGTATGTATATGTGTGTGTATTTCTATATGTGTGTGTGTGTATAATCTCAAACCCTTATTAATTATTTCATTATGTGTGTGTATTTCCAAACCCTTGTTATTTATTTCATTATGTGTGTGTATTTCTGTATGTGTATTTTTGTGTGTTAGTATATGTGTGTGCATTTTTGTGTGTGTGTGTGTGTGTGTGTGTATACATGTGTATAGTGTACATAGGTGTGTATAAATTATCATTATATGTATTGTGCCTGTATTCTAGAAAAATATACATATATATGATTAATGTTGGTTTAAGTTTCAAACTAGGGAAAATTTTAATTTAATGGATATTGTTGGTTTAATTTTCAAACTAGGGAAAATTTTAATTAAATGGATATTGTTGGTTTAAGTTTGGGGATGAAATATAAAAAAATACCTCTCCATTAAAAAAATACCGAACTATTAAAAAAATACCAAACATAAGGGTTAATTTTAGGGATTGTTGGATTAAATGACAAAAGTAGGTATTCAAAACATAAAAAAATTAACAGTTGATGATTCATTAGAAACATTATTTATAGGAATCATATCCACGCCCTCATCCAAAATAACTAGTTAATAATTCATTAGATCCATTATTTATTGGAATCATATTCACGCCCTCGTTCATTATTCTCAGGAAAAATGAGCCACAGTGATAATCGATGGCAATAAGAGTATGAAAGCTTGCAATTGTTCCACACTCGTACCTCTTTCATTAATGATCCTCATAAAGTGGGTACTTCGATTTATTAGTATGGGAATAGGAAGATCGAACAATTTAACTACCTTGTAAACCGTGGAGTTCATTTCTAACAAGAGTACTTGTTCGATCGTATTCTGTTTTCCCTGCCACAATGTTGGGATGAAGATGTACAATATATATATCGCGTATATAATCCCGATATACGCTATACGTAACTGTGGAATCATTGTTATACGCTAGGGAATATATGCCATAACAAGAGGTGAGGAGGTTTAATCCTCGTAGAGGAGGAGTGATTAAGGAACCTGACGAGTTTGAGGACGAAGTGACGATTAGGAACCCTAAAGAGGTGAAACTCACAAATACATAATACGAGCAAGCAGCTCGTTATGTCTTTGAATCACAAGATAAAGTCTAAGAATGGAGAGAGTATCTATTAAATTCTTGTTCTTTGATTATATGTATTTTATATTTTACTATCTAAACTCTATAATTTACCCGTAGGAAGTACGAGAATGAAATTGCTCAAAATCAAAAGAGAAATTGCACGACAATTGATTTTAGGGCATTGGTATCAAAAGAGTTAAACTTCACATCTTATGTGGGCGGTTATTTATTCATGTGTGATAAAAACATGCCTTAACACAAATTCATTAATAAATGCAGCTTCTAAAAAGAGGTGATGTCTTTTCCAGGCTTGCACGCCTAGCAAAAGGCCCTAATTTTCATGCGATGAGGGTTGTTAAACTCTTAATCTTCCAAAGAGGGCACCTTGTAATGTTGCGTTCCCTGCACCTTGAATTAGTCCCTTACTGACATTACCGCTCACTCAACTCAACAAAATAACTCCACCATATAAAATCGGTAATGGTAACACTTTCTATAGTTGTAAAAAGTCAGGGATTCGCTCGTGGGAGACTACGTGGTTGTGTTGGTCTAAGACTATCCATACAAAACTCTAAAGACCGTTAAGAGCACGGTTCTAGTGTTCCCGTGCCATAACTATTCAGATTTTCTTACCAAACATGCCTTTTGATGGAGAAAACCAAAAACACCTCCCAAATGGCCCCGTGAGAGATGCAAACACTTCTTACGGGATCAATTTAACTCGTAAGAACCGACTGCATGGTCACGAGACCCCTTGTTCCAGAAAATGATGATAATTTGAGAAAATCCACACTTATGCTTGGAAACGTGCCATTAGAGGGCGAAACCCTTTAGGGACCCCAAGCGACCCCTTTAGGGGAGCGATCACCATGCAGGGGACCAATGTAACTCGCAGGAACTGATCGCGTGGTTACGGGACCCACGGTTTGAGAATATGATGATAATTTGAGAAAATCAATACTTAGGCTTGAAAATGTGTCGTTAGAAAGGAAACCCCTTAACGCACACCAAACGGCCCTTTTAGGAGATAGATTAACACGCACGGGTCCAACATAGCTAGGGACCCCCGATTTGAGATCGTGGCCTAAAACAGAGAATATCCACTCTTAGGTTTGAAAATGTGCCGTTGGGGGGCGAAACCCCTTAGCACCCCCCAAACGGACCCCTGAGCAATGACAACACCTTGTACGGGACCAGCGTAGCCCACACGAGCTGACCGCATGGTCACGGGACCCCCGGTTTTAGAGCACAACCTAAAATAAAGACTATCCACACTTAGGCTTGAAAACGTGACGTCGGGGGGCGATATATCTTTCAAATAATCGTCATATTGTCAATTTACAATTATGACTCTTATCGCATTTTCCTGAGTATTATTCTCTACCCGAAGGTTCCTCATCATCCTTTAAGAAATTTTAGAAGTTAACACCTCACTATTCTACTGGTACTAATCCTTAGGTAATCATTTACTCTTCTTGTAACCCAATTCATAAATTCTTGATATGAAACATAATTGATTAAATCTCGTAGGACCTAGTCTAATTTTATCATCATTATGAATAAGACTAAGCCTCGACTATAGGTCTATTAAAATTCCCAAACTCCTCGTATAGTTCATAAATGATTTTATAGCCTGATTTAATTTTTGACTACAGATTTTGATCTCGGACACCCTTCCATAGAAAATTCATAACTAATTAAAAAAAAATAGAAATATACAAGGTTGATGCCCACGCGATCGTAATGAAAATATCTAACACTCTCAATTTTGGACAAGCACGTAAATCGAACCGATTCGACCTCAAAACCGAACCGATTCGCCGTACCATAACTCATTTTCCCTCCATTTTTGACTCCTCAAACCTTCATGAAACCTTCTGGAATTCTTACCCAACACAACCAAACATCTAATATATGTATAGGGATGATTTCTAACATAAATAACACATCAAAACTATACAAAATCCATTTTAGAACAAATCAATCCATTAATTCCTCAAAACCCTAGATTTATGTTCTTCGTGTCTTCATTTCAAAATACCCCGATTTCTTTCTTGTTCGTCTTCACATATTAACTGATTTCGAATTGTTTACATAACAGGATTTATTCTACAACAAATCCTAACCCAAATTATGTGTTCTAATCATTTAAATTCCAATTACTTCATTTAAATCAACATATATAAAACCCTAGACTACATGGGTATTATAACTTTTCTAAAATATGCAAGATAAACACTTTCTTGGATATTGTAGGTCTAATTTGTGTAAAAAGATGGTGGAGTTGTCTTCCTCTCCTTCTGATCTATATTCCGGTGGTGGTGGTGGTGCAAAAGTGGTGTGGGAAGCCATGGAACTCCTCTCATTCCTCCTCTGGTGGCCTTTCTCTAATTTTTTAACTATAATCCTAGCACCCTCAACTTATAGGCTGATATAACCCTCACAATTTCGTAGGTCCATTTACTTTAAAATGTTAAAAGACCAAAATACCCTCTCGGGGTGCTGGTTTGGATTAAAAATGCCCATTTAATTTAATTTCATATTAATTAGCCCATTTAATTTCCTATTAATTTATTCCGGAATAATTTCCTATTAATTTCACTATAATCATAGCCCCCTCAACTCATAAGCTGATATAACCCTCACAATTTCGTAGGTTCGTTTACTCTAAAATGTCAAAAGACCAAAATACCCTCTCAGGGTGCGGTTTGGCTTAAAAATGCCCATTTAATTTAATTTTCTATTAATTTCCTTCCGAATTAATTTCCTATTAATTTCCCCATTTAATTTCCTATTAATTTATTCCGGATTAATTTCCTATTAATTTCCTCATTTAATTTTATTAATTCTAATATAAAAATCATTAAAAATACGGGGTGTTACAATTGTGTTATAATGATAATTGCCTATTGAACTACAAAATACATGTGTAGTAATCTAATTTTGGATAAGAAAATCTTAATTTTGAAATTAATTAGTTTAATTATAAATTAAGACACCGTGACTTGTTAATATTGTAGATAATATTAGCATTGAATTCATGTGATTTGACTAGATTATGAATGAATTTAATTATACATTGAATCATGTGCCTCAATAAATAGAAGATCCTTATTTAATTTGATAATTGAATTAAATCAGAGACTAATTGAGTAAACCTATGAAACTAGGATTCATAACTTATAATCTAGAATTAATCCTCAAATGTATGTTATAATCTTGTAAGACTCATTGATATAGGTTAGTAAACTTATATCAAAATATGGATAAGATTGGTGTTGTTGAGAGGCTTTTGTATTAGGTATTTTAAGTGTTAATGGCTGATTTTGGATTCTAGGGAAGATGATCTACAATCATCTCGTTTGAATGAGATTTGGACCTCGTTTGAACAAGATTTGTATTCTCATTAGACTGAGACGATATGTCATAGAACTCTTGGGGAATTTCATTTGAACGACTTGGGTTGTCGTTCAAACGAGTTAGGGATTCTCATTCGAATGAATTTAGGTCAATTTGGTTTTATAATTCTTAATTAAACGGGATTAATTAATTTAAGAACTCTGGTTCATTGAGTACTAATCTAGTAGTGATTATAATAATAATTATTATTTAATCTTTAGTGTAAGTGCTCGTGGGGGGCATTCTAGAAGGGATTTTGATGGGGGCATGTACGACATTAACCACGCGGGTACCCCGGTGATAGAGACGGGCTTTAACTTCCTCCTTTTTCCCCGATCCTTTGATTGACATATTTGTATCCCGAGGGGGAGTAGACGATGGAGCTCTAGAGTATAGCCTTGAGTATGGAGGTCGTGCATTATGATGGAAATGCATATTGATTATCCTTTGCTAAGGGTTTGATGTCATAGGTTAAGGATGACGTATAACTATACCTAGTACGCACGAGGGATCCCCCAATGTGATAAGGATAGGCCTCCGTATTTATGTATGGATTGTGAATATCCCATTTACTTGTATGTGTCAGGGACCATAGTTATGTGGATATTAGACTTGTGACTATCTCACCTTTACTCATATTATACGTGAGATGTATACACTGGCATAAATATGGAACCTTTTAATTATATTCAGTTGGGAAGAATGAAAATTAAATATTGGGTTCTCTTAAGATTGGGATTAGACGCATGTTATATTTAGGGTAGTTAGGTTGGGATATCTATAAAATGACTAAAATATGAGAGGAAAAGGCATAGTTATTATTGTAGACAAATTAGGTTAAAATCTTATTCCTCGTAGACTTGTTGTTAATGTTGTTATTGAACTTTGTTTTCTAGCCCTAGGCCACCAGTGCAACCTCGTCCCTAATTTTCCTTTGTATTCTCTTCACTTGCTTCTCACATAGGATGTAGGTGTCGAGCCTACATGCTCACTCTTTTATTCATATTTACATTCCAGTTGAGTCAGATATTGCAGTAGTTATTACTTCTGTTTAGTTGGTTTATTATTTGAGACATTTGTATTTGCTGTGATGGATTTTATTATTGTTGGTTTATATGGTATTAGAGATTTATGTTGGATCCTTAATATTGTTGTATTCGGGTATTGATTTTTACGCACTTTAGTTTATTTATTTCATGCTTAGAATGGTTTTCAATTATTAAGACTCCTGTATTATTTTTTTAGACTTAATCAATCTAATTATAGATTTTACGGGGTGTGAATCAATACATGGATTTGAGTTCTTATTAGATTAATCATAATCACGAGATTAGTTTTGTTTATTAACACAAATTAGATTATAAGATTATATAAATATAATCCAATATATTATTACTATCTCAACACAAACCTAATTATATTTCTATACAATGTGAAGTTGCCTTACGATGATTGTAAGAATCAATCCCCAAATCCCTAATTCTCCAAGCCTATGATTCTTTCTCTTCCTCCTTAATAGCTAGGGTTCCTCTAACTCGTGTTATGTAATTTAGGTTAAGCTAAGTATGCGAACATATTAATCAAAACCGAAATTAGGCCTAGGCCCCAAAATAGCCTCAACTCAAAAGGCCCAAAACTAGGCCCAAATGGTTTAAAACTTGCCCCAATCCATGTACTAACCCAACATACCAATATTCCACTATTTTAAACTCAATTATAACATTATAAATGTTCCATGAACATTTTTATAAGTCAATTATTTTTTAAAATTATTTAATTAACTGGTATGTGTAGCTTAAGTTTAAATCTTAATTATCAATTAATTATGGCTTGGTATTATAAGAACCTACTTCACAAGGACCCAATACCTAAGGGATAATCCGAATAGGAAAACCACTGGCACTTAGCCCATGACCATTTTATAGTCCTCTATATTACTAAGTCACTTAAATATTTAACTACTGAATTATTTTGAGATCGTCGATTTCTAGAATTGTATTAAATTATTTTGACTCTTGTATTATTTATTTTTAGATCTAATCAATCTACTTATAGGTTTTACGGGGTGTCATAGTTGGTATCAGAGCATTCTAGGTTCTAGTGTCCTAGGGATTTTGAGTGTGTCCATCATCTTTCCATGTAGCATTCTTTGATGCTTTAGAGTCTTATTACATAAATAGTTGTACTCTTACTTTTGCTCGTTACTAATACACTTTTGTTTAAAATCTTTCAAATAGTGAACATTAGGAGACGAGTAACACGTCAAAGAGTGGCCTCTAGCGCTTCAGTAGTTGCAGCAGCCTCAACAAGGGTAGGATTAAGCACCAACTTTAGCACGGACATATTCGGCAACCATCATCGCACAAACCGTGGTCGCGATTATGGAATCCTTATGCCAATACCAGCCACCACCGCCAAACCCTATGGCTACTCCTATTCCTTCCTCTCACATTATATCTTCCAGGGAGTGAGCTAGGAGTACCTTTAAAAAAGGGCACCCATCGGAGTTTACAAAATCCACAGACCCGATAATTGCACCACGGTAGATGAACCTACATTTGGTGGAGTGCACTGACATTAAAAGGAAAATGTTAGCCAATTTTTGTTTGGTGGGAGATGCCTTAAAGTGGAGGTAGTCTATTACAACTGAGGAGGATAGGTCACAACTGACTATTGCACAATTTTAGGTGTCTATAAGAACTTCATTTGTGATCTAGTTAAGGATAAGGTCATTTTCTTATGCTTTGTGAGCACCGAATGTCAATTAGTCAATATTCTCACAAAACCTTTAGATGCATTTAGATTCAAGAATAATAGGAAGTCTTTTGATATATGTTCTGTTGATTGAGTTTGATATCTACAAGCTTCTCGGGCCAGATTTGATTCAGGTGACATCAACAAAGGTTAATTTGATCAGTGTCGCATTTGGAGTTTGATGTGGGTGATCAGGTATTGTTTTGGGTATCTCTCATGAAGGGAGTGATGCCGTTCGGGAAGAAGGTGAGTTGGTGCCTAGGTATGTGATAACTAGATAATGGATATTATTAATTAAATAGTTTAGCATTATTGATTTGAGAATCATTTAAATTCATGGCATGTTACATAAGTCGAGTCAATTTCATATTGTTCAACATTCTTACACCTAAGGTTGAAATTAAGTTCTTTCTTTAGAAGTATCTCATTGACTTCGTGCACCTATTCTATGAATGCCTATGTTGATTTGTGTAATACCATGTACTATTATTATTGAAGAAACTTCTGTGTGCTTGATATTATTAATTTAATTGGAGAAATTAAATTGGGTTCCGATTAGTATAAATTAATGAGAGAAAGGATTAATACTTATTATTATTATTATTATTATTATTATTATTATTATTATTATTATTATTATTATTATTATTATTATTATTTACTTATGTGTGATAAGTAAATAGATATGTGAGTTCTTATATGTCGCATATGAGTGAAAGCGACATTTTATTATTATATGTCGATAGGGTGTTACATTGGCAGATCGACATAAGTTATGGGTAATGCGTACGGTACGTGGGTGTCAGGTACTTTTAATGAGATGTTAGAATATTAGTAGTTTGACGACTCAGATGACCTTTTTGAGTGCACCGGCGATACGAAATGAGTCAAAATATTCCATAATAGGTTCCCGGGTGTTATGATTGGGTTCCGGGTGCTTTTTGGACATTACAGGACCCGTATACGGATAGGAGGGTCTTTTTACAATAGGGTAAACTGGAAAATGGTATTAGGGTAAAGTAAGGGAGTGTTTAATCGGTTGGAAATGTGGATGGCAGCCCACCTTTGATATTTTTCACAAGTGAGATTGAGAGAGACTTCCAGGGAAAGGAAAAAGAGGAAGAAAAAAGAGAAAGGGATTGGACAAGAGAAGAGAGAGTTTATCTCCGGATTCAACTCATCATCAAATGTAGAGAACGTCGGATTAAATCCACAAAGTCAAATAGTTACTTGCTTTAAGTTGCAATTATACATAGTTAATCACTTTCATGATTAGGGATAAAAATTTGAGATTTAAAGTTATAAAGATTGAAACTTGATTGATTGATGTGGAGATTTAGATGAAAAGGGATCTATAATTTAAATTGATTATTAGTTGGTATTAATCATATTAGAAATTTGAAATTAATTCTGGGTTTAAATTGGTGAGCATGTAGAATTTCGATAGGAAGCCTGAACTAATGAAAATCAAATTGGGGAAAATTTTAAATTGAATGGAATGGATGTTTGACTCGTAATCTTAAGTGTTTGATATAGGATTCATGGTTTATTATATGTTTTGATACTTCTAAAACATAAGTATAATGATATATGAGGTCAATTTTAGGTTTGGGGTGGTTTGGGATCTCCATTTGAGGGTTTGGAAGAGACAAGCCTTGGGAAGAAGATAACAGGCGACCTAACAAATTTAACTGGTTCACTGGGGGAGTGAACCAGCTCGCTTAGTGTTTATTTGTGCATTATTTTGATCGGTTAGGGCTTGAGGAATTACCGTATGGGCTTGCAGGGTATTGTGGGGAATGCTTTTTAAGGTTTAGTACGTGTGATAGGCCAACGAATATATGGGTTCGAGTAAGAAAAATTGGGAATTCAAGTGAGTGACAATTTAAATAATTAATCGAAAAGTTGGTTCAAACTTCGGGATTGGGTGAACCGTACACTGTGGAATATGCGTATGACTTAGAGACTTTATATTTATACATACTATAATGATGTGTATATATATGGTACTTGTTTATATTGAACATTCGTACTCGGTAGTTCTATCGTAGGAGGTTGTGCGTTGTGGGCAGTCCACCCTGGTTTTGACCAACAGGTGTCAGATTGATTCCCTGGGCCATAAAACTGTTGCATAGCCACTATCCATATGTGAGGATATGTATTGGTTTAGATACCAGGTTGGTGCGATGTGGTATTATTGCGACCCCGGACGTATGACTATGATTGCCTATGTTATACGTGTTTACATTTGGATTCGGTGGTAAGGTTTCGATCTGGTGTCTCAGTGTGATGCGTGATGCCTAGAGACATATGGCACACAAGGGATGTATCCACGAGGTTCATGTTTAGGGGATACGGTTATACGTATATAGTGAGTGATATATATGTATGTTATACTATATAGTGTATATATCTACTTATAGCATGAATGTAGCTATATTATCTTTACTGTGTGAATATGTATCTATAGCACGTGTGTTGCGACGATATTGTTTATGAACATATGCCTAGTGAAGGTAGTTATACTTAGCTAATAGAGAGTAATAGCAGAATTAGGCTTAGATAGTAGTTATATATCCTAGTTAGACTGGATAGTTTAATTAGGATAATAAATGAACACGTTAGGTGCGCACTGTAGTTGAGATGTGAGGTTTTATCTCTTGTTAGTGTGACTGGTTAATTATGAAATTAATACACTAGATGTTTTATCGATTTAAAACAATTAATTACTTGCAATATATTTTCAAACTTTTTGGGCTTTGACCCATGGGCAAATATTTTTTCTTGTTTTCTTTTAAAACCTTAAGTGTGCAGAAGTGGAAGCCGGGAGCACAGGGATAGATCCTTTCTTGCTGTTGCAATAGTTATGGACGCTACATTATTTGACTTAGCCGCCTCAACTCATTCTATCTAGATAGAATCTTTACTATTTTAGTACTTCATTTTGGGCATGTTACCCGTATTTGGATAGGAGTTTTTTATGTTATGATATTATTTCATTTATAAGTTATTTCAGTTGGATGTTACTATTTGGTGATTGATGGTTTATTCGATTTATTTTTATTATTTATTTATGCATGAAGATTTATGTATTCATTTTAGTGTATGGTCTTATTCGTATTATTTTATATTTCTTGTTGCGATAGTGATGCTCAGAATGAGATGATACTAATATTCCCATTTTATTTTAATAGAGGATTGGCCACTCGGTGTTAGAATAGGCGGGTTGTCGCAGTTTGATCATGGAAAATGTTCAAACAATTACATTTCATATTCATGATTCGTATATTTTCGTGCTATTCCATAGTGTGATGTATTCGTACCTATGTATACTTTTTATACATATACCTGAGAAAATTGAAAATTTTCAAAAATAATTGGCATGCTTATTCGAAATCTCATCGCAAGTAATTAATTGCTTATCTTTGTGATGTTATTTCATTTGGGTTCCTGTGGTGCTTATTGTACATGCTTAGTTTATTACCCTTGTCTATCACGAACAAAAACGGGGAGAACAAATTGACGGGGAGTTTATTTTTCTTTAAACTCGTATGCGTCACGATATTTCTTTTGTTTCATGTGTGTAGGTCATTTTTCCTTGATGATGAAGACTTTCAATTGAAGTCTTATGAATTTACCCATTTTCATTTCTTGGTTTGGGAGGGCATTATTGTATTAGACTTAGGGGTCAATTTGGTTTCGGTTTGTGTCATATACCAAAATAGCCAACGCGGGAGATTTATAAGAGCAAGATTTATAATTATCATTTTATTTTTTATTTCGCTTATTCTGTTACACCCCACTGCACCTTCATAACCGTTCCAAGTCTTCCAATAGAAGAATCGTTAGTGAAAATTTCAAGATTGAAGAAAGTTCGTCATAAATTTACCCAGAAGTGTTATGAGATGGTTTAGTAAAGGTTAAAATGTTCAGGGGTCATTTTTAGATAGAGTTTTGATAAAAAAAACTTTTTAAAATTATATTATTTAAAAAAAACTAATTGGACTGTTACAAAGAACTGACATGTCGTTCGAACGAGATTTAATAGGCGTTAGAATGAGGTCCCACGTTAAACGATATCTGGAATGTTTCCTTTTTGGTCAGCTCTATAATATCGTTCGAAGTTTCTTTGGAAGCCGTTCAAACGAGATTAGGTACATCATTCGAAAGTGGTGGCATTTAGTTCGAACGAGTATGCGTGTTTTTATGTTTTAAACAAATATTTTTCAAATATTTTACTCCCATCTCTTTGCAATAACTTTCCCTATAAATAGATATGAGGGATTAGACTCTTCCTCAAGCCATTTTAGAGTTATTTTTTATGATCAAACTCTATAATTTTTTCATCTAAACCCCTTGGATCTTTTAGGATAACTTTTTCAAACTAAGAAAATCATAATATGAAGTTCTAAACCCTTGTTGAGAAATTCTCCACTACTGATATGCAGAGTCAAGGCTCTACGATTGAAGAATGGAATTGCATTTTCCAAAGGCTAACCGACGGATACTGAGGGAAGAGTTGCGTCATGTGGGTGGTGCTGGACTTTTCTGTTGAAGTTTCAAAAATGCTGTAGCATTAAACTTAGTGGAGCTCTATGCTGTCTGTAAGTCTATGGTGAACTGTTGAGTCTTAAACAGTGTTGAATTAAATGTTTTACCCGAAAGGGATTTTTTCTCTGTTTCCCGTTATTTTTTATTTGGTTTTGAATTTGGCTTCACATCACCATTGCATGTTCACTTTAATTTTGAATAAGATAAAATTTGGTAAAAAGTGAAACTCTTTATGTGTAACCTCAGATACAAGTGAACCCATATAGCCCATGTTGCTTTCTCAGCAATCCATTCAACACAAGCTTATAAAAGTAAATAATTCAATAAATAAAAATTATGTATTCAATAAAAACGAGGTGCAACATTATAAAGCACAAGCCCTTATAATGGAGTAATTAAGAGAGAGAGAGAGAGAGAGAGAGAGAGAGAGAGAGAGAGTAAGGATTTGGGTATTAAAACTTAGGAGAAAGATGAGAGATATCTTGTAATTAGGTTAGGAAAATCAAATCTTATTACTAAAATAAAAACACTTTTATAAATAGTAAGGTTACAAAAATAGAAAGCAAAAATAAATAAAAGCCAAAAAATCAGAACCGTTGATGATTGACTAAAATGATAAAAAATTATATGAGAAGAAATGCACCAAATATGCGATAAATTGAGGATTTGGTCGATTAATCGATGGCTTTGAATTATTATCCTAATTCTTCTCAATTTTGGAGATCTTTATGGAAAACCTTGAATGCTTATCCCAATTCGTCTCAATTTTGAAGCTCTTTATGATAACGACCATAACTTGATCATTCAGCCTCAGATTGACGCATTGTCGATGGCGATAGGAAGCTAACTCAATCAATCCTATGTATTTCTATCGCTTGGATCTTGAAGTCCGAATTTATAAAAATTACCTTGAAGTTCTATCGTCAAATGAAACTTTGCTGAAATGTATCCAATTTTCTCGTAAAGCATTGCAATACTAATAAAAGCTCAAATAAACCTTGCACAATATATATGTATTGAACATAGAAGATGTACAATGTAAGAGAAAACTTATAAGGGTAAATAGGAATTGGAATACTAGAGTGCATAAATATAAAAGTATTTAATACAATATTTGAGACTAATCACGCCCCTAACTTACAGATTATTAGTCCCTAGTGATGAAAAATGATTGAGAAACAATCATAGAGAAAAAAACAAAGAACTGGGTACAAATGAAAGCATAGCACTTTTGTAGGCGCATAGTTGCATTTTACGAATACAACAATCCATTAAACCCATATGTTCCCCTAGTGGACGAGCTTTATATCGTGGAAGTTCTTAGGGATGAAACCCACAAACATAAAATTTCCATGAAAATATTTACCTTACATTCCAGTGTTAAACTCAACAATAATACAGATTTCAATAAGTTGTTAGCAACGTAAACGAGAATTTAGTTAATAGTCCAGAATCATCAACATTAATAGAATACTTCACATAATTGAAACCTCAAATGTGTGGCGCAGGTCACATGAAAATGTTTTTAATTCTGTCAAAACTCCTTCAACCTGAAGAATAATCAAAGCATGCATGAACTCAATCCTCTTCTTTGATTACACTCAATAAATAAAATTACTCGAAATGAGGTGTAACACACTCGGGACATGCGGGCATAATGAGTAATTGTAATAGGAAGAAAGTACATAAACATGTTGTAATACCCCGTGATTTTAATGACTTTTAAAATAGGTTATATTTTAAATTTATGGATTAATTGGATTTTATTATTAATTAATTCACTTGGATTTTATCCGAATTGTGGATATTAAAATGAATGATTCTGAATATTACTTAAAGATATTCAGGTAAAATATGAATGTGATGTTATTGATATTGTGGTGAGTTATTAATTTCGTAATTTGAATTTTTAGTTGGACGCGGTATGGGACGTGTCGGGACTAATTTGTTAAATTAAAAAGGAAACTTATTTTTACATCAACTTTATAGTCGTTTCGACTGCGTCGTTGCATTCGGAAGGGTTGAAATAGTCAGAAAAGTCTATTTCGATGTTGGTTTTGGGTCTCGGGTCATTTGGAAATGAAAAGACATCCCAAAAGGGTATTTTGGTTATTTTTACAAGGAGGATGCATAGTGATTTCGGATTTTGTCTTATTATAAGTATTTGGAGATTAGTGTACGTAGGTTCATTTCATCTCCTCTACACAAAATTGAAAGGTCATCTTCTTAGAGAGAGTGAAAGGTTGCTTGGGAAAAGAAAAGCCTGCTTGGAAATGAGGAGAACCAAAGGTCAAAGGTCACCACCACCCATCACCACCTGAAGTTGGCCGGAGAAAGGGAGAACCATATGTGTTATTCAACTCCAAAGCATCAGATCTTTATTAGAGGCAAGTGTTTGATAATGGCAATCTAAGTTTGTATATTGTCCATGTTAGAATAGTTATAGAAAGAGATGATTTTTCATGTTTGAAAGATAAAGATGGAGTTGTAATGGATTTTTGGAAATATGAACATATATAGGAATCAAACTCATGTTGTAGGTAGTTAGTAATCCACGAAATAATCATAAATTTGTTGAATAAATTCTTAGAATCAATGGTGTGTTCTTGAAGATATCATATATATAATTTTCTGGAAAAAGAGGATAAACATATGCTTTTAATTCAAACTCTTGATGATTCTAGGATGTTTAGAGCATTAGAAATCATTCACATATGTTGATATATCATGTCGTAAGGTTTATAAGTAATTTGGGTTGTTAATATGAAGGATTATATGATCAAAGGTGATGAAACCCGTAGTAGAAAAAATGCAGAAAACTGGGTTGTTATCTGGGCGATCGATCGATCGACTCCCTGCCTTCAATCGATCGACCTCCCCAGAATTTGTGAAGTTGTTTCTTTTAATGCTTGATATAATACCAAACCTTTTGTAGATCTTTGGTGATTATTATTTGGATATTATGGGACTTAGGGAAGATCAGTAAGCCCTAGATAAGAATCGAATTAATTTGATTTGGATTGAATTGATCAGAATTATGATAAGTAAATTGAAAGAAATTTTGGTTGCTAGATTCATGTGTTGGATTCTAATTTGTATGCATGAGGATTAAGGATAGGTCCAGTAGGGGAGATTTAATATAACACCTGGGTAGCCTTAGGGTTACAATTTGAGCATCAATGACTGAGTTTAAGCTCATTATTGATTGCACAAGGACTGAGTGTAGTACAAGCTCTTAGTGGTATGGCTCCTGGATAGATATGGGAGTTCAGACCACATTTGGTTGAAAGAGGGGATGAGGTTATCCCGGTTGCGTATTTGATGTTGACGGACCTCCACCACCGGTAAAGTTAAGTAGTAGTGTATTGGAGGGGTTCCTTGTTTGGATTTCGCTTTGCGAGACGCTCCGCGCATGAACCTTAACGATGTCGAGAGTGGAGAGATGCTATAGGATGCGAGGATGTTGGTTTTGTTGATAAGTCATATAGTGATTATGAGCCATGTGATGATGGTATTCAATCCTAGTTGATAGAAGATGTGTTTATAAGAGATTTGAAACTGTCGGTTATAACCCTAATCAAGGGAGAGTTTAATTCATGGTAATTCGGGAGATAAGATGATATGGACCAATAGGATATTAGTGATTTCTTACTGAATAAAATGTTGAGGAAAAACCTATTTGAACCTTGAGTAATAAGTGAGGCTCGGGGATAATTAAATTAGGAAGTAAGACATAATATTTTAATACGTAGGATTTAAAGAGATATAATGCTACGTATGGGAATTATTCGAGGGTAGTGGGATTACCTTGTTGATATTATATCTATAGGTAGATGATAATGCCTATTTGACTGATTGATAATTTGTGTGTATGACATACCTAGCTTACTTGCTATCGACGGGAGGTTTACGTGTGAGGGAAGTTATATCCTAATGAATCCATGGGATTTTTTATTTGTCGCTCGAGAACATAGGTCTATGAAAGACTTATCGGGGAGTTGATAAGTCCTCTGACTGTGGGAACGTAGGTATGTGCGTGACCCATAGATACGAGAACTATGTTCGCCTCCAATTTGGTTGTTGATGTTTGTGGTTCGAGGAATCCTTACCGAACCTTAGTCCCCTATTCGGCGACCAGTGAGGATGGGACATGATAGCAGAGTAATGCATTGCACCGCAGCAGTGACTCGGGGTGCCGTATTATATATGAATATATATATAATGAATTGAATATATGAATGGATGTATTTTGTGGTTAAATGATCTACTGTATGATAATTGTAGATAACGGTGAATTGAGAAAGGAATTGAAGTAAGTTAATGAATATTTATTGAAGAGCTTAATTCATGTTAATGAGAAACGATTCATTAAAATGAGAAATGTATAAGAGTGATTATATAACGTATGGTATGGGACATACGGGGTTATGATATGGGATGAAATCATATTATGGAAATCAATAATGAGGAACCATTAACTAGGAGTTTAATAGGAAACGTTAAGTGTGCACTCAAGTTGAGAGGTGAGAATAGCAAGTGAGAGTTGGATACTAACATGTACATAATAAATGCTTTATTGCACTTGTTAAATACTTGCTGTTTTCAAAATCATTTTCACAATCGGGCTCTGACCCGTTTCTTTGCATATTTTCTTTTCTATTGTATCTTCTATATCAGGTGTCCAGCAGCAGGGACGCCAACCATAGATGATTATGACGAGCTATGGAGCTATGGAGTATTGCTTAGATGCCTATCTTAATTTGATTCACAATATTCTCTTAGATAGGACATGTCGCCCAAAGGAATTCAGTTATCTTTTCTATCTGAGTCAAATACTCTTGTATTCGTGTCATTTTAATACATTTAATATTGTTGGGATTACTGTATTGGATAATTATTTGGGAATGTTTATTCCAATAGCAGTTAAATTCTTTTGTGTTATCTGTTTGGTTATTAGTGATGTAGAATAAAATGTGTTGTGTTATTCTTAAACTAAAAATGGATTTTGTTGAATTAAAATTTGGAAAGTTTTTTTAACACCAGCTTAATTGGGTATTGGGTGATTAGTTAATGTTTCGACAGTGATGCTAAGAGTGAGCCAACTGTATATTCTGTTTTAATTTGGTATGGGACTGGCCACCCGGTATTTAATTAGGCGGGGATTTACAGGTGGTATCAGAGCATCAGGTTCTAGTGTCCTTTAGGGTCTGTACGGCTTACTGTGTTTTTTGCTTAACGTTCTTTGATGTAGAGCCCTATGTTTAGGATTGTTGATTTCCTTGGTGAGATTTTGTTCTCCTGATATAACGTATATAATAGTGAATATTATTTGCGTTCGGATGTGTTCGTACAAGAAGTATGGAAGATGAGGGCTTTTGGACGAATAGCGGAGATCGTACTTAGGTGGTTATGAATTATATTCGAGTATGATGACCGTAGTCGAGGTCACCCCTATTATGGAAAATTGAGGAGAGTCATTAGTAGAAGTTCTTGAGATGCGGGAATTGTGTGTGTTACCTAACGGAGGCAATATATATTCAAAGGCTTGGGCATATAATGGAGTGTGGTGAACTAGAGATGAAAATTTGGTGTAAAATTTTTCTTGACTCTTCGGAGCAATGTTATAATAGTGGGAGTCAACAATCACCGCTCACGAATGAGGGTATGTTATCTATCTAAGAAATTATGAGGCGTATACTGATTTTTGTATTGATTACTATTGTATGGGCAAAAGGTTTATTAAACTTAGCCTATGGCACTTTATTTACGTAGACTCACCGAGGGGTTGTGGGACACCTATATTTTACATGTCATCACGTGGGTCTGATTTTTATTATGGAATTACTTACTTTGGGCATGTCCGAACATGATGTGACTATCGGCGTGGATTGATTTGTGGTATATGAGAGCGTATAGCACTCATCTTGCCTTTAATAAGAGAGTAGATGAGTAGAATTTTATTTTAAATCGATAAAACCTGTAGAGAGGTTATAAACTATTGACTAAGGACCTGAGGAGTTTCGATGACCGACTACTTTAGGTAGTTGTGTATCAGGGGGTTCCTTGTTTGGATTTCGCTTGCGAGACACCCCACGCACGAAACTAATAAACGTTGGGAGTCGAAATAAGTTAGGTATTTAGGATATGATTTTATAACCTTTGCGATAAATCCGAGTATTATGCGGGTTACCATATCCATTTTATAATGGAAGTTATATGATAGGGTGTATGGGCGCCCTGGATGGTTGGATTGTAGTATTTCTTCATAATTGTGAAACAGTAAGTAGTTGTGACTTCAGGATCTATTTACTTAATGATTAAGGATCATTTTTCCCAAACTTTGTCACGTGGATGGTATAGGGATGATTGCGTAAAGTTTAAATTCGATTCAGTTGAAACTATATGGTGAGACTTAGTGTAACATCGATGGGAATTTTCGTTAATGTACTGTATGGGCGGTACTACTTAGATTTCTTGCGATGTGAGATTTATACTCAGAGTTGACCTTACCAGTATGATTTGTTTTTCCGAATTTCGGGACGAAATTCTGTTATAAGGGGGGAAGTATGTAATACCCCGTGATTTTAATGACTTTTAAAATAGGTTATATTTTAAATTTATGGATTAATTGGATTTTGTTATTAATTAATTCATTTGGATTTTATCTTAATTGTGGATATTAAAATGAATGATTCTGAATATTACTTAAAGATATTTAGGTAATATATGAATGTGATGTTATTGATATTGCGGTGAGTTATTAATTTCGTAATTTAAATTTTTAGTCGGACGCGGTATGGGACGTGTCGAGACTAATTTGTTAAATTAAAAAGAAAACTTATTTTTACATCAACCTTATAGTTGTTTCGACTGCGTCATTGCATCTGGAAGGATTGAAATAGTCGAAAAAGTCTATTTCGATGTTGGTTTTGGGTCTCGGGTCATTTGGAAATGAAAAGACATCCTAAAAGGGTATTTTGGTTATTTTTACAAGGGGGATGAATAGTGATTTCGGATTTTGTCTTATTATAAGTATTTGGAGATTAGTGTACGTAAGTTCATTTCATCTCTTTTACACAAAATTGAAAGGTCATCTTCTTAGAGAGAGTGAAAGGTTGCTTGGGAAAAGAAAAGCTTGCATGGAAAGGAGGAGAACCAAAGGTCAAACGTCACCACCACCCATCACCACCGGAAGTTGGCCGGAGAAAGGGAGAACCATCTGTGTTATTCAACTCCAAAGGATCAGATCTTCATTAGAGGCAAGTGTTTGATAATGGCAATCTAAGTTTGTATATTGTCCATGATAGAATAGTTATAAAAAGAGATGATTTTTCATGTTTGGAAGATAAAGATGGAGTTGTAATGGATTTCTGGAAATATGAACATATATAGGAATAAAACTCATGTTATAGGTAGTTAGTAATCCACGAAATAATCATAAATTTATTGAGGAAATTCTTAGAATCAATGGTGTGTTCTCGAAGATATCAGATATATAATTTTCTGGAAAAAGAGGATAAACATATGCTTTTAATTCAAACTCTTGATGGTTCTAGGATGTTTAGAACATTAGAAATCATTCACATATGTTGATATATCATGTAGTAAGGTTTATAAGGAATTTGGTTTGTTAATATGAAGGATTGTATGATCAAAAGTGATGAAACCCGTAGTTGAAGAAATCCAGAAAACTGGGTTGTTATCTGGGCGATCGATCGATCGACCCCCTGCCTTCGATCGATCGACCTCCCTAGAATTTGTGAAGTTGTTTATTTTAATGCTTGATCTAATCCCAAACCTTTTGTAGATCTTTGGTGATTATTATTTGGATATTATGGGACTTAAGGAAGATCAGTAAGCCCTAGATAAGAATCGAATTAATTTGATTTGGATTATATTGATCAGAATTATGATAAGTAAATTAAAAGAAATTTCGGTTGCTAGATTCATGTGTTGGATTCTAATTTGTATACATGAGGATTAAGGATAAGTCCAGTAGGGGAGATTTAATATAACACCTGGGCAGCCTTAGGGTTAAAATTTGAGCATCAAGGACTGAGTTTAAGCTCATTATTGATTGCACAAGGACTGAGTGTAGTACAAGCTCTTAGTGGTATGGATCCCGGATAGAGATGGGAGTTCAGACCACATTTGGTTGAAAAAGGGGATGAGGTTATCTCGGTTGCCTATTTGAAGTTGACGGACCTCCACGACCGGTAAAGTTAAGTAGTAGTGTATTGGAGGGGTTCCTTGTTTGGATTTCGCTTTGCGAGACGCTCCGCGCATGAACCTTAACGATGTCGGGAGTGGAGAGATGTTATAGGATGCGAGGATGTTGGTTTTGTTGATAAGTCATATAGTGATTATGAGCCATGTGATGATGGTATTCAATCCTAGTTGATAGAAGATGTGTTTATAAGAGATTTGAAACTTTAGGTTATAGCCCTAAACAAGGGAGAGTTTAATTCATGGTAATTCGGGAGATAAGATGATATGGACCAGTAGGATATTAGTGATTTATTACTGAATAAAATGTTGTGGAAAAACCTATTTGAACCTTGAGTAATGAGTGAGGCTCGGGGATAATTAAATTAGGAAGTAAAGACATAATATTTTAATACGTAGGATTTAAAGAGATATAATGCTACGTATGGGAATTATCTGAGGGTAGTGGGATTACCTTGTTGATATTATATCTATAGGTAGATGATAATGCATATTTGATTGATTGATAATTTGTGTGTATGACATACCTAGCTTACTTGGTATCGACGGGAGGTTTGCGCGTAAGGGCAGTCATATCCTGATGAATCCATGGGATTTTTGATTTGTCGCTCGAAAACATAGGTCTATGAAAGACTTATCGGAGAGTTGATAAGTCCTCTGACTGTGGGAACGTAGGTATGTGCGTGACCCATGGATACGAGAACTACGTTCGCCTCCAATTTGGTTGTTGATGTTTGTGGTTCGAGGAATCCTTACTGAACTTAGTCCCCTATTCGGCGACCAGCGAGGATGGGACATGATAGCAGAGTAATGCATTGCACCGCAGCAGTGACTCGGGGTGCCTTATTATATATGAATATATATATAATGAAGTAAATGTATGAATGGATATATTTTGTGGTTAAATAATCTACTGTATGATAATTGTAGATAACGGTGAATTGAGAAAGGAATTGAAGTAAGTTAATGAATATTTATTGAAGAGCTTAATTCATGTTAATGAGAAACGATCCATTAAAATGAGAAATGTATAAGAGTGATTATATAACGTATGGTATGGGACATACGGGGTTATGATATGGGATGAAATCATATTATGGAAATCAGTAATGAGGAACCATTAACTATGAGTTTAATAGGAAACGTTAAGTGTTCACTCAAGTTGAGAGGTGAGAATAGCAAGTGAGAGTTAGATACTAACATGTACATAATAAATGCTTTATTGCACTTGTTAAATACTTGTTGTTTTCAAAATCATTTTCACAATCGGGCTCTGACCCGTTTCCTTGCATATTTTCTTTTCTATTGTATCTTCTATATCAGGTGTCCAGTAGCAGGGATGCCAACCTTAGAGGGTTATGACGAGCTATGGAGCTGTGGAGTATTGATTAGACGCATATCTTCATTTGATTCAAAATATTCTCTTAGATAGGGCATGTCGCCCAAAGGAATTCAGTTATCTTTTCTATCTGAGTCAAATACTCTTGTATTCGTGTCATTTTAATACATTTAATATTGTTGGGATTACTGTATTGGATAATTATTTGGGAATGTTTATTCCAGTCCCATTTAAATTCTTTTGTGTTATCTGTTCGGTTATTAGTGATGTAGAATAAAATGTGTTGTGTTATTCTTAAACTAAAAATGGATTTTGTTGAATTAAAATTTGGAAAGTTTTTTTTAACACCGGCTTAATTGGGTATTGTGTGATTAGTTAATGCTTTCGACAGTGATGCTAAGAATGAGCCAACTGTATATTATGTTTTAATTTGGTATGGGACTGGCCACCCGGTATTTAATTCGGTGGGGTCTTACACATGTTATCAATAAAGAACCCTATATTTAAAAATGAAAGTTGCAATTTCATAAATAGATATTGTTTATTAAATGAGATAAAATGAACTCTAAAGGATTGTCACAATCATATCGACTTTCAAATCCTATCACCCTAGGATCATATAGGACTTTATAGGATTATAATGTAGGTTTGGGTAGGGTTTTGAAATGAAGGTACTCTCTTTAGGGATCAAAGAGTTTTAGAAAATGGTACGCGTGATATCTAACAAAGTTGGAACATAAGTTCCTAAATTAAGGCTTAAGAAATGAACAAACAAAAAGTGTTTGACATTTTTTTTCCTAACAAGAATGAGATTCTCATTTTTTAAAAATTGTATGTCAACACATAATAATTTCCAAAGTCTGTTCCCAAACATATGGTGAGGAAGGTATATGTAGGGTTTACACTCTAACGTGGAGTTGGTTAAGGAATTTGGGATCTGAAATGAAAGGTTATATTTAGGCTCAAAGGGGATGACTAGGGAAATACTTAATAGGTGAGGTTAAGGTTTATATGGTTTAATTAATTAATAGGTCCTATGATCCTTTCTTTAAGGTTTTATGCGATTCTCGGGTCTCAACAATATTGAAAATCATGCTAGATTAACAATTTTTTTAAGTCAACTGAAATAATAAACGATCAATGAAAGAATAAAGAGACTAACGAATAATTTATAGTCTTTAAGAAGGAAGGAGTAAATGTATATACACTCCCACATCAATGAAATATCAACATTCACTTGGTTTTAGTGTTCAAAAAACACTAAACGATCACCAAGTTATCGTCTTAAACATAACCTTTTGACAGTAAAGCATGTGCACAAAGGTTTAAACATCCTAATTTATGAGGTCATTCTAAATTCTAAAAATTTGAGGACTAAAGTCTAATAATAAGAAAGAAATAGAAAATGCATCATTAAATTAATAATTGGATATGGCAATTAATTTATTGATCATCAGAAATAAGAACACAAGGTCCAAAAACGTAAAAATTAGACAAAGTAAATATTTTTGGAATTTTAATTTATTTTTATCTATTATATATATATATAACTTGAATCACGCATTGTCCTTAATCTAATTAAAGAAATAATGATAAAGAGGGATATGAATAGTCATCCTAATTGGAGCGATCCCCGAGATATGTACCGGCGAGCCTACAATATATATTACCAACACATACTCAAAATTCTAATATGTGAACATATATATGATTAATATAGAAATGGAAATATGTTAGAGAAAGAGAAAATATCATTACTATATTACAAAATGTAATATAATTGATTTCATTAGCATATGGAAAGATCATCAATGCCACAAAATAAACCAACAATGATACATCAATAGTCCAACATCCGAACTAAAACTACACAAACCAATCATAAACCCACACAACTACCACACATAGAAGAGACTGAAGCTTGTGATGGGGACTACCAAAGGGTCCCAAGGTCGAAGGGTTGCGCGAAGCGTACGGGTCATAGAAACACGATGGTGGCATCGAATCTTATCATGCATGTAGCCAAAATATGGCCAATCGCATCTTCCGCATCATCCTAAATTAATAGGCCTCATCCCCTTGGTAACTGATCTAACTCTTGTCATGCCTCTCCTCGAAGGCCGTGAAATGCGCCTCGAGGGACATGGGGGCTTCTTGCCCAACCTCTCTGATATGTTCCTCATCATCATAGGAAACATACGCCCTTTTATTGTTCCTTATAACCTCACCCCATGAATAGCCCAAACACCCTTTTATATTTTTATTTGTGAGAGGAAAGAGCGTTGCGGTCTTCCGATAGGTAGGAAGACCCTGGAAACCAAAGACCGACAAATACATGTAACGAGTGCATCGTTAGGGAATGAAAATCTCCTCGACTTGTCTTGTGAAGCAATACTCATGATTCGCAAGACATGATCAAGAAAATTAATATTGACTGCATTGGTAAGAAAAGCATATCTCTCTTACATGGAAAGAGCATATGATGTTTAATGGATTGGATTAAAAAATAATGTACTTTTATGTTCGTTCTTTTATTTTATTTAGAATTGAAAATGATGCTTGTTTTTATTTCCTACCTATATATGTACATACGTGTGTATAAAAAATAAATTTCTAATAATTCTATTAATTATTTTTTTCTTGGAAATTTTTTTGTTTAAATAAGAAAATACTATAAACATATTTTATGATATATTATATTAAAACCCTTGATGTTCTTGGGTTTGTATATTTACCCTTAAATTAGTTTACCCATCAAACCACCCCCTTAAACTTTTAATCTGGTTACACTTATCCCATAATTCATTAAGGTTTTGTCCACAAAATATACACATGTACATGAAACAAGTAGACTAAGTGTATGTTTAATTGCAAAAATGGAAAAGAAAATGTTTTGCTTAGAATTCATTTTACTCTGAATATTATCACCTTTGTCTATTTGATTGTAAAGATGGAAATGTTATTAAAATGGATATGGTAGTGTATATATGTTGGGTAAACTATTTCAACTTTAGTTAGAAACTTTTTTCTTGTAGGGGAGGTTAGAAACTAAAAGTTGAAACACTTAAAAATAAAGATTTTGGTAGTTGTACGAAACTTATACACAAAAGAAATTAATGCCATTAAAACCCTACCAAAAGTTAGAAAACACACAAAAAAAATTGTTTTCAATGAAAAAAAATCTATCGAACACACCCAAGTATTTTTTAATTTCCATGAATTGACCATTTCTAATTTTATATTACTTAAACACATATAACTTAAAATTAAATGAAGCGTAGAACCCCATTGAGGTGTTTTAACAAACAATTGGTGTGCACTAAGTGAAAATGGGGTGAGGGCGCCATTTGAACCAACATGGTACCCTCAATCATAAAAAATATCAATAATATATCAAAGTATGTGTTCATTATGAGAATAACCATAATATTTAAGCATTCAAAAGTCACACTCGCAAGTTGGAACAATTTAATCAAGCTTATAGAAAAAAAAACCTACAATCCCAAAAAACCCCAAAAATTGTTCAATCACTCAACATCACATAATAACATTCAAAACTATTAAAAATATATGCAAATGGTGAGAAAAATGATAACAATGTAATATATTAACTATACAATTGCAAGCTAAAACAATATTTCATATGAGAAGCATAATCCCTAACATGTAAAATACTCATAAAATAACTATGGAATCCCAGCTAATATGGTAAGAAACATACCTTGCTATTAAGGAATTGGGATTAGAGAGTTAGATTTTGATACGACAAAGATTTAGGAGCTAGGGTTTAATATTTGGTGAAATCTAGTAGGGGAGAGAGAGAGGAGGAGGAATATGAGAAATTGGTTTACAATATGTCGGGTTAAGAAAAAAAGGAAGGGATGAGATTAGGTGATTAATCGATGGATTTATGGGATCGATTGATGGTAAAAAAAAATTGGCTCGCTCTAAAACTTTCTGCAAAGGACTGCACATAATTGGTGAACGATTGGCGGGTTTGGCCGATCGATCGACGAGCTGGGAAAGCTACAATAAAGGAATTGTGAGGGGCAAAAAATAAGGGGCTAGGGAGATTCCAAACTTATATAACCCTAAAATAACATATGTGGATGTTCTCAAAACCACAATTTCACACAATATGGATATTGGGCAATCCAAACAAATCAAACGTAAAAAATAAAGGGTTTGGCATGAGATGAACCTATGGAGCACCCGATGTGGGGCCCATCAGAGGGATTCAAATGGGGACTCAACCAACTCGGGGTTAAACCCTTCAAGGAAAGGCTTAATTCGTTTCCCATTCACCCTGGAAATGGCTTTGTTCCTTGTATTTGATATTGCTCGTTGATTGTTAACTACGAATGGACCATTATAACAAGATTGAATTTTCCTAAGGAAAAAGGTGGAGGTGGGAATCTTAGAGTATCCTTTATTTTTTACCTAAGGAAAAAGGTGGAGGTGGGAATCTTAGAGTATCCTTTATTTTTTACCTCAGAGTGGTCGCGCACTATCCTTTTATCGTTAAAGGATTTGGCTTTGGCCTCGAATATAAGAGACTTATCATATAAATCGTTCCTCAACTCTTCAAGTTCATTGAGTTTGAACTTTCAAAGGTCTCCTCCCTTGATGATATCAAAATTGAGATTTTTAATGGCCCGATAAGCATGTTGATCAATCTCCAGTGGTAAATGACATATTTTCCTATACACTACATGATAAAGAGACATACCAATGTGAGTCTCTTAAGCCGTTTGAGATGCCCAAAGCGCGTCAGTAAGACTACGCGGCCAATCCTTGGTTAAGGGATCGACAATCATTGCTAACAACCCATTAATATCCCATTTGGAAAATTCAACTTGACTATTAGCTAGGTACGTAATGGAGACCTTATGGGTGTTTCCATATTGGGACATCGAGGTGGATAAAATCCCATTATAGCACTGTTCTAAAAAACCCGCCTAGGCTTCCTAGGCACGCCTAGGCTTGAGGCTTGGGAGAAACGCCCCGCCTTATTCTTGGTAAAACCCTTAAGGCGCACTTTTTTCTAAACACAACAATGCTTTAGTGAGACGATATCGCCTTTTAAAGAATTTTTTTACAAACCAGACCATTATCTCATCCAAAATAATCAAATAGTATTTTAATTTGCATATATTCAGACATATTTTTATGATATGTGCAATTTTAGTATTTTAATAGCCTTGTTATAGTTATAAAATATTAAAATATATTACGAAGGCCTAAACGCCTTTTCACTCTTTTTTACTCATAGGCCCGTCTAGGCTTCTAAGGCTTAAGGCTTGGCCTCCACGCCTCAATCACGCCCCGTGTTTTTAGACCCTTGCATTATAGAAATGGATGCCTTGGTCATTTATTATGGCTTTTGGTGTGCAAAAATGAGTTAAGATATGAGTTTTTAGGAATTTTAACACCACTTTTGAGTTGTTTCTCCATGTAAGCATGACTTGAACCCACTTTGACACATAGTCAATGGTGATTACAATGTACAAAAATTTATTAGACTTTGTTAAATGGGCCATGAAGTCTATTCCCTATTAATCAAGGACTTTGATTACAAGAATGGGGGAAAGAGGCGTAATGTTTTGTGTAGTGAACGCCTTAAGTAATTGGTTATAGCAAAAGTTTTACAAAATGCTTTCTTGTATTTTAAGATAGTCGTCTAATAAGATTCGCGATGTAAGAATTTAAATGTGGATTTTGGGAAGATAAGTGCCCTCCAAATGCTCCATTATGGCAAAATGACATGACACCGGGAATATCATCGTTAGGGATACATTTTTGAATAATTTGGTCCGAAAATGTTTGAACATATATGGGTCATCAAATTTGAATGATCGGAACCAATCAATTTTTTTCCTTTTTCTTAGGCGAGAATTCTGGTGGATACGCCCCGATGACATAGAAATTGTCTACATTGTCAATCCATGGAAAAATTGAGACGACCATGAGTTCTTCATCGGGTATACACTCTCAAATGGGAATTGAATCTATATGGTCATTATTGAATGTTAATTGAGACAAATGATTTGCAACAAGGTCTTTAAACCCCTTTTATCTTTGATCGAGATGTTAAATTCTTGGAGGTGTAACACCCATCGAATTAGCCTACTATTAGCATCCTTCTTGGAAAGAAAGTATATGAGGGTGGCACAGTCCTTGAAGAAAATAATAGGTGATCCCACTAAGTAAGCCCGAAATTTATCCAACACGAACGCTATATCTAGCAACTCTTTTTTCGTAGTTGAGTAGTTCATTTGGGCACTATCAAATGTGTGGCTAACATAAGATATCACATGAGGCCTCTTATCCCTATATTGACCCAAAACCAACCTTATGGAGTAATCATTGGCATCATATATAAGCTCGAATGGAAGGCTCCAATCAAGCGATTGCATGATAGGGTCCGTAGTTAAAAAGTATTTTCACTTATTAAACGATTCTTGGCACGCTTTCATCCATTAGAATGGAAAGTCTTTAGCCAAGAGACTGAACATTGGACATGGGATTATTTTCAAGCCTTGAATAAAATGTAAGTCTAAACTGGAAGAACTAAGAAATCACCTCACCTCTTTAAGGGTTTTGGGAGAGGGAAGATTAAAATTCACATAAATCTTAGACCTGTCTACTTGGATTCAATCACTAGAGACAATGTGGTCTAAGACGATCCCGTGTATCACCACGAAGTAAAATTTCTCCTAATGGAGAATGAGATTATTTTCAATATATATAGTTAGGAAAATTTTGATGTTTCCCAGGAATGCTTCATATGAATTACCGAACATGATAAAGTCATATATAAAGACTCCGATGATGTCCTTTACCATGTCACTAAAATTTCTAAGCATTCACCGTTCGAACGTTGTTGGGGCATTGCAAATCCAAAAAGACATCCTTTGAAAGATGAAAGTGTCATATGGGCAACTGAAGGAGGTCTTCTATTGATCTTTGGGGGCTATTTTGATTTGATTGCACCCCAAACCTATTAAGAAAAGACAAATATTTGTGTATGGATACCCTCTCAAGGATTTGATTAAGGAAGGGTAAAAAAAGTGGTCTTTCCTTGTAACCATTTTAACCTTCCTATAATCAATACAAACACATGAGTTGGAAGGAATATGGCATGGGACAAGGTCACCATTCGCATTTTCTATCATCGTGATGCCCGACTTCTTCGGAACCACTTGAGTCGTGCTCACCCATTCGATATAAAAAATGGGGTAAATTATCTCCACATCGAACAACTTAATCACCTATGTTATAACCATTCTACTCATATTTATATTCAACTATATTTGCATTTGATAGATGGGTTTGGCCTCATCATCCAAGTATATGCTATGGGTGCAAATGGAGGGATTGATCCATTTTGAATCAGATATGCACCACTCAATCGCATTCTTATGCTTTCTCTACACCTTCAATAACTCCACTTCTTGACGAATCTCAAGGTTATCCGCAATGATTACGAGGAAAGTATTCTAACTACTTAGGAAAACATACTTGAGCTCTGTAAGCAAGGTTTTGAGCTTAAGTTTAGGCATTGAGACATTAGAGGAAAGGGAAATGAGTTTAGTGTGGGTAACTTTTCAAAGATGGAGACCCACATCGACTCTTGAAGAACCCCTCATTTCCCTCATATAGGAGACCTTTTTCTCGAACATCACCATCCTCACTACCGTCTATCTCGCCAAATACTTCCTCGATATTTCCACAACCTCCCCATTTAGCAAATAAAAATTTGCGTCAAGGATTGAAACACATGCAAAACTCATGCCTACAAAGAATCTCTAAATGATAGAGGTCAAAGAATTATTGGACTAATGTTCTGATACACGTCATGTCAATTCCCTCCTCACATTCATCATAAAATTGGGGTTGATTGAGAAGGTTGAAAATGTTCACCTCCACTATCATAGTCCTAAAAGAAAATTTTATGACCCCATTCCAATAATTAATATTGGCATTAGCACTAGCTAGGAATGGTCAACAAAAAATTATAGGAATTTGTAAACTACCCTTTTCCATGGGTTGCGTGTCACGATAAGATCTATTGAAAAGTACAAAGAGTCAAATTGGACGATTACATCTTCCATAATACCTCGAGGCACCTCATGGAACAGTTAGTAAGTTGTAAAGTGATAGGGGTAGCTTTGATCTCATAGAGGTTCAACTCAAGGTACACCGAATATGGAAGAAAATTCATGCTTTCCCCCAAATCAAGGAGGACATGATTAATCTTGCAATCCCCAACTATACATGATATGGTGGGGCACTTGGGTTTTTTAAATTTGGGGGAAAGCTCATCGGTGATAATGGAGCTTGATTGTATTATTATGTACACTATTTTGTGCACATATTTATTACTTTTGATCATACATAAGTCTTTCATGAACTTATCATATTTTGGTACATGCTCAGTTGCTTTAAGAGGGAATATTCATATTTACCTATTTTAATAGTTTAAGAAAAACCCCCTCCTTTGAGGCTTTAATAGCCTCAGTTTTGAGCCTTTGAGGAAATGAGATCGGAATAGGACAAACAGGTGCAACACCCCGTATTTTTGTACATTTAATATTTAATTAATTCGGGGATTTTAAATTACTTGTGTGTTGTAATTTTAATTGAATTAATTATGGCAATACATATATATTTTAAATATTAATCAGGGAGTGAATGGTTAATGTTTAGGAAAATTTATTTACTAAGGGAATAGTAATAATTTAAGTACGTCATTTCGAGTATTAATGACGAGGTATACACTTATCCCAGCCGGGAGTCGGTATAGACTAAATTGGGTGTGAGATAAGGATTTTTATAAATTAATTCGGATACCAATTATGAGTGTACGGTTGAGTCCGAATGGGTCGAGATAGTCAGAAAAGAGTACCCGGGGGTAGTAATTGGGTCTCGGGGTATTTTTGGGCATAGCCGGGCCCACACGGGGTGAGTTGGGCCACTTTAATTAAGCACATTAGGTGAAAAACGGGATTAAGGGTTTTTAACCTAATGGGGAGATTAAGGAATGGCAGCCAACATAACTCTAAACCTAGGGTTTGAGAGGAGATTTGGGGAAAAAGCAAATCAAGAACAAATTGGAGGTTATTAGAGCCAAATTGAGGGACTACGCCAACGGATCTGACACTACGAACACTTACAGGCAAGTGGTTAACTGTTGTGATTTCTAAAAGTTTGATAATCAATTCATATCATAGTGATGTGTGTATGAAAATTCGTTTTGGGTGTGTCACCAAAATCTAAATTGGGTTTTTGTAAATTTATATACCTTAATGAGATTAAGGGGGAGCTTGATCGTGTTTATGATTCTAGAATGTAGAGGAATGAATCAGATGTTAAAACCAGTAAGCGTAGATGGTTAATTTCTGTTAAAATAAATGAAATTCGGATTGGGGATTTGAAAACCCGGATAATACCCAAATCGGGAAAAAGTAAGAAATCGTGAGATTTAATTTCAGTTTGATGTTCTATAAGGTACTTTGATCCTATTCTTATGTAGAAATAGGGTTGATTGGGCTTGGGTTAGTCCAGGGGAAAGAATGAAAGTTTAAGGTTTTCGTTAATGGTGGGACTGCTTCTTGGAGAAGACGAAGTCAGGGACGATCGATCGATCGACCCAGGGGTTCGATCGATCGATGATTCGGAATTCTGGGCAGTTCGCCCAGTTTGTATATAAGGGGAAAATTAATTAGAAATTTAATTCCCAAACAGTAATTAGTGATAAATAAATATGAAAAAAATATTCCTAGCAATTATGGGAGAAAGTAATTGGGACTAGGATGAATTTATGTGGGGCATTTAATGGATGAATTTGAGAGATTTCATTCCAAAATAGTGAGGTACGGATCAAGTGAGTGAATCCGGGTATATTGGTCATGCGACCCCAAGGTAGTGAATTAAGTTTGGAGATAAACTAATTAATTTAGAGTCGGGATATAGACTCGGGGAAATATTTAATTATGGACCAAGGGAGCGAGTCCGGGTATGTTGGAATTATAGGTAAATATAATTAGGAAATTATGGAGATACATGTGTGACACATTGTGGGCGAAAAATGTGGAAAAGAAATTATGAGATGTAAAAATGGACCGAGTGAGTGAGTCCGGGTATGTTGGTTATGTGACACCAAAGTATTAAAATTATTTTTGAAAGAGAGTAATTAATTTGGAGTCGGAACATAGACTCGGGAAATATTAAGATACGGGGCAAGTAAGTGAGTCCGGGGATAATGGTTGGGTGACACCAAGTTATTAAATTAATAAATGCGTTAATTAATTTAGTTAGAGTCGGATTGTAGACTCGGGTAATATTAAATTAATAAGAGTGATAATTAATTTAGTAAGAGTCGGATTGTAGACTCGGGTAGTATTAAATTAATAAGTGTATTAATTAATTTAATTAGAACGGTTTGTAGACTCGGGTAGGATTAAATTAATAAGGGTGTTAATTAATTTAATTAAAGTCGGTTGGTAGACTCGGGTATGATTAAATTAATGGTTGGGATAATTAGTTTAATCAGAATCAGATTCAGATTGTAGACTCGTGAAGGGTACTTATTAATTAATTTGATAATTAATTATATTAGAGTCGGACCACAGACTCGGAATTTGGGTTAATTAATTAATGTGTAAATTAATTGTATTAGAGTCGAACCACAGACTCGGATTGATATTAAATTAATATGTGTGTTAATTAATTTAATTAGAGTCGGGCGATAGACTCGGGGAGGTATTAAATTAAAATGTGTGTTAATTAATTTGAGGAGAGTCGGACCATAGACTCGGGGAAAGTATTATATTAATTGAGGTGTGAATTAATTATATTAGAGTCGGTCCATAGACTCGGGAAGAGGATAAGTTATTAAGTGAGAAAATTAATTACATTGAGTCGGGCGACAGACTCAAGAAAATTACAGGTAGTGTATGTGATTTTGAGTACATGGTAAAGCCGGGGTTATTAATATATATATATATACGGTGTAGTGATAGTATATATATATACGTGTATGTATTGTGTGTGACATTAAATTACAGGCAGTGTACGGGAATTATAGGCAGTGTACGGGATTTTGAGTGCATGGTAAAACCGGGGTTCATAATATATATATACGGGTAGTGATAGTATATATATATATATATATATGTGTGTGTGTGTGTCTGTGTATATATTGTGTGTGATAGTAAATATCAGTGACTAGATATTTATTCAATTTAAATACTCTAATGCTATCAAGGGAGGTTGCGCGATGTGGGTGAATCCCTTAGCTTGAGGAGTAGGGCGAGTATATCCCCAGGTCATAGCGTCCGGTATATATGGGTGAGGGATTTATCTCACTTTCAGGGAAGGAATATGACCGCCTCTACTTCGTTTATATTTTTTGTCCAAGTTGGTGAGCGATTCTAACTTGGGGAAAACTAGGTTTTGTGATCACACCTAGTGAGATTGCATTTTAGAGGGAATCATCCGGTGAGGGTAAACTCGGAAGGATGGATACACGTATGATATATGTGTGGATGTTAGTAAAGGTACGTATAATATGGTAGTAAATATTATATGTAGGTGATAATACAGTGTGTGATGTATTTACTTTATATAACTCGGGTTACAGTTATATGCAGTTAATTAATGAGAAATTAATTAAGTTAATCATTTGTGGGAATAATATAGTGTGTGATGTATTTACTTCATATAACTTGTGACACGGTTATGTGCTGCTATTTAAGAGGAATTAATTAAGTTAATTGTTAAATAACTTATAATTCAAGAATCATTATACTCGGGTTAGAGTAGTATAGCAAGGGAAGCTTATACCAGGACTAGTTGGACGGGGTAGTACAACAGGTGGGGTTAAGGTAACCGGTAGGTGTGCACAATAGTGGAGAGGTGAGAATGTCCTCAAGGGAGTGCGACACTAACTTAAATATGAAGCGCATTCATGCATTTTAAATTACTGCAGTTAATTCACTTGCTAAATATTTTCAAAATGTTTTGGGTTCTAACCCTTTCTATAAAAATATTTTCAAAACCTTTTAGGGGTCCAGCCACAGGGACTCCAGGATTGATATTCTATTCCAGGGACACGGAGCTGCGACATATGTGGATGCTAGCAGGAGTTTGGATTAGACGCATCATTCATTCATTCCTAGAGTACGAATCTTGTATCAGTTTCAGTTTTATTTAGGGCTGTCGCCCAGACTTCTCGGTACAGTTTTCAGGTGTAATTTATTCAGGTGTTGAATATTTGTATTGGATTATTTCTTTGGTGGCCGGTGATTTATTCGGCAAGTTGTGTAATTATTATTCTATTTACTTTCATTCAGTTGTGTGAATGGTTTATATGTTAATTCCGCATGTATTGTTTTGTTTAATTTAAAAGTTAAAATTGGCACCAGTTTTTGGAATGCTAGGTGGTTAGTAAGTTTTAAAAAGTTTTCGACAATGATGCTAAGGATGTTCCAACTGGGATTCCTGTTTTAATTTGGTATAGGACTGATCACCCGGTATTTTATTAGGCGGGGTGTCACAACAGGGTCCTTCGAAACATTACATTCTTCTCCCTTTTTGGAGATGTAATTATCAACGATTTCTGGAGTGTGCGGTGGCACATCCTCTGGGTTGGCATTTCTTCCCATGGGAGGAATTGGAATGACTTGTTTCAATGGAGGTATAATAATATGGATATTAACCTCTTTACCACTCTAAAGGGTAGTTATACCATTGGCATGCTCGATTTGGGTTGCATTTATAATTGAACTCTTAAAGATCATTTAACCATTAGGATTGGGTTGAGATTACGTCAGTAGAAGCCATTTCTTAACCTCTTGACAATTATGGTTCAATTAAACAAAAGAAGTTTGAATATCTTTCATGGTTTGATCCATTTGGTAAATTATTTGCTCCAATGGATTAACCTTTTGGGCTGAACTAAATTTCTCCTCAATGGTATTTTTATGACGAAGTACACAGAATGCGTGGGAAGGTCATGCTTAAGGATGGTGAGTTTGATATTGACGTTGAAGTTAAGGTTGGAATTGTACAGGTGGAGGATTAGGGAATGGATATTCGGCCCTTAAAATCCTTGATTTTGATTTTAGTTGTTCTTCTACCCAAAGAGAGGGTGGCTCGCCCCCCAATTATAATTGTAAGGGGGATTGTTGGCCTTGTCTTAGTGGTTATTAGAATATGGATTTTTGTAAGACCCATAAAACAAGATTTATCAAGCATCACCCCATTGATAACTGTGAGTGTGGGGTATTCCTTAGTTGGATGGCCAATTATATAAACCTTTTGGATTCTTCGGAGAATTTTTTTTCACCGACCACATTGCATAATAGTGCATACTTAGTAAGCATGTCATCATATTCCACCTTAATGTGGAACAAGCCTTGTTTTTACCCTTGAGGGGTGTCACTTGCTTTGGTAACCCGCTCGCAAGGGGTTGATATATCCCACACTTATGAGGTTATGGCTACAAACTTTAAGTGAGACTCGACTTCTTCATCTCTCTAGGTAAGGAAACTACACTGGCACATAGTCTCAACTAATTATTTGGTCAAAGGATTCAATCCACTATGGAATATAGAAACAAACTCACTTGCTCAAAATTATGGTGGGTCCAAAGTCGCACTAATGATTTGAAATGTTCCCACCATTTATGAATGCCGCATTCCCAAATTGTGTAAAATTTTGAATTCTTTTCGTGATGGCGTTGGTCTAAGGATGAAAATGGTGCAAGCTTTGGAGGGTACCCGCTCCTCCCCCACCTCTAAAGGGGGAATTTTGAGTAAATAAATAGGGTGGGGCGGGCTCAGGGTGAAAATAAAAAATAAGTCGGGGTTGGGTCAGGTCGAATTTCATGTATAAAAACTCTGATCCTGACATAATTAATTGTATTATTATAAAAGTACCCTTATATATATTTATAAGTATAGGTTTATATTAATTTTCCTCTTACATTTTGTATCTCATCTCATTCTCCCCCTTCGAGTCCCTCCTCACCTCACGGTCCCAACCCTCATCTCATCGGCGGCTTGCCCTCTTCTCACTGGCATTGTCTCCCACTTCTCACTAGCATAACGTCATCATCTACATCCTCTCTCACAGTGTGCTACATCTCTCTCTCTCTCTCTCTCTATCTATCTATCTATCATATATTAGGGTTAGAGGAAATTTATTTGTAGATTAATTTAATCACTAAAATGGGTTTGTAATCGATCTTTTGACGTTCATAGATTATAAAGAAATGAGTAGCGGTTAAACCCAATCGCAATCATATGGTTTGTAAATTGATTTATAAACCATATGCAGAACCTCAGCTCCATCTCCATAAGTATTGTTTGGGTTTGTTATAGATTTAAATAAGTATTTGATTTATGATAAATTTTGAAATCTATTTTTTGTGATTTAAATGTTGAGGTAGTGTTTTTTCATTTGTGATAGTTATAAATTTGATTTGAAAAATCAGTAACTTTGGTATTTGACCGTGATTTTGAAGTGGATTTTGATTTGTGATGATTTATAAACAATCCTAAATTGAGCATGTATGATAATTCCTATAGCCCTAAACATAAGATGTGTGTATTGATAATTATTTTATAGTAGGTAATTGTGTAAAAATTTAACATTAGAGTAACCATTACAAACGTAAAAATCTGTGGACTTTTTGTGGGGGACGTGCCCCCCGTGTTTTTTCTATTGGCTCGCTATGATGATGTCAGAACTTCCCGAGAACTCGGGGGGATGTGCCCTCTGAAAAGCATCCCTGACCTTCTCCCATGTTGTGGGAAACTATGCTGGAACCGGCCCCACAACCTGTACTTGGGGTGGGGCCTACTTCACCACCGCTAAAGCTGCATTTACTACCTAAGCAACAATGGTCACAACGTCAACTGCGTTAATCATTCCCTGAGCCTGAACTGCTGGCTGCTCTGGCTGGGCACGTTTGTTTCTCAGAGGCATCTGAAATGAGAAGGGATTTATTAGTCCACAATTATTATTAAATCTCGAATAGATGAACACGTAAATGTATAAATAAGAGTACAACATTCCTAAAGATAGGGCTCTATATCAAAGAACGCTAAGCGAAAAATATGTTAAGCCGTACAGATCCTATAGGACATTAGAACCTGGCTCTGATACCACTTGTGACACCCCGCCTAATTAAATATCGGGTGATCAGTCCTTTATTAAATTAAAATCAAAGTGTCCAATTGGTTCATTCTTAGCATCACTATCGAAAATAATTTTCATTATTAATCACCTAATAATTAATTAAGCTAAGTGTCAAAATATTTTCCCTCATTAATTATACCCAATTAATCCATTATTCATTCCATGCTTTAATATATAAGCCAATTCCATTCCACAAGCAAAAATACT
The DNA here is from genome assembly GCA_949130495.1 of Sambucus nigra. NCBI lineage: Eukaryota > Viridiplantae > Streptophyta > Magnoliopsida > Dipsacales > Adoxaceae > Sambucus > Sambucus nigra. The sequence continues at coordinate 419,116,895 of OX422207.1, forward strand.
GAGTATGAATCAAATACTGAAATAAACAAGACCGGATAAGACATTCCAGTTCAAAGTCTAAAAACAAAGTATCATAATACTCCATTTAACAGTAAGGAAATGCTAATAAAAATAAAATATCTGAAATAGTTAATTTAGAAGCGGGCGACACATGCCCTATATGAAAGATCTTAACTAGGAACAGAATGAATAGATATCAATGTCTAATATCAATAACCTACAACTTCCACAATAGATGCATCTCGTCAAATGATACACTTCTAAGTCTGCCAGTGACCCTGTGGCTGGAGACCTGGTATAATACATATATAGCATAAGAAAAGAGAAATAACAGAAAATGGGTAAGAGCTCGATTAGTAAAAATATTTATTTTAGCGAGTATTTAAAACTGTAAAGATGCAATTATTATGTACATGTTAGTTCCGAACACTCACTTGAGATTCTCACCCCTCGACTAATGTGCACACCTAGCGTACGTTTAACCTAACCTAGTTATCTATAAAATTTCCAACTAGGTCATTGACATGAACTACTAAATATAACTCAAGAGAGTAACCCGTATCGCCCATACAATACGCTAATAATATCCTTTTATGCAATTCACCCATTTTATATTCACTATTTTGATAGGAAGTCTTTTATCCTCAGGAATTACTTTACTTATCCATATTTATACATTTTCTAATTTCACACATTAGAATCATTCATTCTCAAGCATATTTGTATATATACATATAGTCACATCATCCATATATATATATATATATATATATAACATGCGCCCCTTGGTTAGGACCACTTGGCGTAATGCATACTCTGCTATCGTGTCCCGGTGCATCACTCGCTGCATAAAGGACAATTGGTTCGGCGTATCTCACGAACCGTAAATCTCATAACACAAATATTGGAGGCGAGCATACTCACCAACTAAATGGGTCATGCACATACCTACGCTCCCATTCAACCGTCAAAACTATCCTACGTAACAGATATCACATATCCAAGTTCATATGCTCTGGGTACAAGTCAATATCCCCCCATCGGGTCACCCGGGATAAGACTGTCCACTGCGCGAAACCTCTGCCCGATAGCAAGCAGCGTAGGTATGCTATACACATAATAAATAAATACATAAGTATACAGACAACCTATTAAAATCTCAAGGTATTCCCACAACTAAGTATTATGTCATATTTACCGTATTACTTTCAGTTAATACTCTCGACGTATCATTAATTTTGATTATGATTCCCCCTCCTAATTTTCTAAAGGTCATTCATCCCACTTATGCCCAAGTTTTAAATCGCACTTGTTATAATATATCATCACTTCAAATCTCAGTGTACTACATTAGGATTTCCACATTACAAGTTCCGAAAGGTGTCTTAAGGGTTCACAAATCAATTCTGGAAAATTTATGCAGGGCGGTCCGGACTCACTAGAAAAGCGATCCGGACCCTTTTTAAAGCAAACTATTCGACCTTTTTAAATAAAACAATCCGGATCCTTTTTCTGAAAAACGATTCGGACCATTTATGAAAGGCGGTCCGGACCGCTACCCTTTTCGACCCAGATTAACCCAGAATCGTTCTCTTCACCAATTCAACAACTATAACCTCTACGAATCATTCCCTCAAACACCGATCAATCATAATAAATCAATTTCCTATCATGTATGTCTGATTTCCACTAATATAACATTATTAATTCATTTATAATCATCAATGTAATCTGGAATCCCCAATTAATTTAATAAAACCCTAGTTCTTCCAATTATCTTCCAAGAACATAATTTCCAGAGTTGTTCATCACATAAAATCATCTATATGTGATTTCTAATCTACATACATATGTGTTTCAACCTAAATTAATCTCAAATTCAATTCATGTATATCAAATCTCCAATTTTCATCACTTTTATTAACAATACATAGGTGTTTCATTCCTATACTAACATGAACATGAGTATTGCTAAAGGAAAGCAAGTAATAAACACTTGCCTGATAATGAAGGTTTGATTCGTTGCTTGAATTTGATATAGAAGTGTTCTATTCTCTTCGATCCAGGCGTTGATAATGTTTTTGGTGAAAGATAACTGGATTTGGCCTTGCAACTCCTAGGAATCTCTTCTTCTCCTTCCTATGGGGCTCTCTCTTTTAATTTAAAGATAAAATCCTAACTGTAACTTTGTAACGGATATTAAATCACTTTAATTTTCGTCCATTTTAATTCCCCAAAAATCATAAATGACAAAACTACACCTACGGGGTGTCGGTTAGGCCAAAAATTACCCCGGAGTCCAAATTAAATGCCCGGGTAGAGTTTTACAACTATCTCGACCCTTTCGAACTCAATGGCATACTCAAAATTACCATACGAGTTATACAAAAATAATTTATCTTTTTATCCCTTACAATTAGTCCCGACACTACTCACACGCGCGTCCTGACTTAAAATACCAAACTGTCGTATTTCGCACTTCGACAATTTAAAGAAATTATATAATTTCATATTACATATACCCAAAGTAATAATCAATGATTTCCATCAATAAGTATTAACCCTTGGCACGCTAGTTAATAATTATTTTAAATTCGAATTAATTAATAATTAAATTTCTCGACCTTTTTAATTTAATTAATCCAACAATAATAATTAATCTCCTAATGATTTAATATTAGTAATAATTAATCTCCTAATTATTTAATATCATAAAAATGCGGAATATTACATACTTCCCCCCCTAATAACGGAATTTCGCCCTAAAATTCGAAGAGTAAACCAAACCTGGTAGGAATAAGTCTAGATATTTCTCGCGTATATCCTCCTCTCGCTCCCATGTAGACACTTCTACGTTCTGATGCTCCCACTGAACCCTCACCAGTGGAACTACCTTTGAACTCAATTTCCTCTCGCTATAGTCTAGGATAGCCACATGCCTCACCTCATATGCACTATCGGGCTGTAAATCAATCTTCTCAATCGCAATATGGGTGTGGGCCAACTCATCCCTGAGAAATCGCCTCAACGATGATATGTGGAACACATCGTGAATACAGTGTAAGTGCTCTGTCAACCCAAGTCTGTATGCCACTGGTCCGATTCTCTCGATAATGGGAAATGGTCCTATGTATCTCGGAGCCAATTTTCCCTTTTTCCCGAACCTCATCACCCCTTTCATAGGAGACACCCGCTGCAATACTTGATCCCCCACGTTGAACTCCCGAAAGAACCTTTTTGCATCTGCGTAACTTTTCTACCTGTCCCGGGCTACCCGAATACTGTTTTTGATCATCTCAACCCTCGCTGACGTTTCCTGAATTACCTCTGACCCGAGTAACTTGTTGTCCCCCACCTCTAGCCAATAAGTAGGAGAACGACAATGTCTTCCATACAACGCATCGAATGGGGCCAAGCAGATCGTAAATTGATACGGGTTATTATAAGCGAACTCCACCAGTGGAAGATATGCCTCCCAACTCCCTCCAAAATCAAGGACACACATGCGCAACATATCCTCTAGCATCTGATTAGTATACTCAGTTTCCCCATATGTCCGTGGGTGATAAGCCGTAATCAATCGCAATTCAGTACCCATAGCCTCCTGAAAGCTCTCCCAAAAGCGTGATACAAAAGTCTTATCTCTGTCAGACACGATGTTCAAGGGTACCCCATGCAATCTCACTATCTCAAAAATAAATATCCGAGCATACTTTCTTGTAGTGTAATCTATACATACCGGCACAAAATGAGCTACCTTGGTCAACCTATCCACCACTACCCATATAAACTCATGACCCCGCTGTGAAGTAGGCAACCCAATCATGAAATCCATGGAAATGATCTCCCATTTCCACGTAGGTATCTCCAGTGGCTGAAGTAACCCTAGCGACCTCAGGTGGTCTACCTTTACCAGCTGACAGGTGGCACACTTGGACACGAACTCTGCAATGTCCTTCTTTATCCCACTCCACCAGTATTGTCGCCTCATATCCTGGTACATTTTCTCCCTTCCAGGATGTACCGCAAATTTGGATCTATGAGACCGTGTCATCACTACATGACGTAAATACTCTCCTTCTGGGACCACTAATCTCCCATTAAATCGCAATCCCCCATCTGATCTCACTGAGTAGGACTCTGCGCCCTCTGCTAAAAGTCGTACAATCTGATCCTAGAAAAATGAATCAACGGCCTGGGCCTGGATCACTCTCATAACAATCTCTGGAGTGACTGTCATAACAGACATAAAGGATCGAGCCACTGCCTTCTGATATCCCAATTCTTTCCACTTTATCTTCCACACTTCCACCACCTCACCTACTGGCCTACGGCTCAACGCATCAGCAACTACGTTGGCCTTCTCCTGGTGGTATTGAATCTCAAACTGGTAATCTTTCATAAACTCCAGCCACCTGTGATGACGCATGTTCAACTCCCGCTGAGTGAACAAGTATTGCAGTGACTTGTGGTCTTTGAAGAGGAGAAATTTCTCACCAAACAATTAGTGTCTCCAAATCCGTAGGGCAAACACAACTGCTACTAACTCCAAGTCATGGGTGGTGTAATTCCTTTCGTGAGGCCTAAGATTGCGGGAGGCATAAGCTATAGCCGGTTCTTCCTGCTGAAGTACCCCACCAAGTCCCTGTAGAGAGGCGTTAGTGTACACTAAGTACTCCACTCCTGGACTAGGTAAGGCAAGAACTAGAGATGACGTCAACTTATCCTTTAGCTCATCGAAAGCTAACCGACAAGCATCATCCCAAATGAACTTCACCCCTTTACGAGTTAAATTTATCAATGGGCCTGCAATTTTTGAGAACCCCCTGATGAATCTCCTGTAATAACCTGATAACCCCAAGAAGCTACGCACCTCCATCGGTGTCGTGGGTTGTCCCCACTCCCTCACTGCCGACGCTTTGCTCGGGTCCACTGATATCCCCAATTTTGACACAACGTGCCCTAAAAATTGTACCTGCCGTAACCAGAATCCACACTTTTCATACTTGGCATACAACTAATGCTCTCGTAGCATCATAAGAACCCATCTCAAGTGCTCGACATGCTCCTCCTCAGTCTATGAGTAAATCAGTATGTCATCTATGAAGACGATGACAAACTGATCTAAGAACTCTCTGAACACCCGGTTCATTAAGTCCATGAATACTACTAGAGCATTTGTCAGCCCAAACGGCATGACTCTGAACTCATAGGAACCATATCTCGTTAAGAAAGCAGTCTTCGACACACCCTGCTCCCAAATTCGTAGCTGATGGTATCCCGATCTTAAATCTATCTTGGAGAAGAAAGCAACTCCTCTCAACTAGTTGAACAAATCATCGATTCGGGGCGACGGTTACTTATTCTGTATCGTGACTTTGTTCAACTCTCGATAGTCCACACACAACCTTAATAAACCATCCCTCTTATTCACAAATAGGATGGGATCACCCCAAGGTGAGGTACTCCTATGAATGAATCCCTATCTCAATAACTACTCAATCTGATCTTGTAACTCCCTCATCTCAGTTGGAGCCATACGGTACAGTGCGTGGGCTATCGGCCGGGTGCCCAGCATCAAATCTATAACGAAATCTATCTATTGGCTAGGCGGTAGTACCGGTATCTCTTGGAACACATTGAAAAACTCTCGAACAATAGGAATCGAGTCAAGAGGAATCACCACCTCCTTATAGGTCTCCTCCTCTATGTAATATAAGTGGGTGGACGTTCCTCCCTCAGGGCGAGGCATTGCCACTAAAAACATCTCCTGATCCGGTATTGTAAAAATAATAGTCTTACTGTAACAATTTATCATGGCTATATAAGTAGCAAGCCAATCCATGCCTATAATGGTGTCATGCTCATGCATATCTAGGACTAGCATGTCGGCAGGTAAAATTAAACTTCCAATCTCTATCCCTACCCCTCAACATATAAAGAAAATTAAACACCTACTACCCAACGATGAGTCTACACTAGTCACTGTACTCTTTGCTGTGGCTAACAACCATGTGGCCCGTGCAAAGCCAGTGGCTATAAAATAGTGTGATGCCCCAGTATCAAATAAAACACGCCCCATAGTGCCATGGATGGGAAAAATACCCTCAATCGCGGGTGGTGCCTCCTGCGGTGCTGCCTGATGGACGTTATAAATATGTCCATACTGTAATTATCCCTGCCGAATCGGGGGTGTTGGCAAAGTAGGAACCTGCACTGGTGCTGGTAGGGCAGTGGGGAAGATAGGTCTCTAGGGTTCCTTCTGGGCACCCTGTTACTGGGGAAACCTGCCCTTGTCGGGGCAATCCTGCTTTCTATGGCCAGTCTTGCCACAAGAAAAGCACCTGCCGCTAAAGTTACCTCCCCTCTGCCCCTGTTGGCCTTGGACCTACTAGCCATTACCTCCCCTCCACTGGCCCTATTGATGCCTCTGTTGGCCTTGTTGTTGGCCTGATGGCCCTATTGCTGGCCCTGCTGATAACGATGTTAGCCCTGCGGCCATGCTGACTAGACTGGCCCTGTCTATTTTCCCCATATCCCTTCTTAGAATCTCCAAATCAAAATCGCTTAGTAGGGTCCCCCTAGTGGGAACTCTGCTCAACCTGATGGACCTGTCCCTAAGATGATGGTGCCCCACTAGCACTACTACCTCCAGTCCGACCATACTGGCTGAACTCCCCTGCTCGTTTGCTCCCCTGCAGATGGAAGCGATGGTCCTGGCAATGCAATAGAGAGACATTGAGTACGTCAGTGAAAGTACTCAATGACATATTACCTATGAGGTGCTGACGAATCTTCCAGGTCAATCCATCCATAAATAACAGAATCTTCTTCTCTTCAGTAGGTACCTTATCTATTACCATAGTGAGCAGTCTCTTGAATTCCTCCTCATATTCTGCAACTGTCATACCCTCCTGCTTTAGATTCAATAGTCTCCGCCCCATCTCTCTCTGCACAACGGAGGGAAAATATTTGCGGTCAAATCGCACCTAAAAGCTCTGAATAGATATGTTATCCCCCTCCTCCAAGGTAGTAGTGGACTCCCACCACTGCAAAGCGTCCCCCACTAGCTTGTACGAAGCCAGTAACTGCCTCTGAATGTCGGTACATTCGTATATGCAAAGATGCCTCTGGATATCTTTCTTCCATTAGCTCACTATGATGATGTCAAAACCGCCCGAGAACTCTGGGGGATGTGCCTTCTATAAATCATCCCTGACCCTCTCCCATGCCGTGGGAAACTGTGCTGGAATTGGTGCCACAACATGTACCTGGGGTGGGGCCTGTTGCACCTTCCCTAAAGCTGCATTTACTACCCGAGCAACAATGGCGGCAACGTCAACTGCGTTAATCATTCCCTGAGCCTGAGATGCTGGCTGCCCTAGCTGGGCATTTCTGTTTCTCAGGGCTCTTCTCGGAGGCATCTAAAATGAGAAGGGATTTATTAGTCCATAATTTTAGTCCATAATTATTATTAAATCTCAAATAGCTGAAGAGGTAAACGTATAAATAAGAGTACAACAGTCCTAAAGATAGGGCTCTATATCAAAGAACGCTAAGAGGAAAACATGTTAAGCCATACAGATCCTAAAGGACACTAGAACCTGACTTTGATACCACCTGTGACACCCCGCCTATTTAAATACATGGTGATCAGTCCTTTATTAAATTAAAATCAAAGTGTCCGGTTGGTTCATTCTTAGCATCACTGTCGAAAACAATTTTCATTATTAATCACCTAATAATTAATTAAGCTAAGTGTCAAAACATTTTCCCACATTAATTATACCCAATTAATCCATTAATCAATTCCATGCTTTAATATATAAGCCAATTCCATTCCACAAGCATAAATATTGAGCATGAATCAAATACTGAATTAAATGAGACTGGATAAGACATTCCAGTTAAAGTCTAAAACCAAAGTATCATAATACTCCATCCAATAGTAGGAAATGCTACTAAAAATAAAATCCCTAAAATAGTTAATTTGGAAGCGGGCGACACATTCACTAAATGAAATATCAGAACTAGGAATAGAATTAAGAGATAGAAGCGTCTAATATCAATAACCTACAACTTCCACAATAGCTGCAACTCGTCGAATGATCCACGTTTAAGTCTAGCAGTGACCTTGTGGCATATATAGCATAAGAAAAGAGAAATAACAGGAAACGGGTCAGAGCCCGATTTGTAAAAATATTTATTTTAGCAAGTATTTAAAACTGTAAAGATGCAATTATTATATACATGTTAGTTCCGAACTCTCACTTGAGATTCTCACCCCTCCACTAATGTGCACACCTAGGGTACGTCCAACCTAACCTAGTTATCTATAAAAATTTCCAACTGGGTCATTGACATGAACTACTAAATATAACTCAAGAGAGTAACCCGTATCGCCCATACAATACGCTAATAATATCCTTTTATACATGTTACCCATTTTATATTCACTATTTTGATAGGAAGTCTTTTATCCTCAGGAATTACTTTACTTATCCATATTTATACATTTTCTAATTTCACACATTAGAATCATTCATTCTCAAGCATATTTGTATATATACATATAGTCACATCATCCCTATATATATATATAACATGCGCCCCTTGGTTAGGACCACTTGGCGTAATGCATACTATGATATCCTGTCCTGGTGCATCACTCGTTGCAGAAAGGACAATTGGTTCGGCGTCTCTCACGAATCGTAAATCTTATAACACAAATATTGGAGGCGAGCATACTCACCAGCTAAATGGGTCATTCACATACTTACGCTCCCATTCAACCGTCGAAACTATCCTAGGTAACAGATAACACGTTTCCAAGTTCATATGATCTGGGTACAAGTGAATATCCCCCCATCGGGTCACCCGAGATAAGACTGTCCACTGTGCAAAACCTCCGCCCGATAGCAAGCAGCGTAGGTATTCTATACACATAATAAATCAATACATAGGTATACACACAACCTATTAAATTCTCAAGGTATTCCCACAACTAAGTATCATGTCATATTTACCGTATTACTTTCACTTAATACTCTCAACGTATTATTAATTTTGATTTTTATTCCCCCTCCTAATTTGATAATGGTCATTCATCCCACTTATTCCCAAGTTTTAAATCGCACCTGTTATAATATATCATCACTTCAAATCTCAGTGTACTACATTAGGATTCCCACATTACAAGTCCCGAAAGGTGTCTTAAGGGTTCACAAATCAATTCTGGAAAATTTTGCAGGGCGGTCCGGACCAACTAGGAAAGCGATCCGGACCCTTTTTAAAACAAACTATTCGGAACTTTTTAAATAAAATGATCCGGACCTTTTTCGGAAAAATGGTCGGGACCATTTATGAAAGGCGGTCCGGACCGCTACCCTTTTCGACACAGATTAACCCAGAATCGTTCTCTTCACCAATTCAACAACTATATAACCTCTACGAATCATTCCCCCAAACATCGATAAATCATACTAAATCAATTTCCTATCATGTATGTTTGATTTCCTCTAATATAACATCATTAATTCATTTCTAATCATCAATGTAATTTGGAATCCCCAATTAATTTAATAAAACCCTAGTTCTTCCAATTCTCATCCAAGAACATAATTTCCAGATTTTTTTCATCCCATAAAATCATCTATACGTGATTTTTAATCTACATACATACATGGTTCAACCTAAATTAATCTCAGATTCAATTTATGCATATCAAATCTCCAATTTTCATCACTTTTATTAACAATACATAGGTGTTTCATTCCTGTACTAACATGAACATGAGTATTGCTAAAGGAAAGCTAGTAATAAACACTTGCCTAATAATGAAGGTTTGATTCGTCGCTTGAACTTGATATAGAAGGGTTCTAATCTCTCTGATCTACGCGTGGATGATGTGTTTGGTGAAAGATAATTGGATTTGGCCTTGCAACTCCTAGGAATCTCTTCTTCTCCTTCCTCCGAGACTCTCTCTTTTCTTTTGTAGATAAAATCCTAACTGTAACTTCGTAAGGGATATTAAAGCACTCTAATTTTCGTCCATTTTAATTCCCCAAAAATCATAAATGACAAAACCACCCCTACGGGGTGTCGGTTAGGCCTAAAATTACCCCGGAATACAAATAAAATGCTCGGGTAGTTTTTTTCCGACTATCTCGACCCTTCCGGACTCAATGACGCACTCGAAATTACCATACGATTTATACAAAAATAATTTATCTTTTTATCCCATACAATTAGTCCCGACACTGCTCATACGCACGTCCTGACTTAAAATAACAAATTGTCGTATTTCTCACTCCGACAATTTAAAGGAATTATATAATTCCATATTACATATACCCACAATAATAATCAATAATTTCCATCAATAAGTACTAACCCTTGGCATGCCAGTTAATAATTATTTTAAATTCGGATTAATTAATAACTAAATTTCTCGACCTTTTTAATTTAATGAATCCAACAATGATAATTAAAATCCTAATTATTTAATATCAATAATAATTAATATCCCAATTATTTAATATCATAAAAATGCGGGGTATTACATGAGGGTACCCCACGCCACATTTCCATCTATACGTTGGTCTTATGAGTCGGGAAAAACTCTTTTAGGAAGAGATCTTAGAATTCCTCCTGAGACTCGAAAGAATTAAGCAGGAGAGTGTAACAACCCGCCTAATTTTGGGCTAATCTTAATTAATTTCTAGAAAATAGAGGAAAATAAAGTTTTAGATAAAATTATTTTTATTTCTCAAATATGTTGGTTATTATTTTTAAAGGCGAGAATTTCAAACGGTTTCGAAAACGGAGTTAAAACGGATTTTAAAATGATTTTTAATATTTTTAACTCTTAGAATTCTTAGTCGGTAAACTGTCAAAATTCCTGAAGGATCGATAATTTTCAAGAGTTTTTTTTACTTCCAACTCTTAATTTATTTGCCTTATTTAAAGGAGTCTTTTGGATTCCAACTCTTCGTTTCTTTGCATTATAAAAGGAGTCATGGGCAACCCTTTTAACCTACTTTTGGCACAACTTTTGGCAGCAAATATATTTTATATTCCTCTCCTCTTTAATTATACTTTGTCCCTTGAGATTTGTGAGTTCCAACCTTAGATTAGAGGTGTTCTTAGGGCTATTTTGTTGGAGGTTCTTGGAGGAGCTTTTGTAGATCTTTTGTGTTGATCTTGAGGATGTGATCGTTAGTTTCTCATCATGGTTTGAGGTATGGGGTTTTACACAATATGCTCCTTTAAATCTCGCGAGTTTTATTCCGTTGAATTCTTGTTAATTGAACTCATGTTTGAATTATTAAATTCATTGAAATCTGGAAAAATAATTGTTGAATTATTTTGATTCATGTGGTATCATTATATTGTTGTTGAGCACGTTGTCATGAAGATTTTAATATGGCACGGAGGTTGGGAACCCGCCAAAATTCCTGCTTCCCGAGCTATATCTTGATAAAGCATATACGGATGGGGTGAGGCATGGTTACCCATTGATGTGTTTTTGAGAAATTATATTGATAAATGCTTTGAGATTTGTATTTTGAATTTAATATTCGTACTCGTGTTGTTACGTTTGATTCATCGCTAACATATATTTGTTGAGCATCTTTCTTGTCGTATTGTGTACTTCCCCATATTTTCTTTTAGTGGTAGGTTAGCGCGGATTTTGGGGCGCTATGGAGATTGATTTTAGCGAGGATTGTTTGGGAAAGATTTGTATTATTTTTATGTATAGAGCTTTGGAGATTTGTATTTTATTTTCGAGTTAGTTGTTGTATGTAATTCGAGAGATTTGGTATTTTATTTGAAAAGATTTGATATTAGCGGTTTCTCTTGTTGTTGTGGGATTTAGATGCTATATACCTTGTTACTTGTGGATTCAGTTTAGTTTTATCGTGAGTGGCGCTATGTTCGCTCTCCCCGGGCGAGAGGGGTGTTACAGTATAGAGCATTGGAGATTTATTTCATTTCGAGTTAGATGTTGTATTTATTTCGAGAGATTATTGGTTGTATTCATTTGAAGAGATTTGAGATTAGTGGTTTCTCTTCTTGTTGTGGGATTTAGATGCTCTATACCTTGTTATTGTGGATTTGGATTTATTTTATCGATAGTGGCGCTCCGTTCGTTCTCCCCAGGCGGGCGGGGTGTTACAAATGGTATCAGAGCTTAGGTATACAACCCCCCTTGGGGCTTGGGTTTTGGGTTCATTGCGTGGTTAGCAATTTTTGGAGATAGTAAATTTTAGGTGATATTCGTGATAGGCATCTAGAATAGATGTGAGGAATTTATTTTTAGAGACGAAATTATTTTTGGAGATTGTTAGCCTGATTTTTTAGAGTTAGGCATTTGGCGAATTTCGAGGGCGAAATTCCATTGTTAGTGGGGAAGTGTAACAACCCGCGTAATTTTGGGCTATTTTAATTAATTTCTGGAAAATGGAGGAAAATAAAGTTTTAGATAAAATTATTTTTATTGCTCAAATATGTTGGTTATTATTTTTAAAGGCGAGAATTTCAAACGGTTTCGAAAACGGAGTTAAAACAGATTTTAAAATGATTTTTAATATTTTTAACTCTTGGAATTCTTAGTCGGTAAACTGTCAAAATTCCTGAAGGACCGATAATTTTCAAGAGTTGTTTTGACTTCCAACTTTTCATTTATTTTCCTTATTTAAAGGAGTCTTTTGGATTCCAACTCTTCATTTCTTTGCATTATAAAAGGAGTCATGGGCAACCCTTTTAACCTACTTTTGGCACAACTTTTGGCAATAAATATATTTTATATTCCTCTCCTTTTTAATTATACTTTGTCCCTTGAGATTTGTGAGTTCCAACCTTAGATTAGAGGTGTTCTTAGGGCTATTTTGTTGGAGGTTCTTGGAGGAGATTTTGTAGATCTTTTGTGTTGATCTTGAGGATGTGATCGTTGGTTTCTCATCATGGTTTGAGGTATGGGATTTTACACAATATGCTCCTTTAAATCTCGCGAGTTTTATTCCGTTGAATTCTTGTTAATTGAACTCATGTTTGAATTATTAAATTCATTGAAATCTGGAAAAATAATTGTTGAATTATTTTGATTCATGTGGTATCATTATATTGTTGTTGAGCATGTTGTCATGAAGATTTTAATATGGCACGGAGGTTGGGCACCCGCTAAAATTCCTGCTTCCCGGGCTATGTCTTGATAAAGCATATGCGGATGGGGTGAGGCCTGGTTACCCATTGGTGTGTTGTTGATAAATTATATTGATAAATGCTTTGAGATTTGCATTTTGAATTGGATATCCGTACTCGTGTTGTCACGTTTCATTCATCGCTAACATATATTTGTTGAGCATCTTTATTGTCGTACTGTGTACTTCCCCGTATTTTCTTTTAGTGGCAGGTTAGCGCGGATTTTGGGGTGCTATGGAGATTGATTTTAGGGAGGATTGTTTGGGAAAGATTTGTATTATTTTGATGTATAGAGCTTTGGAGATTTGTATTTTATTTTCGAGTTAGTTGTTGTATGAAATTCGAGAGATTTGGTATTTTATTTGAAGAGATTTGAGATTAGTGGTTTCTCTCTTGTTGTTGTGGGATTTAGATGCTCTATACCTTGTTACTTGTGGATTCGGTTTAGTTTTATCGTGAGTGACGCTCCGTTCGCTCTCCCCGGGCGAGCGGGGTGTTACAGTATAGAGCATTGGAGATTTATTTCATTTCGAGTTATATGTTGTATTTATTTCGAGAGATTATTGGTTGTATTCATTTGAAGATATTTGAGATTAGTGGTTTATCTTGTTATTGTGGGATTTAGATGCTCTATACCTTGTTACTTGTGGATTTGTTTAGTTTTATCGTAGTAGCGCTCCGTTCGCTCTCTCCGGGCGGGAGGGGAGGTACAGAGAGTTATGAGCCAATCTTTTACATTATACTTTATTAAGAAGATGAATAACTTGAGTCGTACGATATCGAGGGATCAATTTGGTTCAAAAAAGGTGTTACATACGGCCACAAAATTTCTTATGTGACCATATTGGTCCCAATTTCCTATTCCATGGTGTGAAGGCAAAAGGCTAATCATGACATTCCAAAATGGAAATTCCCAGCATTGTAAGGTAACGTAATACACCCCGGTGGTGTGACCATCTTTGGGTGGAGATAGTCATTAAATGTTCAGTACGCGGTGACAACGACCTCTCATGGTGGGCCACAAATGTTATCCATTGGAAAATTAAACCATGGATAATTGGGAAGAGAATGTGATGATTTCACCGAGGGAGGTGCGATAGAATAATGAGGTTTAGTGGACAAGAATGGTTGTGAAGCTGAATTGAGCATAAATGGATGATTAAATGATAGCGGTGGTCATCAAACGTCTGAGGTGCCTGCACTATTAGTTGGATTGTTCGAGGTGGAATAGGATGAAAGGTTCACATCAAACGGGTTATCATTTAACTTCGGATTCAAAATGTTTTTCGTCGAATAACTCCTGTGCTATAAGAGCAAGGGACCTAAACTTTAAAGCAACACTAGCTCAAAAGATTAAATGCAAGTGCTCAACTAAATAAAGAACTAAAATAATATTAACATCACTAAAAATCCACGATAATGACGCCAAAAACTTGACTCGTTTAAAAAGTTGTATAACTCAAGTGCAAGCTAATTATGAGGGCTATAAACTACAGTATGACCAGAGTCGAATTGCACAAAGATTTTTATAGAGTAATGCTAATATTAATTTAGAAAAATGTTAAGAAACAAATATAAAAGTGAGAAAATATGATTTAATTATAAGAGAGTGAGTTAAATAACTAAATTAGCACTAAACTCTGATTGACAATTAACTAGTGATGGATTAAGTTAAGCCAGTTTCAACAAAAAAGTCAATTAAACTCTAGGTTAAAAAAGATCTATCAGCATTCTCCCACCTTGAATTAACAAAAGATTCGATTCTTATGATCAAATCATAATCAATTGGAGATAAATCATTGATACCAATAATCGAGCATGAAAGATGTCAACCTAACAATGAAAAATGAGGATTTCAATTATCTATTGGAATAAATGTATTAATGTTATAGTAAAGCCTAAAATACTACCCTTAGATGATAATCATAGATAATAAACATATATAATATAATATTAACACATACACCCAATGATTGAATTCAAACTAAATAAAACCTAATAAATAAGTTCAAGCATCCATGGTGGGTTTATGCTCCCACACCAATTAAACTAGCTACGTATGCTAAAAAGGTAATCAATATATGAAGTAAATGGAATTAAAGGAGAACAATCCATACAATATGAGCCTTCAAGGGTAAATACTTTAATAAATAACCATTATGTATTCAATAGAAATAAGGTACAACACTATAAATCACAAGCAATTACAATGGAGTAATACATACATATATATATATATATATATATATATATATATATATATATATATGGAGAGAGAGAGAGAGAGAGAGAGAGGAAATGGGTATTAAAACCTAGGAGAGAGAATAGAGCTATCTTATGTTTATATTAGGAAAATCTTATATTCTTTCTAAAATAAAAACACTTTCTATTTATGATAAAGCTACAAAAATAGAAAGCGAAAATAAAGGAAAAAAATAAATAAAAGCAAAACATTCGAACCATCAATGGATCAACCAAAATCACCGATCGATCAATCACAGTGACCCAAAATTATCTGCGAAGGAATGCACAAAATAGCCAATGAATCAACGCTTTTGGTTGATTAGTAAATGGCCTTAAATGTTTCTCTCAATTCTTTTTAATTTTGGAGCTCCTTACGAATATGACCATAACTTGATCATTTAGAATTGGATTGATGCACTGTTAGCGGACACATGAATATAACTCAATGAGATACACATCCATGAATTTCCATCTTCTGGATCTCAAAGTCTGAATTTACAAAAATTCTCTTGAAGAACTTTGCCGAAACGCACTAAATTGCCCCATAAAGCATTCTTATACCTTGAGATACTCAAATAAACCTTGCATGAGATATATACATTGAATATAAAGGTTATCCTGTATGATATCACAATTATAGGGGTAATAGTAATGGGGACACTAGAATGCATAAATATAAGGGGTATTTAATTCAATAATAGAGACTAATCAACATCGACATTAACGCTTTTCGTCAGCGGGCTGAGATTTCCATGTACTCGTACATAGATAGATGTAAATAGAAAATGTTTTGTTTATTTAGAAAATAAGAAAGTGTGTTAACTTATGTATTTAAAAAAATTTGTACCTCAACAATTTGCCATAAACAATTAACATCACTAATGTCAGAGCGACTTGTGACGTCAAGCACGTAATAAATTTGCACAAGTTTTGCAGACCACCATACGTAAGATCCAATATTATCTTAATTGCCAAACAAAAAAATCTAACCTATGTAAATAACCTATCGGGAAGGATACATGATCTACCGTGTAGAACCAAAATTCTTGACATATCATTTAATCTGTCACTTTGGTGTTTTTTAGTTATTCTTTAATCATGGAGCAACACTAACACAAGGTATGACTTATTTTACATATTCAGTTAAATCCAATCCTCGAAAAGATCTATTTATAATATCCATTACAATTTGTTCTTTTGGGATACTTTTGAATGAAGTGTAGTTATTAGACTTCAGTAAGGCAAGGACCATACCAGTTGGAATACCTAAAATTTACGAATAATAACAATCATAATTATATTCAATAAACTATAATATTTAAATAATATGGGTAAGAAATTAAAATAATGTCAGATTCTTAGAATGAACATAAAATCAAAGAGCGCTATGTCAATGTCATCGTCAAGAAGGTGGAATGTGTGTGTCGTATCCCACCACCATTGAACGATTGTTGCTACAATCCCTTTATCAATATACCATAAAATATTTTAACATTTTACAAAAACTAGGGGCATACAACTTAGCTTTAATGTCTTTACAACTTGAAAAAATCTCAACATAAATGAATGGACGCTCCCAACATTTCCCTTAATTGTAAAAAGTTCTCCCAAAACTTTGGGACTATCCCAACATGATTTTTGGCGTCAACAATGGATGCTTGGTCGCTCCATACCCGAGTTAAATTTGATGTTGTTTATTAGGAATCTTCAATAGGTCTAGCCATGAACCTTGCAAATAATCATCTCATTATTAAGAGGATCGTGGTAGTAGGTTTTACACACGCGCGTATACATGACGCAAGTCCCGCTGATAATAACTTTAATGAAATTTTCTCTTATGGTAGCCGATAACTTAAAGCATATTAAACAACAAACTTGCCTTAATTTTAATTGTAAATTACTAAAAAAAACTCATAAAACCCTCATCAAACACCATGCACTTTCCTTTTTTGAAATATCTCTCTTCGCGTCATTCTGCACTCTATTTAACCTATGATTTTGTAATCAAAATAACAGTTCTTCGAATTTCTACAGTACAATCGTCGTTGATCAAGCATATCTCTATCATTTGGTAAGTTTTCTACCTTGACTTTGCACATACATGAATTAGGTTTAATTATAAGAACCAATAAATAAATAGTACAGTGTTATAATGATTGTGATTATATCTTCACAAATTATCTCGCAAAATGCCTTAATTAATTTTAAACCAACATTACTGTTACATTGATTGTGAACAAAAATTCATAGTTTTTTTTGCTGAGGTATATTTATATTAGATATATTTAGTACTTGATTTGCATAGGTTTCTCTACATACTATAATGTTGATATTTATATTCTACCACATGAACAATAGTGTAATTTTTTAGTAAATTTATTTATTTTCTTCACCAAATATTACATAATATAATAAATACATAATAAACTGTTGAACTTTATTTCCTATAGTAATGTACTCTCTTATTAGTTCTGGTCCATGCCAACGGTATGCCATTGGCGGGGACCACAACAAATAAGAGAGTTCAATAGATAGAGTGAAACATTACGTAGGGCATACGAGTGTCATTTTCCACCACATCAACACTTGTATAGTTTTTCAGTAAATTTATCTATTTTCTTCACCAAATATTGAACACTATAATAAATACAAAGTACATTGTTGAATTTTGTTACCTATACTAATATACTATCTTATTGGTTGTGGTCTTCACCAATGAGATGCCATTATTATGGACCACAACAAATAAGAGAGTTCAATAGATTATGTGAAACATAGCGTAGGGCATACGAGGGTCATTTTCCAACACATGAACACTAGTGTAGTTTTTCAGTAAATTTATCTATTTTCTTCATTGAATATTATATAGTATAATAAAAACATAGTACATTTTTGAAGTTTGTTGCCTATATTAATGTACTCTCATATTGGTTGTGGTCCGTGCCAACGGGATGCCGTTGATGTGGACCACAACAAATAAAAGAGTTCAATATATGGTGGGAAGCATTACGTAGGGAATACGAGTATGATTTTCCACCATATGAACACTAGTGTAGTTTTTTAGTAAATTTATCTATTTTCTTCACCAAATATTAGACACTATAATAAATACATATTACATTATTGAATTTTATAGCCTATACTAATGCACTCTCTTATTTGTTATGGTCTGCGCCACCGACATCCCATTGGCATGGATTACAATAATTAAAATAGTTTAATAGATGGTGTGAAACATTACGTGGGGCATACAGGTGTCATTTTCTAACACCTGAACATTTGTGTAGGTTTTCATCAAATTTATCTATTTTCTTTACCGAATATTAGACACTATAATAAATACATAGTATAATGTTGAAGTATGTTGCCTATACTATTGTACTCTTTTATTTGTTGTGGTCTGTGCCAACGGGATGCCGCTGGCGCGGACCATAACAAATAAGGGAGCTCAATATATGGTGTGAAACATTACATAGTGCATACAAGTGTCATTTTCGAACACATGAATACTTGTGTAGTTTTTCGGTAAATTTATTTATTTTCTTCACCGAATATCAGACACTATAATAAATACATAGTACATTGTTGAATTTTGTTGCCTATATTAATGTACTCTCTTATTGGTTGTGGTCCATGACAATGGGATGTCTCTATTGTGTACTACAATAAATAAGAGAGTTCAATAAATTGTGTGAAACATTACGTAGGGCATAAGAGTGTCATTTTCCAACACATGAATGCATGTGTAGTTTTTTAGTAATTTTTTTTATTTTCTTCACCAAATATTAGACTCTGTAATAAATACATAGTACATTATTGAAGTTTGTTGCCTATACTAATGTACTTTCTTATTGGATGTGGTTCGTGCCAACGGGATGCCACTGACGCAGATCACAACAAATAAAATAGTTTAATAGTTTAAAGTACCCTAATGTTTATCAATTTTCAACTTAGATATATTTACAGGTAATTAAATGTTATTTTCATTGTTGTGAAAAAACTATAAAATTGGTGAGCACAAGGAGTTCACAACAATATAAGGTCCAAAAGAGGGAGAAAAATAAGGAAACGTTGAACCTCAATCTAAAGCTTCACTAGACAGGACCACTTTCAAGTACAATGATTCTCTTTATTAGATACTATAATATATACATAGTAGATTGTTGTTGGTTATATTGAGTATTCAAGTATTGGTTATGGTATATGCCAATGGGATGCCCCTGGGGTGCATCATAATCAATAACAAAGTTTGGCATATCGTGTGAAATATTATGGAGGGCATAAGAGTGTCATTTTGAACAACATGAACACTTGTGTACTATTTTGTAAAATTATTTATTTTCTTCATCTAATTTAGATACTTAGTTATTGGCTATGTTAATGTCCATTGTTTTATATTTTTTATAAAACCCGAAGAAAGGAAACTACAAAAATGTAGTTTGCACATTTAACACTAAACCATTCACATTAACAGTGAAAAGGATTAATGGAAATATCATTTTATTTCTTTTGGGAATGAATAATAGAGCTAGACAAATTTTAGATTCCCACCATTTTCCTGAAGATATCAAAAGTACATATACCATTGATAGATTCAATGCAGTGAACGCGAATGGTATACCCAAACGAATTGAATCCTATTTTATACGAGATTTTGAAATATTAATGCATTCAACATGCAACTTTTGTATTTGATTGTTTATGAATCTGTAAATCAAATAGCAACATTATTCTTATTTGCTATGATAACAAGGACCAATTATTACCACAAGAGAGACATAAAAGAAAAAAAAATCCTCATTGGCTACATAATCATGAATGTATCTCAAAATTATTGTAAATCTTTCATCATCAATATAATGTTTTACTTCAAATAATATATCCCTTTTTGTTAAGCTGTAAATTAGTATTCTGTGTTGTAAAGAGAATTCTAAAAGTGTATTAATGATTTTGGGGATTTATGATAGATAAATATTAACTATCCTGTTATATTATAATAAATTATAATACTTGTAAGGCATCATAGACAAGAGATGAACTTTTCTTTCATATTGTAGTAGATTTATCTATTTTATCTATAGTCATATACGTCTTGCGTCTTACATGGTGAAATTTTTCTGGAACTCAATTAACCATTGATA
Organism: Sambucus nigra; assembly: GCA_949130495.1. NCBI lineage: Eukaryota > Viridiplantae > Streptophyta > Magnoliopsida > Dipsacales > Adoxaceae > Sambucus > Sambucus nigra. The sequence continues at coordinate 419,137,483 of OX422207.1, forward strand.
TTTTAAAGTTAGATATATTTACTACTGATAAGATGTTTTTCACTATGGTGTAAGGTATAAAAAAAGTGAGTACAAGGATTTCCCAATAATATGAACTTCGAAAGAAATAGAAAGGCAAGGAAATAGTTAATCATCAACCTTAAGATTTATCGAGAGGCCCACTTTTAAGGTACTTAATGACTCTCACTTTGGGAACATTCATACCCCAAATGAACCCTCTACTAAACCAACAAAGAAACACAATAAGAAAAATTTAATTGGAAATAATTTTAATGACCCCTTCTAATAAAACCAATCAATTTCGATCAAACCTACTAGCCATTGCTCATCTTCTAGAAGAGTTGAAAATTAAGGGTTGACACAAAAAGGAGATGTAAAATACTTCATTATGGAGTATTTTTAATGCATTACTGACCAAAGCCATCCAGAAAGAAGTTTGTCGCAAGTATGAGCATTGTGTTATAGCTAATATCCTATGATGTCCAAAGTAAGGTGTTTGAAATTGGAAATCAATTAGTACCAATAATGGTAAATAATGTTCCTGTTATTTTTGGTATGCCAATTGTAGAGGTAGAAGTCAATTGAGGATATGAGTTCAAGACAGATACATCATTCGTGTGAAGGAGATTTAGAAATACTAGCATTATAAATGAAAATGCAATAAAAAATATGTTGAGTATTGCAGTTAAAGTAAAGAAAAAGAATATTCTAGAGATGTAGCAACCTTGCTATGTTTACACCTTTTTACGACTATCTTTTCACACAAACTGGGCATATAGTGAATTGATCAGCTATGAAGTACACCGAGAATCTTGAGGGTATGAGAAAACTCAATTGGTCAACTATGTTACTCGATTCACTTATTTATTTTATGTACCAAAATTTTAACAAATAGCTAAATAAGGTTTCTTGTTAGGTTATTTTTACTTGTAAGTAAAAATAAAACAACATTTTTGTATCTTTTGTGCCTCAAATACATAAATAAAAATAGAAAGATATATTTACTGTTTTCTCCATCAACTTTTGTAGTACTAGTTTTGTACGCACACCACAGTTGTGCAAACAGAAAACGCAACTCAATACCTAGGCTTTGAAAAATGTAACCTTACTGCTTTGAATTGTGTAATGAAGGAGAAGATAATCGAAACAGTTCTTGCATCACATATTACATATACATCCAACATATTTTCAGATACCATTTAAATATGAAAATTTATCTTATAAGGATAACTTCATTCCAATCATATAGATTATAAAAGGAGAGTTAATTTGAAGTGAAGAAGAAATAAATTTAAAAGGCACTGTACTAATATCATCTTATAAGAATCTCATCAATAAGATCAGCGATCACCGCCTAAAGCAAATGAAGAAAGTAATGAAGACCTACTTGATGACAATAACAGAATTACAAGGCATTTGGATGACCTTACTGGAATTGGATTTAGATGACATCTCACACCATCATCTCATAGATGCAGATATTGAATCAATTATTCAATTTCAGGAAGAGGTTGAAATATTGAAAGGTTGAAAGAGGGTGAGTAAGATATATTAAGAATTAAAGAGAAGAGAATGGAGTTATAACAGAGATGGAAAGATAAGAAAAAAAAATTGAAAATGAAATTTAAGGAGAAGGAAAGGCAACTAAAAATGAAATCGAAAGAGAAGGAAATGGGGATCTAAGAATGCAAGCAATAAGTTGTTGAAAATGAGAAATGCGGAATCTTGATAGAACATATAAAATTGCTGAAGGTTGAAGAAGAAAATGTTGGTGCATAAACCAAATTGATGCTACTATCATCGAAAAGTGGAAGAAGGACATTTACACAAAAGTCTTATGGTTGAGAAGAAGAAACGAAAACAATAGAAAATGGATGAACTTGACAATTGATGTTGAATCAGCAAAGAAACCAAATTTAATGGTTCTTAAGATAAAAAAGAAAAATGATATGAAGGAAAACAAGAAATAGGAAGGATTTAAGTATCTTCCTACAAGGGTGATAATGGAAAACAAAGGCAAAGGTATTGGCACAACAAGTGAAAAGGTTCCCATTAATGTTAACTTGATAAAATTAGTAACCTCTGAAAAAATAAAATTGATCAAACTATCATTTGCAACAAACATACCAATAGTTGAGTGGCTTCCAAAAAGTCTCAAGTTTTTATTTCAATAAGAGGGCCAGGGCAAGTGCTAGCCTATCCAATGTTAGCTTTTATTGTCCATTGATCTTATTTGTTTAATAGTTTAACTTAAATTGATACTTTTAAAACAATTTTGTTTGGAACTTTCAGGGAAACTATATATGGAGATCTCAGTTTGGGAAGGGTTGCAATTAAAGATATAAATCAAATGATCAATATAAATGCCCTTAGAGATAATGTATGAAACAAATAAATTTGCTTTCTTTTCATATTATATAGAATTACAATGACAATTGATTTAAAATTAAATAAAAACTTTAATTAATAGGTCACTGATACATACATGTATATTTTGGAGCATAATCAGATAATTATATAGGCAACAATGCAATAGTCTGTCCCGTAATTTCGAGGACACTGAATTTAATTATTTTTGGGTGAAATAGAACTTATTTTAAATTTGAGAAATTTAAATTTATGATTTGGAGAATTTATTTAAATTGGAGGATTTATTTAATTTGGTGAATTGAGATTTAATTAATTCGGATCATTCTTTAGATTTCACATGTGTCTCATTTTGAGATCAAAATTGGAGAATGTTATAAAGTAATTGGCATGACAATTCTGAGTGCACGATTGATTCCGGATAGGTCGAGATAGTTTGAAAAGAGTATCCCAAGGGTAGTAATTGGGTCTTGGGGCATTTTTAGGTATAACCGGGCACACACGGGGGTGTTTGGGCCATTTTAATTTAGCCCACAAGTCTAATTTTTGGATTTGCACTAGAAAATATAAATTGAAGAGTTTGAGGTGGACACAACTCTAAAGAAAAATATTATAAAACCCAAATTAGAGAGGTTGGGGTGGACACAACTCAAAAAGAAAACAAAGTTTTGCAGAGAAGAAAAGAGGTCTAACTTTGGTAGTTTTGGGGAGTCAAATCCATCATCTTCACCAAAGGAATCAAACTCTACAAATCATATACAGGCAAGCGGTTAATGTGTTTTGTGAGTACCCATTTTTTATTATCCCATCAGAGTATCCGACCACTCCCATAAGCGTTAAATAAGTGCCCAACCCAAATTATGGGCCACGTTTATTAAACTAACCCGGGATAAGACCAAGTCTATTCCCAAGATCTCGGAGAGATATTCAAGGGATGTATGGATTGTCGTGGAGGTTACAACTGCATTTGATAATTAATAAATTGTAACCCCTCGCCCGACGCATAGGGGAATGTAAAAGGGAAACCCTCTTGAGAGATACTTAATAAAACGAGTAGACCTCTCCGTGGATGTAATCAATTGTTCGTACCACTTATATTTTTTTGTTGTGATTGCATGATTTTCTTAATCTTCTGGTGATTGCTTTCTTCTATAATATGGGTTGTGTTTTTTGTCACCATAATTTTCGTCATCTGTAGGAAGCGACTGTTATTCCTACTAAAACACTCATCAAACGAAAATACAACAATGCCCCACCACAGTAGCAATGTCCCTCAAGCAGGTGATATCAAGGAACAACCTATCCCTCAAAGGGTGAGGTATGAGATTCGTCATTCAAACCCCGGACTCCGCAAAGAAGGGGAGATCTCTGAGGAAAGCCAGGGGCCGCCTAGTTCCACCCAAATCTCTAGATTAATTGATGCTTATGAAGCCAGACTCCAAGAATAAGAAGAGGCCACACGCTAATAGGAAGATAAAAATGCTCACTTGAAAAGGAAATAAGAAAGAATGGAGAAAGATGTCCATCGAAATACGAGGTGGTGCCACAATCGAACTCCTAACCCTCAGGCGAGCAAGGCTCGCATTCGAGTAAGGAGCCCCAGGCGTGGATAAAAAAGAATTAAGAAAAATAGGTCAAACGATGATCGATCAGAGTGATCTAAATAAGCTTGACACCATAGAAGTCCTGATCGGCAGAACGATGATATAAGGAGTTTGGTTCGAAGGGGATGGACCAGCACCCAACCCATCGCGGAGCCAGATCCACGCGAGAGTTATCCAGAGGAGTACTCAAAACCAAAATAAAGTACCGTTTTTCAAGGGCAATAAAAGAAGAAGAGGCTCTAAAAAAGTTTACGACCCCTAGGTTCAATATCTACGCTGGGAAGACTTATCCCATTGATCATGTTCAAAAATATCGACAAGCCATAACCCTATGGAATCATAATGATGCACTCATGTGTCATATCTTCCCTTATAGCTTGCATGATGCGGACCAGAAGTGATCCCTCGAGGTCATTTTAGGCTGTGAATACAGTCTTCAAGGAACCAATATATAATATTCTCACCAAGATAAAAGATGAGCCATTTATCAAGTGGCCAAGGAAAATGGGAGGAGACCCCACTAAAAGGAATAACTCACTAAGGTGCGCATTCCACAAGGAGGGTGGCCACAAAATTGAGCACTGTAAAGCCCTCAAATCTCATCTCAAGGAGTTAACCCAGGTTGGGCATCTCAATGAGTTTGATAGAAAAAACTTTTGCATGTATTTTTCGTCGTTGCTTGAAAAGCTCTTCTAATCAAAATCCTCAAAATACCTACAAAAAAATATCAAACTAAAGTGTAGAGGTAAGTAAGGGTATCAATCCACATCAAGGGGGTAAGCTAGAGACAAACTCAATTGTAGTTCACTTTTTATTTTCTTTTTAGAATTTTTCTTTTTCAATATTAAAACAATTTGGTGAGGTGAGGTGAAATAACACTAAACTATAATGTGAGATGAAACCAACTAACTAGAAAGTGACTAAAAGTGAAAAATAAAGTCTAACACTAAAATAAGAGATAACTGAGGTAAATAATTGTGAGATCAATCAAGGAGTGCGATTTAATTAATCAAGGAGTGCGATTACACCACAAATTTTAGCTATTCTAATTAATTAATTTAATTAATTGAATTCTCCCAAATTAATATCAAACTTACAAATTAACTCTCATTGCAAATGTAATTTTAATAGTAACCTTTTAGAAAATTAAGTTTAACCCCCCACAACTCTAGAAAATAGATCTAAACTCCTTTTAATTAATCACCCACTAGGATCGATCGATTAAAATTTATGTAAATCTTAAAAAATAAAAATAGAGTTGAAATTCAAGTAATAATACCCCACTTAAGAAACCCCTATCTTTAGTTCGAATATAAAATGAGTATTATAACTAGAATTTCGATTTTCTCTCGAAAATCATTTACCCTCTCTCAAGGCGTAAATTTAAGGGCGAGGGATCAAAATTAATATTCAAAGGGAATTTTCAAGTAATCAAACTAATTAAATTAAAATAACACCAAATAAGAGTTTGCCCCCACCCCTTGAAAGGAGATTTAGCCTAACATAATATAAAGCATGATAATCAAATAATCAATAGGCATTTAATATAAAAGAGAAAAGAGAAGAACAATCAAACCAATCTCTTGAATTTAATTGACTCCAATCCTCCAATTTGAAGTATACAATCCTCTTAATTGAGCATCCAAGTAGTTTGAAATAATACCCACTCAATTAAATCTCATATAAAATTTCTCCTCATAAATCTCTAAAAAAAATAAAACTAAAACTATTTACAAAATGGTGTTTATCCTAATTTATTTTCTACACTAAACTATCCCTAACTCTCTCTAGAATTCTCTTCTCCAATTGATGATATCCTCCCCTTTCAAATGGGGTCTTGAGTCTGGATGTGGTGAGAGTGTCGGTTGAGGTGGAGAGTGGGTCGAAGCTTGGATTAGGTTTGGACTTGTGTCCGTGGGTCAGAGGGCAGGTGGGAGATCTTGGGTTGGTCTAGGCAAAGGACGGGTATGGGTTTGGTTGTTGCTGGATGCGGGTAGAACTGAGGGTCATCGGTCGGAGTAGGGTGAGTGTCACCGGCGTCAGGTGTCAGGGCGAGGGAGGTCGCGATTTGGGTCAGGAAGGGATCGCGCCGGGGCTGGTTACCGATGGTAAGGTCATCGCCGGCAGGTTAGGAGGCGCCGGAGGTCACGGTTTCGCAGGTGGAGGTGCCGACGGGTTTGGGGCTGGCTCCGAAAGGGGGAGCGGTCCGAATGGGTTCAATGGGATGTCGCCGGGTTCGAGAGGTGAGAAGGGTCGGTTAGGGGGTCTGAACGGTTGGTTGGTTTTATTGGAGTTAGGATGATTGTTAATGGGTAACAGGGAGGAGAGAGAGTATGGTTATGGTGAATGGAGGTTGAAGATAGGAGTGAGGGTGATAGAGTGTTGGTGAGGTATAGGGGATGGTGTGTGTGGCTTAGGGTGTAGAATAGGCTAGTTAAGTTTAGGATAAGTGTGTGTGGGTATAGGGTGTGTGTGTGTTTGTAGTGACCCTAAAAATAACACTAACTAAAATAAAACGAATAAAACTAAAAATAAAATAAAACAAAATAAAAATTTAACTAAACTAAAAATAAATAAAAATTAACTAAAATAAAAATGACACGACACGACACACTATACAAACTCTAAAAAAACTAAACGCAACTAAAATGAAAATTATAAAAAAAACTAATAAAATAAAAAAAATGAAATAATAATAAAACTACAAACTAAGAAAAATAAAAGAAAATATAAAAACCTAAAAATATACATGACACAATAAAGTGAAATAACAAAATAATAAAATAAACCCTAAAAATAAAATGACACAAATAAAATAAAATGGGACAAACAAAACACACATGGTTCGGGACAGGTTTAGGTAGGCTTAAGGTGGGCTAGGGTAGGTTAGGGCTATGGGATTTGTAATTAGCTCCATAATCTACACAATTGATTTGAAATACGCGTTTGAACACCGCAACGTGCATTTGACCTACAAGATAAATATTTAAGCACATAAGACCCATATTGCCGAGAATTAGCAATTAAAGTACGATTATTTGGGGAATAAAATGTACAGTTTTGAGCACTGTAAAATCCTCAATTCTCATCTTGAGGAGTTAACCTAGGTTGGGCATCTCAATGAGTTCATTGAAAAAAATACATAAAAGGCAGTAGTTAATGCAGAGCAAACACCTGATAACGTCCTCGAGGAGGATATCATCTACGAGTTCACATTAATCCATGGGGCATCAGACCTCAAGCAAATACAAGGAAATAGTGCTCAGATGGAAGTTAAGAAGCTCACTGCAGTCGTGCTAGCCTTTCAGATTGATCTCGCCAAAATTCACGCTGGGAAGCATCGATGACCAAAGGATGTCGATTAGAACAAGCATATTGAATTCACAGAAGATGACTTGGTTGGGGTTAGAAACCCGTATTATGATGCGCAAGTCATCACACTCAGGATATCCAACTGGGATGTCGATAGACTGATCGTCGACCAAGGTAGCTCGTCCGAAGTGATGTACCTGGAGTTGTTTCAAAAGTTGAAGTTATGTGTCGCCAACCTCAAGGAAGCCACTGTTTCATTGGTCGGCTTCGCTAGAAAAATCACAGTTCAATTGGGAAAGATTGTCCTTCTAATTAGAGCAGGAAACATTTCAAAAATGATTAAAATTCGTGTAATTGACCTTGAGTCTCCGTACCACGCCATACTCAGTAGAGGGTGGCTCTATGAAATGAAGGTCGTACCATCAACATACCATAAAAAGCTTAAGTTTATTACAGATCGGGAGTGGTCGAGATCCACGACGACCAAACTATGGCCAGAAAGTGCTTTCTCTCGGTCATTTTACCCAAGCAGGAAAAGAAAATAGATAAATCGAACAGGAGAAAGTCCAAGAGGGGTTACCACCCTCCAAATAGTAACTAAGGTGCGGCCTACCGGAGGTGGAGGAAACCAGGCTCCACCCCTGAAAAAGGGTCATCAAAGACCTGGAAGAGGTCGCAGCTGGAAGAAGCTAAACTAAGAAGAAATTTCTAATTGGTACCTCCTTAACTGATCTCGAGAAGAAAGAGTTAGTCACGCTCCTTCGGAGCAACTTAGATGTTTTTACGTGGGAACCCGGTGAGCTTCTTGGGATAGATCCTGCCAATGCTTGTCATCGGTTGCACGTTAACCCATCCTTTAAGCCAATCACAGAGAAGGCTCATCGAACTGCACTAGAGTAAGAAAAATCAACAGAGAAAGAGGTCGGGAAGTTATTGGATGCAGGTTCCATATGGGAAGTCCAATTACCTAAATGGTTATCCAACCTAGTGGTAGTTTCTAAGAGTAATTCACTGACTTCAACAGGGCCTATCCCAAGGATAGCTTCCCTCTCCCCAAGATTGATCAATTGGTGGACGCCACAGTAACTCATAAAAGGATGAGCTTTTTAGACGCTTACTCTGGATACCATCAAATCCCCCTTTACGGGATAGGCCAACATAAGACCTCCTTTATAACTCCTGTTGGTTTATATTGTCACAAGGTTATGCCCTTCGACCTTAAGAATGTAGGAGCAACTTATCAGCAGCTTATTACTAGAATGTTCAAGAAGCAAATAGGGGAGACTATAGAGGTGTATATCGACGACATGCTCATCAAGAGTAAACTCAAAGATGATCACATCTCCGACCTGGAAGGGACTTTTGATACCCTAAGGAAATACCGAATGAAACTGAATGCCAGTAAGTGTTCATTCGGTGTCCAATCAGGAAAATTCCTTGGCTACCTGGTCAGCGAGAGAGGAATCGAGGCGAACCTCGACCAGATTGACGCCATCAACAAAGTCCAACCCTACAAATGATAAGGAATGTCCATAAGCTCACCGAGATGCTCGCTACACTTAATCGCTTCATTTCCACATCCTCAAAATGATGTCAACCATTCTTCCAACTATTAAAAAGAAACAAGGGCCTGACATGGAACGAGGACTTCTCTAGAGCCTTAGAATAACTCAAGACCTATCTCAGCATACCACCCTTGCTCGTGATACCTAGAGGAGGCGATCCTCTATATCTTTACCTTGCTGTATCAAACCATGCAGTGAGCTCCACCTTTGTATGTGAAAGGAAGGGAGGATAACATTAGATTTACTATGCAAGAAAGACACTTTTGGATGCCGAGCAATGGTACCTGCCATTAGATAAGCTCGTATATGCCCGAGTGATAGCCTCAAGGAAGCTGAACCATTACCTCGAGGACCACTCCATCTTCGTGGTCACTTTATATCCCCTTAAGGTTGTTCTGAGGAAAGCTGACCTCTCTCGTTGACTATCAAAATGGTTAGTCGAGCTCCAAAAGTTTGATATTTACTTTCAGCTAAGAACAACCATCAATGGGAAGATTCTAGCTAATTTTATCACTAAATTCATAAGAGACCAGCCAATCGATCAATCAGGAACTAATCAACCAATGGAAAGCACAGAGGGATATAGCATTTTGAACCTATACGTTGGTGAAGCCTCCAACTCCCGAGGGGTAGGGGTAGGAATCTTATTAGTAACTACCAAAAAAATTATTCTCGGGCAGGGCATCAGGCTGGGATTTAATGCCTCTAATAACGAAGAAGAATACGAGGCGCTAATAGCTGGCCTGCACAAAGCACAAGCTCTGGGGGCAAAACACCTTCAAATTTTTAACGATTCACAGCTGGTATCCAATCAGATAAGTGGAGGTTTCAATGCCAAAGATGAAAGGATGGCAGCTTACCTCATCATTGTAAAGAGACTCATGGCCAACTTTAACAAAGTTGGCATTCAACAATTCCCCAGGGGACAGAACAACCATGCTGATGCCTTAGCAGCACTGAATTCTATAATAGACTCTAATTTAAAGAGAATAATTAAAATAAACATCCTCGCACAGCCTAGTATCGATCAAGCTGCTGAATCTGAGCAGGCATCTAAACAGGTTCTCCACATAGAAAGACCACCAAGTTGGATGGACCCCATCATAAACTATCTACGAAGTGATACACTTCCAGGTGACAAGAGGTTGTCATAGTAGGTAAGAGTCAAAGCTGCTCGCTTTCACTTATCTCGTGATGGGAAATTATACAAGAGATCCTTAACTGGCCCCTACCTCGAGTGCATTCATCCACAAGATGTCGAGTAGGTTCTGCACGAACTTCATGAAGGCATTCGTTAAAGTCTTGCATGAGGAAGATCATTGGATTTTCGAGCAATGAAGGAGGGGTATTGGTGGACATATATGTAGAAAGATGCTGGGATCTATGTTTGCAAATGCAAAAAATGTAAAAAAACACTCCCCTATGGTTCACCATCCCGCTAGTAACCTCAAATCATTGACCAGTTCATGGCCCTTTACCCAGTGGGATTTGGACATAGTAGGACCACTTCCTACTGCATCCGAAACCTAAAAGTATTTATTGGTTACCATGGACTACTTCATGAAATGGATAGAGGTAGAACCACTGCCGAATATCCAGGATATAGACATGATAAGATTCATATGGAAGAACATCATCACTCGCTTCAGCATACCCAAGACGATCATCATTAAAAATGGGACCCAATTTGAAAGTGGTCTCTTCCAAAGTTTTTACAACGATCATAGGGTAAGGTATTATTTTAGCTCCGTAGCATATCCTCAAATTAATGGGCAAGCTAAAGCTTTTAATAAGATAGTGATTGACGGACTGAAAAAATGACTGGAATGGGCTAAAGGTTCTTAAGCGAACAAGCTGACTCACATCCTCTAGGCCTATTGCACGACCCCAGAGCGAGAAACTGGGGAAACTCCCTTCACGCTCACCTACAAAATGAAAGCAGCAATTCCATTAGAAGTCGGTCTCCCTACCATAAGATCCACACTGGTCGACCAAGGCCATAATGATAAAGCATTACTCACTGAACTTAACTTAGCTGATGAATGTCGAGAATTGGCTAATTAAGTTGGCATCCTACCAATAACAACTAGCCAGACAATACAATTAAAAATTCAGTCTGAGGAAATTCCAAGTCGGGGATTACATCCTAAGGAAAGTCCTCAGCAGTGTTGTAAAAACATCAGACGATAAACTGGGACCAAACTAGGAATGACCTTTTAAGATAGTAAGGGGTGACCTGCAAGGAGCCTATCACATGGAAATACTGGAGGGTAGGGCGATACCAAGGCTTAGAATGCGGCCAATCTCAAGAAGTTCTACTTTTAGACTTCATTTACCCGGTGCATCATTAGTTTTGGCAAATTTTCATTTACAAAGTAATGTCGCTCTTTATTTGCTGTTTTGATTAATAAAATTTAATTGGCCTTGGAATTCTACATATATTGGTTGTCTTTATAATATTTCAATATGCACCATTTCCAAGTAATAGATTTCGCCCCTTTTATGAATATAATAGAGTTCCTGTACTACAGCGAGCTGACTAACTTACTTCAGTCAAGGGATCTAAACTAGCCCTCTATGATTACAACACAGTATTAGGTCTACCCTAATCAAATAAATCCAAAACATAATTACAAGGTTAACAAGTAACATTCCTCAGGCCTTTTTCTAAAAACATAATTGGCCTCTCAGGTTGCTCCAATGATAAATAAATACCTACAGGGGATACGTAGGCAACATGGCCAACTCAGGTTGGTCGCCAACACAGCTTGGTTTGAAAATATTTCTCGGGCGGATTGCCCATTGGCCAGGTGCATTCTCGCCATTTCCTTACTTAGGCCTAAGGTAGTGTGATGACACGACCTAAAAGGTAAAGTGGACGAAATGATATGGCTAACGCATATTGGACTGGGGGAATGCTGAAATAAAAGGTAGCTCTAAATGTCATTTAGTCGGTTGAAGTGCCCAAAATGATTTGAGTTTCATACTGATTATTCAAAAATGAAAAGCAATCAACACATGTTTAGTCGGCATACGCCCAAAACATAAATAGTCAATTATATTTCTGATTTAGAGTTACATAATTACATTCACAACAATAAGAAATTTGTTAAGGCCTACGAAGGTCCTGGGTGATGAGCAAGATAATATGCTACTCGAGCTCTTCGACCATCGTGAGGATGAGGAATAAAGCTCTCCACAACCCCCTCCGAGCATAGCTCTAATATCTTCCCCGGAATGGCATCCATGGGGATCCAACGATCGTCTCTCCGAAAAGGATTTGGATCCAAAGATGGAGGAGTAATTTCATGTCTATACCACAAGGTAGAATTTTTGGGGACCATCAACTCCCTGAGGGCACTTAGCCACCCTCTGATAAAAGCTATCTCCTCGGCCTCCTTCAGTTTGTAGGGGCATCTGCCCAGCCTTAATTATAGCCATCAACCCACACCTGTCGAGGACTCAAAGGTTACATATGCTCACCGAACATCCCCCTTAATTATAGCATGACAATTTTTATAGTTTTTACGTAGCGTGACATCTCTTCGGAGAGATATTTAAGGGATTCATGGCTTATTGTGGAGGTTACAGCTGCATTCGATAATCAATAAATTATAACTCTTGGCTCGGGGCATAGGAGCATGTAACAGAGAAACCCTTTTGAGAGATACTTAATAAAAAGTAGTGGACTTCTCCATGGACATAGGCAATTAGCCAAACCACGTATATTGGTGTGTTGTGATTGCATACTTTTCTTAATCTTCTGGTGATTTCTTTCTTCTATAATTTGTGTTATGTTTTTATCACCACATGTTTTAATATAAAATTGTGATAATCAATTCATACCATAGTGGGTGTAAATCAAATTAGCTTTTGGGTGGGTTATCGTGTGAAAAATGGGTTTTTATGAATTAGGGGGTGTTTATGCATTGGGCAGTTCATCCGGATTAAAATGGTGTAATTAATATTGTGTAGGATCCAAAGGGTTGATATCTGAGTTATATGGTGTAATCATAAATTATGTTGTTTAATTTGGAAGTTTGGACAACAAATTGTAGGAAGGAATTGTGAAATTTTTAACTGTGAGTGTTATAAATTGAGGTGATTAAGGGATAATCCATGTGGTTGAATTCATTTATTAGAGAAATTTTATTAGGAATACTATACAATATCTAGGTGAAAGCGATAAAGTTTTAGGAATGTCAGTAATGGCGGAAATTGTAGTAGGAAGACGTAGGGGGAAAATTCGTCCAGGTCATTTGAACGACCTAGAGAGTCGTTCGAACGACATCACCAATCGTTCGAATGACAGTGGAAGTCATTCAAACGAGATTAGTATCTCGTTCGAATGAGATATATATCTCGTTCAAACGACCCTAGGTTTTGGACAAGGAGATATATCTTTTCATTACGAACGCGTGGCCGCCAACTTCTTTTTTTATGGTTTTTTGAATTAGTTATGATTCTATTATGGACGGGTGTCTGAAATCGAAGTTTTTAGGAGAAATCAAATCTACATTATTTAGGGATGTCCGTAGATGAGAGTAGGACTCTGGAAAATATGAAGTAACATTATTTTTACCTTGGAATTGGATGGGAATGAATTCAGGGTATGAATTTAGTAGTGTTTAGATTAAACAACACTCGAAAATATATGAACGGATTCGAATGGGAAATTTCAGATGAAATTAGAATACGGGCTAGATTGAGATGTGCTTAGTATCTTGAAAAAAATAGGTAATGCGTAATTAATTAAGTTTAGAGTTGGGATATTGACTCAAAAATTTTTGGGCTAGTGCTACGGGTGTTAGGCACGGATTAGCCAAGTTTAAATTATATATATGCAGTGATTGAATTGTGTGTGTGTGTGTCTGTGTGTGTGTATATATATTTGTGTGCTTTATAAATATTGTTGTGAATAATATTTAAAAGAATACATACCCCTCTAGTGTTATCACGAGAGGTTGTACGATGTGGGTGAATCCCCTGGCTAGTGAATGCAGGGTGAGTATAGTCCCCAGGTCATGGTCGTCCAGGATTTTACTGTGTGATTTATTTTTCAGAGGTGAACCACTTGGGGTATGATTCGGTTTCACTTTCGCTGCAGGAACTATGGCCACCTACGCTACATTTTTTATTTCACTGATTTGGGGAGCTAACCGGGTCGAGATGTCTGAGTGGGTGAGTATACCTGGGGTGCTAGCATTTTAGAGAACATCAAGTGAGTGCCTACTCGGGAGAATGGATATATAAACGGCAAATATATAATACGTATATGATGGTGTAGGTATTTATATACAGGTAAAATACATGAAGTGCAATTGTATTGAGTATATACCTATATAAGGGAGTAGATATTTATATACGAAAAATTACATAAAGTAAAAAGGGAATTCTTTTAGATAACTAGTGAGACAGTTATATAGTGCATGTAAAGAGGATTAATTAAGTTAATGTGATAAATAACTTATGAAGTAAAAATAAGAATTACTTGGGCTAGAGTAGAGTGTCAAGGAGTTTTAGGACAAGGCTAGTTAGACGGGGTCATATAACTAAGAGGGTTAGGAAGAAGCGTTAGGTGTGTACTTTAGATAAGGGGTGAGTAGTATCTCAAATGAGTGCGACACTAGCTTAAATATGAAGAGCATTCATGCATTTTAATTCCTTGAAAAATATTTTCAAAAGGATTTGGGCTCTGACCCGTACTTAAAAAATATTTTCAAAACCTTTTAGGTGTCTAGCCACAGGGACGTCAAACTTGACGATCTGTTCTAGGGATGCGTAGCTGCAACAGGTGTGGGTGCTTACAGGATTCAGACCTAGTCGCTTAGATTATTTCATTCCTAGATTTGGATGCAATTCAGTATTTCATTTGGGCATGTTGGCCCGGCTATTTTATTTCAGTAAGACTTTTTCCTCAGTTTATTATTTTTGTTGGATTAGTATTTCAGATTTAGGATTTTCAGCTGAATGTTTATTCGATAAGTCTTTTATTTTTATATTGTATTGATTTAGACTCATTGATTGTGTGAATAGTTTAAAATTTATATTTATATTATTGTTGTTGTTTAATAAAAGGATTAAAATTTTGGCATCACCTTTTTGAATACTAGGAGGTTAGCATGTTTTAAAAAGTTTTCAACACTGATACTAAGAATGAACGAGATGAGTAACCTTTTTTTATTTAATAAAGGACTGATCACCGATATTGAACTAGGTGGGGTGTCACATAGTCCCCATCTCAAACACCATTTGGCGACAACTTATTTAGTGTTATAGATTGGGTATGCATCTCCCCTTTATTTTCCAACTTTAAGAAATATAATAGAAATGTTATCTTATATTCCCCGACTATTAACAACCCATGATTAAAGATCATATGTCATTAAAAAAAATTCATTATGGATGTGATGCTGCCCAAATTAACAAATTATAAGTATTTCTCTTCCCATAGTAGTTAACTACCTTTTCTTTGAGATGTGGATAGAGAGAAATTCAAAATGTACTTTTATATGTCGTTGGAAATTGTATTCTATCTTTCTCATGCTTTTAACATTATGAAATTCAGGTACATATTCTTCCCCATTAATTTGGAAAGAAATAACAATGACAACTCATTGTTCCATTTGACTCTACTTATGATGGACACAGAGGAAAGTGGAATGCTCCATTTCAACTCTATGTTTCCTGAAAGCAATGAACATGATCATTACATACACGATGAATTTACTACAATAATAACTATAATATAACTACATTCACTTTCTGTAACATATTTAAATTATATGTATAAGATCCATTATGACATTAGACACAAATTGACTACAAATATTGAATTGGTTTTGAATATTTGAACACATCAAAACACAATGTTTAATTGCTATAGAGAAATTACGTTAAAGAATTTTGGAGAGAGTCACTCTTGAAAGACGAAGCCACGTTTTGGGACCTAAAAAAACGACCTCAACACTAAGAAATTAAATTGCAAAATGAAGAAAATTATTAATTGCCCTCAACAAATGGATCGTATGTATCTTTAAAATCAGTTGATATATGAAAGAAAAATTAATTTTAAATTGCTTATTAAATGTCGTTTCTCCGTGTTGCAGGGTTGACTTGTGGTGTTAATGTTTGTTACAATATGAAACTATCAAAGAGAAAGTCTATCCTATCCGAGTTTAAAACTAATCAGATGAAATTTTTCTGATTGATGATGATCAAGTAAATTCTTGCCAAGGGTCACAACTTGAAGTGTTTTAGCTTGATGTTTGTTATGCAACTCAAAACTATATGCTTATTGACTTAAATTCAAGTGTTTTTTATGGGTGGTCTATAGTGACATAGTTAAGTATTTTTAGTTTGATGTTCATAGAGTAATTCAAAAGTATATGCTTATGGAATCAAAGAAATGTTTGATGTTTTTGGTGTAATTCAAAACTGGATGGTTATTAATGAACAAGTTTGATGTGTATGTTGTAATCCAAGACTAGATGCTTATTGACTTTTACTAGTTATAGTTTGAGGTTGTTGGTGTTTTAATTTCATCTTGGAACTCATCTTATCATGTATGAACAGTGTTTAATAGTATTTGATAAAAAAGAGATAGATGTGACACCCCGCCTATTTACAGGAATCTCATTTGATTCATTCTTAGCATCACCGTCAAAAACTTTTTAATTTACTAGCCACCTAAGTTAAAATAAGTCGGTGCAAAATTTTATCTTTTATTAACAAACATTAATTGTACGAAATTATAATGTACCAATCACATAACAACTTAAGTCTAGAACATCGCAGGACAAACAAATAAGTAAAGGTCGAATAAACCATTAGCTCCAAATCCAACATGCAAATCATAAATCTAACTAAAATTAAATGAATCTAAATACAGAGTCTGATACTGAAATAAATAAATCCAAATAAAGGTCTAAACTAAGCACGCAACATGACCAACTGAAAAAACTAAAAATGAATCCTAAACTAGGAATTAAATAACTAAAGCGTCTACTCAAGTCCTACATGCCTCCACAAATGTTGCAGCTACACATCCCTGGACATAATGTCTGGCGTCCCTGTGGCTAGACACCTAAAAGTTTTGAAAATGGATTTGATACGGGTTAGATTCCAAAACCTTTGAAAAATATTTAGCAAGTATTTAAAAATGCAGAAAGAGAAGTTATTGTATACACATGTTAGTTCCGTGCACACTCTCTTGAGTTCCACATCTTTACACTATAGTTCACACCTAACGTCTCCTATTTAACCCAACTAGTTATGCTACCAAGCCTAACTTGTCCCAAAGCATCTATTAACCACTAATATGCTTATCTCACCCATACCGCCCATACGATAGTAAAACATTAGTAAATATTTGATGAATATAATGTTTGAATCATAAATTAAGTTTCTCATACTAAAGTTACTTTAAATACACACTATCTATCTCTTATGCTACCACACATGAGTAGAAGAAATCACATGTGCATGTATATATATATGTATCACGCTATCTATATATACAACTACAACATCCCTAGATTGAGAACTGCAATGCATGAATACTCGATTATCGAGTCCATGTACCTCACGTACCACATCAAGGACTACCGATTCAAAAATCTCCCTCGATTCATAAATAAAATAAGCACACAATTAAGGCAAACATAGTCCTAAGCTTTTGAGTTTCACACATACCTAATGCACCTAAATGACTGGCCACACTATCATACACTCAGATAGTAATCATCCCTAAGTTTCATGTTCTGGGGCACACACCCAGACCTCACTGTCATCGCCAAGGTGGGATCGCCCACTGTGCGGAACCTCCCGTGATAGCAGGCAATGTAGGTATGCTTCACACATATAATAAGTATGCACACAACATATAATTATATACAGCATAGGTATACACACAACCATAAGTATATTAAATACGTAGTATATATCTCTCGAATAGCCATTGTACTAACGATTCACACTTAATATTCTTTTTTTATTTTCCTGAGTATCACTTACTACCCGAAGGGTCCTAGTTATCACTTAATTATTTTTAGTAGGTAATCCTTCCCTATACTACCAGTATAAGTCTTGGGCCCATTCCTTCTCTCCATAACCCATTTTAGTTCTTGCAAATTATTAAGTTTCATATCATGACCATAGATGCTAGCCCTAATTCCCTCATTTTGGCTTATCCCTAGTCCCTACCACAGGTCTACTTGAATTCATTAAGTCCCCTTTATAGTTTAAAACAATCAACAAGGTCCCCAATTAATTATGTGTGGAGATAATATATAAATAACCAAGTTTGGTAAAACTAAGCAGCCGAATTGATTCAGTCTAGGATTCGAATCGATTTTCCTTTACACGAATCAATTCAGTCATGGAGCCGAATCGATTCGCCCCTGACAGTTCGTCTTCTTCATTGCTGTTATGAATTTTCACCATTTTAATCCATACCAATCCTCATGTAATCATATCAAACATTTAAACAAGTTATATAAACATCATATGAACATAATTTAATAGATCCTAACATATCAGATGCTTAAATCATCATGAAAACTTTATCCATTTAAACCTTAAGTTTATCAGTCTTTCATGTTCATCATAAAAACCCAGATTTCTCTCATTCTATTACACAAAAATATCAGATTTCGTTTCATTATAAGAGAGGGCCTATTTTTAAGATGATATCCCAACCCATCATGAATCAAATCCCTTATATGCATTCCCAAAATCAAGTTTTCACACAAAATTAACCCTACACTATCATGTGTATTATAAGTGCTCACAAGAATTGAAAGTTTAAACACTTGCCTTGGCGTTGAGTGGTCTGATTTTTGTTAGTAGATGATGAAGGTGTCCTTTCCTTTCCCCGATCTTGATTTCAGCAACGACGGTGGTGAAAAGTGGTGTAGTTTGGCTTGAGAAACCTTCTCTTACCCTCTCATGTAGCCTCTCTTATCTCCCAATTATGATAACCTTATAATCCACCCAAGAGACTGAAATAACCTTTTAATTTTTTGAGTTCCATCAACCCGAAACTCCCAAATGACCAAAATGCCCTTATGTAGTGACGGGTTGGTCTTAAAATGCTCCCGGACCCGAACATAACCCACGAGTATGCTTTTCTGACTATCTCTACCCTTACGGACACATAGGTGTACTCAAAATGTCTATTTGAATAATCCATGTGTCATGTATAAGTTACTATGTATTTCAAGTCCCGGCACGATTCACACGCGCGTCCCGACTAGATTATCCCAAACTGTCGTATTTCTAACTCACGACTAAATATAGTGCATTCTTAATACTTTTATTACTTGATCACTATGTAATATTCAGTTTAATTAAATTCAATGAATATTAACTCTTTTCTGACTAATTAATATTTATTTTAAATCCAAATTAATTTCCCGAATTTAATTTAATTAAACCAAAAATAAATCACTAAATATACGGGGTGTTACAATAAATTCACTGATTTACTGAAGAAAAAATATCATGGATGATCCAATAGGTTTTATTTATGGTATAAAATTTTCATCCTTAAAAATAAATCCCAGGAATCAAATTGTCCCATTCACCAAGATTTACTCAGTGACTTTCATATTGAAATGACAATTTAGATAAATTCACAATTGATAAGAGAGTACGTGTAACACAAACTACTATATTTTTATATTAAATAAAAAATATTTATTTCTACCTTCAAAAACTATTTTTTTATGTTTTTGATGTAATTAAAAAGTACATCCTTATTGATAAAAAAGTGTGATGTTTTTATAGTAATTCAAAATTAGATGCTTATTGACTTTAACAAATTGTACTTTACAGTAATAAGAAGACAATTTGAGAATAAACCCATATTAAATGGATCAATTTAAAATTTTGGGAACAACCAAAACAGGTCGAAGTGAACACATAAATTGGTCCACAATTAGTGTTAGGGATTTTATTTTTAGAAAAAAATTTAATGAAATGTGCCAATTCCATGCTGAACCGTCATAGACTACTTTCATACTAGTTGAATGTGATTTTAATCTGCCATCATTTGTCAACTACCATGCAGATAATATTCAGTAACTAAGGTACATGATCCAAAATTCAGTAATCGGAGTACACTTGTTTAACATGTGTGTAGAGTATGATGAACAATGTTAATTCAGCTACATTCAAAGTTTAAGATAAAGTATATGTAACACAAACTGTTATCTTCACTATTGAAAACATGTTTATATTTACCTTTAAATATTCAAATATAACCTACTTTAAACAAAACACTACCATATTAACAATTCAAATGTGTTCAAAAAATTCAAAAACAAAGCTTTCAAATTAATTTTACTAAAGTTGTTTGGATTTTACTCTAAAGTTACACAACATAAGTGTAACTTTTTCTGTTGTGTCCAACTTGTCGACATATCCCATACCCAAATTGCCTCTTATCTTCACCTCGTGAAATTATCCTCTTCTTTTTTTCCCTCCCAAACACATGCTTAGCAATAGGAGGACTAGTGATAATTTCATAATCAAAGTCCTCACCTCTACCAATTGTTAGGACCGGATAAGGCACATTAGAGTAAGAGTTAAAAAAAATTCCTTTGTGAAATACTTGTCAACATATTCATTCATATCCTTCCCGAAATTCTGAATTACAACAGCAACATAAGAAAAAACAAATCCATTTACTTTCCACTCACAACATGAGCAAGTCTTACTTAACAAATCAACCATCACAATATTATATGAATGCACCTAAAATACATAATTGTATGCTTTATTAATTGTTCAACTCCTGGCCTCCTTTAACAAATCACCTAGTTGATGATCAATTTGAGGACACAAACTTCCATTCCACCCACTTGCGATCTCCCAACCCTCAGCCATCATCTTCATGATTTTTACTCGAATGTTATATACAAGATCCATGATTTGCAAATGACGAACCTCATGAATCCATAAATTGAATGATTTCACAACATTTGAGTATATTAATCCATACTTCTGACCCTCAAAGTAAGCATTACTCCAATGATCGTTTTCCAAACTATTCACAAAGCTACGAACTGGATCAACTCCTTCTGTAAGAAACATATTCAGATTATTCTAGAACTTGCCATGGCTTGACGTATACGCACAATTCCTAAACATGTTCACGATTTTTCCCCTCACGGACTTGAAAATGACCCGGACAATGGTCTCTAAGGTTATTTTTCAAGTGCTGGAAATAGTAAAAGTAATGAGAAGTAGGAAACACTTTGGGAAATAGACTTCAAAAACCCATTATTTATATTCAATATATATGTTATATTGTGGGAAGAAACAACAATGTATTATAAATGTTCTAGAAACCATTCCCAATTCTCTGATGTTTCTAAGTCAACAACTACAAATGACAAAGTAAATATTCATGATTCAAACAAATAAAATAAAATACAGTAAGTACTATAACTGTAAAGAATAAATAAATTATCTTTCATAGCAAAAAATTATGATTGTACCTAGGTTTCCATTCTTTCCAGTTGCAGCAAGAAGCACTACTTTATACCAAAATTTCAAGAATGTACCATCAAGAGACACTAAAGTCCGATATTAATTAAACATTTTAGTTCATGCATAAAAGGACACGAATAACCCACTAAAACTACCACCACTAGAATCACAATCAATCTCAAAATGATTACAATGATCTGAAGTCATCAAAGCTTCTTTAAAGCCAATCAAATTACTGTGATTGATCCTTATAAATTTGTTATTTTTCTCTATCAACAACCCACCAAGAAAGATGGATCAACCCATAGCTACTATTAACATGGTGAATGATGTCAAGAGTATATCCAAGTGGTCTCTCCTAAATCAGATCTATAATAAAATAATCTACAAGCTTAGAACTCATTCTTGGATGTTATGTAGTCTTATATGCAGAACCATGCGAATGCTCATTCATAAGATCGCTTATATATAAGAAATAATTTACTTTTTGAAATAGATCATGTATATAGCATGCACAACCAGTGCTTCCATTATAAATACATTAACCTGTAATCCTAATTATATCATTATTTATATACCAAAACTAAAATCCAACCTCAATAAAAAACATACACAAAACTTTTCAAAATCGGCTCACACCTTCTTCAAACTTCTGACTAACAAGGATAATACTTTCGACCAACCAACAAACATTAACACTTTGTCTCCATAAGTAGAAAAGGAACGTACCCAAGTAACTTCATAATCTTTCTCACTTTCAATATAAGACCAAATCACGCCTCCATCATTTCATCCCAATTCATCATAGCCATCAACAATTATCGTATTCATAATGGAAACATCAATACTACAAACATAACGACACTCACGATAGCAAAATAAAAAGTCTAAATCACCTTCACCATCAAGTGCAAAAAATGAATGCCCACACAAAATATATGACAAGCCAGTAAAATCAAACGACAAACTTCCATTTCAAACATATATGTCCAACTAAATCTTCAAATTTTGTATTAAACCCACACTTCATTAGACAACTCTTCTCATTAAATTTACGCATGAGTATAACAAATGAATCCATAATACCTACAACAAAAAATATACAATCATATGCATATAAGTATAAGGATCTAAAACAATTGTAATTAAAGATACAACTAATAAATATCATTTAAATTTCAAAAAAATTCATAAAAATAAAAAAGATAAAATTTGTGTCTTTATTACATTAGAAAATATATATATTCGCATTGAAAATTGAAATAAATACCTTATTCAATCAAACCAAAGAAGATACAACAAAAAATAAAGATCCAACACTTATTCAATTGAAGCAAGGAACACATAGTTGTAGATAAAGTTCCAAGTGATAAAAGTCATAATAAATTCATAATACAAGATAGGTGAAATTTATTTATTTCTTACATTATAACATATATATGTTCGCAACAAAAATCAAAATTAATAAATTATTCATTGAAACCAATGAACATAAAACAAAAAGGACAGTAGATTCAAAGAAAACTACAAAACAAAAAATTAAACATTATATATCTAATTCAATCATGTGAACAAAAAATAATGAAATCCAAACTAATGAATAAATTACTACAATATCATAACTAAATAAATATAGAATCATAATTAATTTTTATCATAATTAGTTACAACTTAAATCAATCATATATTAACATAAAAACATACAGAATCACAATCAATTTTCGATCAAATAGCTTTTTAAAAGGCTAATTTGATACGAAACAATGATTAAAATTGCAAATAAAACAAAAAATCAACAATCGATTACAAATTACACAAATAAACATCAACTAGATACGAAACTTTGCTTGAATACATTACAAACAATCACAAATCAAATGCATATAATCACATATCAAATCGATCGAGAACACATAAATTCAACATTATATAGCTAATTAAATCATGTAAATAAAAAATAATGAAATACTAACAAACGAATAAATTACTACTGTGTCGTAACTACACGAATATAGAATCACAGTTGATTTTTTATCATAATCAGTTACAACTTAGATCAATAATATATTAACCTAAAAAATATAGAATCACAATTAATTTTCGATCAAATATCTTTCTAAAAGGATAAATCGATACGAAACAATGGTCTAAATTGCAAATCACACAATCAACAATAAGTTACAAATTACACAAATAAACACCGATTGGATAGGAAAGTCACCTTCGATGCGTTACAAATGATTGCAAATCAATATCAAATCATTCACAAACCAAATGCGTATAATCGCATATCAAATCAATCGATTCTCTAAAAAAATCTGTCATATAAAGTATTGAAGAATACAAAACCAGAGAACGAAGGATAAAACGATGTTCAAAATAGATTCAAAAGCTCTGACACCGGAAAAAAGGACACCTTGTAATATTTTTAAAAGACTATTGGATGATTTACATGAGAGGGAAACGGGAGTCCTTAATGCAACATACAAGACTAAAACGGGGCCCAACCGTAACTAAGCCTTTTTTTTTAAATTTAATACGTTCAAATTAATTAGCATAAAAAATATATTGGAATAAATAATTGGGAAGTAGATAAAAATGATTTGGTTTTGGTATAAATAAAGCCTTTGGTTGTGGTAGAAATATAAGGATTAGTGGTTGTTAAAGTTTATTTAAATTGAGGTGGAAAATAGTAACAAATCTTTTATTGAAAAAAAGAGTCACTAAAATGGATGATTAGCTGTTGAAGTTGACTGAGGGGAAAAACTAATTTCCAAACAAAAATGAGGTTTTCACCTAGATTATTTTTTTTCCAAGACTCGAAACCAATTTTCATCTAATTTTTTTTTCAAATGGGTGATCAATTTTTGTCTATTTTTTTATCTGGCATTACAAGAGGTGGCAGTTTGGATAGCCAAATTTTTTTGCATAAGATTACTAAAAGTTATCTTGCATTGGATGTTATCGGACTAACACTATAACTATAGGTATTTTTTACTTAACCCCTGTAATAACGTCGATTTTGACATAACCCCCAAAAGAGAAAAAAAAATAGACATAGCCCCTCAAAATGGACAAGCGTTACTCTCCGTTAGAAAAGACCACTAATGGGAAATTTGACATAACCCTTGCTATTTTGGGAGAAAAATGCCATTTTTTACTTCACTTTATCTTATATCCCAAATCCCAATTCTAAAACGCTAAGTTTTTGCTGAAATATTTTATTTAATGATTTGGTTTGTATACCGCATGAAGGCACCTCTAGTCCTTTAGGATAAGTGATTTTGCTCATTTATAATTACAGGGAAACTATCCGACCTATTCGAAAGAGGTGACACGTGTCCAAAAATTCGAATAAACGATCATATCTTGAAGATAAGAATAAAAAAAGGATCTGATCTGCAGATGTTTTTGGCTTGGATCTACTCGACCAGATCTCAATAGCATACCGAAGGCCACAGAGTCCTACACGACTTATTCTCTTTCTGTTTTCTGTACATGTAACACACACCCCTCGAAAAAGGGGCATGTAATCATTGTTATCGAAAACTTATCAATAAATAGAGAGAGAAATAGTTCATGGATGCAGGCACATTGGTGAACCATGTACATCTTATGTTGTGTGATTTTCCTTCACTGCTCGACTTAATTGTGTTGAATTAATCAAAGTGGGATTTTACCACCTACAATTGGCATCGTCCGTAGGAATGAGTTTCCTTTTCTCATCTAACTAGAGCCAGCGAGCAATTATGTGTCACCCAGGAGTCCCACCTCTGCCACCTAACGATGAGCATCAGGACGATCAAAATGAACCTTTAGCACCTAGAGACAGGTCTGAGGTCCACCCAAATAGGAGTCGCAGCACTCCTAACCCATGTTATAATCCTCAGGAGGAACAAACAGTGGATAGTAGTGAATAACTAAAATCAACCCAAATGTTGCAACTTGTATATGCCTATGAATGATGTCTCCGTTAGCAGGAAGATAACACTCTTCGTCAACAAGATGTGAACGTCCATTTATAATGTTTCTTGGACAGAATGGAGTAAAAACTCCATGGGTAAAAATGTAAATGCTACGCTCAAAAACCCAATCCTCATGCTAATAGAACTCCCAGTCGGGGAAGGAGTTTGTAGAGTGATCAGGAGCACTCAAGGCACAGAAGCCCCATGGGGAGGAGTAACCGGAAAGGAGGTCATCACAAGAAAGACTTTGCGAGATCATTCATCGAGGCATGGATGAGCACTCCACTCATTGGGAAGCTAAATACACCAAGTAATTGGATAGGAGGGCCATGATAATCCAAATGAAGTCTTCGCTCTCAAAAGTGATTGAGGAACCGAAGCCTCCTAAATTTTTTGCCATAACTAGATACAGAATCTACGATGGGAATAAATATCCCATCTATTATGTTTTCCAATACCGGCAAGTCATGAACCAATAGTGCAACAATGAAGTATAATGATGAATCCAAGATGGGAACAACTAAAAATAGAGATAAGGAGAATGTTCCCAAGATGGGGGTAAGAAGGATAATGATGAATCCAAAAACAATGACAAGAGGGACCTATCAAAGCCTACCAGGTGATCAACACTTTTCAAAGAACTGATCTATAAAATCTTAAATAAGATTAAAGATCAATAGTTCCTATAAGGTATTCAAGTCCAACTTATAAGAGTTTGCCTAGGTCGAACATCTAGATGGATATGTGGTACAGAAGGGTGCAAAACCCATCATAGAGAATGACCATAAACCTTAAAATGTCCTAAACAATGACAAGATGGTACACAAGTTTGCAGTTATCCACGGTGCATCAAGTACGAACAAGATCTAAGGTAACACTGTTCAGATGGAATTAAAGAAATTCACTGCGGTCATGGAGGATTTCCAAACTGACCTTGCAAAAACACAAATAGGAAAACACTAGTGACAAAAATATATTAACTACAACATGCACATAGTCTTCACTGAGGAAGACCTGGTCGAAATCAAAAAACTGCATCATGAAGCACTAGTAATCACTCTCAAAATTACCAACTGAGTCATGGATAAACTACTAGTAGACTAGGGAAGAGTTTTAGAGTTATATACTTAAAGTTGTTCAACACACTAAATCTCAAGATAAAAGATCTGAAAGAAGTGACCATCCCTTTGGTCGGCTTTATTGGAAAGATGCCCATTCCATGAGGGAAGGTGGTTCTACCAGTTAGAAATGGGAATATCTCAAAGTTAATAGAGTTCTTAGTAATAGACATTGAGTCCCCATAAAATGCTATCCTCGAACGAGGATGGATTCACTCCATAAAGGTTTTCAATTAAACTTATCATCAGAAGTTCAAATGCATCATCGACAAGGGGATAATGGAGATAAGGGGAAACTAGATCATTTCTCAATAATACTTTTTTATTGCCATATGGCCTAAGAAATAAAAGAAGAAGGAGAAAGTGGCCACACACGAGGTGACTAGGGACGAGACTACTCCGTCCAAGTAAAAATTAAAGTACGAAAGATCGAGGGTGGAAAAAACAAAGGTGTCTCCCATAGATAGAGTTACGAAACCATTACAAGAAGTCATGCTTGACGACTCACATCAGGAGAAGATTTTTTTGTCAATAATTAACTCGTCGATCATGAAAAGAAGAATTGATCTCTTTGCTAAAAAAGAATTAATATGTCTTTGCTTGGTGGACTTACGATATGCCTGAAGTTTATCTTGAAGACATGTGCCATTAACTTGACGTGGACCCAATAGTTCTGTCAATCACACAAAAGGCTCGAGGAATATCCACAAAAAAGGTTAAGGCTATATTAGAAGAGGTGAGAAAACTTATGGAGGCAAGGTCCATTAAATAAGTTTAATTTCCCAAGTGGATCTCTAACCAGAATCGTCATCAAGAAGAGTAACGAAAAGTGGAGAGTTTGTATTGACTTAACCGATCTGAACAAAGATTATTCTAAATATAGTTTTCCTCCACCAAATATTGACCAATTGGCTGATGATATGGCCAAGAATGGACGGATGAGCTTCCTGGATGCATACTTAGAATATCATCAAATCCATCGAGTTGGTCATAACCAAGAGAATACTTTAGTCATTATATCCCTTGACTTGTAATGCTACACAGTCATGCCAATTGGGCTCAAGAATGCAGGAGAAACATACCAGTGGTAGGTCACCAAGATGTTTAAACATCAATCGAATGACAACATAGAGGTTTATATAGACGATATGATTATTAAGATCAAGCATAAAGTCAACCACCTGTAGGACCTAGAAGGGACATTTGAAGTCCTAAGATACTACAAGATGAATCTCAACGCAACCAAATTCTCTTTTGGAGTTCAGTCAGGGAAGTTCGTGGAATACTTGGTCAGTCAGAGGGTAATCAAGGCAAATCCCAACCAAATTGAGGCGATTAATAAAATTCAGCCATAAAAAATAATTCGATATGTTCAAAAGTTGACAACATTGTTAGTTGTGCTCAATCGCTTTATCTCTATATCATTGAGAAATGTTGACCGTTATTTCAACTATTGACGAAAGAGAAAGTTCTGAACTGGAATGAATAATGATCAAAAGTGCATGATGAAACCAAGTCTTATTTAAGCCGAGCACCTCTACTTAGGGTCCTAAAATTGGGGGATCTAGTTTACCTATATCTCATGGTGTTTGAACACATAATTAGCTCGACATCATTATGTGAAAAGAATAGGCAACAAGACCATACCTATTATGTTATAAAAATATTAATGGATGCTGAGAAACTTTACTTTTTCCTGGAAAAGCTAGCTTACTCTTTGGTCACTACTTCAAGGAATTTAAAGCACCACTTTGAAGTACATTTGGTCATTTTCATCACTTCCTTTCCCCTTAAGGAAATCCTTTGAAATGCAGACCTCTTTGGATGAATATTCAAATAGTCAGTAGAACTATGAAGGTTTGATATCCACTATCAACTAAGAACTGCAATCAAAGGCCAGCTGTTAGCGAATTTCATTACTGATTTCGCTGGAGGGAAGGAACCCGAGGAAGGGGAATTCCACGACCAAAAAACTAATAAAGACTTTGACCAATTTAACAAGTTAGCGCGCTATGTTGATGGACCTTCCAACTAAAAAGGGGCTGGAAATGACTCCAAAACCAATCATGATCGAGCAAGGGATCAAACTTGGCATTAAAGCATCTGACAATGAGGCCGAATAAGAAGATCTCATCGTCGAATTGAAGAAGGACTTATCTATTGGTGCAAGTCACCTTGATGTCTTCTACGACTCAAGGCTGGTATTTAATCAAGTATCATGAGACTACAACGCCAAATACGAACGTATGTTAGCATACTTACATGTCGTATAGGATCCGGTCTCCCAATTTAAGAAGATTTATATTTAATAGTTTCCCTATGTAAATAACCGTCACGCAGATGCTTTGGCCATTCTGGGTTCGAATGCTAATTCTAACCTCAAAAGAACAATTAAAGTGGAATCCTTTCCCAACCAAGCATCATAAATCCCCAGGTCGCCAAATAAGTCATCCTCATCTAAAAACCTCCTAATTGGATGGACCTAATCATAACATATCTACAAGATGATTTTTTATCTGTTGAAAAGAAGTAGGATCATTATATCAGGCTAAAAGTTGCTCAGTTATACCTATCACCTAAAGACAAGATTTATAGGCGATCCTTCACGGGTCCGTGCCCCTAATGTGTGCATTCAAATAATGTTAACCAAGTTATGTATGAATTGCACAATGGAATATATGGCATTAAGAACCATTGAATAAGGCTACTAGTTGCCTTACAAGCATAAGAACGTTGTCTCTTATGTTAGGAAATGAAAGAAGTGTCAAGAGTTATCATGCTTCACCAACCGCCTATTAACCTAAATTTATTGACTAGTCAATGGCCCTTCGCTCAATGGGGACTAAAAATTATGGGTCCTTTACCTACAACACCGGGGAATTAGAAGTATCTCATGATTGGCACAAACTATTTCACCAAATGGATATAAATTGGACCTTCTATGAACATAAGGGATACCGATATGTTTAGATTTATTTGGCGAAACATCATAACTTATTTTTTTGCATTCTTAGAGCAGTTATCACTAACAATGGAACACAATTTGAAAGCGAACTATTTCAAGACATCTACAGTAGACACACCATCAAGCACCACTACAGTTTGGTGGCCTATGCTCAAAACAATGGACATGTTAAGGCCTCCAATAAAAAAATGATCAACAAGATTAAAAAGAGGTTCAAGAAAGAAAAAGGTGATTGGGCAGATGATCTTCCCTGTATCCATTAAGTGTATCGAGAAATGCCCAGGAAATCAATAGGGGAAACACATTTCCCCTTAGCTTATGAGATTGAAGACATAATTCCACTAAATGATGGCTTATCAACCATTAAGATAATTGTTGTCAGTCAGAGACTAAATGAAGAGATTATAATGACTGAGCTCAACCGAATAAAAAAAATTAGAGAACAAACCTTTATCAAACTGGCTTCCTACCAATGAAAATTGGCCAAGAAGTATAATAAAGGCATCAATTCGAGGAAGTTCCAGATTGGAGATTACGTCCTCAGAAAGGTGATCGGAAGCGTAAAGAATTCATCAGATGATAAATTAGGTCCTAAATGGGAAGGACCTTTCAAAGTTATCAAAGATGACCTCCAAGGAGCCTACCATTTTCAAATAACAGGGGCAAAGAGATCCCTAGGGCCTAAAATGCGACCAATCTTACGAGATTTTATTTCTAAGAACATCCTAATTTTATTTCAAGTTGTAAGTTTATGTTTCTTAGATGACTTAAAGTTTAATTATTGAAATTAGCTTTCTTATTTTTCCAAATTGCAGACCAACTCGATTAACTACAAATTAAGATCTCCATTGTAAATTAATTCAAATTTTTTGATCAAGTTTTGGTCCAAAGATTAAATGCCTCAATGAGATTACACTTAATTTCACGTTTTAAGGTTTCATATTTTCATCATCAACGAACACAAAAGCATCGAGAATCATCGAGGCAAGAAGAAGACCTATGTGGAACCCCTAGGCACTAAGTGTCCCAACATTAGTCGATTAAAATCCTGAATAGGTGAATGGCTCGGTGACCAAGTACATTTTCTCCATAGTCAGTCCTAAGCCTAAGATTGTATGACGACACTGTCAAAAGGCAAAGAACACAATAAACACATGCTCTACATAATATGTGGGAATATATGAAACTTGTAAGTAACTAAATAATTTCATTAATGATAAAAAAAAAATTACAAAGTGACGAGATCATCAAATTCTAAAGAATAAAATACAGATCTATTACTATCACGTCATCGAGACACTCCGGCTTAATAATCATTTTAGCACGATGACCATCGTCGGAATTAGGACAAAACTCATTGTCGCTATTATGGTTTAGATGATAGTTCTTTACTAATTAGATAGGAATAATATCAATTATAAGCCATAATTCTGCACTCCTAAAGGGAGGAGGCCAAACAAAGGGTCGATTTACCCCATACCAATGCCAAAGCTGAGAATCACGAGGCACTTTTCTGACTTCGAGGGCATTTAGCCACCCATGTTTGTAGAAGACCTGCCTAACTTCATCCAAGTTGGCAAGGAATCTATCTAGCTTTCACTATATCCAGATACCCAAACTTTATGAGGGACATAGCAAAATTTATTCCTCAGTCTCATTACTTTATAGTGTAGGATCTTCTTTGTAACCAGATCCTATCCAAAGGCTTGCTCGAACCTACCGAGCGCGTTATTTACCATCTCCAACAAGTCTCCAAAATTGTACATGTCCTAAGTGAAGAAATCACACCATCCTACTCACTATAGGCACTTGTCATTTTCTAGCGTGACTGCCGAATAGATACGAATGTTTCACGAGCTTAGCCAAAAGTTTATCGACCAATGATCAAGTCTAGATCCTCACTTTCCTAGGTTATTGGCATCAATGCTAATATTATAAGACTATAAAATATTAAAGGGAAGACTTTCAAAGAGAATAAGACAATAAAAGTATTCATAAACAGTCAATAATTGAACAAGTAATGACAAGGAAAAAATAGAACTTTTCATTCAAATTAAAAGATGGGAGGGCTCTTACATCATAAATATCAAAATACAGGAAAATGTAAAAAAGAGGAAATCTAGGCTAAATCTAACTAGATTGTCTTTCAGTCCATTTCACCTTGGATAAACCCTTGTTCAGGTTTTTGGACTCTTTCTCTTGCTCGACTCCATTCTTTGTCTGTCCACTAATTGTGGCCCCACGCTGTTCCTCGTCCAACTTTTTTTGGGTGGGTGGGGGAGGGGGCTAGATGGCTCATAATCACTGCAAAGAATTCAAACTTAGAAGGGAATACTTCCCTAGCTAGCGCCAAATCCGACCCTCTCTTGAAACTACGAACATAGTCTTGTTACTTCTTGGTGTGGCCAAAAGAATCACTGATTAGGCAGTAATTCTTCCAAAATTACTCCCTAATTTAGTATCTTTTAGCATACAGAATAATGCAATTGCTCTTGAATTATCTCGTTTCCATGCTACTGACCCTTCTACATAGTATTGCAAGTTTTGTGCTTTTTCCATGACATTTACAGGTATTTATTACTAAGGAAAGAAAGGGGAAAGTCAAGGCAAAAGAATAAGTCAAAGAAGAAAAGTCAGAAGGGAAAAAGCGTAATTTTCATCCAAAATTCGGAAGAAGACCCGACATAAAAGTTGAAGATCTCAATTCAATGAATGCATAGGAAGAAAGGCCGTCCAATTCCAAGTTTCAGGGAAGAAGATACGGGGTTCTAAAAATGCGAGAAAATCCAGAGAAATTGATTTTAAAGACCGGGTCGATCCTATTTAGAACAAAAATGGACCGATCTGAACCCTTGAAACTCACTGGCCAAAATTACATAGCAGACCGATCCTATTTCTTGAAAAAAAGGATCGATCCGGATTTCTATCACTCACTGGAAAAATTTGCATAGCGGACCGATCCTATTTCCAGAAAAAAAAAAACTAGTCCGAATTTGGACATGGACCGATACGCTCTTGGACGAGCGGATTGGTCCGAATTTGGACCTGGACCGATCCCCTCCTGGGCGAGCGGACCGGTCCGTCGAGGATAAACTTGATTTTCTTCTTCCAATTTTAGAGTTTGATTCAGCTACAACTACGGATTTTTCGTGATGTATTTAACCTCTAGTTATTGATAGACAAGGGAGTTCGATTTTTAGGTTAGCTAAGTAGGATTAGAAGGGTTTTGTAATCAAAAACCCTAGTTTTCCATAATAATATTTTTCTATAAGGATTCAAGTTTTGGTTTCTGCAATTCAAGTAACATCTTCCTTTAAGTTTTGATTGCTTATTAGTTTTAATTACTGATTTTGATTCTGAAATTCTCTTTTCAATTGGTTTCTTTAGATTTGATGTTTTATTTATTAAAAACCATGTCTTTCTCTAAGTTAATTATATCTAGATAATTTTCTAAGGGTTGGGGTGCATGAACCCCACCCGATGTAATTCACGATAATGGAAATAGACCTTTTGAATTAAAATCTTAGATGAATTGTGTTGTATAACTGGTGCAACCATCGTAGGACTTTTGATCTATTTTACCCTAGGAAATCGGGATGCTTAAGAGTGCGATGCGCGTACTGGTTAATGCGACACCGCTTTACTCGTCCTTTTCTTATATACTGTGCGGGCTACGATCCCTTATATGTGTAATACTTGGGAGTACTAAAGACCGGATTTGTTTAAAATTCTAATTTCGGATCTAGTATCCTATGAAGTTAATTACTAGGGTGTGGGGGATTGTAACCCGAACTATTGTTCTCATTCCATATTTAGCTCTAAAAACTTTTGTCCTCAACTTTTTGTTTAAATAACATAGTTGTATTTTATTAATTCGTAGTTTCTTTAGTTAATCATTCTCCAAGTTGCATTTAGTTGTAGTTGTTTCACCCTTCTAATCACCTTTTCGTTCTTTTTAGAGTCAACGCTAGGATTCCCTCATCTTTCCAACATCATCACGACTTAGTTTGTCCTGTTTCCCTGAGGATCGATACTCGACTTATCAGGATTATTACTTGAGCGACAGGCTTGCACTTGAGCCTACATAGCACGCACACTAGACACATTTGTGGTCCCGTCAAGTTTTTGGCACCGCTATCGGGGAATTAAGTAGACTTAGGTTAAATCGAGTCAATCTAAAGCTTAGACCAAGAAAAATAATCAAAAATCCAAAATAAAATGATGAATATTACGAGGGAGATGCTGGATGAGAGCGAATAGCAAGATACAATAGATGAATTCCTTTGTAATGACCATCCCTCCACATCACAGAAGTCTTCAAAAGAGAGAGAAAGATAATGTTCTAAACACTCTCGAGCGAGTGAATTAGGAGATATAAGTCTTGAAGACTTTGAAAAAGAATTCGGGTCGGTGGATGAGAGCCTTACTATTGAATTCCACTCCCTACTGGGCTCTTGTAGTCACTTAGAAGAAAGCGAATGGAAAGATAAAATCATTGAATTCCTTTTTTGTGACCATCCACCCATACCACTTGATGTCCCGAAGGCGATTGAGGAGAAAATTTGTGTTTCGTTCGACTTAGAGCCCGACCCATGCGTTCCAAAAATTAAAAGAAACTTAGTTGTTCCCTCCGAGTTGGTGCACGCAGGCCACGCTTTGAGTAAGCATCACGAGGATCCCTTTTCGATTAGTCACGATGAGTCTCACGATCTTTCCTTTATCAATGGGAGAGGCCCCAACTTGTTCCAATTATTGGTTTACGATATGAAGACAGGAGATACGAGGAGATCATCAGACCCCGTTCATAGGGTCAAGTGACTTTATAAAGATATGAGAGGTCGTCGCACCACCGACACATATGGGGCGATTTTTGTTGTATTATTGAGTCATGTGTTAGTGTCATTTTGCATTTTAAATATTTACTTGTTTTATTTGTCACACTTGTTATTTGCTCTTCTTTAGATTTTTAGTCCTTTTGATTGAGGACAATGCAAAAATCTAAGTTAGGAGGGTGACAAGTGCGTATTTCTAAAACTTCACAAATTTTCAAAATGCCCAAAAATTTCAAAAAAAATGAAAAAGTTCAGAAAAGGAAAAAAAATATCGTCAAAATAAATAAAAACTAGAATTTAAATTTTTTGAAAATATCAACGAAATTTTAATTAAGGTCTCAAATTCGCAACAATCCAAATACACAAAGCCAAAATTGACGACTTAATGAATAAGTCTGGAGATTATTAACCCGGTGAGATGTCGAGACTATCCACTTTTCTGAGTTTTTAAAATCAATCGAAGTTAATGACTAAATCCAAGTTCACTTTAGCATTTAAATAAGTCGTCGGAGACCCCAATTCTTTAACTTTGATCGGTTATGGGAAATGGAGCATTGTCTTGAAAAATGCGCTGAAAATATCTCTAAACTTAATTAATCTCGAAACGCATATGGTAATGTAATGAGGAATTTGGACAATGAAGTAGGCCCTCGTTTGTCACCCAAAAATAATGGCAGAAAAAGTCGTGAAAAATTAACCTTTTTGCAACCCAAATTGAACCGAATAAGTTTTTCCCTTTCGTTTAATAGCTCGAAAAATCCCAAATTTAGCCCGGAATTGTGAAAATGAAAAATTCAAAAACTTAGTCCCAATGGTGCGATACAAAGGGGCAAGAAAAATAGACAATGCTCAATAAAAATAGCAAGAAAAGAAAAGTGTTAAAAAAATGAAGAAAAAATGAGCAAAAGCCCAAAAAAGCTC
Organism: Sambucus nigra; assembly: GCA_949130495.1. NCBI lineage: Eukaryota > Viridiplantae > Streptophyta > Magnoliopsida > Dipsacales > Adoxaceae > Sambucus > Sambucus nigra. The sequence goes on from OX422207.1 coordinate 419,172,627, forward strand.
TAATGGACATCACAAGAAAATTTTCCAATTTCAAAATTCCCAAACATGTCAAATTTTACCCAATACACCTTATAACCCGAAAAAGTCCTAACCGAGTCCGAATTGCAAAATTTGCTTACCGCGTGGAGAGTTAAAGCACAAAAGATGATAAAAGAGATTAAATGTGTGAATTGGAGATAATGTTTTCGATTTCCTTATAATCGTACTCTAATAATGAGATCCTTCCACCCCAAATAGTTCGTCTTTCATGATGGTGTGCGTGAACTTACGTTCCAGTACATTTACTCTTACAAATCACGCACACCGAGAGAAATAGCCACATTCTGAGTGATTCGTTTGCGAGAGTATCCTGTGAGAAATCTAATCAAAGCGAATTTTTGAAAAGTAACGGAATGAACAATCGGTGGAAATCTACAGTTAACTTTGGCTTCGCACACACCCACAGAAAATTGAGACTTACGAATACAAATATAGGGTTATTATTTTTCGGGAAATTTATATTGAATAATTTTTAAGTATTTTGAATTTCTTTGAGTCTAGGAAAATGAATTTTGTGGGTATATTCACTCCAAACCCTCACGAGACACCACTCGTCCTACTAGGGTGATTTAGGGGTTTAAAGGCTTATAGCATACGCTAAATGCAAACGCTTTCCCGCGAAAGTGGTATTCTATCCTAGTAATTTGTTAATCACAAGTGAGTTATAGTTGAATCCTTTTGCATTGCTTGGGACGCACAAAGTGCTAAGTTAGGGGGGGTTTGATTAGGCAGTAATTCTTCCAAAACTACTCCCTAATTTAGTATCTTTTAATGCAATTGTTGTTGAATTATCTCGTTTCCATGCTACTGACCCTTCCACATAGTATTGCGAGTTTTGTGTTTTTCCAGGTCATTTACAAGTATTTATTTCTAAGGAAAGAAAGGAGAAAGTCAAAGAAAAAGAATAAGTCAAAGAAGAAAAGTCAGAAGGGCAAAAGCATAATTTCCATCTGAAATCCGGAAGAAGACCCACATGAAATTTGAAGGTCTCAATTCAACGAATGCATAGGAAGAAACGACGTCCAATTCCGAGTTCTAGGGAAGAAGTTACGGGGTTCTAAAGATGCGAGAAAATCAAGAGAAATTTATTTTAAAGACTGGACCGATCCTATTTAGAACAAAAATGGACCGATCCGAACCCTTGAAACTCACTGGCCAAAATCACATAGCAGATCGATCCTATTTCTAGAAAAAGAGGATCGATCCGGATTTCTATCACTCACTGGAAAAATTTGCATAGTGGACACTGGTCCAGATTTGGACCTTGTCTAATTCGCTCCTGGATTAGCGGACTGGTCCAGATTTGGACCTAGACCGATCCACTCCTGGGCAAGCAGACTGATCCTCCGAGGATAAACTTGATTTTCTTGTTCCGATTTTAGAGTTTGATTCATCTACAACTCTGAATTTTTCGTGATTTATTTAACCTCTAGTTATTGTTAGACAAGGGAGTTCGATTTTTAGGTTAGCTAAGTAGAAGTAGAAGGGTTTTGTAATCAAAAACCCTAGTTTTCCATAAGAAGATTTTGCTATAAGGATTCAAGTTTTGGTTTCTGCAATTCAAGTAACATCTTTCCTATAATTTTTGATTGCTCATTAGTTTTAATTACTGGTTTTGATTTTGAAATTCTCTTTTCAATTAGTTTCTTTAGATTTGATGTTTTATTTCTTAAAAACCATGTCTTTCTCTAAGCTAATTATGTCTAGCTAATTTTCTAAGGGTTGGGGTTCATGAACCCCACCCGATGTAATTCACGATTATGGAAATAGAACTTTTGAATTAAAATCTTAGATAAATCGTGTTGTATGACTGGTGGAACCGTCGTAGGACTTTTGATCTCATTGGCCCTAGGTTATCGGGATGCTTAAGAGTATGACGCGCGTGCTGGTTAATGAGACACCTCTTTACTCGTCCTTTTCTTACATACTATGCGGGCTACGATCCCTCATATGTGTAATACTTGGGAGTACTAAAGATCGAATTTGTTTAAAATTCTAATTCCGATTCTAGTATCCTAAGAAGTGAATTACTAGGGTGTGGGGGATTGTAACCCGACCTACTATTCTCATTCCATATTTAGCTCTAAAAACTTTTGTCCTCAACTTTTCGTTTAAATAGCATAGTTTCATTTTATTAATTCATAGTTTCTTTAGTTAATCATTCTCCAAGTTACATTTAGTTGTAGTTGTTTCTCCCCCCTAATAACCTTTTCGTTCTTTTTAGAGTCAAAGATAGGATTTCCTCATCTTTCCAACGTCATCACGACTTAGTTCGTCCTGTTTCCCTGAAGATCGATACCCGACTTACCGGGATTATTACTTGACCGATAGGCTTGCACTTGAGCCTACATAGCACGCACACTAGACATATTTGTGGTCACATCAATCACCCCAACCTTAGTCGTAGGCTTGGTCCTTTATCGACAAGGCTTGGGTGGATTCCTCATCGGTCTTCTTTAGCCACTCATTTTTATATGCCAGCATAGCCACTTCTAGCTATTTGGACTTCATGTTTGCCTCATGAGACTACTTAATAGCCTTCAGTACCTTTTGGTTATCATCCAAGGCATGCCCCAAATCAGCGTTGGCTATAAGTTGGGCTTGCATTTTGTTAAGATAATTCGATAAGGTAATGGGGTCGAACAATCCCTCGACATCCTTCCTCTTGGAGGGTTGAGATTTTAGGGTAGTAGGGAGGTTGAACTCTTCCAACAGATTGGGGATTTTTATTTTGGTGACATATCTTCTTCTGAGGTGGCAGGGATCATAGCGAGAATAAAATCAACATCTAAAAATTTAAAGGAATTTGAAGTAGACTCACTCGAAGAGCCCTCGCTACTAGAGGGGACTGGGATTTCAGGTACTATGTCCACTGGCCTGGAAATCAAAGAAGTGGTGGTATTGGTGTACTCTAACATCAATGATGCCAACCGAGTATGCTCGGTGCCAATAACCAAAGGTTTCCTAAGATTGCAAACCTTGCTCATCTCAATAAAATTGATGTGAGTATGATAGGGCTCTTTCTTCTTGAAAGCTTATGTACAAAATAGAGAAAGAAGAACATTAACAAGAATTCATATAAGATGTGGTCAACCAAAACAAAAAGACAACAATAAGAATCAATCGACCTATGTTGTGACCTCTACTGGGACACTTGAAACCCTTTAGTCTCACCACCCTTAGGAATTGGTGGATGCCCCCACTGTTGCGGTTTTATTCTTAAAACCATGTATGAGATTTTCTTTTAAGTAAAGGTCTGTCATTTCATTTTGAAACAAGAAATATGGTTACGAGAATGCTTTATGTTTGCCTAAATATGTTGTTTCACATTAATGTCGTTCAATAGAGCTTCGTAGAAACTTTAGTGATACGATTTCGGTTTGATTACAAGGACATTGAAATTCCAGTTATGGAATTATTAAAATGTTCACAACATAGATAGGGAGTTGACATCCTATCAAAATGGTTGCGATACAATCTTAGTAGTTTTACTCAAACTACGGGGAACCAGTAGTTTATGTGATACAATCTTAGTGTGATGGTTTGATAATTTATGTGATAGTTCAATATAGAATTGTGATCGGTACACCCCAGGAATTTATTGAACGATACCACCCATGAGATTTTAGTTTAAAGACTTTTTAGATTAGACGCGAAAATTCTCACACCATTTGCAAAGAGTGCATAAATTATTAATCCCGAGAATTAAGAGGATTTTAATGCTTATGTAGTTGTCGCTTTTAATTTCAATGGGTGCGATTCAATTTTAGATTGAATAAAATGATTCCCGCATATTGGGTTACATTATATGAGTAGGTATAAGATCATATTTCTAAGGAGTTCGCATTCAAGGGAGTCGTGGATTGTGATACCCGCTTGTAGACTTATATGTTTTGTTTCCACCAAGTAGAACCCAACCGATGGATTATTTAACAATCCTAGTGGAGTATCAAATAAGTTAAGTTTGGAAATTAAGGAATTCGATTAGATGTTAGTTGAAATCAGTTTACATCAAATTGATTTGACTAAGAGGGGATTAGGCACTTAACTTGGGGAATCATATTATGTACCATAATAGACTGTGCAAATAAGACCTCGTTATATCCGAGTGATTCCTGAGATAATTAAATTGGAGTGTAGTCATAATTATTTAGTGCAATTAATTATGATATAAAAAAGAAAGGAAATGGATTGGGTAATATTAATTGGGCTTTCCTAGTATTTATTTGAAGTCAATTTAATTATTTGTCTTGGGTATCTAGTGTCGTCCCCACACACAAGTAGTTAGGACCAAACTCTCAAGAAAACTGGTTTGGCCCAAGCCCACCTTTTGCAATTGTATATAAAAGCGTGGGAAGGGGTTTTAATAATAATTATTGGTCATTAGGGTTTAATAGGGGTGGGATACAACACTATTAAAATTTTTATGAAGAGGCTTATCTGACAACCCGCCTACTAAAATAATAGGTGGCCAGCACAATACTCTAATAATCACAGGAATCATAGATGGTCCATTCTCAACATCACTGTTGATTAAAATAATAGCATGAGATAACCACCAATCATTTTAGAAAACAAACTGTCAAATTTAAAATTTAGTAAATAAAAGAAAAACACTTAGACAATCCAATTTGCAAAAACGGTGGATACCAAAAATCAACGAATAAAGAATGACAATATAATAAATAATAACCGAATACGATGTCGGTTAATAGACCATTACAATTAGTTACACCGAGTATTACACATTAAATATTACCTTATAATAAATGAGTGCAATGCTTGGGCAACACGCCCGAATAAATAATCTGAACATAACTAGAGTACAAAAGATAGAGGCGTCTAAAACAAATATCCTACAACATCCGCAATATGCTATAGCTCCATGACAACTGGAATGGAAATGTCAATACGGGTGTCCTTGCGGTAGAGCACCTGAACGGACAAAGAATTGCATGCAAAATAAAGAAATATAGACGGGTCAGGGCCCGATTTGATATGATTACCATGTGACTAAAAATGCATGACAGTTAAGCGCGTAATTCTCTCGCAATATAATATAAAGATTCTCACCTCTCAATCTAAAAGCACAACCTAGCATAATATCAATGAAATGCTCTAGTTAGCCCAAGTACTAAGGGCTAACTTTTCCTCAGTCTCAGCACTATGCCCAATTCGTGCGTGGGGTGTCTCGCGAAGCGAAATCCAAACAAGAACCCTCCCCCCGAAACACTACTACTAGGCAAGGTTGATCGTCGAGATCCATTATACCCTCAGCACGAAATCAATATATGCATATATATATGGGAGGTCTCATCTACAGCTACTCAAGGAGACAAAAATAAATCCATTCACCATCTAAAGGCACAGTTCCTATTTCTTTAGGAAATACATATATGGCAATTCATTTTATCAAATGTTTACCAAATCAATTCCATAACTCTACATGCCCAATTCCTATTTCTTTCTTTAGAAATATATATAAATGGTAGTTCATTTTATCAAATGTTTACCAATTCAATCACATTTCAAAACTTTCTTTACCAATTTTATTTCCTTTCTTCCGTCCAGGAAAAATACATTTTTAAAGCAAGTTTTATTAACATAAAAATGCTTTATCCTTTTCATTTCATAACTTTCAATTTTCCTTCTTCCATCCGGAAAATGTATTTAACATCCCATTTCCTTTCTTCCATCCAGGAAATGTAATTAAAGCCATTTCATTATCATAAAATGCTTTAATACCAATAATGTCCCACATTATTGAACATAGTTATATATATCATACTATATAACGCAATCCAAGACCGCCCGTCCGGGTTTCCCCACTGTGCGTGCCCCTAAATGGCTATCATCTTCGAGGGCCTATCATCAAGACAACATGGGATCCTACCGAAACGTCGGGAAGCGGCCATATGCCTGCGGGATAGTCATGACCACACCCAGAATCACATAACCAACACAGAAACATACAATAATCGCTCATATGGCCTATAGGACTATATCCACCCTACATTCATTATCCAGGGGGCTTCACCCACGCAACTTCCCTTATGATAGTGATTTAGAGAGGTGTTTATCCACAAATTAACATTTATGAAAATCATTTTTCTTTCCATTTTGAAAACATCCATTTTTACATTTTCAAAAATCATTTATACTTAGCCATTAAGTACCAAGTTTTAGAATATGCATTTCATTCTCATTAAGTCATATTTTATTAATGACCTAAGACCCAAAGTGCCATTATCCTCAAACTAGCCTTCAAGAGTTCATATAATTTCATAAACCATCAAAGTGAGTCTCCCTCAAGGAATGTCTCCCAAAAGTCTCAACATTAACATTTTATCTCCAAATTTATTTTTAGGTTAACTTCCTATATTAGTCGGATATTAACCTACACAAACTAGTCCTCGGGGTAAGCCCAATTATCCTATTTTATCCTAGGACATTAGTTTACCCAAAACAACCCTCTAGGACTCCCCATTACTTCCCAAAGGGAGGTTCCTAAACTTCGAACCTAAAAGAAAAGGGCTAAAACAAAACTAGAAAAATCTCACCTTTTCAGAAGGGGTCGATCGATCGACCCTTGGCCGTTGATCAATCGATGGGTTCGATCGATCGATCCCTCGGGCTCGATCGATCGATCCTGGCGGACAGTTTCTTCTCCGAGAAGCTGTTTCGGCCATTAATGAAACCTCCAAGCTTTTATTCGTAAATCCAACCAAATACAACAACAAAAATTGCTACCAAATCACTTCTACACAATTACTAACCAATAATTTCAACCCCAATCAAATAAAAACACAAGATTAAGGGTTTAATCACCAAAATCAACAAAATTCCATTTATGGTATAAATCTCTGAAAACCTAACTATACATGCAATTTATCACATTAAAACAATATCTAGCAAGTAAGAAACTTGCCTCGAGTTCGTAGTCTCGGATCCTCCTCCGGTAGCAACGAAATCTGGCCCAAATCTCCATTTTTCTCTCTTTTCTCCCATTTCTCCAAACTCTCTCTTCTCTCTCTCTCTCTCTCTCTCTCTTGGCTTCTAACATGAAATGAGAAAAATAAAAGGGGTGGGGGACTTATACGGGTTCCAAACATAAATTTCACCCTTTTAAGTACTAATACACCATTAAAATGACTCGTAACCACATAATTGAGTCATAACACGCCAAAAGTGCCCAAAACTCAAAAATATAACTTGGCACTTATTTCTACTATCTCGGCTATTCTAAAAACAACCGTACCCCGTATTTTGGCATTCGAGATAACGTAAACTATTTTTATGTTCCAAATTCATTTTATTTCATTAATTAGGCTCCAATTTATATATAGGTCATAACCGTCATTGAACATATCACGACGCAATAAAACACAATATACTGCTATTTACCTTCTCATAACGGTAAATAGACAAAGCATAGCAAATATTATCCATTAATATCACGAGAAACAATATTTACTCCAACATCCCCGATTTTATCAAATTAGCCCATCAGGCAAAAAATATAAAATAGTCGCTCAAAAGCCTGGGTTGTTACATACTCCCCCCCTTATAAGGGAATTTTCGCCCTCAAAATTCGGGCGTACTCCATAACCACATCAAGGGTATACTATATTAAACTATCGTTTTATCATCCTTAGAAAAATCCCTCGGCAGTACGGTGTCCCCATTAGACTTGGACTAAGGTCATCACTATTCGATCTTAGTCTACATTCTTCGTGCTCTAACATAGCACCAACCCGTTCCTCATGAACTATCGATCCTACCTTTCTACAACGGACGGATATACCTACATAACTCTGTGCAAATTTCCTTTCTTCCCAAATCACATTATACCCTTGTCAGGGAATAACTACTCTAACTTATAATCACTCACCTCAACATTACCTACTTCCATTCGCATTGGCGTAGCGCTTAAAATTATGCGGCTCAATGAGCCCAATCCTTAAAGAAATATTCTTGGACCACTCCCAGCCCAAGGAATATATTGTCCACTGGTTCCATTCCAACAAGCAGGCAAAGTATTCAGTCGACTACACTAGGCCACACACAAGGCACCATACTTATATAAAATGATCCAAACTATTGTACGGAAATTCGATCCAGAAAAGCTACTACCCCCATCCTTCCTTTAAGTTAAACCCACCCATCCACTTACGGGTGGTAGGATATACCCCATATCCATACGGTTCTCATTTCTTCCTGGAACTTTACCAATACCTTGACATGGACATCTCGTCCCGGTCCACCACTATTTTGATAGGAATCTCATACAGTTACACAACTTCACCATAAAGAGCTGGGCGTACTTTTCTGCAATTAGTCCCCCCGTACAGGCCGAAAAAGCATTAACTTGGTCAAACGATCAATAATTTTCTCAAATCGGATCATGACCATTGTAGTATCGGCAATTCGATAAAGATGTCCACGGCCTCGTTCCACACTACTCTCTTCACACTAGTAGGCAAAAGGGTCAATCACGGATATAAACGCTCTTGATATAGCATCCTCTCGGTTAAGCTCGTTCTACTTGGCATTCCATGCCTTCACTAATCTCTCCGATGGGTTTCCTACTCGATGCATCAGCTACCCCATCCGCATTTTCCTTAGCGAAAGGGAATATCCAATTGATAGTCCTTTACGAACTCCAACTTGTTGCTCGTGAAAAGACCAATTTCCTGCCCAGGAAGTAGTGCCTCCATTTCTTTAAGGCAAATACCATCGCTACGATCTTTAAATCAAGCGTGGGATAACACTTCTCACGAAATTTAAATTTGTGAGACACATGAATAATCGGTCCATGCTCCAGTATTAATACTTCCCGTTCCTGGAAGAAACTCACTCGTTAAATCCACTCTCGACCTTAACAACACGAGCGCAGGAGTAAAAGTCATCTCATACTTCAACTCCTCGGAAGATAGGTTACCGACGTAATGCTCTACCGAAGAGAGGCCCCACCTTCAATGGCCTAACCTCCCGAATCACTCGAGATCCTATACCTCTTCGTTCTAGGGACCTAATCCTACTTAGAGTTAACCCACAAATCTATTGTGGTCAACTCCCTACCGCCTTCCTAAAACAAGATCACATGCCCTAAGGGCCTTACGTCGTAATAATCCTAAAGTCAATCTATATCCTAATCAAGTCGTATAAATATTATACTAATTATATCCCTAGTGTCCAAGACCTTTCTCAACTTCCGACATTCACTTGGTTTCATGTGTGGGACGTCTCGACGAAGCGAAATCCAAACAAGGAACCCTCCTGTTACACTACTACCTCATATTATCGGTCGTCGAGAGGTAACGGTCTAAAACACATGATCGGGAATGCAAAAACCCTAACTCATAACTCTACTAATACTCTTCTACTTCTATGTCTTACCACCTCAATTAACTAAAAATTTAACTAACCTGTCATTTACTTTCTGTAAGATGCCACAAATGCCTTATCCCAATATACACACACATATCTTTATAAATGTCCTTATCATTAAGGCATAACCATAAGTCTCCATCCGAATTTCTTATCTTAGTCTCCCCTACATCGATCAAAGGAAAAACTTTTTAGTGCTCATATATCGCTCATCAACTTAGCCCTTTAATCACTCAATCACGCGATTCTCGGCTAAACCTTCCAACCCAGCATCTAACCAACAAAAAAAAAGGAAAGAAGGGAAAAGAAAAAAAATGTAACAATCACGCATACAAAATGAATGAAATAAAATGAAAAGAAAATCCTCGCATACCTTAAACCACCTCTATAAAGTCTCAACCTGTATCCAGGAGAGATATTATAGAACCACTAGTTCCACTTCGAAACTAGACATAGGATAGCCTCGCAATTTATTCACTTGCTACCGCACCCACCAATCCAAGAATATTTTCCACTCGTATATCGCATATAATACAAGTAGAATATACCACCCATATCATCACTCGCCTCATAATGAGTGAAAGAAAAATATAGAACTTCCCTATCATGGAAGTCATATAGACACATTCACAATAATAATATCGATATAACCACAAACTTGATTTACACACCCGAATCTAGGGTTAACACCATACTACTCCATCTCATCTCAAGGAACGCACCACCCCCAACTAAGGTGGAACTCCTGCCAACATTCTTGCCAATATCTTTGGCCACTACTAATGGTTCCTAAACACATTATTCTAGTCTCAACCGAACCAAACTACTTCCATCTCTAGCTACCCTGGCGATTATCGCGTAGTTCCCTTAACTTCCTCAATAAAGGGAACATTCTACTAGCCTCCCCGGCCTTAGTTCAATGAATCTTCTCAGGGTGGGTGTCCACCAATGGTCCTCATGAACACTACTTCGCTAGAAGTGTTAATAACACTTACTAGTGTGCCTATCATTTCCACTGAAAGGCTATCTCTCCCTTGTATCAACCCACTTCGATTCAAGGTTTCTTTAACCCTGTAACTCTTTATTCACGGTCGGCCTCTGATCGAACCTCATGTGAATATTTGAGAATCTACTTTCTCATCATTCTTGATATCCTAGAGAAACTCATTGTTGAAAATATTTACCGGGTTTCTCTATAGGCAAAACTTCCTGCTCCACCAAAATACGACGACTACCATTTCCGCCACTTCAACTTTACTTCAATGGGTGATAGAATTTCCTCCAATCTTCGCACCTGGGCACTTTCTATACCCCTCTTTAGACCACAGCCCTCTGGCTTTATACTTCCATCAGATGAGGTTACACTTCCTCCATCCGACCGAACTTCAACATGTGGTCCTCGTCAAGGACCTCTCAACTCCAACTTCATGCCGCTAGGAATCACAAACTTAGTACCACTCTCTACTGGCAGCGGTACGTGGAAAACTACACCTACTGTACTTAGTAGTCACGAAAGCGATATAAGATAATGCTACAAAGGGAGCGACCTCTAAAGATACCCTCATCCCCGACTACAGCTTACAGCTCCTAGTAATCCCGTCTCATAACGCCTGCATAACGGCCTCCCTTGACACCCTTCCTCCGACGACTTACGAGTCTCACACGAATGCACAAAAGATTTTCGGGGTTCTCATATCATAGCAGGAGAACGAAATCTCAGAAGAGAAATCAACGATCTTAATCTTAGGGCTCTATATCAAATCAAAAGAAACGCAGAAGGCGTAGTACGTCCGCACAGATTTCTAAGGACTCTAGAACCTAATGCTCTGATACCATCTGTGACAACCCGCCTACTAAAATAATAGGTGGCCAGACCATTACTCTAATAATCACAGGAATCATAGATGGTCCATTCTCAGCATCACTGTCGATTAACATAATAGTACGAAATAACCACCAATCATTTTAGAAAACGAAATGTCAAATTTAAAATTTAGTAAATAAAAGAAAAACACTTAGATAATCCAATTTGTAAAAACGGTGGATACCAAAAATCAACGAATAAAGAATGACAATATAATAAATAATAACCGAATAAGCTGTCGGTTAACACACCAATACAATTAGTTACAGCGAGTATTACACATTAAATATTACCTTATAATAAATGAGTTCAATGCTTGGGTAACACGCCCGAATAAATAAGATGAACATAACTAGAGTATAAAAGATAGAGGCGACTAAAACAAATATCCTACAACATCCGCAATATGCTATAGCTCCATGACAACTGGAATGGAAATGTCAATACGGGTGTTCTTGCGGTAGAGAACCATAACGGACAAAGAGTTGCGTGCAAAACAAAGAAATATAGACGGGTCAGGGCCCGATTTGATATGATTACCATGTGACTAAAAATGCATGACAGTTAAGCGCTTAATTCTCTCTCAATATAATATAAAGATTCTCACCTCTCAATCTAAAAGCACAACCTAGCGCAATATCAATGAAATGCTCTAGTTAACCCAAGTAATAAGGGCTAACTTTTCCCCAGTCTCAACACTATGCCCTATTCATGAGTGGGGTGTCTCGCGAAGCAAAATCCAAACAAGGAACTCCCCAGAAACACTACTACTAGGTAAGGTTGATCGTCGGGATCCATTAGACCCTCAACACGAAATTAATATATGCATATATATATATATATATATATGGGAGGTCTCATCTACCGCCATTCAAGGATACAAAAATAAATCCATTCACCATCTAAAGGCACAGTTCCTATTTCTTTAGGAAATACATATATGGTAATTCATTTTATCAAATGTTTACCAAATCAATTCCATAACTCTACATGCCCAATTCCTATTTCTTTCTTTAGGAATATATATAAATGGTAGTTCATTTTATCAAATGTTTACCAATTCAATCACATTTCAAAACTTTCTTTACCAATTTTATTTCCTTTCTTCCGTCCAGGAAAAATACATTTTTAAAGCAAGTTTTATTAACATAAAAAGGCTTTGTCCTTTTCATTTCATAACTTTCAATTTTCCTTCTTCCATCCGGAAAATGTATTTAACATCCCATTTCCCTTCTTCCATCCGGAAAATGTAATTAAAGCCATTTCATTATCATAAAATGCTTTAATACCAATAATGTCCCACATTATTGAACATAGTTATATATATCATACTATATAACGCAATCTAAGACCGCCGGTCCCGATTTCCCCACTGTGCGTGCCCCTAAATGGCTATCATCTTCGAGGGCCTATCATCAAGACAACTTGGGATCCTACCGAAACGTCGGGAAGCGGCCATATGCCTGCGGGATAGTCATGACCACACCCAGAATCACATAACCAGCGCAGAAACATACAATAATCGCTCATATGGCCTATAGGACTATATCCACCCTGCATTCATTAGCCAGGAGGCTTCATCATACGCACGCAACTTTCCTTATGGTAGCGATTTAGAGAGGTGTGTATCCATAAATTAACATTTATGAAAATCATTTTTCTTTCCATTTTGAAAACATCCATTTTTACATTCTCAAAAATCATTTATACTTAGCCATTAAGTACCAAGTTTTAGAATATGCATTTCATTCTCATTAAGTCATATTTTATTAATGACCTAAGAACTAAAGTGCCATTATCCTCAAACTAGCCTTCAAGAGTTCATATAATTTCATAAACCATCAAAGTGAGTCTCCCTCAAGGAATGTCTCCCAAAAGTCTCAACATTAACATTTTATCTCCAAATTTATTTTTAGGTTAACTTCCTATATTAGTCGGATATTAACCTACACAAACTAGTCCTCGAGGTAAGCCCAATTATCCTATTTTATCCTAGGACATTAGTCTACCCAAAACAACCCTCTAGGACTCCCCATTACTTCCCAAAGGGAGGTTCCTAAACTTCGAACCTAAAAGAAAAGGGCTAAAACAAAACTAGAAAAATCTCACCTTTTCAGAAGGGGTCGATCGATCGACCCTTGGTCGTTGATCAATCGATGGGTTCGATCGATCGATCCCCAAGGCTCGATCGATCGATCCTGGCGGACAGCTTCTTCTCCGAGAAGTTGTTTCGGCCATTAACGAAACCTCCAAGCTTTTATTCGTAAATCCAACCAAATACAACAACAAAAATTGCTACCAAATCACTTCTACACAATTACTAACCAATAATTTCAACCCCAATCAAATAAAAACACAAGATTAAGGGTTTAATCATCAAAATCAACAATAATCCATTTATGATATAAATCTCCAAAAACCTAACTATACATGCAATTTATCACATTAAATCAATATCTAGCAAGTAAGAAACTTGCCTCGAGTTCGTAGTCTCGGATCCTCCTCCGGTAGCAACGGAATCTGGCCCAAATCTCCATTTTTCTCTCTTTTCTCCCATTTCTCCAAACTCTCTCTTCTCTCTCTCTCTCTCTCTCTCTCTCTCTCTCTCTTGGCTTCTAACATGAAATGAGAAAAATAAAAGGGGTGGGGGACTTATACGGGTTCCAAACATAAATTTCCCCCTTTTAACTACTAGTACACCATTAAAATGACTCGTAACCACATAAATGAGTCATAACACACCAAAAGTGCCCAAAACTCAAAAATACAACTTGGCACTTATTTCGACTATCTCGAGTATTCTAAAAACAGTCGCACCCCCTTTTTGGCATTCGGGACCAAATTCATTTTATTTTATTAATTAGGCTCCAATTTATATATAGGTCATAACTGTCGTTTAACATATCACGACACAATAAAACACAATATACTGCTATTTACCTTCTCATAACGGTAAATAGACAAAACATAACAAATATTATCCCTTAATATCACGGGAAACAATATTTACTCCAACATCCCCTATTTTATAAAATTAGCCCATCAGGCAAAAAATATAAAATAGTCGCTCAAAAGCCTGGGTTGTTACAGCTTAGAGGGAGAGGATCACATCTCACTCATAATGAAGGGTTTTCATCTTAAAAGTTATCCACACACCTAGATTTGGGAAGGATCCTAAACTTGAAGATCCAAGATTTACGAAGGTTAAGAAAGGTTTTTGGAGACCTTGGATGGGAAGCAATATCATCTTCACCATTAAATAATTTGTCAATTACGAATCGCAATAAAATTTGATATGGTATGAATTTTCGAAACCCTAGGTTTAAAAACCTAGTTATTATTTTATTTTCAATGCATGATTGATCAAAAATCTTTAGGACTAAATTTTTTCACATTTTAGATGTCAAACCCTAGTTTTTTTCCCAACACCCACTACCTTATAATAAATCAAAGGTACCAATAACTAATATTGGAGTCAGGAAGGTTTACTACCAACACTCTCTCTTCCCTCATCGCCCTCAAATAAAAGGTGTTGTCATTTAGTTTTACCCACAAGTAACAATATCTAAATTCCGTGATTCTATATTGAGCTTGGTACAACTCATTAATCCTAAGAACCCCATTCACCATAGTCCAAGTATTTGGGGTATATTGGGCAGGGACTGCTCTAAAATATTCACAGAATTCCAAAAATAATTAGGTGGGGGGAAAAGCAATGCCTCCACCAGCAATAAACTAGATAAACATCCAGTGATCCCCCATTTGGTATAATAATCACCAGGTTATTCCATGTACTTTATCACAACCCAATCAGAATTAGTATACTTCTTCCTAAACTCTCATATGGATCTCTCATTCACCGCCTAAACCATTTTTCAAACTCAAGAAAAAGAACGAAAGAAGAAAATCGACTGAGAAAAATTAAAGAAAAAACGAGAGAGAAAATATAAGAGTTGGATTTGTTAAAGAAGACAAATGAACTATGGAGCGTTTTGAATGAGATATGAGAGTGTGTCACAAAATGGTGGTAGTAAAGGTCATTAAACTTCTTGGTTTAACTTCAAACATAGTTCACCATTTGAAATCAGACCCTACGTGACGGCTGACATGCACATCATTTCCTTTTAGCCTTCTCAGATCTCAATTACTAGCGTACCCATGAAACACTGGGGAAATACAAGCATACTCTCCATACTTAATAGACATAATAAAGTTGGATCTCATCTTAAAATTACAAATGTTGACACTCTTCAACCTCATCTTTAATAGAAGATCAAATATCACTGCTGACCAATGTCAAAGTCAATCGACGATCAAATCTATCCACCTCGGTCTGCAAAGATTTGGGGGAAATTATGAGGGAATTATCTGACGTAATTAAAAGAGATGACATGTGTCCGACAGTCTTGATAAATAATCATATCTTAAAGATAAGAACATAAAAGGATCCAATCAACTAATATCTCGGGCCTGGATTTACTCAATCAGATAACAACTCCATACCAAGGACACAAAGTCTTACATGACTTTTTCTCTTTATGTTCTCTATGAATGTAACCCACACCCCTTGAAAAAGGGGCATGTAATATTTGATATCAAGAACTGAGCAATAAGAGAGAGAAACATCTCGTGGACATAGGCACATTGCCGGACCACATATATCTTGTGTTGTGTGATGTTTCTTTACTACTCGACTTAATTGTGTTGAATTAATTAAAGTAGGATTTTACCACCTATGACAATAATACTATTAATTTTCTCCATGCTATAAAGAGTAAAAATTACAAAATAAATAATGAAAATAACATTATGCTATTTTTCTTGATAACTAAGAGATGGCCTAAGAATCATAATAGCCTATTGACTCCTAACACATATTAAGAAAATGAATATATGAAAGTATAAAAACAATATAATAAAGCAATATTACTGGGACTAAGAAAAAAATATTATTTAAAAGGGGTTATTTATTTATTAACAAATGAGTATGTAATTAATTTATTGATAAATGGATAGTTATTAATTTAAAAAGAGTTTCATGTATTTACTACGTTTACATGTCTTATTTTTTTTTACCAAGAGACATGTATAACTTATATATGAAAAATGGATGTGGTTGAAATTAATATGTTCATACATAGATGCTCAAAAGTTAACATGTACATGTATAAAGGTTGATATATATTAAATGCACATACATAGAAGTCCAAAATTTAATCCACATATATAAAAGTTAAAGTGTACATTCAATGGATGTGGCTAAAATTTAATGCCCTAAAGGATATAAGTTTTTCAATATCTTTGGGGTGCAAACCGTAATGACCCAAACCACCACAGCCCAAGTGGGTCTAATACGGCAGCATGAAACGTATCGCTCAAGTTAAGATTAATGTCACGAGGGATAAGTATGAGGTTAAACTCATTATCTATAATCTCAAAGGAGATTAATAAAGATAAAAAAATGAGCAAACCGATAGCTGAGAGAATTTAAACATAACTCAATCACTTCTATATCTATAAATAGAACCCTCCCCCGGGGCAATAGGGCATGTAATTCTTTGTTTACAAATTATAAAGAATCAATATACAAAGAGAAACACCCTATGGACACAAGCAGTTGCCAAACCACCTAGAATCCTTTTGTTGTGAGATAGTTTTATTCCTTGATTGGATCCAAATTCATTCATTGTCATTATTTGCACTCATAATTGGTGTCGTTTGTGGGAAACAATTCTTTTCCCTAAGAAAATCAAAACCCAACAAGTTAAGCGATATCTCAACCTCACAGTGCACCTATTGGGGTGATCATCACGGTTGACTCTCACTACATATAGTTAGGTCAGAGATCCACCTGGACAAAAATTAGGTTGTTGACCATCTATAATTTTGCCCACGAGAGCAAACTTTTGAGCAGAGCAATGAGCAGCCCAGATCAACTCAGATCTCGCATTAGTCGACGCTTATGAGGAACGAATCCATCAACACACCTCCAGATGGAGGAAAATCTGCATCCCCAATGAAGTCTCAAAAAATATAGTCAAATCTCCATATAGATAATTGCAAGCATCGTGGTCAGACGTCTAACCTTCAGGAGAGTAAAATTTGCAGTTGAAGAAGGAGTTTGCACCACGAACATGAATTTTCAGAGCAGGAAAGCCACCTGGTAAGGCGAAACCAAGATGAAGGGCATTGTAGACACAATATTTAAAGTTTGGTTTGAAGGGAGATGGATCAACACCCAGCTAATCGCGGGACTAAAACCACCAAGGAACTGGCAAGGTTGGCACTCATCACCCTAATACAGTCCCCTTGTCGAGGACAATTGAGGGTTAAGAGCCCCCAAAGAATTTTGCAAACCCAAGGTTCAAGATATACGATAGCAAAACCGATACTATAGATTTCGTGAGTTAATATAGGCAAGCGATAACCTTGTGGAATCATAATGATGCCCTCATGTGTTGATATACCCATCTAGCCTAGGAGATATCGTACAAAAATAATTTGAGAGGTTTCCTCACAAGTCAATTAAGAACTTGTACTCACTCGCGGGGGATTTCACAACTCATTTTATTACAAACTATTCTCACCCAAAGAGAATACATTCTCTCCTAAACATAAGGAAGAAACCTCAGGAGACTTTGCAGGATTATGCTAGGTGCTACTGCGAAACCTTTAATGAAGTTGAGGATTTATTTAAACAAGTTACCAAAGCATTATTTAAGATAGGGATGCCCCACAACTCCATATTTCAATAGTCCATCACTAAGAAGGAGGCGAATACTATCGATGAACTTATGTTACGCATAGAGAAGTATGATAAGGTGGAAGATGTGGTCGCTTTTGACCAAGGAAATAATGGTCACGAGAAGGTGACCAAAGGAAATGAAAAATAGATCATCCCTAAGAAGGGGGCAAAAATAATAACGAAGGATTTAAAGAAGGGGACAAGGAAGACCCATCCATAGCTTTCTAGGCAATCAACTCTATTTTTAAAGAACCAATTTATACGATCTTGGGTAAAATCAAAGACCAACAATTCCTCAAATAGACGAAGAAGATGGGCGAAGATCCAAGTAATATAAATAACTCACTCGTATGTGGCTATTACAAGGATAGAGGGCACAAAACAAAGAATTCCAATGCCCTCAAGTCCCAGTTAGAGGAATTGGCCCAAGCGGGGCATTTAAATGAGTATGTTGAAAAGAAGGATGACAAGGTCGCCGCCAGCACCTACCAAAAACCAAATAATATTTTGAAGGAAGAGTTGGAGTATGAGTTTGTTGTTATCCACGGTGCTTCAAGTCCCAAGCAGATCCAAAGTAATGTTGTTCGGATGGAATTTAAGAGGGTAACTGCAGTTATCGAGAACTTTCAGATTAATCTCGTGAAAAACCCAACCGGCAAGTGCAGGAGACCAGAAGACGTGGACAACAAGTATATAGTTTTCACAGAAGACGATTTGGTCGAAATGAGGACCCCACATCTCGATGTGCTAGTAATCACCCTCAATATTACAAATTGGGATGTGGATAAGCTACTAGTTGATCATGGGATCTCATCTAGAGTCACGTACTTGGAGATCTTTCACAAGCTCGAATTAAAGTTAAAAGACTTGAAGGAATCAATTGTCCCTCTAGTCGGATTCATTGAAAGAATAAGTTTGCCATTGGGAAAGGTGGTCCAACCAGTTAGTGCCAGTAATATCTCGAAGTTGATTGAGTTTTTGGTGGTGGATGTTGACTCTCCTTATCATGACATTCTTGGGAGAAGATGGTTGCATGCCATACATGTTATTCCCTCCACTTACCCCCTAAAACTCAAGTGCATCACAGAGAAAGGAATAATGGAAATCATAGGCAACTAGGATATTCCTCATAAGTGTTTTATCTACGTTATCAGGCCTAAATAGGAAAAGAAGAAAGAAAAATAGGTCATTCGTAAAAAAATTCATGATGGATCTACACCCTCCAAATATAAACTAAAGTACTAAAAATAGGAGTAAAAGAGATGGGAGCTAACCCCACAGATAGGGTCATAAAGAAATTAGAAGAAATAGCTTTTTATGAGCGTTAGTAGAAAAGGAAATTATTGATCAACACCACATTATACGAGCAAGAAAGGGAGGAGGTAATTTCTTTACTGAAGCAGAATCAAGATGTATTCGCATGGCAGCCGTATGATATGCCTGCGATCGACCTAGAAATCGTATGCCACAAACTTCTGATTGATCCCACGTATTTACTGATCACAGAAAAGTCTCATCGGATTTCCCCAGAAAAATCAAAGGTAGTGGAAACATAGGTAGGGAAACTTCTGGAGGCAAGGTCCATCAGAGAAGTTCAATTTCAAAAATGTCTTTCAAACCCGATGGTGGTAAAAAAGAGTAACGATAAATGAAGAGTGTTTGTGGACTTCATCGATATTAATAAGTCATTCCTCAAAGACATTTTTCCTCTTCTTAAGATCGATCAATTGGTAGACACCACATCCAATTATGAGCGGGTGAGTTTTTTGGGTGCATATTCAGGGTATCATCGGATCCCTTTATTAATCCCTAACTAAGACAAAACATCATTTATAAACACTATGGGCTTGTATTGTTACAAGGTCATGCATTTTGGCCTTAAAAATACAGTAGCCATATACCAAAGGTTGGTTACAAGGATTTTCAAGCAGTAATTAGGATAAAAAAAAAAGAGGTGTATATTGACGACATGATCGTTAAGACCAAGCTCAAAGTCGATCATCTGAAGGATTTAACAAGGAATTTTAAGATCCTCGGGCATTACAAAATGAAACTCAGTGCGGCCAAATGCTCATTTGGGTTCAATCCAGTAAGTTCCTAGGGTACTTTGTCAGCAAGAATGGTAATGAGTCTAACACCGGCTAAATAGTCACAATTAACAACGTTCTGCCTCCAAAGATGCCGTGTAAGATTCAAAACTTAGCAGGGATGTTAGCATCCCTTAAACCATTTCATCTCAAAGTCGTACAAGCAATGTCGGCCATTTTTTAGCTGTTGGAGAAGGAAAAAAAGTCTCACCTGGAATGAGGAATGCTCAAAGGCTCTTGAAAAAATCAAATACAATCTGAGTAAACCTCAACTGCTGATTATTCGATATCCAGGAGATCCTCTTTGTCTCTACCTAGTAGTTTCAAGTCATGCAGTCGGTTTTACCTTTGTTTGCAAGAAATACGGATGCCACTTCCCAATTTACTACATCGGCATAACACTCCTAAACGCTGAGCAATGCTACCTCCAACTAGAAAAATTGGTTTATCCTTACTCGTCTCATCGCGCAAATTTAAGTACTACTTTGAAGCCCACTCAGTCATAGTCATCACTTCCTTTCCTCTCAAATTCATCCTTCAAAAGGCCGACCTATCTAGGTGGATGTCCAAATGGACGATCGAACTTGGGAGGATTGGTATTCAATATCAACCAAGAATGGAAAGTAAGGTTCAAGTGTTAGCATATTTTATTTCAGAATTTACAAGAGGGGATGAGCCAAGAGACCAATAAATAGCCGATCAGTTAAGAATATAGGAGATTGACTAGTCCAAAAAATAGTCACTCAGCGTGGATAGTGCATCCAACTCAAAGGTGGGAGGAGTAGAAATTGTGATTATTTCCCCAAAGAATGTCATGATTGAACAGGGGATCAGAATTGACTTTAAAGCTTTTAATAATGAGGTTGAGTTCGAAGCCATCGTTGCCTTACTACATAAATCTCACTCACTAGGGTCAAGCCATCTTGATATATACTGCAATTCAAAGATGGTATCCAATTAATTAAGATGAGATTTCAATGCCAAAGATAAGAGGATGGCATCATACCTCCAGGTTGCCCAAGAATTGATGGCCACATTTGAGGAAGTCTACATTCAACAATTCCCCCAGGGGCATAACAACCGTAGTAACCTTTAGATCAATAGTGGACTTTGATCTCAAAAGAACCATTAAAATGGAATTCCTCACCAAACCTAGCATCACAAAGCCCGTATTCGCCGAATAGATTCTCACTGTGCAGAAATGTTCCAACTGAATGGACTTAATAATCACTTATTTGGAAAGGGACATTATGTCGTCCGATAAGAAGAAAGCCCGCTAGGTAAGAGTAAAAGCTGCACAGTTTTACCTAATGCTTGAAGTAAAACTCTACAAAAGGTCTTTCATCGGCTCCTCCATCCAGTGCATGCATCTTTGTGACGTTGACAAAGTTTTGTATGAACTTCAGGGTGGGATTTTCAGTAGCCATACAAGTGGGAGGTCTTTTGATTTTTGAGAAATCAAAGAAGGGTACTAGTGGCCATATATACAAAGAGATGCAACTTCCTATGTTAAGAAGTATAACAAATGCCAAAATTCATCCTCATGCTCCATCAGCTGGCCAGGGACCTAAAGTCACTAACTAGCCCATGGTCGTTCGCCCAATGAGGTTTAGAATCGTAGGCCCACTCCCAACAGTGCCAGGAAATCATAAATTCCTCTTGGTCGTCACACACTATTTCATAAAGTGGATTGAAGTAGAAATACTAGCAAACATCAAGGACACCGACATGATCAGGTTCATCTGGAGGAACATCATAACACGATTTGGCGTACCTAGAGCGATTATTGCGGATAACGACACACAGTTTAAAAGTGGGTCATTCCAAGGTTGTTGTGACAGCCACACAATCAAGCATCACTTATCTCTACGGCCTACCCTAAGAGAAACGGACAGGCGGAGGCTTCCAATAAAATAATGGTTGATGGATTGAAAAAAAGATTATAAAGGGCAAAGGGAGCTTGAGAAAATGAGCTTCCTCACGTCATATGGGCATATATAACTATACCTAGAATGCCTACTCGAGAAATGACTTTCGCTCTGACCTATGGAATGGAGTCTGTTGATCCCTTGGAAGCTGGTCTGCCAACCATAAAAGCCAACATTATTGAGTAAGGTTTAAACAAGGAAGTCATAAGGATGAGCTTGACCTAATCGACAAGCGAAAGGAGAAGTCCATAATAAAACTCGCCTCTTACCAACAACAGCTATCTAAGCAGTATAATAAGGGTGTGAATTCAAGAAAATTCCAGGTCGGTGACTACATCCTCAGAAAAGTCCTCGACAGTACTAAAATGCCTTCAGATGTCAAGTTGGGACTAATTGGGACGGACCGTTCAAGGTCATCAGAGACAATTTTTAAAGAGCCTACCATTTGGAAACAATGGAGGGCGTAGAGATACCAAGAGCAGGGAATGAAGCCAACCTCAAGAATTTTTCCTTTTAAATTTGCTCTTGCTTAGTTATTTCTAGCTTAATTAGTTTTGGAAAATTTTTATGCCAAAACTTATGTTGCCTGCAATCTGTTTTAGTTTTTCTAATAAAGTATATGCCCAAGTGGTTCATTTAGCTATTTTACAGTGTTCCATAATGGCAAGATTACACTTTTGATGGTCAAACATTGATCAGTATCACCTAAGTTTAATTACAATTAAACTTAAGGTTCCACGGTCTTCTTCATATATACATGAAAAGCTCATGAATTGCCCAGACAAATAAAAGAACTACAAGAGATCCCTAGGCATTAAGTGAACCTGATCTTGGTCGGATAAAAATCCCGAACGGAAGGATAGATCCAAAATCATGTGCATTTTTGCCAAAGTTTGCTCTAGGCCTAAGGTAGTATGAAGACATGGGCTAAAAGGCAAGATAAGACAATTAACACATACTTGGCATAAAGGAATGGAAAATGCAAAGTGTGGAATTATACAAACACTATGTTGTTATATATATGTGTGTGTGTATGTATATATATATATATATATATATATATATATATATATATTGTACACAATAAAGATCATTTATAGCATTGAAAGAACAAAACCTGTAAGAGAACATTTTTTGTAATTGTTCATAGCTTAGGTTATATTATATTTTTCTCATATCCTGTTACAAAATCGGCATCTCAACCCAAACACTACATCTCCAAGTTCATTTGAAGATACGTTAGTGGATTCATCACCAACACTTTATGAAGGTATCATGAATTACTATAAATCATATTCTGGGATGTTTTACTTTAAAATCGAGGAATTTTTATAAAAGGATTTTAAAAGAATTTGTTTAAGTCTCGTTCAATCAAGATTGGATCTCATTCGAACGATATATGTGCTTCATTTGAACCAACTTCAAACGAGACACCCCTGCCTTGATAGAGATTTCTCATTCGAAGCGTGTGAGAAGGCAGTTCAAATGAAAAGAGGCTTTCATTAGAACGAAACTGGATGACATTTGAACGAAAGTATTGTTTTCGTTAGAACGAGGTCTAATTATGTTCAAGTGACTCCGTCGCTTGGAAATTTGTTAGTGTTCTATTAAACCCTATTTTGTTTAGAATTACTCAAGATTTTTGAAGAAAATGATTTTCCATTAACTGTTAAAAAAAATATTTATTTTTTGTTTTCCATATCATATATCCCTCTATATGAATTATGAGTTTATGAAACCCTAGTTTCCATACACTTTGCATAAACCCTTGTAGAGTCCAACTCTACTGTGGATTTGTGGAATTGACGTTCGACTACTGAATAAGAAGAAGGTTGATCGGTGGATACCAAGGGAAGACAGCTTTCGGTGGACGGCACTGAACTGGGCCATATTCTGTAAAAGATTTTAAGAATATACACGTTATACTTAGTAATGCTAAGCAGTTTGTAAGTTGATTATGCCTATCAAAATATTGTACAATGTTGAATTAAAGGTTTTGACTGAAAGGAATTATTTTCTGCTTCTTTTCATATTTTCCTACGTGGTTTGCTTTATTTATTTTGGACCACATCTTTGCATGCAAAGTGAATTAATTCAAAGATAAAATTTGATAAAATTCAATTTATGTGTGGTTATTCTCATATACTAATCAACCCATAGAATCCTACCTTTCTCAAATTAGTATCAGATAAGGTTGCACTAAAATGTAATGCAATCCTTTTTACAAACAAAATGGATATTAATTTTTTTTAATTGGCGATCTTTAAAAAAATTGGATTTTATGGATAATTTGTATAACAGACTTCCTATATTTTATGGGCCGAATTATGCGTATTGGAAAGATAGGAGGAGGTTTGCTTTTAAAGTAATTGATGAAAGGGTCTGACTTGTATGTGAAAGAGTGTGGACACCACCTACTGTGACCAACGATAATGTAGAAAGTCTTAAACCCATCCATGCTTCGATGAAGGATGAATTTAAATGGAGTACTATAACTTTCGCAGCTGAAGTGTTATTTCTGGAGTCGTCACCCTTGACGAGTTCCACTACATCATGATGTGCACCATGTCTAAGCTGTAAAATCTCACCACTCAATTTGAGATTATTACCATGCTAGAGTCTGAGTCATTTGATGAATTTTATGTACGATTATCTGATGTCGTTAACTCTAGTTTTAATTTAGGTGAGAAAATTCTTGAGACGAGTGTAGTTAAAATGATTTTGAGATCACTTTCGAATTGTTTTATTTATAAGGATTATTTTCTTAATTCATTTGGGGATATTAGATATTCTAAAGATTTAAGAAATCACACGAGACCATCAACATGTATTAAAAGTTCAATATAAAAAAAAAAGAGGAATTGTTGTCTGACTTCGAGTATAATTTTGATTTGGATTATTTATCCTCTTTATGAAAAAAATCAAAAAAGTTTTGCAATCTTGGAAAAGAAAATAAGAGTTTTGAGAACGAAAAAAATACAAATTTGGATAGAAAAATTTTGAAAGAGAAAGAAAAGATTACACAAAGAAAGATGAAGAGAGATGTTATGATTTCAAGGGTAAGGGTCACAAATCTCGCAAGTGTACTACGCGATTAAAGAGACAAGGCAAAGGCCAAGCTTCCTCTAATGCCACGCTTAATGAGAGTGATGTCGAGTCGATGGATTCCGAGAATGAGTCACCTCATGGACATAACTTCACCGCATTCATGGCTAGCTATGATAGTACATCTAGCATACCGTGTGAAAATAAGGAAGTTACTAAACAAGATGGCCTTGGCAGGAAGTCTAGTCATTTCGGAGAGAGTGAGGGAGATGACATTTTGAGTGAGAGCGAGAGTGACCTTCAACTTTCTTATGCCGAGCTTTGTGCTGAGTCCACTAAAACAAAGAAACAAAACAAAAGTTTAGCACTTAGAGGAGAAAGAGAGTGAGTCCTCGGTGAGAGCTTCTTTGGGAGAAAGAGACATTTTAGTTGAGAGGGCAAATGGTGACTTGACCAAGGATAGTCTCACGAGATATCTTCAAGCATCCGTGAAAACTCATGAGAAACTTGAAGCCCTTGTATACAAAATTAAGAAATATATCCAACGTGCTGAGGAGGTCAAGGATACCATAAAGGATACATCGAAGAAGGTTGGAAAGATGTTCCTCAGTTCTCCTTTAGGCTTTAGGAAGAGGCAAGGAATAGGTTATGACGGTGCATCCAGTTCACATACGGCACCAAAAACCGGTTCCTAAATTTTTGGAAGATCCTTATGGGATTTGACCTAAACCACAAAAGAGAGTTCAACCTAAGAAAGCGAACCAATGTAGACCCAAACAAGTCTATGTTCGCACTTTCTGTCAAAGGAGACGTCACCTTAGTGTAATAGCATATTTTATGTCATCGCTCATAGCTTAGGCTTACATGTATATTTGGCGTATTCTGTTACAATTCGACTCAGATGTCATGAAGAACCGAATCTCTAACATCTCCAAGTTCAATATGATCTCCACATTATAAATTAGGAGTTTGAATTTATTTTCATTTATATTGGGAGATGTACTTTTTATAAATATCGTGGCATTTTTTATGTTTAAAATTTTTTCAAAGTTCACCGACCTCGTTCAAATGAGAATGCATTCTCATTCAAACGAGATGTAAAAGTAGTTTAAAGCATCGTTTTATCTCTACGTCTAATATGCATCAAATGAGGGCGTACTGTTTTGCATCATTTGAATCTCGTTTGAAGCTTGTTCAAACGAGATAGCACTACCGTTCGAACTGACATACTTTCGTTCTAACGAGATATTGTTCTCGTTTGAATGAGACTTGTTTTCGTTTGAATGAATGATTCCGCCTCAAAATTTGAGCCATCATATAATACCTATTTCGATAAGATTTTAAGAGAGACTTTTGTTAAAATGATTTTTGCATACCTGCTACAACAGTCCTCATTACTTTTGGGCCTAAATCCCTTTTGGTTCACAAAATCATCATTCCCAATATACTTATGAATCTATTTGAAATGCTACATAGTTTCATATTGGATATAACCTTATGGAGAGATCATATTCACTAATGATCTTGTGAACCTTGGAGGGTATCACCACTGAAGGAAGACAAAGGCTGATCAGTGGATGCCGAGGGTGGAACGCCACCTATGGACTACTCTGGAGCTGAGTAGTTTTCTTTAAATAAGTTTTGTAAGTAAGATGTCGTGTAAAACAGTCTAAAGTGCTAAGAAAAAGTTTTTCCCTTTTTAGGAATTTTTTTCTCATGTTTCTTTGATCTTGCACGCATAGTTAATTTTATGTGTTTGAAATGATCATCACATGCAAACCTAATTAATAAGATTAAAATTTAGTAAAAATTTAGATTTGTTTTTGGTGGACATTTAATTATATCAATCATTCCATTAATATTGTAAGTGCATTCTCAAATTGGTATCAGAGTCGGTTACACAAAAATACTATGTGGTCTTTTTCTGCGAAATTATTTTTTCTTTGATATCAATTTTTTTTTTAAATTGTTGATCTTTGAAAACCTGGATTGTAATGGAGAATATGTGTAATCGAGTGCCCATCTTTGACGGTACCAACTATGCATATTGGAAATCTAGGATGAGGTTTTCTTAAAAGTCATAGATGAACGAGCTTGGGTAGTTTGGGAAAGAGGGTGGACTCCTCCCACTATCACTTTTAATAATGTCATCGGACCTAAACCTGCATCTCAGTGGATAGAGGACGAATTTTAATAGAGCAACTTTAATTCTCATGATTTGAGTGCCATATCGAGAGCCGTCACCCCTGAGGAGTTCCATCGCAATATAACTTGCACCACATCTAAAGAAGCTTAGGATATCCTCCAGCTCACTCACGAGGGTACAAATGTTGTTAAGGCTTCTAAGCTACCGAATATCACCATACAATTCGCAATCATCACAATGCTTGAATTTGAATCCTTTGACGAGTTTTATGCGTGACTGTCCAACATAGTTAACTCGACTTTAAATTTAGGTGAGAAAATACCGGAGACGTGTGTGATTAAAAAAAATTTAAGATTGCTTCCTGCTCATTTTATTCCTAAGGTTAATATTCTTAATTCGTTGGGGAGCGTAAATACTCTTAGGTAATAAGAACTTGTAGGAGATCTTCAAACATACGAGATAAATATGTTCCCTAAAATAGTTAAGCCTAAGGATAATGGGATTGCACGTAAATCCCAATCTAAAAAGAAAGAGAATATGTCTAAAAAAGAGAGGAAACGTCATCTGATTCTGAGTTCCACTATGATTTAGATGATTTGGCCAATTTTTTGCTAAAAATTTTAAGAAATTTCTCAAGCTCAAAAAGTAAAATACTTCCAAAGATAAGAAAAGTTTTGAGAAAGATAAAAAATATAAATCGACCAAGAAAAATTTTGAAAAAAAAAAGAAAGATTTCCCAAAGAAAGACAAGGAGAGATGTTATGAATGTGAGGAAAATTGTCACAAAGCTCACGAGTGTTCGACTAGGTTGAAATGTCAAGAGAAAGGTAAAGTTATCTTAAACGTCATGCTTAGCAGTAGCGAGGTCGAGTCGGTGAGTTTGGGAGAAGAATCACCACATGGATCTAACTTCACCACATTTATGGTTATTCATGTTAGTAAATCTAGTGCCTCACGATGATGAGGAATCTATGAAACATAAACACCTCGATAGTGAGTCTAGTCATTTCGAGGAGAGTGAGGGATATAATCTTTTAAGTGAGAGCGAGAATAACTTTCAGTGCGCCTAAGTCGATCTTTATGCAGAGTCCTTTAAAACTAAGAAACAAAACAAAAGGTTAGCTATGAGAGTTTTAGCGCTACGAAAAGAGTTGAGAGAGGTGAGAGAGAGTGAATCCTTAGTAAGAGAATCTTTGGGAGAGAGAGTTTATTTAGTTAAGGGAGAGAAATGTGACTTGACCAACAAAGATGTTAGTCTTACGAAAGATCTCCAAGCATTCGTGGAGACTCATAAGAAGCTTAAAGCCCTTGTATCCCAACTCGAGAAAGATCTGGAACGTGTTCGGGAGGTCAAAGTAACTATAGAGGATACATCAAAGAAAGTAGGTAAGATGTTCCTCTGCCCCTTTCTAGGTTTTGGTGAGAGGCATGGAATAGGTTTTGACGGTGCATCCGCTTCCAATACTACACCGAAACTAGTTCTCGAATTCGTGGTTAATCCTTATGGCCCTCAACCTAAACCACAATAGAAAGTTCCATGTAGAAAAGCAAACCAAGGTAGATCCAAAAATGTCCATATTTGCACTTTTTACAAAATAAAAGGTCACTTTAGAAACTCTTGCTATAAATTAGGTAGAACTAGACGTACATATACTCCCATAGACCACTTTAACGACTTTGCTAATCTTTAGGAAGCAAGTTGGATTTCGAGTAGAGACTTCGCATAGTTTAATGGAAGAATTATGGATGTCTTATTTATTCGAGAACGCTTCCAACATTCCGACTAGAGTCAACAACAATAAGGGAAAAAAAGGTTACCACAACTTAGGTACCCAAGTGAGACGATAAATCCATTGTTGTTCATGTTGCTCTCATGGTTCGAAATACTTTCTAATGGTATTTAGATAGTGGGCATTCTAGGTATATGACCGGTGACGTCTCATTTTTTACCCACCTTGAGGATCACAAGGAAGGTAAAGTCACCTTTGGAGATGGGAGTAGATATAGCATTTTAGGATGTAAAAGACTTGAGATACCTGAATTTCCTAAGCTAGATGATGTGTTATACGTGAAAGGGTTAAAAATGAACTTGATTAGCAAAGGCCAACTGTGCGATGGAAACTTTACAATAAAGTTTGACACGTGTGAATGTAATATTTATGATAAATATGAAAAACTTTTACTGTAGGGTGTGAGGATGGAAGATAACTGTTATAGATTGTGCCCAAGTCCTCCTTTGTATGCAATAGTGTCACGTATCCACTATGGGCCTCTGGCATCAACGGCTAGGTCACGTGAACTTTAGAGATCTTGAGAGATTAGTGAAAAAGGACCTAGTTCGTGGCTTACCATCTCTTGGGAAACCAACTTTCTCGATTTGGGGACCTTGCCAACAAAGTAAACAAATTCTAAGTCCCCATCGAAAGTTGAATACCATTACTACCTCTTATGTTTTGGAGTTGATTCTCATGGATCTTATGTGTTCTACGCTCGTGGAGATCTTAAGTGGTAAAAGATACATTCTTGTGATGGTCAATGACTTTTCTAGATACTTGATTTTAGGATTCCTTTGAGAAAAGTCCGATGCGATTGAGTTCCTTACAACCAAGTGATGTGTCCTAAAAATCCAATACGGTGTCACTATTAATTGGATGCTTAGTGATAATGACACTGAATTTAAAGAAGCGAAATTAGATAGCTATTACAATGGAGTGGGCATCAAATATGAGTTTTCAATCGTTCATACTCCTCAATAAAATCGGATTATTGAGAGGAAAAAATAGACGATTCAAAAAATCTCTAGATCCATGCTTACTAGGAGAAACGTGCCTAGATGTTTTGAGGAAGAGGCGGTGAGCATCACATGTCATACGGTGAATAGGGTATATCTTCGTCCGCACACACTTCACACACCTTATGAGTTGTGGATAAGGGAAAAGCCCAACCTATCATATTTTTATGTTTTTGGTAGTACATGTTACATCTTATATGATCTAGGGCCCTTAGGAAACTTCAACTCTCGGGGTGACGAGGGGATATTTTTAAGATATTCATAGATGAGTAGGGTTATCAAATTTATAATCTGGCTAGCTCTAAGGTTATGAAGTCAATAAACATTATGATTAGAGATGATGAGCTACCGATGTTTGTTGCTCCTAGCCTATAGTACGAAGATGATGTACCCTTGGTGACGATCCTATCCTTCATCATTCTACACTGTGGATATTGCTCCTATTATAGGGGGGACACCATCTTGGGTTTGAAAGAGTTATGACCCTTTTGCTATACTTGGTGATCCGATACTAGGTGTCAATACTTGTGCTCAACTTGAAAATATTGTTACCTATCTGTGTTACACATCCCTAGTCGATACCAAGAATGTGAGATAAACACTCAAGGGAAAGCATTAGATATCTGTCATGCCAGAAGAGTTGCTTTGGTTTAAAAATAACGATGTCAGGGAGATGGTCCCTTGACCTAGCAATACTAACATGATAGGTACCAACTAGATTTTCAAGAATAAGGTGGATGAAAATGGTACCATAGTTCACAATAAGGCTAGGTTAGTCGCGCAAGGTTACACACAGATCGAGGGTGTAGACTTTGAGGAGATATTCTCTTCTATTGCTAGGCTTGAGTCTGTCAGCCTACTACTCACCATAGCATGTCATTTGCGCTTCAAGTTATATCAGATGGATGTTAAAAGTTCCATTCTGAATGGAATTTTAGAGGAGAAGGTTGACCCAAATAACCCAGGACATGTCTATTGTCTTAGGAAATCCTTATATAGTTTGAAGCAAGCACTTCGTGCTTGGTACGAGAGGCTTACTTCTTATCTCTTAGCTCGCGACTTCAAGAGAGGGGGAGTAGATAAGACGTTATTTGTGAGGAGAGAGAGTGGTGTTATTTTGGTTGCCCAAGTCTATGTGGACGACATAGTCATTAGATCTACGTGCTCGCACGATGCTCACACTTTCAAGGAAGATATGAAGAAAGAGTTTGAGATGAGCATGGTAGGTGAGCTTACATTCTTCCTAGGTTTCTAGATTCGTCATCTTGAGGATGAAATATTCATATCTCAATCTAAATATGCAAGGGACCTTATAAAGAAATTCAACCAAGACTCCCCTAAGCACTCTCGCACCCCTGTGAGTATATTGACAAAGCTTTGTAAAGATGCTTTAGGCAAAGAGATAGAGCAGAACTATGATATTGAAGTATGATAGGTAATCTTTTTTACCTTGTCATTATCGTCCCAATATTGCCTTTGGTGTTGAAGTATGTACGTGATACCAGGCATCCCCAAAAGATTCATACTTATACGCTCTTAAACATATTATCAAATACGTGAGTGGAACTCTTTCTTACGATATTTGGTATTCCTTTGATAATGATGATCGTTTGTCCACCTATTCGAATGTTGATTGGGACGGGGATGTAAATGGTTGTAGGAGCACTTAAGGTGGGTGTTTTTACTTTGGGAGTGATCTTGTCTCGTGGATGAGCAAAAAGTAAAACTCCATATCTTTATCCACGATAGAGGCTGAGTATATAGCCGCAGGTAGTTGTTGCACGCAACTCTTATGGATGAACCAAATGTTGGAGGATTACAGTATTTTATAGGGCACGATGACTATTTCCCATGATAATACGAGTGATATACACATTTCACGTATTCTAGTCCAACATTTGTGCACAAAGCACATTGGGATGCGCGATCACTTTGTTCGAGACCTCGTTAAGGAGAAGGTCGTTTCCTAGAGCTTTGTGACCATCGATCATCAGTTAGCTGACATATTCAGAAAACCTTTAGATGCACTTCGATTTGAGTATCTTAGAAAATCTTTAGGTATTTGTACTATTGACTGTGATTGGATATGTTATCTAGTATAGGACGATTTTCATGATCATTCTCATTTATTCTTATTGCTAGATTGTATTACCACTGTATTTATATTTTTTATTTTGATATTTAAAAAAAATCCAAAAAGTGTTTTATTTTTTTGAAATTTTTTGAAAAATACAAAAAGATTTTTGTTTTTAAGCATAATGAAAAAGGCAAAAATATTTTATTTTGATAAAATTTTGAAAAATCCAAAAAGAAGTTTTGTAATTTTTTCACCTCATGTGGATGAACATTAAAAATGTCCGAGCCGCCCATTCGATCCATATCCAAGTGCCTATTTCGTAGTGTTTAGAGACGTGACATCATTTCATTGATGTGCTTTATAATGTGTAGAGTCATTAAGTAGTTATTTGATGATAACTTGTTACATGTTTGATTCCTTGTCTCCTTTAATGCACGCGAGTACCAGCTTATATGAGTATTGCACTTACTAGTCACTGTAAGAACATGATTTTATAAATGTCCATCACAATTAAGTATCTCGTATACCGCTACAATTGTTGAAGAATTGTTCAAGATAACATATGCATCGTGGCGTCTCCGAATATCAAGCTTCTCTATCATTCAAGCCTCCATAAGGTTAATTTTGGTGAGAAAGTATTTATGTCCCTATACTGTTCACTTAAATATGTTGGGATAATTTTTAAAGGAGTTTTGGAAATTTTTCTAAAATATTTTTTAAGTGTTGAGGCGTTGTTTTTCCTTAAAATGAATTTACCAAGATTAAAAGAACAAATTTTGAAATAAAAAAAATTTAATTTATTTTTCGCGTTTTCTCGTTCGAACGAGATGTATTGTCGTTCAAACGACAGGGGATCTCGTTCGAATGGCATCCTATCTCATTCGAACGACGCGCCACCTCAATTTTTTTATATAAAGCGTGTTAAGTCACTCCGTTTTTGTTAAGGAGACCTGATGATTTTCAATACCAGTAATCTTCACACAGCAAAACACTTTGTCTTCTTCAATTTTACGGTTTAAAACCTTCTTTTTCAATTCACAAAATATCCCAATCTTTATGTGAACTATGTTGGAACCCAAGATACCATCTTGTTGAAGTTTTCTCCTGTAGAGAGGATCTCTACTACTGATTTAGGTGCCTTCTATGGTACTAGGCTGATCACGGCCGTGGTCATTGAGATTCGCTGAGTGTGGATCTTTTCTGAAGATATAATTGTGTGTTCTTATGGGGCTACTGCGCTTGTTCCATTCCTGACGATGTCGACCGAGGCCTGCTGGTATTTGTGTGTCACCATATTTCATTATAATCCATGTAAGTTGCGATTTAAAAATTATAGTCGAATAAAAGGTTTTTCCATTCGGGAATTTTTCTAGAAATTGGTTTCCTTTGCATGTTTATTGATTTATGATTTTAAATCACCTAGATTCATGTGTTAGCGTTTATCTAAAATTTGGGTTTAATTAAAACTGGATGGTTTGTCACATAATTAAAATTGGATTTATTTGAGAAGTCACATTATTCTGCTGTAGAACACTCACAAATTGGTATCATAGCCTATTGCACTAAGTTATTGTGTTTGATCCTATTTTTTGTTAAATATGGATTTTGGTGGTATTGATGATTTTAGATGTCAACTTTTTGAAAGGGCTCATTAGAAAATTCACTCAAATTCCTGCTTTAAATCTTTTGTTGAAAATAACTCTGAGAGGTGTCGTGTTTGTGAGGCAATTGGTCATTTGATGGAAGAGTGTCCCATTCATATAAGAAAGATTTTTAATAAATTAACATCTCGTGTTTCTTCCCATAGTGATAGTGATTCTAAAAAAGAAGTCTTATGTGCTACTAAGCGAAAGCTCCCCACCCGTGTGACTAGTGATGAGAGTGAGGATGAAAGTTGACTACAATAATTTGTATGTGGAATATGTAAAGTTAAAAAAGGCAAATTTGAAATTATAGGCTAAGTTGAAAGAACGTGTCTCAGATAGAAACAACACCGATGCGTTGATTAAGGATTTTTGGACACATGAGGATATACTTAAAGATAAGCCATGATATGGAAAAAGTGAGAGAGATAGTCTTAGAGGGTTGTTGTAGACTATGAAAATGAGGTTTTAGAGTTAAAGGATTATAGAAGTTTACTTGATTCACGGATAGGTGAGCTTGAGAAAAGTTTAGGAAAGACAAGTAAGGTGAAGTTTGATTTGGATTCTAGGTCAGAAAAGGTAGAGAAGATGATAGGCACTGTCCAAATCAAGAAGGATTGGTGTGGTATAGGCTTCAATGATATTGTTGCACCTATTCCCAAAGACACTCCCACGCATGTGAGAGAACCTCTTAGGAGTAGTGAAGAGAGAAGCACCTACAGTTATTAGGGAAGAGCCACCTAGGAAGATTGTGAAAGATCCACCTAGGGATCTTAGAAGAACGCCACCTAGAAATTTTAGGAGAGGACGGCAATAGGGAACATGCACCGCCCTATTTACACTTGCACACACTGTGGTAGGCAAGGTCATCTTAGGCATTTCTGTTATAAACTTCAAAATACTCCCAGTAAGTCTAATAAGAAAATAAATTCGATTCCCAAAACCCCCACATGTCTTTATAAATCTGTTTTGGATAGAAAATCAGATTTAGAGGCTTTTGGATTAAATGTTCATGACACTCGGTTACTTGCACGTGATTCACCCCATGTTAAATCTTTTAGTTGACCATGTTATTTGTTTGTCATACACTAGTTATTCTACCTGATATATTCTTGCTAGTGTTATGACTTGTGTATCATTATTGTATTTGATTTTTTCTTTTGAAAAATACAAAAAAAAATTAAAAAATCCAGAAAGATTTTTTTATTTTGTTTAGCACCGTTTATGAATGAACATTTAAAATGACCGAGTCACAACATCATTCCATATCCATGAGACTATTTGATAGTTTTTTGTGATAATATGTCATGTCATCCATGTGCTTTACAATGTTTGGAGTCATTGAGATGTTATTAGTTGCTACCTCCTACATGTTTGACTCATTATTTCATTTATTGCGCACATGCACAAATTTTTTTGATTATTGTACTTGTCTATCACATATTGGTCAAGTTTTTTCATCTCAATCCTATCCTTAAAACAAACCAAGTGCAATAATACGAGAGTAATAAAAGCAGTGAATGTAAAAATCATTGCCCGTGAGAAATTTGTTTAAATTTGAAAAAATAATGAGTGCACGAGAAAAGGGTGTGAGTGAATAATAATCACGTTGTGAAATCCACCGTTTGAAAAGAGCCACACAAAAAAATTTAAGGCAATAAAAAGATGAAATATGCCCAAATTTGGGCCAATAGGTCTTCTCTAAGTTGGGAATTTATAACCTCATTAGAAAAATAAAAAGATTATTATTTATGAGGAAGGTTTGGATGGATATGTATCAATGAATTTGCACGTCCTTTGAAAATTTTTCTAAATGGCACTAGATAGTTTTGGACGTTATTGGTGTGAAAATCACGTAGGCTTTGATTTGTTGATTTGATTTAGTCGATATCATCTAAAATCAACAATTTTACACGTAAGGATATTTTTTATATTCATTCGATAGGAGTACACTTATGCATCGTGCACATATGCTTGATTGAATTTTATTACCTATTGAATATGTTCACACTCATTCATTCCGTTTCCATGACTTGGTTGTTTTAGTGTAAATTCATGGTGTGAATTTTTTTTTAAAATAAAAAATAAAACATAGTTTGTGGAATACGTTTGAGTATCTCTTTGTGATCGTAGTTTTATTGCCTTGTTTATCGTGATAACTCCATGCTTGATTTGGTTATCCGTTTCCTTGTTTATTTTGGTTAAATAAAAAGGGGGAGAACGAATTATGGGGGAGTTTTTGCATTATGGGGGAGATTTGATTATGATGATTGATTTTTGATATCATTTCAAACACGATGTGTCACGAGGTATTTTCTTTGTCTCATGTGTGTAGGTACAACAATTGAAGATCATATGTTGCACACCTTAATGAGAAAAGCTCAAAGATTTGAAGATTTCAAGTTGAAGATGTTTTGAAGCAAAGTTTGAAGACTTAGCATTTTATCTTTCCACTTTTGGGTTCATGAAATGGTAGATTTGTATAGGCCATATTTGAGTTGATAATTTGGATATTTTCATTTTGTACCATCATAGACATAGGGGTGATTTCTAAGCACATGATTTTATAAATGTCCGTCATAATTGAGTATGTCGTATACCGCTACAATCTTCGAAGAATTGTTCAAGATCACATATACATCGAGACAGAACTGAATATCAAGATTATTCATCATTTAAGCCTCTGCAAGGTTAATTTTGGTGAGAAAGTATTTAAGTCCCTTTACGGTTCACTTAAAGGAGTTGGGAAAATTTTTAAAGGAGGTTTGAAATTTTTTTTAAAAATATTTTCTAAGTGTTGAGGAGTTGTTTTTCCTCAAAATGATTTTTCCAAGATTAAAAGAAGAAATTTTAAAATAATAAAAAAATTAAATTTCGTGTTTTCTCGTTCGAACGACAAGTACTGTCGTTCAAAGGACATGGGATCTCATTCGAATGATATCCTATCTCATTTGAACGAGACGCAACCTCAAATTTTTTATATAAAGCGCGTTATATCACTCTGTTTTTGTTAAGGAGACCTGACGATTTTCGATACCAGTAATCTACAAACGGCACAACACTTTGTCTTTTTCAATTTTAGGGTTTAAAACCTTATTTTTTTTCAATTCACAAAATATCCCAATCTTTATGTGAATTGTGTTGGAACCCAAGATACCATCTTGTTGAAATTTTCTCCTATAGAGAGGATCTCTACTGCTGATTTAGGTGCCTTCTATGGTATTGGGCTGATTACGACTAAGGTCATTCAGGTTCGCTGCGTGTGGATCTTTGTTGAAGATAGAACTGCATGTTTTTGTGGGGCTGTTGCGGTTGTTCCATTGCTGACAATGCCGACTGACTCCTGCGGGTATTCGTGTGTCACCGTATTTCATTGTAATCCGTGTAAGTTGAATTTACGAATTATAGTGAAATAAAAGATTTTTCCCTTCGGGTATTTTTCCTGAAATTGGTTTCCTTTGCATGTTGATTGATTTATGATTTTAAATCACCTAGATGCATGTGTTAGGGTCTATCTAAAATTTGGGTTTAATTAAAACTGGTTGGTTTGTCACATAATTAAAATTGGATTTATTTGAGAAGCAACATTATTCTGCTGTAGCACATTCACAAATTGGTATCAGAGCCTGTTGCAATAAGTTATTGTGTTTGATCCTACTTTTGGTTAAATATGGCTTTTGGTGGTATTGATGATTTTAGATGTCAACTTTTTGAAATGGCTCATGGAAAATTCACTTGAATTCCTGCTTTAAATCTTCAATTGAAAGTGACTCTGAGAGGTGTCGTGCTTGTGAGGGAATTGGTCATTTAATGGAAGAGTGTCCCACTCATATAAGAAAGATTTTTAATAAATCAACATCTCGTGTTTCTTCCCTTAGTGATAGTGATTCTGAAAAAAAATGGTATTTTATGCTACTAAGCGAGAGCTCCCCACCCCTGTGACTAGTGATGAGAGTGAGAGGGAGAATTGAGTGAGTTGCAAGTTGACTACAATAATTTGTGTGTTGAGTATGTAAAATTAAAAAAGGCAAACTTGAAATTAGAGGGCTAAGTTGAAAGAATGTCTCTCAGATAGAAACAACACCGGTGCGTTTAATTTAGGCTTTTAGGACATGTGAGGATATGCTTAGAGATAAGCGAGGATATGTTGAGGGTGAGAAAGGTAGTCTTAGAGGGTTGATGAAGACTATGAAGAATGAGCTTTTAAATTTTAAGGATTCTAGACCTGTACTTGAGTCAAGGATAGGTAAGCTTGAGAAAAGTTTAAGAAAGACAAGTAAGGTGAAGTTTGATTTGGAGTCTAGGTCAGAAAAGTTAGATAAGATGCTAGGCACTATCCAAATCAAGGAGGATAGGTGTGGTATAGGCTTCGATGATAGTGTTGCACCCATTCCCAAAGCCACTCCCACACGTGAGGGAGCCTCCTAGGAATTCCAAAGAGAGAAGAACCTAGAGTTATTAGGAGAGAGCCACCAAAGAAAATTTCTAGGGATTTTAGAAGAACGCCACCTAGAAATTTTAGGAGAGTACGATAATAGGGAACATGCACCGCCCTATTTACACTTGTACACACTGTGGTAGGCAAGGTCATCTTAGTCATTTCTATTATAAACTTCAAAATACACCTAGGAAGTTTAATAAGAAAATAAATTCAATTCCCAAAACTCCCAAATGTCGTATAAATCTGTTTGGTTATGAAATCGGATTTAGAGGCTTTTGGATTACTTGTTCATGACTATCGGTTACTTGTACGTGATTCACCCCATGTTAAATATTTTGGTTGATCATGTTGTTTGTTTGTCATACGATAGTTATGCTACATGATATATTCTTGCTAGTGTTATGACTTGTGTATCATTGTTGTATTACGTTTTTTCTTTTGAAAATTTTTGAAAAATACAAAAAGATTTTATTTTGATAATTTTTTTGAAAAAAAATCCAAAAAGTTCTTTTGTATTTTTTTAGCACCGTTTATTAATGAACATTTAAGATGACCGAGTCATAACAACATTCCATATCCATGTGACTATTGGATAGTGCTTTGAGACAATATATCATGTCATTCATGTTCTTTACAATGTTTCGAGTCATTGAGATGTTATTAGTTGATACTTCCTACATGTTTGACTCATTATTTCCTTTATTGCACACATGCACGGATTTGTTTAATTATTTTACTTGTGTATTACATGTTGGTCGAGTGTTTTCATCTCAATCCTATCCTTAAAACGAACCAAGTGCAGTAATACGAGAGTAATAAAAGTAGTGCATGTAAAAACCATTGCCCGTGAGGAATTTGTTTAAATTTGAAAAAATAACAAGTGCACAGGAAAGTGCTGCGAGTGAATAATAATCACGTTATGAAAGCCACCGTTTGAAAAGATCCCACACAAAGGCAATAAAAAGATGAAATATGCCAAATTTGGGCCAATATGTTTTCTCTAAGTTGAGAATTTAGAACCTCATTAGAAAAAAAAAGATTAATATTTATGAGGGAGTTTTGGATGGATATGTATCAATGGATTTGCACGTCCTTTGAAAAGTTCTCGAAATGGCATTAAATAGTTTTGGACGTTATTGGTGTGAAAATAACGTAGGCTTTGATTTGTTAATTTGATTTAGTCGATATCATCTATATTCAACAATTTTACATCTAAGGATATTTCTTATGTTCATTCGATAGGAGTACACATATGCATCGTGCATATATGCTTGATTGAGTTTTATTACCTATTGAATATGTTCACACTCATTCATTCGGTTTCCATGACTTGGTTCTTTTAGTGTAAATTCATGGTGTGATTTTTTTTTTTGTAAAAACAATTGAAAAATCAAAAATAGTTTGTCGAATACGTTTTAGTATCTCTTTGTGATCCTAGTTTGATTGCCTCGTTTATCGTGACAACTCCATGCTTGATTTGGTTATTCGTTTCCTTGTCGATTTCGATTAAATAAAAAGGGGCAGAACGAATTGTGGGGGAGTTTTTTTTTATTACAGGGGAGATTTGATTATGATGATTTATGTATTTTGATATCATTTCAAACATTATGTGTCACGATGTATTTTCTTTGTTTCATGTGTGTAGGAACAACAATTGAAGATCATATATTACACACCCTGATGAGAAAAGCTCAAAGATTTCAAGACTTGAAGTTGAAGATGTTTTGAAACAAAGTTTGAAGACAAAGCATCTTATCTTTCCACTTTTGGGTTTATGGGAGGGTAAATTTGTATAGGTCATATTTAAGTTGATAATTCAGATGTTTTTATTTTGTACCGACATAGACATAGGGGGAGATTTGTAAGGACGTGATTTTATAAATGTCTGTCACAATTGAGTATATTGTATACCGCTATAATCGTCGAAGAATTGTTCAAGATCACATATGCATCGAGATGGATACGAATATCAAGCTTCTTTATCATTCAAGCCTCCGCAAGGTTAATTTTGGTGAGAAAGTATTTAAGTCCCTTTACGGTTCACTTTAAGGTGAGGAGGTTTGAAAATTTTCTCTAAAATATTTCTGTGTTGAGGCGTTGTTTTTCCTCAAAAAGAATTTTCCAAGATTAAAAGAAGAAATTTTGAACTAAAAATAAATAAATTTATTTTTCACGTTTTCTCGTTTGAATGCCATTACTGTCGTTCAAACGACATGGAATCTCATTTGAACGACATCCTATCTCGTTTGAACGACGCGCCACCTCAAATTTTTTATATAAAGCGCGTTAAATCACTCCATTTTCGTTAAGGATACCTAACTATTTTCGATACCAGTAATCTGCAAACGGCATAAAACTTTGTCTTCTTCAATTTTATGGTTTAAAACCTTGTTTTTTAATTCAGAAAACATCCCAATGTTTATGTGAATTGTGTTGGAACCTAAGATACCATCTTGTTGAAGTTTTCTCCTATGGAGAGGATCTCAACTGCTGATTTAGGTGCTTTCTATGGTATTCGGTTGATTATGACTGAAGTCATTGAGGTTCGCTTCATGTGGATCTTTGTTGAAGATAGAACTGTAGTTCTTGTGGGGATGATCGGTTGTTCCATTGTTGACGACGCTGACCGACACTTGCGGGTATTCATGTGTCACCGTATTTCATTGTAATACGTGTAAGTTTCGATTTACAAATTATAGTGAAATAAAAGGTTTTGTCCCTCGGGGATTTTTCCTGAAATTGGTGTCCTTTGCATGTTTAATTATTTATGATTTTAAATCATCTAGATGCATGTGTTAGGGTTTATCTAAAATTTGGGTTTAATTAAAACTGGTTAGTTTGTCACATAATTAAAATTGGATTTATTTGAGAATCCGCATTATTCCGCTATAGCACACTCTCAGTCACATGTCAATCATAGTGTTTTCATCTCAAATTTGCTTTAAAGACAAACGAAATGTGAAAAATGAGATAATGAAAAGGTGTGCATGTAAGAACCATTTCCCGAACTTAAAAGTTTATTTTTCTAGTAAAACTATTATATATTAAGCAATCGAGTCGGGCTGCGAAAGACAAAGTCTTTGCGTGAAAAGCCACGTTTGCAAGGAAAAGTGAAAAAATATTAACGACACATAAAAACAGAAGTGTCGGGCTAAATTTTAGAACATTGATGCCTCGCTACAAATGAGCATTAATTTCCTCAAAATAATTGAGAGTATAATTGCTATATGTGAGATTTTGAGGAAATTAAGTCGAAGATTAATGGGTTTGCACATACTATAAAAACTTGGAAAAACATTACATAGTTTTTGGCGTCATTGGTGTGAAATCGCTTACGGTCTTGATTAGTTGATTAGGTTAAGTCAATGTCACATGAGTTCACCAATTTTACACCTAAGGTAGAATTTGAGATCTTTCGTCAGTGGTATCTCATTCCTTCGTGCACATGTGTTATGTTTGTCTATGTTGATTTACCTATGGAATATGTTCACAGCCCTACATTTTGTTTCCATGATTCGGGTATTTTTGTGTTTCTCCACGGTCTGTTATATTTGTAAAATTTTATACTTAAAAATTTTCAAAAAATTCAGAATTAGTTTATGGAGCCTTTGAGATTATCAATGCATGTTCGCCATTCATATATCTTTATGATGATATCTTATTCTTATCGGTGATGTTCTCTATATTTTATGATTAGTTTCTACTCTTTTATCTATTTCGAACAAAAAGGGGGAGAACAAATTAAGGGAGAGTTTGATTTGATTTTTGAGATTTACATGCCTTTATTGTATATTTCAAACTCTATGCATCACGAGTATTGTTCTTGTTTCATGTGTGTAGGTTCCTAGGCATTAATTGAAAATTAAAATATCAATGGAAGAACAAGAAGAATATGGATATTGAAGGAAATATGTCCGCACACTAATCCATTTTGTAGGGTTTGTGATGGTATTATGATATTTTTTTCTTAGGTGATTTTTAATGTAATTTGGGTTTTGGTTTTGTTTTTATATCGGAATTGCCAATGGGGGAGATTTACAAGAGCATATTTTCTGTCATTGCTCATAGCTTAGGCATGCATGTATGTTTGGCGTAACCCGCTACAATTCGACTTGAGTCGTCACGAAGAACCGAATCTCCAACATCTCCAAGTTCAAGATGATCTCCACATTATAAAGGTATAAATAATTTAGGAGTTCAAATTTATTTTCATTTTATTGGGAGATGAATTTTTTATAAAAATTGAGGCATTTTTTATGTTTAAAATTTTTTTAGAGTTCATTGACCTCATTCAAACGAGAAGGCATTCTCCTTTGAACGAGATGTCAAGGTCGTTCGAAACATCGTTTGATCTCTACATCTAACGTCCATCTAACGAGGGAGTACTGTTTTTCATCGTTCAAAGCTTGTTCAAATGAGATAACACAATCGATCAAACAAACTTGCTTTCATTATAATGAGATGCTAGTCTCATTCGAACGAGCCTTGTTTTGATTCGAACAAGTGATGTTGCCTCGAAATTTGAGTCGTCATATAAATACCTGTTTCGATAGGATTTTAAGAGAAACTTTTGTTAAAATAATTTCTACATACCCGGCGCAAAAGTCCTCATTACTTTTGGGACTAAAAACCTTTTGATTTACAAAATTATCATTCCCAATATACTTGTGAATCTATTTGAAACCTTACATACTTTCATACTAGATACAACCTTGTGGAGAGATCAACTTCACTGTTGATCTTCTGAACTATGGAGGGGATCAATACTGAAGGAAGATGACATGACTTTAAAAGTGTTTCTAGTGCGTGCTTCTATCGACTCAAGTGTAACCCGACTGCTCAAGTATAAATTTGGTAAAAACAGGTACGAACACAGGA
Source organism: Sambucus nigra (assembly GCA_949130495.1). Classification (NCBI taxonomy): domain Eukaryota; kingdom Viridiplantae; phylum Streptophyta; class Magnoliopsida; order Dipsacales; family Adoxaceae; genus Sambucus; species Sambucus nigra. The sequence goes on from OX422207.1 coordinate 419,215,701, forward strand.
ACTAAGACGAAGAATCGTGACGACGAATAGAGAAGACATTTAACCCTACTAATGACTCAAAGAAAGAAAAGAAAATATGATGATTTGAGATCCGTTAACTAACTAAAATAAGTAAATTTAAACTAATGACTTAACTACGCATGCAAGAATAATGAATTGGATTTAAACTATATGAGAGAATGGGATTAGGGTACACTCCCCCGAACCATCGGTAATTGAATAGAATATAAAAGCTTCAAAAATTTAATTCCCCATTCTAAGAGATATCAAATACTCTCTAAGAATTCAACATGTGAGGACTTTATTCCGCACAATATTAAATCAAAAATTGATTTGACGAGGATGATAAATTATCAAGAAGCCAATTGCACCCATAAACATTCCGGTTACCTAGGGCAAATGGAATTAAAAGACCTACAACTTTTATCTTGATAAAGTTCAAACCTTGGAATGATGAATTACTTTTATTCACTTTAAAATCCATATGTGTTACTTAGGTTGGGTTCATGTACCCCAACACGCTAGAAACTTAGACGGACATAGCTACGTGGGAAACAAATAAAAATCTAACGTTGCATGCATTGGAAATCATAATTAAACTATTTCTAAACATGTATGAGAACTTTAGAATCCCAGAAAAATAAATAAAAATATGTAAAGATGAAGAACATGCAAGAACAAGACAGAGAGAGCAAAGTTGATATTAAAAACCGGGCAAATTGATCTAAAATTATTGAACTTTAATGCATGAATGAGTACTAGGGTTCTTGCCTCTCCTCCTCTCTAATTATAAGGTAAAAACTAATTAAAAACTGGTCTAATGTCAAATTATAACAATACAAAGTCGTTTTTGCAAGATTCCTAACATAATATAACTCCAGGGTAAAAAATATAGCCAAAATAAAAATCCCGCTTCAGATAATTTGTAACGATTTTAAAGCATGACAAATGTTTTATCATGGATCTGGAGCGTTACTAATCGTGAACCGGTTCCCCTTTAACCGAACTGGTTCTCCTTTCTGCCTTCCTTATATTGCCTCATTGATTCTTCTCATCTTCGAATGCATATAACTTCTTCACGATAACTCATATTGAGGTGTCGTTTGTTCCAGTATTCCTGTGACTTCAAGATATTCAACTTTCTAGTTGGACCCACCTCCGGACTAAGGCTGTAAAATTATGAAAATTCCCTTTAACTTCCCCTTTTTTGGTTTCTTTCATTATTTCGAGTTGTCTCTCGCACTATCTTGCATGAAATACTTGTAAAATACATAAGAGATACACAAAACACAAAGTACTTGCTAAAAAGAGTTACTAGTATAAATATGAGACAAATCAAAGTTAATTACAATACAGGGGATCATAAAAATACCAAAATTAAGGGGATAAATGTGAAGAATTTATGCTTAATTAGAAGACAAAGGTTGATCGGTGGATACCGAGGGTGGACCATTACATGTAGACTGCTCTGGAGCTGAATAGTTTTCTTTAGATATCTTAAGAGATTAATGAAATAATAGATTAGTGAAAAAGGACCTGGTTTATAGCTTATTGTCACTTGGGAAACCAACTTCCTCAAGTTGTGGACCTGTCAACAAGGAAAACAAATTTGAAATCCCTATCGTAAGTTGAAAACCATTACCACCACATATGTTTTGGAGTTGATTCACATGGATCTTATGCGTCCTAATCGCTAGGAGAGTTTGGGTGGTAAGAGATACATTCTAGTGATGGTCAATGACTTTTCAAGATACTCTATTGTGAGAGTTCTGAGGGAAAAGTTCGATGCGATTAAGTTCCTAACAACCAAGTGTTGTGTCTTACAAAACTAGCATGATGTTACTTCAAATCGGATGCGTAGTGACAACGACACTGAATTTAAAAAAGTCAAAGTAGATAGCTATTGTGATGGAGTGGGCATCAAACATGAGTTTTAGGTCATTCGTACTCCTCACCAAAATATGATAGTTGAGAGAAAGAACCGAATGATATAAGAGATGGCTAGATCCATACTTCTTGGGAGAAATACTCCTAGATATTTTTGGGCAGAGGCGGTGAGTACCGCATGACATATGATGAATAGGGTGTAACTTCATCCGCACACTTTTCATATGCCTTATGAGTTATTGATAGGTAAGAAACCAAACCTATCGTATTTTTGTATCTTTGGGAGTACTTACTACATCTTAAGAGATAGAAAGAACTTAGAAAAATTCGACTCTCAAAGCGACAAGTGGATATTTTTAGGTTATTCATCGACTAGTAGGGCTTGTAGAATGTTTAACCTTATAATCGATAAACGTCACGATTTGATATGACTAGCCATCGACGTCGATTGACCCTAGTCCCGAATGTGAGTATGATGCAACCCTTGGTGAAGCCCCATCCTTCCTCATACTACCTCGGTGGACCTCACTTTTGATTTAAAGGATCCACCCTCTTGGATTTGAAAGAGTCATAACCCTTCCGCTATACTTGGTGATCCCACACTAGGTGTCAAGACTATAGCCCAACTTGAGAATGTGGTTAGCTACCTTTGCTACACCTCCTTAGTCGATCTTAAGAATGTGAAATAAGAACTCAAGGACGAGCATTGGATATCCACGATGCAAGATTAGTTGCTTCAATTTCATAAGAATGATGTCTGGGAGTTAGTACCCCGACCTGGCTAGATAAATATGATAGGTACCAAGTAGATTTACAAGAATTAGATGGATGAGAATGGTATCATAGATCGCAATAAGGCTAAGTTAGTCACTCAAGGCTACACACAAATTGAGGATATAGACTTTGACGAGACATTCGATCATTTTGCGAGGCTTGAGTCCGTCCACTTACTAGTCACTATATCATGTCGTATGTGCTTCAAATTATATTAGATAAATGTAAAGAGTGTCTTCCAAAATGGCATTCAACTCGAGGAAGTTTATGTGGAATAACCAAATGGGTTTTAAGACCCAAAGCACCCGGGACACCATTTTTATCTTAATAAGCCCCGACATTGTTTAAAGCAAGCACCCCGTGCTTGGTACGAGAGGCATGCTTCCTATCTCCCAGCTCATGGCTTCACGAGAGGGGGAGTGTATAAGATGTTGTTTATGAGGAGAGAGAGTGGTGCTAGTTTGGTTGAACAAGTCAATATGGCAGAAAAAGTATTTGGACCCATGTGCTCCCACCATGCTCACATTTTTAAGAAGGAGACGAAGGGAAAGTTTGAGATGAGCATGGTTGGTGAGCTTATGTTCTTCTTAGGTCTACAGGTGCGTCAACTAGAGGATGGGATATTCATATGTTAATCCAAATATGATAGGGACCTAGTGAAGAAGTTTGGTTTAGACTCCGCTAAGCACTTATGCACCTCTATGAGTACATCAACCGAGCTTAGCAAAGACACTTTATGCAAGGATGTAGAGCAAATTTTTTATAGAAGTATGATAAGTAGTCTACTCTACTTGATAGCTAGTCATCCCATCATTGCCTTTAGCATTGGAGTCTGTGCACGCTACCAGGCATCCCTAAAAGAGTCAAACTTACTCGCACTTAAACGTATCATCAAATACGAGAGTGTCACTATTTGTTACGTTATTTGGTATTCCTTTCATACTGATGACCATTTGTTCGCCTATTCGGATGTCGATTGGGTGGGGATATTCATGGTTGTAGGAGCAACTCGAGTGGGTTTTTTTACTTTGGGAGTGCTCTTGTCTCTTGGTTAACCAAGAAGTGAAACTCCATATCATTATCCACGAATGAGGCTGAGTATATTACCGTCGGGAGTTATTGCACGCAACTTTTATGGATGAAGCAAATGTTGGGAGACTATGGGATTTCACAAGGCACAATGACTATTTCTTGTAATAATATGAGTGTGATCCATATGTAACATAATCCCGTCCAACATTATCGCATAAAGCATATTAGGATACGTGAGCATTTTATACGTGAACTTGTTGAGGAGAAGGTCGTGCCCTTGAGCTTTGTGAGCACCGAATGTTAATTAGCTGATATTTTCATGAAACCTTTACATGCACTTAGATTTTAGGATCTTTTGAAATCTTTAGGTATTTGATCCGTTGATTGAGTTCGAATATATTTATCTAGTATAGAATGCTTATCATGTTCAAATCTTATATTCATATTGTTATATTGTATGATCATTGTATTGATATGTTTTTTTTATATATCTTGAAAATTTCTAAAAAGAGTTTTGCTTTTATGAAAATTCGTTTGAAAAATTCAAAAAGACTTTTAGTTTTTAAGAAAAAGTTTGAAAAATTAGAAAAATATTTTATTTTTGATCAAATTTTTGAAAAAGATAAAAAGTTTTTTGTATTTTCGATTTTTCACCATATATGGATGAACATTTAAGATATTCGGGTCACCCCTACATTCAATTAATTCGAGTGGCTTTTTCATAGTGTTTTGAGACATGACTTTATTTTGGTAGTTTCCTTAATTATGTATGGATAACATTTCGTTGATCATTAATGATTACTCTCAAAATGTTAGACTCTTTGTCACCTTCATTGCACATGTTCACGAACTCTTTTAATATTGTACTTACTTGCCATGTGCCTAATATGATGTTCTCATCTCAATTCTGCTTAATAATGAACCAAATGTAAAAAGAGATAAGTTATGTATGTAAGAACCATTGTTCGGATTTCATTTCTCAAAAAATATTGATAAATTTCAAGCAATGAAAAGGGGATACGAAAGAGAAAAATACTATCTGCGTTAAAATCCACCATTTGTAAAAAATACCTAAAAAGATTAACAACACATAGAAATAGAAGTGCCAAGGCCATTTAGTTTATACTCATTGATGTTTCACTAATTATGAGCATCATGATTTCTTCAAAATAATTGAAAGTGAATTCTTATATATGAGAGATTTTGAGAGAGTTATATAGTATAAGATCAATGGGTTTGCACAACGGACTTTCTTGAAAAATATTAAATAGTTAGGCGTTATTGTTTTGAGAATCATTAAAATTCGTGGCATATTGCATAAGTCATTTCAATTTCAATTGAATTCAAAAATTTTACATTTAAAGTAGAAATTGAGTTCTTTCTTTATAAGTATCTCATGACTTCATTCACCAATTTTATGAATGTTTATATTCATTTGCCTATGAAAAATGTTCACACAATTACATTCCGTTTTCACTATTTGGTTATTTTAGTGTTATTCCATGGTGACTATGTGTTTTAGTACATATATGTACTATTTATACTTAGTTGGTATGACTCTTAGATTATCATTACATTAGCCTTATTGATTATCTTTGTGATGATATTTTTGCTTCTTCATGTGATGCTTCTTATTCATGCTTAGCTTCAAACCTTTGTCTATTACGGACAAAAAGGAGGGAGAAAAAATTGAGGGGGAGTTTTATTTTTCTTTAAAACTCGTCCGCATCATGGTATTTTTTGTTTCATGTGTGTAGGTATTTTCAGTTTTGATGATGATTTCATGAACTATACAAGATGAAGACATAGCTAGCCAAGGGTAGAAAAAGTTTTGGTTGAAGACAAAGTTTCATATGTCCTTCCATTTCTAGGGTTTAGGAGGAGATTATGATTCATTGTCTTAGAAGGTTTTATTGTAATTTGGTTTTTGATTTTGTTTTGTACCTGAATAGCCAAAGGGGGAGATTTGTAAGAGCAAGATTTTATAATTGCTCATAGCTTATGCTATCTTATAGTTTTGGTGTATCCCATTACGAAACGACATCTTAAACCTAATACTACATCTCCAAGTTCATTCGAAGGTACGTTAGTGACCGAGATCTGTTTCCGGATTCATCACCAATATTTTATGGAGGTATAAAACTTGTGAATTTTCGTGGATTACTATAAATCATATTCTGGGAGGTTTAACTTTAAAATCAAGGCTTTTTTATAAAAGAATTTTTTTAAGTCTCATTCGAACGATATTAGATCTCATTCGAACGAGATATGTGGTTTTGTTAAAACAAACTTCAAATGAGACATCCCTGCCTTCACAGAGATTTCTCGTTCGAAGCTCGTGGGAAGGCAGTTCAAAAGAGAAATGGTTTCATTAGAACAAAATTGGTTGTCGTTTGAACGAAATTATTGTTTTCACTCGAATGACCTCGTCGTGTCGAAATTCATGATTTTGCTATAAAAACCTATTTTGTTAATAATTTCACAAGACTTTTTGACAAAAACTATTTTCTAATACCTGTTCCAAAAGTATTCATATTTCGTTTTCCAAAATAATATTTTATTTTCCAAATCGGACATCCCTTTATATGATTTGTGAGTTTATAAAACCCTAGTTTTCACCTTGCATAAACCCTTGTAAAGTCCAACTCTACTGCTAACTTATGGAACCGAGGTTCTGTTGCTGAAAAAGAAGAAGGTTGATTTGTGGATACCGAGGGAAGACTACTTTATATGGATGGAACTGTATTGGGTCGTATTTCATGGAAGATTAGAAGACTCTACACGTTATACTTACTCTTACTAAGTAGTTTATATGTCGATTGTATGTGTCAAAATCTTATACAATACTGAATTAAGGGTTTTGTCCGAAAGGGGTTTTTCCTACTTCTTCGCATATTTGCCTACTTGGTTTGATTCATTTACTTTGGACCATATCTTTGCATGCATGTTAAATTAATTCAAAGATAAAATTTGGTAAAATTGAATTTGTGTGTGGTTAGCCTAATATACGAATCAATCCATAAATCCCCGCTTTCTCAATACCAATAAAATTACTATCCCCGTCGAGCAATCGCCTTAGCAATGAACTCTATTTGAATGTCACTAGGATTTGGTCAAAATCCATCACTCTCATGCGATGACAAGTATTTTTTAACGAGTTGAAGAGGAATGGCATCTGGAGGAACCGAACTCTCTTCACTTCTAAAAGGGGAATGGCAATATGTGGAATAATTAATTTAGTACAGTACCAAAGTTCAGAGTCTATTGGGTCTTTCAAGACCCCCAAAGCATTCAACCAGCCATGTGTATAGTCTACGTGCTTTGCCTCATCCATCTGAATACGTGAGTATATTTTCCCCTCAACACAACCAGCATCACATGTCGCGCGAGGACCCTTTCTAAAAAGATAATGGAGCTTGATTATGTCACGGCTTAGCCACATCTTTATAACCCCTTCCCTCTTCAAGTCTTCCTTAGCTTCAATGTGTTGCTTCTTGATATAATCATTTTTATTTTGTAAAAATGCAGCAACATCACCAATGTCTTTGGTCTCAGCAAGCTTCCTTTTCAAGGAATTCACCTCCTTCTGCATAAGGGTGCCAACGTCGTCAAGCCCTTCACATCGCCCTCCAGTTTGGACACTAAGGAAAACTGATCCTTATGAGATTTGGTATTCTTCTGAAGAGCCCCCTAAGGAGGAGCTTGAACACTACCCCCCAACCAAGAATAGTATCTAGGTTAGCAACAAAAAAGGGATTTCTCTAGAAACAGAGTAAAAGAAAATAACTCATCAATAATGGAAGATAAAATCAAACGTAGGCTAAATCTTACATTATAACAAAATTGGATAAGGCCCTTACTAATTAGAATAAAAGTAAATACAAGGGTTTGAAAGCTAACTATTTAAACGAGCTTTGGGCTTCCTTTCCATTCACCTGCTCTTGCGTTTCTAGGACTTTGCCCCGAGCAACCTCAAAGGATTCCTGATCGGCAAAAGAATTTTTCCGAACATTTTCATCTGCCCTTGGTAGGGAAGACACAGATGAAACATTGGCCCTCTTCAGGGAAACATCCCAACCATTCTTAAAGTTGGACTTTATTATAAATTCTAACTGGCGTTTGGCATCGATAAAGGCCTCATTATATCCAGTTTCATAATCTACATCCTTGATAGCAACGAGAGCTTCCGTTCGATCCTTCTTATATCGACCATGCTTAACCACCACCTGGTCGTGATTGTCTTCAACTTATTAAAGTTAACCTGAAGTCGTGCAAGCTCATCCTTTAGGTTAGACATCGCTAAGCTCATAGATGACTTCTCAGCCTCATAGACCTTCTGAGCAGCGGCCAAAGAAGATTCAGAGTTCTTCAAGGCAATGGTGAGATCATCTACCTTGGGTTACTCTGAGGAGCACTTCCTAAAAATGGCGATAAAATCCACCACAAACTACAAAGAGAAGAATAAGAATTATGTCAGAATTTTAAGAGATTCAATAATCCAGACGAAGTAGGAGAAAATTTTGTTTACCTATGATAACGCTTTAGCAGCATGGGTGGAAAGATGATCATGCATCAATTGCTTAAATTGCTCATGATCAAGTGCGAGCACCCCCCCCCCCTTTAACAGACCAATGGCCAAAGAGGGATTTTTGGCCACCGACATCACTTGGTGGACCTTCCCAGAGTTATGGGTGTCGCCCTTATTAGAATGCTTCATGGTCATTGAGAAGAATGAGCCTTATCATTCTCATTCTTTTCTTGGACTGAGATGTATAACACAGATATGGGGGTAGAAGGACCTCCAGTCTCAGCCCTCTTGGGAACCTCAGTCCTAGGGGAAACAAGCATCATGGACTTGACATTTAAAGACTCAAAGGAGGAGGAAAATTAATACCATTCACTTGTAGATTAAAGATGAACCTCGGGTATTATGTTTACCGGGTGAGCTATGAAACTGCTAGTAAAACTCTTGTATTCAAGAAGAAAGGAGGCAGGCTATGGATGTTCACCACCTGGAACTAGATGCCTCCTTAGTCCCCAAACTTTGATTAACTTTTCTTTGTTGAAATGAGAGGGAGACGGCTCCTTATTCTTTGATTGAACTGGACAGAAGAAAATAAAAATTCATAAGTAATAGTATAATTGAGTAAAACTCAAAGCAAGAGGAAAAAAGTTAACCTATTTCCCTCCCCCTATCCAGGCAAAGAAACCCTCGGTACTGCTTGCTCTCAGAAAGAGGTGGGTGTTGCTAATTTCTGGTGATGAAACCTTAATCCCAATAACCCTTATTGGAATCAGGAAGGTTAATAACTAATACTCTATCATCCTTTCTCGCCTTTGGATATATAGTCTCATTTATTGTGTGGAACCAAAAATGAATCTCTATTTTGGTCCCATTAAACTCATTGATCCTATGGAATCCATTGACAATTCGCCATGTGTTTGGAGCACATTGGGGGGGGGGGGGGGACCACATCAAAAAGACTCATGTAATTCCAAAAACAGTTGATTTGGAGTAAATGATATTCCCACTTAGCCACTGAGAGAGTATGAATCCAATGACCACCCTCAATAGCAGCACAATTTTTAGGAATCGAGGCACACTCAATCATTACCCAAAAAGGAATTGAGTACATTTTCCTAAACTCCCCCACAGTCCTCTTTCTAACAACATAAACCATTTTTTAGAAAGAAGAAATGAAAAAAGGACTACTCAACGAATATAAAGCTAATTAGAAGAAGTGGCAAAGCTAAGGGCAATCGAGAAAAAATAAATAGAGATAAAGAGAACTTATAAAGTGTGAAGAAAAAAGCTCCAAATTTTCTTTCTGAATGAAATAAAGTGAACAAATGATGGTGTAGAGTTTTTGATTAAACAGAAGTAAAATTCCAAGAGTCTAATCATATGGAACGGAGCCTAAGATCATCAATGCAATTGGAAGTTCATTTTTAAACTCTGGATCAGTGTACCTCTCATTGTGGCCTATTAATTACGAAGCATGCCCCTGAAAAAACACAATGCTAAATTGTCATGGGTTGACCAATCATTTATTCCAAGAAAGAATGCAAACTGTAATGGCCCAAACCACCACAGCCCAAGTGGGCCCAATCTGAAAATAAGAAACGTATCACTCAAGTTAAAATTAATTTCATGAGGGACAAGTATGAGATCAATCTTATGTGACACATTGCCTATTCTAATACAGGTTGATCAAGTTTATATTAAAATTAAATGAGAATCAAATACGATTTCATTCTTAGCAACACTCTCGTAACAAATATAAATATAACCATCATAAACATGCACCAAATAAAATTACAATATAACTGATAAGATCATAATCCTAAATAACATAAATTGAATAAACCATTGGTTACCATAAATAGTATCAACGCAAACATGCTACTGAGAAGTAATAGAAAATATCTGACTAAAAAGTGAAGTCCTATCCATCTATGGGCAATGATGATGCTAAAATCATCACCACAAGATAAGAGGTAATATAGCTCAAACAAAGAACAATAATGGCATTGATGAATCAATATAAATATATGTAAAAGGAGGTGAGTATAATAGGAATAGAGACATTGATGTAAGTGGTTCAGCCTATCAAGGCCTACGTCTATTGTGTTGTGAGTGATCTTCACTATATAATAAGGGCTCTAATGGCCTTGTGATACAATACACTAACTTTCTCTCTCCACTGTGTATTTTAATAGAGCTTCAGCTAGGGATTGTAATTGAGGAACTTTTACAAGGTAGAGGATGACATGTATTTATAGTGCTTGGGTGGGTATAGTGTACTGCCCAAGCATGCCATGAGCATGTGTGCGATGATCTAGCCAATCTAGTGAAGCCACCTGTCACTATCACATGTAGAGGATGATGATGAAATATTCCCTCACGTGGGGGAATGATCATGTTGCAACGGTTTCATCCATGTAGGACCTGCTTCCCATGCGCACTGTTCCATGCGTATCCCAAATTATGTGCTCTGCCAGCTATCATTACGGTTGTACGATCCAAGCCGAGGCTATGAGACTAAGGTCGAGGCCGATGTCATGGTCGAGTTGTTATATGAGAGCTATGAGGCTAAGGCCAAGGCTGAGGTTATGAGACTGAGGCCGAGGCCGATGTCATGGCCGAGCTGCTGTGTGAGAGCTATGAGGCTGAGGCCAAGGTCGAGGCTATAAGGCTAAGAGGCTGAGGTTGAGGCTATGAGACTGAGGCCGAGGCTGATGTCATGGACGAGCTGATGTATGAGATCTATGAGGTTGAGGCCAAGGTCAAGGCTAAGAGGATGAGGCTATGAGGCTGAGGCTAAGGCCGATGTTATAGCTGAATTGCTATATGAGAGCTATGAGGCTGAGGCCAAGGTCGAGGCTGTGAGGCTAAGAGGTCGAGGCTATGAGACTGAGGTCGAGGCTAATATCATGGATAAGCTGTTGTATGAGAGCTATAAGGCTGAGACCAAGGCCGAGGCCGAAGCTATGAGACTGAGGCCAAGGCCGAGGTCATATTTGTCCCAAATTCATAGCCTTCAACTAGTTAAACTTGGCCGAGGGGTCCAACTCTAAGATGGGGACATATTTGGTATATTAATCACCCCTAGCCCTTAGTCTTTAATATGGCTGGAAGGTTGAAGGATAAAGTGTCTTTGCGCCGAGAAGTTGAGTCAGTCCTCTTATAGGACAATTTTTAGATCTGTGTAGGAGCCTCTGATTGTGACTGCCATGCTGATCTACCTTCAGTCGGCGTTTATCCTATAGGTAGTGGATGAGGTCGAGGGTACTTGAGTCATAAGACCTATGATGTTGGAATCTATAGTTGTACTCTGAGATGAGGAGGAGACCTTTTGAGTATGGGTGCAAGTTCGAGGAAGATGCCCTATGAGGACGGTTAGATAGTCGAATCATTGCTTGCACAAATTGATGGTGTTGTTAGTCGTCATTAGCCGAGGGGGTCTATTATGAGATGAGGCTGAGATGATAAGCCAGTCCTCTGATAGGACAGTTACTGGTGCTGTTATTGATGAGGCTGAGGAGACCTGAGACCATTGATGTCAAGTCGAGGTCGAGGCCCCCTGTGCCACCCCCAAGCCAAGTCATAATACCTCTGTCTAATGATTGTTGAGGTCGGCCTTGACCGAGTGCTGTCTAATGAACCATTTTTATAGGACTGTTGATTGTGACCAATACCCCTCTTCTTGTAATTCCTTTTTATTGTGCTGAGTGTCCTTGCTTTTGTCTAGTGATTGTAGTATCTTCTCATTTTAAGTATGAGATCACTAAGTTAATGATGTTTCAGATATGAGGCAACCAAGTTAATGATGTTTGTCTCAGTTCACCAAGTTAATGATGTTTCAAGATATCAGGCCACCAAGTTAATGATGTTAACTCTCATGTCAACAAGTTAATGATGTTTCAAGATATGAGTGATAGCGAGCGAGAGGTGTGCGGGTGTAAAGTGCACAGTCGTTGTTTTCTGTCTTGCCGCGACAATACAAACAAACCTAAATTACTACTACACTTAACTAGTGAGTATAGCGGTAAGTCGGTATCGATAATCCACAGGGACGAGTTGTTAGAATTTAAGTGATTTAATATTCCGAAGTAAAAGTGTAAAAGGTGATTACAAACTAAAAAGTAAAAGATGCATAAAAGGAAATGATTATTCAAGGCAAGTGTATTGAAACTAGATTATTAAAGCCAATAAAGCTATAGGTTGCGTCGAATATCCCTCACCCGAGTTAATTTGTATAAAATGGTTACATGGGTCGACGAATTATTACAAATGCATCTCATTTCGACAGTTAATTAAATCAAGGGTTGTCACTCCCCTAAATCCTCATAAAAGCCTAATAAGATTTTGGCGTCAACAAATATTTCAGAAATTACGCGTGAAAGGTCGTAAGCACGGGACATATATGATATGCCCCGTCAAATCTCCTAGGCGTAATAACTAGGACAATGCACCCAAAATATACCTGTAAACACTATCACCAAGCAAAGCAACGCGTTAACCCGAGTGAGTTCCATTCAAACATAACCTAATTTAAATTACTTAGAAAGCATCGTTAAAACGCAGTAAATAAACGCGATAAAGAAACGCGGTAAAGTTACACTAGAAAGCACGGGAAGAAAGCACGTAAACCTGATTAGAAAGCATGTAAATTACACTACAAAGTAAGAAATGAAGAAATACAACTATATTAAATGGTAGGGGAGATGAATAGTTAACTTACAATCCAAATGGGGTGTCAAACCAAAGAGAAATAAGGAAGAACTATCCAAAAACCCCAAAACCCTAAGCTAACCTAATCTAAAATCGTGTATATTTGTTATTACAATAAAAAATGCTATTTATAGTAAGTTGGAATTAAATTAGAAAAGAAAAGAGAAAAGAAACGAAAAGCCAAAATATCTGCAGAAAATAGGGGATCAATCGATCGACCCCTTTGGTCGATCGATCGATCAAAGGCAAAATTTCAACTGCAGAGAAGGATCGATCGATCGACCAAAATCCTCAATCGATCGATCAAGCAGGGCAGATTCAAGCAGCACACTGCATTTTTCTTTTCTCCCTTTTCTCCTCCTCTTTTGATTTCATTATTTTTCCTTCGCTAAAATTGCCGTAACTTCTTCATATGGACTCGAAAACGCGCACCATTCACGGACACGCGAAGATAGCGAGGAGGGATACAACTTTCGTGAGATGTCGGGCCAGGTGCCCAAGCTGTGAAATGACTAAAATGCCCTTGAATGTGAGATTGCGTACGAAACTTGAGCGGAATGCGTCCGAACTCCATACTTAGTACCTAAATACCTCTAAAAACCCAATTATACCTCATATAGCATGTTAACAATATAAACCGAGGTTGTCTGGTTAACGGGCTTAAAAATAGAGATTAAGGCACCCGAGGGGGCTAAAATGCGTAGGTTCGGAGGATGAGATAAGCAATATTTGCGTATCATCACACCCCCTAACTTACACATTGCTAGTCCCTAGTAATGAAATAGGATGCAACAAGAACTACAAGCAAACCAAAATTAAGAGATAGTACAAAAGTTGGTATAAAAGCAAAGGGCCACTTCCGCGGGCGATTCGATTGCATTTAGCATATGCAATAAGCCGTTAAACCCCTAGGTCACCCTAGTGGACGAGTGTCGTCTCGTGAGGGTTTTCAGAGATGGTACCCACAAACATCACATGGATTCCTTAAAATATGCCCAACCCAACATGCGACAAGCCCAAAAATGGCAAACAAGATTTCATATGCATTATTAGCAAAGTGAATGAATTCAAACAAAAGTCCAAATCATTAACATTATAGAATGCACCTCATAGAATTGAAACCTTAAAATGTGGGAGGGGAGCGAGCAAATGCAAAGTGTGATTTGGCAAAAACTTATATAAGTCGGATACTAAATAAATCAAGCATATATTCAACCCTCATGGGCATTACACTCATCAACCGAATTCACTCAAAATAGGGAGGTAACATACGGAACATGCGGTTAAATCGAGTAAATGTAAATGGAAACTAGGCCGCACACATGTCACAAATGAACAACGCTATATATAAACAGAAAAACTGTAATCTTAATGAAAGGATACCGCACACTAAAAGAGGCAAAATGCATTTTCACAAATTATCAAAACTATTTTGACTTTTAAATTACACCAACCTAAGATCACATAGGACTTGTATAGGGTTATAATGTAGGCATGGATAGGGTATGAAACGAAGGATATGTATGTACGGATTCAAAGTGTTCGGAAATAAAAACTCGAAATAATGGAAAAATGCGGGCAATATCAAAATTGGAAAATAAATTCCAAAAAGCATCAGATATATCAACGGGGAGAGTCATCAAAGCTTATTGAACACTATATACACAACATATTTACAACTTTCTCTTTCTTTGCTTTTCTTCTTTTTCTCATTTTTCTTTTGTTTTCTCTTTTTCTTCACTTTTTTCACTTTTTCTTTACTATCACACTCTCATATGCCTAAATTGCAACCGACATCACAACAACAACATTCAATCCCAAGTAACATTCCAAACAAAGGTATGGAAAGTGTATATATGGGCTAAAACTCCAATTTAGAGTTGGTTATGGGATTTGGGTTATGAAACGAAAGGATAATATTTAGGCTCAAAGGGGTTAACGAGGGTAAACATATAAGGGTAAGGTCAAGGCTAATATGGGTGATATAACAAAGAGGGCCTATGATCATTTCACAAAGTTTACGCAATTCTCTAGTCAAAACAATATATGAAAATCATGCTCAAGTAACACATTTCAAGTATGAACTCAATTAATGAACGATCAAATGAAAGAATAGTGAGATTACCAACGAATTCAATGTTTCAATAAGAAAAGAATAGTGTATACACTCACAAACGACGAAAGGTACAAAGCTTACTCGGTGTAAGTATATACAATGTAACAAAAGATTATCGAGTTATAAAAATCTTAAACCAAATCAATATAACAATAAAAGTGCACGTGCTCATGGGATTAAAGTTTAATTCATGAAGTTATTCATAATATCAATAATGGAGACTAAAGTCTAATAACTTCTAAAATCGAGAACATGCATCATTGGGTTGTCTATTGGATCGAGCAATTATTGAAATTTATCATCGGAAACAAAGGCAAAATGCCCAAAAAAGAAGAAAAAAGAAAGAAAATCTTTTTGAATTTTTTTAATTTTTATAAGAAAAGCATACTAAGTAACTAACATGTGAGCAAAAACATGGACTAAATAATGAAATGGATAGAATATCCCACACCCCCTAACTTAAAACTTGACATTGTCCTCAATGTTAATTAAGAACCAAGTTAAAGAGAGGAAAATATCGATATTACCCAAAATTGGAGCGATCCCCATAATAACAAGTCTAAAGAATCTACAAAACAAGTTAGTACCGAGCATAGCAAAAACAAATAACAAAGAGTTAACTAATTACACTAGACTAAAAATAGAAAGAAAGAAAGAATAAAAAGCTAACTATATACAACCTACTATTTAGGCTTCACACTAACTATTCACTAGAAGTCTAAATAGCTGAGGGCCCACCGAGCAAACAATTTGACTTTGAAGGAAAACCGGTGTACCCTCACATACAAGAATGCCCTTCGAAAAGTATAAATTCCATTTTAACAACGGAAGGCATGTGTAAGGCGTAATAAATGAATCATCGCCAATTAAAAATTTTGGAGGGACGATGGGGGTTTGGATTAAACGGGTGACAAGAACATATGGGCACCGAGAAAATCCAAATATCCTCCTAAGGATGTTGAAGTTGGAATGGGAGGCGGCGCCTATAAAGGCAAAGATGCGATCATGGAGGGAAACTCGAGCAAGTACTCCTCATCGGCAACATTAAAGTTTGAAACCGAATCATCGGGTACTTGTGATGGTGGGATAATAGAGAATGAAAATGGGGATGAAAGAAATTCAAACTCATGAGATGAATCATCATGGCATGAAGTTTGAGTTTCGAAAGAAACAATATCATTTTCAATGCAATGTTCTTCTTTGGGGGCCAAAGAAGAAATCATTTCATTGCAAATAGATATTACGTCATTTTCATCCTCGCTTTCAATGTCTATTACGAGATGGGCAAAGTCAAGAATGGTTTGTTCCAAAGTAGGTACAAGTACCTCATTTGGTTCAAAACATTCCTTAACCTCGAAAGTCTCGGAAGCAAAATCATTGCCGGACAAAAATAATAAATCCAACTCATGTTCCCAAGAACGATTTTCATCCCGATAACGAGTTTCAATTTTCTCATTTTCATACATACGCAATCCCTCACCGAATGTCATGGGTCGAGGTGCAGATGCATGAAAATGGGAACTTTGAAAATTACCATCGGACTTAAAAGAAAACTCATTATTAAAAGAATTTAGAAAAGTATTCGAATTCGTTTCAAAATTCCTATTATAAGGAGGTAAAGGCTCAAAATCATTGTCATCATCATCAAAATTCCAATAACCTAAGTTTTGACTTTCGGTATACTCGCCCGAAGTCATATTTGAATTTGTTATACTTTGGGATTCTAAGTATTCACCGAAAGTCATAGGTTTGCGAGAATATTGAGAATTATAACAACGATTACCGAAAGAATTGAAATAAGACATTCTTACCCCAAAAGTGGCTCGAAGTGACGAATTCCACAAAGTAGGTGCGCGCAGAAAAAATTCAAGCGTTTCTAAGTGCTCAAATGTGTAAGTCCTGCAAAATATTAGCAAATAATACAAATAGAAAGAAAATACTATGAAATACTAAATCAAATAAAGTCTAAAACACATAAGTCCCCGGTAACGGTGCCATTTTGATAGGCACGCGAGAGGTTTACGCGTCTAAGTGCACAGTCATTGTTTTCTGTCTCGTCGCGACTATACAAACAAACCTAAATTACTACTACACTTGCGGGGCAAGCACAGCGATAAGTCGGGTATCGAAAATCAACAGGGACGAGTTGTTAGAATTTATATGATTTAGTGCTCCAAAATAAAAGTGTAAAAGGTGATTACAAACTAAAAAGTAAAAGATGCATAAAAGGAAATGATTATTATAGGCAAGTGTATTGAAACTAGATTATGAAAGCGAGTAAAGCTAAAGGTTGCGTCGAATATCCCTCACCCGAGTTAATTTGTATAAAATGATTACATGGGTCGACGAGTTATTACAAATGCTTATCGTTTCAACAATTAATTAAATCAAGGGTTGTCACGCCCTTAAATCCTCATAAAAGCCTAATAAGATTTTGGCGTCAACAAATATCCCGAAAATTACGCGCGAAAGGTCGTAAGCACGGGACATACATGCCCATCAAATCTCCTAGGCGTAATAACTAGGACAACGCACCCGAAATAGACCCGTAAACACTATCACCAAGCAAAGCAACGTGTTAACCCGAGTGAGTTCCATTCAAACACAAACTAATTTAAATTACCTAGAAAGCATCGTAAAAACGCGGTAAAGAAACGCGATAAAGTTACACTAGAAAGAACGGGAAGAAATCACGTAAACTTAATTAGAAAGCATGTAAATTACACTACAAAGCAAGAAATGATGAAATACAACTATATTAAATGGTAGGGGAGATGAATAGTCAAATTACAATCCAAATGAGGTGTCAAACCAAAGAGAAATAAGGAAGAACTATCAGAAAACCCCAAAACCCTAAGCTAACCTAAGCTAAAATCGTGTATATCTGTTATTACAACAAAAAATGCTATTTATAGTAAGTTGGAATTAAATTAGAAAAGAAAAGAGAAAAGAAAAGAAAAGCCAAAATATCTGCAGATAATAGGGGATCAATCGATCGACCCCTTTGGTCGATCGATCGTTCAAAGAAAAATTTTCAACTGCAGAGAAGGATCGATCGATCAACCAAAATCGTCGATCGATCGATCAAGCAGGGAAGATTCAAGCAGCACTCTGCATTCTTCTTTTCTCCTCCTCTTTTGATTTCATTGTTTTTCTTCCACTAAAATTACCGTAACTTCTTCATACGGACTCGAAATCGCGCACCGTTCACGGTCACGCGAAGCTAGCGAGGAGGGCTACAACTTTCGTGAGATGTAGGTCCTGGTTACCAAGCTGTGAAATTACTAAAATTCCCTTAAACGTGCTATTGTGTACAAAACTTGAGCATAATGCGTTCGAACTCCATACTTAGTACCTAAATACCTATAAAAACCCAATTATACCTCATATAGCATGTTAATAATATAAACCGAGGTTGTCTAGTTAACGGGCTTAAATATAGAGATTAAGACAATCGAGGGGGCTAAAATGCGTAGGTTCAGAGGATGAAATACGCAATATTTGCGTATCATCAATGAGGCCACCAAGTTAATGATGTTAACTCTCATGTCACAAAGTTAATGATGTTTAAAGATATAAGGCCACCAAGTTAATGATGTTAACTCTCATGTCACCAAGTTAATGATGTTTCAAGATATGAGGCCACCAAGTTAATAATGTTAACTCTCATGTCACCAAGTTAATGATGTTTCAAGATATGAGGCCACCAAGTTAATGATGTTAACTCTCATGTCACCAAGTTAATGATGTTTCAAGATATGAGGCCACCAAGTTAATGATGTTAACTCTCATGTCAACAAGTTAATGATGTTTCAAATATGATGTTTTATAGTTTAAGACAAGTTAAAACATGCAACTGAACATTTCTTATGAGAAGAATATGAGAGAGAACATATGAAAATTCTCATTGACCTTTTGTTATAAGATAGATAGCCAATATATATAAGGTAGCGAATATATTAAAACTCAATTGATGGAGATAACATTCGCACGACTAAGACAGTTGATGTTCGGCTTCATGAATAAAGAGTTGTTGGTCAGCTTCAGCCAAACTTTTAATACAGACGACCCTTTGGAGAATCATCTTATGGTTAAAGATTGAGGTCGGCTTCTGATGAGTGCATTATTTTGTATATTTTATACCCAAATTTATACTTTGTTATTCCCATCTTAGTGTATTTAATAATTTCTTAGGATTATTTTATTAAAAGGAGGAAAAAATGCGAGAATGATTGAATTCATATTGAAAATGGCAATTTTAAGTCAAAAATGGGCACTTCGATAATTTTATAATATTCTTGTGCTAATTTGTGAAAAAAGTTGCCTAGTGAATTTTTTGCAGATAATGATGGAATTTGGTGCAAATTGATGATCAATTCAAAAAAGGCGCGAAAAAGCTGATTTTTACCGTCGTTCGAAAAATGTTGTTTTTACACTTGCGACATCGTAAAAAAGTCAGAAATTTTTATTCTCCGATTTGGACAAAACTCGGCATGCGTGTTTAGCAAGAAAATATAAGAGTTTTCGAGTGGGGAGAAATTTCGTCCCTTATCACGATCCAAAGATTAAAGAGGTGGAGAGATAGCTACCAACACTATTCGGCCAATCAGAAAGAGTTCCACCACAACTCAAATACCTCACCACTTGTCCTATAAAAGGGACCCTTGGGCTCATAATTTCGGGGACAATCAGAGAGGAATTTCGTGAAGGATTTCGGGGAGCAACTTTGAGTGATTGTAATCAATTTGAGGGCTAAGTTTTTATCATTTTTTTTAGAGGATTGAAGATTGTTGTGAGAGAACTATTTGTAAGTTTGGTTTATTAATGAAGATCTCTATTCATTCTTGCAATTTCTCTTTCATTATGGTAGCTTGATTCTTATATTAGGAGTAGGCTGAAGTTTATCATAGTTAGCTAATATTGTCACGTTAGTTTTATCGTTGTTTATTCCCTTCTTGTTTTAATTGTTATTAAAGATTCGGTATTCACTTTAAAGCGACACGAGAGTGTGTTTTAGAACCTTCAAGATTGTTTTGTCAAATCAAGTTTTAAGATTTAAAAATAGTAATTTTTGATGGATTATGCTTGCACTTTGATTGTTTTGATAGTCCATGCTTAAATACATTTGCGAACTTTAAAACTTGTATTTTCTAAGGGAATAGGGATTTTAGTCGTCTATTAGAGACGTTAAAAATATTTTGAACATAACCATCATATTTTTCGAATTAAAAGCGACGAGAGTCGGTTTAATTTGAGTTATAAAAAGGGAATGACAACAGTAGATTAGTGTGGAACATTAGTTACGTGATAAATGGACCCCGAATCCTAATTATTTCCTAATTGTTTACAAATCTCTTGTGTTACTCTCATTTATCGTAGTTTCTTCTATTTAGTGTAATTTATAATTATTCTCTACCCCATTTGATCTATTTCGACATTTGCAATTCTTTTAATAATTAAAATTGACAAATCCTCGTGGGTTCGACCCGTACTTACACTCGCTATTCTATAATAGCCCGTGCACTTGCGGTATTTTATAAAATTGATAACAAGTTTTTGGCGCCGTTGCCGGGGATTTGTTCAATTTAAAAAAAAAAGAGTTGTGACTTTCGGACTAGTTTTTTTTACTTTTCGCATTTTTGTTAGTAAAAATTCATCAAAAAAAAAATCAACACAAATATTTTTAATTTTTTTAGGGGTAAAAAAAAAATTATTTCATAAGTGTGTTTTCTTTGTTTTTCTTGTTAAATACACCACTAGTGCGTGTGTTGTTTTTTTTTGTGTGTATGTGTCGCACTTTACGTTTGGTGTAGTTTCTTTTGTTTGTTTTTTTTCAGGAGCATATTAAAAAAAATAAAATAAAAAAAGGGTGACGAAAAATTCGGGAAAGTGTTCAACGGTGCGCGAACGCGAAGAAAAAAATTGTGCAATCTTGCCACGGGCACAAGGAACTCTCGGGGATGACTGAAACGTAGGTGGCATTTCCCTCCGATCGACGTCAAGTTAAACTTCGTCCCGGCGTAAACAAGTGATCGTAAAAAGTCCACGCCGGAGGTACATTTTTTTTTGGGTGCTCCTACGTGGTTTAATTTCGCATTTAATTTAGCACGTTGCATAAATTGACTTAAGGGCAAAACCCGTGTGAAAGATAAGGTGGGGATTTCATCACCTCTCCTTGGTCCGAAAATCACTAATTATCCAAGCATTTGCATATCCCGAGCCATCACATTTAATTTAAAATCAATTAGACATTGGCCTTAGGATATCACATAGCTCATAGGAAACCTCTTAACAAGGCTAGAGTTAAAAGCTACTCCAACACGAACTTGTCAAATCAAGTCCGTTTCACCTTGTCTAGGATTGGTGGTTTTTAATATGTCTTCGTACCGACCACCTACCTGGAGGAAAAAACGGGTTTTGAGGTGATAACCGTATTTGGTCGTCTTTTAAATTCTCCTTTCTCAAAGAGTAGGAGCTGTCTAATTAGGGAGATTAATTTGGGGGCCCTTGTTGTCGTCGATTAATCTCGGGAAAACTAGATTTTAAAATTAAAATTCCCCTCACCTAAATTAGATAATTCAATTTGCTGTGTGTTAGCTAGGAATTACGTGGTTTGAGTCAAATATTATTTTTCATCACATAAAAAAAAATCGAGTGAGCTGAGTGTATGCGAAGTTGGTTTCGAAATCATATCGGTCGTTTGTCGAGTGTGGAGTCTAGCATTCCTGATACTTACGTAGGTAGATTTTTTATATTCATCGAGATGGAAGACGAGTTAGCACCACGTGCCCTTAAAGATTACCTTTATCCAACTAGGTCTAGTCAGCGTTCATGCATACTTCTCTTCGATCACAATGCAAACAATTTCCAATTCGAGAACAATCCAACTGTTGCCTGTGTTTCGGGGTACTGAAAAAGAGGATCCATACCTTCACGTTCGTGAATTCGGGGAGATATGTGGGACCATTAAGTACCAACAACTCTCCGATGAGATTGTTAAGCTTAAATTGTTCTCGTTCTCGTTGAAAGACAAAGCTAAGAGTTGGTTTAACTCGTTAAAACCCTAATCCATCACCACTTGGAACCAAATGAGTGTCACCTTCCTACAACAATTCTTTCCTAACCAAAAGACGGCGTCAATATGTCACGCCATCAATACATTTAGCCAAAAGGAGGGAGAAGCATTGTGGATGTATTTAGAGCGATTCAAGGACTTGTTGTTGCACTGTCCGCACCATGGGATTGAGATGGGACGCCAAGTCCAAATTTTATATGAAGAGTTCGATTGTAACACCCGAACTATGCTCGAGTCACTATGTAATGGTGATTTTTACCGAGAAGAGTGAGGTCGATGCGTGGGTATTTCTAGAAGCCATAGCCAAAAAGTCCCAGCGATGGGCACCCAATAGAGAATCTAGATCCACCACCTCCAATGAGGGGTTCTCTCACCAAGTCGAACAAAGTTATGATTTAAATGACAAAGTGGCCACATTGTCCCGACGTTTAGAAGCTTTAGAGACAAGCAAAGAGGTCAATCGAACTGCATCTGCGGTCATTCAACATGTAGGTTCCCCTATGTGTATACTTTGTGATGTATTCAACCATTTAGTCGAGAATTGCCCCACCCTTCCGTCCCACAAGGCACTCACCGAGCAAGCCAATGCCCTCTACCAAAATAGGCCAAAGTATAACCCATATTCCAATACATACAATTCAGGATGGTGAGACCACCCCAATCTTTCATGGTCCAAGGGTCAATACCAAGGAAGTGGAGGCCAATCTTCCAATAACCCACCCCCGGGTTTCCAAAAGAATGCCACTGCACTCTCGAATCCCTCATCCCAAAAGATTCAATCTTTAGAGGATAAATGAACCTTCTTGCCCAAAGTACCATTCAATTCCAGCAAACCATGCAAAATGTCCTCCAATCCACCCAGCAAAGCATACACGCGAATACGCAATCCATTACCAAACTCGAGGTCCAAATGAGCCAACTAGCTAATGCGTTGAGTGAGAGGAATAAGGGAACATTCCCGAGTCAGCCCGAACCCAATCCAAAGGGTAACATGCCAAGGGGTCAATTTCTTATTTAAGATGACACGAGCGCATCACACCCCCAAGAGCATGCAAAAACCATCATCACTCTTAGGTCTGGCAAGGAAGTAGAGACAAACATTTCACTACCTACCGAGAGTGAATCCGGGAAAGGTAAGGCGAAGGAAGATTCACCCGTGTCTCCAACTTCATCCTCACCTTTACCTTCCGAGCCATCTGTGGAGACCTATGTCCCAAAAGCTCCATTTTGACAGCGTTTGGTGCCACAAAAGAAAAAGGCGCACGTTGATAAGATGTTGGAAGTATTCAAGCAAGTACAAATCAATATCCCACTGCTTGATGCTATTCAACAAGTCCGATCCTACGCCAAATTTCTGAAGGACCTTTGTACCTTCAAGAGAAGCACCAATGTACCCAAGAAAGCTTTTCTCGCCGAGCAAGCAAGCTCGATTATTTCTTATCAAACTCCCATCAAGTATAAGGATCCCGGTACTCCGACGATCTCTATCAAGATAGGGGAGCACCTCATCGAGAAAGCACTTCTAGATTTAGGAGCAAACGTGAATCTTCTGTCGTACACCCTATACGAGAAAATAGGTTTGGGGGAGTTGAAACCGACTAGGATTACCTTGTCCTTAGCCGACCGTTCTGTGAAAATCCCGAGAGGTATTATTGAGGACATCCTAATTAAAGTGGGAGACTTTATATTTCCTGTTGACTTTGTTGTCTTGGACACCCAACAAGTGCAAAATCCTATTGCACAAATCCCTGTTATTTTGGGTCGCCCTTTCCTCGCCACATCTGATGCCGTCATTAGGTGTCGGAGCGGCCAATTGAACCTATCCTTTGGGAACATGACTATGGACCTTAATGTGTTCAATTTGGCCAAATAACCACCTGATGACGATGAACCCGTGAATGTCGACATGATTGATAGTATTGTCCAAGAGACTTCCGAGCAAACTTATAATGACGACCCTTTAGCATCTTGTCTTGCCTTTTTTGGGTCCGAATTTGATGTCGAACAGTCCATCGAAGAAGTCAATGCCCTCCTCGACTCCGCCCCTATCATGGAAGTAGGAAATTGGAAGTCTAAACCCGAGCCCCTCTCACTTTCCTCATCACCTATTCCACCCTCGATTGAGAAAGCTCCCGAGCTTGAATTGAAGCCACTGCCTGAAACGCTCAAGTATAGGTTCTTAGGACCTTTTTAATCCTTACCTGTTATCATCGCGTCTGACTTAGACAAAGAGCAGGAAGATAAACTGTTGTGTGTTCTCAACGAACACAAGGAAGCCATAGGATGGACCATAGCCAACATTAAGGGGATAAGTCCCTCGGTGTGCATGCATAGGATACACTTAGAAGACAATGCTAAAAATTCGCGTGAAGCATAGCGTAGACTTAATCCCAATATGAAAGAGGTCGTCCGAGCCGAGGTGCTAAAATTGCTCGATGCGGGTATCATTTACCCCATCTCTGATAGCCAATGGGTCAGTCCCGTTTAAGTGGTCCCTAAGAAATCCGGTGTTACGGTGGTGAAAAATAACGATGATGAGTTAGTACCCAATAGGATTCAAACCGGCTGGCGAGTGTGTATTGATCATAGGAAGTTGAACGCTATTACAAGGAAAGATCACTTTCCCCTTCCTCTCATAGACCAAATGCTAGAGAGATTATCCGGCTATCCATATTACTATTTTCTCGATGGTTACTCCGGCTACAATCAAATTCCCATCGCTCCTGAGGATCAAGAGAAAACCACCTTCACTTGTCCATTTGGTACTTTTGCCTATCAACGCATGCCCTTTGGGTTATGCAATGCACCCGCCACCTTTCAGCGGTGCATGATGAGTATCTTTTCGGATATGGTGGAGCGGTTTCTCGAAGTCTTTATGGATGATTTTTCTGTATTTGGGTCTAGAATTGATGAGTGCCTCCATCACCTCACCCTCGTTCTGAAGAGGTGTAAGGAAAAGAACCTTGTGCTTAATTGGGAGAAGTGTCATTTTATGGTCAAACAAGGCATAGTGCTAGGTCACATCATTTTCGAAAAGGGTATCGAGGTAGATAAAGCTAAAATAGATCTCATTACTAATCTCCCACCCCCTAAAACTGTGCGTGAAGTTCGGTCATTCTTAGGACACGCCGGTTTTTATCGGAGATTTATTAAGGATTTTAGCAAAATCTCTCGACCCTTGTGCAATCTTCTTTCCAAGGACACACCCTTCGATTTCACTAACGAATGCGTTCATTCCTTTGAAAGGCTAAAGACGGAATTGACCTTTGCACCTATTATGAAACCTCCCGACTGGAATCAACCGTTTGAGATCATGTGTGACGCTTTCGACTATGCCATAGGTGCGGTTCTAGGTCAGTGTAATGAGAAACTTCCTCACGTCATCTATTATGCCAGTAGAACTCTTAATGATGCCCAATTGAACTATTCCACGATTGAAAAAGAGTTCCTCGCTGTTGTTTTTGCTCTTGAGAAGTTTAAGTCTTACTTGATATGATCCAAAGTTGTCATTTTCACCGATCACTCAGCCCTGCGATACCTTTTGTCTAAAAAGGATGCTAAGGCTCGTCTCATTAGGTGGATCCTATTACTGCAAGAGTTTGACCTTGAAATTCGGGATAAGAAAAGGTGTGAGAATGTAGTGGCGGATCATTTGTCTA
The DNA here is from genome assembly GCA_949130495.1 of Sambucus nigra. NCBI lineage: Eukaryota > Viridiplantae > Streptophyta > Magnoliopsida > Dipsacales > Adoxaceae > Sambucus > Sambucus nigra. Next base: position 419,241,479 of record OX422207.1, read on the forward strand.
GGTTAACCATTGAATCTTCCGATAACCTATTGCCACTAAATGAGTCCTTTCCCGATGAGCAACTGATGCTTGTCTCTAAGCTTCCATGGTTCGCCGATATTGTGAACAATCTTGTGACATGTGAAATGCCACTGCATTGGTCTAAGCAAGATTGTTCCAAATTTTTAAAGGAAGCCAAGCATTTCTTTTGGGATGACCCGTATCTTTTCAAGTATTGTCTCGATCAAATCATTCGAAAGTGTGTCCCCGATCATGAGATTCAAAGCGTAATCTCTTTCTGCCATGACCAAGCCTGTAGAGGTCATTTCAGTGCTAAAAAGACCGCTGCAAAAATCTTGCAGTGTGGATTCTATTGGCCCACCATTTTTTGTGACTCGAATGATTACAGTAGGAGTTGTGATTGTTGCCAACGGTTAGGAAAGATCACACGTAGGAATATGATGCCCTTAAATCCCATTCTGATTATCGAGGTTTTTGACTGTTGGGGCATTAATTTTATGGGTCCATTCCCAAATTCCTACAGAAATCTCTACATTCTTTTGGCAGTTGATTATGTATCTAAGTGGGTAGAAGCCATACCATGTAGGACGAATAATCGCCACGTGGTGGTCAAATTCATTCGAGAAAATATTTTCTCCCATTTCGGCACACCTCGAGCCATCATTAGCGATCAGGGAACCCATTTCTGTAATCGATCCTTTGAGAGTCTTATGAAAAAGTACTCGGTCACGCACAAAGTAGGGTGTTCTTATCACCCTCAAACCAGTGGTCAAGTTGAAGTTTCCAATAGGCAAATCAAGCAAATCATCGAGAAGACAGTGAATCCAAATCGAAAGGATTGGTCCTTAAGGTTATTGGATGCATTGTGGGCTTATCGCACTGCCTACAAAACACCACTTGGTATGTCCCCGTATAGGCTTATCTATGGAAAAGCCTATCACCTTCCGGTAGAGTTAGAACACAAGGCTTATTGGGCCATTAAGAGCTTCAATTTCGATTTACCTACTGCGGGAGAGGTCCAAAAACTACAACTTAATGAGTTGGAAGAGATTAGGAATGATGCGTACGAAAATGCAAAATTGTATAAAGAGAAAATGAAAATGTTCCATGACAAGTCCATCCTACGGAAGTCATTCGAGCCTGGACAGAAAGTTCTCTTGTACAATTCTAGGTTGCATCTCTTTCCCGATAAGTTGAGGTCTAGATGGTCTGGTCCCTTTATTGTTAGGACAGTCTACCCACATGGGGCGGTTGAGATAGAGAATCCTAAAAATGGTGAAATTTTCAAAGTTAATGGTCAAAGGTTGAAGCCATATCTGGAATTGCGAGATCGGGAAGTGGAGGATATTCTCCTCCAAGACCCTATGTACCACGAGTGAACATGAAATTGGGTCATTGTTGTTGTATCATACTTTTTATTTTACAGGAATTGTGCTTTGGAAAAAGTCCCTCATTACGGTAATATCTTTCATATCTTTCCTGCCTTTTAAATATTTGTCTTGAACATTGAGGACAATGTAGAAATTAGGTTTGGGGGTATTGAGGTCATTTTTCTCCGCTTTGTAAAAAAATAAAAAATAAATAAAAATCCAAAAATATTTTTTAATATAATTGAGTTTTGAAACAAATTCTTAATATAGAATTAATTCATGGATCTCTCATCTTATGAAATTTTTACACATTAGCCATATAATATGATCGAAAATGGATATTGAGGCGAAAGTTAATATGCTTAACGAATAAATGTGGAGATTTTAACCCGGTGAGATTTTGTGCCATTCATCATTTTTGAGATATTTAAATCAATCCGAGTTAAAATTACTCAATCTTTCCTTCAGTGATAAATTCGTTGATGATCTCAAATTCTTTTTTTTGTTCGATTACTGAAAACAAAAAGTCAAAATGTGAATCTTAAGCACTAGAAGTCTTAGTAAGTCGTCTTGAGACACAAATCAGATTAACGAAACTTGAGAAATGAGATTAGGCCATCGTTTGAAAGCCCAAAAAATAAGCTTAAATTCCAACCTTTTTACAATATTCCATTGCAAGCCCATTTGAGACAAAGAGAAAATAAGCCTTTTGTTGAAAACCCATTATCCTACCAAACTCCAACTGGGAGTTTAAAGCCTATAAAAACAAGCCATACCTATTTTCTGAGAAATTAGGGTAGAAAAAAAGAAAAAAAGAAAAAAAAAATGTGTGAGCTTGAAAAGAAAAAGCGAAAGAAAAAGACAAATGGAGGTTAGAAGAAAAGGTGCTTAAAGTCAAAATATCAAAAAATCTCTATATTCTCAGAAATTTTTGAACTCTAAAGCCATTCTTTCTAGCTAAAATCCGAGCCTAAAGTACAACCAAAGAAAGTCTTAATCGATCTCAAGTGAAGTTAGTTAAAGTGTGAAGAGAAGATGAATAGGATCTATGGTGTGATTCAATGTTTTCAAAAAGTAATCGATTTTCCATTCATGAGATCATACACATCCATATAAAAAGAAAATTCCATTTTTGATCATGTATATGTGAAATTTGTTCATATAAATTTATTTTTTTCACATATACCGAGAGAAAATAACCCATTTTCGAGTGTTCGATTGTGAGTGCATTCTGTGAGATTTTGAAATCAAAACGAACTTTCGGATAAGAAATGTAACGATCAAATCTTTTGAAATGGACGGTTATATTGGCTATGCACACACACACACAATAAGTTGAGACTGAGAAACGAAGTTCTACTATATTTATGAAGTTTGCATTGAAACTTGGTTATATTACTTTTTAGTCATTTGTATTGAGTCAAGCTTTTGAATTTTGTGGGTATATTCACTGCAAACCCTCACGAGACAAAACTTGTCCACTAGGGTAACCTAGAGGTTTAAAGGCTTGTTGCACATGCTAAGTGCAATCGTGATTCCTACGAAAGTGAGTTAAATTTTAAAATTTTAGTTTTGCTTGAGGACTAGCAAAGTTTAGGTTTGGGGGTATTTGATGAGTGCATTATTTTGTATATTTTATACCCAAATTTATACTTTGTTATTCCCATTTTAGTGTATTTAATAATTTCTTAGGACTATTTTATTAAAAGGAGGAAAAAATGCGAGAATGATTGAATTCATATTGAAAATGGCAATTTAAGGTAAAAAATGGGCACTTCGATAATTTTATAATATTCTTGTGCTAATTTGTGAAAAAAGTTGCCTAGTGAAATTTTTGCAAATAATGATGGAATTTGGTGCAAATTGATGATCAATTCAAAAAAGGCGCGAAAAAGCTGATTTTTACGGTCGTTCGAAAAAATATTATTTTTACACTTGTGACATCGTAAAAAAGTCGGAAATTTTTATTCTCCGATTTGGACGAAACTCGGCATGCGTGTTCAGCAAGAAAATATAAGAGTTTTCGAGTGGGGTGAAATTTCGTCCCTTATCACGATCCAAAGATTAAAGAGGTGGAGAAATAGCTACCAACACTATTCGGCCAATCAGAAAGAGTCCCACCACAACTCAAATACCTCACCACTTGTCCTATAAAAAGGACCCTTGGGCTCATAATTTCGGGGACAATCAGAGAGGAATTTCGTGAAGGATTTAGGGGAGTAACTTTGAGTGATTGTAATCAATTTGAGGGCCAAGTTTTTATCATTTTTTTTAGAGGATTGAAGCTTGTTGTGAGAGAACTATTTGTAAGTTTGGTTTATTAATGAAGATCTCTATTCATTCTTGCAATTTCTCTTTCATTATGGTAGCTTGATTCTTATATTAGGAGTAGGGTGAAGTTTATCATAGTTAGCTAATATTGTCACGTTAATTTTATCGTTGTTTATTTCCTTCTTGTTTTAATTGTTATTAAAGATTCAGTATTCATTTTAAAACGACACGAGAGTGTGTTTTAGAACCTTCAAGATTGTTTTGCCAAATCAAGTTTTGAGATTTAAAAATAGTAATTTTTGATGGATTATACTTGCACGTTGATTGTTTTGATAGTTCATGCTTAAATACATTTGCGAACTTTAAAACTGGTATTTTCTAAGGGAATATGAATTTTAGCCGTCTATTAGAGACGTTAAAAATATTTTGAACATAACCATCATATTTTCCGAATTAAACGCGGCGAGAGTCGGTTTAATTTAAGTTATAAAAAGGGAATGACAACATTAGATTAGTGTAAAACATTAGTTACGTAATAACTGGACCCCGAATCCTAATTATTTCCTAATTGTTTACAAATCTCTTGTGTTACTCTCATTTATCGTAGTTGCTTTTATTTAGTGTAATTTATCATTATTCTCTACCCCATTTGATCTAGTTGGACAGTTGCAATTCTTTTAATAATTAAAATTGACAAATCCTCGTGGGTTCGACCCGTACTTACACTCGCTATTCTATAATAGCCCGTGCACTTGCGGTATTTTATAAAATTGACAACAGCTTCATTATCATCAGATGCTTCATCTTCTTTGTCGACCTATCATCTCGACCTCTCATCTTTTGGGCCACCTTGCCTCTTTCGTCCATTCTCCTTAAAACCACTTCGGTCAATGTACTTCCGAAGCTTCCCTTATTTGAGCATCTTTTCGATTTCATCTTTGAGGGCAAAGCATTTGTAAGTTGTATAACTGTGGTCTTTATGAAACTCACACCATTTACTCTGGTCCCTCTTATGTGGAGGAGCTCTCAGCTTCTCAGGCCATCTCAAGTCTCTATCTTATTTAATCTCATTTAAAACCTCATCGGGACTTACTGTGAGTGGAGTGTAGTCAGCAAATTTGTCACCAGCCGACCTCTTCTTCTCGTCCTTATTCTTTTTTTGGTATTTGCCTCCATTGGTACCCCCTTTCTCATCCTCATATTTGGCAGACATCACCTCTTTGGCGTTCATCGCCTTTCCTGCTATTGTCAGCAGCTCAGCCATCAACTTCAAGGGGTCCTCGGTAAGCTTCCATAATAGCTTTCCCTTTTAGAGTCCCCCAATGAGGGCCGTCGTGGCTATACTCTCTTCATAATATTCGACCTCTAACTTTTCCTTATTAAACCTGGCTATGTAGCCCCTAGGACTCTCATTTTTCCCTTGCTTAACATAGAGCATGTGGGTAGTCTTCTTATGCGGTCTTACTCCAAAGAAGAAGTTGTGAATGAACCGCTCTACTAGCTATTTAAAGTTTTTAATGGAGTGCTTAAAAAGAGAGGTATACTAAATATGCACAGCCCCAGTCAAAGTGCTCAAGAAGGCTCTGCATCTTATCACATCTGAGATATAGTATATGTTTGCAGTAGACTAGTACATCTCAATATGGTGGACTGGGTTGGTACTCCCATCATACCTTGGGGTAACCACAGGTGACTTGAACTTGGCTGGCATCGGGAAGTTGACTATCTTCGCCATAAAGGGTGAGCCCTTGGAGTGTCCTGTCTGAAGAGGGTCTCGACTTTTCAGGATATCACTAATTTTATTCTTCAGCCTCAAAATTGAGTCATTCCATGGCCTCACAGGTTCGCCTGAATGATGTTATCCCCTGCCGATTCTATGGGATAAACTGAGGACTCAGCGACAACCGACCTTCGTTGGCTATTCAATTCTCCATGATCGTCGTCTCATCCATGAGGGGGTCGTCCATCATGGGGTCGACCCTCATGAAGTCGGCCATCTTGCCCTTATCTTTTGGACCTTTCCAAACTTTTCGATCTAGACAATCTTTCCTTCAGGTCATGGATTGATCCTAGCCTCTCAAAGGCTGACCTTCTGTTCAGACAGTCAAAGGCCGAGCCTCTGGGGTGATCATCAAGATTCTGCCTACTAAACCTTCCTTGACTCTCCTGGATGGGTCGTACAGTATTATTAGAGACCTGATATAGCTCCTAGCAATCTATTGGAGTCTCTTCCACTTCCACATCATTTGGGCAAGGGTTTCCTTGCCTCCCCAAGTGTAATCGTCGGGGGTCAGCAACATCTCTTCGTTGTTGTGGAGGTGACAGGTCTTTGCGTGGTGCCTGGGGTGGTCCCCTAACCTCATGTTGTTCCCGTATAGCTGTCGGAGTAATTATCTCTGGTGAGACTCCTTGTGGTCTCAATATGTTTTGGATAAGAGCTGCAAATTTCTCTTGCATAACTTATTGGCTTGCTGTCAAAAACTTCAAGGTGACAACCACCTCAGCCATCTCAGACTGAGGTGGTACATGGCTGGAACTAGGTCCTACTCCACTAGCCGATGGAGAAGGAGGTGGTGACTGTAGTGCCATATGTTTGAGCTGTGAAGAGTTGAATGATCAAAAGACTAATGAGCTTGAGAACCTTAATGGATCTCTTTCAATGGTGAAATAGCTCCACATAAAGGGGGAGAACTGGTTCACCACTAAATTTTCCAATGAGGTCAAGTTGTATAAAGGAAAAGATAACTTCTCGTTCCCACAGACGGTGCCAAACTGATGATGCTGAAATCAGCACCACCAGATAAGAGGTAATAGAGCTCAAACAAAGAACAATAATGGCATTGATGGATCAATATAAACATATGTAGGAGGAGGTGAGTAGAAGAGGAATGGAGACATTGATGTAAGTGGTTCAGCCTATCTAGGCCTACGTCCACTATGTTGTGAGTGATATTCACAATATAATAAGGGCTCTAATGGCCCTGTGATACAATACACTCACTTTCTCTCTCTACACTGTATTTTGATAGAGCTCCATATAGGGTTTGTAATTGAGGATCCTTTTACAAGATAAAGGATGACATGTATTTATAGTGCTTGGGGGGTATAGTGTACCCCTTAAGCATGCCATGAGCATGTGTGTGATGATCTAGCCAATCTAGTGAAGCCACATATCACTGTCACATGTAGAGGATGATGATAAAATATTCCCTCACGTGGGGGAATGATTCAGTTGCAACGGTTTCATCCACGTAGCACCTGCGTTCCATGCGCACTATTCCATGCATCTCCCAAACCACGCGCTCTGCCAGCTATCATTATCGGCTGCACGATCTAGGCCGAGGCTATGAGACTGAGGCCGAGGCCGATGTCATGGTCGAGCTGCTATATGAGAGCTATGAGGTTGAGGCTAAGACTGAGGTTATGAAGCTAAGAGACTAAAGATGAGGTTGAGGCTATGGGACTGAGGCCGAGGCCGATGTCATGGCCGAGCTGCTATATGAGAGCTATGAGGCTGAGGCCAAGGTTGAAGCTAAGAGGCCGAGGATATGAGACTGAGGCTGAGGCCGATGTCATGGTCGAGTTGTTGTATGAGAGCTATGAGGTTGAGGCTAAGGTCGAGGCTATGAGGTTGAGGCCGATGTCATAGCCGAGCTACTGTATGAGAGCTATGAGGCTGAGGCTAAGGTCGAGGCTATGAGGCTGATGCTATGAGACTGAGGCCGAGGCTAATGTCATGGCCGAGCTGCTGTATGAGAGCTATGAGGTTGAGGCCAAAGCAGAGGCTATGAGGCTGAGGCTGAAGCTATGAGCATGAGGCCGAGGTCGAGGTCATATTTGTCCCAAATTCATGGTCTTCAACTAGTTAAACTTGGCCGAGGGGTCCAACTCTAAGATGGGGACATATTTGGTATATCAGGCATCATGCCCAAAAAGAAAATAGTGGAATAATGAATCCTATCTGTATATAATGAATTGAGGTGGCTACAATCAAACCTCCCAGCATCCACAACTACTGCATGCAACGGCTTGATGAAGAGACTAACCCTGTTGTCCCTGCTGGTGAATAGCTATTTTTTTAAAAAAAAATATTTTCCAGCAGGCCAAAGCCAGATAAACATTTGAAAAATATTTTTAAGTATCTAAATGATTTAAATGTAATGGTACAATGTATTACTTTCATAATTAACTTTCTAGCTGCACTCACATGAGATCTTTCCTCATCTTTCATCTATAGTACGCACTTAACACATTTATTTTTATTATTCTAATCATGTTAACCAATATAAGAAGGACAATAAGCGCTAACATAGCGAACCCTATTAATAGTAACCATTAGCTAATATGTACTAGGTTCACTGGGTATATTTTCATAAGCTACACACATGTTATAATTTGATATTCACATAACTATCTCATGTACACACACACACACACACACACACACACACACACACACATATATATATATATATATATATATCATGCACTAGTTACATATATACCTCATCCCCAGAGTAGAACCTCACGGATGCATCACTCGTGTGCTATCGGGCTCCAAGTATTATACGTACCACAACTGGGCCACCGGGTCGGCATCTCACCATTAAATCCAAAACTTAAAAACAAACAATGGAGGCGGTCATAAACATTTATCCGGGAGTTGCAACCATACCACATGGTACCAAACCGGTCTCCAAACTAATACCTATCCTCACACACAGATAGTGACCATGAAACATTACTATGACCTGGGGAATCAATCTAACACCAACTAGTCAACGCCAGGGTGGACTGCCCATAGGGATGGCAATGGGTCGGTTTGGGGTCAGGTTTTATCTCCCCATTCTCATCCCCGTCAGAAATGTCATTCCTCGTCCCTGCCCCGTTCCCCGTTATAATGGGTTCGAGGATCGTCGTCCCCATTTAAAATGGGTATCGAATTCCCCTCGGGGAACCCATTTCCTTTTTTTTAACATAAAAAAATTTATTTACAACTCCAAAATTCATTTGCAACTCAAGAGTGGAATTCATTTACAACTCCAAAATTCATTGTTGCATGGGAAAAAACACAATTAAGCACCTAAGTAAAAATTCCATTTAAATTACATCCCAATTAGAACTTGGGGGTTCGAATAAAAATGGATCTGTAAAATCTTACAATTCAGTTAGGTATAACAAAGACATTTTTACCTATACAATATCTGTTAAATTTGAAAAAAAAAAGAATATACTATCAAGCATAACAAAGAACTATACTTTATCTGCTGAAACACAAAGAAACAAATCTGATACATCAAACAAATCTTCCATAAAACTATATAATAGAGAACAAAACAAATCTCAAATATCAAGCATAACAAGTGACCCCTAGTAGAATGCTGCGGAGATGGAATCGTACGAGATGTAGTGGGACCGCCAGTGGATGTTGGGCATGGGGAATCTATAAAATCAGACAACATATGGGTGGGTGGGTGGGTCGGTTGGTGAAACATGTGCCTCTACCATCTCTACGAAGGTTATACCCGAAAGCTGTGAGCGTGGTAACTGAGCTGTGAGCGTGGTAGGGAGCTGTGAGCGTGGTAGCCTGGTAGGGAGATGGGAGTTGTAATAGGAGCGTGGTAGGGAGATGGGAGATTATGAGGGAGGGTTTTCTTTTTGAGATGAGGAGTAGGGATGGAGGCGGGTGAAAATAAAAGATGGTTATAGGGTTAGGTCCTCATATATATATATATATATATATTAATAATTCGGGTATCCCCACGGAGACCCGAGCCTATACCCGAAACTGAACCAAAAAATTTCGGGGAATTTTTTAACTCCCCGAACCAGCCCTGATCCTCGAATTGTAGTGGATTTTTTTCCGGGTAACCACAGGTACACGAATTTTCGGGGAAAATTGCCATACCTAACTGCCCACTACGCGGAACCTCCTAATGATAGCTCTACGAAAACAGTTACGAAGTGATAGAAGTAAAGATCACACACAATAACGAATATACGTGGTTCGATAACTTGCCTATGTCAACAAAGAGGTTACTATTTTATTATGGTGTCTCTCAAATCCAAAGATGATATCCCCTTTGTCCTGGGGTCTAGGTTTACATTTATAGATGTATACCATTAGAGTTTAAGTCGTTCAAGTAACTCGATAATCACATGGATAACCCGTGGTGTCCTTGAATATTCGGTCCGAGATAATTGGAAACCACTTCGAGTATATTCGTAAGTGTTTAAATGTATGTGAAATGAACGAGTCTTTAATGGATAGTGGATTTGGGTCGAGCAGTTCATATTCAGAGGTTGGTATGTTCGGCTACTCTCATGGAACATGATAAATGGTTCCCCACAATTGCCCCTAAAATTTTAGAACTGAATGTTTGGGCCAACAAATTTTAACTGAATTGAAGGCCCGTGACTTAAAACTCCATTTTCAATATCAGAATGGAATTTTTGCAATTCTTGCGAACTCATAAGGGTACGTTCGCCCTGAGTCAAACATCATGGCAGACTTGTAGTTTCGTTGAAGAGATAAGGGTACGTTGGTCCAAAAAATTAAATAAAGCGCCAAAATTCTCCTAGGATATCGTGTTCCATGATTAGCTTGAACTTTAAACTGGAGATACATCTCCTCCGTCAACTGTCTTTCTAACTTTCCTTCATCTGTTGAGCTTCCATCGCTTTCTTCTTTAGTGTTTCATTTCCTTCAGAGCTTTCATTAATTCTTGTAAGTCTTATCCATCTTTTCTTAGTTTCCTCTTCTATTATTGTGCTTAAATTATAGTTAGGGTTTTTTCTTTGTTATATCATCCATAGCATCATTGGATAAGAAGTTAATATCAGAGTTTAGGAAAACCTATAATATTTTGGACTGGGCTGAAATCAACTGTGCCCCTCTCCCTAGAGATGTTCGTGATGTTGAAGGGGCACTGAATTCACACCCTATTACTCACCCAAGGTAGGTTAGCATTTCCTCCAAATCCTTTTTTTCTAAGATTCTTCAAATACTTTGACACTGTCCCTGCTCAGTGTTCCCCTAATGTGTGGAAGATTATGAATGGGGTACATAGAATAAACACAATGTATGGGACCAACCTCGGTCATACTGAAATCTGCTATTGCTATTCTTGGTCATGCACCAGTGATGTCATTTTGTATTTGAAGACCAGGAAGGCTGATAGAGTCCTAGTGGTAAACCTCTCAAATTCTCACAAGGATTACAGGGAACATGGGTTCATTGCCAGAAATTGGCAATGTCCACCCCTACCTAAAGGCGAGAGGCATAGAGGCCCTTAGGTCCCTGACTGGGGGGGTGGAGATAAGATAGGTTGCTTTCCTTTCTTATTTTATTTTCTTATTGTTTCTTCCTCTTTTGTTCATTTATTCGATGTTTTTGTTTTCTTTGTCTTCTAACTGATGTTTTCCTCCTTTTATTTTGCAGCTCGCACTAAAAATTAGGACCTGATCTGAGCGAGGTAAGTGTGCCTGATATCTTGAAGGCCTAAAGGGTTAAGGAGAGGCTTTCAGACGGTAAGCATCCAAGGTCTAGCCTATTTTCTCGTATATAAAAATACTACCAGTAGCTTTATTGCTCGATCGATCAATAAGGTCCTTGACTTGGAGGTTCCTGAAGTTAGGCCTTTTGAAAAAATTATCTTAGAGGAAGAAGAAGAGGTATAGGAAGAAGAAGAAGAAGAAGAAGAAGAAGAAGAAGAAGAAGAAAAAACAATATGGATCCCTATTAAGAGAAGAATGATGAGGACAAACAAGTAATTCTATCTGATCGGTTCAAGTCTCTGAAGAGGTCGAAAGTAAGTTCCCCTCAGGCTAGTGGTTCTATCCAAGTGCCAAGGGGAAATAAAAAGAGAAGGGGAAGAATAGAAAGAGAGAGGAAGAGAGAGGAAGAGAATAAGAGAGAGGAAAAGAGAGGAGACCAAAAGAAAATTAGTCTTGAAGACCCCTGCAGTTCCTTTCCTTTCTACTGATGCCGATGGGGCTAGTGTGGCAACACTCCTTCCCTTGCCTCTGATCTGTTAAAGGGGGTTGTGCTCACTGCTAATCGCGAGAGTTCTTCACGATTGGGGGCATCCCAACTTTCTTTTAAGTCCTTTCAGGGGATTGCTTTGGTTATTCTCTTCCCTTTATTTCTATAAAATCTTTTGCCTGCATTTTTCTTCTTTCTGTACTGACCCGACCTTCTTTTCTTTTGTGAAATTCTTATTTGACTTTATAACTCATTTGTATGGTTATGCAGACCAAGCCAAAGTATCTAAGAACTGAAATATGCTCTAAAAAGTCTACAAAAACCTTTACCAATGCTCGCGCATTGTGGGAGCAGGTAAGGAGAAATCGAAAAAGGCCATTATCGATCTTCAGGAGTCTAGGAACGTTGGAGGAAGGGCTCCATTATCATGGTTGCCAATAAGGAAGAGCTAGACAAGGAAAACCAAAGTCTTTTTGGTAAGGTTCAGAAGTTGGAGGAAGGGCTCCAGGGCAAGAAGGATGGCAGCTATACTGAAGGATGGAATGCCGCTTATGACGATGCCGAGCTCCAACTGGACTATACAAATAAGCTGGCCTTTAAAAAAGGCTGGGACCAAGCGTTGGGAGCTATGGGGACTCCTTCCAATTCTGAGCTCTTCGGCCTTTATTATCCTGGGCCCAACCCCTTCGCAGAGGGGGAGAAAAATGTTGGTCATCTTGTCGACCACATTGAGATCATATTTATTGAGGTCGGAGTGACTGCTGACCAAGACAAGAGTGTTGCCGAGAAGGGGAAGGCATTGGTTGAGTTAGAGCAGGTGATGGAGTAGGTCTTTTAGATTAATAGTTTATTTTCCTTATTCTCTATAACTTTTTAAAGCCCTGTAATCTTATTTTTTTCTCTGACTGTATTGTCCTCTGGCCCCTCTTTTTTACCATCAAAGGAAAGAGAATCATTTTGCTTACATTGATTCATTCCTTCCATGCATACTGATATTTATTTATAACTTTATTTATTATGTTACTTATAGACCGACAAGGACTATATTCCCTCCACTTCAAGGTTGGGAATGATCCTAGGACCCAACATTAGTCATCAAGCTCATAAGGCATTTGTAAAAATTTACAAGTCTCTAAGGGCGACGACTAAGAAGTATAAAAATCAATCCGAAATGGTCACCAAGTTGAAGGATGATCTTTAAATCATGGAGGAGGTCAGTTCTTCAGTTCAAGATGAGGTGAATGGTCTGAGAGCCAAACTCATGGAGACTAACGAAGTGGTCTAAGTGGGTGAAGTGCTCCAAGCCGATAATGACACCTTAAGAAATAAGGTTATTGAGCTAAAAGGAGATGTCCAAAGGGCATATATGATTGCAGCTCGACTCTAGAGAGACGTCACAAGGCTGAGACACTTATTCATGATAGGTCCCCGAAAAGCCTGGGCAGATGGTTATAATGCGGTTTAGGTTAATACCCCAGCAAGCCTGAAGGAGGCAGAGGACCTCGCATTCGCTTGTGGGAGGCTGAGTGTCCCTAGGGAGGTCAAGACACCTAAGGATTCCATCCTTTGGTATAAATACCAGGTAGAGTGTGCGGCCTACTGTCATAACCCTTTCTCAAAGTATGATAGGTGGATCCCGATTAATGCTATCCCTGCCTAACTCTTGGATAGTTACCCCTCAGAAGATGTGGAGGAGTTTGCTCCTAACCCAAACGATGGCCGAAGAACGAGTATTGCAGATTTCCTCGCTCGCCATCTTGAGCCGTATTAGGTCTTTGTATATTTTATCTTGATGTACTTGTACTTCCCAATTTTTATCAATATAAAGATTAATTTATTAACTTGTTCCATATTTTGAGTATGTGCTGACTAAACATGAGCTAATAATTGCCTTTATGTTTAAACTGGAAAGAACTGTGCTCATCAACTACTTAAGATCTTTATCGACCAAGCAATACTGTTTGACCGTCTTAGTCCTTTTGCCATTTAAATGGGCTAGTACTTAAGTTTAATCATTTTGGATTTTTTAGCCAACTAAATGATCTTAAGAATAAGTGTTAGCCATTTATTATCATGTGTTTGAACATTCTACCAATCCAATATGCCATAGAAGTATCATTCCATCTACTTTACCTTTTAGGTTGTGTCATCACATTCCCTTAGACCTAAGTGAGATGATAGCGAGAATGTACCTGGTCGATGGGCTATCCGCCCAAGTAGGCTTTTTGCAACCAACGCAGTTGGCGACTAACCTAAGTTGGCTTTGTTGCCCATGAATCGCCTATAGGGCTTTGGTTATTTTCGGGGCAAATCATGAGGCCTATTATATTTGTGACAAAGACTTGAGGGTTGTAGTAATTGAAAACTGGTTGCAACTACTGTAAACCCTGCCTGACATACGAGATTCCTTAATTGAAATAAGTTAAACAACTTATTGTAATCCTCAGGAGCTTTGCTATGCATAAGGGAGTTCTTTGGCTAAGACAAGTTAAGCAGCTTTTTGCTAACCAATGGTAATTTCTTCCTGTGGTTTTAGGAGTTATCATTTGGAAAAGGGTGCATAATACTATGATGCAATTAAAAAATTCAAAGCAGCCAATATATGATATCAAAGTGCAAGAGCCAACTGGCCTTTATTGATTGAAAAAGCAACATAAGTTTGAAATAAAAATTTGCATAAACTAAATGTGCTAATTGAAGATAAAGGATACTAAAAGTAGAACTTTTTGAGATTGGTTGCATTCCATGCTCTTGGTATCTCCCCGCCCTCCAACGTTTCTAAGTGATATGCTTCTTGAAGGTCATCCCTTATCACCTTAAAAGGTCCTTCTCAGTTTGGTCCCAATTTTCCATTTCATGGTTTCATTGCACTGCCGAGGACATTCCTTAGGACATAGTCCCCTACCAAAAACTTCTTCAGATTGACTTTCTTATTGTACTGCTTGGCCATTTATTGTTACTAAAACTAACTTGAATATAGACAGTTCTCTTCGCTCGTCTGCTATGTCAAGTTCAGTATGCAGTGCATCATCGTTAAGGCCCTAGTCGACCAAGTTGGTTCTCATAGTAGGGAGACATATTTCCACGAAATAATAACTCCCATTCTATAAGCGAGGGTTAAGGGTGTTTATCCAATCGATTTCCTAAGTGTAGTGCGATAAGCCCATAGAATATGGGGGAGCTCGTCCACCCAAGCACCCTGGGCTTTTTCCAACCTCTTTTTTAGACCATTAAGCATGGTCTTGTTGGAAGCTTTTACCTGACCATTTTTTTAGGACATGCCACAAACTGAAGTGGTTCTTGATGTCATGCTCATAATAGAAACCTTGAAAGAACCTTCTTTAGAATTATGTTTCGTTATCGGTGATGATAGTCCTTAGTACCCGAAAGCGAGTTATCATGTTTTTCTAGATGAAATCGATCATTTCAGCATCACGAATGTTCGCCAATGGTTATGCCTCCACCCACTTGGTGAAGTAATTTGTGCCCACTAGTTGATACTTGGGATTTCCAGGTATGGTAGGTAGCGGTCCCATGATATCTAGTCCCCATTGCATGAATGGCCAATGACTTTTCATAAGTTTCAACTCTCTAGCTGGTTGGTGGACAATTGGAGAGAATTTCTGGCACTTTTCACACCTGTAAACATAGGCGCTTAAGTCCTTTTACATGTGAGGCCACTAATACCCTTACTTAATTACTCGAAAGTCCAATGACCTTCCTCCTGCATGACTCCCACAATTACCATCGTGAAGTTAATAAAGAACTTGCTCAGTGTCGTGTGGGTGGACGCATTAGAGGTAAGGGCTTGTAAATGATCTTTTGTAGATCTTTCCTCCTGGGGCGAGGTAAAAATGGGTAGCTTTTACCTTCACTTGATGGGCCAATTTCTTATCATCAAGCCGTATGTAGCTCCGTAGATAGGCGATAAACGGATCCATCCAATTGAGGGCCTTCTTGCTTAGAGACCTTATCATCCTTTGTGTTGAAATCCCCACCTACTTGCTTAGAGACCAGTTTGTAATCTTTCTGAATACGTTGAAGCGCCTTGCCCCTAGTATTTGGGACTTGCCTAAGCCAACGGTCAGTGCTTCGTATTTAGCTTCTTTATTGGAGGCTTTGAATCCTAGCCTGATTCCTTATTCGATGGCAGCTTCTTTCGAACTGACGAGGACGATTCCTAATCTCGCCCCCTTAGAATTGAAGGCTCTATCAATGTATAAAGTCCAATCCATAGACTGTTCTACCTCATCAGTTGACTGCTCCATTTCCTACTAGTTGATAGGTTGCTCCCCCCATAAATTTGGTGATAAAATCATTTAAGACTTGTCCCTTAATTGCTATTCTTGGTTGAAAGTAGATATCGAATATGTCGAGCTCCACTTATCACTTTAAGAGTTGTCCAGAGAGGTCGACCTTCCGAAGAACAACTTTGAGGGGGTAGAAAGTGATCACCATTATTTAGTGAACTTAAAAGTAGTGTTTTAGCTTCCTTGAGGCGACCACCAATGCATATGTAAGCTTTTCCAGGGTTAAGTAACGTCGTTCAGCGTCCAGAAGTATCTTGTTAGCATAGTAGTTGGGGTACTTCCCTCATTCTTTATCGCATACCAGAGCCGAGCTCACAGCGTGGTCTAATACTATGAGATAGAGTTATAGTGAGTCTCTATCATTGGTAAATCACTAATAGAGGTGGTTTGCTAAGGTCGAATTTAATCTCCTCCAATTCTTTTAAATACTTATCATTCCAAGTGAGGCCCTTTTCCTTCTTCAAAGGCTGAAAGAATGTTCGATAATGCTCCGAAGACTTGTAGATGAAGCGGTTAAGTGCTACGAGCATACCAGTGAGCTTTTAGATATCTCGCAATGTATGTGGAGGCTAAACTTTAGTGATTACATCAATCTGGTCTGGATTGTCCTCAATTCCTCTTTTACTGACCAAATAGCCGAGAAAATTTCTTGACCGGACACCGAACGAACACTTACTGTGTTAAGTTTCATCTGATATTTCCTGAAGATTTTAAAGGTCTTGGGTAAGTCCATGAGGTGATCGTCTCTGTTCTTGCTCTTAACTAACATGTCGTCAATGTAGACATACATCGTGTCGCTCATATGTCGCTTGAACGTCTTAGTGACCAGCCTCTTATATATTTCCCTTGCATTCTTCAGGCCAAATGGCATGACCTTGTAGCAGTATAACCCAACAGGGGTTATGAAGGACATTTTGTCTTGGTCGGGATCAAAAACTGGAATTTAATGGTACCCTGAATAGGCATCCAGGAAACTCATTCTTTTGTGTGTTGTTATAACATCAAGTAGCTGATCAATCTTAGGCAATGGGATGATGTCTTTGGGACAAACCCTATTGAGATTTGTGAAGTCGATCCAAACCCTCCAATTTTTATTTCTTTTTCGTACCACCGCTGGGTTGGATAACCATTTGGGGAACTGAACTTCCCTAATGGATCCTACATCCAGGAGCTTCCCTACCTTGTTTTTCATCGATTCAACCTTCTCGAGGGCTATTCAGTGAGCTTTTTAAGTGATCGGATTGAAGGTCGGGTTAACGTACAAGCGATGGCAGGCTATATTATAATCAATCCCAGGCTGATCATATGTCTCCCAACCAAAAAACGTCCAAATTGCTTCTTAGGAAGGCAATCAATTCTTTCTTTTCGTAATCGACAAGTGCGATTTTGATAAGAAATCTTCTCTCTGGCAAGTTGTCATCATCCCCAACTTCCTCCAGGCTTTCAATAACCCTGTCAGCGCGGTGGACCCTGGTCTCTTCCACCCCAGGTCAGCCATACCGTAATTTCTATTTAGAGGGTGTATCCCTCTCATGTGCTTCCACTAGAGCGTCTTTTAGTTCCTTTTTTTTCCTTTTTAGGACGGATGCCCGCGATGAATCACTTTATTGTTGTGGCCTGATCGCCATGAATCTTTACCACACCCTAGTTAGTGACACACTTTAGTTTTTGATGGTAGGTAAATGATACTGCCCTCATAGAGTGCAACCAATCTCTGCCTAGACTGACATGATATGGGGACTCTATGTCTAACACTAAGAATTCAATTAGCTTTGAGATGTGACTCGCTCTAATTGGCACGTTTCTTTCCCAGTGACATTGTCATCTTCCCTACGAAGCTAATCAATGGTACTGGGGCCTCCTTAAGGTCTGTGAGGTTGAGCTTCAGCTTGTGGAACAATTTTAGGTACATTACTTCCGACGAACTTCCCTGATCTACTAGCAACTTGTCATTGTCCCAATTTGCAATTCTGAGAGTTATCTCATGTGTATGATGGTGTGGAGCTCTCACACCAACTAGGTCTTCCTCAGTGAAGATGATGTGCTTGGTGTAGTCGATGTCCTCTGGTTGCTGACGCTTACCCGCTTGGTTTTTTGCAGGGTCAATCTGAAATGCCTCCATGACAGCAGTGACCTTTTTCAGCTCCATCCGAACAATGTTCCTTTAGATCTACTTTGGGTCGGATGCTCCATAGATTACCACAAACTCTTATCACCATTGACTGCGACCTTGTCAGTTTTATTTTCAATGTATTCATTGAGATGCGCAACTTGGGCCAATTCTTCCAAGTGTGACTTTAGAGCCTTACAATTCTCGGTTCTGTGATCGCCCTCCTTATAGAATGTGCATCTCAATGCGTTATTCCTTTTCATTGGATAACCACATATACTCTTGGGCCACTTAATGAACGGTTGATCCTTGATCTTGCTCAATATCTTGTATATAGGTTCCTTAAAGATTGTATTAACATCCTGGAATGCTTTCGAGGGATCAGCCTTACTCATATTCTTGGAGCCATTCTTTCCCCCATTCTTATTCCCTTTCTTCGGAGTGTCACTCTTATCTCCCCCTTTAGTTAGCTTTGCTCGATCTTTGTCCCCTGCATTAGAGTGAACCACATCTTTAACCTTGGTGTATTTCTCAATATGAGCCATGAGATCGTCAATGGGGCTGCCTTTTTTCTTTTTTCAGGGACTAGTTTAACAAAGATGTGGTTGGTAGACCAATCTTGAAGGATGCGATAGAAACTTTCTCAAAGCAATCCTCCACCTCATTAAAGACCTCACAATACCTCTGGCATAGTCACAAAGGCTATCTTGTGGTTTCTTGTTCATTGTGAGCAGTGCATCCATCCTTTTGGGGTGGGAACGGCTGGTTATGAAGATAGCAATAAAATCCTCTCCTATGACTTTTGAGCTCTTGACCGACCTATGAGGTAGCTTCTCGAACCACTTTTGTGATACGTCAGATCGGCTAAAAGGGAAAATTCGACACATCATGGAGTTATTGTGGCTCCATAGGGTCATTGTCTGCCTATACTATCGAACGTGGTCAATGGAATATGTCTTTCTGACATAAATCTTGAATTTGGGAACGAAGAACTTCTTTGGGGGTTTTTCTTCCTCGATCTCCCTTGAAGAATGGGATTTCATCTGGGAGTTGTGAGCTCTCCTAGCTATCTCCCTAGTAGACCTGACTCCTGGATAGGATGGATGTTGGTCCATCTTTCTAGGAACTAAAATTCCGATGTCCTCATTCTGACGATCATTACTCCAGTGGTGCCTTTTGAACTGGCCACCTTCTGATTGATCATGCTCTGAACTGTCATGTTTAGATTTATCTTGTTCATGCCTAGATCTCCTTCCTCGGCTGAGAGTATTACTCTCCTGAGGACTAGGAGTCCTATCACGACGCTTCCTCATAATTCTATGCTGATCGGGATGGCCACACTATTGAAGCGAGATTATTAATCTAATATCTAATATTAAAAGTGAAGTCTCCACACTCAAGTGTGCAATGTGGCAACACAATTGATTTCAACTATTATTCAGCTAACCAAAACATGAGGTGATTTTTTTGTGTATTTTGGCAGTCAACTCACATACCCACAAATTGACCTTGAATATTCTAGTTATTTACCTCCACTTTGTGTTTATTTTTTGGCATTAAATCCACAAATAATTTTACCCTCGCGATTTGACACTTCAGACCCAACAAAAACTCATGTCTCCCCCAACTTGTTCATCTCCATTTCTCCTCAACTTATTCAGCTCTAATGCTTCTTAACAAGACCTTAAGGCTCAACGGCTTCACCCCTTAACTTCCTCAAGGTTTGTCTTTTCAAATTCAACCCCTTAACCTTTTTCTCTCCACCTCCATTACTCTAAACGATTTATCATTTCCCCCAAATTCATTGCCATTCACCTCCATTACTCCAGACGTTTTTATTCAATGGATGATGTATAAATTTGTTATGATCGTGTTTGTTGGAGAACACATTTCTTCCCTTTTTTAGCACGTCCTCCTGCAAAGATACTCCTCCTTCAAAGAAAGGTAATTTCTCCCCTATTTTTCTATTGTCCACCTCCTGGATTTCAATATTTGATGCCTTATTTATTTTTCATGCCCATTTGTATATCTGTTTTCAAAGTATTCGCCACTTGGTACCTTTGTAATATGTCACTTTTTGGGTGGATTTAGATATTACGATTAAATGTATGGTTTTGTTTATGATTGTATTTACATTTTATTTAAAATTTATATCAGATATGTATTTTTTGTGTTGAGCAGATAATTAAAAAAAAATTACATTTTACCAACTATGGTGTAAAATAGGAAAAAATCGGCACAGTTTTCTATGGTTAATTTTTTTTATGTATTTAGATTTTTTTAAATTTGGAACGCATGCTTCTGCATTTGTTAACAAGTAATTAATCGATCCCAATTTCGACTTTGTTGTAGTAGTTTACATAAGATACATATGGCCCTACTTTGTCAAATGGGGTTTTTTTAATATAAAAATTGTATAAATTTTTTGGTATTTTTCCAAAGAAGTTGGATGTATAATCAACACAATCACACTATTTTTTCCAATGAAAGATATTGTCATATTTTCCTAGTGTCCACCTCCCAGATTTCATTCTTTGATGCCCTTTTTTTGTCATTCACATTTGCATTTCTGTTTTCAAAATACTCACCCCTTAGTACCTATGCAAAAGATGATTTTTTTTGGATTTAGGTATTACGTTTAAATCTATGGTTTAGTTTTTGATTATATTTAGATTTTCATATATTTCACACCATACTTCTTCGCTTGTTAACAAGTAATCGACACTGTTTTCACCTTTGTTGTAGGATTTTACATCAGATATGTAATTTTTTTGTTGAGTAAATAATTTTAATTTTATCTTTTTACTAACAATGGTGTACAACAGGAAAAATCGACATTGTTTTTCATAATATAATTTTTTAATGTATTTACCTTTTTTTTTATTTGAGACACATGCTTCTTCGTTTGCTAACAAGTAATTAATCGATTTTATTTTTAACTTTGTTGTATCACTTTACATCAGATATAGATCGCCTTACTTTTCTTAATGGGATTTTTTTTTAAGATAAAATTTTATATATGTTTTTCGGCCTTTTTTCAAAGAAGTTGAATGTATAATCAATCACAATCACACTATTTTTTCCAATGACACATACCGTTTTTTAACAAATTACAAAACGATTTAATATCGTTATTAGTTATACAATTTATGAGGATCCTTGGAATGCATTCTACGTGTTTGTCTTTTTTCTATATGATGTTATTATAGGAATTATTTTTAAGAAGTTTAAAACATTAAATTTTAAAAGACCTGTATAAAAAGAATAGTGTCGTTGTTTTAGATATATTTTTATAGAAGTTAAACTATTTAGGTGCATGGAAAGTTAAAAAATTAGGCCTGAACAAAAATATTCATATATAAATTGTTGTATGTTATGCATCTTGGTTAATCAATTTAAATCTACAAAACCGTTAATGGTTCCATTCCCATTATGTTTTTAGAAATTATATCGGTTTGTGAAAGCATAATGAATATCATAGGTATAACCAATAACCAATTTTTTCTTTTCTTTCAAGTTTTTCCCACCAAGCTATGCTACTTTAATTAGGTAAATTTTGGAAAATCATAGCAGCAAGAAGAACATAGGTCTTTCCTAATATTGATTTAAGAATTTTACTTTCATTTCAAGTTTTTTTCCCAAACTATATTAATTTCATGATGCAAATTTCAGAAAATTATTCTGTTCCCTATTCTCCCCCTCCCCCCCCCCCCCCCCCCCCCAAAAAAAAAAAAAAATTGTATTACATTAAATATGCAATTATTGCTATATGATTTTGGTAAAGCTTTATTTTAAAAATAAAAATTTAATATATATTCAACGTTGTATTGGTAAATTATTTAATATCACATTATACAATTTGTTAATAGGGTGAAAATGGTGCGAAGAGAGTGTGAAATTCTAAAGGAGACAAACAAAATGTATGCTCGCAAAGACGTCATTGATGTTGACACGTCGCATTTGTGAATTAAATGAATATATTCATTTTTATACTAACACACAGAGATATTAATATTCCAATACATTGTTTTAATGAATGTTATTTTTATATAAAAACAAAAGTCTTAAGTCGTATTAAGATAATGATATTGATTTGATCAACATATATATCATCTTTGCCAACAGGTGAATCTATCGACTCATGTTAATCTGAAGATTCATTATGGATGCCTATTGCATGCTTATGTCTTATATCTTCTTTTCCTTTTACATGAATTTTTATGGAGATGTAGAGTCTCGTCCTTTATTAATCAATGCGTTTTATAATTAATGATGCTTCACATACCGCTAAACTTTTCTTCAAACATTTTACAACTTCAACACTGCTTTAAGGATCATCAAGTTTATACTATCAAGGGATCGATTTTTAGTTAAAATTGTAAATATGTTGTTGAATAATATGAGTATCGCGCGAAACTAAAATCTAATTTAAAAAAAAGCTTAGGCCATCTCCAAAGGGCAATGCAAATGTGTACATTTGCATTGTCTCCCTTCACACTGGGTAAGATATTGTGCACATTTAGGTGAGAGAAAGGCTAAGCGATGTGCAAACTTAGACGGTCGGAAGACATTGTGTTAGAGGGGGGGCCCACATCTGGGTGGCTAAAACTTGCCCGCCCAGAATGTGGGCAGCTAAAAGTAATCCGCCCAAAATTTTATCAGCCTCTGTGCGGTAACCTTTCATCCGCCCAGAATTTTACCAGGAATAAAAAAAAAATTAATTAGGCAAACGGTTTCAGTATAACGGTAATAAAATTACAACGGTAACAAAAAAATAAAACGGTAACATTTATTTTTGTATATATACATTATGCTCCCCTAGAATCTTTAACATCAACACTTTGATATTTTATTTTACTTATCACCAATTCAAAAAATATTTCTATGGATACTCCTTCACAAAGTACTCCGCCAAGTTCTAGTCGGCTACCAAATTTCACCCCACACGACGAGGTGTTACTTTGTCTGGCATACGTTAAATATTCTATAGATAGTCGTATGGGGACTAACCAATCACGAGTAACCTTGTGGGAAAAAATTACCAACGAATATAACACAAGCGAGGGTGTTATTTACAAACGAACCGAGAATGCGTTGCAGGGAAAATACCGAAAAATTAATGTTGAATGTTTGTTGTATACGTCGACTTTGTCCAAAGATTACGGAAACGGGAAAGATAGCGGCACGACGGAGGTTACGTGGGTAAATACAATTAAATTCAAGTTTTTTATTTATTTATTAGTAAATTCTTAAATTGTCATCACTAATGCGGGAATTTTTCATATAGATCGAACGAGCTAGAGATAACTTTTTAAGCAAAGCAGGTCATAAATTCAATTACGACCACTGCTACGAGGTGCTCAAGGACTTGCCAAAGTATTCCATGTCAACCACCGGTTCACAATATACGGATGAAGAAAATAATGAGAGTCCGCTTCATTCGAACGACAACGAATCAAGGGAATTCAATAATGCTCTTAGAAGACCGGAAGGACGTAAAATGGCAAAACATAAAGGAAGGAAACGAGCGGCCGCCAACAGTGCGGCTACAAACACATCCTTTTTAGAGAACTCCGAAGAATTCAACACACTTTATGACAAAAATTCTGCAGAATCACAAGCAATCAGGAGAACTCTAAATGAAAAGATTGATGGTTTAATTTCAATCCGCACCAAAGAGTTTGAAGCTCAACTCCAACGTGATGAAGATCAGATTATTTACATGGATACAACTAAATTCACTCCCCAACAAAATGCCTTTCACGAGATGCGAATGAATCAGATAATGCAGCGTCGATCTCAAGCATATCGTAACTTCTTAGATTAGATAATTAGATTTGGCCGGGTTCTTTATGTAATCCAAATTTATTAGTTATTAAATTTTGTACCAATGTTTATGAATGACTATTATTATCAAACCAAATTTTATTTATCACGAAGATAATTGTTATAATTGCCCAAAATGGATAAAAATGAAATTACAATTAAGTTGATGATTCTGCATGACGAATCCAAATGTGTTCCTTAAGATCGTCATGTAACTGGTTATGAGCTTCCTTGTTCCACATCTTTGCCTGACGCACCTGGTACTGATAATGGCCAGCGAGACTCTGCCTGCTTAAGCATGGGGGTGGGTCACGTAAGGGCAGGTCAGCTCGCCATGTCCCGTCACGCAACTCCTCCTCGACAATCATATTGTGTAATATGACACAAGCCTTCATAATTACACGTAAGTCTTTATATTCCCGAAAATTCGCCAGGTTCCGGATAAAGTGGAACTGTTGTTGTAAGATCCCAAATGCCCTTTCCACATCCTTTCGGGCTCCTTCCTGAGCTCGTGTAAACACCTTTTGTTTTTGAGTGACTGGTCTCTTGAAACTCTTGACGATAGTTGCGATAGGCGGATAGATGCCATCTGCAACGTAGTAACCTGTGTCATATGTGTTTTCGTTTACTTCGAAGTGCATAGGGGTGCAATTTCCTTCTAGAAGTTCTTCAAACACGTGAGATTTGGCAAGAACATTCAGATCATTACATGCACCAGGCATCTGTAATACCCCGTATTTTTGTGATATTTATTTATGGGATTAATTGAATTAAATGCGTATTAATTGGAAATTAATCCGGGTTAAAAATACTAGAGAGATGCGAGTTGGTATTTGATTATATGTGCATTTATGATTATATGTGAATAAATTATGAAATTTGTCGTGAGATTGAAATACGGCAATTTGGAAATTTTGTTGAGACGCGTGTGGCAGTCGCGTTAGAGAAATATTTATGATAATTAAAAAAGTGAATTTTATTTCTATAAACCGTATGGTCGTTTTGAGTGCGCCAACGCGTCCAGAAGGGTAGAAATAGTCAGAAAACACTAGCCGAGGGTTTAGTATGGGTCCCGGGGCATTTCTAGGCCATACCGGCAACGTATAAGGGTAGTTTGGTAATTTTGAATTTTGGGGAATTATAACCTACGAAAATTGGGAATTAATATCTGATTTTTCAATAACCCACTAAGCCCACTAATACCCAAATAGGCTACGGAAGTTATTGAAACTTGTTCCAAAAGAATTTCTAAAGCACAAACCCTAGCCACCATTAACCTTGGAGAAGAAAGCTTGTAGAGAGAGAGGAGAAGAGAAATCTGCAGAGAGAGAAAGAACCATCCATCAATTCGTCATCAAAATCAGAGATTTTTATAAGGCAAGTGATTTAATTTTGTTTTTATAGAGAATGTTTCTTCCATGTGTAGGAATTGATGAAAATCTGATTTGTTCTTGGGAGTTAATGAAAAAAACCCATTAAATTGGAAATAGAAATTACATTCTTGATGAGGAAATTGCATGTAGATTTGTAGTTGATGATTATTCTGATGATATTACCATTAGTATGGAACCAAAAACGGATTTAATTAGACTTCTTTAATGATTCATAAATTCTAGGGTTCATGTTCTTAAATTGGGGGAAAATATGAAGAGATTTGATAATTGATTGAAGTTAGAATGAATTAGCCCCACAAATCATGTTAGTATATGACCTAAATACGTTTAGGAATGATTAGAGACTTTAAACAATCGTTGGATTAATGTTTGGATGAGATTTGAGGTGTAGAGAAATTGGAAAAATGAGATAGGATTTCTGGGCTTGAATCTGGCCACTCGTTAGAAGACCTACCCAGGTCGTTCGAACGAGCTCGTTCGAATGAGCTTCTAACGAGTTGACAGTTTGGGTTCTAACGAGATGGATGTTCGTTCGATAATCTCGTTCGAACGAGATCTCGTTAGATAGCCCAGTTCGTTCGAACGAACTCTCGTTCGAACAGCCTCGTTCGAACGAGACTTCGAACGAGTTGACAGTTTAGGCTTTTTAGCCTGTTTTGATCCCGAGTGTCCCGTAACCTTGTGTATAGGCAGAGATAGCCTTCCCTTGATGATTAATTGATATATTTGGGATGATTGGGATACAATGAGGAGTAAAACCTAGGAGGGTAGTTTGAAACTAAAGGAAATTGTGGATTAGGACGTGAGTGCCTATTACGATGCGAGAACTATTGACGACCAAATTAATTATATTAACCGGGAACATATAAATTGTGTAGTATTATATGTCGGTACGAGAATGAGAAGTGTACCACCAACATATTATGATGATTACTAAGACGTGTGCATACTTAGATATGTATTGATTTTATGTGTATGACATACCTACCATACTTGCTATCACGGGAGGTTTGCGTTCGCTTAGGGCCCTCTAATCCTTGTGTTGCCCGGATTTAGACTGGTTACCTCGATGAACATAGGTCAGAGAAGGACTTATTGGGATGTTAATAAGTCTGCTGATCGTGGGAGCGCAGGTATGTGCGTGACCCATGTGATGTGACTGTGTTCGCCTCCATTATTTGTGATGTTGTTATCTGAGAACGATTCCTGAGAGATTCGGAATGCGTCATCCTTATGTACGTGATGTACCGAGATGGATAGCAGAGTATGTGTTCACCGCAGCTTAGTCTCGGGGTGCTTGTATTGTATATTTATGACGTGAATAATATACACTTAATTAATGGGAACTTTCATGTTGGAATTGTGAACATAATTATGGTAATGTTTTGAGAAAACATAACAGGATAACCGATAGTGAATTGAACTACAAATTGAGAATCTGAGTTTAAGTAAAGACCTCTATTTATTTGATAACACTAGAATGTCATATGGGAATCGAGTAATAAGGGGTAGAACTTATTCCGGTTTGGTTAGATAAGTATGTCATGTAGATGGGTACGGTACGTTAGGAGTGCACATGTAGTCGAGAGGTGAGAATTTCATGTGAGTGTACGTCCTAACATGTACTTTGCATTTAATGTTTTAATGTTATTAAAACACTTGCTGTTTTCAAAATGTTTTCCACTTTCGGGCTCTGACCCATTTGCTTTCAAATCTATTTTTGTAAAAACCATTTTAGGTGCCCAGCCACAAGGACACCATGCATAGGATTCTTATTCAGGTGACGAGTTGTAGCTGTTTGTGGAAGTTACAAGACTTTGCTTGTAGACGCTTCATCTATCGTGACTAGATATTCATCAGTTATCAGTTGTAGGGCATGTCGCCCATTTCTTTTAGAGACATTTCATTTATCTCAGTATTCAGACTTTTGGCATGTAATTATTCAGGATTCAGACTTGTCATATATTTTTAGTTGTGGGACTGTTGTGAGGAGTTTTTCCTCCAGACTTATTATTAATTGTTGGTTATTTCATTACTTCGTATGGTGAATGGATTATGTTGACTCTTTTATTATTCTTTTTTTGCATGTTATCCAGACTTAACTTAAAATTTGGAACGAGATCTCGTTAGAAAGCCCACTTCGTTCGAACGAGATCTCGTTAGAAGACTCAGTTCGTTCGAACGAAGTCTCGTTCGAACAGCCTCGTTCGAACGAGACTTCGAACGAGTTGACAGTTTAGGCTTTTTAGCCTGTTTTGATCCCGAGGGTCCCGTAACCTTGTTTCTATGTAGAGTTAACACTTCCTTGATGATAAAGTGATATATTTGGGATGATTGGGATACAATGAGGAGTAAAACCTAGGAGGGTAGTTTGAAACTAAAGGAAATTGTGGATTAGGACGTGAGTGCCTATTACGATGCAAGAACTATTGACGACTAAATTAATTATATTAACCGGGAACATATAAATTGTGTAGTATTATATGTCGGTACGAGAATGAGAAGTGTACCACCAACATATTATGATGATTACTAAGACGTGTGCATACTTAGTATATGTATTGATTTTATGTGTATGACATACCTACCATACTTGCTATCACGGGAGGTTTGCGTTCGCTTAGGGCCCTCTAATCCTTGTGTTGCCCGGATTTAGACTGGTTACCTCGATGAACATAGGTCAGAGAAGGACTTATTGGGATGTTAATAAGTCTGCTGATCGTGGGAGTGCAGGTATGTGCGTGACCCATGTGATGTGACTGTGTTCGCCTCCATTATTTGTGATGTTGTTATCTGAGAACGATTCCTGAGAGATTCGGAATGTGTGATCCTTATGTACGTGATGTACCGGGATGGATAGCAGAGTATGTGTGCACCGCAGCTTAGTCTCGGGGTGCTTGTATTGTATATTTATGACGTGAATAATATACACTTAATTAATGGGAACTTTCATGTTGGTATTGTGAACATAATTATGGTAATGTTTTGAGAAAACATAACGGGATAACCGATAGTGAATTGAACTACAAATTGAGAATCTGAGTTTAAGTAAAGACCTCTATTTATTTGATAACACTAGAATGTCATATGGGAATCGAGTAATAAAGGAGTAGCTACCCGGTATTTAATTAGTCGGGGTGTCACAGGTTCATGGGATTTGGTAATCTAGCTAGGGTTCCTGGGAGTCAAGTTGCTAGGGTCTTCTTTGAGTGAAAGATAGTGCCACTTAGTCTTCTCGATTCCTCTTGATTTGATGTCTTGTCCGCCTAAGCGAGGAGTGGTCTTTAAGCGGCAAAAGGCTTCAAAGAATTCATACCTGGCTGCATAGTCTATAGAAAATAAGATTTGAACTTAGCAGTAGGAATTGGGTATAGAGCTCCTTTCCTTGCCTTCAAAGGCCGGAAAGAGATTTCTCTTTGGCTTTGGTTCGCTTGACCGTGTGACTATGGTTCCTGTGGTCCAAATAGAATAACTTTGGGTGCTATCACATAGCCCTAAGCAGGGCAAGGAAGGTCTCTAATCGACAACAAAGAGATATGCCAATTAGCGGCACACTGACTATAAACCTCTTTTCGTTAAATCATATAGTAAGACATAATTCTTATCTTAGTGACTCTTATCCAATCTCTTTAGGGAGAGAATGACTCATGGGTATGGGTCAGGAACAGTATTCGATTGATTTTCACTCTTATGAGATGGGAGGAATAACGTAGTTTGTTTCGTACCCGAGTGAAAGACTTTCCTTTCTTTCCTTTGGTGCTGTAATATAATATAAAGAAGAGGATCCCATCTCCTTTTAAGAAGGAATTGAGAGTCATATTCAATCGCCCGGGAATCCTATTTTCTTAAGTTAGGAAAGATCAAGCCAAGCTATTTGGCAAGGGCCTAGCGACGAGGGGATTGATTTTAAGAAGATCTAGATCTAACTGTTATTATGACTTCTTTCTTGATGTGAATCATAGCTATTCAATCATTGCTTTTCCTGTTACAGATGCTTTCTGTTGATGCGAAAAAAAAAAGCGCAGCTAGTCCTTTTCGGAGTAGGAGCAGTTAAGATAGTCCCTTTCTTTCTCTGGTTTCCCCAACCGGTAACCAAAACAAACAAGCCAGCTTCGGTAGTGTTAGTAGCTTCAAAGGAATTGGTAGTATGTCTTGAATAGGAAAGCATTCAATGTATGAACTCAACCTATGTTCAAGAGCTTGAACAATGAAGTGAAAGCTCTAAGCTAGCTCTTCGATCCGGTGTAATCGCTAACAAGCTATCAGGATACCTTAATCTGTCAACCAAAAGCTATGAACCGTACTCGTCTGGTTGTTCTTCCTCGAATAGAAGCTCTAGATCGAATTGAATAGATGCCCTATCAGGAGGAGTTGGTCTCGGCTGCCTCCGTTCTCTTTACGGATGGATAGATAGAAATCCCAGAAATCGTTCCCTCCCGGCCCTACCTCTTCTGGCCTCTCTGAAGATCTTTTTAGGGTGGGCAAAGAGGGTGAAGCCACTTTTGCAGCTCTACCCGGTAGAAAAAGTGGAACTCGAATAGTTGTCTGATAAAGGAAGGCAGTAAAGGATATTCAACAAAGCAGGCCTTACTATCTTACCTAGCTCCCAAGGTGGGAACACTTCACTCATGAAGACGTTGTGCTCGGGCCTCTCTTGGGGGAGTCCCTTCTCTCCTCCACCCCCTTGAACAGGCTTTCCGCGGTACCAAGCTCACTTCATTGAGTATTTCTTTAATAAATATAGGAGTGTTTATCGCTACTACCAACTACAGCAACTAAAAAAAGGAGCTAACCGACTAACACTAACAGT
Source organism: Sambucus nigra (assembly GCA_949130495.1). Classification (NCBI taxonomy): domain Eukaryota; kingdom Viridiplantae; phylum Streptophyta; class Magnoliopsida; order Dipsacales; family Adoxaceae; genus Sambucus; species Sambucus nigra. Next base: position 419,271,554 of record OX422207.1, read on the forward strand.
TATCCGAAAGACGGTTCTGCAAGCCGGACTTAACGACAGATCTATTTTCGTCTTTCTTTATTTTCTCTAAAAACCGCTCTTGCTCGAACTGGAAATTGCGTGAATAGTGGAAGAACACGCCATTTGGATTAGAGCTGTGGCACGAGAAGGCCGGTGCCTTGATCGAGACCTTTTTTGGCGTGAGTTGCTTAGTGTTAAGTGTATAGCCACAAAGAAATTACACAAGGCATTTCACACTCGCTTTTCGGAAGGAATCAAAAAAGTAGGTTGTTCGCAGAACGAATATCAAGTCTTTCATAAATGCTTTATGGAAAGAGTCATGTTTACAAGCTCGAGGAATCTAAGGGGCGTAAGCGTTAAGAAGGCTATAAGGGAATCTTTCTTTCAATTCAAACCGTTAGACGAGAACTTGTATGGAAAAGGGTTCCCTATATTTATTAAAGGTCGCATCAGTTTTTCCTAGACCTCAAAGACTGGCACCTCCTTTTCATCTGCATCTGAAAACAGTGGTTAGGCTTTACCTGGACCTTCCTTCTTTTTGCATCTCATCTCTGGCTTAGTCTAGTCCTTCGTATCTTCTTTTCCCTCTTTAGTTTTAATGCTCAATGGCAGTTCTCTTTAGAAAGAGTAGGGGGATGGATTTCCTGGGATGTCGATTCTGTAATCAAGACAAAGCAAGACGCCCACGCCAAGATCGATAAAAATAGAAGCCGACTATTTCTTATTTTATTGTAGATAGGACAAGTAAGAGAGAAGACCGGTTACGCCGAGAGGAACACACCTTGATCTGTCATTCCTTCCTCGCGCACTGTCGATCAGGGCCTATTTTCACTAGTTGAAAAGAAAAGGCGGAGCGGAGAAGTTTTTTCAGTTTATTACTTCTATTTGAACTACTCCGAAGTTATTGCACTTATAGAAGACCAATTCAACAAGTGCTAATGCAGTCGGTCACATCTTTTCTGTCAGAGACAGCATCAAATTCAATGGCAGCTGATGCATCAATAGCAGCGGACCTTTAGAGGGGGCTTCTCTTCTCCTTTCTGAGCTTGCCTGGTCTTTTTCGCCTTTCTTAATGAAACTGATTCAAGCATTCGTTCAGAGTCGACAACAGCAAGAAGTGAAATGGCATCTGGTTCAATGTACGCTATCTTGCCTACTTCAATCAATGGCAGAAAAAACCTTGCGATAACCTTTCATCCGAGTCTCTTTTGCTCTTTATGGTTTCAGGCATAACTTTGCTTAACACATCAAGTTCGAAGTGGGATAGAGATAATGAGCTCTATGAGCTACTGGCTCTACTGTCTCTTACATCCCGAATCTACTTATTGATACCCGTACTTACTGGTAGTCATCTCTTTCTGCTTCCCTTCTTTCCTCTTACCCGTACTGATTCTCCCTTCTATTCTTTCCTTTATTACTTCATCTTCTTGGACTGAAACTTCTTTGCCCGTTGGAGACGAACTTCCTTCCTTGCTTGCCTATGTGGAAGAAAGAAGTCAAGCTGCACGCAATCCACAACCAAAAGAAAAGAGAGAAGCGAACACAAACTATATAAAAAAAGAAAAGAAATCTCTTCCGCGTCTCTTGAAAGAGAGGATTCGATTGACTCATTCTAACAGACGATTCCTTGCATCAACAGCGTCCAATTCTACGCTTTGCGTTCAAGCGGACGATTGCATTTGCAGCGGATGATTTGTATCATGCCACTAGCTCAAGTCCCACAGCTTCATGTGCAGCCTTTATCTTATTTTATTATACGAAAGCACTCGCAATTTGGCGCCCTTATTATATCAGTGTTAAACCGGGGAGTAAGTGGCCTACTCGTCGTAGGGCACGAACGGTATAACACAAAGAAAGGAATGAAAGCAGTCGAAAAAGGTAGCAGTCGTTAGGCCAAAAAGTGGAGAAGTAAATAGGCCAATGCCAATTGAAATCTAACTAGTTGTCCCTCTTCGATTTCGATGACAGGAAAGATCAGATGCACAGAAGGAGCTGCACATGAAGAATGGCAATACATTGAAAGAAGGGGTTCTGCACGAATGCCTTGTTGAGGAAGAGAAGGGGTTTGAGAAGAAGGCCTTATCGTCTGCTAAAGGAACTGACATGACATCTAATTCAACTATCTCAGCTTGCTGCATCGAGGAAAGAGGCTAGGCACCGAATTGGATGGGAGGGAAGGTGTGCAAAGAGGCATACTGGTTGAATAGGAAGCTAACCAAGGTACAGAAAAGACCCAGGCAAGAGGTAGAATGAAGGAGGTTTATCTGAAGAATCCACCCAACAGAGAGGGATGAACTCAAGGAAATAAGTACTCCATCCTACGGAGCCAATAGAAGGGGAAGCGGTTAGAGCCTGAGCCAAGTAAGCAGATAACGGAGCTCGGGTTGGGTGGGATGAAGAAATAGCTGGAAAAGAGCTCGGGACTATTAAAGCTCATACCACGCATTACGAGCTTTCATAAAAGAAAGAAATTTTCCTTTTCAAACGGGTTGGCAGCCTTTTGGAGTCGCGATAACCTCAAACAATTCTACGTATGAAGGAGCCTGACTAAGAGAAAAGGCGGTGCATGCCCCGAGACAAAGAAATTTATCTATCCAAGTAGGCAGGTTTGGAACCCTCATCTCTTCTCGAGAGGAAGTAATCACCAGATCTTTCTCCCCATGGACTCTCCTGGCTAGGCAGCATCTAAAGCTCCATCTGACCATCTCGTGTGGAGATAAGGGTGGCTTTCAGAAACCAACAACGGGTAAAACCGGATAGTGTGACACGCCTATTACTGCGACAAGAGGAATCATAGCATCTTGCGACCTCGCATTATCCTGGTTCTTGACAGAGGGTTCAAGATAGACAAGCAGGAACGACCTCATTACCATATTCCAATTAGAGAGAAGCTGCATATGCTATGCTATGAGAGGTGGTTGAGTTCAACCTCGTCAAACCTTTCAATCAGCTGTGACACTGTATATGTCATGGGGTACCTGGCCTGGCCCGAGTGATAGAGCGCCTTCTTCTCTTTTTCTATTTGGTATCGCTCCACTCGAGCTACCACTTTCGATTCTCTCGTTTGGAATGATTCTGACTGATTCGTATGACATGACTGATTAGGTAACAATAGGTAATAAAGAGTAAGTAGATAAAACAACCCGCAGGAAGAAGGAATGAAAGCAAAAATATGGACACCAATCCAGAGGAGAGGGTACCGTCCATTAACACGCAACCAATTAGAAAGCAATCGGCTTCGCAATCAGCGAGGAGGGCGAGAAAGTCTATGCTACAGGTATATTTATGCTAAGGATACTTCGGGCTGAAGCTCAGATATGAACGAATTCACTCGCTATCTTTCTCCAAGCTCGGAAAGAGAGGGTTTGCTCCCAGCAGCTATAACTGCTATGACCATAATCTTGAATCTGTACAGCGCAAATGGCAAACTGAACTTCAGAGCGCAAGTGCGGGGCAGAAGCGAGCGTTTACTCGACCTAATCCGGCGGATAGAATAGTGATGGATGACTTTCTGGAATGGCTACTCTTTTGCTTGAGGGGAAAGCTGCTATAGATAGATGCAAGTAGAGTTGTTACTTTCTTCGTTCAAGTGAGAAAGTTCTGCCTTCTCCTTCCAACGGGCATTGATGAATGTGACTCTTTTCCTTCGATCGTGTAGCCGGCGATCCTGGCCTTATCCATTCGTGAAAAAGGGGAAAACTATGCCACTAGTTATAATGGGCTTTGTTGAGGGGTCCCTGTCCAAACCTGATTCATAGCTGTTGAGTTTAGGTGGAGTACGAATCTTTGCCTGAGGAATACCGTATCCAAGCTCCGTGGCTAGTCTGCGCTAGGTTCATTAGGAATTGGACATAAATCTATAAACCGTCTCGCTTGAGCAGTGTGTAAGCCTATCCCGTCCGCGATCTCCCATCGAAGTTCGTTCCCACCCCTGATTGAAATGACTTTTTCATATCTATTATCTTAATAGTATTGGAGTGAAAGGACAGCCGATGAGTCATACCGAAAGTTGGCTTCCCTGGCAGAATGGGATGCGGCCATCCTAGTCAAAGTGAACATCGGGACGTCTGTATTTTCCACCTCACTTGCTCTACCACCTTCTGCCTCTGTTGATGAAGCAGTCTTGGTCCACAGTGCCGAGCGTACTACTTTCCCAACCGAATCTTCAAACCTAGCTCGCCCAAGAAAGGAAAGTTCACTTCCGATGTAAAGATTCCATTGGAAGGAAGTCTGCTCATTTTGATCTCCGTTCGGAGGGCTCCAACTACATACACTTCAACTGCTCCTGTCTCACTCGAAGTGCAGTCATCACTCTACGCTATTTCCTAAGCTAGACTGCAAGTTCAGGTCCCGAAAGGGGCTCGACTATAAAGGAGAGGGCTGGAACGGGCTTGCCTGAATAAGGCAAGGGATTCAAAGGGCAGGTTCTGAAAGAAAGAAGATGCAGTTAAGAAAGCAGACAACTTTGCTCCAGACCGACTATCCATGGAAGCGACTTCGCACACCTGCATTGAGATTCTGAAGCGTCAGGGATCGAAACATAGGGCGCACAAAGACTAACCGAGAACACAACTTAACATGCATGACTAACTAAGTAAGTAAGACCGACAAGAAAATCGTTGGCCTGATCTTCACCTCAAGCACGACAGCTTTGAGAAGGGCACACTAACTAGCGGGTTCACTAGAGTTTGAACTATTGTAATGGGTTTGACTCCCTCCATGGTGCTTCCTTTCAGTCCTTTTCTTTAGGTCGGGAAGGCTTTTTTTGAATTTGCATTCTTCTCTCGCTTTGATGCTAAAAGGGTGGTGGAAGAAGTAGCAGAATATTAATCCGCTGGGAAGACACTACGACTACGACTAAGACAGGACAGGGAGATATTCTTTATATGGGGCTTGGCCAATCAATCGGACTGGCCCAATCAATGTATTAGCCACTGACACCCACTCTGATATGGATTGCTTTTATGGCTTAGTAGCTCCCCCTGCTCGTAAACACAAAAGTCTTGTAGGCGCTTTCCCGAGGTGGTGGAATCTCAGAGTTCCCCTTCTTTGATGACGGAGTGGATAGGTGCCCAATTGAATCTGTACAATAGTGATAAGGCTTAGCCTCCGACAGCCTAGTTTCCTAGACCTTCGTCTCTCCCGGTAAGCAAGACGAGATCACCACTTCCGGTCTTCTCTTGGGAAAGACTCCCATCCCCACTGGTTACTTCAGCTGTTCGGTCTTTCTTTCTTTTTCTTGATGCAAGATGGAATGAATAAACTGACTTTCTTGATCGCATCATTGCAGGGGGTTCGGTAGGAGGCCCGACTTCAGGCAGTAGGGAGCTATGCGGTGGCACTGAACTTCTTCCCTCTAGCTGTAACTAGGAACTGGATCCAAGGAGGAGTCTTGGTGACCAAGAAAGATCTGCACCCGAGTCCGGTAGACGAAGCTTTGGAAGACATAGATTATGAATATGCCGCTCCTCGCTTGGATTGCCTGTTGAGAATCTGCAAGGCAAGTGGCCAACAAAGCAAATAAGTCGGGCGGAGGTTCAGTTCAATAGACAGCCTTACGCCCTCTTGCCATTTGCGCTGGTACCCCTCTAACCCTGCCCTTTGTCGGGGAGGGCTAATCCGCGCAGTAGGTTCCACACGTGCAAGTCCACCAAGGCAGGCGAGCTAACCTACCAAGACTGATACTCAAATGAGTCGTAGGGATGGCACTAAGAGAGTCTCATAGCTAAGATCCCTATCCTAGGCTTGTGTGAGCCAGGATCAAACCAAACCCTGACAAGTTTCCCAGTTGAGGAGTGCCTTGGTCGACTTACCAACTCAGTAACCGGGAAGAAACGAAGGAAGTCAAGTTCCCAGCGCCTATGAACAGAAGCCAGGGAGGACCGCATTTGATGGGCTTATTGCTCTTAGCTAGACTAGACTTCTGTAGTTCTTTCTGCGTCCATCGGTACAGCTTCTTGGTCGTTCGATCTATTGTCACAAGTAAATCCCCTTATGGCGGGTAAGAAGGATTGGGAGATGTCGACCGATCGTATCAGTATTGGTGGAGCGGGATGAAGAGAGATATTGCCGAGTTTGTCTCTAAATGCGCCACTTGTCAGCTAGTAAAAGTGGATCATCAGAGACCGGAAGGACTGCTACAGCCGTTGGAGGTCCCGATGTGGATGTGGGAGAGCATATCCATGGACTTTATCACGGGGTTGCCTACGTCACAGAGAGGTCACGACTCCATTTGGGTAATTGTGGACAGGTTGACCAAAGTCGCTCATTTTCTACCCGTAAGGACAGACTACACTGCGGGACAGTATGCCCAGCTCTTTATTTCAGAGATAGTGAGACTTCACGGTGTGCCCCTAAATATCCTGTCTGACCGAGACAAGATATTTGTTTCACGGTTTTGGGAAAGTTTTCAGGAGGCCATGGGCACGGAATTGCGGTTGAGTACGGCGTATCACCCACAGACCGATGGGCAAACGGAGCGTACAAATCAGATGTTGGAGGACATGCTACGGATGAGTATCATTGATTTTGGGGGTGGATGGGAGCAGTATCTTCCACTGGTGGAGTTTGCTTACAACAACTCCTACCAGTTCACTATTGGCATGGCTCCATTTGAGGCGTTGTACGGTAGACCTTGTCGTTCCCCAGCATGTTGGTTGGAGGTGGGGGACAACAAACTACTTGGGCCGGAAGTGATTCAGGATACTTCGGCGAGGATATAATTGATTCGGAGTCGCATTCGGGTAGCTCAGGATCGGCAGAAGAGCTATGCAGATGCGAGGAGGTTCTTCAGAGAGTTCCAAGTAGGGGACCAGGTTCTGCACAGAGTATCTCCTATGAAGGGGATTATGCGTTTCGGGAAGAAAGGGAAGTTGGCACCGAGATATGTGGGACCATTTCCTATTATTGAGCGGATTGGACCGGTTGCGTATAGGCTTGGATTACCGGAGCATTTGCATCGGATTCACGATGTGTTTCATATTTCCTCGCTAAGGAAATATCTTAGAAACAATTTGGCTCATTCTCACATTACTTTGGAGGACATCGATCTCCAGCCGGATAGCTCCTACGAGGAGGGGCCGATTGCTATTTTGGACCGAAGTGAGCGGAAATTGCGGTCAAAGATAGTTCCGTTAGTGCGTGTTCAGTGGCAACATCATAATGTTGAGGAGTCCACGTGGGAGCGCGAGGATGAGATGCGCGAACGTTATCCAGAGCTGTTCTTACCAGGTACTTTCTAGTTCCGAATTTCGGGACGAAATTCAGTTATTAGGGGGGAAGTATGTAATACCCCGTATTTTTGTGATATTTATTTATGGGATTAATTGAATTAAATGCGTATTAATTGGAAATTAATCCAGGTTAAAAATACTAGCGAGATGCGAGTTGGTATTTGATTATATGTGCATTTATGATTATATATGAATAAATTATGAAATTTGTCGTGAGATTGAAATACGGCAATTTGGAAATTTTGTTGAGACGCGTGTGGCAGTCGCGTCAGAGAAATATTTATGATAATTAAAAAAGTGAATTTTATTTCTATAAACCGTATGGTCGTTTTGAGTACGCCAACGCGTCCAGAAGGGTCGAAATAGTCAGAAAACACTAGCCGGGGGTTTAGTTTGGTTCTCGGGGCATTTCTAGGCCATACCGGCAACGTATAAGGGTAGTTTGGTAATTTTGAATTTTGGGGAATTATAACCTACGAAAATTGGGAATTAATATCTGATTTTTCAATAACCCACTAAGCCCACTAATACCCAAATAGGCTACGGAAGTTATTGAAACTTGTTCCAAAAGAATTTCTAAAGCACAAACCCTAGCCACCATTAACCCTGGAGAAGAAAGTTTGTAGAGAGAGAGGAGAAGAGAAATCTGCAGAGAGAGAAAGAACCATCCATCAATTCGTCATCAAAATCAGAGATTTTAATAAGGCAAGTGATTTAATTTCGTTTTTATAGAGAATGTTTCTTCCATGTGTAGGAATTGATGAAAATCTGATTTGTTCTTGGGAGTTAATGAAAAAAACCCATTAAATTGGAAATAGAAATTACATTCTTGATGAGGAAATTACATGTAGATTTGTAGTTGATGATTATTCTGATGATATTACCATTAGTATGGAACCAAAAACGGTTTAATTAGACTTCTTTGATGATTCATAAATTCTAGGGTTCATGTTCTTAAATTGGGGGAAAATATGAAGAGATTTGATAATTGATTGAAGTTAGAATGAATTAGCCCCACAAATCATGTTAGTATATGACCTAAATACGTTTAGGAATGATTAGAGACTTTAAACAATCGTTGGATTAATGTTTGGATGAGATTTGAGGTGTAGAGAAATTGGAAAAATGAGATAGGATTTCTGGGCTTGAATCTGGCCACTCGTTAGAAGACCTACCCAGGTCGTTCGAACGAGCTCGTTCGAACGAGCTTCTAACGAGTTGACAGTTTGGGTTCTAACGAGAGGGATGTTCGTTCGATAATCTCGTTTGAACGAGATCTCGTTAGATAGCCCAGTTCGTTCGAACGAACTCTCGTTCGAACGAGACTTCGAACGAGTTGACAGTTTAGGCTTTTTAGCCTGTTTTGATCCCGAGTGTCCCGTAACCTTGTGTATAGGCAGAGATAGCCTTCCCTTGATGATTAATTGATATATTTGGGATGTTTGGGATATAATTAGGAGTCAAACCTAGAAGTGTAGTTTGAACCTAAAGGAAAATATGAGTAGGACGTCGTCTATTACGATGCGAGAACTATTGACGGCCTAACTTATTATATTAACCGGGAACATAAAAATTGTATAGTATTATATGTCGGTACGAGAATGAGAAGTGTACCATCAACATAATATGGTGATTATTAAGACGTGTGCATACTTAGTATATATTGATTTATGTGTATGACATACCTACCATACTTGCTATCACAGAAGGTTTGCGTTCGCTTAGGGCCCTCTAATCCTTGTGTTTCCCGGATTTAGACTGGTTACCTCGATGAACATAGGTCAGAGAAGGACTTATTGGGATGTTAATAAGTCTGCTGATCGTGGGAGCGCAGGTATGTGCGTGACCCATGTGATGTGACTGTGTTCGCCTCCATTATTTGTGATGTTGTTATCTGAGAACGATTCCTGAGAGATTCGGAATGCGTGATCCTTATGTACGTGATGTACCGGGATGGATAAAAGAGTATGTGTGCACCGCAGCTTAGTCTCGGGGTGCTTGTATTGTATATTTATGACGTGAATAATATACACTTAATTAATGGGAACTTTCATGTTGGTATTGTGAACATAATTATGGTAATGTTTTGAGAAAACATAACGGGATAACCGATAGTGAATTGAACTACAAATTGAGAATCTGAGTTTAAGTAAAGACCTCTATTTATTTGATAACACTAGAATGTCATATGGGAATCGAGTAATAAGGGGTATAACTTATTCCGGTTTGGTTAGATAAGTATGTCATGTAGATGGGTACGGTACGTTAGGAGTGCACATGTAGTCGAGAGGTGAGAATTTCATGTGAGTGAACGTCCTAACATGTACTTTGCATTTAATGTTTTAATGTTATTAAAACACTTGTTATTTTCAAAATGTTTTCCACTTTCGGGCTCTGACCCATTTGCTTTCAAATCTATTTTTGTAAAAACCATTTTAGGTGCCCAACCACAAGGACACCATGCATAGGATTCTTATTCAGGTGACGAGCTGTAGCTGTTTGTGGAAGTTACAGGACTTTACTTGTAGACGCTTCATCTATCGTGACTCGATATTCATCAGTTATCAGTTGTAGGGCATGTCGCCCATTTCTTTTAGAGACATTTCATTTATCTCAGTATTCAGACTTTTGGCATGTAATTATTCAGGATTCAGACTTGTCATATATTTTTAGTTGTGGGACTGTTATGAGGAGTTTTTCCTCCGGACTTATTATTAATTGTTGGTTATTTCATTACTTCGTATGGTGAATGGATTATGTTGACTCTTCCATTATTCTTTTTTTGCATGTTATCCAGACTTAACTTAAAATTTGGCACTTACTTTTTAAATACTAGGTGGTTAGTAATTATTAAAAGGTTTTCGACAGTGATGCTATTAACTGAACCAACTTGGCATTTTGAATTAATTTAATAAAGGAGTAGCTACCCGGTATTTAATTAGTCGGGGTGTCACAGCATCCCAAAGAACGAATGCCAAATCCAAGTATCATAAGATGCCACTGCCTCTAAAATAATAGTGGCAGCATGACAATGTCCTTGATATTGTCCTTTCCATGCATGTGGACAGTTATTCCATTCCCAATGCATGCAGTCAATGCTCCCAATCATCCCGGGGAAACCGCATCGTTCATTTTCGGGCTGCATGCGGGCAATATCTTCGACTGTAGGTGTGCGACAATACTCTGGGCTAAACACCTTCACTATAGCCCTGCAGAACTGTTTTAAAGTCTCAATCGCTGTCGTCTCGGCTATTTTTAAATATTCGTCCTGCAAATCCCCGCATCCATCGTACGCCAACATACGAAGTGCACAAACAATCTTCTGGTGAGAGCTTAATCCCATTCGTCCAACACAATCGGCTCTCTGTATGAAATATGAATCTTTTTCACAGCATGCTTCTAGAATACGATTGAAGCTCGCCCTGTTCATCTTGAACCTACGTCTGAACATTTCTTCAGGATAAGTGGGATTCTCTTGGAAATAATCTTTCCATAAATTACGATGACCCATCTCTCTATCCCTATACACCGTTCTTCTCTCATGTATTTCCCTACCACTGTGTAGTAAGGACGATTGATATATTGCACTCTGCAATCTGTTGTGGATCGCGGCGGCTTCATCATCTGAGTCAAGATCATAAGATTGGGCGATCTGCGCTAATATCATCTCCTCTAGATCGTTGTTAGACATTTTTTTTATGGACTTGGGAAAAAATATTATATGAGTAGGAAATATCGTTATGCTCAATATCTATCTAAATCAATTATTTATAGTATTGAACGGTACTTGAAAAGAACCGCCCAAAATTGAACGGTAAATAATGCTCTTCTGACTTGTTCATAGACCACTCGTACTTGGACGGTAAAAAAAGAACCGCCCAAAATTGAACGGTAAATAACTCTCCTCTGACATGTTCATAGTCACTTTCAACTGACATATGATGTGACCACTCGGACTTGGACGGTAAAAAAAAGAACCGCCCAAAATTGAACGGTAAATAACGCTCCTCTGACATGTTCATAGTCACTTTCAACTGACATATGATGTGACCACTCGGACTTGGACGGTAAATAAAGAACCGCCCAAAATTGAACGGTAAATAACACTCCTCTGACTTGTTCATAGTCACTTCAACTGACATATGATGTGACCACTCGGACTTGGACGGTAAAAAAAGAACCGCCCAAAATTACACGGTAAATAACGCTCCTCTGACTTGTTTATAGTCACTTTCAACTGACATATGATGTGACCACTCGGACTTAGACGGTAAAAAAAGAACCGCCCAAAATTACACGGTAAAAAAAGAACCGCCCAAAATTGAACGGACTTGGACGGTAAAAAAAGAACCGCCCAAAATTGTACGGTAAACATTTATTCATCCATTTTCTTCCGTTTAAGTAGATCGTCTCGTTCTTAGTTATAGCGTCAATAAGTTATAGCTATACTAACTTCAGATCATAAACTACAAAATGCATAACCAAGTGTACATGCCTGATGAAGATTCACCCTCCTTAACCCATGTTCCCCTGAAAACTATGTCAGGGCAAAAACTTCCGTACTATAACTGGTCACCGCCAAAAAAAGTTATGCGAAATGAATTCCTCTCAAGTGGGGGGATAAGAAGGATGCAACAGGTCAAGAAGAAAAAGTGTAAGTCTAAAGCGTCAACATCATTTGGAGATGACCATGATGAGGCGGCCCGCAACAATGTTGCACAAGTGTTGACTAACCCAGGGATCTACCAAGATCCCCATGGAGGTGGTTGGTTTGGTGAGAAAAGGGTGTTTGAAAACATCCCTATATGTACACTCCATTCCTTAGGCGATGTTAATCATGTGATGAAATGGTTAACGCCGACGAAAGGAAATATTCCATGGGATGATCATTTGAAATGGCCTAGGTTATTTGATAGACGTTGTGATTTGGAGTGCTATTGTCAGTGGCATGGTTTACCTGTGCCACAGGCAAAATCGACAACATATTGCAAAGATGTAAAGAAAGATAATGAAAAATGCATTCGTTTATTGGAACGCGAAATTGCACAGATGGAGAAAAGGCTAGAGCGGTGGCATTCTAAACATTTGATAAATACTGAACTCGACGATCCAATTTATGAATCGGATTCGAATCTCCCTGATTACAAAGGTCTAGATTCGGACTTGGATTTCGTACATCATCTACCTAACATGTTGATGGGGGATGGGAATGCCTTATGTTGTGTTCCGTGGTTGCATAGGAAATAAAAAAGATAAGATTATGTAACTTTTTTATGTTTTTATATGTTAGTATTAATAAATTATAGTTGGTATTAATGTCACATGTTAGTATTAATAAATTATAGTTGGTATTAATGTCCATGATTGTAACATAAAATAGTTAATGGAAAATACACTGGAAAATTCCATCGTATGGAAAATACACTGGAAAATTACATATGGAAAATACACTGAAAAATGCAATTTACATTGGACCTCCTCCCTCATATTGGTCATAAGGAAATGTATTGAAAATCCCAAAAACGTCATCGGCAAGAGATGGTTGAGAAGACGATCCTAAAGGATCTTGGGAGGGTGGATGGGAAATATTGGGAGAAGCACTACGATATTCATCTCCATATATATATGGCGGTGTACGTTGCGGAATGGGGTAGTGTTCCGGGGCCGAACTCGGTCCCGCCCCACGTAGATTTGCAATTTCTTGATCTTTCTCACGAATTTGCCTCTGCAACATAGTCTCTCGTTCTAACGTTAAGGACCTTGTTTTTCAGATGAAGTCCTCTCTATAATAAACCATATCACGCCATTGTTCGCGTGAGTAAAATTCAGCCGGAGCCAAGTCATTCGGCGTACTTGGTGGATCTACCTGAATAAATGTTGTGCCAATTCCACTCATATGTGTCACCTCAAGTTCCCGTGATAACGGTATCAAACTCGAGGAAGAAGGTTGACCCTGTGTGTTGTACGAATGTGGATCTTGCCATCTATCTGTCGGTGCGATGGGTACTCGTAAATCATGTGGTACCATCGAGGCAAACCCAACCCCGTCATGGTTCTGCCACCGAATTAACGAAGGTAATATTGGACCCTTAGTTACAGCTCTCCAGTATGTACGCCATTCATCCTGCCCTGTGATTGTTACATTAGCAATTGCATGTTGCCAATTGCCAATATGTTGCATATATATATTAAGAGGAATGAATGCCATTGGATATAGTGGGTTATTTGGGATAGCAATGTGGCTTGTCATTTGACGGTAACAACGGTCTCCGAGATACCAACTCCCACCTAATTCCGGATCAAAGAGTATGTACCGTCTCTGAGTAAAATCATGAGCAATTGCAGCAGCAGGAAACTCGTTTTGCGGCAATTCCATAAACGGTTGCCATATAATTGACTCGGGTGATCGCATTTCGAGCTGCTCCTGTATGACTGAACTTTTAAAACGCATTTGTCCTTGAACATTATCGCGATTATTGATCCCCCATCGTAAAATACACGGCCATCTTTTCACTGCATCATTGTGCAATAGGGGAGCCATGGTGTGGAGGTACTCGTAACCGTAATACTGCGATTTATAAGAATAAGCAATTAATAAATTTGTATTTTCATATAATAACTATATTTATATTATTTGAAAAAAATGAAATATTCACTTCGTAAATACTTTACCTCTATTAATTGCCAAAAACAATTAGCCGTTTTCTGGACATTTGCAGCACATGCGTCAAGTGCGTAGTAAACTCGGGCAAGAATGGCAGAACCCCAATCTTTCGCAGCCATGTCATTTATGTCGTCTAAATAAGTTGCCCAATTCACAAACACTGTATTGTGTCCCGTTGGAAAAAATATGGAGCTCATGACATAAACAATAAAAGCTCGAGCGATTTGATTCGCGTTCGCTAATCTATGCTGCGGATCTTGTTGGCGCCAATGCAACATGTATTGTTTTAGCGTTGCACACGAAATATTTCGTCCTTTGTACTGTGGGTGGCCTATTCCAGGATAATATAATTCAAATATTTCCTCCACCGTAAAAGGACTAGAATGAGGAAATGGTGGCAAAATGGGATTGGTACCAATTTCAATTCTTGATACGAAAATTTTTTACAATGATTAAAAGTTGCAAATATGATATATAAATAATTAACATAAAAAAAGTGCGTAGCAATATATTGATAAATTATCGGTTAAATGAAAAAAAATCAAACGGGGTAATCCCCAATTCCACTGATGGTAGCTGAAATGTGTGTGTTCTCTTCGACCACCTACTAATTAAGGCACCGGTCATTTGGTTATCTGAGTTGGGATAAATTTCATTGAACAAATGACTGAACCCGAAATTATTTATGGCGTCTCGGACTGCAGGAACGTCGGATAAACTTGCGTACACTTCAATCGGATCTTGTACACTACCACACATGTGAAATTGACTATCATTTACTTGTGCGTTAGGATCAATAATTGTGTCCGTCGCACGAGGTGTTTCGTCAGATAATCGAAATAAATTTCGATAAACGATTGGTAAATTGGGTGGTGGAGGTGGGTTTTCATTTGGTTTGACCTATTTACCACACCATTTTCTTTGAATGTGAAACATTTTGATGACTAAATAAATTGTTTTACGAAAATGCTATTTTGAATGAAAGATATATTGTGGGTATGATAAATAATGAAGGTAGATGTGTGATTTATATAAGGGCTTTTTTATAATAACGAATATATTTTTATAACGGTTGAATTATAACGGCTGGATTATAACGGGCAGAAGTGGCTGGAAGTTGGGCGGACAAAAGTCCCCCGCCCAGTCCTTGGGCGGACAAAAGTCTCCCGCCCAGTCCTTGGGCCGCCAAAAGTCTCCCGCCCAGATTAATTTTACACACTCCCTACTGTGACAACCGCACTCCACAATCAATTCAAAAAATTTAAATTCGCATTGTTTGTGCATCTCCCATTGGAGATGGCCTTAGGATAATGATATTGATTTTCTATTTACATTGATTGCGGAAAAGTTTTCGTAAACATATGATGCATGCGTTTGAAAATGCAAGGTGAAATTGGCACATTTCCATTAAATTTTGACAATATCACGTGAAACACTGACCCATACTATAAGCCAGCTGCTCCCCAACACATCCCTCCCTTTCTCTCACGGAAACCAATAGCCTGGCTAGCTGCACAGACACCCCACTCAAAAACAACACAAATGAAACTCAAACAACACAAGACAATTCATCACAGCCTGGTCTCCAACACCTTTATCACTGATCTAAACCATGGCCAAACTCCTCCCCCACTTATTCTCCCTCCTCCTCACACTCCTTTTCTCTCTACCACCCAGCCGCACCACCGCCGAGTCTCCACTAATCCCCTCCGACGCAGCCGCTCTTCTCCAGTTCAAGTCCAAAGCCGACCTAGACAACAAGCTTCTCTACACACTCACTGAGCGCTTCGATTACTGCCAATGGCAAGGAGTTAAATGCCTTCAAGGCCGAGTTATACGTTTCTCTCTTCAAGGCTTTGCCCTACGTGGGGTTTTCCTCCCCAACACATTAACTCATCTCGACCAACTCCGAGTCCTAAGTTTAAGAAACAACTCTCTATCCGGACCCATCCCCGACCTTACCGGACTCCTCAACCTCAAAACCTTATTCCTTAACCGCAACTCCTTTTCTGGCAACTTCCCACTCTCTCTCCTCTCCATTCATCGTCTCCGAAACCTCGATCTCTCCAAAAACAATCTCTCCGGGTTAATCCCACCCGACATAAACGCTTTAGACCGTTTAACTTACCTTCGACTCGAGTTCAACAACTTCAACGGGACGATCCCCTCTCTAAACCAATCTTCTTTGATAATCTTCAATGTCTCAGGAAACAACTTCACCGGACCCATACCAATCACCCCAACTCTTTCACGCTTTACTATTTCTTCGTTTTTGCTTAACCCCTACCTCTGCGGCGAGATTCTTAATAAAGTATGCCGTTCAACTTCTCCTTTTTTTGACTCCCCCGTTTTCGCTTCACCGCCGTCGCCGGTTATTCAAAACGCACAGTCTCAAGAAATCCTTCTCTCTCCTCCGTCTAAAAAGAAACACAAGAGCTTTGGTATAGTTTTAGGGTTTGTCGTGGGAGTGTTGATTCTTTTCGCCGCCATTTTATGTCTGTTCGCGTTTTTCAAGAAGCGGAGGGAACAAATACAGTCCAAATCAGATTCCTTCGACGACGAACAACACGAAGATGTAAACACTATTCCCACAACGACAACTGACGTTGTAAATACTGATTTAGAGGTTGTTAAGGAGAACAAACTTAAAGTTAAAGTTAAAGTGCCGCATCCGCGTGAGAAGAGTGGGAATCTGATTTTCTGTGCGGGTGAGACGCCGTTTTGTAGTTTGGAGCAGCTAATGAGAGCTTCTGCGGAGTTGTTAGGGAGAGGCACGATGGGTACTACGTATAAGGCGGTCATGGACAACCAATTAATCGTGTCTGTAAAGAGACTTGACGCTGGGAAAACAGCAATCACTACCGGTGATGAGTTTGAGCGGCACATGGAATCGGTTGGAGTGCTTCGGCATCCTAATCTGGTTCCGGTTAGGGCTTACTTTCAGGCGAAGCACGAAAGGCTCATAATTTACGATTATCAAGCGAATGGTAGTCTCTTCAATCTCATTCACGGTGAGTCTTTTTTGCTTTCTCAATTCGTTCTAAAAACTCAGTGAGTTGAGTAGAATAGGTGGGGACACATGGTGGACATTTTGGCGCGGCTGTAATAACTTTAAAGCTGTGATGGGTTTGTAGTGTAGTAGTACATTCATTATGGTTGCCTAGACATTTTGCCTTTAATGGGATTCCCACTCCCGCACTACCGACAATCACGATTTTGACTTGGTCCTATTCTTTTTTAAGTTACACGCCATAACGGTGACTCGCTTTCCATCACTTACACGCCATTAAAGTGAGTAACCTCTACACCACCGAAAAAGGAACCCCTTCCATGAGTTAATTTCTTTACTTTTAATGCAAATGGGTAATCCTGTCCATTTGCAAAGAAAATTGGCATGGCATGTTAACATTTACACCTAGATACTAGGTTTATGTCAAATCTCTATATAATGATGCATTAGATTAGACCATCTCTATCTATGCGTATAATGCGCTCTGAAAATCCTAGCTGTCAAAAGTGAAATTACATGGAAAATGGCCCTTTACAATTTTCTTTCGGCCATGTGTTTGAAACTTATTGTGTAAATGGAATCTTCAACATATTGACACCAAGTGGAAACATCACACCCAATTAGTTTCAGTTGATCGGATTTTGAGGTGAGTGAGGGTAAGGACATAGAGAGACGATTATCATGTGGTTGTCTAAAATAATAGTGCTAACTCATCCCCGAATGAATTGTCGTACTATTAAAGTATTGTAATGTTTTATTATTTTTAAAAGGGTCCTGATAACATATGTTTTAAGGGCACATATTAATACGGTGCAAATACTCGTGTAGAGCATACACTAATAGGGATAGAAATTTGATGTCTTTGAGACATCAAACTATTTGATGTCTTGGATTCTGATTGGTCAATGTCGCTGACGCGTATCCATTTTCATAAATGATGTTCAAAACATACATTTAATAGGGTAGAGACACTCATGTGGAATTATCATACTTATTGTTTTGAGGTTCAAAACATGTGTCTTTAGGACACATGTTAATATATTTTTCCGTTTATTATTACACTAAAAAGTATAACATTTAATGCTATGATTTGGGATATTTTTGGGGACTAATATCATTGTTTCTGTGGCAAATTCACAAAACTATGTAATACAATGATGATGAGTTTGGCATTTATCTCAACACAAATGTCGGAGCCATTTCTTTTATACATTGTGTAAAGTTTACACGAAACATAATTATACAATGTTCACCCAAACAACATTTCTAATAATTTTAGTACATTAGCTCATGATTATACACTAGGGCAAACAAATTTGTATTCAACATTAGAGTAGTGCCAAAGATGAGAAAAAATAATCTTACCCAATGGTGGAAAAGATATGTTTTTTCACTCCCACATGTGCCCATCAAGTAAAAGCTGATAACTTACTATATATATATATACACACACACACACACACACACACACACACACACACACGTATAGTCATGATCAATAAACATATAAATAAGGACCCCTATTTTCAAACTATACTAGTGGTCATGGTTCAAAGTCAAGGTTGATACCGCGATGATACGGCCGAGTTGACTAGGTATCGATGCCCACCGATCCGATTCCGAGTTACGAGTTGAGTTTTCAATTATTGATATGAATCGACCCTATATCGGTAATTTCTCGGTAGTATCGGTGATATAGCGGTATAATCGACCCATATCGGCGATATCGCAGTGGAATTGGCCCATATCGGCGATATTGCGATGGAATTGGCCCATATCGGCGATATATAGGTCAATATGGTATAAGTTACTAAGAATCAATCTCTCTCTCTCTCTCTCTCTCTCTCTCTCTCTCTCTCTACAGTGTTGTGTTGGTAAGCGTGGTTTTTTGGGGGGTTACGAAATGCTAATCGTTATTTTAATTTAGTGTGCTGTGTGTGTGGGTTATTTGGTCATCGTGTGTGTGTGTTTAATTTAGTGCGTTGTATATGTGCCAGTTTTTTTTTTTAAAGAATGCAAATGATCCAAATGTTATTTGTTATTATTTTTTATGAAAATGTTCCCAATGTTATATTTTAATATGTTATTATTTATAAAAAAAATGTAAATGTTATTCTTTTACAAACAAATATACAACTGTAATTATTGTAAAAATAATATTTGTATTCTCTAAACATTTGTAAAAATAATATTTGCATCCTTTATGTAAAAATAGCATTTATAACACAAGTAAAAAAAATATTTGCATCCTCTTTGTAAAAAAATAACATTTCCATCAATTTAAAAAAAAAATATTTACAACCCAACAAAAAAAAAAACAACATTTACATTCCCTTTATAAAAAAATAACATTTGCATTATTTTTTGCAAGAAAATAATATTTGCATCATTTTTGTAAAAAACGATTGTAAAAAAAACGTAGTGTTTTGTCAAAATCACTATTTGTATCCTCTTTGTAAAAAAATAGCAATACTAAAAAAGAAACATTTCTATCCTTTTAAGAAATATATAACATACTTAAAAAACACATTTGTATCCTCATACTAAAAATATAATAGTTGTATCCTCTTTGTAAAAAAAAAATTATCCTCCTACTAAAAAAGTAACATTTGTTTTTCTTTGTAAAAACATAATATTTGTATCCTCCGTGGAAAAAAACATTGATTTATTATGGAACATTGAATCTGCAAGTCCGCAGCACATCAATATAATCAATTGTACAATGTTATGCATATTAAAGGATAGTTTTAAACTTATTTGATTGGTCCACATTGTTAATCGTATTTTTTTAAAATTTTCTAGATTTTCGGAATTTTTTGCGCTCTCTAAATAGTGTATCTTTGCGTATCGCCCGATACTGTGACCGATACTGGAACCGATACCGAGACTTTGAACCATGCTAGTTGTACACTTGCTTAATCTCATCTTCTATTGTGTTAGATGTAGTGCTCCTAGAAAACATGTAGTGCTCCTAGTCATGATCACTAAACATATAAAACCCCTATCTGCAAACTACATTTTCTTGATCTGCCCTTCTATTTGTAGGATCCCCCCAATCAATTGTAAGTGATGGTAACTTCACAATCAATTGTGAATGTAGTACAATTGGATGAGAAATATTGGTAGAATGAATTCTCTCTCATCAAGTGATTAGAAAGAGAGAAAAATCCATTCTGAATATAAGAATTGTGTTCAATATTCTGTTTATGGGAAATTTAGTGAAGAATATAATCTAGGCACCCTAAACATAGATGCAATGTTAGCTTGTTTTTTCCTGGTGAAGAGATAAAGATGTATAAGGCTTAAATATAAAAAAATGTGTCACAGATACAATTATGGATACAATATGTCACAAATGTGTCCCAAATAGCATACTGATACAATTATGGATATTATAGCAAGGGAAATTTTAAATCCACCTTACCTCCCCTACTTTAGGAAACGTAATCCTCTACTACACCCACGAAATGAGGTGATTTTGTTAAAAAAAAAACTGCCTCATAAAAGCACTAATCAACTTAGCAAGTATTTGCAAATTATACACAAGGAAAAGTGATAGAAAAAGAGGTGGGTTGAGGTGAAAGATTTTTAGGAAGGTATTTTAGTTTAAAGAGTGCATGTTGATTAATATTAAAATTCTAAACGGGGTGAAATGAAAAAAATGGTGAGTGCATTTAAAAGTTCCCGTACAATTGTATTGAATCTCTTATTGTTCACATGGTGCTAATAAGGGGAGATGCCCCACTACATTTTTTTTTTGGTGAAATGTAATACTGATATTTCCCACTACGAGACACTACAACTTTTGCGACCTTTGTTTCAACTGTGTTCACTAGAATGTTTTACTACAAGAAAATCTTTTTCGTGTAAAAAATTAGTTTTCGATGTTTAGTTGATTTATAAAGATAATTTTTTGTACTCGTTAACAAAACACAGTACATATAGATAAATAGCGGATACTTGTATATATATATGTGCACATATCTTGTGGTGACAAATTTGTTAATTAAACAATAAATATGTATGTGTGCAAATGTACATAAAGTTTCGCACATCTTTGCGTGTAAATGTGTATTTATAGCAATGCCCCCAAAACTTCAGCACTAATATTTCAAAAATATTTTGCATTGGAAACATTTTAACTGCAGGCATACATTTTTTCGAAAAATTATTTACATTGAAACAACCAGAGGGTCTTAATAAAATAATTTAAGCATTTGTAATGGGACCGATGCATGGGAATGGGATTATGGTGGGTTTTACTCTGTGAATGTTGAGTGCTGGAATGATTATAATACACGGGAAACAAAAGTACTACAAACAGAGTGTAGAGTCCTGGTTAAGAGCTTTCGTCTGCTCTGTAATTTCAATTCAGCATTCATTGCAATTCAGTATTAGTGATACTTTTTAGTGTACTTTTAGTGAATAACTAAGAACCATATGACCACTCATACATTGCTATGAATTGTAGCAATTGTACACGTGTTACAAGCACCTGGCTCATTTCACGTGCGTTTGTGTTAGTTCTCGATTATTTATTTTGTATGACAAATTTGATAATCAGTTTCACCTCCCATTGTTCTCTCAATGCTTCTTATTTCATAATTTGCTTATAGGAACTACATTGATCACTGTTATCTGATATGCATATAGTTCTATTTCATTATTTTCTTCTAGGCATGCTTGGGAGTTCTGATTACATGATTCAGAATTGAAATATGAACAAAATTAGGCTATATTTGGGGTTGAGAGCATTGGAATTGGAATGGGTGTGATGATGGTTCAAAATTTTACCAATTTTGCTCCAATTCCAAACATAAATTTTAGGAAAATACTTTGAGTCCCAAACAACTCCCCCAAATCCTACGTGGACGCCACGTCATTCTTCCACTTGCCTGTCATCTATTGCCATGTGACGCGGGTCCCGCCAGGGGACAAAGCTCAAGTCATTTTGGGGGAGATTTGGGGTATGTAACATTACTCTAAATTTTATGCTCCCAAACACAATGACAGTTCAAATATTGTACTAATTATGTCCCTGGTTACAATTTTGGAACTGGTGTTCCGAAACACACTCGAATGTTCCCTATTGAGTTGATCCCATGACTACTAACAAATCAAATCATAAAGTTGGACTTGGATCTTTTATATTACCCTCGTGGTTCATTTATGGACGTAAGTTTTGGTTTATCATAACAGTCTCATTTATATATGCTTATCCAGTCTAGCCCCGAAAGTTCACATATATCCTTTGCCCTCGAAATGAATTTTGGCGACGCTTGGTAGCTGTCGTTAAAATCTTACGAAAAGTCATTTTGGGGCCAAAGGCCAAGAAGTGAAAACTTAAGTGGCCAAACTAGGTAAGCACAAATAAATGGGGGGGCAAGGCTAAAAGAACGCTTAATCTTTTTTGCTCATGTCAAAATGGAGGTGTAATTACCATACTTCGATGGAATGAGGGGCAATCTTTCTTCTCTTCCTTTTCCTTTTTTTGTTCAACTTGATTGCTAATGACTAATAAAACATACATGGACAGGTTCCAGGTCAACTCGGGCGAAACCTCTTCACTGGACATCATGCTTAAAGATAGCCGAAGACGTGGCTATGGGCCTAGCCTACATCCACCAAGCATCAAGCCTCATTCACGGCAACCTAAAATCCACCAACGTCCTCCTAGGTGCAGACTTCGAGGCATGTCTTACAGATTACTGCCTCGCGTCCCTCGCGGACCCTACATTAAGCGACGGCCCCGATGCTGCGGGCTACAAAGCTCCAGAGATGCGCAAATCGACCAACCGGGCCACCACCAAGTCTGACGTGTATGCATTTGGTGTCCTCTTATTAGAGCTTCTGACGGGTAAGCCCCCATCTCAGCATCCGTTCATAGTGCCCACCGATATGCCGGATTGGGTCAGAGCAATGAGGGATGATGAGGGAGAAGATAACAGGCTAAGCATGCTTGTTGAGGTGGCTGGTATTTGTAGTTTGACATCACCGGAACAGAGGCCGGCTATGAGGCAAGTGTTGAAGATGATACAGGAGGTAAAGGAGAGTGCCTTGATAGAGGATAGCGCGAGGGACACGTATGATGGATATTCGTAACCTTATTATTTTGCATTATTAACACACGATTATATGCGAAGATGACTATCAATTGTATATGTCAGAGGTGGGCATTTATATACCTGAGAAAGAATGGCACGAGGGAATTTTGGAGAGATGAGATCGAAACCAGAATGATGATATATTCTGTTAATATCTTATGTGGGCCTAAAGCTAGCGGATGCAATTTTTGAAGCCTTATTTTTGGGGTCTGAGGAATTTGGAGCTGTTGGAATGCCAATACTTCGCTGCCCAAAGGACGAATTGAGAATCATTTTAAAAAAGTTTCTATAGATTTGAATGATTCTCTAGTAAGGTTTGCTTGAACAATTTTATGTACTCTCTGTTGTACTACTACTGAGAAGAATAAAAGTTCAGAGATCCCCCCCCCCCCCCCCCCCCCCCCCCCCCCCCCAATTTCTGTGGCTTAAAAGAAGCATGATTATGATAATTATACGTTGGATTATTTAAGTTTTGGCACTCATTAATTATGGTTCTTTCCATCGAACCTCAAATTTTAACAATTCTTTAGTCAACCATTATTTTTTGAAAAATTCAAAAATACCCCCTCTTCTGTCTTAGGCTGCCATGGTTAAAGCTGTTGAGCGTCTCCAAATCTCAGGATGCAGAAAATGTTGTATCACTTGCTAAACTGATTATAGAACACACTGTTTGAGAGATGAAGCATTTTCTTATTCAATCACTAACTGTGGCTTTATACAAGCCCTTGTACAAGAAAATAGGAAACAAACAAACTCCACTTTTAGCACTACCTAAAACACTAACAGCACTAACAACTAGGAGATTATTAACAGAAAAACAAACTGCAAAGCAGTAAATGCAACTAAATCTTAATACTTCAATATATCCTCTTTTAAACTGAATCGCAATAATGCAATCAGTTTACTCCAACTTTGAACACATAACTTATCACGCAGCCTCAAGAACACTTTCAGTTTGAGAGGCTTCGTCATAATGTCTGAAAGCTGTTCTTGTGTGCTGCAGTGCACTAACTTAACAGTTCCCTCCTTCGTCAAGTCACGAAAAAAAATGAAATCTCACATCTGTGTTTGCTCCTCCAATGCATGACTGGATTCTTCGAAAGTTTAATGGCTGAACTGTTATCACAATAAATTGTTTTGCACTTACTTTGAATATGTCCCAGCTTCTCAAGAACTCTCCCCAACCAAAGTCCTTGGCACGCACAAGATGCTACTGCAATAAACTCGGCCTCTGTAGTAGACAAGGTCACAACTGGTTGCTTCTTTGAAGATCATGAAATTGCTCCAGTTCCAAGCATAAAGGTGCCTGAAGTGCTTTTCCTATCATCAATGCCCCCTGCATAATCACTATCAGCAAACCCCACCAATTCTTCTTCTCCACCCTTTTTATAAGCAATTCCTAGCTCAAACGTTCCCTTCAGATATCTTAGGACCCTTTTTGCAGCTTGCAAGTGTAGTTCAGTGGGCTTCTCCATGTATCTACTAATCAAGCAAACAGTATACATCAAGTCCGCCCTTGTGGCAGTCAGGTACATGAGACTACCTATCATTTGCTTGAACATTGTTGCATCTACAGCAGCTCCTCCTCCATTCTTTGATAATCTGAACCCTCCTCCATTCTTTGATAATCTGAACCCTGGAACAATTGGATTCTTCACTGAGTTACTATTCAGCATCCCAAACCTCTCCAACACTTCACGTGCATACTTCTTCTGATTGATAAATATTCCATGCTCATTCTGTATAACTTCTACACCAAGGAAATACTTCATTTTTCCAAGATCAGTCATGGCAAATTCCTTCTTCATTGACTCCTTGAATCTCACAAACATATCCTCATTGTTTCCAGTAAAAATCAAGTCATCTACATAAAGACTCACAATGAGAATCTTACCTCCATCTTCAGTCTTTACAAACAGTGTATGCTCACAATAGCATTTCTCGAAGCCCTCTTTAATGAAGTACCCTTCAATTCTGCTGTACCAAGCTCGGGGAGCTTGCTTGAGTCCGTACAATGCTCTCCTAAGTCTGTAAACCTTGTGTTCTTCCCCCTTCTTTCGAACCCTTGTGGTTGATCAACAAACACTGCCTCATTTAATTCTCCATGCAAGAACGCACTTTTCACGTCCAATTGATACACACACCAACCCTTTTGTGCTACAAGAGCGAGAGTCACTCTGATAGTATCCCATCTGGCCACCGGAGCAAACACCTCATTGTAATCGATACCATGCTGCTGTGAGTAACCCTTTGCCACGAGACGAGCCTTAAACTTGTCCACCTCACCCTTCTCGTTAAGCTTGGTTTTGTACACCCATTTCACCCCTATTTTCTTTGCTCCTTCTGGTAAAGTTACTAACTCCCAAGTCTCATTCTCTTCGATGGCTTTGATCTCCAATTTCATGGCCTCTCTCCACTTCAAACTCTTAGCAGCTTCCTCAAATGATACAGGGTCTTCAGAAGCAGTGAACATCACCAAGTTCTCAATCTCATCTTCCTTTGATAAACTTTCACTTGATACATAATCTTGCATGCAAGGAGGCTTTCTTCTATTCCTCCCTTGAATTGGAATCAAAGCACCTTTTTCATTTGATTCATCAGATGGAGGACTAATACCACCTCCTTCTATTTCCTCATTTTCGGAATTCACACCTTCTTCAGCTTGATCTTCTAGATTCCGATCTTCTTCCTCATCACCCCATTCCAATACATCACCTTTCAACTTATCAGTGCTTCCTCCCCAGTCCCATTTCTCATCTTCAGCAAATACCACATCCCTATTAATCACTACCTTCTTCGAAACTGGATTGTATAGCCTATAGGCTTTCGACTCCTCATTTACACCCAATAAGACACACCTCACACTCTTATCATCCAACTTTGTTCTTCGACTATTTGGAATATGAACATAAGCAACACATCCAAATACTCTAAAATAATGCACAGTAGGTTTGTTACCACTCCAGGCCTCTTCAGGTGTTACCTCCTTCACAGTTAAGGTTGGACTCCGATTCAATACATGTATCGCCCAATTAACAGCTTCAGGCCAGAACTCCGTAGGAATCTGCTTCTCTGACAGCATGCTACGTACCATGTTCATGACGGTACGATTTTTCCTTTCTGCCACCCCCGTTTTGTTGAGGCGTGTAAGCAGCAGTAAGCTGCCTAGCTATTCCATTTACACTACAAAACTGATTAAACTCCAACGAGATGAACTCTTCACCTCTATCAGTACGTAGACAGCAAATAAGATTACCAGTCTCCCTTTCAACAAGTGCTTTGAACTTCTTAAACACACCAAAGGCCTCAGACTTTTCTTTTCTGATAAGAAATAAACCCAGGTCTTTCTACTATAGTCATTAATAAAGTTGATTAAGTACCTTTTGTGGCTGTGTGATTCAGGCTTAATGGGTCCACAGATATCGGCATGGACCGATTGAAGACGTTGTGATGCTTTCCACATGCTCTTCTTGGGAATTACTTCTCGGTGTTGCTTCCCCACTATGCAGTCAGAACACACCTTTGGTGGAGCTTTGAGAATTAGTAGTCCTCTCACCATTTTCTTATAGATGAGAGTTCTTAGTCCCTTGAAACTGAGATGCCCGAATCTACAGTGCCATAAGTGCGAGTCGTCTTCAATCACAATTTGAAAGCATGTTGTGACTTGAGGCATCACCGAAGCCGACACAACGAACATCCTATTTGCTGACATTCTGGACTACATAATTAATCCCCTCCTCGGATGATAAAGGTTGCATATCCCATTTTGAATTAGGATGGCAAGACCTTTTTCTTACAGTTGGCCAATACTCAAAAGATTATTCTTTAACTTAGGCACAAAGTAAACTTCGGTGATTACCTGAGTTATGCCACCCACTTGAAGTCTGATATTTCCTTTCCCCATCACCATCATCTTTGAGTTGTCTCCAAGATTTACAGACTGCTTAAACCTTTCATCAAGATCCGAGAACCATTCCTTAGTACCATACATGTGGTTGCTGCACCCGGAATCTAAAAAACATACATTCTCCTTTGTTGATTTGTTCATTTTGACATATGACATTAGTAGCATCTCGTCTTCATCCAACTCCGTGTAGTTTGCACCTCTCTCCCAACTAGGGCATTCGTATTGAAAATGCCCTAGTTTGTGGCACTTGAAGCATTCCACAAGATCTTTAGTGAATGGTTGCCTACCCCTGCCTCGACCTCTTCCTCTGAAACTTCCACGAGCTCTTACTCTCCCTTCAACTCTGTATTCATCTCTTCCTCTAACCTTCTCTGAATTGGTGATGTTCAAAGCATGTTCTTCCTCTTTCTGTCCTTGCATCCTATGTTCATGGACTAACAGGCTGCTCTGAAGCTCATCTATGGTCATGCTGGAGAGATTATTGGACTTTTCTATGGAACACACAACATAATTGAACTTGAGAGTCGTCGATCTCAAAAATTGTTCAATGATCACACTCTGCTCCATTCTTTCTCCATGTGCTTTCATCTTGTTTGCGATAGTCAGTGTCCTGGAAAAGTACTCAACCACTTTTTCACCCTCCTTCACGCCAAGAATCTCGAACTCTCTTCTCAAAGCCTGTAGTTGAGCACGTTTCACCTTAGTGGAGCCTTGATACTTCAGTCTCATCGAATCCCAGATGGCTTTTGCAGTTTCCTTATTGAGAATAGTCTCAATAATAGTTCTATCTATAGCTTGGAATAAATAGTTCTTGACTTTTAGATCTTTCAGTTTCAAATTTGCAATGTTCTCACGTTGCACCTCTGTTGCCCTTTTGCTGATGCAGGTATCTTGTTCTCTATCAAAGCCCAATACTCCTTCGATCTGAGGAAATTCTCCATAAGCATAGCCCAATGGTCGTAAAGACCATCGAACCGCGGAATCGCCGACTGAACAAAGCTCCCGTTCTCTGCTGCCATGATTCTCTGACTCTTCTCTCCTTTTCTGATATCTAACTATTACTTCTCCCTTTTAAGAAACTACAGTTTCTCAGAACACTCAACCAGGCTCCTGTGATGGGGCTCTGATACCACTTGTTGTATCACTTGCTAAACTAATTAAAGAACACACTGTTTGAGAGATGAAGCATTTTCTTATTCAATCACTAACTGTGGTTTTATACAAGCCCTTTTACAAGAAAATAGGAAACAAACAAACTCCACGTTTAGCACTACCTAAAACGTGGTAAAGGTCTAAGACCAATTCAAACACTAACAACACTAACAACTCACCCTAACAACTAGGAGATTATTAACAGAAAAACAAACTACAAAGAAGTAA
This sequence comes from Sambucus nigra, assembly GCA_949130495.1. Lineage (NCBI taxonomy): Eukaryota > Viridiplantae > Streptophyta > Magnoliopsida > Dipsacales > Adoxaceae > Sambucus > Sambucus nigra. The sequence continues at coordinate 419,299,851 of OX422207.1, forward strand.
ATGCAACTAAATCTTAATGCTTCAACAGAAAAAAAAAGGAATAAAGTGTGAAATATAGAGAAAAGGAAAAAAAACATTAGAAGGAAAAGAAAAGAAAATACAAAAATTCGCACATATGCATGCACAGCTCTCTTGAGAAAAAAAGAACCAATATATATATATATAAAGAGAGAGAGAGAGAGAATACTGCTCTTGTGCATATCAGTCCGCATTTTAAGAGTGTGGATCGGACATGTGTCACCTGACGATGGGCTTAGAAATTATAGGCACTTTCTCTCTCCTTTCTGGCCTCACCTCCAGGTGACACATATCCGGTCCGTACTCTTAAAATGGGGACTGGTATGCACAAGAACAGTAATGTATATATATATATATATATATAGATAGATAGTTAGAGAGATTTAGTTCGGGATTTTTTTTTAAATTTAAAGAAGTTCTCTTTTTTTTTTTAAAATATTTTTTTTGTGTGGATTTTTAACATTTTAGGAGATCCCTAAAAAAATAAGCTAAAAAAGATTTTTTTTGGTATTTTTTTTAAATTTTATAAAACCAATACAAAATAAATCATAAAAAAATATATTTTTTGAAAAAAATCTTCACCAATTATTCTGCACCTGAGATCGTGCGCGCGCGTATGTAAATATCAAATCCCATTAATCGAATCACTTTTTTGAGAAATACGAGATATTTAAGTCATACAACTAAAGATATCTATTCATTGATGAGAAAAAGAAAAAAACGTGAACGAGGATTGGATTGATGATAAAGTGACGCGACTAAGAATGTGTCTCAGAAGTGCGTTCTCTTCTAGGTTCAAGTGCAAGCCTGTCGCGTTAGTAATAAACCCGGTAAGTCGGGATCGTATCCACAGAAAAATAGGACAATGGAATTGTGACGACGTTGGATAGATAAGAAAATTCTAACTCTTACTCTAAAAAGAAAGGAAAAGATGATTGGTTTGAGAATTGACTACAACTAAATGCAATTATGAAAGTATGAAAAAATGCAACTATTCTAAATTACCTAAACTGCTGATGAAGAATGATTTAAAACTTTAAACTATATGATGAAGAAAACAGGACGGGAATACAATCCCCCAAACCTAGTGTATTGCAGATAAAATACTAATCGTAAATTTAAATGATTAATTAAATCCAGAATTTAGTACTCCCAAGCATTACGTATATGAGGTTCAAGCCCGTATCATACTTAATCTGAGGATTAGTAAATCGGTATTTCAATAGTTACACTCGAATTGTATTCTAAAGCATCCCGGTTACTCGGAAGAAAACGAGATCTAAAGATCTACAATTGTCGTGTTCCTACGCAATACGGTCATAATCAATCACTACATTCAGAGGATTAATGTTATACACATGCAACTATCACATCAGGTTGGGTTCATGTGTCCCGACCTTGAAAAGTCTAGCCTACCATGATGAAAGTAATGAAAACTATTTTAGAATTGCAGAAAACCATGATTAAACTAAGGAAGAATTGTAGAATGATGTAGAAAGGAAATTACTCATTAATCTTACCAAAGTACTAAAGGCAGCAATTGAAATTACTTTTAACTACAGAATTCTGAATAATCTTCACTCTTGGAATTAAAATTGTAATCTACCTTCAAAACTAGGGTTTCACAGAAAGAATGGAAAATTATATTAATTCTCCGTCCTAAAAAAGATAATAATTCGGGTTATATACCCTACAAAGTTTCAGGAGTTTTAGCTGCACTAGGACTCGCCATTAGAGAAGGATAACAAAATTAAAACTCGACATCCAGACCGGTCCGGGACTCCTGCAGATCGATCTGCCTGGAATGCGGACCAGTTCTTTTATTTCTGGGGCGGATCGGTCCGGTGTGGACCAGTTATTTTATTTTTCTTCCACCTTCGATTTGCCTTCGGTCCGGGGTTCTCTGGAATGTGGCACTGCGGACCGGTCCGGTCTTCCTGCGGATCGATCTGCCTTTGACTTTCTTTTCTCCAACTTTGACTGTTTATATCTTTCTCACCGGGACTCCGATTGAGGTGCCGTTTCTTCCTATGTGCTCATGAACTTGATATCTTCAATTTCTCTTAGGTGCCTCATCCGAATTTCGGGTACAAATTATACGTTTTCCCTTTTGACTTTCCTTCTTTTCTTTCTTGATTCTTCTGGTTTCTTTCTTCCTTTAATTGACATCAAATACCTGTAAAATCAATGCAAAATACCAGAAACTCGGTGTACTCGTTAGGATAAGTCAGTAGCAAGATTATGAGATAAGTCAAATCGATTACGTTGATCGAGGTGCTAAAAGTAACTAAATTAAAGGGATAAATTGGGAAGAATTTATGCCTAATCATAAAGTGTGTGTGTATAGATATATATATATAGTCACGCTCTCCAACATACCTCCTAACAACATAACTATGAACATACCCACTTTTTTAAATAGTAAAAAAAAAATGAGATGATATTTTTATATATGGGTTCATGATATTTCAGTGTCCCTATAAAAAAATTAACTCATAATAATGTTTTTTGTTATTTATAAAAAATAGGTCAAAAAACTGACATTTTTTACCTTTTAAAAGTGCCAGTTTTTTACCTATTTTTTAAAAATAACAAAATACATCATTTTGAGCTGAATATTTTTACTGGGGCACATTGAAATATTATGAACCCATATAAAAAATATCGACTCAAAATTAGTTTTTTTTACTATTAAAAAAAATAAGTATGTTTAATGAGGTGTGTTGAAGAGCCTGACTCTCTCTCTCTCTCTCTCTCTCTCTCTCTATATATATATATATATATATATATATATATATATATATATATAAATATATATATATATATATATATGTATGTATATATATATATATGTATGTATATATATATATGTATGTATATATATATATAATGAAAAAAATAAGATATATGTGGGTTTGTGACTCAGTCGTCCATAATAGGAATTTAAATGGTTGGGTCACCTCCTAGATGTACATAATTTAAATATAACAACCGGATAAGTAAATCAAGGGCCCCTTTTGATGATAGCTTATCACTATAGATAAACATAAGCACTTGTGTATTAGTTATTTTAACTATATTTAATGGTGCCCTAATTAATTAACGACAACTCCACTCTGGACGTAAGCACATTGGTGAACCACGCACATCAAGTTTATGCGTGCATATTTTCTTTTATCACGTGAATTTATTAGATGGCCTTTGAGATTGAAACACCTGGTACAAGGATTTTTCCACATATAATTGACGTCGTTTGCAAGAAATGAGCTCCATCTTTTTCACTAGCTTATTTTTTAGTGCAAGATCGTGATCTATGACCAAAACCCATGAACAAAACCACAAGTTGGACAATATCCAAAAGAATGAATTTGCGTCCCAACAGGGTAGCGTATCAAAATCATCTTCCATTCCCACTGAGCTAGGGGGTTTTATATAAAGAAGGTCACGGCTACCTCCACCCCAGCTAGATATCCCATATGAGGAGCGTTCGCGTGAGCATTAGTCAAATGCTTGAAGTCATAATGAGGACAATGATTACTTCCAACTTCGCTTACAGAGTACCGAGCGCGAGTTCAGAATGGTGAAGGGAAACTCCTTGATCTTAGGTGAAAGGACTCACAACCGAGGTAGGACCAGGAGATGACATCGTGAGTGATCATAAATAACTATTGAGAAATGAATTACCATTCACAAATAATGGAGAAAGGGAAAATAGAGGGATGCGATCCTTCGCATCATATGGAAATAACTAGTTAGGGGAGAAGTGCAGGTTGGAGCCCGCACGACCAGTACATTGATTAACAGAGCCCTAATAAACTAGATGAAATCCCCATTTACCCGAGGTTTGGCTGAGGCAAATCCTTCTAAGAAGTTCACTCATCCACACTTTAAATTATACGATTGAAAAACCGACTCTATTAACCACTTCCACTAATATCGAAAGGTCATGGCAATATCGAACAACTATAAGGCCTTGATGTGTTGTATTCCCCCCTCCAATTTAGGGTTCCTAGGCCAGAAGTGATTCGAGATCTGCCTGTAAGCTCCATGAAGAGTTTTAAGAAGTTAGTGGAATCTTTCATGACCAGGTTTATTAATAGAAGTTCTCACTCGAAGAACATGGATTCTCTAATGATGCTTAAAAATAAACTATAAAATCTCGTGAGAGTAACCGATGGTAGTGAGGAGACGTACAACAAAGTGGAGGACTACTCCGAGCAGGTGGTAGTCGTCTCCTTTAAGATTTTCCCCCAATAATTCATCGTTATATCAGTCACTGACTAACAAAGAGGTGACCGACATTAATGACTTTATGTCTAAGACAAATACATACACAAAGGTAAAAGAAGATGTGCTAGAAGGTGATAATAACAATGGTCGGACTAAAGAGTATGGATATGAACATAAGGATTTCAATAGGAGGAAAGACATAAAAGAGAAAACTGAAGCTCGAAAGAATGGGGACATACTATGCCATAGATTTCCAAAGAATCAACAATGTATTTAAAGAGTCGTTATATAAGAATATCCTAAGTTAAAGCTAAGTATGGATGCACTCAAAGATGCCACAATAATTGTTCCACTCAGAAACTTTTACTTATTTTCTATGTAGGCAAAACCTTGAAGATGATCAAAATTTTATAATAAATACTGGTTCACCTTGTCATCCTTCGAATAAGTTGACTTCACGTTAGGAAGGTCGTGCCATCCACCTACCATTAGAATCTCAAATGAATTACTGACTAGGGAGAATCAAAATTAAGGAAACTTATGATTCCGCTCAATAATGTTTTATTTCCCCATGCATCACGAAAAGGAAACATAAGCTTATTATCAAATGAGGAAAAATAAATAATTGATCACATTCTCGAGGAGTAATCTAGGCGTGTTATCTTAGAAACCTTACGACATGTCGGGATTGGACTGAGAGGTCATATGCCATAAGTTACACATGAATCTAACTTATTCCCTTGTGTTACAAAAGGCTTGCTGAACCAGAGAAAGCCAAGGCTGACAGAGAGGAGGTTGAGAAGATTTTAGAGGCAAGGTCCATTAATGAAGCACAATTCTCTAAAGGGTTGTCCATTCCATTCACCGTGAAGAAGAGTAATGGTAACTTGAGAGTTTGCATTGATTTTATTGATATGAGTGGATGATATTCCTCGATGTATGGTCGGGATACCACTATATTGTTGGGGTTTTATTCTTAAAGCCGTGTTAAAGATATTTTATCATTTTAAAATGAAAATCATGTTTGTGAGAATGCTTTATATTTATTCTTCTAATTATATTCTTTTATATATGTCGGTCAATTCTATTCAATAGGAATTTTGGTGATTCGGATTCGGCTTGATCATAACAGATCGAAATTTCAGTTCTAGTACAATTAAACAGTTCACAACTTAGATAGGGAGATGACATCCTATCAGAATGGTTACGATACAATCCTTGCGGTTAATCTCAAACCATGTGAACACGCTTGATTGTTTTAGAACTTGCATAAAAATTCAAAAGAGGATTGTGATCGGTATTTCCAGGAATGTATTGAACAGGGCCGCCCATGAGATTTAAGTCTAGGGACTATCTTGATTAGACTTAGTTAATCTTATAGCATTTTCAAAGGGTGCAAAGATTCTTAATACCAAAAATTATGAGGATTGTAATGCTTGCATAATTGTAGCTTTGACTATCATGGTAGGCCTGTAAATAGATCGAATTCAGACCGGATCAGGCAAATCCAAATCTATATCCATTTATGTTAAACGAATTCAGATCTGATCTATTTATTAATCGGATCGGATCAGGCAAATCCAAATCCATATCCGTTTATATTAAACGGATTCGGACCGAATCCGATTATCCGTTTATGTTAAACTTGATTTGCAACATTTTTATTTTCAACTCTTATTTCATAAATTTATTTTGCAAATGTTCCAGAAAAACAAATGATGAAATAAAGAACTATTATAATAAATATTTAAAAAATATATTTAAAATATTATTAAATACAATATATATTATATATAATTTATACGTACATACATACATACATATATATATATATATATATATATTAAAAATATTAATCGGATCGTATTATTAACGGATCGGAGTATATGAATCCAAATTCGCTCCATTTAATAAACGGGTAATCGGGTTATCAGATAATCGGATTTTAGGCATGATCCATATCCGTTTAAATGGACTGGATTCGAATTTGGATAAAATTTGATCCATTGACAAGCCTATATCATGGGGCATATTCAATTTAATTGAATCTCAATATTTGCAGATTGGGTGATCGTTGTGTGAGTTGGTCTAAGATCATAATTCGAAGGAATTCGTGTTCAGAGATACCTTGGACTGCGATACCCCCTTGATAGATTTATTTGTTTCCATTAGTTAAACCTAATCAGTGGATTATTTTATAATCAGGTGGAGTAGCAAAATAAGATAAGTCTGAGAATCAAGGAATTAATTAAATGTTGTTCAGATTCGATTAACGACAAATTGATTTGACGAAGCAGGTATCGAAATCTTAACACGGGGAATAACATTATGAACCATTATAAACTTTTCAAATAAGAACTCTTTATTTCTGAGATAATCAAATTGGAGTGCAATCATAATTGTTTAGTGAAATTAATTATTGAGAGAGCGGAGATTCTATGGAATGATTCATATATTAGGCCAAACGCATACAAATTCAATTTTAATAAATTTTATATTTGAATTAATTTAGTGTGCATGCAGAGTTGTGGTTTAAATTAAATATATAAAATCAAGCAGGCAAATATGCGAAGAAGTAGGAAAAAAATTCTTTTCGGAAAAAACCTTTAATTCAGCACTACTTAGCTCACTTCGTATGACATGAAATTCTTCAAATCTTCTACAGTAACGACATGGTCTAGCACTGCCCACATGAAGCAGTCTATCATCGGTATCCATCGATCAACCTTTTTCTTCAGCAGTAGAGCCTCGGCTCAAGAAATCAGTAGTAGAGATGAACTCTACAAGGGTTCTTGAATATGAACGTGTTCTTCTTAATTTGATAAAGAGATCTTTATATTTCTAAGGGGTTTGGATGATATTTGTAAGAATTTGATCACAAATAGAAATCTAAAAGGGTGTGAAAAAGCTTGTAAAATAGTTCTTTTAGACTATAATCCCTTATCTTTATTTATAAGGAAGTTGGTTGTAAAAGGATAAACACAAGAGATTTGGATAAGATTTCATTAATTTTTTTTTTTGCGCATTTGTTCTAACGATTTGGTACCTCGTTCAAATGGCGCACCCATTTTTATTCGAACCAGCTTCCAATAACCTATCGAATGACATTCTAGTGAATGACAAAAAATCATCTCGTTTGATCGTGGGAACCTAGTTCTAACAATCTTGTGTAACACATTCGAACGACAATTATCACTCGTTCTAATGACCTAGAAAGATTTCCAAATTTTATTTAAAGAGCGTTTAAAACATTTTGAAATACAAACTCTTAAAAATATAAAATCCCCTGAAAAAATAAAGGATTTACCAAAGCAATCCCGACTCTTTTGAATGTTGCTGAGACGAACGATTTTTCAATGTTCCAAAAGTCTTCAACTTTTTCTTCAAGTACGTAGAAGCATTCATGAAGGTTCAATATATGTGTAATGGGATAAGCCAAAATAAAATTACATTGGGCAATTATAAAACTTGTTCTTACAATTATGATTAAATAAATAAAGAAAATAAATACGAGATTTTTAATTCAGAATTTTTGAGTATTTATTTGGAAACTAATTTAATTATTTGTCTTGAATACCAAGTATAGTCCACATACCCAAGTAGTTAGGTCTAGAGTCTCAAGAAATCCAGTTTTGCCCAAGTCCACCACTTAAACTTGTGTATATTGGTTTAATTTTGGGATTTAAGGTGCATTTTTCATTTTTAAGGTTTGAGAGTGAGGAGAGAACACACTAGTCATGTTTATGTGAAGGGATACAAAGAGATAAAGAGAGAGAGGATAATATCACACTCAAAAGTAAGAGTTTTCTTCTTCAAAGGTTCCCACACACTTACCAAGTTCTGGGTAGATCATATATTAAAAAATTCAATCATTTGGGAGTGTTCTAGAAAGCTTTTGGAGGAACAAAAGAAGACAACCTTTGTTCATCATCAAATACCTTTCTCCATATCGAATTTCAATAATATACATAAAGGAATTATACTCTTAACCCAAGGATTATTTTTAAACCTAGTTTTTGGTTTTCATTCATTCTATTACATAATCATTCAAATATTTAGGGATGGAAATTTTCTTTCGCGTATATCGTTCCCCAATACATATCCCTTTTTTAATCCATACAAAAAATTCTATTCCTTACAACCTTATTGATCTATTATTACACCGTTGTGAGCTTAAGATAAGAAAATACATGGGCAATTACCAAATGCGTGTGACTAAGACGTTCAAAGTGAAACTCATTAATAAATAACATATTGGTTAAGATCATGAAAAAAGGACACCACCTAGATTATCTACAAAACACTTTTGAGACTATACACAATTACAAAATGAAGCTCAAGATGATCTCCAAGTGCTCATTTGGAGTCAAATTCAAAAAGTTTCTTGGATAGAGGCCAATCTTACTTGATCAAAGTAATAAAGGAAATTTAGCCTCCAACCGCCGTCAAGGAAGTAAAAAATTTGGCTTGAATGTTGGTAGAATTGAAGCAATTCAACTTAAAGTCATCATCTCCATGGAAAATATTCTTCTATAGAAAGGAAATAAAGGAGTTATGGAATTGGAATTCTATAAATCCTTGGAGGAAAGAAATAATTATTTGGGAACTCCACCTATATAAATTGTCTTCGTCCAAGGAGAAACATTGTACAAGTACCTTACCAATATTAACCACACAGTGAGCTCGACTTTAGTTTGTGAAGAGAGAAAATAGTCACAATGTCAACAAGACTACTGTCGATGCATAAAGGAAGTACTCCCACTCGAGAAATTAATATGATCATTTGAGATCGCTTTCTAAAGTTTAAAGACTTACTTTGAAGCCCACCTGATCGATAGTCATCATGAATTCCTTTCCTGTTAAATAAAGGTAAAGAAACTAACATTTCTACATAGACGTCTAAGTGTGTGACACCCTATATATTTTTAATCATTAGGTGGATCAAGTCTATTTATTAAAATTACACAGGTTGTCTAAACAATTATATATCATCCTTAGCATGTAATCAATAACCAATGAATGAAGACAAATTAAGGTGAAGAGCTATATGAGAAATCCTTAAATACTAATATATAGAAGTCAACCACCATTAAGTACATTAAAATCTGTCTGCCAATAACCAAAACAATACATACTAAATTCCTAAATTATCAAAACTGAATACAACTGCTATGAATAAAGTAAATCTCTCACCTCTCAACATGAATTAAAACTTAAAAGTAGACCCGACATTTACATCTTCAAAACTTGACGACACCTAGAAGGAAATACTTAGTACTCAAGTAGGGTTAATACGCTTGTTATAATGGAGCACCCGCAACAACAATGGGTCAAGCCCACCACAATAAGACAATAGCTACACACTCAAGTAATAAAACTATCAATCATAAGTAACTATAATAAGCTCTAATGTTATTAGATTAAATGTTATCCATATAAATATAATATTTATGCATATACTGGTACATCCTTCTACTTGTGTACATCAGGCATACCAAACTCATGTCTCGTAGTCGAGCCATGCAACATTATTTATTAATTCATAATATGCCAATAGTGTGTAGCCTTAAAGTATCCAAAACGATTTCTTCAATCCGTTAATCATTACACTCCCCCCTTATGCATAAGGTTAATAATGCATCTACTATCCGTAAGGTCTAACTCAATATTTCATTTACGTTTAAAACGTTTGGAGTATTACTATTTTCAATCACTATGTTTTAAACCCCAACATTTCCCATATAAGCCGAATTTATTGAGTAAAAGTGCACTTCTAAAATGATCATACATGTGCTTAAATTTAACTACGTTACAAACTCCATTGGATTCGTGTGCACGATACCAAATCTTAGCTATGCACATGCTACCCATTTAAACGATAAAAACCATAGCCGTTCCCATGGTGCACGTAACTAAAGTTGCACATAAACATACTTGTCTTCATTCTACACCCCCTATCCCAAGCCCAGAACTCAGAATCACCATGTTCTTCCTAAAATAAAGTTTTATGACCTAATACCCTCCAAATATGCTATAAGATAGTTACTAAATTCCATCTTTACTTAAAATCCCAATTTTCCATATTAAATCCTGAGATTCAATATATAATTTCATACCCAATTTCTTCATTATGATTTGAAGGGAAAATCTAAAAAATATCTAAAAGACTAGTCTATCACATCATTCTATTTATATAGGAATATCCAATAGGGACATATAATAATCTAACCTAAAAAAATTAAATTAAGTTAACTTAACATAGAATCACAAGAATTGGGTTTATTTATTTATTTACAAAAATCATCATTTTTCAACACAATAAATAACCCTAATTATTTAGAATCAAATTTTTATAATTTATAAAATCTAATTTAGGTAGAAATCATTATTTATATCATGAGAGGATAAAGTAGAATTTTCTTTCCTTGAATGATGAATACAAATTCCCAAAAGAAAAGTAAGAGAGACCCCTTTGAATATTCCTTGCAATTGCTCCTTAAAATCCCCAATTTGTGTAAAGAAGCTCCCGATTATGTAGAAAAAAAAACCCTTGAGACGTTAGTTGAATTGTTCTTTCAAGATGTCCCTCGAAAGTCTTTTGATTTTTTAATTGGGTAGATGTTTTCCCAAAACTAAATTTAGAATTGTAAGATTTTTAGTTAGGATGAAAGGGGATAATTTTGTGGGTTAAAAGCAAGGTTCTAAAAAACGTGGAGCATGATCGAGGCGTTGAGGCCAAGCCTTAATCCTTAAAAGCCTAGGCGGGCCTTAGTCGTAAAAAGACGTGAAAAGGCGTTGATGTCTTTTTAAATATATTTTAACATTTTTAACTATAACAAGGCTTTTAAAAAATACCAAAATGGCACATATCTTAAAATATGCAAACTAAAATACTATTTCTTTTAAATACTAAGAAGAAAAAAAATGCGTGTTTTTTTGGACGAGTGGCAGAGAAATTTGGGTTACCATTTGTCTTTCGATTGTTTTGAATGAGATATGGGTCCGATTTAAAAAAAAGTCTTTAAAAGGCGATATCGTTTCACTAAAGAGTTTTTGTTTTAAAAAAAAGTGCGCCTTAAGCCTTTTACCAAGAATAAAGCGTAAAAGGCTTAAGGCGGAGCGTTGCTCCCAAGCCTCAAGCCTAGTCGTGACTTTTAGAGCACTTTGGAAGTATATATTTTGTGTGTGAAATTGGGTTGAGGTTTGTAAGTTCGATTGTGGGTTTAGGAGGTAGTAGGGTTTCACTTAGGTTTTTATATTCATTCTTTACGTGTGCTTTTACTCTTTTATCATTAATCCTAGCTTTCTCTCCAAGTATGCTTCAATTCACTTATTGACCTCATCCACCCAACTAATAACTTTATTTAGTTTTCAAATAATAATAACTTAAAATCCTTAAATATTTTAAAATTCATTATTTTTTCAAATAAGACTCGAATTTCAATTAACTCAATTTACTTTCAAAGTTTCTTATAAAAAATTATTTTTCCATTTAAATAGTTATAAAAAATCAGTTTTCATTTAAAATAGTTATTTAAAATTCTCTTAAAAATTTCCAAAAATTGAATTAAATCCCAATAATCCGAATTAACTAATTATTTTAATTAATTTAATTGTTTTAAATTTACTAGGTATTACAATTTCCCCCCAATGAAAAGAATGCCGTCCTTAGAATTAATAATAAATTTCTTACTTAATTGAGTAAAAAATCATATTACCTCATAAATTAGAAACTATGTCCTCGTATAAAATGAGTCAAACTATCTCCTTATATAAAAATAAGTCAAACTATCTCCTCATATAAAATGAGTCAAATTATCTCCTCATATAAGAATGAGTCAAACTAATCTCCTCATATAATAATGAGTCAAAATAATCTCCACATATAAGAATGAATCAAAATAATCTCCTCATGTAAGAATGAGTCAAAATAATCTCCTCATGTAAGAATGAGTCAAAATAATCTCCTCACATAAAAATGAGCCAAAATCATTGCCACAAATAAGAATGGGTCAAAATCTAGTAATAACTCATATACTTGAATCAAAACATATGGGGATACTATTGCCTCCCTCATGCTCCCAAGTGGACTCCTCCTCGTAGGGGTGATTTCACTACACTCGTACTGATGGTATCTACTTGGAACATAAATTTTGGATTTTTTGATCTAAAATACTCAATGGGTGATCACTGTATGATGCATCCTAGTCTATATCAATCTCACCCAAATTAATATGCTAATGCAACCTTAGGGTGAAAATGGAAGAAGTAGAAAAATATGAAACACATTATGCACTCGATCGAGGTGGTCCGAAAGTTCTAGACGGCACACCACCTTCCCTACCTTCTTCGTAATCATGAGATGCCTAATATAAAGAGGGGATAACTTCCCTCTATTTTTTAACCTCATTACCCATTTCATAGGGGAGACCCACAGTAAAATCTACATTCCAACCTGAAACTCCATTGGCTTCTAATTCTTATTGACATATCTATTTTGTCTATCCCAAGCAATTTTGATTTATTGTCTAATCAACTTGATCTTCTCAGTCATCTCTTGGATATATTCGGATCCTAAATGTATACCCTCGCCTAGGTCCAACCAACATACTGGTGATCGCCATGGTCTCTCATAAAGTGCTTCACAAGGGGCCATACAAATGGAATTATGAAAACTATTGTTATACGCAAACTCCACTAGCGAAAAATGGGCCTACCAACTACCTTTGAAGTCCATTATACACAACCACAACATATCATATAATGCCTGATTGACCCTTTTGGTCTGGCCATCCGTCTATAGATGATAAAATGGGCTAAGATGTAACTTAGTCCCCATGGACTGTTGGAAACTCTCCTAAAAGTGTGCCACAAATGTAGGGACCCGATATGAAATGATCGATAATGGAAACCCATGTAAATGAACAATATCGGACACATATAAACGTACAAGCTTCTCGGTCAAATAATCAATACGAATGGCAAAAAAATGTGCCCTCTTTATAAGGCAGTCAATAATCATCCATAAAGAATCATGCTGTCGAGGCGCTAAGGGTAGTATCATGATGAAGTTCATAGAGATTTTATCCCACTTCCACTTGGGAATGGGTGGGGGTTATATCATAATACAAGGCTTCTGATGGTACACCTTCACCAATTGACAAGTAATGCATCTCAATACAAGTTCGACCACATCCTTGTTTATACCGATCCACTAATACTGTCGCTTCATATCTTGGTACATTTTATCCCCTCCTTAGTGTATCACAAAATGCGAAACATGTGTCTCCTCCATTACGACCCGTTTTAATTATTCATTTAAGGGTACCACCAAACCCTTATAAAGTAACCCTCCATCAAATCCCACCGAAAAGAACGGTGGAATGGTAATAATAAGGCCCATCCTTCCCCTTACACATCTCATCCTGTGACTGTCCCCGGATCACTCGTACCATGATTTCTAGAGTCACTATGAGCATACTCATGAATTCTTTGGATAACTCGCTAATTATCTTTACTGATCCCTGCTCATTCTCTTGAAGTGATGAGAGACTACCACCTAGTTTTCGACTCAATGTGTCTGCCACCACATTTGCCTTCCTCAAGTGATATTAGATTGTGAATTGATGATCCTTTATGAATTCAAACCATTGGCGTTGTCTCATTTTGAGATCTTCATGTGTGAACACATACTGTAGACTCTTGTGATCACTAAAGAGCCTAAACTTCTCACCCTAAACATCATGCCTAATAGTCGCTAACTCCAAGCCATGAGTTGGGTAATGAACATCATGCGACTTCAACTTTCGAGAGGCGTAAGAAATCATCCTATCTTCCCGCATTAATACACCACCTAGTTCCTGTAGAGAAGTATCGGTATAGAAAAAAAGCTCCACTCCACTCCTAGATAAGTTAAAAAATGATACAGAATTCAACTACTCATTGAGAGTGTCGAATGATCGCTGACACATCTCATTCTAATAAAATACCGCACCCTTATTGGCCAACTTGTTCATTGGTCTCGCTATCTTTTAGAATCCCCAGATGAATTTCCTGTAATAACTAACCAAACCTAAAAAGTTGTTGGCCTCAAAAGGTGTCATGGGCTATCCCAAATCCTTCGTGGATGACACTTTACTCGGGTCCACTGAAAAGTCCTTTATCTTACACAATATGGCCTAAAACTTCACTTCCCATTTTTAAACTGCACATTTATAGAACATCGCATAAAGTTTATTCTCCCATAATTTCTGCAATGGAATCCTCAAATGTCAGTCATGCTCCCTTAAAGTCCCTAAATAGATAAAAATATCATCAATAACGACGATGATGAACTGGTCCAGATGCGGTTAGAACACCCGATTCATTAAGTCCATTAATACAGCTAGGATATTAGTCAACCAAACGGCATCACTCGAAACTCATAAGACCCATGGAGAGTTAATAAGTCTATCTTGGGCATATCCTCCTCTCACACCCTCAACTGGTGATAACCTGATCACAAATCAATTTTTAAAAAGAAAGAAGATCCTTCTAACTGGTAAAAAAGATCATCAATTCATAGTGGATATTTGTTCTTCATGATCACCTTATTTAACTTACAGTAGTCGATGCACAGTCTCAATGACCCATCTTTCTTCCTCACAAACAATATTTGTGCACCCTAAGGTGAAGTGTTATGATGAAAACCCCCTGCTAAAAAAGGTTCTAAATATTATCTCTGAGATCCTTCATTTCTATAGGAGACCTACAATACGACGCCCTTGCTATCAGCTTAGTGCTCGGTGAAAATTTTATGATAAAATTAATCTTGCTAAACCTAGAATCTCATTGAATACATCAGTGAACTCCTAAACTAAGGAAATCATGTCTAGGGACACTGTGGTCTCCTCATGAATAAAATAAAATTCCTCTCCCTATATAGTCATTCTAAGATCGATACGTAGACGACCAATCCATCCCCAAAATCACATCGTTTGTGTGAGTATCTAAAACTAACAAATTAGCTACAAATCGTAACTTACCAATATCAATGCCTTCTCAAATCACGAGTCTACGTAATAATAATGGATACACCTAATTTAGTTTCTATGGATAATCTCCTAGCATAGAAGTTGGAATCATCGCCAATAAATCCATGAAGTGTTGTACAACAAAAGAATGTGTAACGCCCATATTAAATAAAACCTTAGCTAAATCACCATGAATAAAAAATATACTATCGACTACCTGAATAAGTGTCTGATCTTCCTTATCTAATAGACCCTACCATACTATAACTATGGCTGAGGTACTGCGACTGGTGCCTGCTATCTTGGTGCTGGGAGAACTAGCACCTGCTACTACCTCGGTTGCTGGTTATGACCTTGCCCATTCTAGTGGGTCTTATGTTTATTGGAATGAAACTTCTTTGACAGTACTTGGCCTTGTTGGCTTTAACCTACCTTCCAGAACATATTGGATCCTCCCTTGGTCTTGGGCCCATTTGTTTGGCCTCCTTTCTCAAACTTCCTCTTATATTTAGTATGCAAAGCGTAGGCACGATATCCACTGTTTGTGTGTACATAGTGTATGCCTAGTTTATCATTAGAATTCAACGTATAGGGTTGATGAAACCAACCACAAAAAAACTCGATTATCTTCTTCTCCATATTTACTTCCTCTAGAGCAATCAATGCCAAGCTTTTAACTCTTTCCCATACTCTAAGATAGTACGGGTCCCCATATTGGAGTTGAAGAACTCTATCTCCATATGTTAACGAATCGACTTGGGGAAGCAATCATCCTTGAACCTCTTCATAATCTTTAATTATCCTTCACCAAACGTATTATTAGATACATGTTAAGAATTTTATGCCTAATATATCCTAATTCTCGATCGAATTAAACACCAAGCATGGGATGTCTCACGAATGAAATCCAAATAAGGAACCCTTATATACACTTTGGTCTAGTCAGTATAACTCGCACTAGACTTCTAAAATCATATCCTATGATGAGAATGCAAAGAAAACGTTTGTATCAAAGAACATTATATTAAAAAATAGAATGAACCTATGGAACCTACGTTGCCTAGGACCATGATCTGATACCAGCTGTGATACCCCATATATTTTTAATAATTAGGTTGATAAAGTCTATTTATTAAAATTACACAGGTTATATCATCCTTAGCATGAATCAAGAACTAATGAATAAAGATGAATCAAGGTGAAAAACGATATGAAAAATCCTCAAATAATGATATATAGAAGTCAACCACCACTTATTACAATAACATCTGTCTGTAGATAAGTAATACATACTAAATATCTAAATTATCAGAACTAAATACAACTGCTATAAATAAAGTAAACCTCGCCCCTTTCAACATGAATTAAAACTTAGAAGTAGACCCAACATCTACTTCTTCAAACTCGGTGGCAACTATAAGGAAAGACTGGGTATTCAATTAAGGTTAATATGCTTAGCATACTGGAGTACCTACAATAACGCAATGGGTCAATCCCACTACAACAAGATAATAGCTACGCACTCAAGAATAAAACTATCAGTCATGAGAATAAATAATAAGCTCTGTAGTTATTATATCAATAGTTATCCATATAAACCTAATATTTATACATATAATGTTATATCTTTTTACTTTTCTATTTTAAGTATATCAAACCCATGTCTCGTAGTCGAGCCATGCAACATTATTTACTAATTTCTAATACGCCCATAGTGTGTAGCCTAAAAGTATCTAAACGATTTCGTTAATTAGTTAATCATTATATTTCCCCCTTACTCTTAAGGTCAATAACGCATATAATATCCATAAGGTCTAACTCAATATTTTGTTTACATCTTAAATGTTTGGAGTATTACTATTTTCATCACTATGTTTTAAACCCCAACATTTTCCATATAAGCATAATTTATTTAATAAAAGTGCACTTTTAAAATTACCATGCAAGTTCTTAAATTTAACTAAGTTAAAAACTGCATTGGACCCATGTGCACGGTACCAAATCTTAGCCGTGCACACGCCACTGTTAGCACGGGCAAAACACAACCTTTCGCACAATAAAAACTATAGTCGTTGTGCATGAAACTAAAGTTGTACAGAAATAGATATGTCTTCAACCTACACCCCTTGTCCTAAGCTCAGGACTCAAAATGACCAGTTTCTTCCTAAAAAAGTTTTATGCCCCAATATCCTCCAAATATGGTCTAGCATAATCATCAAAGTTCACCCTTACTTAAATCCTAATTTTTTATATTAAATTATGAGATTTTTAAATATAATTTCATACCCAACTTCTTCATTAAGATTTGAAGGGAAACATCTAAATATATATAACAAGTACATGTTTTTATATAAATTGGAATATCTAATAGGGACATACAACTATTTAACCCAAAACAATTAAACTAAGTTAACTAAACATAAAATCACATGAGTTGAGTTCATTCATTTATTTACAAAAATCATCATTTTTCAATACATTAAATAACCTTAATTATTTGTACATAATCTTTATAATTTATAAAACCTAATATAGTTAGAATCATTATTTATATCATGAGAGGATAGAGTATAATTATCTTTCCTTAAATGATGAATACAAATTTCCAAAAGAAAAATAAGAGAGACCCCTTTGAAAATCCATTACAGTTGATACTCAAAATCTCCATTTTGTGTAAAGAAGCTCCCAGTGATGTTGAAAAAAAAACATCGAGAATTTAGTTGAATTGTTAATACAACATGTCCCCAAAAGTATTTTGATTTTGCAATTGGGTAGATGTTTTCCCCAAACTAAATTTATAATTGTATGATTTTTGGTTAGGATAAAAGGGGATACTTTTTTGGGTTGGAAGTATGTATTTTATATGTGAAATTGGGCTAAGGATTTTAAGTTGGATTCTGGGTTTAGGAGGTAGTATATTTTTCCTTATGTTTTTATATTAATTCTCTACTTCGTATAATTTTACTCTTTCCTCCTTAACCCTAGCTTTCTCTCTAAGTATGCTTCAATTCCCTTATTAATCTTATCCACCTAACTAATTACTTTACTTAGCTTCCACATAATAATATTTTAAAATTTCTTAACCATTTTAAATTTTATTATTTTCTCAAATAAAACCCGAATTCCAATTAACTCCAAATAACTTTCAAAGTTTCTCATAAATTTTTTTTCCATTTAAATAATTATAAAAATTCAATTTTTATTTAAAAATAATTATTTAAAATTTTCTCAAAATTTTTAAAAATTCATTTAATTCTCAAGAATTTGAACTAACTAATTATTTGAATTTATTAAATTCCTTTTAAATTTGCAGGGTATTACAAAGTGGTCAGTACATCTAGGGAGGTTTGATATTTAGTAATAACATTAACCACCATCAAGAGGAGGGTACTAGCAGACTTGATAATCTACTTTTCACCATAATATTTTTAAACATATCTTGAAGAGGGCTCCAACAGTATATATAAATTTAAATTTCTAGTCGAGGACTTACAATCACCTTGAGACGAGTGGGCGTTGTTTGATTAGTCACGATCATTGCATATACTACCCTATTACAATTGTGCATTCTTGCATTTCCATGTTTGCAAACTCCTATAATTATGCTCTTATAGAAAATCCATTTTCATTGTATATATCTTGTGCAAGGTTTATTTGATCTTTTATATGTGTCGGGGGTGCAAAATATGAAGTTTGGATGTGCTTTGAGAAAGTTTTGACATATGTTGAAACATTAAGGGCAATTTAGTCCTCTTTATAATTCATAATTTGAATTGGATCATAAGACTGACCCAAAATCGATTGGGTTTTTGGACATGGGTAGAAAATTGCAAAAATATGACCCATTTGGTTTTGTATAGAATCGATTTGGCCACTCGGGAGTATGATTTTTACCCCATTTTGAGCTTTTTTCCATTGTTTTTTCGATTTTATGTTTGATTAATAGTAACCTTTTTTTATATCTTTACGTCTTCTTCATTTCCTTTTTCATTTTGGATTTTTTTAGGAATAGGTTTGGTAACTCTCTATCCCCCCTCTCTCTCTTAGTTCTTTGTAGTATTATTTGTAATCTCAATTACTTTATTATGATTTTAATTAAAGTACATTATTACATTGTATTCTTCTTTCTCTTTATTTTCTTCAATGGTGATTATGTTTATTGTAAATAAGTAGTTAAGTTGATGGTTTAAGGGTGATAAACTCACCATGACTGGTTGATCTTTAATTGTTAGGTTTAATGTTTGAATAAATTTGATTGATATATGAGTTTGGATTAACTTTCCCTGTCAAGCAATAGTACTATTTGACGTCTTACTACAAATTCACCCCCATGGCCCCATAAATAATTGAAACCCCCATCCTCCATTTTGGGGTTTACACCCCACATGTTTGAGTTTTGGTTTAAATGAGTTATTATTAGTTAAACGGGTCTTTAACACAATAAACTAATCTATAGTGTTAATCCATTGTGGGAGGATGATCTGTAACCTTTAACTTATATACTTTTAAACCCTTTTACATAATTTTAATTGTCTAAATTTTTAATTTATTTCTTGTATAGTGCTAATTTTAGATATAATTCTCAAAACACCTAAAACATATAATCTATTATTTTTTTTAATGAAGTAAATCAATTATGTTCTAAGTCACATTCCTTGTGATCAATCCCTACTTGTCCATCGTGTAGCAAGGCGTGGTTTTGTTTGGCAGTTAAGATCCAACAATAAAATCTTTAACAAAATAATTTATTTTTTTCTTAGCTAGTAAAGACCTGAGATGAACTTATTACATAAGGTTGGGATTGAAACCCACTTTCATGGCTTAATATATCTTTTTCTTGGATTATTTCATTGTCAATGATTTGTTTTACATGAGTGTGTGTGTGTGTGTGTATATATATTAGGGATCATAAATCCACCATGAATTATTAGGATGTGAAACTAGGATCAGGGTTTGAATTAGTTGGATTATAACTTGCGTTGATATTGTAATATCATATTATTTTACCTTCTATTGTTAATCAATGGCTGTCTCTAAAGCTTTACTCCAAACTCAACCCATTTGTCACTATAACTAATTGAAAATTTAATATTTCATTGCGTTTTCTTCACCCCACATATTTTGTTTATAGTCTAAATGAGTTATTACTAATAGTTGAATGTGTTTCAACTCTATAACTTAATTTATAGTATTAATCCATGGTGGGGGTAATGATACCTAACATTTAACCCATATACTTATTAACATATTTAGTTAATTTCAATGGACATTAATTATTAGTTTATTTATTGTATAGAGTGTTAACTGTAGATATAATTCTCAAAATCCACAAAACATATTGTAGGTGCAAAAATCCTACAATGAATGATCCCAAATAATTAAAACATAACATAGTATAAAAAGTCATACGATACATGTATTTACGTGGTTCAGAAATGGTCTACGTCCACGAAGTGTTTTTCCTTTATTATTGTTATAATTCTAATAACAAGAATTACATGCCCATTTTCCCTAGGGCAAGGGTTACATTCATAGGGGACAAAGAGATGGTATCGTTCATGGATCTAAAACTTGTTGATGCAGTTACGAATCGATCGTAATTATTCTACTACGAGATCCTCGAGGATGGGACTCTTCTTTGTTATTATCTTGAGTAGTGATCCTTTATCTCATTATGCCAGAGAAGTGTCATTCAGCCCGAATTATATAGGTTGTTCACATAATTCCCCTACAATTTCCATGAATCCCTACGACTCGAATGGGGTAAAGAGGTTAAGAAATAAGTTGGTCGACCGAGGTGGTTGGTCATAGTTTGAGATGGTGTTTTCCTACTCTTGGGAAATTCTTATTGGATGAAAGTTTTGCACTTTTCTGTCTGTGGGCCCTCGAAAGTCATGCTCGTAATTTCTCACGTTAATTGGGAGTACACTGATAAAATTCCCACTTAAAAATCGAAGCACCTCTACTAATTATGGCCTTGGGTTCTGTTTTAAATAATGAGATTCCTCAAAATTCGAACCAAGCTATTAAAAGTTTCCAACCGCCATTTTGGTCCATCACTTTAACTATTCAAAGCACTAGAGGTTCTTACAAATTTCTTCACTTGTAAATTTTCATATATTTTACTTTTCTTTGCAACAGTCATCTAATTTTCTTCATTTTTTCCGCTTTCCTTCTGTATTTGAGGAAAATGATTTATACCGCAAACGATAGAACTTTCGAGGAATTCAAGGGTAAATACTCCATTCCTGATAGGGTGACTATAGAGTGTGCTAATAAACCGAGCGATTGTTATAACGTTAAAACTGGCCACTGGATTCATACTATCACGGTGGTTGATGGGGCATAACATTTCCCCCATATAACTTCTTTTTGAATTTTGTGAATTCTTCCATGTGGTTCTCTCTCAATGTTCTCCAAGCGTATGGAGGATCGTGAATGGTGTTAATAGAATAAATGAACTGTATAGAACTCAAATATAGATTCCAGTTATCAAATATTTCTATTTGTGGTAAAAAACAAATGAAAATATCTTTTATTTTAAGGCAAGAAAAATAGATAGGGTTTTGGTTTTAAATCTCCCCGACTCCAATAAGGGATATTGGGGTCAAGAGACCCATTCCTAAAGGTGATGAACCGTACATGAGGTTTTTGTGCCCTGCTAGGGGGAGGAAAATAGGTTGACAATATGTTTTTCTTCAACTTATGCCGTTGCTGGTTAGTGATTGGATGAAAAAAACACTAATACTTGTTTTATTGTTTGTTTTGTTATGTTGGGTCAAAGAAAAAAGATCCTTATCATTTCAACCGTGAGGATCTTATTACAGTTTGGAAGCTCAGGAGGCCTTTGGTATAAGCTGCAGAGTACCCTACGTCGGCGTTATGTTTTCTCGAGTATACCAACTCTATATCCTTCTTTATATCTAGGCTTGTGAATTTCCTTCTCGAGACACTATTCCCTTCAGCTAATAAGGGATCTTCTAGAGATTCCATCTTGTCCTTTTTTAATCCAGTGCACGTGAATACCACCCCCACTACTGAGGAGGATGAAATGACTTCAAGAAAGAGAAACCTTACTCTTGTGGATGATTCTGGTCTCCCCACCTCCCTAAAGGAAAAGGTCACCCAAAGGAAGGGGGTTAGAGGTCTCTTCGAGCTCGTCACTCTTATAAATTCTCTCAAAAAGGTGAAAGAGAAGAAGGATAAAACCATTCCTTCCTCTCCTGTTATCCCCACTAAGAAGGTGGATGTCCCCAATATGGGGAAGGACCACCGAACCATATAGGTGGCCTAGAATCCATCTTTGTACCATGGTCAACTGAGGGGGTTGCCCTAGTGCTGAATAAAGAGTAGGTCACCAGGCTGACGTCCGATTAACTTTCTTGTCAAATTGTGCAAGCATTATCTCTGGTAAGTTTAATATCTTTTGATTTGATTGCTTCTTTATTTTGGTCCTTAAATTAACTTGTGCTAATCTTATCTTTGTAGTTTATGGTAGACTTTATTGCTATGCTTGATATGGGTGCCAAACAGGTCAAGATAATAATGACCTGATGAGGATCTGGACAAGTCTCAAAAGTTTCTAGTCACTACCAAAAAGGCGTACGATGATGAGAAGAAATCCACCGACTTAGAGGTACCCCTATTAAAGATGAAGCTAGACAAGTTGAAGACGAAGCATGACTTATTGAAAAAGGATGTTGAATATCATCCTTGTGTCTTGGCTACGATAAAAGATGAAGTCTTTGATCAGGGGTAGATGGAGGATTTCGAACAAGCTAATAAACCAATAGCTTTCATTCAAAAATTAAATTTTAAGAAAAGGCTGGGATTCAGTTCTGGCCAGGACCAATGTCCCTTTCGAATCCAAAGTTTTTTTGGAGAATAATCCAGGGTCTTTGCTAAGGGAGGAATAAAGAGACAAGGCCTCAGGAAGTGGCCAAGCAAAGGTCGTATTTGATCAAGAGATGGAAGACGCCGATTAAGAGATGATAGATATCGATCTAGGAAAACCCCCAAAACCTCAAGAGCAAGTGAAGGAAAAAAGGGTAATTGATAGTTAAGATTAGCTTAGCTCCCCAAAATCCTTATATTATTATATATTTGAGTGTTTGTAAGGGCTTACCCCACTCTTTGATTTAATGAAAAATACTCAATGTTTAAAATCGTATCTTCTATGTCTGCTTTCTTTTCTTTTGATTCTTGTAGCTTAAAAATTAGATTATAGGGGTCCCACCTTTATGAGGGACTGATGACCTGGAAGTAGTACTTCTTTGGGATGTCGGTAGCTAGGATCGTGGTTCTTTTCTCTCTATTTAGTAATCTCTTTAAAAAATGACAAGTGATTTTCAAGAGAAATCTCGTTTATCTCCTGGTTTGAAGGGTAAAGTTGGGGATGACAGTGATATTATGGAGCTATCATGGAATGAATATAATCCTCTATAGGAGAAGCTTAGCGAAGATGAGGAGAGTTCTAAGAGACATAGTTCTATCAAGCTGGGCTTTGGTCACGAGATAATGAAGTTAAAGTAACTCTTTAGAAGGTGTCCTCGTGCAGTTTGGGATGCTAGTTATGATGACAGATGGGTGGATACCCCTATTAAGCTAGAAAAAGAGAATAAAGTTTCATATAAGCATGGTTGGCTGAATGCACTAACTGTTATGAAGTTCTCGAGCTTTGGTACAAGTAGCAAGTGGAGTTCCTTATTACAGTCTCCCTCAATTTGGAAACGATGAAAGATGGATCCCTCTCGAGGTTGTTCCCTTTCAGTTACTGTGAGGTTGCTTATTGGCACATGACAGTAACGATGAGTTTAGGGCAAACACTGATGGTATATGAAGAGTTGAAGTTATCGAGATGATAGCTTATCATAGATGAATTCTTTATGCCAGGACTGTATGCATTCATTTTGTAATTCTGTTAGTATAAGCTTTTTGTAAAATGAACGCTCTGTGAAATTTTTAATTAATTCCATATTTTGCATTTTACCATATTTTCTGCCGATTATGTTTTTATTATTTGTCTTACCTTTTAGATTGTGTCATCATACAACCTTAGGCCTAAACTCTGGAGAAAATTCACCTAGTTGTAGGGCCATCCACCCGTTCAGGATTTTTGCAAACTAAAGTAGGGATGCTTAGTGCTTAGGGATCCCTCTTAGGTCTTTTGCTTGCCTCAACAATACTTGATGCTTTCGTATTTTCTATGATGAAAACATGTAACCTTAAAGTTATGATTAGGTGGAATCATACTGATCCATTCATGTCAAAGACTAGGCTTTGATAAGACATAAAAATAGTTCATAGTAAAAAAGAATTGGTCTGCCATTTCGACCAATAATGAAGATAATTTCATTAATTGAACTTAGAGTATTCCAGTAAATTGACAAACAATCTTGAAATAAAGCTATGAAATTTGCGAGAAATAAAATTTCCTAAGGTTGGTCACATTTCAGGCCCTTGGGATATCCTTGTCCTCCATTGTTTCCAAATGGTAGGCACCCCAAAGATCAACTCTAATGACTTTGAATGGTCCTTTCCAGTTAGGACCTAACTTTCCATTTGAAAGTTTTTTCGTGTTGCCGAGCACTTTTTCGCGAACGTAGTCTTTGACCTGGAACCTTCTTGGGTTGATGACTTTGTTGTAATGCTTGGCCAACTGTTGTTGGTTGGAAGCTAACTTGAATAAGGCATGTTTCCTTCTTTTATCGGCTAGGTCAAACTCGATCCTTATAATTTCTCCATTTAAATCTTGGTCGGCAACTATAATTTTCATGGTTGACAAGCCATCTTCTAAGGGGATAATAACCTTAATCCCATAGGCTAAAGTGAAGGCCATTTACATAGTCGACCTTCTAAGCATAGTACATTATGCTTATAAGATGTGGGGAAGATCATCCACCCAAGCACCTTTTACCTTCATAAATCTCTTATTTTTTCCATAGAATACTGTCTTGTTGGAAACCTTGGCCTTCCCATTGCTTTGTGGGTAGGCCACTGAGATAAAGTGGTGCCTAATGTTGTGATTATTGTAGAAGTTTTGGAACGTTCCACTTTCGAATTGCATCCCATTATCCGTGATGATTATTCTTGGCATGCCAAAATGAGTCACGATGTTCACCCAGATGAATCTAATCATATTAGTATCTCTAATGTCCATCAATGGCTCCATTTTAATCCACTTTGTGGAATAGTCTATGACAACCAAAAGATACTTGAGATTTCTTGGTGTTGTAGGTAGTGGGCCCACGATGTCCAAACCCTACTGAGTGAATGACCATGGACTAGTTAATGACTTTAAGTCACTGACCGACTGGTGAAGCATGGATAAGAACTTTTGACATTTCTCTCATCTTCTGATGTAGGAGACAACATCTTTTTCCATGTATGACCATTAATATACTTCCTTGGTTGTTTTAAAAGCCAAAGATCTGCCCCTATATGGCTTCCACAAATACCATCATGAAGTTCGTATAGGACTTAATCGACATCATTTGGGGGCATGCATTGCAGGTAGGGACCTGTGAAAGACCTCATATATAGTTGATAGGTAGAAACGTACAACTTTTGTCCTGACCTGATGGGCTTATTTCTTATCAGTCGGTAGGACGTCTTCTTATAAATAAGCCGTAATCTGATCCATCTAGGTAGGAGAATTTTGAATGATATGGATTGTTCAGTGACCTTTGGTTTTATAATACTGGTCTGAGCAAAGAACTCTACCTAGATCGTTATTTTAAGATCATAGTCTACTACCGATCCTAAAGTGACTAAGGCATCAGTGCGATGATTGTTCCCTTGAGGGAATTATTGAATGTAGAACCTCTTAAACTTAGCGATTAAGTCTTGGGTGACCTGCAGATACAGTAGCATTTGATCATCATTAACATTGTAATATCTTGATGGTTAGTTTGATACTAGACTTGAGTTGCAATATATGTCAAGGTGGCTTTCACCCAAAGATAAGGCTTTGTGCAACCTGAAGATGAGGGCCTCATATTCAGCTTCATTTTTGGATGCTTTTATGTTAAGTCTGATACCCTGTTTGATTATAGTCTTTTCAGGATAAATGATAACAACTCCCATTCCTTACCCTCTTGAATTATAGGCCCCATCTTCATATATTGTCCACTCTTTAGATTAGTCAAACTCTTGGCTAACTGACTGGTCAGTGAAGTCCTCGTCGTCGGGACTTTCCTCCCCTGTGAATTTAGCGATGAAGTCCGCAAGTGCTTGTCCCTTTTATTGCAGTGTTTGGTCGACAATGGATAAGAACTTCCAAGTTCCACTGTCTATTTGGACATTCATCCAGATAGGTTAGGTTTTTTAAGGACCTCTTTGAACTGGAAAGATGCAATGATTATGACTAAGTGAACTTTAAAGTAATGCTTCAATTTTTGTGAAGAAATAACTAGATAATAGTCCGCCAACCTCTCGAGTGGAAGGTAATAGTGCTTAGTGTTGAGAAACGTCTTGCTGAGATTGTAAATAGGAGATTAGTGCCCTTTTTTCTTGCACATCAAGGCTGAGCTGACTGAATGATCAGATACTGCGAGATATAAGTAAAGTGGATCCCTTAGAATCAGAATTGAGAGTAGAAGAGGTCTTTGGTAGGTTTTGATTTCATCGAGTGCCTTTGAGCATTACTCATTCTAGGTTAAGCCTTTCTCTTTCTTTAATAGATGAAAGACTGGTCGACACTTATCGAAAGATTTGGCGATAAAACGGTTGAGAGATACCAACATTCTTATAAATCTTTGAATATTGTGACGTGTTTTTGGTGACTGAACATTATTTATTGCCACGATCTAGATGGGATTGGCCTCAATTCCCCTTTGGCCGGCCAAATACCTAAGGAACTTCCCAGATTGGACTCCGAATAAGAACTTGGCCACATTAAGGTTCATGATGTAGTATCCGAAGATCTAAAAAGTCTTTGCTAAGTTTTCCAGGTGATCAGCTTAATGATTACTTTTTATAAGCATGTGATTTATGTAGATTTCTATGGTGTCTCCTAGATGTCTATTAAACATTCTGGTGACTAATCACTGATACGTAACTCCTGCGTTCTTTAGACAAAAGTGCATGCCTTTTTAACAGCACATATCGAGAGTGGTGATGAATGAGGTTTGGTCTTGATTGGGGCCAAACTCATCTGTTCGTGGATAACTATGGCATCGACTAGTTGATCGATTTTCGGTAAAGAAAAGTTATCTTTGGGATAAGCTTTGTCGAGGTCGGTGAACTCTATGTAATCTCTCCACTTTCGATTACTTTTTTTACTACGAATTGGTTTGATAGACACTTAGGGAATTAAAATTCTTTAATGGTCCTTACCTCCAGAAGTTTCCTTATCTCCTCTTCCATGGCCGTTACATTTTGAAGAAAAGATTTAATGCTAAAAGATGGTTTACAAGGTTAATAACAAACTGTTATAAATTGTGTAAACTCCGAACAAACTTTTTGGGTAAAACTCTTTTCGAAAGAAAACACAAGACGTGTTGTAAAAGCTTTATGAATGTATGGTTTAGATTCGATAGTTGATTACCTTTATTTTTAAATTTTAAGAAACATCTACTAAAGTTACCATGCAGTCTTAATCACAACAATAGTTAAGAACATTCAAAGAAATAAACACATGAATTTTTAACGTGGTTAAACCCTTAATCAAAGGAAACATCCACGGTGCCCTCTACGACACAAAAGAAAAAATTCACTATAATAAAGAATCAAGTTACAACACTTAAGCAAACACATAAGGATGCTAAATCTAAGTTCAGAATTATACCTACATGAGCTACTCCACTCCAAAGGTTTTTGACTAGAACTGATCTCTTCTTTGTTGCTCCTCTGCCTTTTCCTTGACCTCATTCTCTTTGAATTCTGACTCCAGCAACTCTTTCTACTTTTAAGTCTCAAACAAACCACAGTGTCTAAGTGTTTGTGTGAGAAGTGTTTGTGATGTGCAGATATGCAAATATGCAACTCACCCTCTCAGATTTATTTATACAGACAATCCTATCAAATTACAAACAGATCTAAGATGAATAGGATATTTCCAAGTCTGTATGTTACAAAACAAGACTTCTTAATCTTTCTATTAATCCACAGATCTCAAGGATACCTTGCTCAGAAGATGACCAAGGTCTTAAAAAATTTCAGTATTTTAAAAATATTTTGAAATTGTAAACCTCCAATTGAGATCCAAACTAGACTAGAAGTCTATATTGTAAAAATAGAATCAGAAATAACATGCAGAAATTGATTCAAACGATTTTGTAAAAGAAACTTCTAAATCAAGAACAGATCTAGAAGAACAACCTTGCTTTAAAAAATAGCCAAGGTCCTATGTGTCTCTTTTTTATTTTTGAACACGTTTATTTCAAAAAATGTGAAATAAAACCAAGAAACACAAACGCTCTTAAGGATATGGTTTTTATTGAAACCCTAGAAGTTTATTTTTCACAAACTTTGAAATCAAGTGGATCTAAAGATAGAGATCCAAAAAGAGAACATAAAAAATAGGCGTGTGATGTTCTCTTTAGAAAATCTCAAGTTTCAATATATGAAACTTGCTATTTTCTCAGAGAGGTGTTTTGAGAAAGACTTAAAATGAAAGTGGTCTTCTACAAGACATCAAACCAACTACCAAACCCACAAAAACCCTAGATTGGTTCCAACTCTCGAGGTTTTGGTTTCTGGCAAAAGTGTTTGTGGTTTAAAACTGTTTGGGTTGAAGGGATTCACTTAGAGGTGATGAAGGACGAAGATGGATGGCTCTTCTTCCTTTCTCTCTCTATTTTCTCTCTAGTTCTTACCTTTCTCTCTCTTCTCTCTCTTCATTATTTTGTTTTTTTTCTCTGAGATGATTGGAACAAAAGTCTCAAAATGCTGAGGGTAAGCCCAGTTATATAGTATGTGAATGAAGGATTTGGAAGCTCGATCATAATCAAGGGCTGAGATTAAGTCACACAGTTTGACTAATGATCCAAGGGTTTATAACAAAGCGATCAAATGAACGTATATCATTGGATAAAAGTTAAGCACTGGTATTATAACACAACACATGCAGGCCGTTGATCAAACTAATCCAAGGGTTGAGATTGGTGTTCGAAGTTGAGTCTTAGAGGAAACACAAATCTACCCATCTAGCTATCAACACATGTATGGCTATGATGGAAGTAAAACGCGTGTTTGTAAAATAATTACAAAGACACCTTATAATCTCTAGCACTTTTATATTCTACCCAGGCTAACTTTCAGCGAAAAAAATAACTTCTTGAAATTCAAATTTCGACCACAACACTTTTAAAAACAAGTTTTAATTAATTCAAAAATTATTTTAAAATTGTATAAAATGTTTTGAATTGAATTAATTGATTTTGAAAAGTCTTAAAGTCTTATAAAACCATAAATGCAAATAGGATAAATGTAAGATGCAGTGAAAGTGTCATATTAGTGATTTTAAGGTTAGAAATAACTTCCCTTTTAGAATTGCTTTGAATTTGATTGCTTTTTGTTCTTCCTTCTTCTTGAACCTTTGGGTATAGAGCAACTCATAAAGACTAATCCTACTTTGTCTCAATATCCAAACTAGTTGGAACTCCTATATATTGTAGACTTAAGTAAGTCAAATATATAGTGTGTTCTTAATCTCCCCTTTGGATGTTAGAGACAAAATTCCCTTGAGTATTCTGACCTCGTGGGTAAAAATTAAAAAATCCTAGTTGTCCTATACAAAGGTTCTAACTACCCAATCCCATCCTAGAACCGAAAATAAGGTAAAAAAACACATCACTCGACTATATACAGACCAATACCCTACAAAAGAGTAAAAAGCTATACAACGGATATGAGATGCCTATGACAAAATAAACACTAAATGACATATTAGTTGAGTTAGAATTAGGAATAGATAGTCAAATAACTTAGTAATACTAAAGATCTTGCCCCCCAATTTTTCTCAAATATACAAGGGGTAAAAATCACAAAAAAATAGAGATTAATTGAGTGTTATCATGCTTATGGCTATTCGTAAATACTCAAATCGTATGTTGTTTAAAGGTTTGGTAAAGAGATCTGCAAGTTGCTTTTGGGTGTTCAGATATTCAATAATGAGATCTTTGGATTTGACAAGGTCATGGATAAAGTGATGTCTAATCTTAATATGCTTAGTTCGGGAGTGCATTACATGATTTTTGGATATATTAATGGCACTTTGGTTATCACAAAACATGGTTAATTATTTTTCGGTGAGACCATAATCACTAAGTATCTATCTAATCTATAGTAATTGTGAACAACAACTACCATCTGCTATATACTCAGATTCAGTGCTAGATAATGAAATACAATTATGTTTCTTACACGACCAACCTACGAGATTATTGCCTACGTAGTAGCAAGCATCAAAAGTGCTTTGACTATCGTCAGAATAACCAGCCCAATCGGCATCAGTGTATCCTATAATAGAACTAGTCGTATCGTTTGTGTACCAAATACCAAATTTTAGAGTACCCTTAATATGTTTAATAATTCTTTTCACACTTAATAAGTGGGATTCTTTAGGGTTACTTTGATATCTAGAACAGATATAGACAACGAAGGATATGTCGAGTCGAGACGTGGTAAGATATAACAAACTCCCTATCACAATTCTATAAACAATGGGATCAACACTTTTCCCATTATTATTCTTAGAAAGTTTAGTTGAAGTACTCATGGGGGTTCTAGAAGTTTTAGCATTTTCTAAGACGAATTTTTTAACTAAATCTGCAGCATACTTGGATTGAGAAATAAAAACACCATCACTACATTGTTTTACTTGTAAACCCAAAAAATATTGTAGTTCACCCATAAGTGACATCTGAAATTTAGAATGCATGATATCAGAAAAATTCTCTACTTGTTTAGGACAGGTGGAACCAAAAATAATATCGTCCACATATACTTGTGCGATTAAAACATGTTGATTTTCCTTTCTATCAAACAATGTTTGTGATCATTTTCGCCACGGACAAATTTGTGACACTAGAAAAGTGGACAATCGCTCATACCAAGCTCTAGGAGCTTGTTTCAATTCATATAAGGCTTTCTTAAGCCTAAAGACGTAGTCCGGGAGTTCAGGATCAACAAATCCTTTGGGTTGTTCTACGTATACTTCTTCAGATAAAATTCCATTTAAAAAGGCGGATTTAACATTCATTTGGAATAATTTTAATTGCATATGCCAAGAGATGACAAGAAGGAGACGGACTGATTCTAGATGAGTAACAGGTGCAAAAGTTTCATTAATTTCGATTCCCTCAATTTGGGAGTATCCTTGTGCATCTAACCTAGCTTTATTTCTAATGACCTCCCTATTTTCAGTAGTTTTATTTTTAAAAATCCATCTTATGCCAATAACCTTCGAATCTTTTGATCTTGGAACAAGATTCCACACATGGTGACTCTTAACTTGGACTAGCTCTTCTTGCATAGCATTTATCCAAAATGAGTCAGTAAGGTAATCACTAACAATTTTAGGTTCCTCAAGAGAAATAAAACAAGAAAATTGTGCCACTTGTCAAAGTTGGGATCTAGTTCGAACTGGTTTCGAAGGATTACCAACAATGGTTTCAGTGGGATGATCTTTAGAAACCCAAGTGGGTATCGAAGGATTCTAAGGTGGCAGTGATTCAGTATCCGGATAAATTGGGTTCGTCCTCATCAAAAACTACAGGTTAACTGTCACTTCTCCTTAGATTAGTGTCATCTATAATTACATTAATTGATTTCATAATGGTTTTGGTTGTATAGTTAAAAACATGCAAAGCCTTACTATTTTGGGAATAACCAAGAAAAATTCCCTTTTCTCCTCAGGTATCAAATTTTTAAAGTTGCTCTCTATCTTTGCAGATATAGCAAATACTCCTGAAGGTTTTAAAATATTTTAAGTTTGGATTTTTGTGGAACCATAACTCATAAGAGGTTTATTTGGAATTTTTCCTGAGGTAGATACGATTAATAATGTGACACGCAATTTAGACATATTCTACCCAAAAATATCTAGGGATATTGTTATCATGTAACATAACCTTAACCATTTCTTGTAATGTCCTATTCTTACAATCAACTATACTATTTTGCTGCGGGGTTTTAGGAGCACTAAACTCATGTTTATTGCCATTAACTACACAATACTCAAGAATACCACAGTCCTTAAACTCTCCACCTCTATCACTCCTAATTCGACACACATGGGTATCCTTCTAATTCTCAATATTCAAGAGGATTCTTAAGAATTCATTGAAGGTATCTGATTTTTATTTCATAAAAGCTACCCATGTATATCTCGTATAGTCATCTACTATAACTAGGATGTAAGAGTTTCCACAGAAACTCATAGTTCGTGAAGGACCCATGAGGTCCATGTGGATAAGTTCTAGAGGCTTAGTGGTCAAGACATCTTTATCTTTCTTGTGAGGGGATTTACTTATTTTCCCTTCCTAACAAGGTCCACATACATGATTAATTTTTTTTTTAATTTTAGGTAAACCTCTAACTATTTCTTAGGAACTCAATCTTATAAGGTTATCATAATTTGTATGTCCCAATCTATTATGCCATAGATCAGAATCCTCTAATCTGGCAACATGGCAAGATTCAGAATTGGGGATTACCGTGTAATAGTTTTTCGGGGTTCTGTTTCTTGTTAAAATACAATTGCCTTTTTCATCAATAATTTTGCAATCATTTTTTGAAAAAGTAACTGAGTGATTGGAGTCACAAAGTTGTTATATACTTAAGAGATTGTCTTTAAGGCCTTTAACTAAGAGAACATTATTCACATCAGGAAGCCCGTGCTCACTCAATGTTCCCTTACCTATGATCTGAGATGAAACACCATCTCCAAATATGACACTACCTCCAAGTAAGTCTGTCTTGTTTTTCAATTTTGTTTCATCCCCGGTCATATGTTTAGAACATCCGGAGTCTAAGTACCATCCAGTTGAAGTGCTTTGTGCCTTTAAAGCAGAAATGACAATATTACACTTCAGCTTGGGTAATAAATCATCTTTTCTAATCCAAATAGGCCTAGTTTTAAATGTTTTATTGCCTTTTGATTTAAAAAAGGTTCGATGGGTATATTTGAATGATTTTTTTATTAGTCTTGGACCCTTCCTTTTTCTTTTTAGAGTTAGAGTTATTTGTGGCCTGTCTAGGAAGTACGTAAGTATTTCTTAATTTCCTAGAATAGTTAAAGTTTATGTAGGTCGGGGTGTATAGCCTTTTCTAGAAATATTCATCAAGAGTGTGATAAAAAATATCGAAGTAGGAACAATACTGATGAGTATAGGACTTGACTTTATTGCTAAAGTCTTTGAAAATTGGCTTGGATCTATTGGGTACAGTAGTCCAGTTGTTATTATATTTAGGTTTCTGTCTTTGGTCTCTGGCAGAAGGACAAACATATTTGG
Source organism: Sambucus nigra (assembly GCA_949130495.1). NCBI lineage: Eukaryota > Viridiplantae > Streptophyta > Magnoliopsida > Dipsacales > Adoxaceae > Sambucus > Sambucus nigra. The sequence continues at coordinate 419,333,569 of OX422207.1, forward strand.
TCTGACTGTTTGGATTCAACTGTTTATTGTACTGATTATGTGTTGCTTGAGAGACATTGAGACTAGATTCACCTTTTTGATCATTTTGACAAGTTTGGCCTTGTTTTACAAAAGTAATATTTTTAGGAGAAACTTTGGTCTTACTTGTGTGCATTATTTCTCCAAAACCTAGTCCAGATTTATCTTCAGAGTCAAATTTACTTCCAGTAACAATTTTTTCATAAGACTTAGTTTGTGTTTCAAAGTGTTGGCATTTTTTAAACACATTTGAAACCATTTGCTTTGACTCTTCTAGTTCAACAAGGGTTGCCTTGTATTTTTGTTCAAATTTATGGTTCTTTTGAGTCAAATCTCTGATTTTCAAGGCATAGTCTTCAATCTCAGTTTCATTAGCAACACATTGGGCAGTATAGTCTTCAGTGTTTTTCTTAATGGTCTGGTTAAGCAAATTAATACGCTCACTTACGGTTTTTATCATTTTTTTAAACGAGCACTCTTCTTAACCATTTTAGTGTGTAACTCATGTAAATCAGGAAGATCATCATTAGACTTGCTATGTGCATCGTGTGAAGTGTCCCCTATGTTTTTGATAGGTTCTTTACTCACGCACATGTTCAATTCGTCATCAACACTATCACTTTGACTCACACACAGTCTTTCAGCAGTAATGGGAACAAAATTATCAACAATATCATTAACAACATCAACAGGCATAACAGGTTCAAGAGCAAGCAAGCATGCATTATCATTATATATTATTTTAGTAAATAAAGACATGTAATACTCGTTTATCTGGGTTGACTCTATTTCATCCTCATCAGAATCACTAGAGTCGTCTCGTGTCTTACACATATTGGCCTTCTTATTGTTATTAAGACTAGTTGGACATTTACTAGAATAGTGACCTAGTTTACCACAACGGTGGCATTTAACATCTTTTATGTCAGGTTTAGGTCTGTTGGGATCATAATTCTTCCTATTGTCATAAGTGTGTTTGGTATTGTCTCTATCACGAGGTCAGTGAAATTGATTACCTTGATAATTTTATTTTCCTTGTTTAGAGGCTACAATATTTCTAAATTTCAAAATCTTTTTGAAATGCTTACTCATAAGAGCTATTTCATTGTCAAGGTTTTCCAAATCACAGTTTTTAAGATAATCATTGTCAAAATCTAGAGTGTTCAATTTAGGCACTGGAAATTTAGAAGAAAACACAACATTTGAACTAAAGGCTTTATTAGTCTATCTGGTCAATTACTTTTTGAAGTCTAGTTCCAATTCTACAGTCCTTAATTTACTCTTAAGTAATTCAGGAGTCATATTAGGTTCATTCATTTCTTCAATGGCATATCTCTTGTTGTCAAATTTAGATGGCAATGACTTAAGAATCTTTGAAACAATTTCCTTTATACTATAGGTTATACCATTAGCATGAAGTTTTGTAAAGATATCAGTTAACCTTATGTAGAAGTCGTCAAAGGATTCATTGTCATTCATAATCAGGGTGTTATATTGCTGGATGAGAATTTGAGTTTTTCCAGCCTTGACACGTTCATCACCCTCATGAGCAATGACTAATATGTCCCATGCCTCTTTTGAAGTAGAACATATGGATATTCTTTTGAATTCATGTTCGTTAATGGACATAAAAATGGCATTCTTTCCTTTGTTATTATTTAGAGATGCTTTTTTCTCTTCCTTAGTAAATTCATTGAGATGTTTCTTAATTCTTGATGGATCAGTGGAAGAAGTAGGTTTAGTAGGATGTTCAAACCCTATTTCAATCATTTACCAGCCTTCATCACCAAGGGTTCCTTGAATGAAAGTAGTCATTCGTACTTTCCAGTACGAAAAATTGTTTCCATCAAAGAGTGGTGGTATGGATAGGTTACCTAACTTCTCAAATCTTTCTTCCATATTCAGAATTTTTTAGAAAGAAGTTTCGAAAATAATTTCTCAAGTTTCAGGATGACAAAAGGTGTTCCTGCTCTGATACCAGTTGAAGAAAAGCTTTAATGCTAAAAGCTTATTTACAAGGTTAATAACAAACTGTTATAAACTGTGTAAACTCCGAACAAACTTTTTGGGAAAAACTCTTTTTGAAAGAAAACACAAGACGTGTTGTAAAAGCTTTCTGAATGTATGGTTTAGATTCGATAGTTGATTGCCTTTATTTTTAAATTTTAAGAAACATCTACTAAAGTTACAAAGCAGTTCTAATCACAACAACAGTTAAGAACATTCAAAGAAATAAACACAGGAATTTTTAACGTGGTAAAACCCTTAATCAAGGGAAACATCCACGGTGCCCTCTACGGTACAAAAGAAAAAGTCACTAGAATAAAGAATCAAGTTACAACACTTAAGCAAACACACAAGGATCCTAAATCTAAGTTCAGAATTATTCCTACATGAGTTACTCAACTCCAAAGATTTCTGACTAGAACTGATCTTTTCTTTGTTGCTTCTTTGCCTTTTCCTTGACCTCATTCTCTTTAAATTCTTACTCCAGCAACTCTTTCAACTTTTAAGTCTCAAACAAACCACAGAGTCTAAGTGTTTGTGTGAGAAGCATTTGTGATGTGCAGATATGAAAATATGCAACTCACCCTCTCAGATTTATTTATACAGTCAATCCTATCAAATTTCAAACAGATCTAAGATGAATAGGATATTTCCAAGTTTGTATATTACAAAACAAGACTTCTTAATCTTTCTATTAATCCACAGATCTCATGGATACCTTGCTCAAAAGACGACCAAGGTCTTAAACAATTTCAATATTTAAAAATATTTTTGAAATTGTAAACCTCCAATTGAGATCCAAACTAGACTAGAAGTCTATATCGTAAAAAGAGAATAAAAAATAACGTGAAAAAATTGATTCAAACGATTTTGTAAAAGAAACTCCTAAATCAAGAACAAATCTAGAAGAACAACCTTGCTTTCAAAAATAGCCAAGGTCCTATGTGTCTCTTTTTATTTTTGAACACGTTTATTTCACAAAATGTGAATAAAACCAAGAAACACAAACGCTCTTACGGATCTGGTTTTTCTTGAAACCCTAGAAGTTTATTTTTCAAAAACTTTGAAATGAAGTGGATCTAAAGACAAAGATCCAAAAAGAGAACAGAAAAAATAGGCATGTGATGTTCTCTTTAGAAAATCTCAAGTTTTAATATATGAAACTTTTTATTTTCTCAGAGAGGTGCTTTGAGAAAGACTTAAAATGAAAGTGGTCTTCTACAAGACGTCAACCCAACTACCAAACCCATAGAAACCCTAGATTAGTTCTAAATCTCGTGGTTTTTGGTTTCTGGCAAAAGTGTTTGAGGTCTAAAACTATTTGGGTTGAAGGGATTCACTCAGAGGTGATGAAGGACGAAGATGGATGGCTCTTCTTCCTTTCTCTCTGGTTCTTCCCTTTCCCTCTCTTCTCTCTTTTATTTTCTCTTTGGGACTATTTGAACAAAAGTCTCAAAATGGCGAGGGTAAGCCCAGTTATATAGTATGCGAAGGAAGGATATGGAAGCTCGATCATAATTAAGGGCTGAGATTAAGTCACACAGTTTGACTAATGATCCAAGGGTTTATAACGAAGCGGTGAAATGAACGAATCTCATTGGATAAAAGTTAAGCACTGGGATTAGAAAACAACACATGTAAGCCGTTGATCAAACTAATCCATGGGTTGAGATTGGTGTTCGAAGTTGAGTCTTAGAGGAAATACAAATCTACTCGTCTAGCTATCAACACGTGTATGGCTATGATGGAAGTAAAACGCGTGTTTGCAAAATAATTACAAAGGCACTTTATAGTCTCTAGCACTTTTATATTCTACCCAGGCTAACTTTTAGCGAAAAAAATAACTTTTAGAAATACAAATTTCAATCACAACACTTTTAAAAACAAGTTTTAATTAATTCAAAAATTATTTTAAAATTGTATAAAATGTTTTGAATTAATTGATTTTGAAAAGTCTTAAAGTTTTGTGAAACCATAAATGCAAATAGGAGAAATGTAAGATGCAATGAAAGTGTCTTATTAGTGTTTTTAAGGTTAGAAATAACTTCCCTTTTAGAATTGCTTTGAATTTTGCTTCTTCTTCTTCCTTCTTCTTGAACCTTTGGGTATGGAGCAATTCATAAAGACTAATTCTACTTTGTCTCAATATCCAAACTAGTTGGAACTCTTATATAATGTAGACTCAAGTAAGTCAATTATATAGTGTGTTCTCACATTTCTTAGGGTTATTCGAAGTGCCTTTTACATGATAGTCGAATACGTCGAGTCCATGTGAAGTCAGTGACACATGACTTCGTGATTAATCCCAGGCATATCATAAGGTTGATAAGAAAATACATCCTAATTATTCTTTAGCAGAGAAATCAGTTCCTTTCTTTCCTGGTTGGTGAGCAAATTATCAATAAAAAAGTTCTTCTCGGGTGTGAATCATCGAAGACTACCTCTTGCAATGGTTCTATGACCTTGTTTGCGGGGGATTCCCTTGTCTCTTATACCCTGTTTTTCCATACTTTATTTGATATATGGAGGGTGTAGCTCCATCCTTGGTCTGCTCAGAGGTGACCTCTTTCTCCTTTTTCTTCTCCTGTTTGGGTCTGATTGTGGTGATATAACATTATTGAGCAATGACCTGGTTTCCCCTAATCTCCATTATCTCACGGTTGATGATTAATTTGAGCTTTCATTAATAAGTGGAGGGGAAACTTGCATAAAGTGTAGCCATCCTCTTCCAAGGATAGTGTTGTAGGGATAATCAATGTCCATAACTAGGAATTTAATCAACTTCGAGATATTCCCAATTCGAACGAGTAAGACCACACTTCCTAGTGGCGTAGTCATCTTTCTAGTGAAGACGACTAAAAGTATGGTCCTTATTTCAAATATTCCATCTTCAGATTAAGTTTGTGGAATAACTGTAGGTACATAACTTCCGAGGAACTTCCCTGATCGACTAGTAACTTATACACGTCCTAATTTGCAATTCTGAGGGTGATTACTAGTGCATCATGGTGCAGAGTTCTGATCATGTCATCCTCCATTAATACATTGTGCTCGTTGTAAATTATGTCTTTCGATCTTCAACGCTTTCCTACTGGACTCTTGCAAGGTCAATTTAAAAAGTCTTAATTATTTCAGTGACTTTCTTCAGCTCCATAACAACATTGCCCTAGATCTGCTTCGGGCTTGAGGCACTGTGGATGATATAAAAATCATGCCCTGATTCATCTTCTAGGACATTATCTATCTTCTCCGCAGTGTCAATGAAAATTTGGATCCCTTCTTATCCATGTAGTCGCTTAAATGGATGGATTGAGCCAATTCTTTTAGATAGGACTTGAGGGCCTTAAAATTATCCATTTTTTGCCCATTTTATTTGTAAAATGCGCACCTGCGTGAGTTATTTCTCTTTGTTAGGGCTCCCTATCTTCTTTGTCCACTTAAGGAATTATTGATCCTTGATTTTACTCAAGATCTTATAAATTGTCACGTTAAACACGATATTGATTACTTATAAAGACTTGACAAGTGACCAGATCTTCTACCTTTACTTATTTTTCTATGGAGGATATGAGTTTGTCTATGGTGTTCGGTTCCTTCTTAATGAGGGACCCATGTAACATAGAGCTTGTGGGAATCCCTATCTTAAACAAGGCCACTATAATTTGTTCGGAGTAGTCGGTAACCTCATTATAACTTTTCTAGTACCGCCTAGCGTACTCCACAAGGCATCCTAGGGAATTTTTTCATAATGAGAAGATAATCCATTCTCTTAGGATGGGCACTGCTGGTGATTAACTGAGAAGTGAAGGCTTTAACAAGCTGCTTGAAGTTATTGACCGACCTGTGTGGAAAATTTTTAAACCATTTTTGCACAATATCCCCATGGTTAGAAGGGAATATGAGGCATATAAGAGCGTCATGATGATTCCAAAAGGTTATGTACGTGGTAAATGGGATTGATCTTTCCATTATAGATTTTGAATCTGGGAGATGCAAACTTCTTGGGGGGTTTTGTCTCTTCAATTACTCTTAAAAAATGGGATTGCATCTGGGTGATGAGGGTCCTCCTATCTAGCTCCTTGGTTGATTTAGCCCTACTATTAGTGGTGTGTTGGTCCATCTATTTCCTGATGAGGTTTCATATATTATACCTATGATGTCATATTTCTTGATCTCAACGCGCTAGGCGACTCACGTGCTCGGAGTGATCCTAATCATGACATGTATTCCTTCCTCGGCTGCAAGTTTTACTCGCCATAGGTCTAGGGGTTCGGCCATGATGCTTGCATTAATCTTTGTGGAGATCTCGCTCTATACTTTCCAGACATCATTGCAGATATACATTTTTTTACTCTTGAAGGCATGTGGCCACCTTATGTTGGCAGAGCCGCTATTCGTTTGCATCAACTAGCCGAGGGATTTGAGTGGATCTAGAATGCTCATTTCTTTGCTCAGAATGTTGCTCCTGTGGGCAATAACGTGCATGAGGAGCATCTTGACTCATGTTGGGGTGGATTTCTGATCTTACCCTGGCCACTATAATCCCATCCCAGTGGTTGCCATTGAATGACAAAGGTGCACTGTGCGGGTGAGACATGGATGCTCATTGGTTCTAAACGCTTTTGGAAAAGAAAACTCGTTTCCCAAAGACAACGCCAATTGTAGGTGCAAAAATCTCACAATGAATGATCCCAAATAATTAAAATTAAACAGATTTCAACAAGTCACATGACACATGTATTTACGTGGTTTGGCAATGGCCTTCATCCATACGGTGTTTTTCCTTTCTTCTTATTCTGATTTTAATAACAAGAAGTACATGCTCCTTTTTCCTGAGGCAAGGGTTACATTTATAGGGGATGAATAGATGGTGTCATGTAAGGCTCTAAAAATTATTGATGCAGTTGCAAATTGATTGTATTAATCCTCCTCTGAGATCCTCATGGCTAGGACACTTATTCGTTATTATCGTGGGCTGCGATCCTTTATCTCATTATGCTGGACAAGTGCCATTCAACTCGAATTATTTGGGTTGTTCGAATAATTCCCCCCCCCCACATATCATATTTTATTTACATATTGAAAGTAATAAATCGATTATGTAAAAGTGGTGATCACTTAAATTAGCTCTGATACCAATTTGTAAAAACGAAGGAACGCGGTGTGTGAGATCGATTTAAATTAATTGGCAAATTTCTATTTTGGCACACTTATTTAATCGGAGTCTATTTTTAAACCAAAGTAATTCAACCCCTAAACATGCAACTATGTGCGTGCGTGTGTCAACCCATAAATAAATAAAGCATGTGACACAAATATCAGGAAAAATCACCCAAGGGCAAAACCTTTTATTTCTAGAACTTTGAAGAATTCATACGACCATTGACTTACATACAACCTGATTGTTGATACCAAATTTAGTCTGCTGACATGGCTCAATTGAGTGAAGACACGTGGCAATCTGCGTGGCAACAACAAACACTTCCGAACAACACCTTGACTCCGAGGAACCATACTGCAACGAGGAACTCTACTTCCCCGATCAACTCAGACGCTTCGACCAACAAGAACTCTACAAGGAACTTTTGAGCACCGAGCAACTTTTGAATACCAAGCTACTTAGGCGGTCCGAGCAGCTTAGGTGGTTCGAGATGCACCTCGAACAAAGCATTAATAGCAGGATATCTAACAGATTGACTGCGCATTAAATGCTTATTATTATCATACATATGTATACGCTTAAGGGGCATTGAATGTATTACCCTTTCACATGTACAACCTTAGGGCTATAAATACATTGGATTATCCTCATTGTAAAAAGGCCGGAATTTCTTGATAAAACTTGTAATCGAGAATTCCAAAACAGTCAGCAATAACAGAAACAGTGGACGTAGGCCATTCTTATAAGGCTGAACCACTTTAAAATTTCTTTGTCTCACTTTATTTTATATGTGATTAAATAATTAGATATAATCTAATTTTTTACATCAACAAATTGGTGCCGTCTGTGGGAAACGACTGGTAATATCATTTTTCATCAAAAATAATTCATCACAAATGGCTGATATTCCAGAACCCAGCAATCGAAACTCTAGAAGCCCTCCAAATCCATCTGCTCCGCCAAATATTCCAGATCTGGCTGGAATAATGACAAATCTGGCCCAGGGCCAGACAGCCATGCAAGACACTATGCGACAACTCATACAAACCCTCCATGGCGGTGCACCAACCCATTCAGGACCGCGAAGTATTCAAAGAAATACCCGTTTACTTTCTTCGCGTACTAGGCGTACCGATTCATATCGTACTGAGGATTCTGAAGATTTTTCTTATCAACCTGGATGAACTTCGTCGGTACGAGCCACAGATACTGAACAACGTATCACTCTCTCTCCATAAAGGACTAGTGCGCTTGAAAGATTAAGCAGAGTATCTCCTTTTGATCGATTAGGTCCTAGGAGGAGCAAAAGTCCTCCTAAAGCCGCATCGAGGAGTTTCCGACGACCATCAGACTTAAGGGAAGGATCTGCCCAGTCGCGACCAGCTGCTCGTCAAGATAGATCCCAGGAAGCCACATCAACACGATCAGTTGCTCGAACCAACAGGCCCGAGGAAGGAAACGATGCGTGGAAAGGCTCTATTAAGAGGCTGGAGGATAGATTAGGGGAAATGGCTAAAGCAAATAACCCTCTACAACGAACTTTTGTTCAAGGAACACCTTTTGTCCAGGCCATTGTAGATTTTCCAACACCATCAAAGTTCAAAGCACCTGTTGTGACCCCCAAATATGATGGAAAGACCGACCCTATCCTTCATATAGAATAATACCAAGCTACAGCCGACATCTATGCTGTTCCAGATGAGATGAGATGCAGAGCATTCTTGGGAACTCTTACCGGATCTGCTCAAATATGGTATAATAATCTTCCTCGGGGTAAGATCTCAACTTTTTTTCAACTGGCCGAGTTATTCATTGGGAATTTCTATTTTGGGGAAAAGCCAGTTAAACGAGTAGCGCATTTGTTAAGTGTTAGACAAAAAGCTGGTGAGAGTACCAGAGATTATATAACTCGTTTTAATAACGAGAAACTCGAAGTCATTGATTATGAGGAAAAGACAACGATTACCGCCTTGATGAGTGGACTACTGCCCAACAAGTTGTACTACACTTTGGCCAAAGATCCACCTAGAACCATGTCAGAACTGATGGGAAAAGCGGCCAAGATTATGAATGCCGAGGAGGCTATGGCTGCGAAGAAGAATATGGATGCCAAAGAAACCAAGGTGGAAGGTGATAAAGCTAAGAAGAAAGAGCATAAGAATAATGGTAGTGACAAACACTCAAAAACAAGGTCGGCATGGGAAGTATTAAAGAAATTTGATAATTATACTCCTTTGAAGAAAGACATCAACCATGTTCTAGAAGAAATCAAGAACAACGAGGAATTAAACTGGCCAGAGAAAATGAAGGCAGACCCTGACAGGAGGAATAAGGAAAAATATTGCGAGTTTCACAAAGACCATGGCCATATGACCAAAAATTGCATAGCTCTTCAGAATGAGATTGAAACACTTATTAGACGAGGAAAATTGGCAAAGTATGTTGATCGTAGAAATGAAAGAAGAAACAGTGACCGAACAAGAGAGAGGTCTAGATCTCGTCGTGCAAAGGAGAACAAGAAAAGAGACCATGAAGTTGATCCAGAAGACGACCCCGATCTTCCCAAGAGACCAAGGCATCCAGAACGAGAGGTATTTTCAATACGCTTTGGGTCATTTGACTGTAATGTTATTATAGGTGGAGATGCAGGAGGGGGAGACCTTACTGCAGAGAGAAAAGCTTACCTCTGTGAGGCTCAAGCTTGCTCATACATTCAACGAATAAATCTAGCTGAGGAGGATCACCCGAGAAAGGTAAACAAAGAAAAATTGGTCATTGGTTTCTCAAAGAACGACCTCGCAGGTGTTTTATATCCTCATAATGACCCATTGGTGATCAAAATGAGGATGAATGAGGTAATGATTTCAAGAGTACTGGTAGATAATGGTAGCTCGGCAGACATCATGTTCTACTCATGCTTCAACAGTTTAAATCTAAAGCTATCTCAACTGGAGCCTTATCATAGACCTCTCCTCAGTTTTTCTGGCGAGAAAGTATTTCCACTTGGGACGATCAAATTGGATATATTCATTGGTACATGGCCTGCTTGTCGAACAGAAAGAATACGCTTCTTCGTGATGGATAAGAATGTTCAATCAGCATACAATATCATCATGGGAAGAGTAGGATTGAAGAAGTTCGAGGCTGTACCATCTACGGTATATCAATGCCTAAAATTAATAATAAATTTTGGAGTAGGAGTTGTGAAAGGTGATCAGAAAGTATCTCGGGAATGCTATTATTCATCCGCCGAGCAAGAGGAACTGGAGGAATCAAGGAAAAAGACTACTACCTATCAAGTGGATAAAGGTGCAGAAATTGAAACATTGGATCCTAGAGATGAGTCGCAACTCGTGAAGGGTCAAGTGGTGGAAGCTACTGAAAACATCATTCTGGACGACGAGCACCCTGAACGAACTACTCAAGTAGGTTTGTCGTTGGAAGCCTCACTAAAACAGGAGTTGATAACTTTCCTAAGAAGCAGAAAGCAAAATTTTGCGTGGAGTCATGAGGATATGCCCGGGATAGACCCAAATTTCTTATGTCACGAACTCAATGTGAATAAGGAGATCAAGCCTGTGAAGTAGAGAAGAAGAGTATTCAGTCCAGAGAAGAATCAAGCTATACAGGAGGAACTAGAGAAGCTCCAGAAAGCTTGCTTTATTGAAGATGTTAAATATCCAGACTGGTTAGCAAATGTGGTGATGGTGAAAAAGAAGAAAAACAAATGGAGGATGTGTGTAGACTTCACCGACCTCAACAAAGCATGCCCAAAGGATCACTTTCTGCTGCCCCGAATTGATCAACTGGTGGATGATACCTCGGGACACGAGCTGCTGAGCTTTATGGATGCTTATTCTGGTTACAATCAGATTAAAATGAAACCTGAAGACAGGGAGAGTACTTCTTTCATTACCCCTAGGGGAACTTATATTTATAATGTTATGCCTTTTGGTTTGAAAAATGCAGGTGCAACATATCAGCGGCTGATGAACAAAGTGTTTGCAGAACAAATCAGTTGCAATATGGAAGTCTATGTTGACGATATGCTGACAAAGAGCAAGAAAGATGCCGATCATCTACTTGACTTAGGCCAAACCTTTGATCAGTTGGATAAATATCAAATGAAGTTGAACCCGACCAAGTGCATATTTGGAGTACGAGAAGGCATGTTTCTCGGGTATATTATCAATCAGCGAGGCATTGAAGCTAACCCTGAAAAGATCAAAGCTCTGTTAGGACTGGGATCCCCAACGACGAAGAAAGAAGTGCAAAGTCTTACAGGACGAGTAGCAGCACTCAACAGATTTGTATCGCGAGCAACTGATCGATGTCTCCCATTCTTCAAGACGGTCCAAAAGACTTTTGAGTGGAATGATGAATGTGAGAAGGCTTTTCAAGACTTGAAGAAATATTTGGGAGCACCTCCACTGTTATCCAGGCCAGTGATGGGAGAAAAATTATACTTGTATCTGGCAGTGTCCGAGAATGCAGTTAGTTCGGCATTGATAAGAATGGAGAATGGAGTACAAAAACCATTCTACTACACAAGTAAGGCCTTCCGAGGAGCAGAGATCAGATATCCAAAGCTGGAAAAATTGGCACTAGCATTGATCGAGGCAAGTAGAAGAATGAAGCCATACTTCCAGGCTCATACTATAGTAGTATATACTGATATGCCATTGAGGCAAGCCCTTCATAAACCAGAAAAATCAGGAAGATTGATGTGCTGGGCAATAGAACTTGGTGAATATAATATAGTTTATGAACCCAGATCATCGCTAAAAGGGCAAGCGGTAGCAGATTTTATAGCAGAGTTCACCTATCCTGATACCCCCGAGGAGCAAAAGTTGCTCACTGATCAACATGTGGATGTTACAAAATCATCAAATTCAAGCCCAAACCAGCTTAGGTTGGTAAAAGGGCAAGAAAAGATGATCGATGAACAACAAGAAATATCAGGAGATGGTGAAAGGAAGCAACAAATTTTCCACCGAGGAACTCTATCAGATCAAAAATTTGAAGACGAGTTACCTATATGGAGTCTGTGTGTGGATCGTTCATCTTGCACTACAGGATGTGGCGCAGGGATAGTTCTGAACAGTCCGGACGAGGTTGACATGGAATACGCCCTACATTTCCAATTCAAAGCTTCGAATAATGAGGCTGAATATGAAGCCATGATTGAAGGTCTTAGTTTGGTAAAAACCATGGGGGCAGAACAAGTTATTGTCTTCAGTGACTCGCAATTGGTCATAAATAAAATGATGGGAGTATATGCAGCCAAAGGAGAGTTAATGATCAGATATCATGCAAAAGCAAAGGAACTGGTGTCGGAATTTGCTACTATTTAGCTGGTCAGAATACCAAAAATGGAGAATGCGAGAGCAGACGCCTTAGCTCGATTAGCATCAGCTACTCGTACCAAGCTACGAAGAATAATCCCAATTGAAGTTTTAGTTGGTCGGAGTATAGATGAAGATCTGACGATAAACTTTAATACCCTCGATTTAGGATCATCATGGATAGATCCCATCAGGGCATATATTGAGAAAGGGGAATTACCAACTGACAAACTTGCAGCCAAAAAACTGAAGTTTAAAGCTGCTCGTTATGTACTGAATAATGGTATTCTGTACATATGAGGCATTATAGTAGGTTTGCAAAGATGTGTGCATCCCACCGAGGTGAAAGACTTGATTGAAGAGATCCATGAAGGGTCTTGTGGACCCCATGTAGCAGGTCAGACGCTTTTGCAAAGGGTGATGACGCAAGGATACTACTGGACAACGATGAGGGCTGATTGTATAGCCTATGCTAAGAAATGTGACAAGTGTCAGTGCTTCTCCTCCATCCGAAGAACTCCCCAAGAATTATTGACACCCATTACTTCCCCTTGGCCATTTGCCATATGGGGAATAGATTTGGTCGGGCCACTGCCGACGACCAGGGGAAGATTTAAGTATCTCGTGGTCGCTGTGGATTATTTTACTAAATGGGTTGAGGCTGAGCCTCTCATTGATATGACGTACGACAAGGTGTACCAATTTATTTGGAAGAACATCATTTGTCGATATGGTCTTCCCCATGCATTCATTACCGACCATGGAACACAATTTGACAACGAGGAGTTCGCTGCCTATTATCATCAGTCAAATATCTTGAAGATCCACTCGGCACTAGGCCATCCTCAAAGCAATGGACAAACTGAAGTGACAAACAGAACGCTACTGAATGGCTTGAAGAAAAGACTGAATGATGTGAAAGAAAACTGGATCAATGAGCTACAATCAGTGCTATGGGCTTACCGAACTACTCCCCGAGCAGCAACAGGGGAATCTCCATATATGATAGCATTTGGAAGTGAAGTTTTTATACCCGCCGAATCGGGTCTCCCAACACACAGAATACTGAATTTTAATTCTCCTATCAGCATGAGAAGGTTAGACTTGGACATGCTCGAGGAGGTTAGGGAAGAAGCAGCCATTAGAAATGCTGCTTACCAGCAACGAACAAATTTGTTCTACAATAAGAGAGTGAAGAAGTGCGACTTGAAAGAAGGAGACTATGTGCTAAAGAAGGTGATTCAACAGCACAACAAACTGGAAGCAAACTGGCATGGACCCTACCGAGTTAAGGAAGTTGTTCGACCAGGGACATACAAAATAGAAACTTTAGAGGGGGAGGAGTTTAAGAATGCATGGAATGCAGAACACCTGCACAAATATTATCAGTAATCTCTCATGTAATGCAGTTTCCTCAGTATGAATAAAGTGACAACATTCTGCCCATTTCTCTCCTTTTATTGAAAATTTTTCGCGGAATACTCGTGCTACGCATTCAGCAAAAGTACTACTGTACTACTCAGAATACTCACCCGAAAATGCCAACTAAGGTTGGTCGGGAAGTAAATCTATTCCTAAAAATGCCAACTAAGGTTGGTTAGGAAGTAAATCTATTCCCGAAAACGCCAACTAAGGTTGGTCGGGAAGTAAATCTATTCTTAACAATGCCAACTAAGGTTGGTTAAGAAGTAAATCTATTCCCGAAAACGCCAACTAAGGTTGGTCGGGAAGTAAATCTTTTCCTAAAAATGCCAACTAAGGTTGGTTAGGAAGTAAATCTATTCCTAAAAATGCCAACTAAGGTTGGTCGGGAAGTAAATCTATTCCCAAAAATGCCAACTAAGGTTGGTTATGAAGTAAATCTATTCCTAAAAATGCCAACTAAGGTTGGTTAGGAAGTAAATCTATTCCCGAAAATGCCAACTAAGGTTGGTCGGGAAGTAAATCTATTCCCGAAAATGCCAATTAAGGTTGGTCGGGAAGTAAATCTATTCCTAAAAATGCCAACTAAGGTTAGTTAGGAAGTAAATCTATTCCTAAAAATGCCAACTAAGTTTGGTTAGGAAGTAAAACTATTCCTAAAAATGCCAACTAAGGTTGGTTAGGAAGTAAAACTATTCCAAAAAGTGCCAAAGTTGCTCATTAAGAAAAAATCCACTAACTATGGTTGATCGGGAATAAAAACCCACTAACTGTAGTTGGTCAAAAAGGAAAATTTACCGACCTTGGTTGGTCGAAAACATTTTATGAATACGAGAAAGTGATCGAGAAAATTTTTTGATACTCGTAACTTTTTAAATTACTACTAAGTTGGTCGAGAAACAAAACATCATTAAGTTTGTTTAGTTTTCAAATGATTACCACTAGTCGACAATAAGTTGATCGACAAATAACACAATGTTGTTATCTTTTTAACAGATATACATGCATAGATGTAAAGTGTTTTATAATTACAAGACAATGGCAGTCAAGATTTGCAAATAAAACTATTTCATGAAATGTAGAACAAAATACATCAAGAATGAAATACAAATTTATTACATCAAAATTCCTATTCTATTGGTTTCTTCCCCTCTGCTTTTGAAACAAGTTCCTCGCCAGCAGGTTGATCATTTAAAGCATAAGGGGAATTTATGAAGTTAAGATCTTTAAGAATACTGATGTTCATCACAGATGGTCGATCGAGTAGGTGCTCGGGATGAGATATATCAACATTGGAATGGAGATTATAATCGCCAAGGTATTTGGAAATCAAACACCGAGGGATGGCCCGAGCAGGGATCCAACTCATGTCAAGCTTGAATGGTGGCACTGGTAGGTCGAGCAGCCCAGGATTATGGTAATCCCACATGTAATGACCCTGTTCCAGTTGCAGTACACCTAAGGCATTCAACCATCCCTGTTTGTAACCCTCATTATTTGCATTTTGGATACGATTATCCAAATGGTAGAGAGCCTCATTATAGCCAACCATCCAGAATTCTCTGGGCTGCTCGTGGAATTGATATGTCAATCTTTCCAGTTGCTCGTGGAGACTTTTTATAAAGAGTTCTTTATTCTCCAAGACAGACTTCTGCGCAGAAAGCTGCTCATCCAGATTCCTGATCTTCTTAGACATCTCAGCCAATGCCTAGTTCTTTGCCATCAGTTGGAAGGCCTGGTTCTCCAGAGCAGATTGAGTTCTCTATTCCTCGACAGTAATTCGAGCAGCTCTTGCTCGTCCCCGAGTAGATGTAGAAGGGCCAGCTCTCTTCAAGGTTTATAATTCATCCCTCAGGTTGGCGTTTTCGACCTCTAAGAAAGAGACTCCCTCGTCGTTCACAGGTACCAAAGTGTTTGATGTGGAAGCTTCAGACTTCAACTGAGACACCTCTCTTTGCAGGTTATTATTTTTTTGCTCTAACAACTCAGCTATCTGTCTGTGCTCTTCGACCTCAGCCTTCAAAGTTCTCTCCCTCACATCGTAAGCAGCAAACCATTTATCGTATCCCTTATCAGCACTGATTTACTGATACTTCTTCTCGTACCCCTCATGAAAAAGGGCAGTAGATTCCTTATATTATTGCTGAAGTTCTTCAAGAGTGCCTTAGAGATCTTCAAGCATATCATAGTATGCTACGTTGTTAGCCACTGCACGGTCGAGCAGGCACTTCAAATACTGATAGGCTTCAATTGCTTGCTCTGAAGCACTTTGACCGAGGATGTCAATGATTTGAGCTGCACTCATGTCTGTATGACCAGCTTTGAAATACTCATTGCATTGCCTTAATAGTTTTGTAGCATGAGCAGACAATAATTCCATCCTGGCCAGAAACTAGTAAAGGAAGAAAAAGAAATAATCAATAAGAGTACAAACAGAGCATGAAGAAGAGAATCAACAGTATGCATAAGCAAAAGTTCAAATTTTATTACATCATAAAGGAGAAGTACAAAGTTCAGAGTTACATTTGACAAAGAAAAATAAAATAGAGAGAAATCTGAACAACTCTACACCTTTTCCTTGTCTCCCAAAACTTTCGCGGGAGGCTGGGACGAGGAGATAGGTTGCTCGGATGGAACAGAGGGTTGCTCAGGGAGTGATGGAGGTTGCTCGGATGATGTAACGGGTAGCTGAAGTTCCTCGCCAGTGGGATGGATAGCTGGGGGATGAGAAGTTTGATCTCCCATCACCGTGGAAGATTCCTCAGAGGCAGCTTCGTCCTCTTCTTCTTCTTCAGGAGTTGGAGGGGGCCCGGGATGTGTCGCTGAAATAGTTCAGAATTTTCATCAACTTTCATCTCTTGCAGAGCAGCGACCCATCCATCTCTAAAGTATTTGAGGCTGCCATATTCCACTTGCGACATCATGGCAGCCAAACCTTTATTCCACCCTTTATCCCAGCAGGCGCTGAAGGATTTTTTGACAGCCAATTTCCTTTTTGTCTTCTCCGAGGAAAGATTCTCGAAAAGAAGATCATCAGCAGCTTTCAATTTATTCTCAACTTCCTCCTTCTGACGACTTACTTACCGAAGTTGACCCAACTCCTCCTCAGCAGTCTTGAGCTTATTTTCAAGCTCCCCAGCATTTTTGAGCTTCCCTTCTAGCTCTTTATTCTTCTCCTCCAAATCATTTATTTTTCTCTCCAAACCTTTGGAGACCTTAATAACCTGAGCCTTCTCCTGCTCGGTCAAAGTAAGCCTCTTCTCCCAAATCGCCTTATCATCATCATACTTCTGACGAGAATCTTTCAGAGACTGCGCCAGGCCCACCAAAGCTTCCTCTACACCAGACGAGGAGCTTGAAGCTTTAATAGCTTCATTTTTCTTCAGAATTGTATTAAAACAGGTCACCAACTGTGAAAAGAAAACGAAAGCAAGTCAGTGCACAGATATAAAAAGGAAAGAATGAAAATTTAAGACTATAGGACTTATTGAAGCAATATGACGAGATGCTAATGTGGTAACCATGTCCCGAGAAAGGTTTTCTTCAATACCTTGGATCTCGGGAATGATCTAAGTCTTCACCGAGTTCATAGCAGAGCTCGGGGGAACAAAAGTGGGAACACCACTAGTCGGGGGCTGAGAGATGGATTCAGCCAAATTGATAGAGGGGCTTTTCTTCAGCCTCCTCAGAGGAGCATCAACGTTCTCGACTAACGATGTAGTCTTAGTCGGAGAAATGACAATCACCTCGCCTGGAGCAGCAGCCTTGCTCGGGGCCACTGGGGGCTTCTCGACAACCTTCACAGGAGCAGCCGAAGGAGGTGCATCAATTTTCTTTGTCCCCTCTCCTAGGACATCAAGCTTACTTTTCTTTGCCTCTCCAGCACCAGAGGCAGATTTCTCAAAAAGGGTAGGAGGTCTTCTTTTCTTCATCCTTTCACTCAAGGGAATATGTGACTCAGGTGAAGAACTTGTAGAGACTGGTATTGGTTCTGCATCACTTATCACCGAACGAGCAGTAAAAGAGGAGGTGTAACTCTTGTACTGCAGCAAATATGAAGCTGACCTAATATGCTCGTCGACAACAGTCTGATGCAAACTCCTGATAAGTTTTAAATGCCTTATGTTAACGTCTGTCTCTTTTGGAGATTTTCTTTTGCTGTCAACTGCAAATAAATCAAAATTAAAATATCAGTGACACATTTTATCAAACACAAAGGAAGCATAATTTTGAAAATAAAATAAAAACAACCTATCCCATTGCCATAGGGAGGACATCTAGGACCCTGGTAAACATCATCTCCAGTTAATGGAGGGTATTGCCAATTTTTCATAACAACCCCGTGCTCAAAGTAGTCCCTATTGGCATCTGGGAGATTGACCACTAAAGCTCTATTTAAAAACCTAGTTTTTAAATAAAAAGTATTATCACCCACAGCCCATCTATAACAAAACATAATTTCAGGAATTCCTATACGGGTTCCATGAATTTGATTTAATCTATGAACTACGTTAACTATTCTGCACGTATTGGGGGCTATTCTTGAAGGAACCACGTCAAAGTATTGACAGAATTCCAGACATAAAGGGTTTGGGGGAAAAGAAAAGCCACACTCAACGACAAAGAGGCTGGGGAACCAATGTCCCTCAGCCAAATGAAAATAGTCTGAAGGCTCAGAAAGCTCTTCCAAAATAACCCATGAGGGAATAGAGAAATCAGAGCAAAACTTATCAATCGATTCTACAGGATAAACCACGATGAAAGAAGGAAATCAAAGAGAAAGAAGAAAATCTTACAGGAAAGGGATGAGTCTGTTGACAACAAATGACGAAAGAGATGAATGCACAGGAGAGAGAAACAATGGAAAGCTCAAAGAGATAAGAATGAAAAAGTAGAAGACAATGGGATTTTCTGCAACGTTTAAATACTTTGCCTTGGGAAAGGGTAAAAGTAATGATTGCAAAAAGAGACGGTTACATTACCGGCGGCTAAAAAGACAAAAAGGGCGTGAGAATCAAAGCGGTTATAAAAATTTAAAAAAAAAGATCGATTCTACGAATTTGGAAGGAAAAATAAATACAAAAGAAAATACTCCTAAATTTCAGGATGACCATTTAAAACCGCCATATTTCGAGAAAGAATGTTCCACACTCCTCAAATTTCGAACTGTGAAACATTGGGGTCTTCTGCTGATACCAAATTTAGTCTGCTGACATGGCTCAATTGAGTGAAGACACGTGGAAATTTGCGTGGCAACAACAAACACTTCCGAACAACACCTTGACTTCGAGGAACCATACTGCAACGAGGAACTCTGCTTCCCCGATCAACTCAGACGCTCCGACCAACAAGAACTCTACGAGGAACTTTTGAGCACCGAGCAACTTTTGAATACCGAGCTACTTAGGCGGTCCGAGCAGCTTAGGCGGTCCGAGCTGCACCTCGAACAAAGCATTAATAGCAGGATAACCAACAGATTGACTGCACATTAAATTCTTATTATTATCGTACAGATGTATACGCTTAAGGGGCATTAAATGTATTACTCTTTCACATGTACAGCCTTAGGGCTATAAATACATTGGATTATCCTCATTGTAAAAAGACCAGAATTTCTTGATAAAACTTGTAATCGAGAATTCCCAAACAGTCAGCAATAACAGAAACAATGGACGTAGGCCATTCTTATAAGGCTGAACCACTTTAAAATTTCTTTGTCTCACTTTATTTTATCTGTGATTAAATAATTAGATATAATCTAATTTTTTACATCAACACTGATAATCGCCCACAAGTGTAACGCACGGTGTCTTCGTCAAACCTCCAAAGCAATGACTAGAAATATCGTCGGCTGTAATCTGCCGTAAGAACTTTAGGTAGTCAGCAATGAAGAAGAAAACGACTTCTCCACAAGTGTGAACTTTATAAGTACTCCCTCCACAATAGCACGCAACTCTCCGATTGTAGAGTTCTCCCCACAAGTTAAACAAAAGCAAAAGTGTGTTCTTCAACACCAAAATAATTCACAAAAACATATGGGATTTTTGTGAATTGTAAACAAAGAGGGATTAAATCCTAAAAGAAGAAGTCAAAAAGTATTCTGCTATTTTGCAGTTTTCTGTCTTTCAAAACGCTGGGACTTCTTAATGAAAATAAAACCATTTAATGAGTATTTATACAAAATCGTGCTGGCTCGGTATTCGAGCTCGTTCGAATGAGATAAGGGTCTCATGCGAACGAAGTATAGATGTCATTTCAACGACATCGCGCGACACTGCCATGTCATTCGAACGACAGCAAAAGTTGTTTGAACGACTATTGCATCAAAAAATTAATATTTTAATGTCCGCACCAATACCTAGAAAAATTCTCATTCTCAAATTTTGACGAAAAAGTCCGCTCCAACACTTCGAAATTATCTTGTAAAAATATCCCAAAAGCTCTAAGTATAAAGTTAAGGTATTTAAAACAAAGCCTTACCAAGGTAAACTTCATGGAGTCTTTTTGATGAAGAACTTGATTAATTCGGATCCGTCTTGATGTGGATGGCTCTTGAATTCTCTTCGACGGTGTAGCGGTATATGACATACTAAATTAATAACGGAATTATAAAAATATGTCCTTATAGATTAAGCCTAAAGTAACATTCCCTTTGGATTCGATACTTACTTGACAATATACGCAATAGTATAGCAAGTTATGATTTTTGTTAGGTAGTAAAGATCCAATGACAAAATCTTGAATAAGTTTTAGCCTTATAAAGTCGGCATTGTTGCTAGTGAACACCGCATTTTACAATTCTATTGATCTAGTACTTTTTCTATTCAATTTTTTATTTTAATTTATTTTGCAGATACTTACACCATTGAGTTTTAAGAAACTTAAAAGAGGGTGCATACCGAGTATTTGGTTAATTGATGGAGAGATCCCTTTTGGTAAGTGTTGACCCAAAAAGTAAATGGATTAATTGTAAGTGAATGTATATAATTAATCAAACATCAATATGAATAATAAAGAAAGAGTTAAGAGACTTTAAAACTTAATATTTTTATGTGGTTCAACTTTGCTACATCCCTAGCTAGAAGATAATAAAAAAAACTTACTATATCTTGCTCACTAAAGTAGAAAATTCACATGGAAAGGAAAATATAAACCTTTTTTTAAAAGCCAAAGATGGATTTTATTAAGTGAA
Organism: Sambucus nigra; assembly: GCA_949130495.1. Classification (NCBI taxonomy): domain Eukaryota; kingdom Viridiplantae; phylum Streptophyta; class Magnoliopsida; order Dipsacales; family Adoxaceae; genus Sambucus; species Sambucus nigra. Next base: position 419,354,714 of record OX422207.1, read on the forward strand.
AATATGAATACAACAGACAATTATAAATCAAAGATATAAAAAAATAATGAAACAAGGATTCAACAAACAACAATATAACTTGTGCAAGAAGCAACAACAAGTAACAAACCTAGGTCTCAACTAGGTTGATATTTATGAAAGGCCTTCATCATATTAAAAACCAAACATATACTAACATAAAAAAAGAAAATAGGTGAATCCGTAGTTTGGGAGATCGTAGAAGTCATTTTGATATGTTCAATATTGTCTCTAGGTGTATAATTCCATCATTTGTCTTCATTAACCTTTAAGATGATACCTCCTAAGTTTCTTTCTCATCCGTTTCCTTCCCTAGAGCAAATAAAGTTCATATTTTTGACAAACTCCTTACATCTTAGCCAGAGATTCTAAAAGACACCATGGGAAGAGAATTATGGATATGGAAAGCTTTATCTACGCATTGTGAATCACATTCAAGCCATAAGTTGTACCAACCTTTACTGATTGCAATGGAAACAACTTTTATCGCACGACTGAGGTCAACAAAAAATGCCCTAGAATACTACTATATGCACCTAAGATATAACCTTGTAATTTCTAAAAACTAGGCCAAAAGCAACAGGGACTGGTTTTCCTTTAGCAAGCCCATCACTATTATCTTTGATCCAAAAAATGTTAGGAGTTTTCAAAATGATTTCCTTAATATTGGAGATTTTTCGTGAATTGTTTCCACACTTTTAATATCCAAAATTTCTTTCTCATCTTAACCATAGTGGAGGCCTAGAGCATATATGCTAATGTTAACAAGGCAAGCCTTGAATCGATAAATGCCTTAGCATTATCAATCATCAGTTTATTATGTGCTCCCCAGATTTTATAAACCACACAGAGCACAACAACTAGCCACAAATTAGATATATGGGGCACTTTTTATTAAGAACATAACAAATTCTAGAGGATATTACACCCTTTGCAACCGCAACTAATAATAAGTCATCAATCTTACCTAAGTGGACACAACGAAATTCAAAATTCCCTTCTCTGACTTCTCGTACAAAGGCACTCCCAACCTAGAAAATAAAACGAAATTTATACCATAAATAAAAAAAAACTTTGTTTCACTAAGGCAATATTTTGGATCAATAATAAAATCTCTATATATAAGTGTAAAGCTTCTAGTGTTGTTCAAACTAATGGTTCAATGTATAGTGTAAGATTTTTCATTTTTTCTCTTTAAAATAAGAGATGATTTTGGACACAAGCGTTGTAATGGATATTTGACATTTTTTTGTATTGTTTTAAACTCTTGTGTAAGTATAAGTAATGTTTGATGAAATATTTATAGTATGGGAAAGAAAATTTGCCTGTATAAGTTGTTGGGAAAAAATTTCTTTTTGAATTTTAAAAAAACTTTTCATTATGTTTCCATTAACTCATGTTTAGTCGACTATAAAATAATTAAATCGAATAAAACATGTCTATTTGACATACCAATTTCTTAAGTCGACTAAAGTTCCCAATGGTCTAACAGACTCGTTTACAATACTATTTTAACTGATTTTGTCGGTTGAACTAGTTTTAGACAACTTGAACAAATTCATTTTGATAAAATTGGATTTTGAAACTTTGTGTTGACAGGTAAAAAGTGGTGTGAGTGGTTTTTTGGGATTTATCCAACAAAATAAACAAGTCAAGAGAAAATACAATTTTATAATAATTCCTATGTCACTTAAAGTCATTTTGCTTGTTCAAGGATCTTGTTTGATGTTGATGAAGCTTTGTGTATTTGTTGAAACTTGAGTGATGAGAACTTTGTCTTTTTGTTATCTTGATGATTTTTTGACGTCGTCCTTGATTTTGAATATGAATTATCTTGAAGTTGTATTTCTTCTTTCAAGTTTTAGGTTGATTGTAATTCTTCTTGAAGTTATTATATTCCCATTGAATAACTTTGTTTGCGAGAGCGAATTTTTCTTTACTCGTAATGAAACTCTTCATGTTTTGATTAAGTTCAAATGAACTCAAGAGCATTAAAATGAAGATAGTGAAATTTTGTATTTGACCAATTTAATTGTTATCATCAAAAGATATTTATTTATTCTTTTGAAATGTCTTAGATTCACTACCTCCCCTTTTTCAAGGATGACAATAAAATTATTATTGTTTGAGAAATATTTGTAAAAATTATTCTTAAGGGATTTTTCTCCCCTTTGTCCTATCCCCCTTCCAATTGTTATTATAAAAAGGGTTGGGTAGCACCAATTTTCTCATTCTCCCCCTTATTACTAGTACTAAAATTTTGTTTAAAAAATCTCTCTCATCCTCTCATTTTCTTTTATGACATGTGCTTTGAACATACAATGAATAGTTTAAGTGTGTCAAGTGTATCATATGTAAGTGTATGTAACAACATATAACATGGGAACCAAGAGAAGAAAGTGAGACATCAATATTTATATGAACCATATGAATGTTGATAATGTAGCATGTACAGTGATATAATGTGAATTAAGTCTTTTCATTAAGTTTATGGATGGAAACAGAGTGGGACGGGGTTGGGGAATCTATCTCCATCTCCTTCCCCGCTTAAAATCCCCTTCCCCTTACTTGCCTCTATCCTCATTTTTTGGGTGTAAAATACCCATCGGGGATTTGTTTGGGCACTGGGTCCCCACAGGGATTCAATTATTTTTTTTATTTTTTTATTCCTTAAAATACTACATTAATTGCTTAATTATGTAAATAGAAATAAATGTGTAATCAAATTATTATAATAAAAGTGTACTAAAAAGTTTTTTACTTTTAAATTATAATATAAATGATAAAATTTAAATATACATTTATTTTTAAAAATATATAATATATCCGGGGATCCCCGAGGTTGGGGACCCTATTCCCTTCCCCTCTTCAGAATTCTCTCTCTATCCCTGACCCATTAGGTGCGATTCGTCATGGGGACACGAAACTGTGATGAATTTTTCCATCCCTAATTATGATGATGGGTGAAGAAAAATTAGATTAGACACAAACATCATAACTTAAAAACATGAGAATCGTAAAGGTAGAGATGAATAAAGTATTCATCCATTTGGATTTGGCCCTTAGGAGCTTCCTTGTATCTTGATGATCATGTGGTTTATGAACGTGAATATATATTCTCATTGTTGACTTATTCTTGGAGCATGTTTATGATGGGGATCAAGATAAACGGAATAAAAAATTTAACCCATGAACCTTGGAATGATTGTGAAATTGAAAGAACAGATTACAAAAACTTGATTTGAAACACAAACCTAGAGTTACGAATACTATACCTTTGCAGATCCGATTTAAATCCGATATGGAGAAAGATGTTTGTTAGTGATGAGAGGCTGCCTTCTTTTGGTCCTCCAAAATCTTACTTGTGTCCACCAAAATGTTTGAATCTTTTAGTAGACGATCCTCCCAAAGTGAGGTAGGAGTGTGGGCACCTTTGAATGAAAACTCTTACTTTAGGGGGTGAGAAATGGACCTTTCTCTTGGACTCTTCATAAAAACGTGACTAGTGTTTTCTTTCGCCCTCTGTAATTGTAAATAAAAATGTACAACTTAAAACCCATGATTACACCAATATATATTAGTATAAGTTGTGGGCATGGGCTTGTAACACCCCGTATTTTTGTATAGTTAATATTTAATTAATTCGAGAATTTTAAATTACTGGTGTGTTGTAATTTTAATTGAATTAATTATGGCAATATATATATTTAAATATTAATCGGGGAGTGAATGGTTAATGTTTAGGGAAATTTATTTACTAAGTGAATAGTAACAATTTAATTACGTCATTTCGAGTATTAATGACAAGGTATACACTTATCCCAGCCGGGAGTCGGTATAGACTAAATTGGGTGTGAGATAAGGATTTTTATAAATTAATTCGGACGCCAATTCTGAGTGCGCGGTTGAATCCGGATGGGTCGAGATAGTCAGAAAAGAGTACCCGGGGGTAGTAATTGGGTCTCGGGGTAATTTTGGGCATAGCCGGGCCCACACGGGGATAGTTGGGCCACTTTAATTAAGCCCATTAGGTGAAAAACGGGATTAAGGGTTTTTAACCTAGTTGGGAGATTTAGAAATGGCAGCCAACATAACTCTAAACCTAGGGTTTGAGAGGGGATTTGGGGGAAAGCAAATCAAGAACAAATTGGAGGTTTTTGGAGCCAAATTGAGGGACGGCAACAACGGATCAGACACTACAAACACTTTGAGGCAAGTGGTTAACTGTTTTGATTCTTAAAGCATGATAATCAATTCATATCATAGTGATGTGTAAACCAAAATTCGTTTTTGGGTGTAAATGGGTACAAAATGGGGTTTTTGTTTTTGAAACATTTGAATGAGATTCAAAGTAAGATTTAGATGGGTGATTGATATCTGAATATGTATACATGATTTGAACGAGAAATCCAGATCATAAAAGAGTGGAAATCGAATCTGGAATTTGGGATTTAAAACAGATAATTGAATTTTATGGAGAAAGACCCATTTCGAAAATTATGAGATAAGTAGAGAAGTTGATTATCTTAACGGTCTCTATGATGAATAGGATGTGGATTAACCATGTGGAGATGATGGGATGATGTAATTAGAGGTTTAAATTATGGTTTAGAAACCTTGAAATTTCGTTAATGGGGAATTCAGCGAGGAAGGAGTGCTGGCACGAAGGGATCGATCGATCGATCGGGGGCATCGATCGATCGACGATGGGAAATTCTGGGCAGTTCGGCCTGGGTGAGGTATATGGGGGAATTAATTATAAATTAATTTTCCATACAATTATTAGTGATAAATAATTATGAAACAAATATTCCTAGCAATTATGGGAGAAAGTAATTGAGACTAGGAGGAATTTATGTGGGGCATTTAATGGATGAATTTGAGAGACTTTATTCCAAAATAGTGAGGTACGGATCAAGTGAGTGAATCCGGGTATATTGGTCATACGACCCCAAGGTAGTGAATTAAGTTTAGAAGTAAACTAAATTATTTTGAGTCGGGATATAGACTCGGGGAATATTTAATTATGGGTAAATATAATTGCATTGCCTTCCGAATATTTAATCCGGGCATGTTGGTAATTATAGGTAAATATAATTGGGAAAATTATGGAAATAAATGTGTGACACATTGTGGGGGAAAAATGTGGGAAAGAAAATATGAGATGTAAATTGGACCAAGTGAGCGAGTCCGGATATGTTGGTTAAGTGACATCAAGGCATTAAATTAATTATCGAGGGAAAGTAATTAGTTTGGAGTCGGAACATTGACTCGGGAAATGTTGAGGTACGGGCCAAGTGAGAGAGTCCGGGAATAATGGTTGGGTGACACCAAGTTATTAAATTAATAAATATGTTAATTAATTTAATTAGAGTCGGATTGTAGACTTGGGTAATATTAAATTAATAAGAGTGATAATTAATTTAATGAGAGTCGGATTGTAGACTCGGGTAGTATTAAATAAATAAGTGTATTAATTAATCTAATTAGAGTCGGTTTGTAGACTTGGGTAGGATTAAATTAATAAGGGTGTGAATTAATTTAATTAAAGTCGGTTTGTAGACTCGGGTATGATTAAATTAATGGGTTGGATAATTAGTTTAATCAGAATCGGATTGTAGACTCGTGAAGGGTACTTATTAATTAATGTGATAATTAATTATATTAGAGTCGGACCATAGACTCGGGAAGAGGATAAGTTATTTAGTGAGAAAATTAATTACATTGAGTCGGGCCACAGACTCAGGAAATTACAGGCAGTGTATGGGATGTCGAGTACATGGTAAAGCCGGGGATATTAATATATATATATACGATGTAGTGATAGTATATATATATACGTGTATGTATTGTGTGTGACATTAAATTACAGGCAGTGTACGGGAATTACAGGTAGTGTATGGGATTTTGAGTACACGGTAAAACCGGGGTCCATAATATATATATACGGGTAGTGATAGTATATATATATATATGTGTATATATTGTGTGTGATAGTAAATATCAGTGACTAGATATTTATTCAATTTAAATACTCTAATGCTATCAAGGGAGGTTGCGCGATGTGGGTGAATCCCCTAGCTTGAGGAGTAGGGCGAGTATATCCCCAGGTCATAGCGTCCGGTACATGGGTGAGGAGATCATCTCACTTTCAGGAGGGAATATGACCGCCTCCATTTCGTTTATATTTTGGTCCAAGTTGGTGAGCGATTCTAACTTGGGGAAACTAGGTTTTGTGAGCACACCTAGTGAGATATCATTCTAGAGAGAATCATCCGGTGAGGGTATACTCGGAAGGATGGATACACGTATATTATATGTGTGGATGTTAGTAAAGGTACGTATAATATGGTAATAAATATTATATGTAGGTGATAATACAGTGTGTGATGTATTTATCTTATATAACTCGGGTTACAGTTAATTAATGAGAAATTAATTAAGTTAATCATTGGTGGAAATAATACAGTGTGTGATGTATGTATTTTATATAACTTGTGACACGGTTATATGCTATTATTTAGGAGGAATTAATTAAGTTAAATTGTGAAATAACTTATAATTCAAGAATCATTATACTCGGGTTAGAATAGTATGGCAAGGGAAGGTTATACCAGAACTAGTTGGACGGATTAGTACAACTAGGTGGGGTTAAGATAACCGGTAGGTGTGCATAATAGTGGAGGGGTGAGAATGTCCACAAGGGAGTGCGACACTAACTTAAATATGAAGCGCATTCATGCATTTTAAATTACTTCAGTTAATTCACTTGCTAAATATTTTCAAAATATTTTGGGTTCTAACCCTTGCTATAAAACTATTTTCAAAACCTTTTAGGTGTCCAGCCACAGGGACGCCAGGATTGATATTCTATTCCAGGGACACGGAGCTACGGCATATGTGGATGCTAGTAGGAGTTTGGATTAGACGCATCATTCATTCATTCCTAGAGTAGGAATCTTGTATCAGTTTCAGTTTTATTTAGGGCTTGTCGCCCAGACTTCTCGGTACAGTTTTCAGGTGTAAATTATTCAGGTGTTGGATATTTGTATTTGGATTATTTCTTTGGTGGCCGGTGATTTATTCGGCATGTTGTGTAATTATGATTCAGTTTATTTTCATTCAGTTGTGTGAATGGTTTATATTAATTCCGCATGTATTGATTTGTTTAAATAAAAAAGTTAAAATTGGCATTAACTTTTGGAATACTAGGTGGTTAGTACGTTTTAAAAAAGTTTTCGACAGTGATGCTAAGGATGATCCAACTGGGATTCATGTTTTAATTTGGTATAGGACTGATCACCCGGTATTTTATTAGGCGGGGTGTCACAGGGCTAAACCTGACTTTTAGAGAGTTTGACCCTAACTATTTGGGTATATGGACTATACTAGGGAACCAAAATAACTAATTAAATTTTCTTCTAAATAGATACAAAAAAATCCCAACTTATAAATTTCGTAATTTATTTCCTTTATTTATTTAATCATAATTGTTTCCACTAAATAATATGACCCCACTACAATTTTAATTATAAAAAAACCCACTCTTATATAATGAAGTTTTGTTTACAAAGTTGATTATGATGCATAATTTAAGTCCCCGCATTAAGCTTCCGATACCCACTTAGTTAAATTAATTTGAAGCTAATTGATTTAGACAAATATCTAATCAATTCCTCGATTCTTAGACTTAACTTATTCTTATACTCCATCGAATTATTAAATAATCCACTGATCAGGTTTAACTAGTGGAATTAAATCTTATATGTCTATAGAGGGAGTATCGTAATATAAGATATCTCCTGGATGTGGATTCCTCCGAATTATGATCTCAGACTACTGACATAATGATTTCCCAATCTATGGAGATTGAGATCTAATAAAATTGAATCTTTTCCAAAACAGCTAAAGTAATAATTGTGCAATCATTCTAATCCTCATGGGTGGTCCTGTTCAATACATTTCTAGATTTACTGGTCCCAATACACTTTTGAATTATCATACAAGTTCCTTAACCATCAGACAGGTTCCTGTAGTTTGAGATAAACCATTAGAATTTCACTGCACCCTTTTGATAGGATGTCAACTCCTACTAGAATCAAAATTATAATCTTTTTTGATCAAACTGAACCTAACTCACCAGAATTCCTACTAAGTACAATTGACTAACATATATAAAATAATATATTTAGTAAACATAAATACAGAGCATTTTTATAAACATGATTCTCATTTCAAAATTGATGATAGCTGTAACACCCCGTAATTTTGAGGATTTAATATTTAATTATTTTTGGGAGTTATAAAAATATTTAAATTGGAGAAACTTAAATTCATGAGTTGGAGAATTTATTTGAGTAAGCCGAACTATTTATAATTGGCGACTTTTAAGTTTAATAGTTCAAAATCTCGTGTGTCACATTTTGAGGTTGAAATTTGAAAATGTCAAAAAGTATTTTGGATGGAAATTCTGAGTGCGCGGTTGCGTCCGGATGGGTCGAGATAGTCTGAAAAGAGTACCCGGGGGTAGTAATTGGGTCTCGGGGTATTTTTGGGCATAACCGGGCCCACACGGGGTGAGTTGGGCCATTTTAATTAGGCCCAGATGGCCAAAAACGGGATCAAGGGTTTTTAACCAAATTGAGAGACTAGGGAATGGCAGTCAACACAGCTCTAAACCTAGGGTTTGAGAGAGGCACAGAGGAAAGCAAATCAAGAGCAATTGGGAACCTTTTTCGAGAAAAATTAAGGGGTAAAAGTGAGGGTTCGCCATCAAACCATCCCCTACAACGGGTTAGACTCTACGAACGATTTTAGGCAAGTGGTTAACTTGCTGTAATGATAGATTTATGATATTCAATTCATATTTAAGGGATGTGTAAACTAAAATTCGTTTTTGGGTATAAATGGGTGAAAATGGGGTTTTGTTAATGGAATACTTGGCTGAGATTCAAAGTAAGAAATAGGTGTATTATATATCCCTAAGTAAATATAAAATGACATTTGAATATATTTGATGATTAACATGGAATATTTATGAGTTCTTGGATGAAGAACATGAATCTTGAATGACTTAGGGTTTAATTGATGAACACAAGATGTCAATCTGCCAGAATTTTTAACACAACTTTAAACGTATGCCATTTGAGTCATGCTTATAATTAGAGTGTGAAACATACATTACTGGAAATGTATTTCTATTAGATATCCAATGAACTTGGAATCAAGTCACTCGGAGTTCTGTAGAGGGAGTAATCGACATTTTACTACAGGGTGTTTGATCTGTCAACATAGTAATCTGCTAGAATTTTGACGTGACTTAAAACATGTTCTATTTGAATTTTACTTCTAATTAGAGTGTGAACCATACATTAATGGAAAGTTATTTCTCTTAGATATCCAATTAACTTGGAATCAGGTCAATCAGAGTTCTGTAGAGGGAGAAATCGAAATTTTACTAGAGGGTATTTAATCTGCGAGAAAATTTGAGATTTTTCTTTTTAAGCCTCAAATGTCTAAAATTTTATCGGGGAAGTGTTTGGGACCTTGATGAAATATATTGATGGAATAATTACATGGAAGTAGGGCTATGATTGAGTATTGGACTTTAATTTTGTGAGAGAGTTAAAGTGGAGATTCATAGGCTTGATTGTGACGTACTCTAATTCGAGATGATAAGAATATAATTATGGAAAAGCGTGAGCGAGCTTAAATTCGTTAGGTCAGTGGGTTAACAAGGGTAACTACTGAATTGATATAACAAGGGGTAACTAGGACCCTTAGAATTGTGTGAATACTTGAATTAATACGAAAGTGAAATAAATTCGTAAAGCAAAAAAGTACGGTGAATATTAGAGAGAAATATATTACGTACAAGTATGAATAATTGGGTTGTGTAAATACCTACTGTTTTATAGGATTACTTGGGTTGTGAATGCCTATTGTGTGTTTCCTTGTGATAGGAACATAGACTCGGGAAATAGTAAGTTACGGACCAAGTGAGCGAGTCCGGGTATAATGGTTGGGCGACACCAAATATTAAATTAATTAATGTGAGATTAATTAAATTAGAGTCGGACTGTAGACTCGAGAAAGTATTAAATTAATGAATGTGTAAATTAATTAAATTAGAGTCGGACCACAAACTTGGATTGGCATTAAATTAATTAAATTAGAGTCGGCGAACCACAAACTCGGATTGGTATTAAATTAATTAATGTGTAAATTAATTAAATTAGAGTTGGACTACAAACTCAGATTAGTATTAAATTAATTGATGTGTTAATTAATTAAATTAGAGTCAGATTGCAGACTCGAGAAGGTATTAAATTCTTAGGTGTGTTAATTAATTTAATTAGAGTCGGATGATAGACTCGGGGAGGTAATAAGTTAATTGCGGTGTGAATTAAATATATTAGAGTCGGACCATAGACTCGGAAGATGATAAATTATTAAGTGAGAAAATTAATTAAGAGAGTCGGGACATAGACTCAGAAAATTTAAGGCTAGTGTTACGGATCTTTGAGTACACGGTAAAGCCGGGGTTTATAGTATATATATACGGTGTAGTGATAGTATATATATACGTGTATATATTGTGTGTGTTATTAAATATCAGTGATTAGATATTTATTTAATTTATATACTCTAGTGCTATCAAGGGAGGTTGCGCGATGTGGGTGAATCCCCTAGCTTGAGGAGTAGGGTGAGTATATCCCCAGGTCATAGCGTCTGGTATATGGGTGAGGGGATTATCTCACTTTGAGGGAAGGAATATGACTGCCTCCACTTCGTTTATGTTTTAGGCCAGGTTGGTGAGCGATTCCAACTTGGGTAACTAGGTTATGTAAGCACACCTAGTGAGATAGCACTTTAGAGAGAATCATCCGGCAAGGGTATACTCGGAGGGATGGATATACGTATGTTATATGTGTGGATGTTTTAGTAAAGGTACGTATATAATGGTATTCAATATTATATGCGGGTAATAATACAGTGTGTGATGTATTTACTTTATAACTTTTGACACAGTTATATGCTATTATTTAAGAAGGAATTAATTAAGTTAATTGGTGAAACAACTTATAATTCATGAATAAATATACTCGGGTTAGAGTAGTATGGCAAGGGGAGGTTATACCAGGACTAGTGTGTCGGGGTAGTACAACTAGGTGGGGGTTAAGGTGACCGTTAGGTGTGCACATTAGTGGAGGGGTGAGAATGTCCACAAGGGAGTGCGACACTAACTTAAATATGAAGCGCATTCATGCGTTTTAAATTACTGCAGTTAATTCACTTGCTAAATATTTTCAAAATGTTTTGGGTTCTAACCCTTGCTATAAAACTATTTTCAAAACCTTTTAGGTGTCCAGTCAGAGGAACGCCAGGATTGATATTCTATTCCAGGGACACGGAGCTGCGGCATATGTCGATGCTAGCAGGAATTTGGATTAGACGCATCGTTCATTCATTCCTAGAGTAGGAATCATTTATCAGTTTCAGTTTTATTTAGGGCTTGTCACCCAGACTTCTCTGTACATATTTCAGATGTATTTATTAAGGTGTTGGATGTTTGTATTTGATTTCACTTTGGTGGCCGATGGTTTATTCGGCAAATTGTTTAATTAATTATTCGGTTGAGTTTTATTCAGTTGTGTGAATGGTTTATATTTATTTTCGTATGTACTGTTTTGTTAATTAAAAAGTTAAAATTTGGCACCAACTTTTGGAATACTAGGTGGTTAGTAAGTTTTAAAAGGTTTTCGACAGTGATGCTAAGGATGAACTAACTGGGATTCCTGTTTTAATTTAGTTTAGGATTGATCACCCGGTATTTTATTAGGCGGGGTGTCACAATAGCATATTAAACCCTTGACCTTCTAAAGACTCTTAAACCTCTTCAGGCACACTCAGAGAAGGAAAGAGCCTCCTCGGTTAACCTCAGACCTCAAACAGAGTGATAGTTAGTTCCAAAGACCTCTGTTGGTTCTAATTGTAAGACATGGTACTATAGGAGACCTTAGTCATGCCTCCTTCCTCCTAGAAGTATCAATCATTACCAGCACATCTTCTCAACCAAAATTTAAAGCCTCGACACTATGACTGACTCCCAAACCAGACCACATACTGAAGAAAGATGAACACTCGAGGTCACCTAACACTCAGAACTGAGGTAGATCATCTCTAAGCACCCCAAGGATAACTTATGGTAGTCTTTTAGCCAATCCCGAGCTCTCAGACCTCCAACAGAGCACCTGCAACCAGTCTGTTGAGTGGGTGAAAAACATAACAATGTTTCACCTACCGACACAATCCAACTCCACTTTCATTGAATACCCCCACCATCATTTAATGCACTCAACAAACACCTTATACCACCTGCATATACTTTGGCCAACATTACACCTCCTTACTGACGCCGTCATACCTCAAATCTATCATAACTGTGCTATAACAATCCACTTGTTCTCTCTTCAAGAGTTCTCATATAAAAGGAAGGCTGGGGAACATTTCAATGGGAACTAATCCAGATCATTCTAAGAGATTAAGGTGTTCAAGCAATCAGACATACAAGAGTTCTAATCATAAACACATGTTAATCTTTGTTCGACACTCATAACGCATTGTTGTGAGTTTATACTTATAACTTGGATAATTTCCATTACTTACACAATTTGTACATATTTCGAGTCCTAAAGTAGCACTCCGGAACCCTTAAATAATTCAATCTGTTACTTCCCAAGGTCCATTGAACTACTGACAAATTATGTAAGACCTCAGACACTTTTGACCAAAGCTCAAGAGGCATCTTAGATTGTAATACCTCATTTGAAATATAATAAACTAGTGAAACACCTTTGACAATGGATGTAGGACCGTTATTTGAGGTTCAAACCACTTTAAATCATTGTCTCTTACTTCAACACTCCTTTCCTCTTACTCGTATAAGGTCCAGAGGGGAGAACCTGTGGGTCTAAAGTCTCTTACGATTTTAACACTTATAAAAAATGAATTAGACAATTCTTTTAAAACTAAATAAATTGTTATTACATGATTTTAAGAATAAAACCCAATAATCTCCCACTTAGTCTTAAAGCCACATGCCTATGAATTTGACTCTCATTCCCTCTACATGACTATCAAAAGTATTAGTTGATAAGATCTTTATAAAAGGATCCTTCTGGTTATCCTATGATGTAATCTTGGTTAATATGACATAAATTCTCTACACCATCTATCGAATCAAGTGACACTTTCACTCAACGTGCTTCTCCCTATTATGAGTCCTTGGTTCTTTCAAATTTTCAAATGACCTGCTATTGTCAGAATAATAGGTAATAGCTGATTGCACTAAAGGAACCACACCCAAATTACTTAGGAAGTTTCGTAGCCAAACAATCTCCTTTAATTCATCCTAAGCGATAATATATTCGGCTTTCATGGTCAAATCAACAATAAATGATTGCTTGATACTCCTCCACCTCCTAGGGTAAACATATATCCTGAGGTCGATCTCCTTAAATCTCTATTCGAATTAAAATCCGAGTTCGTTTCCCCAAGGACACTACACTATCAATTGAGTAAAATAACACATAATCTCTTATCTTTTTTAGGTACTCGAGAATATGCTTAACAACAATTCAGTGCTCTTCACTCGGGTTAGACTAGAATTTGTTGATCATGCCAACGATAAAGAAAATTTTCATTCTTGTATACAACATAACATCTATGTGGTTGACCACCACCGAATCATAAGGTAGATTCCTCATCCTCTCTACCTGATTAGGTGTCTTAGGACCCTGATCCCTAGATAAAGAAATTCCATGCCTAAAAGGAAGAATACCTTTCTTAGAATCTTGTATGATAAACCTTATGAGCACATTATTTATATAAGCAGCTTGGGATAAGCCCAACATCTTATTTTTCTTTTCACGTATAAGCTTGATCCCAATGAAGTGATTGGATTTTCCTAATTCCTTCATATCGAGTTGAATAGACAACCACATTTTTATACTAAATAATACACCCAATTTGTTCCCAATTAGGAGAATATCATCCACGTTAAGTACTAAAATTACCACCATGTTTCTGTTATTCTTCTTATATGCATAAGTTTCATTCGGACATCAATAAAAACCAAATTATTTGACTTCCTGATCAAACTGAATGTTCCAAGATCTTGACGTTTTTGAAGTCCATAATTATATATTTTAAGCTTGCACACCTTGCTTTTCTATTCTTTTTCTACGAATCCCTCGGGTTGCATCATATATATGCACTCGTTAAGAGTACCTTTCAAGAACTCAATCTTAATGTCCATTTTCCAAATCTTGAGATCAATCCCCTCTTTTTGAGTAAACCCTCTCAAAACTAGCCTCTCTTTGAAGGTTTTCACCATCCTGTACACCCCTCTCTTCTTATTATACATACACTTGAGCCCGATGGGTTTATGCCATATGGAACTCTATAAGTTCTCAAACTTGATTTGAATACATCGAATCCATCTCGATATTTACAGCCTTTCGCCAAAGATTGGGGTCCTTGTCATGGAGTGCCTTATTGTAGTTGTTGGGGTCCGTTTTGTGATCCCGTGGGATCTCAGAGAAGTGCTCACCCATATACAACAACCTATTAAACTGACAACTGACTCCCCCATTATGATGTGTCTCTACTAGTGGTCTAGTATAAGTGACATATGTATCCTGATCATCGATAATACTCCCATTACTGCTAGGTAATAAACTATCGATATCAGGTTGTATTTCATTATGTATAGGTGGTTCAGAATAAATTACTTGGTATTAACCTCTTAGCTCTTTCAAGATAATATTGCTCTTGGGCTTATGGTTTATCATATAATATTCCATTAAGTACAATGCATTTGTGCTAGCTAATACCCTATTTCCCTTCAAATTATAAAATTAATCACCTTTAGTTCCTTTTAGGTAACCTATAAAGAGACATACTCCCGTCCTTAATTCCAAATTACCAGGTTCCTTCCTCACCACATGTGTGGAAGGCAACCCCAAATTCACACATGTCATAGACTAGGTTTGCTTTTAGTCCACAACTCTGTCAGAGTCATTGAGACTTATTTAAAAAGAATTAAGTTTAGTAAATAATTTGTCATCTTTAATGCATAATCTCCAAAAGAATCTGGCAGGTTCGAATAAATCATCATGGATCTAACCATACCCAAAAGAGTCATGTTCCTTCTTTTGGCTGTACCATTTTGATGTGGAGTTCTCGGTATAGACAATTAGGATGTAATACCAATATTCGATAAGTTATTCCTAAACTCTACCAAGAGGTACTCTCCTTCACGATCAGATCATAGAGTTAAGATTACTTTACCGTGCCTACACTCCGCCTTAACCTTATACCCTTCGAACTTATTAAAGTCTTCAGACTTGTGATGCACAAGGTAAACACACCCAAACCTTAAGTAGTTATCAATGAAAGTGATGAAGTACTCATAAACACCTCTTACCTGTATAGTCATAGAGCTACACAAATCATAGTGAACCAGTCCCAACGCATCTTTGGCTCTATAGCTCTCGATCATATATAGCCTCTTGGTCATTTTACCCTTTAAGTAGGAACCACAGACTCTAAGTGAATCCACTTCCAATGAGCTTAATTGTCCATTTGAGACCAATACTTGAATTCTTTTTAGATTATTATGACCTATGTGTAAGCGCCAAATATATGTTTGGTTCAACTTAGAAGGTTCTTTCCTCTTTAGGTTATTTCCATTTAATTTATTCAATTTATTATTAAGTAGCAGTGAGACATACCTTATAATATAAAGACCATTTTACAATGCACCATACCAGATAAGAGATTTTCCATTTTTGATAAAAACACATTTATTAAAATAAACCAAATATCCATTTATCACAAGCTTAGAAACTGAAATTAAATTTATTATAATGCTAGGAACATAAAAAAATCTACTAACATTAACCTATTATCTTTACCAAAGTTTTAAACTAAATTTCCTACTGCTAATACTGTTGCCTTGTGACGATAACCCATGAACATAAACATCTCTCCTTCATTGAGCTCCCTAGTTAACTGGAACCCTATAAAGAATTGAAAACATGATTAGTGGTTAATGAATCTACCAGTAGATAGCACCACAAAACATACATGAATGACTAACGAGAAATTACCATTTTCATTCAGCTTTGCTAAGAATTTCGAGCTCTGTTTCTTCCAATATCCTGACCGTTTGTAGATGTAACACTTCGCTTTTTGCTTCTTTCCTACAACTTGAGGTTTAAAAGCATTTTTTTAGCACCACAAGTTGTGCGTGAGACTTTCCCTTCTTCTTTTTCTTACCTTGTGGGACAGAAAATGATTGGCATTTCCTACCAACCTGAACCATGCCCTTATATATGGTGAAATTCTCCTAAACTAGGAATTCTTCAAGGAGTTGAGCCAGAGAATAAATAATATTGTTCATAGAATATTTTAGGTGACACTGTTTAAGAGATTTCGGTAGTGATTGGATCATGAAATTAACTTAGGTTTCCCCATTGATTTTAGATCCAAGCACCTCTAATTATCCCAATATGGGCATTATCTTAAGACCGTACTCATGTACGGGAGTACAATCTAGCATATTGGTGTTAACCAACCTTTTCATAACATCTAACCTTACGACATAATTTTGATCCTCAACAATGTCCATGAGGTTCAGAATCACGTCATAAGAGATTCACATGTGATGATGCTGGTGTTATAATACATTGGTTATAGAGGACAATATGTATCAACGAGCCATCTGATAAGACTTTTCCACCTCTCATAGGCTTGGACATCCCTTTCGGGTGCCCCTTCCTTAGGATTGGCATATCAAGTTTTAGATAAAATAAATATATAGTCCTTATCAGTTAGGACAATGTCTAGGTTTCTTTTCCAGTCAATAAGTTCATGCCAGTAAGTTTCTTGTCCTTTAAGATTGAAATAAGTAGGTTGAATAAAGATCCCATTTAAAATGTGATAATCATAAAATTTGTAAAAAAAATTAATTTCAAAATAAACGTATGAGAATTAACTTCGATTTAATTTTAAAGTTACATCCCCCTACCGCCAATTAAAAATAAAATCCCGTCGAACATCCTAGTTCCCTTATGAAGTGAGATTTATCGATGGGAGCTTAAATAAAATTACCATGAACTAGACAACCTTTGTCTTTTAATTATGTTCTCCACACAGTTCAAGAACTTTTGTCCAACATAATTAAATAGTTCAGCATATTTTGGTCTCGATAGTGACTCTGATGGGGAGGATATCATTAGTTGTGTCTAAATATATACCGTTAGTTTGTTTAATGAAACTAAACTGGCTTGTGTAGAACTTCCTCGATGGGAGGGCCAAACACAGTCAAATTTAATTCCAGTGAACTATCACTTGAGAATTTTAAAATTTTCGTGATACCACGATTAAAGCCATCCAATGGGGGGGGGGGGGGGGGGGGGGGGGAGATCAAGTTGACATGAGGAATTAATCACATCATAATTATAAAATATCGACGGAGACCATGCGGTCTATATTGAAAGCCCTCTCCCACTTAGTATTTACAAACTTGAGGTTTTTTGCAAAATAATTTATTCAAATCTAAAACCCCAAATTAAATCATGGGTAATTTTTCAATTTACTTATATAAATTAAATATCTAAATCACGCAATTTTAATTTTTTGGCAAAAATTATTTTTTAAATTAAAATAAAATCCGAAGATCTCAATTTAATTTACGCCTTTAAATTAGTTAACCGATTAAATTAAATTTAGAAAAGAATAAATAAAAATAAAATTTTCAAGAAAATCATGATCTAGGATGGTGTCTAAATAATGAACCATGTTGCCCACATAATCGGGTGTTCCTAATTATCCAATTAATTTGCACACGAAATCATGCAAAAAAAAGAATAAAGAGACACAAACAATAAATAATTGCAAAGATAAATAAAAGAAAACAATTTTTCTGTTCCATTATGCCTAAATTCCTTTCTTGAGTAGAATCGTTAAAAAATAAGTACACATATAAAAATAAGCCTTATTGGAGAAAAAATCATTGAACAAGCCTGAAGAGAAAAAGTTTTCAAGAAGCCATTATGGGAAAAACTCCTAAAATCCTCTCTGCCTCTCGCTAACTGTTATCGTCTAAAACTGGTATATTGTATTAGTCTTAGCAAGAGCATATAAGTCGTAAATAATAATAGATAAAAAGATGTGAATCAAATGTTTATCTAGAGATAACAATAGAGAGAGATGAGAGAAAGAGAATGAATTCATATTAATGTGGTTCGGCCAAAGATGGTGCCTACATGCATTGGTGCATGGGTAGATAGTATTAATTCAATAGAAGAAAGCCTTCAATGTGAATTGGTTTCCAACTCTTTAGTTCCCCGCCCCCCCCCCCCCTTAAATATGGACATATGTGTGTCCTTTACGGGTTGTTGGAGGAGAGCTACTAGTTAGTGTCATGTAATATTCCATTATAGATTAAAT
This sequence comes from Sambucus nigra, assembly GCA_949130495.1. Classification (NCBI taxonomy): domain Eukaryota; kingdom Viridiplantae; phylum Streptophyta; class Magnoliopsida; order Dipsacales; family Adoxaceae; genus Sambucus; species Sambucus nigra. The sequence continues at coordinate 419,373,251 of OX422207.1, forward strand.
AAGTTTCCACTTTATATGATAGTGAAATAATAATTTTCAAATTAGTATGGTGATCAAGGCAAAAACTGAGCGCCCGTGTAAATATGCTAATCGTTGTTATCAACATCCGATCGTAATAAAAAAATCCTAAACTTTAACTACACTCTTATGGAGTATAGAGGCTTGTCTGGGTATCAAATCCACAGGGAGTGTTTGTTAGATTTTAATTGATTTATTACTTTTAAAATAAAGTGTAAACGATGATGATGGGGTGAGAAAGGAAAAAAGGGAGAAAACAATCCCCGCCATAGGCTAAATAATGCATATAAACGATTTTGGTTCGAAAATAATTAACCGAGCATATTCAATTGATTATGAACATCAAACACGAAGAAATTTAATTCAACAATGAAAGATTAAACTTTCGCTCGAATATGGTCACAAGTGGATTAATTTTGAAATATCACAACAAACACTAACGTTGCATGATAAAGAAAGTTTGTAAGGACATAATTTTATAAATGTCCGGGTTAGATTCTAGGAAATTTCTGTTATCTCCTAGATCACAGTTCATATATATAATACCGCTACATTCAACACGTCAACATGATCATCCTCGACGGCCTTTATCCGAATTCAATGCATCCACTTTCATCACGTGCATCATGCTACATGCAACGTGCTGCTCAGCTCATTCCCACTACTCCACTATGCTCTGTCAGTAATATGTTTTATTGGAGCTTTAAATATTTTCATTAATATTTGGGAAATGTTTTTGAAAATTATTCTTTAAGTCTGGTTTTATTTTTTATCAAAAGCAGAATTTTTCTAAGTGTAGAAGCGAATTGCCTCGATCGACGAGATCGCTCAAACGAATTTGGAAGTCGTTCGCGCGAGATAGGCATGTCGCGCGATATCGTTCAAACAACTTCTGTCCTTCGTTGGAGCGACATGGCTATCTCGTTCGAACGAGCCACCGCCTTGATTTTTGTATAAATATCGGATCTCCTTCTACACGTTGTTCAAGTGTTTCTGCAATCTCAAAATTCTGCAAAAACAGCCCAGAATAAGACTTCACTTTTTAAGGTTTTCTAAACCTTTTTGATTCACAAAACCATTCCCATATATGTGTGTGAATATTTAAACCTTCAAGAGGATCATTTACTCATATGGAGTAATTTGTGAGGAAGCCGCTCTCTTCTTCACTGTTGCCCTACTGGAAAGGGATAGTTCCAGCCGCCGACAACAAAACCGACACCCGAGGGTATTTCTGTGTCATATATTTTCATTGTAATCCGTGTAAGTCGTACTCTTACAAAATTATTTTGAAAATAAAACGTTTTACCCATTTGGGGGATTTTTCCTCATATATGTGTTCTTGCATGTTTCATCATCGTATTTAATCACATATAGATGTATGTTTAGGACGTGAGTGGTAAAAACTGTGTTTAATTAAATAACTTCCTTATTTGAACGTAAGCGCACTCTTCTCAAAGTTAAATGCATAATATTCCAACTTTAAACGAGGTTTTAATCAATTGTATTTCTACCCAAAACCTAACTTTCAAAACTCAACACCCATTAATGGCGAAAACATGATCCCAACCCTTGAACTAGCTCCCAAACATGATGGTGTTAACAACACATGAATCATTAACAAGCACGTGAAAATAAGGAAAGAATAATAAAAAAAATAAGGAAAGAATAATAAAAGTTCTAGAATTTAAGGTTACGAAGGTCGAAGAACACAAACATGCAAAAAGAAATTAAATCTTTAAGAAAACCCCAAAAAACTCTTAATTAAAGGTGCAAAATATGTAATTTGTTCTCCAAGATGTTTCTCCTTGTTTTGGAGCTTTTACATAAATGAAATTTTATCTTAAAAGACTCGTAATATGAGTATATATAAGTCTTGGATCGTTTATATGAGTCCTCATAATATAAAACTCTCTAGGCTAAAAAATAGGACCAAAATAAAAATTCTTCTTCTGATAATTTGTAATAGTTTTAAGGCATGACTAATCTTTGTCACAGTTCTGGAGCGTGACTAAAAGGCGAACCAGTTAGTTTTGCCTCTTTGATTCTTATCATCTTCGAATGCGCATAACTTCTTCACCATAACTCGGATTGAGATGTCGTTTTTTTCAGTGTTCTTGTGATTTCAAGGTCTTCAATTTTCTAGCTGGCCGCACTTCCGGAATAAGGCTACAAAATTATAAAAATTCTCTTCAACTCCCCGTTTCTTGATTTCTTTCACTTTTTTGAGTTATCTGTCGCACTAACTTGCATAAAATACCTGTAAAACATATGAGAGATACACAAAATACAAAATACTTGACAAAAAGGGTTAGTATCATAAATATGAGATAAATCCAAGTTAATTACAATGCACATGATCATAAAAAGACTGAAATTAAGGGGATAAATGTGAAGAATTTATACATAGTCAAATCCACCTAACTTAGAACGTTGCTCATTGCTAACTCGCCTTTTGGGGTATATGTCGTTGTGGGGTAAAGACGATCAATTAAAAAATCCATTTTGGTACCTACAAACACACTAAAATTGTATATTGGCAAGTAAGGGGTGAACCCGCGCTCTCTAATGTGGACACAAGCAAAGTGAAGACAAGTATGATTTTTAAAATAATTTTGAAGGGATATTTATACTACTAATTATTAACTAAAATTAGAACTACAATAATAAATAAAGAAAATGATAAAGTGAGCTAAATCTGAGGAGAAAATAATTATGAGATAATTCAAGGGATTAAACTTCACCAATTAACTTATTTATTTTCATTAATTAGTTTGTCTATTTGAAATACCCCAAAACATATATAAATTCACAAATCAACTCTCGTTGCAAATGTAAATTTACATATCATCCTTTTAGAAGATTAATACTTAAATCTCACATACCCACAAAAATTAGATTTAAATATTTTCTAATAAATCACCAGCTAGGGACAATTTACTAAAAACATTTAAATCATCAAAAAAATAAGTTTTAGAGTTGAAAAATTCGAACTATAATATCATTTAAAAATAGCCTATCTCTAGTTTAATTAATAAATAAATATTATAATATGTGTGGCCATCCCCGATCCCCCCGTGGAGGGAAGAAGGGATCCTTCGGGTCCCGCGCGTCCCCTCTCGGGAGAGCGCTTCGGCCGGCGTCGATTTGTGAGGTGTGAAGATGTAGAGAGGTTTAGAGTCGCCGATATATTTTACTCAAAATAGACAAAAGAAAAAGGGGAAGCCACCCCGAAGGATGGCATCCAAAGACATACTGGTGCGTGCGAAACCAAATGATTCGAGAAGGGTTCGGAGGCTTAGTTACGAAATGGGAAGGTGTTAGGCACCCATTCCGCCCTTTCGGTTTCTCATGGATATTTGCTATTTTCCTTTATATTTCCCCCCATGATATGTGTGTATGTGTATATATAGAATGGAGGTAGGAATCCTCGACTTGTATCATAGAAAAGACAAAGCGAGTCATCCGTAGGAATGTGAGATTAGTGTAGAAAATAAGATTTACATGATCACCCCTACGTTGACCGTTGTAAAGGAACGATAACGCATATGGAATAATACATTACTAAGAACAAGTATATAGAATATAATGGAAAATGAGATAAAGAGAAGATAGAAAATAAGAGAAAAAGTGAGAAAAGGACTCGAGTTTCGGGTTTTACTCCGAGATGCCTACGTAGCCTATAAACGCATCAAAGTCCACGTAGTTTGCTAATAAACGAGGGGTGGGGTTTAACCCATAAATCCAAATGGAGAAATCTCTTATTTGTAAGTGTGTAGAAAAAGTGTTTTAGTTGCTAGAAAAGTGTGGAAAAGGTGTGAGAATCCCTACTTGGAATTTATAAGCAAACCCTCTTTTTCTTGTTTTTTGGGTTTTTATTTATATGAAAATAGGAGATGTACAATAATAATAGATAAAAATTATATTTATGGTGTGTGAGATGAGATAATAAAAGTGCTAAGTAAGAAAACAAGTTATTGCAAATTTAAGAGAATTTAGGAGAGAGTTTGAGAAAGTTGGACCTTATTGGAGACCTTGAGCTTGATCTTGAATGTTGAAAGGAATCCCCTGCACTTGGATGATGATGGAGAGTGGTTAATTCATCAAGTTTGATGAAAGGGATGATGAAAAGTGGAAATGAAAAAGGGATTTGAGAGTTGAAATCACGCTGCCTTCGAGAGAGGTTTCTGGGGGTTTTCTGAGAGTGATTTCCCTCTGATCTGAGCCCCCTTGCAAATGAGGACAAGGACTACTTTTATAGCTCCAGGGGACTGCCGATCGGCTTAGAGCTCTTCCTGCCTGCCGGCAGGAAGGTGCCAATAGGCAGGTTCTGGGACGTGCCGTTTGGTAGTGTGTTTCAGGCTTTTTCAGAAAATTGGCCGTCGGGGGCAAACCGTTGGTCAGAATCGCGTACGGGGCATACCGTTGGAAAGGTATTTTAGAGAAATTCGAAAGTACTTTGGACCGCTCCCGAGTTTGGGAGTTGACTTTGGGTCAAATATGGCTCGGAAGCGTTTGTCAGTCCACTGGACGGGGAATCGTTCGGACGCAAATGGATCATTCGTCCGCTTGGTAAGTCCGAATCACGCACAGGACGGACCGTTAGAAAGGTTAGGAGGTGTTATTCAACATTCCAAAGAGTTTGGCCCAGTTTGGGGAGTTGACTTTGGTCAAGCGGGCCCGAGAAGCATTCGGTGACCTCTCGGAGTCAAACGGATCGTTCGTCCGCATGGTAAGTCAGAATCGCGCATGGGATGGACCGTTGGAAAGGGTATTCAGTTCCCTTCGAAGATTCATTCAGCCTCGGTCGATCTGAAGATTTGACTTGGATCGAAAGATCCTAGAAGCGCCCGATGGCCTCCAGGTAGGGTTTCAGACGCAAACGGAACATTCGTCCGCATGGTGAGTCGGAATTGCGCACGGGGCGGACCGTTGGAAAGGGTATTCAGTGCCCTTTAAAGATTCATTGAGTCTCAGTCGAGATGAAGAGTTTGACTTTTGGGTCAAACTGAGCCGGGGAGTGCCCGATGGCTTTTAGGTCAGTACTCGGGACGTGACCATGGTTTACAGTGATGAGTGGAGGTACTAGGGACCTAAGGAGAGTTAGGGGTAACGGAATGAGGTGTCTACAATATGAATTTTCGATTTTTCTCTCGAAAATAATTCACCCTCTCTCGAGGCCTAAATATAAATTGTAAAATTTTAATATTAATATTCAAAGGGGAATAATCAATAAACAAACCAAAAATAAAAATAACTAAGTTAAGGGTTCCATCTCACCCCTTGAATGGGGTATTTTAACCTCTCGTGTTGGTATTATTACATTTAAAATGTAATAATGACACAATAAGAGGCATAATAAATAAAATGGAATGAGAATAAATAAATAAACCAAGTCTCCTTGAGTTTGATATTAAATTTCCAAACTTGAACAATAAAGTGTACCCACAATTCTGAAATATTACAACACTCCAAAAAATGGCAAACTCCAAACTGTGTCTCATAATATATTCTGGCTCACTCAAGTCACTAAAAAAAATTATAAAAAAAGAAATAAATTTTTTATACAATCTATAACTAAAATGAGCTCCAAAAAATGGAGCTCCTAAACTCAAAATGTTTTTCTCCAAAAACTGTTCGTTCCCTTGCTGTGCCTTCTCCCTTTAAAATGAAGAAAAAGGTTTTCTTATAAATCATATGGGCATATGTACATTACATAATCGGTTTTGCAGGTCTACGGATTTGGGACTAAAAAATGGAGGTTGTGTCAGATGTAGGTATTGGGTTTGGGTTTTACACAATGGGTTTTTATTTTGTCTTTGGCTTTGGTATTTGGGATTTATTTGGCAGGTGGAAAAACGTGTTTGACTTGGGTTATGGGTAGTAGAGAAAAAGTAGGTGCCGAGTTTGTGGGTTCGGAGGGCTAGTGGTTCGGGTCGCACAGGGGCTGGATCGCGGGTTTCTCCGGATGGGCTCGGGTAGGGGGAATTCAAATTTACCACCACCACCGAGTGGTGAGGTTGGTGATTTTGGGAAGCAGCGAGTTTATGATCGCCGACGCTTGGGCAGGCGCCCGAGGGCAGATACGGGACGAGGGTCAAGCCACGGGTTAAGGCTATTGGGTCGATGTTGAAAAAGCTGTTACTTAGGCCGTTTAATACAAGATTAAACTATTGAAGTAACTCCTAACTGTTTTTTTAAGAAACTCTTTTCTTTAAATCAAAACATATTAATCAAAGATGTGTTTAATAAAAAATGCATAAGATTTGTTCAATATTTTGTAACATGATTCAAAAATCAGTTTAAATCAATTAAACTCAGCACAACCACAAGAATGAGATGAGGAGATGTAGAAAGATTAAGGACAAGGCGTTTTTAACGTGGTAAAACCTCACCCTACTGAGGAAACATCCACGGTGACTTATAAGTCACAAACCAAAAAAATCCACTAAAATAAAATATACAAGTTACAAACTATTTAACACACATGCAAACTAATCAGACCTATACAAGTTTAGAAATTAACCCACTGGTTTAATCTAACTTTTCTGCAGTTCTGAAATTGATGTGGCTTTCCCAGTTTGCTAACTTCTCCACTTTGTTCCAGTCTTTACGTTGACTCTTGTTAATTCAAGATCTTATAGCCAAAACTTCAGTGTTGTAATGTGACTAGTGTTTGTGATGGTGATCTAACACATGCATGCACACACGCACACTTATTTATACAAACAAATCCTAGCAAATTACAGATCAGATCTAAATGATGTTGTTTTCAGTTTCTCTCTTATTTAGAAACAAAAAAACTTTATTTGAACTTTCAAATAATCCAAGAATCCAAGGCTACCTTGCTCGAAAGACGGTTCAAGGTCTTAATCAATTTTAGAGGGTTTTGAAAATATTTTTGAAATTGAAAATCGCCAATTGCGATTCTAACTAGGTCAAAAGTCTTGTTTCATAAGAACTAGAAACATAAAATATATTTGTTGATTCTAACGTTTTGAAAAACATTTATAGAATAGTAATCAACAAATGTGATTTCTCAAGATGAGAAACAAAAATATGCAGATCTAAGTGTAATATGACATGCAGTAATCAGATCTACTATTTCTATGAAAGAGAAATAGAGATCTAACATGAAATGTCTAAGCTGGAAATAAGATATCGAACTCAGAGGATAAAACTCTTTACACAACCTTCAAACACCCACCAACAACACTCTCAAAACACATGTATAGTGTTTGGTAAAAACTGTTTAGGAGAAATCAGTTTAGGGTTTGAAAACAAAATAGGGTTTGAATGACTTAGGGTTTCTTTCTCTCTCTGGTTTCTCTCTTATCTCTATTTAGATGAACTACCAAAAAGTTCCCAAATGCTGAGGGTAAGCCTCCTTATATAGTAGGATAGGAAGGATCGAGAAGGTTGATGCAAATCTAAAGGCTGAGATTTGGTCTTGGCCTTTTGACTTTGATCCAACGGTTTAACATCAGCGGTGATTTAAACAATTGCTGATTGGTCTAGAGAGGTTCACAGGGATTGAGTTAGGACACATGCAGAACGTTGATGAAAGAGATTCAAGGGCTGATAAGGTGTACGAGTTATGAGTCTACTAACAAACACAAATCAGACCGTTGAGCAAGAGACAAGTGTAAGGCCCAGATGAACACTCACACGCGTGTTTTAAAATTAATTACACACGCACCCTGAAGTCTCAGGGGCATTCAGATCCTACCCAACTCAACTTTCAGGTAAGAAAACATAAAACCAGTAATTACAAAATGACCCCCAAAATTTTTATTAAACCAATTTTATTTTCTTAAAAAATATTTAAAAAATTATTTAAAAATTCCCAAAAATTATTAAAAACAAACTTAAAGGGGAATTAACTCATACAAGATTTTATGCAATATATATGTTATGAATGCAATACTAATGCGTGTGGGTGGTTGAGAATATACCTTTAATCAACAAACAAGAGGAATAAAGAGTAGAGTCTGAGGATCTTTGGTATCTAGGGAATAGGACTCTAATTTTGTCACATATTTCCAAACTAGGTGAGCACTTATATAATTTAGACTCAAGTGAGTCAAGAGTATAAGGTGATTCAATCTCCCCCTTTAGAAATATGAGACAAAATCTCCTTTGAGTCATCTAGGACTCGTAGGGCCATAAAGAAAAAAAGAAAAACATATTCCTATACAAAAATTCTATCTACCCATTTCCTTGAAAAAGACAATTACATAACACAACTAATTACAAACCAATACCCTAATAACATCTGTCGAATACAACTGTACAGATTCCTGCAAATAATCACTAATATCAAGCTTATTAGAAATATGTACAAAAAAATGAACTTATAAGACTCAAATTTCTCCCCCATTTTGTCTCAAATGGACAAAGGGAATAGTACTTAAGTCATAGGAGTTTATTCAGCACACACCATTCCTATCGATTTTTTACAAAGCAAGAAATCTATTGTAATCCAAAGGTTTTGTAAACATATCTGCGAGCTACAAATCAGTAGGAAGATAATTTATTTCTAATTCCTTAGTCTCAACTAATTCGCGTATAAAATGATGTTTATTTTTTATATGTTTAGTTTGCGAGTGTTTAACATGATTTTTAGAGATATTGTTCGCGCTTTGATTATCACAATAGAGATGTAGTTGATCTTCTTGAATACCATAATCATTTAACATTTGTTTAAGCTAAAGTAATTGAGCACAACAACTACCAGCAACTATGTATTCAAATTCAGCTGTAGATAAAGAAGTGCAGTTTTGTTTCTTACTACTCCATCCTACCAAATTATTACCAATATAGTAACACGCTCTTGAGGTGCTCTTACTATCATCAGTATACCCTGCCCAATCGGCATCAGTGTATCCTATTATAGTACTAGGAGTATCATTGGTGAACCAAAGTCCTAAATTTGGAGTGCCTTTTACGTATTTAATGACTCATTTTACACAAACTAAGTGTCTCTCTTTAGGACTGTATTGATAACGGGAAGACACGCAAACTGCGTACATAATATCAGGACGCGAGGTAGTAAGGTATAGTAAGCTTCCTATCATCCTACGATACAAAGTAGGATCTATAGATTTACAAATCTCATCTTTAGATAGTTTGACTGTAGTACTCATGGGATTTTTAGCTTTTTTAGCACTTTCAAGACCAAACTTTTTGATAATCTGTAAAGCATATTTCGATTGCGACACAAATAAACCATCTGAATTCTGTTTGACTTGAATACCCAAGAAAAATTGTAACTCCCCCATAAGAGACATTTGAAATTCTTTATGCATAATTTCAGAAAAAGATTTAACTTCTGAAGGGGAAGTGGATCCGAAAATGATATCGTCGACATGGACTTGAGCTATAAGTATATCTTTGTCAAAATGTTTGACAAAAATGGTTTGATCATTTCCACCTCTCTTAAAACCTTTGTCTAAGAGAAAGTTGGAAATACACTCATACCAGGCTCTTGGCACTTGTTTTAGACCATACAAAGCTTTTAAAGACGATAAACATGGTTTGTATACTAAGGGTCAATAAACCCTTTGGGTTGTTCAATATAGGTCTCTTCAGTCAAGATTCCATTAAGAAAGGCTAATTTTACATCCATTTGGTAAAGCGTAAAATGCAAGTAACAAGCTATTATGAAAAGAAGACGAACAGATTCTAAGCGAGTTACAGGTGCGAAAGTCTCGTTAAAATCTATTCCTTTAATTTGAGAGTATCCTTGAGTAACTAATATGGCTTTATTTCTAATGATTATCCCAGTTTCATCAGATTTATTTTTAAATATCCAACGTGTGCCAATAACCTTTTTATGATCAGGCCTAGGTACAAGATACCAAACATCATGAACGACAAATTGAAGAAGTTCTTCCTGCATGGTAGAAATCTAATGAGGGTCATTCAATGCCTCATTTATATTCAATGGTTCCACAAGGGAAATAAAAATATACATAATGAGCATAGTTTCTTAATTGAGATCTTGTACGTATAGGCTCACTTGGGTTACCAACAATGTTATCTATGGGATGATCTTTAAAAACCCAGTTAGGTACTTTATGTGTCTCAATTGGTAAAGAATCATTTATTTTTGAAGAGTCATTTTCTAAAACATTTTCAGACTCTTCCACAGTAGTTGGTTCTCCAGTCTTACTCTCAATAGTAGTGTTACTTACAATAACATTTATGGATTCCATTAAGGTCTTTATGCGAAGATTATAGACACCGTATGCTCTACTATCAGGAGAATATCCTAGAAAGATAGCTTTATCTCCACGAGTCTCGAATTTGGATAAGTGTTCTCTATCTTTGCAGACATAACATGTACTACCAAAGGTTCTAAGGTATTTAAGATTGGGATTTTTCCCATACCATAGTTCGTAAGGAGTTTGTTTAGAATTCTTCCTAAGATAGACCCTATTGATAATGTGACAAGCAGTACGAATAGATTCTACCAAAAAATATTAAGGTAAACACTTGGCATGAATCATAACACGTGCCATCTCTTGAAGAGTACGATTCTTTCTCTCAGTAATTTCATTTTGTTGAGGAGTCTTAGGAGCACTAAATTCATGTTTGCAACCATTATTGTCACAATACTCTATAATACCAGTATATGTGAATTCTCCACCTCTATCACTACGAATTCTATTTACTTGAGTGTCCTTCTCGTTTTCAATCCGAAGTAGAATTTTTAAAAAGGTTTGGAAAGTGTCAGACTTTTGTTTTAAGCAGGCCACCCAAGTAAACCTAGTGAAGTCATCAACAATAATAAGAATGTAATTGTGTCCACATAGACTCACAGTACGAGAAGGACCCATTAGGTCCATATGGATGACCTCCAAGGGTTTAGAGGTAAGGGTATCTTTAACTTTCTTATGAGGTGCCTTAATAATTTTTCCTTCCTGACATGATCCACAAACAATATTAGAGATAGGTTTGATCTTTGGAATTCCTCTAACTATTTCTTGTGAAGATAATCTACTAAGGTTATCGTAATTTATGTGATCCATCCTATTATGCCATATTTCATTGTCATCCATTCTGGAAATGTTATAGATTTCAGTACTGTTCATGACAGTATAACAATTGTCAAGGGTTCTGAATCCTATAATTATGCACTCACCTTTTTCATTTAAAATTTTACAATTATTCTTTAAAAATGTGACAGTATGATTTGAGTCACAAAATTGAGAGATACTAAGTAGATTAGACTTAAGACCTTTTACTAGAAGAACATTTTCAATTATAGGTAATCCTTCTTCTTGGAGTGTTCCTTTACCAATGATTTGAGATGATACACCATCACCGAAAATAACTTTTCATCCAGCAAAGCTGATTTTGTTTAAAAGTTTTGTATCATCCCCAATCATATGTTTCGAACACCCAGAGTCTAAATACCAACCATAAGAGGTGTGTTCATATTTTAAAGCAGTAATCACAATGTTACACTTCATCTGGGGTAATAGCTCATCTTTTCTAACCCAAATAGCTCTTGTTTTTTATTTTGCGCATATTTGCTCTCATTTGATAAAATTTGCGAGCTTTAGATTTTTGTTGAAAAATGTTTTGCGCATGAGTTTGAATTTTACGGAAAATATAAGCATTCGGTTTAGGAAAGTATTTAGGACTCCTTGTTGTAAATGATCTTTTAGGTTTGGTCTTTCTCTTTTTATAGTTAGAGTTCTTATCTGGTTGTCTAGGCAGACAATAATTATTACAACTTCTCCTAGAGTAGTTAAAGTTCTGGTATAGAGGAGTATTACAAAAAGGTTTTGCTAAACGTCTATAGTAGCAACCTTCAAAATAATGACCGTATATGTGACATTATGAGCAATATAGATTGCTTGAAGAGGTTATCTCCTTAGGAAAGTCTCTAAACATAGGTTTCATGGGATTTTGATGTTGAGCCTTATTCCTAGGGAGTACAGTTTGAAAAGTAGAAACACTCTTCCTAATCGGGGGGCAAATGTATTTAGCCTTAGGTTGACTATCACCCTTAGAGTAACTAGATTCCCCAATGTCAAACTTTTGTTTTTTTTCATCAAACTCATCTTTTAGGGAATGAAATAGGTCTTTTGCCACCTGACACGAACTTTATTGATTCAAAGTTTTTAGTTTGTGTCTCTAACTTTGGGCAAAATACTATTCCAGTTCGATCATCAGAATTGGTTTTTGAGTCAGCAAAAAAATCATCAAAATAGTTGGAATTGTTTTCAAACTTAGCAAACTTTTTGAAAACAATTGTTGCCTTTTTTTAGCTTGTTCCAATTCTAATAATGTCCCTTTATATTTTTTCTCCGGAGTTTCATTTTTTTCAATCAAAATTTTCAATTTTTGATAAAAAATTTTGACTTCATTTTCATGAGTTAGACATTGGTTAGTATAATCTTCAGCGTTAAGTTTGACCGCTCTAGTTTCTTAGTAAGATCTTTCACTATCTTCTCTAGTCTAGAGCTTTTCTTGAGAGTTTTGGCATAAAGTGTGTGAACATCAGGGAGGTCTTCAGTGTCCGAATGACTAAGTGTAGTGTGTGAAGTGACCCCTAAGGATTCAATTATTGAAATCACACACACATTGACATCGTCGTTATCACTTTCCCTTTGACTCACACACCCCGCTGTAGAACTAGCAATGCTCTCAGAAATTAAAGAATCTAAACCAGTAGCTGCATGATTCATAACAACAGAAGTAGAGCTATTATCGTCATTCTCATACAAAGGCACAAGCATATCATCATTATAGATTATCTTGGCAAAGAAGGACATGCAAGGATAAAAAACATCAGATGACTCAGGTTCCTCATTATCAGAGTCACTTGAATCATCCCATGTCTTGCAAATGTTGGCCCTAGTATATTTATTGGCCGTGTTCAGTTTAACTCTACAGTCTTGTGCTATATGACCCAATTTTCCACATCTAAAGCATTCAATATTCATAAAGTCTTTGTTAGGTCTCGTATGAATGTCCTTGTGATGTTTGTCTTGACCTTTGCCATGAGGTTTGTGGTTAGATTGAGTTGGATAATTTGGATTACCTTATCTGTTTGCCATTTTATTTCTAAATTTGATAATTTTCTTAAACTATTTTTACATCAAGGTAATTTGATTATCCAAACTATCTATATCACATTCCTCATCAGAGTCATTATTGGGAATAGTAAGCTCAGGTTTCATCAGCTTAGAAGAAAAACTCAAATTGGAATTGTTTCTTAAATTCTAATTCCATTTCCACAGTTCTCAGTTTACTACTGAGTAATTCAGGAGTGGGATTTTGATCACTCATTTCCTCAATAGCATATCTTTTGTTATCAAATTTCTGTGGTAATGATCTTAGAATTTTGGAGACAATTTCATGTCTATCATAAGTTATCCCATTAGTATGAAATTTGGTCACAATGTCAGTCAATTTCATATAAAAGTCATCAAAAGATTCAGAGTCTGACATAATTAAAGAGTTATACTACTGGACAAGCATCTGTGTTTTAACAGCCTTAACTCTAGTGTCACCTTCATGTGCAGTAATCAATGTATCCCAAGCTTCCTTAGAAGTGGCACAAGATGAGATCCTTCTGAACTCATGTTCATTTATAGACATAAAAATGGCATTATTTCCTTTGTTATTGTTTCGAGAAACTTGCTTCTCTTCTTGAGTGAATTCACATAATACTTTCTTAATCCTTTCATTACTTCCTTCAGTGGATGGTTTTGTAGGATAAGTATATCCATTTTTAATAATATCCCAGACATCATCTCCCAAGGTTCCTTGTATGAAAGCAACCATCCTTACTTTCCAGTAAGCAAAGTTGTTTCCATCAAAGAGAGGGGGTTTGGTAAAGTTACCAAATCTTTCATTTTTCTCGTCCATTGTTTGATTTTAAGAAAACAATTTCAGAAACGCAAGATCTTTAAAGAAAATTTCCAAAGCTCTGATACCAATTGAAAAAGTTGTTACTTAGGCCGTTTAATACAAGATTAAACTATTGAAGTAATTCCTAAATCAGAACATATTAATCAAAGACGTGTTTAATAAAACATGCAAGAGATTTTTTCAAGATTTTATAACAGGTTTCAAAAATTTGTTTAAATCAATTAAACTCAGCACAACCACAAGAATGAGATGAGGAGATGTAGAAAGATTAAGGACAAGGCATTTTTAACGTGGTAAAACCTCACCCAACTGAGGAAACATCCACGGTGACTTCTAAGTCACAAACCAAAAAAATCCACTAAAACAAAATATACAAGTTACAAACTATTTAACACACATGAAAACTAATCAGACCTATACAAGTTTAGAAATGTACCCGCTGGTTTAATCTAACTTTTCTGCAGTTCTAAAGTTGATGTGGCTTTACCAATTTGCTAACTTCTCCACTTTGTTCCAGTCTTTACGTCGAATCTTGTTAATTCAAGATCTTATAGCAAACACTTTCGTGTTGTAATGTGACTAGTGTTTGTGATGGTGATCTAACACATGCATGCACATACGCACACTTATTTATACAAACAAGTCCTAGAAAATTAGTGATCAGATCTAAATGATGTTGTTTTCAGTTTCTCTCTTCTTTAGAAACAAAAAAGACTTTATTTTACCTTTCAAATAATCCAAGAATCCAAGGCTACCTTGCTCGAAAGACAGTTCAAGGTCTTAATCAATTTCAGAGGGTTTTGAAAATATTTTTGAAATTGAAAACCGCCAATTGCGATTCCAACTAGGTCAAAAGTCTTGTTTCATAAGAACTAGAAACATAAAATATATTTGTTGATTCTAACTTTTTGAAAAACATTTACAGAACAATAATCAACAAATGCGATTTCTCAAGATGAGATACTAAAATATGCAGATCTAAGTGTAATATGACATGCAGTAATCAGATCTACTATTTCTATGAAAGAGAAATAGAGATCTAACATGAAATGTCTAAGACGGAAACAAGATCTCGAACTCAGAGGATAAAACTCTTTAAACAACCTTCAAACCCCCACCAACAACACTCTCAAACACACAGGTATAGTGTTTGGTAAAAACTGTTTAGGAGAAATGAGTTTAGGGTTTGAAAACAAAATAGGGTTTGGACGACTTAGGGTTTCTTTCTCTCTCTCTCTTCTCTCTATTTAGACGAACTGCTAAAAAGTTCCCAAATGCTGAGGGTAAGCCTCCTTATATAGTAGGCTAGGAAGTATCGAGAAGGTTGATACAAATCTAAAGGCCGAGATTTGGTCTTGGCCTTTTGACTTTGATCCAACGGTTTAACATCAACGGTGATTTAAACAATTGCAGATTGTTCTAGAGAGGTTCATAGGGATTGAGTTAGGACGCATGCAGAACGTTGATAAAAGAGATCCAAGGGCTCGTATGGTGTACGAGTTATGAGTACAGTAATAAACACAAATCAGACCGTTGAGCAAGAGATAAGTGTAAGGCCCAGATGAACACTCACACGCGTGTTTTAAAATTAATTACACATGCACCCTGAATACTCAAGCGCATTCAGATCCTACCCAACTAAACTTTTAGGTAAGAAAACATAAAACCAGTAATTACAAAATGACCCCCAAAATTTTATAAAACCAATTTTAATTTCTTAAAAAACATTTAAAAATTATTTAAAAATTCCCAAAAATTATTAAAAACAAACTTAAAGGGGAATTAACTCACACAAGATTTTATGCAATATATATGTTATGAACGCAATCCTAATGTGTGTGGGTGATTGATAATATACCTTTAATTAACAAACAAGAGGAATAAAGAGTAGATTCTGAGGCTCTTTGGTATCTAGGGAATGGGACTCTAATTTTGTCACATATTTCCAAACTAGATGGGCACTTATACAATATAGACTCAAGTGAGTCAAGAGTATAAGGTGCTTCAGAGGTTGGGTGCTTGGCAAATGGGTGTGGATGGCTGCATGGGGTTAGAATGAATGGTGGAGAGAGAGTATGGTGAGTGGGTATTTGGTTGGTGTATAAGGTGGGTGTTTGAATAGGTTATGTTGTCAATGGAGGTAGAGGAGAGAGAAGATGGATTATTGAGGTTGAAGATGATGGAGGGGGTTATTTGGTGTGATTGGGTATATGGGAATATGGTTGGGATGAGGGGTTGTTTGTGTGTATAAGTGTAAGAGGGGTTTGTGTGTGTGTGTATAGGTTTGTACCTTAACTAAAAATGAAAAGTAACTAACTAAAATAAAATAAATAAAATTAAAATCTACTAAAGAAATCTTAATCTATAAATAAAAAAACACAAATAAAAAAAATAAAAATAAAATAAAAATAAAGATAAAAATCTATTAAAACTAAAATTAAAATCCTAAAAAAAATGTAAAATCTAAAAATAAATGAAATCCTAAAAAAAACTAATCCTAATAAAATAAAATAAAAATAAAAATAAAAATACACTAATTAAAAAGAAAGAAAAAATAGAAAATAAATCCTAAAAGATTCTAAATAAATCTAAAATAAAACCTAAAAATGAAAACGACTCAAACTAAAAATCTAAAAAAAATTAAAAAGGCCCAAACTAAACACATACGGGCTTCGGGGTAGGTTTATGGACAGGTTTAGGCTTGGGTGAGGTTACGGGACAATGGAATTAGCTCTATTCTTCGTTCAATTTGTCTTAAAATAACACTTTTGACACCGCAACTGCAATCAAGCCTGCACATTAAATATTTATGCACATAGGACCATTATTGTCGATAATTAGCAACTAAAAATCATCTATTTAGGGTATAAAATATACACTTTTGGGTGATTATCACAACACCCCCAAAAAGGTCATTGCTTGTCCTCAAACAATAATCTAGAGAGAAAGAGAAATATAAGAAACAAAAGTGTACCACTTTCATGGGCACTTGCGATTGCACTTAGCATGTGCAACAAGCCTTTAAACCTATAGGTTTTCCTACAGGACGAGTTGTGTCTCGTGAGGGCTTGCAGGGAATATACCCATAAAATTCTTTATTTGAAAACGACAGTCAATCTCTTATTAGACGTAGAATAATCACACAATCCATCAGGAGATAAATATTTTCAGAAATACAAGCTCAAATGTGTAAAAAGTTTAGCTATATGAATACTCAAGGCACATCCTTCCTAGATCTCAATGTGTGTAGTTTGAATCAGTCAAAACGGGTCGAGAATCATAAGAGTAATTCCTAGATTGGCTTTTTTGGAATCAACGCTTCAACTTCAAAATCTCACTGGGTATATCTCTCTCAAACGAACTCTCGAGATTTGGGTTAGTGTATCGCTCTTTTGTGTGAGGAGGTGAGTAAATGTATGCAAGGTCAAACGTTTCACACACATATAAAAAAGTATGAACAATTAGAAAGAAAAGTGATCTCATAAAAGAATGCTAATCATTATAGTGGGAACGTCAAGTTATTCACCACGTTGACTTCCATTTGGCCGAACACCAATATGGATGTTTATGGGTGAGGGGGAAATGAAATGGGAAAGATGGAATAAGGTGAGGTGGGATAGGATGGTGATATGATGGACGGAAGATGGATGGATATGTGAGAAGAGTGTTCTACATATGAAGAACAAATGTCTTTATTTAAAAACTAACAACAAACTTTCTTTTTCTTTTCTATATTTTTTTTCTCTTTTTTTTTCTTTTTTCAAACCAACAATGAAGACATTTAACATTTGAAAAACACTCTTTTCGTCAAAAATGAAAGATGATATATGAATGGATATGATAAGTGAGGGTGTGGGGAATATGTGGAAATATGGTAATGGGTTAAGTACATAGGTGAAAATCTAGTATTCGGGACAAATTTCAAGACACGTGTTCTTTCAACTTGAAAAAGATGTCTCTTGAGAATTATAGTACTCTTCAACTCTAAACCGTAGTGACGTGATAACTGCGCAAATTTTTTTGAGTCTAGAAATTCATAGTGCATCATGCCTTGTTATGTATTACATAAGCTATTTAGAAAACAAAAAAATAAATAAAATAAATCATCTAGATTGATTCCTAGACTTAAAAGATGGATGATAGAAAATTCACGTCAATGAGTGAGATGAAAAAAAAACTGCACAAAAATTTTAAAAATCAGGTTCAAAAATCAATTTTTTTTCAAATGAGGTATGATTTTGATAAAATTCCCCACTCCAAAAAAAAAGAAACATCGTCCTCGATGTTAAGTAAAATAATTTTTAAAATTGAGAGCAGAAGGGAGGAAAAATATTACCATAATCAACCGCTAATGAAGTGAACAGATGAAGCCAAGATGAAACCTAAATAAAAAGTAAGATAAAAAAATGTGTACAAGTCTAGAAACATGATAAAGCATTGGGTGGTGGGAAACATCAGCCCCAAACAGGATGATACTCGTACAAGAAACAATGGGTTGCCTCCCGATAGCGCTAAGTTTAATGCCTTCAGACAGACCGAAGGGATCTCACCCTAAAGATAAGATCTATGAAAGTGCTGGGCGGTTAAAAAAGTTGGGTAATGCTAATTACCCCCAAACAAGACGGAAGCGTCAGTCTTGTTGGATAAAGGTTAAAAATGGTCAATGCACTTGTATAGCAAAGTCATATTTAACAAATACCCCCATAAACTTTAATATCCTTATTTAACCCATACAATACTTTTATAATCCAACTTTAAACATCAAACTTATCCATATAAGTCATATTTAACAAAATCATAGAAATCCATCCTTTGAAAAGTTTGAGAAATTACAAATTCACCTCCTAAACTTTCAAAAACATATATAAATATCCTTAAAAGACACCATACCATGGATCAACACCAAAAATCAAAACTTCACACTTACACCCCCTACCATATTTTGACACCTGGCAGCATAGTGAGTTGTTGGTACCACATGCATACACATTGCACCCATATCCCCTCACATGTTACTCAAACTAAAAATTAAAATAAACTTGATTGAAATCCACCCTTACCAGCACCAATCAACTCTCCTCACCCAACAGTATAAAACCCCCACTCTAGCAAAGTTAAAACGTACCTCTCCATAGTGAAAGATACAAAGCAAAATTTAGCTTGATTGGTATTTCTACGATTTTATGTAGAATTTCTGTTTCTTTTTAGTTGGTTAAGTTTCTACACATTCATAGGATACATTTATGGTTTTACATTGAATTCTCTGAGGTAAGGAAAGCATTGGAAAGGCTTTAATACAAGAAACTACAATTAAAGCTTGATCTTCCGTGGTGGAATCAATAATCTTGACTTTGAACTAGTTTCAAAGTGGTATAACTCAAGCCCTGGTTCCAAGGAACCTAGGTGCATCGGCTAATTTTATTTATAACAACCTTTAATTCCCCAAATAGAAGCTTTTATTTTACGAAGTTGAAAATTTTAAAAACCAAATTAAGTAGTTATGGTAAACTGTAATCCATAAAACCAAAGTGGTTCGATACATTTTTTTTATCCTAGAACATAAATATAATCATGTTGTGGTTCAAATATTATCCAAACACCATGGATGCTTATGTGAAACTTTCACCATTTTTATGAAAATCAATAGCTCGATCTAGTGCACCTTAATGTTTAAAACCAATATGGTTGGATTCCTCTCAAACGAATAAATAAATTTCATTCAGGAATAAACTCAAATGGTATTTTATAATTGCATTAATCATTGTTCAAAGTTTTCACAACCCTAAATCAAACAATCGAAGGTTGAAGATGATATGGGTTACACGCGCGAGAGTGAGGTCAAAACCAGGCGCGTGTGAGCTTTGACCTAGCATGGGAGGTCGCGTCTCTAATTAGATAATTCTATTTTTTTTTTCAAAATTCTTATTTTATTTTTCTGGTCAAAATAGGATATAACATTT
Source organism: Sambucus nigra (assembly GCA_949130495.1). Classification (NCBI taxonomy): domain Eukaryota; kingdom Viridiplantae; phylum Streptophyta; class Magnoliopsida; order Dipsacales; family Adoxaceae; genus Sambucus; species Sambucus nigra. The sequence goes on from OX422207.1 coordinate 419,393,116, forward strand.
TTCTGTTTGGTTACCCAGAAAGCATTTTCAAAGAAAACGATTTTGAATGTTAAAAACCCAAACTTTTAATTTGCATATAAACCCATGGATTGTCAAACTCTTATATATCAACCCCAAACCTTAAATCCAATCCCTTTTCAACAATATAACCTAAATGTCTCGTATCACCAATCCCAAAAATATATGTAACTTAGTAAAATAATTACAAACTTAAACTATTAATAATTATATAATTAACCCCATATAAATTTTAAATTTTAAATAAATTATATTTAAACACCCAACTTTACTTAGATTCTTATTTATTTACCATGACCTAAAAAGAAAATTGACACATGATTTTAGAATTCCCGATTTACCCCTTTGAACAAGAAGATCATACATATCAAGCTCGAAATTAAAAAGTAGGGAACTTTTATTTCGATATTTTTTCACACAATTGCCTTGAGTTTGTCAATTGTTTATATCACTTTGTAGTAGTCCCAGAAATCTTATCCTTATTTATGAACTCTTTTGTGTAGTTCAAAAATCCCATGAATATTGATTCAATCCCTACCCGAATAAATCCTAACCCTATGATTTCATGCAATCAATAATTTCAGTTAACTAATGGTTTTATAAACATGAGATTATTTCATTAAAACTAGTAGCATTCAATATAATTCGGGGAATAGACTTTTGGTATACCCACGAGAGTGCTATCTGGCTTGTAAGACTCAGGGTTTGAGTGCCTAGTTTGCTCACCATATGGATTCCACTCTTTGAAGATGGGCTCAATAGTGTTATTTTATTTCCAAATGTTTTGGATGAATTTTATTATAAGGGTATTGATATGCATTTAAAGCCTCTAAAATTGATAATTATGGGTTATCCCATTATAGTAAAGCCTGGATCCTTATCCTTATGACTCAATAACACTTATTTGGCTATAATCAACACATTATCCTTATAAATACCAAGATACTCCAGTATTCCTTTATTCGTTAGTGTTGATATTTCATATTGTTCCAAAAAGCTTTATAATTCTATATACTATTTGTGCTTCAATCCATTTATGCTATCTAAACTCTGAAATATAAACTTGTTATAGAAATAAAATTATCAAGTTAGCAAAGCTTTTCTTATTTATTTCCCTTAGAGATGGTAAGTGAGCTCTAAAAAGGAGACATACCTCCCCCCCCCCGCTCCCGCCCCAATAGACTTTTAATCTATTTTACTAATGAAATTTTTTTAGTTACGTACTTAAGGGAAGTAACTAGACAAGATGGCATCATAAATTAGAATACATTCACTACTACCTATCTGCTTTATGTAACCCTAATAGTCTCCTTTTTTCTATTATATGAGACCTTGAATAATATCATAAGATGGAGTCACATCCTGTTTAAATAAAGTTTTTTTTCGCTTGAAACATTATTTTTATTACAATTAATATTCTATTATTATTACCATATACCAAACACCAGGTGTGAAAACATGGTATCAGAGTGAGTACCATGATATTATTCCAATACGGGACTTAGGATAGTTGTTTAAATAAAGTTCCTTGTTACATTATCTAACTGATTCTGTCTTGAAAACATGAATATTTAGGATGAAATTTGCTTGGATACATGCGAAATGACTTATGAAAGATTTGAGCAAGCTATCAGGAGAAAGGGTACACTAAGTTATATAAAATCATTTGAGATATCGTCCGTGAGTGGGCCATTGATACCCCTGAGATTAGTTTGTTAATTGGTTAGCTTATGGGAGAAGAACAAGATATAAAGCAAGCACGAAGGTATTATGAGAACCCAAAAATACTCTAATAAGCTATTCCTCTAGCATGGGATGTGGCTTCAGCAGAAGAACTTGTTATTACTCCACATGTATTTTTGATATACTACGAATCTATTTCATCGACCTTAAGTTGTCTCACTTCCACTTCCTCATCATCAAGTTCCACCTCTGGTGATTTCGAACCCGAACCCAAGACTAATTGCGTCGAATCCCAACTCGTTCAAAGTAACATAGGAAAGGAATAAGGTTGTACATAAATAACGACATGCGGGATCGAGTTAACTTTCACTTTTTATGCATGTGGCTGAACGAAGATGGTTATCATATTCCTAGTAAATGTTGGTAGGTGTGACTAACAGTTATGTACTGTTTCATTAAAGTTCCTAAAAATTTTGACTGCATAATACCTTAGTACAATGCAAAATAACATTTGGAACTAATATAAAAGTTTTTTTTGTGTACTCCCATTTTCTTTATATCGTTAGTATGTTTTATATATAGGATGGTAAAACCCAGAGCATCTGACAGTGAATTACAACCTCAAAGAGAGCATCAGAATGCTCTAAATCTACCAAATCTACCTACTACTATAGAAGGTATAATGCACTGTCTATAAGAATTAATTACATTGACTAGGTTGCAATAAGATGTTCAACCACAGTACCCATTTAATAATGGTATCACCGAAGAAACACGGAGAATGAATGCACTTAAAGAATTAACTTCGGGTAAAATTAGCAACCTATCTTTTTGAAGGTGAAGCCAATTTTTAGTGGCAGTCTGTCATTCTGTCCCTTAATGATGAAGGATTAACTTGGGATCATTTCGAAAAAAAATTCTTTAGAAATTACTTTTTAGAGTCGATAATATATCAGATGAAATTTGACTTTATAGGTTTGCAACAACAATAAATGACAATAGCACAATACGAGGGTAAGTTTACAAAGCTTTCTCGGTGTGCCCAAAAGTACGTAGACACGAAAGCCAAAAAGTGTAAACACTTTGAACGTGGTTTACGAACCAATGTTAAAACTTTTATTATTCCATTTCAACTTTGTAATTTTAATCAAACGATAGAAGTAGCCTATCTTATCGAATGAAATCTAGCATGTAGAGGAGTTACTAGAATTACAACTCCACCTCCTAAGAACTCATACATAGCAAGAAACAAACACAATCAGAGGGGCGACCCTTATTTAAAATCAAATGATGGTTGGATTTTCAATAAAATCAATTATAGTAAAAGTAGAGCCACGATGCGATGTCATGAGTGCGGAAAATTAAGGCACATAAGGTCACAATGACCAAGGTTGGGACAGTTTTATCCTAGGAATTTTACTTCTTCACCATTAACTAAATCCAAAATTTTTATCAAACCCCCTGTTTATTGTATCAACTGGTAATCTTAACAATCATTCGTCCTAGCAAGAGTTTCGTGGGAAGAGATAGGAACAGTTAAATAGGACACAAAATTGGAATTTCGCCATTATGCGAACCAAATATTCGAACAACTAAGACATAGTGGAAGGTAATATATTTTTCCATAATTCTTCATCTCATATATTATTTGATTCCGGTTCAACGCATTCTTTCATTAGCTATGACTTCATAACTCTATTGAAATAATCTACTAGTCCCTTAGAATATCCATTATCCATAGGAATTCCAACAAGAGAAATAACTATAACAAATTGAGTTTGCAAACAACATACCATAAGAATTAAGATTGGAATTTTGATAGTAGATCTAGTAGTCTTAAACCTAAAGGAATTTGGCTTGATTAAAGGAATGGACATTTTATCACCAAAATTTGCTCACACTAATTGTCATGAGAAGATAGTAATGTTCAGAAACCCTCATCAAACATCATTTTATTTTCAAGGGAAGAAGCACTCCAATTTAATGGTTTCTTAACTTTATGAAAAATTATCTTCATTTTCTTTTGCTATTTTGGATAAGTATGATGATGTATTTCCTAAAGAATTTCTCGTTATTCCTCCACAACGAGAACTATAATTTACCATAGAATTGTTACTAAATATCTCTATATCTCCTTATCATTTGGCACCCTAGAATTGCGAGAAATTCAAACTCAAATTGACAAATTATTAGAGAAAAGTTTTATATGACTCGGTACATCCCTTAGGGAGTTCCTATCTTATTTACGAAAAAAGGATGGAACAGTATGTTTGTGCATTGATTATCGAAAACCAAATAAATTAGATTTCAAGAATAAATACCGTTTGCCTAGGATAGGAGATCCCTTTGAATAATTACAGGGATCCAAGATATTCTCAAAAATTAATTTATAGTTCAAATATAATTAACTCCGTGTTAAGGAAGAGGATATACCTAAAATTACTTTTCAAACTCAGTATAGTCATTTTGAATTTATGGTAATGTCATTTAGATTAACCAATGCACCTAAAGCTTTCATGGGTTTAATGCATAGAGTGTTTTGACCTTTCTTTAATCAGTTCGTAATTATTTTTGTAAATGATAGTTTGATATACTCTAAGACTAGGGAAGATCACGAAGAGTATTTGTGCATAGTACCAAAAACTTTATGATAACACCAACTTTTCGCAAAGAAAATCAAATGTGATTGTATTGTGAGAGAAGTGAAGTTTCTAGGGCATGTGATTACCAAGACAGGTATACAAGTAGATAAAAAAACCACAATATTGACAGAATGGTAGCCACCCAAAAATGTTATGAAAATTTGGGTTTTTCTTGGACTCCCAGATTATTATCGACGCTTTGCAGAAGGATTTTAAAAAATTGACTTACCCTTAATGAAGCTGACCTGAAGGGATGTTCGATTTGCTTGGACCCAACAGTGTGAACAAGCATTCCATATATTAAAAGAAAAATTAACCACAACCTCAGTCCTTACTATTCCCTCTAGTAATAATAGCTACGACGTATATACAGACGCCTCATTAAAATAATAAGGATGTATACTTATGCAATGAGAAAAGGTGATATAATATGGATCATGTCAATTAAAAATTAACGGGCATAACTATCCGATACATGATTTAGATTAGTCACTATTATTTTCGCATTTAAAATTTGGAAATGTTATTTGTATAGAGAAGAATTTCACATATTCTAAAATCATAAAAGTCTTAAGAATATATTCACCTACAAAGATTTAAATCTTCGACAATGATGATGGATTGCATTTTTGGAGGATTATAAATTTAAATTACAATACCATTCGAGGAAAGGTAAAGTAGTTATCGACGCCTTAAGTCAAAAATCGAAAGGAAAACTCAATGGTATATTTATATAACCACTATCTGAGAGTATAACTTACAAAGAGAATCTTTAGAGAATCCAATCATTCTTAGAAATATCATTGCTTATCCAACCTTCCATGAGATAATTTTTTTAATAAGAATTGGATGTTGTTATTCAGAAGGGTCAACAACAATGATTGGAAGATAACCAAGAAGATAAAGATTGGTCCTATAGCCCAAAAAGAGGACTAAGATTTAGAACTCGATTATGTGTGCCATTAGATCCCCCATTATAAAATTAAGTGAAGCTCATCATATAAAATTTATGATTCATCCAAGAAGTACTAAAATGTATCAAGATCTTAAATGATAGTATTGGTGGCAAGGCTGAAGTGAGATGTAGACAATTTTATGGCAAAATATCTTATATGTCAATAGGTAAAGATTGAACATCAATATCTGTAAATGGTATCATATTGCAATGAATTTCCCAAAACACCTCAAGGTTATAATTCAATATGGGTTATAATTGATCGAGTTACCAAATCAACTCATTCTCTACGAATTAAAACTACTGATTCCTTCCAAAAACTCAGTGAGCTTTATATTTGAGAAATTATTAGACTACACAGAGTACCCCTATTCATTATATCTAATAGAGATCCTAATTCATCAAAATATTTTGGCAAGCATTGAAGAAAGCTGTGTGAATAAAACTTTAATTAAGTACTGTCTTTCACCCATAAACGGACGAACAATCTAAAAGAATAATCCAAACTCTTAAAAAATATGTTACGAGCTAGTGCTTTAGACTTATCCGGAAATTGGAGTGGTCCTCTATCATTAATCGAATTCTCTTACAACAATAACCACCAGAATAGCATTCAGGTAACCCTTTACGAAGACTTGTATAATGTGACACCCCGACTAATTAAATACCGGGTAGCTACTCCTTTTTTAAATTAATACAAAATGCCAAGTTGGTTCAGTTCATAGCATCACTGTCGAAAACATTTTTTTTAAACAATTACTAGCCACCAAATATTTAAAAAGTGAGTTGTCAATTTTAATTAAATCTTATTAACATACAATAATTAAATTATGAAATGCTAACATAACCACCACAACATAATGAAAATGGAATAACCATAAATTAGTAATGAGTCTAGAGGGATACTCCTCACAACAATCCAAATACAAGAATAAACAAATACTAGGTCTGCATCACTAAATTAATTACAACCCAAAATCTGAAATGAACTGAATATATAAAATGTTTCTAAAAGAAAAGGGCGACATGTCCAACTGATAAGGAAATCTATAAATAGAGTCAAGATCGAAAATGGAGGCGTCTACTGACAAGATCTTGTAACTTCCACATCAGCTACAGTACGTCACCTGAATGGAACTCCTATGCTTGGTGTCCTTATGGGTGGGCACCTAAAAGGTTTTTAAAAGAAAATATATTTGAAAGAAAATGGGTCAGAGCCCGATAGTGAAAAACAGTTTAAAATATAGCAAGTGTTTTAATGACATTAAAACTATGAATGCAAAATACATGTTAGGACGTGCGCTCACATGAAATACTCACCTCTCGACTATTTGTGCACTCCTAATGTACTCGTACCCATTTCTAGTTATTCCCATATCTAACAAGTCCAATCATTATACCTAACATTACTATACGATTCACGCTATAATTCTGGCATCTTCATTAAAACAGCAAGTTTGACAGTTATTCTCGGTTTCCCATATTAGTAATACAACTTACTAGGAGATTTCCACTTTTATTTTTACAAAAAACGTTGCTATTCCACATTCGTATTTATACATGACTGAGCATTTCAATTTAACCGTATATTATTCTTATCATAAATATACAATATTAGCACCCCGAGGCTAAGATGCGGTGCACACATACTCTGATATCAAATCCCAGTACATCACGTACATAAGGACCACGCATTCCGAATCTCTCAGGAATCGTTCTCAAATAATAGCAATCACAAATAATGGAGGCGAACATAGTTTACATCACATGGGTCACGCACATACCTATGCTCCCATGATCAGCAGACTTATTAACTTCTCAATAAGTCCTTCTTTGACCTATGTCCTCGAGGTACCAATCTAAATCTCCCCGTAGGCACAAAAAGATTAGATGGCCCAAATCGAACGCAAACCTCCCATGATAGCAAGTACGGTAGGTAAGTTATACACATAAAACCACATATACTAAGCATTCGCACATCTTAGATATCTCTTATTATTAATATAGGTATACTTCTCGTTCTTATACCGTCATTTAATGTTATACGACCACAAGTCCCTGATTTGTATATTAACATTATCAACCTTTCTCACGTCATAATTAGGTACTCGTTTCCTACTCCACAATTGACATCCGATTTTATTATAAGGTTCTAAGTTCTACTCCTCAACGTACCCCAATTCTCACAATTATACCCACTAATCAATAAGGGAAGGTTAATACTCCAATTAAATAAGTCTACGGAACGTTTGAAATGAAATCAGGCCAAAAAGGCCATTCTGTCAACTCGTTAGAAGTCTCGTTCGAACGAGTTCGTTCGAATGAAAGTCTTCGAACGAACTACCAACTCTTTATAAGGGACACTGTCATCTCGTTAGAAGCTCATTCGAACGACCTGGGCAGGTCTTCTAACGAGATGGCAGTTTGAGCCCAGAAATTCTCTACTTCGTTATTCTCAATTTCTCTTTTCTCTAAACTCATCCTAAGATCATCCCAATAGTATTTTAACATTATTAAATTACTCTAAGTCCTCCTAGGTCACTCTTTAACATATATATGGGGTCAATGCTTCCTAAATTAACATATATTCATCAAAATTTCCCAAATCTTGTCCCAAACCCAATAAATATGGACCCAGAATTTAATGTCTACAATTACTCCTTATAAATCCGTTTTTACATCATCTAAAGATACATTTTGTATATGAAATTCATCCGATAACCTTCTACATGCAATCCCTATATCATATTATGAATTCTACCTCAAATTTCATGGGTTTTTCATCAAACTTTCAATATAAGACATATCTTCAATTCTAAGCATGGAAGAAACATTCGCTTGAAAATAATGTAATTAAACCACTTGCCTTCGATGTTCTGATTTGATGTTGAAGAATTGAATGTTGATTCTCCTCCCTCTCTCTATAAATTTCTTCCAAAGATGGTGATGGTGGCTAGGGTTTCCTTCTTGGAACTTCTTCCAACTCCCCCCTATAACTCCCGTAGCCCCCTAACTTCCCAAATGCTGATAATGGCTTAGTGGGTTCTTTTCTAATATAAAAATAACCTCTGAAATTCGTGGGTTTTAATTCCCCTATTATTAAAATTACCAAACTATCCTTTTGGGTTGCCGGTGTGGCCTAGAAATGTCCCGGGACCCAAACTGAACCCCCGGCTAGTGTTTTCTAACTATTTCGACCCTTCCGGACACGTTGGTGCACTCAAAATGACCATTCAGTTGATAAAAATAAAATTCACTTTTTAATTCAATTAATTACGTTCCTGACGCGACTGACACGCGCGTCCCAATTAAATTTTCCAAATTATTGTATATCTACCTCGTGACAATTTAGATATCATCAATACTCATGTATTACCATACATACTCAGAAATAATAAATTTTTAACATCATAATCAAATACCAACTCACATCTCGTTAGTATTTATACCCGGATTAATTTTCAATTAATTCTCATTTAATTCAATTAATCCCTTAAATGAATATCAATAAAATTACGGGGTATTACATACTTCCCCTCTAATAACAGAATTTCGTCCCGAAATTAGAAACTAAAAAAAAGTTCCTGGTAAAAATAGCTCTGGATAGCGCTCGCGCATCTCATCCTCGCGCTCCGATGTGGACTCTTTGGCATTATGATGCCGCCACTAAACACGTACTAATGGTACTATCTTTGACCTCAATTTCCGCTCGCTTTGGTCCAAAATAGCAATCGGTCTTTCCTCATAGGAACTATCAGATTGAAGATCGATGTCCTCTAAAGCAATGTGGGTGTGGGCCAAATCTTCCTTAAGGTATTTCCTTAGTGAGGAAATTTGGAACACATCATGAATCCTATGCAAGTGCTCCAGTAACCCAAGTCTATACGTAACTTGCCCAATCCGCTCGATGATAGGGAATGGCCCCACATACCTTGGTGCCAGTTTCCCCTTCTTCCCAAAATGCATAATCCCCTTCATAGGAGATACTCTGAGTAACACCTGGTCCCCCACTTTGAATTCTATAAAGAACCTCTTCGCATCAGCATAGCTCTTCTGCCGATCCTGAGCTACCCGAATGCGACTCCGTATCAACTCTATCCTTGCTGAAGTGTTCTGAATCACCTCCGATCCAAGGAGTTTGTTATCCCCCACCTCTAACCAACATGCTGGGGAACGACAAGGTCTACCGTACAATGCCTCAAATGGAGCCATGCCAATGGTGAATTGGTAGGAGTTATAATAAGAAAACTCCACCAGTGGAAGGTACTGCTCCCATCCACCTCCAAAGTCTAGGATGCACATACGCAATATGTCCTCCAACATCTGATTCGTCCGCTCGGTTTGCCCATCAGTCTGCGGGTGATAAGTCGTACTCAACCGCAACTCTATACCCATGGCCTCCTGGAAACTCTCCCAAAATTGTGAAATAAATATCTTGTCTCAGTCAGACACGATATTTAGAGGCACACCGTGAAGTCTTACTATTTCCACAATGAAAATCTGGGCATACTGTCCCGTAGTCTAGTCTGTCCTCACGGGTAGAAAATGAGCAACTTTGGTCAGCCTATCCACAATTACCCATATGGAGTCGTGACTCCTCTGTGACGTAGGTAACCCCGTGATAAAGTTCATGGATATGCTCTCCCATATCCACGTCGAAACCTCTAACGGTTGTAGAAGTCCTGCCGGTTTCTGATGGTCCACCTTTACTAGTTGACAAGTGGCACATTTGGAAACAAACACGGCGATATTTCTCTTCATCCCGCTCCACCAATACTGTCGTCTCATGTCTTGGTACATCTTATCCCCACCAGGGTGTACCGCGAACCGTGAGCCGTGCGACTCTGTCATTACCTCGTGTCGCAAGTCCTCCCCTTACGGAATGACCAATCTCCCATTGAAGCGTAATCCCCCGTCTAAGCCAACGGTATAGGACTCGGCTCCCTTTGCTAGTAATTGAACTATCTGCTCCTGACCGAACGAGTCATTTGCCTGGGCCTTTACCACTCTCGTAACAATATAAGGTGTAATAGTCATCACAGACATGAACGATCGGGCCACTGCATCCTGGTGTCCCAACTCCTTCCACTTTGCTTTCCACACCTCGGCCACCTCATCTACTGGCCTACGGCTCAACGCGTCTGCTACCACGTTAGCATTCCCCGGGTGATATTGGATATCAAACTGATAATCCTTCACAAACTCAAGCCACCATCGTTTACGCATATTTAATTCCTTCTGCGTGAATAGGTATTGTAAAGACTTATAGTCCGTGAACAATCGAATTTTTCCCCCAGAAGATAGTGTCTCCAAATCAGAAGAGCGAATACGACTGTCACTAACTCCAAGTCGAGGGTGGGGTAATTCCTCTCGTGAGGCTTAAGCTTACGGGAAGCATAAGCTATGGCCTGACTCTCCTATTGCAGCACACCTCCGAGTCCTTGTAAGGACGTATAGGTGTAGACTAGATACTCAACTCCCAGTCTGGGCAATACTAACACAGGCGCTGAGGTCAACTTGTCCTTCAACTCATCGAATGCCAACTGACAGGCATCGCTCCAGATGAATGGCACACCCTTGTGAGTCAGATGTGTCAAAGGACCCGCTATCTTTGAGAAACCCCGAATAAACCTCCTATAGTATCCTACCAGGCCCAAGAAACTACGGATCTCAGTCGGTGTCGTGGGCTGTCCCCACTCCCTCACCGCGGATACTTTCCCTGGATCAATAGATATCCCCCGGTCTGAAATGATATGCCCCAAAAACTGAACCTCTTTCAGCCAAAGCCCACACTTCTCATACTTTGCATAAAGTTCGTTCTGACGTAGCATCTGCAAAACCTGCCTCAAATGCTCGGCGTGCTCCGCTTCTGTCTGGGAGTAAACCAGAATGTCATCAATAAAGACGATGATGAACTGGTCTAGGAACTCTCTGAACACCCTATTCATCAAGTCCATAAACACGGCTGGAGCATTGTTCAAGCCAAAAAGCATAACCCGATACTCGTAGGAACCATATCTCATTAAGAAAGAAGTCTTCGAGACGTCCTGTTCCCTGATATGCAACTGATGGTATCCCAATCGCAAATCAATCTTTGAGAAGAAGGAAGCTCCTCTCAACTGGTCGAATAAGTCATCGATTCGGGGAAACAGATACTTATTCCGTATCGTGACTTTATTCAACTCCCGGTAGTCTACACACAATCTCACCGATCCATCCCTCTTCTTTATGAACAACACAGGGGCACCCCACGGTGAAGTACTCCTTCGGATAAACCCCTGACCCAATAACTTCTCTATTTGATCACGTAACCCTCTCATCTCTGTCGGAGCCATACGGTAAGGTGCGCGGGCAATCGACCGAGTGCCCGGCATCAAATCGATCACAAAATCTATCTCTCTACTAGGCGGTAATCCAGGTATATCCTGAAATACATCAGCAAATTCCCTCACGACTGGAATCGAATCGAGTGGTAGCACCACTTCCTTAGAAGTCTCCTCCTCTATATAGTACAAATGAGTGGACGATCCTCCCTCAGGGCGAGGCATCGCCACTAAAACATCTCCTGCCCAGGAATGGTAAAAATGATACTCCTACTGAAACAATCAATCATGGCTCGGTACGCAACTAGCCAATCCATACCGACAATCGCATCATACTCAGTCATATCTAATACTAACATATCAGCGGGTAAAGTAAATCTCCCGATCTCTATACCCACACCTCTACAAATAAGCGAAATCATGGAACTTCTACTCAACGGTGAATCTACACAAGTAACTGTGCTCTCTGCGGTGTCTAACAACCCAATAGTGCATGCAAATCTTATGGCAACGAAATAATGTGTGGCCCCCGTATCAAATAAAATACGCCCCAAAGTCCCCTGAATAGAGAACATACCCTCAATAGTAGGCGGATCCTGTGGGACTGCAACATGTTGGAGCTGATACACTCTACCATACTGAAGCTGTCCCTGCTGGAATGGGACCACTGGAATGGGTGGTAGTGCTGCCATCTGTGGTGGTGCTGGGAGGGCGACAGGAAACATAGGCCTCTGTGGCTCGTGTCGAGCACCCTGCTGCTGCTGCTATGGGGCCCTGCCCCTATCAGGACAATCCTGGCGTTTGTGGCCAGTCTTGCCACAAACGAAGCACTTCCTCGGGAAGTTTCTCCCTCGCTGTCCCTGCTGCCCACGGCCTTGATGGACGTTACCATTCCTGCCCTGGCCATGCTGACCCTGCTAAAACTGCTGCTGCTAACCATTCTGGCCCTGCTGGCCGTTCTGACCCTGATGGCCATGTCTGAAACCTCCCTGGCCATTCTTGAAACCCCCGGATCTGAATATCTTATGATCCCCCTGTTGGAAACCCTGATCATCCTGCCTGTGCTATCCCCGAGCAGATTGTGCCTCGCTGGCACCATTTCCCCCCGTCCTGCCCTGATGGCTGGACTCTCCTGATCTCTTGCTTTCAGACATGTGGAAGCGATGATCCTGGCAGTTAAGTAGTGCAGCGTTAACCATATAAGAATAAGTGGCCAACGAGATATTCCCCAACAAGTGCTGACGGATCCTCCAAGTCAATCCATCCGTGAACTTCTGAATTTTTTTCTCCTCGGTTCGAATTTCATCCGGAACAATGTTCAAGAGATTGGTGAACTCAGCCTCATACTCAGCTACGGTCTTTACCTCCTGCTTGAGGTTCATCAACTTCCTCCTAATCTCAGTGTGAACAGCTGACAGAAAATATTTGCGATCGAACCGCACCCAAAACTCCTGAATAGTGAGGGCGTCCCTCTCCTTCGCGGTGGTAATGGACTCCCACCACTGCAATGCTGATCCTACTAGCTTAAAAGTAGCCAGTATCTGCTTCTGAACATCTGTGCACTCGTACATCCTTAAGTGCCTCTGAATGTCCTTCCTCCACTGACTGGACACAACAACGTCGGAGCTACCTGCGAACTTCGGAGGGTGTGCTTTCAGAAAAGCATCACGGACGCATTCCCAAGTAGACGGGAATGCATGAGCCTGAACTGGCGCTACTGCTGGCGCCTGAGGTGGTGCCTGCTGTACAACTACGAGGGAAGCATTCACCGCGTGGGCTACAATGGCTGCAACCTCTACGGCATTCATGGTGCCCGAAACTGGTGCAGGCTGTGGCTCGGGTTGTGCATCCCTAGGAACTCGCTGTGCACGTCGTGGAGGCATCTGAAATAAGAGTAAATTTTTATAAGTTCGCAGTCATTATCTCAAAATAGCTGAAGAGCGAAACATATACAAAAGAATACAACAGTCCTAAAATATAGGGATCTACATCAAAGGAAGCTCAGCGGAAACATAACAAGCCGTACAGATCCTAAGGACACTAGAACCTGATGCTCTGATACCACCTATGACACCCCGACTAATTAAATACCGGGTAGGTACTCCTTTATTAAATTAATACAAGATGCCAAGTTGGTTCAGTTCATAGCATCACTGTCGAAAACATTTTTTTTAACAATTACTAGCTACCTAATATTTAAAAAGTGAGTTGTCAATTTTAATTAAATCCGATTAACATGCAATAATTAAATTATGAAATGCTAAAATAACCACCACAACATAATGAAAATGGAATAACCATAAATTAGTAATGAGTCTAGAGGGATACTCCTCACAACAATCCAAATACAGGAATAAACAAATACTAGGTCTGCATCACTAAATTAATTACAACCCAAAATCTGAAATGAACTGAATATATAAAATGTTTCTAAAAGAAAAGGGCGACATGTCCAACTGATAAGGAAATCTATAAATAGAGTCAAGATTGAAAATGGAGGCGTCTACTGACAAGATCCTGTAACTTCCACATCAGCTACAGTACGTCACTTGAATGGAACTCCTATGCTTGGTGTCCTTATGGTTGGGCACCTAAAAGGTTTTTACAAGAAAATATATTTGAAAGAAAACGGGTCAGAGCCCGATAGTGAAAAACAGTTTAAAATATAGCAAGTGTTTTAATTACATTAAAACTATGAATGCAAAATACATGTTAGGACGTGAGCTCACATGAAATACTCACCTCTCGACTATTTGTGCACTCCTAACGTAATCGTACCCATTTCTAGTTATTCCCATTTCTAACTAGTCCAATCATAATACCTAACATTACTATATGATTCACGCTATAATTCCGGCATCTTCATTGAAACAGCAATTGTGACAGTTATTCTCGGTTTCCCATATTAGTAATACAACTTACTAGGAGATTTCCACTTTTATTTTTACAAAAACGTTGCTATTAATCACATTCGCATTTATACATGACTGAGCATTTCAATTTAACCGTATATTATTCTTATCATAAATATACAATATTAGCACCCCGAGGCTAAGCTGCGGTGCACACATACTCTGCTATCAAATCCCAGTCCATCACGTACATAAGGACCACGCATTCCGAATCTCTCAGGAATCGTTCTCAAATAATAGCAATCACAAATAATGGAGGCGAACATAGTTTACATCACATGGGTCACGCACATACCTATGCTCCCATGATCAGCAGACTTATTAACTTCTCAATAAGTCCTTCTTTGACCTATGTCCTCGAGGTACCAATCTAAATCTCCCCGTAGGCACAAAAAGATTAGATGGCCCAAATCGAACGCAAACCTCCCATGATAGCAAGTACGGTAGGTAAGTTATACACATAAAACCACATATACTAAGCATTCGCACATCTTAGATATCTCTTATTATTAATATAGGTATACTTCTCGTTCTTATACCGTCATTTAATGTTATACGACCACAAGTCCCTGATTTGTATATTAACATTATCAACCTTTCTCACGTCATAATTAGGTACTCGTTTCCTACTCCACAATTGACATCTGATTTTATTATAAGGTTCTAAGTTCTACTCCTCAACGTACCCCAATTCTCACAATTATACCCACTAATCAATAAGGGAAGGTTAATACTCCAATTAAATAAGTCTACGGAACGTTTGAAATGAAATCAGTCCAAAAAGGCCATTCTGTCAACTCGTTAGAAGTCTCGTTCGAATGAGGTTGTTTGAACGAGTTCGTTCGAACGAAAGTCTTCGAACGAACTACCAACTCGTTAGAAGGGACACTGCCATCTCGTTAGAAGCTCGTTCGAACGAGGTCGTTCGAACGACCTGGGCAGGTCTTCTAACGAGATGGAAGTTTGAGCCCAGAAATTCTCTACTTCGTTATTCTTAATTTTTCTCTTCTCTAAACTCATCCTAAGATCATACCAATACTATTTTAACGTTATTAAACTACTCTAAGTCCTCCTAGGTCACTCTTTAACATATATATGGGGTCAATGCTTCCTAAATTAACATATATTCATCAAAATTTCCCAAATCTTGTCCCAAACCCTATATATATGGACCCATAATTTAATGTCTACTATTACTCCTTATAAATCCGTTTTTACATCATCCAAAGATACATTTCGTATATGAAATTCATCCGATAACCTTCTACATGCAATCCCTATATCATATTATGAATTCTACCTCAAATTTCATGGGTTTTTCATCAAACTTTCAATATAAGACATATCTTCAATTCTAAGCATGGAAGAAACATTCGCTTGAAAATAATGTAATTAAACCACTTTCCTTCAATGTTCTGATTTGATGTTGAAGAATTGAATGTTGATTCTCCTCCCTCTCTCTCTAAATTTCTTCCAAAGATGGTGATGGTGGCTAGGGTTTCCTTTTTGGAACTTCTTCCAACTCCCTCTATAACTCCCGTAGCCCTCTAACTTCCCAAATGCTAATAATGGCTTAGTGGGTTCTTTTCTAATATAAAAATAACCTCTAAAATTAGTGGGTTTTAATTCCCCTATTTTTAAAATTACCAAACTACCCTTTTGGGTTGTCAGTGTGGCCTAGAAATGTCCCAGGACCCAAACTGAACCCCCGGCTAGTGTTTTCTGACTATTTCGACCCTTCCGGACACGTTGGTGCACTCAAAATGACCATTCGATTGATAAAAATAAAATTCACTTTTTAATTCAATTAATTACGTTCCTGACGCGACTGACACGCGCATCCCAATTAAATTTTCCAAATTGCCGTATATCTACCTCGTGACAATTTATATATCATCAATACTCATGTATTACCATACATACTCGGAAATAATAAATTTTTAACATCATAATCAAATACCAACTCACATCTCGTTAGTATTTACACCCGAATTAATTTCTAATTAATTCTCATTTAATTCAATTAATCCCTTAAATAAATATCAATAAAATTACGGGGTATTACATATAATAGATCATGTCATACACCATTGTGATGGAATGAATTAGGAGAAACCATATAGCCGAAACTACAAAAAAAATACGATTAATCCGAGACAGATTGCAAATGGCCCAAAGTCGACAAAAGATTTATGCTGACAATAAAAGAAAGCGTTTGAAATTTTAGGTAGACAATCATGTATTCTAGAAGGTATCCCCACGTGTAAGGACAAACTTCCAATCGAGTCAATTTGTTTGTAATTATCATAAATTCGAACAAAACTATTTGAGTCGTAGGTTAGACTTTGAGTTCGCGATCCCATTAAGTCTATGGCGTTAAGTGTTAAAGATATTGCGACAAAGATTAAAGGAGTGATTAACTGTGCCGAGTTTAGTGCCCACTTTTATCTTCACATGTTTCCGAAGTAACTCTCAAGTATTAATGTAATGTGATTTATGAGACCTTGGACATTTCTCTTAAGAATGTGTATTTTTTCTTAACAAATTATTTTAGAACTTCATTTTATACTTTAGAAAATTTGTTTCTGAGTTCAAACGAGATATAAAATCGTTAGAATGAAATTTAGGTTTTGTTCAAATGATTTTATACTTCGTTCAAACGATTAGAGCATTTTGTTCAAAATAGAGTTCAAACGAACATCCAACGACCCTGCACTGTTAAAAGTCGTTGGAAAGGTCATTAAAATGATGGTTCAAATGAGATTGCCATCCCGCTTGAAAGAATTAGGTTTTCATTAAAATGAGAAGAGATTCTCATTCGAATGAGATTAGTTTTCAATCGAACGAATTTGCTGCCTCGAAATTTGTGTTTTCATATTTAAGGCATTTTGGGCTCAAACTTTTTAAGGACTTTTTGCGAAAAATGTTTCTGCACCTGTTTGCAAAAGTTCCTAAGAAATAGTCACATCTTTTAGGTTTAAAGATCCAAATCTTATAATCTAAATGCTTTGAGATCTTGTTTGGGGAACCAAGTTTGATTCTTACTATAGGAAGAATTTGTTTATCACGGTGGACTCCGTACTTGCTGATTACGATGAAGAAGTGGTGGATTCCATGTTCCAATCTATAGACAGTTACTGAGACTACATCGGTGGATATTGAGGCATGTGTGGACTAATGTGTTGTGGGCACTTGTATGGGTGGACTCCCACATTGCCTTGTGGAGGAGAGGTCGAAGGTAGAAGAACATCAAGGCTTGTGGGTGATCAAATCATTGAGTAAGTCTCTTATCTACTCTTGTAATTTCGTATCATAGTGGATTGTCTATCTTGGCAGTTCAAGGTTTTCCATTCGTGATTTCCTCATACATCAACATCTTGTGGATCACGCTTTATTTAATTTTATTTGCTTAATCACCATAGATGCATGCTATGCGGTTAAAAAGATAAATTTTGGCTAATTAAGTTTCCCATAAGATTTGTTTAACACTGGTGCAAATTAAAATTGAGAAAAATTTGAAAATATTGTCTTTACCTAAAGTACACACATTAGGAAGAAGGGCACACAACCATGGAGGAAGACCACCCTTGCTCTCTCTCTATCTCTCTCTCTCTCTCTCATTCCACTTCTAATAACAAAATAAGCCCAAACACACCCTTATAAAACATCTAAAAATCTTAAATTCTCGTTTTGCCTAATCTGGGTTCATCTGAGCTCGACAACTGAAAGATCCAAGGGCTAGAAATGTGACAACACACACGGGAAATCAGAATTAAACATTTTCGAGGAGCGTCGTTCAAATGACATGAGCCTCATTCAAATGACATCACCACCTCGTTTGATGATTGGCTTCACGCGACCTGAGACTGTAATGCAGTGAACGCTCGTTCGAAGGTCTACTTTGCGCGACCTTCACGTGAAACTGGGTCTCGGTTATAATAACACCCCCGTGTCATTAGAATGCCCCCTTTTCTATTCTTTTATTCTTTTCAATATTGACCCACACTTTTTAATAATTCTCATCAAACCTTACTCCATTACATTATATGCAAAATTAAATTAAATACAGGGGCATGGTATTACAGGAATATTTGATTCATAAGATCCATAAAAACTTTTGGAGCATTAGTTAATCCAAATGGCATCACCAAGAACTCATAGTGCCCATATCGTGTTCGAAAAGATCTTTTGGAAATATCACTATCTTTTACTTTCAATTTGGTTGTAACTCGATCTTAAATCAATACTTGAAAACATTGTGGGCCCTTGTAATTGATCAAACAAATCATCGATACAAGATATAGGGTATTTATTTCTCATGGTCACCTTATTCATCTGCCAATAATCAATACATAATCGCATTGTTCCATCATTCTTTTTCGCAAATAACACTAGGGATCCCCACGGTGAAACACTAGGCCGAATATAACTTCTGCTTAGCAGATCTTATAATTGCAGTGTCAATTCTTTCAACTTTGTTAGTGCCTTCCTCTATGGAGCAAGGGAAATTGGACTGGTACCTGAAACTAATTCAATAAAAAACTCTACTTTCTTATCGGGGGCGATAATCTTGGCAATTCCTCTTGAAAGACATCACAAAATTCTCTAACCACTGGTATATCTTTAATTTTAAGTGTATTTTTACTAGTATCAACAAAATAAGATAAATACCCTGTATAACCTTTACTCCAAAACATCATGCTCTTAATTTATGATATAAGGCAATTAGGAACAACATTTCTTTCTCCTGTAAACCAGAACTCAAGTTCACCTGGCAGATGAAATGTAACTTCTTTTCAAAAACAATCAATGGAAGCATATTACAATGTTAACCAATCCATCCCCAATAAAATATTAATTTCCCGAATGGACAAGGTATCAAATCAATATATAAATCTCGCTCACCCATTCGTAAGACATAATCTTTATAAGCATGCTCAACCAGAATTAGACTTTCCATTGGGGCAGAAATATATAAAGCACAATTGAAAAATGAACATGGTCTACCTAAATATGAAACAATAAGTAATGCTACGAATGAATGGGTAGATCTAGGATCAATGAGTCATATAAATCTTTATTTTCAATAGAAAGTTTACCTGTAACAACTTTTGCTATAACACGGGCATCTTGTAATGTCATCACAAACACTCTTTCTCCTGGCTTCGATCCACTTACTTGTATTTTATCTCTTCCTTTGGTTGTACTACCTGGAGATGATCCTTTATTAGGCCCTACACTACTAACCGAAACTTCTCTTGATAACATAGGAGAATTCTTTTTTAAATGACCCTTCTGATGATAGTTAAAACATTCTATATTCAGTAACTTTTGTAAATTTCTCTTTATATGACCTGATATCCTACAAAAGAAATAAGCATTTGGATCTCCTTGTGATGAAAGTCTTGAACCTCTTCCACTACTAGCTTCACCCCTTTGAAAACTACTTCCTATACCTCTACCATACTAAAACTTCTACCCTCCAAGCCTTGAATATTCTGTATCACTACCCTTTTGATAATTTGTATCAAACGTACTTCTCTTTGCACTTCATTCTCATTTCCCTTTGCTTCATTCACATCCTTTTCTACTAGCATCTCTTTATTCACCAATGTAGAATAATTAAAAGTCTCTAAAGCTGACAACCATGATTTAATAACCAACTCTAGTCCATCATGGAATCGACTACACATATCTTCCTCATTCTATATAAACCTCGAAGCAAACCTAGATAAGGCTGCAAGTTTAGTTTCATATTCTCTAACTGTCATACTTCCCATATTTAACAGAAAATATTCTTTATCCTTATGTTTTTTATACATTAGAGGAAAATACTCATCATACATAGCTTTAACAAAATCATCCCATGAGATCGCATTACCGCCTCCTAGAGTAATCAACAAATGTTTGATTGCATCCCACCAATACTTATCTTTTCCTTTTAGCATATACATTGCCAAGGTCACTTGTTGATTTTCAGGCATTATCATTACCCCAAAAAATAATTTCAATCTCTTTAACCCACACTTTGGTTTCACTAGGACCACTTGCTCCTTCAAAAGATGGTGGATCCATCTTAATAAATTTTTTGTGTGAAGTATTCATTTCTTCCCGGTGTATCACTTCTTCAGCCCTAGCCAATGCTTGTGCCTCTAGTTTTCAAGCCTCTTGTTCTTCTAGCTGACCCATAAACTTAGCTTGTTTCTCTTCCATTAAAGTCACAACACGTTCCATTTTTTGCATATCCATCAATTGTTCTGGCCCGAATTCTACATTTATATAAACAGGTTGTTCAACCTCCTCTCCTGCTGGCATATTTAAAGCCTCATCTTATATTCTCACATTAACATTCCCTCGTTGTATTCTTTTATCTCTGAAATGAATCGAAGATATAACAACATGCATATATACATATCTTATCTAACATAATCGTTAATATATAACAAAACATATTTCTTATAATCTAGACTCTTCTAACTCCAGAACCTCTAAAACCTAGGCTCTGATACCAAAAGCCGACACACCCCAATCCAGTTACTTATAATTAAGTTTGAAAGTCAAAATGAGTCAAACCATAATTACATTAACCAAACCATAACCACGAGTCTAAATTCTTGAGTCATCAATGTAAATCCACATAACTTAAGACTTTTTCACAATATTAAAGTAGTTATGCTTACACAAACTTTCTTGAGGAAAAGTTACCTTAATTACATCATTTACACTTGAACAAAATCATTATTTTCCCATTCCTTTCTAACCTAACCCGACCTCCTAGATTTGTCAGTGACATCACAATACCCTAAAAGCAAAAATATAGGAACCGTGAGAAAAATAACTCCATGAATGCATCACTACTACACTATTGCATAAAATTAAATGCAATAAAGCATATCCATATAATAATGTATAAACTTATCCCACCCATTCATAATGAATGACCCAAATTTTCGAATCAGGATTCACATATCTTGTCTGTAATAGATAATTCTCCCCTATTCTTGATCCAGGAAAAAACCCTTGTGTGTAATAGACAATCCTCTCTTATTCTGGGTCGAGGAGTAACCTCTAATTTTGGTAAATCTAATTGAACAATTTCTTATTCATAGTGTTTTGCTCATATCTACATCAATATACATATACCTCTTTCCAGTGAGTACACTCACCTTCGGTGCTCAACTACATATTTACGTTTTCTTCGGATGGAGCTGAACTGGGTGGTTTGACCTTACAGTTGTCAATCCAGTAAATCAGTACGGAATTCCAATCATAAGTATTATCTTAACATATTTATGTAACTTTCAATAACTATACATCGATAATATAATTCCACTTAAGTAGAATTCTATCAAACATGAGTAAAGACGATGCAATGGAATCTATATTGATGAAGTTATAAACATTCAACCCTATAAAATACCTCGTACAAAACTTATAACCAAAACAAAGTAAACATAAAAGTATACTTGTTAATACATATACACATGGAACATGTACCCAAAATACATTTTGAAAGAAGGAGATACGAACATTCTTTCATGGGGTATCTAATATGGCATCAAATTATCGTCCTCTATACTTAACCATCATATATTCATAAATTGAACAAATACAGGTGTCCAACCATATATCTATGAAAACATATTTGAATATACTTTTAATTACAAGTGATAATATAATTTTTGAAGCTTCCTAGAGCTAGTTATGACCATTTCTTTACAACATATTAAATTTGTCCTACAAGCTCCTCTATTTTGCAATCAACTTCCAAGAGTTTTCATAATTTTTATACATCATAACTTTCTATGATTTTTCACCCATTTTCCATAAATATACTGAATAATGCGAAATTAAAGTTTCATAATTTTTAGAGTTCATTCGCTTTGTCAAAAGATTTATTAAACTCAAGGTATATTTAAACATATTTATGAAAACAACAACTACGTATCAACTTACAACCATCACTAAGGCCTAACCACAAGGATTTTAATTTTAATTGTAGGATATGCTATGCATATGTTAGTCCAGTTTCACATGCAATTGGAATTTAACCACTTATCTTATATTTGAACAGATACATATATTTATAAAGGAGGATTGAATTTTAATCAATAATTGAGGATTTCTAGACTTTTAAATAATTATAATCCTGTATTAAAACTAGGTTAACACATAATTATACCTTGGTAACACCTTAAGGATTTTCTTGGAATTTTTTCGAGCTTTACTTATAACCTCTCCTTCCTTAAGCTCCTCCTTTCTCTCTCATCAAGCCAAATATTCTTCAAACTGAACCAAGAAATGAATTTGATGAAGAAGGAGGATATTTCAAATGGTTTAAGTTGGCCAAACCATCCCCCTCTCCAACCAATCAAATTAGAACTTTTGGTGAACTAAAGGACGAAATACCATTTAAAAGGATGGACAAATTTGCCTTTGATTCGTAATTTCGGTGTAAGTTCTTAGTCGTACCTCTGTTTGATATGCCGTTTATTGTGTTAGAAATTGATCTCATATATCTACAGCTATATAGTTTTCTCCCTAAGTCAATTGTTATATTATAAGGGTCAAAACTAGTCTCTAACATGAACATTTTTACCAAAAACTTTAAAATTTTATATTTGTAACCAATTCGATATTTCATGATTTTGGAAGGTAGGATTAGACTAAATATAATAACCTAACATTATATATATTAATAACACATTATCCATATCACATAAGGTAATCATGATAAAAATAGAATTTATCGTAGTTATATCCGGGTTGTCACAGTTTGAGTGCTTAATTTGCTTATCATTTGGATACCACTCTCCAGAGAAGGGCTCGGTAGTGTTATTTTAGATCCAAAGGTTTTTGATTGATTACTCTCCAAAGGTTTTGGATGAATGTTATTAGAAGGGTATTACTATGCATTTGAAGCCTCTATAACAGATAATTGTGGGTCATCTTGTTATAAAAAATCCTGGACCCTTATTTTGGAGGTTTTGGATGAATGTTATTATAAGGGTATTGTTACGCATTTGAAGCCTCTATAACCAATAATTATGGCTTATCTTGTTATAGCAAATCCTGAACCCTTATCTTTATGAATTGATAACACTCATCGGGTTATAATCACCATATTATATCAACAGACTCCATTATGTCCTTATTAGTTACTGTTAATATTTCATATTATTCCAAAATTCTTTAATAACCATATATTATATTTTCTTGATTCCATTATGCTACCTGAAATCTGAAATGTCAACTTGTTATAGAAATAAAATTATCTACCTGGAAAAGTTTTGCTTATTCGTTTCCCTCCCAAATGAAAAGTGAACTCAAAGAAGGAGAGATACCCCCCGCCCCAATGGGATTTTATTCTATTTTATCAAGGAAAACCTTTTTAGTTACGCATGTATGGGAAGTAACTAGCAAAGAAATCAACATAAATTGGAGTACTTTAACTATTACTTATCAGATTTTTTTTAGAGAGGAGGGACGAACCCCCACAAGTTTTATTAATCATAGAGGAGGAAAAGTCTATCCAAAGTGGAAATTACAAGCTCAAGATCACCTAGATACCTTTTTAGGAGCCAATGATCAAAAGGAAAATGCAAAAAGAAAGCCTGGGACTTTATATTTAGGCCCATTACAAATAATAAAATTTAAGAAGAAAAAGAAGAAAATATAAGGTATTTGCAACCTAATCTATCTAATTTGGCAACATATCTTGCCAAATTAGGAAGATCATTGGTAGTCTTAAACATCTGGAAGGAATACATCTCTATACCATTTTTAGCCAAGCAATCAACCACCATATTTTATTTTTTGAAGCAATGATTCAATGTGAACTTGAGAAGATTGAGATTAGACTTAATTTATTCAATGCATTCTCTGCATTTTCATAGGGATTTCCAACACTTCTTTAAAATATTGATCACCATTAAGGAGTCAGATTCAATTTGAATAAAGTTTATATTTTACTTTAAGCAAATATTAAGACCCATGTTTAGCCCCATTATCTCCACTTTAGTATTGGTATAAACTCCATTTGAATTTGCAAAAGTAACTACTAATTGGCCTATAGAATCTTTGATTATACCACCATTTCCACCAGGTACTACTAGGTTACCTTTAGATGCACCATGCACATTTAATTTGAACTAATTAGAGCATGGGAAGTTCCATCGAATCAAATTCACCATCTTATGTAGGGGGCTATGTTCAAATTAATTTTTTTAATGATTCTACAATCAAAGCTTTGACTAACACTTTCAAAGATCATCCCCTTACAAAGAATGGTTATAAGAGAGATAACTTGGGATAAAATGTCATGACTGTTGACCTATATAGCTTTAAAATAGGCCAAAAACTAATTTACATATTTCCCAACATATAGCAATGTGAATAATTTTCCCAAGGAATCTTAAATAATCTTTTGAGCCTTTTTTATACCACCAACTCATTAACATATCAGAGATTGAATTTCTATCAAGTTTGGATCCTATAAGATTAGAGAAGTAATCCCATATAGGCTTGGTTTCTTTGTTATGTAAGAACAGATGGATTATAGACTCCTCATGATTATGGCAAGCTTTACACCTAGAATCCATTCTTAAAACCTGGATATTTTAATTTTCATTCAGAGGCAGGCAGTCATTAAGAATTCCCCACATATTAATAGAGATTATTTTAGGGATAGAGGAATCCTATATATTGGACATAATTATGGATGAGGTGTAGTGGTGTTTACCAATCTTAATTGGAGATTTAAAGGTGAATATACACGTGTTTGAAGCTTTCCGCTTATCACCAATTTTTTCCATGGGGATAAAACAAGAGTTTTTTATTTGAATCATTATTCTCCACAACAAAGATCCCCCACTGGAATATTAATCAGGAGATTTGTACCTTTTCCTCATATATTTCACCCAAAGAGAATCATCAGTTGTAAATTTCCAAATCAATCTCATACTAGAGGCCTTAGTGATAAGATTGAAGTTAGTGAATCCCAAACCATCTTCACATTATCCCTACATAAGAAATCCCATATTTTCTATTAGAATTTTCAACCTTGAGTTTCATTTCCTCCCCAAACAAATTTGTTTAAAACTAAATGAAACATTTTAATGACCGATTTAGGAGGTTGTAAGTAAGCTAGTAAGAAAGAACATGCTTAATAAGGATATATTTGCTTCCAGAAGATAATGCTTTGGATTGCCATCCTATAACTTTTCTTCTAGTAGATTCAACCAAATTGCTATGTAATCTGATTGTATTCCTCCCTTTAAATAATGGCCACTCCAAATATTTGAGAGGAAGGGACTTGAAATTTAGGTCAATGCATTCAACTATGGAAGATCTTCTACACTAGGGATGCTTCTCATCAATGGTGAAACTACTTTTCTTAAAATTAATGTTTTTCCCATACACAAGAGAATATCTATTCAGATTTCATATTAATGCCTTAAGAGTCTTTTTATCTCCTTTACATAAAATCACAATGTCATCTGGAAAGGATAAATGAGAAATGAGAGGACGTCCACTTGGGAGATAGTAAGGTTCAATGAGGCCTTTAGAGATTAGAATGTTCAGACCCCTGCTCAGGTACTCAGCTGCTACGATGAACATACTTGGGCACAATGGGTCCCCTTGTCTTAAATCTCTAGAAGAATGGAAGTATCCCTTAGCTTGGCCATTAATCATGATGGAGAACCAGTTGTTTGATATAAAATTACAAACAAAATATATCTATCATTCCCTAAACCCAAAACTTCTTAGAACTTTGATTAAAAAATCCCAATGAAGTCTGTCATAAGACTTCTCCATGTCCATTTTGATAATGAAATTACCTCCATGAACTTTTCTTCCTAGATTATGAACCATTTCTTGAGAAAGAAGGACATTGTCTTGTATGCACCTCCCTTTCACAAATCCACTTTGATTGGGAGAAATCAACCGAGGAAGAATTTTGGCCAGCCTAGTGGAGAGGATTTTCAAGATGATTTTATATTGAGAAGTTATGGGTCTAAAATCTTCACACATTTTTGGGTTTTTAATCTTAGGGATGAGAAGAATTGAGGTACTAGTCCAGCTTTTGGGAATCTCGTTTCCAGTAATGAAACTATTAGTAGCTTCCATAAGGTCTCCCATGATGATTTTTCATCAAGTTTTATAGAAAAGACACCCAAAACCATCAGGGCTTAGGGAAGAGTCATCACTAAGATTATTCACTACTTGATATACCTCTTTTTCAAGAGCAAACACCTCCAACATATCATTTGAATCAGGACTGATGATATGTGGAATCATATCTGATATGTCCTCATTAAAAATATTTGGATCAACTATTAATAAAGTTTAAAAATGGTTCACAATGTGGTTACTGACCTCATGAGGATCTATAATTTCCACCCCTTGATAGTCTTTAATGCTATTGATCAATAACTTTTTATGTTTTGCCTTAATAGTAAAATGAAAGAATATGCTATTTTAATCATATATCTTCAACCATTGAATGGAGGATT
Organism: Sambucus nigra; assembly: GCA_949130495.1. Taxonomy (NCBI): domain Eukaryota; kingdom Viridiplantae; phylum Streptophyta; class Magnoliopsida; order Dipsacales; family Adoxaceae; genus Sambucus; species Sambucus nigra. The sequence continues at coordinate 419,420,164 of OX422207.1, forward strand.
TTTTATGCCAAAAGGCTTATTACCTTTGGAGAGATTCTAATAATTTAGCTCTACCTTTGTTTAGAGATATTATATTTCCATCCTTCATGTCAAATTCATAGGCCACTTCCAATTTTAGAACTTCATCTTCCATGTCTTTCCCTATTTAAAAAATGTCTTTGAAATTCTCCTTATTCAATTGTCTAAGAGCTCCTTTATGTCTATGTAATTTTAAGACAAAAATACTCATACCAAATCATTACTCTCCTCACTCCATGAGGTCTTGACAGTCTCCTTAACTTTAAATGAGAGCTCCACATATTCTGGAACTTGAAGGCTTTAGGGAAATTGTCCAAAGTTGATTTCACAGTTATCAATAGAGGGCATGATCAAAAGATGTCATGTTCAGGTGTTGTATAGAGGTATTATGAAATAGGTCAAACCAAGGGATATTAATTAATCTTTATCTAACCTAGTCATAATAACCTCCTCTTCAACTTTGTTATTACACTAAGTAAAATAGGTTTCTTTATACCCCAAATCAATTAGGCTACAATCATCTACTGGTTGGTTGAATTACCCCATTGCTTGAATATCAATGTGGTCTCCACTTATTTTTTCACTAAAACATGCCACAACATTGAAGTCACCAATGATCAAATGAGCTTTTGAAATGCTAACCTGAGAAATATCAATTAATTTCTCCCAAAGATCCATCATATCCTCCTTAGTGCATTTAGCGTAAACTATTGTCATGTAAACCTATTGATTAAATGAATGATGAGAAAATCTCATTGTGAAGTGTTGATCTGCATCAATAACATCCTGACAGTGGATATCGAACCTCCATGATATCCAACTTTTCTCATATGAATTATTACAACCTCCTTCAAAACCATACTTAAACATGTATTTACCCAACTTCTGCTAATCTAATTTAGGTTCCATAATGGCAATAATTGGAAGCTTGTGAATACTAAGAAAATTTTTCAATCTTCTAGTTGAGGATTCTTTACCAATACCTTTAATATTCCAAGCAAGGAGATTTATCATTGAGAAATGAGAGACTTGGAGTGTTTGTATCATTTAGATTTTGATCTAGCGACTCTTCTAAATATGGGATCTTGTATTTTGGGATTTATATCTGATTTTGATTCTTGAGATTTATCTTGGTTCTTCTGGTCTTGATTCTTTCATCTCTTTATTTCTCCAAAGCTTTCTATTAATTCTCTGAGCAAATAATTTCATTTTAGCAATTTGTGGGAGAACTTTATCATCTTTAATATCTCCATTAATTGCATACAGGTGGTATGCAACAAAGTGTTAGTCATAAAGGGGTAGATCAGTGACTCTTAGTGATAGGGAGCACTGGTCTATAATTAATGTGTCCAGACAGCTGATTTCTTGGTTATGAATTTACTGAATGTGTTTTTTGATTTGCCACTATCTAGACTGCTTTATGGTTGGGGAATAATCAATCTTGGGATGAGGTATATTATTGGGGATGACCAGTTCACCTTCTTCTATATCTTTCACTACAATGGCATGGCCAATGTTCTTGCCATGTGAAATTTGAATATTCTCCTCTTCATTGTTACTGCTTGAACAAGCTACTACATTACTCTTGGGCATTGTCACCTGAGAAACCTTAGGTTTGGTACTAAGAACCATTTTTGCAGATTTTCCTTGAATTTATTTCGATAATGATTTGAAGGCTTGAATAAACAACTACTATGGTCATGGAATTTCTTAGAGCAAGTGGGGCAATATTTAGGCAAATCTTGTACACAAACTTCATTCCACAATCCTCCATTACCATAACCAATCTACATCCTCTTTGGGATATTCTTTATTAAATCCACTTCAACACAAACCCTTGCTAGGCTTGGACTATTATTCTCAGAAGTCAATGCTTCAACTTTTAGAGGTTTTCTAATCAATTGGTATATGGATTATAGTGAATATTTCGAGAAGAAATGAATGGGAAGTTGAGGAAAATAAATACACAAAGGGGAGATGCTTCTCTCTATATCAACCCTAAAATTTTGTGTCCATTTAAAAGTACACATGGGATATCGACCAATATATCAAGGCTCACGTATCCACAATCTTGTATAGTATTCTTAACAGTTTAAGCGTATAAGGACATGCTTTTGATCCAAAAGTACGATTGTAAATGTTGTTTTAAGAGAAAAGGTTTAAAAAATTTCCATATATTCTCCATGAAAGGTCTACCATGTGAGAACTTACCAACAAGGGAATATTTGAAAGGTTTGGAAAGGCTTTTGATTCCTTCCAATGAAAACATCACTACTGGTTCACATTTGTATGAGGATGGTTCTTTCAAGGAAGGTTCTTTATCATCCATTGTTGATGCAACCACAATAGGCGCAAAGGATCTATTACATGCATTCTTAATATTTGGAGGTTTAGGATCAACCATGTTTGGAGGGGGGGGGGGGGGGGGTTCACAGATGCAATGCAAACCCTAGAAAGGGTTTACATGAGTAGAGAGAGAGAGAGAGAGAGAGAGAGAGAGATAGATAGATAGATAGATAGATAGATAGATAGATAGATAGATAGATAGATAGATAGATAGATAGATAGATAGATAGATAGATAGATAGATAGATAGATAGATAGATGGATAGATAGATAGATAGATAGATAGACAGAGAGAGAGAGAGAGAGAGAGAGAGAGAGAGGGGGGGGGGATTATTGATTTCTAGTTATTGTCTCTAGATATTGTATTTTTCTACTTGGAATATCCTACTTATCAGCTTATGTAATCCTAATAGACCCCTTTTATTCTATTATATGAGACCTCGAATAATGTAATAAGATGAAGTTTCATCCTATTTAAATAAAGTTTCATTTTTCTGCCTAAAACCTTATATTCATTACAATCATTATTCTATTATTATTATTACCATATACCAAACACCGGTGTATGACAAATACATACATCCATGTATAGATTTCTAACATGTAACCTAAGGTTTGAATGCGGACAACATGTGTCCTTCCTAAAACATTATCATTCTAGAATGCGGTAATTGATACCAATGAATGGGGATCGATATACGCATAATACAAAATTTAACCCATGAATCTTCAAATGATTATGCAATAGAAAGTATAAACTGTAAAACTAGGTTTGAAATTCAAACATAGCGCTACGAATAAAATACCTTTACGGATCTGGTTACAATCTGATATGGAGAAATGTGTTTGTTGGTGATTACGGGTTGCCTTCTTTTGGTCCTCAAAAAGCATGTTTGTGTCCACTGAAATGCTTGGAGGTTAATGTGTGGGAAACTTTTGAGATGAAAACTGTTTCTTTTGAGTGAGATATGTACTTCTCTCTTGGCCTTTTAAAAAAAACATGACTAGTTGAGAGTCTAGGCCTAACTACTTGAGTATATGGACTATACAAGGAACAAAAATACAAATAATTAAATTAGCTTCCAAATAAATACTGTAAAATCCCAAATTACAAATCCCATAATCTATTCCATTTCTTTATTTAATCATAATTAATTCCACTAAATAATTATGGCTACACTCCAATTTTAAATTGTCTAAAAAATCACTATAATATAATGAGGTCTTATTTGTAAAGTTGATTATAACACATAATGTGATTCCCCAAGTTAAAATTTCGATACCCACTTGGTCGAATCAATTTTCCACCAATTTATTTTAATCAACATCTAATTAATTCCTCATTTCTTAGACTTAACTTCTTCTGCTACTCCACTGTATTTTTAAAAAATCTATTAATTTTTCTGTCGAGGGGGTATCGCAATCCATAATATCTTTTGGACGCGAATTCTTTTGAATTATGATATCAGAACTACTGACACAATGATCGCCCAATCTGCAGAGTTTGAGATCCAATAAAATTAAATCTTTCTCATAACAGTCAAGAAAATAATTGTGCAATCAATCTAATCATCATAACCCTCGGGATTAAGAATCTATGCACGCTTTACAAATGATGTGAGATTACCTAAGTCTAATCCAGACGAACCTTTGACGTAAATATAAAGGTGGTCAGGCCTGATTAATACATTCCCAGATGTATCAGTCATAATCCACTTTGGAACTATCATACAAGTTCTTGAACATCAGATAGGTTCCCTTAAATTGAGATAAACCACTAGGATTTTACCAAAACCATTTTGATAGGATGTATGTTGTGAACCGTTTAATTATACTAGAACCGTAATCTTGATCTTTTGTGATCAAGATGAACCGAACACACCAAAATTCCTACTAAGTACAATTGATTGACATATATATAAAAAATATTTAATAAACATAAATATAAAGAATTATCATAAACATTATTTTCATTTTAAAATGAAGTAGAAAATTCTTCTATTAAAAATCAAATGTCATTACATGATTTTAAGAATAAAATCACAAAAATCTCCCACCTAGTCTTAAAGCCATGTGCTTATGCATTTGAATCCCATTACCTCTACATGATTATCAGACGTCTTCGCTAATAATTTATTCATAAAAGGATATCCAGGTTGTCTATGATGCAATCTTGGTCACGATGACGTTGCCTCTCTTCATAATCTCCCGAATTCAGTGATACTTGCGCTCAATGTGCTTTGCCCTCTTATGAGTCCTAATTTTTTTTGCAATTAAAATCACCCCTCTATTCTCACAATAAATCGTAATATTCGACTACATTAGAGGAATCACACCTAAGTTACTTAGGAAGTTTTGGGGCCAAATAACCTTCTTTGTTGCCTCCGAAGTGACAAAATATTCAAATTCCATGGTCAATTAGCAATATATAAGTGATTGATACTACTACTTATGGATCCGCTTACTAAGGTAAACATATATCCTGAGATCGATCTCCTGGAATACCCATCCAACTAAAAATCCGAGTTAATGTACTTGACGAGTACTAGACTATCTACAAAGTAAACCAACACATAATCTCTAGTCCTCTTTAGGTACTTGATTATGTGTTTTATAATGATCTAGTTCTTCTCACTTGGGTTATACTGGAATTTACGAACCATGCCAATGGCAAAATAGATATTCGATATTGTACAAGGCATAACATACATAAGGTTTCCCACCACCGAAGATCTTGTAAAGAAATGTAACTATGTCCTTTTAAATACATATAGATTGAGTGGAAACTGTTAAAATGTCTCATATAAATAGTGGAGGTCCATATTATATGTACTTCATACAAGAGAAAAAATAGCACTTGTTATCTTCTCTTAAAATTAGAGAAGAAATAATTCGTAGGATATAAGGATAATTTGGTGTAGATGTTGTGGTTAGTTTTATGAGATAACTTCTATACGAATTTCAAATATTCGATTTAAGTGGAAGAGGAGAGTATAAGGATGATTGTGAAGTATATTTTTTTGATATTGCCAAGAAGATCAAACTATAGTTTCTTGCTCCTAACGAGTTTGTTAATGCCCAATATAAGATTGGAATGACTTGTTGAAGATGATCAATTATGGAGAGATTTTTTTCTTCTATTCGGTGGACTTTGAGAATCTCTTCACATAGTTATTAGTCTAAAGCATGAACTTTATTGGATATATTTTTTATGATTTCATGTAAGAGAGGGTTTGAGGAGACATTATTGGAACTTACGTTATTGGGTGATACCAAGGGATATTCAAAACATTCTTCCCCATGAACTCGGGGAAGTAGAGATACATATGTTTCATAATATAGGAGAGGCTCCATAGTCCATACCTTTTAATGAGATTCAATGATACATGGGAATGTGATGACAAGATAGTACTATAATAAATTAAAATCCAATATCCTAAGTTTTAACATGAAACTCCCAAATAATTGAGAAGGCATGTGATGGCCATACTATAAGGGAGACTATCAACTCTTATTTAATGGAATTTCCCAATATGGTTGATAATATAACATGAGATATCAATTAATATAATTTTTTGAATGCATAAATTTAGGAAGATGTCCATATTGGATATGATGACATCACTTATAATTCGAGGGAGAAGAGAACACAACTATAGTATGAATTATTCGATGGGTAGTGAATGTGTGAGAGTAATTGAGTTTGAAATGTCATGTAATTGTGAATTTTATTTATATAGAAAGTTCATAGATTCGATAGGATCAAACCCCGGACGTGCAATCCATTGATGAGTCACGTGGTATCCAATACCTTGGTGAGGAATAGTAAGAGCTTCTTGAACTAAGGATTTAGAAATGAGTAGTGTGTGAAAAAATAAAGATGTGCATACGAATTTTCCTTTGAAGTTAAGGTTTGAGTAAAGAACCTTCATGAGATTTGAGTACACGTTCTCTAAGATTTTAAGATTCACTACCCATCATTTTCTGACAACATTTAATGAATACATGGTAACTCATCAAGGATGATGGCGGGATATATGCAACCCATATTAAAATTATGATGAAAAAGTCTTGAATAAAATTTGACTTATTCATAAAATTGGGAAGGGAATGTCTTCCATGTTGATGGAGATTGTTAGAATGGGTTTTTCTTAATGAAACAATCATTATTTTGAGAGGAGGATGTTGTAGCCTCCATTACAGGATAAAGAGAGATAGAGAGATAGAGAGAGATAGAAAGATAGAGAGAGATAGAGAAAGATAGATAGATAGATAGATAGATAGATAGATAGATAGATAGATAGATAGAGAGAGAGAGAGAGAGAGAGAGAGAGAGAAAGTGATGAAGTTCTTATTTTTAAATGGGAATAATGCGAGTACTTGGAGGTAAAGTTTGGGTTATAAATACCTTACATACCATTATTTTCCCTCTTTTAATTAATAAAATTGGGAATTTTCATAGTGACATATTTATTCGGTGTGATGAGGGTTTCATCTATTCTATATGTTCCTTCCAATAGTCTGAGATTTTGTAAAATATCTTTAATTGAGGATATCATAGGATATGAAAGTACCTTTGGAGATTTAATACATCAAGTATAATTATTATATGGTATGATTATATTAGTTAATAGGTTTCTCTTTGATTTTGATTCATCATAAATCAATATGATGGGTTATTATTCTTTCAAGCGAGTGATTTATAATTAAATGTAGTAAGCATTTGAATTTCCCCCCTCCTTTTTATTAAAGAGTTGATACCTCCTTATCATTCTTCTTTTACCTTTCTTATCATTTATATCTTGATTTTAAATATTTGTCTATTCTTTCTTCTAGATATTTTTGTTAGTTCGAGGTAAGTGGGTGTTTGATATTTTTTATGCATCAACATAATATATGTTAACAAAACACTTTTTTGAAACCCTTTACCTTTTTGTCCCTAAGTGTTAGTATATTAACTAGTAGGAATGCGAGGATGTTTAGTTTATAATTTTTTTATCTTTCATTTTGTAAGAGATATAAGTGTGATTTATGACAAGTCAATTAAAGCAATGGGATAATATTGAGCAAAAATGAAATTTGGTGTAAGTGTGATCATAGTTATTGCATAATATATAATATGGGTTAATTCCCATTTTAACCTTTTTTTATGTTCTTCAAAATTATGATTTTCTTCCTTTCAAAAGGTGAATTTCTTGGATTCTTTTGGTTTTACAAAAAAAATTTGCCCTTCTTCTTCTCCACTTATAAATACTAGTCCTTTAGTATTTTACCCTTGTTTTTTATTTTTAATAAGTAAATTAAGATTTTTCCTTATTTTGTCAAATTTATTAAATGATTACTTTAGAATATTTAAATATTTCTTAAGTTGTGTGTTTTCCTTTTCTAAGCATGGCAACTTTAGTTTTATAATAATCTTTAATTTTCTTACCTCATTTCTTAGCCTTTCATTTTCATATTTGAGTTTTTTATTTTCTATAACAATTTTTTCATTCTTATGAAAGTAGCTATGATTATTATCTTTCATTTTAGAATTATAATTGAAAAACTTGTTACAACTTAAGGTGGTTCTATGATAAATATCATAAAGACTTTACAAAGTTTCCAAAATATATTCCTTAGTATAGTTAATTGGTTCTAAGAAATCGATTGAACAAGAAGTTACCTTTTAACTTTTATAACTTTTAGGGGGATTCATTGATGATTTTCTTAATTGGAAATGGAGCAGTCTGGCTTCTTGTTATTTTTTTCATCATTAATTTCTTTGGGTGAACAAGACCCATTATTTTTTTATTCTTTAAATTTTTGTAAAAATCATCGTGTGATTTCGTCATTTCTTTGGTTAATGTCCTAGTGTATATGAGTTTCATTGAGAATTTCATTTGGAGTCATAGCAATGTTATTGCTGCAAAATTCTTATTTTCGAAATGAACCAAATTCGATGAGATTCATTGCAATATGAAACTCTACTTGAATCTTCGTTACTTAGAGTAGAGTGTGAGATAGTTGTATACACCCCATTATAATCCCCTTCAAACACCTCCTTAGATCCCTAACACCATCCCTTTCACCCTCGGGCCCTAGATCTTACTCCAAACCCTGACCTAGAGGCCACTACGTGCTTATGATCTCTATTTGACTTTGGTCAACTCTAATAATTGAAAGTATCTTAATGCACTTTCATAGGGATCTAAATACCCTTTCCAACAGTCCCAGCCGTTCGTGATTCAGACTTACGATTTGCATTTTATGCCTTTTTAAAAAAATCCCTTTTGGACTGCTCATAGGCACCTTAGCCCTCTGCCTATCGGCATAAGTGAACCTTTCTTAGTCCGCAAGACAAGAGGTATGCTGATAGACAGGCCTAGGCCTATGCCGATCGGAAGACCCCCTAACCCTAAAACATTCCTATTTAAGGAGGCTATTACCTCATTCTTAAGGAGCCCCGTCTCGAAATCTGAAGAGTCCCTGCCTCAAAATCAGTGCGCTGTTTTCCAAAAACATCATTTTTCAAACATTCTATCCACTTTTCCTTACACCACTTTTGCCTCGCCTTTGCCATCCATTTTCCACCATTTCATTACCACTTCATCACCATAAAAATCAGCCAACTTCACTTCCAAAATCAATAGCAAAGCTTCATAGAATGTCTATTTCTATCCTTTTCTAGCTCATTTAATTAGTGTTATTTATCACACTTTTTTACTCTTTGCATATCTTTTGCTTTATTTTTACTTTTGCACCCTTTATTATCCTATTTATTACTAATATAAACAAAAATATGGTTTCACTAATCTAAAAAATCCAAAAATAGGGTTTAATCTTCAACCCCAAATTAGAACTTTCCTCCCCTTTTTCTATACTTTCTCCACTCCCATACATTTTTCAACAAACTAAAGGAAATTCTAGTTGGGTTCATGGGTTAAATCCTACCCTTACGTGTTATTAAACTACGTGGACTTTGATGCCCTTTCGGGCTACGTAGGCATCTCGAGTCTTCCTTAGGGTTCCAATTCTTTTTTTCTTACCTTTTCACTTTATTAATTCTCATTATATCATATACATGTATAGTTTATATGTTCTTAGCAACCCCGTCAGATATGCATATTCACTTCCTCATAGTGAATTATGATCCGATGTGTTGCTCACATTAGATTATATTTTCATATTTTTTATTCTCTCTCATTTTTGCAATCCCATCAGACACTTATATCTACTATCTCAAAATGGATTTTGGTTTGGCATATTGTGTATAGAGTATCCTTGAACTATTTTAGTTTCTCCGTAAGACATGTGTATTCCACTCCTTGCGATGGATTACAATCCGATGTGCTTCTTACATTTCGGCTGGCTTTTAGATTATCTTTTTGTATTTTTATTTTCATTCCCCAGAATGACTCGTCTCCGTCTTATCCATGGCATGAGTATGATGATTTATTATCTCATTAATTTCACTCCACACACATCATACATAGAAATTGCATTTTTGGGAAAAAAAGAGCATTATCATAGCCCATAAGAGGCCGAAAGGGAAGAATGGGTGTCTAATACCTTCCCATTCCGTAACTTAGTTCTCAGACCCGTGATTTATTTGGTTTTGTATGCATCAGTTTGTCTTTGATGTTGTTTCTTCGGGAAAGGATACATCTTTTTACTGTTTTGAGAAAAATAGGCTAGCGACTCAATTCTTTATATTTTTACACCCCTAGACGATGGTCAATTATATTCGTGAGAGTCTGCGAATATCGCGAGTGGTGGAAAGAGGATTTTATTCCTTAATCCAGCACACCGATCTTCCTTTTTAGGGTGAACCCTTGTCGGGATGGAGACTTCGCAAGGGACTTTATTTTTAGAGACTGGACTCTATTTACATTGGTTTTGTTTTTCTCTCTCTCATTTTTTCTTTATTCTTCTACATGTGTGTATATACCTCAGTTTTATATTTGTCTTACTCTTATACTTACATGTTGTGTATATGCCTTGCTCATATCATGCTATCCATGTATATTCTTCTCTCTATGATGCTCTTTTTCCCATTACATGTATATGCCACCTTTTTAATCACTTCCTGCATGCTTTATCCACTTGTATATACACACAATGTTTCACTCCACTTACTCACGTTTTCACATGCTCCTTATCATTTATAGATATCCATGCTTAGTATCACAAGAACACGCTTCCACATTACTCTCTCACTAGCACACATTTCCACATTACTCTCACTTGTATATATTTTCCATGCTTTCCTCACTTACACATATTCCCATGTCAATCTCATTTTGCACATACCTTTCTCCCACTTATGTATATTCACATGTCTCACACTTTGTATATATCATCATGCTTTGTATATGCTTCATGCTTTATGTACATACTTGTTAGCTTTACTCTCCTTGCTTGGCTCCCTTATTGCATGTCGCTTATGTATATTCCCATGCTCTACCTTATGATTAGTAGTGGTACTTTTCCCCCTTAGCATACATAAAACTCTCCATAAAATACTAGTGAAGACTCATGCATTTTGTACATTCCGTTATGTGAGCACTACATTTCGACCAAAATTTATCCCGTACCCAGGGGTTAATTTGTGATGGTGCTAGTCCTGTGGGGCACGATTAACCAACGCGATATGATTCCAACCTTCCATTAGCCTAGTACTTTCAACGTATATCAAAATGTTACCCCGCATCATACCGCTGGACTGAACTCATGGAATGAGGTATATAGAAGGGAACTCATTTATGTACATCGAGTATATCAGATTCTCTCACCGTACCATCTCCACGAGGTATATCGTGAGGCAATACATGTACATTCGAGTATATCAAATGGCTTGTCCAAACGTACCAATGAATTATTTCCCTTATAGGTAAGAGGTATATCATGGAAGTCATGCCAAAATGGGGAACCTTTCCACTATTCTCCTAATGCATCAACCTCATATAGGCATCTCCCTTAGGACACTCATAGCTAGTTTTTTTTTATTTCAACGTGAAACTCTACCAAAATGTTGGGTTGTCTTGCAACCTTAATTTTTCCTTATTTTGCTCATTTTTAAAAAACGATCCTATCCATGAGTCTAGAAACAAGTCAAATCGTGTCTTATATCGCGTCCCTATCTTTTTCCAAACTCGTGTCCTGTTCGACATTTCACTTACACCCTAGGTGGCACCTAATATAAGTGAAATCCAATAATAATAACTACACTAGGGCTTTTCCCTTTATCGCTTTAACAAAAAATACCAAAAATATTTTCTCCCCCTTTTTTAAAAAATTACCGAAATATCCTTCGTCAATAAAAAATTCTTCCCCTCTTTGGTACGACCGCATACCCTAGTTTTGTCTTAGCTCCATATTCTTGCAGATCACCTATCAAGCCATCTCAGAGTTCTACCACCTCCTTTGCTACCTCCACGGATATTTAATAGTCCTTACAAAGATTCTTCATGGAGAATATTGATCATAATTCCAATGTTAAGCCAGCCCTGCCCTGATCATAGTCCTCATTCATCTTAGCGCTAAGATTTATAGTCTCCCAGAGGATCTCTAATAAATACTGAAAAATAAGGTTCAGACACCCAAGGCTCCTAAGCATGACCTCATCTTCCCCCGTGTCGTGGGTCCACAAGAACTAATATAGATATGGGTTCCAGAATAATATCAACATGTCCTGCGTATTCCACCTGCTAATGGTCCACATCCAACTCAGTTGCCAATGTCAACCTCACCCAGTTAGAGGCTAATTTTCCAATGTCGAATCTCACTCGGCTAGGGACTAATTTTCTAGTGCCTATTCCCGTTGATCCTAAAAAGGAAGATTTGAACAATGTTAAGGAAGACCTTAGATTTCTATCCAATAAGTTTAACCAAGTCAAGATCTCAAGGGAACTAAGTGAATTACACCCATATGGTTCCCTACTCGAAAACCTGATTATCAAAAAAGTTCAAGATTCTAGACATCGAAAAATTTGGAGGTAGCATACCTCCTATTGTACACCTTCGTATCTATCATTGTTCCATGACTCTACTTGGATCACTGAAGAAATAATGGCACATATTTTTTGACGGACCCTTATAGAGAGTTCTCTCTAATGGTCTTTGTCGATAGAAGAATCCTAAATCCGTAACGAGAGGATGTAGCCCGAGAGTTGATGATCCAAATACAAATATAATGAGGAGTTATAAGTCACTTGCAAAGATATTGATCTATCAAGAAGAATCCCAAGGAATCAGTCTAGTTAGAGAGAAAAGGTTACTACCCTAAAAAATTAACCTTTCGATGTAGAATAAATGGGCATTATGAAGAAGATTTTCCTTATGCATATCCCAACTTTGATAGGAATACCATACTACCCTCATTTCAGATCCCTCCCAGAGGCAAGGGTCAAGATCAAGAAGATGTTATCAATTAAAAAGACGAGTTTGAGCCAAAGAGGCCAATAGTGCAATTCATTGCTCTCATGTATAGCAAGCCAGATAACACTACTGTCTCAACCATCAATAACATTTCTGAGATTGCAACCCCATGGGTGCCCGAAGATCATCCTGCAATAGCCATAATGGAATACACTGAGCCCCATGCTCCCCTATAAAAGGTTTACCAAGCTCTCCTATCTAGAAACCTCATCAAGACTTTAGATCCTCTCCCATTACTAGACCCACTTCTAAGAAACTTCAAGCATAACGCTCATTGTGATTTCCACTAAATCGTCGAGTACACCACTGACCACTCTTTCCACACGAGGAACGTCATTCAAGGCCTAGGGTTATTTCCCATCCTAAACCCAATACTACCCAAAATCCTCTGCCAGCACACCGGACCGGGGTGAACATCATTCTTCTAGATGAAAATGTAGGTTTTTATCCTTCCACCAAAATTCGGCCCATAAATACACCTAATCCATCTGCAAGTTCCCCTAAATTCCTCAAAATTTGTCCCTTTTTCTTTCTACACCCAGAAAATGTACGAGACCAAGCCTTATATCTTATAACAAGAGCTTGCATCTCCGTCTAAACCCGTTCAGATATAGGAAGCATGGAGCTACTAATTGTTTCGAATCAACTCATAGAATTTTGGTTGAAACTAACACCAAGGATGTCCCTCAAAGAGAACAATTATAAAAGAATCAGTGATGTATACATGGAATCCCGAGAATGGACCTGATAATTAAATGACCCATTTGTGTTAGTAGGGGAATTTGACATAGACAGTATCGTGCAGGTCATGTCCAATGATTTTGTTAAAGAGAAAGAAATATGTACAACTTCTAGATTTCTCATCATCCTAAGGATCAAGGGATATGTTGTTCCCCCTTTCCAACACTTCTTCGTTGAGTGGTAAGATTTGTACATCTAAGCAGTTGAATTCGTGAAATGCATATATTTCTCATGGAGAGATAATATTATTTCCACCGAGTGGGGTGATGACTCATACCCTTCAGAAAACTCAGATGATGAACTAGATAGTAGGGATATAGGCATAGTTTCCTCCTTATGTGGGATGATTTCTTTCAAAGATATGCTATAGAGAATCAATGATATATCTTTCATGCAAAAATTGGACAAGGACACATGTTTTTTTTTCTTCCCAACATTCATAAATTACATGACCTAGTCAGGGCAATACTATAAAAACCCGATTCTTCCATTAGTGATCATACGTAGAAATAAAGAGAAAGGAACTCTTGATGCTAGAAATGTCAGTCAAAGAAAGTAAAATCCTTGAATAGCTCAAGAAGACCCAAGCCAACATCATTATATGGGGGATCTTCATATCCTCCTAGTTGCATAAAAATGATTTGATCAAGATCCTCAAAAGGACCACACTTCCTCCTACTATTAACCCTGAAGAAATCATCCAAATTATTGGATCTCTGACCGCAACAATGATAATATCTTTTGCCAATGAGGAAATTTTTAAGACTGGCTATAACCATAATTATGTTCTCCATATCTCGGTAGAAGTCATGGGAATGACTGTTCCGCTAGCACTTGTTGATAACATGTATGCTTTGAATGTCTGTCCATTAACAACTCTCAATTATCTGGGAATAAATGTTAGTGATCTCACCCCCACTTTCACCGCCATGTGCGCCTATGGTAAAACCCGTTGAGAAGTTATGGGTTCAATAAAACTCACACTAGGGGATAGTCATATATTCCCCCAAATTGAGTTTAAGGTCATCAATATGACATCCTATTTCAACTTGCTTTTTAGTCATCCTTGGCTTCAAAGTATCAAAGGTGTGTCCTCCTCCCTCCATCAGAAGATGAAATTCATTAACAACAATAAGTTCATCACTATCACTGGGAGGATGACAACTGTGACATCATCGACACAAGTAACCCTATTTTGGAAATCCAATATAGGGCTAATGACATGCTCCTCATAGGTTTTAAGATTGATCCACATCCTGTCCCAATAAGGGATAACATCAAAGATAGAGTATGCCCAGAGTACAGCCTGCATGGCAACATCAATGTGATCCAAACGTTCAAGAATATGCATTTTATGACCATAATAGGACTAGGTCACCATCGACGGGGGATTCTTGAACCAATAGTTCTAAAAAATGATTTACTCCTGTGATCTGGATTACCAACCATCACCAGCTGAACTCATGGCACTCCGCCAACCATATCGAAAGAATATGTTGAAAAGAAGTGAGGAAATCTTAAAAGACTCCTTAAATGGGAAGTTTATCAAGGAATGCAATGATTTCCCTTTTTGCAATTACTTTGAACCGTGGTACGACCCTACTGAGAAGAAATTAAAACCCAAATTAGAAATCTTATTTGAAGACAAAGTCACCTGGACTTGAGACTCAAAGCATGAGGTAAAACCACTGACCATCAAATCTGCGAATTCAAGATCTCGAGGCATTTAAAGTTTCGAGAGCAGTAACAGCAATGAGTCGTTCAATTTCCACACACTGGGTCTAGATATTTACATGATCCACACTAAGGCTGAGTCATATGAACGTATGTAAATATTATCCCTGCTAAAAATTCATTCCTCAATTGGCACAATGTTACTATCAACCCAGCTCTAGCCAGCCTGAACCTGAATTTCTCCCTCATTTTTTTGTTATTGATACAAATGTAAACAAGGCCTCTTTTATGAGGTCCTCAATATTGTATTCCTAAAAAATGTTTGTAATGAAATGAATGTGGATTTTGGGTATCTTGTGCTTTATATTAATTGTGTTCATTCTAATCAAATAACTGATGAAGATGATCTAATAAATGAACAATTCTTAAATGATCTCAATAAGAAAAAATTAAACAACGTTATCACATTCAAACTAATGATGATGAGACTATTGTTATTAATCTCAGTTTTAGTAGAAATTCACCTGAGATTAGGATAGGGTCCACCCTCAATGAGTATTAGCAATCGTAATTTGATGAACTCATTAAAGAATTCGTGGACGTCTTCCAATCGTCATACATCGACATGTGAGGTATTGATCTAGAATTTATGCAGCATGAAATTCCTACACATCTAGAAAGAAAACATCTCAAGAAAAAAATGAGAAAGCTACGGAATGAGTGGCCCCTCAAATTCGACAATGAAGTTGTCAAACAGTTGAATTTATGTTTCATCCATGTGGTCGAATATCCTACCTGGCTCATAAACATTGCCACTATGCCGAAATCAGGAGGAAAATCCTTCATGTGCATCGACCATCGGTATTCGAACAAAGCATCTCTAAAGGACGATTTCCATTTACCCAACATAGATATGATTATTAATAACACCTCCAGTCATTCCCTCAAGTCATTTATCAATGGTTTTATCGGGTATAACCAAATCAAGATGCATGCCAACCATGAAGAAAAGACTGCTTTTATCATCCCATGGGGACCATATTGCCACACTGTCATGCCTTTCAGTCTAAAAAAATGCTGAAGATGCCTACCAGAGGGATTCTACAACTATTTTGCATGATCTTAGGTCAAAGTATGTCCTGACAATATGGCCATCAAGTCCAAAACTCGATGAGGTCATATCTCTTCCTTGAGGAAATTATTTGAGTGACTGTGGCAATATCAGATGCATCTCAATCCTAAAAAATGCATCTTCAACATTGCGAAAGGTAAACTCCTGAGCTTCATGGTCAGTGAGAGAAGGATCAAAGCAGATCCTACCAAACATAGAGCAATTCTCAAAATGCCACCACCTCGTACAGAGAAAGAAGTCCGCGGCTTCCTGGGTAAACTTTATTTCATCAGTTGGTTCATCATCTAGCTAACCTCCATCTTTGAAACTATATTCAAACTTCTTTAGAAGAATTTGACCAAATTTTAGAATGTGTCATGTCTAGAATACCTTGATAAGATCAAGCAGTACCTTACCCGACCTCTAGTGCTCATGACACCGCAACCTAGTCTTCCCTTCCTTATATACCTCACTGTCATGGACACAGCAATAAGAGTTATGCTAGACCAATACATCTAAGAGACGTGCAAAAAAAATCCATCTACTATGGTAGTCAAAATCTAGCAGGGTATGCAGTGAACTACACTGCATTGGATAAGGTGTGTGTTGCCTTAATTTAGGTCACTCAAAAGCTCCAGCATTGGATGCTTACATTCCCCATCAAGTTGGTGTCCTGAATGGATCCTATGAAATACCTATTAGAAAAACTTTCCTTATCCAATCACATGGCTTATTGGTTACTGTTACCAGCCGAATTCGAAATCGCACGTGTCATTCAAAAATCCATAATGAGAAGAGCCATCTCTGACTACCTTATCGACAATCCCATGGGAGAATCTGATGTATGGATTATTGGGTTCCCGAGTGAAGATAATTTTCATACTTATCATGAAGAGTTTTGATAGGAAAAATTCTTTGACGGAGCTGCTAACAAGATGGGATATGGCATTGGGATACTCCTAATCACCCTGAAAATTCTCACACTCCCATCGCCATCAAGTTAGACTTCCCCTGCACCAACAACATGGCAGAGTATTAAGCATGCACTATAGGTCTCAAGACTTCCCTCGAGAAAGGAATCAAATCATCAATGTCTATGGAGACTCAACTCTCATCATGGGACAAGTCCTTCGAAAGTGGAAAGTCAAAGACGAGAAACTCTACCCTTTCATGCTCACCTTGAAGACTCGCCTCCCAATTTGAGAGTATCACCTTCCACTACCTTTACCTTCCCCACTCAAGAAACGACTTTGTCTTGGCCAAAATCAATTTGCATCCACTCACTGCTACCACGTCAAGCTCACAACAAAAAAAGATCCAAACATAGTTGGAATGTGGTATTAAGATATTTGGTGCCTCCTTAAGCATGGTAAATATCCCCCAGGAGGCTAATAGGAAAGACCACGCGACTTTTCGCAAGCATGCTGCTTAGTATATCATATGCGATAAAGCGTTTTTACGAGAAATTTCAAGGAACACATTTGTAATGCATAGCAGGGGCTGATGTCGAAGACATGATGCAGAAAATCCACAACAAAGAACTATTCCCCGCATAAACGATCATATATTTACTAAAAAGATCATTCATCAAGGATATTACGGGACCACCATGATCCAAAATTTCACTACTTATGTAAAAAGGTTCCTTAAATGCCAACAGTTTTCCAATCTTCAACACTTGCCTCCTCGAGAGTGGTACAACATGACTTATCTTTGTCCTTTCTCAACTTAGGGAATTGACATCATTTGGAAAGTCACTATCGATGCATCAAAAGGGAATGAATCCGTTTTGGCAACCATTAATTATTTCACTAAATGGGTTTAAGATGAATTATATGCGGTGTTGAATGCGAAAAAAGTGGCCAAGTTCATCAGAAAAAATATCATATGTCGTTACAAAGTTCCCCACGAGTTGGTGCCAGATAATGGGCCCCATTTTGAAGCTAAAATAACAGAAGTAGTCGACGAGTATGGCATTTAGAGGCATAAGTCCTCTCCCTACCAACCGCAAACCAATGGGACTGGCGAAGCTTCTAACAAAAGCCTCCAATCGATAATCAGTAAAATGATTAAAAGTTATAAAGATTAGGCAGGTCGGATCCTGTATGCCCTTTAAGGTTACCACACCTCTATCATAACACCCATTAGAGCTACTCCCTACTCATTGGTATATAGAATGGAAGCATTCTTACCTGTCAAACTCGAAATACCATCTCTATGGGTCATACTTGAAAGTCAAGTTGGCCAAACTGATTGGCAGTAAAGTCGCTACGACGAACTCGTAATTTTGGATGAAAGAAGACTAAAGGCTCTGTACCATATACTAGTCCAACTCTCGTCGCGCTACGCTTTTATCACCCCCCTTCTATTCTGAAAAAAAATCTCCTCTCTCCTCTCATTTCAAGAACTACTTAGGACCCAATCCTCTTAAAATTGCCTTTTCAAAATGGAAAACTCACAGAAATTTTTTTAGACCCCACAGAGGTACGCAGGCAACCTATAAATTCACTTTGGGCATGGCCCTTTTGTCATAAAATACTATTCTCTTCTCCCGTCAAGAACACTAGTCTCTCTCATCATTTAAATTAATAAAAGGATTATGTATGCGTTAGCGACCCGTATAGATAATTTAAGAAAAAAGAAAATTATTTAAAAGGCATAACAAGATATCTCAAAACTTCATTGCATTTCTTTATTACAAAACACGTCAGTTACATGAGTATTAATGACAAGAAAGTCCCAAAATTCCTTCATAACCATACCAGCCTTGCAGTCTAGCCTACCCAAACCCAAGTAAACCTACTACTAAACTTGCCTTATACCTTCATAAAACCTACTTCAACAACTAGATATTCCCCTATCATCATCACTAGTCCCGGGAGGACCCCAAGAATCCTAATCCTGATAACATTTCCTTATGCACTCCATGTGATGGTATGCCTTGATCTGCTTGGACGAAACCACAATTCCCTCCTCCTGAGCATCAAACATCGCAAGTCACCTCTGCCCAGTTTCCTCATCACCAATATTTATAACTACATTACCCCATCACGACCTCAAATAATCACCAAATATGAATTGAGATTCCCCAACAGATTGGAACGAATGGGTATCTAGCCTACGGCACTACCACAAAGGTTCCAAAATCATCCTCAAAGTAAATAAGTTAGTTATGCGTAGAGGAACAATTTTCTCCCAACCCACTTGATGCAGAAGTTTCCAAGGAAATTAGAAAAAAGTTTAGTGAAGGCCTACCAATCGATAATAACGATAGTCACCTAGTTGAAGGACATGCTGCAGTTCACCCCACCACGACACTGACCAATGAATGTTTCTAGCCCCATGCTCCACGAGCCAGTTAACCCACTTCTCCACTAAGGGATCGAGGTTGTGTAAGGACTACGTAAGGAAGTTTGGGATACCAGTCAAAAGGTACTTATGGGGAATCACTAGGTAAAGTCTTTTTGATAATCACAACAATAATATCATAGGGCTGCCTTGTAAAAAGTTGGCCCAACATTCATTCCAGTTATCCAGACGATTAAATGTCTCTGTCAATAAGGTAGTGGTCAGATTGCAATGATAAAACATCCAAAGTACAATCTTGGTCACATGAGGGTACACCGTCACATCGCCAGTCACCAAAAGCATCCTCGCAGTTAATCCCACAACAACGATTCTAGCAAATCCATTTTTAATATAGTCTTTCTCGCACAAATAATTCAGCACTCCCGTAAGGTTGATATTTCCCCCTTGCACTAGTAGTCGAGCAACAGAAGGAATGAAATGCAGTAATTCAGTGAGCGACAACCGAGGAGAGCCTGACAAGTGAGGAATAGTTTTAGCAACATTAAGGTCGATGCCTAACATAGTAGAAAATTCTTCAGAAGTGAGACACACCTTATCCAAGCCAAAGCGGAACATATAGTCTTCAGGGTACCAGAACCACAACACCTCTTCCAGAAGATTCCAGTCAATGGGACATTTACGCTGCAAAGTGACCGGGTGCAAGTTGAATGCCTTGTAATTGATATTGTACAAACACATGGCTTCCAACCCAAAAGCTTCAGTCACGGGAACTGCCATCTCAAAAGAATAAGAAACTTTGTAGAACAAAGAGAAAGGAAGATGTTGAGGCGTGATTCAAAACTCCACCCCAAAGGCCCCTTTTATACTTAAAGCCCTGCACAAAAGACGAAGGAATTAGTCTATTTAAACAACTCCTTTGGGGTACAAAGAAGTGAAGGAAAATGACAATCATGGCTGAAAAAAAACTTTGACCTAACTAGTATGCCGATAAGCAGGCCAAGGGGTATGCCTATCAGCACAACTCCTATTTTGCGATTTTTCCTACTTTTCCTCTTTTTTCATTTTTCAAATAATCCCCTTTTATTGAAACAACCTTTTTACAAAGGTTTTCCTGGTATTTGTTCCAAGAAAAACTTTTAAAAGTACATATTTTATTTTTTAAACATCTTTCTTACTTTTTCATAAGTAAAACCCCAAGGGAAAATTAAAGTGCATGTAGACTAGAACATTTAATTCATGATAATCAAGAAAATGGAAAACGCATTATATATGTATATATATATATAGGTGTGATTTTTCACGAATAAAGAAGAAAATAGAAAAAAGCATAAAAATTGTCGGGACGTAACCGCCTCAAGAATCCCAACAAGCATGTTTCCAGCAACAGGGAGCAGTGGACCCTCCACTCCCAGAGCCATCACATGATTGGACACAGAGCCATCCAATCTAGGATATCACATAGTTAAGATGCCGACAGGCAAACAGACTCATAAAGAATGACCAAACAAAGGCAAATAAATCAATAACATAAAAAGAAATTAGAATCAAAGTGCAAGATAAAATTGTAAATTTGTACCTCCCTCTGAAAACCTCCTCGAATAGGGGAGTGAAACCATCTATCACTGCCTGAGGACGATGAGGCACCGAGACATCATGTCCACAACACAACTGAATGTTGTAAGAAGGTATAGAAAGGCTATGGAGTAGAATATCCCCCATTACCACCACTGCGCTACCCTTAGAGGTGTGTGCTAAAGATACTAGCACATTATCACCCCTCCCAAATCCCGTCGACGGTGGGGGTGCACCCTCCATATCATAAATACACAATAACAACAATCGATCATAGAATCTATATAATCATACTCTTCCATCACATCAATATAAAGAATATAAGGCTAAGGTATCATCACTACCGCTCATGTCTCGTTCGACATCTCCTTTACCTTCCTCATGTACTCAGAAGGTGTTGTTGGTGGAACCTCCACCTCACCCTTCATCACTTGCCTCACCACCCTCTCTCCTAGTTACCATACATAACCAAACTCATGCAACATTAGTCTTCGTACCTGGGCATAAACTCTTGTAACACCAATAGCCCTCGAGGCCAGATGCCAAGGATAGAACGTCACCTATCCCTAAATAAAAGTCAGTCATCAAAGATCTAAAAAAAGACAAAAACAGAGCCTAACCTAATCACTCACCAGGGAAATTAATACCACCCTCACAACCTTAAAAGGAAGGAACTCCTTTGACTTCCTATTCGACCTCCCCTACTAGTACATCCTCATGAACGACCATTCATCTTTCGAGACACCAATCCAGTGTTGTGCCCAATCACCTCATAAAATCAAGTCTGAAAAAGGCAACACAAAATTTTTTCAAATCTCAAAGAACAAAAAGAAAAGAGTAAAAATAAGAGCACTATCTAGAAATTACCTCTAGAAGGATTGTGGGCTTATAAAAGTTTATTGTAGACACCGACTGAAAGCATCCAGAAAATCATAGAAGGATTCTAGCATGAAGCTCCCCCAGTCATATAGGTGAATCTCAAAGATAACCCACAGAAAAGAAAGAAACCATAAATGGATGACGTCACCACTCGTCACCACAACAAATCCCTCTAGCAAAAGAATAATAAACAAACGGTTTACCTATCTTACCTACCTCCCATCGGTAACATCAAATTATCTGTCCATCAAGGTATCCTTCAACACCGATATCCTAATTGATTCCTTATAAACAATCCACCTAATATCCCCCAGAGCAGCCTGAATCACAACCTCAAAAATGCAAAGAGTTCGGTCCACTATGATCTCCTGAATCTCGCACTCCAATCTCGTCAATGATGAACATCCATCTGGGAGTTACCATCATCTCTCTTATGACCTAATGGAACGTATGAGTAGTGTCCCACCACCTTTTACCCAAAGCGCACAACACTGCTGATAATTGCGGCATCTCATCCAAAGTATTAAACCCGACAACCTAACCCATTAACTTAATCACCCCAGGGAGTTTTTCCCACACGTTCCTAATCCCCATCGAACCCCGAGAGGGGATGCCTGATGAAGAAACATACACCCGCACTTAAGCAAATATTCTTAAATCCCCATTAAAAATAAAAAAATAAACTCAAAAATAAGTCCAAGCACTCACATAACCATTCGAATTATTTACCCTCGAGGAGAGATGATTCTCAGGCTCCCTCAGCAAGACCCTCTCATCATCCATGGTCTCAAAGCCGTCATATGCATTCTCACTCTCAAGCACTAGCGCCTCAGCATTGTGCCACTCTAGGTTAGCCTAGTCATCGGTGGTCATAGAAGGATCGTTGGCCATGACTTCTATAAATCACCTTGGAGTAATAACGTCTAAAACTAATTTTTAGAGAGATAAAGAGAAGGAATTTCATTTTTCGGAGGTGTGAAAAATGAGAATTCTTCACCCCTTTTATAAAAGAACTAATGGGTGTGCCAGTCAATAATCCCTTGGTCATGCCCATCGACAGTGACCTTTCACCTACTTAGAGAAGCCCGGGAGTCCGTGACCTGTGGAAATAGTCACACCCTTGCCAATGCCGATCGGTAGGCCCATCAATTTTTGTCATAAAAATTCAAAAAAAAATCCCAAAATTTCCCAGAAAATTTACAAAAAAATCCCCATAATTCTCCAAAAGGTCAAAAACTTCCAAATTCCTCAAAACACTATTTTTCATAAATTCATCCATTTTTTGAAAAATACAAAATTCTTTAAAGATATAAGAAAAAATCCAAAAATTTCTAATCAAAATGCTCCAACATTAACAAAACATTGGAATTCTCATCAAGGACCTGCATCCTCTCCTGTGGAAATAGAATAAAAAAGTGCATCGTCTGTCACAACCACTGGCCATCAACTGTATTTATCAACCTTTCCACTCTTTAGGTTCGCAAAATTGACCTAGGCCCGCAAAAATAACATCGACCCTCTGAATTAGGTCGCTTTCACTCTTTAGGTCCGCAGAATTGACCTAGGCTCGTAGAATGGGCACAGACCCTTAAATTAGGTCACTTTCATTCTTTAGGTCCACAAAATTGTCCTAGGCTCACAAAATCAGGTCACTTTAACTCTTTAGGTTCGCATAATTGACATAGGCCCATATAATTGGCCTCGACGCTCTAAATTACGTCATTTTCACTCTTTAGGTCTACAGAATGACTAAGGCTCCAAGAATTGGCCTTGACACTCTAAATTAGATTGCTTTCACTCTTTAGGTCCACAGAATTGACCTAGGCTCACATAATTGACCTTTATCCTCGAAGTCCGATAGCTTTTACTCTTTAAATCTTCAGAATTGACCTAGGCCCATAGAATTGGACTTTCCCCCATGAATAAGGTCACTTTCACTATTTAGGTCTTCAAAATTGACCTAAACCCGTAGAATTTTTCTCAAATTTTTGAATCAGGTCGCATTCACTCTTTAGGTCTTTATAATTGACCTACTCTCGTAGAATTAGCCTCGACCCTCTAAATCAACTCTCTTTCACTATTTAGGTCCGCACACTACACCAAATCTGCGGAATTGTCACGGTCATTGACCTTGACAAGTTGGACTTGTCAAGGTCATTGACCATGATAATTCTGGGGGTGATAAATTTTTTTGTCACGAACTTGTCACGATCATTGACCGTGACAAGTTCGTTAGAATTGTCACGGTCATGTCAGCCTTGACCGTGAAAAGTTTTGTCATGGTTAAGGACCGTGAAAAGGTTAAAAAAATTGTCACGGTCATTGACCGTGACAAGTCAGTGACAATTTTCTTTGTCAAGGACTCGGCACGGTCAATGACCGTGACAATTCTGGGCAGAATTGAAAAAAAATCTGTCGGACAGTATGGCCACTACCACTACCCAGCAGTATATATGTACCTGTTATAGCAACGTTGTACCTGTTCAAACATTATATATCCAGATAAAATAGAGATAGTGCAAATATAAATTCAATATAGAGGGAATATGCATCACCATATAATCCAAATATAATTCAAATGTAATAATTTAAAATAATTCAATTCAAACTTAAATCAATGTCACTAAATGTCTGGGGTATGGTTAACACTGAGGAGGTGAGTAGGCCACACGATATACGAATTAACACATCCACTAATATACGTCGTGCCGCATTGTTCGCGCAACCACAATTGGGAGTTCTCCTTCCTGGGCATCACATGCATGACGAGCACCCTAGACTCGATATCTTAAATCTCACGTCCATGAACTAGTGCACCCTGGACAATATTCGGGTCCCTCAACCCCCGCCCTATCCGCTAGCCATCAAATATGTCCATTATAAACGCGCTCGGCCAACCAAGTGTCGACATCGGTATGTTAAAGGGAGTAAAATTGGGAAGTATATCAACAAAGTCCGCACATGTCGGCGATGAAGGAGTGAGGTCCACATCCTCGTCCTCCCCCTCCCACACCTCCTCCTCCCGCACCACCTTCTCCTTCCCTTTAACCTTACAGTTTTCACCCAACGAACGCTTCACGAATGAGTACATATCCTGGACCGTCGCCTCCAAATGGGACAGTTTCGCGTCATATGAATCCACCGTTCGAGCCAAACCGATGTCGCTCGTCTCCAATCCGATGATCCTAGATTTGGCCACCCGTGAGCTCATCCCCCCTTTTCCTCCCCTTGAGATCAGAGCCAAGCACTTGGCTGAGTGCGTCTGTGGACAAAGATGCGTTGTCCACATCAGACTGCGACTCATGCACTTCCTTAAGCTTTGCCTGAAATGACAAAAAGCACATGATTAGCAAAATAAGTAAATTAAAAAATTATAACGTAATTAACAAAAAGTAAACTGTCGGATTAGTTAAAATCGTGGTCGCGATGCTTGGGGCACCTCCTTGTCCTTCCCCTTCTTCGTTCGAAGAGCCGTATAAGTATCGAGCCTATGTGGCCTACCCCCAGGGCCACTCCCTGTCCCCTGAAATAAAATAAAGTAAAATTAGTATTGGGCCCGCAAAGTAAAATAATGCAGATAAATATATTTTATGTAGTTATAGAAAAATTAAATCTTACCATCATCCTATGCTCCACCTCGGCGTAAGACGTCCGGCCGGAGTAGTGAACGTCCGTCATTTTTGCCCGGTTTTCCCTTCCCGATTGGCGAGATGCCAATTGTCGCTCGCCGATCTCATTGTCAATTAACCTTTGCCATTGTGCCAATGAGATAGGCTCCTTCGACGGGACGGATTCACACCTTTGGATAATGGACTCTTGTGTCTTCCCAAAGTACCGGGTCCACATATTTTTCTTCCATGTCTTGTATTGCTCCCTCAACTGCTCCAAGACATAATCGTGTAGCTTTGGATCCAGGTTGAATTGTTCCTGTCCAACAAATACAATATTAGTTGCAAATAAATATAAATATAAAATGAAATTGAAATTGAAATCGAAATTGAAATTGAAATATTCACATAAATATAAATATAAATATAAATATATTACCTGTAGTGCCACCCAAACAGCTAACTTTAGCTCATATGGCACCTCCTTCCAACTAATGTACCCCGGGCCGATGATCGTCTTTACCAGCTCGAGGGATCTCGCTAATAGCCCCGACTTGTTCTCGATGGGCATCCCTAATTTGCTTTATTTGGGGAGACTAGGGGCCGAGGAGCCCTCATTGCCTCCACTACCACTAAGCCCAGACGACATCATCATAACTAGCATCATCATCCTCGCCTTAATACCTGAAGGAGACATTTTCTGTAAAAAAATGTTATTAGTACATATCAAAATGAATTAAAAGAAGACATGCAAATATGTACAATTACTACAAATAAAAATGAATTGTTACTATTAAACACCTCCCCCCCTCCCACCCACCCATCCCTGCCCCCTCCCCCCACCCTGCCCCACCCCCTACCCCCACCCTACTCCTCCCCCTACCCCCACCCACCACTAACTTCAAACAATCAAGGTCAAGTAATGTGAGGTGGGCGTAAGCTCGATCCGGATGGATAACCTTTCTTAACCCTCCAAAAAGTGCAAGTACTGTGAAGTAATAGTGAATCATTATTGGTTATTATTAAGACTAACATGTCACTTCTTTCATATTTGTCTTGTACTTATTGATGCACAATGTATACATGTCTCATGATAATATAGAGCAGAGTATATTTTCTCCACAATTAACATCTTACATGAGTTAGCACCATAATCGGAATCGTTAAGAGTGTATGTAAAGTTATACAAAAGAAATATTTATTTTTAGGGTTAATAAAATATGTGTCCCTTAAGTTTGGTGGTGGGTCCATGATGTTTTAATTTTCCTAATCGAGCCCTCCAATCATCATATTGTTTTAATTTTGTCCAAATTTTAACATAAAATTAACTCCTCTAATGAACTTGGCACATGTCACTCACGTTAGGAACCTAATTAAGATTGAACCAACTTTAGGGGATAGTTTTACATAAATCACTATCTAATGTAATTTTAATGAAATTTTTTCATATTTTAATTTTATTACAATTAAAATAGAGATTTTTTCAAATTTCAAATTTATATTTATAATTAATTAACATCTCTCGGACTATATGGGTATTAAATAATAACAATAATAATATTGAAGTCAATCTAACACACCTTCATATCTTAAATAACAACAACAACATTAGATAGTTATTATTTAATACCCCCTACCCCCACCCTGCCCCACCCCCCTCCCCACGCCCCACCCACCACTAACTTCAAACAATCAAGGTTGTCATAAATGCAAGTAATGTGAGGTGGGCTTAAGTTCGATCCGGATGGATAACCTTTCTTAACCCTCCAAAAAGTGCAAGTAATGTGAAGTAACAGTGAATCATTATTGGTTATTATTAAGACTAACAGGTCACTTCTTTCATATTTGTCTTGTACTTATTGATGCACAATGTATACATGTCTCATGATAATATAGAGCAGAGTATATTTTCTCCACAATTAACATCTTACATGAGTTAGCACCATAATCGGAATCCTTAAGAGTGTATGTAAAGTTATGCAAAGAAATATTTATTTTTAGGGTTAATAAAATATGTGTCCCTTAAGTTTGGTGGTGAGTCCCTGATGTTTTAATTTTCCCAATCGAGCCCTCCAATTATCATATTGTTTTAATTTTGTCCAAATTTTAACATAAAATTAACTCCTCTAATGAACTTGACACGTGTCACTCACGTTAGGGACCTAATTAAGACATAACCAACTTTAGGGGACAGTTTTACATAAATCACTACCTAATGTAATTTTAATGAAATTTTTTCATATTTTAATTTTATTACAATTAAAATTGAGATTTGTTCAAATTTCAAATTCATATTTATAATTAATTAACATCTCTCGAACTATATGCGTATTAAATAATAACAATAATAATATTGAAGTCAATCTAACACACCTTCATGTCTTAAATAACAACAACAACAACAACAACAACAACAACAACAACAACAACAACAACATTAGATAGTTATTATTTAATACCCACCCACCCCACCCTGCCCCTGCCCCTCCCCCTACCCCCATCCTGCCTCACCCCCTCCCCCACCCTGCCCCACCCCCTCCCCAGCCCCACCCACCACACACGCACATACACACACACACACGCACAACCCCCCCACCCTGCCCCACTCCTTACCCCCACCCTACCCCACCCCCCACCCCCCACTCACCACACACGCACATACACACACACACATGCACATACACACACACACGCACATATACACACACACACACACACACACACACACACATATATATATATAAATGGAAGATAGAGAGATAGAGAGATAGTAACCTGAAAGTAGAGAGAGAGCAGCAGCGTAGAGAGAGAGAAAAAAAGGAGGGAAGAACGACGGGGAAAAAAAGAAGGGAAAGGGTTTTTTACTCAGACATTTGTCACGGTCGTGTCACGGTCATTGACCATGACAAGTCCGTGACAAATATAATTGTCACAGACCTATCACGGTCAATGATCATGAAATACTTTGTCACGGTCAATGATCGTGACACAAAATGCGTGTTTTGTGTCGTGTTCATTGACCGTCACAAGGCTAAGCGCTGGAAGGGTAACAATTTACCCATTTTGGTGTAGTTGCAGAATTAACCTAGGTCCGTAGAATTGGCCTCAAACCTCTGAATCAGGTGGATTTCACTCTTTAGGTTTGCAGAATTGACCTCAACCTATAGAATCAGTCACTGCTAAATCTTTAGGCCCGTGACTTTACCTTAAATCCCCAGTGGAGGCCTCGACCCATTGAATTGGTCAATTACGCTCCTAAGGTCATCGAAATCACATCCTTACCCTCAATAGTCATAACTTTCCATAATGGTGTCTATATTTCAATGACCTTCGGTTATCCAAGGCTTGCCCACTAAGGGGATTTATGAAGACACCATTTTAGTACCCTTCAAATACCTCCTTAGGTTCCTAACACCATCCCTTTCACCCTCGAACCCCAGGTCCTACTCCAAACCCTGACCTAGAGGCCATCGGTTGCTTTCGAGCTCCATTTGACTCTAGTAAACTCTTAGAATTGAGATCATCTTAGTGAACTTTTACAGGGCTATAAATACCTTTTTCTAACGATGTCGGTCGTGTTTAATTCAAACTTACGATTTGTATTTTATGCCCATTTTTTTTTAAACTCCCTTTTGGACTGCAGATAGGCACTCCTGGCCCTATGTCGATACCTTTCTCAGCTCGCAAGACATGAGGTATGACGATAGGTAGTCTTAGGTCTATGCTGATTGGAAGACCCCTTAAAAAAATTTCCTATTTAAGGAGGTCATGACCTCATTCTTAAGGTCCCCTCCTCTCGAAATATGAATAAGCACTGCCTCGAAATTAGTGCATTATTATTCTAAAATATCATTTTTAAACATTCTCTTCATTTTTCTTACACCACTTTCACCTCAACTTTGCCATCCATTTCCCCCACCACTGAACACCATAAAAAACTAGACCAATTCACTCAAAAATCAACAACAAAGCTTCATAAAATGTTTATTCCATCATTTTCTACCTCATTTAATTAGTGTTATTTATCACACTTTTTTACTCTTAGCATATCTTTTGCTTTTTTTTTTACTTCCACACCCTTAATAATCTTTTTTTAATTACTTATATACACAAAATATACTTTCACAAGTCTAAAAAAGCCAAAAATAGGGTTCAATCTTTTAACCCCAAATTTGAATTTTGCTATCCTTTTTCTATACTTTCTCCACCAATGCACATTTTTTTAATAAACTAAAGAAAATTATAGTTTTGAGTTCATGGGTTAAATCCTAGCCTTGCATGTTATTGAACTACATGGACCTTGATTCCCTTTCGGGCTACATAGGTGGCCTGGGTCTCCCTCGGGATTCGAGTTCTCTTTTCTTACTTTTTCACTTTATTCATTCTCATCTTTATTCGTATCACGAGTATATATATATATATATATATATATATATATATATATATATATATATATATATATATATATATATATTCCTAGAAACCCCGTTAGACATGCATATTCACTTCATCATAGTGAATCATGATCCGGTGTGTCGCTCACAATATATTATATTTTCATATTTTTAATTCTTTCTCGTTTTCCAACCCCGTCAGACACGCATATCAACTTCCTCATAGTTGTTTGTGATCTGGTGTATTGTGTACAACATAGAGTTTTCTCTTTATTTTAGCGATCCCGTCAAGCATTCTTATGCCATTCCTTATGATGGATTATGATCCCATGTGTTTATCATATTTCGGCTATCTTTTAAATTATCTTCTTTCCTTTTTATTTACATTCCTCAGTAAGACTCATCTCCATCTTTTCCATGGCGTAAGTATGACAATTTCTTTTCTTGTCAAATTCACTTCGCACACATTATACACATAAATTGCATTTTTGAGAAAAAGAAGAAGATTATCATAGCCCATGATAGATCGAAAGGGCATAATGGGTGCCTAACACCTTCCCATTCCATAAATTAGTCCTCGGACCCGTGATCTATTTGGTTTTGTATGCATCAGTTTGTCTTCGATGCTGTTTGTTTTCGGGGACATATGCATCTTTGCCTATTTTGAGAAAAATAGGTGGAGGACTCCATTTTTATATTTTTACACCCCTTGACGACATCCAATTTATATCCGTGGGAACCCATGAATATCTTGAGTGGTAGAAAGAGGATTTTATTCCTTGATCCTCACATGTCGATATTTCTTTTCGGGGTGATCCCCTATTAGAAAAAAATCGTGAATGTCCATAATAGTCCTAGATTTAATATTAAAATCATTCATTTTTATAGATAATCACAATACAATATGAGATTTTATATCTCTAATAATTTTCTATAAGAAGTAGTATATAGAATGAAATACACAAGTTATTCGAGCATGTCATTGTCGGTAATAAAACTTCTTTAAAATAATGAATTTTTTTAATAAAATATAATTTGTGAGAGACTTTCCATTTAATTTGATGTTTATAATTGAAATATACTTTTTAAAATAAATATCTACCGCTTCCGTAAAAATTGTAGGCCCGAAAAATATTCCAAATAGGGGTGAATTTTG
Organism: Sambucus nigra; assembly: GCA_949130495.1. Lineage (NCBI taxonomy): Eukaryota > Viridiplantae > Streptophyta > Magnoliopsida > Dipsacales > Adoxaceae > Sambucus > Sambucus nigra. The sequence continues at coordinate 419,451,391 of OX422207.1, forward strand.
TTTCTATAAAGTTAATGGCAATTTTAAAACATTTATCTTCACTTGTTTGAAATAATTAGGGTAAGATAATGTAAATAACTAATCAAGAAACAATATTAGTAATATATAATGAGTAAAGAAACTTTGCAAGCCAAACTTTTTACGTAATTTGGCTTTGCCTTCTTTCATACCGAGATGACACTCATAAGCTTCATTATCTTCCTTTCACTAAGGTAGAGCAATAATCTTACAAGGAAATTACACACCTTGCTTCTATAACCAAAATGAATTCCTATCTCTTTCCCAAACAGACACGACGAATCTCAAGAGTCCTTTCCTTGACTTCTTGTATAAAGTTACTACCTGCCTAGAAGATATAATGAAGTTATACCTTTGAAAAATTAAAACGAACTATGTTGCATTGTGCCAATAATAACGTCTTTCTATAAAAGTGTAAAGCTTTCATTGTTGTTCCAACTAATAGCTCAATGTGTAATGTGATAATTTTCCTTTATTCTGATTCAATTATCACATGATCTTGGACACAAGTCTTGTAATAGATTTTTGATTTTTTTGATTTTTTATACACTCTTGTGTATGTAAAAATGATTCTTGACAAAGTATTTATATCGTGGGAAAGAAAATTATCCATTATAAGTCGTTGGGAAAAATTTAATTTTTGAATTAAAAAAAAAATTGTCATTGTTTTTCCATTAACTCATGTTTAGTCGATTATAAAATAGTTGAGTGGAATAAAACAGGTTTGGTTGACTTAAAATTTAATTAAATCAACTAAAACTCCCAATGGTTTAGTACTATCATTCACAAAACTATTTTAACCATTTTAGTTGGCTGAACTAATTTTAGTCGACTTAAATAGTTCATTTTGATATAACTTTATTTTATAGCTTTGTTTCAATGCGTAAAAAGTGGTGTGAATATTTGTATGTGTTTTAGACAACAAAATAAACAAGTTAAGATGAAATACACTTTTATAACAATTACTAAATCACTCAAAGTTTTTCCATATTCTCCAAGCTTGTTTTGTGTTAATAAAGCTTTGTATATTTATTGAAACTTAAGTGACGAGAACTTTAGCTCCTTGTGGTTTTGTTTGTTCTTTGACATCGTCCTTAATCTTGAATATGAATCATCTTGAAGTTGTAGTTTCTTCTTTGATCTTTTGTGCTATTTTTTCTTGATAAATATTCTTCTTGAAGATGTGATTTTTCCCTTAAATATCTTTGGTTGCAAGAATGAAGTTTTATTTCCTTGTTATGGAACTCTTCATGGTTTGAGTAAGTTGAAATAAACTCTAGAACATTGGATTGAAGATGATGAACTTTTATATTTGATCAATTGAATTGTTGTCATTATAATATATTTATTTATTCTTTTAAAATCTCTCAGATTTGTAGTAAGAATGTCTCGCTTTAACTCTTTCGGAACTTGTAGTTATTATGACACTAATTTTGAAAGTTCCACATTACCTAAGAAAATGCATGATTACCAATATGTTCTTGAAAATAAAATATTTGAGCCAACAACCAAGTCGACGTCATACTACACTAAAATTCTTGAAAATGAAATATTGGATTCTTTTGAGCAAGCTAATAATGGTTAGGAAAACACATTATAATCTTCCATTGAAAATCACACTACTCATTCTTGGGAAATTTTGACAAGTTGGGAGTGTCGTACTTTTGAGCAAAGCTCAAGTGGGAAATATACTTAGAAGGAGACATTAGGTGTTCCCCTAAAAAAATAGACTATTTGAATTATGAAATGAAAACCACTTTCAATTAGAGGACTTCCTCTTTGGGAATTTTAGAAGAGGTTGATACTTCCATTTCACCTCACTCACATGTGGACGACCAAGTGAGAGTGATAGTCATGCTTTTCAAATACAACCTATGTTTGATGATTAAAATTCTATTGAGGTTGTAGAATATATTTCCTAATATTTTTTTCATTATTCCCCAACTAGTACAACTACACCAGTAGCCTATGATAGTTTTTACATCTTTAACCTTTTTATTGATGAATACTTATTGATTGTGTTTCTCTCTATGAAGGACATTTTAATTCCATGTGCCCCACTTTTTATTCCATTTGAAAAACCCTAGGGTGGAAATTAGAACTTTTTTGGGACCCATTTGGTCTTGTCCTTCATTACATCCAAACCGTCCATCATGTACCCATTGGAGATTGATCTTCTCCTCTGCCCAAAGCATGCCCCCCATTATGTGAATGGAAATTTTACTTTATATGGGTATGCTATCTTATTAGAGTCCCTCATTGATTATCATAACACATGTTATTATGTGGGTAGACACTCAATTATTTTTTCTCCTACTTTATGGTAAACTAGATGTTTAAATTATTAGCGTACATATTAGTTTTCACTTTTGTTCTTCCTTTTTATCATTGTCTAGTTGATTAATTACATTTTTTTTTTTGTATTTTTTTCTATTCTTAGTTCTAACATTATTTGTAAGATCATTGGACTTGTAGTATTCTATGGTTCCCCCTTTTGGGTAATATCCTTTTATCCTTCTTACCAAAGGGTGCCCTGGATTTTAGTGAGTACAATAAAACATTTTAGTTAAAAAGTGTGGCATATGCTTCCTGATGTACCCTAAATATAGTGTACCTCATGGACCTATTAGAAGGTGAAACCTATCATAAGAGCTAACCAAATCAGGTGACCTAATACACATGAGGAGTCGAGCTATAACTAGGAGGTTAGATCGTCAGGGGACGGCTTCGTCTTAGAGTAAATAGAGAAGGGTAACTCCATTAGTTAACACCGTCTCTGGGAGCATGTACCATATCCATGGATGATATCAACAACCAAATACCTGTTCAACATAATAAGGTATAGACATATTCTACTCCATGTTATATAGCTAACTTGTGATTATTCCCTTACTCAACTTGTAAAATGTGATCTCACCTGATTTATAAAGGTGAGACACACGCCCCTCTTCTCTTACTCTTAGTAGCTTATAAACAATAGAGGTATGAGATATTACTATACTGTTATGTTGCCAAATTATTGAGAGAGAGAGAGAGAGAGAGAGAGAGAGAGAGAGAGAGAGAGAGAGAGAGAGAGAGAGCTTGTATTCAATTGTATTTCCATGGAGATTACTAGCTAAAGGATTAAAGATCACAACAACTGTGGATATAGACACATAATTGGGACAAACCAAGGAAATCTGGGTCTCCCTCTTTCCCTATTTTCTCTCCACTTCATTTTTGTGTTAGTTATTTAGTAGTTTGTCTACTAATTGGTTAGATTGCTAGTTTATTGATATCAATTAGCCAAGATCCACTTGATACAAATTGTTAGCAATAACATTTTGGCACCGTCTATGGGAAATGACATAACCATGCTTATTTTCCCCGATTTCACTCCAAGGGCTCAAGGATAACCAGATCATTCATAACAACAAATCATAATCAGATTTGCTAAAGTTATGAGGGTTAAATTTATTTTTGGAGAAATTTTCATTTTATTTGTAAAATTTAGCTACATCTGTTTTTTTGATGTATTTTTGCTTATTACAAACCCCTATTTGAAAAATGCTTGTTGTGTTGTGGAAATATCTAATGGCCCAAAAAGTAACAATGCGTCAGAGGGGATAGCTCTGTCACACACGATCAGAATCATTGATTTGTAGGGAATCCTATAAATTTGTTTGAGAGCCAAACAAAAATGGAGGAAACCATAAAGAATCTCAATCGGAGCCTTGTCACTGGATAGGTATAGCCGGTCTAACCAGAAGAGGAGATGGATCCAATCACTCAAGATGTTGCATAAAACTCTGATAAGCGTAGAGAGATGCCTCCACTTATTCCACATAAGAACATGTGATACTCCTTCTGGGAGCATACCATGGAGAATTTAGGACGTCTGGAAGTACAAGTCTAACTGCCAGGTTGGATACTATAGGCCAGGGAGAACCTCTACCTTTAGAATGACTGTGGAAGTAATCTTTAACATGAACCACTATGTTAAGTGCTTTTGAAAGGCTCAGCAGGGGAAGTGCATTTTATCGCTTGGGTCCTAACTTGTGTGTATTTAAGGTCCAGTCAAGAAGGGAGCATAGAGAATATTCCTTATAGTAGGTGACCAATGATTACTCCTTCTCGTCTAGGTTAAGGCAACGTGTATGAGGATTGACAAGGACCGAACACCAGAATAGGCGAGAAGAAAGATGGAGAAATAATTAAATCCGATCTAAGTAGACAATGAAGGACCAGCCATGAAAGGGATCTATCCAATGACTTATGGATAAGTTGGGGGATATCATCAAAAAATAGAACCCTTTTCAAAGGGGTTATGTTGAAGGTTCACTATTTGCTTCATCGATATTAAGTTATCCCACTTTTTCCATGTTCAAGTCGTCGGTTATCAAACCAAGACATGATGGGAAGATAGATAACAAGCACCATATCGAGAAATATCAAGAAACCTCATATATTTATTTTCTTCTTGATAAGATGCGATGTATAGAATTCTCCATTACCCAGTGTTCTAAAAAGCGACCCTAGGCTCTGCCTAGACTTGAGGCTTGGGAGAAACACCCGCCTAAGCCTTATTCTTGGTAAAAGGCTTAAGGCGCATTTTATTTTGAAAAAATGCTTTAGTGAAATTATATCACCTTTTAAAGACTTTTTTTCTCACCCAAAACAATCAAAAGACAAGCAATATCCTAAACCTCTCTGCCTTTCGTCCAAAAAAGGCCTAACATTACCGATCGACTTTCGATTAAAAGTCTATTTATTTCATTTGAAAGGTGAAAAATACATTTCTTATATTAAATCATATTGTATTCATTATTGATCATTAATTTTGCATGATTATTGATATTGATTATTTAATGATGAAAAATGCATTTTGTATTCGACTTATTAATTATCGAGATATACATTTTGTATATTAACTATAAAGCATGCTTATGAGAAAGATGGCTACCAAACATACGGATATATTTTTAAAATTGAAGATAGGTATTATTGTATTTTATCACTAGCCTTAGATTAATTAAAATAATAAAAAAAAGGAAAATCCTAGGCGCTTAAGGGGTAGGCTTGACCTCTACGCCTCGACCAAGCCTCGTGACTTTTAGAACCTTGCCATTACCTTGACCGACTTTGCCTATGTGTGGTATATGGGGCTCCCAAGGGAACAATTTACAACCTTCAGGTAGATGGCCGATCTGTTCATAATCAATTTCTATTTTTGCACGAGACTAACTAAGAGGGTAAATTATATCTCGAGCATCAGGAAAAATGAGGATGAGACCACATAGTAATACATTACGAGATTCAATAATGAGAAGTTGGAGGTCATCGACTGTGATGAGAAAAATGGGATCACGATCATTATGAATATCTTGCATCTAAAAAAATTACACTGGGATCTGGAAAAAGAACCCCCAACCACGATGGTCGAACTCTTGACCAAGGTCGGGAAGATTATGAATGCATATGAGGCTGTGATGGCTAAATAATCAGGCCAGTACAAGGACGAGACCCGAACCATCCTTGATAATAATGAAAAAACTAATAAGCGTTCATAGAAAAAATAAATAAGAGGTTCGATGAGTAAATCCCATTGAATATATGGGGTTTGCCTTATCTTAGAGGAGATTAAAGATACAGAAAAATTGAGATGACTGGAGAAACTTAAAATCTTATTGAAAGGAGGAATAAGAACAAATGGTGTGAGTTACACAAAGACCATGGGTATACAATAGACAAATATATGACGCTGAAAGATGTAATTGAAGCCTTAATAAGGAGGGGCAAGCTGAAAAAGTGTGTTGATCATTAAGGTCAAGGCGTAGATCCAAGAGATGAATTAAAGGAGAGACGACGGTCTAGGTCACCTATAAGAGATAGTGATAGAAAGGAAAAATGCGAGTGAAATGATAATGATGACGATTTTGATGAATAAATTACATACGATCTCCCAAAGAATCCAACAGAAACAAAAGATACAATCAACACGATCTTTTTCTTTACTAACTTCATTGTTAGGGGAGTATTTAGAATAGGAGATGGTTCAATCGAAAGTGATGCATATCTGAATGAGGCTAAGGTTTGTGCCGAGAGTAACCGAGTTGTGGTCAATTTGGTCGAAACAAAAGACATTTGTATCCACAATGAAAATATGGATTGCCTCATTATGGGTTTCTCAAAGGCAAACTTAGAGGGGCTTTTGTACCAACATGATGATCCCTTGGCTGTAAACCTGATGGTGCATAAGTGCACAATGCAAATAGTATTGGTGGATAATGGAAGCTCTGCTAATGTGTTATTTTATGACTATCTCAAGTGGCTAAAACCGTTAGAGAGAAAGTTGCAGGCCAATCACCATCCCCTAATCGGTTGCTCGAGGGAGAAGGTGTTCCCCTTAGGAAAGATAGTGCTTGAAGTGATAATAAGGGCATGGAAGACCTGGAGCACTCATCTTTGGTCGGGTAAGATTCAAGAAATTTAAGGATGTGCCTTTAATAGTTCACCAGTTAACGAAATTCTTAACCGACTTTGGCATAGGTGAAGTAAGGGTTAATCAAGTGGTCAACGAGAATTTTATTTCACTTTGGCTGAACAAAGAGAGAAGTTGATAACCACCTACCAGATAAAAACTTTAGACTCCCCGTGATGCAGAGAAGCTTTTCAATTATGAAGCAACTGAAGAGATAAAGCTAGTTTTCTTGGATGAAGAACACCCAGGGCAAGTGGTTCAAATCGTCTCGTCCTTCAACCCTACACTTACAAAGGAACTAGAAAAATTCCTCAGGAAATGATGCGATGTGTTTTTTAGAGCCACAAGAACATGACAATCATAGATCCAGAGGTGTTATTGTCACGACCCCGTCCCAAAATTAGTAGTAGGGAACGAGTGTCTTAACATGCCAACAAGGTAACAAATATTATGACTTAAATTGTTTCCTTAAATAATTACAACGGAAATATAATCACATGGTTATGAATCATAAAATACTGAAAGTAAAGGAATTACATCATCAGAGCTTTCTAAAAGTAAATTTCATTTATATTAAAAGTCACAACGAGTTACAACTTAAAAAGAAATTTAAAAATGATTACAAGAGGGCCAAACATGCTCTATATGATAAAACAAACTCAATACCAAAAAGAGCTCTAAAAGCTGAATCTTCAACACAATCCTTTTTCGTTCCCTCCGTGAACCTACTTATTTCCTGAAAAATGGTTATTTATACAACATCAGCTAAAAGCCGAGTGAGATTTAATCTCCTGACATTCCAGGGTTTTTTAGAAAATTGATACCTATTCAATTTAATGCATAAGGCATATACGTATATGGACAGGAATTTTTAGTAAAATATATAAAGTAAACTGGCAGTATATATTTTCAAAATAATCAGTTCAGAACAAAACAGATAAAAAAATTTGAGCAATATTTCAATTATTCAATTTTATTTTGATGGCCATGTACGCTCTAATACCCAGATAAACATATAGTGTTACGAAATATTTCCACTTAGTAACAACACAGACAGAAAATCATGATATCTGAAACAACGCCTTATTTAGGGCACACCAACGATAAACCAGCTGGGAAGGTACCACCCAAATATTTTCACCCAGTAGTCAAGGCCAACAGAGTAAGAGAGTTTCCATAGGCCGAATCAATAATTTCATAATTCAAATCAAATGTATATATCGAGAGATATACACATATAACAAATGATCGAGGTGGAAACCGAGCGTCCGTGTAAATACGCTAATCGTTGTTATCGGCTTCCAACCATAATACAAAAACCTAAACTTTAACTACACTCTTGTGGAGTATAGTGGCGAGTCTGGGTATCGAATCCACAGGGAATGTTTGATAGATTTTAATTGATTTATTACTTCAAAAAATAAAGTGTAAAAGATGATGATTGAATGAGAAAGGAAAAAGGGAAAAATTAAGAAGTTAACTAAAACTAATTGGAAAATTAAGGTAGAGACACAATCCCCCGACCCTAGTGTATTGATGGTATAAAACTAATCGTAAATTTAACTGATTAATTTGACCCGGAATTTAGTACTCCCAAGCATTACGTATACGAGGTTCAAGCCCGTGTCATACTTAGTCTGAGGATGAGTAAATCAGTATCGCGATAGTAGCACTCGAATTTCATTCCAAATCATCACGAGTACCCAGAGGCAAACGAGATATAAAGATCTACAATTGTTGTGTAACTACGCAATACGGTCATAATCAATCATTAAATTCAGAGGACTAATATTATACACATGCAATTAACACATCAGGTTGGGTTCATGTATCCCAACCTTTAAAAACCTAGCCTAACATGGTAAATAATAATAAAAGTGTTGGAAATAAAAATTACCACGACTGAAGAACAAGAACATGCAAGAAGAAATCAAAGATTGAAGAAAAACTCGAAAAGCTCTTGAATTAATGGTGCAAAGTATGTAAATTCTTCTCCTAGATGTTCCTACTTGTTATGGAGATTTTACATGAATCAAATCTTCTTAAAAAGAGTCCTAATGACTAAATATATAGGCTAAGGGTCGTTTAGAAGAGTCCTCAAAACATAAAACTCTTTTGGCTAAAAGATAAGCACAAAATAAAAATCCCGTATCTGCCAATTTGTCACACTTAGAAAGCGTGAATAATTTTGTAACGGATTATGAGCGTGACTGATTTTGTAACGGATCTGGGGCGTGACAAATGGGCGAACCGGTTCGGGTGAATTGGCTGGTTTCTGGGCCTCTTTCAACACTTAGAATATTTTCCAACTTTCTTCTTTTCTTCCTTGGATTTTTTCTCAACTTCAAATGATCATAACTCCTTCATCGTAGCTCGGATTTGGGTGTCGTTTTTTCCAGTATTCTCGTTGTTACAAGATCTTCAACTTTCCAAAAGGCCCCACCTTCGGGATTGGGCTGCAGACTTACGAAAATGCCCTTGAACTTGCCTTCCTAGCCTTTCTTCTATGATTTTTCCGCAACTTCAAGGGATCATAACTCTTTCAACGTAGCTCGGATTTGGGTGAAGTTTTTTCCAGTGTTCTTCTAATTGGAAGATATTCAACTTTCCAGTTGGCCCCACCTCCGGACTAAGGCTGAAAAATTACGAAAATGCCCTTCAACTCCCCGATTCTTGGTTTCTTTCACTATTTTGAGTTCTCTTTTCCATCTTTCTTGCATGAAATACCTGTAAAACACATAAGAGATACACAAAATACGAAATACTTTCCAAAAAGGGTTAGTAGCATAAATATGAGGCAAATCCAAGCTATTTACACCGCACGAGAAAATAAAAATACCAAAATTAAGGGGATAAATGTGAAGAATTTATGCCTAATCAACAAACGACGGAATCATCGGTATCAGATGAATTTGGGAATAAAATCATTTCAAAAATATATGTAGTTTGCATAACATCATATAATCAAAATACACAAGGAATGTCATAGAGTACTCACTTAGAATAGAATTACGAAGCTACAAATGCCGAGTCTTGGATCACTTGTTAATTTTTAAGACGAAACTTCTTCTTAAACTTTCCCGTATTTTCTCTCACTATTTCTCTCTGATCTTTGGAATGAATTTCATGTAATAACTGATCCTAAGGCCTTATTTATAGTTTCCCAAGTTCTTTAGGTGTTGACACGTGCCCCGATAACTAAGCGTCCAATTTAGTGAGTCAGCATGTCGCGTGTCGCGTAACGAAGCTGTCTTGCTGTCTCAATTCACCCGATGCCGACACGTGTTATAACTTCATCTAATTGCATGACATGTGTTTTACCCCTTCATTTAAAGGCGACACGTATACGGTGTGGTGGCAAAAGTATAGCACGAGGTGTCAAGCACGAGGTGTAAAGTTATTAAGGGTATTAGGGTAATTTTACACCATGTATTTTCAATATTTCTTAGAGGTCCTTGAAAATATTTTATTTACAAAATGGTCCTTTATATATTTTCATTTTAGTCCTTAAAACTTTCATTATTTCAAAAATCAAGTCCCCAAAGTTTCATAAATTTCATTTTCTACCCCAAAACTTATCATTTAGCTTAGGATATGCTATAAAACTTTGATTTAATCCATTTTGATGAAGAATGGGGTTATTTTAAAGTGTTTAAGTCGGTCTAACTAGCCTCCCCTTCCAACCAATCAAAATATTACATATGGTGTGGTAATAAGACAAAATATGACTTAAAGGATGGACAGATTTGCCCTTATTTCGTAATTTCGATATAACTTCTTATTCGAACCTCCGTTTAACACACCGTTTGTTGTGTTACAAACCTAATTCATATATATACAAATTTTTAGATTTTACCTCAAGTCAATTATTATATTATAATGGTGAAAACTAGTCTCCAATAGGAATATTCCTACCGAAAACTTTAAAATTTTAGGTTTGTACTAATTTGACATTTCATGATTTCTGAAGGGGGGTTTAGACTAAAATAATAAATTAACATTATCCATATTACATATGAAATAATACAACATTTAAAACTATATATGAACATATAAAAGTGGGGTCATTACAGTTATGCTACAAGGTCGACATGCTGAAGGAGAAAAAATGTGAAGTAAAAGAGGAAAATCTGCGCCAAATAGAGAAATGTGGACATAAAAATTATTTTGGATAAGATACAAAAGGAGAAATTTATTGAGGATATCGAATATCCCACTTGACTATAAAATGTAGTAATGGTGAAGAAGCCAAATAGGAAGTGGAAAATGTGTGTGGACTTTACGGAACTATACAAAGTTTGTCCTAAAAATCATTACCCAATGTTCAAAATTGACTAGTTGGTGGATGATATAGCCAAGCATGAGCTTGTTAACTTCATAGATGCATAATAAGGTTATAACTAGACCTTAATAAATCTAGAGGATAAAGAAAAGACTTTATTTTTAACCAACAAGGCAACTTATTGCTATAATTGTTAGAGAACTAGATTGAAGAACACAGGGGCACCACACCATTGGTTAGAGAACTAGGTTTTTAAAATCTGTAATACCCCGAACTTTTGGGACAATAAATTTATTTATTTTTGGGAGAAATAAATATTATTTTAATCGTAGTCAATTAAATTGGCATTTGGGGTCAAAAATTTGAAGATGTTAGAAAGTGATTCGAATGATGATTCTGAGGGTGCGGTTGTTTTCGAAAGGGTCGAGATAGTCAAAATGACTGTACTTGGGTCTTATTTGGGTTCTGAAATATTTTAAGTTCTTTTGGCTCGAATTAAAGTGACCGAGTCATTCAAAGTTTGTATTATCATTTAAAATTGTGTATTTTGGAGATAAGGCTTAAAAGCCTACGTGAGAATCCATTCTCACTTGAGAGAGAGAGAGAAAGAGAGAGAAGAGGAGAAAGAGAGAAAAGCTTGGAAATTCCGGTAAATCCGTGATTTCGAGGGAGAATCAGACTCTATAACTTTAAGGCAAGTGATTAAAATTGCTAAATAATTCTTGTGCATCTTTTATTTCATGAATTGTGGATAAATTTATGGATTTTGGGTTTAAAATGTCAAAACCTAGATTTTTGGGTAAATCTTACATTTCAGGTGTGTATATGGATTTGAGAGTATATAATATTTGGGTTGATTTATATAATGAGTTTTGATGATATATATATATATATATATATGATTGGGTTGAAGAGAAATGGTTAAAAAATGATAAATATGAATTTTGAGAATTTTAGCTTTGATAAAAAATTGCCATTTTGTAGCTTCTGAACAGGTCGAATAGATTCGGCCCCCAACCCAAATTGATTTGAAATGTTCTAACTTGACAGGTCTGAGTGACCGAATCGATTCGAACCCAAAGCTGAATCGATTCGGCCTAAGACAGTTGCCCAGGTCTTTTGACCTTAATCGATTCACCGTAGAGGCCGAATCGATTCGCTGGGCCGAATCGATTCAGATTAGGCCCCAATCGATTCGAAAACAAGGCAGCTTTGGGGGATGTTTTTCTAGGGTGAGTTTTATCCCGTTTCGTTTGAGGTTATCGATTGGGAATCTCTATATGACTTGTGAGAAGTATGTTTTGGAGACTTTTAGGGAGTTTCCCTTATGAGAAATTGTTGGGGTCACATGAACTTATTTTGAGAAAATACCGATTGGAGAGTATCATATCGACTAGTGGGGAAGCCCACTATTATTGAGATTTTGATTTGGAGATAATTATGAGTTTATAACAGAGAGTTAGGTTGCACTTAGTAATATTGGATTTTTAATTGAATCCCAAAAGTGATAACTTAAAAGGTTCATATGATTGATTGAACCATAATATGAATTGGGAATAATAAATGTTGATCGATGTTCATAAGGATATAGAGAATATCCTCAGCGTAAATTGAATTGGGAGATGATTCATACAAATAGAAGTGATGTGTGAATTTCAAGTGAGAAATAGTGTTGTGTATACAAAGTGGGGAAGTTATGTGAGTTATTGACAAATAGTATATCGAGAGTAAAATATACTAATAAATGAAATTATATCATTTACACCTAAGAGCGTAATAAGAGTATGTAAATAGTGTGATATATATATACCTTGTGTGATGGTATACATTTATATGATGTGATGATGTATGTATATCCAGTGTGAATGATTTATATGTATGTGAAGCATACCCCCTCTATGTTATTATGGGAAGTTACGCGATGTGGGTGAGGCCCCTGGCTTGCGGAGCAGGAAACGTATAGTCCCCAGGTCATAGAATCCATTATTATTGTGTGATTTTTGTTAGGTGTGAGATGTGGTGGGTATGTTTCGTCTCATTTTCGGGGGGAACTATGACCGCTTCCCGTACGTTATGATTTGGTTTTTACCAAGGCGGTGTGAGATTCTGACCGTTGGTACCCAGGATGATATGTGAGTGATTCCCTGGTAGATGATAGCATTGAGAACCTGCATCCTCGAGTTATAGCTCGTTGGGATGGTTACTGCATATGATTATGAGATATCATATATTTGTCTCGGGAATAAAGAGATATAAGAAGGTTAATTGAATCACATTCCGGGAGATTTTATCCGGACTTAAATTGTGATGAATATATTAAAGTGAAAATGAAGCGTATATAATTATATGAGTATATATATTACAATGGGTATCGAGGGCATAATGGTCCTCAACGACCAACATTGCCAAGGAGTAGTGTATCGGGGGGGTTCCTTGTTTGGATTTCTCTTTGCGAGACATCTCACGCATGAAATATTGTGCACTGTTGAGAATTGAGAATAGTAAATTATTTATATTATATAAGAATTTGGGGGTTATATGCGTCATACATTGAGGGCATAATGAATCTCGATAATCAGCACTGTCAACGAATAGTGTATTGGGGGGTTCCTTGTTTGGATTTCGCTTGCGAGACGTCCCACGCACGAAATGCAGTGTAGTATTGAGAATTGGGAGAAGTTTAGTCCTTAGCATTTAGATTCTAATAACTCATATATATATTTATGTCAATAACGAGACAATGAGAAATTCTAGTAAGAGAGAATGTTTGTGTATATTTTATATGTTTAGTAAGTTGATGAATATATGAGATTAGTAGTATTAGAAGTTGAGGGATATGATCTAGATGGAGTTTTAAATGGGTATAAATTTTGGGAGTAGGTTAGATTAACTTACCCCTAAATAGTTTTGGGCAATTATTTGAGGATCATGTACATACATTTAGATGCGCGCTTTAGTTGAGAGGTGAGTTGGATTTTCTGGAGAGTGCGACTCCACTTTAATAATGTTATAATGCATCTATAATTATTATGCGCTTTAATGCACTTGCTAAAAATATTTTCACACCTCGGGTTCTGACCCGTTTATATTTTTCTTTCCATATATATATTGTATTATTTTAAATGTTCCTCCACAAGGACGCCATTGATGTTATCAATCCAGTGTATTCGTGGAGCTGTGGCAGTAGCGGACTGTTGCGGTATGTTAATGTAGTTGATTCCTATCTTTTATGTATCTAGATTAGGATTGAGTTTGTATATCGGGTTTACACCCAAATGATGTAGTTGTAGTACTTCTTTTATAATTCTCTTCTCAGACTGTTGTATTGTCTGTGACTCGACAACTTATTTGGGTATTTTATTTTGTAGATTTTATTGTACTCTAGTATTGTTATTTCAGCATGTGTGTGTCTCTTATCATATTGAGTCATTATGTTGTTGGTTGTTGTTGCATAGTTTGTTTTAATGTAATGTAAATTAAAAAAAAAAATTGGCACCCTCTTTTTATAGTATTGGGTAGTTAGCCGTATTTATTTTAGAATCGTCAGTAGATGCTGAGAATGATCTACTTGAGATTCCTGATTATTTTAGTATAGGGCTGGACACCCGTTATTATTTTAAGCGGGGTGTCACAGGTGGTATCAGAGCATCAGGTTCTAGTGTCTTTAGGATCTGTGTGGGTTTACTGCGATCTTCTGTAAGCATTCTTGATGTAGAGCCTTATTATTATGACTGTTGTGTTCATACGTCCATATTTTCTTCTATGATGAGAAAACAATTGAAAGGCATTTTGATACACTTGTTCTTATTTCAGATGCCACCAAAGAGAGGTCATCCAAGAAGGGTAAATAAATGGTCTGGGAGTGTGGAACCCCAATTGCCTCAAAGGACTATGAATACAGATGAAGTTTCCAGTACTGTGGCTTAAGAGTAACTGCTGCCATTTCTGCGATGGCACCTGCAGTTCAAGCAGCCCAAGCCCATCCAGGACCATATTTATGGGAAAGAGTACGGGAAGATTTTAAGAAGGGACATCCTCCAGAGTTTTCAGGGGGATTTGATGCGATGGATGCAAGTCGATGTAAGAATAGTATACAGAGGCACCTTCGTATGGTTAAATATAGTGAAGTGAAGAAACAATTTCTTGTCACCTTTAAGTTAGCGAGAGCAACTCTCTAATGGTGGGAGTCTGTCACCACATCTGAACAGAGAGATACATTGCCCATAACAGATTTTTGGGAACTCTTTGACCGAAGGTATTTTCCTTCCGCGATTCAGAAGGAAATGAGGAGGAAATTGATGGATGTGTTTCAAGGTAATAGAACGGTGGCCGAGTATGAAGAAGAATTTACTCGATTGGTGAATTTAGTACCTGATGAGGTAAATACAGAGGAAAAATTAATATCAAAGTTCATGCGAGGTTTAAATTGGCAAATTCGACAGCATTTGTTAGGGAACCCGGCGTTAGAGACTTTCACCGAGGTAGTGAATGCGACACTGTCACAGTGTCATGAATATCGTCTTCGTTTGCAAGGGGGTAAGAACTTTAGAGATTCGAGTTCATCAAGTAGGTCTGGTGAAGAGAATGCCAGTAATTCCAGAGAGTATAAGCAGGATTATAGGGGGTCGCAACAGCGTTTTGTTCCTCATAATGGGGAGAGAGGATTTGCGGGTAGATGTTTCTTTTGTAAAGAATTAGGCCATAGGAAGATAGATTGTCCTAAAAGAGGTAGAGGACCACGTTTTGAGGAAGTTTTGGATGTGAAACCCTTACAGCAGATTCGAGGCCATTTTAGGCCAGGGGACTTTGTGTGGGACCCTAATGATGAAGAGACGAAATCGGACTAGAGAGGTATGATGTAAGTTATTTTCCTTTGTGAATAGGATTTTGCTATATGAAGCTTTGGGAAATATCAAAAATGATTTACACAATAATATTTTTAAACTCTAGTCCCGATTTTACTAACTCTCAATCCCCGACGTCGCTACATAGTAGTGTATTGGGAGGGTTCCTTGTTTGGATTTCGCTTGATAGACCTCCCCCGCATGAAAGTAGCGAATGTCAGGAATTTAGAGGAGTTAAATCTTTGGACCTTTCAAAATTATTATAATTTAATATATTTCGAGTTATTGTACTATTGAAGGCAAGTGAAGCCTAATTATGTTTATACGAGTAGAGCTCGAATAAAGGGTGTATGGGCGCCCAGGTTGTTATAATTGGTTTTATAAAATTAAAATAATTAGTAGTGAGAAGTGGGAGGATTGGGTATAGTGTTAGTGAGGATAAGTGTAATAAAAACTAGTTGAGCTTTGGAGTGTTAGTCTTAGCTTAATTTCGAGGGCGAAATTATTGTAAGTCGGGAAGTCTGTAATACTCGAACTTTTGGGACAATAAATTTATTTATTTTTAGGAGAAATAAATATTATTTTAATCGGAGAAAAATTAAATTGGCATTTGAGGTCAAAAATTTGAAGATGTTAGAAAGTGATTCGAATGATGATTCTGAGGGTGCGGTTGTTTTCGAAAGGGTCGATATAGTCAAAATGACTGTACTTGGGTCTTATTTGGGTTCCAAAATATTTTAAGTGCGTTTGGCTTGAATTAAAGTGACCGAGTCATTTAAAGTGTGTATTATCATTTAAAGTTGTGTATTTTGATGATAAGGCTTAAAAGCCTATGTGAGAAGCCATTCTCACTTAAGGGAGAGAGAAAGAGAGAGAAGAAGAAGAAGAAGAAGAAGAAGAAGAAGAAGAAGAGAGAAAATCTTGGAGATTCCGGCCAATCCGTGATTTTGAGGGCGAATCAGACTCTACAACTTTAAGGAAAGTGATTAAACTTGCTAAATAATTCTTGTGCATCTTTTATTTCATGAATTGTGGAGAAATTTATGGATTTTGGGTTTAAAATGTCAAAACCTAGATTTTTGGGTAAATCTTACATTTGAGGTGTGTATATGGATTTGAGAGTATATAATATTTGGGTTGATTTATATAATGAGTTTTGATGATATATATATATATATATATATATATATGATTGGGTTGAAGAGAAATGGTTAAAAATGATAAATATGAATTTTGAGAATTTTAGCTTTGATAAAAAATTGCCATTTTCGTAGCTTCTGAACAGGCCGAATCGATTCGGCCCCCAACCCAAATTGATTTGAAATGTTCTAACTTGATAGGTATGAGTGACCGAATCGATTCGAACCCAAAGCTGAATCGATTCATCCTAAGACAGTTGCCCAGGTCTTTTGACCTTAATCGATTCACCTTAGAGGCCGAATCGATTCTCTGGGCAGAATCGATTCGGATTAGGCCCATATCGATTCGAAAACAAGGCAGCTTTGGGGGATGTTTTTCTAGGGTGAGTTTCATCCCGTTTCGTTTGAGGTTATCGATTGGGAATATCTATATGACTTGTGAGAAGTATGTTTTGGAGACTTTTAGGGAGTTTCCCTTATGAGAAATTGTTGGGGTCACTTGAACTTATTTTGAGAAAATACCGATTGGAGAGTATCATACCGACTAGTGGGGAAGCCCACTATTATTGAGATTTGATTTGGAGATAATTATGAGTTTATAACAGAGAGTTAGGATGCACTTAGTAATATTGGATTTTTAATTGAATCCCAAAAGTGATAACTTAAAAGGTTCATATGATTGATTGAACCATAATATGAATTGGGAATAATAAATGTTGATCGATGTGCATAAGGATATAGAGAATATCCTCAGCGTAAATTGAATTGGGAGATGATTCATACAAATAGAAGTGATGTGTGAATTTCAAGTGAGAAATAGTGTTGTGTATACAAAGTGGGGAAGTTATGTTAGTTATTGACAAATAGTATATCGAGAGTAAAATATACTAATAAATGAAATTATATCATTTACACCTAAGAGCGTAATAAGATTATGTAAATAGTCTGATATATATACCTTGTGTGATGGTATACATTTATATGATGTGATGATGTATGTATATCTAGTGTGAATGATTTATATGTATGTGAAGCATACCCCCTCTATGCTATTATGGGAAGTTACGCGATGTGGGTGAGGCCCCTGGCTTGAGGAGCAGGAAGCGTATAGTCCCCAGGTCATAGAATCCATTATTATTGTGTGATTTTTGTTAGGTGTGAGACGTGGTGGGTATGTTTCGTCTCATTTTCGGGGGGGAACTATGACCGCTTCCCGTACGTTATGATTTGGTTTTTACCAAGGCGGTGTGAGATTCCGACCATTGGTACCTAGGATGATATGTGAGCGATTCCCTAGTAGATGATAGCATTGAGAACCTGCATCCTCAAGTTATAGCTCGATGGGATGGTTATTATTATACTTGTGTGCATAGTATATTAATTGCATATGATTATGAGATATCATATATTTGTCTCTAGATTAAAGATACATAAGAAGATTGATTGAATCTCATTTCGGGAGATTTTATTCGGACTTAAATTGTGATGAATATATTAAAGTGAAAATGAAGTGTATATAATTATATGAGTATATATATTACGATGGGTATCGAGGGCATAATGGACCTCAACGAGAAACATTGCCAAGGAGTAGTGTATTGGGGAAATTCCTTATTTGGATTTCCCTTTGCGAGACGTGCCACGCACGACATGCTGTGTGCTGTTGAGAATTGATAATAGTAAATTAATTATATTATATAAGAATTTGCGGGTTATATGCATCATGCATTGAGGGCATAATGAATCTCGATAATCAATATTGTCAAGGAGTAGTGTATTGCGGGGTCCTTGTTTGGATTTCGCTTCCGAGACGTCCCACGCACGAAACGCAGTGCAGTATTGAGAATTGGGAGAAGTTTAGTCCTTAGGATTTAGATGCTAATAACTCATATATATTTATATATATTTATGTTAGTAACTAGACAATGAGAAATTCTAGTAAGAGAGAATGTTTATGTATGTTTTATATGTTTACTAAGTTGACGAATATTTGAGATTAGTAGTATTAGAAGTTGAGGGATATGATCTAGATGGAGTTTTAAATGGTTATAAATTTTGGGAGTAGGTTAGATTACCTTACCCCTAAATAGTTTTGGGCAATTATTCGAGGATCATGTACATACGTTTAGATGCGCGCTTTAGTTGACAGGTGAGTTGGATTTTCTGGAGAGTGAGACTCCACTTTAATCATGTTATAATGCATCTATAATTATTATGCATTTTAATGCACTTGCTAAAAATGTTTTCACACCTCGGGTTCTGACCCGTTCATATTTTCTCTAGCCATGTATTTATTGTATTCTTTTAGGTGTTCCTCCGCAAGGACGCCATTAATGTTATCCATCCAATGTATTCATGGAGTTGTGGCAGTAGCGGACTGTTGCGGTATTTTGATGTAGTCGATTCCTATCTTTTGTGTTTCTAGATTTGGATTCAGTTTGTATATCGATTTTACACCCAAGTGATGTAGTTGCAGTACTTCTTTTATATTTCTCTTCTCAGACTGTTGTATTGTCTGTGACCCGACAGCTTATTCGAGTATTTCATTTTGTAGATTTTGTTATACTCTAGTATTGTTGTTTCAGCATGTGTGTGTCTCTTATCATATTGAGTTGTTATGTTGTTGGTTGTTGTTGTTTAGTTTGTTTTGATGTAATGTAAATTAATTTTTTTTTAGCACCCTCTTTTTGTAGTATTGGGTAGTTTAGCCGTGTTTATTTTTGAATCGTCAGTAGATGAAGAGAATGACCCACTGGAGATTCCTGATTATTTTAGTATAGGGCTGGCCACCCGTTATTATTTTAAGCGGGGTGTCAAAAAATCAAACCCGAGTGAATATGAAGGTGTATGTTGATTACATGACCATGAAGATTATGAGGGATGGCGATCGCATACAGGACCTCAGTCAAACTTATGATGTTATAGAGTTGTACAAAATAAATTTAAACTCATAAAATATGTGTTCGGCATCAAGGCCGATAGGTTTAGGGGCATTATTATCAACAAATATGGGATAGAGGCAAATTCGAACAAAATTAAATCTCTCATAAAGATTCCATCTCTAAAGAGAAGGACGGAAATACAAAGGCTTGTGGGTCAGGTAGCAGCTATGAACCGGTTCGTGTTAAGCTCCACTAATCGATGCCTCTAGTTTCTAAAGTTTTTAGAAAGACTTTTGAATGGAATGCAGAGTGTGAAGCAAAATTTTAAGAACTTAAGCAGTATTTTGGATCCCTACCCCTACTCTTCAGGTAGATCTTGGGGGAGAAGGTTTAATTGTACTTAGCTGTATCGAAATTAGCTATCAGTTTGAAACTAGTGAGGAAAGAAGATAGAATTCAAAAGCTAGTGTACTATACCAACAAGGCCTACTGAGATACAAAGATTAGATATTTAAGGATGGAGAAGTTAGCTTTAGCCTAATTAAAGCATCAATGAGAATCAAACCCTAGTTTTAGGCTCACACAATTATGTTGTACACTTATTAACCCCTTAGACATGCTATTCACAAACATGATAAGTCTAGTAGGCCAATGTCATAGTCAGTCGAGTTAGGAGAGGTTGACATCATCTACTCAACGAGGAAAACAGTCAAGGGGCCAGCAGTGGGAAGTTTAATTACAAAAATCACGTATGAATAGTATATGCAGAGAAAGAGGGATGATTTGAAACACCACCAGTTGCATTCGCAGACAAAGGAAATTCATCTAGAAAAATAACCATGATCAGGAATAAATGAAGAAATTATTCAGAGGGGGCACATGAGTTGATGATGGGGTTAATGAAACCATCCCCATTTGAAAGATGTTCGCTAATGGTTCATCTTCTACGAGTGAGAGTGGGGATGGTCTTATCATCTCCACTCTAGAAGGACCAGATTAGAATACGCACCTAGGTTGAGCTTGAAAGCTTAAAAAATGAGGCTAAGTACAAATCCTTAATTTTAGGATTGGGTATGGCTTCATCGTTGGGGGCTTTGAAGGTATTAGCCCACAAAGATTCATAGTTGGTAATAAATCAAGTGTTGGGTATATATGAGCCAGGAGATGATAAAATGGGGAAGTACCTGGGATAAATCATAAAGTTAATTCCAAAGTTTATTACAATGTAGATGGTCAAAATGCTGGGAATAAAAAACTCATGGGCTAAAGTTCTGGCTCGTCTGGCATCCACTATCCGAGCTAACCTGCAAAGGACTATCCTTATGGAAAAAAAATTACACCTAGTTATTGAAGAAAAAGATGTACAAATTATGGATTTGGAATTTAGATCATGTGGATGGACCCACTAGTGTCTTATTTTCAAATGAGCAAAGTCCCATCCTGCCCTAAAGAAGCTAGAAGGTTACAATATAAAGCATTAAGGTATGTGATCGATGTCGGCACCTTGTTCAAATATGGTTTTATGTTATCCTTCCTCCAATGTGTTCACCCAATAAAGTGCAAGTCGCGAGGGGTCTTACGGTGTGCATGAAGTCTAGAGGTTTCTAGTGAAAAAAATAACGATGCAGTACTATCACTAGACCATAATGAAGGATGATTTTATTTAGTAAATAAAGAAATGTGATGAGTTCTATAGGCATGCTATGATAAGTTGACAAATCGTGGAGTCCTTGACCTTGGTCATTACTCCTTGGTCATTTTCCTAGTGGGGACAGATATGGTCAGACCCCTTCCTAAAATCAAAGGAAGGTTCAAGTATTTAGTAGTAGCCGTGGATTAATTCACCCAATGGATGGAGGTCGAGATGATGATTGAAAGTATCCAGACAAAGAAGTTCCAGTTCATTTAGAAGAATATGATTTGTGGATATCGAATTTCGAATGCATTTGTCATAAATCAAGACACATAGTTCGAGAATGATTGGTTTGGGGGTTACTGCATTAAAAACAACACTAAATGTCTACACTCTACTCCAAGCTATCTATAATGCAATGGAAAGATAGAGGTCACCGATAGGACTAACCTGGATTGAATTAAAAATGCCTTGGGCGGGTAAAAGGAAACTGAATCAACGAACTTTATAGTCTCTTGTGGGCATACATGACGACCCTTAGAACCTCCATGGGAGAGGCACTCTTCATGTTGGTAATAATATTTGAGGTCTTAGTCCCAACGAAGGTCGACTTTGCCATCTGCAGAGTACTGAATTTTAATTTTTTTGATCAAAGACTTCATAAGATGTCTAGATTTGGACTTAGCCAAGGAAGTAAGAGAGAATGATGCACTCAGATTGGTAGCATAATAACAAAGAATAACCCAATAATAACAAGAGGGTTAGGTCGATAATGCTAAAATAAGGCCGTGTTGAAGAAAGTTATCCAAAAGAAAAATAAGATATAGGACAATTAGCATGGGTCTTACAGAGTCAGGTAGGTGGTCCAACTACGGAGCTACCAAATAGAAATGTTGGAGGGGAAAATTTATAAATCTATATAATGTTGAACATCTATAAAAGTATTATCATTAATCTAATTCAATGTAATAGAAATGGAAAATTTATTGAGAACGACTCTTATCATAAATGACAAGGCATTTCTCATCCTAAGAAGTTTTTATTATTTCATTACATTTTCTTGTAATAACTTGTTAAGAGTCAAACTTCATGAGATGGGAAATAGGCTTAGGTTGAAGGCATCCTAAGAAGTTTGGACGCATAATTACGCAACTCAGAGTATTGTCCTTAAGTGGAAAACATGAACTTATGTTAATTGTGTTCTTATGAACTAATGGACGACTATATGGGTCAACACTTGTTTAAGGGGAACTAAATATGTCTAAGTGAATTTCCTCGACCCCGAAAAAAGATAATGCATAGATATAGATTGATGAAGCAAAGATAAGTAATAAAGGTCTAAAGAGGTAAGATACTTATCATTTAAAAATAATCACCGGTATAACATTTCATGAGAGATCGCTTCCCTAGGACTGATCTAGGCATGAAATTAATTCATCCACTTATAACCAGTGAAGTCATTGGCTTAGGTCGGTCGTGAACCTACCAAAGGGCCAATAAATGTCTAAGACAAACATGTGAAATAATGATATATAAATTTAAACCAAGAATAGAATTATGTAAGAGGTTACAAATAATTAATGGACAAACAACCAAATGAAAAAATGATACATTCATTCAAAGGTACGAAAGATTACAATTAATTCAAAGGAAAGAATGAACTCATTCATTGATCAAGTATTAAAAATTTATACAAAGGCACAAAGGCATTAATAATGATGTTTAGAAAAAATTCATAAAAGGGAAGAGATCACAAGAAGTTAAAAATGATTCACGAAAAGCTCAGGCATTTGAGGGAGGAATAGCTGAAGGATTAGTAATAATGGAAACCTGGCCAATATCTAGACCAACTGCCTTATAGTCCAAGATTATGGTCGGCCTCGGCTAAGGCCATGGATTCTTTATCATATCTCTTAAAAGTCTTAACGACCCCAATAATATCAGGGTGGTGGTTCTCCACTCTTTTCTTTAGTGCGGCATGTCTATCAACAAAGTATGCCATTTTCTTCGGAGTGATATATTAAAAGGAATCGTACTCGGCCATAATAGTTTCACAGGCCTTGGCCATAACTCCCCTCTAACTGTAGATGATGAAAAAAACTTCATCCATATAATTCTTCATCTTGTTATTATAATTTTTATCCTTCTAGAGATTGTCCTCGACCTCGACTACCTTAGTTTTAGTAGTAGTTTACTCTACCCCAAGTCAAACACCTAGTCCTGCAGCTCAAAGTTCATCTTCTTCTCTATCCCAAAGGTTTTTCATGTGATCCTCCTAGACCAGAGCCCTTTCCCGTAGTATGGTTGACACCATAGCATGTTACAATAGGGTAAGTGTAAATTTAGAGAACATAAAGTTATAAATAAAGAATGCAAATAGAAAGGATGGATTGTTACTTGCATGGCCCTATGCTGATAATGGTACCATAAGATAATGGTATCCATGGACCTAAGGTTCCTGTAATCCATCTCATACCCATAATATACAAGATGGTCAGTGACATTGGTATATTTAGCTCAAATTGTCTTCTTATCCTTCCTCATATTCTTGTAAGAGATAGGAAGGTTAGGGTCTTTGAAATAAGGAGGGTCCTGAAACACCTCAGTCACTGGTACTTCCAGGGTAACCTACTTCATCAGGATATTGAACGAGCCTTGTTAATGAGGATGGGTTAACGGGTACGTTTTTCGGAGCAATATTTGCCTTTTTTGGGTCTAGAATAACAGTACCTTCAACATGTTTTTTCTTTGCCTTAACCGGTTACCTTTTTTGGCGACAAGGGTGGCACGATCAATAGTCTCGAGATCCATCACCCAAGTAGATTGAGTGTGTAATTGAGATGTATATGGATTTGATATTTTATAAAAAAAGAGCATGCAATACTACAAGATGAATTAGAAAGATACAAATAGACACTTGGAAAAATTCATCGCTTGCTCGCATCGGCTTTAGACTCGGCTTCAATGTCAGTCTCAGCTCGAACACTAGTTGGATAGTATCCAAAATCAATGAGTTTGTCAACAAAAAATGTACTCAAATACTAGAGGGTCATGTCGATAGAGTTTATCCACCAGCCTCTTTCATTAGAAGTGAGTTGAAGGGCATCTTTCTCTATCAACATTCAAAACAAAGCAAATATTAGAGGAAATAACAAAAGCAAAGAAATGTTGTATAAATAGTAAAAAGATGTGAATAGCAATGGAATTAGGGTTTCTCTAGTCGTGGGTAACTCTCATAGTATTATCAGTCTCCTTTGAGCTAAACTCTCAATAACCCGTGATGAAGAAAAATTTACGCTTTTGAAAATGGTTACTAGTTATGCGACCTAACTTGTTTTTTTAAATTTTTTAAAGAGAAATGTAGTAGTAGCTATAAGAGGGTAGTGGTATTGGGGTCTATGAATAAACTGGAAGGGTGAGGTATGACCCACTGCAATGAAAACAGCCTTCAAGGTATTTAGAGTTTCAAGAGCAACAAGTAAATTAAAAACTAACTTTTGCGATGTAATAATAACTTTATGATTACAATATGAGGAAGGCAATGATTAAATATAAACTTTTCAATAAGAAAAATAATAATGGAATCACTTGAGAGTGATGATTCTTTAAGAGTGAAGAGACAATCACTTCAATTACCAAGGAGAGAGTAGGGAGAGAATACTTTATGTGTAAAAATGGGCAAAGTAACAATGCTCAAATTATGGTGTGCTTTGACCTTGTCCAGGTGATCTATGTATAGCTAAATATTAGGTCTGATGTGGTGTGTGTGCGCCAAAGGGATGTTCCCTTGCGAAAATATCTGAGTAGTACTTTTTGTCTTATTTTACTATTTTTCGATGTCCACACAGACAGAGAACATCCAGTGCAATCATAGTCAAAAATAAAATACTTCGGGCCTAGTGCCGAAAAGTATGATTTTGTCAATATTTTGGTAAAAAAATTTAAAAACTTACGAGCAGCCTTGGGAGACAATCGCCATTGCTATTTTCCAAAATAACTTTTCGAGCAGTATCCTGGCTACTCGCTCATTTTACCAAATATGAGTTGTGTAAGTGTATGTGAGAGTGTGAGTGACCTCTTAGGTCCATCATATTCTCTATTTCCTAGGGTATTGAAGTGGTTGAGCCTTAGCTTGATCAACAAGACTTAACTCTCAACCTCAAAATCCAAACTCTCAAGATATCCCAACTGGCCATCTACCCAAGCCTTGCTTGATCAACTAAGGCTTCTTGTTAAGTAAACCTATGTTTAATACAACAAATAAGTGTTAATAGATAAAATATTATATAAAAAAAACTTGGAGTTACTCATGTAGCACCCCCTCGGTGGTTGTTGTTCAAAGTTTCCTAATGGCATAGACATGTTGATCATGTTCGCGATTTAGACTCATACACCCAATAGTACTTCACTTTTGTCTTGGGCCTGCTCACCCAATATTATTTTGTTCGTCTTGTATTACCCTTTACTTGGACTTGATTGCCACTTTGGTATTGATCGCCCGTTATTACTTTACTTTTGTCTTGGGCCTGCTTGCCCAATGTTGTTTTGTTTGTCTTTGCTTTCCAATTACTTGGACTTCTCTCCACTTTGGGCCTACTTGCCCATTAGTACTTTGTTCAGGCTTTGGGCCTGCTCGCAGTAAGCCTAACTTTTATGGTAGGGTTAAATGGGTACCTTTTTACATTAGCCCCTTGTACAATAGTCTTCTTTTGGTTGAAGATGAAGAGTTTTTATGAAAATAAATATTTAGGAAATTCAAGAAGGCTAGAATTATTCATTACTTTCTATTTATGCATTAAATGCACTGTCATTAAGCCACTCTTAGGATGCCTTTTAGTGTCTCGAGGAGACACATGTTGCCTTGGTAAATTTTTTACGTGATTTCGGTAATGATTATTTCTACTTTTGAATCGTTAGGCGCCTCTTTGCTCGTTATATAAATAGCCCATGCCTTGTCTTTTTTTAAACTTTCAATATCAGTTTTCTTGTATTCTAGAGAGAGAAATTTCAAAAGATTTTTAGGGCTCAATAAAACCCTATTTCCTTTTTCATTCTTCCTTCAATCCTCCTCAATCAGTGGCTTCTTCCATGCAAACATTTCTTCTGCCTTTATTACCTATGTAAGTGAGGTTTTGGTGGACTCTTTGCCAATCTATGTGAATGTCACCACTTTCATTGCTACTGGAACAACCTCTGTTTTGTAATCTCTGGTTGTTTCCTCTACCGCCACTACCCCCACTCCTGGTGGTGTGGGGTCCAATCAAGGAGAATAAAGTGGTTCCGTTGACATGCCTAAGGTACAGAAATAATTTCTGGAGTCTAGGGATAAAATAGACTTTTCAATCTATTTCCTTGTCCCTTTTTTTAAAGAGGATGATGAAGTAATTCCCTTTCTTGAGAGGTTTAAGGTTGAGTTCATTAAGAAGATAAATAAGCAGTTATTTTATGGGATTCCCTGAGTCTGGAGATAATTCACTAGTGCTTTTGGACTGAATTTTGCGCAACCGAGTGGATTGGAGTGATTTCTTATAACGTGAATGTTAACATTTGTGGAGGTGCCCCAGATGAGTGAGCGTTGTGGGTGGATTATGCCATTGATGTTTTGTCTTGTCGTTCCATCATTAACGAGTTAGGTCTTGCTCAGACCATCACTAGTTTGGAGGTTTATATCATTCCTAAAGGTACAAGTGCTTTTTACATTTTGATTTCTCGATGGATTTTGGATTCCCACATTTTTTTCACTAGTTGGGGGAATTTTCCATTACCCTCGAGGATATCTGTGAGCTGGTTGGCTTGCTAATTTTTGGTGAACTATGTTTTTATTGATGGCTACGAGGACTCTATAGAATAAGAAATGTGTGAGGATCTCCATCAAGCTTTGTCATATTGTGCTCATTATGTTACTCTTACTCAAATAGGGATGATAAATCATACTTTTGCCAAATGGCAAAGGTACTGGTTCAAATAATTCGAACCAATGTCCAAAGAGGAGGTCAAGACTAAAATGCCTAAGAGTCAAGATGGGCCAAAACTGGGATCAAAGACCAATTTGGTTACCTTCTTCATCTCATTCCTCAAGATATTTTTATTCCAAGGGAGGCTAAATGACTACCTTTATGATTCACTCTTTCATTTAGAAGTCAGACTTGCTCATGTCAGGAGTGTGCCACTCACTGCTCTTACACTTAAATCCATATACACTTGGTTAGATCGCACTCACATAGACATGGATCACTTGCATGACCGCTTTCATGTTGTAAGTTTTGTTAACTTTTTTATATTGATAGGCTTCCTCTTCGAGCAGTCCCTAAATTGGGCTCTTGAGTCTCGCTCACTGATAGTCAAACTGCTCATATTTTTTGGTGGCACAAGAAAACCCCTAAGCAATCACTTATCTTATTTTTTTAGAGTATTAATGAGTTCTTATTTCTCCCGTACTCAAAGTGACTAGGTGGCACATTTTCTTGGGCCTTTTTCTATCATTCTCCTGGTACCTTATTTTTTCCAACCAATGTTGAATATGTGGTGGATTGTCCTCATATTTATGTGATGGCATCTATTCTTCCATGCATTCTTCCATCCTTGACTAAGATAGGTCAATGAATTGAATTTTACCACTCCAAGCGAGTGAGGAGACAGTTTGGCTAAGATCAAAGCACCTATTCCCCAGATTATCCAACTAACCTCTCGCCCAAAGATTTATACGTGGAGGATTACTCTACTTTTACCCCCGAGGGGATGGACCAGAGGACTGCTCATTTTCGAAACTTCTTTATACCCGCTCTCCACTATTTTCCCTTGATTAGTTATTCATTTTTTATCTATGGAAGCATCGAATTTCATTGATAAATAATTTCATCCAATATGCTCCTCATGAATCTTTTATTGAGGGCATCCCCTCGTCTGATAAATACATGTCCAAGCGCACTCGTAAATAAGCTTAGTATCACAGCCAAGTTATGAGGATTCCTCTTGATAAAGTTATTCATGTCCTTGTAAATCCACTTTGTGAGGAAAGTATTTATTCAAAACGTCCTGAGGAAAAAACTTAAAAAATCAAGGGCAATGGTAAAGAAAATGGTAAAACCAAATTGCGCTCGAAGAGGAAGTATCCATATGGTGTAGTCTCTAATTTCGTTCATTTATAAGTTAGAGAGGAGGCTTGCCCGCTTTCTCCAACGAGGACGCGAGCGGATAAATAGGAAAAGAAATTGAACAAATCAGTTGGCCCTTTTGATGTAGAAGACTAAAGCTTAGATACTGTCACCTTCAAAATTATAGAGACATTTCAGACCATTTGTGGTCAAGGTTATGATGTTATCGAAACCACTCTTCCTCACCCCTCTACTCAACTTTCTACTCCCTTAGTGGAAGGTACTTTAACTATTCCTCTTTTACTTAGTCAAAATATATGTAATGGAATTATGATCATGGGACCCACATCATGTTCATCTAAAAAGAAACTCATTGATTATGAACGTACTGCTTCCAACGATTACCGTAGTTCTTCTTCTAATGACATTGACTTACTTGAAATTAATGAAGACCACTCATTTGATGCTTCCCTTTTTTTATCAGCCACGAGGGGAATAACTCTAGACTTGGAGAAGCCCATTAGTGATCAAAATGACACCATGATCAACTCCCCCTCCTTCACTAGCCTAACTACCGGACATTTGTTGTATGGGAAAACTCATCGTGATGATCTTGTAAGTGTTTTGATTCAATTATTTACTTTTCCTTTTATTATATCTCATTTTTTATTTATAATTTATCTTATTATTAACTCTTAACCGTTTTCAAGCAGGCTACTTCTGTAGGAATGAGTGATCCCTTTGGGGTGAGGGTAGTTCCTTCACCTTCCTCCCTGCCTCTTCTAGTGCTCCATTTCAACGAGAGAGGAACTATATGCTTATTTCTTCTTTAGGCTTAGCAAGAGAGGTTTGTACATGTGTTAGGCATATTTATCCCTTTCTTTTTCCCTTTGGATTTTTAATTTCCAAAAACTAGTGCTTGTGAAATAAACTCTCCATTCTTTCTCTTACATCTCTCTACTATATATCCTGCCAGTGTTAGGAGTTCTTCTGTAACTGCTCGTTCAGTCCAGGTATCCATTAGTTCACAAAGATCTTTTTTCAAGTCCTTTTACATTATCTACTAACACTTGTTTATTTTTTATAGTTGTCTTTGGCTCCACTCACACCAATTTCTCTCTTATTTTATGGCGAGCGGTTCATCAGACTAGCCCTTAGCTAGTGCTGTAACTGGCTCTGGAGAGGTATTCTTCAAACATATCATTTTCCTTTCTTTAAATACTTGTCTTGTTGATCAAAACATAATAATATTTTTTTTATAACACTTGTCCTTTGCAGGGCTTTCTCACAAGTGATCCCCTCACCACGAGTGGCATAAGTTTACCCATAGGTGTGATCATCCCTGGGTTACCTCCATCTGGGAGGATATCCATCTCAAGGGTTTGTCTCCCTTTGGATAACAGGACCCAAATCTAGGACCTCCCTACTCAACATATTTATAGCATTGCTTCGAGTGGGCCCATTTCTCATGTCACTTATTCATCACAGGTAAATAGTTATATAATTTTTTTTGCTTTTGATAATTTTTTATTGACAAATTCATTATTGATAGGTTAGTACGAACATGCCTCCACTTACTGTCATAAGATTGAGTGTTACCCCTCCCGCGGGAGTTTAGGTACTTGAACTGGCGCACCCTTGTACTTGCTTTCAAATTTCCCATTTTGTTTTACATATGTTCGTACTGTTACTCACTTTATCTTCATCTTTCATGTTAAATAAGCATTGTTAGTGTTCCTCTGATTGCTACATCTCCAACAAGCGTTACTGTGAGCACTCCATCGTCTATGCCATCTCAGGTATTAATTTGGCACACCTGGAATTCCTTTTGTGAAAATGCTTGAAAGTTTTAGTCTTTCATCTCTTTTGGTAGATGGGATCTACGTTGACCATGTAACCTTCTGCGAGCATGAATATGAGCACTTGGGTATTACTCTATCATACCTAGTTCTTTTAATCTTTCTTTTACTGTGCAAGTGCTCTTATAGAACTTTTCTTGCCCTTGCTTTCAAGTTAGCATTATGAGCTTTCTTTTAACTATGGAACCTCCTGTCAGTATAGCCATGAGCGCTGCTCAAGTATTATTATGTCATACCTGGTTCTTTTATAACTTTCTTTTAATGTGTAAGTACTCAAGTTACACTTTCTTGTTTCTTTTTTTTCAGGTTAGTGATATAAGCATTCCTTTTACTGCGGAGTATAACTATGAGCACTCCTCAGGTATTCTTCTGTTATACCTAACTTTTAACTTGCTTTACTGTGCAAGTGCTGAAATAACACTTCCCTAATTATATGTTTTCAAGTTAGTGATACGAGCACTCCTATATATGCGGAGCCTAAATTTTTAATTTATCATGCCTCAGTTTATTCTTTTACTTGATTTATTCTATGCAAGTGCTCAAATGATCACTCCTTTTGCTTTGATTTCCTAGTTAGTGTCACAAGTTCTCCTGTGACTGAGGATCTTATAGTTAGTCGAATGGAGCAGCGCAAATTCTCTGGTAGCATTCTAAGTCCTATTGGCATGCGAGTAAGTCTTTTCTCATTTCTTGTCATTACTCCTGCCATTACTCTAAAGAATGTCATTTTACTTAACTTATTCTCTTCCTCACTGTTATTTTTTCTGGAAGAAATGAATGAAATAGAGGTAGCTGCTGATGAGAATGAGGAGGGCTATGAGGCCACTCGTTCTGAGGGTGATAAGTCTAGTAAGGATTCGTCTTCCCCCTCTAAGGCTATCTATATGTACACTGGCTTTGAATCTATAGATATGAATTCTCCCGATGTTTTTATTAGGGGTATGTGGAGCGAGTGCCACCCCAACAGATTTGGAGCAATAGATCAAACGGTTCTTAATTTAATCTTTGAGCATCACTGTGAGACTTTTACCACCAGGAGTGTTTGAAATATTCAATTTGTTTTTACTTCCTAAGTGAAATCACCGGTTCTCTCGCTCGCATCTTCTTAGTAATCATTAAGGACTTGGAATACTACTACCACTTCAAGCTTGATTGTCTTGATGCCTCCGTTCATAGGTTCCTCCACACTACTGTAAAAAGATTGCTGACCACTAGATTGGAGTATCCTCATATATAAAGTACTCTGATTCTTTTTTCTCAAAGCCTCCAATAGGCCAAGTATGAGAGCCTCATATTTTCAGTTTCATTATTAATGCACTTGAAATCAGGCTTGTAAGAGAGGGTCAGCTTCTCTTTATCACTGGAGAGTATAATACCTGCTCCATGAGTGCCTTGCGCGCATGAGCCGTCAAAATACATACTCTATTATTCCATCTCCTTAACTAAACATACTTGGAAGTCATCCTCTGGAAGCTCCTCACTCGGAGTTTTAAAGTTATGATGGCGAGGAGATCAGCCATAGCTTGGCTCTTAATATCTTTGGGATCAAGCCACTGCAAAAAATATTCTGAGAGTATCAAGATTCACCTGGATGCTCGCCTTACCAAGACAGTCCGCGTAAGCAAGTATTTGATGGTATCACATTTGGGTGATAATATGCACTGTGAACATAAGCAAGTAATGCCTTGGTTTTGGCACCACAATGACTAAATCCAGACAATTCCTTTTCACATTCTTATACCTAGACTTTGTTCTCGAAATAGATCGAGGCAAGTAGTATACAAGTCTCTATATTCCTTAGTTTTCTTCGACAAGTAGAGCCCCAATAGACCACTCTACATAAGTGAGATACAAAAATATAGGCATGCCTGCTTCCGGTGGGATCATGGTCGAGGGAAATGTCAATATTTCAATAACCCCATCAAACGCCTTCTTATGCTCATCCCCCAACACCCATTTCACCTTATCTTTAATGAGAGGCACGAAAGGGTAGGTGGCTTCCTCAAATATTGGTATAAACCTTCTTAGATAAGAGACCTTTTCGAGGAAACTCTTGAGTTGCCTCTGAATTTTTAGCAGAGGCATCATCAAAATAGATTTTTATTTTTTTCCGTCAACTTGCACACCCTTCCTGTTGACGAAAAATCCCAGGAACTTCCTCGTGATAACTCCAAAGGCGCATTTTAAGGGGCTCATCTTCATTTTGTACTTCCAACACCTCTCGAAAACTCTTCTAAGATCCTGGACATGCCTACTCTCTTTTTTGGACTTCACCACCAGATCATCCACTTAGAATTCTGGTATATCATAAAACAAGTAATGAAATATTGCCATTATTATTTGCTAATGCATCGTTCATATATTCTTTAGTCTAAAAGGCATAACGGTGTAGTGAAAATTGCCTAGATCGATTCGAAAAGCTATCTTCTCTACATCCATTGGGTCCACTTTGATCTGATTATATCCCACATACCTATCCATGAAATTATACATTTCATGATCGGCGGTAGCATTTACCAACAGTCGATACTAGGAAAAGAAAAATCACCTTTTGGACCAGTGCGGTTCTGATCTCTAATATCCACGTAGACCCATATGTTCTTCTTATCATTCTTTGCAATGGGCACAATGCTTGACAACCATACTAGGTGTTGAATGGGCTTCACGTACCCTACAATGAGTAGCTTCTCCATCGTACTTTGATCTTTAAATCTATCTTACCTTTATATGTTCGCGTGGTCGGTCTCACGGGAAAAGCATTACGAAAAAACATTAATCTTATGAGAACTCGCCTTCGAATTTATCCCCGATTTTTTTTTATACTTCGATGCGAAGACATCTAGGAATTCTATGAGAAATCTAATGATTTCATCCCGCTTCTTAGGATTTAAGCCTTTGGAAATAAAGATGGGACGCTCATCACCACCTTCAATTCCTAAGTTTATCTCCTCAAGCCCTCAGAGTTGCTCCTGCGGTCCATCCTGCATGCGATCTAGCTCTTCCGTCGATTCTTCAATATGTTCAATCGCATGGGACTCATCAAGCACAAAGCATTCTAGCACTGGGTTGATACTCTCATCCTAAAATATCGCTCGCTCAGTTTGTTATAAATGATAAATAACTTTCCTATTAAGCAACACAACCTCCTTGTAAGTCCGCGCGGGTCTTGCCTCTTCCTTAAACTTTATGTTCTCCTTTCCTTTATTCTCAGAGGGTGCCACTCTTGGGCCTAACTTCTCATGCACATATTTCTTGGTTTAATTCTTCATGGGACATGCAGGGCTCCCCTTCTATTTTGATCAGGCATTTTCTTTCTTCATCCAATTTTGTGTAAAACGCCACATAAACCAAATGGGCCTCTTCCACAGAAAATGGTCCCTCTATGGCTTTGATCACTATCTCTATTCCATGGACATTGGCTTTCGTGAATTGGTGGAACGTTGACGACACTATTCCATATGTGTGCATCCACACTCGATCTATCAGCAGCTGTTAACTAGTATTGGCACTGATAATATGAAACTTGATGTGGGACGTGAATTTTTCCAACTTAATCCCCACATTCACGTAACCCAGTGATTATATCCCCGCACTATCGATTCCAAAAATCATGAGCAGTGCTGGCATAATTTTTTCTCGAGAAATGCCAGTCTCAAATAGAATGTTAATGGGTATAATATTTATCAATACCCCCCATCTAACAGTGCTCTTGGGAAATTAATCCCATTAACTAGAGTTGTAACATATAGAGGTATACTATGTAATAAAGTCACTTACATGTCTGCTTCCGAATATATTACCTCAGACATATATTTCTTGATCAGTCTCCCCATGGGACCATGCCAGTCGCTCTTGGACTGCTTCTAAGATCTTCTTAGTTATTGTTTCTCATGTTTCATACTTTACCTCGATCCGATCGAAGAACAATTTGAACTTTTGGCTTCTTGCAATCATTACACACTCTGAATCTATTTTCACTTCGTACATCTATGCACTACATACGTAATCGGCTTCTGATGTTCCCCCTTATACAAGGCAAGCACCACATCAACACTTCCTTATTCAAGTTCCAGTTCTTCATCCAACTTATTTTTGGGATTTTCCTTGGCCATATTGGATAGCCATCTTTCTCATGCATCATCACCATTTAGCCATTCTTTAGATTTGAGCATCTCTTCCCAATTGTGCGTCGTAATCATATTCGTTATGCCATAGTGATGAGATGGCAATGAATTTTTATTAATGTTCATAGGCGAAATTTTCAAGATATTGTTAGCAACTTTTTCCCCTTATTATCCTATACAAATAATAGCAATCTTTGGTAGCGTACTGCACCCTCTGGTGTAACTCACAAAAACTTCGTGTATTATTTATCTTCCCCCATAGGCCCCTCTACACAGATCTGTAACAATATCGCCTCTACGATATCCTCATGTACATCTAGCGCTATTTCCCTAAAATGATTAATGTATTGCAAAAGCTCTTCGCCTGGCTTTTACACTTCTTGGGCTAAGTGTCTAAGCGTGAATTCGTCTTCAGCCAAGAAAATTTTCTATAAATATTCTGACGCATATTCTCTCAAGTGGGGATGTCATTCAGCGCTAGGTTCGAGTACCATGTGTAGGCTTTTTCAATGAGAGTTTGATAACTCCCTCAATTTCAGCTCCTTCTCATTTCCATTCATGCTAAGATACTCCACAAACTCTTTACATGCTTCCCGTGGTTTTTATCTCTATCGCTGAACTTTATGAATGTGAGAGGGATGTACCCCTCAGGGTATGGTTTTTTATTGATTCTATCTGGGTAGGGGTTCTGCAACTCTTCATACATAAATGATGACTCTCTTTCTGGTATGAAAGTTATGTTTTAACTTCTTCCATTATGATGAATTCAAAGGGTAATTCCTCCTCTTCCACTTTCTTTATGGCTGGTGAACTTACTAGAGTCGTAACCTACTTCATCACCACTCTTTTGGTTGGGGCCGTCTTTGTTAAACCTACTCCTCTAAAAAGAGCCACCATCGGTGTACACAATCTTGGCCTAAAATGTCCACGTACACATTGTGTTGTCTTAAAAAGTCCTAGTACATACTCATGTGATTCACTCCATTTAGCGGTTACTGAAGTTCTTTTTTACCCCTTAAAACGAGCAGGAGCGCTCACTCCGGTGACTATAACTTCCACATTAGTTATTTGATCGCTTTGAACTCGATTTCAAGTGGAGTGTCTTAAAAAACAAACTTCTTTGAAATTTTATAACCTTCTTATCCGTGACAATGAGAATACCTCCCCATCGGAGTTGACAAATATAAGAGGGTAGTGGTACTGGGGTCTATGAATAAACTGAAAGGGTGAGGCGTGACCCATTCATATGTAAACATCCTTCAAGGTATTAAAAGTTTCAATAGAAGCAAGTAAATCAAGTACTGCCTAGGCATTATTTATGGTGTAACTTCAAGGTATTTACCTGGGCAGGGATGTTCCTTTGCAATAATATCTTAGTGGTACTTTTTGTCCAATTAGACTATTTGTCGCAATCCCTTGTGATAGGAAACATCTAGTGTCAAAAAGTTTAATTTTGTCAATATTTTAAACGGTTACTTCGAAAACAATTTTGAAAACTTGCCCGCAGCCTTGGGGACCACTCGCTATTGCTATTATCCAAAACAACTTTGCGAGCAATATCTTAACTGCTCGTTCATTTTACCAAATATGAGTTTTGTATGTGTATGTCAATGTGTGAATGTGTGAGTGACCTCTTGGGTCCCTCGTGTTAGTATTCTTTCTTTCCAAGGGAGTGGTTGAGCCATAGCTTGCTCAACAAGGCTTACCTCTCAGCCTCTAAAACAAAACTCTTAAGAGATCCAAACAGGCCATCTGCTCGAGCCCTGCTTGCTCGACTAAGGCTTCTTTCTAAGAGAACATGTGTTTAAAACAACACACAAGTGTTAATATATAAACTTTTATATAAACACAACTTGGAGTTTCTCGTGTGGTACCCCCTCGTTGATTCATGTTCAAGGTTTCCTAGTGGCTTAGACTTGTTGGTCCTGTTCGCGATTTGGACTCATTCTCCCAATATTACTTCACTCCTATCTTGGGCCACCTCACCTAATATCATTTTTTTCGTCTTAGATTATCCCTTACTTGAACTTGCTCGCCACTTTAGGCCTGCTCGCCCATTATTACTTGACTTCTGTCTTGGGCATGCTCGCCCAATATTGTTTTGTTCGTCTTTTCTTGCCCATTAGTTGGACTTTCTCTCCACTATGGGCATGCTCGCATGTTATTACTTTATTCAGGCTTTGGTCCTCCTCACAATAAGCCTAACTTTTATGGGAGGTTTAAATGTCTTACCTCGACACTTATCTCTAGTGTATCATAGACCCCAGGATTTTTCGGTATGCGCTTTAGACGAGTTGAGTGGGGGATACAACATAACCCTTCAGAATACCTCGGATTATGGGGTGAAAAGGGAGACAAAACCCCATAACCAAGGTAGATTGGGAGATGGAAATATTTTTAGAGTTCGTTGATCATAGGCTCGCTCATTTTTATAGGATTTCTTAGAGGTGATACTTAGTGGAATGTTGTAAAGGTCTAAATACTACAATAAATAGGATGAGGTAATATCAAATTCATATTTGGGAGTGTCAATTTGTGAGGGGTCATATGAATTGGTTGAGGCAGAAGGGGTCTCCTCGTAAGGAACCACATTCATCATAATAGCGGAGTTAGGAGAGAGAGATAAGGGATGGGGATAAAGGACTTAATTAGTCGTATCACCAGGTGGAGTGACAATATGCTCGATCAATGTCTCGTCTTCCCAATTTATCCCTCCCTCATCACTCATATCACCAGAATCCAATCTTTCTTATGATATGAACTCGGATCAACTATACTGGATGTTTAGAGGCTGAGGGTTAGAACTAATAAACTCAGAAGGGTTAAATTCAATGATCGTATGGTCATTAAAAAATGTCCCCTCAATAAACGATGGTGGAAATACACATAGTGTCACATGTCTAAGAGTATATGATATATTATTATTGGCTCCATGCAATTTCCTTAAAACCCTCTCTACCCACTCGTTCGCACTCGTAAGGGGTAGGGCATAAAGAACAGAACATGAACCCTAAGGGGCCACCTATCGTAATTAGAAGAAAGAGGAAAAAGCTTTCAACCCTAGAAATCTGAAAAATCATTGGACATCCAACTCAATGGCAATCTAAAACTCCAATCAACTAGCCAACCAATAAATCAACAAAATGTACAGAATGAATCCACGAGTAGAATTTTTCATAGGTAAAATTGGAAAATTCTTAACATTACTAGAAAATTACATAGAAAGGACAAAAGTTTTAGGACTCCATGGAAATGAAAATTAAAATGAAAATGACGGCTGAAAATAACGATAACCAGGAGGAAAGAAGAAAATCTTACTAGAAATAAAAGCGAATGACAATGATCAATCGTAAGTAGACCTAGGAATTTCTCAACCTAAGACAACAAAGAGTTTTTGGATTTTGAAATGGTGAAATGATTGGAAAGGGTGAATTAAATAGGTTTGGAGAAATAAATATTATACGAACAAAAGCGTGATGTAAGTGACCTTGGAAAACATTTTGTCAATTTAAAGTTAAGTGCATGCTGCCCAAGGTACATGTATATAAATTATGACCTGACACTCCAGTCGACGAAAAACACATAGAAGGTTCAACACCAGGCATTTTTAAAGAAAGTAATGCATTAAATTTGGCTCAAGACAGGACAGAAGAGTCAAGCCGACAATAGGTCATGAGGAAAAACTTCACTCACTGTAAACATCGTTCTTACCCCTAGAATGTGCAATGTGTAACACCCCGCGAAATCCAGACAACGAGGTGGCCAATCGCTGTCAGACTACGTCAGGCTTCACTAAATAAAATATCATCCTTAGCATGTGACAGACTTGAGACATAATAAATTCATTACACAAGATAATAATTTAAATAAATCCCACTAAATAATAAACATCCATGCGATATAAAATCCATCACCATGCTAATCTCCAATTTAATCCAATCTCAAATTAAATATAAACTCTAATAATATAAATCTAAATCCATAATGAAATATCTTAATAAAACCGTAACAATTGTGGAACCGAATGGCCCACCAAATCCATAATAAGAGTCTCAGTATAACTACGAAGAAATGGAAACTAAACTAAACTACTAAGAATAAAATAAATAAACTCCAACTGCACCTCCAAGATATATCTCCAAACACTCCTATGCAGCTACTCCAACACTACTACCTGAAAAATGTTAGTCAACGCACAAGGTCAAGGACCCGAGCATGAATACCTGATAGTCCCTCCAATTAGGGTCCGTGAACCCAGACAATAGCATTATACATGATAAACGTCACAATAGA
This sequence comes from Sambucus nigra, assembly GCA_949130495.1. Taxonomy (NCBI): domain Eukaryota; kingdom Viridiplantae; phylum Streptophyta; class Magnoliopsida; order Dipsacales; family Adoxaceae; genus Sambucus; species Sambucus nigra. The sequence goes on from OX422207.1 coordinate 419,490,019, forward strand.
ATATTTTAAATTAAGACAAGATAATTAGTAACGACCCGAGTAAATAAACAACATATGCTAACGCACGAAAGTCCTATCCAAAGTCCAAGTCCAATTATCCAATTTCCAAAAATATTATTAAATCAATTTACTCAACTTTATTATTTTCCCCATTTTATTATTATCAGGCGCGGTGCTCCCGCATATAAATCATTCACAATATTAGTAGTGGGACTCCCATCAATTATCATCATTTTAGTGTGGGACTCCCACTTAAAATCTTTATTTGTTTGGTTGTTTGACTACCATATGTTCTACACCACACCCTTCCCCTCACTATGGCCAGTCAGCCCGCTATACTGTCAGCTCTGCACACACTCGTGAGTTTTCACGCACGACACGTCACTATAGCCCGTCATCTCGTTTAACTGTCAGCCCGCCCATACTCGTGATGTCACACACACACACCACAATATAGTCAGTGGACTCGTTTAACTGTCATCCTTGCACATACTCTCGTCGCAAATATATTTTAATACCTGTTTTATTATCTTAGGTATTAATTCTCAATTTCTCATGTTCACATTATTCAAATATTTATTCACCCCACCCTTATTAGCGATGTGAGATCCTCAAAAATACCTTTAGTCCCATACCTAAGGGTACCCAACACATAAGTATGTCCTACCTTAATTATAGGATGAATTTATATTAATAACTCTACCTAGTCTTATACCTATACTAGCGAAATGACGGAACGACATAAAAAAGTTGCCCGACCCCGGAATCACCCATCCGTAAATATCTAAACTCACTAGCCCCATTCCTAGAAAGTGTAAATCACAACTAAGGCCTACCTACTAGTCCCATACCTAGCACGCATCCTAAAATGTAGGTGAGAGCATACTACCAAAATTCCGTAGTACCCGCGATGATAATTATAAATATCAATTAATCACATAATCCAACAACACATATAAACAATATCATAAATTTATTCGTGATGGCACAATTTAATTTAATTTAATTTAATTAATAACACCGTCGTCGTTCTTAATACAATTATTTCCATTTAATCATTATAGATTAATCAACATGCAAGAATATGAAACACACAAAAGTTGTCCACTCTTATTAACTACATAATTTTCATGCGTGTGAACACGTCCCAATTTCATTTAAATAACCCCCATAAGAAACCACATGCGATCCTACACCCATAACAACCAAAACCCACTACTCTCTCCCACGTACCCAAGGGTTTCAAATCTTATTCCATATTAAATTTTTTTATAAAAGCATTACCAAATTAGTTCTCACTTTTTCTAATTAAAGTTGCTAATTTCTTTTCAGGAAACATGTAATTATTTATTTAGACAACACTTAAAAAACATAATACTAAAGTAAAAAAATAGAGTATCCATGTCTGAATAAATTTTGATTAAGAATTCTGATTTCAAAATGTATTCTTCTCGAAAGTTGACAAAGATCCGTTCTTGAGGTGTCTTGAGAAAATCCAGTTAATCTTGACAAATCTTGAGTTGAAAGTTATGTGGAATGGGGCTAGGGTTTAGAGGTTGGAGAAGATGTAAAAGATGAGAGGCTTCTGCTCTTAGGTTAGATGAAAATATGTTTTAAAAGTTCTACCCCCCGAGTTGGATTTATACCAAAAACAAATAAGAGTTTGATTAGTAAAAGAATTCCAAGAAAAAAGGACTGTTTGGCGCAACAGACCAGCGAACCGATCCGGCTAATTTTATCGGTTTGGTCCGGTCGCCAAAAAAAATGAAATAAATACCAGTTTAAATTCCCATTTTGACTCCGATTTTAATTTTGATTAAAATCCTACTTTTCATTATCAACATTTTAATTTAGAAAAAAATAATTAATAAATTCCAAAATTTTAGTTTACCCAAAGATTCTGAATTAATTTAAATATTACCTTTTAAATTTACGGGGTGTTACACAACTCTTTAAGAGATTTTCTTTACAGCCATAGTCATGAATAAAATCTTGGGGCTATTCTTCTAAGTTAAATATAGTGTACCTCTGGGACCTATTAAAAGGTGACACCTATCATGAGGGATAACCAAGCCAAGTGGCCTGATATACATAAGGATCCGTGCTATGAGAAAGTGGTCGGCTTATCAGGGGTCTACTTTGGCCTAGAGTAAACAGGGAAGGGTAACTCCATTAGTTAACACTGTCTTAGGGAGCATGTATCGTGTTATTGGATGCCATCAGCACATGGATACACGTGCAATGAATAATATATGAGGATATTATCACCCATGTGTTATAACTAACTTGTGATTATTCTCTGACTCAACTTGTAAAATGTGATTTCACTTGAACTATAAAGGTGATACATGCGTTCCTCTTCTCTCTCTCCCAGTATCCTATAAATATCAACATATTAACGTCAATAGAGGTATAAGATAATTTAATATTGTTATGATACGAAATGTAGAGAGAAAGAGTGTTTATTCAACTATATTTACATGTTGATTACTATCTAAAGTAATAAAGATCACAACACCTATGGATGTAGACACTTAATTTGGTCGAACCACAGAAATTCGGGTCCCTATATTTCCCTTTTTCTCTCTACTTCATCAATACGTTAGTCATTCAGTAGTTTATCTATTAACTAGTTATATTTCTAGTTTATTGATACATTTATCTAGCAACAACACTTCCCATTTTTGTTTGAGTTTAAATGATCATGTTATTCCCAAGCACGTGCTTTTATTAAAAAAAATCAAATATATTTTCTATCATTTTTCCCTTTCTTCGGCTTTTTGACCACTTATTTTCGATTATTTTGTTATAGTTTCTCCACTGTGTTGCGCGAATGATGATACATATTGATAAATATTACCTTTTATGATCCACTAGTCCTCAAACTATCTATATTATGAAAATTTTCATTTATCGAAATTTTAACCCATTAACATATGTAGAAAACGTTGTTAATGATTCAGTTTAAGGAAATTATTACTCAGTGACCTTGAGATGCATAGTGGAAACTTACACCAAGTGAGTCTTTGAGTTTTTCTTCATTTTTGAGTGATGCATACACTTACTCTTTCATCATTAAAAAAAGTTTAAATTATTATTACTCGCACTATCCTTTTATTAATCATTAATTATGTAATATGATTATGGACTATTTAACTATAGTATGCTTGTCAATGTTTTAGACACTTAAAAATCACTTGAACCCTAGAAAACTATCATGGTACCTCTATGTTACTAAACTAGTATCAGCCTTGACCTTCCCTACTAAATATTTCCTTACTCAACCCCCATTTGATCCTTAAATATTTCCCTTCATTTCAAAACCCCAATCCCCAAAACTACTTCACATCGGAATTTAACTCTATATACACTTTCCCCACCTATGTTTGGGAATGCACTTGGGATATTTTTTTTATATTATTATTAATTGGAAATTAAGCACATAAGTCGGATTGTATTCTTGGGAAAAAAAAGGAAAAAAATAATCAAAAGAAAATTAAAAGGACTAAAAAGTGAGAATCTAGAATAGGTATTGGAGGAGAATAAGAAAAGTCAAACTCCATTGTTAATATCATTTCTTATTAAGGGACTTATTTTAATATTTAATATATTTCCCAAACTTATACATTATACAAGTATTCCTTCAAACCCTTTGACTCATAAAAATTCCTTTCGTTTCATTACCATACTCTATCCTACATTACAACCCTATCAAAGTCATATGTAATTCTAGGGTGAATGTGAAAAAAAAGTTAAAAATAATTGAGATGGCCCACTAAAGTATATTTCACTTCTTTCAATGAAAGGAATTCATTCATGAGATTACTTTTTCCTTTATATATAACGTTATACATTATTGATATGTGTGGGGGTTTTCTTCCTATTACAATTACTTTTTATGTCCGCATGTCCCGAGTGTGTTACATCCCCATTCCGAGTGTTATCATTTGTTAGGTGTATTCACCAGTGATGATTGAGTTAAAACGCACTTTAATTCCAGTACAGGTTATATTAGCATTGACCAAATCAGAATCGTTTACTTATTTCATATACTACACATATATAAATTTTCAATTTGATGAAGTTATTCCATTATTATATCTAGTTAATTAATTTTGATGAATATTCATTTACTTTGTTAATAATTTGTGCAAATTTTTTAAGTTGTTGAGCATTCAACATTGGATTATAGGGGAATTGTGATGAGGAAACTTGATGTTTTAGGTATCGTCCTTGGAAAACCTCACTAGATAAAACTCGTCCTTTAAGGATACCTTTAGGGTTTAACGACTTGTTGCATAAATTCAATGAAATTGTATTCCCCGTGAAAGGGAATTTTCATTATTTGTATGAATTTGTTTTGGTTGGATTGGTTCTTTTTTCACCTTTTCATTTCACTTTATTTCTAAGGACTAGTAATGTGTAAGTTAGGGGTTGTGATAAGTCATGATTATTGAATTTATTACCCTTTATACTTGCACATTATAGCACTTTCATGTCCATTCACTCCTATAATTATGATCTTATACTAGATAACCTCTATTTTTAGTGTGTGTGTGTGTGTGTGTGTGTGTGTGTGTGTGTGTGTGTGTGTATTATGAAAGTTTTTATATGAGATTTTACAGGTGTTGAAGAAGCTAAGTGTGAAGTTTGGACGTGTTTCGAGAAACTTTTAACACGTGATTTATCTTTTAAGGCAAATTTGGTCATTTGGTAATCCATAATTTGAATGGTATCAAAATACCAACATGTATATAATTTAATTGTCTATGTGTTGCATTTGAAAGTGCAGCAATCCAACCCCAAATGAATGAAGATAAGCTTATTTCAATTTCATAAGTCCTAGGAGCCGAATCGATTCAGTTTGGTATTGGGATAGCAGATTGCAAAGTTTTGGCAAAAATATGCCCAAATCGATATGGTTTTGGATCAAATAAATTTGGACACTAAAGAGGCCAAAATTTACCCCTTTTGGGGACTTTTTACATTTTTTTTTTGTCTTATAACATATATAAAAACCTTGTTTATGTATTAAGATTTTCTTCATTTTGGTCTCTTTTATAATATAGGAGCTTGTCCACCTCCTCTTTATCCTAGGGTGTGGTAAATATCTATCTATCTCCCTCTCTCCAATTGATATATAATATTGATTCAACCAGCTTAGTTTTTTTTGTTCTTCTTACTCTCAATTTCCTTTAATGGTGGTAATGTTTATTGTAAATGAGTATATCAGTTGATGGGTTAAGGATAAAAAACCCACCATGGATTCTTGAGAATTAATTATAAGGCTTAATTTTTTAATACATTTGATTCTAACATATGTGTATGGGGGTTGTAATTGTAAAAATTCAACACCCATGCCTCTATAGATAATTGAAACCTTCATCCTCCATTTTGTGGTTTACACCACACATGTTTGGTTTTTGTCTAAATGAGTTAGTATTGGTTATATGTTTTTTGAACATCATAACCTAATTTCTAGTGTTATTCCATGATGAGTGAATGATCCCTAACCTTTCACCTATACCGTTTTTATTCTCTTTATTTAATTTCAAATGTCATTGGTTGAAAATTTATTTGTTATGTTGTCAAAAAATGTAGATATAATTCTCAAAAACCCAACATATAAAATCTTTTATTTCCTATTTTATAGTAATAAATCAATTAAGTTATAACTCAGGTTCCCTATGGATTTAATCCCCACAGGACCCTATACTCCATAGTATAGCAAGTTGTGTTTTACGTTAGAAGGTATGTATCCAACAACAAAATCTTCAACAAAGTTTATCGTTTTCCATTAGATATCGATGGGGGGTCTAATGAAAAACGCGTTAGTGTGATATCATGTTGGACACCCCAGGAGGACGAGGAGTCGAACATGCTATATGACTTGGGCTAGACGTGTCAAATACTTAAGTAGAGTGTGTAACATTGCTCAATGGACTTAGGAAGGCTCGGTTCGTTTATTCTAAATGCCTTAAAGTCTTTTGTGACTCACGTCTTGTATCAAAACAACTATCAAGGGGGATATTGTGCGAGGGATGAAATTATGTTTCTCTATTTAAGAAAGTTCTACTACTTGGTTACCTAGTTCAAAATTTTTCAAATTCAATTGTTTCCTGCGAGGACATTTTTCTCATGTCCAACATGTTACATTTATGTATGTCGTACGCCGCTACATTTGGCATGTCTCTACACGATCTCATACGACGGCCTCAATCCGAATTCTGGGATTCAAGCATTCAACATCTCCATCAAGTGTCCCACATATGACTCAACGACTTCACGTTACACGATTTTAGGGGTTTTATGCAAGTGGTATGCAAGAGAAGTCAAAACAATGAAAAAAAGGTAAGATAGGAAAGTTCAAGGGCATTTTGGTAATTTTACAACCATAGTCCGAAGTTTTGGTCAACTGGAAATTTGAAGAGCTTGTCTCCACAAATATACTGGAAGAAACGGAACCTCAATCCGAGCTACGATGAAGGAGTTATGACCTTTTAAAGATGGAGAAAATTCCTTGAAGAATGTTATTTTCTTTTAACCCCAAACCAGTGAGGTCCCGCAAATCGCATGGTGAACCGGTTCGGGGGTACCTGACGCTGGCAAGAGTCCCAAAGTTTTAAAATTCATTTTTGAGTCCTTTAAAAGCCAACTTCGGGGAAGTTATTTTGCAAGACTTTGAGAGACGTTTTTGAGAGTCCAAATACATCTGGTCTTCATATTTTTTAGTCCTAAGACTCATGTTTTGATTCACATATCATTGCCAAAACTTTGTGAATCTATTTGCAACCCAAGAACACAACCTTGTGTTTGTTCAACATTTGTGGAGAAGCCATCTTCCTTCTTCATAGCTGCTCATCTGGAGTTCCTGTGGGAGATTCCAGTCGCCGACTACAGAACTAACGCCTACGGGTATACCCGTGTTTCTATGTCACACTGTATTTTTACTGTAATTCGTGTAACCGTTCCTTACAATATTATAATGAAAATAAAAGGTTTTACCCCTTTGGGGGATTTTTCCTCACATGTGTGTGCTTGAATGTTCTTGCATGATTACATCATCTTTTCATCACACCTAGATGCATGTTTAGGGTTTAATTGAATAAAACTGTGTTTAATTAAATAATCTCTCTATTTGAACGCACGCACACTCCCTTTCATTTCCTCTCGGGAGAATAATCATGTTGATGCATTGGTAACACTGGCCTCAGTGGTCTACTCCGACGATAAACGAACTATCCATGTGGTATACCTAGCTCACTCAAGCTTCGAATGATAATCCTGAACTAATGGTGATCTATACATATTAATGAAGCCACATTATGCATCAACCATATTATTCCTTATATGAAATAATTATGTGCACCCATAAGATAGGACGGAGGGTCATAAGGTTCGATTCAAAGAGGCTCATTTTTTTATTCTTGGAGGGGAAGTTATGCAAACATTATTTCCCTAGACATTTCATCAACTATGTCCACCCGTGAAAAGTAGATGATATGTATATGAGTGAAAGAATATGTGGGAGTCACGTGATCATAAAATGATTGAATTACTGAGCAGTTAAGCAAGCATTTTAGTGACCTTACATGCAAAAATACAAAACATAATGCGTTCAAAAGTACGACAAGTGATAAAATGTTCCCCTACTTCACCAACTAATAAGAGACTCAAATTATCTAACTCACCCATGACCCTTTAGGGGATAAATATTATGTTCATAATACCCACCGCCTCTAAAAATAGGAAGTACCTATTAGTCAAAATTCACTATTCACTAAGTATATAGTGGTCGGTCCACTAGTTAACATAAGGGACTCATATATGATCATGCTCATTTTAAGGAACATCGCCACAAGGTTTTGAGTTCCCCGAATTCTCCTCGAGGAAAAAGAAACTTACATTAAGAGTGAAACATTCTAATTGTTTAATGTCCACCATGAAATTCACCCAATTACAACTTGGTGGTCTACTCCCAAAGCATTGAACATATAAAGGATTCTAGTCAAGCTGTCCTAAAAAATATTAAAAAGGATTTAAAAAATCCAGAAGAGTTGACGAGATTTCAAGTATTTTGTGCTAGCTTATAATACTACACCTATTTTATTTATAGGAGATAAGTAGTTCTCTCATGCTTAACCAATGTAATCAGTGATCACCTAAAAGATCAACCTTCCAATTATAAGAGCCTCACTATTTAACTGGGGTGTATAAAATCCAATGAAAACTGTGACACCCCGCCTAATTAAATACCGGGCGATCACTCCTTTATTAAATTAAATCAAGGTAAACAGTTGGTTCATTCTCAGCATCACTGTCGATAAAAATAATTTTCCAATTTAACACCCTAAATAATTAAGCTAAGTGTCAAAACATTTTCCATACAAAACTTTCCAAATTTTAATTAAAGAAAAAGATTTATTTTAATTAAAACAACATTTCTACAATAAAGAATCACACCACAATAAACCAAATAACATAATACATTCGTCAATCGAATGTCAACAAATGGAACTAAAACCACAAATCCATCCTGAATAAATCCCATAGAACAATACTGGAAATAAATGAAATACAAAAATCCCAACAACAAATGAAATGATGAAAAGGGCGACACATGCCCAATAAAATGAGAGTAATAGGAGTGGAGTCAATAACAGAAGCCGTCTACTCAAGTGACCTGCAACTCCCACCTAAGCTTCAGCTAGTTCTTCTCAAGGAATCCTAAGCAAGACGCCCCTGTGGCTGGGCACCTGAAAATATACATATATATATACAAGAGAGAGAGAGAAAAAGAAACGGGTCAGAGCCCGAAAGTGTGTTTGATTTAAAATACGTTTAGCAAGTATTTAAATTGATACAGGCCAATGCAAATCATATTAGTGCGTCTCTCTCTTGAGAAAATACTCACCTCTCTTCTAATGTGCACGCCTATCGCACTAACCTTCCCAACGGTTCATTTATCAACTATCGCACTTGGCTTTCTAAAAGATTTAACTTAACTTAGATTACACGAAAGATTTACAATACGCGATTCGATTCTTTTTAAAAGATGTTCCAATTTGTAACCAAAATTCCCCATTTTTAACTTTATAAAAACGATAAAGTTTTCCAGTGACATATTATACTTTTCAACATAAGTATTTAATAATATGCGTTAACAACTATGTTCTACTATCACATTGCAGTAGACAGTTTCACTTGTCAAAATCTCATATATATATATATATATATATATATATATATATATATATATATATATATATATATATATAACAGCACCCCGAATAACTATGGTGCGTGCATACTTCCACTATCCAAACCCCATACCACTCAAATCAAGGGGAATACAAATTCGGAATCACTCTCGAATTGTATTAACACATATACAAACAATATCGAGGCGAAGCATAGATTCCAAGTCTCTAAGAGGATGGCACATATTCGCGTCTCTTAGGACCGTCTGAACTATCAATTTGATAGCCTGTACCAAGGATATCTATCTTCTAGGGTACAAGTCAATATCCCCCATAAAGGTCCCATCGAGATAAGACTGTCCCAGCGCGGTAACCTCAAGGATAGCAAGTAGCGCGGTATGTTTTTCACATGTATATAATATATGTACACACAATCATATAAATATGCCATTTTATCATATTAATATAGGTTCTTCTCATCACCCGTAATTATACCGTTTATTCTTAATTTCACATTTAAAGAATTACGCATACGGTTTCATTCCTAACCTTAACTCGAAGGGTTTCTCCCTTATTGCCTACACTCATGGATTATATTCTCACCAATCTGAAATTCAGTACGTGACTTTATTTGATTCCAACGTGACTCTCTTACGCACCTCACCCTTTAAATTCATAAATCTACCAACCTAAAGTAAATAACTCATAAATATCATTCTCATTGAAGATTAAGGGTTCTAACATTTATCCATATACCCTACTGGTCCTTAATGTCTCCCAAATTATTTTATTTACGATGCCCAAAGATTATTTCACGATAAACTTAAGTTAACTAATTAAACAAGGGAAATAGGAGTCTGACAGGAGGGGTCGATCGATCGAAGCTTGGGGCTCGATCTATCGAACCTTCGATCGATCGATGCTCTAGGCTCGATCGATCGATCAAGCAGGTCTGGGCAAAAATTTTGCAGAAACTGCAGTGACGGAATTTATCAAAACTCATCATCAATAACCATATTTTCCAACACTAATCGACCCAAAAGTCTGCTACTAACATACTAACATAATTCCAGACGTTTTTAACATTTAGCATGCGTGTATACATCATTAATCATGGTTAAACAACCCAAAATCTCATCTAAACATCAAGAACCCTAAAGTTTTCATAACTGAAATTCCATTCAGTTTTTCTCCAGAATTTCTTCCTAATATAACATCAAAATTCGTGGGTAATACATCTATATCATCAAGAGTTTCCAGCATAAGATTTTAATCTTCTCTACATGCAATTTCCTATCAAAATTTGGGGTTTTCTTACATGGATTACATTCCTAATTAATCCTAAACTAATATGAACATTGCACTAACGAGATACGCAAGTTAAACACTTGCCTAGGATTTTCAGAAGTCTATTTTCCTGTTGATTTTGGTGTGGTTGTGTTCTCCTCCTCGCGATCTACGCGGTGGTGGTGACGGTGGTGCAAACGGAGTCGTTTTGGCCTTGAATCACCTTGAAAGGTCTCTCCTCTCTTCTCCAATGGCCGTCTTAGGGTTCTGAATGTTCTAACCCTAAATGGCTAGCCTAACCAGCGGATAAAGGCTGCTAAAATTCGTGGGTTTAATTACCCTATTTTGGAAAAAGACCAAAATGCCCTCCCGGGTCACTAATTAGGCCTAAAAACGCCCCGGGGCCCAAACTAACCCCCCCGGGTATACTTTTCTGACTATCTCGACCCTTCCGGACGCGTTGGCGCACTCAAAACGACCATATGGACAACTTATAAAATATTCACTTTTTATTTGACAAAATAAGTTCCGACGTGACACGGGCACGTCCTTACTTAAATTTCTGAAATAGTCATTTAATTCACTTATGACATTCAATATAACCAATATAATATATTACTATGCTCATTAGTAATATACAACAAGTTTCTCATAATTACTAACTCTCGTCACGTTAATAATTATAACATATTTAAATTTTCGGATTTTTATTAAATAAATCGTCACATTAAATTTAATAAATCTCCAAATTAATATAGCATGAAATACGGGGTATTACATACTTCCCCCCTAATAACGGAATTTCGTCCCGAAATTCAAAGAATAAGGTATACCTGGTAAAAACAACTCTGGGTATCTTTCCCGCATATCTGCCTCACACTCCCAAGTGGATTCCTCGACATTATGATGTTCCCACTGGACTCGCACAAGTGGAACTATTTTCGACCTCAATCTCCTCTCACTGTAGTCTAGAATAGTCACTGGTCTCTCTTCGTAAGAGCTATCAGACTGTAAGTCAATCTCATCTATCGCAATGTGAGTATGGGCCATATCATCCCGAAGATATCATCTCAACGACGAGATGTGGAATACATCGTGGATGCGGTGTAAATGTTCTGGTAATCCCAACCTGTATGCTACCGGCCCAATCCTCTCGATGATGGGAAATGGTCCTACGTACCTCGGAGCCAATTTCCCCTTCTTCCCGAACCTCATCACCCCCTTCATAGGAGATACACGCAACAACACTTGATCTCCCACATTAAACTCCCGGAAGAACCGTTTCGCATCAGCGTAGCTCTTCTGTCTGTCTTGGGCTACCCGAATACGACTCCTGATTATCTCAATCCTCGCGGAGGTCTCCTGAATCACTTCTGGTCCTAGCAACTTGTTGTCCCCCACCTCGAGCCAACAAGTTGGAGAACGACAAGGCCTGCCATACAGAGCCTCAAATGGAGCCATGCCAATCGTAAACTGATAGGAGTTATTATGAGCAAACTCTACCAGTGGAAGGTGTGGATCCCAACCTCCTCCGAAATCGAGAACACACATGCGTAGCATATCTTCTAACATCTGATTAGTACGCTTTGTCTGTCCATCTGTCTGTGGATGGTAAGCTGAACTCAGTCTCAACTCCGTACCCATAGCTTCCTGAAAGCTTTCCCAGAAATGTGACACAAAAATCTTGTCTCTATCTGACACAATATTCAAGGGCACCCCATGTAATCTGATAATCTCCGCGATGAACATCTGGGCATACTGACCCGTGGTATAATCTGTCCTCACTGGCAGAAAATGAGCCACCTTGGTCAAACGGTCTACAATCACCCAGATGGAATCGTGGCCCCGCTGTGATGTAGGCAACCCTGTAATGAAATCCATGGAAATACTTTCCCACTTCCATGCGGGTACTTCCAATGGCTGAAGCAATCCCGACGGTTTCTGGTGGTCCACCTTCACCACCTGGCAGGTAGAACACTTGGACACAAACTCGACGATGTCCTTCTTCATCCCACTCCACCAGTATTGACGCCTCATGTCCTGGTACATTTTGTCACCTCCCGGATGTACTGCAAATCGGGACCCGTGAGAATGAGTCATCACTTCATGACATAACTCCACTCCTTCTGGAACCACTAATCTCCCATTAAACCGCAACCCTCCATCAGAACTAACAGAATAGGACTCAGCACCCTCGGCTAGAAGTCGTACAATCTGCTCCTGACAAAACGGGTCAGTGGTCTGTGCTTGTATCACCCTCGTAACAATCTCGGGCGTGACTGACATCACGGATATGAAAGAACGTGCCACTGCGTCCTGGTGACCCAACTCCTTCCACTTTGCCTTCCAGACGTCCGCTACATCGTCTACCGATCTACGGCTCAACGCATCAGCAACTACGTTGGCCTTCCCCGGATGATATTGTATATCGAACTGGTAGTCCTTCACAAACTCTAGCCATCTGCACTGACGCATATTCAGCTCTCGCTGAGTGAACAGGTACTGTAGTGACTTATGGTCTGTGAACAAACGGAATTTCTCGCCCAATAAATAGTGCCTCTAAATTCTCAATGCAAAGACGATCGTTGCTAACTCCAGGTCGTGGGTGGGGTAATTCTTCTCATGCGGCTTAAGCTTGCGGGAAGCAAAAGCTATATCCTTCTCCTCCTGCTGAAGCACACCTCCAAGTCCCCGTAAAGACACATCGGTGTAAACCAGGTACTCCACACCCGGCTTCGGTAACGCAAGGACTGGCGCTGAAGTAAGTTTGTCTTTCAGTTCATCGAAAGCCAATTGACAACCATCGTCCCAAACATATGGTACCCCCTTGTGAGTCAGATTCGTCAATGGACCCGCTATTTTGGAGAATCCCCGAATGAATCTCCTGTAGTATCCGGCTAACCCCAAGAAACTACGCACTTCCGTCGGTGTCGTGGGCTGTCCCCACTCCCTCACCGCTGACACTTTGCTCGGGTCAACTGCTATCCCCTGCTCAGAAACAACATGGCCCAAGAATTGTACCTCTCGCAACCAGAATCCACACTTCTCGTACTTAGCATATAACTGATGCTCTCGTAGAGTCTGAAGAACCTGCCTCAAGTGCTCGGCATGCTCCTCCTCGGAGTGTGAATATATCAAGATATCATCTATGAAGATGATTACAAACTGATCCAAGAACTCTCTGAATACTCGATTCATCAAGTCCATGAAAACGGCTGGGGCATTTGTGAGTCCGAACGGCATCACCCTGAACTCATAGGACCCATATCTCGATAAGAAGGCAGTCTTTGAAACATCCTGCTCTCTAATACGTAACTGATGGTACCCCGACCTCAGATCTATCTTCGAAAAGAAAGTTGCTCCCCTCAACTGGTCGAATAGATCATCGATTCGAGGTAACGGATACTTATTCCGTATCGTGACCTTGTTCAATTCCCGGTAGTCCACACACAATCTCAGTGAACCATCCCTTTTCTTCACAAATAGGACAGGAGCGCCCCAAGGTGAGGTACTCCTACGAATGAAGCCCTGACCTAACAGTTGCTCTATCTGATCCCGTAGCTCTCGCATCTCTGCCGGAGCCATACGGTACGGTGCGCGTGCTATAGGTCTCGTATCCGGTAATAAATTTATAACGAAGTCTATCTCACGACTGGGCGGTAGGCCTGGTATCTCCTGAAACACATCGGAATACTCCCTAACAACTGGGATGGAATCCAAAGGAATCACAACCTCCTTAGAGGTATCCTCCTCAATGTAATATAAATGAGCGGTCGAACCTCCCTCTGGGCGAGGCATCGCCACTACAAACATCTCTTGCCCCGGAATGGCAAAAGCAATGCTCCCACCGAAGCAATCAATCATGGCTCTATAAGATGCGAGCCAATCCATACCAATAATCACATCATGCTCGTGCATGTCTAAGACTAGCATGTCTGAAGGTAATACCAAGCTACCAATCTCTACCCCTACTCCCCGGCATATAAAGAATATAAGTGACCCACTCCCCAGTGGTGAGTCGACACACGTCACGGTGCTCTCTGCTGTGGCTAACAACCCTAAGGACTTCGCAAAATGCGTAGCTATAAAACAATGCGTTGCCCCCGTATCAAACAAAACTTTACCCATAGTACCATGGATAGGAAACATACCCTCACTCGCGGGTGGTGCCTGTGGAGTTGCTGCCTGGTGAACGTTATAGACACGTCCATACTGCAATTGCCCCTGCTGCACTGGAGCTGCTGGAATGGCTGGTAGGGCTGGCACCTGGGCTGGAGCTGGGAGGGCAGGTGGGAAAAGTGGTCTCTACGGCTCATTACGGGCTCCTTGCTGCTGTGGGGACCTATCGCCCTCTTGGAAATCCTGGCGCCTATGGCCATGTTTGTCGCACCCAAAGCATATGCCTTTGAAGTTACCGCCCCTCTGACCCTGCTGGCCATTACCTCCATGCCACTGGCCCTGATGTGCACGCTGTTGGCCTTGCTGGCCCTGCTGCTGTCCCTGTGGTCGGTGTTGGCCTTGCTGGCCCTGCTGAGTAGGCTGGCCCTGATGGCCCTGCCTGAAACCCCCGAATCCCTGCCTCGAATCACCTGAATGGAATCGCTTAGCAGGGTCCCCCTGATGGGAACTCTGCTCAAGCTGACGAGTCTGTCCATGAGTTGGTGCCCCACCGGCACTATTACCCCCGGTCCTGCCCTGCTGGCTGGACTCTCCTGCTCTCTTGCTTCCCTGAAGATGGAAGCGGTGATCCTGGAAGTGTAGTAACGCTGCATTGAGTACATCAGTGAAAGTACTCAGGGATAGGTTTCCAATAAGGTGTTGACGGATCCTCCAAGCTAACCCGTCGATAAACAGCAAAATCTTCTTGCCCTCAGTGGGTGCCTCATCCAGCACAATAGTGAGAAGCCTCGTGAACTCCTCCTCATACTCAGCTACAGTAAGGTTCTCCTGCTTCAGATTTAGTAATTTCCGCCTCATCTCAGTCTGCACTGCGGGTGGAAAATACTTGCGGTCAAACCGCTCCCAGAACAACTGAATAGGGATCGTGTCCCTCTCCTCCAAAGTAGTAGTGGACTCCCACCACTGTAATGCGGCTCCCACCAGCTTGAAAGAATTTAATAGCTGCTTCTGCACTTCAGTGCACTCATACATACGGAGGTGCCGCTGGATGTCTTTCTTCCATTGGCTGACAGTAACAATATCGGAGCTACCAGAAAACTCAGGGGGATGCGCTTTCTGAAAAGCATCCTAAACCCTCTCCCATACGGATGGAAGTTGTGCTGGTACTGGTGCCACCGCCTGAACCTGGGGTGGAGCCTGCCGAATCACCGCTATCGCGGCATTCACCGCCTGAGTGACAATGGTGGCTACTTCATTCGCATTCATTGTGCCTGGTGCCGGAGCTGCTGGCTGCTCGGCTTGGGCACGCCTATCTTTCGGAGCACGTCTCGGAGGCATCTGAAACGTGAACAAGTTTATTAGTCTACAGTTATCAACAAATCTCGAATAGCTGAAGACTTAAACGTAAAAACAAGAATACAACAGTTCTAAAAATAGGGCTCTATAGCAATAACGTTAAGCTGAAAGAGAAGACAAGCCGTACAGATCCTATGGACACTAGAACCTGATGCTCTGATACCACCTGTGACACCCCGCCTAATTAAATATCGGGCGATCACTCCTTTATTAAATTAAATCAAGATAAACAGTTGGTTCATTCTCAGCATCACTGTCGATAAAAATAATTTTCCAATTTAACACCCTAAATAATTAAGCTAAGTGTCAAAACATTTTCCATACAAAACTTTCCAAATTTTAATTAAAGAAAAAGATTTATTTTAATTAAAACAACATTTCTACAATAAAGAATCACACCACAATAAACCAAATAACATAATACATTCGTCAATCGAATGTCAACAAATGGAACTAAAACCACAAATCCATCCTGAATAAATCCCATAGAACAATACTGGAAATCAATGAAATACAAAAATCCCAACAACAAATGAAATGATGAAAAGGGCGACACATGCCCAATAAAATGAGAGTAATAGGAGTGGAGTCAATAACAGAAGCCGTCTACTCAAGTGACCTGCAACTCCCACCTAAGCTGCAGCTCGTTCTTCTCAAGGAATCCTAAGCAAGACGCCCCTGTGGCTGGGCACCTGAAAATATACATATATATATACAAGAGAGAGAGAGAAAAAGAAACGGGTCAGAGCCCGAAAGTGTGTTTGATTTAAAATACGTTTAGCAAGTATTTAAATTGATACAGGCCAATGCAAATCATATTAGTGCGTCTCTCTCTTGAGAAAATACTCACCTCTCTTCTAATGTGCACGCCTATCGCACTAACCTTCCCAACGGTTCATTTATCAACTATCGCACTTGGCTTTCTAAAAGATTTAACTTAACTTAGATTACCCGAAAGATTTACAATACGCGATTCCATTCTTTTTAAAAGATGTTCCAATTTGTAACCGAAATTCCCCATTTTTAACTTTATAAAAACGATAAAGTTTTCCAGTGACATATTATACTTTTCAACATAAGTATTTAATAATATGCGTTAACAACTATGTTCTACTATCACATTGCAGTAGACAGTTTCACTTGTCAAAATCTCATATATATATATATATATATATATATATATATATATATATATATATCTACTCGTTTAATATATATATAACAGCACCCCGAATAACTATGGTGCGTGCATACTTCCACTATCCAAACCCCATACCACTCAAATCAAGGGGAATACAAATTCGGAATCACTCTCGAATTGTATTAACACATATACAAACAATATCGAGGCGAAGCATAGATTCCAAGTCTCTAAGAGGATGGCACATACTCGCGTCTCTTAGGACCGTCTGAACTATCAATTTGATAGCCTGTACCAAGGATATCTATCTTCTAGGGTACAAGTCAATATCCCCCATAAAGGTCCCATCGAGATAAGACTGTCCCAGCGCGGTAACCTCAAGGATAGCAAGTAGCGCGGTATGTTTTTCACATGTATATAATATATGTACACACAATCATATAAATATGCAATTTTATCATATTAATATAGGTTCTTCTCATCACCCGTAATTATACCGTTTATTCTTAATTTCACATTTAAAGAATTACGCATACGGTTTCATTCCTAACCTTAACTCGAAGGGTTTCTCCCTTATTGCCTACACTCATGGATTATATTCTCACCAATCTGAAATTCAGTACGTGACTTTATTTGATTCCAACGTGACTCTCTTACGCACCTCACCCTTTAAATTCATAAATCTACCAACCTAAAGTAAATAACTCATAAATATCATTCTCGTTGAAGATTAAGGGTTCTAACATTTATCCATATACCCTACTGGTCCTTAATGTCTCCCAAATTATTTTATTTACGATGCCCAAAGATTATTTCACGATAAACTTAAGTTAACTAATTAAACAAGGGAAATAGGAGTCTGCCAGGAGGGGTCGATCGATCGAAGCTTGGGGCTCGATCTATCGAACCTTCGATCGATCGATTCTCTAGGCTCGATCGATCGATCAAGCAGGTCTGGGCAAAAATTCTGCAGAAACTGCAGTGACGGAATTCATCAAAACTCATCATCAATAACCATATTTTCCAACACTAATCGACCCAAAAGTCTGCTACTAACATACTAACATAATTCCAGACGTTTTTAACATTTAGCATGCGTGTATACATCATTAATCATGGTTAAACAACCCAAAATCTCATCTAAACATCAAGAACCCTAAAGTTTTCATAACTAAAATTCCATTCAGTTTTTCTCCAGAATTTCTTCCTAATATAACATCAAAATTTGTGGGTAATACATCTATATCATCAAGAGTTTCCAGCATAAGATTTTAATCTTCTCTACATGCAATTTCCTATCAAAATTTGGGGTTTTCTTACATGGATTACATTCCTAATTAATCCTAAACTAATATGAACATTGCACTAACGAGATACGCAATTTAAACACTTGCCTGGGATTTTCAGAAGTCTGATTTCCTGTTGATTTTGGTGTGGTTGTGTTCTCCTCCTCGCAATCTACGCGGTGGTGGTGACGGTGGTGCAAACGGAGGTGTTTTGGCCTTGAATCACCTTGAAAGGTCTCTCCTCTCTTCTCCAATGGCCGTCTTAGGGTTCTGAATGTTCTAACCCTAAATGTCTAGCCTAACCAGCTGATAAAGGCTGCTAAAATTCGTGGGTTTAATTACCCTATTTTGGAAAAAGACCAAAATGCCCTCTCGGGTCACTAATTAGGCCTAAAAATGCCCCGGGGCCCAAACTAACCCCCCCGGGTATACTTTTCTGACTATCTCGACCCTTCCGGACGCGTTGGCGCACTCAAAACGACCATATGGACAACTTATAAAATTTTCACTTTTTATTTGACAAAATAAGTTCCGACGTGACACGGGCACGTCCTTACTTAAATTTCTGAAATAGTCATTTAATTCACTTATGACATTCAATATAACCAATATAATATATTACTATGCTCATTAGTAATATACAACAAGTTTCTCATAATTACTAACTCTCGTCACGTTAATAATTATAACATATTTAAATTTCCGGATTTTTATTAAATAAATCGTCACATTAAATTTAATAAATCCCCAAATTAATATAGCATGAAAATACGGGGTATTACAAAAACCATATTTATCCTAGGATCAAAGAGATTGATCCTTAATTAGACTTGCATTGTACCAAAAACATCTTGACAAGAAGTGTAACCATCATGTGAAGTAAAGTTATTGTAAGGACAGAATTTCCAATTGAGTCCATTGTATAGTTTTGACTTATTCCCAAAACAAAACACGTTTGAGTAATAGGTCGTATTTTTATTGTCACGATCCCATACAGACTATGACGTGTTGAAGTTTAATTGAAGACGTTGCGGCAAAGCTTCAAAGAATTATTCATGCCGAAGTTTAATTGATGTAAGTTTATTAGCCTTCAAATTTCAATTGATTTCTGAGATCACTCAGGTATGAATGCGTAGATTTAATGAGACTCGGAATTTAATTTTTATAGAGATAAGGATGTTATTTTATTAAATAAATATTTTTAAAATGTGTTATAAGTGTTTGAAATGTTTTACACTTTGTTTAAATCTGATAAGGACGGATTAGAAAAGAGTTTTATTGGGACTCCAATTCGCACGTAGTTCAAACGACTTCAAGCGACATTCATTGTCGTTCGAATGACATGATAATCTCGTTCACTCCAATTCGAATGACAAGATGCCACTGTCATTCGAATGACATGATCATCTCGTTCGAGCGACAGCTTCCATCATTCGAGCGATCCAGCGCTTAGGGAAAATATATATAGGCGTGTTCCTTCAGATTATATAAGTGTACGTTCTGTAAAAATTATTTAAGAAACCACACGTTTCTGCACACAAGTTTTCTAAGGTTTTCCAAAGTAAATGCATCCTTAAAGTTTCAAAGATCCGAGTTATCATTAATATATGCTATAGTGATATTTGTGGCATAAAGAAAAGTCGTTCTACACTTGAACATTACTGGTTTTGTGGTGAATATTCGGTGGAGTCCGATTTCAACATCATAGACGTTACAAGCCATATTGATGGACACTGAGACATACGTGGATGCGTGTGTTATGGACAGGTATCTTGGAAGAAAGACTTTCTGCGTGGTCACTATGAGAGTGAATATCAGAAAAACCTCAAGTCTCGTGGGGATCGACTCATTAAGTAAGACTTGTGTTTGTTCATTGTAATTTCACATTCATAATATTTGTCTAGCTTGGGCTGTTATAGGTTTTTTCCCGTTGTGGTTTTCCTCGTACATTTGGCCTTGTGAGTATTCTTTAATTTATTTTACTTGATTTAATCAAGATATGGATGCTTAGGATTAATCAAGATAAAAATTGATTAAGTTAAAATTGATTCACAACTTGGTGCGAATTAAAAAAATTGGAAAAAGGGTTTTCATAAAAAGAGAAATTGTTTTTGTCATCCTTAAAATAATTTTCGCATAAGAAATAAAAAGGGACCATCAAATTGGTATCAGAGCTAAAAACATATTTTTATTGTGTTTGATCCCTTATGTTTTTCGAAATGAATTTTGGAGGTTTTGAAAGTTTTTGTGCTCCTGTTTTTTATGGCACAAATTATGCTTATTGAAAAATACGAATGAGAAGTGCTTTAAAATCTATTGGTGAGCGTGTTTGGTTAGCTGTTGAAAAGGGTTGGACACCACCAGTCACACGAGAGGGTGAGGTCACTAGTTTGAAACTCGTTAAGTCATGGACTAATTCTGAATATGCGCTTGCACTTTACAACTCTAAAGGTTTGCACGTTATTTCCTCACATGTCACACCGGAAGATTATAATATAATCATGACTTGTGAAACTTCAAAAGAGGCTTGGGATACACTTGCACTTACTCACGAGGGAACTAGCACAGTTAGGGCATCTAAGATATAAAAACTCACTACACAGTTTGAGATGATTAAGATGTTAGATAATGAGTCATTTGATGAGTTTTATGCTAGGTTATCTAATATTGTCAACTTATCGTTTAACTTAGGAGGGAGGATTCCCGACAAACGTGTGATAAAGAAATTTTTGAGATCTTTTTCGAGTAGGTTTGATGCAAAAATAACTGTTGTAAACTCCTTAGGAATGCTTTATTTGACGAAACTTGAAAAGATTGTAGGTGGCTTACAAACCTATGAACTCGATATGTTTACCTCCAAGCAAGTGGCCAAAGAAAGAAAATGGCATTCCTTTGAAAGCCCGGTAGGGAGAAATTAAAGTTTCGGATGACGATTTCAATTCTGATTTTGAGGACGTCGCCTTGTTAGCTAAAAAATTCAAAAACTTTCCTAAGTTTCAAAAGCAATCAAAAGATGACAAAAAGTTTGAGAAATTCAAGGACAACAAGGTTGAGTCCTCCCCTAAAGATAAAAGTGAGAAATTTAATAGGGTTGAGTCGGATAGGTGTTTTTGGTGTGAGGGGTATGGTCGCAAAGTTACCGAGTGTCCCACTAGACTTAAGAAGGAGGGAAAGAAATCGATAGCATATAGTGCCTCCTTAAGTGATAGTGAACCGGAAGAGGGAGAGAGTTACCCCAATGAAAGCAAGTTTTTTTCTTTCTTGGCATGTCATGTGAGTGACGACGATAAATCTTCCCATGAAGATTATCATAAGCATGAAACTTTCGAGGCCATTGAATCCTAAGTGAGTGAGAGTGAAGTGAGTGAGGACAAGGAGGTTGATGTGAAAGAGTTGCAAGTTGCATTTAATGAGTCGTATGCTGAGGCGGTGAAAGTGAAAAAGGTTAACTCTAAATTACAATCTAGGTTGAATGAGCGTGCCAAGAAAATAATGATGCTTTGATTGAGGATCTTAAGGCACGGGAAAACAAGCTTAGGGAGAAGCTAGAATATGTGGAGAAAGAGAGAGATAGTTTTCATGGTTTGATGGAGACTTTGAAAAAGGAGTTTCTAGAGTTTGAGGCATGTGCTTGAGTCTAGGATTTGTGAGTTGGAAGAAAAATTGAAAGACTTGAGTAAGGTTAAGTTTGACTTGGAATCTAGGTCAGGGAAGTTGGATGGGATGTTAGGCACCGTCCAAGTCAAAAGTGATAGGTGTGGTATAGACTTTGATGATAGTGTTCCCATTCCCAAAGCCAATACCAACCGTTTGAGAGAGTCCACTAGGAACGTGAGGAGAGGTCGATATTTTGGTAATCATTCCCGTCGTCTTTACACTTGCACACATTGTGGTAGGAAAGGTCACCTTAGACGTTTTCGCTATGACCTTAGGAATGCTCCTAGGAAGTTAGGAGTAAATTCGTTTTGATTCCCAAAACCCCCACCCGTCATGTTACACCTACTTGGGTTAGGAAATCGGACTTAGTGGCTTTAGGACTAAAACTTCATGGTTCTCATTCGGTTGCACTTGATTTTTCCCATGCTAGATCTAATGGATGATTGTGTTACCATGTTTTTCATACGCTAGTCCTTGCGTCATGATTTATGTCTTGCCCGTGTTATGACATGTATATCATTTTGTATTATATTTTTTTTATTATGTCTTATTTGAAAAACTCAAAAGATTTTTGGTTTATTATATTTTTGAGAAAATACAAAAAGATTTTGCATTTTTTTTAGTCAAAATATGTCGAAAAAACCAAAAAGATTTTCGATTTGTTTTTTTTTTTTTGAGTTTACATGTTTGATGGGGCATAGTGGTGTGCTTAGACCCCATTCCATTCATTATCCATGCGGATAGGACATTTGATCATAATTATCGATGTTTAGAATGATCTAAACAATTATATTATGGGGTTATTTCGAAGTTGATATACATTTTGATTAGACGTTTTATATATGCCATGTTTGTACACATGCACAAATTTAGATGGATGTTTGACATCTCTTGCATATTTGAGTTTGGTGAGACGTTATTATCTCAATTTTGTCATCTATGCGTAAGTAGACATAAGAATGAGGTGTGCATATTAATTGAAAAAATAATGAGTGTTCACGGAAAAGGGCTGCGAGAGTGTAAAACTGACTCACCATGAAAGTCAGCATTTAAAAGAGCCCGAAAAAATCAAAGGCAATAAAAAGAATCATATGCCAAAATATGGTCCATTTAGCTTATGTTCATTCAAAAGAAAATATGATATATATTTGAGGGAGTTTGGATGGATAAAATTAAATGGGTTTGCTCCACGAATCCTAACGTTGAAATCGTATCATGATGCTATTGCTTGTTGAATCGTCAAAATTCTGAATTTGTGTGCATGTTTGATCGTGTAGTTCATTTAGCTCACACTTAAATTGTCACATATGGCTACAATAAAGTTTGATGATTTATGGCTATCAATTAAAGCTTCTTGATTATTTTGATGTGTTGGAATTATGATTTATTTATTGTAGTTCACACCCATACATTCCATGTTCATGTTTGAGCACATCATTTCTATGTTAGCATGTAACTCACATTTGGTTATTTTGTGTTTTCTTTGTTTATCTACTATTTTGGTACTGTTTTGCAGTTTTAAGCCCCTTCCAGTCACTTTTTTGAACAAATTTTTTCACTAGGCAACATTGTTTAACCTTCTGAGCTGATTTTTAATTGGTCGTTCGAGCGACATCTATATGTCGTGCGAAGTTATCATTCGAGCAACGTTGCTTTATCATTCGAGCGATGCCATTATCTCATTCGAGCGACGTATGTCTATTGCAATTCATTCTATCTCAGTACCCTGTTGTTTATGTGTAATATTTTTGGAACTGCTGAGTTGCTTCTGGAAAATTTGTTATATGCGAATTCATATTTATCATATTTTTTACTGCATTGAGTTCGTTTAATCACACATGCTTAGATTGATTAATTCATATTGTGTGATTAATGTTTGCTTGCTTTAGATTTGATATTATTGACCATTTTTAGCTGGTTGTTTGCATGTTTATCTAGATATATTTCATTGATTTATCTCATTCTATATATGTTTATCTTTTCACCGAGTTGTCTATTCGAGACAAAAAGGGGGAGAGATGTATGAGATCTAGGGGGAGATTTGTTGAGCACTGTGTTTATTTCTTGCACATATTTGTATATACATTGGTATCTTGTTTATGTGCATATTTGATATCTTGATTTAAAAGTTGTTTTGTTTCAAATTGGTATCATAAATGCTTTCTCACATATTTCATTACGATTTATATCATTTGTTCCTCCATACTTCACTGGGTATTTTTCTATTTCATGTGTGTGGGTATGCTTAAAGAGATTCGAGATTTCAGGTCTACATAACATTCAGACATTCAGAGACAGTTTCATGCTTGTCGGTCCATTGTTTACTAACCTTATCCTATATTTTTATTTTGGGGATTATGGGATGGGATTTAGGCATCATACGGCTTGACGACCCGGCTTAGGTATTTCACTGTTGGTTTTCTCCCGGAATAGTCAAAGGGGGGTATTTGTAAGGACAAAATTTCCAATTGAGTACATTGTATAGTTTTGACTTATTCTCGGAACAAAACACGCTTAAGTCATAGGTTGTATTTTATTCTCATAATCCAACATAGACTATGACATGTTGAAGTTTAATTGAAGACGTTGTGGCAAATCTTCAAAGAATTATTTATGCTGAAGTTTAATCGGTGCAAGTTTATTCGTCTTCAAAGTTCAATTGATTTTCGAGATCACTCAGGTATGAATGCGTAAATTAATAAGACTCGAAATTTAATTTTTATAAAGATTAGGATGCTATTTTATGAAATAATTTTTTTTAAATGTTTTATAAGTGTTTGAAATGTTTTACACTTCGTTTAAATATGATAACGACGGATTAGAGAAGAGTTTTATTGGAACTCTAATTCATCGTTCGAGCGACATTCACTGTCGTTCAAGCGAGATGCCACTGCCGTTCGAACGACATGGTCATCTCGTTCGAGCGAGATCTTTCATCGTTCGAGAGATCCACCTCCTTAGGAAAAATATATATAGGCATTTTCCTTCATATTTCGTAAGTGTGCATTCTGGAAAAACTGTTTACGAACCAATACGTTTCTACACACAAGTTTTCTAAGGTTTTCCAAAGTATATGCATCCTTAGAGTTTCAAAGATCTGAGTTATCATTAATATATGCTATCGTGATCTTTGTAGCACCAATAAGAGTTATTCTACACTTGGACATTACTGGTTTTGTGGTGAAGATTCGGTGGAGTCTGGTTTAACATCGTAGATGTTATAATCCATATTGGTGAACACCGAGACATACGTGTACGCGTGTGTTGTGGATAGGTATCGTGGAAGGACTTTCTGCGTGGGCATTGTGAGGGGAGTGGTTGAAGATCAGAAGAGCGTCAAGTCTCGTGGGGATTGAGTCATTGAGTAAGGCTTGTGTCTATTCATTGTAATTCCACATTCATAGTGATTGTCTGGATTGGGTCGTCCGAGGTTTTTTTCCATTGTGGTTTTCCTTATACATTCGTCGTTGTGATTATTCTTTACTTTATTTTACTTTCTTTAATTACTAGATGGATGTTTATGATTAATCATGATAAAATTTGGTTAAGTTAAAATTGATTCACAACTTAGTGCGAATTAAAAAATTGGAAAAAGGGTTTTCATAAAAAGAGAAATTGTTTCTGTCATCCTTAAAACACTTTCCACGTAAGAAATAAAAAGGGACCATCGGGTATTTTAGGGTTGGGTACTTATTTCTACAAAAAACAATGAGTTGAGGAAACAACCCCTTTGATGTAAAGTTAGTCCCCGCCTGGGAAGGTCTATTCTAAGTAACAATAAAGAATCTAAGCAAATCCTATCACTTAAAACCATGGAGGTCACTCACGTAGTAATAGCATGGAATGTGGACAACCTGAAGAAGTGTTATTTTATGCTAAATGTTATAATGCGATAAAGTAAATTATATTGTTGTTAATCTATCTTTTTTTATTGTATTATTTTATTTTCTTCATTATTTGAAGTGATAAAAACTTTTTCAAACCCTGAACGGCATAATTACTTTATTCTTTAATAAAAATCCACATGAACTCATTGGTCGTATGAATCATGTTATTCCAAGTATATTCTACATCCCCGAACAAACTTTGAGATGATCCTTTAACTTGTGCCACACTAGCATGTAAATCATTTGAATACCTTCAACTCATAACACTCTTAACCTATAACAATACAAACATGCCCCCGTATTTCCGAAATCCATTTCAACCTCATAATTCCTATTGACCAAGTCAACATTCTTAGTCCCCAAATACATAAAATCATGATACAATGTTTCAAATGTGTTATTGTCTTCCGAGACACATCCTTACACGAGAATAAGTTAACTTTCTTATCTACCAGGACACTTGCTCAAAAAAAAAGTGACAAAATAACAAAAGTTTAAAAGAAAAATACATCCATTAAACTAAATATTGGATAATATCATACAAAGTCAAGATGGCTATCCAAAGCCACACACTTAACAACAAAATTAAAGATTTCATTAATAATTCTGTAATGGGCCAATCCTGATAACTAGTTTTGCAAGTATAAATTAAAATATGGAAATAAAATAGTAAGATGATTCTAAGAACCCACATAAAGGTCATTCGAAGAGGTTTCTTCACTTGTACTCACCTGGATCCATACTCCTCCATTTGGTAGGATCTAGGTGGAATACTCGAGTTCTGGTGGGCGAATAACTCAGTATGTTTGGAAACCCCGATAATTAACAAGGTTGCATCCTAGCCTCCTTTAAGTGAAAATTTAGGGATGAAACCCAACTGCTCGCATGCATTCTTAAAAGTGGAGTCCTAACCTTTGGGTTTGGCTTTTACATTATCCTGGATTGCCATATTTAAAGCCTCCTAAGAGGTATCTAGTTTGTTGATATTCTTTGCCAGCTTGGCGACCTTATTTTTAGCTCTTTTTTGAGATCTCCCTTGTTGGCCTAAGAGGCTTGATCACAAAGTCTAGTGTGGAAACGTTACCTTTAATTTGATCAACTTAGTTAGAGAGCGCAGTGATTTATTTTTGGTGAAAATACTATTTTTTTCAATAACTTCTTATTAGCCTTCTCGGGAATCTTTTGGAGTCCTTCCATGGCTCCATTAAGCTTTTAATATTTTTTTCTCCTCTTTTGCACCTAGTTTGAAAATCTCACCAAAGTCCATGAAAAATAAAAGGAATAAAAGTATAATTTAACATAACTATAGTATATGGCTAAGAAAAGGATATGAACAAGACCTAAAGAAGTAAGCAAAACCACTCGAACAACACTTTACCATAACACATGCTTAAGCAACGTGCATGGCTAGCAACTTGGAGTTAATCCTGGAGATAGTAGACACATCCTTTATAAGTAACAACACACTCAATATCTTGGAGGCAACCTCTATCATGGATACAACTAAATATTCTAGTAGGATGGGTTTTCCCTTAGCTATGGCACCAGCCACAACGAGCCTATTTTCCACCACCTTCTTATTCTTTCCTACAGGTTGTTTGATATAATGTAACTTCTCAAGGTTATATGAATTCACCATATCACTAGGGAGCTTTTGATTCTTATGATCGGTTTCAAAATGAAAGAAAAAAAAGAATGACTCAGCAAATAAGGTAAAAATATCAAAAGGCAAAAGTTATAAGTAAATTAATAACAACCCATCCTCCAAATGTAAAATTTTGTACTGTATAATAAAGTTGGCTACATTATATGACAAATCATTTGAGTCATTGTATCATTTGAGCCATATAGGCTTGATACGTTTGAGTGTGACGCGTTTATTTTTTTAAAAGGACTTTTCAATAAGAAGATCATTCAAGACATTGGACAGTCACAAGACTTCCGTTGCCCACATGCCTTGATGATTATATCATTTTTGGTAGTTTTGTTGTAAAGGACCTTTTGTGTGTACTTTAGGTAAGACCAACTTTGTTCCAATTTTTAGTCAAAACCAGTTTTAACTTCTTAAACCCTAAACATGAATCTAAGTGATTAAATCCATTCTAAGAATAAAGCGTGCGGTAAAAGAAACAATTTCAGGAAAAATCCCCGAAGGCAAAAACCTTTTTATTTCACTATAATTTGTAAGACACAACTTACACGGATTACAATGAAATAGGGTGACATATGAAATACCCGCAGGTGTCAGTTTCGATGTCTCGGCTGGAATCTCCTGCAAGAACTCCAGGTGGGCAGCATTAGAGAAGAATATGGCTTCTCCACAAGTTACTTCATAAGGACTCCCTCCACAATAGCACGCAGCTCTCCGGTTGTAGAGTTCTCCTCACAAAGTGCAAAACGGTGTAGTGAATGAATTGTCTTTCGGTAAATGCGTTCAAGATCACCAACTTTAGAATCGAATAATTTGATATGGAATAAACACAGGATGAATGAAAACTATATGGGAATAAGGTTTTCGAAACTGTTCTACCTCGGTATTAGAGCTCGTTCAAATGAGATAACAGTGCCTCTCGAATGAAGGACGCGTGTCATTCAAATGACATCGCGCGACATACCAATCTCGCTCGAACGAGATACTGATCTCGCTTGAACGACCTGGTGGTCAAAAAATATTATTTTAATGTCCGCTCCAATACTTAGAAAAAATACTCATTCTCAAATTTTGACGAAAAAATCCGCTCCAACACTTAGAAAATATTTTATAAAAATATCCCAAAAGATCTAAGTGTAAAGTTAAGATATTTAAAACAAAACCTTACCAAAGTAAACTTTACAGAGTCTTTTTTATGAAGAACTTGATTAATTCGGATCCGTTTTGATGTATATGACTCTTGAATGTTATTCGACGTTGTAGAGGTATATGACATAACAAATTGATAACGGACATATAAAAATATGTCCTTACAAATCTCCCCCTGTGTCTATGCCAGTACAAACATAAAAAATACGAATTATTAAAAACCAAAGTGCCTATACAAATCTACCCTCCCATGAATAAATTTGCAAGACCTCAAACTGTTCTTCAAAAATACTTCATCAAATCTAAAAGTTTTTCTCATCAGGGTGTGCAACATCATGATCTTCAATCTTTGTACCTATACACATGAGATAAAGAAAAATACCTTTGTGACGCATCGAGTTTTAAATGATATAAAAATAAAGCATTAATAAATCAAATCTCCCCCATAATGCAAAAACTCCCCCAAAACATGATAATTCTTTCCCCCGCTTTTTATGATGTCCCCAAATAGACAGATAAGAAGAAACAATCAAAACATGGAGTTTCACGATAAAAATGCATAGCAAATAAGGATCAAGCTATGCGCATGCAAAGGTATGTACCAAAAACATCCACAAACTATTTTTGGATTTTCCAATTTTTCATACAAGAATAAGATACTAAAAATCACACCATGTATTTAAACTCAAATAACCAAGTCATGGAAATATAATGAATGGGTGTGAACACATTCGATAGGTAAATAAACTCAATCAATCATATGTGCACGATGCATATGTGTACTCCTAACAAATGAGCATCAAAAGTATCCTTAGGTGAAAAAATTTGTTGAATTTAGATGACATTGTCTTATGCAAATCAACAAATCAAAGTCAAAGTGATTTCCACACCAATAACGTCCAAAACTATTTAGCGCTTTTTAATGATTTTCAAGGACGTGCAAACCCATTTAAATTCTCCAACCAAACTCCCTTAAGCATATTTTCTTTTTGAGGTAATCTAAATTCTCAAACATTGGAGAATTGGTGCAAAAACCTAAACGACCTATTTTTGGCATGAATTTCTTTTTATTTTCTTTAAATTTTTTTGGGCTCTTTTAAACCTCTTTGGACCCCGGATAATAATATTCCTCAATTTTTTAGGTCCAATTTAAATGGTGGCTTAATCGCAAAGGATAAAAGATAATCTTTCATAGCC
The DNA here is from genome assembly GCA_949130495.1 of Sambucus nigra. Classification (NCBI taxonomy): domain Eukaryota; kingdom Viridiplantae; phylum Streptophyta; class Magnoliopsida; order Dipsacales; family Adoxaceae; genus Sambucus; species Sambucus nigra. Next base: position 419,519,949 of record OX422207.1, read on the forward strand.
CTTCACCGTTTTCAAACAAAGCACACAAGCTTACAAACGGCTCTTACATGCACAACTTTTTTATCAAGTTTTATCACGCTTGGTTCGTTTTAAGGACAGGATTGAAGTGAAAACACCCAACCAACATGTGATAAGACAAGCACAATAATCAAACAAATCCGTACATGTGTGCAATAAAGGAAATCATGAGTCAAACATGTAGGAAGTAACATTTAATTTCATCTTAATGACTCCAAACATTATAAAGCACATGGATGAATTGACCTATTATCTCAAAACACTATCAAATAGTCACATGAATAAATGTAATAATGTTGTGACTCGGTCATCCTAAGTATCCATCCATAAAAGGAGCAAACAAAAAACAAAAATCTTTTTGGATTTTTCAAAAATTTTATCAAAATAAAATCTTTTTGTAATTTTCAAAAAATTTCAAAAACAAAAATCTATAAAAAAAGCATATGTCACAACGCTATCAAACATAAATATCATGATATAAAAAACTAGCGTATGACAAACATGCGAACACAACCATCTATATGATATGGCAAGAGAAGAATCATATGCAATCAAATGGGAATCAACTTGTCTAAAATCTAGCGTATCCAAAAGTGATTTCCTAACCCAAACGGATGTAACACGTCGACATGGGGTTTTGGGAACCAACAAAACACTAGACTTCGACTTCCTAGGACTTTTTCCAAGATCAAAACAAAAATGCCTAAGGTGACCTTTCCTACCACAATATGAACATGTGTAAACGGGTGGAACGACACCTATGGGTTGACCTTTTCTAATGTCCTTGAAATTAGTTGACCCTCTAAAACAAATAATGGTTTTGGCTTTAGCACTATAAGCATGAGAAAAACATGAGCCATTACCATCACTATCAAACCTACTCGAGTCTGTCAAATAATTTTTTAACTTCAAAATTTTTTACTCAAGCAAAGAATTAGACTCTTCCAATTTAAGGGCCGCCTTTTTCAAATTTTCAACAATTCCTAAAATGGTATCTCTCTCTCGCTCAATCAAAGCAAACTTTTTCTAAGAGTCTCTTCACGTGTCACAAACTCATTGATTAAAATATTTTTATCATCTTTGGCACAAACACAAACCATCGAATTTTTAAGGTCATCCAATTCTTTTTCTAAAAATAGGACCCTATCATCACTCTCCTTCTTGGACAATTTTAAAGCAACAAAGTCATGGTCTAAGGAAACAAATTTTTCATGATAAAAATCTAGTTGATTTTGAACGTTTGCAAAAGATCCATCGCGGATTTAAAACGAGGATTTTCTTTTTCCAAAAAATCAATTCTTTTAGCAAACGTCAAATTCAAGTGATTTATATCATCAAAACTTTGACTTGTGTCATCAAAGGGGGAATCCGATTACGTAAGTGTTCCATCAAAAAATTGCGATTTTTCACAAAACTGATTTTTAAAAAAAAATCAATATCACACAAATTTGCTGAAAATAGGAATACACGATAAATTAGCGCAACCGGCTCTGATACCAATATGTAAAGGCCCTTTTGTGTGTACTTTAGGTAAGACCAACTTTGTTCCAATTTTTAGTCAAACCCAATTTTAACTTGTTAAACCCTAAACATGCATCTAAGTGATTAAATCCATTCGAAGAATAAAGCATGCAATAAAAGAAACAATTTCAGGAAAAATCCCCGAAGGGAAAAAACCTTTTTATTTCACTATAATTTGTAAGACACAACTTACACGGATTACAATGAAATAGGGTGACATACGAAATACCCATAGGCGTCGGTTTCGATGTCTCGGCTGGAATCTCCCGCAAGAACTCCAGGTGGGCAGCAGTAGAGAAGAAGAAGGCTTCTCCACAAGTTACTTCATAAGGACTCCCTCAATAATAGCACGCAGCTCTCCGATTGTAGAGTTCTCCTCACAAAGTGCAGAACGGTGTAGTGAATAAATTGTCTTTCGGTAAACGCGTTCAAGATCACCAACTTTATAATCGAATAATTTGATCTTGAATAAACACTGGATGAATGAAAACTATATGGGAATAAGGTTTTCGAAACTGTTCTGCTTCGATATTAGAGATCGTTCGAACGAGATAACAGTGTCGCTCAACGAAGGACGCGTGTCGTTCAAACGACATCGCGCGACATACCATTCTCGCTCCAATGAGATACTGATCTCGCTTGAACGACTTGGTCGTCAAAAAATATTATTTTAACGAAAAAATCTCATTCTCAAATTTTGACGAAAAAATCCACTCCAACTCTTAGAAAATATTTTATAAAAATATCCCAAAAACTCTAAGTGTAAAGTTAAGATATTTAAAACAAAACCTTACCAAAGTAAACTTTGCGGAGTCTTTTTGATGAAGAACTTGATTAATTCGGATCCGTCTTGATGTAGATGGCTCTTGAATGCTCTTCGACGGTGTAGCGGTATATGACATAACAAATTGATAACGGATTTATAAAAATATGTCCTTACAGTTGTGAATTGACATATGGCTACACATACATGGACAATATTTTTCAAAAATGACTGTGTTTTAAAATTTTGGATGGACAAGTGTTTATTTTATTCAGAGGTATTGTGAAAACCTATTTGGGAGTTGGCCTTTTTGATTTGGTGCAAAATAAAAGGTTGATTAGTCATGAATATTGTATTCATAAACCCCTTATCTAGGGGTGGCAATTCCTATTTCGGTCCGACACGACACGACACGATAAGGGTCTTTCAAACACGAACATGACACGAATTCGTATTTTTTTAGTTGACACGAACACGACACAATACGACATGACAAGAATAACACAATTTCTTAAATTTTACACTTAATTAAACATAAATAGACACGGTGACCCGAATAAAAACACGATTAACCCGATAAGACATGATAACACGACTAACACAACTAATCATTTTGACATGAACACGACAAGCCGTGTTAATTTTGAGTCAATTTTGTGTCGTGTCGTGTCATGTCGTGTCGTGTCGTGTCTAAAATTTCCACCCTACCCTTATCTTTATGCATTCTAGCATTCCCACATGTGTTAATATAAATATTTATGCTCATTTACTAGATAACCATCATTTTCATTATATATATCTCGTGAAAGGTTTATTTGGGTTTTATAGGTGTTAGAAATGCTAAGTATGAATTTGGTTGCATTTCGAGAAATTTTCGTCTCAAAGTGCATCTTTGGGGGCATTTTAACTATTTACACATTTGGGATTTTGGCCCGAATTCTTTACGAAAATGTATCTCGTTGAGTTAGCTTTGCGTAGCCATCGACGGTGCTCTATTTCAACTCTCATCGAAGAAGTTACACATTTTTCATGTGATGAACCAAGCGAAGAAGGAAGGAAGCTCAAAATGTCAAACTCCTGGGTGAAAAATCGATTCAGCCCCTACCAAATTGATTTAAAAGTTGGCAATGCGTTAATTTTTGTTAGCTTTATCGATCAACTCCCTTGGCCGATCGATCGTCCCTCCCATATATTTTGCATTTTTTGTCACTTTTTCTTTCTTTTCTTTTGTATTAAATTCACTTACTATGGAAATGTTATTTATACATATTCTCATTTTTAGTTTAGATTAGTTTGATGTTTAGGAGCTTCTCTCCATTCTCTCTCCAAAGATTTGGTTTATAAGTTACTATTCATTATCTTCTTCATTTATTTATTGCTTTTTACATGTTTTCATAGCTTTGTAACATGAATTTGATTCAATATAACTATTTGTGTTATTTCATTTCTTATTTTCTTTCATTAATGAATTGTTTTACTTGTCTTAACATGCTTTGTAGCTAGTTTGTGGGTGAGGATCATATTTCCACCATTAATTAGTACTTGAGGTTGAAATCTAGGATTTGGTTTGAAACACTTTTAATTGAAAACGTGCGTATTGATATTCAAATATTATCCGTTTAACTTTCTTTATCACGCAACGGTAGTGTTTGTAGAGATATTGCAACGTTAATTTATTTTGTGGTCATATTTAATTGAAAGTTTTATCTTCAATCATTGGGTTTGGTGTCCTCATGTTTTATGTTTATAATTAATTGAATATGTTCGATTAATTGCATTTCGAACCAAATTCCTCAATAAATTTTGTTTACCCATGGTGGGGATGTGATCCTAATTCAATCTTGTCATTTAATTTAGTTTTTATTTTTTTCCTAGTGTTAATTGTTATCATTTTTCTCAAAACATCATCATTTATTTTTTTCCTTTCGTGTAATAAATCAATTTCATCCTAAAAATCGTTCCCGGTGGATTCTCTCCTTACTTATTGCTACACTCCCAAGTGTACCAAGTTGTAGTCTTTGTTAGGGCATAAACACTCAATAAAAAAAGTTATTTTACAATGTTTATGCCTCGTCAAAGGTTTTTTGAATTTTTTTTATACCTTTAACCATTCGCACGGTCCCAATTGGACTTGTGCGCATGACCCATTCCCATGGCTGGCATATGCCCTGTGCGCACGACTATGACTCTATTTTAGCACTGCATGAAATCATGCGTACGATAAAAGTCAATTGTGCATGCAGCGGAACTGAATTTTGAAAAAAAATCTATAATAGGTCATTCCCCCCTAAAAAATTAGAAAACCACGCAATCGAAAAAAACTCTCTGAGTTTATTTTTGAGATTTAGAGTTATCCTTACTTCTCTATTATCCCAAATTCACTTGTTCCCTCCAAAAATATTTAAACTTAGATTTATGTCGTGATCTTTTCTTTTTATGAGTTAACTGAGAGTGATTTTGTTTCACATCTTCATTAGCTTATTCAATTTAATCAACTACATTTTGAATTTCATTATCTACTACTCCTAGATCTGACATCGGAGTTGCTTTTATACATTGTAAGAGCCATGGCATGGCGTGATTTCAATGAGAATATTGGAGTTTTTCATTCACATCATGGATCTCGGTGTGGATTTATATTCATCTATGGGGAAAAGTTTAAGGTTCATAGGTAACTACATGAGAGTGCTTGTTCGAGAGGTAGATTATTGCCTTATGTAAAAACTCTTTTTAAGTAGAAATAAAAATTATAGTGTGCCGAGATTTTGTATCCCTTAGTGGGGGGTTTTCCTCATAAAATTTGTCATGTGGATGTTTATGATTGTTATTTGTTCAATTGCACACTTTTGATCACACGCTACACATAGATCACACTTAGATAGAGTGTAATGGCTTAAAATTTGAATTAGGTGTTTATATCTAGTTATTTTCTCTAGAATTACCTAATTAACTTGTTATGTGGGTAATTTAAGACATTTTTCCTATCACTTATTTGAATCATGTGTTAGCAGAATTGAAATTGCAAGAAAAATTATTTAAATGCAAAACATTGGCCATGTTATGCAACCAAACTTATTCACTCCCTTCTACGATTGTTTTAGGTTAAACACTTATGTAATAAATGCACATCTTCATATCATCCTAGACCATTTGGGTCACATATGGTCATATAATGATCAAACCCTTAATAATTGGATCATGTTCCCATATTCTCACAATAAACAAGTGATCTGAGTAATCTATGTTCAAGTCGGGAAGGTTAGGAACCATGGCCAACTCTTGGTCTTTAGCCAATATGTATTATCTTTGATGGAGGTAATGGAATATCAATAAAGAATATAATTTATACCCGGGTGAATACCATAAATTCAATTCAAACAATGGAACCCATTCATGATTATCCATACTTTAGGAACCACTCAGGTATGGACGATCCTAAAGTCCTTGATATAATGGAGAAAAGTTAGTTTGGTGGGAAGGTTACCCGCACCTCTACAACCATTTAAGAAAATATATAATTGTCATCCTTCATAATGAAGGGATCGATATGGACAATTGAAAATTCGATAGTCACCCAATTAAGAAGGAGCCATTGTTTGAAATCTTCAATGATGTTAAAGTTGATTTTATAAATCCCCATAAAAGAGATAGAAATGGAAACGAAACTAAAACAAGAAAAGACTATGCGTAAAAGGCTACAGGAGAGTAAAAAATTGAGTGAATACAATGATTAATCTCCTTTAAGTATTAATCAAGAAAAATAAAATAAGTGTCAGACAACTCAAATTTGGGGGATAAATGGGACTTCCAAAGACAATATCCATCATTATTGCGTGCTTCCCTTTCTAACTTGGACTACGCTCGCACAACCATTGGTTCATGGATAAAAAAAAGACCAGGCTACCTCTGTTGTACAAGCCTCCATGACTTTCAAATTTGAAATCCATGGGGTCAATTGTGGGTTCATGACTTAATACCATTAATGGGTTGAACCTACTAGGGTTCCAAACATTCGGGTAACCCCACACCTGCCACATGTGCATAATTTTAATTCAACAACCAAATAAGAAAGGATGTATATGTTATTTTTCATATTATTAGTGGTGTTTTATCCCATAGGAGGAGGGAGTATTTTCCTTTTATGGAGTTTAATTGAAATGTTGTATTTGTTATGATATATTTTGTATTGTCACGTTATATTTTGGGGGATGGGTTCTCATGTTCTTTAAGCAGTTCAGTGCCAAAGTTAAAGAAGTTAAATTTGTGATTGTTAAATTCAATATAACAAATTAAGTAAGGGTAAAACACTAAAGGTCTGTTTGGTTGTCTAAAATAAGGTTTTAAGCCTATTTTTCAAAATAGTTTTATAAACCTTTTTGTGTATTAAACATTTTAATTTTCTGGTAAACTTCTTATAAAAAACCCGTTGTAAAACACACACACGTCAACCAGGACTTTGTGTGGACCTAAACGAATGACCTAAAATGGACTTCCAATGTCGGGATCAAAATAAATGAGTTTTTTTATTAAAATTTGTAAATACAATTCCCATGTTTAAATTATTAACTCCACCAGATTTCATCAAAAAATTACCTTGAAAATGCGCAAAATATTAACTAGTTTGTTTTAACCCTAAAATGGGGAAATCCATTTTTAGGTTCTTTTGTACTACCCCATAATTTTAATTAGTTATATAGTGTTGATTTTATTTTTAAATAATTGCATGTGTAGTTGTATTATTTCTTGAAAGTTTGGTTACATGTTAACAAATAATTTTAAATCGCGAATTTATATTATCTAAAAACATCCCGTAACTTAATATTAATATTTAGAATTTTAGTATTACGGGTGTGTACAATCAGGCCAGGCTCTTTAGGGTATAGAGACCCAAAATATTATTAAAACATGATAATTTGGGCCCTGGGGTTGGGTAACTCTTTAGGTTAACTTTTGGAATCATGGAGGTAGTACTTTGGGCTCATTTATGGGCTTCGAGTTTGACCTAAAAAGGATATACGGGGTGGGTTAAGGAATTAATAGGTGTCATTAGCTCATTTAATTAAAAAATAATAAAGAACGAATAAAAGAGAAAAAACAAAGAAAAATCCTAGCTATAGAGGAGAGGATTTGGAGGAAGGAGATACACCAAAGAGAACCAACATAACGATCAAGCAAGAAATACATATCCTTCTTGCTTATTAGTTGCAATTTACTTATGTTAATTGTTATATTTGAGAACCTTATTAAAACATCCCGTATTTTTAGGATATAGGAATATAAATTATTTTCGGTGAAATAAAATTTTTAAATTTGGAGAATTTATTTAATTTGGAGAATTTAGATTTTTAATTAATTTGCATTATTTTTATTTTAACGTGTGTCGTATTTTGAGTTCAAAATTTGAAAATTTTATAGAATGAATCAGATGGAAATTTAGAGTTCACAATTGAGTCTGGAAGGGTCGAGATAGTCGAAAAAGAGTACCCCGAGGATAATAATTGGGTCTCGAGAAATTTTTAGGCTTAACTAGACCCACACGGGAGTGTTCGGGTCAATTGGGCTTGGCCCATTAGCCTAAAAATGGGATTAGCACTTTAAACCTAAGTTTAAGAGATTTGGGCAACAGTTAATAAAATTCTAAACCTTAAGTTTGAGAGAGGACAAAAATGAGAAAGCAAGAAGAAGGAAAGGGATATTCCGGATAAATTTCGAGACGATATCATCGGATTTAATCCATAAAGACAGGTATTTTCTTGCTTTATCTGAGTTGTAGTTAATAGTGTTTGTATCAGAATTTATGTTAATTAATCTGGAAATTTGGACAATCAAAGTGTATACATTTAAATTGAAAATTGTTGGGTTTTAAGTGAGGAAGATGAAGAATAAACCATTAATGGGGAAATTACAAAGCTGTGAGAAATTGGGTTAAAAAAAAGTTAGGTTGCAAATTAAATTTGGGGATTTTATTAAAGTAGTAAAAAAATATTTTATGAGACCCTTGATGATGGTTGTTGGAGATAATAAATGAGGATGGACATTGGGCATTTAATGGATGAGAAAGAGGTTAAAAATTGGAGGAAATTTGAACCTACTATATGCAGCGTGCGTCGGATCTGGGGGGACCGGTCGATCGGGGTCCCATGGACGATCGACTGGGGGTCTGGGTTAGTTGGGTGTGCATGGAAGAAAGGGTATTTAATGTTTTTATTTATTTTATTTTTTTTCCTTCTTTTTGGTGAAACTTAGAAGGGGCATAACTTTGCCATATGAACTCAGAATTACGTGTCTTTCATGGCCACGTGTAGCTAGTGGAGAGTAGCATGATGTACTGGGAATATTTTTGTTTAGACAAAAATATGAAAGGTCTAAAATACCCTTGAAGTTATATGAGTGATGAAACTTCACCTAATTGACACCAAATTTGTTAGGAACATATGTGAGACTAATATGAACCTAACCGAGTTTATAGGAGGTGAAATATATGATCCTATGATTTATAATAAATGGCGGAGTGTAGCTATTAATAATTGGAGCGTATTTAATATGAACGGGCTCAGGAGTTCTCGATATAAAAATATATTTAAATTGTGTAATTTATATATATAGTTGTATGCATATGAGTTGAATGCATATTTGTGTGTATATATTTTTTACTCGAGGATGCTATCTAGGAGGTTGCATGTAGTGGGAGGTCCCACCTTGGCGATTCCAGCGGGGTCTAGACTGTGCTCCAAGTTATAGTGCTCGGGTGGCTCCTATCGTGATGAGAGGGGGATGTCACGTAGGTCTTTAAGGAAGGTGTATAAAAAAAACTAGGGCTTATGTATGTATAACCGCCTCCACTATTTGTTTGTGATTTGGGATCGATGGTGAGATTTCGACCCGGTGACTAGTGGTGACACGAAATGTGCCTTGCACCCGATAGATTGTATGAGGGACGCATCTTATAGGACTAACCTATATATATATATATATATATATATATATATATATATATATATACGCGTAGTGAATGATATGTATATATATCTATAGTTAATGTGTGACTATCTATTGACAGTATCGGTGTGACATTTAGTATGTTCATATAGATGAGAATTACATATGTAATGACCCCACTTTTATATATAGTTTGTTTTTACACTCTTGTGTTACTTATTATCTTATAAATGTTGTATTATTAGATATGTGGTATTATTGGCTATCAATATAACAAACCCCATTTTTAATTACGAAGAATCAACTGTAAATTGGATCAAATCGAAGTCTTATGACATATCTTAAGGCAAATAATAAGTTTTGGGGTAGAAAATATAATTTTATGAAAATTTAAGGACTAAAATAAAAATATAAAATGGGCCATTTTGTAAATAAAATATTTTCAAGGACCTATAAGAAATATTCAAAATATGTAGTGTGAAATTACCAAAATACCCTTCATGTGTGAAATGACCCTTATACCCTTATCACCTTTCCACCACGTGCTGGTCACTTCCACCTTCCACATGTCATCTGTAGAGAGAGAGCTACAACACTTGTCATCATTTGGTGATATTAACACTGCAAGACCACTCCGGATCGCGACACCTCGTTGTTGAATCATCAATCCAAAAAGCTTAGTCATTTGACACGTGTCAACACCGTAATACATTTGAAAACCTATAAATAGGGCCTTAGGGTTCATTTCAAACTCACACCAATTCCTTGAGAATTATAGTAAGAAAGAGTGATAGAAAGCTTGGGAAATATCTTAAGAAGGAGTTCTATAATTTCGAAGAAAGAATTCATTTCGTAGGTATGATTTTATTTAAATGTTATAATGTATTTTTATAGTTTTAATTTTGTGTTTTATAGCTTTACTTAGTAGTTATGTTGGTAAAATACACTAAGGACTTCACTAATCAAAACTTAAAGTTTAGAAGAAATCCAAGTTGATTTTATTTTCATGTAAACTTGTTTGAAATTGTATATACGCTTTTAAAAATGATTTTTTAAAAGTAATTGCTCGTTATTATGGAATCCCATTTAAGTAATTCCAAAGTTAGGCCCGATGAAATTTTGTCTAGACGAGATGGTATTTACGTGGTGCCCCTGTGACCCTCCATCTCTACTGGGAATGAATCCGGAAATGTTCTGTCTAGAGGAGATGGTATTTAAGCGGTGCCCCTGTGACCCTCCATCTCTACTGGGAACCGACTGATTAGGAAGAACTATGAATTGAATCCTTTAATTACGATCAATAAGTTTTAAAAGTTAAGAAAATGGTTTTTTAGTAATCCTTTTAAACAAGTTACTATTAAAATACAATATGTAGACTGTACCTTGTTTAGAACATATACTTAAACCTTTATCGTATTTGTTAGATTAACGTGCGATCGAAGACTCGTTATCTATAATTTCGACCTCTATTTTAGGTGACTACTCTATGCAATTTCTTGCGCATTTTGATTATATTATATTATGCAAACTATGTATATTTTGTGAAATGGTTTTATTCTCAAAATACATCTGATACCGATGATTTCGTCGTTTGTTATATGTTTATATCTCTCCATATAAACATTTAATTTGAATTCTAAAATTATTGATTCGGCTTATGGAAACTCTCTTACTATGTTGGCCTTGACTACCGGGTGGAAATATTTGGGTGGTACCTTCCCAGCTGATTTATCGCTGGTGTGCCCTAAATAAGGCGTTGTTCCAGAAATCATGATTATCTGTCTGTGATGTTATCGGGTGGAAACATTTGGTAACACTATCTGTCTGGGTATTAAAGTGTACATAGCCACTAAAACTGAATAATTGACACATGCTCAATTGTTTTATCTGCTCTGTGCTGAACTGTTTATTCTGAATATATATATTATCATTTACTTTATATATATTACTTGAAATTCCTATCTCTATGTATATACCTTCTGTTCTAAATTGAATAGGTATCTATTTTCTGAAAACCTTGGAATATTTGGAGATTGAATCTCATTCGGCTTTTAGCTGATGTTTTATAATTCACCATTTTTCAGGAAATAATTAGGAAAGCGGATGGAACATAAGGGGACTATGTTGAAGATTTATCTTTGAGAGCTCTTTTTCTTACATTAAGTAGAGCTTTGTTTTATTAGATAAATGATGTTTGGCTCTTTAATTAAAAGGCTTTAAAATTTATGTCAAGTTGTAACTCTTGGATATTTTAATATAAATGAAGTTTCCTTTAGAAAGCTCTAATGATGTAATTCGTTCACTTTCAGTATTTTACGATTCATAACCATGTGATTATACTTCCGCTATATATATATATATATATATTTTAAAAGAAAAATTTTGACGCCAGAATATTGGATGCCTTGGTGGCATGTCAAGACACTCGTTCCCTACCATTTTTGGGTCGGGGTCGTGACAGAGGTGGTATCAGAGCATAGGTTATGAACCCGTAGACTACTGAGCATAGGTTTCGAATGTTATAGATTCTATGTTTCCATCCTTAGGAGATAGTATTAAAAATCTAATTTATGTGATAACCCTACCTATGTGTTATATTATTTATAATTGGTCTTTTAGTTTTCAATATTGATATAGTATAGTAGATCTTACATTTGGCCATGACTGTAGCAAATGACCAAGAGAAGATCATCAATGGGAACTAGTGATTCGAGTATAGAAGGACTGGAAGGTGCATACAAGGCAATTGAAAGTCTGGCAAAGATTGTGGAGCAGCAGGTGAACAATGGAGTACCAAAGAATCTTGAACTAAGTAGATGTACTATTGAACAGTTCAAGAAGTTGAATCCTCCATCTTTTAAAGGTACTCCTAACCCCACCGAAGCAGAAAGTTGTGTGATGCAGATGTAAAAGATACTCGATGTTCTTAAGTGTACTGATGAACAAAGGGTGTCATTTGCAATATTTATGTTAGAAGGGGAGGCCGAACATTGGTGGAGAATGACTAAGAGAATACACGGGGAAAGGAATACTTACATAAGTTAGAATGATTTCTTAGTAATATTTTATGAGAAATATTTTTCGAAAACGGTGAAAGACGAAATGGCAGTTGACTTCATGAGTTTGGTGAAAGGGAATATGATGGTTAGTCAATATGAGGCAAATTTTACTGAGTTATCTCGTTTTGCACGTCATGTTGTAGCAACTGATGTTTTAAGAGCGAAGAAGTTTGAGCGTGGGTTAAGGTTGAATATTCGTAGTCGAATTTCCATCCTGAAATTAACATCATATATTGATGTCGTGACTAGGGCTACAATAGCTGAGAGGGATGGTGAGGAGTACAATCGAATTAGAGATGGAAAGAGGAAGTTTGGGGAATAAAAAGGAAAGAACCCGAATAATAGAAATTTCTTTAGGAACACATCCAATGTTGGGGGATCTAGTGATAACAAACAGTATAATAACCAGACATGTCAGCAATGTGGAAAGATGCATGGAGGACGACCTTGTTATAAGGATTCAGGAGCTTGTTTTGGATGTGGACAGAAAGGACATCAGATAAAAGACTGCCCAAACCCAGCAAGGGTTCCGATAAAGCCTTCAAGTGCAAAGAAGGATCAAGACAGACGGGGTAGAGTTTTCACACTTTTTGTTACCCAAGATTCTAATGCGGTAGTGTCAGGTACACTTTCTATATGTGCACAACCTTTTAAAGCTTTGATAGATCCTGGTTCTACCCATTCGTTCGTATCTATACATGTATTAAATTGCTTTCATAAATTTCCTGAACCCTTGAATCATAACATACATGTTTCTACTCCTTCGGGTGAGTTATTGATGGGTAAATTAGTATACAAGGCTTGCCCCATAGATATTGATAGTCATAAACTATTTATTGATTTGATAGTTTTAGACACTAAAGATTTTGAAGTCATTTTGGGGATGGATTGGTTAGCATCACATCATGCTAAGGTAGACTGTTTTGAGAAGAGTGTTACTTTCCAAATTCCTCACCAACCAAAATTTAGTTTTGAAGGAACTGGCATCATATCTCCGATGTGTATTATTTCTGCAATGCAAGCCTATAGTTTTCTTAAGAAGGGATGTCAAGGATTTCTTGCAACTGTTACCAGTTTGCAGACAATAGGACTTAGCTTAGAAGATATTCCTATCGCTAAGAAATTTACAGATGTTTTTCCAGATGATTTACCAGGCCTACCTCCTAATAGAGAAATAGAATTTACGATTGACCTTGTTCCTGGAACTATACCAGTCTCAAAACCACCATATCGTATGGCACCTTTAGAATTAAGAGAGCTAAAAGTTCAATTAGAAGACCTTTTAGACAAGGGTTTTATCAGACCAAGTATATCACCTTGGGGTACTCCAGTGTTATTTGTGAAAAAGAAAGATAGGACAATGAGACTATGTATAGATTATCGTGAACTGAATAAGGTAACCATTAAGAATAATGCCCCTTACCTCGTATAGATGACTTGTTTGATCAATTAGAAGGTGCACAAGTATTCTCTAAGATTGACCTTAGGTCAGGCTATCATCAATTGAAGATTAAGGATGATGATATTTCAAAATCAGCTTTTCGTACTAGATATGGTCACTATGAATTTCTTGTAATGCCATTTGGACTAACTAATGCACCAATCGCTTTTATGGATATGATGAATAGGGTGTTTAGGAAATATTTGGATCAGTATGTGGTTGTTTTCATTGATGACATCCTTATTTATTCTAAAAGTATTGAAGAACACGAAAAGTATTTAGAGACGGTATTACAAATCCTTAGGACAGAGAAATTATATGCAAAATTAAAGAAGTGTGAGTTTTGGATGCCTAGTGTTTCTTTTCTAGGACATGTCATATCCAAAGAGGGAGTGTCAGTTGACCCTCAAAAGATTGAGGCTATATTAGATTGGCCCAGACCAACTAATGTGAGAGATTCGTAGTTTCCTTGGATTAGCAGGTTATTATCGAAGATTTGTTGAAGGATTTTCTAGCATTGCCAAACCTCTATCTAGGTTAACACAAAAGAAGGTAAAATATGAATGGTCTAAGCAAGCCGAGAAAAGTTTTCAAGAACTTAAGAATCGATTAGTAACTATCCCAATTTTGACTATTCCTTCCGGGACAGGGGGATTTGTGATTTATAGTGATGCTTCTAAAAATGGTTTGGGATGTGTGCTAATGCAAAATGGAAAAGTAGTAGCTTACGCCTTGAGACAGTTAAAAACCCATGAGCAGAATTATCCAACCCATGACCTAGAATTAGCTGCTGTAATTTTTGCTCTTAAGATTTGGAGGCACTATTTGTATGGTGAGACTTGTGAGATTTATACCGATTATAAGAGTTTGAAGTATATATTTACTCAAAAAGAGTTGAAAATGAGACAAAGGAGGTGGTTAGAATTTATGAAGGATTATGATGTAAATATTCACTATCACCCGGGGAAAGCTAATATAGTAGCTGATGCTTTAAGTAGAAAGTCTACACCAAATTTAGCATGTCTTATTACAAGCCAGGAAGCACTGTTAAGGGATTTGAGAAGTATGAAAATAGATGTACGTATATATAGCAAAGGAGGAATAATTGCAAACTTACAAGTACAACCCATGTTGATGGAGAGGATCAAAATTGCACAAGTAAATGACCCACAACTGAAGAAGATTAGAGAAGAAGTCATCGAAGGTAAGAGAACTGAATTTGCGATGCGTGATGATATATTGAGGTTTGAAAATAGAGTGTGTGTGCCATGTGATGCCCAACTAAAGAGGCAAATTTTGGAGAAAAGTCATTACTCAAGATTCACATTTCATCCCGGATGTACAAAAATGTATAGGGATCTTCGAGAAGTATTTTGGTGGAATAACATGAAGAGGGAGATAGCAGAATTTATATCTCAGTGTTTGGTTTGTCAACAAGTAAAGGCAGAACATCAAAAACCATCAGGATTACTGCCACCCCTACCTATCCCTGAGTGGAAATGGGAACATATTACTATGGATTTTATGACAGGTTTACCGAGGAGTTCAAATGGTAATGACTCTATTTGGGTAATTATTGATAGGTTAACTAAATCTGCTCATTTTCTTGCCATTAAGATTACCCATTCTTTAGAGAAGTTAGCTAAGTTGTATGTGCGGGAAATTATTATGCTTCATGGAACCCCAATTTCAATTGTTTCTGACCGTGACCCTAGATTTGTGTCTCGCTTCTGGAAAAGCCTACAAGTAGCCATGGGAACAAAATTGAATTTTAGCACTGCTTTTTATCCTCAAACGGATGGACAATCAGAGAGAACTATTGAAACCTTAGAGGATATGCTTAGGGCATGTGCACTTGATTTAAAAGGGAATTGTGATGATCATTTACCGTTAGTGGAATTCGCATATAATAATAGCTATCAACCAAGTATTCAAATGGCTCCGTATGAGGCACTCTATGGTAGAAGGTGTTGTTCCCCTACATGTTGGGTAAAAGTTGGGGAAAGAAAATTATTGGGACCAGAATTGATTCAGATCACAACAGAGAAGGTGAAATTAATACAAGACCGACTTCGAACCGCTCAAAGCCGTCAAAAGAGTTATGTTGACAATCGACCCCGATAGTTAGAATTCTAAAGAGGAGATTATGTGTTCTTGCGAGTATCGCCTGCAAAGGGAGTAATACTATTTGGGAAGAAAGGGAAATTGAGCCCAAGATATATAGGACCTTTTGAAATCCTTGAAAGGATAGGAGCTGTTGCGTATAAAATAGCCTTACCATCGGAACTCTCTAGTGTACATAATGTGTTTCACGTATCAATGATAAAGAAAAATGTCCCAGATCCAAAACATATCTTAAGTCATTAGCCTCTTCAAGTTAGAGAAGATTTGTCGTACATTGAGCATCCAGTGGAAATTTTGGATCATAAAGATCAAATATTACGAACCAAGGTTATTCCACTAGTTAAAGTATTATGGCGGAATCATTATGTTGAAGAAGCAACGTGGGAGTGGGAAGATGAGATAAAGGAGCGATATCCATACCTTTTTGAAAATTAATGCAAGTAAAGTTTGGGGACCAAACTTTTTATAAGGAGGGTAGGATGTAATGACCCCACTTTTATATATAGTTTGTTTTTACACTCTTGTGTTACTTATTATCTTATAAATGTTGTATTATTAGATATGTGGTATTATTGGCTATCAATATAACAAACCCCATTTTTAATTACGAAGTATCAACTGCAAATTGGATCAAATCGAAGTCTTATGACATATCTTAAGGCAAATAATAAGTTTTGGGGTAGAAAATATAATTTTATGAAACTTTAAGGACTAAAATAAAAATATAAAATGGGCCATTTTGTAAATAAAATATTTTCAAGGACCTCTAAGAAATATTCAAAATATATAGTGTGAAATTACCAAAATACCCTTCATGTCTGAAATGACCCTTATACCCTTATCACCTTTCCACCACGTGTTGGCACTTCCACCTTCCACATGTCATCTGTAGAGAGAGAGCTAAAACACTTGTCATCATTTGGTGATATTAACACTGCAAGACCACTCCGGATCGTGACACCTCGGTGTTGAATCACCAATCCAAAAAGCTTAGTCATTTGACACGTGTCAACACCGTAATACATTTGGAAACCTATAAATAGGGCCTTAGGGTTCATTTCAAACTCACACCAATTCCTTGATAATTATAGTAAGAAAGAGTGATAGAAAGCTTTGGAAATATCTTAAGAAGGAGTTCTATAATTTCGAAGAAAGAATTCATTTCGTAGGTATGATTTTATTTAAATGTTATAATGTATTTTTATAGTTTTAATTTTGTGTTTTATAGCTTTACTTAGTAGTTATGTTGGTAAAATACACTAAGGCCTTCACTAATCAAAACTTAAAGTTTAAAAGAAATCCAAGTTGATTTTATTTTCATGTAAACTTGTTTGAAATTGTATATACGCTTTTAAAAATGATTTTTTAAAAGTAATTGCTCGTTATTATGGAATCCCATTTAAGTAATTCCAAAGTTAGGCCCTGTGAAATTCTGTCTAGACGAGATGGTATTTAAGTGGTGCCCGTGTGACCCTCCATCTCTACTGGGAATGAATCCGGAAATGTTCTGTCTAGAGGAGATGGTATTTAAGCGGTGCCCCTGTGACCCTCCATCTCTACTGGGAACCGACTGATTAGGAAGAACTATGAATTGAATCCTTTAATTACGATCAATAAGTTTTAAAAGTTAAGAAAATGGTTTTTTAGTAATCCTTTTAAACAAGTTACTATTAAAATACAATATGTAGACTGGACCTTGTTTAGAACATATACTTAAACCTTTATCGTATTTGTTAGATTAACGTGCGATCGAAGACTCGTTATCTATAATTTCGACCTCTACTTTAGGTGAGTACTCTATGCAATTTCTTGCGCATTTTGATTATATTATATTATGCAAACTATGTATATTTTGTGAAATGGTTTTATTCTCAAAATGCATCTGATACCGATGATTCCGTCGTTTGTTATATTTTTATATCTCTCCATATAAACATTTAATTTGAATTCTAAAATTATTGATTCGGCCTATGGAAACTCTCTTACTATGTTGGCCTTGACTACCGGGTGGAAATATTTGGGTGGTACCTTCCCAGCTGGTTTATCGCTGGTGTGCCCTAAATAAGGCGTTGTTCCAGAAATCATGATTATCTGTCTGTGATGTTATCGGGTGGAAACATTTGGTAACACTATCTGTCTGGGTATTAAAGTGTACATGGCCACTAAAACTGAATAATTGACACATGCTCAATTGTTTTATATGCTCTGTGCTGAACTGTTTATTCTGAATATATATATTATCATTTACTTTATATATATTACTTGAAATTCCTATCTCTATGTATATACCTTCTGTTCTAAATTGAATAGGTGTCTATTTTCTGAAAACCTTGGAATATTTGGAGATTGAATCTCATTCGGCTTTTAGCTGATGTTTTATAATTAATCATTTTTCAGGAAATAATTAGGAAAGCGGATGGAACATAAGGGGACTATGTTGAAGATTTATCTTTTAGAGCTCTTTTTCTTACATTAAGTAGAACTTTGTTTTATTAGATAAATGATGTTTGGCTCTTTAATTAAAAGGCTTTAAAATTTATGTCAAGTTGTAACTCTTGGATATTTTAATATATATGAAGTTTCCTTTAGAAAGCTCTGATGATGTAATTCCTTCACTTTCAGTATTTTATGATTCATAACCATGTGATTATACTTCCGCTATATATATATATTTTAAAAGAAAAATTTTGACGCCAGAATATTGGATGCCTTGGTGGCATGTCAATACACTCGTTCCCTACCATTTTTAGGTCGGGGTCGTGACAACATATGTTATACTAATCGAACTAATGTGCTTAATTTATGACGGGATGATTAGCGGGCTAGTTAAGATAGTTATTATGGTCCAATTGGATTAAGTAATAATTAGATGAAATAAATGAATGCGATCAGTATGCACTATAGTTGAGACGTGAGATGGTCTTCAAGTGAGTTCGACCGTAAAACTAATTATGAACATTATATACCGCGCATTTCATTTATTGCAATAAAATGCTTGCTAAAAACTTTTTATAAATCGGACTCTGACCCATTTGCAAAATATTTTATTATCTTAAAAATCTTTTCAGGTGTCCAACCATAGGGACGTCGGACTTAACTTATCTGTTTTAGGGTTATGCAGTTGCAATGTGTGTGGGTGGTTTAAGGATTTGAGATAGACACATCATTTCTTTACTCCTAGATTAGGAATCTTATTTCAGTTATATTTTCACATAAGGCATGTTGCCCATTTACTTTTAGACTCACTATTTGGATTTTGTATTCATTTGTTGGATTATTATTCTGGGATTTTTTTCCAATGGTTTACTGGCCCAGTCATTCATTTATTTATTCATTATTTATTTAGATTCATTGATTATGTGAGTGGTCCAAATTTATATTTATATTGTTGTTACTGCTTAATAAAAAGATTAAAAATTTTACATCAGCTTTTTGAATACTAGGTGGTTAGTAAGTTTTAAAAAGTTTTCGATGGTGATGCTAAGAATGAACCAGATGAGAAACCTCTTTTAATTTAATTAAGGACTGATCACCCGATATTTAATTAGGTGGGGTGTCACAGATATTATCAAAGCATTAGGTTCTAGTGTCCTTAGGATCTGAACGGCTTTTCACGTTTCAGCTTAGAGTTCTTTGATATGGAGCCTTATGATAGGATTGTTCTATTCTTTTACGGACGTGCATTTACTTTGTTCCAATATTATAGATGTATGAATTGTGCACTCATACAACTTATTTTTTAAAATTTCCAGATGCCTCCAAAAAGAGAACGTTCGGCTAGAGCAGCAACGAGAGACGGGGAGAGAGAGGCTCATTAGGATCCAGTAGCTTCGCAGCCACAGCCGCGACCAGGGATGATGATGATTGCTCAAGTGGCTGAGATAGTGGCTCAGACAATCAATACACCTATGAAAGCTATGGCCGTCCATTTTCCACAGCCCTAGCCATAGCACCCAGTGGCTCCAATTATTTCGGCTCACCCGGGGCCATCGGATTGGTAGAGAGCTAAGGAGGCCTTTCATAAGGGCCACCCACCAGAGTTCTAGGGAAGTTTAGAGGTGATATTAGCATGTCAATGGAAGAAAGACATGCAGTGCCACCTACGTATGGTCGATTGCCAGGAGATACAGAAGAATATGTTAGCTACATTCAAATTAGTTGGGTCAACCTTACAGTGGTCGGAGTCTATGACCACTACCGAGGAGAGGAATACGATGACGTTCACCGAGTTTTGGGTGCAGTTCGACCGCAAGTATTTTCCTCCAGCAGTCAAGACCTAGATGCAGAAAAAGTTTAGTGAGGTGACTCAGGGCGACCGTTTCGTAGCGGAGTAAGAAGAGGAATTCACTCGCCTGGCTAATTTAGTGCCAGACGAGGTGAGCAATGAGGAGTGAAAGAAAGCAAGGTTCATGGATGGATTAGCCTGGAAGATCCGGCAACATTTGATCGGTAACCCAGCACTGATGACGTACATGTTGTCATTAGTGCAGCATTATTCCATTGCTTGGATCAACGTTTTCATATGAAGAATAGTAATAGAGTGAGTGGGACCAGTTAAACTAGAAAGGCAGTTGGGAATGGTGTCAGTGGGGCGTAATAACAGCAGGAGCGGGATCTTCAGCCAGGGAACCAGGCCGAGAGGTTTAGGCCTGGGGGTTACCTACCCGAGGGCGTTGGGTTCAGGCAGGGTCAGCAGGGCCCTCAGCAGTAGCAGCATTTTTCTCCTTAGGGCCAAAGAAATGGCCGGGGATGCCAACCGGGTCAAGAACAGGGACAGGGTTACGCAGCTGCATTGTATGTCGATGGTTATCTATTCCAGGGTTATGCAGCTGCAATGTATGTCGATGGTTGCAAGATTTGAGCTAGACACATCATTTCCTTCCTCCTAGATTAGGAAACTTATTTCAGTTGCATTTTCAGTTAGGGAATGTTGCCCATTTACTTTTAGACTCAGTATTTGGATTTTGTATTCATTTGTTAGATTATTATTCTGGGATTTTTTGCCGATGGTTTACTCGACCAGTCATTCATTTATTTATTCAGTATTGATTTAGATTCATTGATTGTGTGAGTGGTTCAAATGTATATTTATATTATTGTTTTTTTTAATAACAAGATTAAAATTTTGACATCAACTTTTGGAATAATCGGCGGTTAGTAAGTTTTAAAAAGTTTTCGACAGTGATGTTAAGAATGAACCAGATGAGAGACCTCTTTTAATTTAATAAAGGACTAATCACTCGGTATTTAATTAGGCAGGGTGTCACGCTTAGTAGGTCAGGTGAATACTTAATTGATGAATCAATATGCTATTTACGGAGATTATATATTTATAGCTTATATGATGATCAATCTTCATATCGAATGGAGAACTTAAACTAATATATGTGGCACATGCATATATAAGGTGATATGGAATTGAATTTGAAATTGTAACTGTGAAATTTGAATTTGTAAAGGAATTTAACTTCTAAATCTCAGAATACTTAGGAGTTAATCCTTGTTAGAGTTTGGAATCATCCCTTGTAATGAGCTTTTTATGTTAGGACAACATGCATATCATTGAAAACCGTGATAGGTTATTTTTGGGACTCATATGGAGGTTTTGGAAGGAAGAAAAGGCCATTAGAGTAGTTTCGAAATTGTAACAGATAATACTTTGTCATTTAGGTGTGTCTGGATCAATCTGGACCACAATCGGATCGATTAGGATTGTCCGGATCAATCTGGGTCACAACCGGATCGATGCAGGTTTGGGATCGATGCGGCGTCATTTTGAGGAAGGATTGAATCGAACCAAGTTTGGGTTGGATCGATTTGTGTTGAGCAGTGAGCTCTTTTAGGGTTGTTTATGGAAGGATTTTGTTGGTCTAAGTTAACGAATCTTAGAGAGGACCAATATAAGTTGATTAATAAAAGTTATATGCGTTTATATGTAATAAATTATTATATGGATGGGGGATATCTCGAGGGACATTTACCTCAGTTGGTACGATTAGAGTTATAATCATCCGCTATATGAGGGACGGACCTCCCCTATCCCAAAGGGGTGCGATCGTCCCCATGGATTGTTTGGTTTTTTTCTTATATACTGTAAAATAAATTGAAACCTATATGTAATTTTCTTAATTATAAGGAAACAAAATAAAACCTTTTCAAAATGTGGGAGTAGGCAGTGTAAATATTACAAACCTTAAGTTAAACCTAAATCAAACTCAACCCGATTGTCTTCTATTCCATTGCACCAAAAAAAAACTAGACAACCCTATCTCTCTCTCTTCTCCTCTTGGCACCAGCAAGAAGCTCCATTGTCTCCTCGCTGCCAGACCCTCTCTCTCACCGCTGGCGAACACCGTCATCTTCTCTCTCTCGTCGGAGTCCCCCCATCGTCAGACATTCCGACACATCTCTGGTAAGTTTTTTTTTACTTTATTTCTTCTTTTTTATCTTTTTCTTATAGACTGAAATATATTTGTTTTTTATTTTTAATTGTTGAAATATATTTGTTTAAAACTCATTGGTTGCTATTTTTAATTGTTGAAATATATTTGTTTAAAACTCATTGTTTGCTATTTTTAATTGTTGAAATATAATTTGGAATATGATTTCAAATTTAGTGCAACTATGTTAAAATATTTTAATTGTTATTTCAGATTTAGGGTAATATTATGTTAAGTTATTTTAAAAAAATTCGCGAATAAAGTGGAAGCTAAAAATTTCATGAATATCAACCTTACATTTCTCAGGGTTAAAAAATTGCAAAATAGTAAAAAAAAAAAATCACGTTGGGGGATCCCGCCTCCGAACCCCTGGCCTTTATTGAAAATTTTTGTGCCCATTAACTAAAAATTATGGGTCCGTCGCTGGTTATATGTGTATCTTTTGTTGTGTGATCTATATGTTGTGTTGGGGGGGGGGGGCATACCAATGTGTGTGAGTAGACTTGTGAGGACTATCGGTGGAAATTTGATAGGATTGTTCGCCAGATCGCATATTATTCTCTAAAAGATTATGCAAGTTGTGTATATGTTTAGTATCCTGATGCTACATGTTGTGGGTCCACCGTCTCACATGAAGGAGACATAGGAGGCAAAATCCTCTCATGTAACGTGGTATGTGGTTACACGATTGGTGTGCCCGGCATAGTAATTTTCCCTTTTTTATGTTGTTTCAAGACATTTGGGGTGAGACCTCCTATAAAATGAATTGATAGAGGCATGAGAGGTCCCCGAAGGATGTGGCTTCTTGCGGTGCTTATATGTTGGGCCTATTTTTACGACGATGTTGTATAGTATTATAATTGGTCCCGTGATGAACTTACCTTACAAGACATCGTGCAAGTAAAGGATTCTACGTATACATATGATGTTCAATATATAAGTAACGGTTATGAACCTATATTGTAATGATAGGTAAGGATTGCATACCTTACCCGATAGTTGTGAGACTTTGGGACTTATAATGACAATTGTACTATGAGTAGGGTTTTTATGTATGATTAAAATTCTCTTAGACCGGGGTAAGGTGAATTTTCTTAGGAGCGAGTGACGTCGGGGATGATATGAGACGTAAATAAGTTGCACTTAATATTATTTCAATTTGAGATAAATACTTCATACAAAAGTGGGGTCTAACTAATGTGTGTATTACACACACAACACACACACACACACACACACACATATATATATATATATATATATATATATATATATAAGCATATACACATATATTTTATCTTATACATAAATACGTAATAAATAAATTCATACATGTATAATAAATACAAAAATTATTTTGACGTTGCATGTATACTACACATTAATATATATATATATATACTGGGACGGACCTAGGTGGTCCAGAGGGTGTGCGGCCTCCCACCTAGGTTTTTTGGAATTTTTCCCAAGGTATAGGCTGTTTTTTTTTTACCTTGGTGTCATGTTTCATAATGGAAGGTATTAAGTTTGTGGGGGAAAAACTACAAGTAAAACTAATTCGAATTTCTACACGTTGTCTAATTACAAACACTATACACACACGTTTTATAACACTTTTAACCTAGCCATCTCTCTCTCTCCTTTCTCTCCTCACGCAGCAGTCGACTGTCGATCCCTTTCCTTTCCTCTCTCAACATCACAAATCCAGCAGCAGCAAAGCAAGGAAGCAGCTCCGCTTCACTCTGAAGAAGCTTCGTCCGCTCCGCTCCTTCATCGGTTGTAATAGAACTTCTAAGTCGTAAGCAATAACGGGTATTTTTTATATATAATTTTTGAGTCTTCTATTCTATATGGTGAAATTAGTTTGTTGTAAAAAATAGTTGTGAAATTAGTTTATTGTAAAAAAGCCTTAAGCACTAGCAGCAAATTTTTTAGTCTTCTATTCAAAAAAAATATTTTATTGTAAAAACATTCAAAAAAATAGTTTATTGTAAAAATTAATTTATTGTAAAAACATTGTTAAATTAGTTTGTTGTATTTTATGAAATATAGGGCAATATGTTGAATATGTTAAGAAAAATAGGGCATAGAGAGAATTTTAGAGAGAGAAAGAGTTCTCATTAATTGGTGTCTAACAAATGGGGGGTCACCCCTTATTTATAGTACAAGTTAGTACAGTCCTAATAGGAGTGGACATCCACTTAAATAGGATAAATATAATATTTATAACACTCCCCTTTGGATGTACACCATATCCACCATTCAATGATAATTGCCTCATTAAAACCTTACTAAGGAAAACCCATTGGGAAAAAGAGTAGTGAAGGAAAAAGAGTACAATTTATTGTGATCATTGAGTCGGTGTTGGACGTGCTTAATGTTGTCTCATTAAAACCTTTACTAAGAAAAATCCAGTGGGACAAAACCTAGTTAAAGGAAAAAGAGTACAGCGCACAAATGTCCCAAATTACATGTTCTTGTATCCCTCCCTGATAAGATGCTCCCCTTGATTGATATGTTCAATTTCACTGTTGGTGGAGCCGACGCATTCCAATCTCATACACAAACTTCTGAAATGTCGCCTTTGGTAGTGACTTTGTGAAGAGATCAGCTAGGTTATCACTTGAACGAACTTGCATGACTTCAATCTCATTTTTCTTCTGAAGCTCATGAGTGAAGAAAAATTTTGGTGAAATGTGCTTGGTTCTGTCTCCTTTGATGAATCCTTCCTTAATTTGTGTTATGCATGCTGCATTGTCTTCATAGATAGTACTTGGAGTATCTGTAACAGAAGGCAATTGACAAGAACTACGAATATGCTGAATTAAATATCTCAGCCATACACATTCACGGCTAGCTTCATGAAGAGCCAAAATTTCAGAGTGGTTAGAAGAAGTAGCTACTAAAGTTTGTTTAGTAGAACGCCAAGAAATAGCAGCATTACCACAAAGAAATACATAACCTATCTGAGATCGACCCTTATGAGGATCAGAAAGATATCCAGAATCTGCATAATCAACTAATTTGGAACTATTAGAGTTATAGGAATAAAATAAACCCATGTCAATGGTTCCACGTAGATACCTTAAGATATGCTTGATACTAGCCCAATGCCTTTTGGTTGGTTCAGAACTATATCTAGCAAGAAAATTCACAGAGGATGAAATATCCGGCCTAGTGCATTGCGCCAAGTACAATAATGCACCAATTGCACTTAAATAGGGTACTTCTGGACCCAATATTTCCTCATCTTTTTCTTTAGGACGGTATGGATCTTTCTTTATGTCCAAAGACCAGACAACCATGGGGGTACTTAGTGGGTGCGCTTTATCCATATTAAAATGTTTTAATACATTTTCAGTATAATTAGACTGATGGACTAAAATCCCACTAGAATTTTTCTCGATCTACAGGCCGTAGGGGTGGGCACGGTCCGGTCCGGTCCGGGTTTTGCCTATTTTTTGGACCGGACCGAATATTCGGTCCTAAATTTTTTTGGACCGAGACCGGACCGATTAATTCGGTTAACCTACTAATTCGGTCCAGGCTTTTTTCGGTCCGGTCCGGGATAAAATTCGGTCCTGGCCCTATTTTATATATATGTACATTTTATGAATTTTTTATCTATTTTTCTCACAAATATATATACAAAAAAATAATACTCAAAACTCCAAGTGATATTTATATGGGTTTTTTAACCCAAATAAAAAAATGTCTATACATATATAAAATGTTCCAAATTAAATTCATAAGTTTTATACATTAATTCAAAAACTATACATAAGAAACACAATAACATTATTTTTATTATATATATATATATATATATATTGGAATCAGTCCGGTCCGGTCCGGTCCAAATCGGTCTTTTAATATAGTGGACCGCAGACCGGACCGGTTTAATCGGTTTTTAGGTTTTGTGAACCGATTTTTGGACCGGTTTCAAAATAGCCTTAATTTTCGGTTCGGTCCAATCGGTCCATTCGGGTCGGTCTTTTTTTTGTCCACCCCTAACAGGCCGAGACAAAATTTAGTTTTTTCAAGGTCTTTCATCTCAAATTCCTTTTTCAAATAGTTAGCAGTTGTTTCGAGCTCTTCTGGAGTTCCGATTAAATTTATGCCATCCACATAGACTGCTACTATTGCATATCCTTTTGAGAATTTCTTTATAAATACACAAGGGCAAATTTGATTATTTTCATGCCCTTCCTTAGACAAGTAATCACTAAGACGATTGTACCACATTCTTTCGGATTGCTTTAAACCGTACAATAAACGTCTCAGTCGTATCGAGTACGTACTTCTCGGCTTTGCTTCAGGCAAAGAAAATCCTTCAGGGATTTTCATGTATATTTATGTGTCTAAGTCCCCATATAAATAAGCAGTCACAACATATATGAGTCTCATATCAAGATTTTTAGAGACCGCTAAGCTAATCAGATATCTGAAAGTTATACTATCCATAACAGGGGAGTATGTTTCCTTAAAATCAATCCCAGGTTTCTGTGAGAAACCTTGTGCCATAAGTCGTGCCTTATATCGAGTGATTTCATTCTTCTCATTTATTTTTCTTATAAAAACCCACCGATAACCTACCGTGTTAAAATCTTTTGGGGTTTGTACTATAGGTTCAAATACACCACGTTTATTTAAAGACTCGAGTTTTGCCTTGATGGCAATTTCCCATTTTGTCCAATCTACTCTTTGTCGACATTCATTTAGAGTACGTGATTCAGTATCATTATCACTGCCCTTTGAAATTCGTGTAGCTACTGCATATGAAAAAAACATCATCAATGATAGTTTCCTTTCGATCCCACATTTCTCCTGAATATGTATAAAATATAGAGATCTCGTTATTATTATCAGGTACCTTTGCCTCTTCAGGAGCTTGTATAGTCACTTCAATGACTTGTGTGTTTTCAGAAACAATAACCTCTTCAGGGGTTTCAGAGAAAGTGGATCTTTTATTCATAACCTCTTCAGGAGGATGATTAGGGCATGATTTTTCATTTAATTTCCGCTTCCGGGGAGCAGAGTCTTTGGAACCTATAGGTCTTCCACGCTTTTGGCGTGCAACAGATTCATTTGCTACTGATGTCAATGTTTGTCCCACTGGTACATCAATTATTGCAGGCACATTTGCAGCGGGTACATGAGACTTGGTTACTTTTGCAACATAATTGAATGCATCGGGTAATTTATTTGCAATTTCCTAAAGATGCAATATTCTTTTCACGTCATGCTCACATTGAGTAGTACGGGGGTATAGATGAGACAAAGTGGAAGTGTTCCATGTTAATTCTCGCCGTTCTTAAGGAACGGATCGTACTTCTGGTACGTTTTTTCCTTCCCCTAACGGAGGGAAGAGTGTCTCATCAAAATGACAATTCGCAAATCTAGCGATAAATGTATCACCTGTCCAAATTATAAATAACGATTCAAGCCCCAATTTAATGGTAATTGAGAACTTCTGGCCTCAATTTAAAGGTAATTGAGAACTTCAGGCCCCAATTACTAGAAACTTCAAGTCCCAAAAATCAAAACTTCAGGTTTGATTATCATGTCCAAAAAAAAAAATTGAACATCAATTGTGAACTTCAGGTCGTAAAAATTTAAATAAGATTTGGGAACTGCAGGCCCTAAAATTTTAAATAGCAGATGGATTATATATAAAAAAAATAAAAAAAAAATGAAGAAATAAAAATTGAGGCAACAACGACCATAATATTAATAATAAAATACAAGATTGATATAGACACAAATTATGTACAATCTTTAGTTTTCCAACACTCTTTGAACAATATTAACGTACTTAAAATTACTAAATGAATTATAAGGTTCTTTTGTGGGATGGCCTTGAAACAGGGACTGACAATACAACCACATGCATAAGATCTTAAATCCATGGTATTTGTTTAATCAATAATATTATATTTGCATGAAAGAAACAGATTTGATGTAGTCATAAAACAAGATTCAAAAGAATGACAAATATAGCATCCACTTTGACTTATGATATACATATATACATGCGTATCATGATAAACAATATTTACAGTGCTATTGTTCTACCGCCGCTAGAAAAAATATAGGTGAATAAATTTTAACTGCAATCCACTAAACGACGGTATTTGTTTCTTGGGTTAGATCGTGCTGATAACGTGTTAAGAAAAATAGGCATAGAGAGAATTTTAGAGAGAGAAAGAGTTGTCATTAATTGGTGTCTAACAAATGGAGTGTCACCTCTTATTTATAGTACAAGTTAGTAGACTCCTAATAGGAGTGGACATCCACGTAAATAGGATAAAT
This sequence comes from Sambucus nigra, assembly GCA_949130495.1. Lineage (NCBI taxonomy): Eukaryota > Viridiplantae > Streptophyta > Magnoliopsida > Dipsacales > Adoxaceae > Sambucus > Sambucus nigra. Next base: position 419,548,566 of record OX422207.1, read on the forward strand.
ATAATATTTATAACAGAATATAAATATTAACATTTTCAGGGTTAAAAAATTGTAAAAAAAGTAAAATTGACCCTAAAAAAATCGCCTCGGGGTCTCCCTCCCACAAACCCCCGGCCATTGTAAAAAAATTTCACACCCCCGGATCGAAAATTCTGAATCCGCCGCTGTGTATATATATATGAAAAATAAACGATGCCAAGTTAAAAACCCAAGTTTTCCAAAATAACATTTTGTGTTCTGGAAAACAAGATATTAAATAGGGGCTTTAACGGTCTAGTCCTTGGACTAGCAATTTTGGACAAAAAAAACAGGCCCAACAAATTTTAAACGATTAGGTCCAACATATAAATACTCTGAAATTAAAACAAACACGCACTATTCAGAAATCGAAGTGCCAAAAACACTGTATTCTCTCTTGAATCAAAACCTTATTCGTACCATCTCTTCGATCAAAACCCCAAAACGAATCTATTTCTCAATCAAATTTTGGTCAACAACAACATATAAATACTCCTGATCGAAGTTCTAGAAACTCTGTTCGATCAAAACCCTAACTCTCTTCGATCAAAACCCTGACTCTCTTCAATCAAAACCCTAGCTCTCTTCTTTCAAACCCTAATCGTTGAAGTTCTACATTTTACATTCTAAATCAAATTCTTCCAAACAGCACTAACAAGTATGTATACATTCTCTTATCACCTTTTTGTCCTTGTGTATTTTGTGTTCTCATATGTATAAATTTGTAGACATATGGACTGATGAAATCACATTCTTCTTTTTCATGATATGTCTTTCATCATATATTTGTTTCCCTCATTTTAATTGCAAAACAAACTTTTTTCATGTTAGATATATGTATTTCATCATTGTACTTTTCCTCCTGTATACATCATTTATCGAGGATTTATCAAGGACTAGGAATATATACATGATTGGAATATGTACATGTACAAGCTCTGTGTTGCTTGTACTATGTGTATTTTGCGTGTACTTTTTAAAAGTACACGCAAAATAAACAGAGTACACGCACATTGAAAATGAATTTCTCAATTCATTATGCGTTTACTTTTATGTTTTATACGTGTACTCTATAGAATATGTACATGTACAAGCCTTGTGTTGCGTGTACTATGTGTATTTTGCGTGTACTTTTTAAAGGTACACGCAAAATACACAGAGTACACGCACATTGAAATTGTATTTCTCAATTCATTATGCGTGTACTTTTATGTTTTATACGTGTACTCTATAAAATATTAATTTCAAATCCATATTTGATCAATCCTATGTTATTTTGGTCCGCGCCAGCGGCATTTGAATGATATTCCATTAGTTTTTAAGAAGTATTATTATTTTGTTAATATTTAGGAGTGTTTTTTGTCCAATAGCCAGCTGCATTTGAATGATATGTTATTAGGTAATAATTAATTTTATTGCGTGTACTTTTTCATTTTTTGCGTGTATTTTGTTGAAAGTACACGCAAAAAATTCAGAAAGTACACGCACATTGAAATTCAATTTGTTCAATCCAATGTCCATGTACTAATGTGTATAATGAGTGTACTATTTTGTATTGTTGTGTTATTGTTTAGGAATCGTATGATCAAGCATGTTCAACTACAAAACTGATGCTTGCACGTTCAAAGATCTTAACAATACAAAACCTTTCACATTTACGGTGAATAGTACTAATGATGACGAAATTCATTTTCTCCTTCGCATCAATGATAGAGCTAAAAGGTTACTTGGTTTCTACTACTACTATGAAGACATTTACTGCACTTTTGATGTGCAACAGCTTCAAGAAACTGAATCGAAAGCGAAGGATTTAGCTAAACGAATTGAGCAGTATTGCTTAAGGGGTTTTGATAATGTTGGAGCTTTTAGCATTCAGCTATTGTATCACTTCTTTACTGAATATGTTAGGAGTAGAGAATCTTGGTTTTTGACTTGTCGAACAACATCTGTTAGGTATTACCATGAAACTGACGATATATATTATCGCCTTTAGCATGTATTTTGATGAGACTTGTATAAATTGTTTGTGAGAATATTGCATGTACTTTTGTTAAATACGCTTGTATTTTATTATTTTAGTCTATGTTTTATTCTAATTCGCATTTATTTATTTTTTGTACATATCATTATAGGTTAGTAATTTAAATTTTGTTTATAGATCAATATAATGGGGATGAAGATGAAGGCAAGAAGAGGAAAGAAACAAAAAAAGAGCAGTTCTGATGATAGTTCTTCATCCAGTTCCAGTTCCTGTTCTAGGGTGGCATTGAAAGCTAAACGTGCTGCAAAGAAGAATGACCAATATCGGTCAAATATTGTTAGCTTTCTCCATAATTTGCATCAGATTAAAGATAAAATAAACAATAGCCATATTGAACTTCTTAAGAAGACTCCATTTTGGGAGCTTTTCAATGCCTACTACAGTGAGAAAGTAGTAGAAGTGGACCACAAGAAGACGGATAAAAATATTTTATCAATTATCGAGCTGTACAATACGAAAACCAAAAGTTTTCGTATGAAGAGTAGTATTCCAATAATGCCAATAGATATAAGTGAAATATTTGGCATACCCCTGGTTGAGGGTTTAATATCAATAGAACTGAAAAAGCGACCGAATACTGCTCAAAAATCTGGATTACAAGCACGATACTTCTCAAAAAGAATAGGAAAGTCAGAAATTTTGAATGGTTTGAAGAAATCAGTTGAATTGGAGACAGATGAAGGAATTGCTGATTTTGTTAAAATTGTGTGTCTCCACTTCTTGAACACGTTATTTTTCTCCAACTCAAACTTCACCCTTGGAGAATTTTGGATGAAATACATTGAAAATATTGAGGAAATGAATAAATATGATTGGGCATCTGTTGTGCAAGAATTTCTCTGTAATACCCCGTACTTTTGGCTATATTTATTTTTGGGATTAATTAATTAAATGCGTATTAATTGGAAATTAATCCGGGTTATAAATACTAATGAGATGCGTATTGGTATTTGATTATGTGCATATATGATTATATATGTATTTGGTATTATAAAATTTGTCGTGGGATTTATATACGGCATTTTAGAAATTTTGTTGAGACGCGTGGGACCGCCGCGTCACGGTATAATATTTTGATATTAAAAGTAAATTTAAAATCGATAATCCGTATGGTCATTTTGAGCGCGCCAACGCGTCCGGAAGGGTCGAGATAGTCAGAAAACACTAGCCGGGGGTATAGTTTGGATCCCGGGGTAATTTTAGACCGTACCGGTAACTTAAAGGGTATTTTAGTAATTTGGTATTTTTGGGTAATTAAAAGTGACGAAAATTGAGAGTTGTAATCTGATAAGGATTGACCCCAACCAACCCTTATTAACCCAACAAGCTACGGAGGTTTATTGAAATTAGGTTTCATAAGTTTCCCCAAAGCAAACCCTAGCCACCATAGCCTTTTGGAGAAGAAAGCTTGGAGAAGGAGAGAGAGAGAGAGATTCTGCAGGAATTCTACACCGAATCCACACCAAATTCAGAAATCAAACCAAGGCAAGTGACTTTATTTCCATTTAATTACTGAGAATGTCTTTTCCATGTTAGAAATTGAAGAATCTTAATTGTTCTTGAAAGATTAAAAGAAAACCCATGAAATTTGAAGTTATTATTGAATGTTGGGATAGGTTTGCATGTAGAAACATTGTTGGAAGATTAAATTTCGGAGATTTCATATCTAGGTGATGCATTAACGAATTAAAATCTGGGAATTTATGATGAGAAAAAGTTAGGGTTTATGTTCTTGAAGAAAATTGGGAATTAGTGTGGAAATTGTGATTTAATGATGTTTAGATGATATCAAACCCTTTAATGATGTTAGTATAGCCCCTTAACATGTTTGAGGATGATTAGAGAACTCAATATATTGTGGGAACGAATTTTAGAAGAGGTTTGAGGAGTAAAAATGGTGAAAAACGATTTTTGGGAAGTTCTGGGCAGAAACTGGCATCTCGTTAGAAGCAACCCCCAGGTCGTTCGAACGAGCTCGTTCGAACGAGCTTCTAACGAGTTGACCAGTCGTTATTAACGAGTAGGATTTTCGTTCGATATCTCGTTCGAACGAGATATCGTTAGAAGGGTCAGTTCGTTCGAACGAACTGGGACCTCATTCGAACAGTCTCGTTCGAACGAGACTTCTAACGACCTGACAGTCCAAACTCGTTCGAAGCCTCGTTCGAACGAGACTTCTAACGAGTTGGCAGTTTGACCCTTTTTGGACTGTTTTGACTTTTGGAGTTCCGGGAGATGGTTCAAGGGTAGAGTTAGCATCCCTTTGATGATATAGTGATTGATTTGGGACTTTTGGGTTATTGAGATGAGTAAATCATATACGAGAGTTATATTCAATGTATCATTTGGGTTGAGACGTGAGTGACTACTACGACGTGAGGATGAATTATAGCGCGTATAATTATGAACCGGAATAAAATAAGTTGTGATAATTATCATTAGTACGGGAGTGCAACATGTACTACGAATATAATACGGTATTACTAAGATGTGTGTTTACTTAGTATTGATATATGGATTGTATGTATGACATACCTACCATACTTGCTATCACGGGAGGTTTCGTTCGCTTAGGACCCTCTATTCCTTGTGTGCCTACGGGGGGGATATAGACTGGTACCTTGATGAACATAGGTCATAGAAAGACTTATTGTGATATTAATAAGTCCGCTGACCATGGGAGCGTAGGTATGTGCGTGACCCATGTGATGGTGACTATGTTCGCCTCCACTATTTGTGATTTGTGTTATCTGAACTATTCCTGAGAGATTCGGAATATGTGATCCTTATGTACGTGATGTACCGGGATGGATAGCAGAGTATGTGTGCACTACAGCTTAGATTGCGGGGTGCTTGTATCGTATATTTATGATGTGAATAATATACATTAAATTTATGGAAATCCTCATGTTAGTGTTGTAAAAATATTACGGTATTGTTTCGAGGTATATAATGAGTTAGCTGATAGTTATATCAATGGCATATTTAATAACTGAGTTTACGTGAAACCTCTATTAAATTACGAGCGTTGTTATGTTAAATTAACCGAGTAAAATGGGTAGAACCTTTGGTTGTCTAGCTAGTTTACGTTGTCACTTAGCTAGTGGAAAGGGTAGTTATAAATGGGTACTTACGTTAGGAGTGCACAGTTAGACGAGAGGTGAGAATATCATGCGAGTGTACGTCCTAACATGTACTTTGCATTTAATGTTTTAAATGTTTTTAAAGCACTTGCAGGTTTTTAAAATGATTTCCACTTTCGGGCTCTGACCCATTTGCTTTCAAATATATTTTCTTGTAAAACCTTTTTAGGTGCCCAGCCACAAGGACACCAAGCATAGGATTCTCATTCAGGTGACGTGCTGTAGCTGGTTGTGGAAGTTACAGGGATTTGCTCATAGACGCTTCTATCTTTTGGATTCCAGAGTCACTATCTATCAGTTGTAGGGCATGTTGCCCATTCCTATTTAGAGCATTTTTACATTTCAGTTTTCAGACTCTAGCATGTATTGCTCAGTATTCAGTTTTAGTTATTTATTTCAGTTTACTTATCAGTCGTGGGATTTGTATTGAGGAGTTTTTCCTCCAGGTTTTATTTACATATTGTGATGGTTATTCTTGTTACTTCAGTATGGTGAATGGTGTATTTAGTTATTCATTACTCTTGTTGCATGTTAATCAGATTTAATAAAATTTGGCACTTACTTTTTAAATACTAGGTGGTTAGTAATAATAAAACGTTTTCGACAGTGATGCTATTAACTGAGCCAACTTGGCATTTTGAATTAATTTTATAAAGGAGTAGCTACCCGGTGTTTAATTAGTCGGGGTGTCACAGGTGGTATCAGAGCATCAGGTTCTAGTGTCCTTTAGGATCTGTACGGCTATTATGTTTCCGCTACGTTTCTTTGATATAGAGCCCTATATTTTAGGACTGTTGTATTCTTTTGTGTATGCTTCGTTCTTCAGCTATATTAAGTTTATAAACCGTGAACTTATAAACTTTGTTCTTATTTCAGATGCCTCCACGACGTGCACGACGAGTTCCCAGGAATGCTACGCCCGAACCACAGCCCGCTCCAGTTCAGGGCATGTTGAACGCCGCTGAGGTTGCTGCTATAGTAGCCCAAGCGGTAAATGCCGCAATTGCCATGATTCAGCAGGCACCACCGCAGGCGCCGGCTGCCGCGCCAGTACAGGTTAATGCATTCCCGTCTGCTTGGGAGCGTGTACGTGACGCTTTTCAGAAAGCGCATCCACCAGAGTTTGCTGGAAGCTCAGATGTGGTTATCTCGAGCCAATGGAGGAAGGACATGCAGAGGCATTTGAGGATGCATGAGTGCATTGATGTTCAGAAACAGGTGCTAGCTACTTTCAAGCTAGTTGGATCTGCGCTACAGTGGTGGGAGTCTATTACCACCGCGGAGGAGAGGGATACCCTCACGATACAGGAGTTCTGGGTGCGGTTCGACCGCAAGTACTTTCCGTCCGCAGTTCATACAGAGATGAGGAGGAAGCTGATGAGTTTGAAGCAGGAGGGCAAGACAGTGGCCGAGTATGAGGCCGAATTCACTAACTTGTTGAATATCGTTCCAGACGAGATTCCAACAGAGAAGAAGAAGATAGAGAAGTTCACCGACGGGTTGAATTGGAGAATCCGGCAGCATCTGCTTGGGAACCTATCGTTGGCCACGTATTCTGATGTGGTTAACGCTGCATTACTACACTGCCAGGACCACCGTTTTCATATGGCCGAGGGCAAGCGGTCAGGGGAGTCTAGCCATCAGGGCAGGACTGGAGGACATGGTGCCAGCGGGGCACAAACCGGTCAGGGCAGAGACAGACTGAGCAGGGTACCCAGCAGGGGGACAATAAGAGGTTCCGATCAGGGAACTACAGGCAGGGACAGGGAGGTTTCCGCCAGGGACATCAGGGTCCAAACGGCCAGCAGGGCCAGCAGGGGCAGAATGGGCAGCAGTTCCATCAGGGCCAGCAGGGCCAAGGGAGGAATGGTAACGGCCACCAGGGCCGGGGACAGCAGGGACAGAGGGGAGGAAACTTCCCAGGGAAGTGCTTTACTTGTGGCAAGACTGGCCATAAGAAGCAAGATTGTCCTGATAGGGGCAGGGCCCCACAACAGCAGCAGCAGGGTGCTCGCCAGGATCCACAGAGACCTATGTTTCCCGCCGCTCTTCCTGCACCGCCACAGATGGCAGCATTGCCACCCATTCCAGCAGTCCCAGCTCAACAGGGGCAACTACAGTATGGACGTGTCTACAACGTTCACCAGGCTGCAGTTCCACAGGCACCGCCCGCGATCGAGGGTACGTTTCCTATCCATGGCACTATGGGTCGGGTGTTATTTGATACGGGTGCTACACACTGTTTTATTGCTACACACTTCGCGAAAGCTTTAGGATTGTTAGCTACGGCAGAGAGCACAGTGACGTGTGTCGACTCACCATTAGGGAGTGGGTCACTTATTTTCTTTATATGCCGGGGAGTCGGGGTAGAGGTTGGTGGTTTGGTATTGCCTGCGGACATGTTAGTGTTAGACATGCATGTTCACGATGTGATCATCGGGATGGATTGGCTCGTAGCATATAGGGCCATGATTGATTGCTTCAGCGGGAGCATTGTTTTTGCCATTCCGGGGCAGGAGATGTTTATAGTGGCGATGCCTCGCCCAGAGGGAGGATCGACCGCTCATCTGTATTACATAGAGGAGGATACCTCTAAGGAGGTTGTGATTCCTTTAGATTCGATCCCGGTTGTCAGGGAGTATTCGGATGTGTTTCAGGAGATACCAGGCTTACCACCCAGTCGAGAGATAGACTTCGTTATTGATCTGCTACCGGGTATGAGACCTATAGCACGTGCACCGTACCGTATGGCTCCAGCTGAGATGCGAGAGTTACGGGATCAGATAGAGCAGCTGTTAGGGCAGGGCTTTATTCGCAGGAGTACCTCACCTTGGGGCGCTCCAGTTTTGTTTGTGAAGAAGAGGGATGGTTCACTGAGATTGTGCGTGGACTACCGAGAGTTGAATAAGGTCACGATACGGAATAAGTATCCGTTGCCTCGAATCGATGACTTATTCGACCAGTTGAGAGGAGCTTCTTTCTTCTCGAAGATTGACTTGAGGTCGGGATACCATCAGTTGCGTATCAGGGAGGAGGATGTCTCGAAGACTGCGTTCTTGTCGAGATATGGTTCTTATGAGTTTCGGGTTATGCCTTTCGGCTTGACCAACGCTCCAGCAGTGTTTATGGACTTGATGAATAGGGTGTTCAGAGATTTCCTAGATCAATTTGTCATTGTCTTCATTGATGACATTCTGGTTTACTCTCAGACAGAGGAGGAGCACGCCGAGCATTTGAGGATGGTTTTGCAGACACTTCGTCAGAACGAGCTGTATGCAAAATATGAGAAGTGCGGGTTTTGGCTGAAGGAAGTCCAGTTCTTGGGTCACATTATTTCCGACCAGGGAATATCTGTCGATCCGGGGAAGGTGTCAGCGGTGAGGGAGTGGGGACAGCCCACGACACCAACGGAGATTCGTAGTTTCTTGGGTTTAGCAGGATACTACAGGAGGTTTATTCGGGGTTTCTCAGAGATAGCAGGTCCTTTGACACATCTTACTCGTAAGGGTGTGCCATATATCTGGAGTGATGCCTGTCAGTTGGCATTCGATGAGTTGAAGGACAAATTGACCTCAGCACCTGTGTTAGCATTGCCGAGACCGGGAGTTGAGTATTTGGTTTACACCGATGCGTCTTTGCAAGGACTTGGAGGTGTTTTGCAGCAGGAGAGACAGGCCATAGCTTATGCTTCCCGTAAGCTTAAGCCTCATGAGAAGAATTACCCCACGCATGATTTGGAATTGGCAGCAGTAGTATTTGCCTTAAGGATTTGGAGGCACTATCTTTTGGGGGAGAAGTTTCAGCTGTTCACGGACCACAAGTCACTACAGTATCTGTTCACGCAGAAGGAATTAAATATGCGGCAGCGTAGGTGGCTTGAATTTGTGAAAGACTACCAGTTCGACATTCAGTACCACCCGGGTAAGGCTAACGTGGTAGCAGACGCGTTGAGCCGCAGGCCAGCAGATGAGGTGGCAGAGGTGTGGAAAGCGAAGTGGAAGGAATTGGGACACCAGGATGCAGTGGCCCGATCTTTCATGTCTGTGATGACCGTTACACCGCAGATTGTCACGAAGGTTGTACGGGCACAGGCAAATGATTCGTTCTGTCAGGAGCAGATAGTTCGATTACTCGCTGAGGGAGCTGAATCCTATACCGTTAGCTCAGACGGGGGATTACGCTTCAATGGGAGATTGGTAGTTCCGGAAGGAGAGGAACTACGACACGATGTGATGGCAGAGTCGCACGGCTCACGGTTCGCGGTACATCCCGGAGGGGACAAAATGTACCAAGATATGAGACGGCAGTATTGGTGGAGCGGTATGAAGAGAGATATCGCAGAGTTTGTCTCGAAATGCGCCACTTGTCAGCTTGTAAAAGTGGATCATCAGAGACCAACAGGATTGCTACAGCCATTGGAGGTTCCGGTGTGGATGTGGGAGAGCATATCCATGGACTTTATCACGGGGTTGCCTACGTCGCAGAGGGGTCACGACTCCGTTTGGGTAATTGTGGACAGATTGTCCAAGGTCGCTCACTTTTTACCCGTTAGGACTGATTACACTGCGGGTCAGTATGCCCAACTCTTCATTTCAGAGATTGTGAGACTTCACGGTGTGCCCCTAAATATCGTGTCTGACAGAGACAAGATATTTGTTTCGAGGTTTTGGGAGAGTTTCCAGGAGGCCATGGGCACGGAATTGCGGTTGAGTACGGCTTATCATCCGCAGACTGATGGGCAGACCGAGCGCACCAATCAGATGTTGGAAGACATGCTACGCATGTGTATTATTGACTTCGGGGGTGGATGGGAGCAGTACCTTCCACTGGTGGAGTTTGCTTACAACAACTCCTATCAGTTCACGATTGGCATGGCTCCGTTTGAGGCATTGTACGGTAGGCCTTGTCGTTCCCCAGCATGTTGGTTGGAAGTGGGGGACAACAAACTACTTGGGCCGGAAGTAATTCAGGATACTTCGGCAAGGATTGAGTTGATTCGGAGTCGCATTCGGGTAGCTCAAGACAGGCAGAAGAGTTATGCTGATGCGAAGAGATTTTTCAGGGAGTTCCAAGTGGGGGACCAGGTTTTGCTCAGGGTTTCTCCGATGAAGGGGATTATGCGATTCGGGAAGAAGGGGAAGTTGGCACCGAGGTATGTGGGGCCGTTTCCTATTATTGAGCGGATCGGACCGGTTGCGTATAGACTCGGGTTACCGGAGCATTTGCATCGGATTCACGACGTGTTCCATATTTCCTCGCTGAGGAAATACCTTAGGGATGATTTGGCTCATTCTCACATTGCTGTGGAGGACATCGATCTCCAGCCGGATAGCTCTTATGAGGAGGGGCCAATTGCTATTTTGGACCGAAGCGAGAGGAAACTGCGGTCAAAGATAGTCCCGTTAGTACGTGTTCAGTGGCGACATCACAATGTCGAGGAGTCCACATGGGAGCGCGAGGATGAGATGCGCGAACGTTATCCAGAGCTGTTTTTAGCAGGTACTTTCTAGTTTCGAATTTCGGGACGAAATTCAGTTATTAGGGGGGGAGTATGTAATACCCCGTACTTTTGGCTATATTTATTTTTGGGATTAATTAATTAAATGCGTATTAATTGGAAATTAATCCGGGTTATAAATACTAATGAGATGCGTATTGGTATTTGATTATGTGCATATATGATTATATATGTATTTGGTATTATAAAATTTGTCGTGGGATTTATATACGGCATTTTAGAAATTTTGTTGAGACGCGTGGGACCGCCGCATCACGGTATAATATTTTGATATTAAAAGTAAATTTAAAATCGATAATCCGTATGGTCGTTTTGAGCGCGCCAACGCGTCCGGAAGGGTCGAGATAGTCAGAAAACACTAGCCGGGGGTATAGTTTGGATCCCGGGGTAATTTTAGACCGTACCGGTAACTTAAAGGGTATTTTAGTAATTTGGTATTTTTGGGTAATTAAAAGTGACGAAAATTGAGAGTTGTAATCTGATAAGGATTGACCCCAACCAACCCTTATTAACCCAACAAGCTACGGAGGTTTATTGAAATTAGGTTTCATAAGTTTCCCCAAAGCAAACCCTAGCCACCATAGCCTTTTGGAGAAGAAAGCTTGGAGAAGGAGAGAGAGAGAGAGATTCTGTAGGAATTCTACACCGAATCCACACCAAATTCAGAAATCAAACCAAGGCAAGTGACTTTATTTCCATTTAATTACTGAGAATGTCTTTTCCATGTTAGAAATTGAAGAATCTTAATTGTTCTTGAAAGATTAAAAGAAAACCCATGAAATTTGAAGTTATTATTGAATGTTGGGATAGGTTTGCATGTAGAAACATTGTTGGAAGATTAAATTTCGGAGATTTCATATCTAGGTGATGCATTAACGAATTAAAATCTGGGAATTTATGATGAGAAAAAGTTAGGGTTTATGTTCTTGAAGAAAATTGGGAATTAGTGTGGAAATTGTGATTTAATGATGTTTAGATGATATCAAACCCTTTAATGATGTTAGTATAGCCCCTTAACATGTTTGAGGATGATTAGAGAACTCAATATATTGTGGGAACGAATTTTAGAAGAGGTTTGAGGAGTAAAAATGGTGAAAAACGATTTTTGGGAAGTTCTGGGCAGAAACTGGCATCTCGTTAGAAGCAACCCCCAGGTCGTTCGAACGAGCTCGTTCGAACGAGCTTCTAACGAGTTGACCAGTCGTTATTAACGAGTAGGATTTTCGTTCGATATCTCGTTCGAACGAGATATCGTTAGAAGGGTCAGTTCGTTCGAACGAACTGGGACCTCGTTCGAACAGTCTCGTTCGAACGAGACTTCTAACGACCTGACAGTCCAAACTCGTTCGAAGCCTCGTTCGAACGAGACTTCTAACGAGTTGGCAGTTTGACCCTTTTTGGACTGTTTTGACTTTTGGAGTTCCGGGAGATGGTTCAAGGGTAGAGTTAGCATCCCTTTGATGATATAGTGATTGATTTGGGACTTTTGGGTTATTGAGATGAGTAAATCATATACGAGAGTTATATTCAATGTATCATTTGGGTTGAGACGTGAGTGACTACTACGACGTGAGGATGAATTATAGCGCGTATAATTATGAACCGGAATAAAATAAGTTGTGATAATTATCATTAGTACGAGAGTGCAACATGTACTACGAATATAATACGGTATTACTAAGATGTGTGTTTACTTAGTATTGATATATGGATTGTATGTATGACATACCTACCATACTTGCTATCACGGGAGGTTTCGTTCGCTTAGGACCCTCTATTCCTTGTGTGCCTACGGGGGGGATATAGACTGGTACCTTGATGAACATAGGTCATAGAAAGACTTATTGTGATATTAATAAGTCCGCTGACCATGGGAGCGTAGGTATGTGCGTGACCCATGTGATGGTGACTATGTTCGCCTCCACTATTTGTGATTTGTGTTATCTGAACTATTCCTGAGAGATTCGGAATATGTGATCCTTATGTACGTGATGTACCGGGATGGATAGCAGAGTATGTGTGCACTACAGCTTAGATTGCGGGGTGCTTGTATCGTATATTTATGATGTGAATAATATACATTAAATTTATGGAAATCCTCATGTTAGTGTTGTAAAAATATTACGGTATTGTTTCGAGGTATATAATGAGTTAGCTGATAGTTATATCAATGGCATATTTAATAACTGAGTTTACGTGAAACCTCTATTAAATTACGAGCGTTGTTATGTTAAATTAACCGAGTAAAATGGGTAGAACCTTTGGTTGTCTAGCTAGTTTACGTTGTCACTTAGCTAGTGGAAAGGGTAGTTATAAATGGGTACTTACGTTAGGAGTGCACAGTTAGACGAGAGGTGAGAATATCATGCGAGTGTACGTCCTAACATGTACTTTGCATTTAATGTTTTAAATGTTTTTAAAGCACTTGCAGGTTTTTAAAATGATTTCCACTTTCGGGCTCTGACCCATTTGCTTTCAAATATATTTTCTTGTAAAACCTTTTTAGGTGCCCAGCCACAAGGACACCAAGCATAGGATTCTCATTCAGGTGACGTGCTGTAGCTGGTTGTGGAAGTTACAGGGATTTGCTCATAGACGCTTCTATCTTTTGGATTCCAGAGTCACTATCTATCAGTTGTAGGGCATGTTGCCCATTCCTATTTAGAGCATTTTTACATTTCAGTTTTCAGACTCTAGCATGTATTGCTCAGTATTCAGTTTTAGTTATTTATTTCAGTTTACTTATCAGTCGTGGGATTTGTATTGAGGAGTTTTTCCTCCAGGTTTTATTTACATATTGTGATGGTTATTCTTGTTACTTCAGTATGGTGAATGGTGTATTTAGTTATTCATTACTCTTGTTGCATGTTAATCAGATTTAATAAAATTTGGCACTTACTTTTTAAATACTAGGTGGTTAGTAATAATAAAACGTTTTCGACAGTGATGCTATTAACTGAGCCAACTTGGCATTTTGAATTAATTTTATAAAGGAGTAGCTACCCGGTGTTTAATTAGTCGGGGTGTCACATTCTCATACATTCACTTGACAAATCAGCAAGTTCAAAACCTAGCACAGTTACTGGATGTGTCATTTTCCTACTGGTAAGCAAAAAAACATTTTGATATTTCAAAATTTACATAGCAATACTCACGTGTTGTTTCAAAATACACGTGATATTTTCACGTGTATGTTGAAAATACACGTTTATTTTCACGTGTATTTTGAAAGTACACGTTTATTTTCACATGTATTTTCAAAATACACGTGAAAAATTCACGTGTATTTTGAAAGTACATGTTTATTTTCACGTGTATTTTTAAAATACACTTGATATTCCTGATATTTCAAAATTTACATACCAATACTTACATGTACTTTGAAAATATTACGTGTATTTTCAAAATACATGTGATATTTTCTCTTGTTCTTTCAAAATACACTTGATATTTAACGTGTATTTTGAAAATACACGTCTTATATCACGTGTATTTTGAAAATACACGTCTTAATCACGTGTATTTTGAAAATACACGTCTTATATCATGTGAAAGTACACTTGTATTTTACAAAGTACACGTGTACTATGTTTTGTAAATATAACCAGTGTACTCTCAAAATACTCTTGTTATATCTTCTGTCAATATTATAAATGTACTTTAGAAAGTACACGTGAACTTATATTGACAAAGTATAAGTGTAATTTGAAATGGTAACGTGTACTTTCAATATACAATTGTAAAATTTGTAAAGTACACGTTTAATTTTGCATGTATTTTGAACAAATCTCTTTTACTTTCCATTATGAATCCCTAGGTAATACAAGTATTAAATTCATTTTGTTTTTTGTATGATCACAGTATTGGGCATGTGAGAAATTTGAAATTATTTCTCCTGTTGAAGAATATAAAGAAAATACTCCAAAATTCCTGAAGTGGAAGTTGTCGTCTTTGAAACAATGGTTTGTGAAGAATGACATCGCAACAGCAACTTTGAAGCAGGCTACAAGTAAACCAACTTGTAAGGACTGTCCTGTACAAAAGGAATCTCAGTTTGAAGGGCCAAGTTACTCTTTGAACATATCTACAGAAAGTCCTATACATGCTGATTAATCATCAAAAAATGTTGTTGAAGATATTAATGACAATGAGTTTTCACATGGTTGGAATATTCCCCTTAAAAACATTATGACTCCAAAGAAAAAGAAGGGAAAAGATCAACCAAAGGTTAATTTGGAGGAACAAATTGTTGTTTTGAAAAGGGAATTGTTGGAAAAAAATAACCAACTATCTAAAGCAGCTGAAGACATTAATGGTGCACTTGAGAAGGTGACCTCTTTGGAGGTGGAGAGTGCCATTTTTAATGTACAGTTGCAGGTAGATCGTGATTCACTTTTTGAAGCCCATGAGGAAGTGAAGAACTTAAAGGTGAAGAATTCCAACCTTTTGAAGGAAAAAGAGTTATTAAATAAGTTGGAGGTAGAAAATGCCCAACTAGTTGAGTTAAACAATTCTTTAACAGAAAAGCTTGATCAAGTCACAATGAGTGACTCAGATAGAACTAAAGAATTGGATGA
The DNA here is from genome assembly GCA_949130495.1 of Sambucus nigra. Lineage (NCBI taxonomy): Eukaryota > Viridiplantae > Streptophyta > Magnoliopsida > Dipsacales > Adoxaceae > Sambucus > Sambucus nigra. The sequence continues at coordinate 419,563,863 of OX422207.1, forward strand.
ATCATTGAAAAAACAGGCAGAATCAACACGAATTTTGGAACAAAAGAATGGATATCTGTCTCTGACTAATGAAGATCTCAAAAAAAAGTATGATGATACATTGCAACAATGGAAATATGCTGACATAGAAAAGATGACATTGAGGCAGAATCTTGAGGAGTCAGAGTGGAAAAGAACTCAACAGGTACTTTTGAATGCAGAGTAAACGCAGTTTTTCTAAAGTACAAGCAGTTTTTCTAAAGTACACGCAGTTTTCCTAAAGTACACGTTTAAAGTACACGCAGTTTTCCAAAGTACACGCAGTTTTCTCAAAGTACACGCAGTTTTATTTCATAGTATTTTTAATGCAGTTTTATTTGATATTAGATATAATGCAGAGTACATGCATTATTTTATTAAAAATAATGCATTGTTTATAATGTAACATTTTTTTTGTATTACAGAAAAATAATAATAAAATCCTTAATTACGAAATTTCGGAGTTGAAGAAAATGCTTGAAGAATCAGAATTGAAAAAAACTGACCAGGTATCTATAAAATACAGTAGATATTTATTACACACTACACTTTCTTAATTTTATTATAAATTTTATGTATATTATAAATTTTATAAAGTACACGTATTTTATAATACACGCGTGTACTTTATAAAATACACGCATGTATTAAAATACACGCGTGTATTATATAAAATACACGTAAGAGAAAATAAATCATTGTTTCAAAAAATGCTTACAATCCAACATTCCTTGTTAAATATATCAGGAAAACATTAATAAACAACTCCTTGACGAAATTTCGAGTTTAAAGATTGAACTAGCCTCAAAGAAAGTTCAGGGCAGCCCCAAAATATCCAAAACAAAAGGACCTCTTACTAGAGGGTAGAAGAAAAGAAAAGCTGACGGCGAAACAGAAAAGCTTGAACCAATTAAGAAATAAAAAGATTCAAAGCTTAGAAAAGGCCGTATAACAATAGCTGAAAAAATGAAGGAAACTCGCGTCAAGCTTGAAGCAATCGAAGCATACAAATATCTCGATGAAGCTTCGAAGAAAAAGATTGAAGAGTTTATTAAAATTGCTGAGCGAGGGTAAAGTTTATTGTTTTATGATTTATCACTTCGCTAATTTATATTTTTTTTGGTGCAAAAGAATAAGGTTATTATTATTATACAATTCTTATTGATTATATAAAATGCATGGAATTTATTTTCCAAGGGATGGTTTCGTATGTCCCATGGGAAGATTTACTTGAAGTCCTCAACAATCAAGAAATTTCAAGCCAAGTATGTAGTCCAAATATTAGACATCCATTAAATTTCAACATTATTATTTCCTCACCATTTTATATTGTGTGAAACAGATAATACTTGCCTTTAGTGAAGTATTGAGATTAAAATTGTCAGAGGAAGTGCTATCCTACTCACACACTTTTTCTGATTATTGTTGGGTAAGTACAAATAAAACGAAAGTTTTGAGAAACAAAATTTCAGTTTTTTTTATTAACACTATGTCTATAATTTTTATTCAGATAGAAGCTTGTAGAACAAATGGAGTCAATAAGAAGGGGGAATTATACAAGGATTTATTTGAATACTTAGGCACTTGTAATAATTTGCTCATTGTACTAAGACATAGTGTAGGACATTTCACATTATTTGTGATATACAAAAAAGAAAATAAAGTGGTCCACATTGATCCCCTTCGACCGAACGACAAGAAAAAAAACACAACATTCTTCGATGATGCAAAAAAATTGGTTAGTGCCTAAACTTAATTAGTAATGTTACTTGTACTTATATTATACACGTGTACATGTGCATTATATAATGCGTGTACTTTGTATTAGTTGTACATAATTACCCAGATTATCAAAGTACACGAATCATATTTTAAAATACACGTTAAATGAACCAATACAAGTTACGTGTACTTTAATATTATGCGTGTACTTTTAACTCATTAGGCAAAGTACACGCATCATATTTTAAAATACACGTGATATTTTAAAATAAAATATGCGTGTACTTTAATATTATGCGTGTACTTTTAACACATTAGGCAAAGTACACGCATCATATTTTAAAATACACGTAGTATGAAAAAATAAAATATGCGTGTACTTTTATATTATGCGTGTACTTTTCACTTTTTAATCTTCATATACTCTTTTATTTGTATACACTAAATATTTGTCTTCTTAACAGTTTTCTGTCTTCCAAAAAACACTATGCCTATTGAAGACTGAAGCAGAAACAATGAAAAATAATGGTTACAAAATTCAGAGGAAATTTGATGAAGGTACACCAAATGAGTTTACAATGGATGATGATCCATTGACAGAGCAAGAAAGAAGGACTGTAGATTTCTTGCTGGAAAGTGATCTCAAATTTGACCAAATAAGAGATCATGAATGCCCTAAACAATATAATGGGTAAGAAAAACTTCATTTCTAAAAATTACTAATTTGTATCCTTTCAAAAAATTTCATCACATCATATTAATTTGTATATTTGTTTTATGGTAATTTCAGGGTTGACTGTGGGGTGTTATGCATGTACTACATTGAACAAATAAGCAGAAACAAGGAAATGCAAAAATTGTTTCAAGACCCTGACAAGCTAAAACAAAGAGCATATGTACTCGGGGAAATTCTTCTGTCAAAATATTTCTTCGCCCGAAAGGAGAAAAAACATCTATAAATTGTGATTCAAATTCAAACATATATTTGTAATTTGTTTTGTGTTATATTGGTTATTGTTTACAATATTTATTACACCAAAATGGTTTTTTCCCGCTGGCGCGGACCACAATCCACGTAAGGTTTAGACAAACAATGCATCTGATTGTTATGAAACAATGTACAAGCAGTTTTCACGAAAAATACAAGTCATAATTACTAAGTACACCAATGAATTCTTCAAAGTACACGCATTTTTACTAAAGTACACGCACTGGTTAATATAATAATTATTTATTATTTTAATTGAAAACTACTTTGAAGAATTCATTAAGGACACAATAACCAAAATCAATTTATTAAGCTCAACTACTCACTTCCCAACTACTTCTGGTCAAGAAATAAATAACTTTCACTTTTCCTATAAAAGAGTAATATTTGTTCCTTTCATAACCATTAAATCTAGGGTAAAGATAACATAATGGCTATTCCAGCAGAAAATTTGCGAGAAACTCTTGAGAGGGATGAAAGAAATAAAAAAAAATAAGGCAAATTGAGAAAAATATTTCCTCATATGAAACTGCCTTTGAGCAGTTTCAAACATACGTGAGGGAAGGCTATTCTGGACTTCCACCCAATCCCATAGATTTATTTGATGTGGATGAGGACCCTCCTCAAACACATGAAGAACTCATGTCTTTCTATACACAAGAAGTTCCCATGAAAATTGCAAAGCTGAAGGAGAAGAAGGCTCTCCATGAAGGCCTTGTAGCTGTCATAGAACAAGAAATTCGACACTGGTCGAATTTAATTGACTCTCTGCCTGACATCCTGGATGCCTTTGACAAACATCCCTACTAGAAGCCTTGTTTAGTTTTCTAAGCTTTCTTTATTTGAAAAAATTGTACTTTATTTTTTTGTTTTTAATAAAAATTTTATTTCTTTCATGAATGTGTTCTGAGTTATGTCATACACCCAATATAGTAAAGTACACGTGAACCCTTATAAACATGATCACGTGTTTTGTTAAAAATTTTAACATTAATAACATTTCATGTAAAAAAATTATATAAATGCGTGTACTCTATATATTAAACGTGTACTTTATAAAGTACATGCATAGTCTATAAAGTACACGCCTATTGAAATACTTGTATAATAATGCGTGTACTCAAGATATTGTCCCAAAATATTATATAAATGCGTGTACTCTATATATTACACGTGTACTTTATAAAGTACAGGCATAGTCTACAAAGTACACTCCTATTGAAATACTTGTATAATAATGACACTGGCGCGGACCATAATACCCATAGGAGTTTAAGAATATAAGTGACCCAAATGTCTTTTATAAAGTACAAGCAGATTGTAATGTCAAAAACCATTTTCCAAATAGTACATGCATTTATATACGTCTACTTGATAAAATTACATGCAGAATACATAAAGTACATGTATATTGAATTAGATTTTTGTCATATCAATATGCGTGTACTTTGCTAAAACATGCATGTACAATTATATTTAAATGTGTGTACTTTAATTATCAATGCGTGTACTTCATAAAGTACACGCACATTTCATCAAGTACACGCATATTATATTTATATTATGCGTGTACTTCATGCGTGTACATTAAGTAAAGTACACGCATGCTTTTATAAAGTACACGCATATTGAACTGACCAAATCCATTTTTAAATGCGTGTACTTTATTAATATACTTGTACTTAATAAAGTACACGTATATTTAATCAAGGACACGCATTGATAAAATTTCTTGGGGACTTTGGCATTTAGTCCCAGTTTTGATCATCATCTTGCCTCCGATCCTAGATATATCATTTGTTGTTGTTAGTCCTATTCAATGAATGTGGAAATTAAAATGCCTCTGAACAATAATACAATCACGCCCCATATAGCAGTCCACGTTTTTCTCGGAATGCAGTTGTAACCATCCACAACTGCTAAATGGGACTAATTATGAATATAAAAGTCAAATGGGATTAGGACAAACAAAACCTTCACAAATGGGACTATTGCTAAAGTACCTAAAATTTCTTTGGACATCAAAATGCGCGTGTACTGTACATAACATGCGTATACAAAGGTAAAGTACACGTGAACACAAGGAATAATGATCATGTATGTTTTATGAAAAATATGTGTACAGCAACACAAAAAAAAACTAAAGAATGAGACTTAAAAGTAAATTACATTCATTTATGTGAAACAAATGGTTTATTAATTAATTTATTCAATCAAATGGTTAAAATGAATGAATTCAACAATTTTAAAAATAGTCAAATGGGTTCCTTACAAGTAGACCTGTAATGACCCGTTTTACTACACCTCGAGCAAGTAACTTCCCTTACTGTGATCTCACCAGAAGACTTTATTCTCTTATTTCTTGGCCTGCATGTCGGTCTCTTAGTCATTGGTGGAAGGATAGATGGATTTTCAGGAATAGAAATATTTAAGGAAATCAAATCAGGAAGAGGAACTATAGGTATCGAGTATGATTTTCTGTAGAAAGATACCTTATAGTACTTCTCAATATAATCATAAATACTGGTCCCTTTCCTCCGCACAACACAAACAACATGAGAACATGGAAAACATCTAATCTGCCAACTCTTACAAGAACAAGTCCTTTCTCCTAAGTCAACTGTTGCTCGCACTTCTGAATGAACTTCAAATACATTTTGACTTGAGCGACTAATAGTCCAATGTCGGCTTTTATTCCAATTTTCATTCAGTAAGTTTTGAAAAAAAGGACATAGCTCATTTGTCCAAGTGTCAGACTCAACAAGTTTATTTGCATTGAAATTCATAATCTTCACTCTCAATTTATCAAGCATATTCATTACTGGTAAATGCCTTTCCTCCAATATCCATGAATTGAATGACTCCGTAACACTAGATGCCATGTCACCATACCGTTTACTAGGGAAATATGCACAAGACCAATTCTCGGGAGGCAAACTATCAATGAAATCGGCAATAGCAGCTCCTCCTTCCTTCTTCAACGCTTCAATATTCTTGTGAAATACATTTACTGAGACAGCATATGCACAAGACAAAAAATCTTTAACAATTTTCTTTCGAAATCCAGCACAATTCCCACGAATTTTCTTTTTTATATTCCCTTGTAAATGATGTATACAGTAGGAATGTACAGACAACGGGAAGACCCTCGAAACAGCTTCAAGTAATCCATTGTTTCGATCTGATATAAATGTTATGTTTCGATATTGCTCAACTACTGCACTATGCAAATTGACTAGAAACCACATCCAGTTATCTTCGGTTTCGGAATCAACAACAGCATATGCAACAGGAAAAAATCCTGAAATATAAAAATATATTAAAATTAAAATAAATAACATATCCATGTACAACACTTTGTATATTGATGCTGCTGGCGCAGACCCTAAAACACATGGGAAATATATTGTGTTTAATTTAAATTGCTTGTAAATAACAAGACAAAACATAAAAATGTACCGTACACATGATAAAGATAAAAAGACATGCACGTTTACTTTCCAATCTTTTGCTTGGCTTTATTATTAACAAGACTAACATCAACATACACGCATAAAAATGTAAAGTACAGGTGAACTAAACAAAAACATTCAAAGGTACTTTACATTTTTAACATGTACTTTGCTTTATTATTTCTAAATAACAACACCTATCATCAAAGTACACGCATAAAAATGAAAAGTACACGTGAAATTAAGAAAAACATTCACGTGTACTTGACATGTAAAATGCGTGTACTTTAGTTTGTATTCAACATAACATCATCATCAAAATACACGCATAAAAATAAAAAGTACACGTGAAATTAAGAAAAGCATTCACGTGTACTTGACATGTAAAATGTGTGTACTTTACTTATTACTACACATAAAATCATCATCATCAAAGTACACGCATAAAAATGAAAAGTACACGTGACATTAACAAAAACATTCACGTGTACTTTACATGCACTATGCGTGTACTTTACTTAGTATTACACATAATAAGACATATCATGACAATACACGCAGAAAAATGAAAAGTACACGTGAACTAAAACAAAGACCTTCAAAGGTATTTTATATTTTTATGCTTGTATTTTGATGATATGGAATGGAACAAACAAAATCATCATCATCATCAAAGTACACGCATAATAAGACATATCATGACAATACACGCAGAAAAATGAAAAGTACACGTGAACTAAAACAAAGACCTTCAAAGGTATTTTATATTTTTATGCTTGTATTTTGATGATATGGAATGGAACAAACAAAATTTCAATGCAATACACAAAATAAAATATTTAAAATTCATTTACCATTGTTCCCATTCCTTGCAGTAGTTGATAGTATTGTTCCACGGTAACGGCTCTTCAAAAAGGCACCATCAAGAAATAAAACAGGTCTACAGTATTGAAATCCATAAATACATCCTCTAAACATTACAAATATTCTCTTGATTTTTTTACTCTCATGTTCCACGTCAAGGATGCAATGCGACCCAGGATTATACTGCAATAGAAGGTCACGATAATTATTCATTAATGCATAAGAAACCTTTTCATCACCATGTATATCAACAGCAGCCATCTCTTTCGCACGCCATGCATGTTGATAAGCTATATCAAGACCATAATTCTTCTTCATATCTCTAACTACATCAATTGGTCTCAATAGAGGGTTATCTCTAAGATCATCAGCTATCAACGTTGAAACCAACTTGGAGGCTATCATTTTGGCTGACGGACTACAAAAGACACCTCTACATGTATTCTCATTATTCATTGCACGTATGTAAAAGTATCCATTTATTGTAGATAATGAAGCATGAATTATCCACATGCAATTCTCAGTAATCTTTTTGGAGCATTCAGCCATCACTCGAGTTTTATCATTCTTCAAATACACATACTTGAACCCAACCTCAACGGCATACTTTCGTAATTTATCCCGAAATTTCACTACACCTCCTTCAAAACACTGCTGCGCATGACTTATATAAGTCTTCCAATCATTCGAAAGATAGACTTTTGACTTACTTGACTCCACACCTCCAAGATAAAAGTCATTTTCAATGCAACTATTAAAATCATTTTTAGTGACTGATGATAAAGACTCTAACCTCTGTGTATTTGTATCACCACTGTCAACCCTCTCAGAACTTGTATTACTGCAGTCAACCCCTTCAAAAATTCGATTAGAGCAGTCAACCCGTTCACGACATGTATTACATGGAAATGGTAATGAATCAATGACATATATCCAAATGAAATTAGCTTTCACGATCAATTGGGACCGCAACATACAACAAACATCGTTGTCACAAACCAACATGAACCGACATTCATCACCAAATGAATACCTCAATGAAAAACTCCCACTTCTCAAATTAGTAAACCTAATACACAACTCATTGCATATGAAATCTAATGAGCTATCTTCAAATATTTCAATACAAGCCATATTATCCAAATAACAACACCTTGCTATTACACTACTTACCATAATGTCCTGCAGTAAAACAGAGACGAAAAACATTTACTTCAAGGTCAACAATTCTAAAAATGTGTGCAATAATTTAATGCATGAAATATCAAAATATTTATTTATAATTAATATAAACTTACAGGCACTTTTTAAAAACCTATACATGAAGCAATAAACCACACACATATTATCAAATAATCAATCACGTGTACTTTATAAACACTGCGTGTACTTTGAAAACTGATATCGAACTGGTTATTTCCGCTGGCGCGGACCTATATCAATAAGTGATTCAATACCAAATCAAAATCAAGGACTCTTAAAATTAGAATGAAACATCAATAATATTCATTCAGCACATTCAACTAACAATTACAAATATTGATAAATATAACTTATTTATTAAGAATCCAAACATAAATGCATAAAAAACACAAATTAAAAATATATACATATATAACGTATAAAAAGCTATTCAATCACATGAATGAATATTGCAATGAGTCTCTTGAATTAAAACAAAGGACATATACTTATTGTAATCGATCGAAAATAGAAAAATCAACTGCTGATAAAGATAAACTTACAAATGATAGAGCCAAGTGATACATGTAGAATCGATTAAGAACACTGTAATCGATTATAGGACAGACGATCAAAGCATAAGATTGATGTTATTTTCGATTTCGGAGAATAGTCGTTAGTTGCAGAGAAAACTCCAATAGCCGATTAGGTTTATGATTTTCTTAAATTTGGGGTATTTATATGTTGGACTTAATCGTTTAAAATTTGGTTCACCGACTTTTTTGTCCAAAATTGTTAGTCCAAGGACTAGACCGTAAAAATCTATATTAAATATAATATTTTTAGAATTTAGTCGTTGAAAATAGGTGCGTGCCAACTCAAGTACCACAAAATTAAAAAAATAAGTTTCGAAAGAATATTTATTAAATTACCAAAATGGCTATATCAGAATTCACCTCCATTAATTCTTCTATAATTTGTTAATCTTTGACCCCAAGACACAAGCTAGCTAAATCTAGAGAGTGCAGATTTCTTTTGGTCCAATGGTGGCGGGTCGCAAATTTGTTGTATTTGTTGCTTTTTGGTAGACGATCAAGTGGTTCCTGTAAAAGCAACCTCAATTGTTCTCTTAGTTGGTCCCATGAAGGAAATCGCTAGGGTAAGTTGACAGAAACTCAACCAACACCTAGAATTTGGACGAGTCTGAGTGGAGTTAGGTAGACGAGTCTAAGATAGGGCGGGTGTGCCTTGCACTACAGGCCATATATGAGGTGGGGCTGGAGGCTAACATAGCCTGGGGATAGTAAATGGGGAGCACTTTTATTTGTGTGGGAGATAACTAGTTCACGTCACTGTGTTTTAGGTTCACACTGACGTTATTTAAGAGATCTATAAAAATTATATTTACATTGTAGGAGGTTAATTATTTGGACGCTACACACACTAGGACACGCTAACTTTGATATAGAAAGGGGTGGGAACCACCTTGAACGGGCAACTGTCATCCATCTAAGGGCTAAAATTGTTTTTTTTTATTATTTATAATAGTGGACGCATGACCTGAAATTGTTTTTTTTTTATTATTTATAATGGTGGACGCATGACTGTTGTCCGTCCAACATATTTTTTTATTATTTATAATGCTGGACGTATGACTGTTGTCCTTCCAACATGGTGGGACCCATTTATACATTGTGTAGCGACAATGTAAAGTTAGACACCCATTACATTTTCTCTCACCCAAAAATGCATCGTCTTCTACCTATTGTGAGACCAAACAATGTAGATTTAGACATCTACATCTCCCATTGGAGATGGCCTAATCGCCTTCGTATGTTTTATGTAATTTTCTCAGTTCTATCGCACACAGAAAATTCTTTATACATTAAAATTGATCCCCGTGTAAAATTCCTAAATCAAAGAGTTCTGAACATAAGGGAGGCATTTGTACTTTTACAAAAGAACTGAGGGGCGAGGCCATGTTGGAAATAATATAGGCGCTTTTATTGTCAACTCTTTGTACTAATAATTTTGTATTTTAAGTTCATGTCCAACAAATTTTAAATCATTAGGTTCCACATATAAATACCTAGGGGTGGCAAAACAGGTCAATGGGTCATGTTTTCACACGACCCGGCACGACACGATAAGAAACCAGTGGACCCGAACATGACACGACACGATAGTGTGTGTTTTTTCTTTGACCCGAACACAACACGTTAAAAACACAACACGATAACACGATAAGTAAATATGATTCGATTGGACATGATTAGCCCGACCCAACACGACACGATTAGACACGATTAGACCGGTTAGTGATGAATTAAAAAAATTGTGGGTCTAAATTGTGGGTTGATAATGGGTCTAAATGGGCTTCATAGTGGGTCTACATAGGGTATCTATCGTGTCCTTAATTTGGTCACTATCGTCTCACTATCGGGTTCTTATCGGGTCAATTTTATGGGAGAAATTGGACACGAACACGACCCGACCTATTGACGGGTCCAAAAATCCAGACCCAAACACGAAAGACCGTGTCAATTTCGTTTCGTTCCCAAAATTGTCACCCCTTAAAATACCTCTGAATTGAAAAACAAACACAATTCATCGAAATTCAAGCGTCAAAACGAACGTATTGTCTCTTCGATCAAAACCTTAATCATATTGTCTTTTTTATCAAAAGCCCAAAATAATTCTCATTCTCAATCAAATATTGGACCAACAACAACATATAAATATTTTTGAATTCTAAAATAAACACACTTCACAGAAATTCAAGCGATCAAAACCCTAATCATGGAAGTTCTAACAAACGATTCACATTCTCAATCAAATTCTTCCAAACAACACTAACAGGTATGAATACATGTTCATATATATGTATTTGATGTAATTTATTATGAATTAAATGTAATGTTGTGTTTTTAATTTTTGTTCATAAGATTATACCATACACTCTATATATGTTGTGTTCTTAGCATTATATTTCTGATATCACATGTTTGTCATTGTATTTTGAGTGTTATGTTGTGTATTCCATGTAATATTTTTGTGTCCTTGGGTTTTATATAACTTTTTTCTTATTTTATTATGTATTTTGTGTTCTCATAGGTATAAATTTGTAGACATTATACATGGACTGATGAAATCACATTATGTTTGTTCTTGATATGAAAAAATACAATATGATCTAGCTTGTACATATGTTACCCTGATTTTAAATGCAAAACACACATTTTGTATGTTAAGGAGTGGACGTTTATGTATTTCATCATTGTACATTTCCTCTTGTATATCTCATTTATCGAGAACTGGGAATATATACATGATTGGAATATGTGCATATTATTTGTATTTGTATAACTCCTATATTAATTGTGGTCCGCTACAGCGGCATTTATTGAGGAATGCAAATATATACATGCTCCGTGTATTTTCGTACCTCCTGTATAAATTGTGGTCCGCGCCAGCGGCATTTATTGATGAATGCGAATATATACATGCTCTGTGTATTTTCGTACCTCCTATATTAAGTGTGGTATGCGTTAGCGGAATATATTAAGGACTGAACATACGTTGTATTTATTGTGGTCCGAGTCAGTGGCATTTAATAGTTCGTATATTATTGTGGCAATATTGGATTAAACCAAATTAATTATAATATGCACGTACTTGTTGAATTTGCGTGTACTTTCAAATAGTACACTCAAATTCATAAAGTACACACACATTGAAATTGATTTGGTTCAATCCAATGTGCGTGTACTTTATGTATTATGCATATATTGTCATAAAGTACATGCATACTACTTAAAGTAAACGCACATTGAAATTGATTTGGTCCATCCAATGTGCGTATACTTTATGTATTATGCGTGTACTTTCATAAAAACACCCAATTACATAAATTACACGCATATTAAGATTGCTTTGGTTCAATCAAATGTGCAGTACTTTAAGTATTATGCGTGTACTTTATGAAATATATACACCATCTCCATATTTATTAGTTATATGTTATCGTGGTCCGCACCAGCGGCGTTTGAATGATATTCCACTATTTGAAAGAAGTATTTTGGTTGTATTATTGTTTAGGAATCATACCATCAAGCATGTTGACGTGACTCAAAAAGGGTTGCTAATGCGTGTGAATTACGGCTCAAGTATAAGTCTATCGCGTAAGTAATAATACGAGCAAGTCGGATATCGAACATAGGGAATAGGACGTAAAACGTGACGACGAATAGGAGCGATGAATTACCTTACATTTGACTCAAAGAAAGAAAGGAAAAGATGATTGTTTTGGGGATTTTCCTATCAACCAATGCGAATTAATTAAGATTGTAAACTAACTAATCATGTAAGACGAAAGAAACGAGATTGTAAATTATATGAGAAATATAGGAATGGGATACACTCTTCCGCCCCTTAGTAGATTCACCGAATATAGAACATATAAAGAATTAAATAATTAATTGAAAAGAAACCTTCAATTCCTTTCAAGAATCATATATATGGGGGAATTACACACACGATACATGATCAAGATTGAAATCTAGGTACGTAATAAGATTATCAATACTTGCGTCGCATTCTTAAACACTCCGGTTACTTAGGGTAAACGGAGTTAAAAGTCTTACGATGGTTATACTAACAAAATATTACGTTTCCAAATATTCATTTCCTTCTAGATTATATTCTATATCCATGGGAATACCACAAGTTGGCTTCATGTATCCCAACCCTAAAAGAACTTATCCAGACATGGTGATGTGGGTAATAAACGAGATTCTAGCGTTGTATGAAATCATATTCTTGATGATAGTGTAACTAAACATGCAAGAAGTACTTAGAAATCTAGAAAATATATGGAACATGCAAGGAATAATAGAATTCTAGAACAAGAAATAGAGAGTAAACTTTATTGATAAAAACTTAAAATTCAAACCACAAAATTACAAAACTTGATGATGAATTTAGTTCCTAGGTTTCTTGCCTTCTTTCTTCCTCTCAAAACTAGGTTAAAACTTATCTACTTAACTCTAAGAATAATGAAGGAATAATAATTCACGTTTTTCCTAGAGTTTAAACCATGCACAACTCTATTTTTACAAGGATAAAAATGTTAATTTTGTCATGTCGTCGAACCGGTTCGAACTGGACTTAAGGAATGGGTGAACCGGTTTGTAATTCTAGTGTAGAGGCCTTTTGATTTCACAAAACCGAATTGGTTCCCCTGTGGGACCAAACTGGTTTGAATTTCAACTTAATTCTTTTCTTCCTTGAATTCCTCTTATCTTCATATGCTTATATCTTATCAACCAGGACTTGAATTTGGTGGTCATTTCTTCCTATGTACTTGTGAACTCGATATCTTCAAATTATTTTCAGGTTCCATATTCGGATTTCGGCTGTACAATTACGATTTTAACCTTGACTCTACTTCTTGATTTCTAATCTCTATTCCGACTTTTTCTCACTAATAAATGTATCAAATATCGGCACAAAGTGAGAAAAATACATGAGATACAATATTCTCACAGAAAATCGTTAGTAGTAATAATATGAGCTAAAATTATAGAATTAACATTACACGACTCAGAACTTTGATCGTCCTGAGCAATGTAAAAGAATAATAGCATGGTCCAAATTCACTCACTTCCCGCCAACATTTAGCCTCTCCTTTCAGTCTAAACATAACCAAATTCACCTTCTGGTTATCTGAAACTTTCATCACTGTAAAGATAGTCTCTATATATCTAACCCGAATCTCACCTTCTTTAGGTTAAACTGACCCTGAATATTCTGGAGGATTCATCTTCAAAAACTTTTCATGCATGGAATCTTTCTTTTCCTTCCTTGCCTCTTTCTTAATCCTGGCCACAGTCTATGATTCCAGATATCTCGTCTGTTGTTCTGCCATTAATGCCATATTCATTTCTTTTTGTTCTGTCATCCTCACCATTTCTTGTGTCATTATTTGCATCTCTATAGGTTGCTCATGCTATCTAGCCCTTCCTGCAACACTCTGTTCAATTTCGGTATCCTCTGTATGAGAAGCTACTCCCTCTTTTCTATGTTGTTCATTCCCAGGTTCCATCTGTAATTATCTCTAATACAACAAAGTTCTAACAACCAACATAAACAGATCATAATACTAAACTATTGGTTAGTACTTTAGCAATTCATAAATATCAAATCAACTCAATAACTGCCATTTAACCGTCACACACGTCCAAAATTAATAACCTAGACGCTCTTACACCACTAATTATCACACCCCAATCCCAAATCGATGCTAGTCATTTACTTTATTTAAATTAAATCGTAATCTTCATCCCATTTTAAATATAATTTATTGATCAATATTTGCGTATACAATGTACAAAATGAACATAATCCTGCTCTCTATCCATATCGTAATTATCATCAGAGTCATAATCAAGCGAACATATAATGTTACGTTTAACTATTACAGTTATCAAGCTAGACCACTCTAATTCAATATATACAATATGTGAGTGTAGTAAAATCCTCAGTGTGATAATGACAAATTTTTCATGTCTAAACCCTAGCACTTTTTGGCAGTGCAACTCTTAAAATTACTGACCATATGGTATCCTAGTTAGCAGCGTATAAACTTGAAATTATTAAAATATAAACCATAAGCATTAAGCTTAGTGAGGTACTCCTTCCCTGCAATAAAGTTACAGTTTTATATCAAATCTGTGGATGTAAAATCCAAATAATCCTGCCCATTGGCAATAATAAATCCTGGAACATAAGTTCCAACAAATCCTTGTCATAAGACAAAACAAATCGTTGGATCTTCATCCAATTCCAATCCTGGATCATAAGACCCAAACAAATCTTGAATCATAAGATCCAAACAACCATGGATATCCAAAAAAATCTTGAATACCGATGTATTCAAACCAAGTCTCTCTTAGATCTATATTCATATTCAATATATCATTTTCGTATCTATATATGAAACAATCATAAGTACACTTACCTTGGCAACTTATCAGGCTTCCCCTTTTCCTTGGTTCGACACTTGATCAACTAGTTCTTCTTAACTTCTTATCATTCTTACAATATTAGTATCATCATAAGAATATTAACAATCCAAAGAATAATTTAAATGTAACTCAATTCATAAGCATCATATGATTCCATTCAAATCATTTATCATAAATGAAGTTCCATCTAAATTCATGTGAAGATATTTAACATATCCAATCATAGTCCAACCATACTTTAATTTATTCTTGGTAATACAAACCATATCATATTAGGTTCCTAATACAAAAGACGTCACATCATTTCAAGTTTCCTAGAGCAAGATAGGCCCATTTCTTTACTACATAACAAATATGTCCTATAGGCTCCTCTATCGTTCAATCAATTTCCAGAAATTTTCATAATTTTTTTACATCATAACTTTATATGATATTATATCCAATATCAATAAAAAATATTTAATAACACAAAATTAAAGTTTCATAATTTTTAAGGTTAATTTGCTTTGTCAAGCAAAACATCGAACACATGGTGTGCATACTTACACTTTTGGGGCATATTTTATATCTGAATTTCAAACTATCCCCGAAGATTCATTTCTTGGTACTTTTGCATAATTTTTGGATAGGTTATGCATATATGGGTCTATGTTAGTCTCCAACTGGAATTACTCAATTCCAGTAAGTATACAAAGAGATATAGAAGTTTGAATACACACTGTTTCTAATCGAAGAAATATAAAGGGTTTACACCTTTAACTTTCCTTAAACTTGTATCTACCCATACATATACACCAAGGCATGAAAGTTTAGCAAAAAAATGATTATTTCTACCATTTAAATCAGTAATAAAAGAAAAATAATAAGATTTGTGGATAGAATTACCTTAGGGGCTTTTATGTAATTTCCTATTGATTTTTCTCAATTTTTCTACTCACTTTCTTCTTCCTAAACTTCACAATTCTATTTCCTCAAGCTAAAACTCCTTCATGCCTGAAATATGCTAAAGAAGGAGAAAATTATAATGGTTTTAAGTCGTCTAAACCCACCTCCCTTTCCATCCAATCAAAACAAACCATTTGTTGTCATAATAAGACAAAATGTCATTTAACGAGTGGATAAATTTGCCCTTACTTCGTAATTTCAGTATAACTTCTTGCTCGGAGATCCGTTTAATGCACCGTTTATTGTGTTACAAACCTAACTCATATATCTACAACTATATAGTTTTCACCTCAATTCAATTGTTCTATTATGATGGTCAAAACTAGTCTCCAACAGCAACATTCCAATCAAAAATTTAAAAATCTTGTGTTTGTAACTAATTCAATATTTCATGCCTTATGAAGGTAGGATTAGACTAAACATAATAGCTTAATATTATATATATACTAATAACACATTATCCATATCACATAATCTAAATATGATTCAAACATAATTAATCATAATTATATTCGGGTGGTCACAATTCTCTCCCCGTTGGGAAATTTCATCCCCGAAATTAACATACCTTGGTTATTCAAATCAAACAAATACGAATAATACACTTTCATGCTATTCTTTCTCTCCCATGTAGCTTCTTCCATGGTATGACTTCTCCACACAACTTTCACTAGTGGGATCACTTTGGATCTCAATATTTGTTCCTTCATATCCACAATAGCAAGTGGTTCTTCCACATAACTCAAGTCTTCCTTGAACTCAATAGGTTGTTATACCAAGACATGTGAAGGATCTGCTACGTACTTTATCAACATAGAAACATGGAAACATCATGTAATCGGGCTAACTCTGGTTGTAATTCTAACTTGTAGGCAACCATCCCGACTTTCTCAAGAATTTTATAAGGTCCAATCTAGCATGGACTTAACTTACCTTTCTTTCCAAACCTCATAATTCCTTTCTATGGTGATATTCGGAGAAATACATAATCTCCATTCTGGAATTTCAAATCCACTCGCCATTTATCTGAATAACTTTTCTGTATGCTTTGAGATGTTCTCATTCTATCTTGGATAATCTTCACTTTTTTCGTGGTGACTTTAATCAACTCTGGACCATCTATCTTCCTTTCCCCAACTTCATTCCAACATACCAGTGTACGACACTGTCTACCGTACAATGCTTCGTATGGAGCCATACCAATAGTAAACTGGAAACTATTATTATATGCGAATTCTATCAAAGGAAAATATTCATCCCAATTACCTTTGAAACCAAACACACAAGCTTTAAGAATATATTCCAAATTTTGTATTGTCCTCTCAGACTGTCCATTTGTTTGAGGATGAAAAGTCGTACTAAACTTTAAGTTAGTGCCCATAGCATACTGCAAATAATCCCAAAATCTTGATGTAAAAGTAGGGTCCATATTTAAAATAATATAAATAGGCGCTCCATGCAATCGAATATTCTCATTAACATATAATCTAACATACCTATCAAATGTATACGTAGTCTTGACTGATAGAAAATGAGCTGACTTGGTCAACATGTCTACCACTACCCAAATCGAATCTGGCCCCTCCTGAAATCGAGGAAGCCTAACTATAAAATCCATCGTTACATGATCCCATCTCCATTCCGGTATTGGCAATGGTTAAATCAGACCAGCAGGTTTCTGATGCTCTACTTTCACTTGCTGATATATAAGGCATCTAGCAACAAAATCAACTATTTCTTTCATCATATTGTTCCACTAGAAATGCTCCTTTAAATCCCTATACATTTTAGTACTACAAGGATGCATAGTATAAATTTAATTATGAGCCTCATTTAAAATTTTTGCTTTCAACCCATCCATATTAGGCACACATAACCTCTGCTTATACAATAAAGTCCAATCATTAACAATACAAAAATCTTCAGACTTATTATCTCGAACATCTTGCCATTTATTCTCAAGAAAAGGATCTTGACTTTACAAATCACGAATACGAGTAGCTAATAAAGGCCTCACGCTTATATGAGCAAAGAATTTGTCCCTATCTTCTAGTTGTAATTCCACTCCCATCAATCTCAACTCCATAATGTGAGCAACTCTAGAACATCTAATACAAGATAATCTGATCAAAGCCTTTCTACTCAAAGCATCTACAACTACATTTGCCTTCCCTGAATAGTAGTGAATTATGCAATCATAATCTTTAATTAACTCTATCAACCGCCTCTGCCACAAATTCAACTCCTTCTGAGTAAATAAATACTTAAGACTTTGATGGTCAGTAAAAAATTTACATACTTCACCATATAGATAATGACGCCATAATTTCAAAGCAAACGCAATAACCGCAAGTTCCAAATCATGTGTAGGATAATTACATTCATGTTTACGCAACTGCTTCGAAGCATAAGCAATAACCTTACCATGCTTCATAAAAACAGAACCCAACCCTTGATGTGAAGCTTCAGTATCAATAACAAAACCATATCCACCATGTGGAAGAGTAAAAACAGGTGCGGTTACCAATCTCTTTTTTAATTCTTCAAAACTATTTTCACAATCAGAATTCCATTCAAACTTGACATTTTTTTGGGTTAATTCAGTCATTGATAATGCAATCGAAGAAAATCCCGTTATAAACCTCCTATAATACCCATCCAAACCTAGAAAACTCCTCATTTCAATCACATTACTAGGCCTCTCCCATTTTATAATAGTTTCTACATTTTTAGGATAAACACATATACCATATCCAGAAATAACATGGCCTAAGAATACAACTTTTGGTAGCCAAAATTCACATTTTCTAAACTTAGCATACAACTGCTTATCCTTCAACACATTCAAATAGTTCTGAGATGCTTTTCATGTTTAACCATATCACGTGAATAAAACAGAATATCATCAATAAAAACTATCACAAATGAATCAACAAAAGGATGCAGTACCCGGTTCATAAGATCCATAAATACAACTGGAGCATTAGTCATCCCAAAAGGCATCACCAGAAATTCAAAATGACCATAGCGAGTACGAAAAGAAGTTTCAAAATATCACTCTCCTTGACCCTCAACTGATGATAACCCGATCGCAAGTCTAATTTTGAAAACACTTTAGCACCCTGTAACTGTTCAAATAAATCATCTATACGAGGTAAAGGATATTTGTTCTTAACTGTAGCTTTATTCAGTTACTGATAATCGATACACAAACGCATAGTACCATCTTTCTTTTTCATAAATAAAACTAGTGCACCCCATGGAGATACACTACGATGTATGAACCCCCTATCAAGTAAATCTTGCAACTGAATCTTGAGTTCTTTTAATTCAATAGGTGCCAATATATACACTACCATAGAAATAAGGGTTGTCCCCAGTGCTAATTCAATACTAAATTCAACTTCTCTCTGGAGGTAACCAAGGCAACTCATTTGGAAACACTTCTAGAAAATCCCATACAATAGGAACATCAACTAATTGTAAAGCCCCCTTCTTAGTGTCAAGAACATATGCAATAAAACCCTCACAACCCTTACTCAATAATTTCCTAGTCTGAATAGCATAAATAATGCAACTAGGAACAATTTTCCTTTCCCCAACAAATTTAAATTCAGACTCACCAGGCATTCTAAAAACAACTTCTTTATGAAAATAATCCATAAATGCTTGATATTTAGATAACCAATCCATTCCCATAATTATGTCAAAATCAGATATATCCAATAAAAGTAAGTCTATAACTGTATCTCTAACCCCCCACACTCAAAACACAATCACGAAAAGCATATCCAGCTAAGATCTTATCCCCTGTAGGCATGGAAATACCCAAATCCATATCTAAATGAGTACATGGTCTATTTAGATATATGGCAAATGCATATGACACAAAAGAATGTGTGGAATCGGGATCAATCAAAATATAAGTACTTCTATCAGTAACAGAAAGTGTACCTGTCACGACAAATGGAGTAACATGAGCCTCTTTCATCGTAAAGACTCGTCCACCTGACTTGGAACCACTAGCTTGTCCTCTGCCTCGCTCCACTGCCTAGAGGTAACATTCAGCTTGCTGCTTCACTAGGTGTTGCTAGAGTCTCTGCCAATTGCAAACAATTCTTTTTAACATGCCCCACTTGATGACAATGGTAGCATTCCATTTCTTTAAGCTTAAGATACTCAGATTTATAATGCCCTTCCTCTTTATAAAAGAAACATATAACAACTCTCATTGGGGCCTCACCCTTTTCTGGCTTTCTAAATGAACCGAAGATCCTCCACCCCTGGTATCTCTACCAAATCTCCCTTGGCCTCTACCACTATCTCCACCACCTCTCTGAAATATATGAGGTTCCAATTTATCACTTTCACCCTCACCTCCCTTAGACTGAGATGAGTCGAATCTACTTTTCTTAAAACTCTTTGTGCTTTCCACCCCTTAGTTCATTTGCCTTTCTGCTATCGTGATTTTGTTTACCAGAAAAGCATAATCTTCTAACTCATAAGTGGCCACTCTATTTTGAATGGGCCAAATTTGTCCATCTTGAAACTTACTACATTTCTCTCTTTCATCCTCCACGTATTTAGTACCAAATCTAGACAACGCTGTAAATTTAGCCTCATACTCCCTCACAGATATTTTCCCTTGGGTCAAATTTATAAATTCCCTCACCTTCTCCCTCCTATAAACTTTAGGAAAATACTTAACGTACAAAGATTTAATAAATTTAGCCCAAGTAATAACATCAATACCTTCCATCTTGGGCATCTAATGGTTGCTGGCTTCCCACTAATATTTATCTTCTCCTTTCAGTCTAAACATAGCCAAATTCACCTTTTGATTATCTAAAACTTTCATCACTACAAAGATAGTCTCTATATCTCTAACCCACATCTCATCTTCTATAGGTTCAACTGACCCTAAATATTCTGTAGGATTCAGCTTCAAAAACTTTTCTTGCATGGAATCTATCTTTTCCTTCCTTGCCTCTTTCTTAATCCTGACCACAGTCTTTGATTCCAGATATCTCCTCTATTTTTCTGCCATTAATGCCATATTCCTTTCTTGTTGTTCTGTCATCCTCATCATTTCATGTTCCATTATTTGCATCTCTATAAGCTGCTTATGCTATCTAGCCCTTCCTGCAACACTCTATTCAATTTCGGTATCCTCCGTATGAGAAGTTAATCCCTCTTCTTTATGTTGTTCATTCCCAGGTTCCATCTGTAATGCAACAAAGTTCAAACAACCAACATACGCAGTTCATAATACTAAACTATTGATTAGTACATTAACAATTCATAAATATCAAATCAACTCAATAACTGCCATCTAACCGTCACACACGTCCAGAATTATTAACCTAGAAGCTCTAAAACCACTAATTGTCACACCCCAAACCCAAATTGATTCTAATCATTTACTTTATTTAAATTAAATCCTAATCTTCATCCCATTTTAAATATAATTTATTTATCAATATTTTCATATATATTGTACAAAATGAACATAATCTTGTTCTCTATCCATATCGTAATTATCATCAAAGTCATAATTAAGAAGATATACAATATTATGATTAATTATTACAGTTATCAAGCTAAAACACTCTAACTCAATATATATAATACGTGAGTGTAGTAAAACCCTCGGTGTGACAATGATGAAATTCCCATGTCTAAACCCAAGCTCCTTTTGGCGGTGCATCTCTAAAAATTATTGATCATATTGTATCCTAGCTGGCAGCATACAAACCTAAAATTGTTAAAATATAAGCCATAAGCATTAAGCATAGTGAGGTACTCCTTCCCTGCAATGAAATAACAGTTCTATATTAAATCTGTGGATGTAAAATCCAAAAAAGCCTGCCAATTGGGAATAACAAATCCTAGAACATAAGTTCCAATAAATCCTTGTCATAAGAGAAAATAAATCATTGGATCTTTGTCCAATTATAATCCTAGATCATAAGACCCAAACAAATCCTAGATCATAAGATCCAAATAATCTTGGATATTTGAATATCCAAACAAATCTTGAATACTGAAGTATTCAAACCAATTTACACTTATATCTATATTCATATCTAACATATCATTTTCATATCTATATATGAAACAATCATAAGTACACTCACCTTGGCAACTTATTAGGCTTTCCCTTTTCTATGGTTCGGCACTTTTTCAACCAGTTCTTCTTCCCCTCTTACCAATTCTTAAAATATTAGTATAATTATAAGAATAATAACAATCCAAAGAATAATTTAAACGTAGCTCAATTCATAAGCATCATATGATTACATTCAAATTATTTATCAGAAATTAAGTTTCATTTAAATTCATGTGAAGATATTTAACATATCCAATCATAGTCCAACCATACTTTAATTTCTTATTGGTAATACAAACCTTATCATATTAGGTTCCTAATACAAAATATGGCACATCATTTCAAGTTTCCTAGAGTAAGATAGGCCCATTTTTTTACTACATAGCAAATCTGCCCTATAGGCTCCTCCATCGTTCAATCAACTACCAAAAATTTTCATAATTTTTTTTGCATAGTAACTTTCTATGATATTCCATCCAATATCAATAAAAATATTTAGTAACACAAAATTAAAGTTTCATAATTTTTAAGGTTCAGTTTTTATGTCAAGAAAAACATCCAACACATGGTGTGCATACTAACACTTTTGGGACAGATTTTATATCTGAACTTTAAACTATCACCGAAGTTTCATTTCTTGGTATTTTTACCTAATTTTTAGTTATGTTGTGCATATATGGGTCTATGTTAATCTCCAACGTAATTACTCAATTCCAGTAAGTATACAACGAGATATAGAAGTTTGAATACACAAGGTTTCTAATCGAAGTAATATAAAGGGTTTACACCTTTAACTTTTCTTAAACTTGTGTCTACCCATACATATACACCATTGCATGAGAGTTTAGTAAACATATGATGATTTATACCATTTGAATCAGTAATACAATAAATAGAACAAGATTTATGGATAGAATTACCTTAGGTGCTTTTAGATAATTTCCTATTGATTTTTCTCAATTTTTCTCCTCACTTTCATCTTCCTAAACTTCACAATTCTCTTTCCTGAAGCTAAAACTCTTTCATAGATGAAATGTGATGAATAAGTAGATAAGTATAAGGGTTTTAAGTCGGCCAAACCCACCTCTATTTCCAACCAATCAAAACAAACCATTTGTTGTCATAGTAAGACAAAATACCATTTAACGAGTGGACAGATTTGCCCTTACTTCGTAATTTTTGTATAAATTCTTACTCGGTGTTTGTTGTTTTACAAACCTAACTCATATATATATAACTATCTAGTTTTCACCTCAAGTCAATTGTTCTATTATGACGGTCGAAACTAGTCTCCAACATGAACATTCCTACGAAAACTTAAAAATCTTGTGTTTGTAACTAGTCCAATATTTCATGATTTATGAAGGTAGGATTAGACTAAACATAATAACTTAATATTATATATATTAATAACACATTACCCATATCACATAATATAAACATGATTCAAACATAATTAATTATATTTATATTCGGGTGGTCACAACAAGGGTTCAATGAGATGTTTAGAGCTTAAGCTTAGCTCGTAATGGAAAAGGGATATGATTCTCCACTTATCTAGGAAAATATTAAGAAACTCATTGAAATTCTCCCAACATCTATCCAAAGGCTCATTTTCGAGTTGTTTAAATGTTTGAATTTGAGCTTTAGTGGAATTGGTTCGATGTGGGGGAAAAAAATTTTGGAGAAACTTTGCTTGCATGTCCCTCCACGCTCCAATCGAGTTCGGTACCAAAGACCATAGTTAAGTCTTAGCCTTATCCTTCAGCGAGAAGGGAAAAAGTTTGAGGCGAACGACATCTGCAGTGCACGCTTGATCGATGATGGTCTCGCACGCCAATTCAAACTCTCTAACGTGGAGGTAGGTTTTTTTTACTCCATGTCGTGGAATGTAGGGAGGATTTGAATCATACCATTTTGAAAAAAAAATTGCCCCGCATTATATGGGAATATAATGCATCCTGAAGTGACGGTTTGCTCGGGATATCAGAGGTCTCTTACGGGGCGGAATGGTAACTCACCCTCACCAGTACCAAAGCTACCTTGATCCGACATCGCACTCACACTAATAATATCGCTTCCCTATTCGGAATCTCTAGACATGTGACTCGTGATAGAGTTAAGTGGTGTAGGAGTTGGAACCCAAAACTGTAGAACGCATGAGGTGTGGAGCCCATAGAGATTGTACTCAACTATGGGATTTTCGTGAATTCTAGTAGGAATAGACTAAGGCGTTCGTTGAGGATTTTCATGTAAGGATTTGAGTGATTATATTTTTTTCTTTTTTTTTTGGATTTTTATCTGTCTGAATCTTTTTGGATTTTTTGGATTTTTTTGGCTTTTTACAAATTAGAGTCATTTTAGATTAATTCGACATAACCTAACTGTCTACCCATCCCCCGACAACGGCGCCAAAAACTTGACGCGACTCAAAAACTGTCCCAAATGCGTGGGAATTATGGCTCAAGTATAAGCCGATCATGTAAGTAATAATTCGATAAAGTCATGGATCAAACACATGGAATAGGACGTAAAGCATGACGACGAATAGGAACGATGAATAACTTTACGTTTGACTCAAAGGAAGAAAGGAAAAGATGATTGTTTTGGGGACTTTTACTAACTAATGCGAATTAATTACGATTGTAAACAAACTAAGCATGCAAGACGAAAGAAGCAGTATTGAAAATTAGAGGAGAAATATAGGATTGGGATACACTCTTCCGCCCCTTAGTATATTCACCGAATATAGAACATATCAAGAATTAAATAATTAATTGAAAAGAAACTTTCAATTCCTTTCAAGAATCATATATATGGGGGAATTTAACCCACATGATACATGATCAAGATTAAAATCTAGGTACGTAATATGATTATCAATATTGGCGTTGCATTATTAAACACTCTAGTAACCTAGGACAAACGGAGTTAAAAGTCCTACGATGGTTATACTAACAAAAATATTACATTTTCAATTATTCATTTCCTTATGGATTATATTTTATATCCATGTGAAACACCACGGGTTGGGTTCATATATCCTAACCCTAAAAGAACTTAGCCCGACATGGTGATGTGGGTAATAAACGAGATTCTAGTATTATATGTTCTTGATGAAAGTGTAACTAAACATGCATGAAGTTATTAAAAATACATAAAATATAAGGAACATGCAAGGAATAATAGAATTCAAGAACAAGAAATAGAGAGCAAACTTTATTGATGAAATATTGAAATTCAAACCACAAAATTGCAAAACTTGATGATGTATTTAGTTCCTAGGGTTCTTACATTCTTTCTTCCTCTCAAAACTAGGTTAAATCTTGTATATTTAACTCAAAGAATAATGAAGGAATAATAATTCACGTTTTTCCAAGAGTTTAAATTATGCACAACTCTATTTTCACAAGGATAAAAATGTCAACTTCATCATGTTGTCGAACCGGTTCGAACTAGCCTTAAGGAATTTGGCGAACTAGTTTGCAATTCCAATGTAGAGGCATTTTGATTTTAACAAACTAAATCAGTTCCCCTCTGGGACGAAATCGATTTGAACTTGAAAGTTTCTTCTTTTCTTCCTTAAATTCCTCTTATCTTCATATGCTCTTATCTTTTCAATCGAGACTCGAATTTGGGGGTCGTTTCTTCCTATGTACTCGTGAACTCGATATATTATAATTCTCTTTAGATTCCACATCCGGATTCTAGATGTATAATTATATTTTTGCCCTTGAATTTGCTTCTTGATTTCTGATCTTCATTCTTATTTCTTTCTCACTTTCAAATGTTTCAAATGTCTACACAAAGTAAGAAATATACACGAGATACAATGTATTCACAGAAAACCATTATTAGCAATAATACGAGCTTGAATCATAGAATTAATATCGCACAGGATAATAAAAGTAACTAAACTACGGGTATAAATACGAAACATTTATGCCTAATCACATGTTCAACTACAAAACTGTTGGTTGCACCTTTGAAGATCTTAGCAATACAAAACCTTTCACATTGACAGCAATACTACTTATGATGACATAATTCATTTTCTGCTTGACATTAATGGTAGAGCAAAAAAGTTAGTTTTTACTACTGCTATGAAGACATTAAGTTAACTTTTGATGTACAAAAGCTTCAAGTAACTGAATCGAAAGTGAAGGATTTAGCAAAATGAATTGATCAGTATTTCTTAAGAGATTTTGAAAGGGCTAGCGCATTTAACATGTATCTATTGGATCACTTCTTTTATAAATATATTACGAACAAAGAATCTTGATTTATAACTTGTCAAACAACAGGTCTTAGGTATTACCATGTAACGGACAATAGAGAATTTATTTATTAAAATTTTGTGTTACGTATTTCTTGTATTAGATTAAGATTATATGAAGTGTTAAAAGAATATTGCATGTACTTTTGTTAAACATTCTTGTATTTGTTGAAATGAATTTATTCTTCAATACAAAATCCATGTACTTTATGTTTTATGTCTGCACTTTATTTCTGTTTGCTTGTAATTAAATCCATATGTGATTACTTTAATCTTTATTCATTTACTTTATACAAATGACTTTGAAGACAAGAGTGCAGAAGGGAAAGAATCCCGAAAAGGACATTGCTGATAAGAGTGGTCCAAAGAGGCCAATAAAAGCAGATAAAAAGAGTAAAAAGAAATCAACAAGGGAATTTAATAAATACCATCAATATAGGTCGAATTCCCTGAGCTTCTATTATGATTTTGCTGATATTCGCTGAAAAATAAATGAGAAGCATATTGTGCTTCTTAAGAAGACGCCATTTGATGCCTACTACAGCGGTGAAGTAGTAGAGGGAGATCATAAAAAGAATGATAAAATCATTCTCACCATTTTCGAGCTCTACAAAAAAAGTAAAAAAGTGTTTTAGGATGGTTAATGATGCGCAAATAAGCCCCAACGATATAAGTCAAATTTTTAGGATCCCAATAACGAAGGGGCAAAAGAAAATTGAACTGAACAAGAGATTGGATAACTTTGCCGCCAAACCTAAAGTTCGCAGTCGCTACTTCAAGCTCGACAAAAAGATTGGAAAATAAGATATTACAAATAGATTGAAGACATCGGTTTAGCTTAATACTGACGAGGGTATAAAATATTTTGTTAAGCTTGTTTCCCCCCACTTCATGACAACGCTCCTGTTCTCCAGCGCTAACTTTACAATAGGAGAATTTTTCACTCAATACATCAACGACATCGATGATATGATTAACTATAACTGGGTTTCTTCCGTCTATGAATTTCTGATTAATAATCATTTTCCTGCGAATGAGGTACACTATCCCAATAAGACAATTGATAAGAGTTTGACCTTGTTTTGATTCGTGTACATTGCTCGGGACGAGCAAAGTTCTAAGTTATGAGGGTTTTGATTAGGCATAAATTTTTCTTATTTACCCCCGTAATTTAGAGTCTTTAACATTCCGTACGATGTAACTTGGGTTGATTTATTTCATATCATTACTAATGACACTTTCTAACGAGTACGCCGAGTTTCGTGTATTTCTCAAAGATTTTGCAGGTATTTAGTGCATGAAAAGAAAGAAATCGAAAGAAAGGAGGACAAATAAATAAAAGTCAAAGGGATAAAAGAGTAATTTGCATCTGTAATTCGGACAAGAAGCCAAAGAAGAGTTGAAGACTCAAGACTACGAGCACATAAGAAGAAACGGCATCCAATTCCGAGTCCCAAAGCACGAGTTACGAAGCATCAAAGTTGAGAGACAAGGAAGGGGAAATCACTATAAATGTATAACCGAACCCATGGAGGGTAAAAGGAATCGATTCAGATGCTCAAACCGAACCGATAAAGAGAAAAATAAATATGTCCGGTAGTGAAGAAACTTTATGTAATAGGAGAACTGAACCGATGGATCTGACCGGATCGGATCGGTTCGGCTGTCGAATTTCATCATTATCCTTTTCTAAAATTAGAGTTGTGCATAGTTGAAACTCTTGTAAAAATGTATTCGTTTTATTCTAACGTATTTCCAGACTTATAGGAGTTCCTTTTCATAGTTTTTAGCATAGTTTTAGAGAGAGAAAGTAGGGAAGAACCCTAGGAGCTCAAAGTTACAAATTTGTGATTCTCAATTCAGATTCCTTTAGTAAAGTTTGTCTCTTCATCTTATTTATTGTTTAAGTTCATTAATCATTGCATGGTTTAATTGTTTCCAATAGTTCATAGATTATTTGTTTCTTCTAAATTTAATTTCATCATGGTTTTAATTTCCTGCACAATAGAAATTATAATTGTAGTTAATTGCACCATGCTAGGTTAGATTTCTCAGGGTTGGGATGCATGAATCCAACCCTATATAGTTTGCACGAATAAAAAATTAGTGCTACGAATTAAATAATGATTGAATCGTGTTGTGTAGTAATCACAACAGTCGTAAGTCTTTTAACCTCGTCTGCCCTAAGTAACCGAGGTGTTTAAGAATGTGATGCGCGTGTTAGCTATTGCAGCACTGCTTTATTCTTGCTCTTGATTGCGTATAATGCGGGCTTGTACCCTCAAATATGTAATTCTTGAGATTAATAAAGATAGGGTTTAATCACTTATCTAATTCAAAAACTAGTTTTGTATCCGGTAAACGTACTAGGGTTCACGGGATTGTATTCCAACCTACTTTTATAATTCATATTTATCCAATTTCATTAGTTTTAATTCTGCTCACTTAATTTAGTTAGTAAGTTTAATTTAGTTTGCATTTAGTTAGTAGAAACAGTCTCCAAATTAATCACCTTTTAGTTTCTTTCCTACAGTCAGTTTAGGGCTAGTCATCTTTCCTACATTGTCATGAGCATCCGTCCTATTTCCCTGAGGATTTGACCCTGTCTTACTGGGTTATTACTTACGCGATCAATTTGCACTTGAATTGAGATAAGAATACACTAGAGACATATTTACAATCGCGTCACATACCCTAACACCAAAAAAATCAATTAAAAAATAGTAAAACAGAGATAGAATTTTTTATCTGATGGGAGATAGCGAAGAGATTTTTTTCACACGATTTTTTGCAAAAAAGAAGACACGGATTTATAAGCATGAATCAAAAATGTTTTTAACCCACTAATCCACTTTTATCTCCACTGGGGTATTTGAATCAGACTGAAAGGCTAGGTCAAAAAATTAAAAAGTGTTTAAAATGAGTTGAAAAAAATATAATAAATGAATAAAAAATTTGGCCACTCAAGAGATACCCAAAGAGCCCAAAAGACTATTAATAGTTAGCGTGCCTCCTAGGGATTGAACTCAAGACCGCAAGCACTGAACCCCGTAATTTTACCACTTGGCCCCTTACCCCCAAATCATTTATTTCATTTAAAATATATATATATACCCAACAGTCTATTTATGTGGCAAAATTCATGAGATATTTGTGGCACCCATCTATTTTAACCACGGGTGATCAGTCCTTTAACAACATAAATAGGAATCTCATTTGGTTCATTCTTAGCATCACTGTCGAAACTTTATAAATTACTAACCATTTATGTTAAATTAAGTCGGTACCAAATTTTATCTTTCATTAACATATAACAACATGCAAAAATTAAAATAATATAACTCAACCATCCACACTTCTAATAGAAATCTGAATCATCACGAGATAATTAGATAAATAATAAATACCGAATAAACCATCGGTTCCAAAGTAATATCCAAACCATAAGTCTACGGAAATAAAATTCAATCCAAATACATAGTCTGATAAACAAAACTGAAAGAATGTATCAACTGAAGGGGCAAACATGCTGAATCATAAATTCTAATCTCGGAATGAATAACTGAAGCGTCTAAATTAATCCTGAAAGTCTCCAAAGTGTTACAGCTACACATTCATGGAATGAGTCATCTAGCTTGGCGTCCCTGTGGCTGGACACCTAAAATATTTTAAAAAATAGATTTGACAAGGGTCAGAGCCCAAAACCTTTGAAAAATATTTAGCAAGTATTTAAATTGCAGTTATTAGATACACATGTTAGTCCAGCGTACACTTCGTTGAGTTCCTCACCTCTCATCTATAGTGCACACCTAACATATCCTATTTTATCCACCTGTCTATACTACCCAGCCTAATTAGGTCTAAGTATCAAACTAACCACACTAGGTTTAGCTCCCGTGCACTTATGCTACCGTCAAGTCAATAATTCATTTTTATCGAATATTATTATTGCAACATTTATTTAAGTTTCTCATACTTAAATTACTTTTAGATATACACTATCTATCTTTTCTACCATTACACACAAGTAGAATAATCACATTTGTATATATATATGTCACACTTTAATATATATATATATATATAACTACAGCATCCCCCAAAATGGCTACCGCGATAAAAGCATACTCTGCTATCAAGTCCATGTACCTCTCATACCAAATCAGAGACTATCAGTTCGGAATGTCTCCTCGAACTATAAATCAAACAACACCAATGGAGGAGAACATAGTCTTAAGCATTTTGGGATATGCACATACCTAACGTACCCAAATGATCTGCCAATCCCACTACACAAACATAGTGAGCCGCACTAAGTTCTATGTTCTGGGACACACATCCAGCCTCGCTGGAATCGACGAGGTGGGATCGCCCTCTACGCGGAACCTCCCGTGATAGAAAACATCATAGGTATGTTCACACACATAACAAATCACATAATAGGTATTCACACAACCTCTCTCTCTCTCTCTCTCTCTCTCTATATATATATATATATATATATATATATATATATATATATATGGAGAGTCTCAAATGAGGTCCTTAAATGAGGACCATAATAAGACAAAACTAATATCTTTAGTAAAATTCTATTTTAGACCACAATACTTTTAGAAAATATTTTAATTTATTAGAGATTTAAAACTTTAGAAAAGGAAACCCGCTAAATTTTGACCCATTACCAATTATGGCATCAGAGATACTATGGTATAAGATCTCGCCTTTAAGAGGAACCAGACTCATAGGGGGTTCTCGCCTCATGACAGATCTTCGCGACTAGTGGAGAAGTGATGACTAGTCGGTTTAGGCCCGTGTGGGTTGTAGTTTTCGATAGGCAATATGCGTAAAAATAGTTCTGAGGGACCTTTGCATGCCACATGCACGTTTCGCGTTGTGTACCCCAGTGCAAATGGTATCATAGCTAAGACGCTCCTTTTCGACCTATAGTAAAAAGACTTTAATGCCCGTGGAATTTATCCCCACGCATTTACAAAGATATTTTAGAACCAATTCAGACTACCAGACCATACCAATAACTGATTTAGACCCAGAAGGTTGCTTAACCTCACACATAGACGGTCGTTCACACATTGAACAATCCTAGCTAAACACGCAGACAGTAGACAAGTCACTGTCAGTGCCACTAATAATATACTAGACCAAAATAAATGTATCCTACTTATTTAAAGACAATTATTTAAAGACACTCAAGCCCTAGAAACAAAGATAAAAAATATCTCCAAAAGAATACAAGAAATAGATAGTCAAATCCCAATAGACCTTGTACAGGTACTAAAAGAAATAAATATTAAGACTTACCACATGAGAGTCCTTAACAAAGACATTTTAGAATTTAAAACTCTGACAAAAAATCAAGAAAGTGAGTTAATTAAACTCACCAAGGAACAAGCTAAACTTATTCCTAGATTAGACAATTGTATTCCTAATGGAAATAGTTAGATCAGACTGGAATGAGGTATCTGGAAACCCCTCCATTAAGACCCTAGTAGATTTTTACCAAAGAATTCTAGAAAAGATAAACGATGATAGATTTTATTATAAGATAAATGAAATGAGATTGCTAATACTGCTAAAGCATCAAGACTTATACTTGAGAGATTAATCTCAACATCAATAGCATCTACTAAAGACTACAATAGTAGCTTTGTTAAAGACTTACAATTAAATTTAAAGGCTAAGACATAAGGATTAACCACCTTCTATACAAACTTTGTTAAATTCCAACAAAATCTAGCAAATTATCTTAATAATATGGAAGGCCATGACCTATCTAAAATAGAGAGTATTGTTAATGAATTTAGATTAAACATAGATCAAGCAAAAGATAGGTTTGAAGAAATTATTCAGGGAATTAAGGTTATATATAATAAACCTTCCCAAGCAGAATTAGACTCCCCATTTATTCTAACACGTTTACATAAAAAGAAAAAACTGTAGAAATCATAGAAGCTAGAATGACGCAAGAATCGGTGCAACAACAAGATGAAGTAAAAGACTATATAATAAAAGTTGATAATTCTCTTGTTAATACTCTTGCTAAACGCAATGAAGATGTTAATAATAATGCAAGAAAAGAAAATAAGATCTTTAAAGAAAAAATCCTTAGTCATATAAAGAGACAAAGGGATTATTCACTCTTTAGAAAAAATTAAAAAAAGACTGGAACAAAAATAGGTACCCACCTGTAAATTTAGAGAATCTTCTTATATAGAAACTAAGGAAAGAAAGACAATAACTAGAAGAATCATAAATGATGGATTAGATAAGACTAGTAAGATAGCAAGCCATATCCCAAAAATTGGGCATAGTAATTTTATGCTCCAAAGACTTAAAGATACATCCTCCAATGTTAAAATATAGTGGAAGGAGAGAAATTTCACCAATCCGCTCCAATGGAAAGAATGGAGTAAAGTTGACTGGAAAATTATTGAAGATTCCTACATAATGGACAACTTCCAGCAGTCAGATACATATACTTATTTAAAGAAGGATACACTCCTAAGACTCCTAATTATAACATGACCTATCATTATAGAAATTATGTGTTAAACAGGTCCTCTACTGAGCTTCAAGTTTTTTACTCAGACTGACAAAGAGCAAGAGGAACTGGTAAGAAGTTTCAGTTCCTAACCTTTGGACTCTTTTGAGCCAGAATCCAAGGATTACATAGATCTCAAAATAATATCAACATATTATGTTGTTTAATAGATAAAAGATGGAGAGATTTTGAGAAAATCCTTATTGGGATAGCTCAATTACAAATGTCAAACAATATAGGATACTTTAACGTCATACCCGGCATTTACAGTAACTGTAGACACAGCCAAACATTTTAAGTTAATCTTATATGCTAGTGGCTATGAAGAATATATTATCCCAGATGCTAACATTAATATAGAATTCCAAAACTATGTGAAAAATTCCCCTATGAAGGAGTGCAATCTGGAATTCCTAGCGGTAGACTTAATGAAGAAATTATTTGTCAGAACTAATAATTCAGACTACAATCATACTTACAGTATTAAGAATACTGGACCTATGAAAGAAAAAGCTAAGGCTCTTTGGCAATTGATAGAATTTTAAGAAACCAAGACCATACAGAATAAACCTTTGTTTATTAATCAAGATAGTGTCACTGGAAATGTAACTATCCAGTTCCCCCCCCCCCCCCCCCCCCCCCCCCCCCACAAGATTATCAATAAAAATATCCACACTAAAGAAATTAGATTTAGAAATATGGGAGAAACCATAATCGATGATCCTTCAGAAGGAGAATGTAGTAGCAAAGCTAACTCTAATTTGTTAAGACAAGCTCCTATAATTAGACCTAGAAGATCATTTTAATAAAAAGACTTAGTTAGAGAAAAAGCTAAAATCCAAAACTTTGGACATGAACCCTCAGAATTGGACATGAAGACATTTATAGAATATCTTAATATAAGTCATTCTGTTAGGTTACAAGATAGAGATAGATTTAACATGATAGTCTAAGACCATATATTAAAATTAAAAGAATCTAAGAATACTAAATAACTTCTTAAAAACCTAAGATTAATGGAAGAAGGAGAAGAAAGATTAATGTCAACTACACAGGTAGGTCCTAGTAACCAAGAGATAGGAACCAGTCGTAGGCTAAATGATGCTCCCAGACTCTTTAGTAAACCAATAGGAATAAATATTCCTATTTATTCAAACACTTTAGTAAAGATCAAACCTGATTATATAAAAGACTTTCCAACTAGTGACAAGAGTTATACTCCTGTTAAGACTATGGAAAGTCAAGATATAAACCCAGTTGGGATATATCTTAATCTAGACAATGTCCAAGATAGGAAGAAAGTCGTAGAGGAATGGCATAATCAAATGAATAATTGTTTTGCGTCTAATGAACAATGGGATGCAAGTTCATGTAAACAATACGATGAACAATCCATTAGAGGTATTGCAAAAGATTATTTAGACAGTTTAAGAAAAGATGCAGATGAAGAATCCCAGGCTAAGATTGAGAAAATGAAAGAAAACATAGAAGAAAGATCAATTGAAGAATATATCCAATTATTTACTTCAGAATTCATTAGAGCTGGACATTTAGCTCAAATCAGTGAAAAAGACTTAGCAAAAACTAAGTTAGCTCTTCTTAGTTTTTGCAAACTAGACAAGATTAAAGAATATAGCAATAATTATGAACAACTATAGTACCAAATTAAAGAATTTGGTGAGACCTTAAAAGATGAATATTTTAGAAAAATACCAGCTATTGGATAAATCCTAATTAATGAATACAAGAATTGGCCAGGAGTTGTTCGAGTCAAGAATAACTCCCTTGGTGAAAGAATTAATTTTGCCAAAGACATATATCATTGCTAAAAGACGAGATATAACTCAAGTATAGTTAATTGAAGAAACTTTCAAAGAGAATCCTCCTATTAAAGACGAAAGAGATATTGCTCCAATACAATGGGGATGTAGTAGTGAATCTAAGAAATTCAAAAGGAAACTACATTGAAAACAAAAAAAGTTTAAAGCTAGGACTTTAGGTTTTCCAAAGAAATATAGATTCCAACCATCTACTACCTTTAGATAAAGAAACTCTAGAACCAAGAAAAATAGATTCAATCAAAGAAGATATTTTAAAAAGAACACTAATAAGCATAAGAAGGCTCCTAATTATAGGAAAGAAAAAGAAATAGCTCAATCTGAGACTTCCACTAAAGAATGTTGGACTTATGGCAAAGAAGGACACTTTGCTAAAGATTGTGCTAATAAGAAAGTATTAAGATTATTAATACAATATTAGACTTTGCAGATGAAGAAGAATTAGATATTCTATATACTATAGAAGTATCAGACATAGAAAATGATGACAATGCCAGTATCTATAGTGCATATACAGACAGTGATTCAAAAGACTGTAATAGTGATACTGACAAATATAAAGATTCCCAAAATACTCTAGACTTATATATGATGAAAATTGATCAAGATGATGATTATATAGATTTTGAAGAAGCTTGGTATAAATGTATATTAAGTCCCGTGTTAAGGAAAACATGGACAGTTAATAATCCTAAGTTACTAACATATATCCCTAGATGCTACTATGATGAAGAACATTATTGCACATTCGAAATAAAATGTAGCAAGAAAGACTTTAGATGTGTAGAATGTTTTGAGAATATACAAACATAATTATTTATGGTTTGTGTTATTCGTTAATTACACTACCATGAAAACTGTTGGAGAACTAGATTTAGAGAAATCTATACTACCTAGTATGATGCTCAAATAGACCAAGACATTAAAATATATTATCAAGACATTGATAGAAAGATATCCAAGAGATTATAAGAAAATGAAGATTTAAAAGGAAAAGGAATTTCCTATGATATAG
Organism: Sambucus nigra; assembly: GCA_949130495.1. Lineage (NCBI taxonomy): Eukaryota > Viridiplantae > Streptophyta > Magnoliopsida > Dipsacales > Adoxaceae > Sambucus > Sambucus nigra. The sequence continues at coordinate 419,599,859 of OX422207.1, forward strand.
AAGAAAATCGCTCTAATAGTAGTTCAAAAGACTTAACATTATTAGATTTTGTAGATAAACGCCAGAAGGGAATATCTATTTTAGAAAGAATAACTTAGGAATTTCTACTAAACCACATGTTTGTTTTGTAGAATTATTCATACAACATAAAGATTATCCTAAAAGACTTTCAGCTTTTATAGATACAGTATGCTCTCAGAGTATTTGTAAGGCTAATGCCTTCCCTGGATAATATTTTATAGACAGTAATCAAGAGATACATGGTAAGATAGCTAATGGAGATCCATTTACCTTATACTTTCAAAATATTTCTAATTATTTTAAATTAGGAAATCAGACTAACAAAACTATTAATCATCGATTTTGGATAATGTATCCTCGTCCTAGTTTCACAGGAAATATTATTCTAGGAAAAACTTTATTAGTAAATAGCATCCTTATACTCAGTATAATGATAAGATCTTACTTAGTAACAAAGAAGAGTTCAATATTATGGGCCCTTTAATAGATCACAAGACTGCTTTTGACCTTATGCAAGTCAAACCTAATATAGAATAATAACCCATCAGAGTTCTTCAGCTGAGCACGGTGGACTTAGACATACAAACCAACAAAAAGCCCTAGAAATAACTAAACCCTTACAAAAAGAATATAAGTGTCCAGACCAAAAGTGTTATAAGCAAATAGCACTTATACAACAAGAAATTTTAGATCATACCCAACAAATCTTATTAAAGGTCCAAGCTGTATACTTTAAGAGACAATTCCATTGCTAAGTGGTACAAAGATCAAAGTTATTGCGAAATCATCCTTATTAACCCAAATGCCACTATTAACGGTGGAACCTATAAGAAAGGATATTCACAAGAAGATAGAGAAGAATTCAAAAAAGACATAGACGAAACGTTTAAGTTAGGCATTGTTAGAGAAAGCAAAAGTGGACATAATAGCCTTGCCTTCTATGTTCAAAATGAGTCTGAACGAAAAAGAGAAAAAAGACGTATGGTCATAGACTATAGACACCCTAATAAGAATTGTGAGTTTGATTCTTATAAGATACCAGACATGAATAACCTAATCAATCTAATTGAAGACAAAATTATATTCAGCTAGTTTGATTGTAAATCAGGCTTTTGACAAATAAAGATGCACCCAGATAGTATAACTTGGACAACCTTTAGTGTGACCCAAGGAAAATATGAATGGTAGTAATGACATTTGGATACTTGAATGCTCCTCAAGTATTCAAAAGAAAAATGGATAGTATTTTTCGACCTTGCTCAAAATTTTGTCTTATTTACATAAATGATATTCGAGATAGAACATGTAGACCATCTTAAAAAGATTATTTTAGAATTAGATAAATATGGAATTGTTATTTCTAAGAAGAAAATGCAATTATTTCAGATCGAAATAAACTTTGTGGGAATGCACATTAATAAAGGAAAAATATCCTTAGCAGAACACATAACCAAACAGATTCTTGAATTTCCAAACCAACTGAAAGAGAGAAAACAATTACAATCATTTTTAGGAATGCAAAATTGTGCTACAGATTTTATTAAAGACCTAGCTTCAAAAAGAGAAAGTTTAACTTCCAAATTAAAAGGAACTGATAAAATATATCCTTTTAATGGACAAAAGACAATTTTGAAGTTATAAGACAAATCAAAGAGGCAGTCAAGAATATCCCTTTACTTGAACTGCCTAATGTTAAAGATCAGTTCATAATAGAAACACATGCCTCTAATAAATAATGGGGAGCAATATACTTTGCCATCATCAGGCAAAAAAGAAAAAACTTTGTAGATATAGTTTTGGAACATTTATTGACCCAGAAACTAGATACACAACTCATGAAAAAAAAGTTTTAGCTATAGTAAGGGAAATAGAAAAATATATGCTTTTTCTTAGACCTAAATATTTTATTGTTTATACCGACTCTTCTTATGCAATAAAATTCAGAGACTTAGATTTATCCAAATCAAGAACAAATAGACTTATTAGATGGCACCAATTGCTTAATGGTTATGACTTATCTGTTATAAATATAAAGGGAAGCAAAAATACCATTCCAGACATCATATCTAGGGAACCCATGGTTTCTAACACTAATACCATCTCTTATTTTATGTTGCAAACAGAAGACTTAAAGACAATGAGTTCTTCTGGAACAAATAAACTAAACAAAGAAGATGTTGCAGACTATCTTAGATGCGTAAGACCAAATGCCAGTGTAACGCAAAGACAGACTCATATTCAAGACTCTCAAGACAGACCAATCCTGGAGAACTTTGATGATATTCTAGTTCCTCCTGAAAAATCTAGACATGATATTGTTTCGCAGAATAGACTCATTGGGAAGATGTATTTTTTCCAATATAGACCAAACCAAAGATACCCAGACTTGATAAAATTTAGAAGAGAATTTTCAGATGATGAGAATACTCTTATAGATGCCCTATAGTAGAATGTAAATAATAGACTATGGGTAGAATTCAAGCAGAATTTGGTAGTTGTTGTCAGATTCAAGAGAACTCAAAGACTTGCAGTTACTCAACTTAGTAGTACTGCTACTCCTAGACCTCAAACTCAAACGTAAGCTCAGACTCTTGGAGAATCCTCCCAAACTAGACCAACTAATAATTTTTGTTATCAGAAAAAGAGACTAAGATTGTTATACCATTTGGTCATAATAATCTTCCATAATCAGAAGACTTGCAGAAAGAAGCTAATAGCAGTATTAATCATATTAATATGTTATTATCTGAGATTACTGAAGATGCCTTAATGATTGGAGGTTTCTTCAAAGACGTTCCAAAATGTATCTTTTTGGAAAAGAAGAAATGGATCAGATAACTTTAGCAGATTACGAGTTCATTAGACTCGTACAGATAAAAAATGTAAAAGACTCTATTGCTCTTGGAAAAATAGTCCATGAGTACATCAAGAAGGTAGAAGACTTTCTTTTCCTGTTTGTCAGGATCTACCAGATTGCTCCAAGTTCCTGTAGAGGAATGAGAGTGGAAGGATTTAAACTCATTAGATTTTCCAATTATTCATTTGAAGACATTGAGATCCTATTCGATGAGGAGACTAAAGACCTAACTGTTGATAAATCCAAGCTCCAAATTGCCCAAGCTATGGAGACAATAGAAATCATGGAATTATTTACTAATCAAGACAAATGGTACACTGTGTATAATAAAGAAAACCTAATCATCCAAGCAGATAAGCCATTCAATGGCAGACTCAAAAAGGAATCCAAAGATATGGTAGAGATAGCTTTACCATCCAGCATTAGAGTGGTAGGCCTCATTGACAAATTTTTAATAGTACTCTATCAGACAAAGACAAAGCAAAAGAAGACACAGACGAAATAGAGAAGGGCCCCACCATATACAAAGAATTACTACAGACAAAAGATATCATTATTTAGTCTCTCAATTATTTAGACCTCTTTGAAAAAGCAAAAGATTCCTCCACATTATTAGAAGGAGACGAAGTTATAAATCTGCCCCACATGGGCCACCAGACAGCTTCTTTTCATAAAGTAGAAATAGACTCAAGACCTGCCAGAATTATTGATAAGAAGACAAATTTGCTTTTTATAAAATAAAGACTTTAATTATTGTATTCCTTTAACCAGTTAGCTTTTAGCCTCCGGTTCCAGTCAAATGTATGTGCCCTTGTGATTATAAAAGTAGGGATGGCAACGGGTCGGTTCGGGGTCGGGTTTTAACTCCCATCCCCATCCCCGTTAGAAATATCATTCCCCATCCCCGCCCCGTTCCCCGTTATAACGGGTTCGGGGATCCCCGTCCCCGTTTAAAACGGGTATCGGTTTCCCCGCAGGGAACCCATTTCTTTTTTTTTAATATAAAAAAATTCATTTCTTTTTTTTAATATAAAAAATTCATTTTACTAAAAGATTTTATCTCAAAGATTAAAAAAATCATTTATTTTAATATAAAAAGATTCATTTCTTTTTTTTGTTCTTTATATGTTTTATCTCAAAGATTTTGACTTAAACAAAGCCTAAACAAAATTACAGAGCATAAACATAAACTGAATCTCATAAACCAAATCTCAGACATAAAACATATAAAGAACAAAAAAATCAATCCATTTTACTCAACAAAACCTATACAGCATCTTACTCAAACCCTTAAAAGAACAACAAATCAACTCACTTGTTAGATTTAACCAATAATCCAACACAGATTCGTGGTGCAAAGAATAAAGAACATTCAAAATCGTGGTGGAGAGGAATCGAGGATGGTGTCAATCGTACACACGCTCAACGGATTCCACCGAAGCCTTGTTCCCAGCTATGGCAATCAGTCGGCCTTGTTCCCGGAGTTTGCTGATTTCAATTAACTCAAAACTTTATACCTCTAAATGTTCTTTGAGATTTGTCATAAATTATTTACCCATCTTTTCTGTTGTTAACTTGATATTAAGGAGAGGATTTTCAATTTCATTCATGAGAGGGTTTGGTTCGTGGGGTAGTGAGAGGGAGGCGAAGAAATAATAGGGTTAGAAGAAATAGAAGCGGCGGTAAGGTCTTTACTAGTTCCCTTTCTTATATATTTTATTATATATTAATAATTCGAGTATCCCCGTGGGGACCCGAGGCTATACCCGAAACCGACCCGAATTTTTTTGGGGATTTTTTAACTCCCCGAACCCGACCCGATCCCCGAATTTTCGGATATTTTTTGAGGATTTTTTTTCGGGTACCCGAATTTTCGGGGAAAATTGTCATCCCTATATAAAAGGAGCGTCCAGTGTGTAAGGGAACATCGAATATCTGAGAGAGAGAGAGAGAGAGAGAGAGAGAGAGAGAGAGAGAGAGAGAGAGAGTAATATGTGTATGAGTGAGTAAACCTCTCATAGTTAGGGAAGAGGAAGAGTTGTATTTAGTTATGCAATGCAATAAAAATATTTTCTTTTTCAGAAATCTCTTATGTTAAGTTGTTATTATTCTCCAATCGTCTCTGACTTTCTGTTCATAGAGAACTATTGTGTGGAACCTCTGGTGTAGCACATAGGTGTTATACTGTTGAACCGCCGTCGAGTGCCGATTTGTCAAGACCCATTAGCCAGGTGGGCGTTAGGCATGGTGGCGTACAGGAAGGAAACGGGTACAACGCCAAACTAGTGAATTAAGGTGCGACCCATAAAGAGAGAGTTGCAGGAGGCACTGATTGGAGAAGAATACTAACAAACCTGAAAAGACGAAGGAAAGAAGATAAAGATATCGCAGACCAGAAAGAACATATAAAGTCGAACCAAACCCCTAGTTATTTTACATATTAGTATTATAATTCAAAGAGACTTGTATGAGCCTACAAATCACTACAGACTTTTTAGCATTTTTTAATCACGCAAATCTATACTTAACAAGAGAAATCCAAGAGTGGACTCTTACAGACCCTACAGATAAACTACTTATAGAAACTGCTTTAATATACGCAGGAGGTACTTACAAATATATAGACCAAATTATTGAGTGGTTAATAAGAGAAGTACCTAAAATAGAAATAATTATAACAGAGATTCGTGATCTCTTTTATATAAGACTTAAGAACTGCAGAATTTGCAAAAGAACTTTCAGAACCAGAATAATACTAAGAATATACTAGAATACTTAAGAATACTATAGGCACATTAAAATATATTAGACGAAAAAGGTTAGTTGAAAGTAGAGCCAGATCAGGAGGAATTTATCCACTCCTTAAATTCGTAGAAACAGCTTCAGCAAGAACATATAGAAGATTTTTGTCATCCTACGGTGACAGTGAGTTAGACAAATTCATAAAAAACGATATAATTTATAGTATTAATCAAATATATAAAGAGACTAGACGTATAAAACCTCAATACCGTATAAGGTGTTTAAGGTTAGATTATTTTCCATCAAAACCTCTTGAAATCTCTAGTCACCCTGAGGAAAATATTTATATAAATAATCCTCACTATTTTAAAATACAGTACGATAGTGATGGACAAAGCTTAAGAGATAGTCCCGAACCATTCCCAATCCCAGATTAATTGGACTTTAAAATAAGTTTAAAGACTCTAGAAATTATTGGGGTAGAAATTTATATTCCTAAAAACTTTAGAAAAAGACAAAAGTATATAAAAGACAAAGTGGTCCCTAGATAATTTTTTGGACGATAGCTAGTCCACAAACTAGGTCCGCACGAGAGCCAACACCTATATATATATATATATATATATGGAAAGGATCAAGTGAGGCCTCAGTTTGAGGGCCCTGAATGAAGACCATTTTTTTAAAATAGTAAAAAAAATATTTTTGGGCTGATTTTTTTTTTTATGATTTTTAAACATTTCAATAGGACCATAAAAAAATAATCAACTCAAAATGAATTTTTTTGCTATTTTAAAAAAATCGGTCAAACGTTGTCAATTTTTAAGTTGTTTTTAAGTTGTTAAAAAGTGACAAAGTTTGACCGATTTTTTTAAAATAGTAAAAAAATTCATTTTGAGTTGATTTTTTTTATATGGCCCTACTGAAATGTTTAAAAACTATATAAAAAAAATTAGCTCAAAAATATTTTTTTTACTATTTTATCAAAATTGGTCCGCGCCAGCGGTATGTAAATAGAGATCCTCATGAGATCCACTCTCTCTCTCTCTCTCTCTCTCTATATATATATATATATATATATATATATATATATATATATATATATCATGAGTATAGGTATACACACGACCTATAATATATCATGTACATAGTATTTATATCTCTCGAATACTCAACGTACTAATAATTCACACATTATTATTTTCGTATTTTCTGAATATCACTCGATACCCGAGGGTCCCAATTATCCTTTAAGTAAATTTCAATGGTAAAACATCACTGTCCTACTGGTATTTCTTAGGTCATCGTTTACTCTTCTCGTAACCAAATTTATAAATTTTCGATACGCAACACAACCAATTAACTCTCGTCGATCCTAATCCCAAATTTACACTCATTACAATTAAATTGGGCCTTAATTATATGTCTACTGGTCTCTTCTAAATCTTTATAAAATTAAAATTACAATCCCAAAGTTCCCCATGATCGTTGCCAAGAGAAACCACTACAATAAACTAAAGAGCCCAAAACAGCTTTGGTCAATCGATCGAAGCCCTACGATCGATCGATCCTGGGTTTTGACAGCTTCGTTCCAAACTCGTTTTTCTCCATGTTTGGAACCTCAAACCTCTATGAATGTTTCCCAAACTCCCATCCAACATACCCAACCCTCAAATGTATGCCTAGGGACAAGTTCTAACATAAATAATGAATCAAATCTAAAAGAAATCCATCCAAGAACCATTAAATCTCAAAATTCATAAAACCCTAATCTATGGTGTTCTTCATGCATATTCATCATTATACCCAGATTTATTTCAAGTTATTCATCGCGCATTCACTGATTTCGTGTTATCTACATATAGGGATTTACTGTACATAGATTCCCACCCCGAATCATGAATTTCACCCATCCAAATCCCAAGAAAATCATTTAAATCATGAAATTAAAACGCTACACTACATGGGTGTTATAACATGCTTAAAATAATACAAGATAAACACTTGCCTTTGTAAAGCAGGTCTGATTTTCGTTCTAAGATGATGAAGTTGATCTTTCCTTGCTCCGATCACAAATCCGACATTGGTGGTGCAAAAAGGTGTAGAATGAAGCTGATGACACTCTAATTTTTGGAGTTCCTTCTATCATAGGCTCTTAAATGACCAAAGCACCCTTACTTGGTGTCGGATTGATCTAAAATCGCCATAAAACCCAATCAGCATACTGAGTAGACTATTCTGACTATCTCAACCCATCTGAAACAAACCATGATCTCAAAATCGTCGTCTGAGTCACTCTACATAAATGTCCTATCTCGACCTCATATAATCTACACATGATTCCCGATTGAAATATAACACAGTCACGCCGATATCACTCGCTCTTACGTATAATAAGTATTACAAGTTTTTTACTATTCACTTAGCAACTTTATTCCGTAAATATTAATCATCTCTCTCGATTAATATTTTAATAAATACATAATATTTAATTCAATTAAATAACGTCACAAGCGTAATTTAAAAATAACCGAATTCATTAAATTTTGAATACTCAGAAATACAAAGTGTTACAACAGCACTGTTATTTATCTCACCTATTTTTTATGTTGAATAAATAAAAGCAAATGGTAATTGCAAGAAACCACCTAACAGTTAATTAAGAAGTAAGCTCAACGAACTAACACTACAAAATTTTCCCTCGTGCCACCAAAAAAAGGAGTTCAAAGACGGGATATTTTAGCAATACATAAGAAAGTAATTTGCGTAACTAGAGAATTTAGGAGATTTCAGAGTCTACTTTAGAAGGATTATTGGCATGGAACAATCTTGTAACAAACTGAGTTATTGCACAATGCCTGCCCTGCCTACAAGAAAAATCGAAGTCTGCCAACCTAGATGAAAAGGAAATGCAAAATTACATAAAATGGTTAATAAACTAAATATTAACATATTATTTCATGGTTATGCCCAAGGCCAAAAAAGGAAATCCCCGTGAAGAACCATATGCCCCCTTTTACTGTTTGCAGCAAATACGAATCATCCACCCTTTGTTTTTTTCAACTTCTGCAAGCAAACATGTGTGATGAGATACTTATGATGCAATAGCAATGCGTGTGTAGGGGCAAACTTGCAGCAACTTCTACACTTTAAACCGAAAAAACAAAATCATGAGCGCCTGCATCACTAGAATAGAAGCAATTTAGATCCAATGAAATAATGGGGCACAGTGTTATCTTTTAAAACAATGTTACTCGGGTGACTTAATCTCAACCATTTAAATTGAAATGAGTGGTTGAGATTTGCAGAAATCACTCTAGAGGAGCCCAACCCAGCATATCATACCTCATCACCGCCCACCCCATCGAAAAAAAAATGAAAAAGAAAGTCTTTTTCACTTGCCCCTGTTGCCAATGGGATATTTGAGATAACCCCTAGTCTCATACTCATTACTTGCACTCCTATTGCAGGGGGTATATCTTGATATTGAATTGTAAATGGGTAATGTCGAATAACAACCCATTTCCAGGAGGGGTGGAGGTGGGGAGAAGCCAAGATTCCTTGGTCTCTCCTACAAAAACAGGAGAGACATCACAAGCTACGCTAAGTGGCACCTTCCTTGATGTATGCAAACTTGCCTCCCAGCCACAGTTTAACATATTGTGGTCAGTTTGCCTGATTGGGTGGAGAGTTAAACAGAAAAAAAATGTATTTATATGGGTAATTAAATAAAAAAATCAAGGGTAGGTGTTCTAAGCCTCGATAACACCCAAGCAAAGGCTGTCTCTAATCGAACAACCCTTCTAATTTATTTTAGCTTCCCAAAACGATAGTTGAAATGATCCATTGCAGCTGCGAGATCAAAAGAACGGAAAACGTCCAATTTAGAAAAGTGGCTAATAAACAAGTGCAAATCTCCAGAAGAATAAGCTAAAAGTAGCCAGCAAATGAACGCCTCCTGCAATATGAAGTCATGCATGTCAGTTTAAAAAAAAAAAAAAAAAAGTGTTTTTTAACTTACCCCTGTGCTAATAGCCAATTCAGGGAACTCCCCTAGAAGTTCAAAAACAGGTTGAACCCCCACTGATTTAACAGACTTGTAAGTCCATTATAAAGGCTCATTATTTTGTATTTAGCCATTATCCTATAGATTTGAAGGACCATTTTACCATCATCCTCTTTTCCAACTCATCTTCCTTCCCACCCTTATTACTTCCTTCCCCTTCCCCCCAACCCTAATTCTAATAAATCTCAATAGCAGGAAAACATATAATTAAAACGGAGAACAGATCCCTATTAAACCAGAAAACCAGCAGCAGCTTTAGCAATGCAGCTTTCCAGATCCACAAGCATCAGACCACTGGATCAGGAACATATTCCTGAAGGTGGCTGTGTGATTCTGGAGCAGAAACAGAGCTCGACACATTCTTTCTTCCTTTTTTTGGTTGGATGGAAACAAACAACAAATATATGAAACTAAACGAGCTCGAACCCATTTGGTCAATTTAATTATGAATTAGAGCCCTCTTTTGGCAGTGTTACACCTCAGTTAAGAACTAAGGGGTTAATTATAATTTCTGAGCTTTGAGAGGGTATCTACAAATGGGCTATTAGCTAAGTGGATTAAAAAAAAAAGGAGAGATTACCTGCAGGATTGCAATTATTCATGCTATCTGAACCACATATTGGATCAAAGCAGCAGTCAAGATGTATACAGCAAAAAAAAAAAAGAGCCCAGTAACCGAGAGTATCATATCATATCTGCCAGAGCCTGTGTATGTGGTCTTGACCTCGTGATTGTCTCATCATTGTGTTTGATCCATTCTGAGAGTTTCCATGGTTTCTGCCACTTCCACTTGAACTGTAACAGCCACTGGTGATGACTTCTCTTCCACCTCCACAGTTTCCCAGCTTGTCCAACAACTGCTCGTTTCTTCATGGACAAGTGGCCATTTGGTACAATCTGCACTCACAATCATTTTAGGGTCCGTTTGATTGGAATGGAATTATTTTCCATGGAAAAGAGAAGTTTTAGTTCATTTTTTACTTTTCCAGTGCTTTGATTTCAAATACATTTAATAAAAACAATGGTAATAAATATGAAAAATGTTCCATAGATTTAGCATTTCTCATGGAAATTATCTTACTTGAACCCCAAAGAATTGATTTCCATGGAAAACTCCAAAAATAAGACCATATCACTCCTATCTTTTTCCACTCATTTTTCAACTTATCGTGAAAATGAACTAATTTTCAGTTATTTTCTAACTTTGTTACCAAACACACCCTTATCTTCAATTAAACAGGAAGATCATATATCAAAGACCTTGCCGATCGCATAATCGGTGATTACGGCACATAACGTTGCAAGTTTTTAATTTTAAAAAAAATGAATGTATCTGTTATTTAGGGTGCATTTCATATTTGCCATAATTAAGTTTGTGTTATCAGGTTTATTCTGTATTTCACGGAGTTTAATTAGAATGTTGTATTTGGAATGGCACAATGTGTATTTACATATTTTTTTCAATTTTGGGGGTTTTCTTCTGTAATTACTCATATATGAGTCAAATGGGTCAAATGCTGGTGACACGTCACCTTTCTACTAGTGCGTGTACCCCACACACATGTGTTGTTCTCATATTTCCCATTTTACCACCACTTTTTTTTATAAATACCAAAATATCCTTATTTTGGCCGGGATTCTGAAAGTAGAAGCCGTAATTTACGTCATTGCATTAATCTTGGACACCTCAACTTTGTGATTTACTGTAGTTGACAATACATAGCGTGTGACGGAGATTTACCACTTGTGTTTCACCTAGATATGCAGCTGATTCTCTGGTTGAATCATTAGCAATACCCATTGTATATTTGAGCTGCTTTGGTGCTGGCAGCAACATTGTAAATGAACTACTCGTACAATCCGTGTTATGTTTCAACGAACATTGGGATGTTCCCTGTTATAGCCATTCAGTAGAGTAAGAACAATAAGGGAAATGAAAAAAATAAGTTTTTTACTTTAATACATTACTAATTTTTGATATTGGACATTCATACAATTTAATCAGTTTACTAGACTTCACATTTTTCATCGCTAAATGTCACTTAAGATTACTTTTAGCGGAGAAGTTTTCATATTTAGCGACGAAAAATAAACTGAAGTGTAATAAACTGATTAAAATGTATTAAAGTCCAAAATAAAAAACTAGTAATGTATTCAAGTAAAATAAAAACCAACAAAGAATGTCAGAATCGCTAATAATTTCAGCACTGAGTCCATACAACGTCAATAAATAGTTGGCCCCCATTTGTTCTGGCCTATTTCATTTTGGGTAACAAAGTTTATTTTAATATACCTTTGACCATCAAAAGTGTCATAAATACTCATAAAAGTGTCGCAAAAATTCCTCAAAAAGCATCATAAAAAGTCATGGGGTCAAAAGTATATTATTGCAAAATTTGGTATGCAACGTGTAAGAACAAATGGGAGCCAAGCCCAAATTACCCTAATTGATAAATATATATATAAGTACATCGCTAGTAAACCAGCAGTCCACCATCAAACAAAGGAGAAAATACAGAAAATATACAATATACAACATGATGCTCCAACGAACACCCTCCCCAAATAATAGGAACAAACAACAGCTATAAGCTCTCCAGGGACCCTGTTTTAGAAGCAGCCAGCAACATTACGAAGACAATCAAATCACATCCTACTGCCCAGGTCCAGCCTAAATTCAAAAGGATTACTCACATATCTGATTTTATAGCCTCTGTACCCAATTCAACAGCAAACAAAAGCTGAGGATAGTCCTTGAAAGATTTCATAGAAGATGCTCAAAAAGAATCCCTGAATTTAATTCTCCCCACAGCCATTCTTTCACCTCCTTTCCCCTAAAAAATTCAGTAATTTGTCTCCTTCTACGAGGCCCAGAACAAAGTCAGCACCCCACATCTCCAACCATTTAAAAAACAGAAAAATTCTTTTTTTTAACTTAAATACATTACTAATTTTCAATTTTAGACTTGAATAAATTTTAACTTAAAAATTAGACTTTGCATAAAATCGTTAAAAAAAAACTGTTAATATTAACTGACATGTGGCCTTTTTAATTTAAAACACTTTAAAAATCCTAAAAATTCTTTAAAAAATAAAAACTAAAAAGAGAGTAAACTTTAAATTAAAAATTATTCAAAAATCTAAAAAAACTCTCTCCCTGAACACATACCCCCAACCCAATTCAAATCCCACCGCAACCTTCCCCCAGCAACCCACTCATCCCCAGAAACTCAATCTCAGCTCTCTTTTTCTTACTCTCTCTCCTGATAATTGTTCCTCTGTTTCTTCTTGTTGCGCGATCTTATTGTTCTTTTTCAGCTTTGTGCTCTAACAAAGCCCAAGGCAAGTCTTTGAAATCTGCACTCCTGACATTCTCATCCAGTCCTTCCTTTTGTTTTTTCCTAATATCAGGACCTTGTACAATCCGGTAAGTCTTGGAAATAACCAAAATCAGCTAATTGAGCAATACTACACACTAGAGTTTTGGGGTGGTGTTTGTGTAGAACTAGTGCTGTTGTGTAATACCCTTATTCTTGTCGGGGCTTATTTATGTTACTTTTATTCTGTAGGGTACTCATGTGTAATTAGTGAAATCCTATGTTATAAATAGAATGAGATGGGAGAATGAATGACCTAATTCATTTCATTCTTTCACCTCTTCCCATATCAGATTTCTTTCTTCTCTCTCTTCTCTTTTCTTCCTCTTTTATACCATAATCTCTCATATACATAATCTAGGTTTTGATTACTTCATAACTAAACATGGTATCAGAGCATGGTTTATAGGGCCCTAAGTTTATGGAGGTGGAATTATAGGGCTGATTCGAAGAAACCCTGGTGTATAAAGGGTTAGTTGAAGAAGTGTTAATTCCATTCACAACTTTCTGCTCAGAATCGCGTTTTTTCATTGTACTGAGTATCGTTACTCAGGTATACTTAGTATTATGATCTAAGTGTTTGGTAATATTCATGTGTTCCCTAAAAACTTTTTGAAAAAATGTTTGAAGTAAATTCTGGAGGAGGTATCTATAGTTGCTGTGAATCCAACGATGAGAAGTAGTAATGACCATCATCCCGGTATGTGTATCACCACGGTTAGGCTGGAAGAAACCAACTATATGCAGTGGGCTCAATCTGATTACTAGCCGTCGAATGATTTCCCGTGTATGGAACTGTTAAGCACCCCAACCCTGAACGATCCTAAATACAATGATTGGGTAGTTAAAAATGCACTAGTTATGACATGGTTATTACAGTCCATGCAACCACAAATTAGCAAGAGTTTTTATTTGTTAAGATAGTCAAGGAATTGTGGAATGTTGTCAAAATGACTTACTCTTCCGTGGGTAATTTTGCAAAGTTGTATGAACTTTCAACAAGAGATCGGAAATTTCAAGTAGGGCGGCCTTTCCCTCGCTACATACTATCATAATCTCCATGGAAAGTGAGAAGAGTACGATCATTATCAAGACTTTGTCCCTGTTTGTACAGTTGATATTAAAGCCTTCCAGTTTATAATAGAAATAAATGTATCTATCAGTTTTGGGGTGATCTGCACCCACAATTTGAGCATGCCCGGGTCCAAGTGTTGGGTTGATTTTCAGCCCCCTCCTATGTCAGAGAGGATTTTTCATATATTCAGGCTGAAAAAAGCAGTAGGAAGACTATGTGTTTAAAGTCCGAGCCAGAAGTGCTAATGTCTGAAAAGGCGGCTCTTGTTAGTCAGCAGTGGAACAGGAACACCACTTATAAAAGGGGTAAGCAAGATGATAAAAGTCACTTATAAAATTACCATTGTGGTCGGACTAGTCACACTTGAGAAATATAGTGAAATCTTCACGGAAAGCCACGAGTTAAAGCTAGACAGCGACCTCCTTCATTTAAGGGGGCACCTTCTGCACCATCTCCATTTAGGGGGGCACATATGGCTCACACTACTACCAATGTGCCTCCAAGCAATCCGTCCATGCAAGATGCCGATGACCTTCGCCACGAAATGTCTTGTATCCGGGATAGGATATCTCAACTTGATCCACACCGCCCTTCCGATACTCCCTCCGCCTCCAACGTTGCTCGGACAGGTACCTATCATTCGACACACCATGTTTTCACAAATTCTGGTGCGCTCCCTTGGATCATTGATTTAGAAGCCATTGATCATGTGATTGGTTTGTCTTCCTATAGTGTATGTTCGGGTAGGGATAAGATTAGAGTGGCCGATGGGACTCTTTCCTCTATTGTAGGAAAAGACACTATTTCAGCCTCCTCTAATATTACCCTACTCTCCATCCTTCATGTTCCAAAACTAACTAGTAATCTTCTCTTTGTCAGTCATATTAAAAAAACTTGAATTGTAATTTGATATTCTTTCCCTCTCATTCTGTTTTTCAGAACTCAGACACGAAGGAGACGATTAGGAGTGGACGTGAAGACAATGGCTTATACTTGCTGGATGTCAAGCCCCTGTCTTTTCATGTTGCAAATCAACGTAGTATTAGGGCTAAATGGTGTGAATAAAAATATGTTAATGTGATGGCATAATAGACTAGGTCATATTCCTCTTACAGTTTTGAAGCGTGTGCTACCAGAGTTAGACAATTTTAAACAGTATACTTGGCTTTATTTTTTTAAATATAATAGTGAGGTGCACTCTATTTTCAAGACCTTTTACAAAATGGCGTGTACTCAATTTGACTGCTCTATAAAAATTCTTCGATCTGATAGTGGAGGGGAGTTTATGTATGGTGGTCTTGCCTCATTTTTCACTGATAATGAGATTATTCATCAAACCTCATGTGTTGATACGCCACAACAAAATGGTGTGGCTGAACGAAAACATCGTCATATTACAGAAGTGAGTCGTTCTCTTCTCATAGGTATGGGAGTACCTAAACCTTAATGGGCAGATGCAACCCTAATCGCTACCTATCTTATCAATCGCATTCCCTCTAAGATTTTAGGATATAAAACTCCCATGTCTCTGCTGCATAATAATTCTCCATTGTTTATCGTTCCTCCCAAAGTATTTGATTGTGTCCGTTATGTTCATATTCATTATCAGACGGATAAAATGAACCCTAAAGCAATTCAGTGTGTGTTCTTAGGTTACTCGGTGACTCAAAAAGGGTATCATTGTTATAACCCTATCACTCGCCGTCGCTTTGTATCAATGGATGTGACATTCTTTAAGACGGTTCCTTTTTTTTCGCTGTTCGGGATTCTCTACAAGGGGGAGACTCCACTTAGTGTAAAGAATCCATCCCCATCATTCTCTAGAGTTAAATGTCCTCTTCCATTGTCGATTTTTACTTGGGGAGAGTTTATGCCTAAGTCTGCTACTACTAATACTAATGAATTGCAACATAAACAAATGGGCATTCTTCTATACACAAGAAAAGAAAAACAAACTACAGTCTCACCCCAGGACCAAGAAGTCTATCGTGATTTAAGTAATCCCTCAGTTGATATTGATATTAATATTCCTATTGCCCAGTCTAAGGATGTTCGTGACTGTATAAAATATCTTATATCTCAATTTGTATCCTTTTATGTCTTATCTCCAACATATCGTGCTTTCACTTCCTCCGTATCGTCACTTCCTCCGTATCGTCAAGGTGATGGTGTTTTTGTATTTCTACAAGGCACTGAAGGCTATTCATACATTCACTCAAGCTTTGTCTCTCTAGGTTACAATTCTGTAGAGTTTCAGCTGGGATTTTAATATCTCGCTCCCCTCAAATGAAGAAGATGAAGGTATATATAGGCTTGGGGGTGAACAGTGTGCCCCAAAGCATATAATAGGCATGCACAGGATGAGACAGGCATCCGGGATATGCCACCTGTCCTTGGCGAATGTATGTCATGATGATGAGAATATATCCTCACGTGGGTGAGAGATCTGTTATAACTGCATGGCACACGTGAACTAATGATGCCTCAGTCACGTGTGCCCAAGGAAATGTGCCTGTCAGCTCTAATGGTCTCGGCCGAGCTGAGACTGACAGAGGCGATCTTCTGTAATACCCCGTACTTTTATAGATATTTTAATTACATAATTGGGCCTAATTTGGTAATTTGAGGAATTTCTGTCAATAGTAAATTCTGGATTTATCAGCGTTAGGTGCTTACGGACACGCGCTACATTTACTTTGGGGACTGAGTAAATGAGTTGGATTATTTTATTACATGTCGCAATTGGGTAAAGCGACAAAGGATAATATTTTAATTGGAAAACACGCATGTTGAGAAGTGTTAGGTCCGATTAGCGAATTTTAGTTAAGTGACTCGGATGGAGATTTCGATTGCACGGTTGGTTTCGGAATGGCCGAGATAGTCAGAATAGAGTGCCCGGGGGTAGTGTTTGGGTTTTGGGAATTTTTGGACTAGTAGGGACTCGCAATTGAGTAAACGAGTCATTTTTGGGTTTATAAGGGGCAACCCTTTATTTCTCTCTTATAACACACGAGAGAGTGAGAGAAAGGAAAGAAAGAAGAGAAAAGAGAAAGGAAGAAGGAAAAGAGGAAGGGAAAGGGGATTCCGGCCAAACTCCGCGGAATTCGACTCGAGGTCGTCGGATTTATCCAACGAGGCAAGTGTTTAACTTGCTTTCATGATTTAGTGTGTTTATTTCTCATATTGTAGTTGGTGTGTAAAACTATATGATTTTTGGGTTTGGGGATTCTTGTATAAATGGGTTTTGGGGAGAAGTTTTCATAAGGATTTATTGTGATCATGATAGTAGATGAATTCTAAGCTTAAATCCATGTTAATGGTGTAAATTATGGTGAGAAATTGGAAGAAATGAAAGTTAGGGTTTAATTACGAAAATGATTGATTTTCTTGGTTTAATTGGTTAAATTTCCAAATAAATTGTTATGTTGGGTAATTTATAGCGTGGAGATGTTTATATTGTTGTTGGGTGATGTTAAGATCTATGGAAATGGGGTTGGATGAGTGTTGGGAAAAATAAGGATTGAAGAAGATGATGAATAGTGACATAGCGTCATTTCCGAATCGATTCGGCCAGGAAGCGAATCGATTCGGCTCTTGGTCAAAAAATAAAATTTGTAGATCTTTTCGTTACGGTAGCGTGGGCGCCGACCGCGTATTTTTCTGATTTTTTTTAATTAGTAATGATTTTTCTATGAAAGGGTGTCCGAGATCGAAATCGTTAGTCAGAAATTAAGGCTAGAATTATTTGGAGATAAATATTAGGGGTTCCCAAATAGAGTGTTAGGACTTCTAAAGGATTTGAGGAGATATAAAAACTTTGGGTTCGTAGAAATAAATCCTGGTTATATTTTAAATGGAGATTGGGATGATTTTTGGGTTTTGGAGATTTAAGCAATATTGGCCAAACTGTCAACTCCGGACGGACCGAATCGATTCGGATTTGGACCGAATCGATTCGCATAGGAAGACCTGTCAAACTGTCTCAGGCCGAATCGATTCGAATTTAGACCGAATCGATTCGCAAATGGGGCGAATCGATTCGCCTTAAAAAAAATATTGGAAATTTTCTTCCTTTAAGTTTAGGGGAAGTTAATTATAAATTTGGAGGTTATTTTGGGGGATTCTAGATATGACAATAGGACTCCTAGACGATGGAATTGAGGGTGAGTAAACCTTGGATCGAAAGAGGGAACCTCAAGTTAATTTGCGTACAATCCGGGGTATGCATTTAAAGAATGTTTAGGATGAGTAACATTCGAGAGAAGTATTCGGCGAGCTGTTATAGATATATTTATGCGGTTAGAATAAATATGGGCCGATTGCATTTGAGTAAATCCTAGGATGTGATTAGGATGGAATTTAGGATATTGGCTGGAGAAGATTGAGCGGTTATCCTATACGTCTATTAATGACTACTATCATAGGTGATGCGATACCTATGGAATTAAGATGAGTAGCGCGCATACTTATTTAATTATTACGAATTGGTATATTCGGGATTATATATAAATCCTTAGAAGTGATTAAGGTGTGAATTAATCGTAAGTAAGATAATACTTATAGGTTTAGTATTTTAAGTGTGTATATACTTATACTATTACGAATGGGAACATTCGAGGTTTTGGCTATCGCTATAAGAGTTTGGCAATTATAGCCATATATATTGAAAAGTGATATGTATTATATATACGGGAGTTGTTACGGTATATATATGATACGATATGAATATAAATATATATGTATGTGACTGGTATATTTGTACTTTAGAGGCTGGTTCCACAGGCTTCCCCGGGCATAGGGATGGACATCCAGATTATATATTTTCTCTAGTGCCATCCAGGGAGGTTGCGCGATGTGGGTGAATCCCCTGGCTTGAGGAGCAGGGTGAGTATATCCCCATGTCATACCGTCCGGCATACGAGTGCGATGTTTATTCCACTTTCAGGAGGGAATATGACCGCCTCCACTGTTTAGTTTTCTACCATGATCATGAGTGAGTCTGGCTTGGTACCGTGGCTTATTGAGCAAACCCGGATGTGGATGGGCACTTGAGTCTGCATCCTCGAGTTATAGCTCGGTGGGATGGTTATTATACTTATGATTATAATAGGTATAATTATACTTGTTGCGTATAGTATATTGCTTGTATATGAAGACAAGATATCATATAGCTTTGACTTGTGTAAAGAGTAAAATGAATAAGGGTTTATTCTTCTTCCGGGAGACTTATATCCGGATTAATACAATGTAAATCGTATATTAAAATGAGAATTATATATATACAATACTTTATATACTAAAGTGAATAGGGTATTTTAAACTAGTGAAAGTTACGGATTATGAACGGTATAGTTATATATATAGAAACGAGAACTATATATATAGCACATTGATGATTATATCAACTAAAAGCTTATGTAATAGCTTACGGTATAACCTATATTAAATCACGCAAGGTAGGTGACAGTTAGGAGGATTTAGAAGATGGGCGTAAGAGATTAGTTAGGCAGGGTAGCTTAACTAGGTTGTTTAACATATGCGATTGGTGTGCATTATTAGAAGAGGGGTGAGGTGTATCTCATGAGTGCGATACTAGTTTAAATATGAGAGACTTCATATTTTAAAATATGGCATTTAAGCACTTGCTAAAATATTTTCCAAACTCGAGCTCTCACCCGTTTTTCTATTTTCCCTCTCTTGCTATATATGTATATATATTAAATGTCCAGACACAGGGACGCCTGGATGATTCTTTCGAGTCATTCGAGTCAGACGTTTGCTGCAGCAGCTGTGGATGCATGCAGGTTTATTGTAGACGCTTCTATCCTTGAGATCTAGATAGGAGGTATTGTAGAAACATTCGGGTTGATGGCCCAACTGTATTCATTTATTCTTTTACCGTATTTTAGCTTGCGGCATTTCGATTTGGTTGTATTATTTTGTACCGAGAGTTCGGTTATTTTATTTCATCTCAATTGTTGTATATAAACTGTGTGAATGATTTACTTGGTTGGTTTGGTTAAAAAGATTAGTTAAATAAAATTTTGACGCCAGCCTAATAAGTTATTGGTAATTAAATTGGTTTCCGACTGTGATGCTGAGAATGAACCATATGAGACTCCTATTTTAATTTGGTATAGGATTGATCACACGGTATTTTATTAGGCGGGGTGTCACATCTTCCAAGTGAGCAGCTACGAAGATGAGTTTGTGTGCTGTTTCGGCTTGCGAGGGTGATACGAGGCCGAGACGAGATGTATCAAAAGGGACTGGAAAGTGAGCTCTGTCGTATATGGAGAGCCGAGGACAAGGTCTTGGAGGCCGAGACCTTTGAGGGTGACCCACATTATGTCGGCTGATGAATGGATCCGTCAGATGAATATCGAGTAGTGTCGACCGAACCATGCTGGGTCTGTGTGACAACCTTGCTTTTTATATCTAATTCGGTTAGCTACTCCCAATTAAATTAAAGCGGAGCGTCAATATGTTGGCATTAGAAACAAAATTTAAATAAATGCAATAAAGTAAACATGTACACTCTCATATGTGTAACCAAATCATATAATAACAACTATAACAAGTGAAACCAACTCATAACTATTAACTGCAATAATCCATCAGTAATCTCAAACTGAAAGTATAAAATGCCAATACATGCAGCCCAACACAAAACGGGAAAGAATAATACAACAATTCTCTCAAATACCAAGTATAAACAACGTGATATTAATCTCTGATACCACCATCAAGAAAAGGGAAACAAGCGACATAAATTAAAATAGAATAACTCCACGGCTACAGGAATCCTAAGATTGATATGATCTCATCAAGCTCCATAGTCTATTGTCCATCGGGACGAGGACCTATCATATATTATATATATAGGAGAGGAGCAAGAAGCAAGATAGACGAACGTCAAAGCAAGAAAACAAGCTATAAGATTATAAGATGTACTTATAATGAAAGCACACTAGTCATTACTCGTCTCCCGTAATTAAGTTGTTCAATTACCCAACCAATGTTCCTATGTCGTGACTACCCCACCCAAACTCGAGTAACGTGTAGTCTCATATCGTATCATGATTAATCATTATTAATCTCATTTCAATATTTAACGTATCAAAATATTTCCTTCAAGTATAATATCAAATGCATCGATTCGGGATATTATTTTAAGACACAAGCATAATATCTCACACAACAAGTCATATCGGATCACTATCATTACCCGGGGAACAAGTCGTAACACTAGGCCTACACACAAATACTCCCCAATATTACGTGGCAAGGGCAATCGTACTAAGTCCTAAATCACATGGCGTTTCAAGGCCTTTCTATCCGACCCGCATTACAACCATGTGTCCGGTTCCGGTGGTTTATCTCCGACACGGCACTCGAGCAGAACCTAACCGGATCAATTACAAAAAATCGCATTCAACATGTGCTTACGTCGACCGGAGGACTAGTCTAGTGTATACTCGACAATATACATGTAAAATAATTTCACCCTTGTGTATATATACAATCGTGTCAAGTCTCTTACTCGAGTTGTACAATAGTCATTATTTATAATATAACATAATTTACATCATTAATTTACTAATTCAACATCAAATCATTTCAAGGTTATATATCCCTAATAACCATAAGTATGTGATCAAGTTAGGATATTAGGCACAACACCACAATTATCTTACTAACAACATGAAAAATATTATCACTCTTATTTCAACAACATGCTGCCCAGAATTTAAAATGCAGATTCGAGGCTCTTCCGATCCGTTTTTGGAAAAACCTAAAACTACAAAGTTGTTCGGAACGTGATTTTCTATAAGGACCCGCGGGCACGTTTCCATAGCCTGCATAAAACAGACCCGAAACTAATATATAATATTCGCCCCTGTTTTCGACAACTTTCTTCCCAAAATTTTAGAACGCCGATTTGAGGCTTTTCCGATCCGTTTTTGGAAAAACTTAAAACTACAAAGTTGTTCGGAACGTGATTTTCTACAAGGACACGCGAGCTCGTGTCCATAGCCTGCATAAAACAGACCCGAAACTAACATATACGGTTCGGACCTGTTCACAACAACTTTCTGCCCAGAATTTTAAAACGCCGATTTGAGGGTTTTCCGATCCGTTTTTGAAAAAACTTAAAACTACAAAGTTGTTCGGAACATGATTTTCTACAAGGACACGCGAGCACGCTACCGTAGACTGCTTAAAATAGATCCGAAACTAACATATACGGTTCGGACCTGTTCACGACGAACTTTCTGCGCAGAATTTTAAAACGCCGATTTGAGACTTTTCCGATCCGTTTTCGGAAAAACTTAAAAACTACAAAGTTGTTCAGAATATGATTTTCTACCGGGCAACATGGACTAGACATCCATTTTCGGAACCAAAACAGTTCAAAACAGTTTTTAATATGACGATTTACTTAATTTCATAGATTTCTAAAATTCAAGAGGTTGTTCTACATCTTAATCCCTATAATGATGTTATTGCATTTGAATCTACATGGATGATGATCCTAATACATTGCATATCATTGTTAACATCAATTTCATATTAATTTAGGGATCCAAATACATGTTCATGTGAAATTTCATTATAGATACATAATATACACATATAGGTTATTAACTTGCATTGGATTGTATGGAGAAGTTGAATCCTCTTGAAATCCTCTTAGCTTTCTTCTCTTCTTACTCTCTCTCTCTCTACCAAACCCTGGCCCCCTTTGTGAAATGATAAAATGAAGGCTTCTTCTCTTCTTTTCTATTTATACCTAGGGTTAGTTTATTTACAAAAATGTCATTGCCCCAAATTTAACCCTCTCGATTCTTTTACGCGTTAATTCGCTTCTAATATTTAAGTCGCACATTCGTATCTTAATGAATTCATTTTAACTTTTCATTTCCAATCATTTTGAATATATATACTGACATAGTTTCATTTCCAAACATTTCGAATATATACATTGGAATAGTTTTTTTTTTTTTTTCAATTTCAATTCAATCAAAAATGCGGGGTATTACAGTCTGTAGAGGGACGAATCCACACTTGTGTGTATCAATCACCCCCTAGCCCTTGGTCTTCAATGTGAGTGGAAGGCTGGTGGATACTGTCGACTAACCCCCTAATGAGGACGAGACCCCTAGTGTCAGAGGTTGCCATTTGGGGACGTGAATCAGCCTGGTTGATGCTTAATGTTGCAGGCATAGGCGTCAGTTGATGGTACCTAATTTGACACATGTCATACATCACATAGGTCGACATGTTGTACAAGGATTGGCGGCAGCAGGCCAGCCTAGGGTTTCGAATCCTAATGAGTGAACACATGGTTAATCGCGCGCAATGATTGTCAGGTTAAAATAGTTTCAAAACCCAACATTTTCTCTTTCTTCTCCTTTCATTTCCCTCGCTTAAGGCATTCCTGCAAAAGCTTCAAGCAAACCCATTTCTCTCTCTTTTGTTCAACATTCTCGGTCGATTCTAGGAGTTCTCTTAGCTTCTTAAGGATTCTCCTTCGTTCAAGTACCATTTTAGCACCTTTCTTTTTCCTTTTTTGCCATTAATCAGTTGTATTTAGAAGCTTTCATTCTCCGACCATTTTTTGTTTTTTCCGGTAATCGGTTGAGGCGGTTGTAGGGTTGTTTTTAGGAGATTCAGTGGTGGTATTGTGACCTCTAGGAGGTTGGGAGGACTTTAGCAAAATTTTCAGGCGTTAGGCGCCTTAGACTTGGCCAGTTTAGGCTTTTCTGCGGGTTCCCGGTCATCTTCTCTGGTGATCTGTTCTTGGCTGGGTTTTTACCAAAAACGGTTCATTTACCTTTTTAGATCTTTTAGTCAACCTTAGTCAACCATTAAAGCAGTTTGAATGTTCAAAACCCTGTACGAGTTACTTGACCAATTCCCACATCTGAGTGCGACCGTATTTAGGGAGATACGTAAAGGTGAAGCTGAGGCTGAGGCCGAGGCAAAGCGCAAAGCTGGGACCGATCCTACACGTCCAATTTACCAAATTCCCCACATCTGAGTGCGACCGTATTTAGGGAGATACGTAAAGGTGAAGCTGAGGCTGAGGCCGAGGCAAAGCGCAAAGCTGGGACCAATCCTACACGTCCAATTTACCCAATTCCCTTGGTTGTGATATCCCCTCTTGTCGTCAAGATTAGTGGTGAATCCATGACTGGAACCTTGTCTCACAGTCGGTATCGTCTTCCCAGGGCTATAGCCCTTCCGCTTCTCAACAGTCTGGGGAGGCCGACTCTTTTGAGGAGGCCATAGAGGTTCCCTTGTCTCGTCTAGACGACTTTGGGGTTGTTGGTTCCAGCAATGGCGATCAGTCTCCCGAAGCATCGGTCGCTGAAGAGCCGAGGGTTACTGTCTCACATCCTTCACCCCCCATGGTTGTTCCCTTATCTGCCATGTTTGATCATGAATTTTATGAGAGATTTCCCAGTGGTGTCCCGGCTATTGAAATTGAAGACGATAGTGATTCTGAAGCCGAAGATCCACTTGATCCTCTTACGCTCGGACCTTCCAATCTACCGTCAAAGAGATCGTGATGTGAATGAAGAATATGGAGGATATTTTCATCATTTTTAGGATTTATAGTATTTTTGTTATTTTGTTAATTAGTTGTATTTTCCTTTTGTTTGTTGTTTAGTATTTAGAGGTGGGAAGGACAAGTGGCATTAAGGGTACATTTGTAATTAGATCATTAGTTGCTTAGAGTCCAAGCTACTTCCCACCTATAAATCGCCCATTTGTAGCCTCATTTGAGGTATTCAATATTTTTTGGGGAGTTTAGTGATTGAGGGTTGAAGTGTGAGATATCTTCTTCTTATCCCATTTGGCGTCATTTACGTCAATTGGTATCATAGCCTCGTTGGTTCTACCCGTTGTTAAAGTTACATAGAAAAAACTCGCAAACAACGTCAAGATGGGTTTTAAAAGGAGATATACCCCCGTGGAAACTTGTAATGATCGAATCGCGAGGATCTTGGATCACCTCTTGACACAAATGGAGGATCTTGAGAATCGCCTCTCTTCCACCACCACCCAAAACCCTAACCCTAATTCAAGAAACCCTAACCCTAGCCACCAAAACTCCTCTACCTACACTTACGCAACCTATTTTACACCTCTACCCCAAAAAAATCAAAACCCTAATTTCAAATACCCCCAAAATACAGCAACCACCAGTAGAGGGGCTCCACCACCACCCACCGCCACTTCGTCGCCATGTTTTGTCGTCGGCAAGTCACAAATGGGGCAGAACCCCTCGGATCACAATCGCACACTGCTGCCAGCGGGGCAGCACATTTCTGGTCAATTTGTTCAGCAAGAAACGCACCTACCACCTTCAACTTCAATTGGCGACCTTTCTTGGTCACTTCCGACCAGTGCCGACCAAAACAAAAGGGATCAACACCTTTTTTGCAATTGCCGACACACCCCTGCCATCTAGGCAACCCTCTGATCGAGCTTACCACCGCAGGTTATCCTCTTTTCCTGCTACTACCCATCGCGATTCAACCCAAGTTGGCCGAACCACCATTTCGGTGGTCGGCCGTACTGTTTTTGCCCTCCAACAACAAGTCGGATGCCCCAACACTCTTCTGCCAGCATCGCAGGGTCCAAGAGTCACTACCATGTCGGGTAGGAGTTATTCAGGGCCAATCAGCCTTCTTAATGCTGTAGCGGCGAATCATGTCCCGATCAAGAGTTCCGGCCAATTAAACACCACTAGGGGTAGACAGGACCGGACCCACATTTATAGGCTTTTTTGTAATTCGGTCCTGAACTAAGAGACCCGAATATATTCGGGTCGGTCCAAAATATTCTTTTTAAATTCGATCTTAGGACGGGACCACTTATTTTAATATTATATAATATATATTAATTTTATATAAATATGTTATATATTATCATATACGTTAGTCACAAAAAAATCACACACTGAGAGTTTAGAAACATTCTTCCCTCTCTCTCACTTCAGTGAGGTTCCTCCTTTTTGAGAGGCTCTCTCCCATTTACACAGATCCGACATTTTCACACCTTGGAATCATCAGATCCGGCGATCGTACACCTCAACAAAGCCTCAACACAGCCTCGGGTTTGAAGCTATGCCGGCGCACCTTAACAGCACAACCTCGGTATAGTTCTTTTCTTGACCGAACTTGCTGTTCACCATGTTGTGATTTCTTAACTGATTTCTATTGTAAAATAAAATTTTACTGTGAAAATAGCCAGACCGATTATTGAACTATGTTTCTTGAACTGTGAAATTTCTTGAACTGTGATTTCCTGGACTGTGATTTTGAACTGTGAAAATTTCTTGAAAATAGCGGGACTGATTATTGGACTGTGATTTCTTGGGCTGTCATTTTGAACTGTGATTTCTTTAACTGGGAAAATTTCTTGAATTGTAATTTCTTGGACCGATTATTAAACGAACCGGACCGAAAATAGCCTAGACCGAATAAATAAGTTAAACCGATTAAATCGGTCCGATTCCGGTCTTCTCAAATATAGGACCGAATAATTCGGTCCGGCACTTAAAATGGTCAAAAACCAGACCGGACCGCGCCCACCCCTAAACACCACCATTGAGGATGGCTCTGCCCAATTGTTACAATTCAATCCATCTCGGGTACAAAACACACCAATCCGGGTGCAATCCACCCCTCCGGTGATCGGAACTCCCTCCCAAACAATCGTCGACATCATCCGTGATCTCCAATGACCAAAAAAAATCATAAAACCCACCGATGGTGTTCAAGAGTGTTCTGATCTCAATCCGGCAATCAAAAAGCCAACCAATCAACAACCATGCTCAAATGTTTTAATTCCAGTGGAAAATGAGCCCATACTGATCAATGGGCAAGATTTTGATCAAGAAACTCTAGGTTTCTACCCCCTCATGTCCAAGAACCCATAAACACAAACCCTAGCCTCCCCATCGACCCTCTCATGTTTGGATCCACTCAAACATGTATACCCAAATGTGAAACCCTAAACCAACTCACCCCCACCCTTCAAATTACCGAGAACCAATCAATAACCTTTATCCCCAAAGTTTAATCCCATTCCAACCCATTTTGACTCAAACCCCTCTTATGCTAGCTTATCTACCCTCTACCCTAGGTGGAACCCTCCAACAAATTCAAGAACTAGGATTTGTCCACCAAAACTTGGTTTTTGACCCGGGTGGAAGTTACTTTTTATGGCTCACATGATAGGCAAGAGGAAGATAATGAATCTTGAACCAAGAATTGAAGAATGGCCTCTTCCTCTCACATTTTCAGCAAATTATTTTTGTCCCCCACATGTTTTTGCCTCTCTTCCGCACATTTTGAGAATTTTCGCATTCTAACTCCAATTTTAAAGCTCGAGGACGAGCTTTTTCGAAGGCGGGGAGAATGATGTGAATGAAGAATATGGAGGATATTTCGTCATTTTTAGGATTTTACAGTATTTTTGTTATTTTGTCAATTGATTGTATTTTCCTTTTATTTATTGTTTAGTATTTAGAGGTGGGAAGGACATGTGGCATTACGGGTACATTTGTAATTAGATCATTAATTGCTTAGAGCCCAAACTAGTTCCCACCTATAAATACTTCATTTGTAGCCTCATTTGAGGTATTCTATATTTTCTAGAGAGTTTAGTGATTGAGGGTTGAAGTATGAGATATCTTCTTCTTAATTCCCATTTGGCGTCATTTACGTAAGACCGATTTACTGGCTTGGAGGCATATGTATGGGATTAAACCGTCTATACATATGAGAGTGTTGGACGACGACGACAAGAGGGCCGATGATGGCCGAGATTGTGAGATAGCTATCTACAAGCAAGCAGATGTTTAGGGTCGACTTTAGACTTCTCATCCACCCCACTATTCGAGCTATCTTGGCTAGTTTAAGGATTGCTCGAGCTCAACTCTCGCCCAACGCTTGGAGGATCATCCTCGGCTTCATTTCTCTTTGGAAACTAGTTCACAATGCCGACCTTCCAGTTAGCGTTTTTCGGGCATGCTATAACTTGTCTTGCACGAAGACTCAGCCCGACTATTATCACCTTGGGGCAGAAAGCCTGACAAAAAGGTTCTCATGGTTAGCCAGTCCTCAAACCATCATTGGAAGGCTGATACTTTCTTGTGTCGGGAGCTTGGGAGTTTGACTCCAATACCTCTTGTAGCGCCTCAAAGTCGAGGGTCCTCAAAGGTGGGCCAAGGCATCCATGTCTGCCAAGGTTGACCCCGGCCTTAGTATTGACGCCCGAGGGAAAATAGACAAAATAAGGGGTTATGGAGAAGATGGTGGCCTGGCCGAGTTTGAGCACTTGATGATCCCTGGCGACCTTGAAAAGACGAGTCTGGAGGTTGATCCCCTGATCGAGTTATGTAAGTGACATTTTTTCTACCAATTATGTCGTCTTTGACTATTTGTTACTTATATTAACCTTGTCTATTTGCTGCAGATCGTCCACCCAACACTCCAGATGAGATCTGGAACATGTCTGCTCCTAGCCTTCTCAACGCTCTGAACAAAATGGGCAAGAAGCCCACAACGACGGTCACGACGAAAAAGGTCCAAGGGTTGTTAAAGGAGTTCGAATCTTTCGACCTCACTGACTCCCTGGTTGCCACCGCCTTAGCCGACGTTGAGGTTGAGGCCGCTGCAAAGACAACAGCCCGCACAGTGACTGAAACGGCCGACGCTGGTCGAGTAAAGGACGACGTCCAGACAGAGACGACAGTTGATGCCGTGGATGGTGGGGTTCAGACGGCCGACAATGTCCAGACCGAGGTTGAGGCCTAGAACACGATTGAAGGTGGGCCGCCTGTGGCCTGATACCCTGTTTTGTTATAACCCGTCTGTTTTTCGTTACTTTATAACCACTGTTTGTAACGTTAACTCTAGCAATTTAATTGCTCATATTTTTTGCTAAACGTGTATAGCCGATAGTTTAATGTTATGATCCATTTTTTGACCAAGTGTTGTGTCTGCAATCTTTATATCTCTTCACCATTGCTTGGCGTTCCTTAAGTATTATGCTTTTTGCTTACATATTTCTTGGATATATATATATATATATATATTGCATTCATCATAAGAAGCCGATGTTGGTCTCAACATAAAAGTGACAATTCTCAACTTGTGTTTTCCACCACATTGTGATGTTATACGATGATCCTCCCTTAGTGTTGTTGGGGGTGCATGACCGAGATGAGTCTCTTCATGTCCTCCCATACCACCAAGTGAGTTATGACCTTTAACTCACCGCATAATGGTGTTTAAGCAACCATAATAAAATGATTTTTAATTTTTTGTCACCAAATGAATGATGTTATCACCCAAGTCCCCTCTCGTCGTTATGGAGAGTGTGTGGCCGAGACGAGTCTCTTCCTACACTCTTGTATCTCCGAGAGAGTTATGACTTAATTCACCACATAATGATGTTTAAGTGTTTTTCACCACATAAGCGATGTTGTTACACTGTTTCTCCCTCTCGGTGTTATTGAGAGTGTGAAGGGACGAGACTCTTCACATACTCTCGTATCACCGAGATGTAGTTTAACTAATTCATCATTAAAGCTAATTCAAACCATGCAGCAATTAGCAATAACAAGAAGATATGAGATAACATTTGTATTTTTTATTAATTCTTGATCTTTCATACAAAGAACTGTCGTATAAACAAGGACCGTCGTACAAACTGATAAGCAAAATAATATTTCAGGGGTAGTATCTCTTCAAATGGTCAGCATTCCAGGGGTGTGAGAAGGGTTCACCCTCTAGGCTTTCCAACCAGTAAGTTCCTGGGATGACCTCCTTTGTAACTCTGTACGGCCCATGCTAGTTAGGATGTAGCTTATTCGGCTTCTGCCAAACCATCTTCAGCACCAGGTCACCCACAGCTATCGACCTAGCCTTCACTCTTTTGTAATAAAACCTAGCAGCTCGCTGCTGATAAGCGGACTGTCGGATTTCAGCATCCTCCCGTCTCTCTTCAATCAGATCTAAATCGAGCCTTCTCTCGTCCTCGTTAGCTTCGGGACCATAGGTTTGGACTATGTGGCTGGGGAGCCCGAGTTCAGTAGGGATGACTGCTTTAGACCCATAAGCTAGCATATACGGTGTTAAACCTATCGGCGTCCTCTCAATCGTCCTATAATAAACCCATAGGACCCCATGTAGCCGCATCCTTTAGCTTCTTCTTGATGCCGTCAAGTATCGTCATATTCGTGACCTCAGTCTGGTCGTGGCTTAGGATCGGCCTGGGGCCGAATAGAACTGTTATATGCCTACTCTGACACAAAATGCCTCCAAGGGCTTGTTCTTGAATTGCTTGCCATTATCTGATATTAAGGTATGGGGTAGGCCATCTCTGCAAATAATATTTCTCCAAATAAAATTGAACGTTTTTACCTCAGTGATGGAAATCATTGCCTCGGCCTCTACCCACTTTGAGAAGTAATCAATAGCCACGATCAAATACTGATAATTGCAAGCTTCCTTTGGGAGTGGCCTACCAAATCAATTCCCCAACTGCAAACGGCCACGGCGCAGTGATGGACGAGAGTGGTTGGTGAGGCTGGTGAGGGATACTAGAAAATATCTGACATTTATCACACTTCTTTACGTAGACAGCTGCATCTTTCGCTAGTGTCGGCCACCAATAACCTTGAGTGACAATACTCTTGGCAAGGGATCGTCCACCCACATGGCTTACGCATTACCCCTCGTGAACGTCCTGTAAAACATAGCCGACCTCTGAGGGGTGAATACATATGAGCAGGGGCAGTAAGAATCCTCTTTTGTATAGTACGTCTCCAATGATAACGAATTTGGCTGCTTTGTATCTGAGCTTCATTCTGTCGGCCTTGGAGTTCGAGAGCTCGCCATCCCGGATGTACTTGACTAGTGGATCCATCCATGAATCTCCCAAATTTAAGTTCATGCAAAGTTCAGCCCCACTCTCGTCCTCTTCTATGATCGGCCTATGTAGTTCTTGTTGCTGACGCTAACCATGCCAAAACATCGGCTCGGCTATTGTCCAGTCGAGGAATCCTTTTGAGCTTCACCTCTCTGAAGTTTTTCATAACTTTCTTGACTTGTGCCAAGTATTTGGCCATCTTCTCGTCTTTGGCCTCATAAACCCCCAAGATCTTGTTCACGACCAACTAC
This sequence comes from Sambucus nigra, assembly GCA_949130495.1. NCBI lineage: Eukaryota > Viridiplantae > Streptophyta > Magnoliopsida > Dipsacales > Adoxaceae > Sambucus > Sambucus nigra. Next base: position 419,631,201 of record OX422207.1, read on the forward strand.
GAGCCACTATGAACTATCATTAGGCCGACGTTCAATACTTTGGCTAGGGAGAGGCCTGCCAACAGGGCCTCATACTCTGACTCGTTGTTAGATGCCTTGAAGCTAAATCTCAAAGCATATTCAATATTGGTGCTATCTGGAACCGAGAGTATTAACCCGACACCACTACCACTTTCACAATATGAGCCATCCACACATAGGCTCCACATGGGACCCTTCTCTGAAAGAGGCCCTTCATCCAAGATCCCCTTCCGGAACAAAAAATCTTTCTCTGTAGCATCGGCATTGTCAAACTCGGACGTTGTTGAATTTTCTAATGCTTCTTCTGGCACAACTGTTGGTGCCTTCCTCTTCAATACCATCATTGTCAGCCTCCGCCCAAGTGAATTCGGCCACAAAATTTGTCAGGGCTTGTCACTTAATTGCAGTCCTATTTTGATAGATGATGTCAAACTCACCTAGCTCAATTGACCAGGCCATCAACCTACCCGATTTCTCAGGTTTATGGCCTCAAATGAGTGTCGGCGAGCACCACCATCGAATGAGCTTGGAAGGATGGCTTCATCTTCCTTGAAGCATGTATCAGTGCATACGCCAACTTCTCCATTCTAGGATAATTCAACTTCGCCCCCTGTAAGACTTTGCTGTTGAAATACACTAGATTTTGGACACCTTCATCATCACGTACGATAGCTGCACTGATCGCCGACTCTAATACAGTAAATAAATTTTCTCCCTGAACAGGCAGAGATAACAACATTGGTGACCCCAGGTAGACTTTGAGTTCTTCAAAGGCTTTTTCACATTCTTCATCCCACATAAACGTTTTCCTCAAGATTTTGAAGAATGGAAAACACTTATCTGTATCTGCCACCAGCTGAATATTGATAGAGGGTGAAGCCTGTGCAATAGAGGAGAAGAACCAACTCTCCCTAGCCAATATTGATAGAGTTTTCCTGAAAGATGCTCTGCCTCCTCAACAACTTCACCAACTCTTCTTTTTCTTCCTTGTTCAAGACTTTCCTGATTTGGACTTTTTTTCCGGGTCGCCCTCATTGAGGACGATGGATTCTACCTCCTCTGCGTGTTCGCCTTTTTTCAGTTTCTTCTCGTCCCTTCGGTCGAGATATCTATATTGTAGGAAGTGGTTGAATTCTTGCAAGCCTCTTTCTGCTCAGCTAAACTAAAGTAACATTCCCGAGCTTCCACTAGGTCCCCTTGAACTTTCCCTACCCCATAAGGAGTCGGGAATTTTATCATTTGGTGGACTGTGGACGGGACTGCCTTAAACTCCTTGAGTGCCACTCTTCCAATAATAATGTTATAGGCCGAAATGACATTCTCGTCCCTAACAAAAAGGCTTACCTTCCTGGTAAGACACCTCGGCCAGGTGCCCATGCAGACACTCATTTCAAACACTCCTAGAGAATGGACCTTCTCCCCGCTGAAGTCGATCAGCGACTAATGGTATGGGACTAGTCTCCTTTTTGCTGAGCTTCAAACCCTTAAAGCAGACCCAAAATATCACGTCGGCTGAGCTGCCTCCATCAACAAGTATGCGTGACACACCATACCCATGGACCTTGGTGATGATGACCAAAGGGTCGTCATGAGGGGTCAGAATTTCCTTAAAGTCCATTCTCGAGAATCCCACCACTAGGGTGTCCATGTCAACTCTCTTCAATTTTTTCGGCTTCGGCTCTGTCCCAGCCGACTTAACATCTAGCCTCTTGGGCGCCGACTTTGCTTATACCGCGTGTGTTTTACGGTCGGTCGGCTCCTTACCTCCCCTGACTAATCCCCCGCATATCATCTTCACATCGAAGGATATCATGTGCATCCTACCTTTTGCTTCTGGGATCTTAGACGGGAGATCTGGGCCGTCCTCTTCATTATCTGATTCATCATCTTTTTTGTCGACCGGGGCCTGTCGTCTCGGCTTTTCTTCCTTTCCCCCACTGTGCCTCTTTCTGGAGTCGTCTTTGCCAGCACTCCGGTTTACATACTTCCGGAGCTTTCACTGCTTCAATATCTTCTATCTCATCTTTAAGAGCAAAACATTTATCAGTCGTATGCCCGTGGTCTTGATGGAACTCACACCACTTGCTCTTGTCCCTCTTATGAGGAAGGGACTTGAGTTTCTCGGGCCAGCGAAGCGCCTGTCGTCCGTAATCTTGTCGAGGATCATATCTGGGCTTACTGTTAAGGGGGGATATTTGGCGAACTTATCCTCGGTCGATCTTTTCTTCTCTTCCTTGTCTTTCGGCTAACTACCACCAGCCTCCTTCGTGTCTCCTCTCTTGGCCATCATTACTTCCTCCGCATTCATGACTCCCCCGGCCGAAGCCAGAAGCTCTGTCATGATTTTTCGAGGATCCTCAGAGAGTTTCCAAAGGAGTTTGCCTAGCTATAAGCCACTAATGAGAGTTGCCATGACTATGTTCTTTTCATAGTCCTCCACCTCCAACTTCTCTTTGTAAAACAGAGAGATGTATCCCTCAAAGTTTCATTCTTGCCTTGCTTTACGTTCGGGAGGTGGGTCACCTTCTTTGGCGGCTTCATACCGAAGTAGAAATTGTGAATAAATTTCTCGGCCAGTTGCTTTAAGTTTTCAATTGAATTCTTGGGCAAGGACGTGTACCACATATGAGTTGCACCTGTGAGAGTGCTAGCGAAAGCCTTACACCTCATCTCGTCTGGGTTGGAGTATATGTCGGCCGCCGACTGATACATTTCCATGCGGCTGGATTTGCACTTCCATCATACTGTGGGGTCTTAGTGGGAGGTTTAAATTTACCATGAGTAGGGAAGCTTGCTATCTTGGCGACGAAGAGAGACCCTTCTGTGTAACCTCGGTGGTTTGGATCTCGGCTCTTCAACAGCGTACCAATCTTGTCTTCCAACCTTTGGATGGAGCTATTCCAAGGCTCCTCCTCTACCATAACATTGTTTGCCCCCCCTTCCCGATCAATTAGGTCTGGTACCTGCTCTCATCCAGTACTTTTCTGTCAACTATTTACTTCTCTTTGCTCCCCGTCTCGGCCTTGTTGTGGCCGACCATCGCTACGTTTGCCATTCCCCCTTGAGGCCGCATTACTGTGAGAACGGGAGAGCCCATCACATAAGTCTCCTATTGGGCCGAGACGATCGAATGTTGATTCTCTGCTGAGCCTATCAAAGGCCGAAGTCCTTCATCGGCCTTCTGGTGTCGGCCTAGCACTCTTTCCCTTATAGGTTGGAGTCGGGCGAATTGTGTCGCCTGAAACCTCGTACGGCTCCCAACAATCTTCCTCGTCGCAGTCCTGGTCATCTGGGCAATCCTGCACTTATTTTCCCAGGCGAAGATGCCGAGGATCAGCAACATCTCTCCGCCACTGGTGGCACTGGGCCACTTTTTGTGGGGCCAGGGGTGGTCCCCTTGTCGTCGGATCCACTTCTCCCTCGCGACCGGAGTGATGATCAGGGTTGGGTCACCTGGTGCTCTTCCCAACACACTTTCGCTACACGTCATGAACTGCTCTTGCATTTTTTGTTGGCTGGCCACTAGAGATTGCAACGCCGCCACCACATCAACCATTTCTGACTAAGGTGGTGGTTGGCTGGAGCTTGGGCCAACACCAGGAGGCAAATCTGATTCCATGGCTCGGGTGAGATGAAGCAACAAAGCTAGATGAACTGTAAGTAGGAAGGAAGCTTAGAGAGCACACCCAGCTCTTTCAATGGTGGTACAAGCCCAACAATGGTGGAGTTGGACCACCACCAGAGGCAGAAGTGAGCGTCTAGGTTGAAAAACAAGAGGAAGAAGATCAATCTTTTCCCACATACAACGCCAAAATGATGATGCTATGAAATCACCACTTATATATATATATATATATATATATAGTTCTAGTTAATTCAACAATGGTGATATAGATACAGGGAAGTAAATGTAAGAGAAGGTGATGAGAGAGACAGATAACACATGATGTAAAGTGGTTCAGCCTTGCCTTTATATATAGTTCAAGTTCTAGCTAATGCAACAATGGTGATATAGATAGAGGGAAGTAAATGTACGAGAAGGTGATGAGAGAGAGACAGATAACGCAAGATGTAAAGTGGTTCAGCCTTAGCCTTAGCGTACTCCATTATGCAAAGTGATGGTGTTTTTGTATTTCTATAAGGCACTGAAGACCATTGATACATTCACTCAAGCTTTCTCTCTCTAGGTTAGAATTCTACAGAGTTTTAGCTAAAGTTTTAATATCTTGATCCCTTCAAATGAAGAAGATGAAGGTATATATAGGCTGGGGTATGCACAGTGTGCTCCCCAAGCATGTAATAGGCATGCACAGGATGAGGCAGCCAACCAAGATATGCCACCTGTCCCTGGCACATGTATATCATGATAATGAGAATATCCCCTCACGTGGATGAGAGATATGTTATAACTGCATGGCACATGTGAACTAATGATGCCTGAGTCACGTGTAACCTGTGAAATGTGCTTGTTGGCTCTGATGGTCTCAGCCGAGCCGAGACCGACAGAGGCAATCTTCCAAGTCAACAGCTACGAAGCTGAGTCTGTGTGCTGTTTCGGCTTGTCGGGGTGATATGAGGCCGAGACGAGATGTATCAAAAGGGAGTGGAGAGTGAGCTCTGTCGTATGACCATGGAGAGTCGAGGACAAAGTCTCGGAGGCCGAGACCTTTGAGGGTGACCCATATTATGTCAACTGATGAATGGATCTGTCTGATGAATGTTGAGTAGCGTCGGTCGAGCCATGTTGGGTCTGTAAAAGGACGAGTCCACACTTATTTGTATCACAAATGTTCAAAAAAATTACTACGGGAAGCAGTTTTAACCGCTGCTCATCTTATAAATAGATTACCTTCTCGAGTACTTGATTAGAAAACTCCTATTCAACTCTTTTCAAAATTCTTTCTGGATTTTCGAACCACAAGCCACCTAACTCCTAAAGTTTTCGGATGTGTGTCCTTTGTTCATATTCATTCTCATCAAAGGGGTAAACTTGATCCAAGAGCTCTTAAGTGTCTCTTTATTGGTATTCTTCTACCCAAAAAGGGTATGGATGTTATCATTCTCCCACAAAAAGTTTTTTGTCTCTGTCGATGTACATTTGTTGAACATGAAAAATATTTTTCTAAGCCTTATCTTCAGGAGAAGACATCATTCATGGAAGATAAGGATAGAGTTTTGCTCTTGTTGGACCTTTCATTCTCCCCATCTTTGTCAAATGAGCCTCCATCTTCTAACCAAACTCCAACTCCTATGGGAAAGGATAAATATATTCAGAGTGCTACTCGCCCACTGCAGGTCTATTCAAGGAGGAGAGAACCCACTATTTAACCTATGCAGGTCCTTGAATCATAACCAAACCCTGTTGCAGATGATAGTACCGATGGTGTTGAGGTAAGTTTTGATGTTGAAGACAAAATCGATTATGATCTTCCTATTGCTATTAGGAAGGGTGTGAGAAAGTGTACCCAACGTTCAGTATGCCCATTATCCCACTTTATGTCCTATGAGAGGTTATTTAATAGCCATAAAATATTCCTTACTCATCTAAACACTATAGCCAACCCAAAAACTGCTTCTAAAGCATTGGGTCATAAGGAATGGATGGAAGCTATGAAAGTTGACATCGATGCCCTGAAAAAAAATAAAACTTGGGAATTGGTTGATTTACCTAAGGAAAAAAAATCAGTGGGATGTAGATGGGTCTTTAATGTAAAGTATAAGGCAGATGGGTCACTTGAAAGGTATAAGGCTAGGTTGGTGGCTAAAGGGTATACACAAACCTATGGTATAGACTATCTTGAAACCTTTGCCCCGGTCGCCAAAATGAACTTTGTTATCCCTAGCTGCCAACCGTGAATGGAGTATGCAACAATATGATATCAAGAATGCCTTCTTACATGGCGATCTGGATGAAGAAATCTATATAGAAGTTCCTCCATGTTTTAAGTCAGAAGGTAACAAGGTGTGTACATTGAAGAAGGGCCTTTATGGGTTGAAACAATCCCCTAGAGCTTGGTTTGGTAGATTTACTGGAGTCATGAGAGCGATGGGATATAGGCAAAGTCAAGGTGATCACACATTATTTGTTAAACATTCAGCTACAGGGGGAGTCACTGCCTTGTTGGTTTATGTAGATGATATAATCGTAACAGGAGATGACTTGGAAGGAAGAGAAGCTTTGAGAAAGTGCCTAGTTCAAGATTTTGAAATAAAAGAACTTGGCAAGTTGAAATATTTCCTCGGCATTGAAGTTTCTCACTCTCAACATGGGATTTTTATATCCCAACAAAAAGTATGTGTTGGATTTGTTAACTGAGACGGGAAGCTTGGGTGTAAACCAGTGGAAACTCCTATCGAAAAAAATCACAAGCTTTGTGAAGCTATTTAAGATGTAGTGGTAGATAGAGAGTCCTATCAAATATTGATCGGTAGATTGATTTACCTCTCACACACTAGACCAGACATAACCTATGCAGTGGGAGTGGTAAGTCAGTTCATGCGTAATTCCAAAGAGATCCATCTCCAAGCAGCACGTCGGATTTTACAGTATCTCAAAGGAACTTTGGGAAGAGGAATATTGTTCAAGAAAGGAGAAAAGTTAACACTGAAGCCTATACAGATGCAGACTATGCAGGATCTATTGATGACAGAAGATCAACGTCGAGCTATTGTACTTTTCTGGGAGGAAACCTTGTCACATGGACAAGCAGATCAAGAACGGAAGCTGAATTCAGGGCAATGGCATTGGGAGTATGTGAACTTCTGTGGTTGAAAATAATTTTAGAAGATCTAAAAGTCACGTGGGAAGGACCTACGAAGCTTTATTGTGATAACAAGTCGGCAATCAACATTGCACATAATCCTGTACAACATGAATGAACCAAACACGTTGAAGTTGACAGACACTTCATAAAAGAAAAGCTGGATAGTGGACTAATCTGCACACCGTTTATACCTTAAGATGGTCAAGTGGCTGATGTGCTAACCAAAGAGTTAACGGTTCATCCTTTTGGACTATTGTTGGCAAGCTGGGAATGGATAATATCCACTCACCAGCCTAATGGGGAGTGTCAAAGATAGCTGGCAAACATGTGCATATTTGTCAAAGATAGCTGCCAAACCACAACATTTTTATCAAAGATAGTGGTCAGAGCAGCTGTGCAAATTTATCAAATATAGCTGTGAAAATTTGAATTTGTATTCGTCATACCTCTGATTTGTAGGGATTTATTAAAGGTAATTTGCCTATATATTCTTTTCCTGTAAATGTCAAAGAAATCAATAAAATTCCCATTATTTCACACTTTTGTTGGGGATAATCTTGTCTCATTGCGCAGTAAGAAACAATGGCACATGAAACTTGTGAGTTGTTGTGGCTACGCAGTGTGTTATCCGAGTTGGGTCACCCCATTCATGAGCCAGCCAATGAATTTGTATTATGATAACAAAGCTGCCGCTAGTATTGCTCACAATCCAGTTCAACATGATTGAACAAAGCACGTGGAAGTTGATCGACATTTCATTAAGGAAAAGCTTCGTCTTTGAGTGATTTGTACTTTGTATGTCAGCACGGGTGAACAAGTAGCTGATGTGTTGACTAAGGGTGTGGACAACACTACTTTGCAGTATATGTTAGTCAAGCTGGGCATGATAGATATCTTAGCACCACCTTGAGGGGGGGGTTGTCAAGGGCTTATTTAGAAGCTTATTTATGTTACTTTTATTTTGTAGGGTACCAATGTGTAATTAGTGAAACCTTATTTTATAAATAGAATGAGGTGGGATAATGGATGACCTAATTCATTTCATTCTTTCACCTCTTCCCATATCATATTTCTCTCTTCTCTCTTCTTCCTCTTTTATACCGTAATCTCTCATAAACATAATTTAGGGTTTGATTACTTCATAACTCAACACTTCTTTACCGGATTTTTCGGTACTATGAACACCTTTTAGGTTTCCGACGAGTTTTAGGGTTGTTAGAGGGTTTTCATCCCAAGCTTCGCAGAGGTAGTTTTTTAGGCTTTTGGGATGAGGTGTTTGGGACAATATGGAATAAAAAATAAGACATGGGTTTCCAGTTGAGAGAAAAAAGTGACTAAGGTTTTTGGTGTAATCTAGTGGGCGGGTTGCCAACAAGTGGGTCGAAGGAGGTGGTGGTGGTTTTGATGGTGTGGTTGGTGGTGGTTCGTTGATTTCATGGTGGTGCAATTGGAGGTGATGTTGGTGTTAGATTTTTTTTAAAACTTTAGGGGTTTTTGAATTATTTGTAATTTGAAATTTAAATTTTTTAAGTTCGTAAATTTTAAAAGATTTTTTGGAATTTTTAAATTATTTTAATTTATAATGTCACGTGTCAGTTAACAGTTTTTCTGACGCTTTTGGGTAAAGTCTAATTTTTATTTTAAAATATATTGAAGTCTAAAATAAAAAGTTATTAATGTACTAAAGTCAAAAAGAAAATGAAAAAAATAGGTGTCACAGGTCTGGTGACTCAGGTTTCCTACTAAAAGATTAACTTGTCCAGTAGAGACCCTTATTGTCTGGCCCATCATATGTGAAACCAAAAATCTTAAATCCATCCATTATCTCCCACCTTGGTGCGATGGAAAGTGTCCCTCGTCCAAGCTATGGTTAGTCTCGGGTTCGAGACATGGGAGCAGCCTTTCCATATATGGGGGTAAGGTCAACCGACATCCACCTCTCTCAGACCCTACAGTTAAGTGGGAACCTTGTGCACTGGGTACAACCTTTAATCTCCCACCAGAATGTGAGAAGCTGGACGTTTCAGTCTACCCATTCACCTTACATGCAAGACATTGGAGTAAAATCAGATCAAGGTAACCTTCGTTGCTCGGGGAAGCGTGAGGCATAAACCCATATTTAAGAGCAAATGGTACACGTGAGTAATCTCATAGTGGGTTCCTCGAGGTGTAGAGGAAGAGAGTGAGAAATTCACTTTTCCCAACACCTTATACAGGCTTGTCACCAAACTAATAGGTCTAAAGTCCTCACTTCATAGGTTTTTGCTTTATTTTGGGGATTTAGCAAATATGTGTTTCATTCACAGGCATTTACTTCTCCATTATTATATAACTCTCTAAAAAGCCTCAACGAATACTCCTCTATATTCTCCACACATTCTTTGTACATTGCCATTGTGAATCCATCCGGTCTCGTGGATTATCCCCACAACATTCCGAAATAGCTCTTCTAACAACTCAAACGGATGCTGAAACCATTAGCTTTCTTTCCTCTATATGACTCCAATTTAATCCTTCTATCTCAACCTCCCTCCAAATTTTCATTACATTTTATTGCTCTTAAAATTTCATGAACCCCTCCCAGCGCCCAAACTTCAAAATTTCACTTCTAAATTTTATCAGAAGGTTATCTAGAGAAAATAAAGTTGCAAAAGTTCTTCCAAAACATCTTTGACAATGTTTCAATGCAAATTTGACGTATTATTCTAATCTCATTAATATATGTCTACAAAATGCTGAGGTTCCAAATTTAGCTTTTTTATTTTATCAGAGTTTTAAATTTAGCACTGAAACTATGAATGGATACAAGGAGAGTAATTAACGGCTGAGAAAATAATCTCACCGAAGGTGATGCAGCCAATGCAATGGAAACAGCTTGCTCCTTCATTATTATTTCTTTTCTCTGTGCTTGACTCCGTCGTAGTAGAGTTCCAAGCTCATTCAATTGCGCTTTCATCTCCTTAATTTCAACTTCCTTCTCCCACAATCGGCATCTATTGAGCCCAAAAGTACAAACACTTGTAATAATTTGTATGGACGATTAAGAATATATTTTTATAAGTGAATAACATCAAGCTCCCTTATGATGCCGCAAATATTTAATCACAAATATCTACCAATTCAGATATCATGTAGGCCTTGACAAAGCCAATTTTAGAAAAAAAACTAGATTTTAATTTATCAATACCAACACAATTAATAGGATTAAAAGTTCTTTTAACTTATGTGAAAGAAAAATCAAAGAGTTCTATAATATGTTGTTTGAGATAATGTTTGTTTGACAACTTATGCTATCCTAAGTTTCAGGTGTCAGAGGTTAAAATAATCTTTTGGGTTATTTGTACCTTGGGGTCCAAGCCTTGGACTCCAAGGTTCTTACTATTCCCACTTCGGATCCATTTTCACTTTTTGTAACACCTCTATGGCGAAAAAAAGTGTAGTAAAAAATCTGAAGCGGTAACAAAAAAGTGAAATTGGACCCCAAAGTGCAAATAGTGAAAGGTTTGGACCCCAAAGTGCACTACGAAGAACTACTAGGCTTTTTATTGGGTTGTGAAGTGGGACATCATGTTAGTATTTCAATTGTGTGCTTTTGTATTTGGTTTAATTTTTGAAAGGTTTAGTTGGTTTAAATAATAAATCCATATCTTTTATTGAAACATGTAAAAAGTTCAAGCCTTCAAGTCAAACTTGAACATGACTAATTGGCCACCATGTTTGCCAAGTATCCATGCAGAATACGCCTGATTATCATCTCTGTGTCGTGTGGGCAAGTTGTAATGCTATAACGAATTATGATTTTCATATCTTTGTGTTTCTAATGGCTCATTTTACCCCTATTTCCACTCAAATTTTATCTGTAAATTAATGTACTTCAAGATGTTTTCTCTTCCTCAGATACCAGCAAGATATTCTAAATTCAATTGCAGAAGGAAAAGCAAAAAAAAAAGGAGGTGGGGAACATCTTTCAGATTTTCATTTATATTGCACCTTGCATCTGTAGCAGCATTAAACATATACTGAAGCAAGTTCTTTGCATCTCCCATTGAGCGTAATAAGTTCCAACGTCCACGGCTAGAAAAGCCACGCTCTCGCTCATCTGCCTCCGAAAGTTGTGAAGCCATTGAAACAAAGCCATCTGAAGAGGTGCTCAGCATATCTTCAAGTGAAGCAATTCTAGCCGATCTTGCATTTGGTGACATCGTGGGCCCTCTAACCAATGGAGAACACAAAATGGTGGAGTGAATACCATAACTGAGTTGAAGCAGCACAAATTCCTTCTATTTATCATTATATTGTATTCAAAACAGAAACTTGAAAATAACTCTGACAAGTCTTGTCATATCATTCTATTATAGGATAAATTGAAAGAAACCACCTGAACTATCACATTAGTTGCAAACTCAACCTGAATTTTTTGAAGAACTTCTTGAATTATTACATTCATTTGCTCCACTGTGCGACAATAAAGGGGTTGTTTGCGACTTTACCATAGTTTAGAGGTTATTTGAAACGTTAAGTTTTTTTTTTTTGCATTTGGGACGAAAAATTTAGGTTTTATTTTTTACCCTTCCATTATGGTAAACAAGTATTTGGAAGTAACGCGTGATATAATACACAGTAAAGTACCTTGAATATTTATTCTTTCCTCTTGACGGATTAAATTCAATTGAAGAAGATTCACCAACTTGTTTTAAAAATGCCAACTCTTCTGAAAGTGCAGCTCGTCTGTAAAGGGGGAATAAAAATTGATGAGACAGTCAATAGGAAATTAATGTTTATTGAATATGGCTAAAATACATATAAAAAAATTACGAAGTGCTGATTACATACACATGACTCTGCTTATCATATTCAAAACGAACTGCATGCACATTCACCATTACTTCTAGCTCATGATCAACCCACCGTTGCAAAGTTTTTTCATTGCTCTAATAATGAACGTCAGATCAATAACTATTCTATATATATATAATATACTAAAAAAGCATAAACAAAAATGTAATTTATAAAGATTTAAGGGTTTGCAAAAAATTTTAGAATCTCTTGGTTATTCAATACTGTACAAGTAAAAGGAAGCATAAATAATTTACCTGCCCAGCTGATGTGCGCCCATTGGAATAAACTGAGAGGAAAAAGATATGAGGAGCAAGAATAAATGATAAAAGTGAATTCTATGATTTTTTACCTAGGCTGTCACGCGCTGTAGTAGACTTACGGACTTCTAACAACTCTTTTAGACTTTTGGTAGCCCTTGCAGCTTCTTCTGTCTTCCTCTGAACAACCTGCATTGAATAATCATTTTTCCACTTATTAGTTGTACATTACCTGCCTATAGAACCTTGCTAATTGGATAATCAGGCGAGATCCTTCGAAAAGTTTCTTTGAAGGGACAGATTGCAGATACAACTAGGGTATATGTTACCCTTTTTTATTGGTGGTGGTGGACAACCTTTAAAAAATCACTATAAGTTGAAGGAAAATTTGATTTTTCAAGGGGGAGGGGTGTGGATGGGATAGTCAACCCTGCCATAATTTGCCCCTTTATATGAATGGAGGAAAGAAAATAGTGAGGCAGTATTCTGTGAAAAGCAATCGATTTAGTACTGAAATACATTTGGAAAAAGGGTTATTTTGACTTTGGCCCCATTTATTTTGCAAAACCTAGTCTGACCCTGAAGTTTTCATTTCTCGTCTTTCGACTCCAAATGACTTTTTGCGACAATTGTTAAGACTTTTTGTAACACGTTGTGGGACTTTTTGCAACACATTGGGAGTAAAGGCCAAGAGATAAAAACTTCGGAGGTGGACTAGATTACAAGTCTAAATAACCCTAGAAAAAGATGTATATATAGACTTCACAAAATATTTGTACCTATTTAGCAAGCCACTGACCAGATAATAAAGTCATGGAATAACTTTATCAAAGGGTTAATGGTCCTTGCCTATTACTGAAATTCAGAGTTTCAATAAACACCAAAGGGATTAAAGCTTCAAAATCCATGCCAATGGTAATGAACATGGACCATAACCCCTACCTCCATCACGCATGTAAAAACGAAAAATAATTCAGAAAATAGAATGTAAGAGTTAGAACAAATCAGTCAGGATCAACTGTGGGGTTTTGTAGACATTTCAGGTTCTTGTGAAGTACTAATCACAATAAAATCCATACCATTTTTTGACGTTGATTCAGACCTTGCAATTTATGCCTTTCATATTCATTTCTCCTTCCCTCCTTCCTTAGCTAGTTAGAAGAACAGAAAGAGAGAAGAAAAGAGAACGCAATCAACAACATATGCATACATAGAGACATACACAGTTACAAACACACATACATACAATAACAATTGTCAAACCACACCAAAAAAAAACGGAAAAAGAAAAACTAAGATAAAAATAAAAAATAAAAAAATGGAGTTATTTTCTGTATAGGAGCAAATATTAATCAAATGGGGAAAAAATTTTGCAAAAAGCAAAGAAAACCGCACTGAATTTATGAAGTAGTCCAGAAGACAGAAGAAATCACATTTAGATGCTAACAACAAATAAAATGCAGCCAAAGAAATGATTGAAAAATCAACAAGGGATTGATTATATTGAGGCTGATGTACCCACCCCATCATATCAGACTGATGTGCAGCCAAACCTAGAGAAAAATATAGAAACTCACGACTTTAAGATGGGCTTCTACTTAGATCAGGTGAACAGGACCGTAACATTCAAAACTATTTTGAGTTGGCAGTTGTAAAAGGGTCTGCGATACGCCGCACACGTGTCCCTGATGTGAACTGAGAGTAGAGGATTAATTCTAATATCTTTACTTGTACTATTTTTATGTTGTTTCTCTTTCTATTTTATTTATTTATTTTAGTTAGTATTTAGCGGGGATAATATTCCTTTGAATATTCTTCAAGTGCCCTCTTTAGTCTTTTTACCTTTCACGGTTATCTTGGCTATGATAACTTATCCTATAAATAAGGCCTTTGGTCAACCAATGTGATCATTTTACATTTTTGATATACTAGAGAGATATACCACTGATAAGTGTTTACGTCAATTGGTATTAGAGCGAGGTTCGCTCACCCGTTGTTGGGTAGGAACAAAATCGTACAACACATCAACGGCCTGGAGAACAAGAATCAGTCCACTGATTTGGTAAGGACAATGACCACCATGGATGAAACCTTGTGTCGCATTTTGAGTGAGATTTGCAGAGTCAATGCCATGCACCCACCATTGGCGGCAGCCCCTCTGTCTCTACTGCCCACCACTGCCTCCATTGAGTTGGCTCACCCTCAACCACACCGTGATTCTCCCATTAAGAAACCCTTCGCCCAGCCCAAACATCAATCCCCCAAATCTTTTGCTGTCCTCCGAACTCCATCCCCGCTCATTTCCAGACACTACTTTCACGGTTGAGGGTGATGGAGCTGCAACTTTTCTATAAACCCTATATAGGGTTTGCATTTACCATAAGAAAGAGAAGACATAAAAAAGGTATATCTATCTTCATTATGCAAATAGTAATCAGAATATTACAACCCGAGAGAGTTTATAACTAAAGGCACATTACATAGAGATAAAAGAAAAGACAAAAGTACCCTTTAGGGATACAAGGATATAATAGCTAACTAAAGATACTTAAATTACAACATATGACACCATTATCCACCCACCCCCACCCCCCACCCTCCCGGCGCTAAATCGCAATGAGACAGCAAGAGGCATCGAGAGTTTTTCAATAAGAAAACGGAAGCGTTGAACTGTGTGGAACATTGTGAAGAAGTCAGCAAACTGCATTGTGGATGATACAAATGGTAGATAATTGCTCCCTTGCTGTAAGTGATGGCGAGTGAGGTGACAATCAATTTCAATATGCTTAGTACGCTCAATGAAAGACTGTGTTGTGAGCAATCTGCATAGTACTTTTGTTGACACTATATATAGGGGTCGGGCGGACATGGAGACACCCATATTTGCAAGGTTTGCAACCAAAACAAACTTGTTTAGTCACTGGAACATAAAGAGGATTAAAACCATACCTACCACCGTGGTGTAACTCATCACGCTAATTCTGTGCCTCGAACGTGCTGGCCATTGTCATAGAGTGAACGTAGGGTGAGGGTACCTCGCCATTAGCCTCTTCAAAATACCTCACCTTGTACTCGGGCCGTCCTTACCATAATCACTCAATTCCAACGGCTGTGGTTGGAGTTGCTGAACCCAGTTTGTGACATGGCGGCCTTTGTCACGAGTCACGCCGTGTTGATCATTAGGCTTCTTGGTGATATTCTAGGGAGGTATAACTTCAGTAATAACCACTTAAGTAGTAAGGGTTCAATGGTTTTTAGCTAAGGGACTTCTCCACCATATATCGTTCATGTGTTGCAATCTTGGCCTCAAAGGCTTCTACGATAGCTGGAATGGTACGCTCGTGCTACCGTGGGACAAATCTTGTGCAATTGTCGTCTGGCTGTTCGTCCCTCGCTGAAAACTCTACCCCCATAGCTACCACTGCCAAGGTTCTAAAAAACGCGTGGCGTGACCGAGGCGTGGAGGTCAAGCCTTAAGCCTTAGAAGCCTAGGCAGGCCTTAGGTGTAAAAAGGCGTTTAGGCCTTTTCTAATAAATTTAAATATTTTTAACCATAACAAGGCTATTAAAAATACTAAAATTGTACATGCCTTAAAAATAATTCTGAATATTTGCAAATTAAGATACAATTTGATTGTTTTGGACGAGATATTGATCCAGTTTGTAAAAAAAAATCTTTAAAAGGCGATATCGCTTCACTAAAGAATTTTTATTTTAAAAAAAAGTGTTCCTTAAGGCTTTTACCAAGAATAAGGCGTAAAAGACTTAAAGCGGGACGTTTTTCCCAAGACTCAAGCCTAGGCGGAGCCTAAGCGCGCCTTTTAGAACACTGTCACCCGGATGGGTTTGCTACTGCCTTGTGCTATTGTGCACAGCAGCACTCACCTCTCCCTTGCCTTGACCAGACCGTAGTGTTTGATTGATACCACCACAATCGACGGCAGACTCGAGGAATGGGTCACAGTGTGCAGCCATGCTGTTGTGCAGCTTGTTGGGGGTTGGTGGCGATGACCAACGGAACCGCCCTGCCTGATCCTTCTCGTCCTTTCGTCAATTCGCGAAGTTCCAGATTGCGCCTCCATGGATGCGAACATCTTTCGTATAATTTCAAGGGATTCATCCACCTTCGACTGTTACCTTTGGGTGTCATTCTCACGCAGCAATTTGACTAGACTGACACTCAATGTTCTGAAAATCCCCACCTAGGCACTGCTCTGACACCTCATCTACGCACTAGGTGGTGACTATCGTCTTACCTAGCCCCCACCATATATATATTTATATATATATATATATATATATATTTGGTTACTATATTAGTCTTATGTATTGCTATTGATATATTGATTTGACGCCTTAGACTTTGTGTTAAAATGTTATGTTTAGACTAATAGTTGATTTGTGTAATATTATATTTAAATATACATAAATAAAACCCAGCACCTGCCTTCAGCCTTTAGAACACTGCTATCACTTCCTACCATGCCACTTTTGACGTAAATAAGTTATGCTCAATTATCATAAACCCAATTATGAAAAGGGAGGATTTAATCGTTAGATATAGTTTAAGGTTCCAGCACGCATAAGGACACCTATTGAACAATACCAGATAACAATACAAACCATCAGCCACAACAAATAAATAAATAAAATTATTTATTCACGTCACACACACACAGAGAGGGGTACCTGCAACAGTTCCTTCTCATGAGCGGCCTTCCATTGCCGAAATTGTTCTGCCGCTTGCTTTACCTTATGCTGCATTTGAACCTACAAAGAATATGACAGATCAGACGGAGATATCCAAAAACAGTAAATACACTGTAGCTCTTTGAGAATATAATTTTGATCTAACAACTAAATGACAACTAACCTTCTGGGCCTTGATATACTGTATCTCATCCTGCAGCCGTTTTGCTGCTTCATCACTTTTTTCTTTTTTCTTTAGAAGATGAAGCTGACTTTCTTGTTTCTTCTTAAGATCTATAATCTGACGTTTATCATTTACGCAACAAAACATTTAAAATTGCAAAAAGAACAAGGTCTTATGACTGCAAGTCTGCAACATGGCATCTATGGGGTATTTGTTTTTACTTCTTAATGATGAATGGAGGCCCATTCAGCATTGAGAGATAACACTAGGTGTTTGTGTTTTACCTCTTAATGCAGAATGAGCTAAGGACCCCGCTGCTGAATATTGAATTTTACAAAACATCTTTTTAATTTAACCCTTATTATTATTGTTAAATGACAATGACATAAAATAGTTTAAAAACAAGTAATAATGGTAAAATAGTCGAAGTGCATGTAATGAACAATTACAACCAAAGGGGGGGGGGGGGGGGGGGGGGGGTAGGAATCTATATAATCACCTGAGCCTCAAGTGCTTTTAATTTCTGTGCATGAATGTTATGCACTTTTGGAGTTGGTCCGTCAGAAGCAGCAAGGCGTTCAATTTCAGCTAGCAAGTGGTCCCTTTCTTGCTGAAATTATCGTAGAAGATCATCCTATTGTGAAGACATTAAGAAAGAACAATCGAAATAAAATATTATATAACTCAACCTGCACTACTCTTTTTTCTTCCTCAAGCTCCATGATTTTCTTCCCAAAATGCTGCTTGATTGCTTCAGTTTCAGAACCTCCAACAAGTTTCATCTCAGACTGCAAAAAAGCCAATACTTAGCTAACAATGATTATAGTGAAACACAAGAACAAGAAAAAAAATAGCCTATATCAAAGATATATTGCTTTCCATTATAAATCCAGTGGCACAACAACAGCAGCACAATTCGTCTGGTAGAAGACTTGCTCCATTAACCTTGTCACAGTGTCCGCAAAGATCGGAATATAACAATTTTCAAAACTTGCATACAAACCACTTTCAATAAGCTCAAAGAAGTTCTTCAACAATCACTGCTGACTTTTTAGGGTAAAATGCAGTAAAGAAAAAAGAAGAAAACCATACTATTTCTCTTATTGTAAATACTCCAAGTGCCGCAAATAACACCATAAAATGAAAAAGTTGCTAACTCATCCCGTTAGAGATAAGTCATATAACATTTCTTATTTCTTGTAATGTGTCAAAATATTCTCTCGCGTAACACACATGATTTGATATCCTAAATCAATATAACCTAATTGTGAAAAATAAAACCTTATTAGATAAGTGGTTGTGAAGATTCCCTTTAGAGAAAGATTCTATGTGGTGTCCTATATTTAAACAAAAACATGGATTGAGCTTACATGGGTGGAATTCCAAGAGAGTGGTGAGAGGTTCCCCAAGAAGACATTGGAAACTTATATCCCAAAGCATTGACTCCTTTCTTAGGTGCCTCTCGTTGGAAGTAGGAGATGGTATGAGCACTCGATTTTGGGAAGATTGTTGGGTTGGGTTGGGTGGTGGTTGGGGGGGGGGGGGGGGGGAAGGGACTTCATTCCGAACGTTGTTTCCTTAATTTATATAATTAATCATTGAATAAAAATTAGAGGTTGTACCTTGGTGCGATGGAAAGTGCCTTCGGCCAAGCTACGGTTGGTCTCGGGTTCGAGACATGGGAGCAACCTCTCCATATATGGGGTAATGCCAGCCGACATCCGCCTCTCCCAGACCCTGCACTTAAGCGGGAGCCTTGTACACTGGGTACGACCTTATCATTGAATAAAAATTGTCATCGCATCCATTGTTCGTTTGAACTCTAATTCTTCGACCTATTGGAATCTCTCTTTCCGTAAGTATTTGAATGACGTTGAGATGGAGGAGTTTGTAGCCTTATAAGGTATTGTTGATGGGGTATGTATTCGTGAGGGAGTTAGTGACAAGAGGAAATGGGTGCTAGATAATGAAGGGTTCTCTCGTAAATCATATTTTCATTACCTTTGTGATAACTCTTTAATTCCTTATTTTCATATTTTCGCTACCTTTGTGATAACTCTTTAATTCCTTATTTTGCATCTTGTTATTTGATTTGGGTAGCTGGTTTCCTTCAAAGTTATGGTTTTCACGTGGTTAGTGGCCCATGAAAGAGTCAACACGTGTGACTTACTTCAAAGGAGAAGACCCAATTGTAGCCTACTCCAAATTGGTGTTTTTGTATAAATATGGGGAGAATCTGCAGTGCATTTTGCTTCATTGTTCATTTGTTAGATTCTTGCGGAGTAAGGTGTTTGAGGAATTGTCAAAAGTAGGAGCTCTTCCTTGTAAACCGATGGATATCTTGCTTTGGGATTTGAGAGATTTGGGGGAGGGGGACAAAGTTGCATGCCTATGGAGATGTACTGTACTAGCGGTGTTTTGGTACATATAGCTTGAATGGAATAATCATATATATGATGAGGAGGAAAGTAAAGAATGGGTGTGGGAAAAGGTAAAGTTTATAGCTTTATTATGGGCATCGATGTTAAAACCTTTCAAAAATATTCGTTTGAAACTGATTTGTTTGAGCTGGAAGAATGTGGTTTCGGCTTGAATTGCGAGTTAGGAGAAGGTTTAGGTCAAGAGGATTATTGCTGTTTGGGTTTTCTTGATTATATTGTTTTGTTTTAAAGCTGTTTTGTTCCTTTTGTTATCAAAGTGCACTGCTGGTTCACTGCATCGATGCAACTTTTATTTCAGTTCAATAAACTCTACTGTTTCTAATAAATATATGTGTGTGTGTGTGTGTGTTAATCTATACTACTTATAAAAGTCCCCTAAACACGTTTTCTTTTGGACAATTTTACCCAGAAAGAAAGAATTACAGTTAAGCTCATCATTTCTTCGCTCATCTATATGTCCAAACCAAGCAGCCTATCATTAATTCACCAGCATCTTTATCTTCTGTTTCTCTCTCTCTAAAAATGATGGTTCCGTGTCTCTCTTTACTACCTCTCTCTTTCTCTCCCCAAAACTCCTTATTAAACTCTTCTTTCCAGCCAAAATATACAGCGAAGATGGAGAGGCTTAAGCATGAGAGAGTACAAGGGACTGTAGGTGGTTTGAAAAATTGAGAGTAAACAGGGATTGCACTGCACAGGAGAGATCTTTGGTTGGTTTTATGTTTGTAGGATCTAGGAATTGAAAGGTGAGATATTTCATGCTTAGGGGTATGGGGGAAAGGAAGGTACTACTACTGCAGGGTAATGCGTTGGTAGATAAGTAATGAAGAGATAAAAATAGAGAGTTTGGCGGTCAAGGGTGTTGTGATTATCTCGTGTGTTTTAATGGTTGCATGGTGGACGTACATAGGTTTATGGTGTAGAGGGATGTAAGGAGTATAGTTTGGAGAAAGAGAAATGTGTTTAGTATGTAAGTGGGTGCGGTGGCAAATTGTATGAATGGGTGTTAAATGACATGAGAAATTGGAGTGTGCATGTGCAATGAATGGATATAGAAAAAAACTGATATTTTAAGTATGTACCATTGTCTAGGCTATCAATGGATCGGATTTTATCCGAATCCGAATCCGATCCATTTAAGCGGATATGGATCATGCCTAAAATCCGATTATCCGAATACCCGATTACCCGTTTATTAAATGGAGCGGATTTGGATTCATATAATCCGATCCGTTAATAATCCGATCCGATTAATATTTTTAATGTATATATATAAATTATATACAATATATTTTTAATTAATATATATTGTATTTTATAATATTTTAAATATATAATTTAAATATTTATTATAATAGTTCTTTATTTCATTATCTGTTTTTTTGGAACATTTGGAAAATAAATTTATGAAATAAGAGTTGACAATAAAAATGTTACAAATCAAGTTTAACATAAACGGATAATCGGATAAACAGATAGGATCCGAATCCGTTTAACATAAACAGATATGGATTTGGATTTGCCTGATCCGGTCCGAATTCGATCCGTTTACAGGCCTACCATTGTCCATCCTCTTCCCCCTTGGTGTGGGTGAAGTATAAAAGATTCACCCATAAAAAATATACAAGCATGACAAATTGCATTTTTCAGATTTCAAATTTTTACCTCCCTAAAAAATCCAAAGCAAGTTTTCATTATGTAGCCCTAAATAAACTCAGTTGTTCCATCTTTGCACAACTATTTTAACACAACATATCAAAGGTAAATTACATCAAGACCTCCTGAACTATTGATTTTTTTCACCCAGCCCCTTTTCATAAAAAAATTGTTGATCAAACATGATTTTATGCATAAAAATGTTAAAAATTTGTTGCAAAGGGGTTGGGTGAAAAAAATATATAGTTCAGGGGTCTTGGTGTAATTTAACTAAAAAACAAATTTGAACTGATATATCCTTGGAAACATTTGACTTGAAAAAATTTGTCATTTCTATCTTTTTTGTCAAACTTTTACTTTTCACAATGGACCATATTATTTTGTATGTTTTTATTTTCACGAGCTACAAATATATTAAATAATAAAAATTATAAAAGGTTTCATATATACAAAAAATTAAGATTTGGTTCCTGAGTTTCAAATGAGAATTCGTTATCTAAAACAAAAAATTAATCTATATATATAATATTTTTAAAATGTCTCTTTGTGTGCGTGGTTAACATGTTTTAATTGCGCATTTTTCGTATTTAAGATGACTGTTAAGAATTTATCAAAGGTTTTTTTTGTATTTTTTTATTTTTATGGCTCGCTAAAAAACTTCAAAAGTGACATGGTTAAATATTAGAAGTAAATTTTTGGCTAAAAGAAATAACCATTAAAATATTTTTAAAAAGCAACAAATATATTCTAACTATTTGGTGTAGTATTGACAATTAAATATAAGTTTCCTTATCCTATCATTGTAAAGCCATTTCTCGGTTTGTGTTTGTCTTGTAAAATTGTTGTTTAATGGATTTTAAGACATATAGTTTATGTTTATGCTTCCTTAATTTTAATATATACTTATTGTCCCTTTTTCTCACTACCCGTTATAGATTAATATGTTCTTATTTTTTCCATTGTTAGCAATAATCGCGAAAATACGAATATGCATATTTATATCAATTCTTCTGCTTTTCAGGGTGAATATTTTTTTCCATATTTATTTTTTGTGGTGGCATGATCACCGTAACCTTTATCTTTTAATTGCATTAAAAAGGACACCATCACGCGACCTGTTTTCATCTTGCCATATAATTTTGTCTACCTATTACAAGGAATAGATATCTTTCCATGTATGAGACTAAAATAATAACAAATGCAAAATGTATCTCTTTGTAATTTTTATCTTGAGAAGTTGGTTACGTTATATATACTTCTATTTTATTTTGAGGGGGCCTAATGGAGTTTTGATAGTCATAAAATAACAAATATACCTTATTTAAATATATTTTTAATTTTATATATATATTATACATTACACATGGTACAACGCATGAAATAATCAGACCTCAAATTCCTTCTGTGAAGAATAACGGCAATCTTTTTTTAATTGTGAAATTTTTAAGAGAATCTATAATTTATGTCTCACTTTTGACTTATTAAGCATTTTATTACATGGTCTCAAACATGATGTAACATTAAATGTAGACTCTTAACATATGTCCATATATATGGTCTATTAGTATGCCCAACTAAGAGGGCATCTCTAGGATGTTTTGCCAAGGTTCTAAAAGGCGCGAGGCGTTGACGAGGCATAGAGGTGAAGCCTCAAGCCTTAGGGACGTGAAGCCTAGGCATAAAAAAGCGTTTTCCCTTTTTTTATTATTTCAATTATTCTAAGGCTAGTAATATAATAAAATAATATATGCCTTGAATTTTGAAGATATATTCGTATGTTTGGTAGCCATCTTTCTCATATGCATGCTCCACAATCAATATACAAAATGTATTTCTCCACATTTAATAAGCAATATACAAAATGTATTTTTCATCATTCAATAATCAATATCAATAATCATTCAATAATCAATAATCAATAATCAATAATCAATACAAAATGATTGAATATAAGAAATGCATTTTTCACCTTTCAAATGAAACAGATAGGCGTTTGGTCAAAAGTCGGTTGGCAATGTTAGGCTTTTTTTTACGAGAGGCAGAAAGAGGTAAAGGTAGAGAGGTTAGGGATACTGTTCATTTTTGTATTATTTTGGACGAGATATAGGTCCAGTTTGTTAAAAAAAAGTCTTTAAAAGGCGATATCGTTTCACTAACGCGTTTTTTTTTTCAAAAAAAAATGTACCGTTAGCCTTTTACCAAGAATAAGGCATAGATGGGGCGTTTCTCTCAAGCCTAAGCACGTCTTTTTTAACACTATGTTTTACAATGTTTTTCACCACCTAAATACCATATATGAATAACATACGGACCACAAAAATACCAATAGAACTGGTATAACATGCACAATGTACAACAACGGAATTAACATCATGGCAAAAAAAAATTGTGCCCCAAATGTCCTAAAACAAGTGTCACATACTCAAAATTGTGCCTCAAAAGTACATCTTCATTCATCATCCATTTTTAGAATCAGCAATTTTGAAAAATAAACATACTATTACAAATGATATTAGAAAATTGTTATATGTTCATGTTGCATAGGGTTAAATCTAATGTGGAATATATTGATCACTCTATTTGACGCAATAGAAACCTTTACTGGTTACTCGCGTTCTATCTTCAATGTATCAAAGAAAACGATACAAAATATCTGTATTTACGTTTCTTACATGGACAACAAAGTACGCAAATGTAATTTAAATTTTACCACAAGAATAGCTGTGAGAAATCATTTGTATTTGTGTATTTGTGTAATTTTAAGTCTTATATTTTTCATCGAATGCAAGAAATTATTTGATAACGATCGAGGCAACAGGGCATTGGTGGTCCATAATGTTGAATGATTGATGTATGAGGAATAGCATACCCGTAAACGGTCAACATCATAGAAATTATTATGGAATGACACTCATTTTTTGTTTGTGTGGATTAGAGTCACGCATTCACTTCTTTAAAAACATTTGTCTTAACATTTATTATACAAATACTTTTAATGTAATGTTTATCGTTGATGATAGTGTTTAGCATTTCAATGAAATAGTAATGTTTTATTTACTTTTGTTTTTTCATAATCCAATGTCACACGTGCGACGCACGTGTGCATTTACTAGTGACGTAAAAGAGAGTTACCTTTGAAAATTGTAAGAACATTTCTAAAATCAATTTCACCTAATGCAATATCAAAGTAAACCCTCACAATCATGCTTTATGTGACCCCACTCCTTGCACTTGTAACTTGTAACATTGTCGCCCTTTCTTATATACTCGATACATATCCCTTCCCCTATTCTCACCATAAGCATACATAGCCAAGCTCGGACTTGAACCCTCCTCCCTCGGTAATTTTTTCTTCTCGTTGGATACTAGAGCCGACTCCACTTCATCCATCTTTATCACTATTTTCAATACAACATGATTGTGACTATATTGTCATAAAAATTCAAAAGATGGGAAGAAATGGAGACTATCTTATTTTATTTTCATATCAATCTTCTTAAATTGATCCACAATTCCAAAATTACGTTCATGTCATTCATAACATTTATACCCTCCTCCATCTTCAAAGGGAGAGCTTGAGATTGAGCTTCGTTGTGAAACTTTTCGCCAAGTAAAACTTCTCCCACAATGTTAGCGACACATACTTGTTACTAAAATTGTAGGTTATACAATCACCAATACAAAGTCGAAACTTGCATAAACACTTTGACTCTAAGTCCTCGTAATTATCATCAGTCACTCTTGTTTGGGAAGCTTCCTAGGCTTTCCCTTCAATGTCAGTGCTAGGCCATGAGGGATGTCCTTCACCCTACCTTACCATAGAGTGAAACAACCAATTCCATCAAACCTACCCACCTTAAATTGTGAGCCTATATTTTCGGTCATGGTTAAATGCAAAAACCTAAGACTTCCAAACACTAGTGGTTTAACATCTCACTCTAAACTTTTGTCGAACAACTGTGTGCACCGCAGTGCTGAGAGACTTGGAGGAGCAAATTAAGGGTATTTTTGTATATTGGCCTCAATTTAACAGTCATTTTTATACTTCCCGTCACTTTTTTAATGGCAGTTGATAAATGGCAAATTTAGATGAGGAATTTTAAACAATTCAGTACTTCAAGAGGTAAATTGAGCCCTAAATATAGTTTTGGGGCATAGTTGTAATTCACACTTTAATAAAACCCAAAACGCTTTTCTACACATGAAATTGTTCTATCGATGTTGATAAAAAATTTATCAGAAAATGGCCCAAAATTGGGTTTTAAACAAACCCCACTTTGTTAGTTCCTAAACTTCCCTCAACCTAAAACACGTTGAAAATCAGCCTCAGTTGAATGACCATCGTTCAGTCTACAGATTGACCAAGGACAAGCTAGTATCCATCCTTCAGTTGACGTCAATTGAAGAACAATGTCGTGTGCTTGCTTCAATCGACTTAGGCAAAGATATTGAGCCAATTACAACATACTCCCCCAACCAAAACATTAACTTCTAATCCCCCTCCCCCACCACCTCTAGAACACTGCCTCCCTTGACACCTAAATCCTCTTGCCTCTTCACCCCCTATGCCTCCCCCTCCCCCCATCTTGCCTTTTCACCCCTTATGCCTCCCCCACCTCTAGATCTGAGATTTTAAAATGAGTTCTAGATCTACGAATTTGAAATGGTTGCAAAACGGATTCCAAACAAATCTATGATTGTAGACTAATTGACTAAATTGTAAGTATCAGTGGAGGAGGATGAACTCTATTACTTTGTCGATTGTTTCACGGGTTGTTGCATATGATAATGCTAAATAGCTTCCCTTACCAGATATTCTTCTAATATCACCCTTTATCTCTTTGGATGTGTTATGAGAAACACAATAAACAGAGTTGAATCTTCTGATTTTGATTTTCCCCCTTTTCTTGGACCTATTGACTCCCTGCCATGTGTATATCGAGCTGTACGTGATTTTTCATTAAGCCATAAGACCAATTTTCATTATCATTATAGAACTAATTTAATCAATTGATCTCTCCGTTCAGGTGACATTATATACTTTTGTTCCGGTGTGTGTTATTTTTACCTCAATGAGATGGGCTTCTCATGTCAGATAAGTAATTAAAGTCACAATGCGTGTTCTTTTTCCCGGGGCAGGGTTAACCCCGATTTCTATTTTATTTATTTTCTTTGCATTATATTTTCCAATTTTTTTAACAAGTAACGGAACAAAGCCCTAAGTCAGGTTTAAAAAAGTAGGTACAAGAGTCTCATTTTGACCGCTAATAAGGTATGTATGTCAACAAATTAAAAATGGTTTTTGCCCTTTCCTAAAGCTGATGTCAAAATAAATTTACTCTGGTAAAAAAATATCAAAATAAATGTATAGAAGACAACTGCAGAAAACAAGGCCGATGAAAGCAACCTCTTTTTGCGCCAGACGTTTGTTTAACTCATTCAACTCGTGGTCCATAGTATTCTGCAGAAGTTCATGCTCCCACTCTTTGGCTGCTACTTCATCTATTTCCCCATAAATTTCAGCTGCAATTTTGGTATATTAGTTCAAATTTTAAACAAATTTTGTTCCAATTTAAATTCCAAAGGATGGAATTGGAGCTTCCCAAGCAGACCCTCAGTTATTTAATACTACAAGTGGGTTACCTGCCATGGTTTCACCCAACTGATACACGGAAGAGTCCATACTTTGCAAGCCCCTCTTAAGTCCATCTCTTTTCACGAAGTGGACAAGGCCTTCCTGAGGAAACACATAGCTATCCATCAGCCAGGGTAATTGGAAAAACAGAATTGATATACATAAGATAAGATGATAATCTAATGATCATCTTAAAAGAGGTCAAAACAATAATCAGAATATTAAAAGAAACTGTTTGGGGAGAAAAATCATATGCCATCATACTTGAGCATCTGTTTCACTTTGCTGAACAACACCACATCTACTGCGGTATTCATGCAGCTTTCGGGAAAGGTCCATATTGGTAGCCTCGAGCCAAGCAATCCTTTCCTTCAGAACCTACAAAACAGGTAAACTTGTAACTCAAGATGTTTGCACCTATCAAATACATTTATCTTTCATAGGAATGTGAGCAAGAACGATTTGTAACCACGAGAAGAAAGAAAAAGTTAAGTTCCACAGGCGATATATTTATTGTGCTTTTCATAGCCTTAATTTGTCTCTCGTCGAATTTTTGAGAGCAAACTGATGTTAATTGATGTGAAGCGTTATTATTACAACTAGACAACAACTACTAGCTACACAGCACCAATAACAACAAAAAATAACACTGAACTAAGAAAATGAGTTTCTTTCTCTCTATATATTCTCTTTCTCAATATTCAAATCTCATTACAAATGAATGCCAACGTCCTATTTATAGAGAAAAATTACTTGGTAACCAAGTAATGGCCCAAAAGACTAAAAATGACAACTAATAACTAAAAATGACAAATTGGCCCCAAACATACATGGAGACCAATTATAGATTAAAAATATAAGGAAATGACGACATTACCCTAAACTAAAATATAAAATAAAAGATAGTCTTCTCCCGGGAGCACAACCACGCACTACGTGTCGCTACGTATCACAAAACACATCATTCTCCCCATTCTCGAAAAGCTCGTTCTCGAGCGTGTAGAGTGACTCATCAATGCCAAATGATATAATCCTCGAAAATTTCGAACCCCAATCAAAATCAATCAAAAGTGGGCTGCCCAAACTTTAATTAGCCCATGCGTATGAACCTCATCAATATTGGGTCTAATATACCCAAATTCGGGCAATGTTCCCTACAAAATCCGAGCAACCAAAAACTGACAACCATATCCGCCTTCTCTACACCACGAGCACATAATTGCAACTTAGCTTGGTAAACCCTTGAATCTGACCGGACAGAAACTCCGGCGACCGGACTTTTGCGAGTACGATGGCGAAACAAGCGGATTGAAGGCTGCGATATTCCGAAAAGCCGAACCCAAAAATGGCACATAGTCGGAAATGGATTCCAAGTGGGATGCATTTTTCATGGAAGTCTTGACTTACGTTAAAAATAGGCCATTAGACCAATTTTGACTGAAATTGAGGTCAAATAGGGGGTAGGGTCAAAGTAGGGCAGGTTCGTTTTTTATCAGGTTCGATTATGGTTGGGCATAGATGAGTAGAGAAAAGGTTATAATAGGGTTAAAAGAGGTTAGGTCAGATTAGGGTAAACCTTGGGGATTGGGGTTTGGGATTTGGAGGTGATGGGGTTAGGTTTAGCACTATGGAGGAGGGTGGGGGAGTGTTTCAAAGGGTGGGGAAAAAGATGGGGCTACATTTCGGAGTGTAGTGGTGGTTGTGTGGCGGCAAAAGCAGTGATGGTGAAGGAAGATGAGGTGGTACAGGGTTTGAAAAGTGGTGGCTAAAAGGGTTTGTATCCCCCAAATTAGCGGTGATGGAATCTAGAATTTTCATCCACCCAATTCCTATTTGGACATTTATCAATCAAACGATTGAAGGGTTACCCGAGTAAGAACCACAACTCGATACCCACTTCATGCACCACGATGAACACAAAGAACAAACGCAACTCTGATACCAATTTGATGTGAATCTATGAATGAGGAAACGTTATTATTACAACTGCACAACAACTACTAACTACACAACAACAACAATAATTAAAACTAAACTAAGAAAATGGGTTTCTTTCTCTCTCTATATTCTCTTTCTCAATATTCAAGTCTCATTACAAATGAATGCCAAGGGCCTATTTATAGGAGAAAAATTACTTGCTAACCAAGTAATGACCCGAAAGATTAAAAAGGATAACTAATAACTAAAATTGACTAATTAGTCCCAAACATACTTGGAGACCAATTAAAGACTAAAAATATAAGGAAATGACAATATCACCCTAAACTAAAATACAAAATAAAGACAGTTTTATCCCGGGAGCACAACCATGCGCTACGTGTCTCTACGTATCACAAAACGCATCACAAACTGCCAAATTATCTATTGTGTATATACATATATACAGCCATGTGAAGTACTTAAATGAGGACCTCCCGTGCGGATCTATTATTTTTTAAATTGTGAACCCCTGAAAAAACAATCAATTCAAAATGAATTTTTTGCTCTTCTAGAAAAATTTGTCAAAATATGTCAGTTTTTAAGTTGCTTATAAACTGACATATTTTGACCAATAAAATAGCAAAAAAAATCATTTGGGGCTGATTTTTTTTTTTGTTGGGGGTGGGGGGGAGGGGGCTGAAATGTTTAAATATCCAAAAAATATCAACTCAAAAATACTTTTTTTACTATTTTAAAAAAATAGGTCTGCACAGAAGTTCCCCACAGTGAGGTCCGCACAGTAGCCTTACTCTGTGTGTGCCTGTGTGTGTGTGTATATTTTTAAGTTAATCTACATGTGTGCACGCATAAACATTAATTTAAAATCAAAGGTTTGGAGACCTTGCTGATGTTACTGTAAGCTCCCTCAGAATATACAGTAGCATTAAGCTATGATGCCAATTTCTATCACTAAAAGCGACATTCAACAACAAATGCAAAATTTTGCAACTAAAGGTGTCATTTTGTGACATCACCAAAATTTTGGAGCTAAAAATTTTCACACCATGAACTTTTAACAGATTTGCAACGGAAAATGCATTTGTCTAATAAAAATTAAGAAGGTATCCAAGTCTAAATACGCCATTATCGAAGTAGCCAGGTCAAAATAACAAAAAAATGCATTTATTTAGGGGAAGCCACAAACCTGCACTTCACGAGAGGAATCTCTGCTCTCAGAAGAACTAAGTTCTGCCTGCAAGTTCTCTAGCTGCTGACGCATTTTTTGCATCTCATTAGATAATAAATCTCTGTTTACCTGCGGAAGATAAAGATTCACCATAAGACGTCAGAATGTAAGAAGCAAATTCAGATTAGTTTCTCGATCTGAATTTAATGGAAGAGAGAGGCACAATATCACGAAATCAGTCAACAATATATATATATGAAAGGAACTTACAACAGGTTTATTCTGAATATTGCGAGCACGATTAGCATATCTGAGTGTGTTATGAGTTTCCTCGCCATTGATGTCAGCAGGACTAATGCAAGCTGAAAAGTAGGACATTCAATTTCATAAAATGAACAAGCTCAATGATCTCTTTAAGCATTACCACTAGCAACCCCATCCCACCCACCCCCCACCCCCACCCACCCCAAACAACACACACACACACCACCACCCACCCAAAACCCCCAAAGATACACTTCTTGGGAAAAAACTGAAAACATGGAAAGCAACAAGAATGCAGAACATTAGAACTAAAGTGAGTAATACAGATTTTTTTGGGCTTAAGTGATGCCATATATGTTCAGGGGAAGATCACAGCCAATGCATTCCATATTGACTGTGAACTCATTTCAATTTAAATAAAGAAAGAAAGAAAGAGTATGTACATAGCACACGCACATGATAAAACAAATTTCTTTTATAGAAGAGAAGAGAGTGTCCTCCAGGCTCCAAGAAGAAAGGAAATGACGAAACAGGAGAAATCTCTCAAAACCCAATGCAAAACACCAATAAAAAACAATAATCTCCGGATATGATTAGTTGCTCCTCCTACCAGTACTAGACCCATAATTAACTCAAGAGACTAAACCATGTAAATTTCTAAAATCCTTAGAGCTCTTCTTTCTTGCTGGAGCAGGAGTGACAAAATAGTATTGCTTCACCTCCAAAAGGGTCCACAAATTTCAAACCTAACTTATTTAGCAATCGTTGCAGATCCCTGCTCCCCGCCACCTCTCATACACTGCCTCCTCTCTGGGCACTAGGATTGAGGGTGTAGCTAAAATAACCTTGTCAATACCTAGATCATTTAGACCCTGCCAAAACTTTATATTACCCCCAGTCTACCTCCCAAGGGTCATCCTTAGGAACATTTATAGAACAAGTACTACAGGTCTTCTATGCCTTGTGATTCTTATTTGCAGATCTGTCCAGGAGGTTGTTTTAACCTGTATAAAGTTTGTTGGAACACCCAATTCGAACATCCTTTTACCTGTTCAAACATGCCAACTCGAACCACCAGAAATGGCTATTTGTACCACCACCTATTTGACCACCCATTTTGCCTGTTTGAACCGATGGACCTGTTAGCACTGGTATAAGGCTATGTTGAGCTGTCAGCTCATGGCATATTGATATGGCTCTGTCTTAGGTTTGATCATTATTAGGAGGCTTTTAGAGTGAATAAAGGCGGCAATTTGAATCTCAAACGGGTGATCATTTTTTAGGTTCAATTTACTCTTGTGAGTCTGGGAATTCTTAGGATCCCTGCATTTGCTTATTGATTTTTCAGCCGATATGGGGATTAAAATGTAAGAGTTCTTTTTGGGTAGGGTTTCCTGTTTCAGTATAGTCTCTTTGATACTCTTTTGTACTGGCTTTTAACTTTCATCACGTAGTGGTTTTACTTTTGTGCCAAAGGCTTCCTCTCAAAGAAATTAATTTCTCCAGATGCAGTAGACAACATGACAATTATACCAAAACTTTTTTTTTTTGCTTTTTTCTGCGAAAAATATTTAATAGCTATTGATTACTACAGAAAGTTATACTTGCAACTCGCTTGTTAATTGTAAGTACTTATCAGTAACAGCAAACATGGGATTTCTGTAGGGAGGTTACTTCCATTTAAACAACAAGGACCGCATATTTAGAGATAATACCATCCGGGAAAAGGTTCATGAATAAGAGCTCATAAATGCAAAGAAAAGGATCAATTAAGAGAGAGAGAGAGAGAGAGAGCTCTGAAGATTGAGTTGAGATGTTACCTATCATAATTGTTTTGCTGTTTCCTCCAAGTGAATCCTGTTGAATGCATAGTGAGTTTACATAAAAGAAAAAAATCATAATTAAATGACAAGTGAGAAATTTAAACAAATTTTTTAGTTTCTATCATATTCTTTACCAATCAATCACAAATCCAAAAAATCAAGGTTCAGAGCCCAGATTTAGCACCAGTCCATCAGAGACTAATGTTTCTTTCCCAAAACTACGCCACAATTTGGCCTTGACCTAACTAACTATGTTTACAAAGGGAAAAAAGGAGGGGGGGATTCTACTATCAGTGAATCAAAAAATTATTGTGCATTTATTCAGAATTAATAATTGTAAAAAAAAATTAATATAAATAAAAAGGTTCAGCGCTTGACCGACATAGCATGTACGTTATGATATGACCAAAACGACCACTGTAGTGGCTGATACCAATTTCATGTACATCAGCAGGTTTCGGCTTAAAAGAAAACAAAATTAAAAAGAAGGAAAAGCATATACGTAAAGGAAAAAGATCGGGAGAGAGAAAAAAACAGGGTGGGGGATATATATATATATATATAAAGAGAGAGAGAGAGAGAGAGAGAGAGAGAGAGAGAGAGAGATGGTCCCAGTTTGAGGTTCATTTTTTTAAAATAGTAAAAAGAAAATTTTGGGCTGATTTTTTTTTATGGTTTTTAAACATTTAAGTAGGACCATAAAAAAATAATCAATTCAAAATGAATTTTTTTGCTATTTTAAAAATGCCAGTCAAACTATGTCAATTTTCAGGTTATTTTTAAGCTGTTAAAAACTGAAAAAGTTTGAACGATTTTTTTAATATAGTAAAAAAAATCATTTTGAGCTGATTTTTTTTACATGGTCCTACTGAAATGTTTAAAAAACATCAAGTAAAATCAGCCAAAAAATATATTTTTTACTATTTTAAAAAAATGGACCTCATTCAGGAACCTCGGGGACCTCATGAGATCCGCTCTTATATATATCCGCCAACCAAAAGCTCCAAGGACAAAAAAATCCCAAACCTGCAATAATCGAGTAAGTTTACTGTCTCGATAAGGGACATGCGCTCCCTCTTTTCGCTTTTTCTCATCCCCTAGTGCACTGATAACATTCCCAAGTGCAAGAAGACCCTTATTAATGTGAATACCTGTTTATTTGAGAGGAAACCAAAAAAGACAGTTGCTACCACCATCAACATGATGTTAAAATGAGTTCTAATTTGTCAAACCTCTTCAAGGTAGGGTCATGGTGACCACCTGATTGGTTGAGGCATTAAAGTGTGGGACTTGCAAAATTATTTATCTTATATTTAATGCTTCAATCAAACAGGTGAGAGGGTGGACTTGGAGACTAACTGAAAATAAATGATTAGGATATGGGAATACATATAATGACCTTCTTTGAGACGAAGACCTTTAGAACCTGTTCTTTTAGCTCTTTCAGATCCAGCGAGATCCACCAAATGAAGTTTCGCACATAGATACTCCTGACCCATATCATCCATTGGACTGGCTTCGCCACAATAAACAGGCTGGCGTTTACGCATCTGTTCTAATGTGATTGTGAAGATGGCGTGCGATCGACTAGTAAAATTAAATAAAAAATGAAAAGGAAAAACCATGTTCCATTAGAATAATAAATCTCTACATGTAAGACATAACCATGAAATAAGCTTTTCCAAGCATTCAAATGCCTCTACAATCTACATTTCTTAGAAAAGAAATCAGGAAAAAAGCTAAATTTTAGTTAAATTGATGTGATGTAGTTTTTATAAAAATAAATAAATTTGACAAGAAAAGGCAACCAGCTTCAAGATTTGAACGGCTACCAATTTGTAAGTTCTTCATTCTGCTAAAACATATAAACGATTTGGGTAAACTGTTTGAATTAAATTACATATCTCGTTTTTGTATTTGATGTATTCAACAGTCATTAGCAGAAGGACATTTTATGTTGTAGTTTTTGAAGTGTAGATTGCTTCTGGAACTGTAGACTCCGACATGAGATGTTTTGAGACTGAGGAGTCGAAGGCAATCAGGGACCAACTTCAAGATGATTCTGAGCTGTTCCAGTTTAAGTGTAGTGTTTTGGGTTATTGCTTCAAGGGGTGTTGGGAAATTTTGAAGGAGGATGTAATGAATGTTTTCAACAAATTTTTTGAGGACGTGGTGATCAATACTAGGATTAACGCTACATTCATTTGCTTGATTCCAAACAAGTTGGACTCCATAAAGGTGAAAGATTTTAGGCCAATTAGTCTTGTTACGAGTGCCCTCGCCCAAGTTACAGTTCATCTCGGGTTCAAGACTTGGGAGCAACCTCTCCATATATGAGGGTAATGCCAGCCGACATCCGCCTCTCCCAGACCCTGCAGTTTGTAGAATCATTAATATGCTAGGGTTGTATGCATTGTGCTTGTCCGTTCATAGAGTTCACTTTGTCTTGTCACATAAGGCTAAATCTTAGTTGATAAAGTTTTGCAATCAAATAAGAACTCCGTGAACATGTTTAGGTGACTGGGTCTTAATTCTTTGGTTTCTAGTTCACGCCCCTTCACTTCCGTTTCCATATGACACATTTATGTCATAAGAGTGAAAAACTTAAGTTATTTTGTGTCACTCGTGTGTTTATATCTATAGATGTGTGCTTGTACATAATTGGTATCTCGTGTATACATATATGATATTTTGTTTGTTTTGAGTCTTTGCCTTGCTTGCTAGTCCATATATGCTTTTAATTCAAATTGGTATCTAACTTGATATCCCATGCTTATGTTCAAATCATCTTAGTTGGTATCATTTTTGTCATCGCATCATAGTTGGTATCCTTTGCTATTGTTGTGGATTAGTTGTATTTCATTGTTGCCCATATGCTTTAATGATCATGTCACTTTATGCACCATTGCATGTTTAACTTGTTTTTCCTTAATTCATTTCCCTTGTGTAGATTTAAGGGGGGAGAAATGGTATTTGCGCTAAATTGTAGGAGAAATAAGTTATTTGTTAATTCTTTAACCTTTGTCTATTCCTGAACAAAAAGGGGAGAAATGGTATCTAATCCTTTGAATTTGGGGAGATCAAACTTAGGGGGAGACATCTTTCTAGGTAGATCATGTTAGATAAAAGGGGGGAGAATTATTTAAGGGGGGGTATTTATTTACATTGCATTTCATATTGTTATATTCCCTATGCGTTTGATGGTGTGCTTAAGCGTGCAGGAAATTCCTTTTAGCGGCAAATTCAGTAAAGCGGCAAAGTATCCTTGGTCGAGTCATATTGTCTGTATTTTTATTTTTTGGGGGGTGAGATGTTGTGTCTAGACGGGCTTGACGGCCCTTTAAGATTTTTCATTGGGTTTTGTCCCGGAATAGCCAAAAGGGGAGATTTGCAAGGACACAAATTTCCAATTGAGTCCATATGTAGTTTTGGCTTAATTCCGGACATAACCATTTGAGTCATAGGATAGAAGTTTGTTCCTATCAAGCCTATGACGTGTTTGAAGTGTTGAAGACGTAGCGGCCAGATTTATAGTTTCATCATTGTCGGTTTTCGTGCCAAGTTTGATGTCATTAACATTTGAGGATGCTAATGTCTCGAAAAGGTATGAATGCATTTAATATATATAGGGAGACTTGGAATATTTTTATGGGTGCTAATTTCTTTCTAATCGACTTTTATTTTCAGAAAATCTTTTTAAAACTTTGTATAAAAAGTTTTGGGCTTAAAATAAATTTTTAAACAATTTTTGGACTTTCTGAAATGTCGTTCGAACGACATTGCTAACGAGGTTCAAATGACATTATGCTCAAAGACTCTGTTTTTTCATTCGATGTTTCGTTCAAACGAACTCGTTCGAACAAGTTTTTCCAACGAAGTTTTGGTCTTGTTTCTTTCTTCTTTCTCGTTCGAACGACCTGGAAAAGTCGTTCGAACGACCTGGGCGGGAAACTTAAAATTTTGGTAGTTTTATTTTAACCACCCGGCATCCCACTAACTTTTCACCAGCCTTAATACTTCGGGGATAGATATTTTTTCACTAACTTTTTCCATGTCTTGGAGAGTTTTGAGAGCTTAATTCTTCCAAGAAAAAGTCTCCTTGGTTTTTGTTAAAAATGCTTAACCTTTAGAACAAAACCAAGTGTTTTACACCCAAAATATTTGTGTTGTTAAAATCCAAGTTCTCTCATATATATATTTTCCTTGGTGAGTTTGTTTGGCACCGGGTTTTCTCTACACCAACAAGAAGAGAGTTTGGGTTTGTTCTCTACCCCATAAAGGAGAAGAAATTTGTTTGTTGCGGCATTCTCACATGGTGAAAGGCACCATGTTTGGTTGACGGTTGTTGTGCCTCCATTGGTGGACTCCAAGATTTCGGTGGGACTCCGGAGTTATCTACAAGGCAGAGGTTGAAGAGGGAAGGAAGCGTCGGGGCTTGAAGGAGTCGAGCCGAGTGTTGTAAGTCTTCTTGTCGTTGTCTTTGTAAACATACCGTACATAGTGGATTTGTTAGGCAGGGCCGTCCGAGGTTTTTCCCATTTGGGTTTTCCTCGTACATCGCGGCGTAGTGTGATATTGTTTATTTTATCTTGCAAAATACACTTAGATGCATGCTTAGGTAAATCAAGATAAAATTGGGTTTAATCACACTTTAGTTTATTTTGGTGCTAATTAATTTGGGTAATAGTTTAGTTTAATTTAATTCAAGTCCAGAATTTAATTTGATAAAATTTGGTTTGGCCTATATTGAAAATTAGAATAAATCATTGTTAGGATACTTTCAAGACTTGGGTTAAGTTAACTTTGTGTTAAATGAAAAATTCACATATTTGACTTAGTTTAATTTTAATTTGGAGAAATTAAAATTTGATATATTTAATTGTGAATTTGAAAAAGAAATTGTCGTTTAAAAGTGTGTGTGTTGAACCATCCTTTTCGCACTTGAAAATTTAAAGAATTTAAATTTGGGAGCTTCCTCGTTTTCATAGAATTTCTAAATTTCTGGCTTTATTAAACATGAACATTACAATTATTTGAACCAACCATGATGTGGTGCATAGTTTTTTTTTTAAGAGAGAATATCGATCAGCATATGAATGTAAGGCAAAAAAAAATTCATAATGAAGGTTCACCTGGACTGATTGTTCATATCTGTACTTCCTGTTGCACGATTCAATGATCCTTGCTCCAGGCAAGCAGCCATATCTGTCAGTGTAGGAACGCTAACTTCAGTCGATCCTGCCAGTGTTATAACTCCATTTGAGTCCTCACGAATTTGTATGAGTGGCTTTCCAGGCACAGTCCATTTCCCAGCATGTCCATTGCTAATGGATGTTGAATCCAGCAAATCCCTCACTTCTTCTTTCAGAATCTATAAATGCAAACGCTCAAATTAAAACTGAAGAATAAATTATCTAAATCTAGAAAAGGAAACCTAGATATATTTAACTTACTGAAAAGAACAGTACTAGTAGCAAGAAATCCCCTAAACTATGGCTCCCTAGCCTTGCAAATAACCACCTAAACTATGAAAAAGTTGCAAATATCCCCTTATGTGTCACTAAAAGCCTTAGTTAGCGACACAGGGGGGGAGCGGAGAATTGCAAACATATTGAATAGTTGAAGGGTTTTTTTGGCAAAATTGATTGTCCAGGAAGAGGTATTTGCAACTAGTATGATAGCTCGAGGGGGTCTTGCAGTTTACCCAAAAAAATAGTTATGAACCTCGATGAAGGAAACATGCAACTGAAATTCAGTTTGATGCTTCAACATTCCGATCTTGTTGAATAGTGCATTCATTACTTGAGGAACCAAGCCGGACTCGGAACTATCTTTCAAACCGGTGCCCATGGTATATGTTTTACCAGATCCTGTCTGCAGCATATTAAGATGTAAACCACTTAAGTAAGAATAGTAGACATTTTTTATTTACTAATTCGGGTATTTACATCTTTTAGAGAACCTCACTAACCCCGAGGGTACATTTAGACCCAATATTAGACCTTTTTATGTAAAGCAATTGTGAAAAGGGTAAACTTTACCTGACCATATGCAAGAACAGTACCATTGTACCCTTGGAACAAACCATCTACTAGCGGAGCAATACATTCTGCAAACATGTGAGCTGAGGGAGAACCTTTTCCTCCGTAAATATAGTCAAACGTAAATGAATGAGTACCGATTTGCACCTGCAGTGGATCAAACCAGAAATATTTCTTCACCAACTTGGCTGATAATACAATGACGCACAAACAATAAGATCAACATAAACTTCTTTCATCTGAATTCCAAAAGATGCTGAATTCACCATGTTATATTATGGCGTGCATTACGGAAAAAAAAAGGCTAGAAGGTTAATATTACTGGTCGTCTGGTGTCGATACATTTGTATCAGCAAACAAAGGCTTCTATTTTGAAAAGTAAATGCATTAAAAAAGACTATTGTCAGGGACGCGAGCTCAATGCCGAAGGATAGAACTATAACCCAAAACGAGCAAAGAATTTATGGATGCAAGAGATGATTATAGCATGGCAAAACCAGATAATTGCTTGTCTATATTAGAATCTCGGTATGCAACTCCAGACCCTCAGAAGGGGGGTCCTATAAAGGTTGTATCTTTTTACTATATCCTCAAATCACCATTGTTTTCGGGACTATTGCTTACTATCAAGTCATTTTTCCTTGTGACAACTAATTTCTAAACATGACCAAACCATCTAAAGCCATTAAATGACATCAATTTTGCAGTTAAAATGTAACAGTAACATGGACCAGAAACTGCATTGCTTGAGACAGGTGACATACACGCATCAAAAATTGCTAATTTTGAAATTCTTTTGAACTTAGCATTATTATAATCTCCTACTTTCATTGGGTATTGTAAGCGTGGATATTCTTGTACCGGGTGTAGCAAACACACAAGCCAAGTAACAAGTGGATAAATAATAAAAATAAGCCACTCACACACACAGGAACACGAGGATGTATGTGGTTCAGCAGCGTGCCTACATCCACGGAGCGGGAATCACATGCAAGGAGACAATACCATTTTCCAGGGGTTCGTTGCATCGATTTTCACATGCCCCATCCTAGGGGTGGGGCGCCTCTATTTATAGGAAAAAATGCCTGGAAATATTGGAGTTTCACCCTTTTCTTTGTCCTCGTCCTCTTTGGCAAGTTATCAGGTCACATTTGAGTTCCACATGTGCACGACGTGGGGCCTCTTCTTGGACATTTAAATTCTGAGTGGATCCGGCTCCTCAATGGGGAAAAATCACAATCCCACAGGTATCATGATACAAATAATAATTTCATTTATAGCATCATACTTTTCCATTCTTACACAAATCAGAATTCTTAGTACGATATGAGATATATCTTTTTCTAGCGAGTATTTTCAACATGACCCCAGAGTTTTTATGCTTTGCTTAAATTGTAAGATATTGTCAGTCCAAACCTAAACTTGTACATTACGGGTTTTCATGCCAGGGAGGCTGTGAGGTAGGACAGGATATATTATCATTTTTACCTATGTTGCAGGGTTTTTATGGCAAAAATATAGTTCTGGACGGTTCGTGCAAAAATGTATAATTCGTTTTTGTAAGCTGTACCCTCAAATGTATTACAGTCAATTTCTTTAACTTTCTCTTATTTAATCATACTAGGATATAATTGAGGAGAAAGTCCCCTCTAAGACGGGCTCTTGGTTGACATCTATGTTGCACAGATATGGATATGTGGTATGAGATATGATACGACAATACGAAAAATCTAGAAAAAAAGAGTTCGGATAGGGCTATTAAATGATAGGGGGAATTACAGTAAACCCCCTGAACTATAGTGGTTTTACATATCACCCCCTTATTAAAAAAACGACAAAGTGCTGCCCCCTAAACTATTGATTCGTGACAACCAACACATTTTAGTTAAAATTTTAATAATATTTATGCACAACTTCAAGTTTATATCACCTTTTTTACTTAACAAAAATGTGTTAGCTGTCATAATTCAATAGTTTAGGGGGCATTTTGGCAGTTTTTTTAGATTAGGGGCTGATATGTAAAACCGCTATAGTACAAGGGGGTTTACTGTAATTTCCCCTAAATACTATAATATATTATATATTCTTTTAAAAATGATAGCTCATTAACCATACATTTAGTTCAGTAAAAAGCAATTGCAGACGAGCAATTACAAATTCATTCATGCTAATTACAACTCCTAAAGGAGCACTAGGAGCACTAGCAGAACATTCATTCTCTAGAAATGATGACAACCAAAAGAGCAACAAACTACTCTATTTCTTCTCAGTCATAATGGCAAAATCTTTGAGCGTAAGAAATGTGATTTTGACTTTGGTACTCAAAAGTTTTGCTCAATTAGACTTTAGCCACTTTTTCATAATTAAACTTTAGTCATGATTAACTGTTTGACATAAACACACCTTGACTCTTCGTCCCCGGAAAGCTTCATGTTAGAAACTATAATTTCTAGTTTCAGGTTCGCTGTTCACACGATGTTTTAGATCTGTTTTCAATCCGTTCCTACTTTTTATTGTTGTAATGGGTGATTCGGGCAGCAATAAGGATGTTTTCTCTTCGACAATTCATACCCCAGCAGATCATTAGCATGCTTATGAATGGCCGCAATTCTGCATAGTGGTACTTTCACCTTCGTCTATGCATTTGTTTGGGGGGGGGGGGGGGGGGGGGGAATCGAGAAGAAACCTGACATAAACACCACAAATGGTACTAAAATACACTTAAAAGTGTATTGAAATCCTTTCCCAAATGGGGTATACATATAAATAGGGGAAGGGAGAATGTTTTAGACATAGCTAGCCTAATCCTAATATTCTAGCATCCATGTGATGTCATGGATGACATCATTAAAGAGGGGTCCCTCCATGAAACAACATGATCTAGAATACTCTTATTTATAATATTACTAAAATATCCGCAACAACCCCCTAAACAACCGGTCAATTTAAAATAGGAAATGACGAAAGTGCCCAATTGCATCACTCTCCTTCCCTTTGAAAAGAGTTCGCCCTTGAACTCATAGGGGCCCTCCAATAGTTTTAGGATGAATGATGTGAGTGATGAGCGATGGTACTCGGTGGGCGGCTCCTTAATCTCCTCAACCTCCATATCTCCATTGGTTGCCAAAAGAACCACCTTCTTCTTCTTTGGATATACAACTTTCGTGCGTCCCAGCCCCATTTGACCTCACTCGATTGCAATGGGCGGAGGTAGTGGGTCTGGACCAACCGCCCCTTAGGGTGGGGAGTGCCTTGTCCCAGTAGTACTCCTCAACACGTGTTGCATACTCAATAGCACACTAAAGGGCGGAGATATCCCGAAGCCTGAGATCATGCATTATGCGAGGTTGTAAATCGTGTATGTAGCGGCCTATGCGCTGCTTTTGCTTTGCACATGGCAGGGATGCAAAGGAGGCGGAACTGCTTGATGTAATCCCGTATGGATGTAGCCGAAGATGCTCTTGTACTCAAAAGACTTTTTCTATCGTGTCAGGCTAATCAATGAATGCATCCGAGTCCATGTGCCCATCCAATGTAGGAATGTCGACACAAATATCACCATTAAGGCTCTATTAAAGGAGCCCAAGCACACGGCTCAAGTAGTGAGGTTCATTTGCAACTGTCGAGGCTTTCGATTCCTCTTCGATGTCACCTTCCTCGTCGGATGATTCCCCAATCGTTCCCAATGCACATAGCCTATGGTCCCGAGGCTGCCCAATGTGCATTGGTGGCCTAATGGGCCTTTCTTCACTCCCCGGTGGTTTCTCTCGACAATCATTCGAGGTACCTTCTCAAAGCAAATAAACAACTACAATGCCTAAGTGCGACGAAGGGAGCTACGTTCAGGCTAGAGAGTTGAGTGGGACTTCAGTCGGGGAGCTAATCGCCCACTTCGGGCCGCCGGCGATACTCAAAATTAGAGCGTCTCTCAACGGGAACTCTCGTGTAGTCATAGTGGGTGCCCTCGAAATTGCAAAAAATGAGGGGGCTCACAGGATAGGGAGGTCGTTGAACCCATTTCCGCACACAATGGCCCTTATTTTATGCCCAATTTTATGGATCTAAAGGGGCTATAGTGGTTGATCGTGTATCCATAGGAACTTGAGGTAATTTCAGCAAGGGGCCTTCAACTAAAACCACGTCCATTTTTGAGGTCGTGTGTGGTGGATATGATAAGCGAGGTGGGGGGGCCTTCTATTGGGTGTTGATGGTGTCTACCAAAGATCCTTTACCCTTGTCAATGCCATAAGTTGAAAATGGGCCTTGGTGGCCTCGCCTAGGTGTTAGAATGTAAACAATCGCGACCTTCCAGGGCTGCAATGAGGAAGGTCAACGAAATGAATTATGTGGTGGAGCCGTGAAAGGGTGGTTTCGACTCCAGGGCTGAGCGCTAGGGTTCCGAGATCTGAAAGTGGGTGATTAGATTCAACAAAGCGTATCGCAACTAGGATTTCGTGGTGGGTGGTTACTTAAGGTGGCTGGGAAGGTTGACCGGTGTTTAGGGTTTTGATCTAAGCTTCTTAGCACTCTCAATAGATAAACCCATTCGCCCCATTTGGGTGGCTTAGGTGTTCTTCTTTGGAGCCATTAAAGTAGTGTTGTAAGGATTTTGTTTTACCACAACAACAATCGATTGAGCGAACCTTGCTCTGATACTGATTTGGAGTAAACACCGCCAGTGGTACCAAAGAAGAATAGACAAACTAGTCAAATCTCCAAAAGAAAGTGTATTGAATGCCTTTCCCTAATGGGCTATAAATCATATATATAGGGGAAGCGGGTTTATTCTAGAGATAGCTAGCCTAACCGAAGAGGAATATTAAG
Organism: Sambucus nigra; assembly: GCA_949130495.1. Classification (NCBI taxonomy): domain Eukaryota; kingdom Viridiplantae; phylum Streptophyta; class Magnoliopsida; order Dipsacales; family Adoxaceae; genus Sambucus; species Sambucus nigra. Next base: position 419,673,745 of record OX422207.1, read on the forward strand.
CATCCATGTGATGCCATAGATGACATCACTAAAGGGTGGTCCCTCCATGACACAACATTATCTAGAATACACTTGTTAAAAATATTACTAAAGAGAAAGATAGCCTAACCCCTAAAGGCATATTCTAGCCTCCATATGATGTCGTGGATGATATCACCAAAGGGTGGTCCCTCCATGATACAACATGGTCTGGAACACATTTATTTACAATATTACTATAATAGCCCCAATAACCCCCCAAAACATCTACTCAAAATAAAAGAAAAAAATACAATAGGAAATGTCGCAAATGCCCTCGACCCTCCAAGTGAATCAAAACTAGCCACTTATAATCCCAAGTTTGTATAATTGTAGGATTTTGAGTTGGATGTTCAATTCGAGTCTTCGACGAAGGAACGAATCTATAACATCTTTATATTCTACAATTCGGTATATAGTCTATGGACAGCCTTCAACTAAATTATGCACACTCGCAAAATTAGGGATGGCAAAACTCTCCCAAGGTTCGGGTCCCTACGGAGATCCTCCCATAACAAGGCGGGATGGGGGTAAAATTCGAGGACGGGGATGGTTTTTTTAATCCTTGATTCGGGTTTGGGGAGGGGACGGGGATCGGGGTCCCCGCCCGGCAAGGATCCCCTTATATTCTACATGGAGATTCTCTAATATATTATATATTTTTTAATTAAAAATATATTTAATAATATTGTTTATGTTATAACTTAAAAGTAAAAAAACTTTTTTAGTGCACTTTTGTTATAAAAATGAGTTAAATGCTATTTTTTATACATAAAATTAATTATTTTATTTTTGCTTAGGATTAGAAGAGGTAAAGAATAAAAAGTAATTTTTTTTTTCCAGATAGGATCCCCGCGGGGAACCCGATTCCCCAAAAAATCCCCGATGGGGATTCCCCGACCCGAAAAAAATAGAGGCGGGGACGGGGATGGGGATGGAAGCCCCGACCCGCCACGTTGTCATCCCTGTGCATAATGATGTTTGTATGAGTTGAACCGTGATATCTATCAAACGTAACAGTTCATAATTACTTTGGATATTTGTCATCACGACACAAAGCAGGAGGAGTTGGTCGGTATAATATTTATATATTCTTTGAACAATGATAGCAATTGCAGACTAGCACTTACAATTTCATTCATGTTAACTGCAACTCACGAAGGAGCACTAGCTGGAGACCAGAAATAATAACAACAAAAGAGCAACAAACTACTCTATTATTCCTTCTGAGCCATAATGGCAAAATCTTTGAGTGTAAGAAAGGTGATTTTGACTTAAGGACTTAAAAAGTTTTGTTCAATTAGAGTTTAGCCACTTTTTTCATAATTAAACTTTAGTCACAGCAGTAAAATACAAGTATATACTCATATTTAAGATTGTCTTATTCCGTATGACACAAACACACCTCAACTCTTAGTCTAATTTGATCCAAAAAATTTCAAAGTTCAAGATTTCATGTCGAACTTCATCTGAAGCGTCATCCATGCCTTAACATGAGATATATCACTTCGGATGAAGGTAAAATAGACTTATAGACCTTAGCAACTTAGTTAATAACTTGCTTGATAATGGAAATTTTCTTAAATTGATAAATATTTAACCTTGTGTGTAATTGCTATATACATATGCAATATATTTTTCATATAAAACTTATTTTAAAATAAGTGCATATTGTGTAATTAGAAGACTTCAGAGTTAAAGGTTACCAAAGCTCTTCAGGTTTGCCTTATTTGCACCTGCGGAGTGGTGATTCGCCACTTGCGAAGTGAATTAGCGAGGAAGCTTGCAGCCCGCGAACTTCTTGCACCTTGCTCGCAGGATGCTTCATAGCCTACGAACTCCTTAAGAAAATTTTGGTAATTTTTTGATTAAATGTTGGAGAGCTTGTGACCTACACGCTAAAAGCTCATTCTCAGCGAAAGCAACACCCACCCCCCATAAAGCTCCTTTAACTTGCCTCTTAAATATTTTCCTTCGTGATGCAAAAGAGTTAGCGAGATGCACACCATTTATTCGTTACCTGCAAAGTCTGCGAACAGTGAGCAACTCGCGAACAACTTTGCATGGACGTATCTTTTTGAGACCTTAGTTATCTTATCCACCTAGTGTTCTGCATAAAGTTGCTTTCTAGGCATCCCTCGTAAGGGATTTGGGGGGTCAAAAATCGCAATGGCACGTGTCCGGCCACGTGCGCCTACGATCTTTCAAAACTCCTTGTCAAAGAAGAATTATTCAATACTGTCACTTGTAATGGTTGATCATGAAAGAGGATAAGTTCGAACTCTTAGGGATAGCTATTAATAGGGCTTAGGACTCTCCTAAGCTGCCTTATAAATGTAAATCCACCTCACATGAACGGGTTATGCATTATTGTAACGTCGAGCAGTACTACAACTCTGCCGACCTGAGTTTTTCAGTAATAGAGAACAAACCCTAGCACTCAGTGGAAGTAGGCACATTGCCGAACCACATGCAGCTTGTGTTGTGTTTTGTGTGTGTGTGATATCATTCCTTTCTGCTATTATTATTCATGTTTGGCTAGTGTGCATTAATTATCACTACTTGTATAGGAATCTACCACTTATAATTCGCGACGTCAGTGGGAATGAGTTTAGTTCTTTGCCACTACCCAATTTTTCGTGATGTCTCACTCACTTAACCAAGATCACCAAAATCTTGATAACTAAGAGCATGGGGACTAAGAGGGTCACCATCTGGATTATGACAGTGACGACCTGGAAGGTCGTCAGCCTTCTCCCTTGCTGCAGAGGGTCAGGTCAGAGATTGGTGACTATCACCAACCTCCTGACGTGCGTTATCATCCTCAAGAGGAGAGGACGGATGAGATGACGAGCATGATTGATGTAACCAGCTCTCAAAGCTCATTGACACCTACAAAAATCACCTCCGAGATGAGAGGGTTGCTACTAGGTATCAACAGGAATAGAACGCCGCACTCCAGCAATGCCTAGAAAGACTGGAGAAAGAGGCCCGTAGGGATAACCGTAAATGTGGCCGCAGGTCGCGTACTCCTAGTCCTCAGGCGAGCAGAGCTCAACTCGAAGCAGAGGGAGGAGCACCTAGCGCCAAAGGGAATCTTCTCCTCACGAGAAGTCACATGGAAGGAGACCCTGCTCTGCCGAGCTTATTTCCCCATCGACGATCGTGGTGTGTTTTATGTAAAAGGAATGGAGAGATAATGATCATATTTATGTTTAATCATGACTATGCAAGATTCTTTTAGGATAAGATTGTCTTCGATTTAATGGATACATTGTTTTCCTCTTACTATCTTAGTAATATATGTACCAATAAAAATGCCTACAATGTAAGCAAATTCAGACTTACAATAAACGTGTACAATAAAGCAGTTAGACAAAAGTACAGGAATCACCAGATACTCATGTTTACATACATACTGGCATAGAAGCTTTTTCTTTTTAGGCAAGAGGATATATTAAAAGTGTGAAATTTGGCTTCATTTATGGAAATATTTGGCTCACAAATGAAACATCATCACTTTTGACTTTATGGTAACCCATTGTGAGCTTGTTCCAACTCTTGCAACTCATTTAAAAGCCAACCTTGCTTTTGGCTCCTGTTTCGCTCTCATATTTTGATGGGCTGTTATCCCAATAAGTGATTATATACATCATTTTTTTTCATTAAAAGTCAATATATTATCAGTATATATGTATATAAAGCCAGACCACTGTGCACATTAAGTTTGCACACGTGCTGGCGCGCACCAATTTTTTTTAAATATTAAAAAAAAATGAGTTGATTTTTTTTATATGATATTTAAACATTTCAACATACCCATATAAAAAAAATCGGCTAAAAAAACTTTTTTCGCTATTTTTAAAATATTATTAAAATCATGAGTTCCCCCAGTTTGAGGTCCTTGAATGAGATTCATTTTTTTAAAATAGTAAAAAAAAAAAAAAAAAAATTGGACTGATTTTTTTTTTATGGTTTTTAAACATTTCAGCAGGGCCATGTAAAAAAATCAACTCAAATTGATTTTTTTTACTATTTAAAAAAAAATCGGTCAAACTTTGCCAGTTTTTTACAGCTTAAAAATTGACCCAATTTGACAGATTTTTTTAAAATAGCAAAAAAATTCATTTTGAGATGAATATTTTTTTATGGTCCTACTGAAATATTTAAAAACCATTAAAAAAAATCAACTCAAAAATATTTATTTTACTATTTTAAAAATATGGACCTCATTCTGGATACCACACTTGATCCTCTCTCTCTCTCTCTCTCTCTCTCTCTCTCTCTCTCTCTATATATATATATATATAAATTAAAGAGGGAGAGGTTGAAGTGCGTGAATTATTGGGGTAGGAAAATCACCTGCAAAGTTGTTCTTGTGTTGAAAGAAAGAGTGGGTTGATTTTTTTCCTTTCCAAATAAATATATAAATAAAAATTGGTGAGGCCTAGTGAATGATATGTAATTCTTAATTCTTGGTCATATAGTGAATAAGAAGACACCATCATCGGCCGCAGACTGTGTATTGTCTGTGTCCTTGTAATTTTCTCATTCTTGCATGTTTATTTACGTTATTCTCGAGTGTTTTTAAAAAATAGGACCATAAATTGGGCTTTGGTAGGTATCTTTACTTTACCGGAGCCAGCCTTATAAATATATGGCAATTTGAAAAGCAAGAATCCGAAATGTATAATAAAATGAATAATAGTAATACCTTACCTGGGGGTTTCCGGGAACAACGGCTACACATTCTTTACAACCTCGAATCAGCTCATCCCCAATGAGGGGACGAATTTTCACAGCTACCTTCACGCTGCAATCCTCGGCTGATGCTTCCATTGATATTCTTATTATTCTTATTACAAATAACAATGATACAATATATAGAAGCGAATATTAATTTTGTTGGAGATAGATATGAAATCACTCTCGTTGTCAGAGAAATAGGTTTGCGTAGAAGAAATTCATGCAACCATGCCAAATGTGGAGTGAAAATATGTATATGTATATGTGAGAAAGTGAAGAGGAGGCAAAGTGAAGGGCGCTATCAGTTTCCTTGCTCTTCACTGGTGCTGCCTCTCTCAACACTGATTATTAGTCTCAAACCATAAACAATTACTATAACCCATGGCGTTGGGGGATTACTGATTTTGGCATCTTTGAATTGACCCTAATTCAAGGAATTAAATATTATTAAAATATATGGATAATTAAACTACAATCTAATCTATCTAGACATATATATATATATATATATATATATATATATATATAACTTAACCCTATCTCCTTATGAGATGACACGTGTGTGGTGACAATTTTTATTCAACACAAATAAATGAGAGAAGCACAATCACCAAGGAAAATAAAGAAGATAAAATACCAATCACACAACACAATATGTACGTGGCTCAGCAAGAATGCATACGTCAACGGTGGTGCAGTCAGTATTATTTCTATATACTCCGGGGAGCGTTTACAGAGAATACAGTGCGTGTCTTTTGCCCCAGACTTGGGGTTTATTATATACATGTCTATCCTCGGGGAGTGGGGGTGTTGGATTCCCCCACGTTTACCACTTTTCTCCTGGAACTAGGGGTGTGCAAAAAAACCGACCAAACCGACAAACCGACAAAACCGAGCCGAACCGAAAATTTTCGGGCCGGGATTTTTTAAGGGTCGATTCGGTTCGGTTTGATCAGGTATAAAACCGACAGGGTCGGTTCGGTTTTCGGTTCTGGCATAAAAAACCCGATTTTGAACCGAACCGAACCGAATTAATTTTTATACATTTTAATTTTATATTTTATATTATATTTATATTAGTGTTGGCATATTATATTATATTTTTTGATTTTATATTTATATTAGGTATTAAAAAATATATTTTTTATTAAAATAAATGAAAAAACCGAACCGGCCCTGTCAAAAACCGACCCTGTTCGGTTCGGTTCGGTTTTTCACCAAATTCGGTTCGGTTCAGTTTTTCTCCTCCCAAAACCGACATGGTCGGTTTGGCTCAAAAAACTCGCCCAAAACCGAACCGACCGACCCGTGAACACCCCTACCTGGAACATCTCTATACGAGAACATGGGAGGAGACTAAGTCGTAATTTTTATTTAGTTTAAGGCGAGGGGTCCGGATTTTGGGCTGTTTTCATTAGGCTACTTGTCCGGCCCCATAATGGTAAATTCGGGTACCCACAACATGTTAAGAGCATTAATCATTCAAATAAAAAAAACGTTGGCTCTCTTTATCAGCCTTTTCGTTTGTATATATGAGGTCTCACAATTCACACTTGAGTTCTCTTCTCCAATCTATTCATATGCTCAGGACTCTCTATATCCTTCTCTTTCCTCTTATTTTTATTTATGCATAAGATGAATTTAAGATACTAATGCAATGTATATGTGTGTTATATAATTTACTTTCGTTACAAATTCTTTATTTACAGGGATGACCTAGCTTGCAAATGGTGAAGAACACTTGAGGTCGAGGTTGGAGATTTTAGTAAAGTAACTCGAATGACATTTCTGAGTGCAGTGTTCATTCCGAATAGGTCGAGATAGTCGGAAAAAAGTACTCAGTGGTAGTAATTGGGTCTCGAGACATTTTTAGGCATAACCGAGTTCACACGGGGGATCATTTTCCATAGGCTTAATTTCGAGATTAACAATGTAAAATCTACATTAGGGAGTTTGTGGCAGATACAACTTAATAAGAAAACCTTAGTTTTGCAGAGGAGAAAATATGGAGAAATTAGGGGAACTTTTGCAAGTCAAATCAGAAAGAAATTGGAGTGTTCTTCATCAAACCTTCGTCTACATAAAAGAAAATTAGGCCCTACAAATTTATTCAGGCCGATAGTTAAACTTGTATTCAATTTAATTGCAGTATTTCAATTCATATCGTGGTGGGTGTAATTGAAATCCGTTTTTGGGGTGGGTTATTGCATCAAAATGGTTTTTTCAAAAATTATACATGTGATGTGTATTAAGAATCCAATTGATGATATATCACGAGTCAAAATTGTTGGAATTTGAACCAGGTAAAAACCTGGTAACATATTCGAGCTTTTGGATTATGTTATTGGTTATTAGGATGATGAAGTAACGAAACCGTAGAAAACCGAATCTGAAATTTGATGAATCTTGATGAAAATCAATGAGGGTTATATATTTAATACATGATTTGAATGTGTATAGGAGAAAGAATTAGTGTTGGGAATGTTGGGATTTAATTATGGGTTAAGAAAGAAAAGCTTAGGATTGTCGTCAATGGCAGAAACAGAAAGGGGGGTGAAGACAGCGGTCGTTCGAACGAACCTAGTTGTCATTTGAACGACACTGGGAAAAACGTGTCACTTCGTTCTTTTTTTTATTTATGCATAAGATTATTTGTGGACTAAAGGGAGTATACTTGGTGGAACTCTAGTAACCTTATGCTCAGGGATTTAAGGGACGCATATACAAAATTGTAAAGGTAAATAAAGAGGTGGAATTTACTCACATAGTTTGGAGCGATAAATTCTAAAATGTTTAAAAAATCGGGTCGAGTAAATGTGTCCAGATATTGTAGTTGGGTGGCACTACTTTAATAACTTAATTAATGTGAAATTAATTCAATTAAGGGTCGGGAATTTGACTCGGGTATTTTTCAAGCTAGTAATACGGGAGTTAGTCAGAGGGTAGTCGGTTTAATTTATTATAGATATATATAATAAATTATCGAATACTAAATTTAACGAGGAGTGTTAACCTTAATAGTGGGACTTTGTGTAATAAATTCTAAAGGGTGAAGATACGGACCGATTGAGTGAGCATGGGCATTATAGTTAGGTGACACTACTTTGAAAAAAATCAACTAATGTGTGATTAATTAAATTACGAGTCGGAATATAGACTTTGGTATCTTTGGGCTAGTGCTACGGGTGTTAGGCACATATTAGCCGGACTTTATTGAATATATATATATATATAGATAGATAGATAGGTTCAGAAGTGAATATAAATGATGGACATTTTAATGAACCTTAACGAAAAAAACACTTAAGGCTTGTTTGGTCTTAAATTATAATTATGTTTTATGTGTTTAAATACAATTCTAATAAAAAATTACGTTTGGCAACTTGTTTTAAACACTGAATTACAATATTTTTGTGTTATAATCAAGTTTTTTAGAAAACAGGAGAAGGGTGTTTTATAACTTTTATTTTTTATTTTTCAAGTCAGAATTATGCATTCTTAATATTTTAATGCATTTATACCTTAATATATAATATACATACATAATACATTAATATATGTGTAATTCTTATAAATAAAAAATATATCTACATGTTCACGAAATTACATATATTTATATTATTAAATTATATAATGTACTAAGATCCATATGTTAAATAATATTATCATTAGATACATGATACTAATATTTAGTATTATACATGTATTATTAATGTATGGAATAATATAAAATATACATATATTACATATGTATTAAAACATATTATCAATTCATGTAGGTATATAATTTTATTATGAATTATACATGTAATATCATTACACACAGACATACACACACATACATATATGTATAATATAAATATACACATTTACCAATTTTGTCAAATTTTCAAAAAACTGTATTTAAAAATAAGTTTAACAAACGTGCACCAATAATTATAAACACAAAAAGCTGAATTTTAAAACTGTATTTAAAAACAACATTTAAATCGAGTTTTCTGAGTACGGAACCAAACGGGCCCTTAACATCCAATCAATTTTAATTCATATATTATAATTGGTCAATGCCAGCGGCAACGAACACGCGTGTGACACGCTCCAGCGGCAATAGACATGCGTGTGACACACGTGTATTAAAAAAGACGCATGCCATATGCATGTCCATTGCCGCTGGTGAAGACCAATTACAACATATAAATTAAATTTGAATGAGTGTTAAGTATTTTTTTGTTAAGGTTCATTCAAATGTTCATCTTTTATGTTCGCTTTTGAATCTCTCCCTATATATATATGTGTGTGTGTGTGCGCTTTATAGATATCGGTGTGAATGGTATTTATAGGAATACATACCCCTCTAGTGCTATCATAGGAAGTTGCGCGATGGGGGTAACTCCCCTAGTTAGTGAATGCAGGGAGAGTATAGTCCCTATGTCATATCGTCCGGGATTTTTATTGTGTGATTTATTTTTTAGGGAAGACGTTTTGAATATGATTCGGTCTCACTCTTGAAAAAATATGACCGCTTCCACTACGTTTGAGATATTTTATCCAAGTTTTGTTTGAGTTAGTCCGAATTATAGTAACCGTGTTGAGTAAGCATACCTGGGATGATAGCATTTTAAAGAAATCATCGGTGAGTTAGTACTCGAGAATGGATGATTATATTACGCGACATGTGTGTGAATGTTGTAGTATACTAGTACGTATATAATATGAGTAGATAATTATATACGGAATTAATACATAAGTGTGAATGTCTTTCTTATATAACTATGATGAAAGTTATATGATTTAAAAGGGACTTTCTTATATAACTATTGGGAAAGTTATATGATTTAAAAAGTGGTTTCTTATATGACTAGTGTGAAAGTTATATGATTTAGAAAGGGGATTTCTTACATAACTAGTGTGAACGTTATATGATTTAATATAGTTGAACAGATTAAAAAGTTAATGAGTAGATAACTTAATAATCAAAGTAAGAGTACTGGGGTTAGAGTAGTGCGGTAGAAAGAGGTGTGATAGGCTAGTTAGGTGGGGTAGCTTAACTAAGAAGGTTAGAAGGCAAGCATTAGGTGTGCACATTAGCTAAGGGGTGGGTTAAATATTAAGAGTATGCATGCATATTTAATTATTGCAATTTAACTGCTTGCTAAAAGTTTTCAAAATATTTTACTTGGGCTGACCCGTGTCAAACTCTTTTCAGAAATATTTTAGGCGTCCAGCCATAGGGACGCCCAGCTTGAGGATTCCATCCAGGGATGCACAGTTGCAGCTCATGTGCAAGTTGCAGGATCTTGCTATAAACGTTTCGTTCATTTATTCCTAGTGTAGGAACTTTATTTGAGTACTCATTTGGGCATGTCACCCTCAGATTTAGTATTCACCTTATTTATATGACCTTGTGTATCCAGGTTATTGTTTCAATTTATTATTGAACCGATAGTTGATTCGATCATCTTTATTCATATTATTCGCCTGTGTTGGATTCAATTACCAACTTGTATTGATGGTTTAATTATTATTTGTTTTCGCATGTTGCTAATTAATGAAAGATAAAATTTAGCACAAGTCTATTTAAATTACTAGATGGTTAGTAACTTTAAAAAGTTTTTCGACCGTAATACTAAGAATGAGTCATATGAGACCAACGTTTTATTTTGATCGCGGGCTGGCCACCCGGTATTTTAGTAGGCAGGGTGTCACATATACATATACTTGAAATTATTATATTCTGTAAGATTACCCCCTCTATGTATCAATGGTTGAGTTCCATTGGTGTCTCCTCATGTTATTATGCCACATGTCTACAATAATGAATACAAGACTCTTTTTATCTTTCTTAAAAAAATTATATATATATATATGTGTGTGTGTGTGTGTGTGTGTGTGTGTGTGTGTGTGTGTGTGTGTGTGTGTGTGTGTGTGTAATCTTTTTAAAAAGACACTTTTCATCTTTCTTAAATATAATATACATGTATGTAATCTTTTTAAAAAATTATATTTTTAAACATCTTTTCCTTAAAAATATTTATATTTATGTATATATAAAATAGACTTTTAAAACACAATTTATGTAAAGAAATGAAGTTGAAAATGAGAGTTTTTTAAAAAATACTTTATAAAAATACAATTTTTATACATAATAAAATATTTTATACTTATCTTTATAAAATCAAGTTTTGTAAAAAAAAAATTTTAAAATGTTAACACTGTAGCTTTATAAAAAAGAGAGTATATATTTATATTTTTATAAAAAACTGTATTCTTTAAAAAAAAATATTTATATTTATAACATAGTTTTTAAGATATATACACGTGTGTGTGTGTGTGTGTGTTTTATTCTTTTTGTTTTCTTAATTCCCCTTATTTCATCATTAAATATTCTCATTTTTGCATTTTAATTTTACATGCAAGTATTTGTTTGGCATCAAATATTCAACAAATGAAATACATATATTCGTTATCCTTTTATAATTTTTTATACATTAAAGGCATGTATAACACAAATATAAAACATGTCTTTTAACGTTATATATTTTACCTCTATTTTTGTAAGTATCTTCGCATTGCATTGTATAAAAATAACTCCAAAACACTCGCGTATCGTGTGGGGCTAAAAACTAGTTCCTTTTATATTGGGTATGTTACAAACACAATTAGAGAGCTAAAAGGATGATGTTAATATCACAAATGTGACCTAATGAAAAATGACATATGGTTAACATTTGCACAATTAGTTTTCTACTTGTATATGCAACTTTTGTTATACCATGTTTTTAATGTTGACTGATAGAAGTTCATCTTATGACGTGTTTGATTACAAAGTTGGAAAATATTTGACAAATAATTTAATTTTAAGAAGTTGAAAAAAAAAGATAAATAGTAGTTCGATTTTACTATTAGATTTTCCATGGTGTAGTAAGGTAGTTGTACTGGGGTCTATGAAGAACTAGAACGGGCGAGGTGTGACCCACTTACACATATGCTATCTTCAAGGCCTTCAAAGTCTCAAAAGCAGCTATGAGATTAAACCTTATGCTTTAAGTAATAATGGAGTAATGATTGTGACCTTCTTCCTGAAAAGGGAGTAGAGAATAGCAAATTTCACATATAATGATGTCTGAGAGAGAAAGATCTTTTAAGAATAATGGTTATAAAAAGGGGAGTGAAGAGGCAATCACTTTGACACTTAAAGAGATATCAGGGAGAGAATACTATTTTTGGTACAATTTTAGTAGAGTAATGGTGCAAACTTGAGTTTTCTATGTGTTTTTTACCTTACCAAAGGCCATCCTATTCATAGGAACATACTAGGGTTGACTTGGCATTTTAGTGCTAAAAATGAGAGGGAACTTAAGGACAAGGTTTGTAATGTACCTTTTGTCCCTATATGTCTGTTAATCGCCGGTTCCTTCTAACAGATGACATCTAGTGCCTACCAAAGTCAAAATGCAAATATGTCGGCTAATAGTGTCATAATATGTGATTTGGTAAATATATTTTCAAATGCTAACTTGTTGTTCAAACTTTTGTAAAAACTTGCGAGTGGCCTTGAGAGCACTCCCCAAAGGTTATTTAGTAAATACTTCTGTGAGCAGCCTCTTGACTACTCACTTATTTATTCTAAGCGTGGGATGTGTGAGTGCTTGAGTGATTCCTGGGTCTCTCTACTAGTATTCTCTCTATCTTAAAGTGTCAAGTGGTTGGGCTTTGACTTTGCCCAACAAACCTTGTCCCTCAGCCACAAAATCAAAACTCCTAGGAGATCCCAACTGCCCTGCTCGAGCCCTTCTATCTCTATCAAGGCTACCCATATAAGAAAAATGATAATTTTAGTAACTATTTATTTCCGATAATAATTTAGGAATGGAGCCCCTCGTGGTGGACCCCCTCACCCTAAACCCTTTTCTAGTATCCTTTGGGGATGGGTCCACTCATGGTGGACCCTTTAGGCCAAATATTTATTTTGTCCTAACTTGTGACTGGGGTCACTAATGATGGATCTTTTCAGCCTTTAACCCCTTGTCGTATTTGCCTTATTAGTGAATTAACGAGTGGGTACCAGGGATGGCAATTTAACCCGAGCCGTCGGAATCCCGCCCTGCCCCGCCCCTAATGGGGCGGGTTAAAAACTCGTTTAAAATAAGTGGCGTGGGTATGTTTTTTTCAAAAACCATTTATTAAACGGGGCGGGTTCAGGTTTACTATATATAAGCATAACCCGTCCCGTTTATTTCTTATAACTACTTAAATACCCATATATTATTTACACTAAAGCTTTATATTTATAAGTTATATATGCGGTATGCGGGTTTAACATGGGGTTTTAATCCATCTCGAGTGGGTTTTTGACCCTCTTAATGTAAACTGGGTAGGGCGGGATGGGGGCGGGTTTAGGGGGTTACACTTAAACGGGTTCGGGGCGGGTTCATAAAAACCATCGCGGAGCGGTGTGGGTTTTTAAAACATTTCGTGGGTCGGGTTCGGGTTTTGACAAAATCGCCCCAAACCCGATATGTTGCCATCCCTAGTGGGTACCCCTCCATATTAGCCCCCGCTTGTGTTGGGCAGACCAAAGGGTTTTGTAAGAAATGATTGTCCTACCTTTGAATTTTAAAGGTTTGCTTGCCATTTCATTATTGCTCCGAAGGCATTAAATAGCATTGTCACTTCACCCCATGTCTGTAGTCTCGAGGAGACACATGTCAACCTAGTAACAAGCGTCCCATCATTTGGGTAATGATTTGACCCTTTTTTAGCCGTTAAAGAGTGTGTAGCCTCTTTGATATAAAAGGGTCAATAAAAAAAAAATTCCCTCTACCTTAGGCATTCAAACTTTGCTATTGAGTTTTAGAAAGAGAAAAAATTGCCATTTCCCAAACTCCTTAACTTCCACAACAAAAACCTTTAATTTTTTTCATTCTTTATAGATTATTTATCTCAAACCTCTTCTCTCTCCATCGCCACCACCACCACCACCACCACCACCACTAGCGAGCTTCTAATGGGCTCTTTGCCCATCCACATGACGATTTCCACCATCTTGGCCACTGGCATTACCACTGTAACCACCACTGTTGCTGTTTTCATAGCCACCCTTACTAGTGGGGCTTCTTATAATATTACCCTCTCAAAATCTCAGGGGGAGTACCTTGACAAACGTTCAAAGAAGGATTTTGGGCTCTACCATTTTCAGTTTGATTGGCTTGACACTGCAGTTTGCCGCTTCCTAAGTGTTCCTTTTAGAAAGATGATGAGATTTTATACGTCCAGGAAGTTCAGAGCTCAGCAGCGCTAGGCTGAGGCCACTCAAATTTAGGGTCAGATTCAATTGCTAAAGGACAAGTTGGTCAAGCTTGAAGATGGCGACGCTGATGATGAGGCCAAGATGGCTAGACTGGAGGAGCAGTTCACCCAAGAGGCAGGTTCCTCTTATGTTGACATGTGCTCACGGGAGGAATTTTTTTGTTTTATCTGGTTGATGTACTTTGTGATTTAGACTTTTTCTTTCTTTGTATTCTTCATCTCTTTTGTACATATAGAGGTTATTCTACATTAATGAAAACAAACTTTTTTCTTCTATTTTCATCTTGTCTCTGTGTTATTTGATATCTGTTTAAAATGGGTTTCTCTCTTTTTCTGTGAGAATATTAACACAGATTTTTTACAAGTATAATCCTTGAACTGCCCCATAATATGTGGGGTATTTGCACATGATCTGAGCAAATTATCATTTGAAACTGACCCTTTAACTGTGAGGTACTTGTTATATATATACTTTTTGGTAAATAACTTGGAGGGGGAACCCCCTCCTTTCCTTTGAAAAAATATTCTCTTCATTTTACGGAGTTTATTATATTTTAAAACCGCCCCTTAGCCTACGGGGTTCTTGTTCCATACTTCATTTGGAACCCTTTTTTATTTTAAGAAATAAGTTCGAGTGGGGATAGACCCCCTCTTCATATTCTCAAGCAATCAAGTAAATAATTTGTAATATTTAAGCAAATATATCGGTTCATTTTCCATAACTTGTTCTCAACTCAAGTAAATAATCTATCAATGTTTTAAAACTTCCCCTTAATTTGCGGGGTATTTAAACTGTTATGTCTAGATGGACTTTGCACACTATACTTTACCTTTGAGATGGATATACCTCCCGAGTATAATGATTAAAGCTCCTTAGGTTCTGGCCCCTCTCATAAACTTTGAGAGCCAAAATATTTTTTTGGCCTACTAGAAAATACATACCTCATTGTCTTTCATATTTAAGCAAAAATGATAAATTTATTATTCTGGGTGTACCCGCTTCACAACTTATTAGTGGGTGGGTACTTATAATCTATTAGCAACAAATGAAGGTAAATAAAGTATACACGAAATTTCAAGTGTTAATTAGTAAAAATAACTGATATTCACTCCTTTATGTACCATATTCAGTGTCTATACTATTTACAGAGATTGTGCTCATGATTTACTTTCCAAAAAAATAATTTTTGTGATAGAGCAAACATTTTGAATTTATAAAAAGAAAGGAAACTTGGGTAACAGTTAGGCATAATATTTCTTTAACCACTTGCAATTGATGGACTGGAGACACTCACTCTCGAGCTCAAATATTTAGCAGTAGCCTGACTTGCCTACCCCTCGTACCACTAAAGGGCCTTCCCAGTATGCTGACATGCTCTGCAAGTGGTGAGTGGATGCCCGTAAGACGAAGTCCCTTACTTAAAACTCTCTAGGCTTAACCAAATTCTTATAAGCCCTAGACATCTATTGGGTATAGACCTTGAAATTCTTTTTGGCCTTATCTTTGTGTCCATCCAATGTTTCCAATTGTACACGTCTGAGGTCTGGTATGATACCATCACTTAGATCCACTTTAACTGAGAGTACTGCTAGTTCTACTAGTTGGAAAGCTTCAATCCCATATACCAGTGAGAATGGAGTGAACCCTGCTGGCTTTCTTTTCGAAGTTCTATAGTCCCATAACACCATTGGTAGTTTTTTATCCCAAGCTCCTGACATGTCTTCAAGCATTTTCTTCAAGATGTTGATCAATGTTTTATTTGTAGCCTCTGCCCGGACGTTCCCCTTAGGATATGAGATGGTTGAACTATTATGTATGATATTATACTTATCTATCAAGAGCCACATCTCCTTGCATACGGATTATTTCCCATTGTTTGTGAGGATCACTTTTGGACTACCAAACCTACATATTATGTATTCCTTGATAAATTGGATTACCACTTGAGTAGTCACTCTCCTCAAGGGAATCGCTTTGGACCACTTGGTATACAATTCAGTATAAATAAGGATGAAATCTTTGCCATTAGAGTCCGGGTTGATCTTACCTATTATATCAAATGACCAAGTGTGGAAGGGGTGGGGGCTGCTAGGCTTTGTAGACCGACTGAGGGGGCATGCACCATATTTCTATGCACTTGGCATGCCCTACACTTTTCACAAAGTGGATAGAATCAACCTCCATCGTCGGCCAATAATACCCCAATTTCATTAACTGATCATATAACTTGGCACCTCCCATGTGAGAAGGCTCATGAGCCTCTTTCGGCACTTTTTCTGTAACCCCTTTTGCCACACACCTCAGTGCTTTCTCATTATACCCTTTTCTGTAGAGCTCTCCACCTACCAAGTAGAAATGGTATGCCCTCTTCTTTTAGTAAATTTCATTCGCTCGCTCTGCTAGTAACTCCCCATCCGTGAGGTAGGCTATGTAGGGTTATCTCCAATTTTCAAAATTTTCTACAAAGTTGGCCTCAGCGGGTTGGTCAAAATGGAGTTGGCACTTTAAACAGCCATGTGGTAGACGAGTAACTTTCGTGCTCATAATGGGCTAATAATAGCCTCCCCGCTGTAATTGACGATAAAGGGAAATATCGGTATCCCTGCAATGCCTCTCATGCATTACTGTCGGCCTTTTTTTGGCTTCTTCATCCCCTACACACCTTGATAAGAACCCTCCTGGGCTCTTAAAGTAGATCATTTCCTGGAGCAAGTGATAGTTCACTAACTCTGACATCTTCATGTTTCCTTCTCTCATTTCCATCTGTTTCACTATAAGACACCTCAAATCTTCTGGCTCCTCACTTGAGGACAATGACTTCATCGTGGTTGGCACTATTCTTCATCGCACTGTAATAGTAGCTTTTTGTTTCTCCATTTTTAATTTTTTATCTATTATGGCCCATGCGTTTGGGTTCCTGTTCATCATTCGAGTATGCCTCTCTATTATCACCTTCAAAAATTGGCTAAGTAGTCTCTGAATGATCGACCTATATGGGGCTCGATTAGTACGCTTGAGAGCGAACTCTCCATTAATTTATTTCACCACCAAGTTAGATTCCCCCTGTATGCATAGCACTCTGATTCCTCTTCTCAGTGCTTCTAGGAGGCCTAGAATAAAAGCCTCATGCTTCGCTTCATTGCTTAAGCATTTAAAATCCAATTTGAATGAGAGAGTGACCTTTTCTTTTCCTTTTGAGAGGGTATTACTAGCCACGTATGTACCTTGAGCACAAGAGCCATCAAACTCCATCTTCCACTCCTCCATCTCCTCTGTTATGCAGGCTTGAGAATTCTTACCTGGAAATTCCTCACTAAGAGGTTCATAGGTCTAACTGGGTAAGTGGCCCAATAAATCTACTATGGTTTGGATCTTGATGGCCTTTGGGACCACACATTTCAAGTCATATTCGAACAATATTAGAAAATAACTTTCCTCTCTCCCCACCAGGAATGTTACTGCCAAGAGGTATTTGATGGGATCACATTTGGTGATAATATGAATTATGAAAGTAAGTAAGTAATATCTCAGCTTTTGTGCTACAAAAACTAAGGCAAGATAATGCCTCTCTACATTGGTATATATGGACTCAATATTTGAAATCACCCGTGATAAATAGTACACAAGCCTCTCTATTCTTGACTTTTCTTGAGCCAACAAGGCTCCTATAGACCTTTATGTTGAGGCCAAGTAGAGCAAAAATGGTGAAATTTCTTTTGGTGGTACCATAGTTAAGGGGGAAGCCAATATATCCTTTATCTTCTCAAAAGCTTTCTTTTGTTCTTCTCCCAAAATCCATTTGGCCTTCTCTTTCATCAAAGGGGAAAAAGGGTAAGTTATCTCCCGCCAATGCTGGTATGAATCTTCTCAGCTAAAAAACCTTTACAATGGATTTCCTTTTCTCTTCATCAACTTGCACTCCTAGCCTATTTACTATAAAACCTAAAAATTTCTCTGTTGTTAGCCCAAAGTCACATTTAGAGGGGTTCATCTTCATCTTTTATTTGGGAATCTTTCGAACATCGCCTCAGATCCTGAATATGCTTATTTTCCTTTTTGGACTTCACTACTAAACTGTCCACGTAAAATTCCAGTATATCATGAAACAAGTCATGAAATATGTCCATCATTGTATGATCATAAGTGCCACCTGCATTCTTCAGACCAAACTACATGACTGCGTAGTGGAAGTTCCCTAAGGGTGTGCGAAAAATAGTTTTCTCAGCGTCAGCTGGATTCATTTTAATTTGGTTGTACCCAATATATCCGTCCGTGAAGCTGTGCAGTTCATGTCCTGTCGTGGTATCCACCAAACTATCAATGTTTGGGAGTGAGAATTTATCTTTTGTACAGGCCTGATTTAAGTCTCTAAAGTCTACACATATCCTTATTTTCATCTTGTCTTTTTTGGCTATCGGTGCAATGCTCGAGAGCCATATGGGGTGCTGAATTGGTTTGATAAACCCCACTACTAATAACTTCTCTACTTCTGCTTTGATTTTGAGGTCCAACTCAGCCTTGTAGGTGCGAGTGGCTTGCCTTACTGGTAGAGCATTGGGAATAACATTCAACTTGTGGGAGCTTACTTCTAGATCTATCCTAGGCATCTCCGTATATTCCAATATGAACACATATGTAAACTCATTGAGAAGGTTAATGATCTCCTCCCTCTGTTTAGGGTTCGAGCATTTGGAGATAAAAATAGGCCTCTTGTCTCCCCCTTTTACTCCAAAGTTTATCTTTTCTAGTTCTTAAAGATGTTCCCTTGACCCTCTTGCATACACCCAGGTGCCTCTTCAAGCTCCTTTATTTTTTCAATAATATGGGTACCACAAAGCATTCTGGTATCGGGTTGACACTTTTATCCCAAAATTTTGCCCGCACAGACTGTTATAAGTGGTAGATAACATTTTCATCTGGTAGCACAACTTTTTTGCAGCTTTAAGGAGGCCTTGTCTCAACCTCAAGCATTCTCTTTCCTTTCACTTTTTCATCTGATGGGATCACTTATTGGCTTAGTCTCCCGTGCACATGCCTTTTGATCTGATCACTTTCTCCAGCCATGTGGGGCTCTTCCAATCTCCTGGTTAAGTTTCTTCTCTTTTCCTATATTTCAGTGTAAAATGTTGCATCCACTAAGTGAGTTTCTTCTAGTAAAAATAACTTTTTATAGCTTTGATCATGATCTCTGTGCCTCGTATGTTTGCTTTTGCACACTAGTGGAATGTTGATGGCACTATTCCGTGTGTGTGCATCCACACTCGCCCTACCAAGAGCTGATAGTTGATGCTGGCATTGATGATATGAAATTTGATACTGGATGTTAAATTTCCTAATTTAATTCCCACGTTCATATAGCCCAACGATTGTATCCCCACACTATCAAAACCAAAAATCACTAATGGGATCGCATTATCTTCTCCTAAGATATGCATGTTTCATACAACATACTAATTGGCATGATGTTAATGGATGCCCCTCCATACATAAGTGCTCTAAAAAAATTGATTCCATTTATCAAATATGTCACATACAAAGGATGGTTGTGGAAATGTGTCACTTACCTATTAGCTTCTGAAAAGACCACCTCAGAAGTGTATCTCTTGATCAATTTTTTCTTGCCAATTTAGAGAGGGACCCCCTCGCTGTTGAATTAACTATAGGATCCTCTTTATAATTGTGGATGTCAAAAACTAGATTTGATCTAATTAATTAATCACAGATAAATATGAATAAACAAATAAGACAAAGGATTTTTAAAGTGGTCCAGCCTTAGGAAAATTGCCTACGTCCACTGTTTTGTATTGATGGGTATTTGCCTTAATCTTCAGTATGTTTGCTTATGGAAGCTTGCCCCGCTAGGGGGTGATACAAAGTATTTATAGCCCTTGGGATCTCAGTGTGAATAGGCAATATGCCGTTATTTAATAGACATATACATCTGTACACGATAAGAATGTTCATTAAATCTATTTTTGTCGTTTGGTCTTCCTGACTAGATGCTCGGTACGATAAGTAGCTCGACATGCTGCGTAGCTTGGTGTGCTGAGTATCTCGGCATGTTGAGTAGCTCGGTACTGTAAGTTGCTCGGTAAATATATTTTATGCCACACAGTATGACACGCGTCTTCATATAATTGGTCCACATCAGTTGACTAATTTTTGTATCAACAAAAGCCCCTTATGTTTCACAGTTGAGGTTGGATATGAGAGTGTGGAATATTATGTCTAGAAGTTGCTCGGGCATGTTTACTCAGTCTTGTTAGATTAGAGATCTCCAACACTTGTGACATTTAATGATTTTGAGCGCGAAATGGCAAACTCGTAAATATTTTGAATCTTCGACAAACGCTTGGGTATTTGCATCTTTTTCATCATTTAGCTGCCGGAAACGCAATCGTCGTCTCTAGTGATCATTACTTTTCTCATTTCCCGAAGCAATGCATTTAAAAGCGATAGAATCAAATTTCTACCTTTTTCCTTTTAAACTTCTAAACTCTTGGCCTTATCACTTTTTCTTCTTACGATCGTTCCTTCTGTCATCCGCCTTAGCTGAATCCTTGAGTTTCTGTAAGATTTTCTTCTTTTTTGCTTTAGCTACCATGGTTTACCTTATCGAATCATTGGATAAGTTTATGGCTGATTTTGCGATTCCTTCTTGGGTTATTCTGGAGAACCTCCTTGCCCTTCTGATTTATTTTCTCTAGCTGAAGGACATTGGTTTACTTCCATTTTTGTAGTTGAATGTGGTTTTTCTTTCCCGCCTAATCCTTTGTATTTGGAATTTTGTCAATATTTTGATATTGTTCCTACAAGAGTAGTTCCAAATATATGGAGGGTAGTTAATGGCGTACATAGGTTGAATCAAATTCATGGAACTTATTTAGGGATTTCTGAAATTATATACTGTTATAAATGGGTTACTAGCGATACCACATTTTATTTAAAAACTAGGCATTCTAACAGAGCTTTATTGGTCAATCTCCCTGATGCTAATAGGGATTATTTTGAACATGGGGTTGTGATGAAAAACTGGCAACACCCCCCGTTAAAAGGTAAAGATGTGTACCAAAGTCCCAGATGTCCACTTTATGGCAATGGGATAGGTTGTTTATAGTTTTTCAATTTAGCTTTATTTTTATTTGATGAAATGCGTCACTGACACTTTTTTTTTGCAGTTGACAGTAAAAGGAAATCCCCAAAAGAGAATGACATTAATATAAAAGATTTGAAATTTATCTGGGGGTCACATCGAGCAATAGCTAGGGAACACGTGAGGTCCGCTTCCTATTTACTGCAATACAAGAACACCACTTCTTATTTTATTGCTCGTCCTCTTGTTCCTCCTTTGCTAATTGACCTTGACCAAATACCTACATCTTCAGCAACTGTTGAAGAATCTTCTTCCGATTTGGGTGCTTATATTACTGACCTGATGACGAAGAAGAGGAAAGTGCCTGACCTATTTGCCAAGTCTGCTCATGGTACTGAAAGGACAGGGAAAAGCAAAAAAGATATCCCAGTTGAAGGGACTAGGACAATAGATATTGCTCCATATGGGGGAGCAGTTTCAACTGTTAAGGAGGTCAGCAAGAAGCTCCTTGTTGCTCTAAAAGGGGCAACACCTTTGATTGAAGTTGCTATTACAAAAGAGGCAGCACATTTGATTGAAACTGTTGTTATTCAAGGAGAGGCAACACCTTTGATTGAAGGTGCTCCTTTGAAGAGGTTGAGGAGAGGTTTTGCTGAAAAGCCCGCAGATGCTGCTTCCCAACATACTAGGGTTGAACTTCCTTCTTTAAGGGCTAGTTATCTAGCCATTATTACCCCCGACTTGGCCAAGAAATTGATTAGGGCGGGGACTCTTCCTGATTGTCGAACTGCTAAAACTTCAACTCATCGGGACAAAGTTACCGACTTGGCAGCCCAATACCTTGCATCAGTAAGTGTTATTATCCTTGTCTGTCTGATTCTTCATTGCCATGTTCATACCCTGATTTGTGTCGTTCTTCTTCTTGCAATTTTGGTGTACTTTGATAATATCATGAAGAAGGATAAAGTTATGAAAGCTTCAACCTCGTTTAGTGGAGTGGAGGAAGCTCTAAGTCTTTGATGGAGTCCCGATAAAAGTACGAGGATGATAAAGCTTCCTGGGAGAATAAATTCTAATCTGTTGAGACAGCTCAAAAACAAGCTGTTGAAGCGATTACAACTCGATAAAAGGCTAATACAGCTCTGCAATAAGCTATAAATGCTTTCAGAGAGATGGAGGAGATATTAAAAGTCGTTATTTCTAGCAAAGTGGAAGCTGATGATAAGCTTGAAGAGGCTGAACGGCGTAAGAAAGACCTTGAGAAGAAGGTGAAGTCTGCTGAGAAACTTTTAAGGGAAAAAACTTCCTCGAAGAGGGTGAAGAGAAAAGCTGCTGTGAAGAAATCCTTTAGCTCTGGCTAGGACAAATGATGGAACAAAGCTTTAGCTGTTGTCTCTTCCCAGATGGATTATGAGAGTTTGAAGTACTTTAGAGATGGATGGGTTGCAGCTTTGAAGGAGTTGAATGTTGGTGATGATTCTGAACTGTTTCAAAAACACACTCGTGGCCCTCCTACTACTATTGAAGAAGAAGAAGAAAAAGAAGATGAAGATGGATCTGATGAATCTTCTATGTTGATAGTAGAATAAACACCTGCTACTACCATCCCTTAATCCTCCGAGCAAGTTTAGCAGACAACCTCTACCGAGTAACGCCAATTGCCTTCTGAGCAACCAATTCCTTCCTCTAAATTGGATGATGATGTTGTAGGGAATAAGGATAAGGTGTAAAGTTGTTCTGCAGTTTATTATCTTTCTATGTTTATCCTTTTTATCTTGTACCTTTTGGCTGTACGCTCTTTGCTTTTGATTAATAAAATGGACTTTGTCATTTATTCTGAATTTCTCCTTCACTTTTCCAGTATAACTGTATTATTGTTGATCTATTTTTACTTTTCATTGCTAATTTATTTCCAGGATGGAACTATGGTCATCTCATGATACGGAATTGATGAATAAATGTAATGACTACTTCAAAGTTGGTCGTGCAGATTTTACTCAGGAGCAAATAGTTGACATCCTTGGATCTGATGCATCTGAACAAGAAATCGAGGCTTACCAGTATCTAAAATGCTTGCTCGATCGGACTGTATCAACTAATATGGCTTATTACGAAATGATTAAAGATCTTTAAGGAATGATCGAAGAACTTCAATTGCTGAACAAATAAGCCACTGCTCTTTTACACGAGGGTTATGAGAAAAAATACTAACAGTTGAGTGTTGATCGGGGTTATGAAAAGTTTATTTTGACCCATAATAAGAGAGAGAGTGTCTTAAAGCTTGAGATTGAATATCACAGAAACATCGCTAAATTGCTGGAGGAAGAAAATAATGCCTTGAGAGAAGAACTGAGACAACTAAAATCTGCCTCTTCTTCTGGAGCCTTGGTCCCAGTCAGTGATGAGGGATTTTCGTTTCTAAAAGCTGAAAATGCGGCATTGAGAGAAGAATTGGAGGCCTTGAAATGAGCTAAACCTACATCCTCCTCGCAGGGTAGAGCAAGAGCTGGTCGGAGCATCATTGAAGAGACTAGGACTCAACAAGCCTTAGAAAACCAAGTTGTTCAACTGAGAGCGAAAAATAAAGCACTAACTGAGATGTCCCAGAAAATCCAAAGTCTCACTGAGCAACTATCCAACCAGAGTTCTGCGTTGGAGAGTAAATAAAACTTGGTGAAAAGGCTTCATCATCACGTGGAGAGATTGAAATATCAATTCCACAAACATCCCAGAGAGTTTTGGATGGGGGGATATAATGAAGCTTTATGCCATCTTGATGCTCGATTGAAACAGTCAAACAATGAGGGGTATAAATAGGGGTGGCTGAATGCTCTGACTGTGATGAAAGTCGAGGAAGGAACAAAATTATGGGATTAGTATGAGCCTGGATTACTTGATCTGCCTGTGGCTCCTTTTAAGCTAGATGTCAGTTGGATTCCAGCCCATTCCATTCCTCACTATTTGATCTCCAAGTATCTTGGTGACTACCATCTTCATGAAGATTTTGAGATATCTCGACCTCAATACCTGGTTGACCGACCTAGCTCGAGCAACAACAGAATGCTGCGAGATTTGAATTTTATCAACTCTTCTTATGCTCTAGATGATCATCCAGCTGGAATGGATCCTGTACCTAAATATGAAGGAAAGAAATCAATAGAATAGGGTGTTTGTATTTTATTAGTAATTATTAAATGAAACATCATCTTTTGTATGTGACACCCCGCCTAATCAAATACCGGGAGATCACTCATTTATTAAATTAAAATAAAGGTAAGCAGTTGGTTCATTCTTAGCATCATTGTCGTAAAAATAACTTTTCCAAATTTAACACCCTATTTAATTAAGCTAAGTGTCAAAACCATTTTTTTTAACATTACTTTCCAAATTTTATTTTGAAAATAAAGATTTAATTATCTACAGTAATTCAATATTTAAAGAATCACACCACAATAATCCTGGAACGTATAATCCAATTAATTTAAGCATTCAACAACTAAACCCCAACATTTAAAACTTAAAGTAAAACATACATGCTGAATAAATCCCAAAGTAACAGTACTAGAAATAACTGAAATACAAATGTCCCAATAAAACAGATAAATAGTGGAAAGGGCAACACATGCCCAATAAGGAGAATGATAGAAGTGGAATCAAGTAAATGAAATCGTCTAAGCAAGTGGCCTGCAACTCCCACCTAAGCTGCAGCACGTTCCTTCCAAGGGATCCTAAACAAGACGCCCCTGTGGCTGGGCACCTGTAATATATACATATATATACAAGAGAGAAAGAGGAATAGAAACGGGTCAGAGCCCGATAGTGTATGTGATTTAAAAATTCATTTAGCAAGTATTTAAATTGATACAGGCCAATGCAACAACATATTAGTGCGACACTCTCTTGAGAAATTCTCGCCTCTCTTCTAATGTGAACTCCTATCGCACTAACCTTCCCAATGGTTTATCTCATCATATATCACACTATCCTTCCCCAAGGATTTAACTTATCTTAGGTGACTCTCAAAATTTAAGATTTAACAACATTATGGTTTAAAAAGGATAATTTCATTTAGTACAAAACGCTCATTTTAACTTTATTGATTCATAAAGTTTTTTTTTTCAATATCATATTATACTTTTCAAAACAAGTATTTCCAATTTGAGTCATTATATATGTCTTACTTACCATAACACAGTAGGCAGTTTCCCATATTTCAGAAGTTCATATATATATTAAATACTCGTATTATATATATATTCTAACAGCACCCCACATAAAATTTTATGGTGCGGGCATGCTCTGCTATCCAATCCCCGTATCAATCGTACTAAAGGGAATACAAGTTCGGAATCACTCTCGAACTGTATAAATACATACACAAACAATATTGAGGCGAAGCATAGTTTCCAAGTCCAAGAGGTCAGTACATACCCTCACGTCTCTTAGGACCGTGACTACCGATTCGATAGCCTGTACCTAGGATTTCTATCTTCTAGGGTACGAGTCAATATCCCCCATAAGGCACACGAGATAAGATCGTCACAACGCGGAAACCTCAGGGATAGCAAGTAGCGCGGGCATGATTTTCACAAGTATATAATATATGCATACACAATCATATAAATATACCACTTTTATTATATCAATTTAGGTTTATCCAATAAACCACATTCACAACATTTATCCTTATTTTCCAATTATTATTTATCAAGTATAATGGTTCGTTTGTAACTTTAATTCGAAGGGTTTTTTCCAACTTACTACGTAACCCATTTGGACTCTATTATTCCAAATGTACAATTCAGTAGATATCCATTTATGTTCCAACGTAACTCTCTCTTACGTGTCTCTCCCCTTTAATATATACTTACATTGTCCCTTATGCAAAATATCCCAAAAATATAGATTTCGCCTTACATTAAAGGATTTTGAATTTTATTTTTAAAGATGAGAATTTTAAACGGTTTCGAAATCGGAATTAAAATGGAGTTTTAATTGATTTTTTTTTATCTAGAAGATTCCTCAAAACATAAAACTCTATAGCAAAAAATATATTTAATAATATTGAACGGTCCGATCGAGCTGAATTTTTTTCTGTAGCTTCCTCTCGTCTTCAGCTAATTCTCTGTAAAATTTCATCCAATTCCAACGGTCCGATCGTCCGAAATAATTTTTTTTAGTGTTTGTATCTGATTAGAACTCTTTTTTTAATCAAGCTCTTAATCCTTTACATGACAAAGGGTTTCCAGAATATCATATAAATCATCACTACATGAAAATTTCCCATCTCAAATTGGGTTTTTCTTCCATAAATCTCACCCTAATAACTCCTAAACTAATATGGATGATGCATCAACGAAATAAGCAATATAAACACTTGCCTGGAATTTTCAGAAATCTGGTTTGGTGTTGAATTTGGTGTGGTTTCGTTCCGTGTCTCGCGATCTACGCCTTGGCGGTGGCGGCGGTGCAAACGGGTGAGTTTTGAGCCTTGGAATGCCTTGAGAGCTCTCTCCTCTCCTCTCCAATGACCGTTCTAGTGTTTTGAGTTATCTAACCCTAGGAGATAACCTAAACATCTGATATAACCCCTTTAATTTTCGTGGGTTTAATTACCCAAAAATACAAAATGACTAAAATGCCCTCCCGGGGTACTAATTAGGCCTAAAAACGCCCCGAGACCCAAATCAAACTCCCGGGTATACTTTTCTGACTATCTCGACCCTTCTGGACGCGTTGGCGCACTCAAAACGACCATACGAACAACTTATAAAATATTTACTTTTATTTATCAATATTTAGTCCCGACGCGACACGGGCGCGTCCCGACTCAAATTTCTAAAATTATCATTTTATTCACTCGTGACATTTAATATGGCCACTATTATATATTACTTTGCTCATTAGTAATATTCTATAAATTTTCCCATAATTACTAACTCTCATCACGTTAATAATTATAACATACTTAATTTTCGGATTTTTACTAAATAATTAATTCACATTAAATTTAATAAATTCCCAAATTAATATAGCATAAAAATACGGGGTATTACATACTTCCCCCTTAATAACGGAATATCGTCCCGAATTTCAGAAAATAAGGCATACCTGGTAAGAACAAATCTGGATATCTCTCGCGCATATCGGCCTCGCGCTCCCAAGTGGATTCCTCCACGTTATGATGCTCCCACTGGACCCGTACAAGTGGAACTATCTTCAACCTCAATCTCCTCTCACTATAGTCAAGGAGAGCCACCGGTCTCTCCTCGTAAGAGTTGTCAGGATGTAAATCTATCTCATCTATCGCGATGTGAGTATGGGCCATATCATCCCGAAGATACCGTCTCAACGACAAGATGTGAAATACATCGTGAATGCGAAGTAAATGCTCTGGTAGTCCCAATCTGTATGCTACCGGCCCAATCCTCTCGATAATGGAAAATGGTCCTACGTACCTCGGGGCCAATTTCCCTTTCTTCCCGAACCTCATCACTCCTTTCATAGGAGATACACGCAGTAACACTTGGTGCCCCACATTAAACTCCCGAAAGAACCGTTTCGCATCGGCGTAGCTCTTTTGCCTGTCCTGGGCTACTCTAATGCGACTCCTAATCATCTCAATCCTCGCGGAGGTTTCCTGAATTACCTCTGGTCCTAGCAACTTGTTATCCCCCACCTCGAGCCAACAAGTTGGAGAACGACAAGGCCGGCCATACAAAGCCTCAAATGGAGCCATACCAATCGTAAACTGATAAGAGTTATTATAAGCAAACTCTACCAGTGGAAGATGTGGTTCCCAACCTCCTCCAAAATCAAGAACACACATGCGTAGCATATCCTCTAACATCTGATTAGTACGCTCTGTCTGTGGGTGATAAGCTGAACTCAGCCTCAACTCAGTACCCATAGCCTCTTGGAAGCTTTCCCAGAAACGTGACACGAAAATCTTGTCTCTATCTGACACAATATTCAGGGGTACCCCATGTAATCTAACAATCTCAGAAATGAACAAATGAGCATACTGACCCGTGGTATAATCTGTTCGCACCGGCAGAAAATGAGCCACCTTGGTCAAACGGTCTACAATCACCCAGATAGAGTCGTGGCCCCGCTGTGATGTAGGCAACCCTGTAATAAAATCCATGGAAATACTCTCCCACTTCCACGCGGGTACTTCCAATGGCTGAAGCAATCCTGACGGTTTCTGATGGTCCACCTTCACCAGCTGGCAGGTAAAACACTTGGACACGAACGCAGCAATGTCCTTCTTCATCCCACTTGACCAGTATTGCCTCCTCATATCCTGGTACATCTTATCTCTTCCAGGATGTACCGCAAACCGGGACCCGTGAGATTGGGTCATCACTGCATGATGCAATTTTGCCCCTTCTGGAACCACTAACCTCCCATTAAACCTCAAACCCCCATCAGAACTAACAGAATAGGACTCAGCACCCTCGGCTAAAAGTCGTACAATCTGCTCCTGGCAAAACGGGTCTGTGGTTTGGGCCTGTATTACCCTCGTAACAATCTCGGGTGTGACTGTCATAACAGATATGAAGGAACGGGCTACTGCGTCCTAGTGATCCAACTCCTTCCACTTCGCTTTCTAAACGTCCGCTACCTCATTTATTGGTCTTCGGCTCAACGCATCAGCAACTACGTTGGCTTTCCCCGGATGATACTGTATGTCGAACTGATAGTCCTTCACAAACTCTAACCATCTGCACTGACGCATATTCAGCTCTCGCTGAGTGAACAGGTATTGCAGTGATTTGTGATATGTGAACAAACAGAACTTCTCTCCCAATAAATAGTGTCTCCATATCCTCAATGCAAAGACGACCGCTGCTAACTCCAGGTCGTGGGTGGGGTAATTCTTCTCATGCGGCTTAAGCTTGCGGGAGGCAAAAGCTATAGCCTTCTCTTCCTGCTGAAGTACTCCCCCAAGTCCCCGTAAAGAGGCATCGGTGTAAACCAGGTACTCCACACCCGGCTTCGGTAAAGCAAGGACTGGTGCTGAAGTAAGCTTGTCTTTCAGCTCGTCGAAAGCCAATTGACAAGCTTCATCCCAAACATATGGTACCCCTTTGCGAGTCAGGTTCGTCAATGGACTCGCTATTTTGGAGAATCCCCGAATGAATCTCCTATAGTATCCGGCTAACCCTAAGAAACTACACACTTCCGTCGGTATCGTGGGCTGTCCCCACTCCCTCACCGCTGACACTTTACTCGGGTCAACGGCTATCCTCTATTCAGAAACAACATGCCCCAAGAATTGTACCTCTTGCAACCAGAATCCACACTTCTCGTACTTAGCATACAATTGATGCTCTCGTAAAGTCTAAAGAATCTGCCTCAAGTGCTCGGCATGCTCCTCCTCGGAGTGTGAATATATCAAAATGTCATCTATGAAGACGATGACAAACTGATCCAAGAACTCTCTGAATACTCGGTTCATTAAGTCCATAAATATGGCTGGAGCATTTGTGAGACCAAATGGCATCACTCTGAACTCGTAAGACCCATATCTCGTCAAGAATGCAGTCTTTGAAACGTCCTGCTCTCTAATACGTAGCTGATGGTACCCCGACCTCAGATCTATCTTCGAAAAAAAAGTTTCTCCCCTCAGCTGGTCGAATAGATCATCGATTCGAGGCAACGGATACTTATTCCATATCGTGACCTTGTTCAACTCCCGGTAGTCCACACATAACCTCAGTGAACCATCTCTCTTCTTCACAAACAAGACTGGAGCGCCCCAAGGTGAGGTACTCCTGCGAATGAAGCCCTGTCCTAATAGTTGCTCTATCTGATCTCGTAACTCTCGCATCTCCGCCGGAGCCATACGGTATGGAGCGCGTGCTATAGGTCTCGTATCTGGCAATAAATCTATGACAAAGTCTATCTCTCGATTGGGGGGTAGGCTTGGTATCTCCTGGAATACATCAAAATACTCACGAACGACTGGGATCGAGTCTAAAGGAATCACAACCTCCTTAGAGGCATCCTCCTCTATATAATACAAATGAGCGGTCGAACCTCCCTCTGGGCGAGGCATCGCCACTACAAACATCTCTTGCCCCGGAATGGCAAAAACAATGCTCCCACCGAAGCAATCAATTATGGCTCTATAAGCTGCGAGCCAATCCATACCGATAATAACATCATGCTCATGTATATCTAAGACTAACATGTCTGCAGGTAATACCAAACTACTAATCTCTACCCCCACTCCCCAGCATATAAAGAAGATAAGCGACCCACTCCCCAGTGGTGAGTCTACACACGTCACTGTGCTCTCTGCTATGGCTAACAACCCTAAGGCCTTCGCAAAATGCGTAGCTATAAAACAATGAGTCGCCCCAGTATCAAACAAAACCCGACCCATAGTACCATGGATAGGAAACATACCCTCAATCCGCGGGTGGTGCCTGTGGAGCTGCTGCCTGGTGGACGTTATAGACACGTCCGTACTGTAACTGCCCCTGCTGCACTGGAGCTGCTGGAATGGCTGGTAGGGCTGGCACCTGGGCTGGAGCTGGGAGGGAAGCTGGAAAAAGTGGTCTCTGTGGCTCATTACGGGCACCCTGCTGCTGTGGGGCCCTATTACCCTCTGGGAAATCCTGGCACTTATGACCATGCTTGCCGCATACAAAACACCGGCCTCTGAAGTTACCTCCCCTCTGACCCTACTGACCACGGCCCTGCTGGCCGTTACCTCCCCGCCACTGGCCCTGTTGGCCCTGATTAGCACGCTGTTGGCCCTGTTGATTAGGCTGGCCTTGCCTATAACCCCCAAATCCCTGCCTAGAATCACCTGAACGGAATCGCTTAGCAGGGTCCCCCTGATGGGAACTCTGCTCGTGTTGACGAGTCTGTCCATGAGATGGTGCCCCACTAGCACTACTACCCCCGGTCCTGCCCTGCTGGCTGGACTCTCCTGCTTCCCTGCAATGGAAGCGGTGATCCTGGCAATGTAGTAACGCAACATTGAGTACATCAGTGAAAGTACTCAGAGATAGATTCCCTATAAGATGCTGACGGATCCTCCAAGCTAACCCGTCCATAAACAACATTATCTTCTTACTATTAGTAGGTGCCTCATTTGGCACTATGGTGAGAAGTCTCGTGAACTCCTCCTCATACTCAGCAACGGTAGAGTTCTCCTGTTTCAAATTCAGTAATTTCTGCCTTATCTCAGTCTGCACGGCGGGAAATGACTGAATAGGGACCGTGTCCCTCTCCTCCAAGGTGGTAGTGGACTCCCACCACTGCAAAGCGGCCCCCACCAGCTTAAAGGAAGATGATAACTGCCTTTGCACGTCGGTGCACTCATACATACGAAGATGCCGTAGGATGTCTTTCTTCCATTGGCTGAGTGTGACGATATCTGAGCTACCAGAGAACTCAGGGGGATGCACCTTCTGAAAAGCATCCCTAACCCTCTCCCATGTAGATGGAAGCTGTGTTGGTACTGGCGCCACTACCTGAATCTGGAAGCTGTGTTGGAAATGGCTGAACCACCGCTAGCGTGGCATTCACCGCCTGAGCAACAATGGCGGCTACTTCATTAGCATTAATAGTGCCTTGTGCTGGAGCTGCTGGATGCTCGGGCTGGGCACGCCTATCCTTCGGTGCACGTATCGGAGGCATCTGAAACGTGAAGTAGTTTATTAGTCTACAGTCATTATCAAATCTCAAATAGCTGAAGACGTAACGTAAAAGCAGAAATACAACAATCCTAAAAATAGGGCTCTATAGCAAAAACGTTAAGCTGAAAGCAAAAATAAGCCGTACAGATCCTATGGACACTAGAATCTGATGCTCTGATACCACCTGTGACACCCCGCCTAATTAAATACCGGGCGATCACTCCTTTATTAAATTAAAATCAAGGTGAACAGTTGGTTCATTCTTAGCATCACTGTCGTAAAAATAACTTTTCCAAATTTAACACCCTATTTAATTAAGCTAAGTGTCAAAACCATTTTTTTTTAACATTACTTTCCAAATTTTATTTTGAAAATAAAGAGTTAATTATCAACAACAATTCAATATTTAAAGAATCACACCACAATAATCCTGGAACATATAATCCAATTAATTTAAACATTCAACAACTAAACCCCAGCATTTAAAACTTAAAGTAAAACATACATGCTGAATAAATCCCAAAGTAACAGTACTAGAAATAACTGAAATACAAATGTCCCAATAAAACAGATAAATAGTGGAAAGGGCGACACATGCCCAACAAGGAGAATGATAGAAGTGGAATCAAGTAAATGAAATCGTCTAAGCAAGTGGCCTGCAACTCCCACCTAAGCTGCAGCACGTTCCTTCCAAGGGATCCTAAACAAGATGCCCCTGTGGCTGGGCACCTGTAATATATACATATATATACAAGAGAGAAAGAGGAATAGAAACGGGTCAGAGCCCGATAGTGTATATGATTTAAAAATTCGTTTAGCAAGTATTTAAATTGATACAGGCTAATGCAACAACATATTAGTGCGACACTCTCTTGAGAAATTCCCGCCTCTCTTCTAATGTGCACTCCTATCGCACTAACCTTCCCAATGGTTTATCTCATCATATATCACACTATCCTTCCCCAAGGATTTAACTTATCTTAGGTGACTCTCAAAATTTAAGATTTAACAACATCATAATTTAAAAAGGATAATTTCATTTAGTACAAAACGCTCATTTTAACTTTATTGATTCATAAAGTTTTTCAATATCATATTATACTTTTCAAAACAAGTATTTCCAATTTGAGTCATTATACATGTCTTACTTACCATAACACAGTAGGCAGTTTCCCATATTTCAGAAGTTCATATATATATTAAATACTCGTATAATATATATATTCTAACAGCACCCCACATAAAATTTTATGGTGCGGGCATACTCTGCTATTCAATCCCCGTATCAATCGTACTAAAGGGAATACAAGTTCGGAATCACTCTCGAACTGTATAAATACATACACAAACAATATTGAGGCGAAGCATAGTTTCCAAGTCCAAGAGGTCAGTACATACCCTCACGTCTCTTAGGACCGTGACTTCCGATTCGATAGCCTATACCTAGGATTTCTATCTTCTAGGGTACGAGTCAATATCCCCCATAAGGCACACGAGATAAGATCGTCACAGCGCGGAAACCTCAGGGATAGCAAGTAGCGCGAGCATGATTTTCACAAGTATATAATATATGCATACACAATCATATAAATATACCACTTTTATTATATCAATTTAGGTTTATCCAATAAACCACATTCACAACATTTATCCTTATTTTCCCATTATTATTTATCAAGTATAATGGTTCGTTTCTAACTTTAATTCGAAGGTTTTTTTCCAACTTACTACGTAACCCTCATGGACTCTATTCTTCCAAATGTACAATTCAGTAGATATCCATTTATGTTCCAACGTAACTCTCTCTTACGTGTATCTCCCCTTTAATATATACTTACATTGTCCCTTATGCAAAATATCCCAAAAATATAGATTTCGCCTTACATTAAAGGATTTTGAATTTTATTTTTAAAGATGAGAATTTTAAACGGTTTCGAAATCGGAATTAAAATGGAGTTTTAATTGAATTTTTTTTTATCTAGAAGATTCCTCGAAACATAAAACTCTATAGCAAAAAATATATTTAATAATATTGAACGGTCCGATCGAGCTGAATTTTTTTCTGTAGCTTCCTCACGTCTTCAGCTAATTCTCTGTAAAATTTCATCCAATTCCAACGGTCCGATCGTCCGGAATATTTTTTTTTTAGTGTTTGTATCTGATTAGAACTCTTTTCTTAATCAAGCTCTTAATCCTTTACATGACAAAGGGTTTCCAGAATATCATATAAATCATCACTACATGAAAATTTTCCATCTCAAATTGGGTTTTTCTTCCATAAATCTCACCCTAATAACTCCTAAACTAATATGGATGATGCATCAATGAAATAAGAAATATAAACACTTGCCTGGGATTTTCAGAAATCTGGTTTGGTGTTGAATTTGGCGTGGTTGCGTTCCCCGTCTCGCGATCTATGCGTTGGCGGTGGCGGCGGTGCAAACAGGTGAGTTTTGAGCCTTGGAATGCCTTGAGAGCTCTCTCCTCTCCTCTCCAATGGCCGTTCTAGTGTTTTGAGTTATCTAACCCTAGGAGATAACCTAAACATCTGATATAACCCCTTTAATTTTCGTGGGTTTAATTACCCAAAAATACAAAATGACTAAAATGCCCTCCCGGGGTACTAATTAGGCCTAAAAACGCCCCGAGACCCAAATCAAACTCCCGGGTATACTTTTCTGACTATCTCGACCATTCCGGACGCGTTGGCGCACTCAAAATGACCATACGAACAACTTATAAAATATTTACTTTTATTTATCAATATTTAGTCTCGACGCGATACGGGCGCGTCCCGACTCAAATTTCTAAAATTATCATTTTATTCACTCGTGACATTTAATATGGCCACTATTATATATTACTTTGCTCATTAGTAATATTCAACAAATTTTCCCACAATTACTAACTCTCATCACGTTAATAATTATAACATAATCAATTTCCGGATTTTTATTAAATAATTAATTCACTGTAAATTTAATAAATCCCCAAATTAATATAGCATAAAAATACGAGGTATTACATTGTAATTGTACTTTCCATTAATTATATGATGTTTTTCTCATCATGCTATATTTTTATAACTGTATATATCTATAAAGGGACAATTTGTCCTATGTTGATTTGATGGCCTAGATAATGGAACTTTGTCCCATTTATTTTCCTAGTTGTAGTGACTTATCACCCATAAGTGGCTAAGCAATGGAATTATTTTTATCCCATGTTCTTGCTTAGTTGTAACAATCTTATCTAGATTGCCTTGGTGCCTAGGCAGTGGATATTTTACCCATCTTCTTGCCTATTTTAGATGCCCCTTGAGGTCATCCATAATCAAACAGGCCTTGCCTTGTATGATTGTTGTGCCAACATTGTTGGATGTCGACCAACTATAGTTGGTGGTTGTTGATATGCCGACCAACCGTAGTTGGTGGTTATTGATATGCCGACCAACCGTAGTTGGTGGTTGTTGATATGCCGACCAACCGTAATTGGTGGTTGTTGATATGCCGACCAACCGCAGTTGGTGGGTGTTGATGTGAACCATAGTTGGTGTCGTGTGTAGCACTAGTACTCCGAAAAAAAATTAAACTAAAAAGAATATGGGGAAATTATCATTTTTATTCATATTGAAAGAATGGAATACATGTGAATCTACATTACTGATGATATTTTCGCAGGTGCTCTGCATTCCATGCATTTTTGAATTCTTCCCCCTCTAAAGTTTTTATTCTGTAGGTTCCTGGTCGAATAACCGTTGTGACATGATAAGGGCCATGCCAATTGTCTTCCAACTTATTATTCTTCTGAATGACTTTCTTAGCACATAATCTCCTGCCTTGAGATCACACTTCCTGACACGTTTATTGTAGAACATGGCAGTCCATGGCTGATAAGCGGCATTTTGGATCGTTGCGTCTTCTCGGACTTCCTCGAGCATGTCCAAATCTAAACGTCTCATCAAATCGCTTATTGGAGAATCGAAATTAAGCACCCTGTGAGTGGGTAGCGGGTATGACAGCTTCACTTCCAAAGTCTAACATGTAAGGAGATTCCCCAGTTGCTGTTCGGAGAGTTGTTCGGTGAGCCCACAACACCGAATGCAACTCTTTAATCCAATTCCCTTTCACATCATCCAATCGTTTCTTCAACCCGTTCAATAAAGTTCTGTTTGTTACCTCCGTTTACCCATTACTTTGGGGATGACCTAGAGCAGAATGGACCTTTTGGATGTTAGACTGTAGACAGTACGCTGCGAACTCCTCATTATTGGGTACCATGATCAGTGATAAAAGCATGTGGCAGACCATATATGTAAATAATATTCTTCCAGATGAATTGATAAACCCTTTCATATGCCATATCGATGAGAGGCTCAGCTTCTACCCATTTTGTGAAATAATCAACAGCGATCACCAAATATTTGAATCGTCCTTTTGTAGTCGACAAAGGCCCAACGAAATCTATTCCCCACATAGCAAATGGCCAAGGGGAAGTGATTGGCGTTAGCAATGCTTGAGGAGTTCTTCGTATAGTAGAAAATCCCTGACATTTGTCACATTTTTTGGCATAAGATGTACAGTCAGCGCGCATTATTGGCCAGTAATATCCATGCGTCGTTATTCTCTATAAAAAAGTTCGACCTGCTACGTGAGCTCCACAAGATCCTTCATGAATTTCTTCCACTAAAACTTGAACTTATACTAGGTGAACATATCTTTGCAGACCTGTGATCATACGCCTTTTGTATAAAACTCCGTTGTTTAAGACATCTGGCAGCTTTAAACTTCAACCTCTTGGCTGCAAGTTGGTCGGCTGGTAAAATGCCTTCTTCGATATAATCCCTAATGCGATACATCTAGGAAGGTCCCATATCCAAAGTGATAAACTTTACCATCAAATCTTCATCGATACTTCTACTAGCTAGTATCTCAATAGGAATTATTCTTCGCAGTTCGGTGCGGGTGGCTGAGGCTAACCGAGCTACTACATCTCCCCTTACATTCTCCAGTCTTGGTATTCTAATCACTTAAATTGATGTAAAATTGGATACAATATCCATAGCTTTAGTTAGATACCTCGACATGAATTCTCCTTTTGTCACATAAAGATTTAGCATTTGATTCACCACTAATTACGAATCGCTGAACACCATTACTCGCTATGCATTAAATGATTTAGCTAAATTAAGGCCCACAATCACGACTTTATACTTAACTTTATTATTGGAAGCCTTGAACTGGAAGTGCAGAGCATATTCTATGTCTATCCTATCCGGACTATTGAGAATAATTCATCTCCGCAACCTATTGCATACGAAGAACCGTTAACATACAAATTCCATATAGGGATATATTTATCAAACCCTTGGTCTGACAGAGTCCCTTAATGGAATATCTGGTACTTCCTTTCATCATCCCTCAACTCTGGGATTTTATCAGAGGATTCTTGTTGCTCGGTCACTGTCCCTTCCGGCAGGTCTGCTGATGGGAGTTGATCGGGGACAATTTCTGATGATCCTCTAACATTTGTGAGTTGTTATACGTTAGACCCCTGTTGGTCGGAGGTATCTAGGTAAGTGAATTCAGTAATGAAATCTGCCACTGCTTGTCCTTTGAGAGAAAACCTTGGCTCGTAGATAAGGTCATATTCACCTAACTCCACTGCCTAATACATCAATCGTCCAGATTTTTTTGACTTGTGTAAAGCCTGTCTGAGTGGCATGTCAGTATATACCACTATTATATGGGCTTAAAAATATGGCTTCATTCTCCTGCTCGCCTCAATTAATTCCAATGCCAACTTCTCCAATTTTGGATATCTGATCTCTGCTCCCCTGAATGCCTTGCTCATATAATAAACTGGTTTTTGCACTCCACCGTCTATTCTTATCAAAGCTGAACTAACTGCATTTTCTAAGACAGCTAAGTACAAGCATAACTTTTCTCCCAACACTGGTCTGGACAATAAAGGAGGTGTCCCTAGGTACTTCTTCAACTCCATGAATGTCTTCTCACACTCGTCATTCCACTCAAAGGTCTTTTTAAGCACCTTCAAAAATGGAAGATATCTATCAGTTGCTCAGGAGACAAACCTGTTGAGAGCCGCTACACGCCCCATAAGTCTTTGTACTTACTTCTTGGAGGCTAGAGATCGTAATTCTAGCAAGGCCTTTATCTTGTCAGGATATGCTTCAATACCTCATTAATTTATAATATAACCAAGGAACATGCCTTTCTGTACGCCGAAAATGCACTTGGTTGGGTTCTGCTTCATCTGATACTTCTCTAGCTGGTGAAATGTTTGGCTCAGGTCAGCTATATGGTCAGCATCTTTCTTGCTCTTAGTCAGCATGTCATCGACATAAACCTTCATATTTTTGTAGATCTGCTCTGTGAACACCTTGTTCATCAGTCGCTGGTACGTAGCACCTGCATTTTTAAGACCAAAAGGCATAACATTATAACAGTATGTTCCCCGTGGGGTAATAAAAGAGGTACTCTCCCTGTCTTTTGGTTTCATCTTAATTTGGTTGTATCCGGAATAAGCATCCATAAAGCTTAACAATTCATGCCCCGAAGTAACATCTACCAGCTGATCGATTCGGGGTAGAGGGAAATGATCTTTTGGGCAGGCTTTATTTAGTTCTGTGAAATCTACGCATATTTTCCATTTATTGTTCTTTTTTTTTTACCATCACCACGTTGGCTAACCAATCCGAAGATTTGACATCCTTAATGAAAGAAGCCTTTTGTAGTTTCTCTACTTCCTCTTGAATTGCTTGGTTCTTCTCTAAACTAAAGACCCTTCTTCGTTATTTTATCGATTTGATCTCCTTATTAACATTGAGCTCGTGGCACAGGAAGGCCGGGTCTATCCCCGGTATATCTTCATGACTCCACGTGAAAGCTTGCTTTCTATGCCTAAAAAATGCCACCAACTCTTGCTTCATTGTAGGATAAAGTGAAGCGCCAATATGAGTTGTTTCGACTGGTCATTCATCGTCCAGAATAATGCTCTCCGTTACTTCCATGATTTGACCATTGACAAGCTCTGATTCGTCTCTGGGGTCTAGTGTTTCAATCTCTGACTTTTCAGACTCATCCACTTGGTAAGTGGTGGTTTTCTTCCTGGTATCCTCCAACTCTTCTTGTTCGGCAGATGAATAGTAGCGTTTCCGAGCTACTTTTTGATCGCCCTTCACAAGTCCCACACCAAAGTTGGTCGGGAGATTCAAATATTTATGTACCGTGGATAGCACTACTTCGAACTTTTCCAGGCCTACTCTTCCCATGATTATATTGTAGGCCGATTGAATATTTTTGTCTATCATAAAGAATCATATCTTTTCCAATCTGCAGGTGGGCCATGTACCAATCAACATGTCCAACTTGATCGTCCTAAGTGGAAAAACTTTTTTGCCCAAAAAACCAATAAGGGGCCTGTGGTACGATTCTAACTGGGCAAGTTTCAGGTTCAAACTGTCAAAGCAAGGGTAGAATATGATGTCCGCCGAGCTGCCATTATCCACCAATACTCTTGAGATGATTACATCCTTCATCCTCATCTTGATCACCAAAGGGTCATCGTGAGGATACAAGACACCTTCCAGGTCATTTTTGGAAAAATCGATGACTAGTTTATCTTTGTTAACCTTCCTCGGACGATCCTCTTACGCCAGATTTTATCCTCTGTTTATAGGAACAAGCTTGGGCCTCATTGAGGAAATCTTTCCTTTCAGTGGTATGATAACCACCTCCTGCATCTCCACTCGTTATCATATTACGATCAAATGAACTAAAGCGAATTAAAAATACCTCACGTTCTGCCTGTACTGGCTTTTTGGGGAGATCGGGGTCTTTCTCCGGTTCATCTTCTTGATCCCTTTTCCTGTCGTTTCTTGGTCAATGAGGTGATTTGGAATTTTGTCGTGATCTGTTGTTGGTTTTCTCATCGTTTCGGCGATCAATAAACTGGTTCACCTTCCCTCGCCTAATGAGTGTTTCTATCTCATTTTGGAGATCTACGCATTGCTTGGTCGTATGACTGTAGTCCTCGTGGAACTCATAATATTTGGACTTATCTCTTTTCTCGGGAGCTCTCCTTAATTTTTCTGGCCAATTTAATTCCTCGCTATTCTTGATCTCTTCCAGTACATGGTTTATATCCACCTTTAGCGGGGTATAATTAGCATATCTCCTCAAGTGCTCTAATGTTTCCTTACCTTTCGACTGCTTATTCCCCCCGTTTTGCTTGTGATCTTTATTCTTAGACCTATCTTTAACTTTAGTCTCTGCTTTTGCCTCACCATTCTTCTTCACAGCCATAGCTTATTCGGCGTTCATAATCTTGTCTGCTTTAGCCATCAATTATACCATGGACTGGGGGATTCTTGGCCAGAATGTAGTACAACTTATCTGGTAGAAGACTGCTCATGAGGGCTGTAATAACGGGTTTTTCCTCATAGTCAATGACTTCCAGTTTCTCATTATTAAAACGAGTGATATAATCCCTTGTGCTCTCTCCTGTCCTTTGCCTTACGCTCAACATATGTGCTACCCTCTTGACTGGATTCACACCAAAATAAAAGTTTCCTATAAGGAGCTCTGCCAGTTAATGGAAGGTAGCAATCTGCCCTCGAGGAAGATTATTGTACCTTATTTGAGCAGATCTAGTGATAGTTCTCGAGAATGCCCTGCACCTCATCTCATCGGGAACTACATAGATATCTGCAGCAGCTTGGTATTGCTCTATGTGGAGGACAGGATCAGTTTTTCCATCCTACTTCAGTGTAACTGTAGGATCTTTAAACTTCGACGGTGTGGGAAAATCCATAATTGCTTTTTTACGAAGGGTGATCCTTTGATAAAGGTTCTTTGGAGAGGATTCTTGGCCTTAACCATTTCCCCTAACCTGTCTTCCAATCGTTGAATAAATCCTTTTCATGACTCGTTTCCAGCTTCCAATTTATGGGTGCGAGCAACATATCGCGTTGAGTTATCTTCCTGGGATCTTTCTGGGCGAGCTGCAGGCTTGATATTTAGACGTGATTGGGCAGATCCTTCCCCTAACTCATTTGTTCATTGGGAATTTCTCCACGCAATCCGAGGAGGATTTTTATTCCTCTTGGGGCCCAAACGGTCAAATAGGGAGCCTCTGCTCAACCTTTCCAAAGCGCTCGTTCGTTCTAGAGTCAAAGTGATGTTTTCTTGAGACTCTACAATTCTTATCGGAGACGTCAGGTCGGGCTGATAGGATGGATCACTTAAGGTTACAATACGGTGAGGTTCAGGACGTCTGGTTCATGAAGTTGGTGGTAGCATGACACTTCGTTGATCGGATTGGGTGGAAGCTCCATTTTGAAAAGTCTGGATGAACTGTCGCATAGTATCTTGCATGGCTATTTGCCCCTGGATAAACTAGCCAAGATTCCTGTGATATCGTTTGTATATGGAGGGGTGGACGAGTTAGGAGAATCCCTTCATTGTTTTTGTTGCTAGATTCTGGGATTTCTGCCATTTCGGATGAGTTTTTGGGTGAAAAATGCTACGTATAGTCGTTTTCCACAGACTGTGCCAATCTGCGATGTAAAAAACTAGATTTGATCTAATTTATTAATCACAGATAAATATGAATAAATAAATAAGACAAATGAGTTTTAAAGTGGTTCAGCCTTAGGAAAATGGCCTACGTCCACTATTTTGTATTGCTGGGTATTTGCCTTAATCTTCAGTATGTTTGCTTATGGAAGCTTGCCCCGCTAGGGGGGAGTTACAAAGTATTTATATCCCTTGGGCTCTTAGTGTGAATAGACAATATGTCATTATTTAATAGACATGTAAACGATAAGAATGTTCATTGAATCTGTTTTTATCATTTGGTCTCCCTGACTAGATGCTCGGTACGATAAGTAGCTCGACATGCTGCGTAGCTCGGTGTGCTGAGTAGCTCGGCGTGTTGGGTAGCTCGGCACTGTAAGTTGCTCGGTAAATATATTTTATGCCATGCAGGATGACACGCGTCTTCATATAATTGGTCCACATCAGTTGACTAATTTTATTTCAACAGTAATGACCACAAGGGTATCTTATTTTACTCCAATCTGATCGAAAAACCACTTGAATTTCAAACTTCGCATTTTGAGTCCAGCTTTACTTCATAAGTTTGCGCATTGCATACATATTTTGCTTCGAATGTTACTCCCTCATCTATAGTAAGGACCACATATGCTCTTACTTATGAGGTGCTCACTTGCTCGCCCCACTCATTTTCTTGCTCTTCTCTATCTAGGCTAGCTAGCCAATCTTGAAATATTTTCCCATTGATCCATTAATCTTTAGGTTCTTGAATTCCCTCCTCATCATATGCCACCACCATGTTGGCTGAAACATAATGATGAGCGGACAACGGGTTCTCATTAACATCTACTGGAGGTATTTATAATGTGCCATTAGCAACCTACTCACCAATGATCCTTCGCAAATAAAAGAAATCCTTGACCACATATTGGACCCTTTGGTGGAGTTCTCAAAAATTTTCATTTGCTTTATCTGCTGATAGTATTTGCCTATTAAAATTAGGGGGACCTTATACCCCTTCTCACACTAAGGTGCGGTAATAATCCATGGCTTCTGCCACACTATAAGGTAGTGGTGGTGGAATGTCATCTTCAAACTTCCTTTTGCCTGTTGGACTCTCGCCTTTATATCACTGGCCTCCCTTCTTTCCCTTTGAGTTTCCATCCATATAGTTGATGGCTTGTCTTTTGGAGACTTGAAATCTTCCTGCCGTTAGGGGTACATGCGTCCTCCAAATCTGTGGTCGGGGTTTGATAATCAGCGCAATGTTATTAGCTGCTCGTGTGAACTCCCTAAAAATTCCATCTCTGGCCTCATTTACCATGTGAATTTTGTACTCCTCTAGTAGTCCCTCACCACATATTTGCAGTAGCCTTGCTTCTGCTACATCCTCATGGACATCCAAAGACCTTTCCCAAAAGCGTTTGATGTACTACATCAATTCTTCGCCAGGTTTCTGTACCTCTTGTGTGAGGTGCCTCAATGTGAACTCATCTTCTGCTGAGAAAAAATTCTGAAGGAACTGCCCTTGCATCTCTTCCCAGGTTAGGATGTTGTTCGGCGCCAAGTGGTAATACCACGTGTATGTTTTTCGGTGAGAGTCTTGGAGAACTCCCATAATTTCAACTCCTTGTTATTTATTTGCACCCTTAAGTACTCTACGAACCTTTTTACATTTTCTCTGGAGTTCTCACCCTTTTCGTTGAACTTGATAAACATAGGAGGAACGTATCCCTCTGGGTATGTCTTCTCATTGATGCTTTTCTGGTATGGATTCTGCAATTCCTTATACATGTGAAAGGTTTCTCTTTGACAAGAGAGTAGCTTATTCTCTTCCTCCATAGTAACAACTTTAGAGTGGGACTCCTCCAAGATAACTTTCTTTATCACCGCTGAACTTATTGGCATTGCCATCTGCTCCACTACCACTTTTCGAGGCGGAGCCACCTTTACGTTTGCTGTTGCTGCCCCTCCAACAGGGGGCACTGCTGCTGTCATGCAAGTTTGACTCAAACTTGCTAGGTCAACATTGTTCTGCTTCAAAAACTCAAAAAATATACTCATTAAGCTCATCCCCTCCAGCAGCGTGGCCGTTGTTGCACCGGCCTTCCCTCATTGAGGAGCAAGTGCTCTCACTCCAATCACTATAACCTCCTCTTGGGTTTTCTAGTTGCTCTAAACTCCATTACCGACTGGAGTGTCTTCAAATACTAGCTACTTTGAAACATTATATCCTTCTTTATCTATAGCAATGAGAATGCCTCCCCAGCAGAGTCACTAAATGTGGGAGGTTAGTTGTACTGGGGTCTATGAAGAGCTGGAAAGAGTGTGGCATGACCCACTTCCATAGATGCTATCTTCAAGGCCTTCAAAGTTTCAAGAGTAGCTAAGAGAGAAAACCTTTCGCTTTAAGTAATAATGGAGTAAAGACTGTGACCTTCTTCCTGAAAAGGGAATAGAGAATAGCAAATTTCCCAAATAATAATGATGTTCGAGAGAGAGAGAGATCTTGAGAATAATGGTTGTAAAAAGGAGAGTGAAAAGGCAAGCACTTTGAGACTTAAAGAAAGAGCAGAGAGACAATATTATTTCTGGTGCAATTTTGGCAAAGTAATGGAGCAAACTTAAGTTTCATGTGTTAGTGACCTT
Organism: Sambucus nigra; assembly: GCA_949130495.1. NCBI lineage: Eukaryota > Viridiplantae > Streptophyta > Magnoliopsida > Dipsacales > Adoxaceae > Sambucus > Sambucus nigra. Next base: position 419,717,797 of record OX422207.1, read on the forward strand.
ACCAAAGGGTCCTATTTATAGGTTGTAGGGGTCCTTGAAGATAATATCTGAATTTTAGAGAGCCTAACCAGTTAATAGAGGAGACTCGGGGGAAGGAAGAAACATAAAAGTAGTGTGGCAGCTCAACAAGGTAGCTCAGCGCGGCAGCACAGCGTGGTAGCTCAGCAAGGAGAGTGGCCAAGAGAGCTCATAATTTATCTTCTTTTTTCAAACTTAGCTAATTTGTACATATAACATGGATTGTAATGCTGTAACGATTGTAATATTGAATGTGAGGTCAAATGGTACTCGAGAGAGACTAGGTCTGGCAGGGCTTGGGAGAGCTTACATGCTTTATCAAATAACCTTGTTGTGGGAATTTCAGAGTAAATTGGGTTGGAGGATTATGAAGTGAGGGAGCATTAAGGTTTAACCTGATCATCTTAGATACACTTGGTAAAACATAAAGTAACCTTTCACCATGGAAGCTTGTGCAGAGTAGGCTTGAGTTCCATCGTATAATGAGCCTTGAGTCAAACAGTCCCCTACCAAATGTCACATTTACTTTAGGTGATGTCACGAGTTAGCTAAACACTGTCCAATCTGAACTTGAGTAAACCATTATGGTATTAGGGGCTGTCAGATGGTTTGGTGAGCCACGTCTATGGTGACAGTCCTCTGATGCGCAGTGGTTAGGAAAAAAGCATGTCTTGGCATTTAATGTTTATGATGTAGGACATACTGGCCCATTGTGCATTTAATGTTTGTGACGTAAAGCGTGATATGGGTCTTTCATATTAATGAAGACTCCGGAATCTCAGGAGTGGTGTGGGGCTATTTATTGGCCTCAACCACTTCTGAGAGAGAGAGTTCTTTCTAGAGATTATTGGTTAGAAAGAGAATATAGATATCAGAGATAAGTTATTGCAAATCAGAGCTCTTACTCACCTACCATTGTCATTTATTACGAAGCTTTTAATATCTAACCAGAGGTCTTTAAGAAGTTATTGGCGTGTTAGCTACCTGACAAGGTGTATTTAGGGTGCTTACTTCTCTCTCCCTTTTATTGAGTCAATTCTGAGTTTCCTCTTTTATTGTTTGAGTTATACAAGAGTGCATTGTGAGTTCAATCTGAGTGTTGATCATATCTAATATTGTGTGATCATTTGTATCTATTAAAGAGTTTCTTGGGTTATCGTTTATCACCATACCAATAGGAGTTACACCTTGACTAGTATCACCATACTCTCAGGCTACAACGGGACTACCCTCTTACATTTGAAGACTCCGCTGGGGAGGTGTTCTAAAAGTATGGCACAAGATAATGTTAACCGTACCATAGATTTTGACGCCATTCAGTGTAACGAAGAACAAGCTGCAAGGGAGAGCTTAAGGCTACCAAAGATGGGATTCCTCGGGTGCATGTACCCCCAGTTCAAATGACAAGAGGCATCCCAGGGGTGACGCAAACTTCCACTAGTGCCAGGATGGGATAGGCACAGATGGCCCTTCTCATGGGCAAGTTCTTCGAATTCTTATCGACTCCCGTTGCTGCAATGGTTTTGGGTGGGTTTGATCCCACTTCCTTTGTAACACCAATGGCGGCTCCGATAGACCCATCAAGAGCATATCCGATGGGAGTTATCTCCATGAACACAATACCTACCCCTATCCAATTGGTGGGCATCTCTGGTGTGGTAGGTGTTCCACCAGTGGTAAGTACAACAGGTATAACGGGTATTCCACCTGTGGTCCCTCTGCCCATTGCTCCAGTGGCTGAGAAATCACGAGCATCTTCCTTAAAAAAAATTAGGAAGGAGATGTTGAAGATGATTGTCGCTTCCTCACAGTCAGCCAACGAGGTAGCATCGGTGTTTGATGATTTTCATACTCCTTACCCTCAGGAATACAACAATGAGCCTTAACAAAATGACTACATCCCTCCAATATTTGACAAGTACACGGGGAAATGGGGGAACACGAAGGAACATATCAAACGCTTTATTGAGCATTTCGGGGTTCACTGCAATAACAAAAAGCTTAGGTTGAGGGATTTTTCTAAATACCTAACCGTTAAAGCTTACACATGGTATTCTCACTTGGTGCCTAAAAGTGTCTCAACGTGGGAGGAGATGCATGTGCTATTTATCCAGAAGTTCTTTTTGGCAGAAATTGAGTTCACGCTGACCCAACTAGGCAGGGAAAAGCAACGACTGGGGGAAAAAGTGGTGGCGTATATTCGAAGGTTCAGGGAAAGGTCTCTTGATGTAAGAAAAGAGGCCAAGGAGTCTAAACTGCTTCAGATTTGTGCTGAAGGTTTGCTCCTAGAATGCATCTGCCATCTCATTAACAAAATGCACAAAGGAACTTTTACTACATTTCTGAAGGTAGCGAGGAACATATCACTGGTCGATAGGCCAAGTCTTGTCGTGGTGCTTGTGATGTTTTGTCAGTCGATATGGCCCATTGCCACACCGGGCCAACCCTCATAAGTAGATATGCTGATGAGGGACAAGGGGTTAAGCAACCAAAGAAGTATAATAAAAGAAAGTTTGGCAGAGACATAGAGGATCCACCAAAACTTCCTTGCATTATTAAAGAGGCAGTCAGCTGTTACAATGCCATAGTCCATGGGGGAACAGTGTATGAACCTAAGGGAATTCCAACCGTGGTGTCAGATGCCGAGACAAGAGTTGATCCCAAGTATTGCCAAATCCATCGAAAGGTGGGTCATCAAATGGTAACTTTCTTCACTTAAAAATATCATAAGTAAGCACATAAAGAAGGGGACTCTACAAATCCCTCAGGAGAATGTAAACGTCAATCCGTTGCCAGCACATGAGGCTAACCTTGTAGTTTCTTATGATGAGGAGGCTGAATGGGAAGAGAGATAACTGAAGATCGAACGAGAAGAATTTAAAAATGCATTGGAGGAGTGTACTAAGGGAATTGCCAACGTGGTGATAGCTTATGATGAAGCTAGAGCTAGGGATATAAAAGACGTGTACAATTTAGAAGGGGAGCAGATGGATCAAGGGGTAGAGTGCCAGGCTATTTCGTAGTCACCCAAGTTCTTATGGTTTTTCTACTAAGTGGGGACTCCAAATAAGAGCCGATTAGAGATAACACAAGCCATCCTGGACATTGCACGGAAGAACGCAGTGCCATCGTTGAGGTAGATGTAATACCCCGTACTTTTGGCTATATTTATTTTTGGGATTAATTAATTAAATGCGTATTAATTGGAAATTAATCCGGGTTAAAAATACTAGCGAGATGCGAGTTGGTATTTGATTATGTGCATATATGATGTTATATGAATATTGAATTATGAAATTTGTCGCGAGATTTATATACGGCAATTTGGGAATTTTGTTGAGACGCGTGTGACCGCCGCGTCATGGTGTATTATTTTAATTATAAAAGTGATTTTTATTTCTATTATCCGTATGGTCGTTTTGAGTGCGCCAACGCGTCCGGAAGGGTCGAGATAGTCAGAAAACACTAGCCGGGGGTATAGTTTGGGTCCCGGGGTATTTTTAGGCCATACCGACAACTTAAAGGGTATTTTGGTAATTTTGTATTTTGAGGAATTAAAAGTGACGAAAATTGGGAGTTTTAATCTGATGTGGATTTAACCCACTAAACCCACTAACCAACCCATATTAACCCATTAAGCTACGGAGGTTATCATTTAGGTTTCCAACTTTCCCAAAGAAAATCCTAGCCACCTTTGGAGAAGAAGCTTGGAGAAAGAGAGAGAGAGGGAATTCTGCAGAAATCTTCACCAAACCAACACCAAAATCAGAAATCGAATCAAGGCAAGTGATTTAAATTACATTCTTTATGCAGTGAATGCTTCTTCCATGTTAGAAATCTTGATAATCTATCTTAATTAAGAGTTAAAGGAAAACCCATGAAATTGGAAGTTATTAGCTTAAATTTGGGTATAGGTTTGCATGTAGAAACGTTGCTTGAAGATTGAATTCAGATATTTCATGTTTATGTAGTGTAAAAACGGATTAAATTATGGGATTTGATGATGATAAAAATCTAGGGTTCATGTTCTTGAAAAATTGGGGAAAAGTATAGAATCTTGTGATTTAATGATGTTTGGGATGCATTAATGCCTTAAAAGATGTTAGTATATGACCTTAACATGTTTTAGGATGATTAGAGAACTTAAAACATTGTTGGAACGAACTTTGGAGAAGATTTGAGGAGTAAGAATGGTGAAAAAATGAGATTAGACAAATCTAGGGCGAAACTGGTAGGTCGTTAGAAGCCCCTGCCCAGGTCGTTCGAACGAACTCGTTCGAACGAGCTTCTAACGAATTGACCAGTCGCTTCTAATGAAAGGGAACCTCGTTCGATAACTTCGTTCGAACGAGATCTCGTTAGAAGGTACAGTTCGTTCGAACGAACTTGATCTCGTTCGAACAGTCTCGTTCGAACGAGACTTCTAACGAGCCGACAGTGGAATCTCGTTCGAACAGCCTCGTTCGAACGAGACTTCTAACGAGTTGACAGTTTGAGCCTTTTTGGACTGTTTTGATTTTTGGAGTCCCGTAAACTTGTTTGAGGATATAGATAACGTTCCGATGATGATGTAATGATAGAATTGGGACTTTTGGGTATTTATGAGAAGGAAATTATATACGAGAGTTAAATTAAATGGACGGTTTGGGTTGAGACGTGAGTGTCTACTACGACGTGAGAATAAATTATGGCGCGTATGATTATAAACCGGAATAGTATAAATTGTGATAGCTATAAGTTGGTACGAGAATGCGATATGTACTACGATTAAAATACGGGATTACTAAAGACGTGTGTTTACTTAGTATTGGTATATAAATTGTGTGTATGACATACCTACCATACTTGCTATCACGGGAGGTTTGCGTTCGCTTAGGGCCCTCTAATCCTTGTGTTACCCGGATTTAGACTGGTTACCTTGATGAACATAGGTCATAGAAAGACTTATTGGGATATTAATAAGTCCGCTGATCGTGGGAGCGTAGGTATGTGCGTGACCCATGTGATGTGACTGTGTTCGCCTCCATTATTTGTGATGTTGTTATTCGTGAACTATTCCTGAGAGATTCGGAATATGTAATCCTTATGTACGTGATGTACCGGGATGGATAGCAGAGTATGTGTGCACTACAGCTTAGTTCTCGGGGTGCTTGTATCGTATATTTATGTTGTGATTAATATACACTTAATTAATGGGAGCCTTCATGTTAATGTTGTGAATATAACTACGGTATTGTTTCGAGATACATAACTGGTTGGCTGATAGTGAAATATATTGCATATTGAGCATCTGAGTTTACGTTAAATCCCTATTTAATTACGAGCGTTATAATGTTAATAGAACCGAGTAATAAGGGTAGGACCTATGGCAGTCTAGCTAGATATTATGTCACTTAGCTAGCGGTTTGGGTCGTTATAGATGGGTACTTACGTTAGGAGTGCACAGTTAGACGAGAGGTGAGAATGTCATGTGAGTGCACGTCCTAACATGTACTTTGCATTTAATGTTTTAAATGTTTTTAAAGCACTTGCAGGTTTTTAAAATATAACTCCACATTCGGGCTCTGACCCGTTTGCTTTCAAATCTACTTTTCTTGTAAAACCATTTTAGGTGCCCAGCCACAAGGACACCATGCATAGGATACTCATTCTGGTGACGAGCTGTAGCTGTTTGTGGAAGCTACAGGGATTTGCTTGTAGACGCCTCTATCACTTGGATTCCAGATTCATTATCTATCAGTTGTAGGGCATGTTGCCCATTTCTATTAGAGTTACATTTCCATTACAGTTTTCAGACTTTGGCATGTATTGATTTAGTATTCAGTTTACTTATTTCAGTTGTGGGATTGTAGTGAGGAGTTTTTCCTCCAGACTTTATTTACTTTATGTGATGGTTATTCTATTTACTTCATTATGGTGAATGGTGTATTTATTCTTTATTACACTTGTTTCATGTTAATCAGACTTTAAATAAAATTTGGCACTTACTTTTTAAATACTAGGTGGTTAGTAATAATAAAAATGTTTTCGACAGTGATGCTATTAACTGAGCCAACTTGGCATTTTGAATTAATTTAATAAAGGAGTAGCTACCCGGTATTTAATTAGTCGGGGTGTCACAGGTGGTATCAGAGCATCAGGTTCTAGTGTCCTTTAGGATCTGACGGCTTATTATGTTTCCGCTAAGTTTCTTTGATATAGAGCCCTATATTTTAGGACTGTTGTACTCTTTTTGTGTATGCTTAATTCTTCAGCTATCTTAAGTTTATAAACAGCGAACTTATAAACTTTGTTCTTATTTCAGATGCCTCCACGACGTGCACGACGAGTTCCCAGGGATGCAACGCCCGAACCCCAGCCCGCTCCAGTTCAGGGCATGATGAACGCCGCTGAGGTTGCAGCTATAGTAGCCCAAGCGGTAAATGCCGCAATTGCCGTTGTTCAGCAGGCACCACCGTAGGCGCCGGTTGCCGCGCCAGTTCAGGGTAATGCATTCCCGTCTGCTTGGGAGCGTGTATGTGACGATTTTCAGAAAGCGCATCCGCCAGAGTTTGCAGGTAGCTCAGATGTGGTAGTCTCGAGCCAGTGGAGGAAGGATATGCAGAGGCACTTAAGGATGTATGAGTGCACGGACGTCCAGAAGCAGGTGCTAGCTACTTTCAAGCTAGTTGGATATGCACTGCAGTGGTGGGAGTCTATTACCACCGTGGAGGAGAGGGATACTCTCACTGTTCAGGACTTCTGGGTGCGGTTTGACCGCAAGTACTTTCCGTCGACTGTTCACACGGAAATGAGGAGGAAACTTATGAATCTGAGGCAAGAGGGTAAGACTGTGGCCGAGTATGAGGCCGAGTTCACGAATCTGTTGAATATCGTTCCAGATGAGATACCAATAGAGAAGAAGAAGATTGAGAAGTTCACGGACGGGTTGACATGGAGGATCCGTCAACATCTGTTAGGGAACCTTTCGTTGGCCACGTATTCTGATGTGGTTAACGCTGCTTTGTTACACTGCCAGGACCACCGCTTTCATATGGCCGAGGGCAAGAGGTCGGGAGAGTCTAGCCATCAGGGCAGGACTGGAGGACATGGTGCCGGTGGGGCACAATCTGTCCAGGGGCAGAGACAGGGTTCGCAGGGTTCGCAGCAGGGGGATCAGAAGAGGTTCCGATCAGGGAACTACAAACAGGGACATGGAGGTTTTCGTCAGGGCCATCAGGGTCCAAACGGCCATCAGGGCCAACAGGGGCAGAATGGGCAGCAGTTTCACCAGGGCCAGCAGGGCCAAGGGAGGAACGGTAACGGCCACCAGGGCCGGGGACAGCAGGGGCAGAGAGGAGGGAACTTCCCAGGGAAGTGCTTTGTTTGTGGCAAGACTGCCCATAAGCGACAGGATTGTCCTGATAGGGGCAGGGCCCCACAGCAGCAGCAGCAGGGTGCTCGCCAGGAGCCACAGAGGCCTATGTTTCCCGCCGCTCTTCCCGCACCGCCACAAATGGCAGCATTGCCACCCATTCCAGCAGTCCCAGCTCAGCAGGGGCATCTACAGTATGGACGTGTCTATAACGTCCACCAGGCTGCAGTTCCTCAGGCACCGCCCGCGATTGAGGGTACGTTTCCTATCCATGGCACTATGGGTCGGGTATTATTTGATACGGGGGCTACACATTGTTTTATAGCTACACACTTCGCGAAAGCTTTAGGATTATTAGCTACGGCAGAGAGCACAGTGACGTGTGTCGACTCACCATTAGGGAGTGGGTCACTTATTTTCTTTATATGCCGGGGAGTGGGGGTAGAGATTGGTGGTTTGGTATTACCTGCAGACATGTTGGTATTAGATATGCATGTTCACGATGTGATTATCGGTATGGATTGGCTCGTAGCTTATAGGGCCATGATTGATTGCTTCAGCGGGAGCATTGTTTTTGCCATTCCTGGGCAAGAGATGTTTGTAGTGGCGATGCCTCGCCCAGAGGGAGGATCGACCGCTCATCTGTATTACATTGAGGAGGATACCTCTAAGGAGGTAGTGATTCCTTTAGATTCTATCCCAGTTGTCAGGGAGTATACGGATGTGTTTCAGGAGATACCAGGCTTACCCCCCAGTCAAGAAATAGACTTTGTTATAGATTTTCTATCGGGTACGAGACCTATAGCACGTGCACCGTACCGTATGGCTCCAGCTGAGATGAGGGAGTTACGGGATCAGATAGAGCAGCTGTTAGGACAGGGCTTTATTCGCAGGAGTACCTCACCTTGGGGCGCTTCAGTTCTGTTTGTGAAGAAGAGGGACGGTTCACTGAGATTGTGTGTGGACTATCGAGAGTTGAATAAGGTCACGATACGGAATAAGTATCCGTTGCCTCGAATCGATGACTTATTCGACCAGTTGAGAGGAGCTTTTTTCTTCTCGAAGATTGATTTGAGATCGGGATACCATCAGTTGCGTATCAGGGAGGAGGATGTCTCGAAGACTGCGTTCTTGTCGAGATATGGTTCTTACGAGTTCCGGGTTATGCCTTTCGGTTTGACCAACGCTCCAGCTGTGTTTATGGACTTGTTGAACAGAGTGTTCAGGGATTTACTAGATCAGTTTGTCATTGTCTTCATCAATGATATTGTGGTTTACTCCCAGACAGAGGAGGAGCACACCGAGCATTTGAGGCAAGTTTTGCAGACACTTCGTCAGAACGAGTTGTATGCAAAATATGAGAAGTGCGGGTTTTGGATGAAGGAAGTCCAGTTTTTGGGACACATTATTTCCGACCGGGGAATATCTGTTGATCCGGGGAAAGTATCAGCGGTGAGGGAGTGGGGACAGCCCACGACACCGACTGAGATTCGTAGTTTCTTGGGTCTATCAGGATACTACAGGAGGTTTATTCGGGGTTTCTCGGAGATAGCAGGTCCTTTGACACATCTGACTCGTAAGGGTGTGCCATACATCTGGAGTGATGCCTGTCAGTTGGCATTCGATGAATTGAAGGACAATTTGACCTCAGGACCTGTGTTAGCATTGCCGAGACCGGGAGTTGAGTATTTGGTTTACACCGATGCGTCTTTGCAAGGGCTTGGAGGTGTATTGCAGCAGGAGAGACAGGCCATAACTTACGCTTCCCGTAAGCTTAAGCCTCATGAGAAGAATTACCCCACGCATGATTTGGAGTTGGCAGCTGTGGTATTTGCCCTACGGATTTGGAGGCACTATCTTTTGGGGGAGAAGTTCCAACTGTTCACGGACCACAAGTCCCTACAGTACCTGTTCACGCAGAAGGAGTTAAATATGCGGCAGCGTAGGTGGCTTGAGTTTGTGAAGGACTACCAGTTCGACATCCAGTATCACCCGGGAAAGGCTAACGTGGTAGCAGACGCGTTGAGCCGTAGGCCAGCAGATGAGGTGGCAGAGGTGTGGAAGGCTAAGTGGAAGGAATTGGGACACCAGGATGCAGTGGCCCGATCTTTCATGTCTGTGATGACCGTTACACCGCAGATTATCACGAAGGTAGTACGGGCACAGGCTAATGACTCGTTCTGTCAGGATCAGATAGTTCGATTACTAGCAGAGGGAGCCGAGTCCTATACCGTCAGCTCAGACGGGGGATTACGCTTCAATGGGAGATTGGTAGTTCCGGAAGGGGAGGAGTTGCGACACGATGTGATGGCAGAGTCGCACGGCTCACGGTTCGCGGTACATCCCGGAGGGGACAAAATGTACCAAGACATGAGACGCCAGTATTGGTGGAGCGGTATGAAGAAAGATATCGCTGAGTTTATTTCGAAATGCGCCACTTGTCAGCTTGTCAAAGTGGATCATCAGAGACCAGCAGGACTGCTACAGCCATTAGAGGTCCCAGTGTGGATGTGGGAGAGCATATCCATGGACTTTATCACGGGGTTGCCTACGTCGCAGAGGGGTCACGACTCCGTTTGGGTAATTATGGACAGGTTGTCCAAGGTCGCTCACTTTTTACCCATAAGGACTGACTACACTACGGGACAGTATGCCCAGCTCTTCATTTCAGAGATTGTGAGACTTCACGGTGTGCCCCTAAATATCGTGTCTGACAGAGACAAGATATTTGTTTCGAGGTTTTGGGAGAGTTTCCAGGAGGCAATGGGCACGGAATTGCGGTTGAGTATGGCTTATCATCCGCAGACTGATGGGTAGACCGAGCGCACAAATCAGATGTTAGAGGACATGCTACGCATGTGCATTATTGACTTCGGGGGTGGATGGGAGCAGTACCTACCACTGGTGGAGTTTGCTTATAACAACTCCTATCAGTTCACTATTGGCATGGCTCCGTTTGAGGCATTGTACGGTAGGCCTTGTCGTTCCCCAGCATGTTGGTTAGAAGTGGGGGACAACAAACTACTTGGGCCGGAAGTGATTCAGGATACTTCGGCAAGGATTGAGTTGATTCGGAGTCGCATTCGGGTAGCTCAAGACAGGCAGAAGAGTTATGCTGATGCGAAGAGATTTTTCAGAGAGTTCCAAGTGGGGGACCAGGTTTTGCTCAGAGTATCTCCCATGAAGGGGATTATGCGTTTCGGGAAGAAGGGGAAGTTGGCACCGAGGAATGTGGGGCCGTTTCCCATTTTTGAGCGGATCGGACCGGTTGCGCATAGACTTGGGTTACCGGAGCATTTGCATCGAATTCACGATGTGTTCCATATTTCCTCGCTGAGGAAATACCTTAGAGATAATTTGGCTCATTCTCACATTGCTGTGGAGGACATCGATCTCCAGCCGGATAGCTCCTACGAGGAGGGGCTGATTGCTATTTTGGACCGAAGCGAGAGGAAACTGCGGTCAAAGATAGTTCCGTTAGTGCGTGTTCAGTGGCGACATCACAATGTCGAGGAGTCCACATGGGAGCGCGAGGATGAGATGCGCGAACGTTATCCAGAGTTGTTTTTAGCAGGTACTTTCTAGTTTCGAATTTCGGGACGAAATTCAGTTATTAGGGGGGAAGTATGTAATACCCCGTACTTTTGGCTATATTTATTTTTGGGATTAATTAATTAAATGCGTATTAATTGGAAATTAATCCGGGTTAAAAATACTAGCGAGATGCGAGTTGGTATTTGATTATGTGCATATATGATGTTATATGAATATTGAATTATGAAATTTGTCGTGAGATTTATATACGGCAATTTGGGAATTTTGTTGAGACGCGTGTGACCGCCGCGTCATGGTGTATTATTTTAATTATAAAAGTGATTTTTATTTCTATTATCCGTATGGTCGTTTTGAGTGCGCCAGCTCGTCCGGAAGGGTCGAGATAGTCAGAAAACACTAGCCGGGGGTATAGTTTGGGTCCCGGGGTATTTTTAGGCCATACCGGCAACTTAAAGGGTATTTTGGTAATTTTGTATTTTGAGGAATTAAAAGTGACGAAAATTGGGAGTTTTAATCTGATGTGGATTTAACCCACTAAACCCACTAACCAACCCATATTAACCCATTAAGCTACGGAGGTTATCATTTAGGTTTCCAACTTTCCCAAAGAAAACCCTAGCCACCATAGCCACCTTTGGAGAAGAAGCTTGGAGAAAGAGAGAGAGAGGGAATTCTGCAGAAATCTTCACCAAACCAACACCAAAATCAGAAATCGAATCAAGGCAAGTGATTTAAATTACATTCTTTATGCAGTGAATGCTTCTTCCATGTTAGAAATCTTGATAATCTATCTTAATTAAGAGTTAAAGGAAAACCCATGAAATTGGAAGTTATTAGCTTAATTTTGGGTATAGGTTTGCATGTAGAAACGTTGCTTGAAGATTGAATTCAGAGATTTCATGTTTATGTAGTGTAAAAACGGATTAAATTATGGGATTTGATGATGATAAAAATCTTGGATTCATGTTCTTGAAAAATTGGGGAAAAGTATAGAATCTTGTGATTTAATGATGTTTGGGATGCATTAATGCCTTAAAAGATGTTAGTATATGACCTTAGCATGTTTTAGGATGATTAGAGAACTTAAAACATTGTTGGAACGAACTTTGGAGAAGATTTGAGGAGTAAGAATGGTGAAAAAATGAGATTAGACAAATCTGGGGCGAAACTGGTAGGTCGTTAGAAGCCCCTGCCTAGGTCGTTCGAACGAGCTTCTAACGAATTGACCAGTCGCTTCTAACGAAAGGGAACCTCGTTCGATAACTTCGTTCGAACGAGATCTCGTTAGAAGGTACAGTTCGTTCGAACGAACTTGATCTCGTTCGAACGAGACTTCTAACGAGCCGACAGTGGAATCTCGTTCGAACAGCCTCGTTCGAACGAGACTTCTAACGAGTTGACAGTTTGAGCCTTTTTGGACTGTTTTGATTTTTGGAGTCCCGTAAACTTGTTTGAGGATATAGATAACATTCTGATGATGATGTAATGATAGAATTGGGACTTTTGGGTATTTATGAGAAGGAAATTATATACGAGAGTTAAATTAAATGGACGGTTTGGGTTGAGACGTGAGTGTCTACTACGACGTGAGAATAAATTATGGCGCGTATGATTATAAATCGGAATAGTATAAATTGTGATAACTATAAGTTGGTACGAGAATGCGATATGTACTGCGATTAAAATACGGGATTACTAAAGACGTGTGTTTACTTAGTATTGGTATATAAATTGTGTGTATGACATACCTACCATACTTGTTATCACGGGAGGTTTGCGTTCGCTTAGGGCCCTCTAATCCTTGTGTTGCCTGGATTTAGACTGGTTACCTTGATGAACATAGGTCATAGAAAGACTTATTGGGATATTAATAAGTCCGCTGATCGTGGGAGCGTAGGTATGTGCGTGACCCATGTGATGTGACTGTGTTCGCCTCCATTATTTGTGATGTTGTTATTCGTGAACTATTCCTGAGAGATTCGGAATATGTAATCCTTATGTACGTGATGTACCGGGATGGATAGCAGAGTATGTGTGCACCACAGCTTAGTTCTCGGGGTGCTTGTATCGTATATTTATGTTGTGATTAATATACACTTAATTAATGAGAGCCTTCATGTTAATGTTGTGAATATAATTACGGTATTGTTTCGAGATACATAACTGGTTGGATGATAGTGAAATATATTGCATATTGAGCATCTGAGTTTACGTTAAATCCCTATTTAATTACGAGCGTTATAATGTTAATAGAACCGAGTAATAAGGGTAGGACCTATGGCAGTCTAGCTAGATATTATGTCACTTAGCTAGCGGTTTGGGTCGTTATAGATGGGTACTTACGTTAGGAGTGCACAGTTAGACGAGAGGTGAGAATGTCATGTGAGTGCACGTCCTAACATGTACTTTGCATTTAATGTTTTAAATGTTTTTAAAGCACTTGCAGGTTTTTAAAATATAACTCCACATTCGGGCTCTGACCCGTTTGCTTTCAAATCTACTTTTCTTGTAAAACCATTTTAGGTGCCCAGCCACAAGGACACCATGCATAGGATACTCATTCTGGTGACGAGCTGTAGCTGTTTGTGGAAGCTACAGGGATTTGCTTGTAGACGCCTCTATCACTTGGATTCCAGATTCATTATCTATCAGTTGTAGGGCATGTTGCCCATTTCTATTAGAGTTACATTTCCATTACAGTTTTCAGACTTTGGCATGTATTGATTTAGTATTCAGTTTACTTATTTCAGTTGTGGGATTGTAGTGAGGAGTTTTTCCTCCAGACTTTATTTACTTTATGTGATGGTTATTCTATTTACTTCATTATGGTGAATGGTGTATTTATTCTTTATTACACTTGTTGCATGTTAATCAGACTTTAAATAAAATTTGGCACTTACTTTTTAAATACTAGGTGGTTAGTAATAATAAAAATGTTTTCGACAGTGATGCTATTAACTGAGCCAACTTGGCATTTTGAATTAATTTAATAAAGGAGTAGCTACCCGGTATTTAATTAGTCGGGGTGTCACAGTAGAGAGGGCCAATGAAAAGGTTGGTAAGGAAGTTTTTATCTGAGGTAACCTTTAGTGACGCTGATAGGACTGCAAGGTTCCCATATAACAGGCCCTTGTAAGTAAGTGCTAGTATTAACGGGGTGAGTTTTACAAGAGCCTTGATGGATGGGGGAGCATCGATAAACATAATGCCAATCAGCTCCTTCCAACCAGCCAACATTCCCGAGGCAATGTTGATACCGATGCCTCTGGTATTTTCTAGTTTTGATAATCAATTATCCAAATCAATTGGATATGTGAACTTTGGGATTGTGATGGGGAACCTTACTTCGCACATCAAGTTCTACGTGATTGAGAGTGTTACTTCATACCAACTTCTGATAGGAAGGGTATGGATGCACAATCATGGATTAGTCCCTTAGACATATCACCAATGTGCGAAGGCAAACGTGAAAGGGATTAAAATCGTTATACTTGCAATGAAAAAACCCTTTGCCACCGAAGAAGCTCACCTAGTAGATGCAGCTTTCTATAAATAGCTAGAAGAATATTCTAGGGTCTTAACAAGGAGAATAGAGGGAGCAAGAGTTCCCTCTATTAGAGAACGAATAGGGCATGTGAATGGTTAGAGCAGTGAGGGAGCGAAATAAAGGGAAGTAGCTGAGGAAATTCATCAGGCTGGTCCCAAACCTCAGAATATCTCAAAATAACTCAGACATAGAATGAGGCCCAGGATGGATCTGATGGATGACGAAGCCCAATGACAGAGTGTGCTGTGCAGGTTTTTTAAAAACATACTAGCAGAGGTTTCGAGAGAAAGGAAGAGGAAGGCATCTGTAACGGTAAGTAAGCAATGTAAGAAAAATATCATAGAGGATGGGAGGGTAATTTACCTCTTATGAAGGTGTGAGCGGAGGGTTGAAGGATCTGTCTTTGAAGCTGATGAAGAGGCTAACCCGATGTATTAATGCTTCTTAGTAGATCAATAAGTGCAACGTATGGTTATAAACAACGCTAACATCCGAGAGTTTGTGGAAGAAGTGGTAGAGGATCTAGAATACATGACATATCGGCTGAAGCCACAGGTGAAAGAACTGGAATAGTTGGACTTAACCGAAGAAGGAGAGGACCCAAGGCCCATCTTTATTTTAAAATATCTGAGCGAAGAGAAAAGAAGGGCCTTGGTTGGGCTGATTCGGGAATATAAAGATATTTTTTCATGGAAGTATACAAAAATGGAAGGGCTAGTTAAAGAAGTAGGTTGTCACAAGCTTAACATTATGCCTTCAGCCATACCGGTGAAGCAAACCACAAAAACCTACAAGCCTGAGCTAGATCTGAAGATCAAGAAAGAGGTACAACGATTACTAGAAGCGGGGTTTATCAAGCCGATATAACATCCCCTCCGGCTATCAAGCATCGTCCCAGTTGGAAAGAAGGACAAGAATCAGATAAGAATCTATGTAGACTTTAGAGATTTAAATAAAGTTTGCCCGAAGGATGAATTTCCTCTGCCCTCCATTAACAGCTTAATCAACGCAACTGCTAGACATGAAATGTAAAGATTTATGGATAGGTATGTAGGTTATAACCAGATCAAGATAGACCCAGCAGATGTAGAGAAAATGGTGTTCAGGATCCCGTTAGGCAATTTTATGTACACGGTGATGCCCTTTGGGTTAAAGAATGCTGGGGTAACATATCAAAGGATGATGATAGCAATTATCCATGAATTTTTTCACAAAATTTTGGAATTTTATGTGGATGATTTGGTCATTAATTCGAAGAAGGAGGAGTCCTATTGTAACACCCCGTATTTTTGTGCATTTAATATTTAATTAATTCGGGATTTTTAAATTTACTGGTGTGTTGTAATTTTAATTGAATTAATTATGACAATATATATATCTAAATATTAATCGGGGAGTGAATGGTTAATGTTTAAGGAAAATTTATTTACTAAGTGAATAGTAATAATTTAATTACGTCATTTCGAGTATTAATGACGGGGTATGCACTTATTCCAGCCGGGAGTCGGTATAGACTAAATTGGGTGTGAGATAAGGATTTTTATAAATTAATTCGGATGCCAATTCTGAGTGCGCGGTTGAGTCCGGATGGGTCGAGATAGTCAGAAAAGAGTACCCGGGGGTAGCAATTGGGTCTCGGGATATTTTTGGGCATAGCCGGGCCCACACGGGGTGAGTTGGGCCACTTTAATTAAGCCCATTAGGTGAAAAACGGGATTTGTGTTTTAAACCTAAACCTAAGAAAAGGAAAATGAGCAGCCAACATTATTCTAACCTAGGGTTTGAGAGGGAGATTGGGGGAAAACAATCAAAAGGCAAATTGGAGGTTATTGGAGCCAAATTGAGGGACGTCAACAACGGATCAGACACTACAAACACTTTGAGGCAAGTGGTTAACTGTTTTGATTCGTATAAGCATGATAATCAATTCATATCATAGTGATGTGTGTATGAAAATCCGTTTTTGGGTGTAAATGGGTACAAATTGGGGTTTTGTTTTTGAAACACTTGAATGAGATTCAAAGTAAGATTTAGATGGGTGATTGATATCTGAATATGTATATATGATTTGAACGAAAATTTCAGAACATAAATGAGTGGAAATTGAATCTAGAATTTGGGATTTAAAACAGATAACTAAGTTTTATGGTGTAAGACCCATTTCGAAAATTTGAGATAATTAGAGAAGTTGATTATTTTAATGGTCTCTATGATTGGATAGGATGTGGATTAAACATGTGTAGATGATGGAATGAGGTAATTAGAGGTTTACATTCTGGTTTAGAAACCTCGAGGTTCGTTAATGGTGGAAAACAAGGGGGAGGCAGACCTGTAACGAAGGGGTCGATCGATCGATCGGGGGCATCGATCGATCGATGGTGGGAAGTTTTGCCCAGTTCCGCCTGGGTGAGTTATAAGGGGAAATTAATTTATAAATTAAGTTTCCATATATTTATTAGTGATAAATAATTATGAAACAAATATTTCTAGTAATTATGGGAGAGAGTAATTGGGACTAGGATGAATTTAGGTGAGGCATCTAATGGATGAAATTGAGAGACTTTATTCCAAAATAGTGAGGTACGGATCAAGTGAGTAAATCCAGGTATATTGGTCATGCGACCCCAAGGTAGTGAATTAAGTTTGGAGATAAACTGATAAATTGTGAGTCGGGATATAGACTCGGAAAATATTTAATTATGGACCAAGTGAGTGAGTCCGGGTATGTGGGTAATTATAGGTAAATATAATTGGGAAATGGTGGAAATAAATGTGTGACACATTGTGGGCGAAAAATGTGGAAGAGAAATTTTGAGATGTAAAAAAATGGACCAAGTGAGTGAGTCCGGGTATGTTGGTGATGTGACACCAAAGTATTAAATTAATTATTGAGAAAGAGTAATTAATTTGGAGTCGGAACATAGACTCGGGAAATATCAAGTTACGGGCCAAGTAAGTGAGTCCGGGGACAATGGTTGAGTGACACCAAGTTATTAAATTAATAAGAGTGATAATTAATTTAAAAAGAGTCGGATTGTAGACTCGGGTAGGATTAAATTAATAAAGGTATTAATTAATTTAATTAAAGTCGGTTTGTAGACTCGGGTATGATTAAATTAATGGGTGGGATAATTAGTTTAATCAGGATCGGAGTGTAGACTAGTGAAGGGTACTTATTAATTAATGTGATAATTAATTATATTAGAGTCGGACCACAGACTCGGGATTTGGGTTGATTAATTAATTTGTTAATTAATTTAATTAGAGTCGGGCGATAGACTCGGGGAGGTATTAAATTAAAATGTGTGTTAATTAATTTAAGGAGAGTCGGACCATAGACTCAGGGAAAGTATTATATTAATTAAGGTGTGAATTAATTATATTAGAGTCGGACCATAGACTCGGGAAGAGGATAGGTTATTAAGTGAGAAAATTAACTACATTGAGTCGGGCCACAGACTCGGGAAATTACAGGCAGTGTACGGGATTTTGAGTACACGGTAAAGCCGGTGTTTATATTATATATATATACGATATCGTGATAGTATATATATATATATATATATATATATATATATATATATATATATATATATATATATATATATATATATATATACGTGTATTTTTGTGCGTGATACTAAATATCAGTGATTAGATATTTATTAAATTTATATACTCTAATGCTATCAAAGGAGGTTGCGCGATGTGGGTGAATCCCCTAGCTTGAGGAGTAGGGCGAGTATATCCCCAGGTCATAGCGTCCGGTATATATGGGTGAGGGATTTATCTCACTTTCAGGGAAGGAATATGACCGCCTCCACTTCGTTTATGTTTTGGTCCAAGTTGGTGAGCGATTCCAACTTGGGGAAAACTAGGTTTTGTGAGCACACCTAGTGAGATAGCATTTTAGAGGGAATCATCCGGTGAGGGTAAACTGGGAAGGATGGATATACGTATGATATATGTGTGGTTGTTAGTAAAGGTAAGTATAATATGGTAGTAAATATTTTATGTAGATGATAATACAGTGTGTGATGTATTTACTTTATATAACTCGGGTTATAGTTATATGCAGTTAATTAATGGGAAATTAATTAAGTTAATTATTTGTGGAAATAATACCGTGGGTGATGTATTTACTTTATATAACTTATGATACGGTTATATGTTACTATTTACGGGGAATTAATTAAGTTGGTTGTGATATAACTTAGAATTCAAAGAATCATTATACTCGAGTTAGAGTAGTATGGCAAGGGAAGGTTATTCCAGGACTAGTTGGACGGGGTAGTACAACTAGGTGGGGTTAAGATAACCGGTAGGTGTGCACAATAGTGGAGGGGTGAGAATGTCCACAAGGGAGTGCGACACTAACTTAAATATGAAGCGCATTCATGCATTTTAAATTACTGCAGTTAATTCACTTGCTAAATATTTTCAAAATATTTTGGGTTCTAACCCTTGCTGTAAAACTATTTTCAAAACCTTTTAGGTGTTCAGCCACAGGGACGCCAGGATTGATATTCTATTCCAGGGACACGGAGCTGCGGCATATGTGGATGCTAGCAGGAGTTTGGATTAGACGCATCATTCATTCATTCCTAGAGTAGGAAATCTTGTATCAGTTTCAGTTTTATTTAGGGCTTGTCGCCCAAACTTCTCGGTACAGTTTTCAGGTGTTGAATATTTGTATATGGATTATTTCTTTGGTGGCCGGTGATTTATTCGGTATGTTTTGTAATATTGATTCAGTTTATTTTCATTAAGTGATGTGAATGGTTTATATTTTAATTCCGCAGTACAGTTTTGGTTTAATTAAAAAGTTAAAATTGGCACCAGTTTTTGGAATACTAGGTGGTTAGTAAGTTTTAAAAAGTTTTCGACAGTGATGCTAAGGATGATCCAACTGGGATTCCTGTTTTAATTTGGTATAGGACTGATCACCCGGTATTTTATTAGGCGGGGTGTCTCAGATGGTATCAGAGCATCAGGTTCTAGTGTCCTTAGGATCTGTACGGCTTTTCACATTTCAGCTTAGCAGTCTTTGATATAGAGCCCTATCATAGGATTGTTGTATTCTCATACGTATGCGCATATACGTTCTTCTGCGAAATTTATTTTTGAGAGTGAACTCATAAAATTTGATTCTCATTCCAGATGACGCCCAGGAGGGAGAGAGAGCAGTTAGGGCAGCAGGGGGAGATGAGACGGGGGAGGCTCGTTAGGAGCAAGAGCTACCACAGCAACGGCCATAGATGATTTTGGCAGCATAGATCACTGAAATAGTGGCACAGGCAGTTGGAGCAACGGTGGTGACAACGGCAAGGTACTTTCCACGGGATCAGCCACAAGTGTTAGTGGCGTCGGATGTTCAGACTCACACAGGGTCGTCGGGGTGGAAACAATAAATAGAGGTTATTTTAGCGGGAACCCACCAGAGTTGCGAAGGGGTTCAGGTGTAGTACTAGCGTGTCAAGGAAGAGAGGTATCCAGCGTCACCTACGCATGGGAGATTGCGATGGGGTGCGGAAGTAAAGGCTAACCACTTTTAGTTAGTGGGAGTGGTGCTACAGTGGTGGGAGTAAATCACCACAGTTGAGGAAAGGGACACACTAGCTACTGCCGAGTTTTGGGGGCGGTTCGACTGCAAGTATTTTTCCTTCAGCGGTTGAGACCGAAAGGAGGAGAAAATTTTGTGAGGTGACTCAAAGGGAGACCATTTAGTGGCCGATTACGAGGAAGATTTCACTCATTGGCAAATTTTTACCGGATGATGGTAAGCTAGGAAAGGAGAAAGAAAGCAAAGTTTATGGATGGGTTAGTCTGGAGAATCAGACAACATTTAATTGATAATTCCGCATTAGTAGATTATACTGATGTCGTTAACGCAACACTCCGGCACTGTCGGGAATATCGCTTCCACGCGAAAGGAAGCGGGAAGGGAGTGGGGATTAACCAGTCGGATGAGGCATAAGGGAATAATACCAGTGGGGTATCCCAGCAGCAGACTGGGGGGAGATCAGGGGCAGGATTTCCGGCAGGGAAAATCATGCCAAACGATCTAGAACGGGAGGCTATCGGCGGGATGGCCAGGAATTCCAACAAGGTTGGCATGGAAGGGATTAGTGGCAGGGTGAACATATTAGAAAGTGTTTCGTTTGTGGGAAAAGCGAGACACATGAAGAGATATTGCCTTAAGCGAGGCAGAGGTCAACTACGGGACGAGGTCCTGGATGTACAGCCACTAAAGCAAATCACGGGTGCATTCGGGCAGGGAGAAGCTGCTCCGAAAATCGAGAACCAGCCGTTGCAGCTGGAGTATAGAAGTAATTATTTTACCCTAGGGGCATGGGGTATATTGTTGAGTGACAAAGAGGATGTCACAGTATAAGACTTATTTTTACTAGAATTCGCAAGTGAGTCGAACTTAGTGGGTGCGTTGGCGGTAGTAGCCATAGCATGTGGGTAAACTTTTCCGTAGGGTAGCGGAGTTCCTTAGTGTCCTTCATGAGAGAGTGGAGGCGTACACTGAGTGATTGGTTGAATTAGGTGAGGAATTACTACTTTTGAGAATTATGGGAGTAGGGTTGATAATACTTTTTAAACAACGGCTGGATAGCGATGGAATTTAACTATTGTGGATAGTGGAGTTAAATTCTGGTGTTCACGACACCAGGGTATGATTGGTACTAGGTATCACCGGAGAGGGCGTATAGCCTATATATATGTGGATGTATATATGTTGTATTACGTGGTGTTATAGCACATAGTGGGGTTTTGTGTTCTCACATTTTATCCCGGTAAATGGGGATGTGTACTGAAGTGAATCAGGGTGGTTAAATTTATTTTCGAGCAAAGAGAGATAGCTCGGGGTTTATTTTGCGCAAGGACTAGTGGTAGTAAGGGCGCGATATTTCAGGTTGTCTTCGGTAGCATAAGGGTAAGCGTATATACTTTTACGTTGAGAGACAAGTATTTATGGGGAGATGGTTGGACGTAGCATGGGTGGAGTACCCGGGCAGTAACTATGTAGGTATATATATATATATATAGGTAATATGATTACGGGTTCAAAGTTATATTACGGGTTACAACTAGCACAGTCGGGTAACTTTCGTGCGGTACAACGCGGGGATAGGGTGTATGGGCACCCGGGTTAATTAAGGCAAAAATTTTGTGCGGTTAAGCACGGGTATAGGGTGTATGGGCGCCCTGGTAAAGTTAAATGCATACTTGTGTAACGTATGGTTAGAATCGGATGGGATAGATAGCGGGCTTGGAGGCACTTGACTAGTGACTAATATGTAAATACTGGAACACTAGGTTTATCTTAATTTCGAGGACGAAATTCCTTTGTAAGGGGGGAAGTATGTAACACCCCGTATTTTTGTGCATTTAATATTTAATTAATTCGGGATTTTTAAATTTACTGGTGTGTTGTAATTTTAATTGAATTAATTATGACAATATATATATTTAAATATTAATCGGGGAGTGAATGGTTAATGTTTAAGGAAAATTTATTTACTAAGTGAATATTAATAATTTAATTACGTCATTTCGAGTATTAATGACGGGGTATGCACTTATTCCAACCGGGAGTCGGTATAGACTAAATTGGGTGTGAGATAAGGATTTTTATAAATTAATTCGGATGCCAATTATGAGTGCGCGGTTGAGTCCGGATGGGTCGAGATAGTCAGCAAAGAGTACCCGGGGGTAGCAATTGGGTCTCGGGATATTTTTGGCCATAGCGGGGCCCACACGGGGTGAGTTGGGCCACTTTAATTAAGTCCATTAGGTGAAAAACGGGATTTGTGTTTTAAACCTAAACCTAAGAAAAGGAAAATGAGCAGCCAACATTATTCTAACCTAGGGTTTGAGAGGGAGATTGGGGGAAAACAATCAAAAGGCAAATTGGAGGTTATTGGAGCCAAATTGAGGGACGACAACAACGGATCAGACACTACAAACACTTTGAGGCAAGTGGTTAACTGTTTTGATTCGTATAAGCATGATAATCAATTCATATCATAGTGATGTGTGTATGAAAATCCGTTTTTGGGTGTAAATGGGTACAAATTGGGGTTTTGTTTTTGAAACACTTGAATGAGATTCAAAGTAAGATTTAGATGGGTGATTGATATCTGAATATGTATATATGATTTGAATGAAAATTTCAGAACATAAAAGAGTGGAAATTGAATCTAGAATTTGGGATTTAAAACAGATAACTAAGTTTTATGGTGTAAGACCCATTTCGAAAATTTGAGATAATTAGAGAAGTTGATTATTTTAATGGTCTCTATGATTGGATAGGATGTGGATTAAACATGTGTAGATGATGGAATGAGGTAATTAGAGGTTTAAATTCTGGTTTAGAAACCTTGAGGTTCGTTAATGGTGGAAAACAAGGGGGAGGCAGACCTGTAACGAAGGGGTTGATCGATCGATCGGGGGCATCGATCGATCGATGGTGGGAAGTTTTGCCCAGTTCCGCCTGGGTGAGTTATAAGGGGAAATTAATTTATAAATTAAGTTTCCATATATTTATTAGTGATAAATAATTATGAAACAAATATTTCTAGTAATTATGGGAGAGAGTAATTGGGACTAGGATGAATTTAGGTGAGGCATCTAATGGATGAAATTGAGAGACTTTATTCCAAAATAGTGAGGTACGGATCAAGTGAGTAAATCCGGGTATATTGGTCATGCGACCCCAAGGTAGTGAATTAAGTTTGGAGATAAACTAATAAATTGTGAGTCGGGATATAGACTCGGAAAATATTTAATTATGGACCAAGTGAGTGAGTCCGGGTATGTGGGTAATTATAGGTAAATATAATTGGGAAATGGTGGAAATAAATGTGTGACACATTGTGGGCGAAAAATGTGGAAGAGAAATTTTGAGATGTAAAAAAATGGACCAAGTGAGTGAGTCCGGGTATGTTGGTGATGTGACACCAAAGTATTAAATTAATTATTGAGAAAGAGTAATTAATTTGGAGTCGGAACATAGACTTGGGAAATATCAAGTTACGGGCCAAGTAAGTGAGTCCGAGGACAATGGTTGAGTGACACCAAGTTATTAAATTAATAAGAGTGATAATTAATTTAAAAAGAGTCGGATTGTAGACTCGGGTAGGATTAAATTAATAAAGGTGTTAATTAATTTAATTAAAGTCGGTTTGTAGACTCGGGTATGATTAAATTAATGGGTGGGATAATTAGTTTAATCAGGATCGGAGTGTAGACTA
Organism: Sambucus nigra; assembly: GCA_949130495.1. Classification (NCBI taxonomy): domain Eukaryota; kingdom Viridiplantae; phylum Streptophyta; class Magnoliopsida; order Dipsacales; family Adoxaceae; genus Sambucus; species Sambucus nigra. The sequence continues at coordinate 419,741,534 of OX422207.1, forward strand.
GTGAAGGGTACTTATTAATTAATGTGATAATTAATTATATTAGAGTCGGACCACAGACTCGGGATTTGGGTTGATTAATTAATTTGTTAATTAATTTAATTAGAGTCGGGCGATAGACTCGGGGAGGTATTAAATTAAAATGTGTGTTAATTAATTTAAGGAGAGTCGGACCATAGACTCAGGGAAAGTATTATATTAATTAAGGTGTGAATTAATTATATTAGAGTCGGACCATAGACTCGGGAAGAGGATAGGTTATTAAGTGAGAAAATTAACTACATTGAGTCGGGCCACAGACTCGGGAAATTACAGGCAGTGTACGGGATTTTGAGTACACGGTAAAGCCGGTGTTTATATTATATATATATACGGTATCGTGATAGTATATATATATATATATATATACGTGTATTTTTGTGCGTGATACTAAATATCAGTGATTAGATATTTATTAAATTTATATACTCTAACGCTATCAAGGGAGGTTGCGCGATGTGGGTGAATCCCCTAGCTTGAGGAGTAGGGCGAGTATATCCCCAGGTCATAGCGTCCGGTATATATGGGTGAGGGATTTATCTCACTTTCAGGGAAGGAATATGACCGCCTCCACTTCGTTTATGTTTTGGTCCAAGTTGGTGAGCGATTCCAGCTTGGGGAAAACTAGGTTTTGTGAGCACACCTAGTGAGATAGCATTTTAGAGGGAATCATCCGGTGAGGGTAAACTCGGAAGGATGGATATACGTATGATATATGTGTGGTTGTTAGTAAAGGTAAGTATAATATGGTAGTAAATATTATATGTAGATGATAATACAGTGTGTGATGTATTTACTTTATATAACTCGGGTTATAGTTATATGCAGTTAATTAATGGGAAATTAATTAAGTTAATTATTTGTGGAAATAATACCGTGGGTGATGTATTTACTTTATATAACTTGTGATACGGTTATATGTTACTATTTACGGGGAATTAATTAAGTTGGTTGTGATATAACTTATAATTCAAAGAATCATTATACTCGAGTTAGAGTAGTATGGCAAGGGAAGGTTATTCCAGGACTAGTTGGGCGGGGTAGTACAACTAGGTGGGGTTAAGATAACCGGTAGGTGTGCACAATAGTGGAGGGGTGAGAATGTCCACAAGGGAGTGCGACACTAACTTAAATATGAAGCGCATTCATGCATTTTAAATTACTGCAGTTAATTCACTTGCTAAATATTTTCAAAATATTTTGGGTTCTAACCCTTGCTATAAAACTATTTTCAAAACCTTTTAGGTGTCCAGCCACAGGGACGCCAGGATTGATATTCTATTCCAGGGACACGGAGCTGCGGCATATGTGGATGCTAGCAGGAGTTTGGATTATACGCATCATTCATTCATTCCTAGAGTAGGAAATCTTGTATCAGTTTCAGTTTTATTTAGGGCTTGTCGCCCAGACTTCTCGGTACAGTTTTCAGGTGTTGAATATTTGTATATGGATTATTTCTTTGGTGGCCGGTGATTTATTCGGTATGTTGTGTAATATTGATTCAGTTTATTTTCATTCAGTGATGTGAATGGTTTATATTTTAATTCCGCATGTACAGTTTTGGTTTAATTAAAAAGTTAAAATTGGCACCAGTTTTTGGAATACTAGGTGGTTAGTAAGTTTTAAAAAGTTTTCGACAGTGATGCTAAGGATGATCCAACTGGGATTCCTGTTTTAATTTGGTATAGGACTGATCACCCGGTATTTTATTAGGCGGGGTGTCTCACCTATCTGGATGATCTGAGAAAGGTGTTCATTCGGTGCAGAAAATACAAGCTGAAAATGAACCCGCTGAAGTGTGCTTTCGAGGTTACAAGTGGGAAGTTCCTGGGTTTTTTGGTAGATCGGCACGGAGTGCAGATGGACCAGGACAAGTAATGAGCAATCCTGAAAATTCCATGTCCAATAACGATGAAGGAGCTCAAGAGTTTCCTCAGTAAAGTCTCCCACCTTAGGAGATTTATGCCAGGGCTAGCTGAAATAACTCACCCACTAATAGAGCTGCTGCAAAAGGGCACGAAGTTCAAATGGGAGGAATCTCACCAAGAATTTCTGACCAAGTTGAAGAAGCTGCTCACTTCTTCATAAATGATGATTCCTCCCAGGGCAGGGATGTCGTTGCAACTCTACCTGACATCTACAACAAGGTCCGTTGGAGCTCTTCTGGTGCAAGAAATCGATAAGCAATAAAGGCCAGTCTACTACCTGAGTAGGATCATGCATGGATCAGATGTAAGTTACATTTGCATAGAAAGACATTATTTAACCTTGGTGTTTGTAGCACAAAAACTTAGACATTGCATGCTATCTTTCACAATTCACATTGTGACAAAATGTGACCCAATTAAGTTTTTATTGCCAAGAACTATTTGATTGTAAGAGCAGCTAGGTGGTTTCTCATCCTATTAGAATATGACTTAAAGTGTGTGATCCCTCGTGCGATCAAGATCCAGGTGTATGCATACTTATTGGTGATTTTCCCATCTAGGGTATTTGATCCACCATGAGAGAGCATTCCAGGGGATGATTTGCAGGCAAATTTTCTAGATACCAACCTTGAAAAATGGATGATGCAGTTCGATGGTTCTTTGATGAAAAAGAAGGGAGGGGTAGGGGTTATCCTTTCTAAAGGGAAGGAGGAATTTTTCCTTTCTTACAAGTTAGATTTCCCTTGCTCCAGTAATGAAGCAGAGTATGAAGCGATTGTCCTGGGGTTGCTGGAGGCCCTCTGAAGGGGCATCCATTCACTGTGCATCAAAGGTGATTCGAACTTGGTGGTTCAGCAAGTGAACGTGGAATATACATTAAAGCACCTCAGTTTAGCACCTTATAGAACGATCACCCAATGACTGATCAACCAGTTATACCAAGTCAAAATAAGAAGGCATCCCAATACGATGAATAGACATGCTGATGCCTATACCACCATTACTCAGAAGTTGGCTATGAAAATCGACACAACTACTGTGGTGATACGATAGAGAAAAACCCCATCGATTGTGTAGTTGTTCTTGTCGATGGAAGACGATTCGGATTGGAGGGGTGAGATTAGGAAATAAATGGAGTCTGGTGAAGGTAAGATGGAACTGAAAGAGCTAGCGCAGTACTTTTTCAATTAGGGAAACCCTTACTTCAGGAACGTGAAAGGATAGTTTAAGATGCTTTGGGCCAGAAGAAGTAGAATGGAGGTTAAAGAAGACACATGACGAACACTGTGAAATAATTGAGATCCCCCTATACAAAAAAATTCAGAAGGAGGGATACTTCTGGCCGACGATGAAGCAGGACGCAACAGAGTTACAACGAAGGTGCGATAAATGTCAAGTTTTCTTTCAAGTAGTTGAATGTCACTTCGTTGAGACTCAGACAAACTGGAGACAACCTTATATCTATTTTATCAAAGATGGAGTTATTCATATGGAGAAAATAGATGCAATAGGACTCAAGTGAAGGGACCTATGGTTTTATGTCCAGGATGATCATCTCTATCACAAAGGATACTTCATCAGACCATTGAGATGTATCACAATGGATGAGGCAACAAAAGTTTTAAAATAAGCTCACGATCCATATCACAATAGAGGAACAAAGCTATATGACCAATAAATGACCTTGGGTTATTATTGGCCAACTATGGAGAAGGATTCTGTTGAGTTTGTACAAAAATACAAGGCATGCTAACTACATGGAAATATGATCCATACTCCTTCGGTGGACTTGCACTCTTTATCCACTTATTACCCATTCCACACTTGGGCATTTGACCTGGTAGGGGCAATGCACCCATCTTCGAGGGGAAAGATCTGGATACTTATGGCGATAAGATGCTTTACAAAGTGGGCTGAAGCGATATCAGTCAGAAGAGCAACTGTAGGTTTGGTGGCTAACTTTATCCGAGAGTACATTATTTGTAGGTTTAGGATTCCAAAGGTTATCCTCTCTGATAACGGGACCATATTCATCAATAAAGAAGTAATAATGCTTATAGATAAATACTCCATCGTTTATCATACTTCAACGGTGCATATCCTAAGGGTAATGGTCAAGTCGAAGAAACTAACAAGACCTTGGTCAACATCTTGGCCAAAATGATGAAAGACTTTTTCTCTAATGTCTTCTAGGTTTTTGTACCCAATGTCCTTTTCCTAATAGTAGAGGCACCAGTAACAGAAGGGACTCTGTAACTTTTTCTTCATTTTTATACCCCCTTCGTTGGATCTGTGACGATAGTGGGGAATACAACAACATGAGGAACCGAGGGGGCTTCTTGAAATGCCCGTTGAACCTGTTCTAGCTCAGCTTGGCACTTGGCTCTTATTTCCCCACTAAGATATGCAAACATGGCTGGTGGAATGGAGGCAATAGGGAAGGTATATACAGGAGTTTGGGACTTGGGATGGGACTTTGATTTCGTAGAAGTCCCACTCTTAGAAGTTTTAGTTTTTTTGGAGGGAGGTTTTGAAGGCCCCTCGCAAGAAGGACCTTCGACAATAATGGTTGGTTTGGGCATGGAAGTTTTTTTAGTTTTGGGTATGGTAATGGGGATTATGGGGCAATAAGGGGGAAACTCACTCATTGGATCTTCCGGGGTGCTACTTAAAGAGAACTCAATACCAAGAACAGAATTGCCCTTAAGGCCCAATTTAGAAGAAGAAAAGTAAATAACAGGGGGATACACTGGAGGGCCCTGAATAAATTCAAAAATCTGGTCTAGCTGCATCAGCCAATACTTAGTTACAAATATCAAGGTCACGTCCCTTATCTTATAATGATGGGAAGGTGACTCGCCTAACCATTGATGAGCTGATCTCCCAAGTAGCAGTGGAAGTGTAGAAGGATCAGGCCTCAAGTAAGGTGGCCTTGGGGTGGGATAGCTAAAAAACTGATCGAGGGGCCACTTGGTTGAAACGAAATTGGCGGCTGCATCGGTTAGGGTTATAATTCTAGGAGGTATATCCCCATTTGGTGTAGGAAGGTAAGTACCCAGGGGAGAACATAATGACCACAACCAGTGAGGGGTTTTTAGTGATGAGGTCCATAGTAGTTGGCTGGACCACCCTTGACCCATATTGAAAAAAATCCCAAGTGTGGAGGAAAACTTCTTCACCATATGACCAAATGATAAAACTTTTAGGTTTATCGAAAACGAGCAATATGTCCTTACGGTTCTGTTTCTTATGGTAACAACACAAGCGACGGGGCCTGATGGATTCACCATAGTGAAGACGGATGGAGTTGGACGATATGGTAGGGAAACGGTTATAGAGGAAGCCCGTAAGAAGTATGGTGTTGGCAAAATTAGCCAAGTTGTATCAACCAAGGGACCGTTCATGTCCAGATGGGTTCTGTATAGCCAATTGTAGAGGGACCCCAGGGCCATGGCTACTATAGGAAGCTTGACCCCTATGGCCAAACGAATAGATATGTTGATAAGGTCCCTCCTAGGCTGGCCATTCGGTTTCCCAGGTAGCACAAAACGGGAAAAAATGACAAGTTTATAAGTTGGCAGTTTTAGAGGTGTACCTTGCCCCTCGTCAGCAGAAGAACTAGCCGCCCTAGAGGGATCTCGTAAGAAGTAGTTGATGAGAGGAGTGAAGGTGGTTTTATTACACGACCCGGTACATCTTCGGTAAATTCGATCGAACTCTGAGTGATCAGAAACTTCTTCGTCATCTAATGCCTCGTCATAGTAAGACACAACAGTTGTGGGCTCAAGCCCCAACAGTTCACAAACGTCCTCTAACGTGATGGTGAACTCACCCCAGGAAGCAATGAAAGTATGAGTGGTAACGTTCCAGCGAGAGACCAGAACTTGGAGTGCAGTGTTGTGTTTGGAAATAGTGAAGTTACCAAACCACTTTGCCCGATGGAGCCCAATCTTAGTGAGGACATCAGCATAAGTGTTCTGCATGTGTGTGTTCCAAACAACAAAGTTGGTCGTAGAACCTTGATGAGGCGCGAACCGTGTGTCGTGTAATACGCAAATCGTTGTTATCGGTTCGACGACTCAATGCAAAAAACCTAAATTACAACTACACTTGACAAGCAAGCACAGCGGTAAGTCGGGTATCGTAAGAAATCCATAGGGAGTGATTGAATTTTAGATTTTAATTGTTTTGCTACTTTAAAAGTGAAAGTGTGAAAGGTGATGGGTTGAAAATGTAAAAAAGGAAAAAATAAGAAGTTAACACTAAACAATATTAAATAAAAATGAGAGTTCTGATCGCGTCCCACCATGGGCTAAACAACTAAAAATTAGAATTTCGGTTCGAAAATAATTAATTGAGCATTTTTAATTAATCATAAACATCACGCAAGAAGAAATTTAACTCAAAGTTGTGAGATAAAACATTTAATAAAAAATGATCACACGCGTCTTAAATTCGGGTTATCGCTATAAACACTAACGTTGCGTGACAAAGAAAGTTAAACGCGTAATAAACCAATTTTAATACGCGACGTTTCAATTAAATGTGATTTTACACACAACCTAATTTTCGGAGCTCGACACCCATCAATGGCGGACACGCGACACAAACTCTATTGAACTACTCACTACACATGAATAAAACTAATTTAACAAGTAATTAATAATTAAAACAAGAAATAAATTAATTAAACTAATTTATCTCGGCAAGTAAATGTAAAGAAAGAATGGAAATTAAACTAGAGCAACAAATACAATAAGGAAGAGGATGAATAGTAATACTTACATACAAAAATGGAAAAACATCCAACAAGAAATGAGGAGAGGGAAGCTCCCATTTTACAAACCCTAAAAAACTAATATAATGAAAAGATATTTTCTCAAAATGAGCAGAAAGTTAATATATACAAAACTCAAATGGAAAATTTATAAATAATAAAGTTGGAAAAAAGCAGGGGGCCGAATTGATTTCGGTGTCCGAATCGATTCGGAGTTGGGAAAAATCGACACTGTCTCGTAGCGAATTGATTCGCCAAAGACAAATCGATTCGCACCTGTAGGCACAAAATCAATTCTTCCAACAAAAGAAACAAGGGCTACCATGGTAGCCATAACCCAAGCCACAAAAACCCAACACCATAGCCGAACCGAGAACTCTATAGCTTTGAGACCCGCTGCCATGATTGTGTGTAAGCCGAGACCCACTCATGAATGCCCAAGGCCAAAACTTCCATGAAAATGGTAAACCCATATCCAAAAATGCCAACAACCTCCATTAATGGCCAAAGCCATAATATGGGTATACCCGAAACCCATATCCGTGTCCCAAATGCGATATACATTCGAAATCTATGCTCAATTTGGGACGAAAGGCTTTAATTTTGGGTGAAATCAAAACCTGAGTGAAGAGACCAAATCGCCATTTCAATTTGCTGCAAAAACGAGTTAGGGACATAGATGGAATTATGGAGTTTGTCAATAAAGGAGAAAAGGGACATGGAAGGAATTAATTAAATTGTTATTTTTCTTATAATTTTTCCTCCGATTAAAGGTCCGTGTTTTCTTTGTTCGGGCTCCAATTCAAGTAGCGTTTATGTCCATGCAAATATTGGCCTGAGGGCTATAACTTTCGTGAATACTTTGGGCAAAAATTCTGAAGTGTGAAATTACCAAAATGCCCTTGACAGTGCGAACTCTTACGAAACTTTATCGGAACGCGACGAAACTTCACACTAAGCACCGTATATATGCTCAATAATACCTCAAATAAATCATGTGAATATATAAAATGGAGGTTGTCTGGTTAACGAGCATAAATATAGGAATTAAGGTACCCGAGGGGGGCTAAAATGCACAAGTATAAGGGGTGAAAAATACAATATTCGTGCCGAATCACACCCCCTAACTTACACATTGCTAGTCCCTAGGAATGAAATACAAAGATAAAAGAACTACAAGCAAACCACAAAAAAAGAGATATGTGAAAAAGGGATAAATACCACTTTCGCGGGCGAACGATTGCATTTAGCATATGCAATAAGTCGTAAAACCCCTAGGTAACCATAGTGGACGAGTGTCATCTCGTGAGGGTTTTCAGGGATGAAACCCACAAACATCATATACTTTTCTCAAAATATGCCCAATCAACATGCGACAAACTCAACAACGAGGAAAAAGATTTCAAACACGTTATTAGCATATTGACCGAATTCAAGCTAAAGTTCATTCTTATTAACAGGTTGAATGCACCTCATAGAATTAAAACCTTGAAATGTGGGAGGGGAGCAAGCACATGCATAGTATGATTTGGCCAAAACTTAAATAAATCGGATAAATATAAAATCATGCATATATAAATCCTCACTGAGCATTACACTCAACAAATGAATTCACTATGAAATTGGAGGTAATACACGGTGCATGCAGGCATGAAGAGTAAATGTAAATGGAAACTAGGCCGCACACATGTCACAAATGAAGAACGCTATATAGGAAATGAAAAACTTGTAATCTTAATAAAAGATATCGCTTAGTAAAGGAGGCGAAATGCATTATCACAGATTATCAAAACTATTATGACTTTTAAATTAAATTCACCCTAAGATCATATAGGACTTTATAGGGTTATAATGTAGGCTAGGCTAGGGTACGAAACGAAGGATATGTATGTACCGATTCAAAGTGTTCGGAGAAGAAAACTCGGGATAATGGAAAAATGCGAGAAATTTCAAAATTGGAAAATAACTTCCTTAACAAGCATTAAATATAACAATTGGAGAGAAATCAAGGCTTATTGAACTCTATATACAACATATACAACTTTCTCTTTTCTTTTCTTTTCCTCTTTTTTCTTATGTTTTCTTCTTTTTCTTTTCTTTTTCACTACACTTTCTTCTTTTCTCACTCTTTTCATGCTCAAATTGCAACCACAAGACAAACATCATTCAATCCCAAATAACATTCCAAACAAAGGCATGGAAGGTAGTATGTATGGTTTTAACTCTAATTTGGAGTTGGTTATGGGATTTTGGGTAATGACATGAAAGGCTATATTTAGGCTCAAAGGGATTGACTAGGGGAATAAGGTGAGGTTAAGGCTAATATGGGTGATATAACAAAGATTGTCTATGATCATTTCATAAAGTTTACGCAATTCTTGAGTCAAAACAATATATGAAAATCATTCTCAAGTAACACATTTCAAGATATAAACTTAATTAATGAACGATCAATGAAAGAATATAGAGATTATCGACGAATTCAACATTTTTAAAGAGTAAAGAATAGTGTATACAATCACAAACGATGAAAGGTTCAAAGCTTACTCACTCAGTGTAATTGTATACAATGCAACAAAAGATTACCGAGCTATAAAAATCTTAAACCAAATCAATATAACAAGAAAAGCGCATGTGCTCAAGGGATTAAAGTTTAATTCATGAAGTTATTTATAATATTAATGATTTGAGGACTAAAGTCTAATGACTTCTAAAATCGAGAACATTCATCATTGGGTTGTCTATTGGATCGGGCAATTATTGAGATTTATCATTGGAAACAAGGGCAAAATTCCCAACAAAGGAGAAAAAATAAATAAAATATTTTTGAAAATTTTCAAATTTTAATAAAAAGGCATACTCAGTAACTAACAAGTAAGCAAATCAATGGACTATATAAGAAATGGATAAAATATCCTACATACCCTAACTTAAATGATGCATTGTCGTCAATGTGCATTAAGAACACAACACGGAGAGGAAAAGAACGATATTACCCAAAATTAGAGCGATCTCCATAAGCATGAGTCTAAAAAATCTACAAAACAAGTTAGTACCGAGCATAACGATTAGCAATAACAAAAAGTTTAACTAAATACACTAGACTAAATTTTAAAAAAAAAAGGAAAAAGAAAGAAAGAAAATTAAAAAGCTAACTATGTACAACCTACAATTTAGACTCCACACTAACTATACACTAGAAGTCTAAATAGTTGTAGATCCAACCAAAATGGGATGTGACTTTGAAAGATCAACGGTGGACCCTACAAAGAAAACATGCCTCCCGGAGAGCGGGTACCCCTCCACATATAGAAATCAATTCATTAGGGGTGGGTGAAAATAACTTTCATGAAAATTGATAAAACTATGGGACATTTTTTTATAATTATAACTATTATTTTTATAGAATGTATTTGAAATCAAGCACCATAAAAATTAAAAATAATGAACTAAGCCTGTATTTCTATGAAAAACAAATTGACATAAATCACAAAGACCCTTAATGTTGGGATGAACATGTCAATATTAAATTTAAATGTTTATATTATATCATTGTAGTACACGTGGAGTATAATTCTACTCATATAATCAAGTATAGAAATGTTAATTAATTTAACGAACTTAAAGTGACGGTGTCCAAAATATGGGCTTCCAATATCCATGACTAAGATTAAATTCAGTTCATATTAAAGAATCAAGGCATGTTTAAGGTTTGTATTATCAATGGAGTATCTCATATTTCTAGTGTTAACAGGAAATAAAATATAGGAATTATGTATATCCTATGAAGAACTCGAATACCTCATATTTTTGGGAATTAATTAAATGATTATTCGATTATTTAATTATATTTACTCGGGTGAATTGACTGGTAATTAATTGGGTTTAATTAGTTTGCATTAATAACCAAAATTTAAAATAATAATTTTAATTAATTTTTGGACAACTCATAAATTAAATTAACTCGGTGATAATTAATTTGATATTTTGGGTTTGTATATTTGGACGAAACTCTTGGGGTATACGAAGGCCAGAAATGGTATTTTTAATGTTGTAATTGGGTCTCGGGGGTAAGTATACCTTTGGACCAAGTTGTAAGAGTACTAGTTAGTATTTTGAGATTATTTGGAGTCTAAAAGTGTGCCCATAGGGAACCTGTGGATTTAGGATTATTAATAGGTTATTAACTGTACTAGCCTAATCTTCTACCACCAGTATTATCCCCACTTTAACCACCGCACACAATGGTATGATATTTGATTAGCTCTAAATTCACAAATTGATGTCAGTGGTGTTTGAACCCCTCACATGTGCATCATCAATCACATGCCTTACCCATGGAGCTAAAAGGTATTGGTGTTAGAAAAGTGCAAATTTTACATATATGAGCCATTATTTTTCCTTACCCATGTGATGTGGGATCCAACTCCCTGACTACCAAATCAACTATGGCACCGATTTATTATGCAATACCCCGCAATTTAAAGTAAATTAAATAAATTTTAATTGTGTATAATTGTGTAATTATCTGCAATGATTGGTGACGTCGTTAAAATTATGTTATTAGTTATTAGTTGGCTAGAATTGAAGTACATTAAAAATACGGTAGTATAATAATAATTATTATTTGACAAAAAAACTAATTATGTTGATGGAATAATTCGGGTGACTTTCGAAGATGTACAAGGTCACTTTACACATTAAAAGAGTGGGTTTGAGGTCCTATGGGTTAGTATTGTACTTGGGATTAGTTTTAGACTAGTTAAACATTTTTTTGGGGGTTAGTGGAACAAGGCCCATATCAGGCTCACCCTAATTTCGTAATTTGAAGTATAAAATGAACATTAAAGTTAATCTTAACTATTTCTAAACTATTGGAGGGGAACCTTGGAGCTAGAGAGAGGAGGTTAGTAGGAGAACAAGAGATTTGGAGCATTACAAGCGGGAGTTCAACCTAATTTAATCTAAGGTCAAGTGTAATTAATATAATTATATAATTTGATTTGTGTTATAATATGATTATGTATTGGATTTTAAACTTATATTGTTAGATCTGAAATTTAGAACAAATTAATTAAGTAATTAGAATTAATATCATTTTATGGTAGTAAGATGAAACTATGATAATTCTTTATGAAATTGGATTGGGATTTAGATTGATTAAATATGATATTTCTCCATTTTGTGTTTGAAACGAAAACTCATTGATTTTGGGGAGAACTGCTAGGAAATGGAAACCCAATTAATTAAGAAAGAAAAATTTAGGATATTAGTTAAAGTGTATAATTTCCTTTGAAATCTATGTATTAATTGATGAAAATTATAAATTTATGATGGAAGTTGTGTAAAAACATGTATATGGAATTATAGTACGTTGAATTGGGTGATTTGGGAGCTTTAAGGGTCGTTAATGGAGGTTGAGAGTTGGAATTTTTATTAGGAAGAATATGACTAATCTTGAACGGTCGATCGATTGATTGACTCCCCTGTTTTCTCTTAGGTTTGACCTGGGATTTGGGGGATTGTGTTAACAAACCTAATATGTGATAAATATGTAGTTAAGTTTATTAACTCAGTGGGAATAGTTATGATTCAAATAAATATCTTAATTGATAGACGTTAATTAAGTTAATATTTTTAAAGTTAAACTCGAATTCACATGTGTAAATTAAGTATCTTATGTGCAAAACTTTAGGTGTGCGTACCCGATAAATATGTGCTAGACTAGATTAGGTGTGCGTACCCAGTAAACACGTACTAAACTAGATTGAGTGTGCATACTCGATAAATATGTACTAGACTAAATTCGGGGTGCGTACCCGGTAAATACATATTAGACTATAATATGTGCAAAACATTTTGTGTGTGTACCAGGCAAATACGAACTATATTATATTGGGTGCGCATACCCAGTATATATGTACTAGAGTATATAATGAGAAAATTCTTGTGTATGTGTATCCAATAAATACGTACTAAATGGAATACTGTGATAAATACTTGAGACGAGTAGAATAGTTATTTATGAATATTAAAATGAGCTGAATAATACGTAATCATAGGGTATACTTAGGTTTGGGTTTAAACGCATGTGATATCTAGGACTGTTAGGATGGGATGGCTTAAAAGAAACTAAAATACGAGAGGAAGATGTGTAATTATATTATAACCCAACTCAGTTATATGGTTATATTAAATAGGCTTGTTGTTAACGTTCCCTATGCACATTTTTCAGGGACATAGGCCACTAGTACAGTCTTATCCATGATTCAGTATAGAGCTACTCTCCATTGTTGATTTTCAAGGATGTAGGTGTGGAGCCTGCATGCTCATGCTCCATATCCCTTCTATTATTATGTTGAAATTTATTGGAGTCAGTTACTATGTATTCGATTTTGGCACGTATTACTATAGTAGCAGTCGAAAAGAATTTTATTACTTTACTTTTGTTGATTTGGTATCAGAGGTGGTATGGTTCATTACTTTACATTGAGTTATCTACTTATGTGCTCAGTTTTATTTGCAATCATGCTTAGAATGATGCTCAATTATTTAGACTCCTATATTATTTGTTTTAGACTTGACCAACCTATTATTAAATTTTATGGGTGTCATATTAACCTTCATAAATCATTATAACACATCCGAAGTAAACCTAAAGACAAGAGGCAAGCTTTGGGGGAAGAGGAAGAAATTTTAAGAGGAACTAATCAAGATTCAACCTTTATTTAAGGCAAGAAATATCATCTTGCTTATTGTATTAGTGTAATCTATTTATGATTCCATCGATGCGTATAAACTATTTGCGTGGGAGTATTATATTAGGGTTTAAATTATGTTTTGAATAATATAATTTGATTTCTAAACACTATTTATGTATATTTGAGTTGGCTAATCGATTTAACTCATGTTTATGTTAAAACACACGATTAGGTAATGTTAGATGGCTTATATTGTGAGAAATCATTTATTTAGACGTGTTAAATCATTATACGTTGTAGATTTGAATTTTCTTTGTAGTACAACTTATTGATTAATGCATAATCACACGTTTGATGTTGATATTATTATTAATTGAATGTATTATGGGTTTAAAAGTTGAATAAATTGAAGAATGTGCTATTTTATTGAATATGTCCTATCAAATGAATTTTAACCATAAAATGTGAACTTAATAGGTTGGGTTTTTATCTAACAGTGTTTAGAGATCATAAAAAGATGTTATTGAGATGTTTGAACTTGGGTAGGATCGTTCATGGCAGACTATGATTTTAAAAGTTGTAACTTGGGGTTTGAGGAAGAAGAAACCCGTTTTTTTTGTTTAGACACATTGGCCTATTCGCGTCGTTGTGCACATGATTTTGGGCAGGGAACCTTGATTATTGATTTTCATTTAGGGATATTTGGTGAGGGCTTATGGGAAAATTCTAGGAAGTTATTATGAGGGTTTAGGTGTATTAAACCTATTACTATTGGTATAATCTGATATGAGGATTTAGATATGCATGGGTATATTAGTGTATGAGACATGCTATGTGGGAACTATGATATGTATGGGTATGTATTGTACATATTGGGTTTAGTTACTCAGTGGGACCACACAATTGAGGTGGGGTAGTTCATATGTTGTTATTACATTGGGGGTACAATACTGTATGATTAGAATTATATTTGTATTCCTCGATATGGGGTATGTTATTAGATTATATATATATATATATATATATATATATGTGTGTGTGTGTGTGTGTGTGTGTGTGTGTGTGTGTGTGCAGATATGATTATACTATGAGTTTAGTCTTGGTTATATATGTAGGTATATACGAAGTGTATATAAATACATATATTGTTGAATATTTATTAAAATATGGGGTTATTCAGGATTACATATGTGTGTAGTTATATATGTAAATATTTTTAGTTTGGATGTGAGGACAATGGATAAATATCAAATACCTATGTGTTGGGTTGTGGGTAGTTTGATGATGAGTATCGTGAGCTACGGTGGTTATGTATATTCAATGTATATATAATTGTATACTCGTATTAGTATACTTGGGAATTGATTATAGCCATGGGGCTAATTTGGAATTACGTTGGTTTATGTAAAACGTTATTAATAGAAGTGTAACTAACTAGTGAAATGTTAAAATACATCGGGAATGGGTTGATCATAATGAGTATTGAATGGTTGACAACTTGTGATTTTTGTATATCCTTAGCACTGGATTTTACTAAAGAGTGACACTATTTGTATCGATTAAATGTGGGGCATGAGTTGGGATATCGTTCGGTCATTAGATATTGATATTTTAGTCTATCCATGAGATTGATGGATGGTATGAGTTGTGTGAACACTTTTTGTTATGGACTATCAGTTTGAAGATAAACGTTATGAGTAGGGTTAATACTCCTTGCCGTGGGTCAGTTCAGGATGGTTGATTTTCCTAGGCCGACGTGTTATATGTATATATTTGGGCATATGCATATATTATATTTTGGGTATCTTTATAAGAAGTCTCATACCATTGTCTCATATGAATGATCTAGCTAGACATAAGTGTATCGGGGGGGTTCTTCGTTTGGATTTCTCTTGCAAGATGCCCCACGCATGATGTCTAGTTCGGTTGGGAGTTAGGTTGTATTGGGTGTGAGGTCCTTATGACCTACCTATTATAAGTAATTAATTTATGTGGATGTCATTTGTGAGTCTTGGGCTAACATATCTTAGTGACCACTGAAGCTAAGTAGAAGTGTGTTATTTTTTTTATTTGGATTTGTTTGCGAGACGTCATACTCACGGAGATTAGTAAGGTTGGAAGTTGGGAGATGGTAAGGCACTAGACTGTTTGTATTTCGTGTTGTACTTATGAGGATTATTTTATTCTTAATGGTATGTCATTTGACTTAGACTGGGTACGCTTAGTTAAAACAATATTAGGATAGAGCAGAGGTGAAATATGTATGCATGAGTGTCGGTGGATGACGGCATAAGGTGTAAATGGGTTGCATTTTAATACTGTTAAGCAACTTAATATTTATTACAACTTTAGGATGATGGATCAAATCTATAAAACCTTTTTACCCAGGTAATATTATTATTATACAGGAATAGCAGGACTGAGAAGTCGGAGATTCATCATCCTTAATGTAGGATTTAATTTATTTTCAATTGTTACTCAAATAGTATTTGTATTAAGGAGTTTCATTTACATTTTAATCAGAGAGTTTTGTATCTTGGAAACTCGTATTAGTGCATTCGATTTTTGGATATTTATCTTTATTCAGTTCAGTTCAGTTGTTCATTTTATTATTTATTACTATTACTTTCGTAGATGATTTTTATTTACTTTCATTTTTTTTATTTATCGTTAATATTGAGAACGACATAAATCTCATAACTCTCCCTATATTCGGATTTTCAGCTTGATCAAATAGACGTAGAAAATAGGAGGTGTTATAGAAACACAAGAAGGCCCTCAATTAACCCGAAACCTTATTTGTTGCCTTATAGCCGCTCGAGTTATTACATCAATAGTTCAGTAATTGCATTTCGACAAACTTACTCTTTTATTAATGACAAGTCAAGAAAGATGAGCTCGAACTCTGTATTAAAACCAGTGACTCTCCCAAAAAGCTTTCCACATTAACCCACGATTCCAATGCTTGCTCATTCCTTGCCAAAACTCTAAAGTGGCATGCCTGCAGTTAACTTCTAAATTGTCACCAGTATGAACTTTAGTTAAGCCTTAAATATGAAAAAACAAATAAATAAAATTAACATCCTCGAACTAGGTTCATGAGAGATTAGTGGGGTGTTAAAACAACTCAATTAAAAAAATAATCAATTCTAACATTCCACAAGTGCAAAAGAGTAAAAATAAAGATCATATATCAATCGACATCATTAAAGCTTTGATGGTATTTAACTCACGACTTTTCTTATACAAACTGAATTTAATTTAGAAAATTATATGGAGTTATCCAAGATTTATTGATTATTTGACAAATTATGGAATTAGTATGACCGGGAGTCAAACAGGGATTACAGTGAAAAATTTATTCATATATTAATCACGTTGTGACACCCCGCTTACTTTAATCACGAGTGATCAGTCCTTTATCAAAATAAACATAAATCGCATTTGGTTCATTCTTAACATCATTGTCGAAAACAATTTTAATTTACTAATCACTAATGTTAAATTAAGACAGTGTAATCGACCCATATTTAAATATTTATGAATTTATCTCACTTAATTCATTTATTAGGTTACTCACCATTACACACCTTTTTAAATCCAAATATAATCACCCATAACCACTAGGAAGTAGGCCCCCTCTTTATTTTTCACTAAAACGATAAGCCTAGAACAACCCCCCAAAAAATTAGAGTCCATATATAAAAATAAGCAAAACTGCCCTGTTTTGGCTTTTATCGATCGATCGATCGATGCTGGGCGGCCAACACTTCTTCCCCAATGCGTTTTTCTCCATTTTTGTTTTTCAAACCTCCATGGTTTAAACCAAAACTTCAACCCACTAGTAATTAATTTCTATTACACATTTAAGAAGGTTTTAATCCTAATATAAAACATCAAACATCACTGATTTTTATTAAGATTTATATATTTCACGAATTGGGTTTTCACAAATGTCATTCCATCAACTCATTAAATTTGATTATACAATCCAAATTGAATGAAATTTCCTACTGAATTTCAATAATAAATCAGATTCCAACATCACTATAAAATATTTCATCATCAATTGAAAATTAATTTTACATCTACTGCCCAAATCCCCCAAAACCTATTTTCCATGTGACAACCCTCCTCAAAAATGAGTTTTTATATACCTACAATGATATGAACATGATTTTTTGAATTTTAAAACCAAGGCAAGTTAATTTCTTGACTTTCTAGGTTCGTAGGGTCTGATTACGAGTTGTAGAAGATGGATTTGACAAGGTACACCCAATTCCTCCTTGAATTTGGCTCCTAAAGCCTCCTTCTTTTCTCCCTTCTCTCTTCTCTCAATATATAAGGTTTAGAGTTTGGTTACTGGATGCCTCTAACTTTAAGACTTAGGTTTAATATCCTTAATTCCAAAATTAGGCTAATGGGCCAAGCCCAAATGACTCGAATACTCCCGTGTGGTCCCGATTATGTCTAAAAAGACTTCGGGACTCAATTACTACCTTCGGGTACACTATTTGACTATCTTGACCCTTTTAGGACCAACCGTGATCTCGAAATCACCATCTGAGTCACCCTGCAATAATTTCCTATCTCGACCTCATACAGTCTACACGCGACTCCCGGTTGAGATATAAGACTGTCACGTCACTATCACTCAGTACGACGTAAAATAATTCTTTACTAATCACTTAGTACTTATATTGCATAAATATTAATCATTATCTCCCCGAATTAATATTTTAATAAACGCATAGTAATTAATTCAAATAAATTACGTCACACGTGTAACTTAAAATAATCTAATCGATTAAATATATAATACTCAGAAATAAGGGGTATTACATATTTCTCCCCTTACAAAGGAATTCCGCCCTCGACATTGGGACATACTTGCGGTGAATAACTCTGAATAATGCTCACTCATGTCATCCTCTCGCTCCCACGTTGACTTGTCAATATTGTGGTTCCCCCACTGAACTCGAACCAAGGGTACCACCTTAGACCACAGCTAATGCTCACTACGATCAAGTATCGCCAGCGGTCTGTCATTGTACAAAATATCTAGCTGCAAGTCTATATTCTCTAATGGGACATGCTAAAAATCATTTTCACTCCTCCGGTACCTCTTCAACGATGGCACGTGGAACACCTCGTGAATTCGCTGTAAGTGCTCCGATAGTCCCAGCCTATATGCCACTGTTACCACCCTCTCGATAATAAAAAATGATCCCACATATCTCGACGCTAGCTTCTGCTTCTTGTCGAACCTTGTAACTGCCTTTATAGGATACATCAGTACTAAAACCTGGTCACTAACCTCTAGCTCTATGTGCATCTTATCTGTATCGACGTAACTCTTCTGCCTGTCCTACATTATACGGATGCGCTCTTGAATCAACTCAATCTTGATAATGGTGTCTTGAATTATTTCTGGCTCTAATAGCTTGTTGTCATCCACCTCTAACCATCAAGAGGGTGAACGATAAGGCCATCTATACAGTGCCTCAAATGGTGCCATGCCGATGGTGAACTGGTAGGATTTGTTAAACACAAACTCTACCAATGGAAGATATTGCTCCCTGTAATACCCCATATTTTTATGCATATTTATTTTATTATGAAATTATGGGAAACGGGGATTAATTAATTTAAAAGGAGAAAATTTAATTTATAATTAATCCAATTTAATGGTAATAATTACTACCGTGATGAGAGTTAGTAGTTATCAAAAATAATATTATGACCGGGATGAGATACACGGCAGTTATGATATAATTATTTGGGACGCGCGTATGGGTTGCGTCACCGGTATATATTTGGGGTTTAAAAAGGTAAATTATTTTTATAACTCGAATGACTATTTTGAGTGCGCCAGAGTGTCCGAAAGGGTCGAAATAGTCAGAAAACACTACTCGATTATTTTATTTGGAGTCCGAGGCATTTTAGCCCAAAACGACACCCTAGAGGGGTATTTTGGTCTTTTGGGATTTTGAATAATTAAATGGACCAAAATTGGGTTTAATTAAAATCATTGAGGGTTAGTGGTCTGTCAATTTTAACTTACATGAGAAAGAGAGAGAAAAATAGAGAGAACTAAGGAAGAAGAAGACTCCATTGGAGCCCTAAGCCAAGAACTCAAGCTTTCACACTAGAAATTACACCAGTGCGTAGATCGTGTCAAGAGGATCAATCACATACCAATTTCAGTCCAAGAATCAGAAGTTCATTCCGAGGCAAGTGTTTATCTTGCACCTCTTTTAGCATATATTATTCCTGTTAATTTAGGTTTGATGATATCACTACACCAAAATGGGAAAATTGTCACCTTTCAGCCGGCCAGACTTGTCAAGGTCATTGACCGTGACAAAAAAACACGCGTTTTGTGTCACGGTCATTGACCTTGACACGACCGTGACAAAGACTTGTCACGGTCTTTGACCGTGACAAGGCCGTGACAAGTCCGTGGCAAGTAAATTTGTCACGGTCGTGTCACGGTCAATGACCGTGACAAGTCGTGTCACGGTCAATGACCTTGACACGACCGTGACAATGTTCGCAGCAAAAACCCTACCCCCCTTCTTTTTTCCCTCCCGCGCCGTTCCCTCCATCTCTCTCTCTCTCTCTCTCTACTTTCAGGTCCATTTTCTCTCTCTCTCTCTCTCTTCCATTTATATATATGTTTGTGTGTATATTTATGTGTGTATGTGTATATATATATGTGTGTATGTGTGTGCGTGGAGGGGGGCAGGGGGTGGGGGGTGGGGCGGGGTGGGGCAGGGTGGTGGAGGGGGTGGTGGAGGGTGGGGTGGGGTGTGTGTGTGTGTGGTGGTGTGTGGTGGGGGAGGGGGTGGATGAGGGGTGGGGCAGGGGGTGGGGTGGGGCAGGGTGTGTGTGTGTGTGTGTGTGGTGGTGGTGTGTGGTGGGGGAGGGGGTGGGGTGGGGTGGGGTGTGTGTGTGTGTGGTGGGGGAGGGGGTGGTGTGGTGTGGTGTGTGTGTGTGTGTGTGTGTGGTGGGGGAGGGGGTGGTGGAGGGGTGGGGTGTGTGTGTGTGTGTGTGTGGTGGTGTGTGGTGGGGGAGGGGGTGGTGGAGGGGGGCAGGGGGTGGGGAGGGGGTGGTGGAGGACGAAAATTATTGTTGTAGCACTAAGAGAATAAATGAAAATGAATTGAAACTATGAAATTGTTATGGAATATAATAAATTTGGAACTATTGTCTTTTCAACCATCCAATAAAAGTTTTCCTTCATGGAATGTTAGAATTGTTTCTAGGATAATAATCCTACTATAAGATAATTGCTCAAAATAAATATTAAATAATAATTACTAAGATATCAATTCAAATAAAGTCTTAATAACCTAACCAAAAGAAATAAAATAAAATATCAAATAAATTATCATCCACCTCATAGACATTCCCTACCAATCATTTTAAGATAATTTTTTCCTTATAAAGATAAATACCTTTGATTGCAAAGCATGCACTTGTATTATTATTATTATACAACATCTATTATTTCGACGTGTAATTCTAAAATCTCACCTAGTTTTGTATACTATTTTTATAATCATACTATCAATTCACGAGACACTAAACAAGAAAGAGGGCATATTAATTTGGAAATGCTTGTTTTTCTTTCTAGAGATCCGTGTCGTCAAAACTTGGTATTAGATACTTGCGTGGTTTTACCTAACTTGAATGAATTAATAAATGTTTCAGTAAAGGTTGAAGTGGACAAAAAACGTGTGAATTGATTAATATCCATAATGTAAATAAAAGGTAAAGTAAGTGTGTAAATGGGTGGTTGAGCAAGCTAAGAGGTCTAACCCATATTTAATACATAGGTGTGTTATGAAAGGTTTTCAAAGGGTAATTAAGTATTTTCAAATAATGACCCCGAAACATAGAAATTCAATCTCAAGCAATTTAATTTCAATCTCTACAAATTTATGCATGTATTCAAGGGATTTATGAAGGATTAATATTAAAATTCAATTCCTATACATAATCTAAAAATTATATGTGTGTGTGCGTGTGCGTGTGCGTAGGTGTGCGTGTGTGTGTGGCGGGGGGAGGGGGCAGGGGTGGGGCACCCATTTAATAACTCTTTAAATATTTGGAAAAAACATAATATTACAAAATTGAAACGAAATGGTATTGATGGAACTTACACATACGTTATAATATAGACGTAACATTTTTTTATCTGTACTAATAACATTTTTTTTTATCTGTACTAATAACATTTTTTTTACAGCAAAAATGTCTCCTTCAGATGTTAGGGCGAAGATGATGATGCTGTTTATGATGATGTCGTCGTCTGGGTTCGGTGGTAGCGGAGGCGACGAGGGCTCCTCCGCCCCTAGGCTCCCCAAATATGGAAAATTTGGGATTACCGTCGAAAACAAGTCGGAGCTTTTAGCGAGATCCCTCGAGCTGCTAAAGACGGTCATCGGCCCGGGGTTTATGAGTTGGAAGGAGGTGCCGTATGAGCTCAAGTTAGCTGTTTGGGCGGCACTACAGGTAATATTTATATGAATATTTCAATTTCAATTTATATTTATATTTATATTTATATTTATATTTATATTTATATTTATATTTATATTTATATTTATTCGCAACTAACATTGTATTTGTTGGACAGGAACAATTCAACTTGGATCCAAAGCTACGCGATTCCGTCTTTGAGCAGTTGAGGGAGCAACACAAGACGTGGAAAAAAAATATGCGGACACGGTACTTTGGAAAAACACGAGAAACCATTTTACAATGGCGCGGATCCGTCCCGCCCAAGGAGCCGATCTCATTGGCACAATGGCAAAAGTTCATTGACAATGAGCTCGAGGATCGACAATTGGCATCTCGCCAATCGGGGAGGGAAAATCGGGCTAAAAAGACGGACGTGCACTACTCCGGCCGGACCTCTTACGCTGAGGTGGAGCATAGGATGAAGGTAATATTTAATTTATCTATAACTACAAAAATATATTATTGGATATTATTTTACTTTGCGGGGCCGATACTAATTTTACTTTACTTTATTTTATTTCAGGGGGTAGGGAGTGGGCCAGGGGGTAAGCCACATAGGCTCGATACTTATGTGGCTCTTCGGACGAAGAAGGGGAAGGACAAGGAGGTGTCCCCGAGCGTCGCGGCCACGATTGTAAGTAATCCGACAGTTTAATTATTTTTAATTACGTTATAATTTTTTAGTTTACTTATTTTACTAATCATGTGCTTTTTGTCGTTTCAGGCAAAGCTTAAGGAAGTGCATGAGTCGCAGTCTGATGCCGACAAGGCATATTTGTCCACAGACGCACTCAGCCAAGTGCTTGGCTCTGATCGCAAGGGGAGGACAAGGGGAGTGAGCTCGCGGGTGGCCAAATCTAGGATCATCGAATTGGAGACGAGCGACACCGGGTTGGCTCGAACGGTGGATTCACACGACGCGAAGCTGTCCCGTTTGGAGGCGACGGTCCAAGATATGTACGCATTCATGAAGCGTACGTTGGGTGGAGACCGTAAAGAGAAAGGTAAAGGGAAAGGGAAGGAGAAGGCGGTGGAGGAGGAGGTGCGGGAGGACGAGGAGGTGCGGGAGGACGAGGCGCAGAATGACGAGGATGTGGACCTCGCTGCTTCATCACCGACACGTTCGTACTTCGACGATCCACTTCCCTATTTGACGCCCTCCAACAGACCATTATCGACAATTGGTTGGCCGAGCGTGTTCATATTGGACATATTTGATGGCCAGCGGATAGGGCGGGGGTTGAGGGACCCGAACATCGTCGAGGGTGGAATAGTCCATGGACGTGTGCTTCAAGAGATGGAGTCCAAGGTGCTTGTCACGCATGTCATACCCGGGAAGGAGAACTCCCTATTGTGGTTGCGCGAACAATGCGGCACGACGTATATTAGTGGGTGCGTCAATTCGTATGTCGTGTGGCCTACTCACCTCCTCAGTTTTATCTAAGACATGTAGTAACATTATTTTTAAGTTTGTCCATTTTAATTATATTTGGATTATATCGTCATGTATATTATTTTTACTTTGAAGATTTGGATTATACTGTCATGAATATATATTTGCATTATCTTTAGTTTGTGTTGGATATATGATGTTTGGATCAGGTACAACGTTGCTATAACAGGTACAAATATACTGCTGGGCAGTGGCGGTGGCCATACTGCCCAGCAGATTTTTTTTAAATTCTGCCCAGAATTGTCACGGTCATTGACCGTGACAATTTTTTTTAAAAAGGGTCACGGCTTTGTCACGGTTTTAAACCGTGACAAACGTGTCAAGGTCAATGACCGTGACACGATCGTGACACAAAACGCGAGTTTTGTGTCAAGGTCAATGACCGTGACACGACCGTGACAAAAAAAGTTGTCTCGCCTCGAAATGTCACGGTCATTGACCTTGACAAGGTGAATTTGTCAAGGTCAATGACCTTGACAAATGGGCAGATTTGGTGTAGTGTATATAAACTTGGTGCAATGAAAACTTAGGTTTAATTAGACTGAATTGTGAATAAACCTTTTGAATTGGAGATGAGTATGCATTTAGAGGCTTTTCCCTTTGTTAGACTATTAAAATATGAGAATTTTAGGTCTTAATCACGAATTATTATAAGAGTTTTGAACAATTAAAATTCTGGGTTCATATTTGAGAGACTTACTTGAAAATGAAGAGATTGTTGAATTCCAATTGAGTATATAAGGATTTAACCTTTAATTCGTATTAGAAAGTATCTTAGGGTGATTTGGAATAATATAGGAACATTACATTAAGATTGGGATGAGTTTTGAATGAGATTGAAGTATAAAAATTGGAGAAAATCGAATTTGGGGAAGAACTGGGACTATTCGAAATTTTCGTTAGAAGACCAGTCCAGGTCGTTTGAGCGACCTCATTCAAACGAACCTTCTAACAAGATTTCCAACGACATTTCTAACGAGTTGCTGATTTCAGTCGAACGAACTCGTTTGAACAACCTCGTTCGAACGAGAATCGTGGAACTTCTAACGAGATTTCAGAATGGGTTTTTAGGGTCCGTTCGAGTTAAAAACCATCCTAGGGTTATCCAAGCGAGTGTATTAACCTACGTGAGTAATGGATGGCTTAAATTACAAAGTGTTAGGGAATTAAGGGAGTAATGGTCCTCGGGTTATTAAATTTGTGTGAAAACCTAGGAGAGAAGGTAAGTCCTAGAGAGGTTATATACATACGGATATCGTGGAGAGTAATGACATTAATATTACTTATGGATTATAGTATTTGGGTTATGTGAATACCTATTAATGTATATAAGTTGTGTGCATGCTTATTACTTGGAACATCATGTGTATAACATAACTAGATACTGGCTATCGAACGGGGGTTAACGCGTTGTGGACGACCATATCTTATGTGCCTTCGGGGGATTTCGATTCGTACCACTAGAGCATGGAACCTAGGTACTGGCTATCTGTGATAATGGTGGTGATGACGGTCGTATGGGTGCGTAGGTATGTGCGTAACCCATCGACTTGGGACTATGTTCGCCTCCAATATGTGTATATATTTTATTGGTTCCTGAGAGATTAAACCTATTGTCCTTTATGTGTGAGCGTTTTAGTGGGACTAGATAGTCGATTATGCCTAGCACCAGGGGTTTCTTAACCATGGGTACAATATTGATATATTTGTATGTATACTTAGTGAGATTCTATATATGTATACTGAGTTTCTATTCTGTGTTTCATGTTGACTACTTTATTAAAGTATATACTTATTGGGTCACCAGTTGGGAAAAAAGAATGCTACGAGAATGAGTTATAACACCCTTAAACCTATTCCTAAATAATAGTAATAGATTGGTTTCAGGTTATTTAGATATTGTATCCGGCATAGTGGTTATCCTACATATAGTCAGGTAGAGCATCGAGACTAGTATGGGTAATTGGACTCGCTAGGTGTGCACATTAGATGAGAGGTGATAATCTCAAGTGAGTACGCTGAGTTAACACGGATAATATATATGCTAATTAAGTTAATTTAAGCACTTGTTATATTTAAACTGTTTTCTACTCGGGCTCTGACCCGTTTTTCTGCAAATCTCTTTTCTTATTCTATTATTTTATGTGCTCAGCCACAGGTACACCAGATTTAGGAGATTCCATTCATTTGCCGAGCTGTAGCTGCTGTAGAAGCTATGGGATATTGCTAGTAGACGGTTCGAACTCTATTGCTCCTTATCTATAAGTTATTTATTTCAGTTGGACATGTTGTCCCTCCTATTTTACATTCAGAGATTTAGAGTTGTTTTATTCTATCATTAGATTTTGATTTAATGTTTTTGGATTATTGTATGGGATTTTGAGTGGATGTGTTTATTCCAGTTCCTTATTTAAATTCAGTTAATTCTTACCTTATGCAATTGTGATGCATGGTAATGGTTAGGTCTTTCCCTTTATTGTTGATGGCTAATAACAAGATAAAATTTTAACACCAACCTTTTTAAATATTAAGTGGTTAGTTTTTATTAAATTAAAATTTGAGTTTTCGACAGTGATGCATTATCTGAACCAACTTGATATTTTGAAATTAATCAATTAAGGACTGATCACTCGATAATTAATTAGGTGGGGTATCACACTCCCATCCTCCCCAGAAGTCAAGTATGAAGATCCTCAGCGTTTCATTAAGCATCTAATTAACTCCCTCCACCTGACCATCTGTTTGTGGGTGATACGATGTACTTAACCATAAATCTGTGCCCATGGCCTCCTGAAAGCTCTCCCAGAAGTGGGACATAAAAATCTTATCCCGATCCGACACAATATTTATCAGAATTTCGTGAAACCTCATTATCTCAGTAATGAACAATTGCGCATACTGCCTGATCTCAAAATCCTTATGAATCGGTAAAAAAATGGACCACCTAAGTCAATCGATCCTCTATTACCTAGATGGACTTGTGACCTTGCTGCGATGTGGGTAACCCGATAATGAAATCCTTGGATATACTCTCCCACTTTCACACTGAAATCGCGAGTGGCTGTAACATCCTCATCAGTCTTTAGTGGTTTACCTTCACTAACTAATAGGTAGCACAAATCGAGACAAACTACGCTATGTCTCGCCTCATCCCCGACCACCAATACTGCCTACGCATATCCTGGTACATCTTATCCCTATCGGGATGTATCGCAAATCTTGACCTATGCAAATCTTACATCACTGCATATCTCAAATCCTCATCCTCTGGAACCACGGGTCTCTCATTGAAATGTAA
The DNA here is from genome assembly GCA_949130495.1 of Sambucus nigra. NCBI lineage: Eukaryota > Viridiplantae > Streptophyta > Magnoliopsida > Dipsacales > Adoxaceae > Sambucus > Sambucus nigra. The sequence goes on from OX422207.1 coordinate 419,768,256, forward strand.
ATCTCCCTCAGAAATAATCGAATAGGACTCCACCCCATTATCTAACAACTGGAGAACTCTGTTTTGGCAATATTGATCCCTTGCCTGGAGTTTCACCACCCTCATAATAATATCTATTGTAATAGATAATATAGACATATAGGCTCTGGCAACCTCATCGTCGTGTCGAAGGTCTCTCCACTTAGCCTTCCAAACTTTCACCACCTCCCCAACAGGCCGCCGGCTTAACGCGTCTGCTACTACGTTAGCCTTCTTAGGATGATATTGAATATCAAACTGATAATCCTTCATGAACTCTAACCATCTCCTCTGCCTCATGTCCAGATCCTTCAGCGTGAATAAATACTGATGTGATTTATGGTCTGTGAATAAGGTAAACTTCTCCCCCAAAAGACGGTGCCTCCAAATCCTCAAGGTAAACACAATCGCTGTTAAATCCAAGTCATGCATGGGGTAAGTCCTCTCATGGGGATTAAGATTATGAGATGCATAAGCTATAGGCCTCTCCTCCTGATGTAGTACACCCCCAAGTCCCTGTAAGGATGCATATGTGTAAACAAAGTACTGCACTCCTCCCATAGGCAGTGAAAGTATAGGTGATGAGGTCAATTTATCCTTTAGCTCATCAAAATCTAAGTGACATTGGTCATCCCAAACAAATGGCACCCTCTTGCGAGTCAGATTCGTCAATGGATCCGTAATCTTTAAGAAACCCTTAATGAATCACCGATAGTATCTGACCGGCCCAGGAAACTGAAAACCTAGATAGGTGTCATGGGAAGTCCCCACTCTTTTACCGTCAATACCTTACTAAAACCAATAGCAATCCCCCTGTCAGACACAATTTGGCTTATAAACCGCACCTCCCAAAGCCAAAACCCAAACCTTTTGAATTTTGCATATAACTGGTGATCCTATGGTGTTTTTAAAACCATCCGTAGATGCTCGACATTATCATCCTCAGATTGAGAGTAAACCAAAATATCATCGATGAACACGATCACAAACTAGTCAAGGAACTCTCTAAAAACTCGGTTCATCAGATCCATGAACATTGTATGATCCATACCGTGTCAAAAAAGTAGTCTTAGGAATGTCCTCCTCTCTGACGCATAACTGATGATATCCCGACCTCAAATCTATCATGGAAAAGTAAGGTAGACCCCTCAACTGGTCGAACAAATCATCGATCCGAGGCAGTAGGTACTTATTCTGGATAGTGACCTTGTTCAACTCTCTGTAATTGATACATAATTAAAGTAATCCATCCCTCTTCTTAACGAACAACATTGGTGCACTTCACGATGATTTACTCCGTCTAATGAAGCCCTACCCCAAAAGCTGCTAAATCTGCTCTCTCAACTCCCGCATCTCTGAAGGGGCAATGCGATAAGGTGCTCGGGCGATATGTAACACCCCGTCTAATTAAATACCGGGTGATCAGTCCTTTATTAAATTATAACCAAGGTGAATGGCTGGTTCATTCTTAGCATCACTGTCGCAAAATATACTTTTCAATTTAAACACCCTAAGTAACTAAGCTAAGTTTCAAAACCATTTAAAACATTATTTGTCCAATTATAAAAACCTTTCATAATTCACAGTTTAATAGTCACACAATTAACTAGACGGGAAAAGGTCATCCAAGCAATTTAAGCATTCAAATAACTAATTCCAACTTTAAAACCATGAAGGAAAAACATCCTGACAGTAACAAATCCCAAGGTAAAATACTAAAAGTAAATGAATCATAATCTTTGACAAAACCAACTGAATAAGGAAAAAGGGCGACACATGCCCAACTGGATAAAATAGAACTAAGAATGGAGTCAATAATGAGGTTGTCTAAGAAAAAGGCCTGCAACTCCCACCTAAGCTACAAAACGTTCCTTCCAAAGAATCTTATGCATGACACCCCTATGGATGGGCACCTGTAATATATACATATATATACAAGAGAGAAAAGATAACAGGAAACGGGTCAGAGCCCGATTGTAAAACATTTAAAAAATTAGTTTAGCAAGTATTTATAATGCTTACCGGCTAATGCAACAATCATATTAGTATGCGACACTCTCTTGAGAAATTCTCACCTCTCTTCTAATGTGCACACCTACCACACTATTAATCCCCACAAGTTTAGCTTATCTTAAATTTCTCATAAGATTTCATGCCGACAATTACTAGGGCTAAGATAATTATTTTTTTTGAAAATAAGGTTTTTACATAAATCTCATTTCATTATAAAGTCTTTCAGTATTTCCTCAAACTTTTCAAACACTTATAATAAAGTCAGAATATTTATTCATTACTTAACTACTTTTAGTCATAATAGAAAGTTCCCAATTTTAAGTCTATATATATATATTAATCACTCATATAATATATATATACTATCGGCACCCCACATAAAATTTATGGTGCTGGCATACTCTAATATCAACTCCCCGTATCACTCGTACTTAGGGAAAATACTAGTTCGGAATCACTCTCGAACTGTATAAACACAAAACACATAAAAATTGAGGCGAAGCATAGTTCCAAGTCACTAAGAGATCAGTACATACCCTCACGTATCTTAGGACGTCTGACTATCAATCAGATAGCCTGTACCAAGGATTCCTATGTTCTAGGTTACAAGTCAATATCCCCCATAAAGGTCCCTTCGAGATAAGACTATCCCGGCGCGGTAACCTCAGTGATAGCAAGTAGCGCGGGAATGATTTTTACACATTTATAGTATATGAATAAACATAGTCATATATATGTATACTACCATTCCCATTTCTAAATTAGGTACGCCCACGACCCATACTTATGATATTCATTCTTAGTACACATTACTAGATTACCCCGTATAACGACTCGTCTCTTTTATTCTTAATTATAGGTTATTTCATACTTACCTCATTTGACTCGTAATATTATATTCCCCAATGTATAAATTACTCCCCGTTAACCTTAAATTTGCCATACTTTAAATGCTCCCTTTTTACTAAGTCCTATAGGTCCTCTTTATGTCCCAAAATGTTCTAGCAAGGTTCAAAGGTTACTACTCATTTTAATCGAAATAACTATTTAAAGGAGGAATATAAGTTTTCCAGGAGGGTCGATCGATCGATGGAAGGGGGTCGATCGATCGATCATCGATCGATCGATCGATGCTCTTTGGTCGATCGATCGATCAAGCAGTTATGACGAAACTACATAAAATTCACCTATGGAAATCCTTCTCCAAACTCAACCAAATCATCATATTTCACTCCCAAACTCCCAACAAATGATACTACACGGATTATATACCCAAATAAATAATTTCCTACATAAAACATGTGAGTTTTCATCAAGTATAACAATTAACAAGGGCAAAATCTATATAAACCTCAAGAACCCTAATCTTTTCTTTAACTTAGTTCTTCCCATCCCTTTTTCAGATTTTCTACTCCTAACTCAATGAAAATTCGTGGATTAACCTCTACATGTGAAATAGATTTCCAGAACATGATTATTACCTCTATAACATGTTCTAGTCTCCAATATATGCTTTCTTTCATGAAATTGGTTCTAATCAACCCTAGACTAATATAATTGAAGCATTAACTAAAATAAAGCAAGACAGATACTTGCCTGGAAATCTTTGTTTACGATTTATGGAAGAAATTGGTGTGGTTGTGTTCCTCATCGCGCGATCTACAACCCCACTGAATAATGGAGCACCAAGGAATCTTGAACTAACTAGTTGTACTATTGAACAGTTCAAGAAGTTAAATCCGCCTTTTTTTAAAGGTACTACTAACCCCACAGAAGCAAAAAGTTGGGTGATGCAGATGGAAAAGATGCTCAATGTTCTTAAGTGTACCGATGAACAAAGGGTCTCATTTGCAACGTTTATGTTAGAAGGTGAAGCCTAACATTGGTGGAGAATGACTAAGAATACACGAGGAGAGGAATACTTACATAGGTTAGAATGACTTCTTAGTGATCTTTTGTGAGAAATGTTTCCTTGAAACGATGAAAGATGAAATGGCAACTGAGTTCATGAGTCTAGTGCAAGGGAATATGATGATTAGTCAATACGAGACAAAGTTTACTGAGTTATCCCGTTTTGCACTTTATGTTGTGATAACTGGTGTTTTAAAAGCCAAAAAGTTTGAACGTGGTTTAAGGTTGAGTATTCATAGTCAAATTTGCATCCTAAAGTTGACATCGTATAGTGACGTTGTGGCTAGGGTTACGATAGCTGAAAGGGATGGAGAGGAATACAATCGAATTAGATATGGTAAGAGGAAGTTTGAGGAATAAATAAGGAAGAGCCTAAATAATAGAAATAATTTTAGGAGTACATCCAATGTTGGGGGAGCTAGTGATAAGAAACAGTTTAATAACAAGATATGTCAGCGATGTGGTAAGATGCATGGAGGATGACCTTGTTATAAGAATACGGGAGCTTATTTTAGATGTGGATAGAAAGGACATCAGATAAAAGACTGCCCAGCCCCAGTAAGTATTCTGATACAACCTTTAGGTGAAAAGAAGGACCAAGGCAAACATGGTAGAGTTTTTGCACTTTCTGATACCCAAGCTTCTAATGCAGTAGTGTCAGGTACACTTTCTCTATGTGCCCAACCTTTTCAAGTTTTACCCATTCATTTTTGTCTGTGCATTTTGTTAATCGCTTTCCTAATATGCTTGAACCCTTGAAACATTACATACACATTTCTACTCCTTCGGCTGAGTTATTGATCGGAACATTAGTATATAAGTCTTGCCCTATAAATGTTAGTAGTCATAAACTATTTGTCGATTTGATAGTTTTGGACATAAGAGACTTTAAAGTCATTTTGGGGATGGATTGGTTAGCATCGTATCATGCTAAGGTAGATTGTTTTGATAAGAGAGTTACTTTCTAAATCCCCAACCAACTAGAATTTAGTTTTGAAGGAACTGGCATCCTATCGCCCATGCGTATTATCTCTGCAATGCAAGCTTGTAGTTTTCTTAAGAAGGGATGTCAAGGATTCCTTGCAAGTGTTATTGATTTGCAAACAAAAGAGACTAGTTTATAAGATATTCCTATAGCTAAACATTTTCCAAATGTTTTTCCAGATGATTTACCTAGTCTTCCTCCTAGTAGAGAAATAGAGTTTACGATTGACCTTATTCCTGGAACTGTACCAATCTCAAAACCACCTTATCATATGGCACCTTTAGAATTAAGGGAATCAAAAGTTTAATTACAAGATTTGTTAGACAAGGGCTTTATTAGACCAAATGTATCCCCTTGGGGTGTTCCGATGTTATTTGTTAAAAATAAGGATGGGACGATGAGGTTATGTATTGATTATCGTGAACTAAATAAGGTGACCATTAAGAATAAATACCCTTTACCTCGTATAGATGATTTGTTTGACCAACTTCAAGGTGCGCAAGTATTTTTAAAGAATGACCTTAGGTCATGCTATCACCAATTAAAGATTAAGGAAGATGATATTTCGAAAAAAGATTTTTTGTACTAGATATGGTCATTATGAATTTCTTGTGATGCGATTTGGACTAATTATTGCACCAACCGCTTTTATGGATATGATGAATAGAGTGTTTAGGAAGTATTTGGATCAGTGTGTTGTTATTTTCAATCATGACATCCTTATTTATTCCAGAAGTATTGAAGAACACAAAAAGCATTTAGAGACAGTATTACAAATTCTTAGGAAGGAGAAATTATATGCGAAATTAAAGAAGTGTGAGTTTTGGTTACCTAGTGTATCTTTTCTAGGACATGTCATTTCTAAGGAGGGAGTGTTGGTTGACCCTTAAAAGATAGAGGTTGTACTAGGTTGGCCTAAACCAACTAATGTGACAGAGATTCGTAGTTTTCTTGGATTAGCAGGCTATTATCAAAGATTCATTGAAAGATTTTCTAGTATTACCAAACATTTATCTAGGTTAACCCAAAAGAAGGTGAAATATGAATGGTTTGAGGAAGTTGAGGATAGTTTTCAAGAACTTAAGAATCGATTACTACCTGCCCCAATTTTGACTATTCCTTCCGGGACAGGGGGATTTATGATTTATAGTGATGCTTCTAAAAATGGTTTGGGATTTGTGCTAATGCAAAATGGAAAAGTAGTAGCTTATGCCTCAAGACAGTTCAAACCACATGAGAAAAATTATCCAACCCATGACCTAGAATTATCAACTGTAATTTTTGCTCTTAAGATTTGGAGACATTATTTGTATGGTGAGACATGTGAGATTTATACCGATCATAAGAGTTTGAAATATATCTTTACTCAGAAAGAGTTGAACATGAGACAAAGGAGGTGGTTAGAATTAATGAATAATTATGATTTGAATATTCATTACCACTCGAGGAAAGCTAATATAGTAACTGATGCTTGTTCAAAAGGGACTATTTGTTGCTTCTAACCCCCAACCCAATCTCCACCCGTCTCCACCGCATACTATTTAGGGTTTACTAAACCTTAATATTTTTTTTTGACATAAATCTATACATACACACACATACAATCTATACATATTTTTTTGACATAAATCTATACATACACACACACACACATACAATCTATACATACACACACACATACATACAATATGGGGTATATTGACAAAAAAATAATTTTTTTGTTCATAGTTACACACATAAACATACATATACACATAAATCTATCACACACACACACACACACACACACACACACATATAAACATAAATCTATACATACACACACATACACATTTACAAACGTAAATCTACACATACATACACCAAAATTAGGGCTTTAGATAGAAATCACGAAATCCAAATGAAATCAAAATGAATCAATATATACCAGGGTTAATCCAAATGAAAGCCAACTGAAATCGCTTAACCCTTGCAAATCCAACCGAAATCCAACTCGAAATCGCACTGAGAAGCAGCGACCTTACTCCAAATGAAATAAATGAAATAAGAAGCAGTGGGGTGGGCCGTTTCTTTTTTTTTTAAGACCTGGCCGTGACCCCATACGCGCGAACCTTAAAACGAAGGTAAGGCAGAGTTGGGTTCTTCAGACCTGGCCACGGCCTAGAGCCGTGACCCTCCATGCGCGACCCTTTTCCATGCTTGATTGCGGTATGGTCACGGCCCATAGCCATGACCCATACCAAGAAATGGTCACGACCCATAGCCGTGACCCTAAATCTTTGATGCGCGACCCTTTTTCATCAACCCTAGTGCTTGAATGAGGTATGGTCACGGCCCATAGCCGTGACCCATACCAAGAAATGGTCACGGTCCTAAGCTGTGACCCTCAATGTGTGTACTATCTTTTTCGTCATGCCATGGGTCACGAACTTGGGCCCTGATCCCTCTACGACCAAGCTTGGAGGGAATTTTGGCGCGAGTTTGGTGCCAAGATGGTCAAGGCCCAAGTTCGTGACCCACAGTAGTCAGGGATTTGGTCCGTGACCACTTCCAGAGCATCGATATTTTAGTGTGGTAATAAATATGGTCACGCCAAATATTGAGTGGGCCACGGCCTAAGTCCGCGACCAAGCTGGTCACGGTCCAAGTCCGCGACCCACTAGGCATGACCATTCGCAGTATTTGGTGTAGTGTCATAACTTGAATCTAGGGTGATCCTTTTCGTTTATAAAAAGAAGGTGAAATATGGTGAAAGTATAGAAATGTGTGAGAACATTCTAAATTAGGAATTATGTCTTAAGCCCCTTTTTTGGGTTTTTGTTTATGAAAATGTACTTGAAGGTATATGTATAATAGAAAGGTAGGATTAGAGCTATAAATAGAATATAACAACTATAGATGGAGAGATCACTAAAATATGCAAAGTGTCATTTATGAGAGTAGTAATATGTAAAAGGATTTTGGACCTTTGCACTTTCCAATCTGTTTTAAGCACTTTGTTTGCTGATTTAGTCTATGAATGATGGTGGTAGGATGATGGTTAAAGGTGAGGTAGGTTGATGTAAGGGAATGTATGAGAGAGTGTTGGAAAAATGATGCATGTTAAATTTGTAATAGCCGCTGAACTGAAATTTAGATCTTGGGTAAATGAGGTCTTGGTTTCTTTATATAAGGAAACCCTAAAATGCAAAAGGATAAGAGAGTTGACTAAATCCAGACTTGTAGAGCTCTATCATTTTGTGATGGAAGGATTCTTGTTGTGTTTCTTAACATGTAGGATTTCTTAGAGCTCTGGTCAGACTTGCCTGCTAAGAAACCCTACTACAAAGGAAGGAATCATAGATCTCTATGGGTAGGGACCATTTGAAAGAGGATTAAGAGCTTTATGATTTTGTGATGGAAGGATCATCGAGTTCGAGAGCTGACTAAAGTCAAACTAGACCAGGGAGGGCATTATTGTTATTTGTCTAGGGTTCGAAGAAGGACCGGTAGTGGGATTAAAGGGACTTTATTTGGATCATACGGAAGAGTGTAGGGGTACCGGGATAAAGTGTCCACAGTATCCATGATATTATGAATACCTAGTAAGCCGAAAGTATTATAAAATGGGGACTGTGCTAAAACAAGTCGTACAAAAGCTCTAAATCTTACATGAAAACTTACTCACTGATCGTTTCAAAGTTCACTTTCATTAACGCAACAAGTATATATATTTTTTGTCGTCTTCAACCAAGATTTCTTATTTGAAGTTACTATTTACACTATTTTACCGGGTTCATCTCGTGACATTTTTTGACACAAGTCTAGATTACGGGGGAAGTTAATAGCGATTATTTATTCATTATTGCCTATTTTTTGGTGGAAGAAGCAAGTATTTGAAATATTTTTTTATTTGAATTTGAATTAGAGTTATTTGGAGGCAAGTATGGGTGGTTATTCAAAGTGGAAGTTACTTGGAGACAAAAAGAGTTAGTTATGGTAGTTTATTATAGAGAATTAATTCGAATTCAAATTGTAAGTTATTTGGAGCCAAAATTCAAATCGGAAGTTACTTGGAGCCAAAGAAAGTTGTTATTGCAGACAACTATAAAATCATACCTTAAGGAAGGCAAAAGACATATGAAAATCAAACAAACCTATATCTTTACGTTTTATTTCTTAAATTTCAACACCTTTTTTGTACCTTTTATCCTTTAATTTTCAACAATGTAATATTAATTTCCTTTAATTCAATGCAAGTTTATTTACATTCCAGCCTTTATATTCCATCATTTACATTTCAACCTTCACTTTTAATCAATTTACATTACTTGTTTTGTCACACGAAAAAGTCCTATTAAGTTAGGTATGCCATCGAACCTATAAATATTGTGCACGGATGATTTCATTTCCAAGCAAACATATTTTGGCGCTACAAAGAGCGGACACGGACTGTCAAAATGACAAAATGATTATTTTCATTCAAGATTTAAACCAATATTTAGTAAGTGATGATTTTCAATGGTGTATGAGACAAGTGGTCAAAAGTCTCAACGATTTGGCCCAAAGTTTACAACATGTTTCTAAAATTCTATGCAATTCAATTGTAATAGTCCTTGTCACACCAACCTTATACAAAGAGCATGTTTTGGCAAAAACTATTGGCAAAAAATTCCATGGATCAGTAGAATAAGTGTGATGATCATCCTTAACCTTTTACATTACAAAATCACAATGCTAATATAGAACTTAGGGGGTTAGAAGATCATCAAATGATTTCAAAACTGGGTGGGGTGGGGTGGGGGGTGGGGGGCAAAAGTTGGTGTTCAAGCCAGATTTTGAGAAGTAAGAAGATGTTCAAACATATGAAGAGTTGTAGCCAAAAATTGTTCAGAATATGTGCTTCGAACTAAGGCATGGGAGGTCCCTTAAAGTTTTCGTTGAAGAGAATGGAAACCTTAGTCATGTCCTACGATGTTTATCATCCGAATCAACTCTTATGGATGGTGAAATACAATGGCCGCTGGTAGGAATTGGATAGGATATTATTTTACAATATTTATAGACCAATTGTCTTGAAACATGTGGATCCATGGTTATGGAAAATAAATTAGAATACCAACAGTTGGAATCTTATTGGCTTGACAATGGCCTTGATTTCATTCTCGGGTTGTGCATTCACCGAAAATGCATTTTAGTAAAACGATCACAATTCTTTATAAGGAGGTCCAAATGCCAAACCATTTTTTTCATCGGAAGTGTAACACCCCATAAAGTTTAAGCTATATTGATGAGGTCTAAAGTAAATAAAATGCGAGTCTACAATAATATGGTATCATTCTAAGCATGACGATTAATAAATTAAATTCATAAATAAATAGCTCGATATCAATGTGGTGAACCACACAATCTCATATACCATACTAACAACAAAAATATAATCCTCACATAAATATAATTGTCTCAGCATAAACCCCAAACTAATGTAATAATAAAAATATCAACTCGACACAATAGTAAATGGAAATAAAAGAGTGAGAACGTAGGCTTGAGGGACACCCACATGCTAGGATATTAGCAACTACAAACTCAAGATTGGATTAGGAGTGAGGTTGTACCTGTGGCCTATGTCTTGAAAAATGTTAATATGATACGTTAACAAAAAGTTTAAGTAGTATAAGAATATAACTAATTCTGGACTATAATATAACTAGGCATCTTCTTCTCGTCTTTTAATAGCTTTTAGGTTACCCTAAAACCCAGCAGTTCTTGATATCATATGCTTCTTATCTCAGACCCAAGTGCTCCCGGTATTATATATTACTCGTCTCAATTGAATATTCATAATTAATTATTTTTTACCTCACAAGTATGTACATCTAAACAGAAAACACATCTCTATTGTGTGTACACAAATATGTACTATCCATACCAATTATTATATACATAACTACCAGAGTACCAAAGTGGCACAATCGAATGACCCAGGTTAAGCCCATATCGCTTTCTCGGTATACTGAAGTGGCATTGTATCGATCCACCAGAGTATCAAAGTGACATCGTCGCACAACCTAGGGTAAACCCGTCTCTCTCTCTCTCTCTCTCTCTCTCTCTCTCTCTCTCTCTCTCTCGGGATACCGAAGTTGATCCGTCGCCCGAACCAGGGTACTATAATACTGTAGTGCTCGCCATCGAACGAACCAGGGTATAACCTATAATACCCCGTACTTGTATGAATATTTAAATTACATAAGTAGGTGTAATTTAATAATTTGAGAATTTTAAGTGAAAGAGAATTTGAAGTGTGGGTTAAATATTAATTGGTGAGTTTTGGATTATTATCTATATGTGCTATATTTACTTATGGGAATAAGTAAATGAAGTTGGATTATTTTCATATCATATTGCAGTTGGGCAAAGCGACAAGTAATAATATTTTCATGTATTGGATTTAAAAAGGTGAAATTTTGATAAGTGACTCAGATAGGGACTTTGAGTGCATGGTTGATTCCGAATGGGTCGAAATAGTAAAAATGAAGTACCCGGGGGTAGTGTTTGGGTTTCGGGGACTTTTTGAACTAGTAGGGACTCGCATTTGAGTATACGAGTCAATTTTGGGTTTAATAAGTGGAGAACCCTTATTCGTCTCTTATAAGGCCACGAGAGAAAGAGAAAAGAAGGAAATAAAGAAAGAAAAGATATAAGGAGAGAAATGGAGAAGAAAAGGAGAACTCCAGCGGATCCTGACACGAGGTCGTCGGATTTATCCAACGAGGCAAGTGTTTACCTTGTCTTAACTATTTATGTGTGTTTACAGTTCATATTATAGTTGGTGTAAACTATATGATTTTGGGTTGGGATTCTTGAGACAAAATGGATTTTTCTAAAATGATTTCATATAAATTGAGGTGATAACAACTCCATATGAAATCTGGGCTCAAATCCATGTTAATGGTGAAATTTTTGGTGAGAAATTGGAAGAGTTGAATAAAATTGAGGTTTAATTAAGATAGCGTTTAAATCTTAATTAAACTGATGAATCCCATAAATAAATTGTTGTGTTGGTTAAAAATAAGTGTGTAGATGTTTATAGTGATGGTTGGTGATGTTAGAAACCATAAATTTTGGAGTTGGAGAAGATGATGAACTCCCAAACTGATCACGTCGAACCGGTGAATTGTGATTTGGTTTGGTCACTGAACGGGTTCATTTATTTGGTCATAATTTTGGTCTGTTTGTTTGAGAACCGAATTGGTTTGTATATGGAGTCATCGGTTCAGTTCATTTGTTTGAGAACCGGATCGGTTCATTTATGGAGTCATCAGTTTGGTTCGCATATAACAGTTCAGTTTGAGAATTTTTTTTTTGACTTAAAGGATTGAAGAAGAATTATTTTTGGAGATAAATATTAGGGGATCCTAAATTGAGTGTGAGGGCCTCTAAAAGATTAAACAGGTGATATATAAATCTCGAGTTAGCGGGTATAAGATCCGGGTTATAAATTTTAGGAGTTTTTGGGACGAAGGACACTTAAAAAAATTATTTTGGCAGGTATATATATATTTATGCGTGTAGTATGTATATGCTGATAGTATATGAGTGAATCCGAAGGCGTTAGTAGAATGGAATTAGAATACTAGCTAGATGTGAGAAGCTAATATTCGGGAATTTATTTATGTGAGAATTGTATCATAAGTGAGTGAATACTTATGGGATTAAAATAAGTGTGCGTATACTTATGAATTAATAAGAATTGGTAAATTCGGGATTATAGGCTAATGCCACGTGAGATAGGCATGAATAGATGGATTTGATGATGATATATATATATATATATATATATATATATATACATGGGTATAGAGACAGTATATATATGATATGATTATAAATATATCTGTGTGTGAATGATATATTTATGTCAAACATACCCTTCTAGTGCTATCATGGGAAGTTGCACGATGTGGGTTAATCCTATGGCTTGAGGAGTAGGGTGAGTATAGTCCCCAGGTCACAACGTCCAGTTATTTATGCACTGTGTCTCTTTGTCATGGGTGAGACGTCTTGGGTATGATTCGGTATCACTTTCAAGTGAGGAATTATGACCTCTTCCCCTAGGTTTGTGATATGTTTTTATTAGGTCGGTATGAGACCCTGACCGGTGGTACCCAGGAGGATGTGTGTTCCCCGGAAGATGAGAGCATCCTAGAGACTGCATCCATTGAGTTATAGCTCTGAGGAATGATTATATAATGTGTGATATATAAGTATGGATATACTTGATGTGTATAGTATATAGTATATATTGTGTGTGTGTGTATATATATATATATATATATATATATATATATATATATATATATATATATGAATATGCGAAAAGATATATGTGGTGACAAAAATCACAACACAAATAATAAAAGAAAACAATCACCAGAAAATTAGGAACAGTAAGCAATCACAATCACAACGCAAGAGTATACGTGATTCAGATAATTGCCTACGTCCACGAAGAGGTCTACTGTGTTTATTAAGTATCTCTCAAGAAGGTCTCTGTTACATGCTCCTATTTTCACGACCTCGACCCAAATTTGTAGTAGGGAACGAGTGTCTTGACATGCCACCAAGGCCACATATATTTTTACTTAAATTGTTTCCTTAAATAAGTGCGAAGAAAATACAACCACATGGTTATGAATTGTAAAATACTGAAAGTAAAGGAATTACGCTGTTGATGTAAAAAATTAGATCACATCTAATTATTCAATCACAGATAAATAAATGGGACAAAGATTTTTTAAAGTGGTTCAGCCTTATAAGAATGGCCTACGTCCACTGTTATGTTATTGTTGATTGTATGGGAATTCTTGATTACAAGTTATCTCAAGAAATTTCGGTCCCCCTACAATGAGGATTGTACAATGTATTATAGCCCTGAGGCTGTAATGTGAAAGGGTAATACATTAAATGATGTACATATGAAAAGGTAATACATTCAATGCCCCTTATAAGTATGCGTCTGAATGATAAGCATTTAATGAACAGTCAAACTGTTGGTTATCTTGCTATTAATGCTTTGTTCGAGGTGCAGCTCGGACCGCCTAAGCTTCTCGATACTCAAGAGTTCCTCGGAGAGTTCTCGTTCCTCGGAGCGTATGAATTCCTCAGGGAATCAGTGTTCCTCGTTGTAGTATGGTTCCTCGGAGCATGTGAGTTCCTCGAAAGTGTTTGTTGTTGCCATGTAGATTGCCACGTGTCTTTACTTTATTGAGCTCTGTGAGCAGACTAAATTTGGTATCAACAGAAGCCCCCAATGTTTCATAGTTCGAAATTTGAGGAGTGTGGAACATTCTTTCTCGGAATATGGTAGCTTTAAATGGTCCTCCTGATTTTTAGTAGAGTTTTCCCTTGTATTTATTTTTCCTTCCAAACTTATAGAATCAGGATTTTTTGAATTTTTATACTTGCTTCGATTGCTGTGCGCTTTTTGTCCTTCTAGCCGCCGGTAGCGTAATCATTTCTTTTTATAATCATTACTTTGCCTTTTCCCAAGGCAGAGTATTTAAGCGTCACAGACAATCCCATCGTCTTCTACTTTTTCAAATTTGCATCTTCGAATTTTCCATTGTCTTACTCTCTTGTGCGTTCATCCTTTTCATCGTTCATTGTCAACAGATCCACTCTTTTTCTGTAAGATCTTCTTCCTTCTTCTTCATTTCCTTTATTCATCATGGTTTACCTTGTTGAATCTCTTGAAAAATTTCGCTCTGATTTTTCTATTCCCTCCTGGGTTGTTCTGGAAGATCTTTCTGAGCCTTCTGACTATTTTCGTTTGGCTGAGGGACATTGGTTCCCCAGTCTCTTTGTTGCTGAGTGTGGATTTTCTTTTCCACCCAATCCCTTATGTCTGGAATTCTGTCAATACTTTGACGTTGTTCCTGCAAGAATAGCCCCAATACATGGAGAATAGTTGATGGGGTTCATAGATTAAATCAAATCCATGGAACTCGCATAGGAATTCCAGAAATCATGTTTTGCTATAGATGGGCAGTTGGTGATAACTCCTTTTATTTAAAAACTAAATTTTTAAATAGGGCTTTAGTGGTCAATCTCCCGGATGCCAATAGGGACTATTTTAAGCACGGAGTTGTTATAAAAAATTGACAACATGCTCCTTTATCTGGGGATGAAGTGTATCAGGGTCCCAGATGCCCTCCCTATGGCAATGGGATAGGTTATTTTTATTTTATTTTACTTATTTTGAAATCATGCTTCTTCTGTGTTTGATAAAATGTGCCACTGATATTTCAATATTTATTTATTTGCAGTTGATAGCAAAAGAAAGTGTCCAAAAGAAGCAGACGTGAATATAAGGCACTTAAAACTTATCTGGAGTTTGCATCAGAGTGTTGCCGACGAGCACATTAGGTCAGCCTCGTATATGCTGCAGTACAAGAGCTACACCACTTCTTTCACTGCTCGTCCGGTGATAGTGACGCAGAGCCAGTACCAGCTTCTACCAGTTCTTCGCCTGAATCACATATTCCTTTAAGTGAAAGGATGAAGAAAAGAAGACCTCCCACCTTATTTGAGAAACCTGCCTCTGGGGATGGAGAGGCAAAAAGAAGTAAGATTGACGTCCCAGGGGAGGGGACAAAGAAAACTGATGCACCTTCCTCGGCTGCCCCTGTTGTGAAGGTTGTCGAGAAGCCCCAAGTGGCTCCGAGCAAGTCTGCTGCTCCAGGAGAAGTGATTGTAATATCATCGACCAAGAGTTCCTCCTTGGTTGAATCTATTCCTTCTCCCTCAAGGAAGCTGAAGAAGAGCTCCTCGGTCAATTTGGCTGACACTATCTCTCAGCCCTCGACTAGTGGAGTTCCCACTTTTGTTCCTCCGAGCTCTGCCATGAGCTCGGTGAAGACTTGGATCATTCCTGAGATCCAAGGTATCGAAGAAAACCTTTCTCGAGATATGGTTACCTCTTTGGCAGCTCGTCACATTCTTCTGTAAGTCCTTTTACTTTGAACTTTTCATCTTTCCCTTATTATATCCGTCTCTGACTTGCTTTTATTTTCTTTTCACAGTTGGTGAGCTGCTTCAATACAATTTTGAAGAATAATGAAGCTATTAAAGCTTCAAGCTCCTCATCTGGTGTGGAGGAAGCTTTGATGGGCGTGAGGCAGTCTTTGGAAGATTCTCGTCAGAAATACGATGCTGACAAGGCTATTTGAGAGAAGAAGCTTGCCTCCACCGAGCAAGATAAGGCTCGAGTTATTGAAGTCTCCAAGGGGTTAGAGAAGAAAATAAAGGACTTGGAGGAGAAAAATAAAGAGCTCGACAAGAAGCTCAAAGATGCTGGAAAGTTTGAGAATAAACTTAAGGCTGCTGAGGAAGAATTAATCCAACTTAGGGAAGTAAGTCGGCAGAAGGAGGAGGTTGAGAATAAATTGAAGACTGCTGAAAACCTTCTGTCCGAGAAGCTTTCCTCGGAGAAGTTGAAGAGAAAACTGGTTGTGAAGAAGTCTTTCAGCGCTGGCTGGGACAAGGGGTGGAACAAGGGCTTGGCTGCCATGATGTCTCAAGTAGAATATGATAGCCTCAAGTACTTTAGGTATGGATGGGTCGCTGCTCTACAGGAGATGAAAGTGGATGAAAATTCGGAACTCTTTCAGCGACATATTCCTGGTCCCCCTCCAACTCCTGAAGAAGAAGAAGAGGACGAAGCTGCCTCCGAAGAGTCTTCTATGGTGATGGTAGATCATCCCCCAGCCATCCAACCTGCTACCGAGGAACTTCAGCAGCTCGCTACTTCCTCCGAGCAACCTCCAGCACTTCCCCAGCTACTATCTGTTCCTTCCGAGCAACCTACTTCCTCATCCCAGCCTCCCGAGAAGGTTTTGGGAGACAAGGAAAAAGTGTAGAGTTGTTCGGGTTTCTCTTTATATTTTTCTTTTGTCAAATGTAACCATGAACATGTAACTCTAAATCTTGATATAATAAAACTTAAACTTTTGTTCTTACATACTGTTGTCTCTTTTTCATGCTTAGTTGGTACTTTTATTGATTACTGCTTCTTCTTTCTCTACTAGTTTCTGTCCAGGATGGAATTACTATCTGCTCATGATACCAAGCTGTTGAGGCAATGTAATGATTATTTTAAGGCTGGTCACACAGATCTGAGTGCAGCACAAATTGTCGACATCCTCGGCCAAGATGCTTCGGAACAGGCGGTTGAGGCCTATCAATACTTGAAGACCCTGCTTGATCGTGCAGTAGCCAATAATGTGGCTTATTATGATATGATCGAGGATCTCCAAGGCATTCTTGAAGACCTTCAGCAATAATACAAAGAATCCACTGCCCTTTTGTACGAGGGGTATGAGAAGAAGTATCAGCAACTCAATGCTGACAAGGGGTACGAGAAGCGTTTTGTTGGCTATGATGTGAGGGAGAGAACTCTGAGGGGTGAGGTTGAGGAGTGCAGACAAATAGCTGAACTATTAGAGCAAGAAAATAATAACCTACAAAAAGAGTTGTCTCAGTTAAAGTCTGCAGCTTCCACTTCAAACGCCTTGATCCCAATGAATGATGAGGGATTCTCGTTCTTGGAGGTCGATAACGCCAACTTGAGGGACGAATTGGAGACCTTGAGGAGAGCTGGTCCCTCTACATCTTCTCGTGGACGAGCAAGAGCATCTCGAATTCTTGTCGAGGAACAGAGGACTCAATCTGCCTTAGAGAACCAAGCCTTCCAATTAATGCCAAAGAACCAGGCGTTGGCTGAAATGTCAAAGAAGATCAGGGACCTGGAAGAGCAGTTTTTTGTGCAGCAGTCAGTCTTGGAGAATAAGGAACTTTTCATCAAAAGTCTCCACGAGCAACTGGAAAGACTGACATATCAATTCCACAAACAGCCCAGGGAGTTTTGGATGGATGGGTACAACGAGGCTCTCTACCACTTGGATGATCGTATCCAGAATGCCAATAATGAGGGCTACAAGCAAGGATGGTTGAATGCTTTAGGTGTGCTGCAACTCGAACAGGGTCATTACCTGTGGGATTACCATGATCCTGGGCTCCTCGACCTACCCGTGCCACCATTAAAACTTGATATAAGATGGATCCCTGCTCGGTCCATTCCTCGATGCTTAATTTCAAAGTATCTCGGCGACTACAATCTCCATTCAAGTGTTGAGATATCTCATCCCGAGCACCTTCTAGATCGACCATCCGTGATGAATATCAGGATGTTAAAAGATTTGAACTTCATAAATTCTCCTCTTGCTTTAAATGATCCGCCTGCTGGCGAGGAACCTATCTCAAAAGCAGAGGGGAAGAAACCAATAGAGTAGGAATTTTGATGTAATAGTTAGTATACATTTCACTATCAATGTAATCTATTCTTTGATTTAATGAAAGACTTTTATTTTTGTTCGCAATCTTAATCGCTATTGTCTTGTAAAATACTTTACATTTGTGCATGTATGTCTGTTAAAAAGATAACAATATTGTGTTGTGTTGTTTGTCGATCAACTTATTGTCGACTAGCTTGAATTTGTGGTAATCATAAAAAATTACTAAGTTATTCCTCGACCAATTTACTAATAATTTTAAAAAGTCACGAGTATCAATAATTTTGCTTGATCATTTTCTCGTATTCATAAAATGTTTCCGACCAACTACAGTTAGTGGGTTTTTATCCCCGACCAGCCATAGTTAGTGGATTTTTCCTCTGCGAGCAACTTTTAGCACTTTTTGAAATAATTTTACCTCCCGACCAACTCAAGTTGGCCTTTTCGATACACACTACTCGGCCAAACTCGGGCTACTCAAATTTTTTCTCAAAAACGCCAGCTAAGGTTGGTCGAGAAACAAATATATTCCTCCGGGAAGTAAAGCTACCTATATTCCTCCAGGAAGTAAAGCTACATGTATTCCTCCGGGAAGTAAAACGCCAGCTAAGGTTGGTCGAGAAACAAATATATTCCTCCGGGAAGTAAAACTTATATTCCTCCGGGAAGTAAAGCTACCTGTATTCCTCCGGGAAGTAAAGCTACCTATATTCCTCCGGGAAGTAAAGCTACCTGTATTCTTCCGGGAAGTAAAGCTACCTATATTCCTCCGGGAAGTAAAGCTACCTGTATTCCTCCGGGAAGTAAAGCTACCTGTATTCCTCCGGGAAGTAAAGCTACTTGTATTACTCCGAAAAGTAAAACTTGTATTCCTACGGGAAATAAAACTATATGTTCTTCGAGAAGTAAAAGTTTTCCTAAAAATGCCAACTTATGTCGGTTAGGAAGTAAATATATTCTCGAAAAGGCCAACTTGAGTTGGTTGGGAGGTAAAATTATTTCAAAAAGTGCTAAAAGTTGCTCGCAGAGGAAAAATCCACTAACTATGGCTGGTCGGGGATAAAAACCCACTAACTGTAGTTGGTCGGAAACATTTTATGAATACGAGAAAATGATCAAGCAAAATTATTGATACTCGTGACTTTTTAAAAAAATTACTAAGTTATTCCTCGACCAACTTAGTAATTTTTTTAAAAAGTCACGAGTATCAATAATTTTGCTTGATCATTTTCTCGTATTCATAAAATGTTTCCGACCAACTTCGGTTAGTGGGTTTTTATCCCCGACCAGCCATAGTTAGTGGATTTTTCCTCTGTGAGAAACTTTTAGCACTTTTTGAAATAATTTTACCTCCCGACCAACTCAAGTTGGCTTTTTCGAGAATATATTTACTTCCTAACCGACATAAGTTGGCATTTTTAGGAAAATTTTTACTTCCCGAAGAACATATAGTTTTATTTCCCGTAGGAATACAAGTTTTACTTCCCGGAGGAATACAAGTAGCTTTACTTCCCGGAGGAATACAGGTAGCTTTACTTCCCGGAGGAATATAGGGAGCTTTACTTCCCGGAGGAATACAGGTAGCTTTACTTCCCGGAGGAATATAGGTAGCTTTACTTCCCGGAGGAATATAAGTTTTACTTCTCGGAGGAATATATTTGTTTTTCGACCAACCTTAGCTGGCGTTTTACTTCCCGGAGGAATACAGGTAGCTTTACTTCCCGGAGGAATATAGGTAGCTTTACTTCCCGGAGGAATACAAGTAGCTTTACTTCCCGGAGGAATATAAGGTTTACTTCCCGGAGGAATATATTTGTTTCTCGACCAACCTTAACTGGCGTTTTTGAGAAAAATTTTGAGTAGCCCGAGTTTTGCCGAGTTTCGCCGAGTAGTGTGTAGCACTAGTATTCCCCGAAAAACTTTTAATAAAAGGAGAAAATACACATCACTGATAATACTTGCGCAGGTGCTCTGCGTTCCATGCATTTTAAAACTCCTCCCCTTCTAAAGTTGCTATTCGGTAAGTTCCTGGTTGAACAACTTCTGTAACTCGGTATGGTCCATGCCAGTTTGTCCATTGCTTTGAGGATGGCCTGGTGCTGAGTGGATCTTCAAAACATTTGATTCATGACAATAGGCAGCGAACTCCTCGTTATCAAATTGTGTTCCATGGTCTGTGATGAAAGCATGAGGAAGACCATATCGACAAATGATATTCTTCCAAATAAATTGGTACACCTTCTTGTACGTCATATCAATGAGAGGTTCAGCTTCTACCCACTTAGTAAAATAATCCACTGCGACGACGAGGTATTTGAACCTTCCTCTGGTCGTTGGCAGTGGCCCGACCAAATCTATTCCCCACATGGAAAATGGCCAAGGGGAAGTGATGGGTGTCAACAATGCTTGTGGAGTTCTTTGGATGGAAGAGAAGCGCTGGCACTTGTCACATTTCTTGGCATAGGCTATACAATCAGCCCTCATCGTCGGCCAGTAGTATCCCTACGTCATCACCCTTTACAAAAGCGTCCGACCTGCTACATGGGCTCCACAGGACCCTTCATGGACCTCTTCAATTATATCTTTCACCTCGGTGGGATGCACACATCTCTGCAAACCTGCCATAATCCCTCGTCTATATAAAATACCGTTAGTGAATACATACCGAGCAGCTTTAAACTTTAATTTCTTGGCTGCGAGCTTGTCAAATGGTAATTCTCCCTCCTCAATATATGCCCTGATGGGATCCATCCAAGATGGTCCTAAATCAAGGGTGATAAAGTTCATCGCCAAATCTTCATCTATACTCTGACCAGCTAAAAATTCAATTGGGATTGTTCTTCGTAACTCGGTACGAGTAGCTGATGCTAATTGATCTAGGACATCTGCTCTTGCATTCTCCATTCTTGGTATTCTGACCAGCTGAATAGCAGTAAACTCTGATACCAACTCCATCACCTTTGCATGGTATTTGATCATTAATTCTCCTTTGGCTGCATATATTCCCAACATTTGATTTACAATTAATTGAGAATCACTGAAGATAATAATTTGCTGCGCCTCCATAATTTTTGCCAAATTAAGACCTGCAATCATGGCCTCATACTCAGCCTCGTTATTGGAAGCTTTGAATTGGAAACGTAGGGCGTATTCCATGTCAACCTCGTCCGGAGTGCTCAAAACTATCCCTGCCCCACTGCCTGTTGTGCAAGATGAGCCATCTATATATAGCCTCCATATAGGTAACTCGTCTTCAAACTTCTGATCTGACAGAGTTCCTCGGTGAAATATTTGTTGCTTCCTTTCATCTTCCCCTGATATTTCTCGCTCTTCGTCGATCATCTTTCTTGCCCTTTTACCAACCGAAGTTGGTCTGAGCTCGAATTTGATGATCCTGTAACATCCACTTGCCCTTTTACCAACCGGAGTTGGCCTGAGCTTGTGTTTGTTGATCCTGTAACATCCACAGGTTGATCAGCGAGCAACTTTTGCTCCTCGAGGGTATCAGGATAGGTGAACTCTGCTATAAAATCTGCTACAGCTTACCCTTTAAGCGATGATCTGGGTTCATAGACTATATCGTATTCACCGAGCTCTATTGCCCAGTACATCAATCTCCCTGATTTTTCTGGTTTATGAAGGGCTTGCCTCAATGGCATATCAGTATATACGACTATAGTATGAGCCTGGAAGTATGGCCTCATTCTCCTACTCGCCTCAATCAGCGCCAGTGCTAACTTTTCCAGCCTTGGATATCTGATCTCTGCTCCTCGGAAGGCCTTACTTGTGTAGTAGATTGGTTTTTGTACTCCATTCTCCACTCTTATCAATGCCGAACTGACTGCATTCTCGGACACTGCCAGATACAAATATAATTTTTCTCCCATCACCGGCCTGGACAACAGTGGAGGTGCTCCCAAGTATTTCTTCAAGTCTTGAAAAGCCTTTTCACATTTATCATTCCACTCAAAAGTCTTTCGGAGTGTCTTGAAGAATGGGAGACATCGATCAGTTGCTCGTGATACAAATTTGTTGAGTGCTGCTACTCGTCCTGTAAGACTTTGTACCTCTTTCTTTGTCATTGGAGATCGCAGCCCTAATAGAGCTTTGATCTTTTCAGGATTTGCCTCAATGCCTCGTTGATTGATAATGTACCCGAGAAACATGACTTCTCGTACTCCAAATATGCACTTCGTCGGGTTCAGTTTCATTTGGTATTTATCTAGTTGATCAAAAGTCTGACTTAAGTCACCTAGATGAGCGGCAGCTTTCTTGCTCTTTGTCAGCATATCGTCAACATAAACTTCCATATTGCAACTGATTTGTTCAGCAAAGACCTTGTTCATCAGCCGTTGATATGTCGCACCTGCATTTTTTAAACCAAAAGGCATAACATTATAACAATAAGTTCGCCTAGGGGTAATGAAATAAGTACTCTCCCTGTCTTCAGGTTTCATTTTAATCTGATTGTAGCCAGAATAAGCATCCATGAAGCTCAGCAGCTCATGTCCCGAGGTAGCATCGACTAGTTGATCAATTCGGGGCAGTGGAAAGTGATCCTTTGGGAATGCTTTGTTGAGGTTGGTGAAGTCTACACATATCCTCCACTTGTTGTTCTTCTTTTTCACCATCACCACATTTGCTAACCAGTCCGGATATTTAACATCTTCAATGAAGCAAGCTTTCTGGAGCTTCTCGACTTCCTCCTGTATAGCTTGATTCTTCTAGGGGCTGAATACTCTTCTTCTCTGCTTCACTGGCTTGATTTCCTTATTCACATTGAGTTCGTGACATAAGAAATTTGGATCTATTACGGGCATATCCTCATGACTCCACGTAAAAGTTTGCTTTCTTCTTCTAAGGAAAGTTATCAATTCCTGTTTTAGTGAGGCTTCCAACGACGAACCTACTTGAGTAGTTCGTTCAGGGTACTCGTCGTCCAAAATGATGTTTTCAGTAGCTTCCACCACTTGACCCTTCACGAGTTGAGAATCATCTCTAGGATCCAATGTTTCAATTTTTGCACCTTCATCCACTTGATAGGTAGTAGTCTTTTTCCTTGATTCCTCCAGCTCCTCTTTCTCGACGGATGAATAATAGCATTCCCGAGCTACTTTCTGATCACCTTTAACAACTCCAACTCCAAAATTTGTTGGAAATTTCAGGCACTGATGCACCGTAGATGGTACAGCCTCGAACTTCTTTAATCCTACTCTTCCCATGATGATATTGTATGATCATTGAACATTCTTATCCATCACAAAAAAGCGTATTCTTTCTGTCCGACAAGCAGGACACGTACCAATGAATATATCCAACTTGATCGTCCCAAGTGGAAATACTTTCTCGCCAGCAAAGCCGAGGAGGGGTCTATGATAAGGCTCCAGTTGAGATAGCTTTAGATTTAAACTATCGAAGCACGAGTAGAATATGATGTCTGCCGAGCTACCGTTGTCGACCAGTACTCTTAAAATTGTTACTTCCTTCATCCTCATTTTGATCACCAATGGGTCATCATGAGGATATAGAACACCTGCGAGGTCATTCTTTGAGAAACCGATGACCAATTTTTCTTTGTTCACCTTTCTCGGGCGATCCTCCTCAGCTAGATTTATTCGTTGAATGTACGAGCAAGCTTGAGCCTCACAGAGGTAAGATTTTCTCTCGGCAGTAAGGTCTCCTCCTCCTACATCTCCACATGTAATAACATTACAGTCAAATGACCCAAAGCGTATTGAAAATACCTCTCGTTCTGGCTGCCTTGGTCTCTTGGGAAGATCGGGGTCGTCTTCGGGATCAACTTCATGGTTTCTTTTCTTGTTCTCCTCTGCTCGACGAGGAGATCTAGACCTCTCTCTTGTTCGCTCGTTGTTTCTTCTTTCGCTTCCATGATCAACATACTTTGCCAGCTTTCCTCGTCTGATGAGTGTTTCAATTTCATTCTGAAGAGCTATGCAATTTTTTGTCATATGGCCATGATCTTTATGAAACTCGCAATACTTTGCCTTATTCCTCTTGTCAGGGTCTGCCTTCATTTTCTCTGGCCAGTTTAATTCCTCATTGCTCTTGATTTCTTCTAGAACATGGTTGATATCCTTCTTCAAAGGAGTATAATTATCGAATTTCTTCATTGCATCCCATACTGACCTTGTTCTTGAATGTTTGTCATTACCATTGTTCTTATGCTCTTTCTTCTTAGCTTTATCACCTTCCACCTTGGTTTCTTTGGCATCCATATTCTTCTTTGCAGCCATAGCCTCCTCGTCATTCATAATATTGGACGCTTTTCCCATCAGATCCAACATGGTTCTAGGTGGATCTTTGGCCAAAGTATAGTACAACTTGTTGGGTAGTAGTCCACTCATCAAGGAGGTAATTGATGTCTTCTCCTCATAATCAATGACTTCAAGTTTCTCGTTATTAAAACGAGTTATATAATCTCTGGTACTCTCACCAGCCTTTTTTCTAACACTTAAAAGATGTGCTACTCGTTTAACTGGCTTTGCACCAAAACAGAAATTCCCAATGAATAGCTCGTCGAGTTGAAGAAAAGTTGAGATATTACCCCGAGAAAGATTATTATACCATATTTGAGCAGATCCGGTAAGAGTTACCGAGAATGCCCTACATCTCATCTCATCTGGAACAACATAGATGTCGGCTTCACCTTGGTATTGTTCTATATGAAGGACAGGGTCAGTCTTTCCATCATATTTGGGGGTCACAACAGGTGCTTTGAATTTTGATGGTGTTGGAAAATTTACAATGGCCTGGACAAAAGGTGTTCCTCGAACAAA
This sequence comes from Sambucus nigra, assembly GCA_949130495.1. NCBI lineage: Eukaryota > Viridiplantae > Streptophyta > Magnoliopsida > Dipsacales > Adoxaceae > Sambucus > Sambucus nigra. The sequence goes on from OX422207.1 coordinate 419,793,311, forward strand.
GGTTCGTTGTAGAGGGTTCTTATCTTTAACCATTTCCCCCAATCTATCCTCCAACCTTTGAATAGAGCCTTTCCATGCATCATTTCCTTCCCCGGGCCTGTTGGTTCGAGCAGCTGATCGTGTTGAAGTGGCTTCCTGGGATCTATCTTGACGAGCAGCTGGTCGCGACTGGGCAGATCCTTCCCTTAAGTCTGATGGTCGTCGAAAACTCTTCGATGGAGCTCTAGGAGGACTTTTGCTCCTCCTAGGACCTAATCGATCGAAAGGAGATACTCCGCTTAATCTTTCTAGCGCACTGGTCCTTTCTGGGGAGAGAGTGATACGTTGTTCAGTATCTGTGGCTCGCACTGACGAAGTTCGTCCAGGTTGATAAGAAAAATCTTCAGACTCCTCATTGCGATATGAATTGGTACGTCTAGTACGTGAAGAAGTTGTACGGGTATTTCTTTGAATACTTCGTGGTCTTGAATGGGTTGGTGCACCGCCATGGAGGGTTTGTATGAGTTGACGCATAGTTTCTTGCATGACGGTCTGGCCCTGAGCCAGATTTGTCATTATTCCAGCTAGATCTGGAATATTTGGCGGAGTAGATGGATTTGGAAGGCTTCCAGCGTTTCGATTGCTAGATTCTGGAATATCAGCCATTTGTGATGGATTGTTTTTGATGGAAAACGATATTACCAGTCGTTCCCACAGACGGCGCCAATCTATTGATGTAAAAAATTAGATCAGATCTAATTATTCAATCACAGATAAATAAATGAGACAAAGAATTTTTAAAGTGGTTCAGCCTTATAAGAATGGCCTACGTCCACTGTTATGTTATTGCTGATTGTATGAGAATTCTCGATTACAAGTTATCTCAAGAAATTCCGGTCCCCCTACAATGAGGATTGTACAATGTATTTATAGCCCTGAGGCTGTAATGTGAAAGGGTAATACATTAAATGATGTACATATGAAAAGGTAATACATTCAATGCCCCTTATGCGTATGCGTCTAAATGATAAGCATTTAATGAACAGTCAAACTGTTGGTTATCTTGCTATTAATGCTTTGTTCGAGGTGCAGCTCCGACCGCCTGAGTTTCTCGGACCGCCTAAGCTTCTCAGTACTCAAGAGTTCCTCGGAGAGTTTTCGTTCCTCGGAGCGTATGAATTGCTCGGGGAATCAGTGTTCCTCATTGTAGTATGGTTCCTCGGAGCATGTGAGTTCCTCGTAAGTGTTTGTTGTTGCCACGTAGATTGCCACGTGTCTTTCTTTATTGAGCCATGTTAGCATACTAAATTTGGTATCAACATACGCCATCAAAGATTTCTAAAGGAAACTTCATTTATATTAAAAGTAATGATTAATTACAACTTAAGACAAAATTTAAAAACTTCTTATAAGAGAGACAGACATGCTTTAAATCATGAGACAGACATGCTCTAAATTATAAAACAAACAGAATACTAAAAAGAGCTCTGAAAGCTAAATCTTCAACATAGTCCTTGTATGTTGTCTCCACGAGTCTACTTATTTCTTGAAAAATGGATATATATATAACATCATCTAAAAGCCGAATGAGATTCAATCTCCAGACATTCAAGGGTTTTTCGGAAAAATGATACCTATTCAATTTAGAACAGAAGGCATGTATATAGAGACAGGAATTTGCAGTAATATATATATATATATATATATATATATATATATAGTAATTGATAGTAAATATTTTCAGAATAAACAGTTCAGAACATAACAAATAAAACAATTTAGCAATATGTCAATTATTCAATTTTATTTTGATGGCCATGTACGCTCTAATACCCAGATAAACAGATAGTGTTACCAAATGTTTCCACCCGACAACAATACAGACACAAAATCATGATCTCTGGAGCAACGCTTTATTTAGGGCATACCAGCGATAAACCAGTTGGGAAGGTACCACCCAAATATTTTCACCCGGTAGTCAAGGTCAGAATAGTAAGAGAGTTTCCATAGGTCGAATCAATAATTTCAGAATTCAAATCAGATGTACATATCGAGAGATATACACATATAATAAACAACGGAATCATCGGTATCAGATGTCTTTTGAGGATAAAACATTTGACAAAATAGATATAGTTTGAATAATATCATATAATAAAAAAATGCAAGGAATGTCACAAAGTACTCACCTAGAACAGAAGTTCGAAGTTACAAATACCGAGTCTTGGATCACTCGTTAATTATTTAGACGAAACTTATTCTTAAACTTTCCTATATTTTCTCTCACTATTTCTCTCTGATCTTTGGAATGAATTTCGTGTAAGAACTGATCCTAAGGCCTCTATTTATAATTTCCCAAAGTTATCTGGGTGATGACATGTGTTCCGATGACTAAGCGTTCATTTTGGTGAGTCGGCGTTAGAGTGTTGCGTAATGGGACTGTCTTGCAGTCTTAATTCACCAGATGGTGACACATGTTTGAACTTTCTCTAATTTCATGACATGTATTTTGTCCCTTCCTTTAAAGTCGACACGTGTACGGTGGAGGTGTCAAAACCAAGCACGAGGTGTAAAGTTATTAAGGGTATAAGGGTCATTTTACACATGAAGGGTACTTTAGTAATTTTACACCATAGATTTTCAATATTTCTTAGAGGTCCTTGAAAATATTTTATTTAAAAATGATCCTTTTTATATTTTCATTTTAGTCCCTAAAACTTTTTTTATTTAAAATCAACTCCCTAAAATTTTATAAATTATATTTTCTACTCCAAAACTTATCATTTAACTTAGGATATGCTATAAGACTTTAATTTAATCCTTTTTGATGAATAAGGAGGTTATTTAAAAGTGTTTAAGTCGGTCATACCATCCTCCCCTTCCAAGCAATCAAAATATAACACATGGTGTGGTAATAAGACAAAATATGACTTAAAGGATGGACATATTTGCCCATATTTCGTATTTTTGGCATAACTTCTTGCCCATACCTCCATTTAACACACCGTTTATTGTGTTACAAACCTAATTCATATATCTACAATGTTTTAATTTTTACCTCAAGTCAATTGTTATATTATAATGGTCAAAACTAGTCTCTAATATGAACATTCCTACTGAAAACTTTAAAATTTTATATTTATAATTAATTTGATATTTCATGATTTATGAAGGGAGGATTAGACTAAAAATAATAAATTAACATTATCTATATCACATATGAAATAATACAATATTTAAAACTATATATGAACATATAAAAGTGGGGTCATTACACCTATGCCCTGGGCCAGGGGTTACAATATATTCCGATAATTGAAGGTGGTTGTAACTAACACGATAAGCCCTGAATCCCTTGAATATCTCTAAGAGATTCTTGGGGATAGACTCGGTCTTATCTCGAGTTTAATTTATAATCGAGGCCCTTCCTTGTAAAAAGTTTGGTCCCCAAACTTTACTTACATTAATTTTCAAACAGATATGTATATCGCTCCTTAATTTCATGTTCCCTCTCCCATGTTGCTTCTTCAACAGTATGATTACACAATAATACTTTGACCAGTGGAATTACCTTGGTTCGTAATATTTACTCTTTATGGTCCAAAATTTCTACTGGATTCTCAATGTAGGTTAAATCTTTTCTAATTTGAATAGGTTCGTGACTTAAGATATGTGCTGGATCTGGGACGTATTTCTTCAGCATTGACACGTTAAACACATTATGCACACTAGAAAGTTTAGGGAGTAAGGCTATTCTATACACAACAGGTCCTATACTTTCGAGGATTTCATAAGGTCCTATGTATCTTGGACTCAATTTCCCTTTATTTTCAAATCGGATTACTCCCTTTGCTGGTGATACTCGCAAAAACACATAATCTCCTCTTTGGAATTCCAACTGTCGGTGGCGATTATCGACATAAATCTTTTGACGGCTTTGAGTGATTTAAAGTTGGTCTTGTATTAATTTCACCTTCTCTGTTGTGATTTGAATTAATTCTGCTCCCAATAATTTTCTTTCTCCAACTCCTTCCCAACATGAAGGGGAACGACACCTTCTACCATAGAAGGCCTCATACGGAGCCATTTGAATACTTATTTGATAATTATTATTATATGCAAATTCTACTAACGTTAAATTATCATCCCAATTCCCCTTCAGATTAAGTACACATGCCCTAAGCATATCCTCTAAGGTTTGAATGGTTCTCTCAGATTGTCCATCTGTTTGAGGATGAATAGCGGTACTGAAATTCAATTGTGTTCCCATGGATGCTTGTAGGCTTTTCCAAAAGTGAGACACCTATCTAGGGTCACGATCAGAAACAATTAAAACTGGGGTTCCATGAAGCCTAATAATTTCCCGCACGTATAACTTAGCAAACTTTTCTAAAGAATCGGTAATCTTAATGGCAAGAAAATGAGCAGATTTAATTAACCTATCAATAATTACCTAAATAGAATCATTACCATTTGAAATCTTTGGTAAACCTGTCGCAAAATCCATAGTAATTTGTTCCTATTTCCAGTCAGGGATAGGTAGGGGTTCTAGTGATCCATATGGTTTTTGATGTTCAGCTTTTACTTGTTGACGAACCAAACAGTGAGATTCAAATTTCGCTATCTCCCTTTTCATGTTATTCCACCAAAATACTTCTCGAAGATCCCTATACATCTTTGTACATCCGCAATGAAATGTGAATCTCGAGTAATGACTTTCCTCTAACATTTCCCCCTTTAGTTGGGCATCACGTGGAATACACACTCAATTTCTTGACCTTAATATATCATTTAGTACCCTAAATTCAATCCGCTTCCCTTGAATAACTTCTTCTCTAATCTTCTTCAGTTGTGGCTCATTTACTTGTGTAATTTTGATCCTTTCCATCAACATGGGTTGTACTTGTAAGTTTGTAATTATTCCTCCTTTACAATAAATACGTACATCTATTTCCATACTTCTCAAATCCTTTAACAGGGCTTCCTGGCTTGTAATAAGACATGCTAAATTTGGTGTAGACTTCCTACTTAAAGCATCAGTTACTATATTATCTTTCCTCGAGTGGTAATGAATATTCAAATCATAATTCTTCATTAATTCTAACCACCTCCTTTGTCTCATGTTCAACTCTTTCTGAGTAAAGATATATTTCAAACTCTTATGATCGGTATAAATCTCACATGTCTCACCATACAAATAATGTCTCCAAATCTTAAGAGCAAAAATTACAGTTGCTAATTCTAGGTCATGGGTTGGAAATTTTTTTCTCATGTGGTTTGAACTGTCTTGAGGCATAAGCTACTACTTTTCCATTTTGCATTAGCACAAATCCCAAACCATTTTTAGAAGCATCACTATAAATCATAAATCCCCCTGTCCCGGAAGGAATAGTCAAAATTGGGGCAGGTAGTAATCGATTCTTAAGTTCTTGAAAACTATCCTCAACTTCCTCAGACCATTCATATTTCACCTTCTTTTGGGTTAACCTAGATAAAGGTTTGGTAATACTAGAAAATCTTTCAATGAATCTTTGATAATAGCCTGCTAATCCAAGAAAACTACGAATCTCTGTCACATTAGTTGGTTTAGGCCAACCTAGTACAACCTCGATCTTTTAAGGGTCAACCAACACTCCCTCCTTAGAAATGACATGTCCTAGAAAAGATACCCTAGGTAACCAAAACTCACACTTCTTTAATTTCGCATACAATTTCTCCTTCCTAAGAATTTGTAATACTGTCTCTAAACGCTTTTTGTGTTCTTCAATACTTTTGGAATAAATAAGGATGTCATGATTGAAAATAACAACACACTGATCCAAATACTTCCTAAACACTCTATTCATCATATCCATAAAAGCGGCTGGTGCAATAATTAGTCCAAATGGCATCACAAGAAATTCATAATGACCATATCTAGTACAAAAATCTGATTTCGAAATATCATATTCCTTAATCTTTAATTGGTGATAGCATGAACTAAGGTCATTCTTTAAAAATACTTGCGCACCTTGAAGTTGGTCAAACAAATCATCTATACGAGGTAAAGGGTATTTATTCTTAATGGCCACCTTATTTAGTTCACGATAATCAATACATAACCTCATCGTCCCATCCTTATTTTTAACAAATAACATCGGAGCACCCCAAGGGGATACATTTGGTCTAATAAAGCCCTTGTCTAACAAATCTTGTAATTAAACTTTTAATTCCCTTAATTCTAAAGGTGCCATACGATAAGGTGGTTTTGAGATTGGTACAGTTCCAGGAATAAGGTCAATCGTAAACTCTATTTCTCTACTAGGAGGAAGACTAGGTAAATCATCTGGAAAAACAGTTGGAAAATGTTTAGCTATAGGAATATCTTCTAAACTAGTCTCTTTTGTTTGCAAATCAATAACACTTGCAAGGAATCCTTGACATCCCTTCTTAAGAAAACTACAAGCTTGCATTGCAGAGATAATACGCATGGGCGATAGGATGCCAGTTCATTCAAAACTAAATTCTGGTTGGTTGGGTATTTGGAAATTAACTCTCTTATCAAAACAATCTACCTTAGCATGATACAATGCTAACCAATCCATCCCCAAAATGACTTTAAAGTCTCTTATGTCCAAAACTATCAAATCGACAAATAGTTTATGACTACTAACATTTATAGGGCAAGACTTATATACTAATGTTCCGATCAATAACTCAGCCGAAGGAGTAGAAATGTGTATGTTATGTTTCAAGGGTTCAAGCATATTAGGAAAGCGATTAACAAAATGCACAGACAAAAATGAATGGGTAAAACTTGAAAAGGTTGGGCACATATAAAAAGTGTACCTGACACTACTGCATTAGAAGCTTGGGTATCAGAAAGTGCAAAAACTTTACCCTGTTTGCCTTGGTCCTTCTTTTCACCTAAAGGTTGTATCAGAATACTTACCGGGGCTGGGCAGTCTTTTATCTGATGTCCTTTCTATCCACATCTAAAATAATCTCCCGTATTCTTATAACAAGGTCATCCTCCATGCATCTTACCACATCGCTGACATATCTTGTTATTAAACTGTTTCTTATCACTAGCTCCCCCAACATTGGATGTACTCCTAAAATTATTTCTATTATTTAGGCTCTTCCTTATTTATTCCTCAAACTTCCTCTTACCATATCTAATTCGATTGTATTCCTCCCCATCCCTTTCTTCTATCGTAGCCCTAGCCACAACGTCACTATACGATGTCAACTTTAGGATGAAAATTTGACTACGAATACTCAACCTTAAACCACGTTCAAACTTTTTGGCTTTTAAAACACCAGTTATCACAACATTAAGTGCAAAACGGGATAACTCAATAAAATTTGTCTCGTATTGACTAATCATCATATTCCTTTGCACTAGACTCATGAACTCAGTTGCCATTTCATCTTTCACCGTTTCAAGGAAACATTTCTCACAAAAGATCACTAAGAAGTCATTCTAACCTATGTAAGTATTCCTTTCCTCGTGTATTCTTAGTCATTCTACACCAATGTTCGGCTTCACCTTCTAACATAAATGTTGCAAATGAAACCCTTTGTTCATCGGTACACTTAAGAACATTGAGCATCTTTTCCATCTGCATCACCCAACTTTTTGCTTCAGTGGGGTTAGTAGTACCTTTAAAAGAAGGCGGATTTAACTTCTTTAACTGTTCAATAGTACAACTAGTTAGTTCAAGATTCCTTGGTGCTCCATTATTCACCTGATGCTCCACAATCCTTGCTAGACTCTTAATTGCCTTGTGTGCACCTTCCAATCCTTCCATATTTGAATCACTAGTTCTCGCAAGTTGATCTTATCTTGTTCATTTTCTATAGTCATGGCCAATCGTAAGATGTATTATACTATATCAAGATTCCAAATTAAGAGATCAATAATATAACACATATGGAGGGTTATCATATCAATCGAATATTTAATATTATCCCTTTAACGTTTAAAACCGACATTCAGTAGTCTACGGGATCATAACCTATGCTCTAATACCACCTCTGTCACGACCCCGACCCAAATTAGTAGTAGGGAACGAGTGTCTTGACTTGCCACCAAGACAACATACATTCTGACTTAAATTGTTTCCTTAAATAAGTGCAACGAAAATACAATCACATGGTTATGAATCATAAAATACTGAAAGTAAAGGAATTACGTCATCAGAGCTTTCTAAAGGAAACTTAATTTATATTAAAAGTAATGATGAATTACAACTTAAGACAAAATTTAAAAAACTTATTACAAGAGAGCTAGACATGCTCTAAATGATAAAACAAACATAATAACAAAAAGATCTCTAAAATCTAAATCTTCAACATAGTCCTTGTATGTTCTCTCCGCGAGTCTACTTATTTCCTGAAAAATGGTTATTTATATAACACCAGATAAAAGCCGAATGAGATTTAATCTCCAGACATTCATGGGGTTTTCAGAAAAATGATACCTATTCAATTTTGAATAAAAGGCATGTATATTGAGACAGGAATTTGCAGTAATATATATATATAAAGTAATTGACAGTAAATATTTTTAGAATAAACAGCTCAGAACAAAACAGAAAAAACAATTTAGCAATATGTCAATTATTCAATTTTATTTGGATGGCCATATACGCTCTAATACCCAGATAAACAGATAGTGTTACCAAATATTTCCACCCGGCAACAACACAAACAGAAAATCATGATCTCTGGAACAACGCCTTATTTAGGGCACACCAGCGATAAACCAGCTGGTAAGGTACCACCCAAATATTTCCAGCCGGTAGTCAAGGACAACATAGTAAGAGAGTTTTCATAGGCCGAATCAATAATTTCAGAATTCAAATCAGATGTATATATCGAGAGATATACACATATAACAAACAACAGAATCATCGGTATCAGATGTATTTTGAGGATAAAATATTTCAAAAAATAGATATAGTTTGTATAATATCATATAATAAAAATACGCAAGGAATGTCACATAGTACTCAACTAGAACAGAAGTTCAAAGTTATAGATACCGAGTCTTGGATCACTCGTTAATTCTTAAGACGAAACTTCTTCTTAAACTTTCCTGTATTTTCTCATATTATTTCTCTCTGATCTTTGGAATGAATTTCGTGTAAGAACTGATCCTAAGGCTTCTATTTATAATTTACCAAAGTTATCTGGGTGATGACATGTGTCCCGATGACTAAGCATTCATTTTGGTGAGTCGGCGTTAGCGTGTCATGTAACGGGGCTGTCATGCGGTCTTAATTCACTAGATGGTGACATGTGTTTGAAATTTCTCTAATTTCATGACATGTATTTTGTTCCCTCCTTTAAAGCCGACACGTGTACGGTGGAGGTGCCAAAACCAAGAACGAAGTGTCAAGCATGAGGTGTATAGTTATTAAGGGTATAAAGGTCATTTTACACATGAAGGGTATTTTAGTAATTTTGCACCATACCTTTTCAATATTTCTTAGAGGTCCTTGAAAATATTTTATTTACAAAATGGTCCTTTTTATATTTTCATTTAAGTCCTTAAAACTTTCTTTATTTAAAATAAAGTCCCTAAAGTTTGATAAAATTACATTTTCTACCCCGAAACTTATCGTTTAGCTTAGGATATCCTATAAGACTTTGATTTAATACATTTTGATGAAGAATGAGGTTATTTCAAAGTGTTTAAATTGACCAAACCATCCACCCCTTCCAACCAATCAAAATATAACACATGGTGTGGTAATAAGACATAATACGACTTAAAGGATGGTCAGATTTGCCCTTATTTCGTAATTTTGGTATAACTTCTTGCTCGGACCTCCATTTAACACACCGTTTGTTGTGTTACAAACCTAATTCATATATATAGAACTTTTTAGTTTTTACCTCAAGTCAATTATTATATTATAATGGTCAAAACTAGTCTCTAATATGAACATTCCTACCGAAAACTTTAAAATTTTATGTTTGTAACTAATTTGATATTTCGTGATTTATGAGGTGACAAATTGGGCCCATAAAATTTAAAAAGTACCACCTCCCTCCTGATGGCACTATTTCAGTTTACATGATTTGGAGGGGCATGAATCGTCATTTCCTGGATATTAGAGTGGAAAATCTTCTTCGATCAGTGTGCGCTATTATTGAGGTGTTTAAACTCAAGTGTTGGATGAACTTGATCGTCATTTCAACTTCTTTGCTTCTCTTTCTCTTCACCTCCCAAGCTATTTCTTGCTCTTCGTCTTCATAAATTCAAGGTTTTTTAGCATTCCCAGCTTGATTCTTACTTCGTAAGTCTTCAGTTCCCTTCTTTTCTCTTAATTTTTTTCCTCGTTGTTCTTCACTCCACTGTAGCTAGGGTTTTCTGAGTTTTTCAATGGCGATGATAGATAACAAATCTGTGATTGAATTTAGAAAATGCTAAAATATCCATGACTCGGTAGATATTGAGTGTGCCCTTGTTCCCTGCAACGTTCATGATATTGAGGATGAACACTAGATACATGTCCTCCTGTTATCCTATGGGGGTTTCACATTTCCCCCCAAATCGTCTATTTTTCTACTTTTTTCAATACTTTGACATAGTTTCTGCTCAATGCTCTCCAAATGATTGGAAGATCATTAATGGAGTCCATAGAATAAATCAACTCTATGGCATTAATTTAGGGTTAGCCGAAATATGCTACTGTTATACTTTTTCTAGCATAAGCGGGGGTCTTTTATATCTGAAGGCAAGGAGTCCATATAGGGTATTGGTAGTAAATTTACCTGATTCCCACAAGGAGCGCTGGTCTGAAGCGTTCATTTCTAGAAACTGGTAATTTCCTCCCCAAACAGAGGGCACAAGGTACAGGGAACCTCAGATCCCTACTTATGGGGAAGAGTATATAGGTTGTTACCAAACTTTTGCATTTATTGCTTGCTCGTTCACTTTAATGTGTTTTTCGTCAAATTTTCTCTTATCTTTCCATTTTTCAGCGAGGGCTAAAAACCAAGAACCTAATCCTCGAGAGATTCAAGATGATGAGTTATAAAGGCTCGGGGGATAAGGGACTCCATGGATGAGGGTGAACACCCTAGGCTTACTACTTTATTGTTGGAGTACAAGAATACTACTACCAGTTTTATAGCTGTTCCGGTAGACACTATTCCCCACCTTGATATCCAAGAAGAAGTTAGTACTCCCAAACCTATCGAATTAGATGATGAGGAAGGGAGAAGCTCAGAGGTTGGTAGTTCTGAAGGTGGCAGAGGTCGTAGCAGTGAGGTAGGATCCAGTGAAGAGGAATCCAACGAAGAAGGATCCAGTGGGGAAAGGTATAGCGAAGAAGGATTCAATACAGCATAAGGAGGTGCAACAGATGCTGGCATGGGTGAGGTCGTGGATAATCCTTGATGATGCTGTAAACAGTACCACCAGGTGAGGTGTTGATAAGATCAAGCTAGCAGTTAAAATGGTCGCATAAGAGTAATGAACTAGTAGAAGGAGGTGAGGAAAAGAGTAAAAACATTGGTATGTAAGTGGTTCAGCCAATTTGGCCTACGTCCACTGTGAGTGTGTGAGTAAATTTCACTAGAATGTGGGCACTAATGACCTGTGATACAATCTCTCACTTTCTCTCTCTACTATGTAATTCTGTAGAGCTTTCGCTAGGGTTATAATTTTTGATCCTTTTGTAAGGTAGGAGAAGACATGTATATATAGTGCCTGGGGAGTGTAGTGTACCCCCAAGCATGCCATGTGCATGTGTGTAAAGATCAGTCCAATCTCATATGGACACCTGGCTAGGCCACATGCAGGTAATGATGATCAAATATTCCCTCATATGAGGGGAACGAGTTGGTTATAACGATTTAGTCCACGTGTTCCAAGTCTTCCCTTGTGCTTACATATGCTCGGACTTACGATGTCATCCATGGTAACCTCAGCCCAGTCGAGTATGATGCTTGGTAAGTCCGAGGGTTGTCTTTGTTCCCCCAAGATCAAGTATGACCTTGGCCTGATTGACCAGTCGAGGTTAGATTTTAAGCATGGCTAAAGTGCCAGCTGAAGTAGGGTACATTTGTGGAAGTCACTTGAGCCCATGAGTTGTCTAACCACGACTGATGGCCAGCCGAGGTTGGTCATTGTGGGGCCGACCTTGTGAAGGACAACTTCTCTGATGGCCATTGTGAGCCTCCTGCTGACTCGTCCGTTACATCAGCTGAGGTTGTCGACTCCGAGTGTGAGGGTACATATTGGGCATATCAATCACCCCTAGCCCTTAGTCTCCTATGTGAGTAGGTGGCTGAGGGTTATATAAGTTAGGCTGATGATGAGTTACATTTTGTATCTTGGGGTGCAGAGTGATTCCTTGGACACATGTCACTCATTGAAGTGGCTAGCATATTCCTAAGGTATGACAGCTCTGACGATGCCTTTTAGGTTCTCTAGGACAATGATGGGTGCCTTAAAAATTATGCCTCATCATTAGGGAAGGTTTAAATATTTTTCCCTTCCCTTATTCTCTTTCTTCTCTCATTTGTACCGCCATAGAGCTCTCACTATTAAGATTTTTTCCTAAATCCTCCATAGCCAAAGCTCCAATCTCTCTCTAATTCTCAAGTCGTCTTGGGTTTGTAACCACTTTCCTTTCATTCCTCGTTGATCAGATAACCATCTTGCTATTCGCTTCTTTAATTTTTGGCTTTAGTTGTAACTCCCATTTTTTCCGATGGATTTTTCTATTCTTCGGTGAGGGAAACCATCCCTGTTTGGTGTTTTTTCATGAGAGATAGTGGGCTATAGGGTCTATTTTATATTCACTTGGTCATCTTGGGCTTAGTTTAGGTCGAATTTTGTGTTTCAAGGTTTTTCGGCTGATCACCTGTTACCTTCTCTATCGAGCTGCTTTGCACCTGTTCTTGGTATATACCCTTTGGATTCCTAGTTTGATCTTTAGTTTGAGTTGTATAAGTTGTTTTCCTATTTACCCTTTTAGTTCAAACTCTTAAGTGTAGTGTCATCTATCGAATGCTCAGACCTTTGTATAAACTTATTGAAGAGTTCCCAACTCTGCGTGAGAAGACCTTTGAAAAGATTAGGCAAATAGAGTTAGCCCAGAAAGAGGCTCGCAGGGCTGAGGCTTTTCCGCTCAGACCTATCTTTCCTCCACCATTAACTGTCATATACCTTGAGTTTGCTGTTCCAGATCCCATGTCTAAGGCAGCTGCTTCAGACCCGATGTCTACCTCTAAGGTTGCTGAGTCCATAGACTCTTTTCAAGAGGCTATGGATTATTCCCCTAGGCAAGATGATGTTATGGAGGACGTCAAGGTTTCGAGCCGTGCCTCTTCCCATAGAGATGCTATCACTTAACGTATATCTTATTCTATAGAAATCTTAGTGCCCAGTGTAACAATTCCCCCTCTTATTGATGCCATCCCTCTATCGGCCACCACCGGTGTTGAGTTTGCGAAGAGGTTTCCTAGTGGTGCCCCTACGAGTGCCCAGGTCAAAGTTGTTGGGTATGGTGATGATGATGGAGGAAGTGAACTTGATACCTTTTTAGCTGCAGAGTATGAGAGTACCGTGAACGAGTATGACCTACTTTCTTTTAGGCACCTCTATTCCGTAGATTCCTCAATCATCCTTAGGAAACCTCTGAAGGAAGAAAGGGCCTTTGATGGTCAAGATGGTGAAATATGTGTCTATGATAGGTCTTTTAAGTTGGGTTTTTATCTTTCGATCCACCCAACTATGAGAGCTATACTCTCATACATAAACCTTACCTCTTCCCAATTGTCCCCAAATGCTTGGAGGGTTATGATTGGGGTATTTCCTTTGGAAGGTTGTTCACCATTCAGACCTTCCAGTTAGAGTTTTTACTAGTTGCTACGTTCCCTCGTATGCCAAAAATCACCCCGGCTACTACCACTTCTTAGCCAGGAAATCCGAGAAGAAAATGCTCTTAGTTACCCGGACTTCCAATCATAATTGAAAACCTCGATATTTTTTTATTTCTGGGGCCTGGGAGTTTGGCTTAGACGAGGCTTGTGGAACGTCGGTTCCAAGGACCCCTATAAGATGGGGGAAAGTCTCCCTTGTAGATAAAGCTGACCCTGGTCTTAGAAAGGACAATTACAAGAATGTTGAGGACCTTCGTAATCAAAGCAAGAAGGGTTGTCTTATTAAGTATGAACATCTGATGACCCCCTATTACCTTTCTCAGACAGGTGTGGGGGGTGGTCCCTTGGAAGAGCTTTGTAAGTCCACATTTTTCTTACGAAGTGATGTCTCATACATTTTTTTATCTATCTGACTTGCTAACTCAGAGACTTATCTTTTTACTTAGAGACCAGTAGGCATTTCAGACGACTTTTGGGAGATGTTGGCTCCCAGCCTTGTAAAGCTCATAGAGAAATGAGGTGGCAAGAATGTACCCCCACCTACCATAAAAAAAGAGAGTCGGTACCTCTAAAGCCGATGCTGCCAAGAAGAGGAAGGCTTCCACTGACTTGGCTCATATGAGGCCGAGTAAGAACCAAGCCAAAGACCGTGCCATACCCATTTTAACTGACAATGCCTTGGCTGTTTGTCTATCTCAGCTCAATATTGGAGATAGCGTGATCGACCATTGTCTGAAAGCTGCCGATTGATATTGACAACATAATGACAAAGGAGGATAAGCACTTTCTTCGTGCCTTAGATGTCCTTTTATTGGCCGAGTTCACTCTTCACAGATCGGTTCAGGTATCAAGTTTTAGCTATTTTTCTTCCAAGTGTAATCTCTGCTATTTAGGAATTATTACTCATTTGTCTGATCTTCTTCTGCAGAGTGTGGTGTCTCTTCACCGCCTTATTAAATAGACTTAAAGAAGATGCCCCTTATAGGAAAGGGCAAGGACGCTGAAAAAGATGAGGCCACTCTAAAGGCAGAGGTTGAAAAGATGAAAGGAGACCTCAAGGGGAAGGACAAGCAGATTTCTCAGCTCAAGGAAGATCACAACAAGGCTCTAAAGGCAAAGGATGATGTTCTTCAATCAAAGGTTAATGCTGTTGTTAAAGCTGCGTTAGAAGATGCCACAGAGAAATCCATTGAGGACTATAAAGTCTCAGACGAGTTTGTCAGCTTCGGCTTTGAGTATCTAGAGAGGGGTATTAAAGCGACCAGCCGATGGGCGGCCATGAATCAAGGTGAGTCTGGAACCTTAACTGTCGAGGATTTTATCTATCTCGGCTTTGGAGATTCTCAATTTTCCCAAGCTTTAAAGGAAGTAGAAGAGAGTGATGCTGTCTTGGCCGAGATAGCTACTCTTAAGGTCACGAAGACTGACGACGGTGTTCAGCATAGTGATGAGGTTGAAGTTACTAACCTCAACCAAACAAATCCAGCTGCGGATGGGTCGACTCCTGCTGAGGGACAAGCCTAGATGTAAAGATCTCTCCTGCTACTTATCTGGCTCTTTTTATGAAGCTTTTTTTAGAAAATTGAATCAACTATTTAGCAATGTTATGCTGTCTGTGTGACCTCTTCTGTCTAAGTGACACAATATTTCTTTTTTGTTGTATATGCCAACTCTGCAATATCATATTTCTATGATTGCAATGAAATTTCATTTCCTTGTTTCTATTACTTCTCTGATATTTTTGTTGTTCTGTAATTGTGATGTTCCGCATACCATATATTTCACCTTAAGAATAGAAACATAATGATGTTTAAGGTTTGAAGTCACCAAATTATGATGTTTTAACTTCATATTTTCAACAAGTTAATGATGTTAAAGGCCTGAGATCACCAAGTTAATGATGTTTCACCTCATATTTTCACCAAATTAATAATGTTAAAGGTTTGAGGTTACCAAGTTAATGATGCTTCACCTCATATTTTCACCAAACTAATGATGTTAAAGGTCTGAGATCACCAAATTATAGTGTTTAACCTCATAATTTCACCAAACTAATGATGTTAAAGGTATGAGATCACCAAATTATGGTGTTTAACCTCATAATTTCACCAAACTAATGATGTTAAAGGTCTGAGATCACCAAGTTAATGATGTTTCACCATATATTTTCACCAAATTAATGATGTTTAAGGTCTGAGGTCACCAAGTTAATGATGTTTCACCTCATGATTTCACCAAACTAATGATGTTTAAGGTCTGAGGTCACAAAGTTAGTGATGTTTCACCTCATAATTTCACCAAACCAATGATGTTAAAGGTCTGAGGTCATCAAATTATGGTGTTCAACCTCATAATTTCACTAAACTAATGTTGTTAAAGGTCTGATATCACTAAGTTAATGATGTTTCACCTCATATATTCACCAATTAATGATGTTTGAGGTCTGAGGTCACCAAGTTAATGATGTTTTACCACATATTTTCACCAAATTAATGATGTTTAAGGTCTGAGGTCACCAAGTTCATGATGTTCCACCTCATGATTTCACCAAACTAATGATGTTTAAGGTCTAAGGTCACCAAGTTAATGATGTTTTACCTCATAATTTCACCAAACTAATGATGTTAAAGGTCTGAGGTCACTAAATTATGGTGTTCAACCTCATAATTTCACCCAACTAATGTTGTTATAGGTCTGAGATCACCAAGCTAATGATGTTTCACCTCATATTTTCACCAAATTAATGAGAGGTCTGAGGTCACCAAGTTAATGATGTTTCACCTCATACTTCACCAAATAAATGATGTTAAATACATATACATTGGAACAAAAGCATCAACATAACATTTCTATTTTCTCATTGGCATTCTCTGTGATAGGTTGGTACATATATCACAAAAATATAAAATAATTGCAATATCATAAGTAATATTTTTTCAAGTGCTAAGTATTCCAAGGGTTGGAGAAGGGCTCCCCTTCAAGATTCTCTAGCCGATAGGTACCTGGTACAACCTCATCAATTACCCTATAAGGACCATGTCAATTGGGATGGAATTTATTTATTTTCTACCACGTCTTCTTCAGGACTAGATCTCCCACAGCTACCGGCCTTGACTTTACCCTATAATTTTGGAATCCCGCAGTTCTCTGCTGATAGGCTGCCTGCCTTATCTCTGTATATTTTTTTCTTTTCTCAATCAAATTAAGATCAAGTATTCTCTCTTCCCCATTCCTCTGAGGGTCATATGTTTGAACTCTATGAGTGGGAAATCCTATCTCTATTGGGATGACAGCCTCTGAGCCATGGGCTAACATAAATTGAGTTTCCCTTGTGGGTGTCCTCACTGTCGTCCTGTAAGCCCAAAGCACAACATATACCTCTTCTATCCATCTTCCTTTGGCCTCTTCCAACTTATATTTTATCCCATTAAGGATTGTTTAATTTGTGACCTCAGTCTGACCATTTGCGTGGGGTAGGCAAGGGGAAGAGAATAATTGCTTGATCCCTACTCTTTTGCAGTACTTTTTTAAGGAAACATTCTTGAATTGGGTTCCATTGTCTGAGATGAGGGTGTTTGTGAGGCCATACCTGCATATGATGTTTTTCCAGATGAATCGAAAGGTCTTCTTCTCAGTGATTGTGATCATTGGCTCGAATTCTACGCATTTGGAGAAATAATCAATTGTCACAATTAAGTACCGATAGTTGTTTATAGCCATTGGCAAGGGTCCTACCAAATCAATACCCCATACTGCAAATGGCTAAGGGGAGCTGATAGAAGTCAGAGGTTGGTGAGGCTGGTGGGGAATGGTGGAGAACTTTTGGCACTTGTCACGTCTCTTCACATACGCAGCTACATCTTTGGCCAAGATCGGCCACCAGTACCCCTGAGTGATTATCCTTTTAGCCAATGACCTTCCTCCAATGTGTCTTGAACAAGTGCCCTCATTCACATCTTACAAGATGTATGGAACTTCTGAAGGATGAACACATCTGAGAAGAGGGAGTAGGAATCCCCTCTTGTACATGACATCTCCCACAATGGATAATTTAGCACCTCTAAACCTCAACTTTCTCTTTTCACACTTTGATTCTGGAAATTCTCCCTCTTTGATGTATCTGATAAGAGGGTCCATCCATGAGGCCACCATGTTAAGATTTAGACAAGGTTTAACAACCTCTTCCTCTTCAATGGTCGGTTTGAGCAGAATCTCTACTAGTACTACTCTATTTTTGCCGGTTCTTATTGCTGAGGCCAATCTCGCAAGTGCATCAGCTTGGCTGTTGACCAACTGAGGTATCCTCTTCATTTTTATGTCTTTGAAGCCTTCTAGCATCGATCTCACCTTCTATAAGGGTATAAATTTCCGATTGAGTCTTAATGTAGTATTGGCTCAATTTCGGACAAAAACACTTGAGTCATAGGATAGAGTTCCTGAGAATCCATCAAGCCTATAACATGTTTAAGTTGTAGACGTTGCGGCCTGCTTTTCAAAAGCTTCATCACTGTCGAGTTTCTAGTGCCTCATAGCTACATCATCAACTTGTAGATTCCATAGTCTCCAAAAGGTATGAATGCATTATATATATATATATATATATATATATATAGGAAGACTAGGAATATTTTTCTTGGGAGTATTTTTATTTTAAAATGAATTTTATTTTCAAAAGGTTACTTTAGAAACTTTGAATAAAAAGTTTTGGGGATTAATATGAAAAATTGGACTTCTATCATTTCATTCGAAATTGTCGTTCGAACGAGTTTGCCAATGACTTTTCCCATTTTCTCCACTGGAACATTGTTATATGTTCGTTCGAACGAGACTTCGTTCGAACGAAAATGTCATTCGAACCACATTTTTGGCAAAAAATTTTTTGGTAGTTTTTACCCCACTTTCCCACTAGTTTACCCACTAACTTCCTACCAGACTTATTTAGTGCGGGAACCTCTTTTGAAAAATCAACTTTTGACATTTTCTAAACACATTTTGAGAGAACACTTTAGAGAGAAAAATTTCTTAGTTCAAAAGTTCATTGTTTAGTGTTTTTGTGTAACCATGAACTAATTTCTACAACAACACTTACACCCAAAGTTTTGTTTTCCAAATACCACACACACACACACACACACACACACACACACACACACACACACACACACACACATATATATATATATATATCATTGCTTGAAGCGTTTGACACCAGGTTCTACTCTACCCATTTGAAGAGTTTGTTTGGGTTCATTCTCTACCCAAAAAGGAGATAAGTTTGCTGCGGCGTTCTCATACGGTGAAAGGCACCGTGTGTGGGTGATGGGTTCCAAAAGCTTCATTGGTGGATTCCAAGGTTCCGGTGGAGTTCGGGATTGTCCATTAAGCATAGGTTGGTACAAGAAGACGTGTCAGGTGCTTGAAGGAGTCGAGTCGAGTTGAGTAAGTCATTTGTCTTGTACTTGTAAAATTTCGTACTTAGTGGACTTAAGGCTCGGGCCGTCCGAGGTTTTTCCAATTTAGGTTTTCCTCGTACATCACGGCGTAGTGGTTGTGAATTTATTTTATCTTGCAAAATTCACCTTAGATGCATGCTTAGGTAAAAAGATAAAATTTGGTTTAATTCACTTCTCTTGTTTAAAATGGTGCATGTTTAATTAATTGGGTAAAGTTTATTTTAAGTTAATTTAATTCTAGTTGTCCCTTATTTAATTGGATTATATTTTTGCCTAAATTGTTTAAACTTGATAATTAAATTAATTTAGTTTAAGTGAATTTAAAGTGTGTGTGCTTACCTTAATTTACTTTGTAGTGTTTAATTTTAATTTGTTTTAAGAAATTAAAATTTGTGTTCACCATAATTTTCCATCTTCTAAAGAAAAGAAAATCAAATAAATTTGAAAATTAAATTGTTGGGTTGAACCATCTTTATTCCGCATTTAAAAGGAAATTAAAGTGTGAGCTTTTAAAATTGGGGGTCCCATTATCGCACCTTCAGATTGGTATCAGAGCTGGAGCGCTAACTTATCAGAGCTTTTAAAAATGAATTTTTCCCCATTTTCTAAATTTTCTATTTTTTATGATTCTAATTACACATATTGTAAAACACGTATGCGTTCGGCACTTAGGTCTATCGATGAGAGGGTTTAGTTGTCAGTCGTTAACGGGTTGTCCCCACCCACATATTTGGTAGAAAATGAGCGTGTCCCCAAACCCGCAGATAGATGGAGTGAGAATGAATTTAAACTTGCAAATTTTAATTCTCGAGGTTTAAATGCCTTATTTAGCGCGGTCACACCGGATGAATTCCTATATATCATGACGCGTGAAATCGCTAAAGAAGCTTTGGATATATTACAACTCACTCATGAGGGAACAAGTGTCTTAAAAGTTTCTAAACTCCAAAACCTCACCACTCAATTTGAAACCATCAAAATGGATGAAAAAGAAACATTCGAGAGTTTTTTTCTAGGCTCTTCGATATAGTAAATTCTTCATTTAATTTTGGAGAGAAAATACCCGAAGATCGAGTTGTAAAGAAAATTCTTAGGTCCCTACCTGATAGATTTATCCCTAAAGTGATCGTTTTAAATTCTTTACCAACCTTACACTCTACCAAACTTGAGGAACTAGTAGGTGATTTGCAAACCTACGAACTAGATATGTTCCCCTCCAAAAATGAAAAGAAAATTGATAAGGGCATTGCTTTGAAAGCCCGTAAGGAGGAAAAACAAGTTGTGGATGACGAGAGTGATAGTGACTCGGAAGATATGGCTATTTTTGCTAGTAAATTTCATAAATTTCTTAAATTTAACAAAGATAAATTTAAAAATGATTTTAAGAAATTTGAAAAATCTAAGCATGACAAAGTCGAAAATATCCCTAAAACTTTTAATGAAAATTTAAATAGGGACGAGTCAAATAGGTGTTATGGTTGTAAAGGGTATGGCCTTAGGGTTTTTGAGTGCCCCACTAAACTAAGGAGATAGGGTATGCAACCAATTTCCTACAATGCAACCCTTAGTGATAGTGATAAGGAAGAGGGACCCGATTCCACCATTGAGCGCAACTTTACCGCGTTCATTGCTAGTTATGTAAGTGATAGTGAGAAATCATCCAATGATGACATCTTAATATATAACACTTCCGAGGTCCTTGTTAGTGAAGCTCTAAAAGTTGATGGTAGTGAGAGTGGAGAAGAGAGAGAGAGAGTGGAAATGAAGAAGAGGTTAATGTGAGTGAACTTCAATTTGCATTTCAAGAACTACATGAAGAATCTATTAAATTAAAAAGAGAAAATTTGAAGTTTGAAGCTAGTTTTAGAGAGCGTGCCAAGGTCGTTGATGAGTGTGCGTTAGTTGAAAACCTTAGTGCACGAGAGAGAGATATTCGAGAGAAGATTGAGTATGCAGAAGGCGAGAGAGATAACCTTAAGGGTTTAATGGAATCTTTGAAAAAGGAGCTTCTTTCGTTTGAAGAGCGCAATGTTTTATTAGAGTCTCACATTTTAGAGTCAGAAAATAAATTAAAAGGCTCTAGTAAAGTCAAATTTGATTTGGAGTGTCGTTCGTAGAAACTAGATAAAATATTAGGAATGGTCCAAATTAAAAATGACACATATGGTTTAGGATTCGATACTTTTAATGAGTTTACTCATAAAGATAAAACAAATATTTTAGGAGAATCTTCTAGGATCAATGTTATAGATCATTCCTTAGGCAAGTCTTTTCGCCGATTCTTTAGGTGCTTTCATTGTGGTCGAAGGGGTCATCTTAGGAATTTTTGTTTTGATCTTAAACAAGGTCCTAGAAAATCCCAACGTAAGGCAATCGAGGTAGCCAAGATTCCTATATCCCGAGATCGTCAATCATCATTAGTTTGGGTTAGGAGATCCAACTTGGAAGCTTTACAGGATAGGATTTTTGATTCTCATTTACTTTCACACAATATCTTCCTTGCTAAATCTAAAGGTTGAATGTGTTAGTTGTTTACATTATTTAGCTTTTGTACTTCATACTATCTTATCATGCTAATTGTATGCTTGTTTATCATGTTTCTAGTCTATACTCCATGATTTATCACATGCTAGAATTATGATTTATGTTTACTTTTTGTATTATCTTTATTTTAGTTTGCATTAAATAAAAGATACAAAAAGAGTTTTGTTTATCATTTGGGTTTTACCTTTTTAGTAATTTAGGCTTAATGAAAAATACAAATGATTTTTGTGTCTTTTGAGTAAATATTTTTGTTTGTTTGGTTAAAAATTTCAAAAACTCATTTTTTTTTGTGTATTTTGGTTTTACACACCTTTTGTGGCATATGTTTGTGTTTGAATCCCTTCCTTTTCACTTCCATGTGGCTAGAACTTTTGGTTAGAATTTTAATCCTTAAAATGTTCTTTATCATGCTTACATGGAGTTGTTTAAGTTTGACTTGCTTAATGGATTCACTTTTATATGCCTTTTCACACACATGCACGAGCTCTTTTAAACTTTTAACTTCACGTGTATATTTGAGCTTTATGAGGTGTTTTCCTTCTAATCTAGTCGTCTACGTATTATGTGACCTAGGAGGACTAGTGCATGTTAAAATCCGCTGCACGTGAGATTTGTGTGAGATATAAAAAATGATATATATAAATGTGCATGGGGAAGGGCTTCAAAAGGAAATATTATCCTTTGAGAGTAGGCCACCGTTTGGAATGGACCTAAAAGAAATACATGGTCCAAAGGCCTAAATAGAATATGGCATTAATAGAAAATATTTTCCAAGGCCTATTTAGTTTAGTTTGATATTTTCATTCAAAAATATATATGCTTATTTTGAGGGAGTTTGGATGGTATATCAACGGTTTGCACAATGTCCATTTATCCTAGTTGTGCTTTCATTGTTATGACTCTATTGGTTTGTAGAATCATCAATATGCTAGGCTTGTATGCGTTGAGTTTGTTTGTTCATAGAGTTCAATTTATCTTATCACATAAGGCTAAATCTTAAGTTGATAAAATTTTGCAATTAAATGAGAACTCCGTGAACATGTTTAAGTGATTGAGTTTTAATTCATTGGTATCTTGTTCACACCCCTTCACTTACATTTCCATATGACACATTTATTCCATAAGAGTGTGAAAACTCATACTATAATATTTTGTGTCATTTGTGTGTTTATATCTATATATGTGTGCTTGTGCATCTTTTTATATGTATTGTGTTTACATATATGATATTTTTGTTTGTTTAAGTCTTTGCCAAATTAGCTAGTCCATTTATTCTTTTACTTCATACTTGGTATATATTGTTTTGCATATTTAGTTTGATATCACATGCTTAGTTTCTTATATTAGACAAATTGATATCATTTTTGTTGCATCGTCGTTGGTATCCATTAATATCTGTTTTGGACTGGTTACTTTTATTGTTTCCCACATGCTTTCATGTTATTATCTCCTTATGCACATTCATGATTTACTTGCTTTTTCCATATTTATCACTTAATTCTATTTGGGGAGAAATGAGTATTTTATTAATTCTACCACCTTTGTCTATTCTTGAACAAAAAGGGGGAGAATGATAGGGGGAGAGATGGTATCTAATCCTATTATAATCATATCTTAGTTTAGGAGATTTAACTTAGGGGGAGAGCACTATCTTCTTAGGTTGATCATAGTTGATAAAGGCGAATTAATTTAGGGGGAGTATTTATTTTACACGCATTTAATATTCTTGATATTCCCTATGCGTTTGATAGTTTGCTTAAGTGCGTAGGATTTTTTTTGTGGAAACTTTCATCGGCAAAGCTATTTATCCTAAGTGGTCTTTGAGTCAAGCTTCTTATTTTTTATTTTTTTATTTTTGGGTGGGAAGTTTTTAAGTCTAGTAGAGCTTGACGTACCATTAGGATTTTTGTTTGGTTTTTGTCCCGGAATAACCAAAGGGGGAGATTTATAAGGACATAAATTTTCGGTTGAGTCTTAATGTAGTATTGGCTAAATCGTTGAAAAAAAATACTTGAGTCATAGGATAGAGTTCTTGAGCATCCATCAAGCCTATGCCATGTTTAAGTTGAAGACGTTGCGGCCTGTCGAGTTTCTAGTGCCTCGTTTCTACGTCATCAACTTGAAAATTCCATAGTCTCCAAAAGGTATGAATGCATATATATATATATATATATATATATATATATAGGGAGACTTGGAATATTTTTCTTGGGTGTAATTTTATTTTTAGAAGGTTACTTTAGAAACTTTGAATAAAAAGTTTTTGGGCTTAATATGCAAAGTTGTACTTCTGTCATTTCATTCGAAATTGTCGTTCGAACGAGAATGTCATTCGAACGAGTTTGCCAACAACTTTTCCTAATTTCGCCACTGGAACATCGTTAGATGTTCGTTTGAACGAGACTTTTTTCGAACAAAAATGTCGTTCGAACGAAATTTCTGGCGGGAAATATTTTGGCAGTTTTTACCCCACTTACCCACTAATTTACCCACTAACTTCCTACCAAACTTATTTAGTGCGGGAACCTCTTTTGAAAAATCAACTTTTGACATTTTCTAAACACATTTTGAGAGAACACTTTAGAGAGAAAAATTTCTTAGTTCAAAAGTTCATTGTTTGGTGTTTTTGTGTAACCATGAACTAATTTCTACAACAACACTTACACCCAAAGTTTTGTTTTCCAAATACCACACACACACACACACACACACACACACACACACACACACACATATATATATATATATATATATATATATATGCTTGGAGCATTTGGCACCGGGTTCTACTCTACCCATTTGAAGAGTTTGTTTGGGTTCATTCTCTACCCAAAAAGGCGATAAGTTTGCTGAGGTGTTCTCATACGGTGAAAGGCACCGTGTGTGGGTGACGAGTTCCAAAAGCTTCATTGGTGGATTACAAGGTTCCGATGGAGTTCGGGATTATCGACTAAGCAGAGGTTGGTACAAGAAGACGCGTCAGGGGCTTGAATGAGTCGAGTCGAGTTGACTAAGTCATTTGTCTTGTACTTGTAAAATTTCGTACTTAGTGGATTTAAGGCTAGGAACGTCCGAGGTTTTTTCCATTTGGGTTTTCCTCGTACATCGCGGCATAATGGTTGTGAATTTATTTTATTTAGCAAAATTCACCTTAGATGCATGCTCAGGTAAAAAGATAAAATTTGGTTTAATTCACTTCTCTTGTTTAAAATGGTGCATGTTTAATTAATTGGGTAAAGTTTATTTTAAGTTAATTTAATTCAAGTTGGCACTTATTTAATTGGATTATATTCTTGCCTAAATTGTTTAAACTTGATAATTAAATTAGTTTGGTCTAAGTGAATTTAAAGTGTGTGTGTGTTTACCTTAATCCATTTTGTAGTGTTTAATTTTAATTTGTTTTAAGAAATAAAAATTTGTGTTCACTATAATTTTCCATCTTCTAAAGAAAAGAAAATCAAATAAATTTTAAAATTAAATTGTTGGGTTGAACCATCTTTATTCCACATTTAAAAGGAAATTAAACTGTGAGCTTTTAAAATTGGGAGTCCCATCATCGTAACTTCACCTTCTTCAGATATCTGACCATCCTTTCATCTTTGGATTCATACACCCCTAGGATCTGGTTCACTACCAATCTTGAGTTACTATGGACTAGGAGTTGGCCGATGCCTAGGGATTTTTCCAAAGAGACACCTGCTATTAATTCCTCATACTCTGTTTCGTTGTTGGAAGCTTTAAAGTTGAACCTCAGCGTATACTCAATATCTGTACCATCGAGTGTCGATAATATCAACCCTGCTCCACTCCCATTTTCACAGGACGACCCATCGACGAAGAGGTTACAAATGTCTTCATTAGAAGAGAAGTCTCCCTCTGTCAGGGCCCCTTGTTTGAAGAGGTAGTTCTCTTCTTCATTCTCAGCTGCCTTTTGCCTGGTTGTGCTTATATCGGCCTCGTTTGCTTCTCGATCGACGTTCCTATCCACTTTCTCATCTAAAGTTCCAAGATGGTTCTCAACCTCGACCTCGTCCCAGGTAAATTCGACCATAAAATTTGCGAGTGCTTGTCCCTTGATGGCAACCCTGGGTTGATAAAGTACTCTTTAACTCAATTTCCCATGTCATTAGCCTTCCTGACTTCTCAGGCTTATGGAGGACCTGTCTGAATGGGGAATCAGTGAGGATGACCAAGAGTGAGCCTGGAAGAATGGATTCATTTTCATAGAAGCATGTATGAAAGCATATGCTAACTTTTCAATCCTACGGTACTTCTTCTCAGACCCTTAAAGTGCTTTGCTATTGAAGTAAACTGGTCTCTGCACTCCATCCTCTTCTCTTGTTATTGCAGCACTAATGGCTGACTCTGAGACATCTAAATATTACAGTTGTTTACCCTGAATTGGTCGTGATAGAAGTAGAGGGGATCCGAGATAGTACTTATGCTCTTTCAAATATTTATCACATTCCTCATTCCATTCAAAGGATTTTCTAAGAACTTTAAAAAATGGAAGATATTTATCCGCAGCTCTGGAGATAAACCTGTTAAGTGGAGCTACCCGTCCGGTTAACCTCTGAATGTCTTTGATGGTTCTAGGTATCTTTATTTCCAGCAAAGTCTTGATCTGCTCAGGGTTAGCCTCTATTCCCCTTTGGTTGACGATGAAACTAAAAAACTTTTCAGCTCACACCCCAAAGACACATTTGGTGGACGGGTTGAGCTTCATTCTGTATTTGTCCATGGAATCAAAAGTTCTTTCTAGGCCGGCCACATGAGTGTCGGCCTTTAGACTCTTCGTTAGCATGTCATCCATATAGACTTCCATGGTTTTGCTAATCTGATCCTCAAATATCTTATTTATAAGACGTTGGTAAGTAGCCCCTGTATTCTTCAGTCCAAAGGGCATGACCTTGTAGCAATAGGTCCCCTTATTTGTAATGAATCCTATTTTTTTGAGTCAACCGGGTCCATAAAGATCTGATTATACCCAAAATATGTATCTATGAAGCTCATGAGCTCATGTCCTGCTGTGGCATCCACCATCAGATCTATATGATGCAGGGGAAAACTGTCCTTTGGTCAAGACTTATTTAAATCATCCTCCACTTCCTATTAGCTTTTGGCACTATGACAGCATTAGATAGCCACTCATGGTATGTAACTTCTCTAATAAACTCGGTCTCTTCAAAATTTCAAACCTCGTCTCTGATGACTTCATAATTCTCTCCTGAGTATCTGCTTCTTCTATGCTTAATGGGATTGGCATCCTCTACGACATTGAGTTTATGACACAGGATCAATACCTGGCATGTCTACATGGCTCCAGGCAAAGATACTTTATCTCTTCCTTAACAGCTTCACTAGCTCTTCTTTGGTCTCAGTCTTTAGGGCTTTTTCGAATTAGATGGTTTTTTTCGACTCGTCCTCATTGAGGACGATGGATTCTTCCTCCTCCGTAGCCTCTCCCTTTTGAGCATTATTTTGTCTCTGGGATCAAGGGTGTCAATGTTGTAAGTGGTTGTTTCCCTCTTATGATCCTCTCTCTCTTCTACAGAGTTAAAGTAGCATTCATGCACCGACGTTTGGTCACCTTGCACTTCCCCAACTCCATAAGTAGTCAAGAATTTTAGCATCTGATGGACCGTTGAAGGCACGACCTCAAATTCCTTGAGGGCCACTCATCCCATGATGAGGTTATAGGCTGAGAAAACATTTTCATCCATCACAAAGAAATTGATTTTTCTGGTAAACCTCTTAGGCCATTGATCTCCCATTCTCACATCCATTTCAAACATTCCTAATGGATGGACCTTCTCCCCACTGAATCCAATCAAGATGTGATGATAAGGGACAAGCCTTGCTCGGCGAATACCCAAGATCTTGAAACAGGGTCAAAACATAACGTCTATAGAACTGCCCCCATCCACAAGGATTATCTGAACTTCACATCTATGCACCCTTTTGGTGATGACTAGAGGGTCATCGTGAGGGGATAATATACCATTGAAATCAAGTCGCGAG
Source organism: Sambucus nigra (assembly GCA_949130495.1). Lineage (NCBI taxonomy): Eukaryota > Viridiplantae > Streptophyta > Magnoliopsida > Dipsacales > Adoxaceae > Sambucus > Sambucus nigra. The sequence continues at coordinate 419,821,195 of OX422207.1, forward strand.
AAGACGACTACGAGGGTGTCCATGTCTACCTTCTTTCTCTTCTCAAGTTTGACCTCTGTTGAAGCCAAGTTCATAACCTCGGCTTTAGTCACTACTTTCGCCTCTGCCACATGAGCCTTGCGATTGACTACCTCTGAGCCAACCCTGGTAGTCCCTCGCAGATAGTGCTCACACCAAAAGAGATCATGTTGACCCTCTTCACGGGGATATTGTCGTCCTTTGGTGGGAGGTCAGGGTCATCATCTTCACTATCTGAGGCATAATCTTTCCCAACGGAGTCATCTTCTCGGCATTTATCATTTTTTTTCTTTTTGGGGTTGGCTCGGCCATTATTTGAAGCTATTGTATCCACATACTTTCTCATCTTTCTAGACTTCAGTATTTTTTTAATCTCGTCCTTTAGGGCGAAACATTTTTCAGTTATATGGCCGTGATTTTGGTGGAAATCGCACCATAAATTCTTATTTCTCTTATACGGGGAGCCCTCAGCTTCTTTGTCCATCTCAGAGACTTGTCATTCTTTATCTCATTGAGGATGTGTTCATAACTCACAGTTAAAGGAGTATAGTCTGTAAACTTGTCGTCCGCAACCCTCTTCTTTCCATCCTTTTTCTTCTGAAACTTCCCACTGCTGCTTCCATTCTCATCCTCATATTTCGCAACCATTGCTTCCTCTGCATTTATTACCTTTCCAACTGTTGCCAAAAGCTCGATCATAGACTTAGGAGGGTCTTCACCGAGCTTCCAGAGTAGCTTTCCCTTCTGAAGTCCTCCAATGAGGGCTGTCATGGCTATACTCTCTTTATAGTCTTCTACCTCCAATTTTTCTTTGTTGAACCTCTCAACATAGTCTTCGAGGCTTTCATTCTTCCCTTTCTTTACCTAAAGCAAGTTAGTCATCTTCTTCTGAGGTCTTACCCCAAAATAGAAGTTGTGAATAAATCGCTCGGCCAAACCTTTAAAACTCTCAATTGAATTTTTAGGATGAGAAGTGAACCTAATATGTTCAGCCCTAGTTAGAGTGCTTGAGAAAGCTCGGCACCCCATCTCATCAGAGATTGAATAAATGTCTGCAGCAGAATGATATATTTCAATATGATGGACTAGGTTGGTACTTCCATCGTACTTGGGAGACACCACTGGAGGTTTAAATTTGACAGGGCTTGGGAAGCTAACAATCCTTGCCATAAAAGGGTGAACCCTCTGAATTCCCCCTTTGCAAGGGGTCTCGACTTTTCAAGAGATCTCCAATCTTATTTTCCAGCCTTTGGATTGAGTCGTTCCATGGCTTAGCAACGTCGACCTGGCCGAGGTTTTCCCCGACCACCTCCAAAATGTGAACAGAGGGTTCCCCAATAACATCACGACGTCAGCTGTTGACCTCCCCCTCACTACCTTCTCGGCCATGTGGGGGTTGGGCGTGATGAGACCGACAGTATCCACCCTCTCTTCTGGATCCTGCGAGACTTTTTGACCTGAACATTCTTTCCTTCAGGTCACTAACTAGGCTGAGTCTTTCGAAGGTCAACCCCCTCCTAAATTGATCAAAAGCTGAACCCCTTTGTCGGGCATCACGGTCTCGTCTTTCACCCTGGATAGGTCGCACAGCGTTGTTTGATATCTCATACTTCTCCCAACAGTCTTCAAGATCATCCTCGGCCTCTATGTCGTCATACCTATCCTCTGGGCAAGGGTTTCCTTGCCTCCCCATGCGTAAATACCTAGGATCAGTAACATCCCTCTGTCGTTGAGGAGGAGGTAGGTCTTTTCGTGGTGCTTGGGGTGGGTCCCTGGTCTCATGTTATCCCTGATTATCTGTCGGAGTAATCATCTCCAGTGAGACCCTAGGTGGTATCATTATTATGTTTTGTCTTACCTGGGAAAATTGTTCTTACATTGCCTGTTGAGTAGGAGCTAAGGACTTCAAGGCCGCCACCACCTCAGCCATCTCGGACTTGTGTGGTGCTTGGCTAGACTAGGTCCTCCAACACCAGATGGTGGAGGTGGTAACTCTGGTTCCATGTAAGAAGACTAGAGACATTGTAATGAAAATACTAAGGAGCTCGATAACTTTAAGGATCTCTTTCAATGGTGAAATATCTCCATGTGATAGGGGAGGTCTGGTTCACCACCATAGTCTCCGGTGAGGTCAAGCAGTAAAGGAGGAAGAGATGAATCCTCTCGTTCCCACAGACGATGCCAAAATGATGATGCTGTAAACAGCACGACCAGGTGAGGTGTTGATAAGCTCAAGCTAACAGTTACAATGGCATCATAAGAGTAATGAACTAGTAGAAGAAGGTGAGGAAAAGAGGAAAAACACTAGTATGTAAGTGGTTCAACCGATTTGGCCTACGTCCACTGTGAGTGTGTGAGTAAATTTCACTAGAATGTGGGCACTAATGGTCTGTGATATAATCTCTCACTTTCTCTCTCGCTCTCTACTGTGTAATTATGCAGAGCTTTCTCTAGGGTTATAATTGTTGATCCTTTTGCAAGGTAGGAGAAGACATGTATATATAGTGCCTGGGGAGGTTAGTGTACCCCCAATCATGCCATGATCATGTGTGTAAATATCAGTCCAATCTCATATGGACACCTGGCTAGTCCACATGCAGGTAATGATGACCAAATATTCCCTCACGTGAGGGGAACGAGTTGGTTATATCGATTTAGTCCACGCATTCCAAGTCTTCCCCTATGCTAACATATAATCGGACTTGTGATGTCATCCATGGTAACCTCGGCCCAACCGAGTACGATGCTTGGTAAGTCCGAGGGTTATCTTTATTCCACTAAGCTAAAGTATGACCTCGGCCTGATTGACCAACCGAGGTTAGGTTTTAAGCATGGCTGAAGTGTCGATTAAAGCAGGGTACGTTAGTGGTAGTCGCTTGAGCCCATGAGTTATCTGACTACGACTGATGGCCAGCCGAGGTTGGTGATTATGGGGCCGACCTTGTGAAGGACGAATTCTCTGATGGCCATTATGAGCCTCTTGTTGACTCAACCATTACATCAGTCGAGGTTGTCGACTCCAAGTATGAGGGTACATATTAGGAATATCAATCCTGCTACTGATAAAGGTAAAGAGCCAACTTCTTTCGAGCAGGTTGACGTCACTAGTTTGACTTTTAGGCCTTTATTTATCTGTGTATTTTCCATTTTTCTTTATAACTAACTGATGTACTTTGTATTTATCCGATGCCACTTTATGATGAATGAAAGAAATCTCACTTTTGCATTCATTGATTTATGTGTTATTCTGTGTTTGCTACTTGTAATTTGTTGATCTTGATGACTATATTCTTTCCAATTCTTGTCTGGGCCAATTACTTAGTTCGAACATAAGCACCCAAGCTCGCCGAGCTTTTGTTCAGATTTGCAAGTCCCTTTGGGCAAGAAAGAAGGACTACAAGGCTCAGTCCGAGGTGATTGCTAGGCTAAAGGACACACTTATGGAGATGGAGGAGATTGGTGATTCTATTTAGAAAGAAATGGATGCCTTGAAAGTGAAGCTTCTAGACGCATCCGAGATAAACTAGGTAGGGGAGGTGCGATAGAGAGAGAATGACGCCCTAAGAAGGGAGGTTACGCGCCTTAAGGAGAATGCTCGGAGCAGTGCTCCTAGAATTATTCGAGATTCTTCATCGTCATCCATACCATGAGCTAGGTCTGATGATGACAGTACCCAAAGGGAGATTATTGAGCTGAAGGGGGACATTCGACGAGCATACGTAATCACTATCGGACTTTAAAGAGATGTCACAAGACTATGACGCTTATTTTGAAAGGGTCCTCGGTAGGTGTGGGCTGGCGGCTACGATCAAGGCTGGGTGGATGTCCCCATAAAGCTAAAGGAGGCCGAGGAGCAGGCCTTTATTAGAGGGTGGCTGAGTGCTCTCAGGTTGTTGATGGTTTTTAAAAACTCTCCCATGTGGTACATGCATGAGATCACTCCCCCAACCTTGGAGCCTAATCCTTTTCGAAGGGACTCCCGCTGGATCCCTACAGATGCTATCCTAAGGCAGCTACTGAAGCTGTGCCCGGAGGGGGCTGTGGAGAGTTTTGCTCCTCATCCTGATGATGGTCAGAGATCCCAAGCAGCAGACTATATTCCTCATTAACCAGAATCTTTATAGGTCTTAGTTGATTCTTTACCGTTGTACATATAACCATGTAACTCTTTAGTAAAAAATATAATTGAATATTTATGTTTTGGGCATAGGCCGACTACACATTTGTTGCTTGATTTCCATTTATTAGTTATTAAACTCTTATTATTTTGTGCACTTCAACCGACTAAATGTTATTTAGAGTTTAATTTCAATTGAACATTCCCCCACTCCAGTATGCCTTAGCCATACCATTCTGCCCACTTGACCTTTTAGGTTGTGTCGTCACACTGCCTTAGGCCTAAGTAGTGCGATGGAGAGAATGCACCTGATTAATGGGAAATCCACTCGAGTAGGATTTGGGAGCCAAGCTATGTTGGCAACCAACCTGAGTTGTCCATACTGCCTAAGGATCCCTTGTAGGTCTTTATTTATTGTCGGAGCAACCTAAGAGGCCAATTGTGCTTTTGAATAAAGGCCTGAGGAGGGTTTCCGTCGACCCTACTAATTATGCTTTGGATGTCTTTAGTTAGGATAGACCTAACACTGTATTGCAATCATAGGGGGCTAGTTTACAAGATCCTTTAACTAAAGTAAATTAGCCAACTTACTCTAGTCTGGGAATTCTATTGTACTCATAAAATGGGTGAAGCCTGTAACTTGGAAATGGTGCATAATAAAATATAATTGCGATAACCAATGTATGTGGAATGCTAAGGCCAATTAATTTTTATTACTCAAAATTATAAACGAAGAGCAATATCAGTTTGTAAATAAAAATTTGCCTAAACTAATGATGCACAAATAAAGAAAGTATAGAAGTAGAACTTCTTCAAATTGGTCGCATTCCAAGCCTTTGGTATCTCCCTTCCCTCAAGCGTTTCCAAGTGATAGGCTCCTTATAGGTCATCCCTCACTATCTTGAAAGGTCCTTCCTAGTTTGATCCTAATTTTCCATCTGATGGTTTCACAGCACTGCTAAGGACTTTCCTTTGGACGTAGTCCCCAACTTAGAATTTCCTTGGATTAACTTTTTAATTTCACTGGTTGGCTAGTTGCTACTGGTAGCATGCAACCTTAACTAGATCCAATTCTCGCCGTTTATCTGCTAAGTCAAGTTCAGTGAGTAGTGCTTCATCAATGTGGCCTTGGTTGACCAGTGTAGACCTCATGGTAGGGAGTTCGGATTCTAGAGGAATGACTTCTTCCATTCCATACATGAGTGCAAAGGGTGTTTCCCCAGTTGCTCGCCTTGGGGTCATACGATAGGCCCATAGGATGTGGGGCAACTCGTTTGTCCAAGATCATTTGGTCCGTTTCAGGCATTTCTTCAGTCCTTCGATCACTGCCTTGTTGTAGGCCTCTGCTTGACCGTTGCTCTAGGGATATGCTATAGAGCTGACATAATGTCTGATTCCATGTTCATTGAAAAAGATTTGGAAGAAACCACTCTTGAACTAGGTCCCGTTGTCAGTAATGATGGTTCTGGGTATGCCGAAGCGGGTAATGGTGTTCTTCCATATAAATCTCATCATGTCTGTGTCCCGAATATTCACCAGTGGTTATGCTTCTATCCACTTGGTGAAGTATTCTGTGGTGACCAACAGATACTTTTAATTCCCTGTTGCGGTAGGCAGTAGACCTACAATGTCCAAACCCCACTAGGCAAAGGGCCACGGGCTGGTCAATGGCTGGTGGACCATAGGTGAGTGATTTTGGCATTTTTCGCACTTTCGGACATAGACTCCAGCATCTTTCTGCATATATTTCCATTAATATCCTTCCCTTATTGCTTGAAAGGCCAACTTCCTCCTGCATGACTCCCATAAATGCCCTCACGAAGTTCGTGCAGAATCTGCTCGGCATCTTGTGGGTGAATGCACTAGAGGTAGGGGCCAGTGAAGGATCTCTTATACAATTTCCCATAAGGAGATAAGTGAAAGCGAGCAACTTTGACTCTTATCTGATGTGCCGACCTTTTGTCACTTGGAAGCATATCACTTCGTAAGTAGTCTATGATGGGGTCCATCCAACTTAGTGCTCTTTTTATGTGGGGAACCTGCTCGGATGCTTTCTCGAATTCAGTATCTTGATTAATACTGGGTGACACGAGGAAGTCTATTTAGACCGTTCTTTTCAGGTCGGAGTCTATTACAGAACTCAGAGCTACTAGGGCATCTTCATGGCTCTTCTGTCCCCTAGGGAACTGCTGAACGTTAACCCGATCGAAGTTAGCCATGAGTCTCTTTACAATGGCGACGTAAGCTACCATTCTTTTATCTTTTGCATTAAAATTGCCATTTATCTGGTTGGATACTAGTTGTGAATCGCCAAAGACTTGAAGGTGCCTTGCCCATCAGCACTTGTGCTTTGCACAGGCCGGCTATCAATGCCTCGTACTCTTCTTCTTTCTTGGAGGCTTCAAATCCCAGTTTGATACCCTGTTCGAGCACCGTATTGCCGGGGGTTACTAACACGATTCCTAACCCTGTCCCCTTGAATTTAAGGCTCCATCAATGTGTAAGGTCCAAATGGTAGATCCCTGTATGCTTTTCATTAGTTGACTAGTTCCTGGCTAATCGACAAGATGTTCTCCTATGAATTCATCGATAAAATTGGCTAGAATCTGCCCCTTGACGGCTATTCTTAGTTGAAAGTGGATGTCCAACCTTTCGAGCTGAACTGAACACATTGACAGTCGGTCGGAGAGGTCAGTTTTAGTCAGAACAGCTTTGAGAGGGTGTGAAGTGACCACAAAGATGGAATGAGCCTCAAAGTAGTGCTCCAGCTTCCTCGAGGCTATCACTAATGCATAAGCAAGCTTCTCCAATGGTAGATACCATTTCTCGACCTTTAAAAGTGTCTTACTCGCATAGTAGACTTAATGTTGGCTTCCTTCTCTTTCACACACTAAGGCGGAGCTCGCGGCGTGGTATGATACATCAAGGTAAAGGTAGAAATGATCTCCTTTTGTAGGAATCACGAGAAAAAGAGGGCTGTTGAGATAGGACTTGAGTTTTTCTAATTCTATAGAGCAGTCCTCGTTCCAAGCCAGTCCCTTGTTTCTTTTTAATAACTAAAAGAATGGTTGACATGGTTGGGTGCGACGAGAATTCCAGTGAGCATTTATATATCCCTTATCGTTTTAGGGGGCTAGACTTTGTTGATGGTGTGAATAAGGTGGGGGTTCACCTCTATTCCTCTCTTACTGACCAGGTATCTAAGTAATTTTCCTGACTGGACATCGAAAGCGCACTTACTTGCGGTGAGTTTCATTCGTTATTTCCTGAGGATATCAAAAGTTTATGCCAGGTCGGAGAGTTGATAAATCCTTGAGCTTTCTATTGACGAGCATGTCATCAATGTAAACCTCCATAGTCCCCCCCATTTGCTTCTTAAACGTCCTCGTAACTAGCCACTGATAAGTCGCTCCTGCATTCTTAGGGCCAAAAGGCATAACCTTATAACAATGCAAACCGACAATGGTTATGAAGGTGGTCTTATCTTGGTCTGGCATGGGAAGCGAGATTTGGTGGTATCCAGAGTAAGCGTCTAAAAAGCTCATCCTCTCATGGGCTATAGTGGCGTCGACCAATTGATCAGTCTTTAGAAGGGGAAAATTATCTTTGGGACAGGTCCTGTTGAGGTCAGTGAAGTTGATACAAAATCTCCAATTTCCATTGCTCTTAGTAACTACTACTGGGTTGGATAACCACTCAGGGAATTGGACTTCCCGTATGGAACCTGCATCCAGTAGCTTCCCAACCTCTTTCTTTACTGCTTTTACTTTTTCCAGAGCTGTTCGGTGAGCCTTCTATGCAATCGGTTTGAAGGCTGGGTCAACGTGAAACCAATGAAAATCTATGACAGGATCTATCCCAAACAGCTCGTAGGTTCCCATGCAAAAATATCCAAGTTGCTCCAAAGGAGCATAACTAGTTATTTCTTCTCACGATCAGTTAAGGAGGCACCAATCAAAAACTTTTTCTCAGTCGAGAAACTTTCATCCGCGACTTCTTCTAGGTCTTCAATGACCCTTTCTAAGGGGTGGAACTTGGTCTCCTCCACCCCTGGGTGTCCATACCTTAGCTGATATTTGGAGGGTGGCAACCCCTCCTGGGATTCCTCCTTACTCTTCGATTCATCAGTTTTCCTCTCCTGCTTGGGGTGAATGGCCGCGATGAAGCATTTTTTGGCCATAGCTTGGTCTCCATATATCTTGATTACAGTTACTTTTGATGATACGTTGATGGTATGACCTTCATTTCATGGATACACCCCTTGTCGAGGATGGCGTGGTAAGGAGACTTAATGTCAACTACTAGAAACTCGATCATTTTTGAGATATTTCCTGCCCTGACTGGCAGGACAATCTTCGCCAAAGGAACTGTAATTTTTTCAACGAAGTCGACTAACGGAACAGTGGCTTCCTTGAGGTCGGCTATGCTCATATTTAACTTTTTGAACGATTCCAGGTACATCACTTTGGACGAGCTACCTTAGTCGATGAGCATCCTATCGACGTCCCAGTTGGCTATCCTGAATGTGATGACTAGCGCATCATGATGGGGGGTTCTCACACCAACCAAATCTTCATCAGTGAACACAAAGTGCTATTATAATCGACGTCCTTCGGTCATCAATGCTTCCCAGCCTGAGTTTTGGCTGGATCGATCTGAAAAGCCTGCATGACTGTAGTTAGCTTTTTGACCTACATCAAAGAAAAAAATTCTTGAATCTGCTTGAGGTCCGATACCCCATGAATTATCGCAAACTCATGGCCGATATCCTCCTCGAGGATATTATCAGGCTTCCGCTCTCCATTCGCTGCTACTTTTTCTACCTTCTTTTCCATGAACTCATTAAGATGCCCAACTTGGTCCAACTCCTCGAGATGAGATTTGAGGGATTTAAAATGCTCAGTTTTATGGCTGCCCTCCTTATGGAACGTGCACTTTAGTGCGTTATTCCGCTTAGAGCGGTCTCCTCCCATTTTCTTTGACCACTTAATAAATGTCTCATCTTTGACCTTGGCAAGGATCTTGTATATTGTCTCCTTGAAGACTATATTCACAACTTGAAATGCCTTCGAGGCGTCATTTTTGTTTCCATTCTTGGAGCCATTTTTGCCCCCGTTCTTGTTCCCTTTCTTCCGAGGCTCATTTCTCTCCACTCATTTTCCATCCTTCGCGCGACCATTATCCCATGCATTAAGATGGATCACATCCTTAACTTTGGCATATTTCTCAATACGAATCATCAAGTCATCGATGGATGTAGCCTCCTTCTTAGTTGAGAACTGGTGCAGGAGGCAGGAGCTCGATAAACCAATTTTGAAGGATGCTACGGCGACCTGCTCTGAGCAATCCTAGATTTCATTAAACACTTCCCAATACCTCTTTGCTTATTATCTGAGGTTCTCTTGTGGCTTCTGTTTCATAGTAAGCAGTGCATCCATCCACTTTGGGTGGGAACTGCTTGTTATGAAACGAGTTGTGAATAACTCAGCTAAGGATTTAAAGTTTCTGCTGGACATGTGGGGTAGCTTTTCAAACCATTTCTGGGCCATATTGTGCAAATTGGAAGGGAAGATTCGACACATGAGGGCGTCATTTTGACTTCATAGATTCATGGCATGTGGATATTGCAGACATGATCAATGCAATTAGTCTTTCCATCGTAAATCTTGAACCTAGGGATTGCGAACTTTTTTGGGGTCTCTTCTTCTTCTTCTTCTTCTATCGCCCTTGAGAAAGGGGGCTTCATCTGAGTTTTGAGAGATTGTCTGGCTAACTCTCGTGTAGATTTAGAACCACGATGATTTGGGTGCTGGTCCATCTCCTTTCGGACCAAACACTGTATGTCATCACTTTACCGACCAGGACTCCTGTAACACCGAGCCTATCGCAGTTGTTCCGAGCGATCATAATCTGACCTATGTCTTTCAGTTATTTCTGAACCATGCCTGGGACTCCTTCCTCGGTTGCAAGACTTGATCATCGGAGGGCTAGGAGTTTGGTTTTGACGTCGCCTTGTGCTTCGATGGAGCTCTGTCTCCATTCTTTCCAGTTGCCTTTTGAGGTGAGAATTTTCATCTTCCTATTAGCGTGTGGCCTCCTCCTGTTCTTGGAGTCTGGATTCATAGGCATCTATGAATCTAGAAATCTGTGTGAACCTGGGTGTCTCCTGGCTTTCCTCAGAGACCTACCTATCTTGGCGGAGTCTCGAGTTTGAATGACAAATCTCTGACCTTACCCTTTGAGGGATATGCTGCTGCTGAATGTCACCTGCTTGAGGAACATTGCTGCTGTGATAAGATATCGTTGGTTCTTATTGATGAATTATTTCATACGAGTAACTGTCTTCTTCCCACAGACGACGCCGATTGTGGTGATAAAAATTACAACACAAATAATAAAGGAAAACAATCAATAAAAAATTAAGAACAGTAAGCAATCACAATCGCAATCACAACACAAGAGTATACGTGGTTCAACAAATTGCCTATGTCCACAGAGAGGTCTACCGTGTTTATTAAGTATCTCTCAAGAAGGTCTCTGTTACATGCCCCTATGCCCCTGGCCAGAGGTTACAATATATTCCGATAATTGAAGGTCGTTGTAACTAACACGATAAGCCCTGATTCCCTTGAATATCTCTCCGAGATTCTTGGGGATATACTCGGTCTTATCTCGAGTTTAATTTATAAACGAGGCTCACAATTTGTGTCGGACACTTATATAGTCTTTATGGGCTTAGTCGGCTACTCTTATGGGCTGATAAAAAATAGGTACCCGCAATATATATATATATATATATATATATATATATGTACGAACAAAATAAAGGATAAAGTGAGAAGTAAGTTGTTACATACGGGAGAATAAAATCCAAAATAAAATGTGAGAGACATATATAAAGATGAGAATATTATATACAAGACTAATAACACTAAAATGTGAATAGTGTATTATAACTAGTGAAAGTTATTCATAAGGAACGGATAAATTATAAGTGAGAATTCATAATTCATAAGCTTGCAAAAAATCTTAGAATGTTATATACGTAGGGCATGAAATAACGTAAGGCGACTTAGAGATTTTGAGAGGCTAGTTAGGCTGGGTAGCGTAACTAGGGTGTTTAAAATACATGCGTTAGGTGTGCATTGTTAGATGAAAGGTAAGGGGTATCTCATGGGAGTGAGACACCAGTTTAAATATGGAGAATATCATATTATAAATTTTAAAGTTTTTTAAACACTTGCTAAATATTTTCAAAACGCTTTGGGCTCTGACCCGCTTGTAAATATTTTAAAAACCATTTAGGTGTCTAGACACAAGGACGCCTAAATGATATTATTCCTTCGAGTCGAACGATGCTGCAACAGCTATGGATGCTAGTAGAGATTATTTAGACGCTTCTATCCTTGTGATCTAGATATGAGGTACTGTGAGTTATATTCGGGCATGTTGCCCAACTGTTGTCATTTACTTTATTTTTTGCATTTTTGTTTGCACCTATTCAATATGGTTGTATTAATGTCTTACCGAGAGTTATCAGTTATTGTTTATTTATTTAAGTTGTTGTGTATATTATTGTGTGGACGGATTTATTGTGTGTTTAAATTAACAAGATTAGAAAGTTAAAATTTGACACCGGACCTAATAGATTATTAGTAATTAATTTGGTTTCCAACAGTGATGCTGAGAATGATCATACGAGAATCTTGTTTTATTTTGATAAAGGATTGATCAACTGTGTTTAAAATAGGTGCGTGCCACATAATCTGTCTCTATCTACCGGGGTACCTAAGTGGCGCCGTCTCCTACTCCATAAATGAGTGTTAGCAACTATCCATGTATTTCCGCATATAAGGGTAAAGGTTTAAATAAGTAGATTATAACGAATCTTAAATTTAACAAATATAAGAAAGCTCTAAATTATGCCTTGGCCGTGCGCACGACATTAAACCCTCGCTGTTTTCACAACCCGTGTGCACATACCACAATTGTGGCCTTTCGAATGGGAAAACCATGAAACTCTCTAGAATTCAGTCATTCTTCAACCTTTAGCCCTCGGTACGACTTCTCTGTCGAATCATCATTAACGGCCTAATTCAAGGTTTTACTACCTCCATATACCTTAAATTGTCCTAAAAATTTCCCTAAACCAAATTCTATACTATCTTTACAAGTCTACTAGATTTATATAAGGATTTAGGGGAATTTTTCAAAATTAGAACTCTAGGTGTTGAATCTCATTCTAAAACACAAAATTTCCAATCCATTCATGTAAAAAGCAAGTGCTTTTAACTAATTCATCAAGTATACACAATTCTAATCCTAAATTTGTTATATATAACTCAAATTCATGACATTTGGAATCAAATTATGGATAAATATCTAATTTCTAATTAATTTTAACCAAAATTTATTGTTGAACTACCTAAATAAAATATTTTATATTAGATTTAGAATCCAATGGATAATCATATTCTAGTGACAAAAGCAATTGTATAATTATACAAAATAAACTTGCCCCAAAATTCTAGTAGGTTGAACTCCAATTACAAAGCCCCCAATTATCTCTTCTCTGATGCCTAATTGCCCTCTTTTTCTTCTTCTCAACGTAGCCTCCCCCGTCTCTCTTTAGGGTTTCCTTTCTCAAGTTTTTAGAAATAATTTAGGTTAACTTACAACCTATTTTTATACTTCTAACCATGAAATTAGGGTTATCCCCTATATGGGCCTTGACCCATTAATCCCAAAACTATATCAAAATAGTCCAAGACCTAGTCCAAGTCCAATACTAACCCAAATGGTTTGAAATTAACTCTTTTAATGTAAAACCAAACCCTTTACATATCCCACAAGTCATTCGAACTAACCTATCTATATTTTTAATATTTACATATGTTTGATTTTAAAATAATTTATTATGTTTATTTGTTAAATAATTATTAATTTATATATTTACGTTTAATTTAAAAGTTCCATTTAAAATGATTATAATTATACACACATACACTAAGAATATATATGAAATATAGTGACGGCACCAGTCACTACAAATAATTACATCATAACATAATATCAAATAATATTAAATTATGCATTAAATTTAAAGTGTATTACCTTATTCACCCCTAAGATAAGGAATTTCATCCTCAAAATTTGAATTTAGTACCTAACTATAATAACTCTGGATATCTTACCCAAATGCCATCCTCTCTCTCCCATGTAAACCGCGCCTCGCTATGGGGTCCTCACTAAACTCTAATGAATAGTTTGACCTTTGATTGTAAAGTCTTCTCTCTCCGATTAAGTATGTGTCGTGATAGCTCCTTATAACTTGCATCGGGTATGCTGGTAGGCATCCTTATCCTTCAGAAATTTCCTCAGCATTGATACATGGAAAATTTCACGTACTCATTGAAAAGGATCGGTTAAATCCAATCGATACGCCATCGGGCGTAACCTATCCAAAATTATGGAGGGACCGATGTAGCAGGGTGCCAATTTCCCATTGGACCCAAATCTGACAACTCCTTTCGTCAAGGAGGCTCGTAAAAGAATCTGATCTCCCAGCTAAACTCTAGCTTTGTCCTTCGCTTGTCGGCATAACTCTTCTATCGATCTTGTGACTTCATCATCCTTGATTAAATGAGTGCCACCTTCTCTGACGTATCTCAAATAATGTTAAATCTGAACATTCTGCACTCTTCCAACTCCAACCAAAAAATCAGTGAACGACACAATCGTCCATATAGTCCATCATAGGGTTCTATACTGATAGTTAACTGATGACTAATATCGTAGGTACACTCTACAAGAGGTAAGTTCTAATCCCATCTACCTTTGAAATCTAAGACATATTCCCTAAGCATATCTTCCAAAATTGGTTCACCCGCTCAGTTTGACTATCAACCTGAGGGTGAAGTGCTGTAATCCAATTCAGTTGTACTCCCATAGACTCCTGAAAACCTCTACGTAATTGAGATGTGAAAGTACTATCCTGGTTAGACACAATATCACGTAGTACACCATGAAGTTGTATAAATTCTGCTGTAAAAAATTTGGCATACTGCTTGGCTGTGTAATTAGTTTGAATTGGAAGGAAACGAGATACCTTTGTCAACATATCAACAATGCCCCATATCGAATCATGACTTCTCTGGGACCTTGGCAATCCCACTATGAAATCCATAGATATGCTCTCCTACTTCCACTCAGGGACCTCCGAAGGCTGTAACTCCCCTATCGATCTTTAGTGCTCCAACCTTTACTAGTTTCCAGGTTGCATACTTAAACACAAACTGTACAATATAATTCTTCATCCCATTCCACTAATATATCTTGCACATTTTCTAATATATCTTATCCACTCTGGGATGTATTGTGAAAAGGGAACCATAATCCTCGTATAAAACTACCCTATGTAAGCTGAGAATCTCTGACATAGTCAGCCATCTTTAAAATCTTAACCCTCTATTTGAACTAATCGATAATGAAGGAACTCCTCCTGACATTAGCCATCGCACCTTATCCTTAAAAAGGAGACTGAAGACTATGCCTGAATTACCCTTGTCATGATGTCTGGTGTAACAGTCACTACCCCCTAAAGTCATCAGTCAAATCAAAGTCCAAATGTCTGGTAACTCCTCCTCATGCCCGAACCATAATGCTGCCAGTAAAATTATCGATCTTTGATGCAGTGCATCATCTACCACACTTGCCTTCCCCGAATGGTAATACGTAAAAAAATGGTAGTCCTTTACAAAACTCGAGTCATCTCCTCTACCACATATTTAGCTCTCTCCAAGTAATTGAATACTGGAGACTCTTGTGATCAGAATATAAGATGAACCTCTCACCCAGTAGAGAATGTCTCCATATACGAAGGGTAAAAAATACTGCGAACAACTCCAAATCATGAGTGGGGTAGTTACCTTCATAAAGCTTAATCTTACATGATACATAAGCTATAGTCTCCTCTTCCCTGAATACTCCGCCTAATACTTGAAGGGATGCATATATAAATACCAAATACTCCACGTCATGCTATGGTAATGCAAGTACACGAGCTATAGTGAGCTTCTCCTTGATCTCCTTAAAATCTCTCTAAGAGTCTTTACTCTTAAATAAAAGGTACCCCATAACGGGTGAGATGAGTCAGTGGTCCCATAATCTTTGAGAAACCCTGTATAAACCTCCTAGATTACCCCTCTAAACCCAATAAACTTCTAAGTTTAGTAAGCAACGTGGATTATCCCCACTCAATAATTGCAGATACCTTACTAGGATCCATTAAAATCCTAGACTCAGATATAGCTTGGCCTAAGAACTGCACATCTCGAAGCCAAAATCCATACTTAGATAGCTTAGCATACAAGTTATGTTCTCGTAATGTCTGTAATACCAAACTCAAATGATATGTATGCTCCTATTTCAATCGAGTCTAAATCAAGATATCGTTGATAAATGCAATGACAAACTAATACAAGAATGATCGAAAAACCTGATTCATCAAGTCCATAAATATTACTGGCACTTTGGTTAACTTGAATGGTATAACCTGGAACTCATATGATCCATTTCGTGTCAGAAAAGCTATTTTTGAGACATCTTCTTCCCGAAAACGTATCTGATGGTAAGACCAACACAAATCAATGTTGGAAAAGAATGACGTACCCCTCATCTGATCAAATAGATCATTGATACGTGGCAATGAATACTTGTTTCGTATTGTGATTTTATTCAATTATCTATAATCCACACATAGTCAAAGTGAAATATCCTTCTTCTTTACAAATAACATTGGGGCTCCCCACGGAGACGTACTCCTATGTATAAACCCCTGGTTCAACAATTGTTGAATCTATTCCTGTAATTCTTTCATCTTTAATGGAGCCATCCTGTAAGATGTCCTTGTGATGGTCCTAGTTCCCGGTGTTTATACAAAAATATACCCCCCTAACTAGTGATAACCCTGGAACCTCATCAAATACATTCGAAAACTCCTAGACAACAGGTATAAAATTCAACAACATGGTGACCTCCTTAGATGAAGTTTCATATGTATAACATAAGTGTCTACTAGACCTTCCCTCAAGTCTAGGAATAATAACAATAACATATCATGCCCAGGAATAGCAAATGTTACCACCTTCCCACTACAATCTATCTGCACGTGATATTGAGCTAACCAATTCATGTCGAATATGATATTATAATTCAACATATCTAATAACAAAAAGTCATTGGAAAAAATATAATCGGCTGATCTCTACTGCCACGCCTCTTCAAATATGGCATAATGCAGCACCCTTACCTACCGGGGTGTCCACATATGATGATACATCCTAAACTATATCTACCACTCCCGACATAGATGAAAATATGTAATTAGCAAAAGAGTGTGACTCACCCATATAAAAAAAAACCAAGCGTAGGTACTATAAATATAAAATATACCCTTAATTTCTAGAGGATGTACTTGTTGGCCTGCCTGATGGATGTTGTAGACACATCCATAGTGAAGATGTGAACGTCCTTTGTGTAATACCCTATCCCATTATTTCAATTAAATTTTGTATAAGTTGTAATGGAGTAAGGTTTGATGAGAATTTATTAGGAATTGTGGGTCAAAAATAGAAGAAAATAAAATAATGAAAAAGGGGTCGTTCTAACGACATAGGCCTGTCCTTAGAAGCGAGATGCATTTTCGTGCGAAGATCGCGTGAAGTAAGGCTACAAACGAGATCACACTGTGATAACTTTGCTTTTTGTATGTCGTTGGAGCAAGCCAAGTTAGTCAAAACCTTATAATACCTACAAAATAATATCAATTCAAGTGTATAGGTAAGTAAGGGTATCAATCCACTTCCAAGGGGGTAAAGCAAAGGGAACAAAATTGTAATTCACTTTTTATTTTCTTTTTGTGCTTTTTCACTTTTCTATTTTTTTAGCTTTTTCAATATTAAAACAATTGGGTGAGGTGAGGTGAAATAAGACTAAACTAAATGTGAGATGAAAATAACTAACTAGAAAGTTACTAAAATGACAAATAAAGTCTAAACTAAAATAAGAGATACAGTGAGGAAAATAATTGTGAGAACAATCAAGGAGTGGGGATACACCTTAAATTTTAGCTATTCTAATTAATTAATTTAATTAATTGAATTCTCCCAAACTAATATCAAAATTACAAATCAACTCTCGTTGCAAATGTAATTTTAATACTAACCTTTTAGAAAATTAAGTTTAACACCCCACAACTCTAGAAAATAGATCCACACTCCTTTTAATTAATCACCCGCTAGGATCGATAAATTAAAAATTATGTCAATCTTAGAAAATAAATTTAGAGTTGAAATTCAAGTTATAATACCCCACTTAAGAAACCCCTATCTCTAGTTCGAATCTAAAATGGATATTATAACTAGAATTTCGATTTTATCTCGAAAATCATTTAACCTCTCTCGAGGCGTAAATTTAAGGGTGAGGGATCAAAATTAACACTCAAAGGGAATTTTCAAGTAATCAAACTAATCAAACTAAAATAACATCAAATAAGGGTTTTCCCCTACCCCTTGAAAGGAGATTTAGCCTAACATGGTATTAAACATGATGAACAAATAATCAAAGGCATTTAATATAATAAAAGAGTAGAGAAAGAGAACAAATCTTCAACAAGTCTCCTTGAAATTGACAATTTGAACTATATCCTTGAAATTGAAGCATACAACCCTCCAAGTGAGTGATCAACAAAGATATAAATGAAAAATTACTCAACTTGAATCTCACACAATTATTTCACTCAATTTAAATCTAAATAAAATAAAATAAAATAAATTTCTAAACTAAAAAAAATATAAAAATATTATTTCTAACTTTCTCTCTAAGCTAACTCTAGGGTTTCTGTCCTCTTTATTCCATCCTCCCTTCAAAATGATCTTCAACTCTCTTTAAATAGTAGTTGCCATGGAGCTAGGGGTAAATTGGGTAGACAAAGGTGCAAGAGGGTGTGTAAGGTATTGGGTGAGGGTAAATTAGGAAAAATGGCAAGGGAGCATGTGGATGGTGAGGTTATGAGAGAGTGGGGATAAGTTGGGGGGCATTTTTGGAAATTGGGTTTGAGTAGTTAGTTGGGATATAATGGGTAAAAAGGTTAAAAGGGTTTAAATTTGGCACATGGGTTATAATGAGTTTGTCTTGGCAGGTGTACAGTTTGGTCTTTGGTTTGGGAAGAGGGAAATGGGTTGTGGGTATAGACATGGGAGGAAATGGATTTGTCATTTGGGTTTGAGATTTGGATTGAAAAGGGTTGGATTGGCCAGAGGTAAAGGTAGAAGAAGGGTCGCGGGTGGCGTTGAGATTGTGCCGGTCTGGATCTCGGTCGGAGGTCGCCGGCGGGACAAAGGTGTGTGACCGGGCTATGACGGGTTAGGGAAGGGGGTTTTGGTGTCGCCGGAGCAGTTGAAGGCGGCATCGCCGCCGGAGTGGCAGGTTGGCGGGGCGAGCAGAAGGGTGCGAGTGGGTCGCCGCTGATCGGACAACTGGGGATGCCAGTGAGGTAAGGGGGCAAGGGTTTGGTTCGCTCCAGCAGTGGAGGTGGAATGCCGGGGAGGTTGATCGGAGATGGGCGCTCCGGCGAGTGGGTTTTTGGCAGGTGGTTTGGGTGAGGGTTAGCAAGGTGGGGATTAGGTTTGGGGATATAAGGTTGGAAGGAGAGAGAGTATTGGGAGGTTGAAGAAGGTTAGTTTTGATTTGGTGTGGTGAGGGTGTAGGAAAAGTAGGTGTGAGGGTGAGTTATTAGTTTAGGGTGTAAGAGTGTGTTGGGTATTAAGGTGTGAGTGTGTGTGTTTAAATTTAGGCCCTAATAAAATAATAAAGACTTAACTAAATTTAATAAAACTAAAACTAAAAAAGTAAAATCTAACTAAAATAAAACAAACTAAAAACAATAAAAATATTAAAACTAAAAGTAAAAAAATAAAATCCTAAGCTTATATAAAACTAAAATAAAACAAAAGACATAAAAACTTAAAATCTAAATTAAAACTAAAGTCCTAAAAATATAAACTATAATAAACTAAAAATGAACTCCTAAAACTAATCCTAATAAAATAAGACTAAACTAAAAGCTAATAAAAATCAAAATAAAATAAAATCATACTAATAAAATAGAAAAATAGAATATAAAACCTAGAAAATACTAAATAAATCTAAAATAAATCCTAAAAATAAAAATGATACAAACTAAAAATATAAAAAAATGATAAAAAGACACAACAAAACACACACATGGTTTAGGCTAGGTTTAGGTTACGGGAGAGGGAATTTAACACCATTTTAACTACAAATTGCCTGAAAATATAGCTTTTTGACACTGCAACTCCAATTAAGCCTGCATATTGAACAATTAAGCGCATAAGACCCATATTGTCGAGAATTATCAACTAAAATCCATCTATTCGGGGTATAAATTATACAATTTTGGGTGCTTATCACACCACCCCCAAACAGAGCGTTGCTAGTCCTCGAGCAATAAGATAGAGAGAAAGAGAAAGATAAGTAATCAAAAGTGTACCACTTTCGCGGGCACTTGCGATTGCACTTAGCATGTGCAACAAGACTTTAAACCTATAGGTTGCCCTACAGGACGAGTTGTGTCTCGTGAGGGTTTGCATGGAATATTATTTTCAAAAATTTATTGAAAGGCAGTCAATCTCTTATTAGACGTAGAATAATCGCACAATCCATCACATGAGAAAATATTTTCAGAAATACAAGATAGAAGGGTAAAAAGTTTAGCTAAGTAAATACTCAAGGCACATCCTTCCTAAAACTCAACGTTTGTAGTGTGAATCAGTCATAACGGGTCGAGTGTCATAAGAGTAATTCCTAGATTGCCTTGTCGGAATCAACGCTTCAACTTCAAATCTCACGAATATATCTCTCTCAAACGAACTCTCAAGATTAGGGTAAGTGTATCGCTCTTGTGTGTGAGGAGGTGAGTAAATGTAAGCAAGTTCAAACATCTCACACACATATAAGAAAGAACGAACAATTTGAAAGAAAAGTGATCTCATGAAAGAATGCTAATCACTATAGTGAGAACGTCGAGTTATCACCACGTCGACTTTCATTTGCCCGAACACCTAGGGGAAATATGGATGTATATGGGTGAGGGGGAAATGAAATGGGATGAGAAGGATATGATAGGTAGGATGGATGGGATAAGGTAGGTAGGATAGTAATATGATGGATAATGGATGAGTGATGGGTGCGATACGATTGACAAGAGTGTACTATAAAGAACAAATGTCTTTATTTCAAAACCAACTACTAACTATAAACTCTCTTTCTTTTCTTTTTTCTTTTTTTTCTCTCTTTTTTTTCAATTTTTCTTTTCTTTTTCTCTATTTTTTTTCTATTTTTTCTATTTTTATGTTTTTCTCTTTTTTTTATAGACCAACAATGAAGACATTTAACATTTAGAATCAACACTCTTTCATTTGAAAATGAAAGATGATATAGAGATGATAGGTGATGGTGTGGGATATATATATGGATGGGGAAAATATGGAAAAGCATGGGAATATAATGGGTGAAGTGAATGGTAAATGGTATATGGAAAGGTGGTAAGTGTATGGATGAAAATCTAGTATTCGGGACAAATTTCAAGACACGCATTTCTTACAACTCGAAAAAGATACCATTCTCAGTGATCAAGCCAAAAATGAAGAATAATGAGATCATACAACTATTAAAGTGAGGACCCAAAGGAAGTTTAATCAATTTATGACTCGGAGATTGCGTAAAACACTTAAGAAGGGTGAAAGGCACGAATCTCACAAGTTAAAGTCTCTACTAGTGATCCTTAAGGTTCTCATGGGAATTGTAGTACTCCTCAACTCTAAATCGTATTGACGTGATAAGTGCGCAAATTTTGTTGAGTCTAGAAATTCATAGTGCAAAATGCCTTGTTACGTATTACATAAGCATTTAGAAAAAATATTCTCTAGCTTGATTCCTAGACTTAAAAGGATGGATGATTGACAATTCACACCAATGAGTGAGATGAAAGAAACTGCACGAAAATTTAAAAAATCAGGTTCAAATATCAAAATTTTTCAAAAGAGGTACGATTTTGATAAAATTTCCCACCCCCAAACAAAAAGGAACATCGTCCTCGATGTTAGGTAAAATGATTTTTAAAATTGAGAGCATAAGGTAGGAAAGAGATTACCAGAATGAACCGCTAATGAAGTGGACATATGAAACCAAGAATAAACCTGAATAAATGATAAGAGAAAAATAAAAAATAAATTGTACAAGTCTATAAGCATGGTAAAGCATAAGGTGACGTGAAACACCACCCCCAAACAGGATGAGACTAGTACAAGAAATGCGGGATGCCTCCCGGTAGCGCTAAGTTTAATGTCTTCAGCCAGACCGAACCATTCTCACCCTAAAGATAGAAACTAGGAAAGCGCAGGGCAGCAGAAGAATGGGTGATGAGAATCACCCCCAAACAAGACTGAAGCGTCAGTCTTGTTGGATAGAGGCTAAAACGGGTCAATGCACTTGTATGGCAAAGTGCATCACATGATGCAAAACGTTGGTGGACCATGGGTGGGTGGATATTAGGGTAAGAGTGAGAAAGGCATTGGTGATGAAGCATCGATCATGGGTCTTATTGCGCCGGAAGGTGAGGGCAATAAGGGCCCTATAAGCATGGTGCTCTAATTGGCGAGGGAGGCAAAATGGTGTGCTAAGTTGAATCGAATGGGCCTAAGAAAAATCACACGACCATTCTATAAATGGGCGATGGTAATGGTCGCACCGTGACACGCCAGGGAGTTGTTGAGAAAAATCAACACCACAAGAGAGTGGCGGGTATGGAGGAACAAGCTCGGTGTCACGGTGGAGAGTAGCACGAAAAATACTCTCGTGGAAAGTGGAGGATGGTTTCAGGTGAGGATCTAAAAATGTTGATGGAAACTTGAAATGCGTAAAATCAAGATCCAAACCAGGTGGTGGGGTAGAAAGGACAATGGGTTGGTCGGGTGGGATAAATGGTGTATTGGGTGGGATAAATGGTGGAATTGGGTCAGGCTCACTATCGAAAGGTAAGTCAACACAATTGTCGACTTGGGGCCCGGACCATGGAATGGTCTCAACTTTGAAATTCTCGGGAGGATAGGGTTGGTCACGCTCAAAATCCGTGTCATAAGAGGACACATCATCGTCACACTCGGTTTCAACGATGGGTGGGGCCATGGGAATGTCCGACTCTCGCTCACACTCCAATTCATTTAGCCGTTGTTCAAGCCTTTGGAGAGCTTGAGTTTGAATTTGAGTGGCTTGCTCTTGCTCAAGTATGAACTTTTGCAAGAGGCTTTCGAGAGTGGAGGTGGATGATGGTGGTGGGGTGATGGGTGGTGGCGGTGGTTGAGGTGGACGGAACTCGTTATGATCAAGACTATATGGAGAATACTCAAATGAAGAGTGTGGAGTGGGTCCAAGTTCATCATACACGAAAGGATCGCTTTCGTGATGGGCAAATGGTTGAAACTCATGGGGTGCGTAGTGAGGAGAGACGTCGACACTTGACACCAAGGGTAATGGAATATGAGGTGCACGCATGGATGGGTCAAGAGTATCAAGGGCACTCGTGAGAGAGGTGAAACCATTAAAAATATCATAAAGAGACGGCTCGGGATCACTCTCACACGTGTCGCGTGTCAATGAAAAATGACCAAAGTAGTCCCGTAAAGGACGTTCTTCGGCCATGTGGAGAGAAATATTTTTTTTGAGTTTTTTTTTAAATTTTTTCAAAAAGAATGAAAATATATTTGGATTTTCTAAAAATAAGAAAAAGAAAATATTTTTGAATTTTCTAAAAATAAAGGAAGAAAATATTTTTGGATTTTTCTAAAATGAAAGAAAGAAAATATTTTTGGATTTTTTGGAAGAAAAAGGTGGGGAAAAATATGGACTCTTAATTTGGACGAACTAACTAAAATTGACCACCGAAAAATGGAATTGGACACACACACACAAGTCAAGAAAATTTCCTAACTAGCACATAGCCAATTTTATCTTCAAAATTTAGTGAAAGGGATAGTCAAATTTTAATTAAATCCGGGGGCGATAAAAATCACGAAAATATTTTAGTGATCACCTTTGCAAAATTTTCACCTAGTGGGCTACCTAGTTGATTGATTTTAAATTTAGTGATTGCTAGGGTAGCACACAATGGTAAGCTAGTGATTTGGGTGATGAAATCCCTTCTCGTGAGTGACCGGGTGTAGGTCTTAGTAATTTAATTCATCACACCATTCAAAAATAAATGCGAGAATAAAATCACACAAGAGCACACAAGCACACACAATAATTGACTCGCTAACAGGAGAGGCGCGAGTGTTTAGAAATGTACCTCCCACGATTTTTAAGCCGTGGGGTGCCAAAAAATTTGAGTCGACCGGGGGGGGATTACGCCTATCTCAATCGTCCCCGGGAGTCCTACCGATCCAAGGTAGAGAGGCTTCTAAATCCTCGCCTTTGGACGTCCTCTCCCTACCTTGTTCGGTTTCCCTATCACGCTTGTCTTTGATTATTACAATTTTTAAAATGAAAAATAAAATAAAGGTGTCTCTAAGCACTGCAATACAAGAAAGGATAGAATAATCCTAAATACAAGCCTTCTAAAATAAAGAAAATGGTACTAAATTGCAACAAAATATAGGAAATAAATGAATTACAAAATTGATTTCTTCCCGAGACAGCTCCCCGGTAACGACGCCATTTGATAACGTGACTTTTGTGTATGTCGTTGGAGCAAGCCAAGTTAGTCAAAACCTTATAATACCTACAAAATAATATCAACTCAAGTGTAGAGGTAAGTAAGGGTATCAATCCACTTCCAAGGGGGTAAAGCAAAGGGAACAAAATTGTAATTCACTTTTTATTTTCTTTTTGTGCTTTTTCACTTTTCTATTTTTTTAGCCTTTTCAATATTAAAACAATTGGGTGAGGTGAGGTGAAATAAGATTAAACTAAATGTGAGATGAAAATAACTAACTAGAAAGTTACTAAAATGACAAATAAAGTCTAAACTAAAATAAGAGATAAAGTGAGGTAAATAATTGTGAGAACAATCAAGGAGTGGGGTTATACCACAAATTTTAGCTATTCTAATTAATTAATTAAATTCTCCCAAATTAATATCAAAATTACAAATCAACTCTCGTTGCAAATGTAATTTTAATAGTAACCTTTTAGAAAATTAAGTTTAACACCCCACAACTCTAGAAAATAGATCCACACTTCTTTTAATTAATCACCCGCTAGGATCGATCAATTAAAAATTATGTCAATCTTAGAAAATAAATTTAGAGTTGAAATTCAAGTTATAATACCCCACTTAAGAAACCCCTATCTCTAGTTCGAATCTAAAATGGGTATTATAACTAGAATTTTGATTTTATCTCGAAAATCATTTAACCTCTCTCGAGGCGTAAATTTAAGGGTGAGGGATCAAAATTAACACTCAAAGGGAATTTTCAAGTAATCAAACTAATTAAACTAAAATAACATCAAATAAGGGTTTTCCCCTTAGCCTAACATGGTATTAAACATGATGAACAAATAATCAAAGGCATTTAATATATAAAAGAATAGAGAAAGAGAACAAATATTCAACAAGTCTCCTTGAAATTGGCAATTTGAACTCTATCCTTGAAATTGAAGCATACAACCCTCCAAGTGAGTGATCAACAAAGATATAAATGAAAAATTTACTCAACTTGAATCTCACACAATTATTTCAATAAATTTAAATCTAAAAAAAATTAAAATAAAATAAATTTCTAAACTAAAAAAAATATAAAAATATTATTTTTAACTTTCTCTCTAAGCTAACTCTAGGGTTTCTCTCCTTTTTATTCCATCCTCCCTTCAAAATGGTCTTCAACTCTCTTTAAATAGTAGTTTCCATGGAGCTAGGTGTAAATTGGGTAGACAAAGGTGCAAGAGGGTGTGTAAGGTATTGGGTGAGGGTAAATTAGGAAAAATGGCAAGGGAGCATGTGGATGGTGAGGTTATGAGAGAGTGGGGATAAGTTGGGGGGCATTTTTGGAAATTGGTTTTGAGTGGTTAGTTGGGGTATAATGGGTAAAAGGGTTAAAAGGGTTTAAATTTGGCACATGGGTTATAATGAGTTTGTCTTGGCTTTGTCTTGGCAGGTGCACGATTTGGTCTTTGGTTTGGGAAGAGGGAAATGGGTTGTGGGTATGGACATGGGAGGAAATGGGTTTGTCATTTTGGTTTGAGATTTGGATTGAAAAGGGTTGGATTGGCCGGAGGTAAAGGCAGAAGAAGGGTCGCGGGTGGAGTTGAGATTGCGCGGGTCTGGATCTTGGTCGGAGGTCGCCGGCGGGACAAAGGTGCACGATCGGGCTATGACGGGTTAGGGAAGGGGGTTTTGGTGTCGCCGGAGCAGTTGAAGGCGGCATCGCCGCCGGAGTGGCAGGTTGGCGGGGTGAGCAGAAGGGTGCTAGTGGGTCGCCTCTGGTCGGACGGTTGGGGACGCCGACGAGTTAAGGGGGCAAGGGTTTGGTTCGCTCCGGCAGTGGAGGTGGAATGCCCGGGAGGTCGATCGGAGATGGGCGCTCCGGCGAGTGGGTTTTTGGCAGGTGGTTTGGGTGAGGGTTAGCACGGTGGGGATTAGGTTTGGGGATATAAGGTTGGCAGGAAAGAGAGTATTGGGAGGTTGAAGAAGGGTAGTTTTGATTTGGTGTGGTGAGGGTGTAGGAAAAGTAGGTGTGAGGGTGAGTTATTAGTTTAGGGTGTAAGAGTGTGTTGGGTATTAAGGTGTGAGTGTGTGTGTTTAAATTTAGACCCTAATAAAATAATAAAGACTTAACTAAATTTAATAAAATTAAAACTAAAAAAGTAAAATCTAACTAAAAATAAAACAAACTAAAAGCAATAAAAATATTAAAACTAAAACTAAAAAAATAAAATCCTAAGCTTATATAAAACTAAAATAAAACAAAAGACATAAAAACTTAAAATCTAAATTAAAACTAAAGACCTATAAATATAAACTATAATAAACAAAAAATGAACTCCTAAAACTAATCCTAATAAAATAAGACTAAACTAAAAGCTAATAAAAATCAAAATAAAATAACATCATACTAATAAAATAGAAAAATAGAAAATAAAACCTAGAAAATACTAAATAAATCTAAAATAAATCCTAAAAATAAAAATGACTCAAACTAAAAATCTAAAAATGATAAAAAGACACAACAAAACACACACAGGGTTTAGGGAAGGGTTTGGTTACGGGAGAGGGAATTTAACACCATTTTAACTGCAAATTACCTGAAAATATAGCTTTTGACACCGCAACTGCAATTAAGCCTGCATATTGAACAATTAAGCACATAAGACCCTATTAACGAGAATTAGCAACTAAAATACATCTATTCGGGGTATAAATTATAAAGTTTTGGGTGCTTATCACAATGCATAATAGTCCTAGGTCGAGCGAAGATAAAATTCGAGTGAAGCTAACATTTCGTTCGAATGAGGTTCACGTCGTTCGAATGACGTGCCTTGAAAATGTTTTATTATGACATGCCCTTGTGCGTTGTCACATTTCTGGCCCTTGGATCTTTGCGTTGTCCATATCAGATGATCCCAGAAGGGGATAAACGAAAATTTTTGCCTTTAGAAGGGTTTTATAAGGGTGTGTTTGGGTTTATTTTCTTGTTGGAAGATGGAAGAAGATGAGAGAGTGTGAGAGGGTGGTCTTCCACTATTTTTAGGTGTTCTTACATCATTGTTTATCTCCCCATTAAGCACCATTTTTATATAGTGGTCCACCATGTTCAAGCTTATAACACCCATTTCCTCCATGGTTGAAATGGAGCTATAAATTTTAGAGAAGCGTTGGGGGATTTTTGGAGAATATTATGGGAGCTTTGATGGAGTTTGAAGGGGGTTCTTAGCATGGGAGCACAAAAGGAGAATTTTGAAGAGTGAATTTGGTTACCCCTTGAGGCCACCTTTAGAGGTGGGGGTTTCTCCTCGTACACCAATATTTCTATCACCATTTGGAGTCTTTAGAGGTGGAAAAATCTTACTCTTAATATTAAGACTCTATTTTATATATTTGTAATCTTGTTGTTAGATTACATGAGTAAAGTGCATTTGATTAAATAATGAAATTCGCGTGTAGTAAATAATAAATATTTTTATGGAATAAAAATGTTATTCTGTTGAAAATAAAGAATGGATAAATATTTCAAAGTCTTGAAATATTAAAGTTGGTATTTTGTGAAAATGGTGTATTTTATAGAAAGATTGTTGTTAAACATTTTATGAAATAAAATGTTTGAAGATAATGATTTATATTGTTAAACATTGATGAAATAATGTTTTTAAAGTTTCTTGCAAAAATGTAAAGTTTATGAAAAATAGACATTTGTTGAGTTTGAAGAAATTAAATGTCTTTCATGCCTTCAAAGTATATTTTTGCAAGTATGATGAATTTCCAAAAGGAAATATATGTTTAACCCATTAATAGGATTTTAGGATTTAAAATCCATCTTTTCATGCATATAAACTTGTAGTACTTGATATTAAACATGTGAACAAGTTTAAAAAAGTTTGTAATGGGTTTAAACAAGAAACAAGAGACGTAGAAATTCTAGTCTTCAAAGTGTGTGTAAAAGGGGTTAAAACTGTGTTAAGTACATAGTTGCAAGACTAATTTAATTGATAAAAAGAAATGGTATTTTCGTATAAAAGTAGTCTATAAGTGTAATTATATTTCTTGAATAAAAAAAATAAAGAAATGTCTAATTTGGAAGAATGGCTAGTAAAGGTGTTGAATAAGTGTTAATGGTTAAACATTGGAAAAGTTGGTGTATGTAACTTGATAATGTTGTAAAAGATTAACACTTATGAGATTGAAAAGGAAATAATGAAATAAAGATGTTTTCAATTAAGAATAATATTTCTCCAAGGTTAAAATGGGTGTTAAAACACTTATGAAATTTTTGTGGGTAACTTAATAATGTTTTGGTAAAGTTAACACTTGTGAAAATGGAGTAAAAGCAAAGTTTGGAAACAAATGGTTAAAATGGTAATTTTACATAAAGTAGAATATTTTTATGAAATAAAAATGTTGAAAAAGATGTTACACAAAATGAATATAATTTTTGGAATAAAATCAGGGTTAATGTGTAAATGACATGAAATAATAATTTCAAAGTGTAACATAAGTTGGGGTGAAACCCCGGGTTTTAGCTTCGGCCGTGTAAAAGGAAAGGTGGAATTATGTGGAAATTTGTAAAATTTTAAAACACATGTATAGGAACTAGGATGACGTCAAAAAAATTAAGGAGGGCTCGGAGCCTTGGGGGTGAAAGACCCAAACAATTGGCCAGAGCATATGGTGCGCATAGTTGACGGTGTGGATCCGGTTGAAGTATGCGGTTATTGAAAGATATAAAAGAATAAGGAACATGTCAAGAAATGGGTTATGTGGTGAAATGTGTTAAAACAACCTAACTTGAATGAATTAGTAATTGTTTCGATAACGGTTAAAATGGACAAGTGTGAAATCGATTAATGTCCAAAAGTAAAGGAAAGATAAAGTAAGTGGGTAAATAGTTGGTTAAGAAACCTAAGTGGTTAAACTCATAATTGGCACAAGAATGTATTGTAAAAGGTTTTCAAAGGCCAAATAAGTATTTTCTAACATGGTGAATGCATGTGTTGAAGGGGATTTTCAATCAAAATACTGATGTGGATTGGTAAAAATGAAAAGGATAATTTCGGTAAAAAAATGGTTTTCGATCAAATCAAGTATAGTGGTTTCAAGTATTGAGCCGCGTGTGTTAAATAAAGTGACAAATGCTAAAATGAGGAAAAGTGAAGTCTTTTATAAGATAAAGGTAAATTAATCTGGATAAATAAAGTTTTTGGAAGTAAAACTATTTCATGCATTAAATATATCTATATGTATGATTATATATATAAGGTAGTTTCATGTTCACATAGCTATAACGTGTTAGAGTCTTTTTTCTGCCGTTCGATTCTATACTACATTTATATATTTCCCACTGAGCATTTGGCTCATTCTCTCGCTTTGTTATGGCAGGTTGGGAGCAATTTCATATTTTGAGAGCATTACATAGTTAAGTAGTTTTTTTTATTACGTTAGAATCTCTGTATGCCTTGACTTCGGGGTGCTCCCCATTGGTCCCTCATATTTTTTTATTCTGAAACTGGAATCGCATGCTAAACAAGTGACACATTAATTAAAATAAAATTAGACTAAAAACATAATATCGGTTGTTTCATTGCACTTCACACCTAATGCTCGGGTCAGGATGGGTTGACTACGGGTAACACATAAATTCGATCCCAGATGTTACACCTGCGCCTACTACAAAGCCAGATATGCTGGTGCTAGTGGCAAGGTCTAATACTATGTTGGGGCTGTAGGAACCTGCAACTCCCCTATTGCCGATGACCCTTACGAGTCTGGTTTCCCTTAGGGCAATGCCAAAACGAATGACCCTCCTCTCCATAAGTAAAACATTATGTCTTGATAGGATGGTCCGGATGATGGACCTGTTGTCCTTTCCCTTGGGGCCTATACTGGTGCCTTTGACCTTGGCCCTGTCATTTTTATCCCTACTGGATGCATGGTCCTTAGCCCGAGAGGCCGTGTCCCGGACTGCCCTGATGATGATAATCATCTCTTCCTCTGAATCGCTTCGGGTGTTACTCCCCTGATTCTTTCCTCGCTGTAAATACGAACCTCCATGTCCACAGGATGACTCACCGACTCTACTGCTTTTGACCATTGTCCATTTCCAAATTTCTTTTTCTTTGGTTCTCTCTCCCTATGGAACTCACTAAATCTATAACAATGGTGTAGTGCAGTGTCCACTGTCTGCATATAAGAAGTGTATGTCAAATTTCTTATTAAAATGTGTCTGATCCCCCATGTCAGGCCTCTCACAAACAAGTCTATATTCATTGACTCCAAATCTCTAATCTTTGGGGAATAGTGCACAAGTAGAGTAAATTCTTTCTCATACTCTACTACTGTGTAGTCTTCCTTATTTAATCAATCAAACTTAGTCCTCAAAACTTTCTGTTGTGATGGAGGAAAGTATTTCCCTTCAAACTTCTCCCAGAATTGTGAAATGGTTAACTAAGACTGATCCTCTATAGTGGTAACAACCTCCCACCACTATAAAGTGTATCCTATGAATTTAAAACCTACAAGCATCTTCCTTTGAATTTCGATAAACTCCAATATGCCTATATGGCGCTCAATGTCATGCCTCCACTGCAGCGCAATAATGGGGTCTGTAGACTCAAAGAACTCTGATGGACGTCTGTTCTCGAAAGTCCTAATAACTTTCTCTAATAAAGCTGTAATCGACTGAAGAGGCACAGGTGAATCTACAAGTGGTGGGTGCTGGTGGCTACTGCTAATGTATGATTGACATAGTTGCATTTACAGTTTATGCGATGATAGCGGTAAACTCGTCCTGTGCAATAACATTTTTCTATCTCTGTTGTGGTGGTGGAGGTGGTTGCGACTACTGTGAGGGTGCCGCAACCTCTCACTCGATGCAACAGGCTTATCGCAGTCGACCTGCTCATCTGCATGTGTTCACAATCTAAAGATAAGAACAAAAAGTATAAGTACACTTACGCAAAATAGAGTACAAAATCTAAGTAAAATCTCTAAAGTAATTGTGGAAAACGATGTACGCACTTAAGATCCATAGGATACTAGAACTTGGAATTCTTTGATACAAAATGTGACACCCCATAAAATTTAGGCTAGATTGATGAGGTCTAAAGTAAATAAAATAGGAGTCTATAATAATTTTGTATCATTCTAAGAACGACAATAAATAAAATGAATGCATAAATAAATACGTTAGTATCAATGTGGTGAACGACACATTCTCTGATACAAGACTAACAATAGAAATAAAATCTACAAATAACTATAACTATCTCAGTACAAAACCCTAAACTAACTAAATAATAAAAAATACCAACTCGACATAATAGTAAGTGGAATTAGAAGAGTGAGCACGTAGGCTCGACACCTACACCATGGGAGATTAGCAACTGTGAACTTAAGAATGGATCAAGGGTGAGGCTGCACTTGTGGCCTTTGTCCGGAAAAATGTTAATATGATACGTTAACAACAAGTTTAAGTAGGATAATAATATAAATGATTCTTGACTATAATATAACTATGCATCTTCTTCTCGCCTTTTATTAGCTTTTAGGTTATCCCAAAACGAAGTAGTCTTAGATATCACATGCATCTAATCTCAGGTCCAAGTGATCCTCGTGATTTCATATTATTCATTTCAATTGGATATTCCTAATTAATTGTTCCATACCTCACAACTATATACATCTAAACATAAAACACATCTCTACTTGTGTCTCCACATATGTACAATCCATAACAATTATTGTTTACATAACTATCGGAGTATCGAAGTGGCACCATTGCACGGCCCACGGTTAGACCATATCGATCTCTTGGGATACCAAAGTCGTATTATTTCCTAGCCCAGGGTACAACTGAAATCTATCTACCAGAGTACTAAAGTGGCACCATCGCACGACCCATGGTAAACCTGTCTCGCTCTCTCTCGAGATACCGAAGTGGCATCGTCCCTCAAACTAGGCTACTATAATACTGCATTTATCGTCGTTATACGATCCATGGTATAACCCGTCTCTATGTAACAGTGTACCTAAGTGGCGTCGTCGCATGGTCCATAAGAATGTCCCCTATCGGATGTGTCTCATATGTACACATAATCAATGTATCGCATATAATGTAAAATACAGTTATTTTCATTTCAAGAAAAATATGAGTGTTATTAACTATCACAATATTTTTCACATATAAGAGTAAATGTCTTAGATGAATAGTTTAAAGTGACTAAGTCTCCAATTTAACAAATATAATAAATCTCTAAATTATGCCTTGGCCGTGCGCACGGACCACAATTGTGTCCGTTCGGATGGGAAAACCACGAAACTCTCCAAAATTCTGTCATTCAACCTCTAGCCCCTGGTATTACGTCTTTGTTTAGAATCACCATTAACAGCTTAATTCAAGATTTTACTACCTCCATGTACTTTAAATGTTCCTACAAAATCTCCTAAATCAAATTCTATACTATCCTTATAAGTCTACTATATTTATATAAGGATTTAAGGGTATTTTTCAAAATTAAAACCCTAGGTATTGAGTCTCATTCTAAAATCCAAAATTTCCAATACATTCATGTAAAAATCAAGGGTTTTTACCCAATTCATGAAGTATACACAATTTTAATCCTCAATTTTTTACATATAACTCAAATTCACGACAATTGGAATCAATTCCTATGTATGGATAAAAATTTAATGTTTCTAATTAATTTTATCCAAAATTTATTATTGAACTATCTAAATCAAATGTTTTATATTTGATTTAGAATCCAATGGATAATCATATTCTAGTGAGAAAATCAGTTATATAATTATACTAAATACACTTGCCTCCGAATTCTAGTAGGTTGAACTACGACTACAAAGTCCCCAATTGAACTCCAATTACAAAGCCCCCAATTATCTCTTCTCCATTGCCCAATTGTCCTCTTTTCTTCTAAAACTAGCCTTCCTCATCTCCCTCTTGGGTTTTCTTTCTCAAGTGTTTAGTTATGATTTAGGTTAACCTAAAATCTATTTTTGTACTTCTAACCACAAAATTAGGGTCATCCCCTATATGGTCCTGGACCCATTAATCCCCAAACTATATCCAAATAGTCCAAGACCTAGTCCAAGTCTAATACTAACCCATAGGGTTTAAAATACAGTCTCTTAAGGTAAAATCAAACCCTTTACATGTCCCACAAGTCATCCGAGCTAACATATCAGTATTTTTAACATTTACATTTGTTCGAGTATGAAATAATTTATTATGTATATTTGTTAAATAATTATTAATTTATATTTGCGTATTACGTTTCATTTAGAAGTTCCATTTTGAATAATTATAATTGTAGACACATACACCACGAATATAATTGAAATATAATGATGGAACCAATCACTACATATAATTACATCGCAATATAATATCAAATAATTTTTAATAATGCATTAAATTTACGAGGTATTGTAGGAAGCTTGATTTACAGGGTTTTCTTTTGGTATCTATCTCATTTTCTATTCCAAAATACATAGAGAATGACAATCTC
Source organism: Sambucus nigra (assembly GCA_949130495.1). NCBI lineage: Eukaryota > Viridiplantae > Streptophyta > Magnoliopsida > Dipsacales > Adoxaceae > Sambucus > Sambucus nigra. The sequence continues at coordinate 419,854,643 of OX422207.1, forward strand.
TAAAAATCAGACTAAAATTTTGGACTGGTACTACGTTTTGTGCTATCTTCAAAACACGTTTCAGTAAAACGGTCATAACTCTCTTTAAAGAAGTACAAATGACAAACAATTTTTGAATTAGAAGCTTGTGTTCTAGATCTTTCTTTTGGTGTATGAATTATTATCTAGTTCAAAATACACAAATAACACCAAGCTTGGGAAGTCAGGCCAAATTTTGGGACTGTCACAGAACTCTTTGGTACCTTCGAAGGTAAAACATGTTACATTTATTCACATCTTTTGTGACCCTTTGAATGTTAAATTTTATGTGATTATTCACCATCTTTGGTGATCTCCGGAGGCTAAAAATATTGTAATTATTCACCATATTTGGTGAACCTTTGAAGTTCAATATTTTTTTGTGATTATTCGCCATCTTTGGTGACCGTTGAAGTTAAAAAAATATTGCAATTATTTATCATATTTGGTGACCCTTCGAAGTATTTTTTTTTTTTGTGATTATTCACCATCTTTGGTGACATTCGAAGGTAAAAAAAATGTCACAATTATTCATTATCCTTGTCGACCCTTCAAATTTTAAAAGTTTTTATGATTATTCTATATCTTTGGTGACCTTAGAAGGTAAAAAAATGTTACAATTATTCGCCATATTTGCTGACCCTTCGAAGTTATTTTTTTTTATTATTCACCATCTTTGGTGACCTTAGAAAGTAAATAATGTTGCAATTATTCACCATCCTTAGTGACCCTTTGAAGTTTAATATGTTCAAGGCTATTCACCATCCTTGGTGACCTTTGAAGTTTTTAGCGCTGTAGTTATTCACTTTATTTAGTGACGATAGAAGTTGAAACAAGAAATTAAAATATATCTTTTTTTACTACGAGTTTCAACATCTATTCATGACTGCGATTATCAAATCTCCAACATTTATTCAAGAGTGCAATCATCAAGTCTCCACTACCTAAATTTTTTCTCAAAACTCAGGGGGTGCGGGGGGTATGTTTACACCATATTTTACCAGGTTCATCTCGTGATATTTTTTGATACGTGCCTAGATGATGGGTGAAGTTAGTGGCGATTATATAGTAGTTATTGCAGATTTTTTTGGTCGAAGAAGTGGCTAGCTTAAAGTGGTTATTATTTAAATTCGAAATAGAGTTATTTGGAGGCAAGTATGGGTGGTTATTTAAAGTGAAAGTTACTTAGGGCCAACAAGAGTTAGTTACGGGTGGTTATTATAGAGAATTAATTCGAATTCAAACCGAAAGTTACGTGAGGCCCAAGAAATTTAGTTATTACACACAATGATAAATTCAGCCCCCGTGGAAGACAAAATACATCTCCAACTGATCAAACAAACCTATGTCTTTATATTTTATCCTTTAAATTTTACCACCTTTTTTATACCTTTTATCTTTTAATATTCCGTAATGTAATCTTACTTTTCTTCAATTCAATGCAAGTTTATTTACATTCCAGCCTTTATATTCCAACATTTGCATTTCATCCTTTACTTTTAAGCAATTTATATGACTCGTTTTGTCATACGAAAAAGTCCTGTTAAGTTAGGCTCGCCCACGAGCCTACAAATCTTGTGCATGGATGATTTCATTTCCATGTAAACATTTACAATATTTGAAAAACTTAAAAGTAATACATAAAAACCCTCTACAAATCCTCCACCATCCAAGGTTGTATCATTTCCACCTTTACTGAAAGGATTAAATGTTGGGGAAGATAAAAAACTAAAGTGGAGGTTGAGGAATTCTACCACTTTCTAATTCTTTATCGACGAGATTAAAAGCCGAAGTGGAGGTGGTGTAAGTATAGCACTATATACTTCCTTATTGGCGAGATTAAAAAATGATCAACACATTTTCATACCATACTATTTGATTTTGGATTTGTGAATCTATTTATATACAATGTTTCCCTAACTATATGTCACTTTGTATCTAATAATTGACCATCCATAGGATTAAAGATTGTGCATTTTCTCTAAGGTTTTAAAATCAGCAAGTGAATGTGGGGAATAAAGGGATGGAAGTAGAAACAAATGAGAAAGACTTTTTGGTGAAGGAGTTTTGATAATAAATAAGATGAAAATTTGTGATGGCACATGGTGAAAGGGAAGTACGTCTTTTGATTTTTAAGCACGATACATTGAATAGTGCATCATTATGTGAGGTTAATAACTTCACGTTCTTAAATTTCCGTGAATATAACATTATTCAGATATGCCATACCTACTTGACACGTGGATCTTTCTTTATAAAAGGCTCCATTATTATATAGATTTCCAAGGAATATAATTTCTTTGGGAAGAGAAGATTGGGTACCTAATGAGAGGTGGACCTAGGAATTCTCCGAGAGAGAGAGAGAGAGAGAGAGAGAGAGAGAGAGAGAGAGAGATAGATAGAGAGAGAGAAAGAGACTTAATATTGTGATTCTTCAAAATAAATTTGATAGAAAGAAGGAAGTAGTCTTTGTGCCTTTCACGAATTCAGGGGATACACCTTCCTCCTATGCCTAGATAGGTAAATGAATAGAACACCTAGGGTCTTTGTTGGTTGTAGGTTCATTACTAGGTACTTCTTGATTCATTTGGGATCATTTGATGGATGTGTTTGATTTTATTGATATTTTGATATTTTACATACTTTTGGTGAGGTTTATTTCATAAATTATGCATTTTATGCATTTTCTATATACTTATTCCTTGCATTGTATATATGTATATATCATCATCCTTTAAAAACTCCAAAAATATATTTGTTTGTTCTTTTTTTTATGGTTATTGTTTAAGTTCTGTGTATACATGTGATTCATTATATGAACTTATTTTGCATAAGCATGGAACATGTATTCTACGCATTGATATGCAAATGATAAATTTTCAATGACAAGTTATAATTCATACGAAAAATTATAAAAGTCAAATTTATTGATATCTTTGGTACTGATTTCACCTTGCACATCCACTTTACATATCTTTGAAACATATGAGACTTTTATATGGCTTTCATAGTTGCTTAATTTTTAAATCATGAATTAACCCTGAGCTCTAATATTGGTCAAAAAATCACTTGGTAAATATTTTTATGGACCATTTGAAAGACTTGAGTGATATATATATATATATGATAGAGTTAATTGATGAGAACTTTTAGAAAACAAAAAAAGGCTACCATTGGTGATATAATGTTAGTTTGAATTTGATTATTATCAATAAGTGTCTACCAGTGTGTGTGAAAGCCATAGTAGAAAAATTCAATTAAATGATATAAAAGATAAAACCAAGTGCTAGAAAATATATGGCAGAAGAATAAGATAGTTTTTTTTAATTTGTTGTAGTACTACTTTTAGTATTTAATTTAGGGCTTCAAACATATGTTTGAGGGTGTATACATGGTTAGAATTTACCTTTGGCCGATCTCGTAAGGATATTGATGAAATGATAAACTTAAGCTTGAAATGTAATTCATATAAAATAATTATGTGCATTAATTTTATTTTGTGATCTATTATTTATTCACATAATCTCATGATTGAAATGCATAATTTCCGAATTGATTCAATTAAAATTTGAACTAATATGATCGATTGATTAATGATTTTAAGGATTTTAACTCTATCTATGTTATCAATCCTAGTTCAAATATGCAAAGAATCCATTTTAGTATTGATAGATTAATCTTGATCACTTTACATGTTTTTGTGTTACATGTATATATTTGAGTATTTGGAATGTTTGATTATTTGAAAATTTCAAAATTTACAAAAAATATTTTTTGAGCATGCACCTACATTTTGTATTCTATCTTTTGAAAGAGTTTGGAATTTTGGTATTTATACCAAGTCTATTCTGGATTAATTTTCCCTGATTTGTGTCTTCTGGTAGAAACTGTGTGCACATGTGTGTTTTACCATTCACACGATGTGGGTTCCTAAAGCTAATACCCCAATCCAGTCACACAGATTAATTTTTGGGGTTTTAGATGTTCACACAACTTGATGTTCTTGAGACACGGTGCTTATTTAGTCTATTCGCAGGAACTTGCCAACGATTATTCATGTTCCTGTTCATATATGAAGGTTTAAATTTCCATTTTATCTCATTAAAACCCTCATTTTCCCTCACTAGAATGTCCTGTAGTTGTGATATTAATTTGTTTCAGTGATTTAGTTACATATATAAAGATTTAACATTATCTTATGGAATGATTCAAATATCTAGGGTTTCTAACCTATTTTTTCAAAAATTTGGGAGTTTTGTGATTTCTCCTCAGGTAATCACTTAAACTCTTTTATTAGAGTTTTTCTGAATGATTTTTAGTTGTTTTAGGATTTTTGGTCATTATTATTTGTACTATAACTCTTTTCGATCCATTCTTAGAGTTTTTGTATCTCAAGTGCATTTTTACACTTTGATTAGTGATTTCATCATCTTTACACTTGATTGAGTATTTTTTTATAGTTGATTGATCTCTATGGGTCATTATCTATCGTTTAGGAGATATTTTTAACATTTCTTGAGTTTCCATGATGAGACTCAAGAAGTTAATAGATAAGAGATACCCGAGTGGTCCCTGTAGTACTTCTAGATCTTATAATGAGACTATTCCCCCCTTCGACAATTTTGATAGATGTACACACCATCATACTGAGCATATCATTGATTTGATCATTGATATAACCTTTGATCCATCATATGTCCAGATTACATGTGACAGTTCTTTTCTTATGACTGACTTTTCCTCATGTCTTATTCATATTTAACAAGATGCTTTTCTAGATCTTCCCAAGAGAACTCTAGAGGGAATTTATTACGAGGAGAGGATTTGACGTCTGTCGAATTCTCATCTTTGACCACCACATGCTATAGAGAATGCCTCGATGGTTCGTGAGTTCTATGCAAACTTATTTTGTCATCTGAGATTCCCTTGACTCTTACCACTTTCATTTATGGTCCGTAAAAGTTCTAAATGGGGATATTCTTGCATACTATCTATGAGTTCAATGAGTCGAGGATCCTTAGTTTATTCATTTTACTAATCTTGGTATCTCTCATCACACCCTTATTTTGTTGTAAATGGGTTGGGATTTCCATTGGGTAGGATTTTTGTTTCGTCAGATTAATCTAGTTCCCGATCACTGTTTTTCTTTCGCCGTGACCTATTATCTTGTTACTAAACATAGGACATATGTTTTTTCTATTGATCTAGATACTTCGACGCATGCTATCTCTATGCAAAACTCCATTAATTTTCCACACCTTATCCTAGTGCTTATTTGACGAGGTAATTATGATGATTCTTATAAGGATTTACCATTTGGTAGAATGATTACCAAATACCTATATTCTATTTGGGTTTCTTCTAGGGTTTTGGGCAACATTCTTACACACATCATCGGTCCTTTCATAAGAACATACTTGCTCGTTTGAAAGGACATAAAGTGAGGAAACTTCATGCAACTCCTATCATTGATCCAAAGTCTGACATTGCCTCTCAAGCTGCTATAACCCATCATGCCCCAACACCAACGCCATCCCATGTTACTGATCTAGCAGGTCACATAGTTCATTAGCCTAGGAGCTTATATAGAGTCCCACTTTGTGCTTATTCGAGCCGCGTAAGATCACATCCCAAACTAACTTAATAGACTAGAGGAATTGTAGATGATAACTTTATGATGATTCATCGAGATATTGATTTTTAGATTCGATGATTCCCTATGCTTGATTGAGGAGCTTATGATCCTATTATTCCAGATCCTGAGGTCCCAGTACCTTCATCTCTTAATTCTGAGGAGAGTTGATATTGATGATTCAAATGATGATTACGATATTAAGGATGCTCACACCGAGAATTTTTTATCCGGTTAGTGTTATAATTTAGTGTTGTATTGGTGGTTAATAAATTTTTGTGGATATATTTTGAAACTCACTGTGGACCGTATACTCCTAATTTGTTTTGGAGTTGATATGAAGTTTTTTGAGTACATTTATTAGATCTTTGTAACTATTGATACATATTGTGATATCCTATTTCTCTGTGCTCATGATATCATTTAATTAAATTTGTGGATGTTATCTTGCTCTTCACATGCTTAGATATACCTTATTGTGTTCTTGCTTGATTAAAATTAAGATGTTACACATATTACTTCATATAATTTATTCACTAATCCTGATGTGATAAATTAATAATCCCATGTTAGTGTCTTTGATGGTTGTTATTCCCATATTTATCCAATACTTCCCATGTTTAGCATTGATTTATCAGATGCTTTATAGCCTTTTCTCTTGCTAATTCTCTTGTCATTATGATTATTGCCTTTTGCCAATATGTATACATGTTGTTTATGGATTTATATTTCTCTTTGACTTTTCTTTGTCAAAAGAGGGGAGAAATTTCTATGATAGGGGAGATATCTTTTCCCTATTTACTTTTGGTTTTTATAAAAAAGGTGAAACATTTGACCGGGGGGGGGATAGGATTGGGGGGTTATGTCATTTATATACATGTGACACCCCGCCTAATTAAATCTCGGGTGATCAGTCATTTATTAAATTAAATCAGAATATCCTGTTGATTCATTCTCGACATCATTGTCGAAAAACAATTTCTTTATTAATTAATCTAATAAATAATTAAGCTAGTCTAAAAAAATTTCCATTTTTAATTTAATTAAAACCATTCCACAATACGGAATAATAATACTCAATATCACATCACAACTGAACTGCATATAACAAGAATAAATGTGACGAGAATAACTCTACCGTTAAAATATCTCATTACCAACAAACTAAAACTGATATCGACAATATTGACATAATTAATTACAATATCAGGAATATAAATGAAATAACTAGAGTCCTGGGCGAGATGCCCTAAATGAAAATAGATACTACAGATGCGTGAATCAAGAGAATGGAAGCGTCTAATAAAGTCTGCATCTCTATTAGCAGCTATAACACGTCGAGACATCCATATTCTATGTTGGCATCCCTGATACTAGACACCTGATGTACAAGATACAATAGAGAATAGAATATGCAAGGAAATGGGTCAAATCCCGATTGTAAAATATGTTTTTTAAATATCAAGTGCTTAACAAGTGCAATTGAGCAATTATTATGTACATGTTAGCTTCTCGGGCTCTCACTTGAGAATTCTCACCTCTTATCTAGTGTGCACGCCTAACGTACCTTATCATCTCCCAAATTAAGGTTTTCAATTATCATTCTATCCCATATCATTTCCCTATATTTCCCACATAATATGTATGATAATTAAACTTGTTCATTTCTCTTTAATATGAACTAGTCTTTCACAACTTTAAGATTAAGTATTCATCTTCTTAATTCGATCAGATCTCATTATTCATTTTTATCTATAATTTCACACAGTAGATTACATCATAATATATATATTTATCATATTATTATATATACTAATACGACACCTCCTAGACACAGCTGCGGTGCATGCATACTCTGCTATCATGTCCTGATACATCTCTCGCTGTGTAAAGGACTATTGGTTCGGTGTCTCTCACGAACCATAAATAACATAACACAGATATTGGAGGCGAGCATCCTCCCCAGACAAATGGGTCACTCACATACCTACATTCCCATTCAACCATCAGAACTATCATTCACACTGATAACAGGTGTCCAAGGTCCTATGCTCAGGGTACGAATCTAAAATCCCCCCAAATGGGCTCATCAAGATAAGATCGTCCACAATGCAAAACCTCCACCCCAATAGCAAGCAACGTAGGTATGTCATACACCCAATAAATAATAATATAGGTATTCACCCCACCTATATATAATAACAATAGGGCACACACACAACCCATATAATAATTTCCATACGTAGTATATTTATCTCTAATATAATACGTATTTATAGATTATGACTTTACTTCTCAAATTATATACATGCGATTCTCTCATCACTCGTTGGGTAATCATTTATTTCACATATAAATTTAATAGGTAAACATCCATGCCCTACTAGTCCACGTCATCACAATGTAACACCCCATAATTTTGAGGATGTAGTATTTAATTATTTTTGGGACAAATAAAGCTATTTAAATTAAAGGAACTTAACTTTATGAATTGGAGAATTTATTTGAGTGGGACAAATTATTTATATTTGGCGACCTTAGGTTTAATTATTCAAATTATTGTTAAGTCGCGTTTTGAGGTCGAAATTAGAGAATGTTATAAACTATTTCAAATGATAATTCTGAGTGTATGGTTGTTTCTGGAAGGGTCGAGATAGTCGAAAAAGTGTTTAGGCATAGCTGGGCCCACACGAGAGTAAGTGGGCCATTTTAAGTAGGCCCATGTGACTAAAAAGGGATTAGGTGATATAAACCTAGGTTTGGGAGTTGTGGGCAGCCATAACTCAGCTAGGAGAAATCTAAGAACATAGAGGAAACTAGAGGAGCAATTGGGGATCTTTTAGAGACCAATCTAGAGAGAGATTTGTGCGTTCTTCATCAAACCATCCCCTACACCAACGGATCAGACTCTACGAATCCAAAAGGCAAGTGGTTAATTGCTGTGATTTTTAAATATATGATAATAAATTCTTATTATGGTATGTGTACACCGAAATCCATTTTTGAGTGGGTTATTGCATGAAATTGGGTTTTATATTTGTGGGTATTCAAATCAATTTTTGGAGAAAATTCATATTGTGCTGTTAAGAAATTTATGATTTAATTGGGATAGATGTATGACTTGTAAAACAATTAGGAGAAATTATCTTTAAATTCGGATTTGGGTTGTTTATTGTGTATAAGTTTGAGATTTAAAATAATTAAGAAGGAATTGATTTGAAAAAGGATTACAGTAGAGAAATCTGGGTAAAAAGCTTGAGTTGGGTTTCAATGGAGGACTGGACTGGGCGAGGAAGAAGAGAGGGAGAGACCCAGGGGTCATTCGAACGAAGTTGGATCTCATTCAAACGACAGGTGTCTCATTCGAACGACGGGATAAAATTCGGTGAAAATTGTTTCCTATGCTATTTGGGTTAATGATGAAATTGAAAGGTTAAATTCATACAACAAGTGCACTTACTTTTAGCGTGAGTTATTCGAGGTTTTGAAGGGACAAATAGTAGGAATTTATGGGATTTAATAAATGTGGAAAGAGGAGCATTTAAAAGAATAAATTAATAAGGGCATCGAACTTATTAAGGGAATTGGGGCAACAAATTCGGATTATTCAATTTAGGGCCAAGTGAGTGAATCCGGGTAATGTAGTTGAGCGACGCTACTTTAAATTAATTAATTAAAGCGAAACTAATTAATTAAATTAGAGTCAGACCATAGACTCGGGAAGGTAAGAAATTTAATTAATGAGTAAATTAATTAAATTAGAGTTGGGCCATAGACTAGAGAGAATATAGGATAGTGCTACAAATTCTGTGCACGGTAAATCCAGGATTTAAATTATATATTCACGGTGTGTAATAGTATATATATTGTGTGTACTTATAAATATCAGTGACTAGATATCTAATGAAATTGTGTACTCTAGTTCTATTAAGGGAGGTTTCGCGATGTAGGTGAATCCCCTAGCTTGAGGAGTAGGGCGAGTATATCTTCAGGTCATAGCGTTCGTTATACGGGTGATGGGATTATCTCACTTTCAGGTAGGAAATACAACCGCCTCCAACGTTTATGTTTTTGGCCAAGTTCGCGAGAGAGTCCGACTTGGGGCAACTAGGTTAAGTGAGCACACCTGGTATAATAGAACTTTAGAGGAAATCATCCGGCGAGGGTATGCTTGGAAGGATGGATATACATATGACATATGTGTGGATGTTGTGGTATAGTTACATATATAATAAAATTATATACGGGTATTATATACATGTTGCGAGAATGAATGTATTTTATATAACTAGTGAGACTGTTATATGATTTATTTAAAAAGGAAAATTTATGAAAGGCAAGTATGGGATCGTTGTATTATAATAATACGTATATGATGGTGTAAAATTTATATACGAAATTAAATATGTATGTGAGAAATTTATTTACTTATATAACTTGTGTCACGGTTATATGATATTATTTTAGAGGAATTAAATAAGTTAATGAGAGAGATAACTTATAACCCATGATTAATAATAATACTTGGTTTAGAGTAGTATTGCAAGGGGAGTTTATACCAGGACGAGTTGGATGGGGTAGTATACTAGGTGGGGTTAAGGTAACCGTTAGGTGTGCACATTAGTGGAGGGGTGAGTATGTACTCAAGGGAGTGCGACACTAACTTAAATATGAAGCACATTCATGCATTTTAATTATTGCAGTTAATTCACTTGCTAAATATTTTCGAAGGTTTTGGGTTTTAACCCTTTCTATAAAACTATTTTCAAAACCTTTTGGATGTCCAACCACATGGATGCCAGGCTTGATATTTTATTCCAGGGACACGTAGCTGCGGCACATGTGGATGCTAGCAGGAGCTTGGATTAAACGCATCGTTCATTCTTTCCTAGGGTAGTAATCATCTATCAGTTTCAGTTTTACTTAGGGCTTGCCGCCCAGAATTTTCACTACAGTTTTCAGATTCATTTATTCAGTTGTTGGACGATTGTTATTTGACTATTTACTTTTGTGGCCGATGGTTTATTCGGCAAGTAGTTTATTTATTTATTTAATTGTTTTGATTCAGTTGTTGTGAATGGCTCATAATATATTTCCGCATGTTATTGTTTTTGTTTAAATAAAGATAAAATTTGGCACTGGTTTTTTGAAATACTAGGTGGTTAGTAAGTTTTAAAAAGGTTATCGACAGTAATGCTAAGAATGAACCAACTAGGATTCATGTTTTAATTTGATATAGGACTGATCACCCGGTATTTTATTAGGCGGGGTGTCACACTCAACTCCCGAATTTTTATGAATTAAAATTATCTTCAATTAGGTTTATTTCTCAATAACCCCTAATTCAATCTTAACACTTCATTCCATCTCTTAGAGTTAATACCATATAAGCCTAAGGTTATCCTGGTAATTAATGACCCTCATACTACTGGTACTAACCTTAAGTTGTCCTTTATCCGATTTAAACCTCAATTTATATAACTCTCCACCGTAAATCATTCCATTAACCCTCGTTAGTTTCCCCATCCTATCTCACACATAATAATATTTTTTTCGGGTCTTAAGTATGTCCTACTGCCCTTCCCCAAGTCCCATTATGTTCTATTAGTCAACACCAAAGATTTCTAAAGTTGGGATTTAGTCACAATTCAAAAAGGAAAGAAATCACATTTTTCAGAGGAGTCGATCGATCGATTGATGAATTTGGTCGATTGATCGATCAGTCGATCGATCGATATTCTTGGGTCGATTGATCAGATGTTTGCTTAGATTTCTACATATGTTGACATACAGGTTTTACACCTTTTCATCATCAAAACCAGTATCAGATAATCCCAAACTCCTCATAATTTATCCCAAAAGATATATCACGATATATAAATGATTTCCAACCTCTAAACATTATGAAATCATCATGAAGTTTCAATTAAATCAAGTTATCCCCCTTAAAATTCGGAAGCTTCTTAGTTTGTCATCCATACACGAACAATTGTAAATCCCAGATTTTCTTCACCAAAGGATTCCCAAATTTCGTGAATTTTATTCTATATTCAGAAAGAGATCAATTCTACATAATTATTATGTCAAAGATTCATGTAAAATCATCATAATTCATCTTTGGTTCATGCAACTTTTCAGAATTTTACTACTATTCTAACATGGACAGTATACATGCTAAATTTACAATAGTTAAATCACCTGCCTCTAATTCGTAGGTCTGAACCATTGGGGAAGATAAATCTACTGGTATTCTTCCATTTTTCGGCCAACTTCCGATGGTGGTGGTGGTGTAAGATGACTCCTGGCTTTTGGTCTCCTAGAGAACCTCTTCCTTTCCTAGAGAAGTCTCTCACTCTCCCCTAAGTATTTTATTTTGATTTTTGATGAATGAACCTTAATCCCACAACCTCTACACTTATATAATTTTACTAACAATTCGTGGGTACTATTCACCCATTCTGGAAAATGACCAAAATAGCCCTATGAGGTATTTATTTGGTTCTAAATTGCCCCCAAACCCAAAGTAATCCCCTAGGTAGACTTTTTTGACTATTTAAGCCCTTCCAAACACTTTGGAATAGTTAAAACGACCATTAGGATGACATAAAAATAATTTACTTTGCATTCCATTAAAATATAGACCCGACACGACTCACACTCACGTCCCGACTTAATTATCATAATTGTCGTATTCATCACTCCCGACAATGTTATAAAATCATAATCATATGTAAAGTCATAATCATATATATTACTTTTAAACACAAGTAATATTCAGCATAAATCACATATTACTTTATTCTCGAGTAATATTTAAATTCGAATTAATTTTTAATTATCCCACAATGAGTTCTAACTAATCCCATTTTAAAAGTCATTAAAAATACGGGGTGTTACAATACACTTTTGGTGTTGATATTGATATTGATACGATTTAGGAGGAGTTTTCACATTGATAGACATTTCTCACATGCATATTTGCTGCTTTATGATTCATATTGATATTATTCGGAGGATCCCTGAGCAGGGGGAACTACTCTTTGTGTTATCATACCTAGATGATTGTTTGTTATTTTTTCATGATTTTGTATATAACAACATGAGATTGCAACTTGTCCCAACCCCACACTCAAATTTGGTTATGTTGTTTATCTTTTGGAATGTTTATATATTAAAAGACTCCTCTCATTATATGGCTAATGTGGAATGAGTTTGCTTGTATTAGCTAAGTATTTTGGGTTGATTGGTTTTTTTTTCATGCAATAACCAAAGGGTGATAGTGAAAAAATATATAGTCCATTTATAATAGTTTGGTTGGATTATTTCCATGTCAAAGCATTTGAATCATGCATTATAAATCCAAAATGCTCGATTTCATATAGACATTGTTTGGTAGAGAGACTCTTGTTCATTAGACATTGGTGAACATTTAACATTGAAGGTAAAATATGACTTTTCTATAAGAAAGACTTTCGCTGCTGCTACTTTGAAGTATATTCTTTTATGGGTTGTCAATTTGAACATCTATAGAATATGCACACACATACGTAATTTTGTCCAACCTTGGAAGTCGTTATTAAAATGAAATAAGTGATCATGTAATTTACAAATTGTTGTGTTTAGCCTAAATGGAAAGTACTAGATTTTAAAAATGTCAGTTTGCATGGGTGAAAACTTTTTTGCCTACATCTGTACACACAAATAAGTTGCTGTGCTCACTACCAATAGGTTTTGGTCATGTTTTACTTTCTTATTGAAATCGTGCACACCGGTGGTTTTTGGACTCGTTCACAAGACATAATATTTTTGGCATGTTTTTCTTACTGCTAAAAATCGTATGCACATGGATCTTTCATCCGTTCACATGACATTGTCAGTTTTTGGAAAATTCTATACAAAGAGACTTTTTTGTCCTATTTGAAATATCAAACATTCCTCTTTATTTTTCCTATATCGAAAGATTTGAGAGAATCTTAATTGATTATCTTTAAGAAAATTCACTTGTTCTTTTCATAATTGAGAGAAAACCTAGATTTATACTTGTTTTAACTTTTGTGAGGAATTGAGAGTTTTTTGTGATCAAATCCACTTAGCCCTATTCTTTCTAACTAAAACACAAAAGTGGTGTTTGATATATTGGGGAGTTCAAGCCTGGTGTGATCCAAAGGAGGAAAATGTCAATGGCGGAGAGTTCATTGTTCATGAGATAACTTCTTTTTATGGAATGGCAGAGAGTTCAATATTCATTAAATAACTTCTTATTAGGGATGAAGAGGGAGTTATCTTCCTTCATTGTATAAAATACTTTCAAGTTAAATGAGAGATTAAGATGCATAGAGTTTTTTACCCCTAGGTGGGGGTTTTTTCCTTTTAAATCTATCTTATGGATTGTTTGTGTGTTTTTATATTGATCATCACCTTGCTAACACACACAACACTTAAGTCGATCTTGGATCTAAGCAAAAACACTCAAATTGAACTTAGAATTTGTAGCTAGTTAAGTTTTGAAATAATTAACTTAGATAACCTAATTGAAGTGCTATTTATGGATATAAAGGTTTCAACTACTTACATGATTAACTAGGAATTCTAAAATTGAGAAGAGATTTTTTTAAAATTGCATATTTTACGAAGATATACCTATTCACCCGTATACATTATTTGAGTGTACACAGTTGCACTTTAATATTTTGCTACCCCAATGGTTTTTGATTGCCATTAAATACCTTCAGTTGAGAAGAAATCTAAAGAATCTAGCATTAATTAGGCCAAGGAACGTTAATGATGGTTTAATAATTTTTCCTTTTTATTAAGAATTGATATAACCTCCCCTATCTTATGGAAAAAGGTTTTTCGGATTTATACCTCTGATACAATTGAATGAAATGCCTAAAAGGACTTGAATGATTTAGTCCCACAGTTACTCATCACGTGTTGTGTTGCTTTGACAAGAAGAAATAATGTGTTTCCAAATTGTTTGAGAATCTCTGAGCTTTTGCATTGTAGATGGAACCTCACTATACTAAACTGGACATTTAGTCCCGCTTTTAAGTCGTGACAAAATCAAGGGTGACATAATTATATATATTAATTTGCAATGGCTAAATCTGTAATGGTTTGAGGCTATGACTACTTATGTCACAGTTCTATACCATGAATAGATTGGTAATGGATCTAGGTTGTGACTAAATTTGTCACAGTTCCAGGCCGTGATGAAATCCGTAATCGCTCCAGGACATGACTTAATATGTCATAGTCCCAGGACGTGAATAAATCTATTACGGCTATCTTATTTTTTTGAGTTTTATGTTCGCTCATATTCCTATTAGATTACTTGTATGAGATTTCATAGATATAATCTTATCTTGCATTAATGAATTCACTTTTTTTTTATTTGGTTTTGTTTATTTGGTTATGTTGAGATTTAAATTATTTAGTATTTAATTAATACATTCTTATGATTATCTATATATCCATGTTATATATGTAACTTATCTCATTTGATCACATGCCTTCACATATTATTATTCACATTCTTATATTTGATTGATTTTTTATATATGTTGTCAATTTCTTTACTTTGTCTATTCAAGATAAAAGGGGGAGAAATTTTGGACTCAGGGGGAGTGCTTATTAAGGGGAAGTAGTTTAGTGGATGTATTAGATATGTAAAGTCATCATATATTCATTACTCTCTTATATCCTTTGTACGTCATGAGGTATATGTTTAAGTGTGAAAGACTTGCGGGGCTCGTGATGTTGATGATATCGTTGATCGGAATGTCATACAAAGTATCGAATATGTCTCACAGGGACTGGAGATGGGTAGATTGATGTATAGGTTTTTGATCCCGTAATTTTTTTAGATATTTTTTCGTTTTTGTTTTATCCCGAAATAGCCAAAGGGGGAGATTTGTTAGGAAATTGTTCTACACTCCTTGTTTTGGTTTTGGATTTATTCCAGAACAAAAGTCTAAGTGTATCATATAGTGTCTTTTAAGTTATGAATGTTATATTATTGAAGACAAAGATAATGCATCAAGATAAAGATCTACCAAACTGAATATATTTGGACATTCAGATTATCGGAGGTTTGGTAGTTTCCTTAGGTTTACTTTTAAATAAGAAATCGATCAGAAAAAAGATTTTAAATTTGAGAAAAAAGTTTTACCACATTTTATAGAAATAATGGACATTTATTATCTCCCTAGTGCGACACATGAGAACTTTTCATTGTAAGCAGAAGTCCTCGTACGACATAGATATCCCACAAGATCTCCTCGTGCGAAGAGACCTCATCCGAATGAGGTCACTTTTTTACAAACGAGGGACTAATTTTTTAGGAATTGTGTTTAAGTTGATATTTTATACTAAAAATATAAATAAAATGGTTGATGCATCATTATATAAATGCTTCCCAGTTTTAACACAACCCTAAGAAGTTTTGAGAAAATTTTCATATGAGAGTGAGTTCTTGTCTAGTTTCATGCTTGCAAATTAAACTTCCGATTTATAACCCCCTCTCGTCTTCTATATCAGTAACATATATTAACATGAGTAACCGTGTGGGTGATTAACATGAAACATACGTGTGGGTTGATGTTCGCCAATAAAAAATTGGTGGATACTAAGGTCTAAGTACTATGCAAGTTGAGTCCAAGCATGGAACATGTTATTACTAGTATGAGAAGATGCATCAAATCATAATGTAAGGAAGAGACTTTGTGGCATTAATCATTGTCTTATATGTAACTCGTTTTTGTTAATTTTGAAGACCTAAAAATTCATGATACTAGTGAACTTGATGGGCTAAGGTGATAATTATTTTTCTTGGGAAAGTTTCACTTTAAAATCGTTGTGCATTGTGTGTGATTATTTTTGCTACTTTTGCATTTATTTATGGACTAACCGCATTAAAATTGACCAAATTAATTATATTCTGCTCATTTAAAAAAGGATTTGATTTTAATAGGACGTGACAGTTAATTAAGTAATTAATTAATTTGACTAGATCCCTAAGGCATATACTTTTTCATAGAGCTAGTAATATATCCTGTAATATGTAAATTAATAATGAAATAAAATGTTATGCGGGGAATATAGGAGGATGGGTCCAATAAGGATAACATTACGGTGATTTAATTAGACAACAATAGACTTACTTTAAGGTATGAGATTAGATGAGGGGTTTAGTAGTTATGATTACCTAGTATATCGAGTATCTCATGATAGTTATATTACGATGTTATTAAGTTCGATTTCATGAGAAATGGTTTGTGGTGATGGGTAGTGTGAGTCCCCACTTGGATTAATAAGATGTCAGGATGAATTATTGGTATTCATAATGGGCAGAGTTATTGATCAGTAGTCATTGGCAATATGCCTATACTTTGGGACCCTTGGATGGTGTATGTCTAGGGAATTAAGGTATTGCTTTGAGAATGGGTGAACTCTAAGCAAGGGTAATATATGGATGACTTAGCTTGCAAAACACTTTTGTTGATAGAGAATGTGGGGTATACGATCACTATTAGATAAAAGGGTTATGAATTAAATATATTGTATACAAGTGGCGGAACTAGTTATAGTGTCACTCGATATAGGTATCTGGGATTAAGTAATTGATTTGGATGAAATGATTTAGGTTAGTAATCGAGGTCCAACGAAAATTATCTCTCAATGACTAGCTAATCTAGATTTAAGTGTATCGTGGGGTTACTTATTTGTACTTTATGTCCCATGCATGGAGTCTAGTGCCAGTTGGAGTCGGGAGATAATGTGGCATTTAATCCTAGTATGGATCTTAATAGTGGTTGAGCGAATTAACTTTCTAGACATGAGTAGAGATTTGGTGGTTAGTGTTTTATATATAAGTTAGATTATGGAAATACTTTTATCTTTTATAGTAGTAGGCTTCCTTATGGTTAGGGGTACCTTGTGGTCAATATGTGACTTAGGGTTGCAGGTTATCATCTGAATGAGACTCCATAATTTAAAATTATGAGACATTCCATTTAGGATCATTTGAGATATTATCTATAGGTTACTTTTTATGCATTTGGAGATTTATAATATATCTTAAGGATCACATGTTTTTACTATGATATATTCTTATCACTATTGGGTTAAGTTAAAGATTTGTTACAGCATGGGGTTTAAGTCTCTTTTGTTGACTAATATTTATAGGTTTTGTTATGGGGCCTAAGGATGTTCCTGGTGTTATCGCATTCGTAGCATGGATTACAATTGAGGAGTTACATGGCATTGTATTCTTTTATTACAATCGTGTAGTGGTAGAAAGTATTTACTTACTTAATCATTCATTTATTATGCAGATAAGTTGTAATATATTGGAACTTTATCAGCCATTCTAATTCAGTTCTATATTTTATACATGTGGATATTGAGTTTTTTTTTAAATTATTATCATACTCATATGGTTTTCGTTTATTCATATTTTTTGCACTTTTATGTTATTGCACATGCTTAGAATATTATTAATTATTAGACTCTTGTAAATTGGGTATTTAGGACTACTCACCCTAAATATGGAATATACGGGGTGTCATATATAGGACCTGAGATACCAACTCCCACTCACTATATACACTGTAATTCGTGCATTAAATCACAGTTAATGCTACCACCAACTACAACTCACAACATGGAAGCTATTCACTAATACTCTACCATTTTCCATATATTTTTAAAGACCTTAGGTAATGTAATCCCATTATGTTGACATCCCACTCCACCTTCTACAGAGCGCATCTTATAAATATAGGACTTGTGGAAATATTCAAGGATAGAAAATTACAATCGTTGAGAAGAAACACCTTGTTCTTTCTTATACGTAATGTATTTTATCCTACCTACTTATTGGGTGTAGAATATATAGTCTCTTTGAGTATTAAGTGAAAATGTATAAAAATATTTATTGGTATTCCATGTTGAAAAAATTGTGTCCTTCAGGAACATATCCTTCGTAGTCCTTGTGTGACAAGATGCTTGATTTCCTTACATGCCTCTATCTATTTGTGTGTCAATTTTTATTGCATGCCATCATCAGATTTAAAGACTCTCAGTGAACATTGTAACCTTTTCAGATGTGGTATATTGACTTTGACACACCTTGGTTTTGCTCATTTTATTAAATTATTTTTATCCTTAAAATGTCACATTTTTCATACATGAACAAATGGAGCCTTTTTGAACTTTCACCTTAACCTTTATGTCCCCATTTACACGGGTGTTTTATTTCTAAAATATGTAGCTTTCTGACCAAATCCATGTCTATGTAATACCCTGTATTCTTACTTATTTGAAATTTAAATTAATTCAAAAATTAATTGGGAAAAATATGTTTTATATAAATTACCCGAGTGGAGTAATTTAATGTGATTAATTATTAAATGTGACTATTAGATATTAATCGAGAGATAGATACTGATTAATATTATGGAATGAATTTACTAAGTGTAAATAGTAAATAATTGATGATTATTGACTTACGTCATAGCGAATGATTTGGGCATATTTGATTATACCTCAATCGGGAGTCGCGTGTAGACTAAATTGAGGTTGAGATAAGAAATATATTTTTAAGTGACTCGGATGATAATTTAGTGGTCACGAATGATTCCAAAAGGGTCGACATAGTCGGAATAGTATACCCATGGGTATAGTTTGGATCTCGGGTCAATTTTAGACCAAACCGACACCTATGGAGGGCATTTTGGTAATTTGCAAAATAGAGGTTAAGGGACCTACGAAATTTAGAGTCCTATATCTGATGATTAGAAATTTGGGTTAGGGTTAATAACACAAAAATCTTAAGAGAGGCCATTAGAGAGAAGAGATAAACCTTTGTCAAAGCTTAAGGGGGGTGTTCATGAATAATTATACCTTGTTCTTGCATCCTAATCACCTAAGGAGTGTGGATTTGAAGAGAAGATCATAAATCCATCATCATAATCATCATCACAAAATCAGACCCCATCTGTTAAGACAACTATTTATATACAAGCCCTTTTGAAGTTAAAATACTCATCCGTAGGGTTTTCAATATAGTTTGGATTAAATCAATGATTATTGAAAGAAAAGAAAGATTTTAATGCATGTTTGGGTAGGAATTACATGTACTACGAATTAACATCTGTAGAGGAAAATAAAGCAGAAGTTATGCATTCATATTCACGAAATTAATCAGGTTTCATGTTGGATATTAAAACCTAGGTTTTTCGATGAATAATTTGTTATATCCATGTATGATTAGGATTTTTAATGTTTTGATGAGTTAATCACGTAGGGAATCATCCCAATACAATTAGTACACCTTTGGGAAAATTGGATATGAGTTTGGTGGATTATTATATATGTTTGATAAAGAAAAGTAGGGAAAAACGTATGAACATAGAAGAAGAAGGCGATCTGTACCATTTCAAATCGATTCGGTAGAGGGGCGAATCGATTCGGAAAGCGAAATGATTCAGCCTCTTGGAGAATCGATTAGGTTTTCTCAGAGTAAACAAAATTCCCCTTTTTGGTCTAACATTCCTAAACAATTATCATGGAAAAATCTTGGGATTTTATTAGAATATAATATGGGATTTATTATATTGCAGTGTGCCTAGGTTAGGGTAGTGATTAGTCTTATTGAGAAGATTAAGACAAGAAATATATGGGATGAGATAATGTCGTTGTGTATCGGTGAGAAATATAACAAATTACGAGAATTTCAAACGAATTGATAAGTAGACCAGTAGGGTAAATATTGATTTAACTACTAAAAATTAACAGAGGGGTAACTAGAACCCTTAGAGTTGTGCGAATACTTGAATAAATATGATAATGAGGTAAATCGTAAAGTAATATGTACGGTGAGTATTCGAGACGAATATACTACGTACGAGCATGATTAATTAGGCTGTATGTATACCTACTGATTTACTTATAGGTGGAGTGAGTACCTATTATACACTTGATTAATTAGTTCGATGAGACATTCCGAATCATGTTCGATGAGACATTCCGAATCATGTTCGATGAGACATTCCGAGCCAAGTTCAATGAGACATTTCGAACCATGTTTGATGAGACATTGTGAACCAAGTTCGAGGGGACAATTCGAACTAATAGTCCTTAATGTGTGATACGGGGAC
Organism: Sambucus nigra; assembly: GCA_949130495.1. Lineage (NCBI taxonomy): Eukaryota > Viridiplantae > Streptophyta > Magnoliopsida > Dipsacales > Adoxaceae > Sambucus > Sambucus nigra. Next base: position 419,875,454 of record OX422207.1, read on the forward strand.
ATGATAGCAAAGTATACACTTATAGTGTATATTGTGTGCGAAATATATACCGTACGAATAACTTACTTGTGTGTAATAGTAGACCATTGTATGATATGTATCTGATTGTTGAGAAATGTTATCCCATTTTAAAAGAGGACATGTGAGAAATGTCACTCATAATGATATAACATACGAGAAATGTTAAATTGATTAGCATACTGTATGAAAAGTATGGGACTTATAGATAACGAATAGTGGTGATATATACTTATGTCTAGATAGCTTGGGTAGCATGGCTAGGTGGGATAAGTAGAAGCGTTAGGCATGCACAATAGCTAAGCGGTGAGGAAAACTCAAGAGAGTGTACGTTAACCTAACATGTGTAATCAATAACTGATTTTTGCGCTGTTATAAACTCTTGCTAAATATTTTTAAAATGTTTTGAGTTCTAACTCCTTGCTATAAAATATTTTTAAAAACCTTTTAGGTGTCCAGCCACAGGGATGCCATGCTTGATATTCTGTTCCAGGGAGAAGCATCTACGACACAGGTGGATGTTCGTAGGACTTTGCCTAGACGCTTCCATTATTCATTCTGATCTAGTGTAGGATCTCAGTTTAGTATTTCATTATGGGCATGTTTTCCTCCAGTACTTATTCAACTTAAGTTCAAACATTTGTTCATTCTTCATTTTTGGATTATTAGTGGGTTTTGGATTTTTATGGTCGGAGATTAATCGGCATGGCATTTATTTGTGTTATCTTATTATGGTTTGGATTCTAGGTTATGGATGGTTGAAGTTGGTTTGTTTATATTTATTAATTATTTTATTTAATGCAAGATAAAATTTGGCACCGACTTAATTAACTGATAGGTGATTAGTAGTTAAATTAGTTTTAGACAAAGATGCTAAGAATGAACGATTTCGTAAATCCTGTTTTAATTTAATAAAGACCTGATCACCCGATATTTAACTTGGCCCTATGCGCACGACTACAACTAGAGTGCTATTTTATCCCATTTTAAAAGGCATGTGCACGGTGTTGGATTTCATCCATGCGCATGGACTTATTGAGAGCGGGAAAATGATATTTTTCGCTATGAAAACCAAGTTCTCTCCATTTGAATTTATAACTCTCATTCAAACTTTATTTTTTTTATATGAGAGCTTCTATTTCTCTCTCTAGATACCTTAGATGAAATTTACTTTTTTCTCACTTTGATTAAAATATTTTATGAGGTATTTTTCAGTAATTCATCAAATCAACATTTGAAAATGTATCCTTAATGAATTCCCACTAAAGATTCTAAGTTCAGGGGTCAACAATAAGAAATATCAAAAGAATTGGAGATGTGTTCCTAAAATTGGATGCTTGGAAGATAATTGGATTGAATTCTTCTATTTCTAAAAAGGATCTTTATGGAGAGCTGCTATATTGGTAGAATTTGAGGATATGTGAGGAAGTTAAATCAAGGTATATTCCCGATCTCTTGTAACATCTTCATTTTTCTAGTTGACTAGTTGTAGCATGCCGATGTTTTTTTTTCCTAGGTGGTGTTTTTCCTTGTATGTCTTAGTGTTGTGGTCAATTTCATATTTACTCTTATTTTACAACCCAAACCACACAGAATATATATATATATATATATATATATATATATATATATATATATATATATATATGATTGAAACAAGTTGATAGATGTTTATGTCCCACATGATTGCAATTTGATCAACCTAAATTAGGCAAATATCATCTAATCATAAATTAACTTGAAATTGGATCTAATTAGATACATGTGTAGCATTTCCACCATGATGAATAGAAATTGAACTCAAAGTCTATTGAATCTTAATTTGATTGATTTCATAAAGCTTGTCCTAAACCAAAATTGTATCTAAAATTTAAAGTTTGAGTTTTTGATAAATTGCTTAAGAGAGAGTGAGTTTGAGTTTCTTTGTGCAAATCAAACATCATTTTTGAAATTCATTTTAAGATTGGATTTTATTCCATAACTTTGATCTAATATCATTCAAATATGTTTTTGTAAGTTGGATCAAGTGTTTAAATTTTATAAAAACAATTTGGATGTTAACAATGAAAATTGTAAATGACCATTAATTTTGCGTATGCCCTATTCACCACCCTCTAGGACATTAGCACACCAGATTCCACTTTTCCAATTGGTGTCAAAGAATCATTACTCTTTTTATTCCTTAACATCCCGATCTTGATCCTTGTCTGCTAGTTTGTGCTATTTTGCGATTTTGACCATTTTAAAGGACCTGTTTATGGTAGTTTTCCTTATTTGTTTGCTTGCTTGTGATTTATTATGGACCCTAACATGTGTGATTATATTTTGGATGTTTTTTGTCCTAATTTTCTTAGATCCTAAGATGATAGGAAATTTGTGATTAATGATAACTCACAATATCTTAATTCCAAAGTTGATAAAAATTCAATTCTTCATGTTTCAGGTTCTCATGTTGATGATAAGATTGCTAAGATTTCGAGTCATGAATTGCACTATCTCATGATTATGTTTCTCAAATTATATAAGTAAAATTATAAGTTGTCTACTAAAATTAAGTTGATTATAAAGGATAATGATTTGGTGCCAACTTAGATGTGAAGAGGAAACTTTGTGTAAACATGTTAAGATTCTTATTAATAAGAAAGTTAAATTTCGAACTTGACTTATGTTTTGAAAAAAAATGTCAACACTTTTCAATAGAAAAATAAATATTTTAAAAATCTAAAAATTCAAAGTGAACGTGCTTTTGAAAAGTTTAAATTGGTTGAACAAGATTAAGATGGCTTATTTTTAGAACTTGAAAATATTAAGAAGGAACTTTAGATGTCTTAAGGGTCCAAATGTGATTTTGATAAGAAAATTACTTCACTTGAAAATGAATTAGCCTTGTCATAAGAAGTCAAAATTAATATTGAAGATTGTTCAAAGAAACTTCACAAAATGCTTTTGGAAACGAGTTGAGTTAATATGGACAAGTGTGGAATAGGTCTTAACAAATTTATGCCTTTTTATTCTCAATATAACACAAATACTGTGAAAGAAATTTCAACAGATGAAATAATAAGAATGGTTCAAGTATCTTTGAATGTGAATGGTATATATTAAGATTTAAGCAAAATCGTGTTTAATTCCCAAAGTGTTTTGAACAAAAAGGGAAATGAATAAAAAAAATTGAAAGGTCATTATTTTGAAAAAAGGTCAAGAAAGTTTGAAAAGATCTTCCTAGTCCTACATTTTCACATATTCACAGATCAGGTTATTTAAGGAAATCTTGTTACAAGTTGCCCAGGGATGAATAAAACCTTTAAATGTTCCTAAAAATAATGATAAGGTGGTATATTACGAACCTTATGTGTAGAATCATTGTCATAAAATTGAAAACCTCGGAGATTTTTGTTCATTGCTTAAATATTCTCATGTTGGTTCACTTACACATGATTTTCATTCCTTAAGACGTGATTTAAAATGTGCCTATAACCAAAGTCAATGATTTGATTATGGGAGATGGCATAAATTTTTCTAGGGAAAACACTTTTTAGAGAAAGATGGTATTTAGGCTACATGGAGATGGTTTTTTTAGAGAAACATGCCTTATGTTCCTCCTCACAAGAGTGGTAATGGAATTTTGTGAGGGGTGAATACTTTGTGAAAAAGGGAAAGTTTTTAAAAAGAAGGCAATGTGATCTTTAATTCTTAAATTTTGTCAAGGATTCTCACTAAGCCCAAGAAACCCATTTCAAGAGATGTAAGGATGATTAGAACCAACTGTTTCACTAGTCTCTGTTTGGACTCAAACCATCTAGGTCAAAGGATTAGGAACGTCATTAAATAAGTCAATGATGTGACTAAAGTATGAGGTTTATAGGTCCCAATTCTAAGACCAAGATACCTTCTAGGGTTAGAACAAAACCGATTATAAAACCCCATGACCCTATTGTTAGATCCAATTGTGTTAGTAATCCGACTTGGTAGCTCAATCGGTTGGTATGCATTATGTTTCTCATTCATATTCCTTTTTATACATGTAGATTCGACCCTGTAGTAAGTAAATTTTTTATCCTCACATGTTAGTTGTTTATTTCACTCCATAGACTATGTGTGCCTATTGCTGATAATTTTCCTAGTTTTGGTGCAAGTTGTATTCTAGTCTTGGATTATTTTTAATTACCATGATTATGTGTGTATCATTTTGTTTTTCATATGTTTTTGAATAATAAGAAAAAGCATAAAAATATTTTTGTGCAAGTCCTTTCATATTTTGTTTGGGTTTTATAAGCAAAAAATATAATAATGTTTTATTTTCTTTTAAGTTATTTAAGAAAACCAAAAGATTTATGTTTTGAATTTTTTTGCAAAAATCACAAAATAAATAATTTTTTAGTTCTATGGATAACTAGTGTTAAGTTGTTTAAAATTCTATGGTACAGACCATGCTATCTATTTTCGTTTTCTGGGCTTATATTCTTAGGCAAGCAATGTGAACCTTTGAATGTTTTTTCAATTGATCCTATGAGGTTCTCCAAGAACGACTCATATTGACTATGTTGTTCTCATTTCCATATCGCATACAGAGATATACACGAGTTGACTAGGGTGTATTTTTTATTTTTATTCGAAATATATACTTACACTTGGTTCCACTCAATCAGGTTTTATTTTATTCGCTAGATTTTTTAAATATGCATATAAGAACCATTTATTGTGAGTTTATTATAAAAATAATGAGAGAAACGTTGCTAAGAGCTACCTACAGAGGAATTAAGAAACCCTTGACATAAAACTTATATTTATGTTCTAATGAGAGAACAAGAAAACGCATTATTTATAAAAAGTCATTATTTCAAGGAATAAAAATGAAATATCTAAAAATCACATGTTTTGGGAGTTATAAGTTGAAGAACAATGGGTTTGTATATTTTCATCTAGCATGTGATTTTTTTTCCTTATGGAATTCTTAACGTGGGCATTTAATTTTAGGTCTTAATCGACACGAACCTTTGGAAAAACTAAAAAAAAATAAGTATGGTTGACTTTCAAATTATTTTTCAACTATGGGTTTCATCAAACGGTTCAAGCATAACATAAGTGGGTATAAAATATATGTTAAATTACCCAACATCCGGATGCATAAGTGTTTAAAATCCATGCATTGTCACCACAACCGGACTAAATATCTACACACACACACACATGCGTATATATATAAACCCTAGACTAAACCATAGTTTAAGAACATCCATACGGATATATAGCTATATACCCACTAAATATACATATATATACCAACTGAAGTGCAAGGTAAAACACCCCCATTGCAATTAACCGCACTTGAACGATCCCATCTAAACCATGCGTCCCCTTCGAGTGTCTAAACCCTACCATGTATAATACATATATATACATAGCATAATTTGCACGTAGGATAGAATATATGCTAATATACCCGAGGACCGTCTAAAGGACCAAATCGAATTATATTGATAATAATAGGTTTTATCTACTCAATTAAGGGTGAATATCAATATCTTAACATACAAGCAATAGTTCATCTTCTTTATGCAATTCAACCCAATTAACATGATATTATAATTAATCATTTCTTTTAACTCTTGATTACACATAAATCAATTATTTAAACTGCAACACAAATAAGAATTATAATAAATAATGATTCACACCATACTAAACAAGGTTATTATCACCAATAAATCATACAATTTTAAGTTAAATAGGCGTTTGAACCTAAACATGGGTATAATAAATTAATCAATTAAAATATACAATATAAATTTTCAATACAATTGGTAATCCCTACCATTAAGAATGACCAACGTGAAACCCCTAATTACAAATGAATTTTTCTCTCATACCCAAGCTTTTAGGACAACCACATCCTACCTCACATTATAATTCTAACCATTAACCAACTACCCATACCTAGACATATATCTCAATCCAAATGCTATTACGTTCAAATTTAAATCCAAATGTCATAACTACCCATTTTCTCCCAACTCCTGACCAAAACTATATTTAATTCATGGGATGTGCCTAGACAAAGAAACCCCCAATAAACTTCTATATATCCCAGTTAGTCGTCAAAATCTAATGGGTAGCGGACCATAACTTACGAATCTACGCACATCACCCAAGACATTTCTCAACCCACAATTATAAATCTTAATAAAGACGATATAAGATAATCAACCCTTTTACTCTCTAAAGGTCGAAGGTACCTAAATTCCCCAGTAGCGAAAGGAACAACAACATATATAGCATATATACTACCTATGTGAAGGTTTTGCTAACCCAAAGTGATACCTTAGATATATGGATACATTTAATTTAGAGGCACTGGATTAAACTATAATCAATAAGGCATGACATAACCCATTACAAATCATAACAAGGCACTCCGATATCCCATTACTAATCACCGTAGGGTGTCCACACAACATATCAATTCTAACAACCTCATTTGTTTTTGAACCCATACCATAGTAAAATAAGGGAAGCCAATAATTATTAACCAATCCACATAGATGTCTAATATATCATATTAAGAACTCATCAACTAACATACCATCAACATGTGTCTTCCTGACCTTTGGCCAAAGAGAATATGGACCTCATATGACCCATAAATAAACATCTTATTAAGATTTACTCTACACTTCCAAGGATCTCTCTTCCCTTTACTAGTCCTGAATAAAGAATTTACTAACTCCTAAAGTTCTAAAACACACAAAAGGTAGATTGCAACGCCATCACACCAACTGTCTAATCACATACCAACATCTACACAAAAGGATCCATCCCCCACTGTCCTTTATAAGGAATGAAAAGATCAACACGTAGGATCTAGATAATAATATAAACCAATGATACCTGAGGATCATTATATGACCCTACTACCTGACTAGTTTATTCTTTGCAAGACTACATAAATACTCATGGTATGTTCATGCACATAAATAATATAGAGAGTCTCACAAAACATAACTAGTCCTACAATGTCCAACTATTGTTGCATTAGTCCATAACTAGTATTTTAAATCCCAAAAAGTGTCCCAACCCAAATGTTCTTCAATGAGTCTCTAAAGGCCCCAAACTTATCCATAATTAAATCTCATCAAACTCTCATGCCAACCTACCCGAGTTAATACTGTCTAATAATTATGTTCCATATATAGTATGGAAATCCATAATTGGGCATACATTCTTCAACTATCATTTAATTCCATGTGCACGGTTACACTTTAATGTCATGCACATGATTTGCGTCATATTTACTTTAAAGTCCATCTTCATGGTTCTAAAATGATTCCTCTTGCACAGGGTCCTAAAATAGGTCCAACTTAGCTATGCCAAAAAATAAACCTCCTCTCCTTGATTCACCCAATTTCAAACCCAATATTCCTAGATCAACAACTTATGGTCTAACAAACTTTTAGGATTAAAAATACTCACCTAAACATCATTTAAACCCATGAACTTGATGATCATATAATCAAAATCCAACAAATTAGGAAATTATTTCCTGCAAGCCCTAGGTTCATCAATAATGGACATGCCTCCTAATCCTTGCATTTTCACCTAATTAATCACGAACTCCATGAGATTTTCATATTCTGAAATGTTTAATATACAAATATCCTACTCAATAAATTAAATGTCAATTTAATTTAACCCAAATGCATAGATTATGTAAGAAACCTACTTATAATATTATAAATCTAATTTAAGTTCCTCAATAATTCAAAACATACAACTACAATACCAAATTCAAAAATTTCAATTTTTAGTATAATCTCCTCTATATATTAGATTTAGGTACAATAGATTTCAATATATAGAATTCAAATTAAAGGGGAATAGTAGATAATTTCTTGCCATGTTTAGTGTTAATGAGGAAGTTTATCTATTATTCCTAGATTGATTTCAGCTGAGGATAATGAGATGTTAACCAAGGAACCAGATGCGAATGAAGTAAAAAAAGACAGTGTGGAGTTTAAATGGAGACAGTTCTCCAGGTTTAGATGGCTTTATTGGGAATTTTTTCATTTCTTCATGGGATATGATTGGTGCAAATGTTCTTAAGGCAGTGGAAGGTTTTTGTGTAGGCATGTAACTTCCTAAGTCTATTACAAGCATAATTACCGTTTTAATTCCAAAACATGAGGCCTCTTTAAGTTTTAGTGAATTTAGGACAATTAACTTTTGTAACTTGACTAATAAAATTCTTTCAAAGATCCTTTTGGACAGGCTCGCGCAAGTTCTTCCTAAATTGATTTCTAAAAACCAAAGTGGATTTGCACAATGTAGAGGTATAGTTGACAATGTGATGCTGATTCAAGAGATGATTTTTACGTTATATGAAAAAAATGATGGAGGAAACGTGGCTATCAAGTTGATATGAATAAAACTTACGAGAGAATATTTACGTTATTCCTCACTTGTGTTTTCATAAAGTTTAGTTTTAATGAATCCTGAGTGGATTATATCTGGAGTTTAATTTCTAGTAATCATTTTTTAATTTTGGTAAATCGATAATAGTGTGATTTTTTTCAAATGAACTAGGGGTTTAAGGCAAGGGAGTCTTATCTCTCCTGGCCTTATCATAATTTGTGTAGAGGCTCCTAGTAGAAATTTTAATAAGATGTATTGGGCTTCAAATTTCAAAATCTTTAAAACCTATATTAGCTGCCCTTTAGTGTCTCATTTGGTGTTTAAATATGATCTCATTATCTTTTCATCGCAATTTTCTAGTGATGTTAAAATGGTGAAATCAATTTTGGACAACTATAAGAGGGTTTTAGGTTAGAAAGTCAACAAAATGAAGAGTTTTATGCATTTTTCCAACTACATATAATCAACTAAACTGAGGAGAATATTTAATATTCTTCAAATACAAAAAAAATCCTACCTCTTGTGTACTTAGGTTGCCCTATTTTTACTGGAAGGTAGAAATTTGCTTTATTTGAAGATTTGATTATAAAGATAAGGAGAAAATTAGCAGCGTGGAAATCTAAAATTCTTTCAATGGGTGCTAAATTGATTCTCATTAGGCATGTTATCCAAACGATGGAAATTTACACCCTAACAGCTATTAACCCCCTCCTCCATCTTCCCCCCCCCCCCCCCCCCCCCTAAAAAGTGATGGGAGTAATGGGAAAAAATCTTGCAGATTTTTTATGGGGGTCAAGTGAGGAGATACCCACCACTGGATTTCTTGGAATATTATCTACAGACTAATTGAAGAAGGATGTTTGAAATTTTTATCGATAGAGGAGGTATGTTTAGCTTTTAGCATTAAGTTTTGAAGGACATTTAGAGAGCAAAAATCTCTGATATGCCAATATGCGACCTCATCTCGGCTCAAGCCAAGCTCAGCTAATGACGACCCTATAAAGTGTGATCTCCTGAACCATCTTGCAACAACTGTATCATCCTCATCCAGAGCTGGGCTGAGACAATATGATGGCACCTTGGTAGGCCTAACACCATGCCTCGTCCATCTCAGGAAGACGAGACCACATCAACTTGCTTCCATCTATCGACTCGATCTGATGCAAGTCAGTTAAGACTACACTTGGTAATTATCAACATGCGATCCAGTGGAATGACATTGGTCTCATATTCGGCCAGGCTGGCACCTCACCCTAGTAGGACACATTAAACATCTGACAAGGCGATTGGAATTGAGTATGCATAGGAGAGTGCGTGTGGGCTGCGAGCCCACGTGAGCAAAACCGTTACAATAACATCATCCCCACATGTGGAGAATATCTCTTAATCATTACTTACACGCATAAGAGATAGATATAACCATACTATTGGACACTTGGTGCTATGCAGGCCTCATTCATGACTGGGGTGCGTATGACACCACCCCAACCATATAAATATGTGTCTTCTATATCATTGTAAAGGATTATAAATTGTTAACCCTACTGAAACTCTGTCAAAACCATTTCTAGAGAGAGAGAACTTGAGTGCTTATATCCCAAGGCCATTAGAGCCCATATTTAGTGGATTTCACACTCACACAGTTAACGTAGGCCTTTCAAAGGCTGAACCACTTCAATTTGGTATTATCTTCCTCTTTTCCTCATCTCGTTCTCTATTGCATTATCGATTATATTATATTATTTTATGGTTTTGAGATTATTCAACACTTTGACTTGGTGACACCATTTCTGTTATCATCAATCTGGCGCCATCTATGAGAATAAGGTAGTTATCTTCTTCCCTTTGTCTGTATCTACTCCACCGGACTCTCTAGTGGTGGTTCAACCTCATACTTGGCTGAAGTGGCGGAGGCTCTGCGCTCCTTAGATGACAGTCAGCGATAGATACAGGCAACTCTTGGTGCATTTAGCCAGAACATGGTGGCTAGACCTGCCGTAGATGGAGGTGAGATCATAACTCCGACATTTAGGGAAGGTGTTCCAGACCTAATGGCCAGGGGACCACACTAGGCCCCACTTAAAGGGAGGTTGGGTCAGGAATTCCCTAATGATGATGATGAACAGTGTGATGATAAGGGTAACAGAGAATGTTAGGAGATTTATCAAATTTTTAGAGGCACTATGCGACCAATTCAATCCTGTCGAGGATGTAGCGACAGTTTGAGCCGAGAATGTAGGCCAAAGGCATCAACTTTAGACAGACTACGTAGAGGGTCAACCTTTGATAGGCTCAGCCCCATAGTTGATGATTTAAGAAACTGCCTTAGATCTCGAAGCATCGCTGGTTCCAGAAGTAATGACACATGTGATGGCCACCGACCTCCTAAAGGCTGAGACAAGGAATAACGAAAGGTGAATAGTTGATAGAGGCCAGTTACCAGAGTGCCCTCAGTTCGTCCAACTGATAGAGAAGGGAACAAGACAATGTGTCCCATGTCTAGGTTATAGATGTGACTGAGAAGCCTTAGAATGATTCCATCCAGAGACTGGAGGATAAGAGTGGGGGACATACTGAAGAGCCGAAACCCCTTGCAGAGGGGTTACACTGAAGGCTCCCCCTATGTGGAAAAGATTGTGAGTTACTCAATCCCAACTAAGTTTAATCCACCAGTGGTCACGCCTAAGTATGATGGGAACACTAATCCTGTCCACCATGTGGAGATGTACCAATCAGCTGCTGATATCTACTCTATATCGGAAGAGATGAGGTATCGGGCCTTCTAAGGCACACTGGCTGGGGCAGCTCATATATGGTTCACCTCTCTCCCTAAAAACTTAATCAAGAATTTTAAACATCTTGTAGAGAGGTTTATACACAATTTTTGCTTTAGGGTGAGACCCTGAAAGAAGATGAAACACCTGCTATACGTGAAGCAGGGGAAGAGTGAAAGTCTGAGAGAGTACATAGCGAGGTTCAATATGGAGAAACTAGAGGTTGAAGATTACGAAGAGAGAAGTTCTATGATCGCCTTAATGCAATCGGTGTTAATGAGTTACATTGGTCCCGTGCGAGGTGTTGGTGGCGCTTACGCGGCCGTTTGGGGGGCATTACTGGATTTTTCCTTTTAACGGTATGTTTTCAAGCCTAAGTGTGGATATTCTCAAAATTGGGCCATGCAATTTAACTAGGGGTCCCGTGAACACGCAGTCGGTCCCAACGAGCTACATTGATCTCGTGCAAGGTGTTGGTGCCACTCATATCGCCGTTTGAGTGACGTTACGGGGTTTCGCCATCTAACGACACATTTTCAAGACTAAGTGTGGATATTCTCAAAATCGGGCCACACTCTCAAACCGATGGTCTCGTGAACACGCGGTCGATCCCAATAAGTTACGTTGGTTTCGTGCGAGGTGTTGTCACCCCTCATAAGGCCATTTGGGTGGCATTATGGTGTTTCGCCCTCTAACGATATGATTTTAAGCCTAAGTGTAGAAATTCTCAAATTCGGTCCGTCCTCTCAAATAGGGGGTCCCGTGAATGACAATTATATGGAGGAATTAACTACGAATGGAAACAATAGGTTAGGTAACAATCCCCCACACCCTAGTAATTCACCTCGTAGGATACTATATTTTGGAATTAAAACTTTAAACGAACCCGGTCTTTATTAATCCTAAGCATTACGTATATGAAGGAACGAAGCTCGCATCATTCGAAATCAAAGTCAACATTAAAGCGGTGTCAAGTTAACTAACACGTGCTTCGCACTCTTAAGCATCCCGGTTACCTAGGACAAACGAGATCAAAAGTCCTACGACGGTTGCGATAGTTGCGCAACACGATTTCTTTAAAATTTTAATTCAAAATTTATTTCCCATTATGATGAATTACATTGGGTTGGGTTCATGCACCCCAACCTTTAAAAACTTAGCCGGACATAACTAAACTAATTAAAAACGCAATTGTTGAAAATAAAAACATCATGCTATATGAAGAATGGGTATGAAGAAGAAGGTGTTGAATCAACATGTAATTAATCTAAGTAAACGTTGAAGGATTAAAGGAAAAATATTTCTTGTACTAAAGAAATGCCAAAAATAAAACTTCAATCTTCACTCTTTGACAAAACTGGGTTTTTTGTTTACAACCTAAATTTCGAACCCCTAATATTGTGTAACAACTTTGAATAAATAGTCTCCGAAATATACAAGAGATTGAGCCAATCATAGAGTTCTTAAAAATTAAAATTCTGAGAAAACACAATGCAGTCCGGACCGGCGGGGCTGGGCGGTCCGGATCGCCCCCTTATTTGAGTCAGGCTTCTGCGTAGAGGCGATCTAGATCCTTTATTTTAAAAAGGTCCGGATTTCCCCTATTTTTCATTCTGAACTTTTGCTTCCAAATCCGTCCGGATCCTTTTATTTTAAAATTTCCAGATTACCCTAATTTTTCCTCCAGAACTTTTTCTTGATTTCTCTCATCTTTAAAATCTCGTAACTTCTTCTCCAAAACTCGGATTTTGATGTCGTTTCTTCCTACGTACTTGTGGACTCGCGGTTTTAAACTTTCATTTTGGGTCCTTGTCCAGATTCCTAATAGAAATTATGCTTTTGCCCTTTTGACTATACTCCTTTGATTTCTTTCAATGTTCTTTCAATTTCTTTATTTCTCGATACTTTAAATGCCTGCAAAATTCATGAGAAATACACGAAACTAGATGTACTTGTTAGAAGGAGTCATTAGCAAGTAAATGATATAAATCAACATATTTTACATTATTCGAGATGATAGAAATCCCTAAATTAAGTGGATAAATTCGAAAGAATTTTGGCATAATCTGCTCACCAACTAGATCCTGCAAAAAGGAGAAATGAAAAGAGATAAGTTACATAGAAAGAAAGAAGTATATGGGGGAACATACATACTCAAATTAAAATAATGGTCGCAAGATCTTACCCCATAGCCTAGAGGGGTTAGTATGCTGCCAAATCGAGGAGGCACCACGTGACTCTGAACATCAGCCGAATAGAAGATTGGCAAGAGTTAGTACTTCTTTTGCCAAAAGGAAATGAAAAAAAAATACTAACTCCAACAGATCAAAATAAACTAGGTATGACAGTCTAATACCTGGGGAGTGCGCAGTATAGCACTCACTGCAGAACTAGGGACAACCACCTCGCTAACCTGATAACAAGGAAACATGGCCGTGAGGATGAACCTACTTGCACAGTTAAAAGAAACAAGTAAGGGGAGAGAAAAAAGAGAGCATGGTATGACAGTATAATACCTATCTCGCATCAACCTCCCCTGGATGTTCCATTGTTATAGGAACAATTGCGACGCTAAACTAAAAATAAGAAACATGTTAATGTCATCTAGCACATGCACTGAAAATGCAAGTTCAAAAGCTCCAAGTAGACCAAGTACTTACCCGGGAGTTCTCCTCTGAGACACCACCCAGACATTTTGTAGCAACATAAATAGGAGCCATACAAACTTGTAGAACAATAAATCAAGAAAGTGTCAATAAATTTCTTTATAGACATCACTAGTTAATAAAAATAAAAGGCATGGTGTTGTGTGTACCGGAGCTATCTCCTTCAGAATGCTAGCTAAGGTCTCCGCCTGCATAGGAGATGGCACAGTGTTAGCTTGAGAAATCAAGTACATGTCTCGCAGGTAAGGGGACCACAACTATAGACATGTTAGGCACATAAGAAAATGAAGGAATGACAAGAATAACAAACAGGGGTGTAAGATTTTTTTTTCATACCACCGAAGTCATCCCCAAATAACTAGAGGTTGGCCCCTCAGACAAGGGGGCTTCAGCTACACTGGCCTGCGGGGAAAGAACAAAGTGAAAAATGTATAAGTAAAAAGAGAATACATAAACAATTACTTTTTACGAGAGGAAAGACTAGATACCAATTGTAATACCTAAGGATGGCAATTTTCCCCGAAAATTCGGGTCCCCGTGGATACCCGAAAAAAAATCCTCAAAAATTCGGGGATCGGGGCGGGGTCGGGGAGTAAAAAAATCCTCGAAAAATTTCGAGTCGGGTTCGGATATACCCTCAGGTCTCCACGGGGATACCGAATTATTAATATATAATAAAATATATATTTTTATATCATAATAAATATATAACTATAAAAACATCCAAATCTAATAAACCCTACCTGCCTCACATCACTCTCAACTTCCTCACTCACGCCGCTCCTCTACCTCACATCTCTCCCTCATGTATCTAGCGCCGCTCCCTACCTCACGCTGTCGATCCCCCATCCTAGCGCCGCACCCTCATCCAAGTTCACGCCGGCGCCGCGACTGACTGTTACCATCTCTTCGTCCTATAAGCTATTGATTCACTCACGTCTTGTAAGTTCAGATTGGGGCATAAATTGCTACCATCTCCTCGTCTTGTAAGGTATTAATGGTTTAGTTTATTTTAATGAAAATCGTGTTGAAACAAGTGGTTTACTATTTAGTTGATCTTTATGGTAATATTCAGTTGTAAGGGTATTGAAGAAATATCTGACTGTTATGATTGTTTTTATTTGTGATATTTTGGAATGAAGAAATGATATTTTTAAATGCAATTACTGTTAAGTTTTTTTTTGTTTTTTTTTTGTTTTTTTTTTCCTGAGATAACCTGTTAATTGTATTTTGAAATGAAGAAATGATATTTTTAAATGCTATTACTGTTAAGGTTTTTTTTTTGAGATAACCTGTTAATGGTATTTTGGAATGAAATGCTATTACTTTTAGTTGATTTTTTTTTTGGAATGAAGAAATGTTACGATTGTATATTTTTTCTCGAGATTTAACAGATAATTTGGAGATTTTGGAGTTGCACTTTAGTTGTGTTTAAATAAATCTAATTGAGATGTAATTTAAAACTAATTTTTACTTAGGGGCTTAAAGAGAAAAATAAATAAATAAATAAAATAAAATAAATCAAAACGGGTTCCCCGCGGGGAACCCGATACCCATTTTAAATGGGGACGGGGATTCCCGAACCCGTTATAACGGGGAACGGGGCGGGATGGAGAATGGTTTTTCTAACGAGGACGGGGATGGAGAGTTAAAACCCGACCCCGAACCGACCCATTACCATCCCTAGTAATACCCCGTATTTTTATGGTATTTAATTATGGGATTAATTAAATTAAATTGGGACAAATTAATTTGATATTAATTCGAATTTTAAAATAAATATTTACTAGCGTGATGAGAGTTAGTAATTATTGTTAAGAATTATGTTGAATATTACTAGATGAGTAAAGTAATATATGAGACTGAATTTATTAAAATTGTCGCAAGTGAATAATACGACAATTATAGAAATTAAGTCGGGACGCGCGTGTGTTGTGTCGGGACTAAATTAATGGAATAAAAAGTAATTTAATTATAAGTTGCCCGTATGATCATTTAGAGTGTGCCAATGTGTCCGAAAGGGTTGAGATAGTCAGAAAATGTACTTGGGGATTTAGTTTGGGTCGCGGGATGTTTTTAAGCATAACATGTAACCCGGGAGGGCATTTTGGTAATTTCCAATTTTAGGCCTTAATTATGGACGAAAATTGAAGGGTTATATCTGATGGGAGTTAGAGTCCTCAAGGGTTAGAAAACATTAGAGTTTCAGAGAGGCTAAGGAAGAAAGAAGAGAGAAGGCTTCCAAGGAGGAGAGCCACCAACCCTACACCACTCTCATCAATTTCACCACCAATGCGTAGATCGAAAGAAGGGAATAATTCCTATATCACTCTAATCCGTCGAACCAGACCTTTAATTTCCAGGCCAGTATCTAACTTGTTGTTCTTTAGTTGATAACACGTCCATGCTAGTGTAGGAATTAATTAATTTATGTCTTCATGAAAATAATGTTGTTTGGAGATTACTATTGAAATTTTGGAGTAGAAACCATGTTAGGATGAATATCTTGTTATATGTAGAATATTATCCACGAAATTTGATGCCCAGTAGAGATAAAAATCTGGAAATTAAATGAATTCTTGAGAAAATTTGATGAACTAGGGTTAAATGATAATTTCTTGAATTAACCCATTTGATGACTAATCTTAAGGAATTAATGAATGTCTTACGTTAGAAATCATCCATTTTGGTTTATATAACGTTCATGATGTTTGGTTGGGAGTTTGGGACATGTTAATGGAGTATTGATGATTTAAGTTGGAAGAAACCCGTAGGCTTAATGTGCAGAATTATGGGCAAGACCCGCTTGGTCGATCGATCGAGCCCCTTTCATCGATCGATCGACTCCTCCTGGAAATGGAAACTTCTTCCCCTTTTAAATGTTAATCTAATCCCAATGTGTAAGGACCCTTGGGAATAATTTTAAATATTATAATGGGACTTGAGGAGGACCAGTAGGGTATAAGTAGGGTCCGAGGAAGACGATTTTATATAAGATTTAACCGCAGGATTCTTGCGAGAATTAAGAAGGACTTAGACCAGTAGGGTAGTGAGTGTATATCTACCGATTTTATATTTATCAAGAGGGTACACTTCGAGAGTCGATAAGTACTTAAGGATTTGTGGTAATTGAGAAAATAAAAATAATGATCTAATTATACGTAGAATTCGAGTGTTATGTGCCACGTATGGTTCACATGTATTATAGGTCGTGGTGTACCTAGATGTATAATGTGAATATACATACATATGGGAACTCGTGTGTGTGTGTGTGTGTGTGTGTGTGTATATATATATATATATATATATATATATATAATGTTGTATATTTGTGTGTAATCATATCCGCGCTACTTGCTATCACGGAGGTTCTACACCGGGACAGTCTTATCTCGATTGGACCTTTATGGGGGATATTGATTTGTACCCTAAAACATAGCATCCTTGGTACAGGCTATTCTAGAATGATAGTCAAACGGTCCTAAGAGACGTGAGGGTATGTGCTGACCTCTTAGTGACTTGGAACTATGCTTCGCCTCCATTATGTGTGTTTGGTGTTAATACAATTCGAGAGCGATTCTGAACTAGTATTTCCTTTTTGTATGAGTGATACGGGGACTTGATAGCAGAGTATGCCAGGAGCATAGATTTATGTGGTGTGCCCTATTAGTATATATTATGAGTTATAAAATTATATACTTGTGTTTAATCTACTGTGCTTGTAAGTGAATAGAATTGAATAATTAATATTAAATGAATTAAGTGGTTGAGAACTTAAGTTTTTATTGAGATGAATATATCTGGCTCAAAAAATTCATAAGAAAAGGTTATCAGATAAAAACTATAGTTATTCGATCACTTAGATTAGGACTAGTGAATGGAATTTTGGTTAGACTAGTTAACTGGATTAGATTAACTAGGCTAATTCGGTAGTACGTTAGGCGTGCTAACTGAGTTAGATTTAACTAGGTTAATTCGATAGTACGTTAGGCGTGCACACTAGTTGAGACGTGAGAATTCTCAAGTGAGTGTCGAGGTACTAACATGTATGTAATATCAACTGGTAAGCATTTTAAATACTTGCTAAACTATTTTAAAGATATTTTTCACTATGGCTCTGACCCGTTTCCTGTCATCTCTTCTTTCTCTTGTATATATATATATGTATTACAGGTTCCCAGCCACAAGGAGCGTCAAGCTTAGATCTTTGGACTATTGCCGTGCTGCAGCTAGTGTGGGAGTTGCAGGTCCTTGCAGTAGACGGCTTCATCCTTGCCTTCTCAGTCTCCTATTTAGTCATTATTAGATAGGGCATGTGTCGCCCATTTCCATATTTCATTTAGTTCAGAGAGAGATTTGTACTCTTTATTATTTCAGTATTCAGCTGTTGTTAGGATTGTTTTAAATATTTCTTTGTCTTGCAATTTGGGATATATTATTTTAGATTGGTTAATCTAGCTTGGTTACTTCTTTTGGATGATTTGGTTTTTAATATTAGTATCTGTGTTCTTAAATATGGTTTTGTATATTAACTCATAATAATGGGACTTAATTTATAAATTAAATGTTTTGACACTTAGCTTAATTATTTATTAGGTGATAAATAAACAAAATTATTTTCGACGATGATGCAAAGAATGAACCAACCCGACACTTTGAGTTAATTTAATAAAGGACTGATCACCCGGTATTTAATTAGGCGGGGTGTCACAGCAATGTTGTCACCTCTGTGGTAGCCAAATGAAGACCCACAGGTGGCGCTGAGGGAGATGTCTTTATGGTCCCCATCGCAGGTGCTAATGATGAAGAAGCGTCATTTTCACCGGCCTGCAAATAGAAGAAGAATATAATTATTGACAAGTTGTCCATAATAATAAAGAAAGTATCTAGAGAGGAAAAATATTCAAGTCAAAGTGAGTGCCGAGAGAGGTGCTATGACGATGCCTCTGATAGAGACAAAGACATCAGGAGCGAGGAACAGTTAAAAAAGCATCCGGTAAAGTAATAACACTAGCTAGTTGAAATATAAACAGATAGGAGCAATATATGAGAATGAAATCATGATGACAAAGAAAAATGAGTCAAGAGATGAAAGGCTCAAAATAAGTGTACCCGAACTCCCTCTAAAGAAGAAGGGTGAAAGATGACTGGTAAAGGGGTCGCAGCAAAAGTAGTGGCCTAATCATCACAAAATGGTTAGAGAACTAAACGTAGATAAAGAAACAAGCTAATTTTAACTGGAGTGAGTAATGCCTGAGAATAAGCAATAATTTGTGTGACAAGATCACTGGAGGCAATAGTGAAAACTGGCTAGGAGGGGATAGGCTGAATGTGAGGCCTATTATCCATGGGCACAAATACCCGGGAGATAGGGATCCTCCCAAAAGGAGAAAACCTAGAAGAGTAATCCCTGTCAGTGATGTCGTTCCCCTAACAAAGGAAAAGCTACGCGAGGATGATCCCTGTACAGAAGGAAGACAAATACAATATTATTATAAATAGAAAATAGCAATGAATAGAGAAAAATAGCAAAAGTGACAATCTCAAATACCTTAGACAACCCGACAAAAGAACCTCCCACTGTAGCAAAGGTGGGAAGTGGGAAAGTATGGCTAGGAAGGATGGTCACCTGTGAACACACAAAAGAAGAAAGACATCAATTCATCTTTAAAAAATATGACAAGCCGAAATAAAAGAATATAATGGATAATTACCTGGATAGAAGAGTATGACATGGATAAACAAGGATGACATGGAAGAAGCCCTCGTAGTCGTCAGGAACCTAAAAGATAACTACAAGGTGAGAAGAAGAAAATATATCATGTCAACAAAGAAAACTATAAAAAAATGATTATAGTACCAAAGTAAAGAGGAGGAAACAAACTTCTCTAGACAGGTCCAAAGAGGAGACTAACATGGAATTCCTAGCCCAAGGAAAGGGTCCTCGAGCAGGAGGAGGAGGAAAGGGATCACTCGCTATAACAGAAGTGCCCTGAAAATATCATAAATATAAAGACGAGTTATAAAGGCAAACTATGAAGTGCTGGCTAGACAATAAATCATACAAAAGAAAAGAAAAGTAAGAGACTTAAAGTGATTGTATGGGCAGTTTTCCCGTATGGTAGATCTTCGGTGGTAGGACTGTCGGGAGAAGGGGAGTCTATCATAATGTCCTCATTAGAGGACTCTCTCAAAACTAACAATAAATAAGAAGTATCAGGATTTTGACCATCATAAGGGTCAAGGGCACTCATCTCATTTGAAGAAGAACCGTCATCATCATAGTAAGGGGTTCACGGGGTTTCACGGGGTTTCACGGGGTTTCTTATAATGTTCATAGGAATGCTCAACATCTACATGAACTCTATTAAGCCATGTATTTAGGGATCCCAGTACTAGAGCAGCAAGGGGGACTGCCCTCCCTCGAGGAAGTCTCGCATCCATATTGAAAAGAAGCTCGTGAGGAGAGTCATATGGCCTCTTTGGAATAAGAAAAGTAACAAAAAATGCTTCCAAGTGTGAAAGGGAGTTAATTTTTAGGCCCACTTGGATCCTCAAATCCTTGATCGAGCTCTCACCCTTGGGCAGTTGCTCAAAACCCTTGAACTAGTACCTCTGCCACTTGCTGAAGAAGTGCTTGGTGGACCCAATTTGATTAATGATAACATAGTTGGAGCACTCACTTAGATCCGAGTGGATATCCCTTACCATCCTCTCCTCAATATCATCCTCAAAACCATAAGTGAATACATAATCTCCCAAGTAAGGAAGGGTGAGCAACTCACAGATGTCTTCCATGGTAATAGTAAACTCACCCCAACCAGTAACACAAGTGTGTGAGTCCCTACTCCAAATAGGAGCCAACAAACTAAATGTGGGAGTTTTTTTGGCAATAGAGCGGGATTTAAGACTGTTGATAGTAGTCATAAGACATATACCCTCAACAACAGCCTTGTGTGAGGATGTGGACAAGATATCATCCACCCAAAGGCTCCATTTCTCTTTGGCACCCCCACAAGCTTTGACCTCAATGTTAGAATAAGGAGAGTCACCCCTATTAACTCATACCCTAAGAATGGAATCAGGTAGGAAGGTCAGATGAATCACCTAGACCCACACGGGGTTGCTCGTTTATTCTTGCCACAAACTCCTGCTCAAAATTTACGAGGGAGACCATGGAAGTGTCCTCCTCGCCAAAGTAAGGGGACAGATAATAAAGGCCAAAATATTTTTTACTGTGAGAAGCTAGATATTCCCTTTGTGATTTAGAATAGGTAGTGGACGAGGAACCCCTTCTCATGATAAGATTAATAGAAACCCCACCTAGCACAGTGGTGGTGGTTTCTAGGACGGAGGAAGAGACGGTGGTGGATCCGGTGGCTACAATTGTTGAGATAGTAACAAAAATGGGTATCGTCCCCATTAGCACCTCACTGGTGGTGGCAGTGACAATAGAAATGGGGTTCACATAAGAGGAATAAGCCATTTAGGGTCTAGATAGAGGAAGAAGACGACGGTCTTAGGTGGTGGTAATGGAAACTTATGTTTTTTTTTTCTCTCTCTAAAAAAAGCTTAATCCTAAAGACAAACGATAAAGTAAAAATTGAAGAAGGGTTTAAAAGTACCTTTTATACCCTATTAACCCACACACGCTCCTACCAATAAAAAGGGGAGAAAATCATTTCCCTAATGATGATATGCTTGTTCCCCATACAACACGTGTCACTTCGAGACCATCAATGTGGGCTGACATGACATACCTATTAAATGCCAACAGTGCCATAATGAGATTAACAGACTGTTCGTATTTCAAAACAAAAATGAATCATTGCGTACAAAAGCCTTTGGTCTACCCAACACAAAGTTTTTGGTACAAAGGGACTAATGTAGATGGGTGCTCACCCATTTGCCTAATTAAATAGGCGAGTAGGCCCATATGGTGAGGCGACCCGTCACGAGCAGCCCCCTCTAAAGAGTGCTCTGGAAAAAACAAAACTTAACTGGGTGAGGAGCCCCTCTTCCCTAACAGTTCAAAGATAATAGAAAATAAGTTAGGATGAGGAGGACCATCATGAGGAGCCCTTTGTCCCCAAACCTCAAAGATCACAAAAATAAAGTTAGGACAAGGAGGCCCACCATGAGGAGCCCCTCATCCCCAAACCTCAAAGATCATAGAAATGAAGTTAGGAAGAGGAGGCCCACTATGAGGAACCCCTCTTCCCCAAAGCTCAAAGATCACATAAATGAAGTTAGGGTGATGAGGCCCACCATGAGGAGCCCCTTGTCCCCAAAGCTCAAAGATCACATAAATGAAGCTAGGAGGAGGAGGCCCACCATGAGGAGACCTTCGTTCCCAATGCTCAATGATCACAAAAATAGATTTAGGATAAGGAGGCCCACCACGAGGAGTCCCTCGTAATCAAAGCTTAAGCCATAGAAAAAAGCAAGTTCGAGGAGGGTAGCCACGAGCAACCCCTCCAAAGGAATTAATATCACAGAAAAAGGTCAAAGTAAGGGGACTCATTGCGAGCAACCCCCTCTGCCTCAGTTAACATATCACAAAGGATAGAAGGGTGAAGAAGTTTACACATAAGTTATCACTCTACTCCTAAGTGACTTACCACAAAAAAGATACAGGGTGAGGAGGTCCACCTAGAGTGACCTCCTTTCTAAGATTTGTTACCCAGAAAATATTAAAGGTATAATATTTTACTTTCTTATACAGGTAGCCTAGTTTAGCAAGCAGGGCTCAAATAGGCCAGATGGGATCTCCTGGGAGTTTTGTCTTAGTGGCTGAGGAACAAGGTTTGTTGAGCAAGCTCAACCACTTATCACTTTAGGATTGAGAGAATACTAGTAGAAATACCCTAAGGGTCTCCCAACCCTTAGACAGTTGACACCCAGTCATAATAGAAGTGAGCAACCAAGAGGTTGCTCACAAGAAATGAACTTTTTATAAAAATGATTTTAAAGGAGGAGGTCCTCAAGTCCCCTCTCAAGTAAAAACTGATTTTAGAGACGGGGATCCTCAACCCCCCCCCCCCCCCCCTCTCAAGTTTAATGGTTTTAGAGGAGGTTTTCCTATAGGGCCCCCTCGAGTTTACAAAGTTTATACAAAAAGTTAATGTTTCAAAATATATTTACATTATACATTTTGTATCCATTAGGAGACATATTTTCTTTTGACTTTGGTTCATACCATTGTCTTTTTCAGAGGGGACATACGGCTGCAGACCTAGTAGGGACAAAAGGTACATTGCAAACATTGTTCGTTTAAGCTTTCCTTATTGTTTTTGGTTCCCAAAAGGCCCAAGACAACCCTAGTGTTAACTATAAATAGTACCAATGGTGAGGTCAAATCAGAGATAAAAAAAACTCAAGTCATACTGTTACTCTGTTAAAATCACACCAGACCACCTAGTATTCTCTCCCTGCTCTCTCTAAGTGTTAAGTGCTTGTTTCTTCAATCTCACACTGACAACCATTATTCTCAGAAGATCCTCTTGAGAAAAGTTACTATTATTATTGTGAAGTTCATCTTATTGCAGGAGGTGGTTCTAACTTTGGTTTGATTTCCACCAAAAAGGGAAGGTTTTACCAGGTGTTCCTATAGAAACTCTTGAAGACCTTGGAGGCAGAGTTCATTAAAGTGGGTTAAGCCTCACCTATTTCAGCATCTTACCAGTCTCCAGTCACACTAACCTCCAAAAATATTCAATCTTTAATGAATCTGAATGTGGGTAAAGGTGTGAAAATATTAGATTTCAATGTCATTGGGCCTTTTAGTGTGAGGTAGCCTGTTAGGAATAAAGGGATCGAAGTGATGCATTGGATACCTACTAGAGATATGAAGATGAAGCTTAATATTGATGGTTTCTCCAAAGGATCCAAGTATAATGGGAGGGGAATGTTCTAAGTAATTCTAAGGGCATTTTTTGAGAGAATTTGCCTCCTTTTAGGGATGGGTTCTAATATTAAGGCGGAGGCTATAACTATGCTCATTGGTATTGAATCATGTGAAAAGCTTCTATATAATGGTTTGGTGGTGTAATTTGACTCTAATATTATGGTGGATGTTTACAATGGAGATTTGAGGTGTCCTTGGATTGTTATGCCTACTGTAGTTAAGATTATTGTAAAGATAAGAGGCTACGTGGTATTTGTTCATATTTATGGAGAGAGTAATATATGTGAATATTATCTAGCTAACTATGGTTGAATACATCAATATCAAAGGGTTTATAACGATATTTCTTCTTTCTCCAAAGACATTAAAGGTTTTCTAAACTTGGACATTTGGGGGTTTTCAAATTTAGAAATGTCTAGGTTTTTTATTCTTTTATTTTTTCTTTGCTTGTTCTTTCATGTTTAGGTGGATCATTTATATATCTATCCTTAATATCTTTATAAGACACAAGGTTGGGGATATTATAACCTCGTATTATCTAATAAATTTATGGGTACCATCCCTCTCCCCCCTAAAAAAGAAAAAAAACATTTTCCAATTTATCTTTCAAATTTCTAAGCTTATTTCTCCTCAAATTATCCCAAAGGCTCCTAATTGTTATTTCTATCTAGAGGCTAGGATCAGGTTGTAGGTATGAGCTGATATGTTAAATTAACCTAATCTTATGTTATTATATTACTAACTACTAGTCTCACTTGGACCATATTTAAAACCATCTAAAAAACACTAAAACATAACCTAATTAACTCCAAACTTTCCCCATTAAGTTACCTAACCCCAACCAAAATTCCACCTATTTTAACACTATTTGGACACTCTAAACTCTCCTTGAGTATGTCCTAACACTAAACATAAAAATCCATCTTAAGTTCACATTGACCCAAATAGTTCAAAAACTTAACAAGGAATGAAATTTCATTAATATTATTTCTCAATTTGAATTAACCAACATAAATATTAAATCACTTCAATAATTAATTTCCAATTAATCACCCAAAATATTTCCAAATCAATTTCTCCAAAAATATTTTAAAATTGATTACCCAAATTATTCGGCAGATTACTAATGATGCTAAAATTAGTGAAGACCAAGTAATCCTTCCAAAAGGAGGTAAGGTCCATCTACGTTAATAAGTATTGGTTCAGTACCCGTGCTTAGGTATTTATGTCATTTTAATGGTGTTTCTCTCCTGCATATTCCTTGTAATAATGAGTGATACAAACACAACCAACATTAGGGTTTGTCTAAGGTGGAATGATATAGTCTAAGGTCTTTATAATGGATAAAAAGCCTTTAGAAAGTAACTAATTGACTTCTATAAGTTCTCTTGACTCACGAGAGTGAAATAACTCCAGACACACAAGTGTTATGCCTAAAACACAATATTATATAACAATGTGTTACTTTACCTTTACAAATATGGCGTACAACCGATCAAATTTCTTCTTTTTTCTCTTGGACATCTTGAATTCGATCCTTTATAACTTTCCCCCAGGATTTTATATATAAACATTTGTTTGGGTTAGTGAAAAGTGGATGGTGCAATATAGGAGGCCTTACAAGAGGCCTTCCTTTTACAATGATGTAGGGGAGTTCTTGGGTGAGATTATAGGTCATGAGTTTTAATTGGTGATAAAATTAAATTTCGTTTAACGCAATATGATAAGGTGCATAAAGTGAGTGGGGGTTAGTAAAATAATAAGTGTACCTTCTCACCAACCCATCAAATTTTGTGGATGGCTTCTTACTGATTGTTCACGATAATTCCTAACCTCGAGGTTCTGGAAAGGAGGTATTAAGGGAACCCCGACCCTGAACAAGTGGTACTTTTACATGCTAAGGATTGAGGGTGATCTTCAGGTGATGGTATACTGATCCCTTATTGAAGTGCTCCTAACTTCGTACCTTTAGTTGTGAAAAATATGCCACTTAAGTTGTTTAAAAGGTTTAAAAAAGTTTAAATGGATTCGAACAATTTCTATGAGAAACTCTTTTTTGCAAAATAAATTACTAACACAAAATGTGTATGAAAATTGTTATGAATGAGACATTTCAGTTATAGGAGACCATGTTTTGAAAACAAAAACTAAAAGAGTTCTAAATCAGCACACAATCATAAGAGGATAAGAGGAAGATTAAACATGCATGCATACATGTATTTTAATGTGGTAAAACCCCACCCAATTGGGGAAACATCCACGTAAGTCTCTACACCTCAAAAAGAAAATCCACTAAAAACGAGTTACAAGGTTACAAACTTTTAACAAACTAAGCATACAACCAGACCTATACTAAGTCAAGAATTTATACCAGATCCATTAGGTACATTTGACTTATCTAAAGGCTCTGAAGTTGTACTTGTTATTCTGCAGCTTTGCACCTCCTCCTCCTTTTAGCTTTAAGTCGACTCTAAGTTCAGAAATCTATCAACCAACACTATTTTAGTGATGTAGTGTGAAACGTGTATTATGGTGTTGGGCTTAACACATGCATTAAAACACAAACACATACATACACACACACACACAGACACACACACGCACACACACACACTTATACAGACAAATAATCCTACAAATTATAAGTCTCGTCTAACAATGTTATGCAAGATTCTGAGTCATAGTTTATTGAAAACTAGACTTCTCTTTTTTATGATAGATCGAGTGACAATCTTGATATTTAAAAGAGCCAAGACCCTATACACTTCAATTTTATTTATTTACATATCTATTTCACAAAATGTGAAATATGAACAAAGAAGTGTAAACGTCTCAACATCTTTAACAATTTCGAAGTCTTTTTTTCTCAAAATTTGAAATAGAAAATGTATTTGTTGGTAAAACGTTTAAAATAAGCATTTGAGTACAAAAACACCAACAAATAAAGATTTCTTGAAAAATAAATCAAACTAAGTAGATATAGATGATTTATATCATAACAAAAATCATATCTTTGTTTTCTATGAAGAAGAAAACAAGATCTGACTAAGTGACTGGTTAGAAAAGAGATTTAAAACCACAGAGGAATTGATCTTCGAACAAAGAATCACCCCTAAACTCACAAGGAAATTTTTTGGGAAAATGTTTCAAGAGTTTGACTGCGTTTTTCAATTTCTCTCTCCTTTTCTCTCTCTCGCTGTCTTTTTTTCTCTCGAACTCAGAGTCACCAAAGATTGTAAATGTTAAACCCATAGCCTCTATTTATACTAGACTATGGAAGGGTTTGGAAACAATAACCAAATCAACGTCTTAGATTAAGCCTAACAAATCGAGTGTAAGTCCAAGGGCTGTAAAGGCACCGCATTTAAATGATCTCTCATTGGTGAAAATGGTTAAGCTTGGATTGAGATAAACAACATACAGACCATCGATAAGTTTAATCCAACGGATGATAAGATTTCTTAGTTATGTGAGAGGCAAAAAACACAATCTTAACCGATGTAAATTAAACACGTGTAGGGCTAAAATTTCAAATGAAACGCGTGTTTTTGGAGCATAAGTTCTTGCTGCTTTCGATTTCTACCCAGCCAACTTTTTAGGAATAAAATGATATTACAAATTAACCCAAAACATTTTAAAACCTTAATTTTAAATGTTTAAAAATTCCTAAAAAATATTTAAAAAAATATTTTGATGGGAATTACCACTCACACACCTAAAATGATACAAATGCAACATAAAATATGCAAGCCTAGGTGTAGTGTTGGTATACTACTTTTGAGACCATTAGAGGAATTTGATGTAGTTTCCGAGGCTCTTTGGTAGCAATTGATATGACTCAAATTTTGTCACTATTTACAAACTAGATAGGCGCCTATATAGTATAGACTCAAGTGAGTAAAAAAATAGGGTGCTTCAGTCTCCCCCTTTGGAAATTTGAGACAAAATATCCTTCGAGTCATCGAGGACTCGTAGGGATACAAAAAATAGAAAATTCTATTCCTATACGAAAATTCTATCTACCCCATATCCTAGAAAGAGAAAATTACATTACTCAACTAAATACAGACCAATACCCTAACAGTACTCTGATATGAATGAGGTACTGATTTCCTAAAATAAGTAGCTGAGATCAATTATTTTAGTTGAAGTGAACAAAAAGATGTCCAAGTGGACTCAAGTTTCTCCCCCATTTTGTCTCAAATGGACAATGGGTAGGCACAAATATTCATAAGCAAATATCAATAAGTTACACCAAATATTTATTCAAGATATATCATGCCAATACATTTCCTTAAAGATTCAAATCTTAAATTATCTAGAGGCTTTGTGAACAAATAAACTAATTGAAGATCTGTGGGCAAATACATAATTTCCAATTCCTTGGATTCTACCAATTCACAAATAAAGTGATATCGAATCTTAATGTGTTTTGTGTGAGAATGTTGCATAGGATTTTTGGAAATATTAATTTCACTTTGATTATCATAATAGATATGCAACTTATCTTCAATTATGCCATAATCTTTTAACATTTGTTTTATCCAAAGTAATTGCGAACAACAACTTCCTGCTGTAATGTATTTTGATTCAGTGGTGGATAACGATGTACAATTTTGTTTCTCACTAGACTATCCTTCCAAATTATTTCCTATATAATAACAGGCTCCTAGCGTACTCTTACTGTCATTGGAACACCCAGCCCAGTCAGCATCGGTGTAACCAATTACAGAAGTGGATGTGTCATTTGTGTACCAAATTCCTAAGTTGAGAGTTCCTTTGACATATTTTATGATTTGCTTAACGCAGGATAAATGACTCTCTTTAGGTGCATTCTGAGATCTAGAGCATACACAAAAAACATACATAATATTAGGGCATGAGGCAGTTAGGTATAGTAAGCTTCCAATCATACTACAATAAATAGTTGGATTAATAAATTTCCTATGTTCATCCTTAGACATTTTTACCGAAGTACTCATGGGTGTCCTAGCATCTTTTACATTTGTAAGACGAACTTCTTTTCAATCTCTAAAGCATATTTGGATTGCGAGATGAATAATCCTTCGGAATTCTATTTGACCTGAAGTCCGAGAAAGAATTGTAACTCCCCCATAAGAGAAATTTGAAATTCTCTATGCATAACTTTGGAGAAATTTTCAACTTCAGATAAGGATGTAGATCCAAAGATTATATCATCTACATAGGCTTGGGCTATAACTACATTTTTATCAAAATGTTTGAAAAATAGAGTTGGATCATTATCACCTCTCATAAAGCCGTTATTTAATAAAAATGTAGACAATCGTTCATACCAAGCACGAGGTGCTTATTTTAGGCCATATAGGGCCTTTTTCAATCGAAATACGTGATTCGGATGATGAGGGTCAATGAACCCTTTGGACTGTTCTACATAGACTTTCTCAGTTAAAATACCATTAAGAAATGCAAATTTTACATCCATTTGATAGAGAGTGAATTGAAAATGACAAGATCTTGCTAAGAGTAAGCGAACAGACTCAAGGCGAGTTACTGGTACAAATGTTTCCTTGAAATCTATTCCTTCAATCTGAGAGTAGCCATGGGCAACTAATCTAGCCTTATTTCTAACGACCATCCTAGTCTCATCTGTTTTATTTTTAAAAACCCAATGTGTGCCAATAACCTTTTTATTTTTTAGCATGGGTACAAGATACCATACGTCATGAGTGATAATTTGAAGTTCCTCCTGCATAGCACTTATCCACAAGGATTCACTTAGGGCTTCATTTAAATTCTTTAGTTCTACGAGAGACGCGAAGCATGCATAATGAGCAAAATTACATAACTGGGATCTTGTACAAACAAGCTCTATAAGGTTACCAACCACACTATCTAAGGGATGATGTTTAGAAACCCAGTTAGGCACCACGGGTATCTCAGGTGGTAAATGATCATCTATCTCTAGAGAGTCACAATTTAAAATATTTTCAGACATATCAACGATAGTTGGTCCCATGGGTTTACTCTCAACATTAGTGTCACTAACAATCACATTAATGGATTTTATGAGGGTTTTGGTTTGAAGATTATAGACACGATAGGCTCTACTATTAGGAGAGTAACCTAAGAAGATGGCTTTATCACATCTGGTTTCGAATTTGGACAAATGTTCTCTATCCTTACACACATAGCAAGCACTACCAAATGTTCTAAAATATTTTAGGTTAGGTTTCTTATCGTACCAAAGTTCGTAAGGTGTCTGTTTGGTATCTTTTCTAAGGTACACTCGATTTATAATATGACAGGAAGTCCTAACAGTTTCTACCCAAAAATACTTAGGGAGGCTTTTGGCATGAATCATTACTCGTGCCATTTCTTGAATAGTCTTATTCTTTCTTTCAGCTATACTGTTTTGCTGAGGGGTTTTAGGAGCGCTAAATTCATGTTGATATCCATTATAGGTATAATATTTAGTTAGTCCCAAGTCTTTAAACTCTCCACCTCGATCACTACGGATACGATTTACTTGACTATCCTTTTCGTTCTCCATATGTAGGAGAATTTTTAAAAATTCTTGAAAGGTGTCGGACTTTTATTTAAGGAAGGCTATTCAACTAAAACGGGTAAAATCATTGACCATTACTAAGATGTAGTTGTTGCCACATAGGCTAACCGTTTTAGCAGGACCCATTAGGTCCATATGGATGAGTTTTAGAGGTTTAGTAATTAATACGTCTTTGACTTTCCTATGTGCAGACTTAACCATTTTTCCTTCTTGGCAAGGCCCACAAATAATGTTTGATATAGGCTCTATCTTAGGAAGACCTCTAACTATTTATTGAGAACACAATTTACCAAGGCTATCAAAATTTATGTGACCTAACCTGTTATGCTAAATCTCATTGTCATCCATTCTAGCAATGTTACAAACCTTATTACTTGGATTAATTTTGTAACAGTTATCAGGAGTACGAAGGCATGTAATAATGCATTCACCATTTTCATTTAAAATTTTGCAACTGTTCTTTGAAAATGTGACAATATGGTTAGAGTTGAAAAATTGTTATATACTTAGTAAATTTGCTTTTAGACCTTTTTTTAGAAGTACAACTTTTAAAGTAGGTAACCCTTTTTCATGAAGTGTTCCTTTACCAATGATCTGGGATGATACCCCATCTCCAAACAAAACTTTACCTCTTGAGAAACTAGTTTTATTTAAAAGTTTGGTATCATCACCAATCATGTGTTTAGAACATCCTGAATTTAAATACCGTTCAGATGTTGTGTGCTCAACTTTCAAATCATTGATCATGATATTACATCTCATCTGGGGTATTAATTCATCTTTTCTAACCCAAATTGCTCTAGTTTTTAACCGTTTGTGTTGATTAGCTCAAATATGACAAAATTTGCGAGCATGAGCCTTTTCTTTAAAACATTTTTGCGCATAATTTTGAGTTTTCTCAAATCGTTGAGCATTTGGCTTAGTCATGAATCTAGGGTTCCCTCTCGTTGATGATCTTTTAGTAATAGATCTTTTCTTCCTATTACGATAGTTAGAGTTATTATCTGGTTGCCTAGGAAGAATATAGTTATTTCTGCCTTTCCTAGAGTGGTTAAAGTTATGATGTGAACGGAAGAACGGTTTATATAGACGTTTAGAAAAACATCAATCAATAAAATATCCATAGACATCGCAATATGAGAAATAAACATGGCTCGTAGGAGGCTTATCCTTAGGAAAGTTGTTAAACATGGATTTGCCTAAAAGTTGGACTCTAGATTTATTTCTAGGGGGCACAGGTTGGGAAGACGATTCGCATTTTCTTATGGGAGGACAAACATTTTAAGCCTTATGTTCAACTTTAAGCTGAGAAGTACTGTCCATACTAATGTCTATCATTTGTTATTTTTAATCAAAATCATTTTTCAAGACTTCAAAATCAGGACAATTTTCAATAGGTCTTTTGCCATCGGACATAAACTTAATAGTTTCAAGATTTTTAGTTTGTTTTTTAGTACTGGGGAAAAATCCTATTCCAGTTTTGTCATAAGAATTGGTTTTACTTTTAGCAACAGTCTTCAAAATAGTTTGAGTTATTTTCAAATTTAGCAAATTTTTTGAAGACTGTGTGGCACCCCGCCTATTAATTACCGAGTGATCAGTCCTTAATTAATTAATTTTAAAATATCAAGTTGGTTCAGATAATGCATCACTATCGAAAACTCAAATTTTAATTTAAAAAAGACTAATCACCTAATATTTAAAAAGGTTGGTCTCAAAATTTTATCTTGTTATTAACCATCATCATTAAAGGTTAATATCGAAACATCACCATACATCACAATAGTATAAGGTGAGAACTAACTCAAGTAAAATAAAGAACTGAAATAAACACATCCAGTCAAAATCCCATACAATAATCCAATAACATGAAATCAAAGTCTAATGATAGAATAAAACAACTCTAAATCTATGAATGTAAAATAGGAGGGATGACATGTCCAACTGAAATAAATGACTAATAGATAAGGAGCAATAGACTCAGAAACGTCTACTAGCAATATCCTGTAGCTTCCATAGCAGCTACAGCTCGGCAAATGAATGGAATCTCCCAAGTATGGTGTCTCTTTGGCTGAGTACCTAAAATAGTAGAACAAGAACAGAGATTTGTAGAAAAACTACCCCGAGTAGAAAATAGTTTAAATATAGCAAGTGCTTAAATTGACTTAATTAGAACATATATTATCCCTATTAACTTAGCGTACTCACTTAAGATGCTCACCTCTCATCTAATGTGCACACCTAGCGAGTCTAACTACCCATACTAGTCTCGTTACTCTACCTGACTATATGTAGGATAATCACTATGCCGGATACAATATCTAAATAACCCAAAATCAATATATTACTATTATTTAGGAATAGGTTTAAGGATGTTATAATTCATTCTCATAGTATTCTTTATTCCCAACTGGTGACCCAGTAAGTATATACTTTAATAAAGTAGCTGATAAGAAACACAGAATAGGAACTCAGTATACATATATAAAATCTCACTATGTATACATAAAAATATATCAATATAGTACCCATGGTTAAGAAACCCCTGGTGCTAGGCATACTCGGCTATCTAGTCCCATTGCAACGCTCACGCATAAAGGACAACATGTTCAATCTCTCAAGAACCAATAGAACATATACACATATTGGAGGCGAACATAGTCCCAAGACGATGGTCTACGCACATACCTACGCACCCATACGACTGTCAACACTATCGTTCTCATAGATATCCCTTACCTAGGTTCCATTCTCTAGTGGTACGACTCGATATCCACCGAAGGCACACAAGATATGGTCATCCACAATGCGTTAACCCTAGTTCGATAACCAGTAGCTAGGTATGTCATACAGATGATATTTTAAGTAATAAGCATGCACACAACTTATATACATTAATAGGTAATCACATAACCCGAATACTATAATCCGTAAGTAATATTAATGCCAATACTCTCAACTATATCCGTATATATATAGTCTCTCTAGGACTTACGTTCTCTCCTAGGTTTTCACATAAATTCAATACCCCGAGGACCATTACACCCTTGATTACCTAACACTTTGGAGTTTAAGCCAGTCGTTACTCACGTAGGTTAATACACTCGCTTGGATAACCCTAGGACGGTTTTTAACTCGAATGGACCCTAAAAACTCATTCTAGAATCTCATTAAAAGTTCCAAGATTCTCATTTGAATGAAATTCCCACTTTGAACGAACTCAAAAACTCGTTAGAAGGTCATTGGAAATCTCGTTAGAAGGTTCGTTCGAACAAGGTCATTCGAACGACCTAGGCAGGTCTTTGAACAAGAATTCCGAACAGACACAGTTCTTCCAAAATTTGATTTTTCTCAACTTTCAATCTTCAAAAACATACAGATACTCAATCCAATCCAAATTAAATGTTCCTATACTAATCCAAATCACCCTAAGATACTTTCTAATATGAATTAAAGGTCAAATCCTTATATAATCAATTGGAATTCAACAATCTCTTTAATTTCCAATAAGTCTCTTAAATATGAACCCAAAATTTTAATTGTCCAAAACTCTTATTATAATTCGTGATTAAGACATAAAATTCCCAGATTTTAATAGTCCAACCAAGGGAAAAACCTCTACATGCATACCCATCTCCAATTCATGTTTCTTCATAATTCAGTCTAATTAAACCTAAGTTTTCATTGCACTAAGTTTATATCATCAAACCTAAATTAACATGAACAATATATGCTAAAAGAGGAACAAGATAAACACTTGCCTCGGAATGAACTTCTGATTCTTGGACTGAGCTTGGTATAGGAACGATCCTCTTGACACGATCTATGCGTTGGTGTAATTTTTGGTGTGAAATCTCGAGTTCTTGGCTTAGGGGTCCAATGGAATCTTCTTCTTCCTTGGTTCTCTCTCTCTCTCTCTCACACACACACGTAAGTTGAAACTGATAGACCACTAACCCTCAATGCTATTAATTAAACCCAATTTTCATCCATTTAATTACCCAAAAATCCCAAAAGACCAAAATACCCCTCTGGGGTGTCATTTTGGGTTAAAATGCTCCGGACTCCAAATAAAATACCCGAGTAGTGTTTTC
This sequence comes from Sambucus nigra, assembly GCA_949130495.1. Taxonomy (NCBI): domain Eukaryota; kingdom Viridiplantae; phylum Streptophyta; class Magnoliopsida; order Dipsacales; family Adoxaceae; genus Sambucus; species Sambucus nigra. The sequence goes on from OX422207.1 coordinate 419,909,869, forward strand.
TGACTATTTTGACCCTTTCGGACACTCTGGCGCACTCAAAATAGTCATTCAAGTTATATAAAAATAATTTACCTTTTTAACCCCCATATACATACCGGTGACGCGACTCATATGTGCGTCCCAAATAATTATATCATGACTGCCGTGTATCTCATCTCAGCCATAATATTACTTTGATAACTACTAACTCTCGTCACACTTGTAATTATTACCATTAAATCGGATTAATTACAATTTAAATCTTCTCCCTTTTAATTAATTAATCCCCATTTTCCATAATTTCATAATAAAATAACTATGCATAAAAATACGGGGTATTACATACTTCCCCTCTAATAACAGAATTTCGTCCCGAAATTCGGAAATAAAAATATACCTGGCAAGAATAACTCTGGATAACGTTCACGCATGTCATCCTCGCGCTCCCAGGTTGATTCCTCAACATTATGGTGCCGCCAGTGAACACGGACTAGTGGTACTATCTTCGACCTCAACTTCCTCTCGCTACGATCTATGATAGAAACCGACCCCTCCTCGTAGGAGCTATCAGGATGTAAGTCGATCTCCTCCAACGCAATGCGAGTATGGGACAAATCATCTCAAAGAAATCTCCTTTGAGAAGAGATGTGGAACACGCCATGGACCCTATGCAAGTGCTCTGGTAACCCAAGTCTATAAGCAACTGGCCCAATCCTCTCGATAATGGGGAATGGCCCTACATACCTAGGCCCCATCTTTCCCTTTTTCCCAAAATGCATAGCTGCCTTCATAGGAGACACCTAAAGTAACACCTGGCCCCCAATGTTAAACTCTCAAAAATATCATTTAGCATTAGTGTAGCTCTTCTGTCGATCCTGAGAAATTTGAATACGGATCCGTATCAACTCTATCCTTGTCGAGGTGTCCTACATAACCTCCATACCAAATAGATTATTGTCCCCCACCTCTAACCAATATGTTGGGGAACACCAAGGTCTACCGTATAGTGCCTCTAATGGAGCCATATCGATAGTAAACTGGTAAGGGTTTCTACAGGCAAACTCCACCAGCGGAAGGTACTTTTCCCAACCTCCGCCAAAATTAATGATGCATATACGCAACATGCCCTCTAACATCTGATTTATTCGCTCGGTCTGACCATCCATCTGTGGGTGATAGGCTGTGCTCAATCGCAACTCCGTACCCATCGCCTCGTGAATACTCTCCCAAAATCGAGACACGAACACCTTATCTTTGTCAGACACGATATTGAGAGGCACTCCATGGAGTCTCGCTATCTTTGCTAAGAATATCTGGGCGTACTGTCCCAGGGTGTAGTCTGTCCTGGCTTTCAGAAAGTGGGCTATCTTGATCAGCCGATCCATTATCACCCATATCGAATCGTGACCCCTCTGCGATGTAGGTAATCCTGTGATGAACTCCATGGAAATGCTCTCCCATTTCCACATAGGAACCTCTAATGGCTGTAAAAGTCCTGCTGGTCTCTGATGGTCCACCTTTACCAACTGATAAGTGGCACATTTCGAGACAAACTCGGTAATATCCTTCTTCATCCCGCTCCACCAATATTGTCTACGCATATCCTGGTACATCTTATCCCCACCGGGATGTACCGCAAATCATGAACCGTGTGAATCTATCATCACCTGGTGTCACAAGTCTTCACCCTCAGGAACAACTAATCTTCTATTGAAATATAGACCCCCATCTGAACCCACGGTATAAGACTCTCCCCCCTCTGCTAGAAGCTACACTATTTAACTTTGGCCAGAACGGATCAGCTGCTTGAGCCTGTACTACTCTCATAATAATCTGGGGCATAAACGTCATTACAGACATGAATGATCGAGCCACCGCATCTTGGTACCCTAACTCCTTCCATTTTGCTTTCCACACTTCGTCCACCTCCCCTACCGGACTACGGCTCAATGCATCTGCTACCACGTTAGCCTTTACTAGGTGGTATTAGATATCAAAATGATAATCCTTCACAAACTCAAGCCACTGGCATTGACGCATATTTAACTCCTTTTATGTGAAGAGATACTGTAATGACTTGTGATCTGTGAACAAGCGAAATTTCTCCCCCAGGAGGTAATATCTTCAAATTCAAAGTGCAAACACCACCGCTGCCAACTCTAAATCTTGGGTGGGGTAATTCCTCTCATGAGGCTTAAGCATACAGGAAGCATAAGCTATAGCCTGATCCTCCTACAGAAGTAAATCTCCAAGTCCAAATAAGGACGCATCAGTGTAGACTAGATACTCCACTCCTGTCTTGGGTAATGCTAACACTGGTGCTGATGTTAACTTATCTTTCAACTCATCAAGTCAAACTGACATGCGTCACTCCAGATAAACGACACCCCTTTTTGAGTCAGGTGTGTCAATGAACCTGCTATCTTCGAAAACCCTCGAATGAACCTCATGTAGTATCCGACTAAGCCTAAGAAATTTTGTATCTCGGTCGGTGTCTTGCGCTGTCCCCACTCACTCACCGCTGACACCTTCCCCGAATCCACTAATATCCCTCTGTCAGAGATGATATGCCCCAAAAACTGGACCTCCTTCAGCCAAAACCCACATTTCTCGTATTTTGCGTACAACTCATGCTGACGCAATATCTGCAAAACCTGCCTTACAATGTCTGCAAAACCTGCCTCAAGTGCTCGACATGCTCTTCTTCGATCTGCGAATAAACCAGAATGTCATCTATAAAGATGATGACGAACTGGTCCAGGAACTCTCTGAACATCCTGTTCATCAAGTCCATAAACACAGCTGGGGCATTGGTTAGCCCGAAAGGCATACCCTGAACTAATATGAACCATATCTCATCAAGAAGGAAGTCTTTGACACATCTTTCTCTCTGATACGCAACTGATGGTATCCCGATCTCAATTCAATCTTTGAGAAGAAGGCCGCTCCTCTCAACTGGTCGAATAAGTCATCGATTCGAGGCAACGAGTATTTGTTTCGTATCGTGACTTTATTCAACTCTCAGTAATCAAAAAATAACCTCAATAATCCATCCCTCTTCTTAACGAACAATACGGGGGCACCCCATGAGGAAGTACTCCTACGGATGAACCGTTTCCCCAATAACTTCTCAATCTGGTCACGTAACTCCCTCATCTCTGTTGGAGCCATATGGTAAGGTGCGCGAGCTATTGGTAGAGTGCTCGATGCTAAATCAATGATGAAGTCTATCTCTCTACTCGACAATAACCCTGGAATCTCCTGAAACATCGGTAAACTCTCGAACAACAGGAATCGAATAAAGCGGTACCACCACCTCTGTAGAGGTCTCCTCCTTTGTATAGTATAAATGAGTGAATGAAACTCCCTTAGAGTGAGGCATCGCCAACAAGAACATCTACTGATCGAGTATGGAAAAAACTATACTCTTACTAAACCAATCAATCATGGCCCTATACCTGACAAGCCAATCCATACCCACAATCGCGTCATACTCGGACATATCCAATACGAGCATGTCAGTGGGTAAGATAAACCTCCCAATCTCTATACCCACTCCCCGACAAATAAAAGAAATAGCGAAACCTCTACTCAATGGCGAATCCGCACAGGTGATCGTACACTCTGCTGTATCAAATAATACCATAGCACGTGTAAACCCAATGGCAATAAAACTGTGTGTGGCCCCCGTGTCAAATAAAATGCTCCCTAAAGTCCCATGGATAGAAAATATACCCTTAATCGTGGGTGGGCTCTACGGGACTACGGCCAAGTGAAGATTGTAGACTCCCCCGTACTGAAGCTATCCCTACTGAATCGGGACGACTGGAATGGGTGGCAGTGCTGGCACCTGTGGGGGTGCTAGGAGAGCTGCATGAAATAATGGTCTTTGGGGATCTTGGAGAGCGCCCTACTGCTGTTGGCCTCTATCCTTTTGAGGGCAGTCTTGACGTTTGTGGCCAGTGTTGCCATAAGTGAAATATCTTCTTGGGAAGGGTCCTCCCCTCTGTCCATGCTGTCCCCGGCCCTAATGACCGTTACCACCCCTCCCTTGGCCATTATGGCCCTGCTGAACCTGCTGCTGGCTGTGCTGACCCTACTAGCCATGTTGGAAGCCTCCCTGCCCATGTCTAAAACCTCATGACCTGAACCTCTTAGGATCCCCTTACTGGGAACCCTGGTTACTGTGACTATGCTAACCCTAAACTGCTTATGCCCCACTGGCACTATTTCCTCCTGTCCTGCCCGGCTGGCTGGACTCTTCTACTCGCTTAACCTCGGGCATATGAAAATGGTGGTCCTGGTAGTGGAGTAGAGCTGCATTAACCATATATGAATAGGTGTCCAAAGAGAGATTTCCTATCAAATGTTGGCGGATCCTCCATGTCAACCCATCCATAAAACGCTAAATTTTCTTTTCCTCAGTCGGGATCTTATCCGGTACAATGTTCAGAAGGTTGATAGACTTTGCCTCATATTCCACCATGGTCTTTCCCTTCTGTTTCAATTTCACCAATTTTTGTCTCATCTCTGTCTAGACGATTGAGGGGAAATATTTGCGATCGAACTGAACCCAAAAGTCCCGAATAGTGAGTGTGTCTCTCTCCTCATCAGTGGTAATAGACTCACTGTAGTGCTGCTCCCACGAACTTGAACGTGGATAATATCTGACTCTGCACCTCCATGAACTCATGCATCCTTAAGTGCCTCTAGATATCCTTCATCCATTGGCTCACTACCATCACATCAAATCTCCCTGTAAATTTCGGAGGATGCACCTTCTGGAAGGCGTCCCTAACACGTTCCTAAGCAGACGGTTAGGCCTAAGCCTGAACTAGAGCCACAATCGGTGCCTATTACACAACTGCTAATGCGACATTCACTGCCTGAGCTACAATGGCAACAACTTCAGTGGCATTCATCATACCCTGAGCTGGTGCAGGCTAAGGCTCAGGTTGGGCATCCCTGGGAACTCTCTATGCACATCTAAGAGGCATCTGAAAGGAGAGAAAAGTTTCATAAGTATACAGTTATTATCTAAAAGTAGCTGAAGAACGTAAAATGCATAAAGAGTACAATAATCCTAAAATAAAGGGCTCTATATCAAAGGACACTACGCGGAAACATAACAAGCCATACAGATCCTAAGGACTCGAGAACATGATGCTCTGATACCACCTGTAACACCCCGCCTAATTAATTACCAGGTGATCAATCCTTAATTAATTAATTGCAGAATATCAAGTTAGTTCAGATAATGCATCACTGTCGAAAACTCAAATTTTAATTTAATAAAAACTAATCACCTAATATTTAAAAAGGTTGGTGTCAAAAATTTATCTTGTTATTAACCATCATCATTAAAGGGTAATATCTAAACATCACTATACATCACAATAGTATAAGGTAATAACTAACTCAAGTAAAATAAAGAACTGGAATAAACACATCCAGTCGAAATCCCATACAATAATCCAATAACATGAAATCAAAGTCTAATGATAGAATAAAACAACTCTAAATCTCTGAATGTAAAATAGGAGGAACGACATGTCCAACTGAAATAAATGACTAATAGATAAGGAGAAATAGACTCAGAAACGTCTACTAGCAATATCCTGTAGCTTTCACAGCAGCTATATCTCGACAAATGAATGGAATCTCCTGTGGCTGAGCACCTAAAATAATAGAACAAGAAAAGAGATTTGCAGAAAAACGAGTCAGAGCCCGAGTAGAAAACAGTTTAAATATTGCACTTGCTTAAATTGACTTAATTAGCACATATATTATCCCTGTTAACTTAACGTACTCACTTGTGATGCTCACCTCTCATCTATTGTGCACACCAAGAGAGTCTAACTACGCATACTAGTCTCGTTACTCTACCTGACTATAAGTAGGATAATCACTATGCCGGATACAATATCTAAATTGCTCGAAATCAATATATTACTATTATTTAGGAATATGTCTAGGGATGTTATAATTCATTCTCATAGTATTCTTTATTCCCAATTGGTGACCCAATAAGTATATACTTTAATAAAGTAGCCAACAAGAAACACAGAATAGGAACTCAGTATACATATCTAAAATCTCACTATGTATACACACAAATATATCTATGCATCACCCATGGTTAAGAAACCCCTGGTGCTAGGCATACTCGGCTATCTAGTCCCATTGCAATGCTCACGCATAAAGGACAACATGTTAAATCTCTCAAGAACCAATAGAACATATACACATATTGGAGGCGAACATAGTCCCAAGCCGATGGGTTACGCACATACCTACGCACTCATACGACCGTCAACACTATCGTTCTCACAGATAGCCCGTACCTAGGTTCCATGCTCTAGTGGTACGAATTGAAATCCCCCGAAGGCACACAAGATATGGTCTTTCACAACGCGTTAACCCCCGTTAGATAGCCAGTAGCTAGGTATGTAATACACATGATATTCCAAGTAATAAGCATGCACACAACTTATATACATTAATAGGTAATCACATAACCCGAATACTATAGTCCGTAAGTAATATTAATGCCAATACTCTCAACGATATCCGTATATATATAGCCTCTCTAGGACTTACATTCTCTCCTAGGTTTTCACGCAAATTTAATACCTCGAGGACCATTACACCCTTAATTCCCTAACATTTTGGAGTTCAAGCCACCCGTTACTCACAGAGGTTAATACACTCGCTTGGATAACCCTAGGATGGTTTGTAACTCGAATAGACCCTAAAAACTCATTCTCGAATGTCGTTAGAAGTTTCAGTATTCTCATTCGAACGAGTTCGTTCGAACGACCTGGGTAGGTCTTGGAACGAGAATTCTGGACTAACCCAATTCTTCAAAATTTTGATTTTTTTTTCAGCTTTTAATCTTCAAAATCATAAAAATACTCAACCCAATCCAAATTAAATGTTCCTACACTAATCCAAATCACCCTAAGATACTTTCTAATACGAATTAAAGGTCAAATTCTTATATAATCAATTTGAATTCAACAATCTCTTTAATTTTCAATAAGTCTCTTAAATATGAACCCAAAATTTTAATTGTCCAAAACTCTTATTATAATTCGTGATTAAGACATAAAATTCCCAGATTTTAATAGTCCAACCAAGGGCAAAACCTCTACATGCATACCCATCTCCAATTCATAAGGTTTCTTCACAATTCAGTCTAATTAAACCCAAGTTTTCATTGCACCAAGTTTATATCATCAAAACTAAATTAACAGGAACAATATATGCTAAAAGAGGAGCAAGATAAACACTTACCTCGGAATGAGCTTTTGATTCTTGGACTGAGATTGGTATAGGAACGATCCTCTTGACACGATCTATGCGCTGGTGTAATTTTTTGTGTGAAAGCACGGGTTCTTGGTTTAGGGAACCAATGGAGTCTTCTTTTTCCTAGGTTTTCTCTTTATTTTTCTCTCTTTCTCATGTAAGTCGAAACTTACAGACCACTAACCCTCAATGCTTTTAATTAAACCCAATATTCGTCCATTTAATTACCCAAAAATCCTAAAAGACCAAAATTACTCCTCCGGGGTGTCGTTTTGGGTTAAAATGCCCCAAACTCCAAATAAAATACCCAAGTTGTGTTTTCTTACTATTTTGACCCTTCCGGATATCCTCGCACAGTCAAAATAGTCATTCGAGTTATATAAAAATAATTTACCTTTTTAAACCCCAAATACATACCGGTGATGCGACTCATATGCGCATCCCAAATAATTATGTCATGACTGTCGTGTATCTCATCACGACCATAATATTACTTCGATAACTACTAACTCTCATCACGCTAGTAATTATTACCATTTAATCAGATTAATTACAGTTTAAATTTTCTCCCTTTTAATTAATTAATCTCTATTTTCCATAATTTCATAATAAAATAAATATGCGTAAAAATACGGGGTATTACAGACTGTTGATGTCTTTTATTTGGTTTGTTCCAATTCTAACAATGTCCCTTTATATTTCTTTACCAGAATTTCATTTGATTTAGATAATTCTTTAATTTTTTGAACAAAAGTCTTAGTCTTATTCTCATGATCTAGACATTAAGAGGTGTACTCTTCAACATGTTGTTTGACCATTTGGCTTAGGACTTCTAATTTCAGGGTAAGATCCTTGACTAACCTTTCAAGTTTAGTACTCTTCTTGAGGGTTTTCATGTACAGTGTGTGAATATCTAGGAGGTCCTCATTGTCGGAGTCATTAAGTGTATAGTGTGTAGTATCCCCTAGCGATTCATTTTTTGGACTCACACACACGTCTACATCATCAATGGAACATTCCCTTTGACTCACACACACGGAATTAGAACTACTAGTAGCATTCTCAAGTAACAAAGCAGATAATCCAATAGGAATAGTTACATTCAGCATAGTATGATTAGGGATACTACTATCAGATTCAGTACTAGTCATAGGCTCATTTGTGTAAATGATTTGGGCAAAGAATGACATATAAGGGTCAAAAGAATGAAATGACTCAGGCTCATCAGTTTCTGATTCATTTGAGTCATCCCAGGTTTAGTATAAATTAGCCCTATTGTTTTTGTTACTCTTATTTAAATTGACTCTACAATCATTGGCCATATGTCCTAATTTTCCACATCTAAAACACTCAACATTTTTAGGTCTTTTCCATATTTATTTTGGTTATCAGTCTGGTGTTTATCTTGTCTTTTCTCATGAGGCCTATTATTAGATAACTTTTAATAAGAAGGGTTGCCTTGTCTATTTGCAACTTTATTTCAAAATTTTAAAATTTTCTTAAACTGTTTAAACATTAAGGCAATGTGATTATCCAAATTGTCTAAATTACAGTCCTCATAAGAATCTAAGTCAATAACAGGCAAATTGAACTCAGGTTTGGTCAAGTTAGAGGAGAAGACAAGATTAGAGCTAAACTGTTTCTTTTGGGACTGAGTTAACTGTTTCTTAAACTCCAATTCCATTTCCACTGTTCTTAGCTTGATACTGAGGAGTTAAGGTGTTAAATTTAGGTCATCCATTTCCTCAACGACATAGCGCTTGTTACCAAATTTTTGTGGAAGTGGCCTTAGAATTTTAGAAAAAATTTCCTTCCTATCATAAATTATTCCATTAGCATGTAGGTTAGTCACTATGTCTGTTAATCTGTTATAGAATTCATAAAATGACTCAGTCTCTATCATGACCAAAGTTTTTTACTACTGGATTAACTTTTGGGTTTTAGCAGCTTTAACACATGTGTCTCCTTCATGCGTAGTCACTAGAATGTCCCATGCTTCTTTAAAGGTAGGACGTAAAGATATCCTCTTGAATTCGTGCTCATTTATAGACATGAATATGAAATTTTTTTCCTTTATTATTATTAAGGGAGGTCTATTTCTCTTCTTTAGTGCATTCACTTAGTAGTTTAATAATTCTCACAGTACTTCCTTTTGCGCTGGTTTAGTAGGAAAAGTGTATCCATTTTCAATAGCATCCCAAACATCGTCTCCCAATGTACCTTGGATGAAAGAAACCATCCTAACTTTCCAGTAAGGGAAGTTGGTTCCATCAAAGAGTGGGGTCTTGGAAAGGTTACCTAATCTCTCAAAGTTGTCTTCTCTTGTTTGTTTTGAATTTTTCTTCTTCAGAAACTCAGGATCTAAAAAGATTTTATAAAACTAATGCTCCGATAGCAATTGAAAAATATGCCACTTAAGTTGTTTAAAAGGTTTAAAATAGTTTAAATGGCTCCGAATAGTTTGTTTGAGAAACTCTTTTTTACAATGCAAATTACTAACGCAAGATGTGTATGAAAATTGTTATGAATGAGATATTTTAGTTATAAGTGACCATGTTTTGAAAACCAAAACTAAAAGAGTTATAAATCAACACACAATCAGAAAAGGATGAGAGGAATATTAAACATGCAAGTTCACGGGTATTTTAACGTGGTAAAATCTCACCCAATTGGGGAAACATCCACGGAGGTCTCTACACCTCAAAAATAAAATCCACTAAAAATGAGTTATAAGGTTACAAACTATTAACAAATTAATCTCACCACCAGACCTATACTAAGTCAAGAATTTATACCAGACCCATTAGGTACATTTGACTTCTCTAAAGGCTCTGAAGTTGTCCCAGTTGTTCTGTAGCTTTGAACCTCCTCCTCCTTTTAGCTTTATGTCGACTCTAAGTTCAGAAATCTCTCAACCAACACTATTTTAGTGTTGTAGTGTGAAACGTGTATTCTGATGTTATGCTTAACACATGCATGAACACACATACACACACACACACACACACACATACACACATACTCTCATACAAACAAATAATCCTACAAATTACACGTTTCGTTTAACAATGATATGCAAGATTTTGGAGTCACAGTTTATTGAAAACTAGACTTCTCTTTTTTATGATACATCGAGTGACAATCTTTCTATTTAAAAGAGCCAATATCCTATACACTTCCTTTTTATTTATTTACATATCTATTTCACAAAATGTGAAATATGAACAAAGAAGTGTAAATGTCTCAAGATCTTTAACAATTTTGAAGTCTTTTTTTCTCAAAATTTGAAACAGAAAATGTATTTGTTGGTAAAACGTTTAAAATAAGCATTTGAGTACAAAAACACCAACAAATAAAGATTTCTTGAAAAATAAATCAAACTAAGTAGATATAGGTGATTTATATCATAACAGAAATCATATCTTTGTTTTCTATGAAGAAGAAAACAAGATCTGACTAAGTGACTGGTTGGAAAAGAGATTTAAAACCACAGAGGAATTGATCTTTGAACAAAGAATCACCCTCAAACTCACAAGGAAATTTTTTGGGAAAATGTTTCAAGAGTTTGGCTGCGTTTTTCAATTTCTCTCTCTCTCTCTCTCTCTTTTCTCTCGAACTCAGACTCACCAAAGATTATAAATGTTAAACCCATAGCCTCTATTTATACTAGACAATGGAAGGGTTTGGAAACAATAACCAAATCAACATCTTTGATTAAGTATAACAAATCAAGTGTAAATCCAAGGGTTGTAAAGGCACCGCATCTAAACGCTCTCTCATTGGTTAAAATAGTTAAGGCTTCGATTGAGATAAACGACATGCAAACCATCGATAAGGTTAATCCAACGGCTGATAAGAGTTCTTAGTTATGCGAGAGGCAAAAAATACAACCTTAATCGATCTAAATCAAACACATGTAGGGCTGGGATTTCAAACAAAAAGCGTGTTTTTGGAGTTTTAAAAATTCCCATTCTCTACCCCATAAGTTCTTATCGCTTTCGGTTTCTACCCAACCAACTTTTTAGGAATAAAATGATATTATAAATTAACCCAAAACATTTTAAAACCTTAATTTTAAATGTTTAAAAATTCCTAAAAAATATTTTAAAAAATCCCAAATATATTTAGAAAATTATTTTGAAAGGAATTACCACTCACACACCTAAAATGATACAAGTGCAACATAAAATATGCAAGCCCCGGTGCAGTGTTGGTATATTACCTTTGAGACCATTAGAGGAATTTGATGTAGTGTCTGAGGCTCTTTGGTAGCAAAGGATATGATTCTAATTTTGTCACTATTTCCAAACTAGATAAGTGCTTATATAGTATAGACTCAAGTGAGTAAAAAATATAGGGTGCTTCAATTTATGCCTTTGGGTAAGGATGATGAGCCTCCTTTGTCCTCTGTATGGTATATTTTGATGCTTTGTAAGGGTTTTGAGGTAGATGAGTTTGGTTTTAATCAAAACATTGATTATTAAAGCTTGGTAGGAATACTAAGCCCCAACTCAAGCTCTCCATTAATTCCCTTGAGGGCAATATGAAATCTACTTTGTTACTGAGGTTTATTATAGTGTAACTAAGGGACCTTGATCCTTATTCTGACTTTGACTGTGGGCATTCAGACCTCTTTAAAGATTTTAAGGTCATAAATCCTATACAGTATTATCAACATCCCATTATTTCTTCCTTCATGGCATGTAAGGTGAAATAATTAATCAAATAGTGGTAATATGTATAATAGTAATTTACCTTAGAATTCCATCATAAGTGAGATTTTTTAACGATATTAGCCAATGAAGTATGGGTGGGGAGTCAGATTGATTGGATGATTGGCATGTTTGTGGGTAGGGGAAAATTATAGTTACTCTTTGATTTATAAATACATGCCTTTGGTACTCTAATTTTCTTATTCTTCCTTGGATTATAATATCATATCTCATTACTCTCTTCATTAATTCTCAACTCCTTTCTTTCTTAAGCCTTTAATGAACCCATGTATCCAAAGAAATTTGTTCCCTAGTGTGGGTACCCGGAATTTAGTGCTACAAGCCTGGACGAGTAGCCCAGCCCAAGTGGCCCAAAGTCCAGGCCACTCATCTTTTGTACGGATCCGATTTCCCCACGATCCCATGAAGGGAAGTTATAGGGGAGCACGATCCCATGAAGGGAAGTTATAGGGAAGATGGCTAATATGGAGGAATCCATCATCTCCATTAACTAACCTACACATATATAAATTAAACCCTAGGTCCGGGGCAAAGGACAAGTTGTATTCTCTGTACTCATTCTCCAGAATATTGAGAAATAATACTGACTGCACCACCGTGGACGTAGGCACATCTTTACTGAACCACGTACACCCGTTGTTGTGTGATTGGCATGTTATTTGTTCTTTCTTGGTCATTACTTCTCTCATATTTATTTGTGTTGCATAATAATTATCACCACAATTGGCGCCGTCTGTGGGAAGCGTTCATCTTTCCCTGAGAAGAGCCCACGCCAAGAAAAGAATCTAAGATGTCTTGTCACAGCAGCAACGCTCCTCAAGCAGGAGATATTCAAGAGCCACCTGCTCCTCGCAGGATTAGGTCTGAGGTCCGACGTTCAGATCGTGGGGCTCGGTTGGAAAGGCCAGCCTCGGAAGAAAGTCAAGGACCAGCAAGGTCCACGCAGATATCCAGATTGATTGATGCATACGAGGCAAGGCTCCATGAGCAGAGGGATTCTTCTCGCAGATATGAGGCTGAGAATGCTCGCTTAAAAAGCAGACTGGAAAGACTGGAGAAGGAACTACGTCCCGATACTAGGAGACACCCCTATCGCACTCCTAGACCTCAGGCGAGCAAATCTCGTAGCCGAGGAAGGATCCCTAGGCGGGAATATCAAAGGGTCGAAGGTGGCAACTCAGACGACAACCTCCGCGAACAACTAAGAAGAGCTCGCCGCTACCAGAGCCCTGCTCGCAGCGACGAAAACATACGGAACCTGGTCCGTAGAGAAATGGACCAACATCCAGCTCACCACGGCACCAGGTCGACTAGATAACTCTCCAGGAGAGCCCTCAAGACCCAGATGAAGTCACCCTTCACGAAGGAAATTGAAGAGGAAGAGGCTCCCAAGAAATTTTCCATTCCAAGGTTCAAGATTTACGACGGGAAGACTGATCCCATTGATTATGTCAGGCAGTACCGGCAGGCCATGACCCTCTGGAATCACCGGGATGCACTGATGTGCCATATTTTCCCCTCGAGCCTCCATGACGTGGCCCAGAAATGGTTCGAAAAACTCCCTCACCAATCCATCAGAAATTTCAAATACCTGGCCGAGCTCTTTACGGCCCGGTTCATCACCAGCAGCTCCCATCCCAAAAGGATGGATGCTCTATTAACCATGAAGACAACGCCTCAAGAAACACTCCGAGACTATGCGAAGAGGTACTGGGAGTTATTCAACGAGATCGAGGACTGCACGGAAGAGGTGGCAGTGGCTTCCTTTAAAATTGGGTTACCTGGCTCTTCCCTCCTTTACCAGTCCTTGACGAAGAAGGAAGCTATGACCATTGACGACCTGATGGCCCGGATTGAGAAATACGCAAAGGTGGAAGATGTCAACCGCCTTAATGTAGGATAAAATGGTCGAGCCAAGCTCACTACCAAGGGAAGTGAGAAAGTTGAGAACCAGAAGAAAGGAGGAAAGAGTGGGGGCAAGAATGGCTCCAAAAGCGGAGGGAACCCTGACGTAACAAAATCGTTCCAGGCGGTCAACACCGTCTTCAAAGAGCCAATTTACAAAATTCTCGCGAAGATCAAGGATGAGTCGTTCGTCAAATGGCCACGGAAAATGGGAGGAGACCCCTCAAAAGGAAACAATGCATTAAGATGCACTTTCCACAAAGAAGGAGGGCATAAGACCGAGCACTGCAAGGCTCTTAAGTCCCACCTCGAGGAGTTGGCCCAATCCGAACATTTGAATGACTTTATGGAAAAGAAGGTAGAGAAAGTGGCTGCCCACAAAGAGGTGAAACCCGACAACGTGTTGGAAGATGATGCCGGACACGAATTCACAGTAATCCACGGAGTATCTGACGTCAAGAAAATACAAGGGAACTCAGCTCGAATGGAGGTAAAGAAACTGACAGCGGTAATGCAAGCTTTTTCAGATTGATCCAGCAAAATCACAGTCAGGAAAACGTCGGCGAGCAGAGGACATCAACTATAACAAGCATATTGTCTTCACGGATGAAGATCTTGTGGGAGTAAGGACCCCACATCATGATGCCTTAGTCATTACACTCAGGATAGCCAACTTTGACATCGACAGGCTGCTCGTTGATCAAGGAAGCTCATCCGAAGTAATGTACATCGACCTATTCCGGAAATTGAAGTTGAGCATCGTCGACTGTCCCTCTGGTCGGCTTCGCTGGAAAAATGACCATACCCCTGGGCAAAATAGTACTGCCAGTGCGCGCTGGAAATGTTTCCAAGATGATCGAGTTTTTGGTGGTTGACATTGATTCACCGTATGCGATGAAGGCAGTCTCCTCGACCTACCACCAGAAGCTCAAATATGTTACCGAGCGAGGAGTAATGGAGATACACGGCGACCAGGCGATGGCAAGGAAGTGCTTCATAGCGTCCATCCGACCAAAGCCAGAGAAAAAAGTCGATCAACCCATCGAGAAAATGGAGGAAGGTGCAATTCCTTCCAAATAGCAATTAAAATATGGAAGGCCTGGAGTGGAAGAGACCAATCTCCTCCCCTCCGAGCGCGTCATCGAGGACCTGGTAGAAGTGGCGGCTAGGGAAAGCGACAATAGCAGAGTCTTCCTGATCGGAGCGTCACTCACCGACCAAGAGCAAAAGGAGTTGTCAACCTTACTCGGAAGCAACATAGATGTTTTCGCTTGGGAACCTTATGAGCTGCCAGGAATCGATCCCAATATGGTCTGCCACCAGTTGCACGTCGATCCCACATTCAAGCCGATAACGCAGAAGGCACGGCAAACTACTCCCGAGAAGGACAAAGCAATAGAAAAAGAAGTCGAAAAACTGTTGGATGCAGGATCCATACGGGAAGTGCAATTCCCCAAATGGTTATCCAACCCAGTGGTAGTTTCGAAAAGCAACGGGAAGTGGAGAGTTTGCATAGACTTCACTGACCTCAACAAAGCCTGCCCCAAGGATAGCTTCCCTCTTCCAAAAATAGACCAACTAGTAGACGCCACCGCAGCTCACAAACGAATGAGTTTCCTAGACGCGTACTCAGGATATCACCAGATTCCCTTGTACGCCCCAGATCAGGACAAAACGGCGTTTATCACGACGATTGGTTTATATTGTTACAAGGTCATGCCTTTTGGGCTAAAAAATGCACGGGCAACCTATCAGCGGCTAGTTACTAAAATGTTCAAGAATCAAATGGGAGACACAATGGAGGTCTACATCGACGACATGCTCGTCAAGAGCAAGAAGAAGGAGAATCACCTATCGGACCTGTCAAGTACCTTCGAAATCCTCAGGAAGTACCGAATGAAACTCAATGCGAGCAAATGTTCCTTCGGTGTCCAGTCAGGGAAGTTTCTTGGGTATTTGGTCAGCAAGCGAGGCATAGAGGCTAATCCAGACCAGATTGATGCAATCAACAGAGTGCAACCTCCTCGCACAGTCCGAGATGTACAGAAGCTCACTGGAATGCTCGCTGCTCTAAATCGTTTCATTTCTAAATACTCCGAGAGATGCAAGCCTTTCTTCCAACTCTTAAAGGGCAGCAAAACAGTAGAGTGAAGCCCAGATTGCTCGCGAGCATTGGACGAGCTCAAGTCCTATCTAAGCACTCCACCACTGCTTGTCATACCACAGCAAATGGACTCTTTGTACCTCTACCTCTCTGTATCCAGTCATACTGTTAGCTCGGCGCTAATGTGCGAAGTTGCAGGAATCCAACATCCCATCTATTACGCGAGCAAAATCTTATTAGATGTCGAGCAGCGCTACCTACCATTGGAGAAGCTCGCATTCGTCCTAGTAATAGCCTCGAGGAAACTGAAGCATTACTTCAAAGCTCATACGATCATCGTCCTTACATCACACCCCCTCAAGGCTGTCCTAAGGAAGGAGGATTTATCAGGCAGACTGTCTAAATGGTCAGTCTAGCTCGGCCGATTTGACATCCAATTTCAACCAAGGACAGCTATCAAGGGTCAAATCCTTGTTGATTTCATAGCTGAATTCACAGGCGAAGAACCCTCCGACCAGTCTAAGCCAACAGAGCAAAACAACCAAGCTACAGTGGAAAGCTGGAAACTATTCGCTGATGGAGCCTCCAACTCAAAGGGGGCAGGGGTAGGAATTGTTCTCATCACTCCAGAAAACACAGTCCTTGAGCAAGGAATCAGGGTGGGATTTTCCGCCTCCAACAACGAAGCAGAATACGAAGCCCTAATAGCAGGTCTCCAAAAAGCGCAAACTCTGGGAGCAAGGCGTTTGCAGGTATTCGGTGATTCGCAACTAGTTTCCAACCAGATAAGTGGAGACTATAACGCGAAGGATGAGAGAATGGCATCCTACCTCTCCTTGGTGAAAAACTTAATGACGAGCTTTGAAGAGATCAACATCCAGCAGTTTCCCAGCGGGCAAAATAGCCACGCTGATGCGTTAGCAGCCCTGAGCTCGGTAGTTGATTCTAGCCTTAAAAGGGTTATTCCTATCGATTTCCTCAGTTGCCCAAGCATTTACCCCAACTGCGAGCTGACAAAAGAAAAACCAATACTCCAATTGGGATCAGCCCCCAGCTGGATGGATCCCTTGAAGGACTATTTAAAAAACGGAACGCTTCCAGAGGATAAGAGAACTGCCCACCAGATAAGAGTCAAAGCTGCTCGCTTTCACTTATCCACAGGAGGCGACTTGTATAAAAAATCTTTCTCCGGCCCCTACCTTAGATGCGTCCACCCAGGCGATGTCAAGGAAGTGCTTCACGAGCTTCACGAAGGAATCTGTGGAAGTCATGCCGGAGGAAGGTCTCTAGCCTTCCGAGCAATGAAGGAAGGTTATTGGTGGCCATACATGCAAAAGTACTCCGCAGTATATGTCCGCAAATGCCTGAAATGCCAACTTTACACTCCTATGGTCCACCAGCCCGCCAGCGAATTAAAATCCCTGACCAGCCCCTGGCCCTTCGCCTAGTGGGGAATGGACATCGTGGGACCACTACCCACCGCTGCCGGCAATCGCAAATACCTGTTGGTTGTAACTGACTACTTTACCAAGTGGATCGAGGCAGAACCACTGGCGAACATCCGAGATGCTGACATGATAAGGTTTGTATGGAGAAATATAATCACTCGATTCAGAATCCCCATAACCATTATCACTGACAATGGAACACAGTTCGAGAGTGGCCCTTTTCAGGATTTCTGTAACAAACACGAGATCAGGCACCACTTCAGCTCGGTGGCCTACCCTCAAAGCAACGGACAAGCTGAAGCTTCCAACAAAACAGTGATCGCTGGATTGAAGAAGCGATTAGAGCGAGCCAAAGGCGCATGGGCAACCGAGCTACCGCATATCCTATGGGCATACAGAACGACTCCTAGGCGAGCAACAAGAGAAACGCCATTCTCAGTAGCATATGGTATGGAGGCGATCATCCCACTAGAAGCGAGATTGCCAACAATGAGATCCGACCTTGTCAAACGAGGCCAGAACGATCAGGCTGTGCTCGCTGAACTCGACCTGGCCAACGAGCGCAGGGAACTTGCCCTAGTAAAACTAGCGAGCTATCAGCAACAGCTCGAGAAGCACTACAACAAAAGGGTCAATCCGAGGAAATTCAAAGTAGGGGACTATGTTCTAAGAAAGGTCCTGGGCAACACAGTGAAGCCATCAGACGGTAAACTGGGCCCAAACTGGGAAGGACCTTATAAGATAATTAGAGACGACCTGCAAGGTGCCTATCATTTGGAAATAATGGAGGGCAAGGAGATACCGCGAGCATGGAAAGCAGCTAATCTCAAGAAATTCTATTTTTAGGAATTCTATTATTAAATCTTTTATTGTATTCGTTATGTGAAAGGACAATTCATTTTTCATTTCACTAATGAAAATCTCTCAGTTAATCACTCTCTAATTAGTAATGGTTATATTTTATTACACGCCCCTTCCAAATCACAGGCATAATGGTCGACATAACACCCCTCCTCAGGTCATCGTCATGAAGCACGACAGACCTCTTAGCATTGCCCCTGGCAATATATGAAGCCCTACGGAGTATTCTTAGGCATCAAACCTACTTTGGTTAAATAAAATCCTGATCGGATGAAGACATCCAATACCAGGTGTGTCCTCGCCAATTGCCCTACTTAGGCCTAAGGGAGTGTGACGACACAACCTAAAAGGTAAAGTGAGGGCACAATGGTATTCTTGCATTATACTGGACTGGGGGGACACTCACATGACAAAACAAAAAGGATTGTGAAGCAGCAAAAATATAAAAGGATTGGATGAACACGTTTAGTCGGCAAAATTGCCCAAAACACGAACTTTTCATTAATCTTTTATGTTTACAAACAATGATAATACATGTTTAGTCGACGAAGCTCGCCCAAAGCATTTACAATTATCAAAAAGAAAAAGAGTAACAAAATCTCAAGGAGGTGGAAGCCTCCGAACAAGATAATCAGCAACTTTAGCTCTTCTTCCATCATCAGGAGCGGGGGCTAGGTCTTCCACGACCTCATTTGTGTCCAATTCCAATAGTTGTCGGGGAATAGCATAAATGGGGATCCATCGATCATACCTCTTGAATGGATTGGGCATCAGAGTGGAGGAGGACACCTCGTGTCGATACCATAACATTGAGTTCCTCGGGACCTGCAGCTCTTTCAGGGCACTCAACCACCCTCTGATGAAGGAAAGTTCCTCGAACTCTGATAGTCTCATTGGAGCATCCATCCAGCCTTGATCGTAGCCATCAGACCACACTTGTCGAGGACCCTTCTTGAACAAATGCCTTAGTCGGGTGACGTCCCTCTGGAGCCCAGCAGCAGTTACATAAGCTCGCCGAACATCGTCGCGCAGCTCCTCCATCTCCCTCTCGCGCTGTTCCTCGGCTTCCCTGTTCCTACCCCTGGCACTCCTACCAGCACGCGGGAGGGGAGGCCGAGTAGCTCGCGATGAATAAGAGTCTTGCAGGACTGCCAAAACGATGCTCGATGAATGCTCCTTAAGCCTTAGGACCTCCCTCCTCAGGTCTTCATTCTCCTGCTGCAGGAACTCCCCAACCTGGTTAATCTCGGTGGCCTCCAGCAACCTTGCTCTCAGTGCACTGACTTCTTCTTGTACTGAGGCACCGATTTCTTCCATCTCATGGAGCCTGTCCTTCAGCTTAGCCACCAGCTCGGACTGATCCTTATATTTTTGGTTCCTTGACTTGGCAAAACCTGTAAATTCTAGCAAAGGTCTGGCGAACTTCAGGGATTGCATTAGGACCAAGAGTCCTACCCAGTTGGGAGGTAACAGGAATATAATCATTAACATCAACCAACTACAAGTAAAAGAAAGAGAGAGAAAGAGATCAGCGTAAAAAAAAGGAGAATCTTCTCATTTCATTAATAAAGACCAAGTACATCGAGCAGAAAAAAACTTGGGAGATTACAAGCAAAAAGTGCAAAAGTAAATCCTAAGAACAGATTAACTGGAAACCTCAGGCTGCCCAGCGGTGTCTGGCTGCTTCCCCTTATCAGCTGTAACAGAGGTATCCCCCTCAGCAGGAATGCTTTTAGTCGCCTGAACAGGGCGAACACCAGCAGGAAATGTATCCGAGGGAAGATCAGTTCCCTCGATGGTTGGAGCAGGAGCTTCTTCGTCCACAGTTGGCTTGGGACCCGGGTCGTGCTCGTCAAACAGGGAAGAATCAGCATCCACACCAGCAGCTAGAAGAGCTTTGTTACAGCCCCTCTTAAAATTCAGACGGCTGATGTAGCCAATCTGAACCTCAGCGTCATCATAAGCAGCAGCCCACCCAGAGTTGTATGAGTCCTCCTTAATGGTGGCTGCCTGGGCTTTTTCCGCCTCCAGCTGCTCGGCCAGAACCCTATTCTTCTCTGCGAGGTCCATCTTGCTCAAGCACACTAAGTCATAAGCCTTCCTCAGCTCGCCCAACTCCTTAACCGCGTTATCCCTCTCGCGGGCAGAGTTGAAGAGGGCCAGATCAGACGAAACTCGAGCTGCATCAGCAGCCTTCAGATCAGCCTCCAACTGAGAACCCCTGGCTTCCAGAGCAGACTTTTGCTACTCCAACTCACCATTCCTCTTAACCAGCTCGTCGCGAGAACGATAGAGCACAGCGAAGTCGGTCACAAACTGCAAAGAAGAAAGAAGAAATCAGGAAGAGGAAACAATCAAGACTTGTTAAAAAATTGAGAATTGGAAGGGAATTTTACCAAGGCCAGCCTCTGGCTAGCTTGCAGGGCCAATTGATCGGACCCCAGCGCCCTCTGGCGATCCGCAGGAAGAACTGATCTCTCGAGCAGCGCAGGAGCTAGCTGTGGAGAAACGGCCACCGAAGCCTCCTCGGGCAAGGCAGATACTGGGACCAAAGCTTGACCTGCCTTGGTCCTTGATTCCATTTTCCTCCTCCTCTCCTCCTCCTTCTCTCTTTCCATTCTCTTCCTCTCCTCTACTCCCTTCTTCTCCTCCACCTTTTTTCTCTCCTCCTCCTTTTTCCTCTCCCTCTCTTTCACCTGCTCCTCCTCTCTCCTCTTCCTCTCTTGCTCCTAAGAGGAAGGCCGAGAACCTATAGCTATAACCCCAGATGCAGTCTTCTATTTCTTTGACCTTTGTGCAAGGAGCACATGGTCATCATCATCATCATCATCATCATCTCTGATCAGGTTCTTCCTTGGAGGCATATCTTCACCAGAACTGCCGGAAGTACTCGACGATCCTCGAGCCTTAGAAGCCTCCTCAGAATCAGAAGAGTTGCTACTATTAGAGCTCCCTTCACCAAGATTACCTACAAGCTCACTTTCAGAACTCCCCTCCTCCTCGTCCAACTGGATTAGCTCGGCAGTAGTCTCCTCGCAGGACGCAAACTCTGGAACGCTATCCACAGGCCGTGCTATAAAGCTAGAGCCTACGTTCTTGTACTCTAATAAGAAAGCAGCAGATCTGGGATGCTCGCCGTCACCCAAAGGCTCTCTGATGTTCCAAGCTTTAACCAACTCAGAAATCCGGACCTCGCTAAGAGCAAGCTCCAAATTCCGTGACCTCGCTGTAAAAGAAAACACAGAAGGAAGTCAGAAAATTCATAAGCCAGTAGATATTGAAGCAACAGTACAAATATCTACCTATATATTCTTCCCCATAAAAGGGAATAGCGAACCTCTCAGACCTCGACCCTTCAGATTGGGGAGAGAACTGCCAATTCCTAACAAGAAAACCTTCCTGCCAGTAGTCCTTATGGGAATCAGGTAGATTCACTACCAATACCCTATCAGGGCTCCTAGCTTTGAGGTACAGGACACCTGAACTAGTTCGAGAGAAGGAGTAATAAAAGCAGACTTCGGCGAGCCCTAACCTTGTGCCATACAGCTGATTTATCCTATGCACGACGTTCACTATTTTCCATACATTGGGCGAACATTGTGCAGGTACAATACTAAAATAGCTAAAGAAATGCAGAAACAGATCATTAGGGGGAAAAGTAAGTCCCCCCTGAGAGAGAAACAAAACATGAATCCAGTGGGCATCCTCTATATCCCTAACGTTCCTAGGAGGCGAGGCACAACACTCAATCTCTACCCACTCAGGAATGTTGTAGAATTTTCTAAATTCCGAGATTGACCTATTTCCAATCTTCGCCATTGGGAAATACAAGAAAAGCTACAAACCAAAGAGAAAATGCAAAGGGCACGAGAAACTTACAAGGCAGAAGATCAGGTCAAACGACGAAGAAGCAACAAGAGTGGAGATCAAAAGCAGAAGGTACGAAGCGCAAGAGTTCTCAGAAGATAGAAGATTACTGGAAAAGCCGAAACGATGAAGAGAAATGGGCCTTATTCCAACAAACCTTCAAAATCTAATCATATTGCACAGTAAGCGAAGCGGCTGCCGCCAGAAATCGACTTTACAGCTCCTGAGGAGTTGCAATGCAATAATCATTTAAATTTGTTGGGCCCACATTCATGGCACAACAAATTTAGGGGCAATTGTGGGTACCCAGAATTTAGTGCTATAAGCCTGGACGAGTAGCCCAGCCCAAGTGGCCTAAAGTCCAGGCCACTCATCTTTTGTACGGATTCGATTTCCCCACGATCCCATGAAGGGAAGTTATAGGGGAGCACGATC
This sequence comes from Sambucus nigra, assembly GCA_949130495.1. Taxonomy (NCBI): domain Eukaryota; kingdom Viridiplantae; phylum Streptophyta; class Magnoliopsida; order Dipsacales; family Adoxaceae; genus Sambucus; species Sambucus nigra. The sequence goes on from OX422207.1 coordinate 419,932,509, forward strand.
CCATGAAGGGAAGTTATAGGGAATATGGCTAATATGGAGGAATCCATCATCTCCATTAACTAACCTACACATATATAAATTAAACCCTAGGTCCGGGGCAAAGGACAAGTTGTATTCTCTGTACTCATTCTCCAGAATATTGAGAAATAATACTGACTGCACCACCGTGGACGTAGGCACATCTTTGCTGAACCACATACACCCGTTGTTGTGTGATTGGCATTTTATTTGTTCTTTCTTGGTCATTACTTCTCTCATATTTATTTGTGTTGCATAATAATTGTCACCACACCTAGGTTTTCAACCCAAATCCCTTGGCAGTGGATGGCTCTAATCCTGAGGAAACTTGTACCTTAACTTATTTTGTTTAAGGGTAAAAGAGGTAAAATACCCGTCCCTAGCGTTACCAAAATCCATGTGCTAATAAATCTAATAGTATCCATGCTGATGACATATTATAGCCCCTTGGACCCAGATTTTTGGGTGGAGCCCATGATCTTTCAAACCTTACTAATGATGACCTCGAAGTATTGAGGGGGAAGTTTTAAATTACCAATTTAGAGATTTTTAAATTTATTGAGCCTTGTGAGAGGGCTTGATTCAAGTATCATGGTTTGTTTGCCTTAACAAGATCTTCTTGTCCTATGGGGACAATCTTCCTTTACCTTCTCAAGTAAGGGACATATTAATTTAGGATTGCCTTTCCCCTACACATTTGATGGAAGATTTTTAAAGGACCGATAATAGTTGTGTTATACTATAGAGAAATTAAAGATGGTAAATATGATATGAGACCAACTCAGTTATTCAATTTGTACCAATTTTAAGAGAAAAATAAGAAGGATGAAAAGGGTCAAAATTATTTATCCTTGAAGGGAAAGTTGGGTTTTGTGAAAGATAATTACGATGATCCCAAGACATGGAAGAAGCTATTCTTCTTCATGGGTGAGTAATAAGTAGACAATTATGGTAAAGATAAAGGTATTTCCACCTTATAGAATGACCCATGTACTAGGAGACTTGCCTTTAGCTCCTGGTGAATCCCAAAGGACCCAAAGAATTATCCTCTATGGGGGTCCCCTTTGACATCCTGTTAAATCCCAAGAGGCTTTATAACTCTGGTCTAGGATTAACCCCACTAGATAAGGTCCATATATAGTTTATCCTACTACTAATGGTGGTGGTGAAGCTAAGGCTATAACTTGACTAGAGTTAGGTTTCTTCCTTATTTGTTCAAAAAAATGATATGCACTCAATTTTAAGAATCTCTAGGCCATTAATGGTGTATAAAGTGTAGCTGAAGGTGACCCCAATATTCTTCCTAGCATTAATGAGGTCATGGATAGTTTGGCTATAAAATCATGGTAGTTGTACGGTTTGAGAGTGAGATCTCGCGACGGTAGCTACCCAATAAAAAATAAATTAGTGTTTGAAAGATAATTTTCCTTTTAAATCAATAATGGGTTAAAAGAATCCTATAAGTCTATGACAGTTTTTTAATGAAGATTAGAACCTTATCAATTTTATCTTCAAGTTAAGACAAACGATTCTAAAATTGCAAAAAGATAAAACAATTCACATAACACCGGATGTTCAAGAAATAACCCACAAATGACAAAAAGTCTCATATGAACCTAATGAAACATGTACTATGGTAAAGTCTTACAAATAGAAGATGATTTACAATCACTCAATGCACCAACTAACTATACTCTTTCACATCATATTATCAAGGGAGAGTGCTAACAATTGCAAAATGCTACATAATCAGAATCGATTTTGCACTCGTCTTATGTCTTCAAATCTGATGCCAATAAATTTTCTCTAAAGTAGGAAACACTTTGTTATGAGGAAACGAAATCATCTAGTAACCACTGTCTAGAACTAGGACATGTGAGGATATCCCATGGTTGAATAGAGGTATTACATGGTTTCATTTCCTAAAAACTCATAAATGTGTTTTTTAATCTTAAAAGAAGACCATACTCAAGAACAAACTATTTTGAAAAATGATTTATCAAAAATATCTTGAGTATGAAATGCTTACTTTCAGGGATTCAAGAATGAATAAAAAAACTTGAAACACACACATGCGATAAACCAAGAAAATGCTCTTGGAAAAGGTGAACTTTTTTATCTTATTTTCATATAAAATTTTATCTCTAAATTAATAGGGAAGACGAATGAATGGCATGGGTGTAACAAATGGGATTCAACTCAAGTGGTATAGTGTAATAGCCAGTATTTTTGTGTTGTATAATTAATTGTTACACTCATTAATGGATTGTGATGAGTTGTTATTTGCATATAACACGTGGTATGTCATTTCATAATTTGAGATGTTTGACTTTTGATATGATATTTAATAGATTGAGATGTGACTTTGAGATGTCACATATGTTGGTTTACGTAATTGAGTTACATGTGATTGATTTTATTGCTATAGATGTTATTAAACTCGTAATAATTCATTAGATAAATAATGAAGCGACTTAATACCATGGGTGCCTATGGAATGGCCATGGGATTGGTGTCGGGGGTTTCCTTGTTTGCATTATTCCCTCAGCATCAGGTCCCATTGATCATGAAGTGGGTTTTTATAATATCGAGCCGCAATCTAATTAATTTAAGCTACGTGTATTGGTTATTTATTAATTTAATACGATAATTAATTAACTTAATAAGATAATTGACTTATAAAATATGTTAGCCTTCAAGTAGGTCCGTATGACATGTAGAAAGTCCGATTTGAGATTATTTTAGTAGAATTTTAGCCCGTTGGATTAGTATATGGCTTAGGCTAAGTTTTAGGCCATTTTGAGCATGTTTTGGGCCTTTTTAGTTGAGACTATTTTAGGACCCTAGCCTAATTTCGTGAATAGTGATTTAATATACCATTTTAGCTTAACCTAATAATTGTAATACACATTTGGGAGAACCCTAGATGCTTAGGAAGATGTGAGGAAACCCTAACTTGAAGAATGGAGATTTTGGCCTAAAAAATTGTGGGAATTGGGGAGTGACTCTTCAATCAATTCAAAACAAGTTTTGTATAAGAATGTGATTAGATTTTTGTTAGAAAATCATAAGTAGTTGGAATTTGTTAAGATAAGAATTATAAATCTGATTTTGTACCTAATTATAACTTAATTTGTAATTAATATTAATCTAATGATGAACCTTAATTTTGTACGAAAGAACTCATGTAGTCTTGTTTAAGAATCAATATATTGAGACTTGAATCATTGAAATGAGAATTACATATAATTATATGTGAATCGTACATTATTTTATTTGTAAAGGCCATAATGTATTCCCGTTAATTGATGAAAATTAGTAGGCTAATTAAACTATTCTCGTGAAGAATATAAGCCTAAGGTTTCATCAAAGATTTTTGAGTTTAGATATTTTTATGAGTTGTTAGCCACTTAGAACTTATATAAATAGGTTCTTGGTATTTGTATCTTAATTATATGTGAAGGATAAATTCTATTTTGGAGTTATAGAGGCTGTTAGGATTGCAGATTTTAAGTTATGGACACACTTGAATGAAGGTTGAAAAGGGGGGATGACTTGGTCCCATCGGATCGATTCAGCCCAGGCCCGAATCGATCCGACCCAAGTGGATGGCCGGGTCAGTTTTGGTAAGGGCTTAGTTCGGCTAGGGTTTTGATTTCAAAATTATTTTAGGGCTTGTAAGCAATCGAGATGAGTATATTAGCAATATGTTTGAGTATAAAAACCTTATTTAGAGACCTTAAGAATTGAGTCACAGTTTGTTAAATCGATAACGTTTAGCGATAACATTTATTAGATACAAGGTGAGAACATAATTGTGACCAAAAGAGTAGGGTAGTGATTTATTTAGAATGGTTATGTAAGTAATAGGATAGAGATGATACCTAATTTAGAGACCTTGGGTTTTAGGTTGAGATTTATGATATTTTATAATACCGAGCGATGCTTAGCATTTGTGTAGAACCTTTGATAGTTTAGAATATGTTAATAACCCATAGAGTATGGTAATGGTTGTTTTAGAATGGTTCTTATGAACATTAGGTGAAACAATAGCTAGATTGTGAAGCTAGTGTTGTGTATAAATGATTATAGTTAAAATACATATTAACTTGTAATAAAAGAGACTATATATGTGTAACCCTACTCATTAAGGTTTGTGATGTATATTTGATTGACATGTAATAATACTGAGTGTGTGTACTCGTGAGTGACATATTAAGAGGGATTTGATGGGGCATTTTCAACGTTGACTGCACATGGTATTACTTGTGATTGAGACGGGCATCCTATTTTGATCCATCTTAGAGATGTACCCAACTCCTGAGTTGGATAAATAGAGGTATCCTTTTGTATAGTCTTAGGAATGGGGCCATACGACTGGTGGGAAAGGCATAGTGATTTCCATTTATTTATACTTTGAGGTTATAAAGTGAGGACATTCCATAATTATACCTAGTATGACACGAGTGATCCCCAAAGGCGTTAAGGACAAGCCTTCATATCTTTTATTTTTGAGATTCAGCACAACCTATGTGATTTGATGTGACTTGATTATACTCACGGATATTAGAGATTATGTGATATTTGTGTCTTTTATATCTTGAGATAATTATAACGGATTATATTTTTGTGACACTTTCTAAAATCCATAACTAAATTGATGAGGTCCAAATACAAATAGTACGAGAGTCATAACAACTTGTATCATTCTTTGCATGACAGAAATAAAATAAAACGATAATAAGCTAATAGTATTAAAAGAAGTGAGACAAAATACATCTTTGATACGAATTCCCAAACCATAATGAATAAAACTCCATCACTGGAATATTAACCGTCTCCCAATAATATCCAACTCTGAATATAAAAATAACTCTAACATAAAAAATTCTAAATACAATGATATGACTCTCTCACTACTAAAATGGAAATGCAAGTACTGAAGGAAATACAATAAATAAAGATGAGAACGCAGGCTCTACACCTACACATAAGATTAGAAACTAAAACTAAGAATGAATGCAAGAATTATTAGGGCTGTGGCGGCTGCTATTACTGCCTAGGATCTAAAAAACAGTTCCACAAATAGGATTAGACCTAAACAAGTATGCAGTGAGTAAGAATTAACTAAATTTTGGGAACAATAATAAAAAAAAGTGCACCTTCCTTTCATATTTGTGTTGTTTTTAAGTTAACCCAACCCAAACAACCTCAATATAGCAAGCGGGTCTAATCCCAAGACCATGTGAGCCAATTGATACATAATTATAAACTTTCTCAATTGTTTATAATATCAAGGTTCCATAAACTAGTATCTCATTTATACTTACCTTACATAATCTTAATAAAGGAAATATTATCAAATAAATCCAATATCCAGGTGAGTATGCCCCGCTCACATAACATGTGGGATATACTCAAGCCCACAAATACAAGAACAAATGCCCATCCTGTGGCACCCCGTCTAATAAAATACTGAGTGACCAATCCTATATCAAATTAAACGGGAATCTCATCTTGTTCATTCTTAGCATCACTATCGAAAACTTTTTAAAACTTAATAACCACCTAGTATTAAAAAGACACGGTACCAAATTTTGTCTTTCAATAATACATGATAAATAACTAGTTCGAAAACTAAAACAACATTCACAATATAATAGAGTCCAAACCATCATGATATGTAAATGAATCAAAGTCATGCCAAATAAACTATCGGCCAAAAACAACCAAACCATGTAATAATCCAAGTCTAAACTGCAAAGTAAAACTGATGCAAAATTGAATCTATAATACCAACAACGGACCACATGTCCAAACATGATATTCAAGAGTAAGATCCTATGCTATATCTGAATGAAAGAATCGGCTACTCAAACTCCTGTCAATATCCACGGTGCTACAGATTCGAGTCCCTGGAATGAAACCATCAAGTATGGCGTCCCTATGGCTGGATATCTAAAAGGTTTTAAAAATATTTTTATAGCAAGAGTTAGTACTCAAAACACTTAAAAAACATTTAACAAGTAATTTATCGCAATTGAAATCGATTATTGATTACACATGTTAGGTTCACGTACACTCCCTTGAGTTTTCTCACCTCTCATTTAATGTGAACACCTAACGTTCTTATACTTAGCCCACCTAGTTATCATACCCAAGAGATCTTGACCAAAGTATATAACTGATCTTATCATGTCTACTCTTCTGTACCGCTCATACAACACGCTTCATTATTAACATTTCTCGCATGTTATTCAGTTTTCATATAACATTCACATATGTTATGTTTAATCATCATAATTAAGTCTCACTAATTAATTCATATAGCATTTCACGTCTAATCATCATTCAACTTCCATAATTAAGTTTCACTACTTAATTCATAAATCATTTCAAAGTTACCATTCAACTTCCAAAATTAAGTTTCACTACTTAATTTATTATAGATATTCCCAATCTTTTTAAATCTTGAAATTAGGTTTCTCTCTACTTGACTTATAATTTAGATGTGTATATATATATATATATATATATATCATCTACATGTCTACTCTCGCACATAAGTAAAATATCATGAAGTATATATTTCACACACAATATATACTATAAGGATATTGGTCCGGATAATCATCGACCCCAATCAACCTATTATTTACATGGGTCCGGATATCCCTCGACCTCAAGGTAAATGTTATGCATATGTAAATTGGTTCGGATACTCATTGACCCCAAATTGAGCTTTCATATATCGGTCCGAATAATCGTCGACCCCAATACAGATTTAAGCACACTTTATATATATATATATATATATATATATATATATAACACAATATATATGCTATAAATACATACTATATAATCACCTCCCTGTATCACATTTTAGGGGTTAGCTCGAAATCCTCCCTCGATTACCAATTGTAAGGACATAATTTTATAAATGTCCAGGTAGAATATAGGAATTTTCTATTTTCCCTAGATCACAGTTTGTATGTCAGATACCGCTACATTCGGCATATCATCACGATCATCCTCGACGTCCTTTACCCGAATCCATGCATCCATCATCTTCACTCGTGCATCAAGCTACATGCTACGTACTCCTCAACCGATTCCCACAAACTCCACAACATATTATCAGTAAAATGATTAATTGGAGTTGTTTATATTTGCATAAATATTTGGAAATTTAAAAAAAATATTTTTTAAAGTCTGAAATTATTTTTTAACAAATGCTGAATTTTTTCTAAGCTGAAACGGATTTTTTTTGGAAGGCGTGCTCATTCAAATGAGATGTCACTGTCATTCGAATGACATAGACATCTCGCGCGATGTCGTTTGAACGACACGTGTCCTCATTCGAGCGACATCCAATGTCGTTCGAACGACGCCGTCGACCTCGATTTCTATGTCAAATACTGTCACCACTTTTTGCTGGTCAAATTCCTTTTGCAGCATGTTGAGCAAAATTCGGCCCAAAATCTACCATGTTTTCCTAAAGATGTTTTTTAGGCTTTAAACTTTCCTTATAAATGCACACTTAATTCCCATTTATCAAGTGCACATAATAAACCTTCAAGTTATTTATTTTACTCATTTAGGAGTATTTTGTGGAGAAGCCGGTCCCTTCTTCATTGCTGCCCATCTGGAATTCTTGCGGGAGATTCCAACCGACGACATCAGAACCGACACCTACGGGTATTTTCGTATGTCACACTTATTTTCACTATAATCCGTGTAACCGTTCTTTACAAATTATAGTGAAAATAATACTGTTTTGCCTTGCGGGGATTTTTCCTAATATTCTGTGTCACATGCTTTTATATATTTATAGGATGACACACGCACACACACAGGTGCATGTTTAGGGACTGTATTTATTTTGTTTAAAAATAGACTATAATTAAATATGGTTTACTTGAAAACTTGCAAATAATATTTTTATTTTCAATATCACACACCGCACATTTAATTAGTTCGCGCACTTTTCAAATTGGTATCAGAGCGGGTTACGCTAATTTATCGCGTATTCCTATTTTTCGTAAAATTGTGTGATATTGATTTTTATTTAAAAAAATATGTTTTGTGTTTATTCGCAATTTTTCCAATGGAACATTCATTTAATATGATGCCTATTTTTGAAGGGCCTAATTATGCCTACTGAAAAGCTCGTATGAAATCTTGTTTAAAATCCATTGACGAGCGTGTTTGGCTGCTTTGTGAAAATGGGTGGACACCTCCCATGGTCACCGTTGATAATATAACCTCTTTAAAACCCGTGTCAGCATGGACTGAAGATGATTTTAAAATGTCTATTTTTAATTCTCATGACCTAAGTGCTATTTCTAGAGCCGTCAGTCCCGACGAGTTCCGTCGAATTATGACGTGCAACACATCTAAATAGGCATGGGATGTTTTGAAACTGACACATGAGGGTACGAACGCGGTTAAAGAATCAAAGTCACAAAAATTTGGCCACCTTATTTGAGACTATCACCATGTCCGAGTCTGAATGCTTTGATAATTTTATGCACGTTTGTCGGACATTGTTAACACTTGTTTTGATTTGGGTGAGGTGATTGATAACACGCGTGTCGTTAAAAAGATTTTGAGATCTCTTCCAAAATGCTTTATTCCTAAAGTCATTGTTTTAAACTCTTTGGGAAATTTGAAATCACTTAAGTTGGAAGAACTTGTAGGATATATTCAAACCTATGATATTGACATGTTTCCCCAAACCATTAAGGCTAAGGATAGAGGTGTTGCTTTAAAGATTCATTTTAAGAAAAAGAAAGAAAAAGTTTGTGAGTTCGATTATGCGGAAGACGTTGATGATTTGGCCTTATTTGTGAAAATTTTCAAAAAGTTTCTCAAAATTTCTAAAAAAAGAGATTTTTTTATAAAAATAAAAATAAAGGAAAGGCCAAAGAAAGAGGTGAGACGGAAAAAGAGAGTGACTCAGATGAGGAGTGTGAGGAGGAGTTTGAGAACGTGACTTGTTTTGAATGTGGGGGTAAGGGGCATAAATTGTTTGAGTATCCTACGTGACTTAGAAAAAAAGGAAAGAATGTAGCCATGCCCGCCACACTTGGTGATAGTAGTGAAAGTGAGAATGATAAGACTAGTGGTGAGAAGTTTGTTAATTTTCCGAGTTATGTGAGCACACCCTCTTTGTCCCACAATTGTTCTCACGAATGCGATAGTGATGTTTTGAGCGCTTCATGTGAGGAAGAATGCGAGAGTGAAAGTGGAGATGAAAGTGAGCTCCAAAAAGAGTTTAGAGATTTGTACACCGAGACCTTGAAAAAAAATAAGTATAATAGAAATTTAGGTCGTCGAATTTTAGATTTGGAGAGAGAAAAGGAGTTTTTAAGAAAAGAGTTTGCACATTTAGGTGAGCAAGTTAAGTTTTTGGTCAATACTTAACAAGATTTAACGAAGGTTTTTCATAAGTTGACACCACCATTTGAAAACCCGTACGCACCTAACGATTGAGGTTTGAGTTGCTTACTAGCATAGGATGATTTTCATGACGACATTATTTGCCTATTGCTAGTATGTATGTTGATTGTATAAATTTTTGCTCTTAGATTTTCTTTTGATAAAATTATTTAAAAAAATACAAAAAGATTTTATTTTGATAAAATTATTTGAAAAATTCAAAAAGATTTTCTTTTTAAATTTTTTAGAAAAGAATAAATAGATTTTTGTATTTTATTTGCACCTTTTATGAATGAGCATTAAGATAGCCAAGTCACAATTTGATTCCATTTATTCATGTGACTATTTGATAGTGTTTCGAGATAATATATCTTGTCATCTTTGTGCTTTATAATGTTTGGAGTCATTAAGATGTAATTAAGTGTTACTTCCAACATGTTTGACTCATGATTTCCTTTATTGGACACATGCACGGATTTATTTGATTATTGTACTTGTCTTATCACATGTTGGTTGGGTGTTTTCACTTCAATCCTGTCCTTAAAACAAACCAAGCGTGATAAAACTTGATAAGAAAGGTGTGCATGTAAAAACCGTTTGGTGAGATTGTGTGGTATTTTAAAAATGGGGAGGGGCTACGAAAGGTAATTATCTATCCTTTACGCTCAAGCCACCGTTAAAACGGACCTAAAAATTGAGGAATTTTATTATCCAGGGTCCAAAGAGGTTAAAGGAGCCCGAAAAAATTTAAAGGCAATAAAAAGCAATACATGCCAAATATGGGCCATTAGGTTTCACCATCAATTCTCCAAAGTTTGAGAATTTAGATCACCTCTATTCAAATATATAAATTTGAGGAAGTTTGGTTGGAAAATTTAAACGGGTTTGCACGTCCTTGAAAATCTTGAAAAAGCGCAATATAGTTTTGGACGTTATTGGTGTGGAAATCACTTTGACTTCAATTTGTTGATTTGATTAAGACGATGTCATATAAATTCAACAATTTTTACACCTAAGGATACTTTTGATGTTCATTCGTTAGGAGTACACATATGCATCGTGCACATATGACTAATTGAGTTTATTTACCTATCGAATGTGTCCCCTACATTTATGCTATCATCGACTTGGTTGCTTTTGTGTTCTTTCATGGTGTGATCTTTTTTCTATCTTATTTTTGTGTAAATTTTAAAAAAAAAATCAAAAATAGAAAATTCTTTTGTGACATTTACCATATTCTTTATTATATATTTTGGGTAAAAAAAAATTAATTTTTTTTGAAAAATTCAAAAAAATAGAAGAGTTTTTTGTGACATTTTCCATATTTATGCTTCTTATATATGTCTATTTGGGAACATCATAAAAAAGGGGAGAATGAATTATGGGGGAGAAATTATGTTGATTTATCAATGATTTGCTTAAGCTTAAATGATCTTTGATTGTTGCATATCATTATAAATTAAACTGTTGCGTGTCACGGCTATTTGCTTGATCTCATGTGTGTAGGTACAAAGTTGATATCTATTGGATTGCATATCCTGATGAGAAAAGCTTTGGGAGTTCTGGAATGTTGAAGATTTGAAGATGTTGAAGTTTGATTGATGACATGTCATTTAGTATTCTCAGTTCGAGGGTTTAATGGGGATATTATCTTATATGTCATTTATTTTTGGGAGTTTGCATAATTCGAAATTTTTATGTATGTACCGGCATAGACATAGGGGAGATTTGTAAGGACATAATTTTATAAATGTCCAGGTAGAATCTAGGAATTTTCTTTTTTCCCTAGATCACAGTTTGTATGTCTGATACCGCTACATTCGACACGTTATCATGATCATCCTCGACGGCCTTTATCCGAATCCATGCATCCATCAGCTTCACTCGTGCATCAAGCTACATGCTACGTACTGCTCAATCGTTTCCCACAAACTCCACGACACATTATTAGTAAAATGATTAATTGGAGTTGTTTATATCTGCATAAATATTTGGGAATTTTTTAGAAAATATTTTTAAAGTCTGAAATTATTTTTTATTAAATGCAGAATTTTTTCTAAGCTGAAATGAATTTTTTTGGAAGGCGTGCTCATTCAAACAAGATGTCACTGTCGTTCGAATGACATAGACATCTCGCACGATGTCGTTCGAACGACGCGTATCCTCGTTCGAGCGACATCCAATGTCGTTCGAACGACCCCGTCGACCTCGATTTCTGTGTCAAATGCTGTCACCACTATTTGCTGGTCAAATTCCTCTTGCAGCATGTTGAACAAAATTCGACCCAAAATCTGCCATGTTTTCCTAAAGATGTTTTTTAGGCTTTAAGCTTTCCTTATAAATGCACACTTAATTCCCATTTATCAAGTTCACACAATAAACCTTCAAGTGATTTCTTTTACTCATGTAGGAGTATTTTGTGGAGAAGTCGGTCCCTTCTTCATTGCTGCCCATCTGGAATTCTTGCGGGAGATTCCAGCCGACGACATCGGAACCAACACCTACGGGTATTTTCGTATGTCACACTTATTTTCATTATAATTCGTGTAACCGTTCTTTACAAATTATAGTGAAAACAATATGGTTTTGCCCTACGGGGATTATTCCTATTATTTTGTGTCACATGCTTTTATATATTTATAGGATGACACACGCACACACAGTGCATGTTTAGGGACTGTATTTATTTTGTTTCAAAATAGACTCTAATTAAATATGGTTTACTTGGAAAATTGCGAATAATATTTTTATTTTCAATATCACACACCGCGCATTTAATTGGTTCACGCACTTTTCACTAATAGTGATTTATATCTCTTAGCTGGGAATCATACCTCGAGCACCAATATTTATTAGTATACTATAGGTATTCCCATAACCTATGTATTACTATGCATCAATAGGTATTTACACAACCCGATAATACATGTTAGTACATACTATATATCTGTTGCATACTCCCCGTACTATTTACTTTACGATTTATCTCTCTATCGTATATATAGGAGTGTTCACATGACTCTAAGGGTCCAAGTTACCCATTTACCAATTTCACGAGTTAAGACTAACTTCCCTACTAGTCTATACCTTAATTCATTTGATTTTCATAATTCTTTATCCATCTCTCAAATTAATTACGGATTTCTTTTACCAAACCCATTCCCGTCTTAATTCTTTCTCTAAGCCGAATTCGTACTCGTATCGTAGGCAAACTATAACATAATAAGTCTCCCAATATTATTTTCACAAGTGACTAAGGGTCTTCCACCACATCCATTTAGGAATGCAAGAGAAAAAGGAAAATTTCCAAAATTTCAGAGAATCGAACCGATCCGGCTTCCCAGGACCGAACCGGTTTGTTTTTCTGCAATTTCTGCTCTTTGTTTCCCAACAAAGTTTACACCATATAATTCATCCAAACCACATAATTCTTCACCAGATTCACATCCGATTATTCCTAACTATTTCTACATGAGTTAGGATGATTTCGAATGTTGTAAACACATTAAAACTTCACTGAAATCAATCAAGAATGAATCAACACCCAAAACTCTTTTATAAATCTAGTTTTGTGTTCATCCATGTCATTCAATTTAAAACCCAGATTAAAATCCATAGTAACAATCAAAACTCCTATGATTTATGATTCTTTACAGATCTAAACACTGACTACATGCAATTCTACCCAAACATGTGATCAATTGATACTTTTCATCAAAGATTTTAAATAGAAACAATTAAAATCATGAAATCTTTACACATGCGTATTATAACATCAATTCAATTTGCAATAAACACTTGCCTTTGATTGATTCATTTTCTTTTTTAGTTCTGTGTTGATGATTGATTATTTCTTTCTACAATCTTCCTTTCCAATTGCCGTGGGATACTAAATTTCTTCACTATCTTCAAAATCCCTCTTTAAGATTTGAAAATAGGTTCTCTTTCTCCTCTCTAATGGCCTCTTTAACCTTTTTGTGTTATGACCCGTAAACCCAATCTCCAAATATCCGATATATGGCTCTAAATTTCATATGTCCCTTCACCTCTTTTTGAAAAATGATTGAAACGCCCTTAGTAAGTGCCAATTTGGTCCAAAATTGACCCGAGACCCAAACTATACCCCGGGTACCCTATTCCGACCCATCCGGAATCATTCGTGACCTCTAAATTATAATCTGCGTCACTTAAAATATATTTCTCATTTCTCACCTCAAAATAGTCTATATATGACTCCCGGTGAGATAAAATAAAATACGCATATATCACTCGTTATGCCCTATAACCACAATTATCAATTATTTACTATACACACACTTATTAAATATTATAATGCAATATTAATCAGTATTTATCTCTCGATTAATATATAATAGCAGCAATTATTATTTAATCGCATTAAATTACTTCACTCGCGTAATTTAATTAAAACGTATATTTCCTAATTAATTCCTCAAATTAATTAAATAAAAATACACAGAAATACGGGGTATTACATACTTTCCCCCTTTCATAGGAATTTTGTCCTCAAAATTAGGGCAAGATCGGTACCAAAACTTAGGATCTTTAACATCACTACATCCTCTAGTACCTAAATTCAAATCATAATAACATAAGGGTCACTCCACTATACACCTGCTAGTGGTACCCACCTATCAAAAGGTTTAATCACTTTAGTCCAAGTTTATCAACATTTTCTCAATTTAATACATACTTATAAACCATGTGATCTAAATACTGGCTTTTTTGTCACCATATTAAGAAAAGGTCTCACAACCCTAAAAGCCAATTCCCCTTATTCATACAACTCAAAACTCCCTTCATGGGAGAAATCACGATAACATCTGACCACTCATGTCAGTATTTAAAACTTCAGTTCATGGTGACATAAATCTCACAACATTTAAAAGCCACCCAAAATAGTTTGTGGTTCAATCCACTATTAACAACAGACTCCAAATCACGGTCAGTCAAAAATTCTAGTTATCCTCTCCCCTCTAATCAACCAGAGGGTCAACGTCAAGGCTTTCCACATAAAACCTTAATAGGTACCTCATGCCTGATAAACCGCTACAAGTTATTACACACAACTCTACCAATGGTAATTTCTCCCTTCAATTAGCGTACAAGGAACCACCCGCACTACTCGCATTAGCCATCATAATAAACCACCTCTCGTTTAACCATCAGGCTATAGGTGATACAATATGATCAAACTAAAACTTTGCCCCCATCAATTCTTGATAATCCCTATTAGAGGTGGGATTTTAGGATCTCATCCTGATTCACAAAAATATTGGGAGGCACCTTGCACCAGTGCAATCCTTCTTTTTAAAGAAATAATAACAATTACTTCATCTCAGCCAATCCATTCCATACACTCGAAGGAATTCTTGACCTAGTCACGATGTTGGCAACCCATAATGAATTTTTTCAGTCTACCTACCCATTACATCACTGGCAACATAGGCTTGTTACTAAATTCTGGTTGATCATCTCAAGTCAACCTTTTTCCATCTCTGAGTGGTGCATTTGGAGACAATCTCACTATGTCTCACCTAACACTAATTCCCACTTATAATATCTCACATTAAGTGGTACTTTATACTCCCCTTCTTTCCCCCGCTATGCCAAAAGTCACGGCGAGTGCACTTTTCACAACTGGAACCCTTCTTGGGTCCTTTTGCCCTATAGTCATAAACATTATATTTACGTGCAATCCACTCTTAAATTTTGACTGAGTAAGTCTCCGCTCTACTTTTCCATAACAATTGGGTTTCCTATTTATCAAGAGATATTATTTGAATGGCTTCCCACATCCTTTTAACCCATCTCGGTGTGCTACACTCATTGCACACATATACTCGGATTATCATCATTCTCACACGACATTCAATCTATCATACAACTCCAGCTTTATCTATAATTGTCCTCATGCATATATTCCACACATTGATTCCTACGTCCTCCTATTTCGAACGGTTTATAAACCGAAGTTGCAAGGTTATATGTTCTTAGTTTAATTCATGGAATACACACACACAATCCAATTTTAAAATTAGATAAGAAGTGATATTCTCCAATATTAATTTATGTAGCAGATTCACAAGTTCGCAAGAACAAATTTCAATTAATGCAATGGGATTGATAACTTGGCCAATTAAAATAAAATTATTCCAATTTTATCCATTTTATCCTAAGCATACATCTAGGTGATTTAATAAAGTAAAATGCAAAAATCCCAACCACAACACGCCAATGTACGAGGAAAACCCAAATGGGAAAAACCTCGGACGACTGGGCCTAGACAAAATCCACTACAAAATAGGTTTTATAAGAGACTCAAAAGACTTACAAACATTGACTCACTCAAGACATGCTTATGCCGTCCTCGACCTCCCAATTTGTAGTACGCGAAGCTCCAACGCGTTGCTCGACACTCCTCGTGTCGTGGTATCCACTGAAGCCCAAAACCACCGTCATCACTAAGCTTGAATGCAGAGATACACCGCAAACTTGCTTGTTGAATGTCAAGATGATTGAAGGGGTTTTATTTCAAAAGTTGATAAAAGTGTTGGAGGTTGATTTTACCAAAGAGAGGGAAGTTATGAAAAATGCTCTCAAGAGAATATTGAACTTCCTTAGATTGAGAAAACCATTTTCTTCCGTATGATATAACTGAAAAAGTAGTGGACCAAAACAGTTGTTGGAAAATAACTGCTGAAAAATAAGTTAAAAAATTCAGATCTGGCAGAACTCGTTCGAACGAGGTCGTTCGAACGACTTGTCGTTCGAACGAGTTATCTAACGGAGTTCCAATATCGAATTAAATAGGTCGTTAGAAATCTCGTTCGAACGATATTGTTCGAATGACATTTCTAACGAACTTCTAACAAGTTTCCAGTATAGGCTGGGGAATGTCATTAGATCCAGGTCGTTCGAATGACCTGGAGAAAACTTCGAACGAGATTGCTATTTTTTCAAAAAACCGTTCAAATTAATTTCAAAAGTAGTTCTTTATGAAAATTAATTATTTACGAACACTATTCTATATGAAAATTTCTCGTTTATAAAAAGTACTCCAACACATAAAATTGATTTTTGTCATATACCTTTTAGAATAGCGAACATGGCGTGCATATTGATGTCGCATGAACCTTGGATACAATGCTCGAATCTTTACATTGTATGATGCTTGATGAGGAATGACCCAAAATTGTTTTGTCCAACGGAATGTAGACAATATAACAAATGACTCGATTGGAAATTTGTCCTTACAAATCTCCCCCTTGGCTATTCCGGGACAAAACAGAATTAATAAAAAATAAATAAAAAAACTGAATTTGCTAAGCCAGCCATCAAGCCGATTCTAAAGCCCGTCCCAAACCCCCCAAAAAAAGACAGACTTGGTGACATGACTGACGATGCAGCAATAGAGTAGGAGATGTATCCTACACACATGAAACAACAAATTCATAAACGCATGAGGAAGTAGAGAACGTAACATATATATAACAATGAGTTAGCATAGGTTGTGAATAGTAAATGAACTTCCCGTAAACTATGCATATGTTGAATATTAAGAAATTAACTCCCCCTAAATTATAAAATCCCATTAATTAATACAACTCCCCCTAAATATGAATTCTTCTTCCAAATTTGAATTCCCATTAATTAATGTGTCTCCCCCTTTTTGTTCGAAAAAGACAAAGGGATAAATGCTCTGCATGTGAAATGAGAATAGAGAGAAAAATAGGCAATAAACCAATAAATATGAAGAAATAATAGTGACAAAGGAAATAACATGAGGATTCATTAACCAATGGGAAAGGGGAAATAGTCAAGGTGCATACATGGAATAAGGAAAAAATCCAAACCAAATGAAATAATACACGAAATAAAATATCCACTCATCCTCATAAGTACATGGAAACAAGAAATTAAAAACAAAGGACATCAAGGGGCAGGAGCATCATGTGGAGAATCATCTGGAAGAGAGCCGGAACCGGATGGGCCTGCATCGCGGCACATCTCCATACGGCGAATGGCATCAAGATGCTCTAACAGAAGAGAATCCCGACGAGCCTGGGCTTCATCGCGGTGCGCTTGAGCCTCCTCCCGGCGAGCTTGTGCCTCGCGGTCCTGTTGCATGGAAACCAAAAGCTCCTGCAAAAGCACCCTGTCTTGACGTCGATCCTCTTGAGTATGTTCCACCTGTGAAAGAACAAACAAAATATTCTCCGACTCGATGGGTGCTGGAGCATAGGAAGAGGAGGGGCGATGGATAGAGCGAGAGGGTGCGGGTCGACTGGGGGCAGGGTGAGTGGAAGTAGCGGAGTGAGAGGAGGTGGAGGGAGTGAGGTGAGGGGTAAATGGGGGTAAATGACCGCGAGACCGGCTGATCGAGGACATGTCAATGGTTTGATATTTGGTGACAGGGATATCGGTGAATAGGCTGGGACAGCCGACGGCAAGACAAAATCGGGTAATGATAGCCGTAAATGGGAGGGCTTGGCGAGCGGGACTGGAAGGGAGGATCCTAACCGTCCGAATGAAACTAAATATGAAAGAGGGGAGGTCGATGTCAGCCCGAATGCTAATGGAAAACATAAGGTCCACGTGCATTTTGGTTATATGGATTGCGTTCGCACGTGGAATAACACAGGCACACACGATCCAATTAAGGACCATAAAATCAGGATGTAAATGTTTGTGGAAGATGGTGACAGTTCCGTGAGGGAGGAACCTAAAAATGGTACTTATAATGAGGGAAGGGTCAGGACAAGTATCAAATTTCCATGGGAAGGAGGGATTAGTGACCCTAGGTAAGGGGATGAGTTGAGCAATGGATTCGAGAGAGACAATAATCTCCCTACCGCGCACTCGACAATAAATGTGATTATCCTTATCATGCATTCCAAAATAAAATTCCCGAATGAGGTCGGGAAAAACAGTGTTCGTGAGTGAGAATTGGGGGTCCCACCCTAAATCAAAAATCCACGAATGCATAGTGGTACCGTGGAGGGATTGGAGATTAATAATTTTCTCTCGAACAATAGAGCGTGTAGAGAAGCCTTGGGTGTGATAGAGAGTGTGTGCGGAAAGTGCCCCCAAAGCAACCTAAGGTCAGGAATAGCTGCATTGGCATTGGACTTCTCATCAGAGGAAGAGGAGTGTTCCTCGGGAGAGTCACGAATGCGATGTGGGTGACGGTTACGGGCCATGGTAAACTAGAGTGATACTAGAACCTACCCGAACAAATTTCCAACCAAACCACCAAACACCAACAATCTAGCAAACCAATCAGTAATAAGCCCATCTACCAAAAAAATAATTAAGATATATTCTATTAAGAGAAAAAAATGTATTAGAAAAAAAGCTGATATTTTGTGAAATAGAAATAATTTTTAAGTAAGGGAAATACATTTTAAATGCTCATGGAATGTATCTTAATAGGACAAAATAGACTGATGGTTAATGCGTTTGAATACATATTTTTCTAAGGTATATAGATATATATGTAGATACATGTATATTTTCGCATACATATGATTATAGCGTGTGAGTATTCCTTTCTGTCATTCATTATATATTCCCATTGGGCATAGGCTCATACCCTCGCTTTGTTACCGCAGGTTGGGTGCGGGTTTGTACTTTGAAGGCGTTATACTGGTAAGTATACTTTATTTATTTTTCTGTTTACTTGAACTTCAGGGTACTCCCCATGGGTCACTCACGTAGTTTATCTCGAAATTGGAATCGCATGTTAACAAGTGAAATGTTAATTAGAATAAAACTGGACTAGCAACATTATTTAGGTTGTTTCATTGCACTTCACACCTAACGTCTGATTCGGATCGGGTTGACTCATTGGTGATCCGTAAATACGGGTCAAATCTTTATAGTCAATGGATCGGGTTTGGACCTGGACCTGGACCGGGACCCGACCCTAACCAGATCCGTTAAACCAGGGTTTGTGCACTTTTATGACACCCAGTTCCCCGATTAATTGATTACCCGATTACCCACTAATTAAATGGATCGGATATGGACATAAGTAGACACAATCCGTTAAGGACCCAACATGAAATCTCTCTCTCTCTATGAGAGAGAAAGAGGTTTATATTGATTTTTATATATGTATTTTTGTTTTTATGTGTATATATATATGTAATATAAGCATGTATATATAAATCTATATACATATTTTTTGTTTAAATTGGATGTTTTTGGTTCATTTTTTAGTTTCAACTATTTTGGTATTCGGGTCGGGTCCTCGAGTCCTTAACGGGTTCGGGTTTGGACAGATTTTTTTGACCGGATCCGTAAAAAAAATGTTCGGATCGGATATGGATATAGGTAGACCCGACCCGTTTACAGACTTAATTCCCATAAACATCAACGTGAATTATACCTTGGAAAAAACCTTTGAATAATTAACAACATGTAGGTTGGTGCATATTAAGGACACCATAAACGTGTCCATAAAATGCATTATGGTTAGTTTTCATTTTGGTTCTCTAAACATTCTACCACCATCCTTCAGTATTCAAAATTAGAGGGGTCCCTTTTTTTTATCTCTCATGTTTTTTAATTGGGCATTCGATTACATCATGTTAGTTGAGCCTTACTAACTCTTACTATAGAAGGTTCAGGTACATAAGTAGTCGTTAGAGTGGAAATATCCTTAAGCTTGTGCAATATTTCCCCGTACTCATTATATATTGACCTTGTCCACTTATTATTAAACAATATCATTTTGAGTTCATAGTCAAATTATTGATACTTTTTCCAAATTAAGAACCCTTGTAAGTTTATTCCAATGGTTATCCAACTCTCCGCAAGGTGTCAGACAACCATCTATCTAATACATGACAAACTCGTGAGTGCATAGAGGACATAAACAGAGCACAAGAATCTATGTAACCACTATCAACGTTTTCAAGATTTTCAAACCTTTAAAAATATAAAAAAAAATATGTACATCAATTAAGATAAATGCATATGGGGATTGTTTAGACTTTTTATTGCAGGGGTTGAAGGCCCACGGCCAATCTTATTATGTTGTTCATT
The DNA here is from genome assembly GCA_949130495.1 of Sambucus nigra. Classification (NCBI taxonomy): domain Eukaryota; kingdom Viridiplantae; phylum Streptophyta; class Magnoliopsida; order Dipsacales; family Adoxaceae; genus Sambucus; species Sambucus nigra. Next base: position 419,953,044 of record OX422207.1, read on the forward strand.
ATTCGTCAAGTTATAATGGTTAAAATACTCCAAAATCATCATAAAAGAATGTATTTTCAAGATAACAATGTTACCCAATGATAATAATTGGTTTTCATGATGCTTTAAGGCAGGTTTAATGGTGGTATAAGAGGGTATCGAGTGGTGATATAAGGAGTCGAGCTTTTAAGAGAAGGATTTGAGAGAGAGAATTATTTGGGATGTAGAGAAAATATTGATGGGCCTAAATATTACTTTTAAAAAATCTTATTAAGTATGTGAATGTACTTAGCAAAATCAACCTTAACTTATAGTGTGGTATTGTTGAGCAACTAGAACTCTTACTCTTACTATGTTCAACTCGGGTTTAGTATTACACACACATATATATACAACATACATACATACATACATATATATATATATATACATACATACATATATATATATATATATATATATATATATACACACACGCAAACATATGACACTAAAATAATCATCTACTAAATTCATAAAAGTTGGACCGTCACAAAAAATAGGACAAGCTCAATGGTTTCATCAGATTAGATTAGAGAGGGAAGGGAGATAATAGACAAAAGAAAAAAGAAACACAAATTATTAATAATGGAGTGGAGAGAGAGAGGGGGGAGGGGAGATAATAGATAAAATAGAAAAGAAACACAAATTATTAATAATGGAGTGGAGAGAGAGAGAGAGAGACAGATACAGAGAGAGAAATATTGGTAGTATATAAAGTGTCATCATAACGTGTTCCCTTCATACACTAAGAACCTAAAATAGTAGGTCAAGAGTTTTGATATATTCTTAATAGGGCATATATACTCATGCAGAGCTCTTATACTTACTAATTTGAGGAACAAAAAAGTTCCCTTAGGGTACACACACACACACACACACACACACAGAGAGAGAAAGAGAGAGAGAAACGTAGGATGGATGAAAGAAAATTTTCGATGGGAGTATAACACCAAAAATCCCTCTTTAAATTTTGGTGGAAGGATAGAGCTAAAATTCTCCCTCTTCACCAAAATGGTTCAAACAATTTTAAGATTTGTATAGAATAGCATGCCAACATCGTGTTAAAATAAATGAACTTTTGTATATAAAAGAATAAAAAATAATGTTAAAATTCTCTCTCTTTGCCAAAATGGTTCAAATAATTTTAAGACATTTTATAGAATGATGAAGCAAACTCGTGTTGAAATAAATGAGATTTTGTATAGAAAGAATAGATATGTTAGACAGCCTCCGAGGGCTCCTCACAAATTCCTTAGTACATATGTTTTTCAATTTTTATAACTTGAGTAAATTACTCATTTGGCCCCTAAATGCTCACGACGATTACAAAACGTCCCCTAGATAGTAAAAAGTGTCAATTAAGCCCTCAAACACTAGAAACGGATAAAAATAACCTTCCGTCAATTTTGGCCGTTTAGAGTGATAGAAATAGAACAAGTTCCATGCACGTGCCTTTTTAAAGAGCATAAGTATCAATTAACAATCAAATAAATATTCCCTCCTTTTTTGGCACTAAAACCAATTCCCAATCCCCCAAGCACCATTAAATACATTGGTGTTGTTGCAAAATAAGAGATAAAATAAAAAAAAACTCCAGATGAAGAAAAAAAGCTCTTTAATGTTCATGTATTGTTATTGTGAAGAATTGCACATACTTGAACCTCATGGACTACACAAAATCTTGGTCGGAGGTTTATAACATGTCCAAATATTATAAGTATTTAAAAAAAATCACATAGTTACTATCATTTGATCTTTTCTAATTTTTTTACCTCCATATAATGGGCGTGGCCTTTTTATATAAGGGAGTTCTACATGTGGATAACTCAGACGGGTAGAGTTAAGAGAGGAAGAAGTAGATGGTGGATATAATTGTGTGTGCGCATTGTGATAATTTTAAATGTTATAAATAGTGGTGGTTGGGGGAGTGATATGTGCAAGTGTTGTAAAAGTGTAAAAAAATTGTGTAATTTAAATGATGATGAAATGAAATGTAATTGTTATGTCCATGACATAGTGCATAAAGTCCATAATACAACCATTAACAAAAATAGATATTCATCCCCAAAAATCACATCCTACAATAGTGGTGCGTCCCCACCACCACCACTACCACAAAAAAAAAAGGAAAAAAATTCCTAAACTTACAACCAACCATCTTTCACATGCTAATGATATTTTGGTTGCACACTGGCTAACTTAACAGTACTTCTTCATTTTTACATAATATTTAGAAACTTATGAGTTAAAAAATACCAGACTAATTCTAAATAGAAGTTAATTGTTGTATAATGCTTTAATTTAGATTTGCTCCTGTAGTAAAGGTTACTATTTCCTCAACTCCTCTTTATATAACTACTCCACCATTACCACATGCCTTTGATTTTTCCTCCAAATCCATGACCACCACACAAAACTCGTGATTAAGGTTGTGACCAAAGTAAGGGGTGACATAGGCAGGGGCTTTGTCACCAGTCTATACTATGACCATGCTGGTCACGGCTCCAGACCGTGACCAAATCGTAACCCTTTAGGCACAAAAATTCTCGTAAAAATTTTTAGGCTGATGATCACATCTCAAAACTGTGACAAACCATAACCAAGCCCAGTGAACTATAGTCACGATTCTAAATCGTGACCCTTAAAGATCACTACCCTTTAGTTTAAATTGGTCACGATTTGGGACTTTAACTATGCATAGAGATTTGATTGGTCATAGGAGGGGTCACGCCTCCATATCGTGACCATGGATGGAGCTTTAATTAGTCACAGGAGGGGTCATGACTCCAAACTGTGACCATGTTTCTGCTATAAATAAAACCCACCTAGGGATTTTTTCTTTTCACATGGCATTATCTCTCTCTTACTATCACTCTCACTCCTTCATCCAGTAATTCCTCTCTCTTCGATGACCACTCCCTCTCACAGTAATACTCTTTCTCTCTCTATCTCTATCTCATTTTGTGTGTGTATTTATCTATGTTGGTGTGTATTGGTGTGTGTGTTACTTTGTGTATTTATGTGTGTTACTATATATATGTGTGTGTGTGTGTGTGTGTGTGTCTATATATGTGTGTGTGTGTGTGTGTGTGTGTGTGTGTGTGTGCGTGTGTGTGTGTTAGATTAATTTAGTGATTATAAAAATTGAGTATAAATCAGAAATTGGGTATAATGTTTTATGTAACAATTGCGTAAAAATTGCGTATAAATCTGAAATTGTGTATAAATATGGAACTAAAATTAAAATTGGGTATAAATCTGAAATTAGGTATAATGTTAGATTAATTGAACCCATTTTGTTATGTAAATGTGAAATTGAAATTGAAATTAGGTATGTAAATTTAAAGTTTCAAATTGAAGTTGGGTGTAAATCTGAAATTAGGTATAATGTTGGTGTAATTTGATACGGGAGCATAGTGGCGTGTTTGGATATTTCATATGCATTATAATAGTAAGTTTAAAATTATGTATACCCTTGATGAGTTATGTTATGCACACGTATAGAATAGTAACCTTGGATATTTCACACACATGCACGCATATGTATACACACACTTATAATTACACACATATGTACTTATATACTCACACTCATGTACATATATACACATATACTCACATGCGCACATATATACACATACGCTCACACGTACAACACATACACGAATATATATATGTACTTTAACACAATCGCACACATATATATACACACACTTACACCTGTCTAAATCAATACTAAAACTAAAACGGAAATGATTCGTATATATATACGCGCACATATAACAAATACGCGTATATGTAATGAGTACACTTTCTAAATAAATGAAAGTTTTGAGTAACATGAGATACATAAATTGCATATTTAGAATAGAGTTATTTGGTAACATTTTAGATTGAATAATATTTTAACACGTTTTTTCTAGTTCCATGTGTGCAACTAATTGGAGAACAATTATTGAAGCTAAACTGATTCTAGGTGTTTTCTTTATTCACGTAGCTTTACTTATCTTTTTTATGTAACATAATCGTATATGTAGTTATAACTTCTTGGTTAACATGTTATGTTAAAATTCACTCCATTCTTAAGTGGTCGTTGTTTGGATGAACACAAATTGGTGGAAGGGCTGGCACACTTGATGGACTTGTAGTAATTTTTGGACTAATTTAATTAAAATGAATTTAAATTGGACTTTTTGATATAGTGCGGATGAATATTAGTGCATATATTTGTTTGGTTAATATGTTGCAGCCATGCTCACCCCATTCTTAAGTCGTTATTGTTATGGTGAACACAAATTGGTGAAAGGTCTTACACATTTGATGGACACGTAGTAATTTTAGGATTAATTTAATTGAATGAACTTAAATTGGACTTTTTTATACTCTACGAATGAATATTAATGAATATATTTGTTTGGTTAACGGTTGTGGATTGGTGGAACGGCTTGCACATTTGGTGGACACGTAGTAATTTTAGGATTAATTTAATTAAAATGAACTTAAAATGGCTTGCACGTTGGAGTTGTTCACATTGTCCGGATCAATATCAATGATTATATCTATTTGGTTAACTGTAAAGGCCATTTTCATCCCTTTCGTAAGTGGCTGTTGTTTAGGTGAACACAAATTGGTGGAAGGGCTTGTACATTTGATTGACACATGATAATTTTAGGATTAATTTAATTAAAATGAACTTAATTAGACTTGTTATTTATGATTGATCGGTTGGAAAAAAATAATTAGTTTAGGATCAATTAGAGTCGTTACCTTTAGGACTCATATTCACACCCTCCTATATATTTTCTCAAGAAAAATGAGTCACGGTAATAATTCCTCGCAATAAAAGTACGAAAGGGTGCAACTGGACCACACTAAAATATCTTTTATTAGTGCACACCATATGGAGGGAACTAATATTTACAAGTATAGGAATAGAAAAATTGAACAGTTAATTACCTTACAAATCATGGAGTCCATCTCTCGCAAGCATACTTGTTCGATCGTATTCAGTGTTCCTTACTACAATGCTAGGATGAGGCAGTAGAGAATATATTCCGCCTTCATAATCCTAACAGGGCACTGACGTTGGTGACACTATTATAAAAGGCAGAAAAAAATATTCATCTATTGTGGATATAACTATGTAAAGAGATCATTCACTCAGATTATGACGTCTCTCGACATATGCACATTAAAAGTGAGTTTGTAAATAACTTGAAGAAAAATGGATTTCAAGTTCATGTCACGAACCTTTGTACGCCAATTATAGATACGCTTTTGCCTAGTTGGTCGCGTGCAAAATTTTATAATTTTTAAAAAATAATACTGATAAATGGAAATCGGACACATCGAGCATGTTTTAAAAGTTATTGAAAAGTTATATACATATATATAATCGTAAACATGACTCTCTTACATTCTTCGTCAATTTTTTTCTTTAATAATAGGCAATGCCTAACATAAATGAAAATGATCAACCAAACAACTAAACACCGCTAACTTTGCGCTCTCCTACACCCCCAACCTCAATTCTCATCACCTGTGGCTGTCTACCACTCCATCTTCGAGTCATCAAACTCAACAAAACCCAGTTAAACCACCACCCCACCTCCCACTATCGAGGAATCCCAAGCTAATGATAAGATTCCCATTGAGTTCTCCATGATCGAAAACAATCTTTCCGATAAAAAACCAAGCATGCAGATTTTTAAAGCCCGTTGTTTATCTATCGAAAAAGATGATTGTGGGCGCCAGGGGCTTAAGAAACTGGAAAAAGGTTGATCCTGCCATAAAGGATGATGTGTGGAATCAACTTTGTAAGACTTTTACATTCTCATCCAACTCTAAGGCAAAGGTTCCGAGTAACTGAACATATGAAAACCTATCGGAAGAACCTTTCGAAGATTGTTTTCCCGAATGGGGAGTCAAGTTCTGATATTTTGGGGTTGAAAGACAAAGTTCACCCAACTGTTCAAATGCTCACCAACTAATGGAACAACTTTTTGGAGAATGAGGTCAGGAAGGGAAAAATGACCATGAGGGATAAAAATAAACAAAACAGGGCAAAGAAATTTGATGTCCATAAACTTGGGGGAAAATCATATGATTATATGAAAGGTCAATGGTCGGATAGGACCAAGGGGATTTCGAAAGAAGGTAAAGGTGCTAGTCATGTAAACTTGTACTTGAACTCCCGAAGGGGAAAAGGTACCAATAAATTCCCATTAAATTGACTCCGGCTTTAGTGAGTTTGAATTTAGTTATCATATATACATGCTATAATAAAATATGTTAAAATAATAGTCCTAAATATAAAATTATGTTACAGTAAATAATAGAAGGCATTACGGGCAGTCGGTTCAAATGCAACCTCTATGACATTAAAGCGGATGTCCTAGCCAAGGTACTTGGGAAGGACAAAAGGGGGAGGATAAGAGGTGTGGGATCATATATGCCAAGTAGATAAATACACCACATTGAACCTCTATTGGATGAGATCTCTTCAGTGAAGAGTCACGTGTCGAGCCAGGCAAAAGAATAAGTCAGGACAAAAGAAGAGGAGTCAGAGCTTAGGTGGGAGTGTTGAATAATGAAATCAAGGGGTTGGTCCTATTGTTTACTCAACAACATGGCTTACCCTCCTAGATGACTCCTCAAACCCCTATTACTCAACAACATGGCTTACCGTCCCAAATGACTCCTCAAATATTCCCATATCCTACGCCTCAAGGTTCCCCTCCAAAGTGCCTCCAACTGCAACATTCCCCTCTCAAGTGCCTCCTCCTGCAACATTTCATATATCATCATCATTTATGCACGGTGAATATGGTGAGGAGTAATATTTAAGGGATGTGCTCAATAGCAGAATCATTACCAAATATACCCCTATTTCCATAAATGTCAGAAAAATCTGTCCACAATCACCCTTTGGCGATGGGTGAGGCTCAAATATTGGTTGATAGAGTATATGACGGTTGCGAAGATGAGCCTGTGCATGTTGACTCTAGTGAAGGGTATTTGTTAAAATATATCAAAACTATTATATTTTCTGGCCAATTCATTTGTTGGTTTGGATTAGATGATAAACATTGCTTAGAGTTTATAATGTTTTAATTATGTGTTGACATCATAAGTTATTTTAATTTTAATTTTCTAGGGTTTATTGACATCTTAATATGTTTTGTTATATTTCATATTTATTGAATGATTGCATTGAATGAATTTTCTTGAATTTTCTTAGGTTGAATGAATTTGCTTGAATTATAAACTCGGAGTTTTTGTATCAAATATGACCTTCATTTCAACCTATTTATATAAGTGAATTGAATTTTAAAGACTATTTAATGGGTTTACCACAATACAAAGATTGGATGGGAGAGAGTCATAGGGTCTTTGATAATCATGTTAAGTATGCTAATAGAAATCTTAATCGTGACAAGTATCTATGTATGTGCAACCATTGTATGAACGACAAATTTAAGTCTTTGAAAGATGTTGAATTGCATTTACTAATGCGGTATATGTCACGAAACTATAAGATATGGACATTCCATGGAAAAAATAATGTATCGTATGTTCCATAAGAATTATCGGTACTCGATCGCGTAACGGAATCCCACCGAGTAGAAGTGGTGAATGATTCACCAGCACATTGTCCTTTGATCGGCGTAACTAATGATGCTTACAGAGTCCACGATCAAAACCACTAGCCTATGGATACAAATAGTATTCATTATGACCAAGCCAATGAACAAGTTGATACTGAATTACTCGAAGTTTAGATGTTATGGAAGATAATAATGATTTTGGATTTAGTTGCATCTATACGAGTATTATCGTAATGTGCATCGGATTGACATCTTGGATGACTATATTTCATTGTCGTATGTTGGGTGGACATCCACAAACATGATTTTGATGGCTTAACACTTAGTTAGTTTGTGTATTTTTTAATTTACGGATTAGTTAATGGCTAAATATGTGTTCACTTGTGTTGAACAATTTAGTGGCTTAATATTTATTTGTGGAAATGTATATAAGTATGAAATCACGCAAAGGTTTTTTGGGAGGCAAAAAATTGAAATTTATTTTTAATTAAATTTAACAATGGTCACGATTTTGAGTCTTGACCAAAATGGGTGACCATTTCAATTAAATTAATACATGGTCATGGTATAAATTTGACCATTTCAATTAAATTAATATATGGTCGTGATCTACTCACAGAGGAATTCTTGACCATGATGGTTGGGGACTTTTGTGTTATTTTATCTATGTGATCAACCTAGATCACGACTTTATTTAAAATAAAGTTTATTTATTCTTTTCAAAAATTGAATTTAAGTAGGTAATTTATTCGAGGTATAAATTTAATTATAATCTCCAATTTTATGTTTCAAAAAATTAAAATAGTGATATCGGGTTATCTGATTTGCAAAAGTAATTGAAAATTACAAATTATTTAATTCAAGGGTTTAGAAAAAAAAATATTTTTAAAAATACCCTCAAGTTTAAAATATTAAGTGGTAGGGGGTCTCAATAAAAATCCCACGGTCTCCGTCAGTATTTTAAGAATGAGATTGATTAATTATTCGCATCAATTTTGTCTTTTCTCCTCAATGAATGGAATTAATCATGTTATCCAAAAAATCTAAAACTCTTAAGTGATAATTTTTTGAAATTGACTATGAGTGAGTTCGGTCCCCCACCAATGGAAAAATTTTACACAAGCGGATTTAATTTTTAGGATTGCACCGATAATATACACTTAAACATTGTTGATCATATCCTCCCAACGGAGTCATTATCGATAACTTTGGCACCAAAAAATGTCAGTATTCAATTATGTTGAATAGAAGTATTTTGGACTGTCACGATAACATAATTGAAAGATGGAAAGTCTGTATAGTTCAGAGTGAGGTGATTTAAGCTCCCAATGAAAAATATTAATTCATAAGGGATCTAGGATGCTCGACGATATAAATTATAATTGGTGATAGATGGATGTCAAACATAAAGTTTAATCAAGAGTTAATTCTCACATACTCAATTGAAAATTATTTTTTTTCAATTATTATTTTCAGTTTTCAAAAATGAACTCAACCTTTCACCAATTTTTTGTCTAAAAAGTTAAAAAAAATAATTGAAATAAATTTCAAGGAATGAAAATATAATTGAACATTATTTTAACTAAAGGGGTTAATAAACTCATTTAACCCACAATTACCATCAATACTTTACTATTGTGATGTGATTAATTCCTCATATTAGCCTTGACATTCCTACGAAATGGAGGAAATGAATTATAGTATAACGATATTCTAAAATCCTTAATTGGTAATCCATTTAAACTATGAATTATGTATGCCCCCCCCCCCCCCCAGGTACCTACCCCCTACCCCACACACACATAGGGAAGTTGTGTATGAACATGTTTAATTTTAAATAATGACCTGATTGGAATTTGTAAATATCAATATTTGCTGATAACGCTCAAGTAAGGTTCACGTTCTAAAGATGGTTCTCATCTTGGGTGAGTAGGGGATTCTTTGGATTAGAAATTGGAGGGAAACTCGGATACATTTCCTAATCCAGCAACGAGCATCATTGGAAGCCAATGCATGGTGTTAGATGTTGATAATCAGTCGACTCGTTTTCTGAAAGGGACACGGAAGGATCAGGTTAAGTCACAAGTGCAATGGTATGGGTTAATAAAGTTCATAATTCTCGGGAAGTTAAAAAGCAAGTGTTTTCACAAGTAGTTAAGACATTGATAACAACATGTTGTAATACCCCGTAATTTTAATGACTTTTAAAATGGGTTATATTTTAAATTAATGGATTAATTGGATCTTATTATAAATTAATTCATTTGGGTTTTATCCGAATTGTGGATATTATTATGGATGATTCTGAATATTACTTAAAGATATTTAGGTAATATATGAATGTGATGTCATTGATATGACGGTATGATATAAATTCGGTAATTTGAATTTTTAGTCAGACGCGGTATGGGACGTGTCGGGACTAATTTATTAAATTAAAAATGAAATTTATTTTCTATCGACCTTATAGTAATTTCGACTGCGTCGGTGCGTCCGGAAGGTTCGAAATAGTCAGCAAAGTCTATTTAGATGTTAATTTTGAGTCTCGGGTCATTTGGAAATGAAAAGACAACCCAAAATGGGCATTTTGGTTATTTTTACAAGGGGGATGAATAGTGATTTCGGGTTTTGTCTTATTATAAGTATTTGGAGATTAGTGTATGTAGGTTCATTTCATCTCTTCTACACAAAATTGAAAAGTCATCTTCTTAGAGAGAGTGGAAGGTTTCTTGGAAAGAAAAAGAAGTTTGCTTGGGAAGGAGGAGAACCAAAGGTCAAAGGTCACCACCACCATCACCACTTGTGTTATTCAACTCCAAAGGGTCAGATCTTCATTAGAGGCAAGTGTTTTATATTTGCAACTTAAGTTCGTATATTGTCCATGTTAGAATAATTATGAAAAGAGATGATTTTTCATGTTTGGAAGATAAAAATGGAGTAGTAATGGATTTCTGGAAGTATGAAATATATAGGAATTAAACTCATGTTGTAGGTAGTTAGTAATCCAAGAAATATTCATCAATCTGTGGAAGAAATTTTGAAAATCATTTTGTGTTCTTGAAGATAATATGTTGATAATTTTCTGGAAAAAGAGGCAAAAACGAGTGGAATGAGAAGAGCCAATTTGGAATGTTTAGATCTCCTTTTCGAGTGCATTTGGATGAGATTTAAGAAAAACTCAAAACACATACCTGACTCAATTTTTCGTGTAGAATCCAAATCTGAAGTCGGATTGATGATTTGAATAATTTTTGGATCTGATTCTTCTAAGTATTTAAAATATGAGAATTCATGATGTTGTTTCTTTTTAATGTTGGTTCTTATCCCAAAACTTTTGTAGATCTTCGTTGATTATTAATTGGATATTATGGGACTTAGAGAAGATCAGTAAGCCCTAGTTAAGATTTGAATTAATTTGATTGGGATTTAATTGATTAGAATTATGATAATTAAAGTTAAAGAGATTTCGGTTGCTAGATTCATGTGTTGGATTCTAATCTGTTTGTATGAGGATTAAGGATAGTTCAAGTAGGGGAGATTTAATATAACACCTGGGTAGCCTTAGGGTTACAATTTAAGCATCAAGGACTGATTTTAAGCTCATTATTGATTTCGCAAGGGCTGAGTATAGTACAAGAGCGTAGTGGTATGGCTCCTGGATAGAGATGGGAGTTCAGAACACATTTGGTTGAAAGAGGGGATGAGGTTATTCCGATCCCATATTTGAAGTTGACGAACCTCCTCGATCGACAAAGTTAAGTAGTAGTGTATTGGAGGGGTTCCTTGTTTGGATTTCGCTTTGCGAGATGCTCCGCGCATGAACCTTAACGACGTCGGGAGTGGAGAGATGTTATTGGATGCGAGGATAATTAAATTATGAAGTAAAGATATGACATTTTAATACGTGGGATTTAAAGAGATATAATGCTACGTAAGGGAATAATCTAAGGTTAATGTGAGTACCTTGTTGTTAGTATACTATAGGTATGATAATACCTATTTGATTGATTAATGATTATGTGTATGACATACCTAGCTTACTTGCTATCGGTGGGAGGTTTGCGCGTGAGGGCAGTCATATCCTGATGAATCCATGGGATCTTTGATTTGTCGCTCGAGAACATAGGTCTATGAAAGACTTATCGGGGAGTTGATAAGTCCGCTGACTGTGGGTACGTAGGTATGTGCGTGACCCATGGATACGAGAACTATGTTCGCCTCCAATGTTTGTGTTGTTGTTTATGGTTCGAGGAATCCTTACCGAACCTTTTGTCCACTATTCGGCGACCAGCGATGATGGGACATGATAGCAGAGTAATGCATTGCACCGCAGCTGTGACTCGGGGTGCCGTATTATATATGAATATATATATATATAATGGATTAAATGAATGAATGGTTATTTATCATGGTTAAATCTATCTACGGTGATAATTGTAGATAACGGTGAATAGAGAAAGATAATTGAATTAGTTAATGAATGTTTATTGAAAAACTTAATTCATATTAATGAGAAATGATTCATGTTAATGAGAAACGATGAGAAATGTAAATGAATAATAATGTGACGTATGGTATGGGACATATGGGAATTATGATATTGGGATGGAGTTATAATATGGAGACTAGAAAAGAGGAACCATTAACTAGGAGGTTAATAGGAAACGTTAAGTGTGCACTCTAGTTGAGAGGTGAGAATGGCAAGTGAGAGTTGGGTCTAAGATGTACATAATAAAAGATTTATTGCACTTGTTAAATACTTGTTGTTTTAAAAATCATTTTCACAATCGGGCTCTGACCCGTTTCCTTGCATATTTTCTTTTCTATTGTATCTTCTATATCAGGTGTCCAGCAACAGGGACGCCAACCTTAGCGGATTATGACAGGCTATGGATTTATGGAGTTTTTCTTAGACGCCTATCATCATTTGATTCACAGTATTCTCTTAGTAGGGCATGTCGCCCAAAGGATTCAGTTATCTTCTTCTATCGGGGTCAAATACTCTTGTACACGTGTCATTTTAATACATTTAATATTGTTGGGATTACTGTAATGGATTAATATTATTTGGGAATGTTTATTCCAAATGCTTTTAAATTCTTTTGTGTTATCTACTTGGTTATCAATGTTGTAGAATAAAATGTGTTGTGTTATTCTTAAATTGGAAATGGATTTTGTTGAATTAAAATTTGGAAAGTTTTTTAACACCAGCTTAATTGGGTATTGGGTGAGTTGTAAATGTTTTCGACAGTGATGCTAAGAATGAGCCAACTGTATATTCTGTTTTAATTTGGTATGGGACTGGCCACCCGGTATTTAATTAGGCGGGGTGTTACACAGGTCTGGTTATCTTATAACTATAAGGAAAATTACAAGGTAAGAGTTTTTCCTTCTAAAAGTAAATGTATGACTTATGGACCGATCTACAGGAACCTTTTGTATAAACTCAAGAGCCACAAATCAAATATGTAACTCTTTGCAGAGGTTCTAGGTTAATGGAAAACTACCTGAAAGAAAGATGTTCCTAATAATGGGCAATAAGAATAAGGAAATAATACTAGCCGAAAGAAATCTAATTTTAGATTATTATAAAGACTGAAAGATAACGTTGAAAATTTATTTTTATGTACCTAGTTGTATAAAGAAAAAAGTTTATTTTTGTTTCTAAATTTATTTTGAACAAGTATTTGATTATTTTTATAAATAATATTTTTATCAAAATTGGAATATCTTTTATCTGTTCTGATACATTGAAAAATAATTTGTACATTGTAATTTTTGTCTCAACAATACTGCTAAGCACTGAAATGAATAATATTAATGGACAATCATTAAAGAGAAAGTATCCTTCTTAATTAAACCAAACATAATTTTGGCACTTATGCTAAGGGTATTTTATTCTAACAGGAAATCAAAGACTAATATAAAATGGACAATTGAGTTACTAGAAATTGAGGCACTTACAGTTCTTGAGACCTATTTAGAAAGTAAAATGATCGAGGGTCCCTTCACGACCTGAAGCTATAGATGCAAAGATGTTTTGAAAATGGTTCGTTTCAATTTATATGGTCTAATGACAGGTTAGTATTTTTTGGTGAACATTTGGTGAGATCCCAAGACAACACAAACCGAGTCCCTATAACTACAACGAGGCATTCAAAGATAAGGGCTTTTAAATTTGACTTAAGACATTAGACACCGTGATGGATTCGGTCTAATTATATGAGGTTTGGAAACTTATATACTTTCTAATGAGATAAAATACATAGGGTGCAAGTGAAAATACAAGAAGTTAAAATAATGATAGATGGGAAAGTGGAAAACTTTAAGGCAAGGCTTGTTTCAAAAGGGATTAGTCGAAAAGTAAGGGATTGACACTGAACAAACCTTATCACTAGTGGCCATGCTAAATTCTATAGGGATTCGTTTAACATTAACACTATGTTCTTAAATGATAGTCTTCCCAAGTGCATATATATGATGAAACCCAAGGAATTCATAGTAATAAGTCAATAAACCAAAGTGTGATACTTTAAGATGTACATTTAAGGACTTATGCTAACATAAAGGTCTTGGAACATTCAATCTGATTAGGCAATCAAACTTTTAGTTTTAATTAAAGCCCAAATAAACTTATTGGTATAGAAAGCATGACATAAACATGGTGGTAATTATAGTACAATATGTGGATGGAATTATCCTATTAGGGAATGAGGTAGTTGTATTGTCTTACATAAGAGTCTGGTTATCTAGGTAGATTGATATTAAAAACTTTGGATAAACTGGGTAAATCATTGGGATCAAGCTTTCACTAGATCATATAAATAAGATGTCAAGCTTATCCCAAGCCAATAATATTAATGTTGTGCTCACAAGTTTAACATAGGGATTCCAAGAAAGGATTTGTTCCCTTAAAGCATAAAAATACTCTATCTAAGGATAAATGTCATGAGACACCTGATTAGATATAGAGGATGAGGAATATACCTTAGCTTCTGCAGTGGGACAACCTTATATATGTTAGTTTGTTTACAACACTGAATATCTTCTTTGCCAATAGCATGGTCAGTAGATTACAGTCTTAGGTGATGAGTATTGGATTATAGTAAAGGCTCATCCTCAAGTACCTAAAAAATACTAGAGAATATGTGATGATTTACTTAGCGAATAGTCTTATATCGTTGAGGTACAAAGACTTAATTTTTCGTCAGATGGGGATTCAAATTTTTCTACCTATGGATATGTGTTTACTCTAGGAGGTGGAGTTGTAAGTTAAAGGAGTGTGAAGAAATATTGCATTGCAGACTACACCATGAAGTCCAAAGTTGTTGCCACTTCGGAGGTAACTAACGAGGCTATATGGATCAAATACTTCCTAAGTGACTTGGGTGAGGTTTCTTGAGTGAAATTGGTTATTAAACTACATTATGTTGATGAAAGAATAGGTGCAAGTTTGATAGAACCTAAAACCCATAATAAGAGATGATCACAATGGGCGTAGGTATCACATAGTTCAAGGGATCAAACAAAGGATGGAACATTTTTATGGCCATGGTTGCATAGGGTAACAACCAGTTAATCCTTCTACAACTAGGGATATAAAACACCAAGTATGTGTGTTAAAAGTTAAATCCATTGGCACATGGATTTAAGATCAAGTGAGAGATTATATTGGTTTTATTCTTAAAATCATGTATGACGTTTATTTTTAATAAAAATGTATCGAGTTCATGTTGAAATAAGGAACATGTTTGCAAGAATGCCTAATGTTTACCTTATATTTTATATATATATATATATATATATATATATATATATATATATATATATATATATATATATATATATATATATATATATATATATATATATACGTTTGTGTGTGTGCATGTGTGTGTCGTTAAATTAAACTTAATAGAACTTCTGGTGATTTGGTTTCGACCTGATCACAGAAGATCAAAATTCTAATTTTAGTTAAATTGAACATTTCACAGCCTAGGTGGGGAGATGACATTCGATCGGTAAAGCTTCGACGACGATCTTAGTTGTTTATCTTGATTATGATAACTTGTCTAATGGTTTGATAACTTATATGCTAGTTCAAAAAGGATCCTACTAGTACATCAAGTATGTATTAAATGAGATAATTGTGAGATTCAAGTCTAGGTGCTGACAAGATTAGACTTATAAATTCTCACAACATTTACAAAGGTTGTATAGATTCTAAATCCCAAGGATTATGAGGATTGGATTATCCACAAATTTATTACTTTGATTGTTATGGATGTGATTTAATTTACTGGGTTTTAATATCAGCATGTTGGGTAATCATTGTCTGGATATGTCTCAGATCATATTTCGAAGGAATCCGCATCTAGGAGATATCCTAAATTGCGATATCCCCTTCATAAACTTATCATTTTTATTTTTCTCGTAAACCAGGACGACGGATTCTATAATTCGCTAGAGTATTAAATAAGTTAAGTTTAAGATTGAGGAATATATAAGATGTTGGTGAAAACCAATTAGCGATAAATCGGATTTCACCAAACGGATATTATGCTTTACGCGAGGAATCATATTATGTGTTATCTAATTTTACAAACAAGACCTAATTATTCAAGTGATTACAAGATAATTAAATTAGAGTGAAATTACAACTATTTAGCGGAATTAAATGTAATTAAACGGGAAAGAAAATATATTACAGGAAGTAATATGGGATTTTCATATTTTCGTTTTGAAATCAATTAAACTATTAGTCTTGGGTCCCTGGTATAATCCATTACCTTAGTTATAGGCCCAAACTCTCCAAAAATCATAATTGGCCTAAGCCCACTTCATGTACATATTTATAGACGTAAAGGTAAGGGGTTTAAGTTGTATGAGACATTATTTAGGGTTAGAGAGGGAGAGGAAAATACAATTCATGTTTTGGTGCAAAGGTGAGGAGAGAGAACATGATTTCTCTCACAAATTATCAAGTTTTCATTTTTGGGAATGCCCCCACACAAGGATAACTTTGGGGGGATAATATACAAGAAGATTTAAATTCAAGGAATTCCAGGAAGAATATGGAGCATCAAGAAAATCAACCTTTTCATCTTCTACATCAATTATTTCTCCTCATTCGTATCACCTACAAGATCCATAATGGTATCGCGATCCGAACCCTAAATTTATTCTTTGAATTTTGTTATTCTTATTTACTCTCTAAAGCATGGTCCATAAAAGTTCTTAGGGAAATAATTTTTTTATAATATCAATCCCAACAACTTCAACTTAGGTATTTCTAATTGTGACTAAGAATATCGTGACCACATGACTGTGACATTATCGGTAAGATTGTGTTATTGTAGGCAACAAGGTAGGTTCCCTTAGTGTGGTAGCTATTAACATAGTCTTTAGGCTTATCACCTTGGTTTAAATTACAGAAAACCCATGCACACAAGGATCCTCACTCAACTGTCCCCCTCTATATGAACCATTCTTCTCTCTCAAGTCAACAACATATTGGACCCGTGGATCACTCACCAGTCCCTGATTGCCTCCACTCCACTCATATATGTATATGAATAAGTCACTAATTTATCTAACTTTTGTTCAATTTTAGGGCATATTTGGTCAGGGTGATTTCTCATTTTGTCTAGGTCCTTTCTTATCATAACAATTAACATGTTTATAATGGACTCAATCACTAAAATTAGAATTACCTCTAGCATAAACTATAAAACCATTAAATACCTCACAATGGTTGTTGATGAGAAGGTCACACTTTAAGTTTACGGCAAAGTGTGACCTGTACCAATGCTTTGGGGGGGACCCCATCAGCTAACCACTTAAAATCTTTTTCACCAATCTTCTTTAACTCACTCATTGACCTATTAAAATATAACATATTACAAACCATTTCGCAATTCCAAAACATATCTTTGAACAACTAACCTTTAAACTCCTTCTAAAGGTTGTTGTGATGATGTCTAACACAATATCTTTGCTCACACTGTTTTCTTTCTAGGACTAGATTGTTTTTCTTTAGACAGATCACTTGAATAAAAGCTAATTAAGTCCTATGAATCTTCCATATTAGTTAAATTCCTCTCAATTTGTCCTAAAGTCACCTCATCTCAAAATTAGGTCTCCTTAACATTTGTGCCACTAAAAACTTCATTCTCACCTATATTTACATTTAACTCTAGAAGACTTTCAATATCAGAATAATTTAAGACACTAAAATCATCAAATTGAGTTTCATCAACACTGGGTTCAGAAAATTGGGGTTCGTTAAATTGCGTCTAAGAATTTGGTGTTCATCAGGTAGCTATTGACTATGTGGTGGAATGTCTACAACCTCTTTATTATCATACACTCCATGTTCTAGGTATATATCAATCATCCTAAATGATGAAACCCATTTCGCCATTTCAAAAATATCCTTATCACAAGTCAATTGTAATAAAACATTAGTCAAAGAGATATTAGGTATCCTGTTGACACATGAATACACTGCTGATATGCCAAGTTAGCCTCATCCAGAATTATTTTACCTCGGACAAGACTAACCCTCACCAATCCATGCAGATCCCACGTGTACCAAAATCGTTATAACAACATCTCCCTCATACGTGAGGGAATATTTTATCATCGTGACCTACACATGACAGAGACAGTTGGCTCCTCCTTATTGGCTAGGAACATTTCACATATGCTTATTACATGCTTGGGGGGTACACTACACCCCCTATGCACTACACGTACTTATCTTTTCCATTTTATAAGGGATCTATTAGGTAAACCCTAGCTGAAACTCTGTCAAAATCACAGTAGAGAGAGAAAGCTTGAGTGTTCTGTATCCTAAGGCCATTAGTGCCCATTCTTAGTGGATTTCACATACACTCACATAATGGAGTAGGCCTAGATAAGCTGAACCACTTATATTCTATGTTATCTCCCTATTTGCCTCATCTCGTTCTATATTTTTCTACATGTCCATACTCCATTGATACACAAGTTTAAGCTTTCATACTATATTGATTTGGTGATACCATTTTTGGTATCATCAATCTGGTGGCGTCTGTAGGAACGAAGTGCAGTTTCTTCCTCATCTTTATTTAGCTTGAACTCACCGGATTCTCTGGTGGTGATCCGTCTCCGCTCAGGTGGGCATGTATCATTATTGAAAGAGCTCCTATTGAGCCTCTCAAGATTTTCTTCAGATTTTTACCTCTACTAGTTCACCAAAAATATGGCCTTTAATCTGCCTCTAGGCATTGGCCCTAGCTCTATCCAGGGCCCACCCCATTCAGAAATGGCTGAGGTGGCAACTGCATTTCACTCATTGGCGGACATTAAATTGAATATACAAGTGCAACTTGCTTCATTCAGCCAGAATATTATGACTATACCTATCGGTGCCGAAGATGAGATGTAAACTCCAGCTGCCAAAAAAAGCCACTCATATCGAGTGGCAAGGGGACCACCCTAAACCCCGTACAAAGAGGTGACTCCACATCAAAGGCGTAAGGATGTGGACAACCCTGGGCATTTATGCCTGTGGAGGCCCGGTCCAGAATACCATGATAATGAGGACAATCAGTATGATGAGGAGTATGGCATAGAATGCTAGGAAACTGTACGTCCGCTTCAGCAAAACAGGGAAAACAGTCAACGGATGAGCCATGACTATTGGCCTCAAGCATCAGATTTAGATAAGCTAAGCAAAGGGTCGGCCTTTGATAGGCCCGGCCCATAGGGTGATTTGAGAAACCGTCTCTCCATATCCAAAAGTATTATAGGCTCCAGAAGGAATGACAGATGTCATGACTATAAATATGTTCAAGCCCGAGAAGAGTAGCAATGCGAGGTCAACAACCGACACAGGATGGCTGGTAGAGAGCTTTTAGTTCGCCCAACAAACAGAGAGAGGGCTAGAGATAATGTTGTTCAGGCCGAGAGAGAGGTTGTAGCTGTAGCCGAGAGGCCTTGAAATGATTACATACAATGATTGGAGGATAAGATAGGGGATAAACAGAAGAGCCAAGACCCTTTGCAGAGGGGTTATAATAAAGGCTCCCCCTTTGTGGTAAAGATTGTAAGTTATCCAACGCCGATAAAATTCAAGTCGTCGGTAGTCGCACCAAAATACGACGGGAGCACTAATTCCATCCATCATATGGAAATGTGTTAATCCGTTGCTAATATCTACTCAGTCTCGAATGAGATGAGGTGTCGGCCTTCTACAGCACACTTACAAGTGTTGCTCATGTGTGGTTCACCTCCTTTCCCAAAAACTCAATAGAAAACTTCAAGTAGTTAGCAAAGAGATTCATACATAATTTTTTCTTCGGAGTGAGGCCCCAAAAGAAGATGACTCACTTGTTGTACGTTAAGCAGGGAAAGAAAGAAAATCTGAGGGAAGCTCACTTTAATAAAGATAAATTGGAAGTTAAAGATTATGAAGAGAGCATTGATATGACTGTCATGATGGGAGGATTGCAGAAAGGAAAGCTCCTTTAGAAACTAGTCGAAGATCCTCCAAAATCCATGGCCGAACACCTATCTACGATCAGGAAGGTTATAAATGTGGAGAAGGCAATGTCTACCAAAGGAGACGATGAGAAAGGATCAATTAGTGGAAGTCAGATTCAAAAAAGGGTAGAGATGGCAAGAAAAGGTCAGCGGACGATAAGTTCACTAACTATACATCGCTGACGGTCAACTATAAGCATATCCTGAATGAGATAAAGAATAATTGGTCTCTGAGATGTCCAAAGAAGTTGAGAGCTCCTCCTCACAAGAGGAACAATAAGTTGTGGTGTGAATTTCACCAAGACCATGGCTATATAACTGAAAGATGTTTCGCTCTCAAGGACGAGATTGAAAAAATGTTGAAAGCTAGCAAATTGAGGAAATACGTGGATAGGAGTAGTTCGAAGGGTGTCCAAAATGACACTTGAAAGAAGAGGAAGGATAAATGTAGGCCTGACGCCTCGAAAAGTCGAGACGACGATACTTCAGACGATGATAATGAAACAGACCCAGACCTCCCAAGAAAGATAGTTGATCCTAAGGGTCAGCTGAATATGATATCTTTAGGGGTGATAATGATTTATGGAGGACTTACAGGCGATGGAAAGGAAATTGCTGACATTAAGGCTCATGTGGCTGAAGCCAAAGTTCTCCCTCTAAAGCCGAAAAAGATGCACTCGACAGTTATTGAGCCAAATAAGGAGAATAAAGTTTATATGAACAGCCTAATCTTTGGTTTCTCGAGGGTAGATTTTAAAGGGATCTTAGCCCCACATGATGACCCCTTGGTTCCCAAGATATTTTTTTATGGTGGCAGCTCAACGATGTGATGTTCTGATACTGCTACAAGGCTCTCTGGGGTTGAGCAAGAAGAGCTTGATCTCATATCACCAACCTCTCATCGGTTTCAGTGGAAAGAAAGTGCAACTTTTGGGAATGTACAAGATGGAAGTTAGAATGAGGAACAATTGGCCAAAATGCCTCACAAAGAAGAAAATTTTCTTTGTTATGGATGATGTGGGTACCCGAATTTGCCATCATGGGCCCGGACGAGTAGCCTAATAAAAATGGCCCAAAGTCCAGACCCCTCGCACCTTAACTAAATCCCGTTATGACTTAGTCTTATCCTAGGGTCTCATGTAGAGATATTCTAGGAGAAAAATATGGGCGTCGGGGATTCCAACACCCCCACTCCCCGAAGATAAACATGTATATAATAAACCCTAAGCCTGGGCCAAGAGGCACCACTGTATTCTCTGTAAACGCTCCCCGGAGTATATAGAAATAATACTGACTGCACCACCATGGACGTAGGCACTCTTGCTGAACCACGTACATTACTATGCTGTGTGATTGGCATCTTATATTCTTTATTTTTCTTAGTGATTACGCTTTTCTCATTTATCTATGTTGAATATAATTGTCACCACAATTGGCGTCGTCTATGGGAACGTTTGTCTTCCCTAAGAAAGCCCACACCAACAAAGAAGTTTGAAATGTCTGGTCACAGCAGTAATGCCCCTCAGGCAGGAGATATCCAAGAATAACCTGATCCTCGCAGGATCAGATCTGAAGTTCGGCATTCAAATCAGAGGGCTCGCCCAGAAAGGTCAGCCTCAGAGGAGAGCCAAGGACCAGCAAAGTCCACACAAATCTCCAAACTGATTGATGCCTATGAGTCAAGGCTCCAAGAGCAAAGGGAGTCTGCTTGCAAGCAAGAGGCTGAGAATGCTCGCCTCAAAAGGAAATTAGAAAGGACGGAGAAAGAACTCCATCGCAGCACAAGGCGACGTCCATACCGCACTCCTAGACCTCAGGCGAGCAAGTCTCGCAGTCGAGGAAGGAGTCCTAGGCGTGGATCCCAAAAGAGTGAGAAGCACGAGTCAAGCGATGACTCTCTCGAGCACCAGTAACCAGCTCGCCGATACAGGAGCCCAGCTCGCAGCAATAAGAACATATGAAATTTGGTCCGAATGGAGATGGACCAACACCCAGCACATCGCGGTGCAATATCGACCAGGGAACTTGCTAGACGAGCTCTCAAGACCCAGATGAAATCCCCTTTCTCAAGGGAGATAGAAGAAGAGGAAGCCCCCAAGAAATTTGCTATCCCGAGATTCAAGATTTATGACGGAAAAACTGACCCCATTGATCACGTTAGGTAGTACAGGCAAGCCATGACTCTCTGGAACCATCGGGATGCACTGATGTGCTGGATTTTTCCCTCGAGCCTGCATGTCGTAGCGCAAAAATGGTTCGAAAGGCTCCCTTACAGGTCTATCAGGAGCTTTGAGTCCCTGGTCGAGCTCTTTACGGCCCGCTTAATTACTAGTAGCTCCCATCCCAAAAGGATGGATGCTTTACTAATAATGAAAAAGATGCCTCAAGAGAGCCTCCGAGACTATGCGAAGAGGTACTGGGAGTTATTAAATGAGGTCGAGGACTGCTTGGAGCAAGTAGTAGTGGCCTCTTTCAAAATTGGGCTACCCAGCTCTTGCCTTTTGCACCAATCCCTGATGAAGAAAGAGGCCACGGCCATCGACGACCTGATGGCTCACATCGATAAGTACGCCAAAGTGGAGGAAGTGACCCGCCTCAACATAGGGGAAAATGGTCAAACTAAGCTCGCTACCAAAAATAAGGACAAAGCTGAGAACTAGAAGAAAGGAGGCAAGAATGGGGGCAAGAATGATATTTTAAAAGCATTCCAGGCAGTCAACACTCTCTTCAAAGAACTAATTTACAAGATTCTGGCGAAGATCAAAGACGAGACATTTATTAAGTGGCCCAAAAAGATGGGAGGAGATCCCTAAAAGAGAAATAACGCGCTGAGATGCGCTTTTCATAAAGAGGGAGGACATAAGACTGAGCACTGCAAAGCTCTTAAGTCCCACCTCGAAGAACTGGCACAGTTTGGGCACCTAAATGAGTTTGTGGAGAAGAAGGCAGAGAAAGTTGCTGCCAATGGAGAAACAATACCTGACAACTTACTCGAAGACGATGTTGTCCATGAATTCGTGGTAATTTATGGGGCATCTGATATGAAGCAGATTCAGGGGAATTCATCTCAGATGGAGGTAAAAAATCTTACGGCAGTAATGCAAGCTTTTCAAATCAATCCAGCAAAGACCTAATCAGGAAAGCGTCATCGAGCGAAAGACATCAACTATAGCAAACATATAGTATTGACAGATGAATATCTGGTGGGAGTAAGAACCCCACATCATGATTCCTTGATCATTACGGTCAGGATAGCTAACTATGACATCGACAAGTTGCTCGTCGACCAAGGAAGCTCATCCGAGGTGATGTATCTCGACCTGTTCAGAAAATTGAAGTTGAACATCGCCAACCTGAAGGAAGCCACTGTCCCTATAGTTAGCTTCGCTGGAAAAGTGACTATTCCATTGGGAAAAAATATGCTACCAGTAAGGGCAGGAAGTATCTCCAAGATGATTGAGTTTCTGGTAGTCGATATTGACTCGCCATACCAATCTATCCTCGGCAGAGGATGGCTACATGCGATGAAGGCAGTCCCCTCGACCTACCATCAGAAACTCAAATATGTGATCGAGCGAGGAGTAATGGAGATCCATGGCGATCAAGAGATGGCAAGAAGGTGCTTCATAGCGTCCATCCGCCCAAGACCAGAGAAGAAGGCCGAAAAGCCTAATGAGAAGGTCAAGGAACAAGAAGGTCTGATACCTTCAAAATAGCAGTTAAGGTATGGAAGACCCGGAGTGGAAGAGACCAGGCTCCTCCCCTCTGAGCGGGTCATTGAAAACTTGGAGGAAGTTACAGCTGGTGGTAGCGAGAAGGACAGGATATTCTTGATTGGAGCTTCTCTCACATGTCAAGAAAAGAAGGAATTGGCGATTCTGTTAAGAAGCAACATAGACGTTTTCGCATGGGAACCATACGAGCTGCCTGGAATTGATCCCAGTGTGGTTTGTCATCGATTGCATGTCGACCCCACTTTAAAATCTATCATGCAGAAGGCACAGTGAACTGCTCTCGAGAAGGCAAAAGCCGTAAAAAAAGAAGTTGAAAAATTGCTGGATGCAGGATCCATACGAGAGGTTAAATTTCTTAAGTGGTTATCCAACCCAGTAGTAGTTCCAAAGAATAATGGGAAATGGAGAGTCTGCATTGACTTCACTGACCTTAACAGGGCTTGCCCTAAGGATAGTTTCCCTCTCCAAAAAATCGACCAATTGGTGGACGCCACAGCAACTCACGAAAGAATGAGTTTTTTGGATGCATATTCAGGGTATCACCAAATCCCTCTGTATGCACCCGACCAGGACAAGACAGCATTCATCACCACCGTCGGATTATACTGTTACAAAGTCATGCCCTTCGGGCTCAAAAATATAGGGGAAACCTACCAGCGGCTGGTCACCAAGATGTTCAAAGACCAAATGGGAGACACCATGGAAGTCTATATCGATGATATGCTCGTCAAGAGCAGGAACAAAGAAGACCACCTCTCAAACCTATCAAGAACCTTCGAAATCCTCAAGAAATACCGAATGAAGCACAACGCGAGCAAGTGTTCTTTCGGTGTTCAGTCAGGAAAATTTCTTGGGTACTTCGTCAGTAAGAGAGGTGTCGAGGCTAATCCGGACCAGATCGATGCAATCAATAGGGTACAACCCCCTTGCACAATACGGCATGCTCGCTGCCTTCAAACGTTTCATCTCGAAGTCCTCCGAGAAATGCAAACCATTCTTCCAGCTCTTGAAGGGAAACAAGACAGTAGAATGGAATCAAGATTGCTCACAAGCATTGAACGAGCTTAAGGCTTACCTTAGCTCACCACCCCTGCTTATCATACCTCAAAAGAAAGATTCCTTGTACTTATACCTCGTCGTTTCCAACCACGCCGTCAGTTCTGCGCTAGTATGTGAGAGAGAAGGAATCCAGCACCCCGTTTATTATGCGAACAAGACCTTATTAGAGGTTGAGCAACGATACATGTCACTAGAGAAGCTCGCCTTTGCACTTGTAGTAGCTTCAAGGAAGTTAAAGCACTACTTTGAAGCTCACACCATCATCGTCCCTACATCGCATCCCTTTAAAGCAATCCTAAGAAAAGCGAACTTGTTGGGCAGACTGACTAAATAGTCAGTTGAGGTCGGACGATTTGACATCCAATTTCAACCAAGGAATGCAATCAAAGGATAAGTCCTTGCTAATTTCATAGCTGAATTCACAGGTGAGCATCCTCTCAATCAGCTTCAACCCATGAAGCAAAGAGAAAACCACGCAACAGAGGGAGTTTGGCAGTTATTTGTTGATGGAGCCTCCAACTCAAAGAGGGAAGAAGTAGGCATTGTGCATGTTACTCCAGAAGATACAATCCTCGAACAAGGAATCAGGCTTGGATTTAAAGCCTCCAATAATGAGGCAGAGTATAAGGTTTTGATAGCCGGCCTCCGGAAGGCACATACTTTGGGGGCGAAGCAGTTACAGGTGTTCAGCGACTCATAATTAGTCTCCAATCAGATTAGTGGGGACTACAACGCAAAAGATGAAAGAATGGCAGCCTTCCTCGCCTTGGCGAAGCGGCTAATGGACAGCTTCGAGGAAGTCAGTGTCTAGTAATTTTCCAGAGGACAGAATAGCCATGCTGACGCCCTGGCAGCCCTGAGTTCGGCAATCAATTCTGACTTGAAAAGAACGATCCCCGTCGACTTCCTCGCTCATCCGAGCACCAACCAGAGCGATGAGCTGAAAGATGTGGAACATGTGCTCTATATTGAGTCAGCACCCAGGTGGATGGAACCTTTAAGGGACTATTTGAAAGATGGCGCACTTCCAAGCGATAGGAAGACCGCTCATTAGATAAGAGTCAATGCTGCTCACTTTCACTTATCTCCTGAGGGTAAGCTGTATAAGAGATTGTTCTTCGGACCTTACCTACAATGTGTTCACCCGAGGGATGTCTAGAAAATAATACACGAGCTCCATGAAGGAATCTATGGAATCCATATTAGAGGAAGATCACTAGCTTTTCGAGCTATGAAGGAAGGATACTGGTGGCCATATATGCAAAAAGATTCAGCAGTGTACGCTCACAAATGCGAGAAATGTCAACTACATGCTCCAATGATTCACCAACCTGCCAGCGACCTAAGATCACTCATCAGCCCCTGGCCATTCACCCAATGGGGAATGGACATCGTAGGACCACTTCCTATCGTCGCTGGCAACCACAAGTGTTTGTTGGTCGCAACGGATTACTTCACCAAATGGATCGAGGCAGAGCCACTGGCAAACATTCGAGATGCAGATATGATGATATTCATATGGAAAAACATAATTACCCATTTTGGAATTCCCATAACCATCATCACTGACAACGGAACACAGTTCGAGGGTGTCCCTTTCCATAACTTCTGCAATGAACATGGGATCGGGCACTATTTCAGCTTGGTAGCGTATCCTCAGAGCAACGGTCAATCCGAAGCTTCCAAAAAAATGGTTATCGATGGGTTAAAGAAACGATTAGAGCGAGCCAAAGGCGCATGGGTGAATGAGCTACCGCATATTCTGTGGCTTACTGCACTACCCCACGTCGGGCAACGAGGGAAACCCCATTCTTACTAACGTATGGAATGGAAGTGATGATCCCATTGGAAGAAGGCCTACCAACTATGAGGTTCATCCTTGCCGACCAGGGCCAGAATAATACAGCATTGCTCCCTGAACTCGACCTAACCAATGAACGCAGAGAACTTACCTTAGTGAAACTAGAGAGCTATCAGCAACAGCTCGCAAAACACTATAATAAAAAGGTCAGTCCAAGGGCATTCCGAGTTGGAGACTATGTCCTAAGGAAAGTCCGTGGCAGCGCAGTAAAACCATCAGACGGCAAGTTGGGGCCAAACTGGGAAGGACCACTCAAGATAACAAGAGACGATCTGCAAGGAGCTTATCACTTAGAAATGCTGGAGGGTAGAGAGATACCCCAAGCGTAGAATGCATCCAATCATAAGAAATTCTATTTTTAATTTTTTCTTTCGTCTTTTACCAGCTTTATGAAACTTGCAGCTCATTTACTTGTGATTAATAAAAGTTGTTTGGTAGTTGCATTCTGTGAGGTGTCATTTAACTAATATATGAACTTTATAACTTGCACACCCTTTGCAAGTGATAGCCACACTACTCAGTACACGATAGCAGGGAAAACACCCTCCTCGGGTTTTTGTTATGAAGCATGAACAACCTCTTAGCATTGCCCCTGGCAATATATGAAGCCCTACAGGAGATCCCTAGGCAATTCGGCCAAGTCAAATTGGTCGCCAAACGATGTTTGGTTAACAAAACCCTGATCGAATAGAGCATCCAACACCAAGTGTGTCCTAGCCAGTTGCCACACTTAGGCCTAAGGGAATGTGATGAAACGGCCTAAAAGGTAAAGCAAGGCAGAATGGTATCTCATAAGCATACTGGACTGGAGGGACACTTACTCAACAATGCAAACTTACCAATCTAGTCAGCCACGAGAGGCCCAAGATTATTAAGCGTAGAATAAATGACGTAAAAAATATAGAACACTTGTTTAGTTGGCGAGTTCGCCCAAAACATAAATTTTATATTACTTCATCATTTTTACAATAAGAACGTACAACTTATGTTTAATCAGCGAGATCGCCCAAAACATCAATATTACATTACTTCATTACATATGTATACAGAGTTATAACGGGTAAAATCCTAATGAGGTTGAGGCCTCTGAACAAGATAATCAGCCACTTGTGCTCTTCGACCGTCATCCGGATTAGGAGCTAATTCCTCCTCGACCTCATTCGCATCTGACTCCAATAGCTACCGAGGGATGGCATCGATAAGGATCCACTGATCATCCCTCCTGAAGGGGCTAGGCCTTAAAGTGGAAGGAGAGATCTCGTGACGGTACTAGAGTATTGAGTTCCTTGGAACCAGCAGCTCCCTGAGGGCACTCAACCATCCTCTGATAAATGTAAGCTCTTCAAACTCTATCAGCCTCCTCGGAGCATCTAACCAACCTTGGTCATAACCATCAGCCCATACTCACCGAGGTCCTCTCTTAAACAGATGCCTCAGCCGCGTGACATCCCTTTGAAGCCCAACAGCATCACGTATGCTCGACGGACATCTTCACGGAGCTCATCCATTTCCCTAGCTGGGCTTCTTACATTTGTACCAGCTCGTGGAACAGTCAATGGGGTAGAACCTCGCAGCACCGGAGGAGCATCGCTTGGTCCTGTGCCAACTCGTGATGAGGAGGAACCCCTTAAAACACAAGGCGCGGTGCTCGGCGCATGCTCCCTGAGGCGCAACACTTCCCTCCTCAAGGACTCATTTCCCTGTTGCAGAACTTCTCCGACTTGGTTAATCTCAGTAGCATCGAGGAGTCTTGCTCTCAGAGTATTCACTTCCTCTTGAACGAAGCTCTAACTTCTTCCATTTCGTGAAGCCTGTCTTTTAGTTTAGCAACGAGCTCCGTCTAATCTATGAAACGCTTATTCCTCAATCACAGCGATCTACAAATTCTTACAAAGGTATGGCGAACTTGAGGACTCACATCAGGACCAAGCATTCTTACCAATTGAGAAGTGGTTGGTATATATTCATCTACATCAATAGACTACAGGCCATAAAAGAGTAGTAAAGGATAAAATGAATCAGTACACTGAGTAAAAAAGTCTCTTCATTTCATTCATAAAGGATCAAAGTACATCGAGAATCAGGAAGGAACATTACAAATAAAAATACAAAAGCAACCCTAAGAGTAGATTAGCTGGCGACCTCGGTTTATTCATAAGAAGCTGGCTATTTCTCCTTATCAGCAGCAGTAGGAGCATCTCCCTCAGGAGGGACATCTTCTGTCGCCCGAGCAGGAAAGGCATCAACATGAATTGACTTGGAAGCAGGGTCAACACCTTTGACGGCTGGGGAAGGAGCTTCATCTATTACGGGCTTCGGTCCTGGATCATGCTCATCAAACAAGGGAGAAGTAACATCCACCCCAGCAGCCAATAGGTCCTTGTTTTATCCTTTCTTGAAATTCAGACGGTTGATGTAGCCTATCTGAACCTCGACATCTTCATATGCGGCAGCCCACCCGGAATTATATGAATCTTCCTTAATTGTGGCTGCCTCAGATTCCTTCTCTTTCAGCTTCCCCACCAGTACTTTATTCTCCTCCTCCACCGCTATCTTGCTCGAGCAGACTAAATCATAGGCCTGCCGCAGTTCGTTCAGTTCTTTGACCGCTGCCTCCCTCACTCGATTGCCTTCAACGAGGGCCAAATCAGAAGACCTTTGAGCAGCATCCGCAGCCTTCAAGCTGTCCTCGAGCTCGATACTTTTCCCTTTCAGAGCAGCGCTCTGCTTCTCCAACTCACCATTCTTATTCACCAGCTCATCGCGAGAGCGATAGAGCACGGTAAAGTCAGTCACGAATTGTAAGTAAAAGAAGGCATTAGAAGAAAGAAATAAACAGAATTTGACAAGCATTAGAAAAGAGAAACAGACTTACCAAGGCTAGCCTCTGACTCGCTTGCAAGGCTAACTGGTCAGTCCCCATTGCCCTTTGGCGATCAGCAGGAAGGACTGCTCTCTTGAGCAACGCAAGGGCCAGTTGATGAGAAATGGAAACCGAGGCCCCCTCTAGCAACGAAGACACGGGTACTAAGGCCTGCCCAGCCTTTGTCCTCGCTTTAATTCTCCTCCTCTCCTCCTCTCTATCCTTCTCCTTCTCCTTCTCTACTCTCTTCCTCTCATTAACCTTCTTTTTCTCTTCAGTCTTCTTCCTCTCCTCTTCTCTCTTCCTCTCTTCCTCTCTCAACTGCTCTTCTTCTTTTCTCTTCTTCTCCTTATCCTAAGCAGCAGACTGAGAACCAATGGCAACAGCCCCACTGCTGGATTTATGCTTCTTCGACCTCTGAGCAAGAAGCACATCATCCTCATCATCGTCATCACGGATCAAGTTTCTCCTTGGGGGAACTATTTCCTCGCTAGAACTGCTGGATGTACTTGAAGACTCTTGAGCCTCAGAAACCTCTTTTGATCTTGAGGAACTGTCACTACTGGAGCTCGCCTCACCAGAACTACCTTTAGCACCTCCTCTGATATCACTCTCAGAATTGATCTCTTCCTCGTCCAAATAAATGGGATTGGAAGCAGCTTCTTCAGAAACATCTAAGTCAGGAATGCTGTCCACAGGCCTCGCAATAAAACTGGACCCAACATTCTTATACTCGAGCAGGAAAGCAGCTGATCGGGGATGTTCACCGTCAGCCAAAGATTCCCTGATATTCCAAGATTTAATCAGCTCGGCAGCTCGAACCTCGCTAAGGGCAGGTTCCAAGTTATTTGTCCTCGCTAAAAAGAAAACAGGAAAATATCAGAAAAACCACACATTAATAAGGAGATCGAAAGAGCAGAGCGAAGACTACCTATGTACTCTTTCCCATAAAAGGGAACAGTGTATCTATCAGACCTCGCCCCCTTGGTCTGGGGGAGAACTGCTAATTCCTAGCAAGAAAGCCATCTTGCCAGTAGTCCTTATGGGAATCCGGTAAATTTACTACCAATACCCTGTCAGGACTCTTGGCCTTGAGGTAAAGAAGTCCAAAGTTAGTTCGAGAGAAGGAATAACAAAAGCAAACTTCAGCGAGCCCTAATTTAGTGCCATAAAGTTGATTTATTCTATGAACACCATTAACTATCTTCCAGATGTTGGGCAAACACTGTGCAGGGACAATGTTAAAATAACCAAAGAAATGAAGGAACAAGTTGTTTGGCGAAAAAGTAAGCCAACCTTGGGAAAGAAACAGGACATGAATCCAATGAGCGCCCTCTATCTCTCTAACATTCTTAGGGAGAGAGGCGCACTCAATCTCTACCCACTCTGGAATATTATAAAAATTGATAAACTCAGACACTGATCTATTACCTATCTTTGTCATTTGTAAACCCTAAATTGCAAATTCAAAGAAAACTCAACAGAGAAAGCACAGAGAGAGAGTAAAGGGGACTTACGAGATGAAAGTTTGACTTGGACGATGCAAGATCACAAGCCCAGATAACGAGGGAGATCTAAAGTGAAGAAAATAAAGACCTGAAGAAGAGGTCGCAACAGCTAAAACTCACAAAATATGAGGGAACACTAAGAAGTTTGAAACGACAACTAAGGAACGCTGCTCCAAATAACTTTTAAATGTTCCCAATCATCGCGCACAGGACATGAAGGAACTGTCGCCTAAATCAATTCTCGACTTTGGGAAGGGTTACATGATTTACAAAAGAGCCATTATGACAAATCATTTAAATTTATTGAGCCCAACTTGTGGCCTAACAACTTTAGGGGCAATTGTGGCTACCCGAATTTGCCATCATGGGCCCGGACGAGTAGCCAAATAAAAATGGCCCAAAGTTCGGACCCCTCGCACCTTAACTAAATCCCGTTATGACTTAGTCTTCTCCTAGGATCTCGTGTAGAGATATTCCAGGAAAAAAAGATGGGCGTGGGGGAGTTCAACACCCCCATTCCCCGAAGATAAATATGTATATAATAAACCCTAAGCCTGGGGCAAGAGGCACGCACTGTATTCTCTGTAAATGCTCCCCAGAGTATATAGAAATAATACTGACTGCACCACCGTGGACGTAGGCACTCTTGCTGAACCATGTACATTACTGTGTTGTGTGATTGGCATCTTATGTTCTTTATTTTTCTTGGTGATTACGCTTTTATCATTTATTTGTGTTGAATATAATTGTCACCACAGATGAGAACGTCTACTCAACCAAAAATATAATCTTGGGATGGGTAGCCCTCAAGGAGTTTGAGGTTATGCCCCTAACAGTACACTAGATACTTAAATTCTAAACTCCTTATGGAGTAGGGGAAGTTCAGGGTGACCAAGTTGAGGCAAGTAAGCACTACTTTAACTCGGTTGAGGAAAGAGAGGCGTATAAGAGGGACACTATAACTCATAACATTGATACTCTTGACCCCAGAGATGAGACCAAGATGAAAAGGGAAAAGCTTCTGAGGAGGTAGAATCCATCATTCTCAATTAGGATGAAGTGAAAAAATTGTCCAAATTGGTAAGTCCATGAAGAAGGGGATTAAAGAGGATTTGATCAAATTACTGCAGAAAAGGAAAATCATATTTGCTTGGAGCCATGAGGATATGCCTAACATCGATCCTAAGGTCCTCTGCCTTAAGATCAATGTGGATGAGGAAGAAAAACCGATCAGATAAAGAAAGAGAGTATACTCTAGAGATAAGTACGATATTATGAGAGAAGACGTGAAGAAGTTGGAGAAGGACGACTTCATTAGGGAAGTCATCTACCTTGAATGGTTGGCAAATGTTGTCATCGTCCCTAAGGCCAACGAAAAGTGCAGAATGTGCATTGATTTTACAAACTTGAACAAGGCATGACCCAAAGACATCTTTCCCCCGCCGATAATAGACCAGATGGTTGATTCCACTGATGTCCATGAATTAATGAATTTTATGGATACCTACTCAGGCTACAACCAGATTTGTATTGACCCGGACGATACTGAGAAGACATCTTTCATTATCGATAAAGGGACCTACTATTACAAGGTCATGCCTTTCAGCCTGAAAAACACTGAGGCGACATATTAGAGATTGATAAGCAAGATGTTCGAAGACAGAATAGGGAAAACCATGGGTATATGTTGACGATAATTTGATAAAGAGTCTTAAAGCCGATACTTATGTGGCCAACCTTGAGCAAACTTTTGATACCATGGATGAGTATCGAATGAAACTCAACCCCTCAAAGTGTGTTTTCAGCGTAGGGGCTGGTAAGTTCTTGGGTTTTATTATGAATCAAAGGGGGATTGAGGCTAACCCCGAGAAGATCAAAGCTCTGATGGAGATGAAGACTCTAACGACTATAAAATATGTTCAGAGGTTAACTGGACGGGCAACAGCATTAAATAAGTTCGTATCTAGAGCAACTAATAAGTGTCTCCTATTTTTAGAAGTGTCAAGGAAGGCCTTCGAATGTAATGAAGAGTGTAAGAGAGCCTTCCAGGAGTTAAAGGCTTACCTCGGCTCACCACTTTTGTTATCTCGGTTTGTTCAAGGTGAAAGGTTATATTTGTATCTGGCCATGTCAGAGTCAGCCATCAGTGTTGTAATTGTTAGAAATGAAGATGGTATGCAAAAGCCAGTATACTTCAATAGTAAAGCTCTTTAGGGGGCGAGCAGAGATATCCTAAGATGGAGAAACTGGCCTACGCTATAACTCACATCTTGAGGAAAATGAAACTATATTTTTAGGAACACACTATTATCATACTCACTGACTCTCCCCTCAGACAGGTCATCTATAAACCTGAGAAATCGAGTAGGTTGATGGCCTGGTCTATAAAGTTGGGGGAATTTGACATCATTTACCAGCCAAAAATAGCCATCAAGGGGCAGGCCCTAGCTATTTTGTAGTTGAGTTCACATGGGATGAGATCGACGCAAAAGAGATTGAGACTCCAACTTATGAGCCAGAAAGGAGAATATGCTTCCCCCAAGTTGAGTCCGAGACGAGCATGACATGAGGTAGAGTGACTGAAAATAAAGAAGAAAAATATCTTTTCAAGTATGGGACCCTGGAAGAGGGTATTTTTTCTAGAGAAGGTACTGTTTGGAATATGTTTATTGACGGCTCTTTATGCAAAACCGGAAGTGGAGAAGGCTTATTCATGTTGACCTCAGATGGGACTGACTTCAAATACGCACTGAGGTTTAGTTTTAAGGCCTCCAATAATGAGTCAAAGTATGAGGCTCTTTTGGTAGGAGTCTCCCTCGCCAAAGCATTGAACGTCGGCCAAATCCTGGTTCACAGTGACTCCAGATTAGTAATGAATCAGATATTGGGAGTATATAAGGCCAAGGATGAGAGAATGTCTAAGTACCTAGGAAGGGTAAAGGCGGCTCTAAAACAATTCAAGGAGGTGAAGCTAAAAACGATCCCTCGGTTAGACAACAGTCAAGCTGATGGCTTGACGAGATTACCCTCCGCCACCAGGAGAGAGATCAGAATGTCGATACCAGAGATCCTATAATGGCTGACCATTGAAGAATAAGAGGATAACAGTGTGGAGTTTTATTTAAACTTGAACATGGGATTTTAGTGGATGGACTCCATCATTCGATACATCATAGACGGGGAGTTACCTGATTCAAATGCTAAAAAGAAGAAATTGAGGTATAAAGCGACGAAGCTCTCCAATATAGGAGATGTCCTATACAAGAAAGGATTCCTCCTCCCCCTAATCAGATGTGTGCATCCAACTAAGGTGGAGTATATTTTAAAGGATGTGCATGAGGGGTTTTGCTCCAGCCACATAGGAGGAATGTCATTGGCAAAGAGAATTGTCACCCAAGGATATTGGTGGTCTACGTTGGCCAAAGATGCAGGTGGTTACGTGAAAAAATGTGATAAGTGCCAAAGGTTCGGCACCATCCCCCATCAACCTCACTAACCTCTGACTACTATAACTTCCCCCTAACCATTTATAGTCTAGGCGATTGACTTAGTAGGAACGTTGCCAAGGGCTGTAGGTAATTACAGATATCTAATAGTAGTTATCGATTAGAGGCAATGATCATCATTATGGAGAGGAAGACCTTCCAATTTATTTGGAATAA
Organism: Sambucus nigra; assembly: GCA_949130495.1. NCBI lineage: Eukaryota > Viridiplantae > Streptophyta > Magnoliopsida > Dipsacales > Adoxaceae > Sambucus > Sambucus nigra. Next base: position 419,987,887 of record OX422207.1, read on the forward strand.
AATTATTGCAGATATGGCCTACCAAACACTTTGATCTCAAACAATGGCAAGCAGTTTAAGAATATATCCTTGGAGAAGTACTACGAGTGGCATTAAACAGTTCTTTTTAACTCCTGGTCGACCTCATGCCAATGGTCAAACTGAGGTGATGAATAGAACAATCCTTGATGGAATCAAGAAAAAACTGGAAAATACCAAAGGAAGATAGACTTAAGAGGTGAACGCTATCCTATGGGTCTATTAGACGACGGAGAGAACATTAACGGGGGAGACCCCATTCATGTTGCCCTATGGTTCAGAGGTTGTGGTGCCGACAGACATTGGTCTTCCAACTCACAAAGTCCATACATATGGCTCGAAGGAAAATACTACAGAATGTAAACTGGATCTTGATCTAATAGATGTAAGGACACAAATTTCCAATTGAGTCCATATATAGTTTTGGCTCAATTCCGGACAAAAACATTTATTCATAGGATAGTATTCAATTGTAATATTCTCAAGCCTATGAAGTGTATGTTGAAGACGTAGCGGCAAAGAATTTAAAGCTTCATCAAAATGCCGGTTTGTGTGCCTCGTTTCTACGTTATCAACTAAGGTTCCATGCTCCCAAGGTATGAATGTAATTATATTTATATAGGAGCTTGGAACAAAGTTTATTGGGTGTTAGGTGTAATAAAAACTGCATTTTATTTTCAGAAAGAATCAATTAGAACTTCAAAATAAGTATATAAAAGTTTCTGCGCCAAAATCGAATTTTACAAACTTTCTGGTCGTTCATTAGAAATGTCGTTCGAATGAGTTTTTTCGTTCGAACCAGGTTTCGTTCGAACGAGTTTTTCGTTCGAACCAGTTTTCGTTCGAACGAGTTTGCCAACGACCCTAAACTGGTCAGTCGTTCGATATGTCGTTCGAACGAGTTCTTCGTTCTAACGAGGTATCTAACGAGATTCTAACGAGCCTAGGCTGGTTGCTAGTTAGAAGTCTCGTTCGAACGAGAGTCAAGTTCGTTCGAACGAGACGCCAGGGCGGGAACAGTTTTGAGCAGTTTTTGGCAGTTTTCACCCACTTTCCCCACTTGATTTTTAACCAACTTTTTCAAGACTTAATATGTGCGGGAATCACATTTTTCTAATTAACTTTTCCAACCTTGTTTATCTCCTAGAGAGAGTTTGAGAGCAAAAATAGTTTAGGAAAATGTTCAAGTTTTGAGTGTCAATTTTTAATGAAAAATTCATACACACTCTAGTTTACACCCAATAATTGTTTATCCAAGTTCTATATATACATATCTTTACTTGGAGTTTTTGGCACCGGTTTTCTCTACCGAATTCAAGAAGAGACGTTTCGGGTTTGCTTCTACACCCCATCACAAAGAAGACTTTTGTTGAAGATTCTATCCACTTGGAGAAAGGCTCCATGCTTGGGTGACGGTGACCATATAAAGTCCCATCGGTGGATTCCGAGACCGCGGTGGTGTTCCGAGGTTGTCCGCTAGGAAGAGGTTTCTACGAGAAGGAGCGTTGAGGCTTGAGAGGGATCGAGTCAGTCGTTGTAAGTCTATCTATCTTGTAATTGTAATTCCATATCTAGTGGACTTGTGGCTAGGGCCGTCCGAGGTTGTTTCCAGTCTTGGGTTTTTCCTCGTACATCTCGGCGTAGTGTGATATTGTTTATTTTATCTTGCTCATAATTTAGAACGCATGCTTAGATTTAATTCAAGATAAAACTCGGTTTAATTATCACACTATATTTAATTTGGGACTAAATTAAATATTGGGTAAATTTGGTTTATTCAAGTCATTTGCTAAAATTGGTTTCGCCTAACTTTGGATAATTGAAAATTATGACTTAGGCTAATTTCTAGGACTTGGATTTAATACTAAACTTTGGAATTTTAGTATTTGTTTTGTTGAACCATCACATCATTCAATGCTTCCGCATTTATTTAAAAGGAAATTATATTTTAATTTGATATTATTAAAATCCGGGGCCCTTCAAATTGGTATCAGAGCCAAAAACGATAAATTATTTCGTTAAGATCTTTTTATTTTTTGGCTAAAATGGATTTTTCCCCATTTTCAAAATTTCCTATTTTCGATGGTTCAAACTACGCGTATTGGAAAGCGCAAATGAGATCGGCACTAAAATCTATCGACGAGAGAGTTTGAATGTCTGTTGTTACCGGATACTCCCCACCAACTTACTTAGTTGAAAACGAACGTGTTATCAAACCCGCCGATAGATGGACTGAAAATGAGTTTAAACTTGCAAACTTTAATTCCCGTGGTTTAAATGCCCTGTTTAGCGCTGTCGCACCGGATGAATTTCGACGTATTATGACGTGTGAAACCGCTAAAGAAGCTTGGGATATTTTACAATTAACTCATGAAGGAACTAGTGTCGTTAAAGCTTCAAAACTCCAAAACCTCACCACTCAATTTGAAACTATCAAAATGGATGAAAAAGAAACTTTTGATAAATTTTATGCTAGACTTTCTGATATTGTTAATTCATCCTTTAACTTGGGAGAGAAAATACCTGACGACCGTGTTGTAAAGAAAATTTTGAGGTCCCTACCCGATAGATTTATTCCTAAAGTGACCGTTTTAAATTCTTTACCCACTTTAGCCTCTACGAAATTAGAAGAGCTTGTAGGTGATTTACAAACCTATGAACTAGATATGTTTTCCTCTAAAACTGAAAACAAAATTGAAAAGGGTGTTTCTTTAAAAGGCCGAAAAGAGGTCAAACAAGTAGTAGAGAGCGATAGTGAAAGTGACTCGGAAGATATGGCTTTATTTGCTCGCAAATTTAGAAAATTTCTTAAATTTAACAAAGATAAATTTAAAAATGATTTCAAGAAATTTGATACTTCTAAAAATGATAAAAGCGAGAAGATTTCTAAAGCCGAGAGGATCCCTAAACCTAGTAATGACAATTTAGATAGGGACGAGTCTAACAAGTGTTTTGGTTGTGAAGGTTATGGCCATCGAGCTTATGAGTGCCCCACTAAACTAAGGAAAGAGGGTAAACGACCCACTGCATATAATGCAACTCTTAGTGATAGTGATAAGGAAGAAAAGCCCGATTCCCCCACTAACCAAAATTTTGTGGCTTTTATGGATAGTCATGTGAGTGATAATGAGAACTCATCGATTGATGACACGATAGCACATGCCACTTCCAAGGTCATTGTTCATAATTCCCTTGTTTTTAATGATAGTGAGAGTGGAGAAGAAAGAGAGAGTGAAAATGAAGAAGAGGTTGATGTGAGTGAACTTCAAAATGCTTTTCATGAATTATATAAAGAATCTATTAATTTGAAAAGAACTAATTTGAAGTTAGAAGCTAGTTTAAGAAAGAGTGTCAAGGTCGTTGATGATAGTGCCTTAATAGAAGACCTTAGGACACATGAGAGGACTCTTCAAGAGAAGCTTAACTATGTAGAAGGCGAAAGAAATAGCCTTAGGAATTTAATGGAATCCTTGAAAAAGGAGCTTCTTGCCTTTGAAGAGCGAAATTTTTCACTAGAATCTACCATTTTAGATTTGAAAAATAAATTAAAAGATTCTAGTAATGTCAAATTTGATTTGGAATGTCGTTCGCAAAAACTTGATAAAATGTAAGGAACAGTCCAAATTAAAAATGGCACTTGTGGTTTAGGCTTAAATTCTTGTAATGAATTTACTCATAATGCCCAAACCAATGTTTTAGGAGAATCTACTAGGAATACATTTAAAGATCACTCCTTAAGTAAATCTTTTCGACATATTCTCTCTTGTACACATTGTGGTCGAAAAGGTCATCTTAGGAAATTTTGTTTAGATCTTAAACGAATTCCTAGAAAACCCCATAGTAAAGTAACCACGGTAGTTAACGTTCCTACACCCCAAAATAGTCATTCCTCATTAATTTGGGTTAGGAAATCCGACTTGGTTGCCTTACAAAATAGGGTTGTTGATTCTCATTTACTTTCACATGCTTCCTTCCTTGCTAAATCTAAAGGATAAATGTGTTAGTGTTTGCATACTTTAGCGTTTGTACTTCATGTCATATTCATATGCTAAATGTATGCTTGTTTTAGTCATTTTCTAGTCATAACCTTATTTCATATCACATGCTAGAAATCATGACTTGTTTATCTTTTTGTATTATATTTTGTGTTTGAATTAATTGAAAAATATAAAAAGATTTTTGTTTATCATTTGTGTTTTATTTATTTCATTTAAGCTTAATGAAAAATACAAATGATTTTTTGTTTATCTTTTTGAGTAAATATTTATTTTTGATTAAAAATGTTAAAAACTCAAAAAGATTTTGTTTTGTGTGTATTTTTGTTTGACACACTTTATGTGGCATATATTTGTGTTTGAATCCTATCGTTTACGCTCCCATGTGGCTAGAACTTTTGGTTTAGATTTTCAATCCTTAAAATGTTCGTTACCATGTTTTATATGGAGTAGTTGGATTTTGTATTGTTTAAATGGATTCTATTTCATATGCCTCTTTTCACACATGCACGAGCTCTTTTGAAATTTTAATGTCACATGTTATATTTGAGCTTTTTGAGGTGTTCTCCTATCAATCTAGTCATCTACATATCTATGACCTAGGAGGACTAGTGCATGTCAAAATCCGTTGCATGTGAGATTTGTGTGAAAAATGAAAACATGATAAATTAATATATGCACGGGGAAGGGCTCCGAAAGGATGAATTAATTCCTTTGCGATAGTAAGCCACCGTTGATTGGATCTAAAAGAAATACGTGATCCAAAGGCCTAAAAACAGAATATTTGGCATTAAACAGAAAGCAATTGCCAAGGCCTATGTTTGTTTGATATATTCATTCAAAAACAAAATAATATATATGCTCATTGAGGGAGAATTGGATGGTATATCAACGGTTTGCACAATGTCCGTTTATCCTAGTTGTCTTTAATGTCATGACTCTATTTGGTTTGTAGAATCATCATCATGCTAGGCTTGTATGCATTGTGAATGTTTGTTCATTGAGTTCAATCTTTATATTGTCACATGAGGTTATATTTAACTGTGATGAAGTTTGCAATCAAATGAGAACTCCGTGAACGTTTCTTAAGTGTTTGGGTCTAAATTTAATTGTTGCTAGTTCACACCCCTACACTTTCGTTTCCATATGACACATTTTTGCCATACGAGTGTGCAAACTTATTGTATTTTATGTCATGTGTGTGTTTATATCTATCTATATATGCAAGTACTTATTGGTATATTTATAGTATATATATATATGATATTTGTTTGTCTTTGCCTTGCTTTTATTGCCCATATGTTGTCATGTCGTTTATTTAAGCTTCCACATGTTGTTTATTAGTTCTTTATCCTTTGCCTATTCCTGAACAAAAAGGGGGAGAATGATGATAGGGGGAGAAATGGTATCTAATCCTATTATTATCGTATCTTCGTTTGGGGGAGATTTATCTTAGGGGGAGACGTCTTTCTAAGTAGGTCATGTATTTGATAAAGGGAGAATTAATTTAGGGGGAATAATGAATTAATTGCATTTAATATTTTGATATTCCCTATGCATTTGATGAGTTTGCTTAAGTGTGCAGGAATTATTCTAAAGCGGCATCTTTCTATGGCAAAGCGTTTGATCCTTGGGTTGAGTCAAGTTTGGGCGGGTTATGTTTTGAGTCTAGTAGAGCTTGACGGCCCTTTAGGATTTTTGTTTGGCTTTTGTCCCGGAATAGCCAAAGGGGGAGATTTGTAAGGACACAAATTTCCAATTGAGTCATATATAGTTTTGGCTCAATTCCGGACAAAAACATTTATTCATAGGATAGTATTCAATTGTAATATTCTCAAGCCTATGAAGTGTATGTTGAAGACGTAGCGGCAAAGAATTTAAAGCTTCATCAAAATGCCGGTTTGTGTGCCTCGTTTCTACGTTATCAACTAAGGTTCCATGCTCCCAAGGTATGAATGTAATTATATTTATATAGGAGCTTGGAACAAAGTTTATTGGGTGTTAGGTGTAATAAAAACTGCATTTTATTTTCAGAAAGAATCAATTAGAACTTCAAAATAAGTATATAAAAGTTTCTGGGCCAAAATCGAATTTTACAAACTTTCTGGTCGTTCGTTAGAAATGTCGTTCAAACGAGTTTTTTCGTTCGAACCAGGTTTCGTTCGAACGAGTTTTTCGTTCGAACCAGTTTTCGTTCGAACGAGTTTGCCAACGACCCTAAACTGGTCAGTCGTTCGATATGTCGTTCGAATGAGTTCTTCGTTCTAACGAGGTATCTAACGAGATTCTAACGAGCCCAGGCTGGTCGCTCGTTAGAAGTCTCGTTCGAACGAGAGTCAAGTTCGTTCGAACGAGACGCCAGGGCGGGAACAGTTTTGAGCAGTTTTTGGCAGTATTCACCCACTTTCCCCACTTGGTTTTTAACCAACTTTTTCAAGACTTAATATGTGCGGGAATCACATTTTTCTAATTAACTTTTCCAACCTTGTTTATCTCCTAGAGAGAGTTTGAGAGCAAAAATAGTTTAGGAAAATGTTCAAGTTTTGAGTGTCAATTTTTAATGAAAAATTCATACACACTCTAGTTTACACCCAATAATTGTTTATCCAAGTTCTATATATACATATCTTTACTTGGAGTTTTTGGCACCGGTTTTCTCTACCGAATTCAAGAAGAGACGTTTTGGGTTTGCTTCTACACCCCATCACAAAGAAGACTTTTGTTGAAGATTCTATCCACTTGGAGAAAGGCTCCATGCTTGGGTGACGGTGACCATATAAAGTCCCATCGGTGGATTCCGAGACCGCGGTGGTGTTCCGAGGTTGTCCGCTAGGAAGAGGTTTCTACGAGAAGGAGCGTTGAGGCTTGAGAGGGATCGAGTCAGTCGTTGTAAGTCTATCTGTCTTGTAATTGTAATTCCATATCTAGTGGACTTGTGGCTAGGGCCGTCCGAGGTTGTTTCCCGTCTTGGGTTTTTCCTCGTACATCTCGGCGTAGTGTGATATTGTTTATTTTATCTTGCTCATAATTTAGAACGCATGCTTAGATTTAATTCAAGATAAAACTCGGTTTAATTATCACACTATATTTAATTTGGGACTAAATTAAATATTGGGTAAATTTGGTTTATTCAAGTCATTTGCTAAAATTGGTTTCGCCTAACTTTGGATAATTGAAAATTATGACTTAGGCTAATTTCTAGGACTTGGATTTAATACTAAACTTTGGAATTTTAGTATTTGTTTTGTTGAACCATCACATCATTCAACGCTTCCGTGTTTATTTAAAAGGAAATTATATTTTAATTTGATATTATTAAAATCCGGGGCCCTTCAATAGAAGAAAGAAGAGAAGATGCTAAAGTTAGGCAAGCAGCCTATCAGCGGAGAACATTAAAATTCTACAATAAGAGAGTGAAGGTCGGGCCATTGACGGTTAGGGACCTAGTTTTAAAGAAGACTTGGCAAAAGCTAAACAAACTCCATCCCAATTGGCATGGCCCCTATAGGGTCATCGAAGAGGTGGTTCCAGGGACATATTAGCTTGAGAACTTGAAAGGAGGGCCATTCGACAACCCCTGGAATGCCGACCATTTAGAAAAGTATTATCAGTAGGATTTTGTATAAATTTCTTTTATCAACGTAACATTGTATGAAAAGAAAGTTATGAATGAAAAATTTCCCAAATGTTGTCTCCTATTTTGTTGTATGAGTAGTTCAGATTGTATATTTTAGTTCATCCTAATATATAGAACATCATTCGTGATGAAGTAGCTTTAACTTACTGTCGGTGACATAACATTTCAGACAGGATCAACCTCGTCTATGGACTCTCAATAACACCAAGAGGGGGAAACAATATCTAAAACATCATTAATATGGTGGAAAAACTCTCTCGATTAAGACGACACTGCATAGATGAGATAGCTCTCGTCCACACATTCTCAAAATGATGAGAGGGGACTTATGATATAACACCATAATTTAGTGAATTCAAATTCAAAAATCACTTTATTGTGGTTCATTTGAAACATCATTAATTTAGTGGAAAAAGTCTCTCGGCCGAGACGACAGTGCATGGACGAGATAGCTCTCGTCCACACATTCAAAATGACAAGAGGGGACTTATGATATAACACCATAATTTGGTGAATTTAAATTCAAAAATCACTATATTGTGGTTCATCTGAGACATCATTAATTTGGTGGAAAAACTATCTCGGTCGAGACGACAGTGCATGGACGAGATAGCTCTCGTCCACACACTCTCAAAACGACGAGGGGGACTTGTGATATAACACCATAATTTGGTGATTTCAAAATCAAAAATAACTTTATTGTGGTTCATCTAAAACATCATTAATTTGGTAGAAAAACTCTCTCGGTGGAGACAACAATGCATGGACGAGATAACTCTCATCCACACATTCTCAAAATGATGAGAGGGGACTTGTGATATAACACCATATTTTGGTGAATTCAAATTCAAAAATCACTTTATTGTGATTCATCTAAAATATCATTAATTTGGTTGAAAAACTCCCTCAATCGAGACGACCGTGCATGAGCGAGATAGCTCTCGTCCATACAATCTCAAAATGACGAGAGGGGACTTGTGATATAACACCATAATTTGGTGAATTCAAATTAGTCATATATACGTTTCTCATCTAAGAATGAGATAATGTTGTTGTTATGAAATTAGTCATTTATATTTATCTCATCTAAGGACGAGACGACGTGTGAAAAAAGTTGTTAACTGGTGATTTCAAGATTAAAAGCATTTAATTATGGTTACTTATTAAAACTTCAGAAGCATTCAGACATGCAAACAAATAAAGACAACTCATAAATATGAGACAAAATAGTATTCATTCATTTCAAATATGAGGATAAACCTGAGTTGGCTTAACATTCAGAAGTGTTCAAATACAAACTCTAAGAAATCAGAAAAGTATTCACAAAAAGGTTATTACAAGTTAAAGGGTATCGGTTACAGACGACGACCCTATAAAGTTGGATCTACATTCAGGGTAGACTCCCTAGCATCTTAGTCGAATTAAGTCTGCTCGATATTAATAGTCGGCCTTTCAGTATCTACCTCGACCTGAATATGATCGGTAGCAGCATCTGTGCCAGCTTCAAGTGGGACCTCAATAGTGGGCAAAGACTTAACATACTCCAAATACATGTCCATAAAATGGTCCTCCATGCTGGGAGCTTTCCTTTCAGAGGTAATAGAGAAGACAACCTCAAAAAATTTGGAGATAACCCATCGGTAAGTCGTCTTGATACCTCTTTTGAAGTACTTCATACCATAGTTGAGAAAATCTTCTGATGATTAATAGACCTCTATTGCCCCCATCCTTAATCTTCTGGATGGCTTCAATCGAGAGCACCTCATCCTTAGCCTTTTGGACAACTGCAACCAAGTCGGTAGTGTGGTTAGCGACTTGGATCTTTAAAGTAGTCAGCACCTCATCCTTCTTCTTCATAACCTCAGAGTGGTCAGACTTGAGTTTGTCCAGGTCTTTCCTATGTTCCTCTCGGTGCTCGTCATACTTCCTCTTCAGGTCAGCCAAGTCTCTAATGACCTTCTCTCCCTCTTAGAATTTTGGCACACACTCTGTGGCCCATTGTTGATAGAGGTGAAGGTGCACACACCTTATAAAAAGTTATGTACAGAGATTAGAACCAAATGAAGGAAAAGGATGTATGAGATGCATAAAATTTTTGTGGAGCCAATACATGTCCCAAGTGATGAAAACTAAAGTTTAAGGTCTTCAAATGTGGCATCTTCTCCAAGAACTCAAGGTCTCCCTTAGAAGGGAATGCGAGCAAACCATCCATGGATCTTCTCACAAAGAGGATTATCGACGAGGGGTCGGCCTAAAGTTAGGAAAGGTTGGTCGCCCTGAAGTTTTTAAAAGAATCCCCTGAAGAGGAACCAGCCTCTGAGAAGGAGGATTCACTCTTGGCCTCATCTTTTTATCTCAGCGTGTTTCAGTAGGAGGGTTGTGCATTTCTTTTTTGGCCGACCTTTGGGTTAGGAGACCCACCAACAGTTATCTTTTTCATAGGTTATTTGCCCCATTCTTCAGAATGCTCTTCAGGCTATGAGTCATCATCTTCTATAGGTCGTCTGAGATGTATGGTGGACAATCTACAAAGAAGAAACAGAAATGGTTAGTCATAAAAATTAGAGCTAACAAAGTACTTATGAACAGAAAAGTAAGATCACTCACACAGCTCGGCTTGGGGGTCAACCCCTAAGCCAGCCTTCTCCAGAGAGTTAAGAGCCATAAAATCCTCAAATTTAGGAAGAGCACCTTCCTTCCCTTGGATCTGCAGATATTTAACCCTCTCTTGGTTTGCAATGCTGAGGCCATGGTCCTATTTGGCCGACATAGAGGGGTTTGTCTAATCGCGAGGAACTCTTAGCTCATCATCACAAGGGTCAACATCGTCCAAAAAATTACAGTCCTTAGAAATAAACAAAAGAACCTCGATTTCCAATAGTGGTTTGAGGTCTGGGTAACTTGGATTATTTTTTTGTCAAGCTTCCTGGCCCCTTAATGGTAGTAGCCCGACTGGTTTTTAGAGGATGACACATTGTAACAGGCTTTGAAAATATCAACTGAGGGTTCGTTTGTATACATATTCATCCACAAGGCAACATAGCTAAGGATGATTCGCCAAAAGTTTGGTGCTAGTTGAGTCGAATCAATCCCTAAGCTGGATAGGATGGCTCGTACAGATCGGTGGAAAGGCAGTCTAACGTCGAGCTTAAGCATTTTCTCATATACAAAAATATCACCCTCTCATCCACCATATGCTCTCTCGTCGTCGACTGGGATGGGCATGATAACGTCATATTTTATGCCATAAAAGTGTCTATAGAGGAGAAGATCAAACTCTTTCAGAGTAGATTGAAAGGTCTCGACGTAGGAATAATTAACTGATACCTCGGCCTCGGAGTCATTGCCATCATCGGTCGAGATTTTATTCTTGTCCTCAATGTCATTTTTAATATTTGGGTTCCCGTCCGAAAATCTCACTTGCAGTCATGGCTTAGAGAGGGATAGCAGATGGAAGGATGGAAACATTCACAGTCGGCTCAGCCTATTTAGAGATGACTTGGATCGAAGAATCATTAAAATACCCCTCGTCCAAAATTTGGATTGAAGTATCATCTCGGCCAGAGGACTTGACTTGGCAGGAGGACAAGGTCCGGGCTGAGTTCTCGGCTGCCTCAGGTTCCATAATAAGTAAGGGAGAAATTCCCATCGCTTCTTCAAAGTAATCTCTCCTATCGGTTGGAGCAGAGGACGAGTTAGTAATCTAGTACTTGTCGACCCCAGATGAAGAAGGGAATATGGTCTTTAAAGGGATAGTAAAATGGGTCCTACCCAGTGGGGGTCAGCTTTACATTTGGACTCGACCTCTTTCTCTATCCTGCGTATTTTTTGGAAATACCTCTCCCTAAGTGTGGGGTACTGATCTGCCAACTCGTAAAGCTTCTTTAGGATCAAATAAGTCGAGTTAGACTTGAGCATATAAGGAGCTAAAATGGAACAAACAACTTAAAGGTTGATTGGTTTTGACCAAAGGATTAAAATGGGAAGTTGAACACTTTTTGAACAAGAACATCCCAAGAACACAACTAACCCCTACCGGAGAAGATGATCAGAATCCTACCGGAGATTGACCAAAAAAGTTAAAAAGGGAGAAATAAACTATAAATGGTTAGGTAAACCCCCAACTGAACACCCAACTTTAAAGTTGCCACACGCAGCCCTCAAACGACCTTAAAACTACCCAAAACGGTAGTCGAAAAACCAAAATAGTCGCCAAAAAATTCAGAAATGATGAAATGGCTGGAAATCAATGGAAAAGCTAACAAAGATGGGAAAATGGAGTACTTGGAGGAGTTTGATGGGCTGATAAACTCAAGAAACACGGTTAACTCGTTGAAAAATGTTTGAATAGAAGAGAAAAAAATAAGCTGGTTTTAGAGAGAGAAAGCTAGCATGCGAAGAAAGATAAGTGGAAAGACAAAACGATTTTCAAAACCATTTAAATACTAATAATCATTGTGCACAACTTTTAAGTAAATGATAATTAGGGAACAAATCCCTAACCACCACTTACAGTAGTCATTCTTGGGTCATACGCCATTCCACAGGATAACTTCCAAGTGTCAATCGAATATTCATCGAACTCTTCAGGTTTGACACCTGAAAGGATGCCTATTCAGCTTGTAATCAGAAGATTCTTTATCCTTTAGCCTTTATTTCAAATTTAATACTAAGGTATAGGGGTAATTGATATTCCAAGTATAGCCTCATCTAGAGTTATGATACCTTGGCCAAGGCCGACCCTCATCAATCCATCCATACTGAGGAATTATGACTTAGCTTGAACTGACTCATCCTCGGCCAATGGCTCATCGAAGGGAACCTCGACCTCGTTTTGGAAGACCGGTCAACATGCCTTACCTCATATATCCTGTGAAATACAATCCTCATCCAAGGCCTACATCCGAACGACGAAGAAAGGACGAGGTTGCTTAATAGGACATGTGTCACTCCCTCAATGGACCATAAATTAATAACTCGACTAGGTAAGGACAGTCGCCCGAGGTCAGATAACTGGCAGGGCACGTACATTAGGGAACACATGAGAGTGTGTGCATGGTTTGTAGATCCCACGTGTACCAAAACCGTTATAACAACATCTCCCTAACACGTTAGGGAATATTTGATCATCGTGACCTACATGTGACAGAGACAACTGGCTCCTCCTTATTGGCTGGGAACATTCCACGTATGCTTATTACATACTTGGGGGGTACACTACACTCTCTATGAACTATAAATACTTATCTTCTACATCTTTGTAAGGGATCGATCATGGTAAACCCTATCTGAAACTTTGTCAAAATCACAATAGAGAAAGAAAGCTGAAGTGTTTTGTATCCCAAGACCATTAGTGCCCATTCTTAGTGGATTTCACACACACTCACATAGTGGAGTAGACCCAAATAGGCTGAACCACTTAGATTATGTGTTATCTCCCTCTTTTCCTCATCTCCTTCTATATTTTTCTATTTGTCCATACTCCATTGATACACTAGTTTGAGCTTGCATACTACATTGACTTGGTGATACCATTTCTGGTATCATCAAGTGCTTTCATACCTAATTCTTTAGACATCAGTAGAATTTCGTGAATAAAAAATGATCATGGTTAACCATATTAGAAAAATAATCTTCCCATCACTATAAATTATGTGTGGTATTTCCTCAAACTTCCCACCATGGTTGTAGTGCAAAAGTGAAGTAATGATCATTTTAATCTGAAATATGGATAAAATTCATTGAAAAAGAAGATTGACTGATAATTCAAAATAAATATTACATTAACACATAAATCACTCATGCATGCAAAACTTACCATAAAAATTATTTGGATTAAGGTTTGGATCATCAACTAGCCTCAAAGTCCAATCCATTTCTTCAATTTGGAGGAGAAATTATGTGGTTTATCTTTAATTTGCTGACAAAAACAAGGGTTTATTCACAAACATTCAATTTTTAGTGTTTGGTCACCAAAAGGGTTTTGAGTAGGTGTGGAGATGGTCTGGTCTGGTTCGGGTTTTGCCTATTTTTTGAACCGAATCAAATTATTTGGTCCTTAATTTTTTTGGACCGAGCCCAAACCGATGAATTCGGTTAACCGACTAAATCTATCCAAATTTTTTTTGATTCAGTCCGTGTTAAATTTGGTCCTATCCATATTTTTTATCAAGATAAAACAAATTATTTATTTTCACACACACACACACACACATATATTTCTAAAAAACGCGGGGCGTGATTGAGGCGTGGAGGCCAAGCCTTAAGCCTTAGAAGCCTAGGCGGGCCTAGGCGTAAAAAGGCGTGAAAAGGCGTTTAGGCCTTCCTAATATATTTTAATATTTTTTAACCATAACAAGGCTATTAAAATACAAAAATTGCACATATCATAAAAATATGTCTGAATATATGCAAATTAAAATAATATCTAATTATTTTGGATAAGATAATGGTCCGGTTTGTAAACAAATTCTTTAAAAGGCGACATCGTTTCACTAAGGCATTGTTATTTTTTGAAAAGTGTGCGCCGTAAGGGTTTTACCAAGAATAAGGCGTGAAAGCGTAAGGCGAGGCATTTCTCCTAAGCCTTAAGCCTAGGCGTGCCTAAGCGGAGACTAGGCGGGTTTTTTAGAACAGTGATATATATATATAATGAGAGAGAGAGAGAGAGAGAGAAAGAGAATTCTAGATATATAATTCATAAATTAGATACATTATTTCAAAAAATATATATAAGAAAAGTACAAATATTACTATGGGGGGATTATTCGAATTGTCCGAATAGATTGAAATAGTTGATACTTGTTCGGATTTTCATATAAAGGATCACATCTTAAGGAAAAGAATGAAGGGGAAATCGATCAAAGAGGATCTCAGGCTTAGAGTTGTTCAATCATATCGCAATAACATCCATGAGTCCTCGAATCCTACACGGCTGATCCTCTTTCTATTCCCTGTAAACGTAATCGTCACCCTTGGAAAAAGGTCCATGTAATTATTATTATGAACTGATTAATAAGAAGAGAAACACCCTGTGGACATAAGCTCATTGCCGAAACACGTACACGTTGTGTTATGTGATTGTATGATTTTGATTTGCTGTTTGGTTCTTTTTTGTTTAGGATTAATCTCAGTGGGATTTTACCACCTACAATTGGCGCCATCTGTGGAAAATGAGTTTTATTTTCCTAGACAATTAGAGATAACGAGCATCCCTATCTTAGCCACATAAAGCACCTCCTATGTTCAATGAAAATCATTAAAATTGGCCTCCATCACCTAGGGTCAGGTCTGAGCTCCACCCAAATAGGAATCCCAACACTCCTAACTCACGATATGATCCCTAGGAGGAACAC
This sequence comes from Sambucus nigra, assembly GCA_949130495.1. Lineage (NCBI taxonomy): Eukaryota > Viridiplantae > Streptophyta > Magnoliopsida > Dipsacales > Adoxaceae > Sambucus > Sambucus nigra. Next base: position 420,002,892 of record OX422207.1, read on the forward strand.
TCTGAGAAAATCAATGAATATCTTAGATTTACCCAAATCTCGTGGCTTGTCGACGCTTATAAATGACAACTCCGTCAACAAGAGGCAGCCACATGCCTCCAATAAGAGAACGCATGTTTGCAACATCACCTTGAAAGAAGGAGCAAGATCTCCACGGAGATAAATGCACGCGCCATTATCGAAACCCAAGCCATCAGGCGAGTAAATCTATTAACCAAGGAAGGAGTTTACGGTGCGATTAGGAAGTCCACTGATGTGATGAGATCAAGATGGAGGTCAGCGTAAGCATGATCTTTGTGACCTCATTCAGAGAAAGATGGGCAAGTATCCCGCTCAGCGAGGGCGAGGTCCACCAAAGAACTGGATAGAAAGGCCCGCATTAGTTAAATAAAGTCTCCGTTATCTAGGGGAATTAAAAAACCGGAGCCACCTAAAAAATTTATATGCACAAATTCAAGATCTATGATGGGAAGACTGACCCCATCGAGCATGTCTACCACTACCGACAGGTAATGGACCTGTGGAACAATAATTACGCCCTCATGTGCGACATATTCCCCTCTAACTTGGGGGATATCGCACAAAAATGATTCAAAAAAGTACCACACATTTCGATCAGTAACTTCAAACATCGTTGAGAGGAGTTTACTGTCTGATTCATCACCAGCAGTGCCCATTAGAAAATGACGGATGCACTTCTCACTATGAGAAAGAAACCCTATGAAACATTGTGCGAATACGCAAGAAGATATTAGGAGACCTATAATGAGGTTAAAGAGTTCTCCGAGTAGGTCGTTATGGCCAAATTAAAAATTGGTCTTTCAAGTAACTTTATATTGCACCCCTCCCTCACCAAAAAGGAGGCCAACACTATTGAAGATGTCATGTCGAGAATAAAGAAAGATGCAAAGGTGGAAGATGTATTAGCTATAACTTATCATGACATTGGTCGTCTAAAGATGTCCAAGAATGGCGACAATGAGAATGTCCCCAAGAATGGGGCAAGAAGGAGAATGGTGATAAGACATACCATACCAAGGCCTTCCAGGCGATTAACACTATTTTAAAGAACTAATTTACAAGAACTTGAATAAAATAAAAGATAAACAGTTCCTCAAGTGGTCTAGGAAGATAACGGGAGATCCATCAAAGAGGAACACCACCATTAGATGAGCCTATCATAAGGATAATGGGCACAAAATAGAGAACTCTAAAACTCTTAAGTCCCATTTAGAGGATCTGGCTTAGGTCCTCCACTTAGACGACTATGTGGAGAATAAGGGAACAAAGAACACCATGGATAATGGATAAAAGCTCGACAACATCCTAAACGACAATGAGATAAGACATGAGTTCGCAGCTATTCACAGTGCATCTAGTCAAAACCAGATATAAGGCGATGGTGCTAAAATGGAATTTAATAAAATCATTGTAGAGATACAAGATTTCAAAATTTACCCTGCTAAAACTCCAGTAGGCAAGAAGTTATGTTCAGTGGACATTAACTATAACAAACATATAGTCTTCACAAAGGAACACATGGTCGAAGTCAGAACTCCGCATTATGATCCATTAGTAATCACCCTTAGAATTGCTAATTGGGATGTAACTAATTTACTAAATGATCAGGGAAGCTCCTTAAAAGTTATGTACCTGAAGTTGTTCAATAATCTCAATCTCCGGATGGAATTTCAAAAATAAGCGACCATCCCTTTGGTCGACTTCAGTGAAAAAATGACTATACCACTAGAAAATGTGGTTTAGTCAGTTCGACTTAGCAATATCTCAAAGTTGATCGAATTCCTGGTTGTGGACATTGATTCTCCCTATAACTCCATCCTCGGACGAGCGTGGCTTTATGCCATGAAGGTTGTCCCCCCCACCTACCATTAGAAGCTCAAATTCATAACCGATCGGGGGATAATATATAGATAAGGGGAAACCAGTCCATTCCTCAGTAATGCTTTATCGTTACCAGGCCTAAGTAAGAGAAGAAAAAGGAAAAAGCATTCGCGGGGTGAGCCGACCAAGAAGGGGATTACTCCATCCAAGTAGTAATTAAAGTATGGTATACCTTAAGTGGAAGAAACTAGGGTGACCCAGAGTCATGGAACCCTTATAAGAGGCGATATTCGACAACTCACACTCGAAAAAGAAGTTTTTTATCGGTAGTTCACTTATCGATCATGTAAAAGAAGAATATATCTCCACACTTAAATAGAATCAAGACATAATTTCTGGTAGCCTTACGCTATTCTTGTGATTGATCCCGAAGTCATGTGCCATCGACAATACGTCGACCCAAAATTCCTTTCGATCATACAACAGCCCTAGGGGAGGCAAAGGTTGTGGGAAAAAAAGTGGGGAAACTTCTGCAGGTAAGGTCCATTAAAGAAGTTTAATTCCCCAAATGGTCCTCCAACTTGGAGGTTGTAAAGAAAAGTAATGAAGAGTGGAGAGTCTTCATAGACTTCATCAACCTCAATAAAACTTGTGCCAAAGACAGTTTTTTTTTACGAAGATCGACAAATTAATTGATGCCACAATCAATCACGAATGGATGAGTCTCCTAGATGCATACTCAGGGTACCATCAAATTTATCTATTCGGCCTCGATAAGGAGAAGACATCGTTCATCACCACTATTAGCTTATGCTAGTACATAGTCATTCCATTCGGACTTAAAAATACAAGAGTAACCTTTTAACGGTTGGATACCATGATGTTTAAGCACCAGCTAGATGATACCATAACGGTCTATATAGACGATGTGCTTGTGAAAATAAAGCATAAAGTTGACCATCTACAGGACTTAGTGAAGACGTTTGAGGTCCGCGGATATTAAAAGATAAAGATCCACGTAGCCAAATGCTTATTTGAAGTTCAATCTAGATACTTTGTCAGATACACGAGGATCGAGGCCAACCCCGACCAAATTAAGGCAATCAATAATGTTTAGCCACCATTAACGATCTGTGACATTCAAAAGTTAAATAGATTGATGTCAGCATTCACTCACTTCATCTCTAAATCATCAGAGAAGTTCCTACCATTCTTATAGTTGTTGGAAAAAAAGGTCATAATCATGAACAAGGAATGTTCAAAGTCACATGAGGAGATCAAATCCTATTTGAGCCGACCACCTCTTCCCAAATTCAATAGATCCAATTTACTTGTATATCTGATATCCGACCATGATGTTAGTTCGAACTTAATATGGGAAAAGGAAGGGCGTCAGACCCTATATATTATGTTATCAAGACACTGCTAGTCGTCGAGAAACGCTATCTTCCTTTGGAAAAACTAGCCTACTCCTTGGTAATTACTTGTAATACCCCGTATTTTCATGAACTGTAATTATTATTTCTTAAGTGATTAAAAAATTAATAAATGGAATTCATTATTACCTGTGTGGCTTAGTAATAATTTGGCACAATTTATATGGTAATTGAAAATGTGTACGCATAGAATAATTAAATGAATAAATTATTGACGCCGTGAGATATTATCGTGAGTTGTAGAAAATATCATTTAGAGTTTACTCTGGGATAATATAGATGTCCGTTTATGTGTCTTTGTCACTTCAAGTCATGGGGGGTAGGTATACCCTTATGAGAGATTTTGGGCTATTCCGGGTAGCATTCTGGGCTTTTTTAGGGGCCCAAAATTAGGCCTTATGGGGGGATATGGGATTAGGGAGTTTAGTTATGATATAATCCACCCTAATTAGGTTTTATATTCATTTTAGATATAACCTAGTAGTGACAAACCTTCTGGGAGAAGTTAATAAGTTGGGAGAAAAGCAAAATAGGAGAAAATAAGGGAAATTCAAGAGGGGTTCTTCAATCCCCCACCATAATGAAAGAATTTTCTTGTAATATCTTTAATAATATGTTTCTTTATCTATAAGGATGCTTTCTTATATGATTTTGGGATTCTTGATTATATTGAAGAATAATTCATATGACGATTTATGATTTGGGTTAATTAGGAATGATATGAATATGTCCTGCATTGAGTAGTTATACCTTGATAATTAAAACATGAAATTGATGGATTAAAGGATGTAGATATGAAATATAATTGATGTTTTAGAATGAAACTTAATTATTACGAATTATTTCCATGTCAATTTGAGATTTAAGGTTGGAATTGATGATGAACAACCCCTAAGTTGATTTAAAGATGAGTTATGTTACAAAGTTTGAATATATAAGTTTTAATCTTGAATTTGATGTTCGTGGACCCATAACATGGTGTAAAACGGTTTTAAAATATTTTCCTACACTTACCTTGGATTAGGATATCGAGCAGGTACTGTTTTGAAGCATAGTTTGGGGATTAATGGAGGTTTGGGAGGCTTCATCTTCATCTTTAGCCCGTTTTCGATTCTGCCCAGAATCGAATCGATTCGCTCTAATGGTGGATCAATTCGGCTCACAAAATTACAGATCATTTTGTTATGAACCCGTGGTCGCCAATTTCATATTTTTCGATTTATTTTAATTGGTTATGAATTTTCTAAGGAAGGGTGCACGAGACCAAAATCTTTAGTTGGTGATTTTGGGATGGACTATATTATAGGAACGAATATGTTTAGAATGATTATAAATCATGTTGATGTATTCTCTTTTTTATTTTGAATTCGTAGTTGATAAAACTAAGGTTTATAAAGCTTAGAAGTCGTTAATGGAGATTAGAAAAGATGACCCGTTTTAATTATAGAAAATTCTGGGCTCATTGCCCACCACGATTCGATTCGGCTTCAAGGGAGAATCGATTTGGCCCATGGATTTAGGTCGGATCAGATCGGGGGAAATGTTTATGGAATTTTTATGAACTCATCCGAGTATGTTGGAGGTTATCCAAGTGACTGATGGTTGGTGTAATTGGAAAGTTAAGTTTATTGGTGTGTAAACAATAAGGCAAAGTGTGAAATTTTATTTACGGTAAAAGAGTGTTTAGGACTTTAAATAATTTGTACTATTCGATGTTGAGGATTGTATTAGAATAAGTGGACGTGCGAGAGAGCGATACCCGATAGTCATGTGTACGCATTGTGCCTAAACAGTAAAGAGTTAAAGTACTTTGGAGATTGCTTCATATCTTGAGAGATTATAGGTTGTGAAAATAATTTAGTAATTAAAAGAGGATTTATATATGTATGTTACGGGAGAGAGAGTGTATATATATATATATATATATATATATATATATATATATATATATATATATAGAGAGAGAGAGAGAGATGTACTCATAGTTTAGAGATTCGGTAAACTAAGAAACGAATTTAATAAGGATTAGAGTTGAGGATCCTAAAAACGTAATAATAATCCGATGTTTAGGGATTTAATTGATTTAGGGTACGTTGTAGTATATGCCATATCCAACTTGTTTATATATGTTTAACCTAGTTTTAGAGATTGTAAACCTAATTTTAATTAAGGATCCAATGGTGTGGGGATCTAGATGGTTGGCTACGTTTGAGTGTCCATGTTATCCTATATATATATTGTGTGATTATATGGACATACTTGTGCTCATGGTGAATCTATCGATTAGGGGTTGTGTTCGACATCAGACTATATACCATGCGTCGACTGAGATGTATTACTGTAGTGAAGGTCGTTATTTTAGATCATACATTCAGGGTCACTACTTCGTGATGAGAAAAATATGATGAATGGATCCATTTGCCTAGTTTGGGTATGGGTGAAGGGATGGTGTACTGCGTAATGATTGCCCCATTTATGTGTGTTTTATTTTAGTCCGTCAGGTGAGGGACTCCTTAGACTTGACGATAGAGGCACAAGATGGACACTAAGGGTAGATGCCTTCGTGTGCTATATATTTTTATATATATTACGTAAGAATTTATATAGTTTAATGATAAACTTTGATAATGAACCTTATTTCATGTTAGGTACTTTATGTGGTTTACTTCTATGTCCCTTGTGGGTGACATTGCAGGGGTAGGTATTTGGCTTGTATTTTTATACGTGCGTCTAGTTTCATTCATTTGTCTAGGGTATATAGTTGTGACATATACCTTATGGTAATTGAATAATAATTTATTTAATTAAATTATACTTAAACAGGCAGAGCATTACGTTTATGAGGCTTAGAATACGTTAATAAAAATATATGTGTGGACCCTTAAGTGATATCCTATTTAGGTAATTGGTAGCATTCCACGGTAGTTGTTCGTTATGTGATAATGCTTAATTGTTTAAAGATAGAGACCTCTATAATAGTTGGGGCTTGGGTTAGAACATAAGCGATGTATTGCACTTAGTTGAGAGGTGAGATACTCATTTCATGTGAGAACCGATGGAGGGGCATGTATTGTGAATTGACCGCATCATTATTTATCAGTATTATAAGTTAATTCTTGCAACTCTAAGTCACTGACCAAATTATAAAATATTTTCTACCCCAGGTATTATTATTGTATAAATAGGTTAACAGGATTGAGTGGTCAGACTTGCAGTTGTGACGATCCATCTTGAGATTCATAGAGTTAGAGTCGGTTGTTCATTATAGCTGTCAACATATTTGGGGATACATGGAAGGGTTACCTTTATACTCTATTTGTATTTCAATTGAGATTGTGTAGTTAGAGAAAGTTTAGTTGTACTCTTTTATTCAGTTGAATAATTGTAATCAGAGGTTTTTATACAGTGAATTCAATTTTTCACAGTTTAGTATTTTTGTTCATCATCTCTTATTGAATCCCTTATTGTGTTGGTTTTAATTTACTATGGTTTTTAGTTTACGTTGATCCTGAGAATGATGTATATTGTTTAAACATCCTCGATATTTTGAGATATTGAAAATAAAGTATGTGCAATATAATGTATTTGTCAGATAAAACGCCGATATGAATCACAAATATAATATATATAATGTACAAAAAAGATGAGAATATGAAAATGGATCAATTGGACTCGAGTCTCAGGTTTTAGCCCAAAACGCCTACGTAGCCTATAAAGTCATCAAAGTTCACGTAGTTCGCATACGATACAAAGGTGGGGTTTATCCCACAGAATCGAACTGGAATTTATTATATGTGTGTGTAGAAAATGTATTTTAGTTTTGAGAAATTATGGTGGATAATCCCATTGGAATTTATAAGTGTAACCCTCTTTTTCTTTGTTTTGGGTTTTTTATAGAAAATAAAGTATGTGCAACATAACTAATAAATTATGAGATATTAATATGTGTGAACTAAAGTAAAAGCTAGATTAAGAATTTATGTAACTAATGTTAAAATAAAGAATTTAAAGAGAGAAAAGGATTCTGGACCTTATTTGGCGAATTGGGGCTTGATCTTGATCCTTGATGAGCTCTCTTGAATGTTGAAATGGATGTTGGATGAAAAAAAATGAGATTTTGCTAAACTGGGTATGAAAATGATGGGAATGAAATATGGAAAGGAATTTCACACGGCGAAACTTCGTTAATTGTAAGAGAATGTTACTGAGATCACTGATATTGATGGATTTAATCTGTCTTGGGAGTGAGGTCATGCCCTCTATTTATAAGGTAAGGGGGTGTTGATCAGCATAGCCCTAGCCCTTCTAATTATCCGGTAACCCTAGACACACTGTTGATAGTTAGGGAAATGGTCGTGCCAATCAGTAGTCTTATGCAGATATTTTTGGAAAAACGATCATAGAACGCAATTCGTTGAACCAAATCGCACACAAGGCATATCATTAGAAAGTTAATTCAGAGACCCTTAAGAGTCCTTTAGTCCACTCCCAGGTTTGGGAGTTGACTTTGGGTTAGATGGGGCTCAAAATAGCTCATCGTTCCTTTGAACGGGACATCATCGGCTGGTAATGGATCGTTCATCCAAATCGTAAGTCAAAATCATGCACGGAGAGTTGACTTTGGTTAACCGGGGTCGAAAAGTGCCTGGTGACCTTTCGAAGTAAAACAGGTCATTCGTCCATACCGTAATGATGATTCATGCATGGGGCAAACCGTTGTAAATGGAATTCAGTTCCCTATGAATATTCATTCAGTTTCGTTTGAGGTGAAGAGTTGACCTCGATCAAATGGAGTCGGGGCCTCCGAATTTATTTTAGGGGGAAAACGGATCATTTATCCAAATGTTTATGTCATTTATGCATGGGGTGGACTATTGGAAAGGGGTTTCAGTTCCCTTTGAGGATTCATTGGCATTTCTCTATGATGATGGAGTTTATTGGGGTCAAACCGGTGCCCGAGAGCGCCTGGTATCCTCCAGATCGGTTTCAGTGGTAAAATGATCCATTCGTTTGAACCGTTATGTCGATTAGCACACAGGGTGGACTATTGGAAATGGATTCAGAGCCCTTCAAAGATTCATTGAGTTTTTTCCCTAACGATAGAGCTAACCAGAGTTAAACGGGGCTTGGGAGCACCCGATGACCTCTAGATCGACACTCGGAGTATGCCCTAGGGTTTGTAGTGAAATGGGGAGGTGCTAAGGACCTAAGGAGAGACTTAGGGGATACTAGAATGTGGTTTCTACAAATACCCTCGATGTGTGAGCTTGGGATAAGTGAAAGCCATCGAACAGACACCACGCGTTCTTTTGGGAAATAGGTCAATTCTGTGGATCTAAGTGGCAAGGATGACCGATTCAGAGATAATGATTCTGGGGACCTATGGTAATGTTGGGAATGGATGATTCTAGCGGGTCGAGGTCAATTCTGAGGACCTAGGGTAGGGAGCTACAAATTCTGAGAGTCGAAGCCAATTTTGAGGGATATAAGTGGGATCCACCAACTTTGAATGTCGAAGCCAATTCTAGGGGCTTTAAGTATGGGTGAGGTCAACTATGTGGGCCGTAAAGTGGGGCAACCAAATCTGAGGGCCGAGGTTAATTCTTATGACCTTAAGTAGAAAAGACCAATTCTGAGGATGAATCCAATTTTGAGAGCTTTAAGCAGGGCCGACCAATTCTGAGGGTCAAGGTCAATTCTAAGGACCTTAAGTTTGGGCCACCAATTCTGAAGACCGAGGTCAATTTTGAGGACCTTAAGTAGGAGCGACTAATTCTTTGGGTCTAAGCCATTCTGAGGGCTTTAAGTAGAAGGGACCAGTTTTGAGGGTCGAAGCCAATTCTGAGGGCTTTAAGTAGAAGCGACCAGTTCTGAAGGTCGAGGTCAATTATGAGGACCTCAAGTAGAAGCGACCAGTTCTGAGGGTCGAAGCCAATTCTGAGGCCTTAAGTAGGAGCGACCAATTTTGAGGGTCGAGGCCAATTCTGAGGACCTTAGGAATGACCAATTCTGAGGGCGTTAAGTAGGAGCGACCAATTCTACGGTCGAACCTAATTTTGAGGGCTTAAGTAAGGTGTGGGGAATAGTTTTCTTGGGAAAGTTTGGAGATTCCTCGAGAAAAAAGATACTAATCTGAGGATTGGGTGTAGCCCTACCGGGGAATTTTTCAATTTCTATGGTGTCCCTTGGAGACATTATTGAGGATATATCCAATTAGATTCGGGAATTCCTCTCTGGAAATAATTCTAGGAGAAAATGTAGTATTAATTCAGTTGGGGGTTTGAGAGTCTTGAAAAAATATTTTTTCTTGGTGAAGAAAAGTTATAAAAATCATTTGCCAATTTTAGGAATTTTCTGGGGAATTTTCAAGATTTTTCGACATTTTGCGGGGAATTTTTATACAAAATTTCAAAGAGGTGTCTATCGGCAGGGATTAGGGGGTGCCAAACGACAGTGGCATGGTCTTCTGGACTACCTCGGGAAGGTGAAGGGGCAGTGTCGATCGATATGTGGTCGGGGACTACCGTTTGACATGCCAATTATCCTTCTATAAAAAGGGGCAAGATTTCTTCATTGTTCACAGCTTTCAGTTCTTCTATCTGCTGTCTTTCCTTTCTGCGAACTGTTCTAGCATTCTTTTCTCTTCCAAGACTACGAAATGGCGGATTTTTCAAGCAATACATACCATCTGGGGTGGTTGAGTGTTGATGACTAGTCGCATTTGGAGTGGCGGGCCAGGGTGCCCCTAGTGCTGGGTAATGAGAATGTCTTTAACTCATTTGATCCAGTTGCAGATGAGTGAACCCTTTTGCGTGAGCTTATGCACCATCAATCATCTAGGGTGGTAAACCCTAGTGGTTATGTAAATGTTAATGAACTTTGGTATATTTCCTTTTTCTTTTGCGTATTTTTTTCTAAATTTTGAGAAGGGTCTTTACTTTTTCTTTGAGAGACTGATATATCTACGTCGAATTTGCATTCTCGAGGGACGAAGGGGTTCAAGGATGTTTGGGAGCCCCTTCCTTCGGTGGTGCGCTAGGTGGTTTCATCAGCTGGTTTTAGCAGTTTGGCATTCGTATTAGATGAGATGCCTCGTTCGACGACTGTTCTTTGTGCTTTGGGAGAGAGTTGGTGGGATATTACCCACACCATAAATTTTGGCTTTGGGGAAATAATGGTGACTCATATCAATGTACAGCAGCTGCTGGGGCTAGACTATGAGGGGGCCCGGATGGAGGTGGATAGGACTTTGCGGGTGACGTTGGCGACGGTGTAGGCGGCGTTGGGTGATGTTAGGCGAATAGTCTTAGGGGATTCCATTTATTTGTCTCTTCCTAAGAAGGTTTTGTTGAGTCGACGGATCTACGATACTGATGGGATGCAGGTGCGATAGATGGCCCGTTTATTCATCCTTTTGTTGTTGGGAGGGTTTTTGGTGGCGAGGAGTGGCAACGTTGTTCACTTATTATTTCTGCCATTTTTGAGGGTATTTCCAAATATCCCTATCTTTGACTGGGGGAGCCTGACTTTGGGGACCCTTTATTCATCTTTAGATGCATTCAGCCAGTGCTGCCGATAGACCTTTATTGGGGCCACGTATCTTTGGAGGTATTCTTTTCTTTTTACATTTTTCCTTTATGCATTTTATTTCTTTTTTTTATTCCTTGATTGCTTTCTTCTGATTAATGGCCCTTGTCCTTTACTGAGGTGGTTTTATGAGGTGATTGGGCTTAATTACCATTTGATAGGTTTGAAGGATGAGTCGGTGGGGTACTTCTACCGTATGTACCGGTGGTGGAAGTCCAACTGGCAGTCTCATTCTTTGGAGGTGGTGCGATTTGTCTTGAATGGCCTAACGAGCAGTCGGGTAAATTCTTCTTTCCTTTTGAGACCATTTTTCTTTGATGACCTTTTTAGATATTGATTTTCTGCTGGGGATCTTACAGGTGACCTTCTATCCCTGGGGGATGGCCATCCTGCACATGGGGTGACCGGGGGGAATGCGCAGTTGCATCGTCGGTTAGCGCATGAGTTTGGCTACTCCTAGTATCTGAGGAAGAGAGAGTAGTTCGACAGGTGGTGGAGGACGAGGTGATGGTGCCACCTGCGAGGCCCTCGAGATACATGTGTTAGGTGCGGGAGATATCGGAGGAGGCGAGGGTGGCGGCGATGGTCGACGAGCCTTACTCGTCATATGCCTACACGGCGACGACTAATGATTATGCCGCCCAACATATATGACTTTTGGAATTTCCCCCCTGCAATTTTTGGTAGGTATTCGAGTCGGCCAGTGGGGTCTTCCCGCAGTGCGGATGGTGCGTCGACACCGACAACGGCAGCGACATTAGAGGTTCCATTTTTACAGCTGGATCCTCCTTTCTATAACATTAGACGGCTTGATGGAGGATCGATGCGTATGTTGCATCGCCCCAATATGATGGACCAGGAGGTGTTGGGCTGACACAGGATGTTATTCAGCCAAAGGTAAACCTTTCGTTTCTTTGACTTCTGATTTCTTTCTCTTGTCTCAGATTCACTGATTTGCATTTTTCTATTTTTTCTATAGTATGTTCAGGTGTCGACTACTTGACTGAAAGACATCCGGGATTGGGTGAATTTCACAATGGCTCATATCTGGTATTCGATCCCGGTTCCTTCCTAGTTGGTGTCATTTGCTTCATCTGGGGAAGGGTGTGGATCGGGTAGCGAAGGCTCTTCAGCTCCTCGCAGGGAAAACGCGTACGCCGCAAGGATGGGGTGCTTTAAAGAGAGAGAGAGAGAAAGAAAAAAAGAAAGAGAAGGTGAGAGAGAGAATTTTTTGGGGGGATTTCGGGTTAAGTCCCGCTATTTTTATGTTTTTCCTTTCCTGCAAGACAAATGTAATAAAGCAATATATATGGAATGAAGTTTTTATTATATTATCTTTGCTTTAAAGACTTAATGCATATGAAATTCTTACTTTTCTGCTGAGACCATAAAAAGGTTTATAATAACTAAAAAAATGAATTTATTTTGAAAAAGTATAAGTGAAAATACGAGGAATTGGCCTGACTTCGGAAATGAAAATAAATTTTGAGTTTTGTATTTTGAGAAAGAAGGAAAAAGAGAATTTTCTAAAAATAGAGGATGTCTATTTGCATACCCCTTGTCCTACCTATCGGCAGGTCAGTCCAGTCCAATCATCCCAAGGTTTGATTGCACTTTCTTCAACTACTTGGTCCTTGATGGGGTAGGGTTTCATCCAGATTTGGCAAAACCCTTGTCTCTAGCCAAGTCTTCCAAGTATAAAAAGGGATAATGGTGGAGTGTTTTCTTCACCCATCCACATTTCTTTTTTTTCTTATTTATTGCTTCTTGTCTTATCATTACCAATATGGATCTTCCTGAAAGTGTTGAATCCGCCTCTTACCTTGAAAACTTAGAGGCTATGTGCTCATATAATGTAGACTACAATGCATTCATAATGCGTCGAGTTTCATTATGGCGTACCTGGTCTATTAATTGGAATATGTTATGGCTGCGGTATAATTCTAGTAACCGGAGGATCACGTCTTTCGCTTTGGCTTGGCTGAAGTTTGCCCGACTTACGAAAAGTTTTCTGCTATGCTAGGGGTAAATCCCAGTGTTGCGACGGCGATGACTGAATTCTCTCGGGCTCCTCGGTATCTATTAGCAGGACTTCTCCTTATATCACCCTCGACGGCTCAGTTATTGGTCACGAGAGGAATGATTTATCTCCTGGTTGTACTATACTCTTTGCATCTATAGGATGTTGGTGATACGGGCTATGCTGGAGCCGTCATCCTTGGCTTAACTTTAAAATTACTGTTGGTGACCAGGGACCTGTTAGTGGACCCTTAACTAACTGCTATCACTTCGTGGACGTCATACCATCGTAATCCTACAGCGGTGATACTAGCAGAGACCCTAAATAGCCTAGATGCTTGGCGTGAAGGTTGTTCTGCTTTCTGAGGGGCGGCTTTGTTATGTTATTCATGTGGCTGTCGGAGTGATTTCATTTGGCGATCCCCCTTGAATACCCCTTGGCAGTTATGCCAAATTTCTTCACTCTCTATTTCATCAGTTTTAGCTCAAATATTGAGGACTGGGAGAACTGGTTTGTAGAGTATGGGGCCCAATGTCTGCGTTGGTCGGTACCCTGGTGGGGGGAGTTGTAGCCCATGTTAGAACTAGAGGAATACCAATATGTTTGGTTAGTTAACCTTCGATAGACTCCTTTCTACTTTCCTTAGCATCTCCTGCATCAAGTAGGGTGGTAGCAAATTGTGCCACCTCGAACACTAGACTTCTTTCCTGTGGAGGATTTTACAGGATGCATACACATGCAATTGGGATCTCAGTGGGAGAATCGTCGTCCATCGACTCGTCCCTCCTAATCTGTTAGCAGTGTTTGGCATGTTTCTAGGTATTATATGAAATGGCTGTGGAGGAGGGTAGTGGTTAAGATGCTAGCCGAAGAGACCAGACAAAGGTGTCTCGCTATGTTTGACAGCATGGAGGGAGGTGTTGTGGTTTTTCCTTGACTGGTCCAAGCTTACCGTTCCATGGAGCTCCTTCGGTATTCCATCTAATAAGGGGAAGCTTGGGGACCCTAAGATGTAGATGGTGATGGTCTTGGCTCTTCTGGCTCGGGTAGGATCCCTAGGGAGTTTTATTTTTGAAGATTTTTAATAGTGATTGGTTATGTACCTAGTTTTTTTCTTTAGTTGTGTGGAAATATTTCGGGAGGGTTGCTTAGGATTATTTTGGCTTGTTTTATTTTATTTTTAGGAAAATAAGATTAGGTCGGTAGGGAAAGTTATTTGACTCCCTGCGCTAATATTTGTAACTACACTGGGTTTTCCCGATAATGGAACAAAAGAGGATTTTAATTATAATATTGTCCCTCTTGATGAGTTTTACATTTGAATTATCTATACCAATTGCTAAGGCATGTATAATATTTTTATCCATGAATATGATAAAATAAACTGTCATTCTCGGGGATAAGAAAAGAATAACATTTTTTGTAAAAGAAGGGGGTCGTGATCATGTAAAGCAAATGAGTTGCCTACGTACCTCTGGAGGTTTAGAAAATTTTCATTTTTGAAAGTAAAAGGATATTTAGAGGATCAGGCCCCACATAGTTCCGAGCAGAGGGAAATGAAGAATCTTTTTTAATTTTTAGAATAGATTGGAAATGAGAAGATTCGTAGCGCGCCAATATTTTAGACTAATGTTAGAATTTCTTGAGGCGATCTAGTTTGACTGGACGGGCCATCTCTACCCCATCAAAGTCAATGAGCATATCAGCGCCACCGAATAGGATCTTCTTCACAACGTAGGGGCCGTTTCAATTGGGCTTGAATTTCCCTCTGGGATCCTAAACGGACTCTACGATCTCTTTAAGGGCTAAATCCCCTTCTAGAACACCACGGTCCTTAACTCTCTTATTGAATGGTCGTGCTATTCAGTGATGATACCCTTGTATATGATATAGAGCTTTCAGTCTCCTTTCGTGCAAAAATGGCAAGTCATCAAGTTGATTCTGATCCCGTCTTCCTCGCTGACTTTACTTTCAACCATGACACGTAATGAAGGAATTTTTAGCTCAACGGGTAGGACTGCTTCCATGTTGCATACCAGAGAGTAAGGGGTAGCCCCAGTAGATGCTCGAACTAAAGTACGGAGGCCCCAGAGGGCGTAAGGTTTTCGATTGGCCCAATCTCGGTAACATTCAGTTATTTTACAGATGATTGCTTTGATGTTCTTTTTGGTGGTTTCGACTGCACCGTTAGTTTGAGGTCGGTAGGGAGAAGACTTATGCCTCTAGAAGCCATAATCGTCGACCATTTTTGTGACGTTTGCTTCGAAATGCAACCCGTTGTCTGACACTAGCTCGTGCGAGATCGATAAATGATATTTTTCCAGATGAACTTGGCCAACCTTTTGGCATTTAACGTTGCGTATGACTCAGCTTGACCCATTTTGTGAAGTAATCAATGGCAACCAAGATGAATTTATGTCCGTTAAAAGTCTTGGATGTAAATTTCCCCATGATATTGATGACCCATGAGGATAAAGGCCAGGGATAATTCATGTTGTACAATTCTCATGGAGGCAAGTGCTTGATATTGGAAAACTGCTGGCATTTAAGGCATCTTCGAACATAGGGGGAGAAATACTGAACCATTGTAGTCCAATATTAACCTTCTCGAATGATTTTCTTGGAAAGCATATATCCATTCATATGGGGTCCGCACTCCCCGTTGTGGATTTTTTACATCATCTATTTAATGTCAGACCCTACGATGAAGTGTAAGTGGGTTCTATTAAAGTTTCTCTTGAACAGTGCTTTATCGCAGACAATATACTAAGCTACCAGTTTGCGAAGGGTTTCTCGGTCATTCTTATTAGAATCGCAAGGATACCTACAATGCTTTAGGAGGCGCCAAGTATCGTAGTACCAGCACTCGGATATATCTAGATCTTCTTCTGTGACTAGCTATTTATGGTAGCAGTGGGTAGGTTTATATTGCTTTTGGACTAGGAAGGGGGCCATCATTATTCCTTTAGGCATGTCAATTATGGAGTCTACGGTAGCAAGGGCATTGAATAAGTTGTTCTTTACTCGGGGTAGGTAGCGAAAGGTGATATTTTATAATTAGGAGGCCAACTCTTCTAGGTGGGCATGAAAGGGTAAGAGCTTCTCGTCCTTGACTTTCCATCTTTTTAGTACTTGACCGGTGATGAGGGTTGAATCCCAGTGGACATCTAGGCATCGAATTCCTTTCTTGAGAATATTTTTTAGGCCTATCGTGCATGCCTTATATTCAGTCATACTATTGGTGCAGGGAAAATACAACTTGATGGCAAAGGGAATATGAGAGTCATCAGGGGCGATTATGATTATCCCAATTCCATGTCCTTTCTTGTTGGCAGCACCGCTAAAGAACATTTACCATCGGAGGCCTTCTTGGGTGGTACAAAGGATATTTTTATCCGAGAACTTGAAAATCCAAATATCAGTTTCTTCTATAGGGTAGCCAGAGATGGCTCTTCCTTTTATGGTT
Source organism: Sambucus nigra (assembly GCA_949130495.1). Taxonomy (NCBI): domain Eukaryota; kingdom Viridiplantae; phylum Streptophyta; class Magnoliopsida; order Dipsacales; family Adoxaceae; genus Sambucus; species Sambucus nigra. The sequence goes on from OX422207.1 coordinate 420,019,243, forward strand.
TTCTACGTGACATAAACAATATCAAATTCGGCTAGAAGCATCAACCATCAGGCCATTCGGCTAGACAGGGAAGGTTTCTCGAGCAGGTATTTGATAGGATCTATTCGGGATATAAGTTTGATGGTAAAAGCGAATATATAGTGTCATAATTTTTAGGTGACCCGGATAAGGGCAACATATGTTTTCTCCAAATTAGTGTAATTGGACTCGTACCCGACCAACTTGTGACTGGAATAATATATATCTCTCTCATTGTGAGACTCTTCAAGGTATTATTCCAACAAAGCCCCAGTTGCGATGTCTGTTATGATCAGCTATAGGAGTAGGGGTAGAACAGGTTGTGGTGGCATGAGTACCGAAGTTCGAGTCAGATATTGCTTAATTCAGTCAAAGGCCTCCTGTTAAGCTTTGTTCCAAACCTTAGTTGAATCCTTTCAGAGGAGTTTAAAAATACGTTCACAGATAGAATTCAACTAGCCGATGAACCGGATGATACCTTATAATTTTCCAAGGAATCCCCTGACTTCTTTCTTCATTCGGGTGGTAGAATTTCGAGTATGGCTTTTAGTTTGGCAAGATTAACTTCTTTCCCTTCCTCAATAACCATGAATCCCAAAAGCTTCCCTTTGGTAACATCGAAGGTACATTTCTGTGGGTTAAGTCACATTTGGTATGCTGTAGTCGCTCGAAGAACTTTCAGAGAGCAAGAACATAACCTTCTCGAGTTTTAGGTTTGATAATCATATCATCCACATAGACCTCGACTTCTTTGTGTATCGAATCATGTAAGATAGTTGTGGCGGCCCTTTGGTAGGTAGCCTCTGCATTTTTTAGAGCAAATGGCATAATGGTATAACAGAATATTCCCCAAGGGGTGATGAATGCGATTTTTTCTTGATGATTTGGGTGCATCTTGATTTTATTATATCCGACAAAACCATCAACAAATGACATGAGAGCATGACTGATCGTGTTATCCACAATCATGTCGATATTGGGTAGCGAGTAACCATCCTCCGGAGAGGCCTTATTTAAATCTCGATAATTAACGCACATGCGAACCTTTCCTTCAGATTTCAGTATGGGTACAATATTGGCTAGCCATGTGGGATATTTGATCACACGAATGAAACCCACATTCAATTATTTAATCGCTTCTTCCTTAACCTTGAGCGACCATTCGGTGCGAAGCTTTCACAGATTTTGTTTGACCGATTTGTATTCTAGGAGCATTGGAATCTCGTGTTGAGCTATCTCGGGATCAATTCCAAGCATGTCATCATAGGACCATGCGAATATGTCCACAAATTTCTTTAATAATTCCTCAAGTTGTGTGCGTTCATGATCGTCAAGGGTAGACCTTATCCTAATCTCGCGTAGTTGGCTACTAGAATCGAGATTAATAATAATAGTTTCATCTTCATTAACTCGAACGTGGTTATGTTATTTGTTATTAAACTTATTAAGATCGGTTAAGAATTGTTCATTTGTAAAATCATCATCATCAAGAGTTTGATTAGAATCAAAAAAATTAATATAAGGCATAGCAGGATACTCGGAATCTTCGTTTATTTCATTGTTGGGAAAAAAATCGTTGAGAACCTCATCAAAGTAGGTCTTGATTACATTGTGATTAGAACAGGGAGGAACAAAAATAGATGTGGAAATGGGATAAAAATTTGGGTTGGGTTGCATTTCAGCTGGTGGAACCGATACAGTATTCCAGTTGAGGAGAGGTGCATCAGCAACTTTGATCAGATGGGATGGATCCGATGATGTTGCACTTGAGTGGATCACGCAAAGTGCCAACCCTAGTGTTTGCAAGTCGAATAAATCCTCGGAGTCACCTCCCTCAAAATCTTTGGTAGTAGCTATAATCTTCTCCATGAGTGGTTGCACATGATGCTCGGAACTTTTGGCCCATGAGTAATTGTCTTGGAAAAAGATCTTCATTCCTGGTTTCATCTTCTTATCCACATGATCATACCAAGGTTCGGGAAAGTCATAAAAGGATAAATCTTCACCCTCCATAATGAATCTTCCGTTCAAAGAATCCCCTGAGGTAGTCTTGGCAGTTTCTAGCCTTCTCTTCGATTGAGGTTAGCGGATCATTATGAGTTCCTATGATGATGGGTGATAACCCAAGCCACAAGGAGGAAAGGCTTTCTTCAGTATTATGGGTTCAAATATCCCCTGCTTTCATCTTCCCAGTCCTAGCTCGGGCAGAAAGTGCATGATTTTTAACATATGTATCATATTGACGTTACCGTGAGGGGTGTGTTCTAGACAGACTCTATCTTTAAAATCATCCCCTACCATAAGCGAAATTGGTTCGACTTAAAAACCTGACAAAAGCACATCATTTACCCCATGTTGTATCTCTAGCACCGGGTTACTAGTGCTTCCATTCTCAGTGTTATCATCGTTGCCCAAGATGGTGATGACCTGCCCATTAGCAAAGAACGCCATTTTCTAATAGAGGGAAGAAGACACACTCATGATACTATAGAGCTATGGTCATCCGAGCAACAGATTGAAATAAATTGGGATATCGATGACTTGGAAATCAGTAACGGGGTTTATAGGGTCATAACCTATTGTAAGCTTTATGGATCCCAATACTTCTCGACAAAAATTATCATAAGCATGTGCCGCGGTAGAGGTTGCAGTATGGTCACTCACTTTTAGTCCCAAATCAGTTGAAGGTTCTCAATAGGTAAATATTAAGAGTCGATCCATTATCAACAAGCGAAAGTGGGACGGTCTTTCCCATGACTTCGACAGAGATATTGAGAGAATAGTTGTGATTTGGACCAAACTTAGGGATTTTTTCTTCGAAGAAGGAGAGGATTATAGTAGAGGTTAGAGATCCTACCAAATTCACTACTTCTTCTGGCATGGTGAAAGGAAGGACCGTGGGCTCGGTAAGTAGTTTAATCAAGGCATTTCGGTGCAGCTAGGAAGACATAAAGAGTCCCCACAGAGTTATGTTAGCTTGTATTTTCTTCAACTGATCAATGATCTTGCTCTCCTTAAGGGTTATATCCAACATAGGAAGTTTCTCAACACCTTTATCCTCGTCAATCGTTGATGTTTGCAAGTTTGGGACCTGGTAATTCCTCCTTGATCTAGTCATATGGTTCACAAAAGAGGGGGAAAATAAAAACCCCATTTCCTCATCTATCTCGGGCTATTTATCCACTTTGTTGATCTCTTCTAATAGCTTCTCGAACGATATCATTCCAAATATACTGATTACTCGGCTAGTATTATCTGGTATTTGCTCTTCAATTGAACTATCGAATTTGTCTACCCATCCAGTGGCAACGGCATCATCTTTTCAAAAAAAGTTAATGCACTCCACAACCTCGACGGCTTCTTCGTATAGATCCTCCCACTCAACAAGGAGACATGGAAGCGATGGAACCAGGCGCCCTTATAGCTTTAAAGCATCAAGTAGCTCGGACATAATGTAAATTTCACCAGTCTGTCAGAGTAAGTCTACCATGATCTGGACGACATCATCTAAGTTGACTTCATCGGTAAGTACCACCCAATTATCTGACTTTTGAGCCTATTTTGAGCTTTCAAGAACAGCGTACTGAATCTCTGGCAGTCAATGGTCATTTTTTAGGGAAATTTTAGCCTAAACTCTAGAAGTTGGTTCAATATTGCTAATAATTCCATATCTTTCCCTCAGGAACAGGTATAAATAGTAATGCATCCCCTTGTAACGAGAGACAAAGCCTGATCGGAAAAATAGGTAGGATCTAGGAGAAAATATGGGTAAACTTGGAAGGGTTTAGGGGAATATATGGGTACGATGGGCGATTTACTGGGTACCATCTGGGTAGATGGATCAAATTTTGGGTCTTCTTCTTGAAAGATAGCATTTGTATGATTTGGGAGTGGATTGTGGGTAGTGTTTGATTTAGGATTGGATCGTGGGGCGATGATACCCTGATTAATCAGACCTTGGATTACATTTCAGAGGTTGAAACACTGATCAGTGGTATGGTCGACATTTTGGTGATAATCGCAATGGGCATCAGGTTTGAAATTTTTGAAAAGTGGGTTTGGCAATGGACGAGGGTACAATGGCTTAATAAGATTTCGGATCAAAAGAACTTGGTAAACTTTAGAGAGGGGAGCGTGAAGCTCGGTACATTCCTTTTTTACTGGGTTAGGGTGGGTTTTTGGTGCCTATGAAGTAGCAGGTTGAGAGATATTATTAATGGTTGAAACTATGGTATTGGCAGGTTTCTCATACTTTCTGGGAGTAAATTGTTCGGATATTTTCTTTGGCTTAACTTTTGTCCTGGAAAGTCTTTTTTCAATCTCCACTCCTACTTCTCAAATAGCTAAAAAAATGGGGGTAATATTTTCCTCCCATCGTCGCTCGAACATGGGGTAAGAAGTTCTTCTTTATGATATTGACTTTCTCCTTTTCGGAAGGCCGGTTGGTCATGGCGGTTGCTTTTTCTCTCCACCCTGTTATTAAGTTACTGACAGATTCCCTGGGATTCTGCTTGAGAAGTTGTAAATCACATAGGGTAACCTCCATCTCCTCGTTATACTTGTACTAAAACATGAATTCATAGGCAATATCCTCACAACTGTGAATTCTTGATTCCTCGAGAGATAAGAACCAACGAAGAGCGTTTTCCTTCAAAATTTATTGGAACATTTGGGCCATTATTTCCTCAAAGACACCTAGGAGAGTCATGGATCGGTGATAACTTTGAAGATGAACAATTGGGGGTCCACTACCCCGAACTTCTCAATATTAGGCATCTTGAACTTTTTCGGTAGCCTTGCTTTAGGATAAGGTGACATATTGGTATAATCCATGTAGTTCCCGGAGATTCAAACTTGGTCAAACTTCTTGGTCAACATCTTAAGGTCTTCCTTGACCTTGTTCAACTCTTCTTCTTTTGGATTAACGGTCACAGGTAGGTTAGCCACTGGTTGGGTAAGATTCGACAAAGGAAGTTGAGCTGGCAGTGGCCCATTAGCAGGAGGGGCACGTGGAGCGTGCTAATATTCTTTCAGGACCCAAATAGGCTCAGGTACGGGTGAACCCATAGCGCAAAATAAGACGATCTCGGCCTCTTTGGGAATAGGGACAATTTTTGTTGCATCTCATGAACCTTGATTTGAAGGTTGTCAATCTTGGGAGTGAGTTGGACTAGAACCGCCATCAAATTCATCTGCACAATTGGTAATGGGCCTGTGTTCTTTATGGAAAGCGACTAAAGGTGAATTTCAGACTCGGAGGAAGTAATGGGAGGACTGATGGAGCTTCAGGGTGGTTCAACAGAAGACCGAAGTCAATAGGGATCCAGGCCAAGGGTCGGGTATGCGATCGACCTAAGAAGGAGAAAGATTCGAATTTATTTTTGAAAGAGATGAGGAAAAGACTTTTTATTATAGGAAGGAAAATATTTTTGATTTTTTTGGGGGGGTAAAGATGAGGACGAAATGTTTTGAGGTAAAAAGAAGGAAAATGCTTTTGTTTTTTTTATAATAGGGGGGAAAATGTTTTTGACAGTTTTGTTAAGGAAGGAGGAAAAATGAGAAAAAGGGTCTCAACATGATTATTATTATTATTATTATTATTATTATTATTATTATTATTATTATTATTATTATTATTATTATTATTATGTTCTCACTCGTATTAGGTTTACCTGAATGTAAAAAAGAAATGTCAAACGGTACTCGAGCCTCGTAAAATTAGGTTTGAAAAATATGAAAAACACGATTTGACTTGTTACCAGGCTCATGGACAGGGTCCCATTTTGGAAAAAGATGAAATCAAACGAAAATTTAGGCGACATGCCGACCCGTAATTTCAACAGAGTTTCGGGTAGTAATCGACAAACTAAATATGAGTGCGCTAGGTTTGACGCCTATATGAGGGTATGCATTTGTTGGGTTAATTGGAAGGGTCCCCCCTTTTGGCATGACTTCCATGATATATGTCTTGCTTTTGAGGGAAATCGGTACGTGTGGACAAGACATTTGATATGCCTGAGTGTACATGAATTGCCTCACTATATACCTCGTGGGGACAATACATGTGAGAGCGAATTCGATATACTCGATATACGTGAATGAGTTCCCTATGATATACCTCCCATCATGACTTCGATCAAGAGGTACGATACGGGGGGAACCATTCGATATTCGTCAAAATTACTGGGCCAATGGAATGTGAGAGTCATATTGCTTAGGCTAACTGCGACCCACCAGACCAGCGCCCATCACAAAGTGACTCCCCAGTTACGGGACAAAATTTGGTCAATAGCCATGCTCTTTGGTGTTGTAGTGTGCAAAATGCATGATTCTTAATTAGTATATTATGGAGAGATTATTTTATTTAACGTGATGAGCACTATACTAATAGGAAAAAAGGTACAAGTATAAAAATAAATCTAACATGGAGCATGAAGATTACACTAATCATGGATATGCGAGAGTGAGCGATGTGTGCATATCGATAAGCGAGTGTGTGGTAGTGAACCTAAGCATGGATCAACTACAAGTTGTGTGTGACAAGTGTGAGTGAGCATGGATATATACAAGTGTGATAAGTGGAGGTGTGTTTTAGTGACACCTAAGTATGGATATTCTAAGTAGTATGTGCAACATGTTGATATAAGTGATCCTAAGTGTAAGTAGTGTGAAGTGTACATGGGAAGTGTCTACAAGTGTGTGAGTGAGGAGTGATATAAGCATGAAGTAGATATGTATAAGAAATAATAGAGGATAAGAGGGGAACATACAGGTAGTGTATACGCACGCAAGCAGAAAATAATAACAAAGTTTAGCCATCTTATGTAGGGGTGTTCACGGGTCGGTTCGGGTCGGTTTGGACCCTAATTCAAACCGAACCGATCGGTTCGATTTTGGAAAAGGTCAGATCGAAACCGAACCGACTATGAAAAAACCCGTCGGTTTCGGTTCACGGCGGTTTCAGTTCGGTTCGGTTTCGGGTCGGTTTTCGACGGTTTCATGTTTGGGCCGGTTTTTTTAAGGGCAGTTTTCGGTTTGGGTCGGTTTTTAAAGGTGGGTAATGGTTTTTGGATATAAAAATATAAATTATTTAGTTTTTTTTTTAATATATATATTGGTTTCGGGTCGGGTCGGTTTGAGTCGGGTTTTCCCACGTATAAACCGACAACCGAACCGACATGGTCGGTTTTTTATATCCGAAAACCGTAGGTCGAACCGGGCTAAAAAAATCGGCGGTTTCGGTTCGGTTCGGGCCGGTTCGGTTCGGTTTTCGGGTCGGACGGTTTTTTTGAACACCCCTAATCTTATGAATGAAAGTACCCAGCGGAGTCGCCAATGTGGCCATCCCGATATCTCCCTTCTCGGTGGGGGGGAAAGGGGAGATGGTATCGCGCCCTCTTCCTCTAGGGGAGCTTCGACCATCATCGATGTAAGGTGATGTAAAAATATGGAGTCGCCAGCCTATTTTGCAAAAAACAGGTAAAATAACATGTTGTCGCCTCGAGAGAGCGGCATCAAAGACAAACTGATGCTTAAAAAACCAATAGTTCGAAGGCTCAGGGGCTAAGTTACGGAATGGGAAGGTGTTGGGCACCCATCCCTCCCTTTCGGTCTCTCATGGGCTTGTGTTACTGTTTTCCTTAATTTCTCCGTGAAATGTGTGTGTGCGTGTATATATAAATGGATATCGGAATCGCCCAACTCGTATCATGGAAAAGATAGAGTTGGGTCATCAATAGGAATGTTTCAAAAGTAATATTTAGAAAATACGATGTATGTGTTTATCGAGATATTGATCGTCATAATGAAACGATAATATTTGTTAGATAAAACGTCGATATGAATCGCAAATGTATTATATATATAATGTATAGAAAAAAGATGAGAATATGAAATTGGATAATTTGGACTCGAGTTTCGGGTTTGAGCCCAAAATGCCTACGTAGCCTATAAAGGCATTAAAGTCCCGTAGTTCTCAAACGAAACAAGGGTGGGGTTTGTACCATAGATTCGAATGGGAATTTATTATATGTGTGTGTCTAGAAAATGCATTTTAGTTTTGAGAAATTATGGTGGATAATCCCGTTGGAATTTATAGGCGTAATCCGCTTTTTCTTTGTTTTGGTTTTTTGTAGAAAATAAAATATGTGCAATATAACTAATAAAGGATGAGATATTAATGTGTATGAACTAAAGTAAAACCTAGATTAATAATTTATGTAACTAATGCAAAAATTAAGAATTTCAAGAGAGAGAGAAGGATTTTGGACCTTCTTTGGAGAATTGAGGCTTGATCTCGATCCTTGATGAGCTCTATTGAATGTTGAAATGGATTTTGGATGAGAGATAATGAGATTTTGATAAATTGGGTATGGAAATGATGGGAATAAAAGATGGAAAGGAATTTCACACAAGCAAACTTTGTTGATTGCAAGAGAATGTTACTGAGATCACTAATATTGATGGATCTGATCTGTCTTAGGAGTGAGGTCATGCCCTATATTTATAGGGTAAGGGGGTTCCCATTGGCATAACCCTAGCCTTTCCAATCGGTAGGTAACCCTAGACACACTGCCAATAGGCAGGGAAATAGACGTGTCAATCGGTAGTCTCGTGCAGATTTTTTTGAAAAAAGGTCGTAGAATGCAATTCGTTGATCCAAATAGTACATGGGTCTTACCATTATAAAGTTAATTCAGATATCTTTAAGAGTACTTTGATCCGCTCCCGGCTCCTGGAGTTGACTTTGGGTCGAATGGGGCTCAAAAGAGCCCGTCAATCCTCTGAACGGGAGATCGTCGGATGGTAATGGATCATTCGTCCAAATCGTAAGTCAGAATTATGCATGGGGCAGACCACTGGAAATTTTATGCAAGTTAATTCGACATTCCAAAGAGCTTCACTTGGTTCGGAGAGTTGACTCGGGGCCCAAAAGTGTCCAGTGAAATTTTGAAGTAAAATGGGTTATTTGTTCATACTGTATGGCTGATTCGCGCATGGGGAAGACCGTTGGAAAAGGTATTCAGTGCCCTTAGAATATTCATTCAGTTTCATTCAAGTTGAAGAGTTGATCTTGATCAAATGGAGCCCAGGAGCACCCGGTGGCCTCTCGATCAATTTTTGGGAGAAAATGAATTGTTCGTCTAAATAATTATGTCATTTCATGCATTGGGCAGACTATTGGAAAGGGTTTTATGTTCCCTTAGAGGATTCATTGAGATTTCTCTCTAATGATGGAGTTTATTGGGGTCAAACCGGGACCCTGGAGCCCCAGTGGCCTCCAGATCGGTTTCGATGGTAAAATGGTTCGTTCCCCCTAACCGTTATGTCAATTCGTACATGGGGTGGACAGTTAAAAAGGGTATTCAGAGACCTTCTAAGATTCATTGAGCTTTAGCTCTGATGATAGAGTTGACCAAAGTCAAATGGGGCCTGGGAGTGCCCGATGGCCTCTAGATCGGCACTCGAAGTATGACCTAGGTTTGTAGTGAAATGGGGAGGTGCTGGGGACCTAAGGAAAGACTTAGGGGATCCTAGAATGTGGTGTCTACAAGTAGGTGCAATAATATGAGAATTCTAGGTTGCATATTGACGTAGTTCTTAGATTAGTGATTTAATGATTTTCGAGTTTGAAGTACTTACATGGACTATGTGATAATAATGGCACACTTTATAGGATGGCTAAGTGGGATGATTAGTTGATGATGGATTTATCATAGTATGTAAGGATATGCATGATGAGAATCATTTATATTATAAATGTTTTGGGTTATTTTGAGAACTTTATGGATAGTAATGACCTCGGTTACATGAAGTTGTGTATGGTCACTTATGGTGTTAGCATGGGATGTTTTCATGGCGATCGGTGATAGTAGACCATTATTTGAGTGGTTAGATATTCAAAGGTTAAGAAGTGGTTAACTACTATAATAGACTTAAGGATGGGCAAAGGGTGTTCCACCGTATGTTTGAGGAAATCATGATGTTTTTAGTGTTATTGGATCGTTTAACTCAAAGGGGTTTAGTATCACTCTTGAAAGGGGTGAATTTTTTTTTGGAATTATCACAAGTTGGTATTTGTGTGGTTAGCGCAGTATTTCATGTTTTGTCTTGGGCCAACAAATCTCGATAATCGACTCAACTTCATAGTAGTATATCGGGAGGGTTCCTTGTTTGGATATCGCTTCCGAGACGTCCCACGCATGAATTTTAGTAAGTGTTGGTAATTTAGAGACATTTGGGCTCTAGAACATTATTTTAATACTTTAGACATTATGTGTGTGAAGATATAACACATCGAGCGACGCTAAAATATGATTTAAGGTCAGCGGGGCTAAGGAGTGCAGCGTCGAGAAAACTTAGGGATGTTTGCACCACTAGTTGAATAAGTGGGACAATATCAAGAAGAATTGAGTCACGACTAGTAGGATATTCAAGTATATTTTTACCTTCTAAATATGCATGGTATGTGTGGTTAAGTTTTGAATGTATATATGTCATTCAAATGTGATGTTTGTACGTGTGTACATGTGATATAGGGTGTATAGGTGCCCCAGTCGTGGCACACTGTAGTAGGCATATGGTAGCCTTTTTTTTATATATCTCATGGGATACATGTTCGAACTAATTGTGTATAAAACTATGATATTTTTGCGATTTATGTTTTGACGTTATGCTTTAGCGAATTCCGAGGACGGAATTCCTTTATTAGGGGAGAAAAATGTAATACTCTGTATTTACACGAACTGTAATTATTATTTATCAAGTTATTAATAAATTAATGAATGAAATTAATTATTAAGTGTGTGGCTTAGTAATAATAATTTGGCACAATTTAGATGGTAATTGAAAATGTGTGCGCGTGGAATAATTAAATGAACAAAATTATTGGCACTGTTAGACATTACCGTGAGCTATGGAAAATATCGTTTAGATTGTACTCTGGGATGACATGGATGTCCGTTTATGTGTCTTTGTCACTTTAAGTCATGGAGGGTAGGTATATGTAATACCCCTTAATTTTTAAGATTTTTAAAACAAGGGATTAATTAAAATTTAATTATGGAAAATTTAATTAATAATTAATCCGGATTAATATAAATATTAACTAGCGAGATAAGGGTTAGTATTTATTGATGATAATATTAGTGAATATTAGAAATACAACAATTAAGGTAATTAAGTCGGGAGGCGCGTGTCAATTGTGTCGGGACTAAATAAATGGAGTAAAAAGTAAATTATCTATAAGTCATTCAAATGGTCATTTTGAGTGCGTCAATGTGTCCGAAATAGTCGAAATAGTCAGAAAATTCTAACCGGGGGTTTAGTTTGTGTCCTGGGATAATTTTGGGCCAAATCGGCATCCCGAAACGGCGTTTTGGTAATTTATATTTTTGGAGTATAATTAATGACGAAAATTAAAGTAATAAAAGTTCAGGAACATGAGTTGGAATAGGGCTATCAGTGTTAGACACAGAAGGGCCAAAAAGGGGGAAGGAAGATGAGAGGTTTCTAGGGTCAAAACCACCACCAGTGCACCTTTCTCACCACTGAGACCACCACCGCGTAGATCGAAGAATGAGGATCGCACACATACCAACGACATCAATGGATCAAAACTTCTTTTATGAGGCAAGTTTTTAATTCTTGTTGTCTTTTATCAATAATCATGTTCATGTTAGTGTAGGTAATAAACACTCTTGAATTATATGTGAAATTTATGAACAGTTGATGATTACATACTAAAAGAATTGATTTGTTTATGAATTTAGAGGAATAACCACGAATTTATGATGAATATGGATGATTACATCTAGGATTAGAATGCTTGGATTAGTAATTTGGGGAATTAGGGTTTATTTTCATTGATTTGGGGATTTCAAAATTTATTAAGTTTTATGAAAGATTAAATGATCCTAAGTTGTTAGAACTATGATTGGAATTGATTTTTGGGAGTTTGGGAGTAAATAGTAAAGGTTTTAGGGTTGTTAATGGCGAAAAAACACAGCAGCTTGAGGTTGGGGACAATACAGCGTTATCTCGTTCAAATGAGATTGGATCTCGTTCGAACGAGATGGCATGTCGTGCGAAGAGGTCGTTCAAACAACCTCCAGTCTTGTTCAAACGAGATGTAGTTTCATTTCAATGACAGGTCAGGATTTCTGGAAAAAATCGTTTTGGCCCCATTTTGTCCAGCATAGTAAATTCGAGTGAGACTTGAATAATATGGAATTAATTTCAGTGTAGGACATAATTATTAAAGTTATTTGGGAATAAAACATTAAGGTGTTTGGAGCGGTGAGTTCTCCTTAAGAATTACGAGAGAGAGTATTCGTAATTAAATGAATATATTGTAAGTAGTAATGGGAAAAATACTACGTATGAACTAAAATATTTGGGTTGTGTGTATACCTAATGAGCTTAATGGGTTTGTGTACATACATGTAATACTATTATTTTTGTGCATGACATACCTACCATACTTGCTATCACATGAGGTCTTAAAGAGAGGATAGTCTTATCTTGAGGAGCCTACGGGGCGATTTAGGTTGGTGCCTCAGAACATAAAACCTAGGTACGGGCTATCTGTGAGAATAATAGTGTTGACGGTCATATGGGTGCATAGGTATGTACGTAGCCCATAGGCTTGGAACTATGTTCGCCTCCAATATGCGTGACTTGTATCTAGATGGTTCGAGAGTGATTCCGAACTGATTGTCCTTATTCAGTACGAGATGTACCGGGACTTGTTAGCAGAGTATGCACGCACAGTAGTTGAGTATAGTGTTGCCGTATTAGTATTTATTTATTATAACGTGCTGAAAAATAAATACTTTTGATTTAATCTACCATGTGAATATGTTGATGAGTATGTTAATGGAACTAAATCAATTATGTGAATTCTTAACCCCATTGTGGAATTCTACTTGGGATAGTAAATACAGGAATATTTAATAATAATAGTATGTGAGGAATATGAGGTATTGCTATGGGTGAATGTTATAAGGTTTACGGCTACAACCTAATTAGGTGTGATAAAAATAAATAGGACGGGTTAATGGTACGTTAGGTGTGAACAATAGTTGAGAGGTGAGAATCTCAAGTGAGTGCTCAAAAAACTAACATGCATATAATATTTGCTTTACTACAATTTTTAAATACTTTCTAAATTGTTTTAAAATGTTTTGCACTCGGGATCTAACTTGTCTCTTGTAAAATCTCTTTTTCTTGTGAAATTATTTTAGGTGTTCAGCCACATGGGCACCAGGATTAGACTGTTGGATCTTTTGGCGTGCTACAACTATTGTGGGAGTTGCAGGTATTCGTATTTAGACTCCTCCACATCTATGACATCAGTTCTTTGATTTAGGCTTCTCAGTTAGGGCATGTGTCGCACATTCTCATTTTATTTATGTTAGAGAGACATTGTACTCTTTTCATTTCAGCACTTCAGTTTCAATTGAATTTGGTATTGTTACGATTGGTGGTTTGGATTTTATTAATTGGATTGATTATGTCAGCTTTATCATTTTCAGTTAGATAGTGTTTTATTCATAAATTGTTCATTCAAAAAATAGTGAATGCGTGAATGGTTAATTTAATTGATCTTAATTATTGGACAAAATGTTTTGACACTAGCTTAATTAATTATTAGGTGATTAATAAAATAAATATTTTCGACAGTGATGCTAACACTGAACCAACAGGATACTTTGATTTAATTTAATAAAGGACTGATCACTCAGTATTTAATTAGGCAGGGTGTCACCGTATACCCTTAGGAAAGATTTTGTGCTATTTCGAGTAGCATTCTGGGCTCTTTTAAGGGCCCGAAATTGGGCCTTATGGGGAGATACAGGATTAGGGAGTTAAATTATGATATAAGCTACCCTAATTAGGTTTAATATCCATTTTTAACTAAACCTAGTAGCCTAGGTTTACTATCCATTTTTAATTAAACCTAGTAGCCACAAAACTAATGGGAAAAGTTAACAAGTTGGGAGAGGATCAAAAGAGGAGAAATCAAGGGAGATTCGAGAGGATTTCTTCAATCCCCCATCATAAGGCAAGAACTTTATTGCATTATCTTTAATAATGTGTTTCTTGATTTATAAGCATGCTTTCTCATATGATTTTGGGATTCTTGATTATATTGGAGAATAATGTATATGATGATTTATGATTTGGGTTTAATAGGAAAGATATGAATATGTCTTTCATTGAGTAGTTGTACCATGATAATTAAAACATGAAATTTATGGATTTAAGGATGTAGATATGAAATATAATTGATGCATTATAATGAAACTTAATTATTACGAATTATTCCTATGTTAATATGAGATTCAAGGCTATAATTGATGACGAACAACCCCTAAGTTGATTTAAAGATGAGTTATGTTACAAAAATTGAATATTAAGTTTTAATCTTGAATTTGATGTTCTTGGACCCATAATATGGTATAAAAAAAGGTTTTAAAATATTTTTCTATACTTACCTTGAGTTAGGGTATCGATTGGGTGTTGTTTTGGAGGTTGGTTTGGGCATTAATTGAGGTTTTGAAGGCTTCATCTTCGTCTTTAGCCCGTTTTGGATTCTACCCAGCACATAAATCGATTCGGTCTAGCGGAGAATCAATTCGGGTCATGAAAATGTAGATATTTTTGTCATGAACGCGTGGCCGCTAGTTTTGTATTTTTTTGAATTAGGTATGAATTTTCAATAGAAGGGTGCGCGAGATCGAAATTTTTAGTTGGTGATTTTGGGATGGACTTAATTGTAGGAAGAATTATGTTTAAAATGATTAAAAAACTGTGTTGATGTATTCTCTTAGTTATTATGAATTCATGGTTTATAAAATTGAGGCTTACAAAGCTTAGAAGTCGTTAGTGGAGATTAGAGGAGATGACCCATTTTAATTATAGAAAATTCTAGGCTCACTTCCTGGCGCCAATCTATCCGGCTTCAAGGGCGAATCGATTCGTCCCCTGGAGTTAGGTTGATCAAATTAGGGGAAATGTTCGTGGGATTTTTACGAACTCATCCGAGTATGTGGGAGGTTATCCAAGTGAGTGATGTTTGGCATAATTGGAAAGTTAAGTTTATTAGTGTGTAAATAACAAGGCAAAGTGTGCAATTTTAATTATGGTAAGAGAATGTTTAGGACTTTAAATAATTTGTACTATTTGATGTTGAGTATTGGATTAGATTAGATTAGATTAGATTAGATTAAGTAGACGCGCAAGAGAGCGATACCCTATAGTTGTGTGTATGCAATGTGCCTGTAGAGTAACAAGTTATAGTACTTGGGAGATTAATTTAGGTCTTGAGAGATTATAAATCATGTAAATAATTTAGTAATTAAATGAGGATTTATATATGTACGTTACAAGAGAGAGTATATGTATATATATATACATATATATATATATATATATAGAGAGAGAGAGATGTACTCATAGTTTAGAGACGCAATAAACTAAGAATCGAATTTAATAAGAATTAAAATTGATCCTAAGAACGTAAAAATAATCTGATGTTTAGGAATTTAATTGATTTGGGGTATGCTGGAGTATATGCGATCTCCTACTTGTTTATATATGTTTAACCTAGTTTTAAAGGTTGTAAACCTAATTTTAAATAAGGATCAAATGATATGGTAATCTAGATGGTTGGGTACACTTGAGTGTACGCGTTATCCTATGGCTATATATATATATATATATATATATATATATATATATATATATGTGTGTGTGTGTGTGTGTGTGTGTGTGTGTGTGTGTGTGTGTGTGTGTGTGTGATTATGTGGATATACCTGTACTCATGGTGAATCTATCGGCTGGGGGTTGTGTTCGACATCGGACTGTAACCATGCGTCGATTGAGTTGTGCTATTGTAGTGGAGCTCGCTATTTTAGATCATACGTTCATGGTCACCGCTTCGTGATGAGAGAAGTAGGATGGACGGATCCATCTGTCTAGCCTGGGCATGGGAGAGGGGATAGTGTACTGTATAGTGATCGCCCCATTTATGTGTATTTTATTTAAGTCCGTCAGGTGAAGGACTCCTCCAAACTTGACGATAGAGGCACGAGATGGGCACCGAAGGTATATGCCTTCGTGTGCTATATATATATTTTTATATATATTACATAAGAATTTATGTAGTCTAATGATAGGCTTTGATAATGAAGATTATGGCATGTTAGGTACTTTATGTGGTTTACTTGTATATCCCTTGTGAGTGACATTGCGGGAGTAAGTATTTAACTTGTATTTTTACGCATATAGCTTGTTACAATCCTTTGTCCAGGGTATATAGTTGCGACCTGTCCCTTATGGTAATTGGATAATAATTCATTTAGTTAAAAGATATTTAAACAGAGAGAGCATTACATTTATGAAGCTAAGAATACATTAATAAAAATATGTGTGTGGACCTTTGGGTGATATCCAATTTTGGTTATTGATAGCATTCCATAGCAGTTGTTCGTTATGCGATAATGCTTAATTATCTAGAGATAGATACTTCTATAATAGTTAGGCCTTGGGTTGGGACATGCGCATAGTATTGCTCTTAGGTGAGATGTGAGATACTCATTGAATGTGAGAGTCGATGGCGGCATTTATTGCGATTTGACATCATCATTATTTATCGGCATTAAAAGTTAATTCTTGCAACTCTTGGGCACTGACCCAAATAATAAAATATTTTCCCAGGTATTATTATTGCATAAATAGGTTAACAGGACTGAGCAGACAGACTTGTGGTTGTGATAATCCGGCTTGGGATTCGTAGAGTTGGAGTCACTTGTTCATTATAGCTTTTAGCATATTCGAAGATACGTAGAAGGGTTACCTTTTTACTATATTTATATTTTATGTTGGGGTTTTTTATTTAGTGGAAGTTCATTTGTACTCTTTTATTTAGTTAAACAATTGTAATCACAGGTTTTTATATAGTGGATTCAATTTTTCACAGTTTTATATTTTTGTTCATCATTTCTTATTGAATCCTTTAATGTGTTGGTTTTAATTTACTATGATTTTTAGTTTATGTTGATGCTATGAATGTTATTAATTGTTTAGACATCCCCAGTATTTCATGTGCGGCCGATCAACCGAGTGCAAAAAATTTGTTACATTACTTCACAGAAATTGAAGCACTACTTTAAATCCAACTCGGTAATAGTCATCACCTCCTTTCCACTAAAATTAGTCCTCAGAAAGGCCTACATGTCTGGACGGATAATGGTCGGTACAACAGGGAAGATTCGATATCCTGTATCGATCAAGGAATGCAATAAAGGGGCTAGTACTAACGAATTCCATTGTTGAGTTCTTTGGAGGGCAGGAGCCCAGTGGAGCGGAGCTCACCAATCAAACATCCAATAAATGGTTTAACCAACTCAAAAATTAGACGATATATGTTGATAGAGTCTCCAAATCAAAAGAGGTAAGAGTGGGAGTTATCCTAATCACTTCAGAATAAATAATGGTCAAGCAAAAGATCATACATGGCTTCGAAGCATCCAACAATAAAACGGAATATAAAAACTCTCATCGTCGGATTACAAAAAGCCTCATCTCTTGGATCAAGTCAACTTGACATCTATTGTGACACAAGGTTGATATTTAATCAACTATTAGGACACTACAATGGCAGAGATAAATGAATGTCGGCTTATTTACAGGTCGTCAAAGACCTAGTCGCCCAATTTGAGAAATTCCATATTTAATAATTCCCTCGCGGAAACAACGGCTGACCATGCGGATGCTTTGGACACTTTAGGTTCATCCATTGATTCTGACCTCAGAAAAACCATTGAGGTGGAGTACCTCGCCCAACCAAATATTAAAAGATCAAAGTTCGCCGAGCAAGTCCTCTCCATTCGAAAATCTCCTTGCTGGATGAACCCGATCATAAATTATTTACAAGAGGATTTTATTCCAGTCGACAAGAAGCAAACCCATCAAGTCAGGGTAAAAATTGCTCGTTTTTACCTTTACACCGAGGGAAAACTCTATAGGCAATTTTTCATGGCTCCATACCTCTAATGTGTACAAATGAATGACGCCGATCAAGTTATGTATGAACTTTACGACAAGACATATAGAAACCATGTCGAGGGAAGATCTTTGGCATTCAGAGCCATCAAAGAGAGTTATTAGAGGCCATACAGTCAGAAAGATAGTCTCATATGTTAGAAAGTGTAAGAAGTGACAAGAGTTCCCACCCATGCTTCACTAACTAGCCCATAGCCCTTTGCTCAATGGGGTTTTAACATTGTAGGTCCCTACCTACAACACCAGGAAATTGGGATTATCTCCTAGTCGACACAGACTATTTTGACAAGTCAATGAAGTTGAACTTGTAATGCCCAACTCGAAGTTATAGGTTACTCATAGTCAATTCGATCTGAACCGAGTATTAGGTGTGAAGTCAATTAAACAACCTATATATTGTTGCTAATCTTGTTTTATTTTAATTAACGTTTCACTTAATTAACAAGCAATTTCAATTTCAAATTAAGCTATGTGAGTCCAAGCATACAGATATACCAACGTAAATAAGAGAGAGTACTTACCTGTATAACACTCTCAAAATAAGAAACCGCACCCAACCTGCTGTAACAAATGGGGGGTGAGTCGAATGCTCAGGGGGAAATATACAACAATGCGATAAAGAATCGATGGCAAAAAGAAAACTCTAACATGTTATACCTACGTGCACATGTAACTACTTTGTGTGTGTGTGTGTCTGTGTGTGTGTGTGTGTGTGTTCGTGTGTGTATACACACACACATACATATACATATACTTAATGCATGAAACCGTCTTGTTCATATCGATTAATTCACCTTAAACTTATAAAGACTTAACTTTTCTCATTTAACATTTATCCCTTTATTTAACACACCCGGTTAAATACTTGAAACAACTACATCTGGTTTGACCGAAAACCATTTCTTTACCAAAATTACCCTTTTCATTTTAACCAATCCACATTAGTATTTTCCTTGAAAATCACCCTTTTAGCGCACGCGAACACCGTGACAGAAAATACTTATTTAGCCTTTGAAAACCGTTCACAACACACCATTAAGCTATGTAACACCCCTTATTTTTTAGTATTTATAATTTAATTAATTCGGATATTTTTAAATTACACGTGTGTCGTAATTTAATTGAATTAATTATTATGTGTGAACTAGTTATTATGTGATTATTTAAAATATTAAACGGGAGAGATAATGATTAATATTTATGCAATATAATTACTAAGAGAATAGTGATTTATTATTTTACGTCATAACGAGTGGTAATGATGTGAGATTATTATATCTCAACTGAGAGTCGCGTGTAGACTATATAGGGTCGAGATAGGAAATTATTGTAGGATGACTTGGATGGCGATTTCGAGATCATGGTTGATTTTGAAAGGGTCGAGATAGTTAAAATAGTGTACATGGAGGGTAGTAGTTGGGTCCTGGGGTCTTTTTAGTCATAACCGAGCCCACATGGGAATATTCAGGTCATTTAGAATTGGCCCATTAGCCTAATTTCGGGATTAGGAGTATTAAGCCTAAGTTATGGAATTAGAGGCAGCCACAACTCAAACTGAAAACCTTATAAATTCTAATAAGGGAGAAGGAAGAAGAAGAGAGGGCCTTGGAGACCAAATTCAAGGGGGATTCGAATATGCCTTGTCATATTTGTCATCTTTTACGTGAAATCAGACCCTACAAATCCCATCAGCCAAGTAATTAACTTGCTTTTGATTTAAATAGCAGAATCGCATGTCCATATTATAGTATGTGCTGACAAATTCATTTTTTGGGAGAATGACATATGTTAAATCAGGGTTTTGGGGATTTAAACATTTAAGTGTGTAAATTGATGTTTAATTAAGGGAGAATACTATCATATGATGTTGGGATATGATTTAGAATTGAAATCCACTAGTTACTGTTATTGAATTCATATTTTTGGAACTGAATTGATATATGATTTAATGAATATGATAAAAACCCAATTCATGAACCCTAGAAATTTTAATGAGAATGAGTGCGAATTTATGTTATATAATGGTGTTAGAACATGTTTATAGGTGTCATAAACATGAGGTATTAATTGATTGAGGTATGGTTTGGAGATTTAAACCTTGGGGATTTATAAATGGTGGAAAAGTAGATCGGGGAAAAAGATTGGTATCTGATCGATCAATCAATCTCGATCGATCGATGATCCTTAATTTTGGACAACTTTGCCTATTTAATTATATATGCAAATTTTTCTTTGGAAATGATTTTAGGCTTATTTATTTAGTGAAAATAAAGATGGGGCCTACTTCCTAGTAATTTTGGGTTGATATAATTGGGTTTCGAGAGGTGAGAAAAGGTGTAACACATAATTAATAAATTGAGTGAAATAAATTCATAAAGGTTTAAATACGGGTCGATTGAGTGAGTCCGGGTATTGTAGTAGGGTAAAACTGCGGTACTTACATGATGAATTACAAATATGAGTGTTGATACCAAATTTAATCTGCTAACGTGGACCAATCATTTGAAGACACGTGTCAACCTATATGGTAAATACGAATACGTTCTACGAGCAACTTAAGCGTGCCGAGCTACTTAGGCGGTCCGAGCAACTTAAGCGCTCTGAGCTACTTAGTATACAGAGCATCCAAATCAAAAGAATCAAAGAGACGACTGCGCATTAAATGCTCATCATTACCGTACAGATGTATATGTCTACTAGATAACAGCGCATTGTCCTTTCACATGTATAGCCTCAAGGCTATAAATACATTGTAACCTCCTCATTAGAAGGGGACTCTGGATCTCTTGGTAAACCATTTATAGAGAATTCCAGTCAAATAGTAAGCAATACAAAAATAGTGGATGTAGGCCATTCTTATAAGGCTGAACCACTTTAAAAAAATTATCTTATTTATTTTATCTGTGATTAATTAATTAGAGATAATCTAATTTTTTACATCAACAGATTGGCGCCATCTGTGGAAAACGACTGTAATTAGCGTTTTTCACCAAAACAATTCATCATCAATGGCCGATAATCCAGAATCCAGTAATAGAAACGCTGGGATCCCTCCAAATCCATCTACTCCCCCAAATATTCAAGATCTGGCTGGTATAATGGCTAATCTGGCCCAAGGCCAGACGACCATGCAAGAAACCATACGACAACTTATACAAACCGTTCAAAGCGGAGTGCCGGCCCAATCAGGACAACTAAGTGTTCAGAGAAATACCCATTTACCCTATTCGCGAACTAGGCGAACACTATTCCCAGAGGAATCTCGTACTGAAAGATCTAATGATCCTTCTTATCAGCCTGGTCGGACTTCCTTAGTACGAGCTACAAACTCTCAACAAAACGTCACTTTATCTCCAGAAAGGACTAGTGCTCTTGAAAGGTTGAGTAGAGTCTCTCTTTTTGATCGTTTGGGCCCTAGGAGGAATATAAGTCCCTCTAGGAATGTGTCGAAGAACTCTCAACGACCATCCGATCTAAGGGAAGGCTCTGTCCAATCACGACCAACTGCTCATAATGAAAGATCCCAAGAGGAAAATTCAACGCGATCAGTTGCTCGAACCAATAGGCCCGAGGAGGGAAACGATGCATGGAAAGGCTCTATTCGGAGGTTGGAAGACAAATTAGGGGAAATGTCTAAGGCCAAGAATCCTCTATAAATAACTTTTATCCAAGGGACACCATTTGTACAGGCAATTGTGGATTTTTCCATCAAAATATGATGGAAAAACTGACCATGTCCTTCATATAGAATAATACCAAGCTATTACCGATATCTATACAATTCCAGACGAGATGAGATGCAGGGTATTTTCAGGAACTCTTAACGTATCTGCTCAGATATGGTACAACAACCTTCCTCGGGGGGAAATTCTGACTTTCTTTCAACTAGTAGAACTCTTTATACGAAACTTCTATTTTGGAGCGAAACCAGTCAAACGAGTAGCACACTTGCTGAGTGTTAAATAAAAGACAGGTGAAAGCACCAGGGACTATATTACTCGTTTCAATAATGAGAAACTTGAGGTAATTGATTACGATAAGAAAATAGCAATTACCACTCTGATGAGTGGACTGTTGACGGATAAATTGTACTACACTTTAGCCAAGGATTAGCCTAGGACCATGGCTGAACTGATGGCAAAAGCAACCAAAATCATGAATGCCAAAGAGGCCATGGCTGCAAAGAAGAATGCAGATACTAAGGAAACCAAGGTCGAGGCTGACAAGACTGAGAAGAATGATCAGAAGAATAATAGTGGCAACAGACAGTCGATAGCACTAAAATAGTTGAAGAAATTTGGAAATTATACTCCTTTAAAGGTAGATATAAACCACATTATGGAAGAGATCAAGAACAATGAGGAGCTAAACTGGCCAGAAAAAATGAAGGCAGATCCTGACAAGAGGAATAAGTCCAAATATTGCGAGTTCCATAAAGACAATGGTCACACTACCAAGCATTGCATAGCTCTCCAGAAAGAAATTGAAGCACTCATCAGGCAGGGAAAATTGACCAAGTATGTTGATCGCTGAAATGATGAAAAGAATAATGATCGAAGAAGGCAAAGATCCAAATCTCCTCGTCGAGCAAAAGAAGACATGAAGAGAAGTCACGAAGAAGATCCAAAAGATGATCAAGATGACCTCGATCTCCCCAAAAGACCACAGCAGCCAGAACGTGAGGTATTTTTAATCCATTTTGGATCATTTGAATATAATGTTATTACAGGTGGAGATGCAGGAGGTAGGGACAGAACTGCAGAAAGGAAAGCTTACCCCAATGAGGCTTAAGCTTGCTCGTACATTCAGTGAATAAATCTGGCTGAAGATGATCGCCCAATGAAGGTGAATAAAGACAAATTGGTCATTAGTTTCGAACGAACTGACAGGTGTACTATATTCTCATGATGATCCATTGGTGATCAAGATAAGAATGAAGGAAGTGGTGATTTCACGAGTGCTGGTGGATAATGGTAGCTCGACAGACATCATGTTTTATCCATGCTTTGACAGTTTGAATCTGAAGCTAGCCCAGTTGGAGCCATATCATAGGCCCCTCCTTGGTTTTACTGGCGAGAAGGTTTTTCCACTTGGGACGATCAAGTTGGAGTACATGGCCTGCTTGTCGAACAAAAAGAATACGCTTTTTCGTAATGGATAAAAATGTCCAATTAGTTTATAATATCATCATGGGAAGGGTAGGTCTGAAGAAGTTCGAGGCGGTACCATCTACTATACATCAATGTTTAAAATTCCCAACTAATTTTGGAGTAGGAGTTGTGAAAGGCGACCAGAAAGTAGCTCGGGAATGCTACTATTCATCTGCCGAACAGGAGGAGCGTGAATAATCCAGGAAGAAGACCACTACCTATTAGGTGGATGAAGTAGAAGATGCAGATATTGAAACGTTAGACCCTAGAGACGAGTCTCAGCTCGTGAAGGGACAGGTCATGGAGGCTACTGAAAATATCATTCTGGACGACGAGCATCCAGAACGAACAACTCAAATTGGTGCATCACTGGATGTATCGATAAAACAGGAATTGATAGCATTTCTAAGGCGTAGAAAGCAGACTTTTGCATGGAGTCATGGAGACATGCCAGGGATAGATCCAAATTTCTTGTGTCACGAGCTCAACGTGAATAAAAAAATCAAGCCAGTAAATCAGCGATGAAGAGTGTTCAGTCCTGAGAAGAACCAAGCTATACAGGAAGAAGTAGAGAAACTACAAAAAGCCTCTTTTATTGAGGATGTCAAATATCCCGATTGGCTAGCAAATGGGGTGATGGTGAAGAAGAAAAATAACAAGTGGAGGATGTGTGTAAACTTCACCGATCTCAATAAGGCATGCCCAAAGGATCATTTTCCTTTGCCCCGAATCGATCAACTGGTGGATGCTACCTCGGGGCACGAATTGTTGAGTTTCATGGATGCTTATTCTGGTTACAACCAAATTAAGATGAAGCCTGAGGACAGGGAGAGTACCTCTTTTATCACCCTAAAGGGAACTTATTGTTATAATGTTATGCCTTTTGGACTTAAAAATGCAGGTGAAACATATCAGCGGCTGATGAACAAGGTGTTTACAAAATAAATCAGTCATAATATGGAGGTTTATGTTGACGATATGCTGACGAAGAGCAAGAAAGCTGTTGATTATCTCGTTAACCTAGGCCAGACCTTTGATCAACTAGAGAAATATCA
Organism: Sambucus nigra; assembly: GCA_949130495.1. Lineage (NCBI taxonomy): Eukaryota > Viridiplantae > Streptophyta > Magnoliopsida > Dipsacales > Adoxaceae > Sambucus > Sambucus nigra. The sequence continues at coordinate 420,043,535 of OX422207.1, forward strand.
AATGAAATTGAATCCCACTAAATGCATATTCGAAGTACGAGAAGGTATTTTTCTCAGATATATTGTTAACCAACGAGGGATTGAGGCGAACCCTGAAAAGATCAAGGCTCTATTGGAGCTGCGATCTCCAACCATAAAGAAGGAAGTGCAAAGCCTCACAAGGCGAGTTGCAGCACTTAATAGATTTGTGTCACGAGCAACAGACAGATGTCTCCCATTCTTCAAAACACTCCAAAAAACTTTTGAGTGGAATGATGAATGCGAGGAGGCCTTTCAAGAGTTGAAGAAGTATCTGGGAACACCTCAATTATTATCTAAACCAGTGATGGGAGAAAGACTATACTTGTACCTGGCAGTTTCAGAAAATGCAGTGAGCTCGGCGTTGATAAGAATGGAGGACGGAGTACAAAAACCAGTCTATTACACCAGCAAAGTTTTTCGAGGAGCAGAAATTAGATATCCAAGGCTGGAGAAGTTGGCGCTAGCACTAATTAAAGCAAGCAAAAGGATGAGGTCATACTTCCAAGCCCATAATATAGTGGTATACACTGATATGCCATTAAGACAAGCTCTGCATCAACCGGAGAAATCAGGAAGATTGATGTACTGGGCAGTAGAACTTGGTGAATATGATATAATTTATGAGCCTAGATCGTCGCTCAAAGGGTAGGCAGTAGCTGATTTTATCGCAGAATTTACTCAAGAGGATTCCTCCAACGAGCAGGAGTTGAATACAAACCAACATGTGGATGTTACAGGATCATCAAATTTAAACCCCGACCAACTTACGTCGGTGGACGAGCAGCGAGAAGTTGTAATACCCCGTAATTTTTAATGACTTTTAAAATGAGTTATATTTTAAATTAATGGATTAATTGGATTTTATTATTAATTAATTCATTGGGGTTTTATCCGAATTGAGGATATTAAAATTTATTATTCTGAATATTACTTAGAGATATTTAGGTAATATATGAATGTGATGATTATTGATAATTGTTGTTCGGTAATTTGGATTTTTAGTCGGACGCGGTATGGGACGTGTCGGGACTAATTTGTTAAATTAAAAAGGAAGTTTATTTTTTATCAACCTTATAGTCATTTTGACTATGTCGTTGCGTCCGAAAGGTTTGAAATAGTCAGAAAAGTCTATTTGGATGTTGAAATTGGGTCTCGGGTCATTTGGAAATGAATAGACAACCCAAAAGGGCATTTTGGTCATTTTTATAGGGGGATGAATAGTGATTTCGGATTTTGTCCTATTATAAGTATTTGAAGATTAAGTGTACGTGGGTTATTCATCTCATCTACACAAATTAGAGAAGTCATCTTCCTAGAGAGAGTAAAAGGTTACTTGGGAAGAGAAGAGTTTACTTGGGAAGAAAAAGAACTAAGAACCAAGGGTCACCACCACCAACGACCACCGGAGGTTGACCGGAGAAGGGAGAACCACCTGAGATATACTACACCAAAGGATTAGACCTTTATTAGAGGCAAGTGTTTGATAATGTCAATCTAAGTTTGTATATTGTCCATGTTAGAATAGTTATTAAAAGAGATGATTTTTCATATTTGGGAGAAATAATGGTGTTATTAAATGGATTTCTGGAAACTGAAAATAAATAGAAATCAAACTCATGTTGTAAGTAGTTAGTAATCCATGAAATAATCATGAATCTGTTGAAGAAATTATGAAAACCATTGACGTGTTCTTGAAGATATTATGTTGATAATTTTCTGGAAAAAGTGGATATAAACATGCTTTTAATTCGATCTCTTGATGATTCTAGGGTGTTTAGATGATTAGAAATCATTTATATATGTTGGTATATCATGTAGTAAGGATCATAAGTCATTTGGGATGATAATATGAAGGTTTGAATGATCTAAAATGGCTAAACCCGTAGTTGCAGAAATGCAGAAAAAACTGGGTTGTTACCTTAGTGATCGATCGATCGACCCCCTATCTTCGATCGATCGACCTCCCCAGGATTGTTAAAGTTATTTCTTTTTAATGTTGATTCTTATCCCAAACCTTTGGTAGATCTTTGGTGATTATTAATTGGATATTATGGGACTTATATAAGATCAGTAAGCCCTAGATAAGATTTTAATTAATTTGATTGGGATTTAATTGATTAGAATAATGATAATTAAATTGGAAGGAATTTCGGTTACTAGATTCATTTGTTGGATTCTAATTGGTATGAATGAGGATTTAAGATAGGACCAGTAGGGGTGATTGAATATAACACCTGGGTATCCTTAAGTTTACAAGAGGGTTTAATCCTAAGTGAAAGAAGATGTGTTTATAAGGGATTTGAAACTATCGATTTTAACCTTAATTAAAGGGAGAGTTTAATTTGTCGTAATTAGGGAGATATGAAGATATGGACCAGTAGGATATTAGTGACCTCTTACTGAATATATGTTGAGGGAAAAACCTATTTGAACCTTTAATATTGAGTGCGGCTCGGGGATAATTAAATTAAGAAGTAAAGTTATGATATTTTAATACATGGGATTTAAAGAGATATAATGCTACGTATGGGAATAATCTAAAGGTAATGTGAGTACCTTGTTGATAGTATATTATAGGTATGATAATGCCTATTTGATTTATTGATGATTATGTGTATGACATACCTAGCTTACTTGCTATCGACGGGAGGTTTGCGCGTGAGGGCAGTCATATCCTGATGAATCCATGGGATCTTTGATTTGTTGCTCAAGAGCATAGGTCTATGAAAGACTTATCGAGGAGTTGATAAGTCCGCTGACTGTGGGAACGTAGGTATTTGCGTGATCCATGGATACGAGAACTATGTTCGCCTCCAATTTATTTGTTAATGTTTTTGGTTCGATGAATCCTTACCGAACCTTTAGTCCCCTATTCGGCGGCCAGCGATGATGGGACATGATAGCAGAGTAATGCATTGCACCGCAGCTGTGACTCGGGGTGCCGTATCATATATATATATATATATATATATATATATATAATGAATTAAATGAGAGAAGGGTTATATTGAGGTTAAATCATCTACTGTGTGATAATTGTAGATAACGGTGAATTGAGAAAAGAATTGAAGTAAGTTAATGAATATCTATTGAAGATCTTAATTCATGTTAATGAGAAACGATTCACATAAATGAGAAATGTATAAGAATGATTATATAACGTATGGTATGGGACATACGGGGTTATGATATGGGAATGAAATTATATTATGGAATTGTTAAAGAGGAACCATTAACTAGGAGGTTAATAGGAAACGTTAAGTGTGCACTCTAGTTGAGAGGTGAGAATAGCAAGTGACAGTTGGATACTAACATGTACATAATAAATGCTTTATTGCACTTGTTAAATACTTTTTGTTTTCAAAATCATTTTCACAATCGGGCTCTGACCCGTTTCCTTGCATATTTTCTTTTCTATTGTATCTTATATATCAGGTGTCCAGCAGCAGGGACGCCAACCTTAGTGGGTTATGACAAGATATGGAGCTATGGAGTTTTGCTTAGACGCCTATTTTCATTTAATTCACAGTATTCTTTTGTGTAGGGCATGTCGCCCAAAGAATTTCAGTTATCACTTTCTATCGGAGTCATATAGTATTGTGTTCGTGTCATTTTAATACATTTGTTATTGTTGTGATTACTGTAATGGATTACTATTATTTGGGAATGTTTATTCCAATTGCATTTAAATTCTTATGTGTTATCTGTTCAGTTATAAGTGTTGTAGAATAAAATGTGTTGAGTTATTCTTAAACTAAAAATGGACTTTTTGAAATTAAAATTTGAAAAGTTTTTAACACCAGCTTAATTGGGTATTGAGTGAGTTGTAAATATTTTCGACAGTGATGCTAAGAATGATCCAACTGTGTATTCCGTTTTAATTTTGTATGGGACTGGACACCCGGTATTTAATTAGGCGGGGTGTTACAGAATTACTGGAGGAAGACAAAAGGAAGCATCAAATATTCCACCGAGGAACTCTGTCTGACCAAGAGTTTGATAATGGAGTACCTGTGTGGAATCTGTATGTAGATGGCTCTTCGTGCTCTACAGGTAGTGGAGCAGGGATTATTTTAAACATTCCAGATGGGATTGATGTGGAATATGCTCTACGCTTTCAATTTAAGGCTTCTAATAATGAGGCCGAATATGAAGCAATGATCGTGGGTCTAAGCCTGGCCAAAACCATGAAGGCAGAGCAAGTCGTGGTATTCAGTGACTCCCAGTTTATCGTAAATCAAATTCTGGGGGTGTATGCAGTGAAAGGAGAATTAATGGTCAAGTATCATGCAAAAGCAATAGAGATTGTATCAAGTTTTACTGCAATTCAGTTGATGAGAATACCAAGATTGGAGAATGCAAGAGCATACGCCCTAGCTCGATTAGCATCAGCCACATGCACCAAGCTACGAAGAACAATCCCAATAGAAATCCTGGCTGGTCAGAGCATCGATAACGATCTGATAATAAACTTCATCGCCCTTGACTTGGGACCATCTTGGATGGACCCCATCAGGGCCTATATTGAAGAGGGGGCTTTACCAATTGATAAACTCGCAGCCAAGAAACTAAAGTTTAAAGTTGCTCGTTATGTATTGACCAATGGTATTTTATATAGATGAGGAATTATAGCAGCGCTACAAAGATGTGTCCACCCCTTCAAAGTGAAAGATTTGTTCGAAGAGGTTCATGAAGGGTCTTGTGGAGCCGATGTGGCAGGTCGGACGCTTTTGCAAAGAATAATAACGCAGGGGTATTACTGGCCGACGATGAGAGCTGATTGCGTAGCTTATGCCAAGAAGTGTGATAAATTTCAACGCTTCTCTTTTATCAAAAGAACTCCCCAAGCATTGTTAATACCCATCACGTCTCCTTGGCCATTCGCCATGCGGGGAATAGACTTGGTCGGGTCACTTCCAATGACTAGGGGAAGGTTTAAATACCTCGTGGTTGATGTGGATTACTTTATCAAATGCGTGGAAGTTGAGCCTCTCATTGATATAACATACGATAAAGTCTATCAATTCATTTGGAAGAATATTATCTGTAGATATGGTCTACCACATGCATTCATTACCGACCATGGAACCCAGTTTGATAACGATGACTTTGCAGCATATTATCATCAATCCAATGTACTGAAGACCCATTCTGCTCCAGGCCATCCCCAAAGCAATGGGCAAACTGAGGTGACAAACAGAACGCTGCAGAATGGTTTGAAGAAACGACTAGATGATGCGAAAGGAAATTGGATTAACGAGCTACATTATGTGATGTGGGCTTATCGTACCACACCACGAGCAGTAACTGGAGGGTCCCCATACATGCTGGCATTTGGGAGTGAGGCTGTCATACCTGCTGAATTGGGTTTACCCACGCATAGGGTGCTTAATTTCAAGTCTCCTGTCAGTGATTTGATGAGAAGATTAGACCTAGATATGCTCAAAGAAGTTAGAGAAGAAGCAGCAATCTGGAATGCAGCGTATCAACAACAAACAACTTTGTTCTATAACAAAAGAGTGAAGAAGTGTGATTTAAAGGAAGGGGATGATGTGCTGAAGAAAGTGATCCAAAAGAATAACAAACTAGAAGCCAATTGGCATGGACCCTACAGAGTAACAGAAGTTGTTCGTCCAGGGACATACAGGATTGAAACCTTAGAAGGAGAAGAATTCAAGAATGCATGGAATGCAGAGCATTTGCGCAAATATTGTCAGTAATTGAAATTACTATGTAATACAATTTCTTCATTATGAATAAAGTGATGTTTTACCCAGTTTCTCCCTTTGTTGAAATTTTTTCGGAATATTAGTGCTACACACTACACATAAATTACCACCAACTCCGGTTGGTCGGGGATCAATTACCACCAACTCCGGTTGGTCGGCAAATCAATTACCACCAACTCCGGTTGGTCGAGAATCAATTATCACAACTCCGATTGGTCGGTAAATTAATTACCACCAACTCCGATTGGTCGGCAAATCAATTACCATCAACTCCGATTGGTCAGGAATCAATTACCACCAACTCCGGTTGGTCGACAAATCAATTACCACCAACTTCGGTTGGTCGGGAATCAATTACCACCAACTCCGGTTGGTCAGGAATCAATTACCACCAACTCTGGTTGGTCGGCATATCAATTACCACCAACTCCGGTTAGTCGGGAACCAATTACCACCAACTCCGGTTGGTCGGCAAATCAATTACCACCAACTCCAGTTGGTCGGCAAATCAATTACCACCAACTCCAGTTGGTCGGGAATCAATTGCCACCAACTCCGGTTGGTCGGCAAATCAATTACCGCCAACTCCGATTGGTCGGGAACTAATTACCACCAACTCCGGTTGGTCGGAAAATCAATTACAATCAACTCCAGTTAGTTAGTACCAAACTAAGCAGGAATATGGGATGCAAATCATTCACTGCTTAGGCCCAAAAAGTGACAAGTCACTATAATCAAACAATAAATGGGACAAGTTCCATTATCCAAAAATAAAACAGAATGTATACAAACAAACAAGCAAGGGCATTCTACAAATTATTTAGAAGAAAATAAAATGGCAAAAGACTAGAATTTCTTTATTCAAATCAAGTAGAATTACATATGATGTACTTCATTACATAAAAAATCCTATTCTATTGGTTTTTTCTCATCTACCTTTGAAACAGGTTCTACCCCAGCAGTAGGATCATCTAATGCATAAGGGGAATTTATAAAATTTAGATCTCGCAGCATTCAAACATTCATTACAGAAGGCCAATCAAGCAAGTGCTCTGGGCGAGATATCTCAAAGTTTGCATGAAGACTATAATCGCCGAGATACTTGGAGATTAAGTATTGAGGAATTGCCCGAGCAGGAATCCAACTGATGTCAAGCATAAAAGGAGGCACGGGCAAATCGAGCACTCCAGGGTCATAATAATCCCACAAGTAGTGGCCCTACTCCAATTTTAGCACACACAGTACATTCAACCACCCTTGCTTATTCCCCTCATTATTTGACTGCTGGATCCGAGCATCAAGGTGGTAAAGGGCTTCATTATACCCAACCATCCAAAACTCTCTGGGTTGTTTATGGAACTGATAAGTTAATCTTTCCAGTTGCTCGTGGAGATTCTTCACCAGGATTTCCTTATTTTCCACGGCAGAACTCTGAGTAGTGAGTTATTCACTGAAGTTCAGAATCTTCTTAGACATTTCTGCTAAGGCTTGGTTCATCGCCATCAACTGAAAGGCTTGATTCTCTATAGCCGACTGCGTTCTAGATTCTTCAATGGTGACCCAACCAGCCCTAGCTCGTCCACGGGAAGAAGATCTCGCTCGTCTACGAGTAGATGAGGAGGGTCCGGCTCTTTTCAAAGTTTCCAACTCATCTCGTAAGTTAGCGTTTTCTACCTCCAAAAAAGAAAAACCTTCATCATTAACAGGGATCAGGGCTCCTGAAGAAGATGCAGCAGATTTAAGTTGTTTTATCTCTTCTTGCAAGGCAATGTTCTCCTGCTTCAACAACTTGGCTATATGCCTATGCTCTTCAATTTCAAGTTTTAGAACACTCTCTTTCTTCTCATAAGCAGAGATAAACTTGTCATACCCATTGTCAGCACTCAGTTGTTGATATTTTTTCTCGTATCCTTGGTGCAAAAGGGTAAAAGATTCTTTATATTGTTGTTGGAGTTCCTCCATCATTCCTTGGAGATCTTCAATCATCTCATAGTAGGCCACATTGTTGGCAACTGCACGATCTAGCAAACACTTCAGGTATTGGTAAGCTTCAACTGCTCGGTCAGAAGCACCTGATCCGAGGATGTCAATTATTTGAGCCTCATTAAGATCTGCATGACCAGCTTTAAAATAATCATTGCATTTTTTCATCAATTATGTGTCATGAGCTGATAAGAGTTCCATCCTGGCCATAAACTAGCAAAGAGAAGAAATAAAAAGAATCAATAATGACACAGGCAGAGCAAGTAAAAGAGAAAGTTAAGATGAACAACCAAAGTTCAAATTTTATTTCATCATAAGAGAAAATACAAAGTCTGGGGTTACATTCAAAAATAACAAAATAAAAACCCGAACAACTCTATACCTTCTACTTATTTCCTATGACTTCCTCAGAAGGTTTGGAGGAAGAGACTTGTTGCTCGGAGAACAAAGGTAGCTGCTCGACAGAAGTACTGGTTGGTTGGAGTTGCTCAGAACAAGGTTGAACAACAGGAATAGCAGGGACCTGATCTCCAATCATCATAGAAGATTCATCTTAAGCAGCTTCATCCTCATCTTCTTCTCTAGGAGAGGGAGGAGGGCCATGAGTGTGCTACTGAAGTAATTCAGAATTCTCAACAACTTTCAGCTCCTGTAAGGCTGCAACCCATCCATCCCTAAAATATTTAAGGCTGGCATACTCCATTTGAGAGGACATGGCAGCCAGGACTTTGTTCTAGCCTTTGTCCCAACCAGCACTGAATGATTTTTTAACTGCCTTTTTCCTTTTTGCCTTCTCTGAGGAGGTCCTTTCCCTAAGGAGCTCCTCGACAGCCTTCAACTTCTCTTCCACCTTCATTTTTTATCGCTCAACATCTTGAAGTTTAACAACTTCCTCTTCAGCAGACTTGAGCTTAACTTCCAACTCCTTGTTGCTTTATTCAAAGTCTTTGTTGCTCTGCTCAAACTCTTTTAATTTTTTCTCCAAATCCTTGGAGGCATTCACAACTTGATTTCTTTCTAGCTCAATGGATTTGAATTGTTTCTCCCAAGCAACTTTATCTTCCTCATATTTTTGACAAGAATCTTTCAGAGATTGGGTCAGCCCAATAAAAGCTTCCTCTACTCCTCCTGAGGAGCTTGAAGCCTTGATAGCTTCATCCTTCTTTAAAATGCTGTTAAAACACGTCACCATCTGAAAAAAGAAATCACTTTAAGTCAATACATGAACATAGTATTAAAAAATAAAGGGGTCGAGCTAAAGATACTTACTGAGGCAATGTGCTGAGCATCTAGAGTAGTGATTCTCTCACGAGAAAGAGTATCTCCAATGCCTTAGACTTCGGGGATAGTCCAGGATTTTACCAAGCCCATAGCATAGCTCGGAGGAACAAAAGTTGGAACACTACCTTCAACATTTAAAGGTTGAAAGATAGGTTCAGCGGGATTCTCAAAAGAGCTTTTCTTTAACCTCCTCAGAGGAGCAGGAACATTTTCAACTAAAGACGTTGTCTTTGTTGGTGATATAGTAATAACCTCACTCGGAAGAGAGATAGCAACAGTCTTGCTCGGTACCATAGGGGGCTTCTCGCTAGTTTTCTTGGTAGCAACAGGAGGGGGTACACCTACATCTTTGTCCCTTCTTCTGGGACATCTTATTTACTTTTCTTTGCCTCCACGGCAGAGGCAGATTTGTCAAAAAAGGCAGGAGCTCTTCTCTTCTTCATCAGATCACTGATGGGAATACTCGACTCTAAGGAAGAACCTTCCACACTAGTCTTAGAGGCTGGTACTTGGTCAAGATTAACTACCACTGGACAAGGATGAGCAGTGAAAAATGAAGTATAGCTTTTGTACTGCAACAAGTAAGAAGCAGATATAATATGCTCCTCAGCAACAGATGGATGCAAATCCCAGATAAGTTTCGAACGCTTTAAATTGACATCAACCTCTTTTGGAGGTTTTCTTTTATTGTCAACTGTAACAAATAAAAACAAATATCAGTGATGCATTTTATCAAACACAAAGAAAATAAGATTTAAAAAAATAAAAACAACCTATTCCATTGCCATAAGGGGGACACCTGGGACCTTGATATTCATCATCTCCATTTAATGGAGGGTGTTGCCAATTTTTCATAACAACCCCATGCTCAAAATAATCCCTATTGGCGTCAGGAAGATTGATAACTAACGCTCTATTCAAAAACCTAGTTTTTAAATAAAAAGTGGTATCACTGACAACCCATCTATAGCAGTACATAATCTCTGGAATCCCTAAACGGGTTCCATGAAGTTGATTCAATCTATGTACGCCATTAACTATCCTCCAGGTATTTGGAGCTATTCTTGTATGTACAACATCAAAATATTAGCAGAATTCCAAATATAGGGGATTTGGCGGGAAAGAAAAGCCACATTCGGCCACAAAAAGACTTGGGAACCAATGTCCCTCAGCCAAAGAAAAATAATTAGAAGGTTCGGAAAGTTCTTCCAAAATAACCCACGAAGGGATTGAAAATTCAGACCGAAATTTGTCCAGCGACTCAACAAGATAAACCATGATGAACAAAGTAAATAAAAGAAAGGGAAGAAAATCTTATAGAGAAAAAGAGATCGGGTGACAATGAACGACGGAAAGAACGAAGGCACAAGACAGAGAGAAAATGAAGAGTTCAAAGATACAGATTTGAAAAGTGAAAGACGATAGGATTTCTGTCGCATTTAAATACTTTACCTCGAGAATAGGGAAAAGCAATGATTACAAAGAAAGACGTTTGCATTTTTGGTGGCTAAAAGAAGAAAAGGGCACAAATATCGAAGTGGTCATGAAAATTCAAATATTTATGAGGCCTGATACTATGCACTCAAAAAGGAGTTATATACAACGAACGTTTTCCTAAAAACCATATAGACCAATAATCTATGCAGTTTTCAAGAAGAATGTTCCATACTTTTCTTCAACATCAAACTATGAAACATTGGGGGCTTTTGTTAATACCCAATTTAATCTGCTGACGTGGACCAATCACTTGAAGACACGTGTCAACCTACATGGAAAATATGAATACGTTCTACGAGCAACTCAAGCGTGCCGAGCTACTTAGGCGGTCTGAGCAGCTTAAGCGGTTCGAGCTACTTAGCATACAGAGCATCCAAATCAAGAGAATCAAAGAGACGACTGCACATTAAATGCTCATTATTATCGTACAGATGTATATGTCTACTAGATAACAGCGCATTATCCTTTCACATGTATAACCTCAAGGCTATAAATACATTGTAACCTCCTCATTAGAAGGCGACTCTCGATCTCTTGATAAACCATTTATCGAGAATTCCAGTCTAACAGTCAGCAATACAAAAACAGTGGACGTAGGCCATTCTTATAAGGCTGAACCACTTTAAAAAAAAAATTGTCTTATTTATTTTATCTGTGATTAATTAATTAGAGATAATCTAATTTTTTACATCAACAATGAGAATTGGTGAGAAATTCAATTAACGAATTAAGTGAAATAAATTTGTAAATGATACAGTACGGGCCGATTGGGTGAGTTCGGGTATTATAGCAAGTGAAGCTTCATAAACTATTGAAGGGATGTGAAATTAAACAAATTTAGAGTCAGGAGATAGACTCGGGTATTATGAGTTAGTGCTACATGATTTGGGCACGGGTTTGTCGAATTTAATTAAATATTTTATATTATATATATATATATATATATATATATATATATATATATATATATATATATATATATATACGGTATGGGTGATAATATATATAAACTTGTGTGGTTTCTAAATATCGGTGTTAGAGATTTATGTGAATACATACCCCTCTAGTGCTATCATTGAAGGTTGCGCGATGTGGGTGAATCCCCTGGCTAATGAATGCAGGGAGAGTATAATCCCCATGTCATAACGTCTGGTATTTTTATTGTGTGATTTATTTTTGAGGTGGGACGTTTTGGGTATGATTTGGTCCCACACTCGGGGAAATATAACCACCTCCACTATGTTTACGATTTATTTACCTATTTTGGTGTTAGTTAGCTGATTTATGATAACCGGGTTAGAGTGAGGATACCTGGGATGATAGCATTTTAGGGACAAGCATCCAGTGAATTATAACTCAAAAGGATGATTATTATACGCGACATGTGTGTGAATATTGTAGTATGATAGTACGTATATAATATGAGTAAATAATTGTATGGGGAATACATACATAATGTGTGAATGCATTTCATATGTATCTAGTGTGAAGGTCATATAAGTAATTAAATTTGAAATGAGTAGAAAGTTAATGAGTAGAACAACTTATAAATCAAAGTAAGGAATACTCGGGTTAGAGTAGCGGGATAGAATGGGTGTACTAAGGCTTGTTAGGTGGGGTAGCATAACTAGTTGGGTTAGAAGTCAAACTATAGGTGTGCACATCAGTTGAGGGGTGAGCTATATCTCAAGAGAGTGCGACACTAGCTTAAATATAAAAAGTGTTTATGCATATTTGAATTATTGCATTTTAATTACTTGCAAAATAAATTCAAAAGTTTTTCTTGGGCTCTGACCTGTGTCAAAATATTTTCCAAAACAATTTTGGGTGTCCAGTTACAGGATGCCCATCTTGAGGATTCTTTTCAGGGATGCGTAATTGCAGGCTTGTGGGATTTAACTAGGACGCTTTAGCTTAATTGATCCTATATAAGAGTTTTATCTCAGTATTTCCTTTGGGCGTGTTACCCCTTCAGACTCTTCAATACTTTAGTATATTTATCGGATTTTGTTGAGATTCCATTTTATATAATTCATATTGTAGTTGGATTTATTATTGGTAACCGATGGTTTATTTGGTCTTATTTACTTATATATCTGTCATGAATTGTTCAGACTATTATCGTGTGTGAATGGTTTGGTTAAATTATTTTAGCTTTATTTCCACATGTTGTTAAGCTAATAACGAGATAAAATTTGACTCCGGCTTAATTTAACATAAGTGGTTAGTAACTTAAATAGTTTTTGAAATAGATGCTAAGAATGAAACATATGCGATTCGTGTTTATTTTGATAAATGATTGATCACCCGTAATTAAAACAGGTAGGGTGTCACAGATGGTATTAGAGCATCAGGTTCTAGTGTCTATAGGATCTGTGCAGCTTACTATAATTTCAGCGTAGCGTTCTTTAATATAAAATCCTATTATAGGATTATATTCCTATTTGTATGCCTTTTTACGTCCTCCTGCTATTAAATATAGTTGATACGAATCATTTGCAAGTTCATTTGGGTTTCATACACTGAAAAATATAGGGTAACCAGTGAGGGACGTTAGAAGGACTGTATGAGGAAAGGCTCAGCAGAAGCCATAGAGTATTCTGGGAACTGTGATGCTATAGAAGTCACCATAATTATTGTTCAAGCAGATGATGATAGGATAATCATTAGGGCGCAGTATTTTCCCCAAGCACCGTCGTAGAGAATGGTGGTGCAAATTCAGACTCACCCAACGTAGACGATAAAGGGGGAAGTCGGAGGGACCCTTACGAAGATCCATATGTAAGGGTTTAGGGAAGAAAACAAGTGTGATGGGACAATGAAAGGAGATAATCCAAAGGAAATTGCATATAGTGGAGTGCAGTGGCACCCAGGATTTAAATTTTGGTTTAAATTTTTTTCTCATAGGAGCAGCGTTGTCGTGGTGGGAGATTGTCATCACATATAAGGGAGTAGATAAGGAATTAATCGGGGAATTTTGGACGTTGTTTAACCGTAAGTTCTTTCATCTGCTGTTCAGACGGAGAGGCAAAGGAAGTTTCTGGACTTATCACCGGAGGGGCGAACTTAGGTCGATTATGATGAAGAATTTATTTATTTTAAGTGAACTTCGTACTCGGGGAGGTAGGTAGTGGGGAGTAAGGTACTTAAGTGTGATGATAGACCCACGAGTAGGAGTCGTCAGTACTTATGGGAAATCAGCCTTCAGCGACTTATGAATATAACGTCAATGACGTAATTTTACAACGTTTATATCAACGCTTCAATGAGAAGGGAGCTAAGAGAGTTGAAGAGCCGAGCTAGAAGAGCAAGACTGCATGTAATTGAGGATAGTGAGTCACCATAGGGGGATACTCGACAAGGGACCCATTTAAATGATCTAGACCAATGAAATTCCTACCAAGTGACGGTGGATTTAGTCAGGGCCATCATGACCAGTGGTGTGTTCCACAGGACCAGTAGAGCCAAAGGAATAATGAGGGTAACAATATGGGCCAAGACTACCAGGTTCGAGAGAAGGACAACCCCGATATGGCCAGCGGGGCAAAAGATCGTGGGCATGACATAAAATTTTATCCTGGGTGTGAAGAGCATGACCATATGTATCGACCCTGTTAGGAGATAGGAGCGGGATGCCCAGCAGGGGTAATTGTTGTAAAAAAATTGGATCGGTTTGGAAGAGGGTGTTATGTCTAGGAAGCAATTGAACTGCCAGTGCTATTGACAATTAAAAGTGTGAGTTTTGTCTCAGGGTGAACGGGGTATGTTTTAAGTAAACGAGCAAACCACATTATATGTTAACATTAGGTTCGCGCGTGAGACGGGTTTAGTGCGTGTATCTTTAGTGTTACTATTGTGTGTATATATTTACCGTTGAGTGGCGGGGCTCTTTTTGGTCCCATATACAAGGGAGTGGGTGGGGACATTAAGAGGATATATTTTAGTTGGTTAACTCATTTTGAGAGATAATATTCGATTATATTGTCATCCTGTGTATGGGTTGGTTGACGACGGGTTGAGCGATGGTGGACTATCACGGTAAGGCTATCATATTCGTTGTTCCAGGGCAGGATGTGTTGATTAGAGTTGTGTCACCTGGAAGAGGGTTGAGCTTGCGTCTATATTATATCACGAAGGAGACTTCAGAGGTTATAGTCGTCTCATTATATTTGACGCCAGTGTGTAGGAACTGTACTGATGTGAATCAAGGTATATTAATTTTACTATCGAGCGGAGAAATTTAGCTCGTTATCGACTTAGCACGAGAAAACTAATGATAGTGAGAGCGTCGTGTTGTATAACTCCTTTAGTGATGTGGGAGTGGACGGATAGACTTGTACGTCAGGGGATAATTTTTTGGATATTCTGGTTATGTGTGTAGGGCCTATGGATCTCGATGACCAACAATGTTAGGTAGTAATGTATCAAGGGAGTCCTTGTTTTGATTTCTCTTGCAGGACATCCCATGCAAGAATCCCAGCGAATTTTGAGAGTTGAGAGATGTTTTGGTCACTAGGGCATGGGTTTAGCACTTTAGTTATTACATGTGTATGTGGATGAAAGTACGAGCTGAGAGTTATTCTATGATATAAGACATGTAGAGTCGAATAGTGTTGTGTCGGGAGTACTGAGGATTTTTTTTTTTTGCACCACTAGTTGAATGGATGGGGCAGTCCCGAGGAGAATTAAATCATTTTAGTAAGGTAACTGAGATAGTCAAAATAGTGTACCTATGGGTAGTAATTGAGTCCCGATCTCTTTTTAGCCATAATCAATCCCACATGGGAGTGTTCGGGAGGGTGACACATATTATAGTAGTGTTGACGATTTCATTTTTGGGAGGGTGACACATATTATATCTAAGTTTTGGGGATTTAAACATTTAATTGTGCAATTGATGTTTAATTAAGGGAGAATACTATCATATGGTGTTGGGATATGATTTAGAATCGAAATCCAGTAGTTATTGTTGTTGAATTCGAATTTTGGGAATCGAATTGATATGTGATTTAATGAATATAAGGAAAATCCAATTCGTGAACCCCATAAATTTTAATGAGAATCAGTGAGAAATGATGTTATATAATGGTGTTAGAACATATTTATAGGTGTAATAAACATGACGTATTAATTGATTGAGGTCTGGTTTGGAGATTGAAATATTCAGGATTTAAAAATGGTGGAAAAGAAGATCGGGGAAGAAGACTGGTATCGGGTCGATCGATCGATCGATAATCCTTAATTTTGGGCAGTTTTGCTTATTTAATTTTATATGCAAAATTTTCTTTGGAAATTGTTTTAGGCTTAGTTATTTAGTGAAAAATAATGATAAGGCCTACTTCCTAGTAATTTTGGGTGGGTATATTTGGGTTTCGAGAGGTGAGAAAAGAGGTGACACATAATTAATGAATTGAGTTAAATAAATTCATAACGGTTTAAATACGGGTCGATTGAGTGAGTCCGGGTATTGTAGTAGGGTGAGACTACGGTAATTACATGATGAATTATAAAGATGAGAATTGGTGATAAATTCAATAAACGAATTAAGTGAAATAAATTCGTAAATGTTAAAGTACGGGACGATTGGGTGAGTTTGGGTCTTATAACAAGCGAAGCTATGTAAATTATTGAAGGGATGTGAAATTAAATAAATTTATAGCTGGGAAATAGACTCGAGTATTAGAGCTAGTGTTACGGGAGTTGGGCACGGGTTAGCTGGATTTAATATAATATTTTATATATATGGTATGGGTGATAGTATACACACATATATATATGTGTGTGTGTGTGTGTGCGCGCGCACACGCGCCCTTTATAATTATCGGTGTGAGATATTTATGGAAATACATACCCCCTCTAGTGCTATCATAGTTGGTTGGGAGAGTATAATCCCCAGGTCATATCGTCCGGTATTTTTATTGTGTGATTTATTTTCAAGGTGAGACATTTTGGGTATGATTCGATCCCACAGTCGGAGAAATATGACCGCCTCCACTATGTTTGTGATTTATTTACCTTTTTCAGTGTGAATTAACCGATTTATGGTAATCGGGTTAGAGTGAGCATACCAGGGATGATAGCATTTTCAAGAAAAGTATCCGGTGAGTTATAACTCTCAAGGATGGTTATTATACGCTACATGTGTGTGAATGTTATAGTATGCTAGTACGTATATAATACGAGTAAATAATTATATACGGGATAAATACATAATGTGTGAATGTATTTCATATATAACTAATGTGAATTTTATATAAGTAATTAAAGTTGAAATGATTAAATAAGTTAATGAGTAAAACAACTTGTAAATAAAAGTAAGGAATACTCGGGTTAGAGTAGCGGGATAGAAAGGGTCTACTAAGGCTAGTTATGTGGGGTAGCATAACTAGTTGGGTTAGAAAGCAAACAATAGGTGTGCACATTAGTTGAGGGTGCAACACCGTCTTAAATATGGAAAGTGTTCATGCATATTTAAATTATTGCATTTTAATTACTTACTATATATTTTCAAAAGTTTTTCTTGGGCTCTGACCTGTGTCAAAATATTTTTCAAAATAATTTTAGGTGTCCAGCCACAGGGATGCCCGGCTTGAGGATTCTTTCTAGGGATGCGTAGCTGCAACATTGTGAAGGCTTGCAGGATTTGACTTAGACGCTTCAGATTAATTGTTCCCAAATAGGAGTTTTATCTTAGTATTTCCTTTGGGCGTGTTGCCCCTTTAGACTCTTCAATAATTTAGTTTATTTATCGAATTTTGTTGAGACTCCGTTTTATTTCATCCAGATTGTAGTTGGATTGATTGTTGGGAACCAATGGTTTATTCGGTCTTATTTAGTTATATATCTATCATGGATTGTTCAGACTATTATCGTGTGTGAATATTTTGGTTAATTTATTTTAGCTTTATTTCCGCATGTTGTTAAGTTATTAACAAGATAAAATTTAACACTGGATTAATTTAACATAGGTGGTTGGTAACTTAAATATTTTTCAACAATGATGCTAAGAATAAACCATATGCGATTCCTGATTATTTTGATAAAGGACTGATCACCCGTGATTAAAGTAAGCGGGGTGTCACAAGCTAATTATCGATTAAACCTCTTAAGTTGCTTAATTGCCCATTTACCCACCCACTTTACCTTTTCTTCACGTTATGGAATTTAATCAAATTTCACATTTACCTGTCTATTTTACCTTTACCGAAATATTTTATAATTCATTCAAGTTATGTTGTCTTAACACATTTTCACCACACGACCCATTTCTTGACGTGTTCCTTATTCCTTTATCTTTTTCTTGAAATCTTCCAATAATCATGTACTTTAACGGGCTCCACACCTTTGGCAACGTCACCATATGATCTGGCCAGTGGTTTTGGGTCTTTCACCCCATGACTCCGGGCCCTCCTTAGTTATCACAATGTCATCCGAGTTCCTTTTATGTGTTTTAATATTTTACAAATGTCCATATGACTTTACCATTTTTTACCTTTTTACCGTCCGAAGCCAAATTTCGAGACTTTACTGCCTGCTTTACTCGTGTCACACTTTAAATATTATTTCTTTCCTTTAAGTCCTTTTCTTTCACACTTAATCGTTGGTTTTACACCAAAACCGTTTACGTTCAAGGACTTATACCAGTTTATTCATCTTAAAGTAACATTATATCTTAATATATTTTTATTTCAAAAAAATGTTCCAATTTACTCTTTTACTGTAAATCATGCAATTTAGTCCTTTAACAAGTGTTATTTTTAAAAATGGTTATTAAGTTTTCAACTTAACACTTAAAAACTTTTAGCCATTTTCAACACTTGTTCAATATCACAATTAAACCAACATTCTTACTTGTTACTTTAACACCTTTAATATATAAAATAATACCTTTTTGCATATTAAAGTCCCATTTTCTAGACATTTGAAGTACACTCTTCATTTATGGAATTTTGCATCTTAACTGCCACTTTGCTACTACTTACACATTTGAAGCCTTTAACCTCCCTTTTTAACTTTTAACCCACAACTTATGAAATTTTTTTAATTTTTACATATTTGCACATTAAACCTACTTTACTTTCTACATGAGTTTTACCCACTTTAAATAACCCATTAAAGTGGGTTTTCTTTTTACGTTTATATTCATTATTCAAGTATAAAATTACATTTTAATCTCATAAATTGGCTTAAACAAGTCTAATGCATTTCTTTGCATAAAATCACATTATTTATCTTAAACATTATTCTAACACATTTTATTTCATAAAATGTTGAAGATATACATTCTGAAATTTATTCATTTTCAAAACTCATTTTAAATCATCTTTTTGAAACCCATTTACACATAAAATCATATATTGCAAGTAGTTAACCCATGGATGCAAACTAACGCATATCCTACATATATTGAGTTTAATATATCCAAATAGACTAGCTGAAAATATACACATCTTAGTATTCCCACCTTTAAAGTCTCCAAAATGATGGTGCAAGAGGGGCAACCCTTATCTCCAAAGATGACCTCAAAGGTTTACCAAAAGCTTCCTCTAGCTTTCTCCAATGGTTCTCTAAGAATAATCCATGAAATCCTTCTTCAAACACAAGAAAACCCTCTTCAAAAATCCATTAACACACCAAGAACATCAACTTCTTCACCCACCCAAGTTGCCCTAGGGTTTCTACAAGTATTTGAGAGCTTGGTAGTGGTCTTTAATGGTGAAGAATGAGCATGGGAGTGGTAGTAATGGGTGGGAATAATCTAGGACAAAAGGTTTTCCCCCATGGGAGCCCAAGTTAATGAGAGACAGTGACTTAGAAATCTGATGGTTGTGGTGTAAATGGCCCCTTTACGGTTTCTCTCTCTTTGATAACCAAACTATTAGCCTCTTAGGCATAAATGGGAATGTTGTTATCACCAAATGTTTCCATATCAGGTCCTAAGTTGTCCACAAATCGACACCTCAAATGATCAAGGGCTACAAATGAGACATCACATAAAAATAAGGGACGATTGATTGATCGAGTCCCAAAGGTTAAATTGTGTTGATCGATCGATGTTTTGGACCAAACTTCTCTAAATTCCATTTTTAACCCCATGGACCTCAAGAACCCTATTCTATAACTTCAAATATTAGGTTGGACTATTTTTATCCCTTACGGTGAATTTTCTAAAAATCGTGCAAAGTTACAATTTAACGCGTCGCACGCCGATTAGATTCCCAATTCACATTCTCACGTATGTAGCGACGGGTTCTCTGCCCCTGCGGGGAAGGAGCGACATAAGTTTTGAGATTTCAAGAGAAGATATCGATATATCACCAATTTAATTATATTCACCTAAAATGGACATCGTGCATCTCTATGCGCCCCATGCATGGCAAACATGCTAAGACGTCACGTGAAATGCATCATTTTATATGGAATAGTGACCTATTCACTTGTGCATTGGTTTTTTCCAAATATTTATTTGAATAAATCACCTCATTTTTTTTATCAAAACATATATTTCAAGGGTGAGGTATTATAGAACCTTTGGCAAACATCAGGGACACTGATATAATAGGATTTATCTGGAGAAACATCGTGACCCATTTTGGCATACCAAGAACAATCATCACTGATAATGGAAAGTAATTTGATAGCGGACCATTCCAATACTTCTGCAACAACCATAACATCAAACACTACTTCAGTTCGGTGGCCTACCCTTAGAGCAACGGGTAGGTTGAGGCCTCCAATAAAACAGTGCTCGATGGAATGAATAAAAGGTTAGATAAGTTAAAAGGTTCTGGGGTGGACGAGCTCCCTCACGTTCTTTAGACATATCATACCACGCCTAGGAGGTCAACAAGGTAAATGCCCTTCGCCTTGACTTATGGAACGAAAGCCATAATTCACATAGAAGCTATTTTGCCAACCATGAAGACCACCGTCATCGATTAAAACCAAAACAAAGAGATCATATGGATTGAGCTCGACCTAGACGAGGAACATAGGGAACATGTTTTTATTAAATTGGCTTCTTAACAACAATAGTTGTCCAAGTAGTCCAACAAAGGCGTTAATCTTAGAACGTTACAGTTCGTAGATTACGTCCTCAGAAAAGTGATTGGTAACACAAAGAAGACATCAAATGGAAAGTTAGGTCCCAACTGCCGGGGGGGGGGGGGGGGGGGGGGACTCAAAATTATCAAAGACAGCGTATAAAGAGCCTACCATTTAGAAACAATGATGGGAAGCGATATTCATAAGGCCTAGAATGAGGCCAATATTAGGAAATTTTATTTTTAGCTCTGTTTATATTTTAAAGTTTTGTTCATCGAATGATTAAAAATTTAGTTGATGCAATTAGCTTTCTTATTGTCCCAAATAGCAGGTCAACTCTGTTTATTTACGAGTTATCATCATAACAATAATATCTATTAATTTGTCCAAATTTATTCGATCAAGTTATTGTCCCAAGTTCATACCCGATCAAAATTTAATCATCAACATGAATACCTTAGTGAGATTAAACTTAATCAAAACTAAAGGTTATATATTTTCACCGCTCACAAATATGAAAGCATCAAGAATTTACCAAGAAAGGAAAAGACCTACGGGATATCCTTAGGCACCAAATGTTCTGAATCAGGTCGGCTAAAATCCTGAACGGATGGATAACCCTATGACCAGGTGCATTTTCGCCATAATTTATCCTAGGCCTAAGATTATATGACGACACTTTCTAAAAGGTAAGGAAAACGATAAACACATGCTTAGTATAAAAATGGGAAAATACAAAAAATAAGTTAACTTATAATTCCAATAATTAAGTATCCATTTTACAAAAAAATACCATACCTACAAAATTACAATATGGTTAGAAAACAAAGGTAGCCATCATCTCTGGCGAGTTATCAATTCGACGACCTTGGCTTTTCACCTATTATTCGGATTGGCTAGAAACTCATCATCATTGTCATGTGATAGTAGGTAACTCTTCACCAATTAAAGAGGAATCACATCGGGAGGAATCCAACACTCATCACTCCTGAATGATAGTTGTAGGAAAGGAACTCCACTTGGTACCAATACAAAATCTCTAGTCCTTGGGAATATTTATGAAATCTAAATCATTAAGTTAGTTGTGCTTATAAATTACATGCTTAGCTTCAAATAGATGAAGCGGGGCATCCATTCAACCCTCGTCATAACCAGCAACCTAAATTGCACGATGACCCTTTCTAAAGAGGTATTTAAACTTCATTATTTCTTGACAACTGCCTTATTTGATCGCCTCATTTTTCTGAAAGTCCTTATCGTCTTTGTCGAGATTCCCTTTAAGAAAATTTATTCTTATTTTACAATATCTCAGCGATATCACCGATTTATTTTACTTCGGTCTGTAGACCAGTAACCAAATGGGTTTGTTCATCATAGGCACTTATCATATTATGAAATGTTTATCGAGAAACAACAAAGGCTTCGTGAGTGTTGATGTAAAAAATTAGATCATATCTAATTATTCAATCATAGATAAATAAATGAGACAAAGAATTTTTAAAGTGGTTCAGCCTTATAAGAATGGCCTACGTCCACTGTTATGTTATTGCTGAGTGTTTGGGAATTCTCGATTACAAATTTTATCAAGAAATTCCCATCCCCTTCAATGAGGATTGTACAATGTATTTATAGCCCTGAGGCTGTAATGTGAAAGGGTAATACATTAAATGATGTACATATGAAAGGATGATACATTCAATGCTCCTTAAGCGTGTGCGTCTGAATGATAAGCATTTAATGAATAGTCAAACTGTTGGTTATCCCGCTATTAATGCTTTTTTCGAGGTGCAGCTCGAACCGCCTGAGTTGCTCGGACCACCTAAGCTTCTCGGTGCTCAAGAGTTCCTCGGAGAGTTCTCGTTCCTCGGAGCGTATGAGTTCCTCGGGGAAACAGTGTTCCTCGTTGTAGTATGGTTCCTCAGAGCGTGTGAGTTCCTCGGAAGTGTTTGTTGTTGCCACGTAGACTGCCACGTGTCTTCACTTTATTGATCCATGTCAGCAGACTAAATTTGGTATCAACAGAAGCCCCCAATGTTTCATAGTTCGAATTTTGAGGAGTGTGGAACATTCTTTCTCGGAATATGATAGCTTTAAATAGTCCTCCTGATTTTTAGGAGTGTTTCCCTTGTATTTATTTCTCTTTCCAAATTCATAGAATTAGGCTTTTTGAATTTTCACAACCGCCTCGATCTCTGCGTACTTTTTGTCCTTTTAGCCGTCGGTAGCGTAATCGTTTCTTCTCGCTTCGATTGTCGCGCCCTTTTTGTTTCCCTAGCCGCCGGTAGCGTAATTGTTTCTTTTTGTAATCATTACTTTACCATTTCCCAAGGCAAGGTATTTAAACTTCACAGACACTCCCATCGTCTTCTACCTTTTCAAATTTGTATTTTCGAGTTTTCCATCGTCTCTTTCTCTCCTGTGTATTCATCTCTTCCATCGTCCGTTGTCATTAGATCCACTCTTTTTCTGTAATATTTTCTTCCTTCTTCTTCATTTCTTTTATTCATCATGGTTTACCCTGTTGAATCTCTTGATAAATTTCGCTCTGATTTTTCCATTCCCTCCTGGGTTGTTTTGGAAGAGCTTTCTGAGCCTTCTGATTATTTCCGTTTGGCTGAGGGACATTGGTTCCCCAGTCTCTTTATTGCTGAGTGTGGATTTTCTTTTCCACCAAATCCCTTGTGTTTGGAATTCTGTCAGTACTTTGACGTTGTTCCTGCAAGAATAGCCCCCAACACATGGAGAATAGTTAATGGGGTGCATAGATTAAATCAAATCCATGGAACTCGCATAGGAATTCTTGAGATTATGTTTTGTTATAGATGGGCAGTTGGTGATAACACCTTTTATTTAAAAACTAGAATGTTAAATAGGGCCTTAGTAGTCAATCTCCCTGATGCCAATAGGGATTATTTTGAGCACGGGGTTGTCATAAAAAATTGGCAACATGCTCCTTTATCAGGAGATGAAGTTTATCAGGGTCCCAGATGCCCTCCTTATGGCAATGGGATAGGTTATTCTTATTTCATTTTATTTATTTTGAAATTATGCTTCCTTTATGTTTCATAAAATGTGTCACTGATGGCAATGTTTATTTATTTGCAGTTGATAGCAAAAGAAAGTGCCTAAAAGAAGCAGATGTTAATATAAGGCACTTGAAACTTATCTGGAGTCTGCATCAATCTGTTGCCGACGAGCATATTAGGTCGGCTTCATATCTGCTGCAATACAAGAGCTACACCACCTCTTTTACTGCTCGTCCAGTAATAAGTGAATCAGAGTCAGTACTAGCTTCCACCAGCTCCTCGCCTGAATCTCACATCCCTTTGAGTGAAAGAATGAAGAAAAGAAGACCTACCACTCTCTTCGAGAAGCCTACGTCCACTGTTATTTTATTCCCAGGGGTTTACAATAGCATAATGTGGTCTAGAGAGAGAAAAAGGGTGTATCTTGTGTATGGTCTCTCATCGTTGTAGGATCTCCTCCCTTTTGGCTAAGGGGATACATGTATTTATAGTGATGGGAGATAAAGAGATTCATTGTATGTAGACATTTATGTCTACATTCAACGAATCTAATTGTTGAATTGCTTGGTATGCTATGTGTTGTCATCTATTAATACAGTATAAATGTACATTAAGGCTCATTAAATGCGCTGCCATCTTCATTAATGCACATTAAATGCATAGTTATCCTTTGATCTTCCTGGTTGGTATGCCGACCAACTCTCCTCGGGTGCCGACTAACTCTCCTCGGGTGCCGACTAATACTCCTCGGGTGCCGACTAATTTTTCTCGAGTATTGACCAACTCTCCTCGGGTGCCGACTAATAGTCCTCGGGTGCCGACTAATACTCCTCGAGTGCCGACCAACTCTCCTCGGATGTCGAATATTGCCACGTAGGATGACATGTGTCCTTTTCTGATTGGTCCTCGTAGATGGAGAATTTTTGCGTTAACAGTGAGCTTGGCTAGAAGCTCCCTTACCAAGTACTGAATCCAGATTTTCATTTTCCTGAAGTACTAGCACCATATATAAGTTACTATCAGGATTCAAAGATCACAAGAAAGGCATTCAAATACAAAAACTAAAGCCAGAGCATTTACAAGTAATCAATAGTTGGACAATAACTTATTGGAGTGGCAGTCCAAGGGTCTATTGAATACGTGTATAGATTGAACTATAAAAAAATTACACAGACGTGAAATCCTACAAGGCGGAATTAGGACTTACCTTTAAAGATCTCTTTGATTTGATCTCATGTTAGCACAAATCGTATGTGATGACAATTGATCGAGAACGCAAGCCCGATGCACCGTACGGTCTTCTACTGTATTCTTAATATGGACAGTTACGAGAAGAGTGTGGGCACTATCTCCGTGACAACCTAATCTTCTCACGTTTCCTCTATGTTGTCTCTCTTTCTCACAAATTTGATCTTGGGTCTTTTCGAGTATCAAAGAGTGACGCCTGGCTTAAGAAAAATGAGCCTTAGGTGCATATATATAGGCTATAGTAGGGACCATAAGGAAAGATAAGGATATGGCTCGTAATGGGCCTGAGAATACCTAATCCTTCCCGGATCCTAATCTTAGTCCCTTAATTATAATTAATACCACTAAATAATTATAATTGCAACTCCACTCCTTAACTCAAAATTATATTTCGAGCTTCTTATTATTAATTACTTAATTCTCCCAGCGTTAAGGTTACCACTACCCGTTAATAAAATAAATTACTGATAATTATTTTGATTAACTTCTTTAAGTCCTTAATCGGTCCAACTTAACTTATTTGTAATATCGAATTAACATAATCCACTTGCAGGGGTTGACATATACAAAACTTATAAGCACTTCAAGGGAGTATCACCAGTCTCTATACTGAGACGCAAATTCCATCCATAAAAGACTTTCACCATACATTAATCACCATTACCCAATTTATTAAGATTATTGATCCAATAATGAATCTCACCCGTTAGGTCAAAATAATAAATAATCAGTGCATGTGTCCATCAATCATATCTGGATTAAGATCCTTACGTAAACGTAATAATTATGAGATTTACATTGTCTTATAAAGACAATGACCTCAAGGTGATTCCGTTCAATACACGTAAAATGTACTAGCACAATAAGTTGAAACTATACAGTTTCCCCGTAATCAAGATAGACCTACTAAAATATTATGCTACAACCCTATTAATGATGTGTCTAGTTCCATCTAAGACTGTGAACGATAAAACTTATCATTTATAAGAATTGGTGATCTCTGTGTGTAAGTCGTACTCTACACACCAGAACACTTACTGAGCAGAATAAAAAACATCGGCAATATATAAAATAATGCAAATATTATGTCCATACATGATTCTTATTAAAACAGGAAAAGCTTATTTTAATAATAAATCCATAACTAAAACTATTACATAAAGCATGGTTTTAGTCTACTTATTTAACAATCTCCCACTTAGACTCAAAGCCATGCAGAAATGCATCTCACTCCCATCCCCTCTATGTGACTATCAAAAGTCTTGGTTGGTAAGCTCTTTGTGAAAGGGTCTGTTAGGTTGTCCTCTGATGTAATCTTCATAACTGTGACATCACCTCCCTGCATAAATTCTCAAATGAGATAATACTTATGCTCGATGTGTTTACCTCTCTTATGGATCATGGGTTCCTTTGAGTTAGCAATTGCACCTCTATTGTCATAATAAAGTGTAATAGTCGATTGAACTAAATATACCACTGTTAGATCCATTAAAAAAATTCTAAGCCATACTTCTTCCTTGGTTGCCTTGTAAGCCGTCACATATTTAGCTTCTATGGTGGAATCAGCAATCCATGATTGCTTAGTACTCTTCTAACTAATGGCTCTACCTCCTAGGGTAAACACATATCCAAAAGTAGACTTTCTAGAATCTCTATCAGACTAAAAATTTGAGTCAGTGTACCTAATAAGTACCAAACTCTATGCCTGGTAAACTAACATATAATCTCTTGTTCTTTTCAGGTACTTGAGTATATGCTTTACCGCAGTCCAGTGTTCTTACTTAGGGTTAGACTGATATCTACTAACCATGCCAACAGAAGCAGATATTAGATCTAGTGCATATCATAGCATACATAAGTCTCCCAACTTTCAAAGCATAATGGATGCCTTTCATCTTCTCTATCTCATCAAGTGTCTTGGGACACTAATCCTTGGAAAGAGATATTCCATATCTGAAAGGGAGGAACCCTTTCATGGAATCATTCATGCTAAACCTGATAAGATTGGAATTGATATAAGTTGCTCATGATAAACCTAACATCCTATTCTTGCGATATCGCATAAGCTTGATCCTAAGGATGTGACTAGCTTTTCCTAAGTCTTTCATATCGAATTGGATGGACAATCACACTGTAACCGAAGACAACACTCCAACATCATTTCCAATGAAAAGAATATCATCCATATATAATACTAAAAACACCACTATATTTTCGTTGCATTTCTTGTACACACAAGACTCATCTGAACATTGATCAAAACTAAATGATTTGAGTACTTGATCAAAACAAATGTTTTAAGTTCTATATGTTTGATTAAGTCCATAAATGGACTTCTTAAGCTTACATAATTTATGCTCTTCGCCTTGGGAAATAAAACTTCTTGGCTGCACCATATAGATACACTCGTAAAGATTCCCATTAAGAAATGCAGTCCTGACGTCCATTTGCCAAATTTCATAATCAAAATGAGACGCAATGGATAGAAAATTTGAATGGACTTCATCATAGCTACCGATGTAAAGGTTTCCTCATAATCGATGCCCACTTCTGAGTAAATCCTTTCACAGCAATTCGTGCCATAACGGTCTCAATCTTCCCACCCACTCCTTTTTTGCTCTTATAGACCCACTTACATCCTTTGGGTTTTATCCTTTTAGGAAGATCTATAAGATTCCAGACCTGGTTGGAATACATAGATTCCATCTCTAAATCCATAGCTTTAAGCTAAAGTTCTACATCTTTATCTTGGACAGCCTCATTGTAGTTACAGGGATTGACTTCAAGTTCATCAAGGACCTTGTCACAAGACTCTTTAAAAAACATAAATCGTTAAGGTTGATGTACAACCCTCCCACTATGACGAGATAGTCCTTATACTGGTGTACTGGAATCAACGCGTTATGTTATTTCATCCCGCGTTAAAGAATCTTATCGGTTCCCTCGTAACTCTTCAAGAACAACTTTGCTTCTGGGTTTATGATCTATCATATAATCCTCTTCCAATAATCGAGCATCGGTGCTAATAATGACCTTCTTATCTTTAGAATCATAGAATAAATAACCTTTAGTTTCCTTAGAATATCCTACAAAGAAACAAACTTCTGCCTTTGATTCTAACTTATCAGTATCTCTCTTCAACACATGTGTTGGACTACTATGGATCCAAATATGTTTCATACTAGGCTTGTGTCCAATCCATGATTTCTTGAGTATAGTGGAGAATGCCTTTGGAGATACCAAGTTTAGTAAACAAATGGTTGTTTCTAAAGCATGTCCCCAAAAGGAATCTAGAAGATTTGTATAACTCAACATGGGCCTAATCATATCCACCAGGGTCATATTCCTCCTTTCTACTACACTATTTTACCGAGGCATACCAGGTGTGGGAAATTGGGATGCGATCCCTTGATCTTCTAGATATTTCCTAAACTCCCATACGAGGTACTCTTCATCACAATCAGATCATAGTGTCTTGATACTTTTACCTTGATGCTTCTCCATTTTTGCCTTATAAACTTTAAATTTCTCAAAGGCTTCAAACTCATGGTGCATTATGTAAACATACCCATACCTTGAGTAACCATCTATGAAAGTCATAAAATACTCACAACCCTTTCTTGCTCGGATTGTCATTGATCCACATAAATCAGAATGAACCAATTCCAATAGTTCGTTGGCTCTATATCCCTTGGCCGAGAAAGGCCTTTTGGTCATTTTGCCTTCTAAACAGGATTCACAAACTGGAAGTGCCTCCACTTCTAGTGAGATCAATTGCCCACTTGCTACCAGTCTATGAATCCCTTTTAGATTAATATGGCTGAGGCGTAAATGCAAAAGATATGCTTAGTTCACTATGGAGGGTTCCTTTCTCTTTAAATTTGGTCCAATTGAATTATGCAATATATTAATTTGTTGTGTGGGAGAGATAGGATTAACAATATAAAGATTATCAACTAATGTACCAAAACAAATAAAAGATTTATTTTTCTTAATAACCACGAGTTTATAAAAAGAAACTGAATATCCATAAAAGGCTAAATAAGAAACTGAAATTAAATTCCTTTTAATGAAAGATGCATAAAGACAATTAAAAGTAAACTCCTATCATTATTAAAGCTTAAATGAACATCTCCCATAACAACTATCGCTACTCTCATAGCATCTCCCATAATCAGATAAATCTCTCTATTGCTTAACCACCTGGTTTCCTGGAACCCATGCAAAGAATTGCATACATGATTAGTGGCTCCCGTATCTACACACCCAAAATCGACAGTAAGAACCACAAAACATGATGCAACGATAAATAAATGGAATTTACTTGCGTTGCTTTGTTTATTCCAGAAAACCGAACAATTGTTATTCTAGTGTCCTCACTGCTTATAATGGAAACACTTGCCCTTAATCTTTTTCACACCTCCCTGAGGGCCACGAGCTGCTCGAGGGACCATAAACTATTTTTGTGCCTTCTTTTTCTCTTTATTCTTGCCCATAGGCTTAGAAGTATAACCTTTCTCAATAATAAAATCACTTGCTGACTTCTTGACGAGACCCTTGGGTGCTTGTAGTTTCGCCAAATAGTAAGAAAGTTTTTTCATGTTGTGATTTAGGCGGAACTACTTCAAGGAATCAGGAAACGACTGAAGAATAATATTGACCCGGGTTTTCCATCGATTTTTGCTCCAAGGATTTCAAGCTCATTGAGAATAAACATCATCCTTAAAACATATTTCCTCACAAGGGTCCCTTCATCCATGTTTGTGTTCATGAGTCCTTTCTTACCAACCTACCTTGCAACACGATTCTGATCCCCAAACATATCTTTGGGGTTCAACATCATGTTATAAGCATGGTCCATCGATTGATGCTGATGTTCCAAAACATTTGACATAGATGCCAAAATATTACACCGCGCCATCTCATCAACCTTGATCCATTTTTTGTAATCTCGGGTTTCCTTTTCGGTCGCCTCATCACTAGGTTTTTCAGAATAGATCTCATAAAGCACAAACTTGTACCCTTCAGCACTCAATATAATATCCAAATTCCTTTTCTAGTCAATGTAATTACGTCCAACTAATTTAATTTCCTTAAGAATGACAGTAAGTGGATTGAAAAAACTTCACATGTTAATACTGAGAATCAAATAAATAAAATTAATTATTATAGGTCATAAAAATTTTTGAATTCTAAATTAAATATAATGTTTCCTTTATCAATTTTAAAAGAATTCGTCGACATTCCGATTACCATTGGAACAGTAATCCTCTTTAAAGAACCTATTTTCCAAAAAAAATTAGGCAGTCTTATTTCTTTTAATTTTATTATCTAGACAAAACCTATGTCAAATAAAATTAAATAGCCGATACTTTGGTCCCACAAAATCATAGCATTCCTCTTCGGAGAACCTATAATTATTTTGTGTCTAAGTGTATACCACCAATTAATTTTAGATTATTTCGTATCACATAGACTCCTCATTTGGGGACCGCCTATGTGAATAGTGAATCCAAAATTACCCTTAAGGAAATTTATACAGACTACCACGATAATTAGCATTCCTCGTTAGAGGACCCACTTATTATTGAAGGTCTACAAATTATCGATGGAGACCATGAGATTTTCTCTTGAAAAATTCTCTCTCCCACTTAGTAATGTACAAACCTTGGTGAGGGTTATAAAAAATGTGTTTAATTTTTAATTAATTTGAAAAATCTAGGACATTTGATGTATTTCCAAAAATTCCGGGATATCCCTATTTTAATAGATTAAGTAAATGTGTGATAAATAAAAAAATTCAAATACCATTGATCGTTATAAAAAAAAGGAATACTCAATTTTTTTATTCTCTAACCACATGTATTAATGTCCATAATTCAAAATAGTTATGAATTATTCACATTTAACATCTACATGATTTAAGTCCGGTTTGTATTCCATGTTGTCCATAATTCTAAGGGAGTTGTTAACACATATTAATAACCCAATAATTAAAACATGAATAATAAAGACATAAATCGTCACGAATAAAAAAATCACTATTATGGTTAAGATACAACTCTATCGTAGATTGGAGTTCTCAACATTCATCCTTGAATCCAAACACTTCATGTTGCCGCTATACTGGAATGGCATGGGCCCCCGCCTCTATGAAATGTTTAACAATGTCTATGCAATTTTTTGTGCTAAAAATAGCCTCCGATCACAAATTTGGTTCCGCACTCCTCCGTTGAAAATTACATTCAAAATAGTAACGATTTATAGATGTCCTTTGCCTCTATGAAGGAGTTCACATTATACATCAATATTTCATTAATTCAGTGAAAAAAATAACTACGAATAAATCATCGTGGGATCCAATCACATAGAACATACACATAAATACGTGAACATAATAGTGGGACTATATCATTGCAAAACATAAATTATCACAAATTTACATTTTACCCAACATCCATTCACATATATGATTGTTTTAATTGGACAACATGGATGAGTTCAACCTTTGCATGGTATTAATAGGGCTCTGATACCAATTGTTGGAGTGGCAGTCTAGGGGTCTATTGAATACGCGTATAGATTGAACTACAAAAAAATTACACACACGTGAAATCCTACAAAGCTAAATTAGGACTTACCTTTCTAGATCTCTTTGATTTGATCTCGTGTTAGCACAAATCGTATGTGATGACAGTTGATCAAGAACGCAGGCCCGATGCACCTCACGTCTTCTATTGTATTCCTGATATGGACAGTCACGAGCAGAGTGTGGGCTCTATCTTCGTGACCACATACTCTTCTCACTTTTTCTCTTTGCTGCCTCAATTTTTCACAAATTCGATTTTGGGTCTTTTTAAGTATTAAAGAGTGACAGCTAGCTTCAGAAAAATGAGCCTTAGGTGCACATATATAGGATATATTAGGAACCCTAAGGAAATATAAGGATGTGGCTCCTAATGGGCCTGAGAAAATCTAATACTTCCCGGACCCTACTCTCAGTCCCTTAATTATAATTAATACCTCTATGGCCCGTTTGGTTCTGTATTCGTAAAATTTGAATTAAACACTGTTTTTAAATACAGTTTTAAAATTTAGTTTTTTGTGTTTATAATTATTGATGAGTGTTTGGTAAACTTATTTTTAAATACGGTTTTTTAAAAATTTGACAAAATTGGCATATATGTATATTTATATTATACATATGTGCGTGTGTGTGTGTATGTGTGTGTGTATATATATATATATATATATATATATATATATATATATATATATATATATATATATATATATATATATATATATATATATATATATATAAATATACATAAAACTTCCACATACATAATACATGAATGTATACGTATATATGATACATATGAATATACAAACATATATAAAATTTTCATACATACATGATACAGGAATGTATACATATATATGATACACAAAACTTCCATACATGATACATGAGGAATTTAACTATATATATATATATATATAATGATATTGAATGTATAATTCACTATAAAATTATATATATACATGAATTGATAACATTTTATGTATGTATGAATTGATAATATTATCAATTCATGTATGTAGATAATTTTATAGTGAATTATACATTCAATATCATTATATATATATTATTTATTTATAAGAATTACACATATATTAATGTATTGTATATGTATATTATATATTAAGGTTTAAATGCATTAAAATATTAAGAATGAATAATTCTGAGTTGAAAAATAAAAAACAGAAATTATAAAATACCCTAAACCCGTTTTCAGAAAAACTTGATTATAACACAAAATATTATAATTTAGTGTTGAAAAATCGATTGCAAACACAAATTTTTATCAGAATTATTTTTAAACACAGAAAACAGAATTATAGTTGCAAACTAAACATGCCAAAATAATTATAATTGCAATTCCACTTGTTAACTCAAAATTATATTTTGAGCTCCTCATTATTAAATACTTAATTTTTCCCACGTTAAGGTTACATATACCCATTAATAAAATAAATTAATAATCTATTTGATTAACTTCTTTAAGTCCTTGAGCGGTCCAACTTAACTTATTTGTAGTATCGGATCAACATAATCCACTTGCAGGGTTTGACACATATAAAACTTATAAGCATCTCATAGGGGTATCACCAGTCTCTATACCGAGACGTGGATTCCATCCATATAAGACTTTCACCATATATTAATCAACATTACCCAATCTATCAAGATTATTGATCCAATAATGAATCTCACCTGATAGGTCAAAGCAATAAATAACTAGTGCATGTGTCCATCAATCATATCCGGATTAAGAGCCTTGCATAAACCTAATAATCACGAGGTTTACATTGTCTTATAAAATCAGTATAAAGACAATGACCTCAAGTTAGTCCCATTCAATACACATAAAGTGTACTAGAATAATATGTTGAAACTATACAGTTTCCCATAATCAAGATAGACCTACTAAAATATTGTGCTACATCCCTGCTGATGGTGTGTCCAGTTCCATCTAATATTGTGAATGATAAATCTTATATTCTACAAGAACTTATGACCTGATCCTTTGTGTTTAAGTCGTACTCTACACACTGGAACACTTACTGAGTAGAATAAACGACATCGATAATATATAAAATAATGCAAACATTATGTCCATACATGATTCTCATTAAAATAGGAAAAACTGATTTTCTTTTAGCAATAAATTCATAATTAAAACTATTATATAAAGCATGGTTTTAGTATACTTCTCTAATAATAATGACAATGAAGAAATCGAATCTTCCATTAAAAAGTCGAGAAGGGCGGGGCAAGCCCTTACAACATATTTGTCAAAAGACAGGGAAATACAAAAAATAAGGAAACTCAAGCTGAACCTTACTAGCTTGGCCTTCCTTTTCCTTCACCTGCTTTTAATTGGTTGAAGCCTTTCCGTTGTTGGAATCTTCCATCTCCTGGTTGGTCCCATCTTTCGCCTGGCCACTGCTTTAGGCCTCACCCCTTCCCTTGTCATTTGGTGTATAACCTTTATCATACTCTCCGTAAAGTTCAAATTTAGGGGGACCTCAGTTTTGGTTAAGGCTGAATCCCAACCCTTCTTGAAGTTAGGCTTATGAATGTAAGCAAACTTCTTTTTATCTTGGCTAAAGGAATCCACAAACCCTTGGTTATAGGTTTTGTCTTTAGTTGTTAGTGCCTCAAACAGAATTAAAGCATTCTCCTCGGCATTGTTCTTTAGTTGCTTATTCTTCGACCTCAACTTGGATACGTCCAAGTCGGTGGCCTTCTTCTTAGCCTAATACGCCTTCTTGGCGGCCTTAAAAACCTATTAGGACTTTGTCAAGGCTTTCTCTAGGTAATAATTGGCTTTGGCCTAATCGGACCTTTTGTCGAGGATATCAACGCAGTTTGCCACAAACTACAAGAAAATAACGACCACAAGTTAATGTAATAAGAAAAAACTTTTAAAAAATAATTCGATCAGAATTTCCCAGACTTACAGATGATAACGTCTGGGTGGTGTGATAAATAAGTTGACTGATAGTCAACCAACTAACCTGCTCCTTATCCAACTCCCGAACGCCCCCCTCAACAGCGTGGGGGGCAAGGCAGGGTTCTTGGCTACCGATATTATTTGGTGGCCCTTCCTTGTGATGGGGGAATTTACCTTCTTAGTGGGTTAATGGTAGCAGTGGAAGGACTGGTGTCAGTCTTGCTCTTGTCTTTGAGCCTTTCTTTTGTTGGGAGAATTCGATAGGTTAACGAAGTCGGATGGCCCTCCAACCTTATTTCTTTTGTAAGTCCTAGCCTTTAGAGAAGTAGGGAGTTTAGCCTCATCCACCAAAGTGGGAATTCTTTTCATTAGAGCCATTTCTTCTTGTGAGTTGATCGAAATAATAACGGGAATAACGTTGACATCTACAGGATCAAAGGAGCCTGAGGCAGATTCATTTGAAGACTTTTCACTGCTATAGCGGATTGGGAATTAGCAGATGCCACCACTGCTTATAAATGAATCCATGGATCCAATAACCCTTAATAGAGTCAGGGAGATTAACCATAAAGACTATGTTAGCCTTCTTACCTTTAAATAGAAGGTGTTGTCATTCGTCTTGACCTACGAATAACAATACCTGATTTCAGGTATTCCAATCTGAGTCTCGTACAACTTATTGATTTTATGAAACCAATTCACAATCCTCCATATGTTTCGGGTACATTGGACAGGTACCAGTCTAAAAAATTCACATAACTCTAAAAAAAGTTGGGGGAAGATAATTTTGCCCTCAACAACAACTTGGGTATGAATCCAATGCCCTCCTTCTACACTATAACAATCTTTTAGCTCTTCAGTACATTCCATCACTGTCCAATGATGAATCGCAAACCTTTCCCTAAACTCTCCCATAGTTCTTTTATTCACCGCATACACCATTTTCTTAACCCATAAAGAAAAACGACGAAAAAATATGAAGAAATAAAAAAGAGCATATTATTGCTTGAAGGAAATTGCAGAAAGAAAAATGGGAGAACAAAGAAAATCTTACAATTGTTGGAGAAGCTGAATGAGCTTAGAATACTTTGAATATGTGAGAAAATGAAGTGTGTTACAAAATGGCGGTACCAAATGATATTTCACTGCTTGGTTGAACTTTCAAGGCATTTCACCATTTGAAATAAAACCTTAGGTGATGGATGACACGTGCCTTATTACCTTTTAATCTCGTTAAGACTCAATTACCAGCGCACCCTTAAAAAGGTGTGGAAATTTACAAAGCGTGCCCTCCAAACTTACCGGGGAGAACAAAGTGAATTTTTACTCCAAATAATTACAGTGTTCGTGCTCTTCAATATTGTCCTTAAATGGTAATTAGAAATCACTAAGGCCTAAAGTCAAATTTCACTAACGACCAAACTTGTTCACCCATTCCAGGCTATAAAGCTTTGGGGGAAATTATGGGGGGATTATTCGGATTATCCGAATAGAATAGAACAGTTGACACTTGTCCAACACCTCAGATAAAGGATCACAACTTAAGGATAAGAATGAAGGGAAATTTGATCAGAGAGTATCTTAGGCTTGGAGTTGTTTAATCATATTGCAACTACATCCATGAGTCCTAGAGTCCTACACGACTCATTCTCTTTCTATTCCCCATAAATGTAACCATCACCTCTGGAAAGGGGGGCATGTGTTTCTTATTATTGCGAACTGATTAATAAGAAGAGAGAGAAACATCTCATAGACATAGGCACATTATTGAACCACACACACCTTGTATTGTGTGATTGTGTTATTTTCATTTATTGCTCTGCTATGTTTGTTTCGGATTAATCTCAATAGAATTTTACCACCTACAAATTATTTTTGTATATAATAGGGAATCGTTTCGGTCCGGTCTAAATTGGTCTTTTATATAGAGGACCGCGAACCAAAGCAGTTTAATCGATTTTTACTTTCTTGGATCGACGTCTAGTTTTCAAAACAACCTTAATTATCGGTTCCGACTGGTTTGGTCCAATTGGTCTATTTCGATCGATCTTTTTTTTGTCCACCCCTAGTTTGAGCAAGATTTAGGTTAGAGTTTGATAGAGAGTCGGTTAGGGAGAGAGAGAGTTAGTTAATTATGATCAATTGAATGCATTTTGTCGAATTTACTCGTATTTTGAGGCATGTGCGTGATACATGCTCTCTTTCCGCCACTCTAAACGGTCAAAATGAGTGAAATGTTCTTTTAAAATTTGTTTCCATTATTTAAAGACTTAATTGCTATAAATGTAGTAAAGTTCATATCCGGTCCCCTAAACGGGGGTCGAGGTTAAATAATATATATATATATATATATATATATATATATATATATATATATATATATATATATATATATATATATATATATGTATATTGACACGTGGAAGATGTAATAAATATCATTAAGTCCCAAATTGGAGTGAGAAGCGCAACATGTCACTTCACTTTAACTCCCATCCCTATTTCATTCATCTACGTGGCGTTTATTTTCTTAGAATTTGAAAGGATGGGAAATTAAAAGACAAAAGGATGGGAAATTAAAGGTCCAACTCCACTATGTTAAGAAGCCATTGGAGTGGCTAGGAGGCATATATGTTACTGTTTGACATTAGTTACTATATTTCCCCATATACAAATATATCTTGAAGTGCAATAGTTTTCATGCCGTAATAAGTGATCTCTTTCTTGGACATTCTTACGTTTGCATTGCTCTTTGTTATCTGCTATCTCCGGGCCACATCACAGAGCTCTCAACGTTACCCACCATGGATGATCAAAGAGGTATGTTTCCTGCTTTTTGTTTCTCCCCTATTTTTATTTTATACCACACACACACAAAAAAAAAAAAAAAAAAAATCACACCTCTGCTTTTATCTCTCTTCGTGTTACTCCCTTTATCTCTCTTCGTGTATATATATATATATATATATATATGTGTGTGTGTGTGTGTGTGTGTGTGTTGGGTTAGCCATGGATGCAAATCTTCCATGGTAGGTGTTATAAGTTTGTGTGTGTGTGTGTGTGTGTGTTTGTGTATGTGCATGTGTATTAGTGTGTGTGTATTAGTGTGTGTGCGCGTAATTGTTTTAAGATTTATATATCTATATCTATATCATATGGGAGGAGAGTATTTTACTGTTCCAAAAAATCAAGGGTCGAGGTTAGGGGTGGCAATTCGGGTTAGTCGTGTCATTTTCGGGTTATCGTGTCAAAAATTGCCAGCCCTAGTCGAGGTTGATTATCCTATTATGATTTAAGGGCATGAAAGTGTGCCATATATCATTTACATATAAAAAAACTTAAAGTTTTTTATTTTATTTTATTTTATTTTATTTTATATAAATGCAACATTAAAAATGTTTTTAAAACCACAGATTTTATTTTTTTTCTAATTGTTTATGTACATATTGATGAACACAGTGAAAAAAAATCCCCATTGAATTGTAAGCAAAAAGAATGGGATGCCTCTCTGATACCTGTTTCTTAGTTAAGATCTACCTGAGTAGTAGATCCAAGTATTGCACTCTAAGTATTTGATAAAATGTCTCAAAGAAGGAATACTATTGTCAAGTATCTCATTATTTTATATGTAATCTTTATGCTGAGATATAAACATATATTCTTAAGATTATCACTTATAAAAACTCTTAGTTATAATATATGTCATATCCAATGAAACCTCCATAAAAGTTGTGTTTGATTTTTATGTTATAATAAAGTGTTGATTTGTTTGGTACTTACAATCATTTTCTATACATGTTATTATACATGTACATATAAGTTAAATTATTGTACTTACTTTAAATTTTATCAGAATTAAAATTCAATCTTCTTTCATTCGTATAACATATATTGGGTGAAACAGATAAAAAAAAAACAGTTAAATTCGATCACGCATCGCGTGACCTACATGCTAGTATATATATACATATATATAATGCTAGTATATATGTGTATATATATACATTACTGCTCTTGTGCGGACTAGTCCGCATTTTAAGAGTGCGGACCGGACATGTGTCACCTGACGGTGACCCTAGAAAATATCGATTAAATAATAGCTACACTTTCTCTCTTATTTGGGCTCACATGTCCAGTACTGTACATATAGATGTAGATAGCGGATCAAGTGAGGTCCCTCAGTTTGAGGACCCTGAATGAGGTCCATTTTTTTAAAATAGTAAAAAAAATATTTTGGAGATGATTTTTTTCCTATGATTTTTAAACATTTCAGTAGGATCATAAAAAATAATCAGCTCAAAATGATTTTTTTTACTATTTTAAAAAAACCGGTCAAACTTTATCAGTTTTAAGAGCTTAAAAACAACTTAAAAATGACACAGTTTGATCGATTTTTTTAAAATAGTAAAAAAAATTATTTCGAGTTGATTATTTTTTTATGCTCCTACTGAAATGTTTAAAAATCATAAAAAAAAATAAACCTGAAAATATTTTTTTTACTATTTTAAAAAAAATGACCTCATTCAAGGGTCCTCAAACTGGGACCTCACTTGATCCTTTCCCTATATATATATACTAGCGGATACCCGTGCCGAGGGCACGGTGATAAATTTACCCCCGTGATAAAATCCAGCCCATAAAAAAATTAAAATTAAAATAAAAAAAATAGTTAAAAAAATTCATATCTATTTATTAAAAAAAACTATTTATAAAAAAAAAAAAAAACAACAACTTTTAGCATGACATTTCATGCATGGGCATGAAATGTCAAAAATATCATACATGCCTTTTTGCCATCTCCATATGGTTCCATATTATATATATATATATATATATATATATATATATATATATAATATATAATATATAATAATGCTCTTGTGTGAACTAGTCCGTATTTTAAGAATGCGGACTGGACACGTGTCACCTAACGGTGCTGCTAGAAATTATCGCCTAAATTATATGTATACGTTCTCTTTTTTTTGGGTTCACCGCCAGGATATATGTCCGATCCGCATTCTTAAAATGCGGACTAATTGTGAGTTAGAAAGAAAAAAAAAATTGAAATACCCGCATGGCTTGATATCGACCAACCCTGGGCTCAAAGCAAAAAAGGGTAGCCAGGACTGGTTTTTTCACGAGGCCCCCCGCAGTGGCGTGGTTTTGACGCTAAAATAAACCTTTTTGTGGCAATAATAGTGATATAATAACTCCAAAATATTATAAAAATCCCGATTGGCTGGTTTGGAGCGTAGAATCCTGGGGTTAGTAGAATATAATTTAATTGACTTTGTTTGAAATGGGGCAGCTCAACTAAGGAAGAAGAAAAGGCTAAGGCTGCACACCCCCACCCAGCCTACTTGCTGTTTTTTAAAAAAGAAAACTCCATTGAGTAGAGAGAGAGAGAAAAAAAAATGTCTGGAGGAATTGCTCGTGGCCGTCTCTCCGAGGAGCGCAAAGCCTGGCGGAAGAACCATCCTCATGTTGTCTCCTCTCTCTATTTATATATGATGATCGATCACTTATAAATTGTGCTTTGCTTATCTCATTATTAACTGCTTAATGGTGTTGATTTCTAGGGTTTCGTGGCCAAGCCCGAGACTCTGCCTGACGGTTCTGTCAATTTGATGGTGTGGCAGTGCACTATCCCCGGCAAGCCTGGGGTAACTCTTCAGCTTCTTCTTCTTCTTTCTTTTTCTTGTCACAATTTACAAATTACAAATTTTGTGTTACTCTATTTGTACTTGTTTCTTACGGTTATTTGGGCTTTGACTCTGTAGATATACATTTTCACTTCATTTATTGATTTATTATTGAATATCCAAATCACCTCCATTTTCCATTTATTATTCAAACTCTAAGAAGTGGAAATTGTGAGGCCATACTCAACACTGAATACCTAATAACCGCTTCTTATTGTTTCTACTTTGGCTTCCTATATTCTATTGTTGTTTTCTGTGAATTATGGGACTGTAGCTGTACTTCGTTATTCATGGCATAAAGGGTTGAAATCAGTGGCGGATCCCGGAATTTTGGTGAGGAGGGGGCGAAAACACACTTATTTGATTGTGAACAGTGAATATACAACTCAACTCAACAAAGCCTTTGCCCAATTATTTGGGGTCGACTACATGAATCCTATTTTTTCATTCCATTCTGTCCAGTGCAATATCTTCGGTTAAACCACATGATATCATATCCTTTTTTATAATATCCCACCAAGTTAATTTAGGCCTACCTCTACCCCTTGGGTTACCATCAATACTAACTAAATCACTCTTCCTTACAGGAGCATCCATTGGTCTACGCTTGAAGTGTCCAAACCATCTAAGTCGATTTTCTTTCAATTTATCTTCTATAGGAGCTACTTTTACCGTTTCACGAATTTGTTCATTTTTAATTTTATCCTTTCGAGTTTTACCATAAATCCATCTTAGCATTCGCATCTCCGCCACACTCATTTTCTGCACATTTTGTTTCTTGGTTGCCCAACACTCTGTCCCATATAACATGTCGGGTCTAATGGCGTCCTATAAAATTTTCCTTTTAACTTCAAAGGTTATGCCTATCACACAGAACGCCGGTCGCACTTCTCCACTTAACCCAGCCTGCTCTAATCCTATACGTAACATCATCACTAATATCTCCATCTTTTTGTATAATCGATCCTAAATAACGAAAATGATCATTTCTAGGTATTTCTTGACCCTTCAATTTCACCACATCTCCATTTGTCCTCCTATTACTACTAAAATTACACTCCACATATTCTGTTTTAGTTCTGCTTATTTTAAATCCTCTTATTTCTAAAGTTTCTCTCCACAATTCCAACCTAGCATTTATCCCCATCTTAGTCTCATCGACTAAAACAATATCATCTGCAAATAGCATACACCATGACACCTCATCTTGTATTTGTCCAGTTAACTCATCCATAACAAGAGCAAAGAGATAAGGACTTAATGCTGAACCTTGGTGTAGCCCTACTGTAATTGAAAATTCACTACTTTCTCCAGCTGATGTTCTTACTGTAGTCATCGCACCATCATACATATCCTTGATCACGTCAATATATCTGCGAGTCATTCCTCTTTTATGTAGAACCCACCATATTATATCTCTGGTTATCCTATCATACGCCTTCTCTAAATCTATAAAAATCATATGAAGATCCTTCTTTTTCTCTCTATACCTCTCCATTAATCTCCTCAATAAATAGATTGCTTCCATTGTTGACCTCCCAGGGATAAACCCAAATTGATTCTCAGATACTGTTGTCTTCAATCTCAATCTATATTCAATCACTCTCTCCCAAAGTTTCATAGTATGACTCATTAACTTAATACCACGATAATTTGAACAACTTTGTATGTCCCCTTTATTTTTATAAATAGGTACTAAAATACTTTTTCTCCATTCATCGGGCATGCTATTAGTCATTAAAATTCTATTAAATAATTTTGTAAGCCATGATACTCCATCCGCCCCTAAGCACTTCCAAACCTCAATAGGGATACCATCTGGTCCTAAAGCCTTCCCTGTTTTCATCTTTTTTAGAGCAATCCTGACCTCTGTTGTCCTAATTCTACCAAAAAAATATATCTTCTCGAGTCTCCCTAAGTTCCTCTATATCTAATCTACTCCCATTATCTCCATTTAATAACCTCTCAAAGTAGTTTTTCCATCTTTCCATAATTTCATCATGTTTGACTAGGACTCTCGAATCATCACTTTTGATGCACTTAACGTTATTAAAATCTTTTGTTTTCCTATTCCTAAGTTTAACAAGCTTATAAATATTTTTTTCCCCTTCTTGTGTTCCTAATTTTGTATAAAGATCATCATACGCTTTTAACTTAGCATCTCTTACCACTTTCTTAACTTCCTTTTTAGCCCATTTATATTTCTCAAAATTCTCTTCATTTCTATTTGTTTGCCATGTTTTAAAGCACTCCCTTTTAATTTTTACTATATTCTGTACTTCTTCATTCCACCACCAAGTTTCTTTAGACTGTGGCCCTTTGCCTTTTGATTCTCCAAGAATTTCTTTTGATATTCTCCTAATGCATGTGGCCATCTTATTCCACATTATGTTAGTTTCTTCTTCACAATTCCATGTTGCTTCATTTAATACTTTATCTTTAAATAGTTCTAATATCTCTCCTTTTAAATTCCACCACCTAGTTCGTGGGTTAATCTTCACTTTTCGCACTCTTGATTGATTTTTAATATTTATATCCAACACCATTATCCTATGTTGTGAGGTTAAGCTCTCTCTTGGGATAATCTTACAATCTTTACACGTTAATTGGTCTCCTTTACTAGGAATGAAAAAATCTATTTGGCTCTTATGTGTTCCACTTTTATAAGTTATTAAGTGTTCAAGCCTCTTTTTAAAACATGTATTTACTAGTACAAAATCATAAGCCATCGCAAAATCTAAGATAGACTCTCCCCCGTCGTTCCTATCTCCAAAATTATGTCCTCCATGCACTATCTCATATCCTACATGATCTTCTCCTACATGACCATTAAAATCTCCCTCTATATAGATTTTCTCACCTAGGGGTATTTCTTGAATTAGTTCATTCATTTGTTTCCAAAATTGTACTTTAGTGTGCTCATCTAATCCTACTTGAGGTGCATAAGCACTAACAATATTAATTATGTTTTCACCTAATACCAATTTTACAAGTATAAGTCTATCACCTTTCCTAATAACGGTTACGATATCGTCCTTAAAGTTTTTATCTACTATTATTCCAACTCCGTTCTTATTTCTATGTTTTCCTGTATAATATAATTTAAATCCTGTTTTCCTCTATAAGCCACGCGGTATTTCAATTTTTTTTTTCTTTCTAACTCACAACTAGTCCGCATTTTAAGAATGCGGATCGGACATATATCACCTAGCGGTGAGCCCAGAAAAGAGAGGACGTGTACCTATAATTTAGGCGATAATTTCTAGCAGCACCGTTAGGTGACACGTGTCCAGTCCGCATTCTTAAAATACGGACTAGTTCACACAGGAGCATTATTATATATATATATATATATATATATATATATATATATATATATATATAGGGAAAGGATCAAGTGAGGTCCCAGTTTGAGGACCCTTGAATGAGGTCCCTTCTCACCGACCCATTTAGTTGTGAACAGTGAATATATTGTATTTATTTTTGTTTGTATTTATTTTTGTCATAGGATGAATCTATCATAAAATTAATCATTACCAAACATCTAAAAAAGTTCTTGAGCAATAAAATTAAATGGAATTTTTTGGCGTTAGAGATAAACCGTAAAAAAATTTTCATGAATAAACTGTTAGAAATTATTGGAAAAAAAATTTAATGGGTAGAAACCATGAAAATATGTGTCTAGAATATATTATGTCACGGTTTTAAGCTAGTGACAATTTAGTCACGGACATAAGCCGTTAGAAAATATCAAATATAACTATTAATATAAAAAATCGTGAAAACTCGGAAGTGAGACCGCTCCCTCTCAACTCAACCCTACATGGGTCTGCTTGGTTGCATTGGTTGTGCAAGAGGTGAAGGTGAGGGGCTATGAAGCACGGACTCGACACGTAATACGTGTTTCGACACGACACGCGACACGTGATTTTTTCGAAAACTAGGATACGACACGCTAGGATACGTATAATATATAATATATTTTTAAATATATAATATATATATATATATATGTATATATTAAAGAAATAAAACAGATTTTTTTCCATAAAATACATTATTAGAGCATTCTTAAC
Source organism: Sambucus nigra (assembly GCA_949130495.1). Classification (NCBI taxonomy): domain Eukaryota; kingdom Viridiplantae; phylum Streptophyta; class Magnoliopsida; order Dipsacales; family Adoxaceae; genus Sambucus; species Sambucus nigra. The sequence goes on from OX422207.1 coordinate 420,087,666, forward strand.
ATGAAATTAAGAAAATGGATCATATAAAACAAAATTCAAACACACTTTAACATTAAAAATCATAAATGAGGCAGAATCATAATCACATAAAAAAAAAATTTAAAAAAAAAATTTGTCCTTTTTACGTGTCCCAGCGTGTCGGCCAACGTGTCCCAGCGTGTCGGCAGCGTGCCCAAACGTGTCCCAACGTGTCGACAACGTGTCAGAGCGTGTCGCGTGTCGGACTCGTGTCAAAGCTGACTCGTGGCTTCCGGGAGAGTGTTGGTGCTTCATAAGTGAGGGGTTTGATACCGTCCTTGTTTTCGTTTGCTTTGTTATGTCTTTCAGGATTTTAGTTTCAATGGGGAAAACAATATTGAATTTTAAAAGTTTTAGTGTTTTTATTTTACTTTGGATGTGAAAGATTTTTTTATATGAGAAAATGAGTAGTGTAAGACGTTGAATCACACACCTCATTAATTACCCTTTTTAATTGTTATTATAAGCCTCCTATTAATATATTTATTGATATGGAATGAGTCACTTACTTTCTATACTTGCTTGTTTTATTCCAAATTCATAGAAAAAGGGAAATCAACTGGAAATCATATAATTTTCTAAAATGTAAAAATACAACGATGACAACAACATCAGAACAACAAATTCGTTTAATTTCATTCTCATTCATAAAAAAAAATTCAAAGCCACTGCTACAGTAGGCAAACCATTGTTATATAGGCTTAATAAGGCAACACTAATAAACACCTATGAGCAATGTTACAAAAATCACTTGAGGCGTACGCCTTGAGACGAATCACTAAAAAATCGCCTTGAGACTTAAGCCTCAAGGTTGAATTTGAGCCTTACATCTTAATGCGCCTTGAGGCGCCTCACGCCTTTTTGTCGAGGCGCAGGACAAAACTATTGTTCCTCTTCCATCATGGACTCTGTTTTTTTGTTATTTTATTGTCGACAATTGGTATATATAGTGCGTACACACACACACACACACACACACACACATATATATATATATATATAGAGAGAGAGAGAGAGAGAGAGAGCGGATCAAGTGAGGTCCCTCAGTTTGAGGACCCTGAATGAGGTCTATTTTTTTAAAATAGTAAAAAAAATATTTTGGAGTTGATTTTTTTTCTATGTTTTTTAAACATTTCAATAGGACCATAAAAAAATAATTAGCTCAAAATGAATTTTTTTACTATTTTAAAAAAATTGGTCGAACTTTGTCTGTTAAATTTTTAACAGCTTAAAAACAACTTAAAAACTGACATAGTTTGACCGATTTTTTTAAAATATAAAAAAAAATTATTTTGAGCTGATTATTTTTTTATGGTCCTACTGAAATGTTTAAAAACATATAAAAAAAATCAGCCCAAAAATATCTTTTTTACTATTTAAAAAAAATGGACCTCATTCAGGGTTTTCAAACTGGGAGCTCACTTGATCAATTCCATATATATATATATATATATGTACATACTAATGATATGTTTTTTTTCTTTTTCGAATTCACTCGTTTTTTCAAGGTTAAAGAGCTCTTCATTTTTCTAAAATTGCACTTAACTTAAAAAAAATATTTTTTTAATCCACTAACTCTTATTTTTTTTCTTTTTTTGTTTTAAATTGCACTTAACTTGTACTATTTACTATTCTAACTTAAAAGAATTTTAAAAAAAATAACCAATATGTGAATGAAACTTAAAAAAATGATTTTGTCAATTTGATTTTGCATTGATTAATTTATTGTCACATTATAAAATAACCTATATGTAAATGAATCTAAAAAAATGATTTTGTCGATTTGATTTTGCATTGATTAATTTATTGTCATATTATAAAATTAACAATATGTAAATGAAAAAAATGATTTTGCGTTGATTGATTTATTGTCAAATTGTAAAATAACCAATATGTTTAAATTGATTTTATCAAATTATTTAAGGAAAAAAAAGTCATTTCGGGGGAAAAAAATGTTTAACTATGTGAGAAAGTCCTCAAAGATGTTTTTTTTTGTAGTTTTATTTTATATTTCTTTGATACTTTATTTTTTATGGTTTTATTTGTATTTTTAAATATTAGTTTGCTCTTTTTTTTGGTGAGCGCTGAGAATATTTGCCTTTTGGTACCATCTTTAAACCATACAACTTCTATTTTTCGCATACGCGCTGTGAATGCTCTAAGCAAGTTACATTGTCCCCAATAACATATTGGTTCCACTTGCTTAACTTGAAACAGTATAGGCATTTATTGTTGAATGTGTAGGCTATTGCATGGTTGACTTTTTAAAAGATAGCGTAATACATATAATATATGCTTCATTACATGAATTTAGTTTAAGGTTATATTTCTATGCATTATTTCATAGAGACTGCGACAACCCATTTTGACTCTGTAGTAGGGGCATAGTTGTCAAAATCGTCCGATTCGCGATTCGAATCGGACGATTCGATTCACTACCAAAACGATTCGAATCAACCTTCGAATCGCAAATGTCTAAAGAATCGGACCGAATCGGCGATTCACGATTCGAATCTTCCGATTCGGGTCCGATTCGGTCCGATTCACGATTCGGTCCGATTCACTTTTTTTTTTTTTTTTTTCTTTTTTTTTTTCCGCGATTTTTTTACATTAAATTAATATATAGGCTCTTTATGATATATATATATTTGTTTTATGTAGGGTGTTTTAAATTAATATGTAGGCTGTTTTATGAAATATTTTTGTTTTTTACATTTTTAAGCTTAAAATGGATGAGAACATGTACTACGGTTAATTTTTGTGATATATTTTGGTATATTATCATGTGCTATGATTAGTTTTTTGTCATATTACGCTTAATTACCAATTCTATAGTGTTAAATTCCATTTACATATGTTTTACTACGTTTTTATCGTTTGGTTCCGATTCGACCGATACGATTCACGATTCGATTCACGATTCGCGATTCGGGGGGTAAACGATTCACGATACGATTCGCGATTTGACAACTATGAGTAGGGGTATTACAATAAACATTAAGCTACTAAGTAATTTGGATTAAATGATTTTGGATAAAGGTTAATTATGTTCCTCGAGAGAGCTCATCATAAATGCAAAGAGTATCCGAACGAGTAGACATGTGAAAGAGGTTCCTCGACACATTGAATGACCGAGTAACATAGAATTTGACTTTGACTTGAGGAATTAGGAGCAAGATATCACTAAGATAACCATCGCCATTTGAAGCATAAAAGGAGTAATACCATTGTCCTTTGAATGACCTCACTTAATCATTCGGGATCATTAACAACTCTCTCGTGGAAGTCAGACCTTGAGAAAAGTGCATGCATTATTATATATATATATATATATATATGCATATATATATTTATGTTCCTACAGATATTATTTTCAGAAAATTCAGGAAAGATCATGTCAAGTCAATATATACCTAATACTCATACATCCCATTAGGCCTGTCAACGGGTCAGAGTCGGATCGGGTTTAAGGAGATCCAGATCCATTTATTCGGGTTCGGGTTCTGGTCCGGTGCTTCATCGAGTCTATAATATTGGATCCAGATCCGGATCCTTCGGGTCTTCGGGTTCGAGTTTGGATCCGGGATACATTTATTTTTATTTTATCCCTTTTCTTTATTTTTTAATCTTAGATTAAAATTTTGTAATGTATTATAGTATAAATAAAACATATATTACTTATATTTATTATATACATAAATATATGTTTTTATATATAATGCTTACATGTTATATTGATAAGATATATTTATAAATATATATAAATTCATAGTATATATATATATATATATATATATATATATAGTTAAAAAATAATAATTTACAATTCGGGTCGGGTCTTCGAGTCCGGGTTTTGTACAAGATCCAAACCCTACCCGTGTAATAAACGGGTCTTCGGGTATCGGGTCCAAAAACATGCTCAGACCCTATTATACGGATCGGGTCCGGGTCGGGTTGATTGAAATATAAGATAGCGTAATACATATAATCAATCAACTTTGTAAACTTTTCGTTGTTGATCCATGAGGTGAAATAAGCACTTCAAAGGTTTAAGCTTGTTCTCATTCATCGTTAGACACTGTATCATTATAAATCACGCCGTTAACCTTTTTTTTGTATGAACTTAATTGAACATTTTAAATGATTTGTTTGTCACCCTCATGCATTCTCAACTTAATCTTTTCTCCCGTAAAATTATTTAGCAAAAACAAATATACCATTTTTATTGCTATTTATGAATATCGTAGATATTTCAATTTTGGATCCAACTTGCATCTTAATTTTGGTGACCTTTTACCATTTTAGATTTTCATCTAACGAGTAAGGATTAATTTAGATAGATACTCCAAATTTATTGATGATACCCTATTTCATACTTAGTGTTTAAAAGCTCTTCCAACTCCCCAACCACCTCGGAGGCCGGGCAGAGGTCCCAAGGCTAGCCCCTGATCTCAAAACAGACCATTATTTGTTTAACAAAGCCTCCTCCATTCTCAAGGGTGTGCTATAGTACTGTAGAACACCTCAACCACGCATCCTTCCTCTTAGGAAGGTTAGTCGTTCCGGCCTACTTCTGCAAACAAGCTTAGAAACCACAACAGTCATGGATAGTGACCTCCCGAGGTCACCCAGACCTCAGGCATGGGGTGTAGTGGCATGTGATACTTTAGGATCAAATACGTCTTTCCTCTTTCGGGAAACCAAAGCATTAGGCCCAGCCTCCAATGTGGTCCTTACTACGATCTTAGGGTCCTCAGGGATTCCCACATATGTTAAGGGCTTGGGCTTAGGCCCCAACCTGTATTTAAAGAGGCGGTTGGCAGTAACGAAGGCCTCAGTAATCCCGTTAAACTCCGACATGGTAGGCTCAGGGACGACTGCAATAGGAAAATGGAAATTTTAGATCTCAAAGTAGAGGTAAATTTAAATATTGAAACGAAATTGAAGCATCAACTTACCCACTGATGTAGGGGTACACCAGAGAGAGGGCAGCCAATGGGCTCAGCAGGGTCCTTAATGGCCCAAGCTCCCCTGACAAAGAAGAACTTTACCCTCCAATTCTTGGGGGTATTATGCTTGCTCCCAAAGGTCACCGTGTTAGGCCTAAGGGCTAGGTACTTCGGTCCCTTGTCAGTTGGCTTGCTCTGTTCGTGAACCGTGTATAGTTTGTAGAACCGTGCGGGAGAAACATCACACTTCCCCCCGCTCATAAAAGCTAAGGCCGCAACCATTAAAGACCTCCACGAGTTGACCACCAACTGGGAAGGGGCTGTGCCACCATATGTAGGGGAAGGGGGAATCTGACCCCATATTGGATGAAGCACTCATTCAAGCACATGAAGTTGGCCACCATAAAGCAGGCCTCTCGTTAGGCTCTGCAGCCCTTAGGATAACATTCTCCGGAGTTTGATAACTCTTTTCGGAGCTTGGCTAGATCCTGAGTGATCCGTGAGGCGTACAGAGCCCCTCCAGCGAAGTCGGGGTTGAAGACCCCCTTATAGTTCATCACTATTGTGCCAGGTGGAACGGATCCATTGGGAAAGCGAACTGATGGCTCAATTTTCGGCTCCACCAAGGTAGGCTAAGAGCCATGGAGCCCAACAGCAGATAAATGCTTGGTGTCCAAGATCTTACAAGGGAAAATCTTCTCGGAAGACATTTTTGGTAATAAAAGGTGTGTTTGCTCAATGAAATCCTAAGGAAGAAGAGAGAAGATGGGAACTAGCGGTGAAGAACTTAGCTCAAGCCCAAAGGGCTCTTTTATATCCCAAGGCCTAAGCTTCTAGCCATTCCCTTGTCCTAAAATCAGATGCTTAACCACATCAAAGATCTTAGTCTCGAACATCTGTTCTCAACCACATGCGAGCTCCTTTCTAACACGATCTAATGATGGCGGAAATCTCAGGGTTAGTTACGACTCTACCCCAACTTGCACAAAGTATAAATTTTGCCTCTTGTAACCTTTGCAAGAAGCGACAAGGGGCTACCGATGATACCCTATTTCACACTTAATGTTTAAAAGCTCTTTTAACTCTCCAACCACTTCGGAGGCCAGACAGAGGTCCCAAGGCTAGCCCCAGACCTAAGAATAGACCATTATTTGTTTTACAAAGCCTCCATCATTCTCAAGGGTGTGCTATGGTACTGTAGCACACATCAACCACGTAAGCTTCCTCATAGGAAGGTTAGTCGTTCCAGCCTACTTCCTCAAGAAAGCTCAGAGACCACAACATCAGGCTTTCGTCATGATTTGCGGTCAGAGTTGACCTCAGATTGATAATGACCTCCCGAGGTCACCCAGACCTCGGGGTGTAGTGGCACGTGATACTTTAGGATCAGTTTCAAGCAACTCCATGGTTCTTTCTGACCCTAGAACCTTTGGCAAAACTCCTGCAAAGCTGTCTGACGGAGTAGGTAAAAAGCAGAACACAATTCCACCTACTGCCACTACCTATCTCCACTTGCATTGAATGCTCCCATCGTTATCAAATGCACTCAATGAATAACTTACATCATTAGCAATTACTTTATCCAACACTTCGCCACCTTGCTCACACTTATCGACCTCAGGGACACCCCAGTCATGCTGTGACTGTCCACTTGTCTCTCCAAGAGTTCTATAAGTAGGAGGCTGGTACAAGCTGAAAGGGGATCGATCTCGAGCATTCAAAGAGATTTGAGCATTCAAAGAATTAGACTCACAAGAGTTCTAGCATTTCCTAAATGTTTATACTCCATTTCATACTCATGACCCACTGTCATCAGCTTATATCTGTAACTAGGACCAGTTCCACTGCTTACACCATTTGCATATCGTGTACATCCCTAAATCAGTAACTTAGCACCCTTAGAGAAGTCATTCAGTTACTTCCTAAGGTCTCCTGTACTGATAACGAAGGCCTCAAGACCCTATACTCTCTTGGGCAAAGTCCAAGATGTCTCGTAGACTGTAATACTCATCTACATTATAATAAATAGGCATAACACATTTGTATAGTGGACGTAAGAGACCATCTCCTGAGGTCTGAACCACTCTAAACCTTTGTTTTTTATTTTGATACTTCTCTCCTCTCACCCGTTCGAGGTCCAAAGGGGAGCACCTGTGGGTCTAAAGTCACATACGATTTTAACACCCTTATTTCACTACTAAAACTTTACTTTCTCAATTCTATTTTTGTTTTACTGTGTATAGACCTAGCAAAATAAAACATGACACATTAACACACATTGTCACGAAATTATAACATGACCCAAGTTGGTACGGAATTATGACATGACACAACTTGGCACGGAATATAACATGACACAAATTGGTCTTGTCCGTGTAACCCAGGGCAAGGAAACCAATTCTCTATTTGTTTGTATCATGACCTGATAATAAAATGAATGATTTTGGCACGAACCCAGCAAGATCTAATCTGAACCAAAGGGTTGCCAGGTCTAATCAATGTTTAACGAGGCTAGGTGTAAGCCTAACAAAAAAAACAAAGAAAAATAGTATAAAAAGTCTAATAAATTCACACAAAAATAATCTAACACATTAAATAATGCAAAAAGGTCCATAATTATTAATAAATATATGGACCAATCAGATACGTTCAAACCATCGTTTAATATGCATTGCATTGTACAATTGGTTATACTGAAGCACGACGAACTTAGCATATTGCTAATGCACTAATTTTTATTTTTATTTTCAATTACTTAAAATCTCTAAATAGTTGCGTATTAGTGACCAATTGTTGATTTTAATTTATGTAAGTGAAAGAGGATGTTTGATCTTCATGGATGAGACTAGACTTATGGAGATTCTTTTTTTCCCCAATCTTTGTCTCTTTCAATTTTGGACATCATTATGTGACATTATATTTTGATAGGATATTTTGTTCCAAGTTCAAATATTTTTATGTACGGTGAATGTTATTAGTTTTATATTAGCGACATTTTAATTTTATTGTAATTGTTTAATTTAATCTTAGTGTGTAAAATTATTTTGCATATATATGTTGTGTACAAACTTATATAGGGGGTGTTTCTGTAAATGTTTCAATATATTTTCATTCAACAACAAAGAAATATGGTAAAGAGATTAAAATTCTATCAAAAAATAAAAGAAAATATCACAATGTTCAAATAATGATGCAAAATTTTCTCCATGTTACTGGGGAAAATGTCGCAACAATTTTCTCAGCATTTTTTATTTTTTGTACAGAACATATTTTGTAAAAAAATGTACAAAGAAATGTTTTACAAAACATTTTTTTGACATTTTTTAACAAATAAAAAAAATTGTTTTGTAAAAAATGTTTTTTTGGTACCAAAAAAAATGTCAAAAGGGTAAAAAAAAATGTGTCGTTTGAATCGGTTGTCCCCTTCGATATCTCGGCGAGACATCTCGATTTAGTGTTTTTTTTGAAACGTCTCTCGGTATCGTATCGCCTGATACTTGGAACCATGGTACACATACACACACACACACACACACACACACACACACACACACACACATATATATATATATATATATGTAAAAGAAAGCATGTAAATCAAACAGCTTTTGAATCAATAGGACTACCAGGACAATACTCCGGGGAGTTTCAAAGACAAAGAAATTAAAGTCTTTAAAGCCAAAACAGTGGTCGTACAATACTGTCCTTCAGACAAAAAAAATAAAAAAGAACTTAAAAGTTGTACGATCCTTCAGACTTCAGAGATGTTAAAAAAGCAAATAAGAAAGCTCCTTTAGCCCCTCTTCTCTGCATAAAAGAAAGTTATTTCAGGCATGTAGAAAGCTAGGGTTTTCTGTGACCTATTTCTGGCAAAAATCCACTCTCACTGTCATCTTCTTTCACTGTTATTTATTTATTTATTTTTCTTAAAGACCGCCTCTGCGCCTCGACTCACAGTGCCTTGAGGTGTATCGCCTCAACCCATCAAGGCGTAAGCCTCTTTTACAGCGCGTAAGCCTCTTTTACAGCACCTGAGGCTTAAGCCTCAGTGCATTTTTTCCCTGCTTCGCCTCGAGGCGTGATTTTTTAAACATTGTGTCTAATAGTAATTATTTGCTCCAAAACCTAGGTTGGAACTCCAATTTTAAGTACCCGTAATATGGGTAGATATCAATGAACATTTGACCATGGTACAACTTATTTTTAGCTCGGGCTATTTCATGATATTGTGAAGAGTAACTAAGCCTTCTTTCGCTTATTTCCCCTTTTCAAGGAGCATACTTTTAGACATTTTCATCAATTTATTGATATACTACAGTAAGATCCAGATATGTATGGATTTATTTACTTCAGGGTTTCTTTCTTAGTCCACATAAATTGTCAGTAACATGGGAATTTTTCCTGCTGGTTAACCTTTGTTGTTTTAGGTTAAATATTGTTGAGTTGATTGAGCATAAATCAATGGAGGTCTTATTCGGATTTTTTTTGTTTTGTTTTAAAAAGAAATCATTTGATGAGAACAGGACGTGTGTGAATATTGTTGTGCCTGGAGTGATTAGAGGTGAGAGATTTGTGGAGTGTGAACGTATGACATTGTAGAACTTGGTATATATCATTAAGAATTAGAAAATGCTACTTAATCCCCTTGTTACTTAAGAATAACATTACCTTTCCATGAGTATCTATAGTTGAAAAAGGTACTGCCTAGCGATAGTGATATGGTGTCTAAATATGTATGCTGTTGAAGTGTGGTATGACGAGGGTAGTCTTTTAAAAACCAACCATAGTTGTAGGAACCAAAATCGTCATGTTCATTTTATAAGTTTAATGTGAGTGGGGCATTAATGATGGTCTGGCAGAAATTTTGTGTTCTATTAATGGTTAAATTTGAGGATTGCCTATTGAATTGAGTGAAATGCAGGAGTTCACAGGCAAACAGCTAGCCATAAATTTAAGGTACGAAGTGTTAGGTTAGAAAATATCAATTTTATCAAAATCGTTATTAGAAATAAGTTTGTTGAAGTATAATTGTTAAATTTGTGTAGAACCAGCCTTGATTCATATGAATGCATGTGTTTGATATTAGTGGTAGCGGGAAGGTGAGTGTGAAACACAACTAGAATCCCAATTAGAGAGTTTGATCATGAAGAGCTGATCTGGGAGGGTTTGGGTGGATTTGTGCTTGCTGTTTGCATATTATTATCAACATGAAGAAAGATGATAGTGAGGAGTGGCGAGTAGATATCATTATGAGATCAATGGAGTGGAAATAGGAAGGATAAATTTTAGCTAAGAGGGAATATTCCAAGGATACTTCTATGCTGAAAGCTTCTGTTTCGACCAACTGATATGTGTAGACGGAAAACTATACACACATGGGAAAACTGTATACACATGGCACTTTCTTCCTTTTTATAGGACTCGGAAAGAAATCAAAGAAAAATGGAGAGGGAGTCATGTATTCTCATATACGTCCTGAACATGTCTGTTCTCTCGTCAACACCAATGTTTGCTCTTCTTGGGTTTTCAGCAACACAGTTCTCACTTGCAGGTTCTTCAAATCCATGAGGTAGGCTTTGTCGGAAGTCATCGCTGAAGGTTGTTGCATCCTCAGTTTTTTGACTCACCATTTCTTGATCGTCTTTCTTTATTGGGTTGCAGAAACCCTTTTCGCATAAAGTGGAGTTCGAGGGGGGTTAAGTCTCTTCTCCGTTCTTCTCCATGCTCTTCTGTCTCTCTCTTGAATTCTTGACTCTTTCTGTTACCCATTCCTGTACAAGTGACCTTGCTTCATTTCTTTTCTATTGTTTCTCTATTTGATATCGATATTTTCTTAGCTGCAATGATGGAGGTATAGGGATGTGGGGTTGAAGATGTGACAACAGCTGTAAAGATAAGATTTTACAGTTAGTAAGTAGGTTTTCTGATGGGTTGTAAGCTGGATTTACAACCTGCAGTAACCCGCGAATCTTTAAAGATCATCCATTTAAGGCGCGTGATACAAACATTTTGAGCCTGAAGCTAATTTTTAGGTTATGTTGACTTTGGTCCCCTTTATGCTGACCTAGTCTGCCCCTCGAAATTTCCATTTCTTGATAATTGATCCCCGAAATGACTTTTTGCATAAAAAAGTTATTTTGGAGGCCAAATGCGAAGGAGTGAAAACTTTGGGGGAGACTGGATAGATGCAAAAAACTAGGGGACAATCACAGTAACCCTAATTTTTACGGGCTTTTTTGGCTGTTTTTACTGTCGTGGGTTCAAATTGCTAGGCCAAATCTGATGGATATCAAAGATTGCACTTGGAAGGGTTGCCACTCTACTGGGAAGCTTTGCAATGACTGCAGTTTGGTTAAGAAAGACACAGGATAAGGTAATGATATAACTGTACTACCTGTGTATGTGGTGCATGCATTCATGCCCTAGAGACAGAAGTATAGTATTACAAAATATATATCAGCAATTGTTGCTGATAAGATTCCAGGCACTTAGTTCTTCATGCGATAATCACACCATCTTTAGATAATTATTCAACTGCATTCAATAATTTTGATTTCTTTGCTTTGTTCAATAAGGTCATTAAAGGTTGTCGTTCTTGTATTCTGTACCTAAATCCAGAACTCATTTATTAATGTTATGTTCTATCATTCATGTTTTGTTTATCTTGAAATTGGGAGAGTTCTAAGCATAGATTGATGAAACTTGAGTGGAATTTTCTCAATCTCTTTTGTTATTTTTGTAATCTATTTGTATTACAACTATTTGTGTTGTTCTTCCTTAGTCTGTTTTAAGACTTGGGACAATGTTCGAGGAGATTTATTTATGGCTGTGGCCTATGTTCTTTTTAATTCTGCTCATCTGTCTAAAGAACTCAGCATCAATAACAAAACCGATAAAAGAAAATAGAAAACTAAGTTGCATCTCTCGAATTATTATCATGATCTGTATCATTGTTATTGGTGGCATGGAGATTGCGTAACTACTAATGAGGAAACTTGAGAGGAATTTTCTCATTCTCTTTTTTTTTGTTTTTGTAACCTGTGTATTACAATTATTTGTGTTGTTCTTCCACAGTCTGCTTTATGACTTGGGAGAATGTTCAAGTATGATTTAATTGTGGCTTTGGCCTATGTGTCTTTTTCATTCTGTTCATCTATTTAAAAACCTCAGTATCAATAACAAAACCAATAAACGACAATAAAAAGTAAATTGCATCTCTCCAATTATTATCATGATTTGTATCATTGTTTTGGGTGGCGTGGAGATTTCATAACAACTAACGGTTGCAGACTGATTGGGAGGGTGGTTACTTCCCACTTGCACTACACTTTAGTGAAGATTACCCAAGCAAGCCTCCAAAGTGCAAATTTCCCCCGGGTTTCTTCCACCCTAATGTTTACCCATCTGGAACTGTTTGCCTATCAATCCTCAATGAAGACAGTGTGAGTACACCCATTGCCTTTGACGTGTGCTTGCCAGATTTTGTAGTACGATATTCGTATTGGGATTTATTTATTCTAATATGAGCACTTGGTGTCTTCTTGTTATATATGTAGGGTTGGAGACCAGCCATTACAGTTAAGCAAATTCTAGTTGGCATTCAGGATTTGTTGGACCAGCCCAACCCCTCTGATCCTGCACAGACTGAAGGATATCACCTATTTATCCAGGTAATGCTTATTCCTTGTGAAACTAGCATCAGTACATTCCTAAAGCTTCCTTTTCAGTTCTATTATAAAAAAGCGTAAACAACATTTCTGCAATTGATCTCCTAAAATTGCACAATTTACAACCAAGGACTTTGATGTTTTAACTAATCTTAATTTTTTTTATTTTGTAATAAATTATTCAGGATGGAGTGGAATACAAGAAGAGGGTCCGACAGCAGTCCAAGCAATACCCGCCCCTTGTCTAACTACAAAACCTGATTTGGTACTTTGTGATTGTCAGATCGTGTAGACTACATTGCTGAAACATTTAGATTTGAATTAGTTTTTGTTTATATGCAACAATATTGCCAGCCAATGATTCTTATTGGTGTTTGTTGTAACGAAAAACTAAACCCCCTCTTATATCCAGGATGCGTGTAGTGTGGTTATATAACCTTCTGGTTTTAAAATATTTATAACAAGCAATGTTGTCACACCCTGAAGTAGGGACTTTAAATAGTATTGGGACGATTGGGCAGGAACTATCCCCCGTCCTTTTTTTTAATAAATACTTTTTAGGTGCAGTTACCTTTATAGGGAGGGAGGGTAAACAAATCATTACCAATTGTGGGCCAATTTCGAACATGCAATGGAGTTGTTTGAGCCTCACCTTCTGAACTGTTTTTGCTTGTGAGTAGGTCTGCTTCTGCAGGGTGCGTGTGTGAAAGATGTGGGGGGTTTTGGATACATCATTTTTACGTACTTGGTACTATCCTGTTTCAGTTTATTAAGCTCACATTAATTTTTGAAATCTTCCGAAATAAATTTCTACCTTGGCTGTTTATTATACTGAACTCTTTCTTTACTTTTTATTTATCAGTTGGAATTTGAGTGGCAATTTAGTTTGAACTATTCTAAATGCAACTACTAAAATTATCATGTAATTTGGTAGTTTTTAGATTTGATTTTCTTCGGCTCTATTCTAGTTTGAGCAGTTATTGGGTGCAGAATACTTTTGGCAAAACATTTTAATTACTATATATTTCCTTTCGAGTATGGTGAATGATATTGTTATGCATTTTGTGTACATATTTTATTATTTTATTTGTCAAGCAGAGAGTATTAAGCAACTAAAATTTTTATTCAGAAAGTTTGGAGCATCTTGAGTGAAATAATTAGTCTTTACTAGGTGTCATGTTTTGTCAAAAAATCAGCTGCTTAGTTTGCTTCCATGGGCGAAAGGAATCCAAGCCTCGGCTGTTGCCTGTTGCCTGAAGCTCTCTACACATGAAAAGGCATTAAGGAGTCTGTTTGGATGAAGCTCCTTGGACCTTGATGTTTAGATGGTTACCTCAAGTCCATCTCTTGTAGTCCACAAGTCGGCTATTTTATTCTCAGTATTACTAACATTTTTAGCAAAGGTAAATAAAAGTTTGCCTTCTTTATTTCTTGTTAGACTTCCAATAATGGCATTTTTATCCTTTTTAGAAGAAGCTCCACCTGTGTCGAGTTAGACTTCCAATGTTGCCTTGCATTTGATCATTTTGTGCTTTACAGTGCTGCTATTCACATGGTGCCAGCTGAGAGTATAGGTGACTAGGGATTTGGAAGTAATGGTAGTAACTTCTCAAACAGTGTCAACACTTTGAATGGGTTGGTTTTCGAAAATGGTTTGTTAAGATATTAAAAATTGGAGCCCATTCTTACGAGTTGGATTTTTTTCTCCCGTTGATTATTTTCTCCAGTTAAGCATGAATAGGGATGGCAACGGGTCGGGCATGGGGTGGATTTGCCAAAATCAAACCCCGTCCCGTGAAAAAAGAAGATTAACCTGCCGCGACTCGTAGACGGGTTAAGATTTTAAGCCCCTAACCCGTTTAAGTATAAATTCTTCAAACTTGTCCCCGCCCCGCTTGAATTAAACGTGTTGAACCCCCCCCCAACACGGGGTAAAACCCGATTGTGTTTTAAAAAAAAAATTTATTATATAAAAATAATGGCAACTTTATAAGCAAATAAAATGTATCAATGAATGGCAATGTCTCAACATCAATTTTTAAGTTTAAAACTTTAACATCAATTTAAAAGTCTCAAAATAATTAAAGTGTCTCAAATAACAGAATTTAAAATGCCAAACTTCTAAGTCTCAAACAACTTCAACTATTACAAAATAAGTCTCAAATAACATCAACTATCACAAAATAAGTTTCAAACAACACAAGTCTTAAATAACATCAACTATAACAAATGTTACACAAAAGTCTTAAATAGCTCGACTATCATCTTTTTGCAATCTCCTCTCCACCTCATCATCAACTCAAACCTGGATTTAAAAAAAAAAAAATATTTAGAAAAGCAATAAATTAAAGAGAAATTAAAACATGAATTTAAAAAAAAAAAAATCATAATGAATTTTTTACTTACATTACCTCTTCATTAAACTTCCATGGGATTGGACTCCTCATCACAAAATGTAGGCCTCGAATTAGCGGTAGAAGCATCATCTACAAAAAAATACAAAAAAAAAATATTTAATTAAGGAAAAATTCTTACATATTATTAAAGAAATTTATTTTAAACAATTAATATCTTGAATATCGTTCCATAACCAATCTCGTGTGCACATCAGCGCCTCGAAACCAATTGCACTAAGTCGACTACGATGAGGGCTCACCATTCGATCACTTGGGCTAAATGCTGATTCGGAAGCCATGGTTGATACTGGAATAGCGAATACATCTCGCGCTATAAGTTGCAATGTGGGATACCGAATACCATTCACTTTTCACCAATTTAAAATGTCAAAATTCGGAGTACGTGGAAAGATATTTTCCTCTAAATAGTGATCTAACTCTGACTTAACATTTATATGCCCTGACATACCACTAACAAGTTGATTATATTCTGAAAAAGTTTCAACATTCCACTTTCCACTAATGGTTTCCGAACAACCAACTGTTGTAATACCACTTACCCCACTCTCATTTGGTGTTTCGGTCCTCACATTCACCGTACATTGGTACTCATTTAGTAAGTCATAACACGCTATCTGTACACTCTCAATATGTGTATCACACTCCTCGCCATAAATTTTTGGAAGAGAACATGTTCTAAAAACTTCACTTTGTACCTTGGATCCAAAACACTCGCTATGTCGACAACCAAATGACACTCACTCCTATACTTATTGAATTTTTCCAACATACTAGTTGCCATCATTTTAATCACCTCATTGGGAGAGCTACACCAACTACGTAATGTCAATTTAATCTCATAAACTTTAGAAAATAAGTAATTTGTTGTTGGAAATTTAGTGCCAGAAAACACTTTAGTGATGGAAGAAAATAATTTCAATCGTCCACATATTTCTTTGGCGAAGCACCACTCATGCTCCATAGGTAAAGATGTCTATTGTCTACTGTAATAGTAGACACTTTTCTATCCAAATTTCAATATAATAAACAATTCATCAACACATCACAAAGAACATCTTTCGTATGTGGAGCAGGCACATAAACAAACCTACACATGGATAATTATATCAAAATATTAAATTGTGATGAAACATAATAATTTAAAAAATAAGATAAAAAAAGAAGAAAACATACCCTATTATTAAATTTCTCAAGCACCAACGTTCATCAACAAAATGTGTCGTTATAGACATGTACCCTCTCTTTTGCCTCGAAGACCACATATCCGTGGTGATTTCAACGGGACAAGAAAGCTTATCAAATAACCTTTAAACTTTTGCTTTCTCCGATTGATACATTTTTAATATGTCGCTTTTAATGGTATTTCGAGATACATTTTTAAAAAAAGGTTGGAGGCTACTAATAAACTTTTTAAATCCGACATGCTCGACAATACTAAGGGGGTATTGATGTAAAACAATTGCACTTACAAGTTCTTTTCTAGACACATCTTGATCAAATATAAAATTACTAAAGGGAACTTTTCCATCGGAAGTTTTTCGAGTATGAATCTAAAATTGATCACGAATATCAATATTTTGACGTTTCTTACACCTAGTCAAGTACGTACGCAAATGGTTGGTGCCATTTCAACTTTCAGCCTTAAGTTTTGAATGACAATGATGGCATATTGCAAATGTCCCCAAATTATCTTTATTCCTTTCAAAATTATTCCAAACAGAAGATGTGAATTTTCTTTCTTAGGATAAGATCGAACAATTGGATTAACACCGTATGTTTGTGTGGATGGAGTGGAACTAGGTGCTAGGGTTGGTTCAGTTTGTGCCCCAGAAACGGTATTTTCGCCTTGTCGCTCATTTTTTGAAAAAAATATAGATTGATAACTATCAGAACAACAATATGTGAAACAAATATAAATTCAATTAATGCGGTTGGTTGAACTGAAAAGACCTGGGAAGAATATAAATTCAAGAATTTATGATGTTAACAGTGGAGTCCATTTATATTCAAGAATATAAATTCAAGAATACAAATTCAATTAGTGCAGTCCATTTATTTCTAATAAAATTAAATATAATCAAAGCTTGTCATGGAGTTAACAGTGGGGATAAATTCTGAACAAGAATCTGTGATGTTATTGAAAACAAACAACGAATTATTCCTAAATAAAAACAAACAACGATTAAAAAAAACTAACCCTTAAAAAAACGAATCAGAATCTGTGATGTTAGTCTCATTTGAATTAAAAAAAAAACCTTGAATAATTCATTGTGTGAACCCTTGAATTTATATGATGTTTGAACCCTTAAATGGGTACAACCTTGAATGGGGACAGAAAACAAGGTCCAAATATATCTCATATACGATTTAATGGGTTTGTATAATCTTGAAGCGAAGAACCTTAAAAAAAATTAACCTTGAAGCGAAGAAATGGGTCCGCTGTTGTGTGGCCGGCACTAGCTTGAGAGTGAGACACGAGAGAGAGAAAGAGAGTGCAGAGAGAGGCCGACTTGAGAGTGAGAGAGATAAATGGGTTTGAGACGTAAGAGAGAGGACAAAGGAGAGTGACCGACTTGAGAGTGTAAGTTAAGGGAGCTAGGGTTTCTTTCATAAGGTTATATATATATATATATATATATATATATATATATATATATAGTGTTATTAAGTTAGTATAATAGGGATATAAAAGTAAATTTACTAAACGGGGCGACACGGGTCGAGCATATTCTGACAAAACCCGAACCCGCCCATTTTAATAAACATTTTTTTAAAATACCTAAGCCCTCCATTATTTTAAACGAGTTTTTAACCCGCTCCATTAGGGTCGGGGCAGGTCAGGAACCCTGCGGGTCGGGTTAAATTGCCATACCTAAGTATGAGATTGATAATGAGTTTGATGGAAAAAAGATTAATAAGATTTAATTTCGAATGTAAATCAGAAAAGGCTCAACAAGAGGTGAAAAGATAGGTATTGACAACTATTGCGGGACAAAATATTTGTAAGTAATGCTATGAGTTCTAGTTACATCCCCTACTTGAGGGATGTAACTGGGACTCTCAACATTTTTCATATTTGTAAGGTAAAGAATATCATTGGTGGGTAATTCATTGTTACATAGGAGCCAAAAAACGAGTTTATTGACATTGTGGGGAATATTTATTATCGAATATTGTTTTAAGGGATATTAGGTTAGGTTACAAGCTTGAGTTTAGAGATAAGCCATAAATAACTATGTTTAATATAATACAAAGCTTTAGAATAGGC
Source organism: Sambucus nigra (assembly GCA_949130495.1). Lineage (NCBI taxonomy): Eukaryota > Viridiplantae > Streptophyta > Magnoliopsida > Dipsacales > Adoxaceae > Sambucus > Sambucus nigra. The sequence continues at coordinate 420,105,985 of OX422207.1, forward strand.
CTCCAACTAATGAGATTTGGAGGGGGCTGTCGCGATTTGATTTTGATTGTTATGGATTGTTACCTGTTTATAAGGTATTGAATTTAAGTCTCTTTATTGAAAGAAATCAAATAAAAGCTTGGGGTGGGGGGGGGTGGGGGGTGGGTGGGGGTGGTGGAATAAAAGAAATGTGACACCCCGCCTAATTAAATACCGGGCGATCACTCCTTTATTAAATTAAATCAAGGTGAACAGTTGGTTCATTCTCAGCATCACCGTCGATAAAAATAATTTTTCCAATTTAACACCCTAAATAATTAAGCTAAGTGTCAAAACCAATTTTAAACATTAACTTCCAAATTTTATTTAAAGAAAAGATTTATTTATTGTATTAACAAAGATCAATGAATAAGATTCACGCCACAATAAACTGGAACCAAAAATCCAATATATAAAACATCCATCAACGAATGTCAACATGCGAGAAAATAAAGTAATACATCCATCCTGAACAAAATCCCATAATAACGAACTAGGAAACAACTGAAATAACAATGTCCCAACATAAAGAAATAATGGAAAGGGCTACACATGCCCATCTGAATGAAAGTGCTAAGAGTGGATATGAATGAACGAAGTCGTCTAATCAAAAGACCTGCAACTCCCACCTAAGCTGCAGCGCGTTCCTTCCAAGAGATCCTAAGCAAGACGCCCCTGTGGCTGGGCACCTGAAATACATACATATATATACAAGGGGGAGAGGGAGAGAGAAAACGGGTCAGAGCCCGAAAGTGTGTATGATTTAAAATTTGTTTAGCAAGTATTTAAATTGATACAGGCCAATGCAACAACATATTAGTTCGACACTCTCTTGAGAAATTCTCACCTCTCTTCTAATGTGCACGCCTATCGTACTAACCTTCCCAAATGGTTTAACTTAACAATTTTTATCATACTAACCTTCCCAATAATTTAATTTAACTTAACTTACTCATAAGTTTTCAAAACCGGACAATGTCATTGTTTAAAAAGGTTACTTTCAACTTGTAGCACAACTCTCGTTTTAGCTTCATCAATTTATAAAGTTCCCAGTGACATATTATATTCTCGCAAAACAGTATTTATTATTTGAGTCAACTACCATATCCTACTTATCAAATCAAAGTAGGCAGTTTAAATTCCATAATCTCATATATATATTAACTACACGAATAATATATATATATATAACAGCACCCCAACTAAAGCTATGGTGCGTGCATACTTCCACTATCCCAAACCCCATACCACTCATATCAAGGGGAATACAAATTCGGAATCACTCTCGAATTGTATTAACACATACACAAACAATAGTGAGGCGAAGCATAGATTCCAAGTCACTAAGAGGATGGCACATACTCGCGTCTCTTAGGACCGTCTGAACTATTAATTCAATAGCCTGTACCAAGGATATCTATCTTCTAGGGTACAAGTCAATATCCCCCATAAAGGTCCCATCGAGATAAGACTTGTCCCAGCGCGGTAACCTCAAGGATAGCAAGTAGCGCGGTATGTTTTTCACATGCATATAATATATGTACACACAATCATATAAATATACCACTTTATCATATTAATATAGGTTCTTCTCATCACCCATAATTATACCATATATCCTTAATTTCACAGTTATAGAATTTCGTATAAGGTTTCGTCTCTAACCTTGACTCGAAGGGTTTTCTCACTAATTACGTGACACTCGTGGATTCTAACTATCCAAGTAGGAAATTCAGTAGGTAGACGCCTATTCACTATCGTAAGTATTTGACGTAATCTCTCACTTGAAATGCGTAGTTTCATCATTCCTTAATTAATTGTCCCTAAAACGCAATTATCGTCTCATAATAAAGTTCCCATCCTTTAACCATATGTCCTACTGGTCTCTCCTATATCCCAAAACATTTTATTTATAATGCCCAAGAATCATTCCACGATAAATTAATTCAACTAATTAAACAAGGGGAAAATAAGAGGCTGCCAGGAAGGGTCGATCGATCGACGACTGGGGCTCGATCGATCGAACCTTCGATCGATCGACGCTCTAGGGTCGATCGATCGATCAAACAGGTATTTCGATTTCTGCAGAAGTGCAGTTACGGGTTTCATCAAAATTCTTCATCCAAATACATATTTTCCAACACTAATCGTCCCAAAACTTATACCACAAACATAATAACATATTACCAGATGTTTCTAACGTTAAGCATGCGTATAACCATCATTAAACATGATTAAACAACCTAAAATCTCATCTAATCATCAAGAACCCTAAGTTTTCTTAACTTCTGTTCTAATCAGTTTTTCTCCAGAATTTCCTTCTACATAATCATAAAAAATCCGTGGGTTAATCATCTACATCCCATAAGGTTTCCAGAATATGGTTTTAATGACTTCTACATGCAAATTCCTATCAAGAATTGGGGTTTTCTTCCATAGATTATACTCCTAATCATTCCTAGACTAATATGAATATTGCACCAACGAAAATGCGCAAGTTAAACACTTGCCTGGGATTTCAGAGGTCTGGTTTCCTGTAGATGTTGGTGTGGTTGCGTTCTCCTTCTCATGATCTACGCGTTGGTGGTGACGGCGGTGCAAACGGTGGTGTTTTGGCCTTGAATCTCCTTGAGAGCTCTCTCTCCTCTCTTCTCCAATGGCCGTTCTAGGGTTCTGAATGTTCTAACCCTAAAAGGCTAACCTAAATAGCTGCTAAAGATGGCTGAAATTCGTGGGTTTAATTACCCTATTTTGTAAAATGACCAAAATGCCCTCCCGGGTCACTAATTAGGCCTAAAAACACCCCGAGACCCAAACTAAACCCCCGAGTACACTTTTCTGACTATCTCGACCCTTCCGGACGCGTTGGCGCACTCAAAACGACCATACGGACAACTTATAAAATATTCCCTTTTTAATTAACATAATTAGTCCCGACGTAACACGGGCACGTCCCGACTTAAATTTCCGAAATAGTCATTCAATTTACTTATGACATTCAATATAACCAATATAATATATTACTATGCTCATTAGTAATATTCAACAAGTTTCCCATAATTACTAACTCTAGTCACGTTAATAATTATAACATAATTAATTTCCGGATTTTTATTAAATAAATCATCACATTAAATTTAATAAATCCCCAAATTAAATATAGCATAAAAATACGGGGTATTACAAGAAATAGGCTTTAGTGGGAAATTGGGGTGTCTTTATGTCAAAGGCAGTCATAAATTTAATCCTTAATGAGCCTTTCAAGGGAATATTTGAGCGAGATTAAATATATGATAGGCTTGAACTTTTAAATGTACCCATTAAATTGTGCATCTCATCTCATCTCATCCCATCATATTTTATTTGGTGAATTCCAATTAGTTGGTAAGATTTGATGAAGTGGGTTGCATGTTTTTTAAAACACGGGCGCGAAACAAAATCTAGTGGGTGCATATATGTGTGGTATTAAAAAAATATCACAATAAGAAGAACAACCACAATCAGACAAGAAAGCATATAATCGCACACACAACACAACTATGTACGTGGTTAGACAACTTGCCTACGTCCACGGAGAGGTCTACTATTTTATTAAGTATCTCTCAATATATTTGGTTACATGCCCCTATGCCCCAGGCCATAGGTTACAATTTATAGATGTAGAATTTCAGTTGTTCAAGTAACTCCACGACGTCCATGATGATCCATCAATCCCTTGAATATCTCCACTAGATTATAGGGGATTGACTTGGTTTTGGGGTGGTGTTGATTGCACATAGTCGTAGCTTATTCCCACGATTTGGGATGGGAAGCTTTCTAGATTTATTGGGCCAGGTCGACTACTCTCGTGGGCTGAGAATAAAATTGGTCCCCACAATTGCCATTAAAATATTTGGGCTATTGCTTAGGCCGGTGGATTTTAAGTGAGGCTAAGGACGCAGTACTTTCAACAGTGGTGTACCCGTAATTTATTAAAATAGGAGGGGCACACTCGTCTTTCTATAAGATATTGAAGCGCCAAATCTTTCTCGAGAAGTGTAAAACGTCATTTGAGTGTTTGAAACTGGTTTGTCAAAAACTTAACCGTCAGTTCATCCTCTTTGGTCGTTGTTACGCATACTGTGTTCTCAGGCTTCATTCCTTACTTTCGCTCTTCAAAATCAAGACTTTGACATCTTTCCAAGCTTCCTCTATGTCTCGTAAGTTCCATCTTTCTTCTTCTTCTTCTTCTTCTTCTTCTTCTTCTTCTTCTTCTTCTTCTTCTTCTTCTAGTTTTCGTCTTCTGTGAATCGTTCTTCTACTATAGCTAGGGTTTTTGTATTTTTTCTTATGGCGATGCTTGATAATAAGTCTTTGCCTGAGTTTAGAAAATATTACAATATTCCTGATTGGGTAGATATAGAGTGTACTTCAGTCCCTAAAAATGTTCGTAATTTAGAAGATGGTCATTGGATTCACGTTCTGTTGGTTTCCCAAGGGGGTTTAATGTTTCCTCCTAACCCTCTGTTTTTACATTTTTTCCAATACTTCAACATAGTTCCTGCTCATTGTTCTCCAATTGTGTGGAAGATTATTAATGCAGTTCATAGGATAAACCAGCTCTATGGCACCAACTTAAGATTAGTTGAGATCTGTTATTGTTATACTTTCTCTCGCAACCGTGGGGGTCTTTTGTACTTGAAATCAAGAAGTTTTGATAGGGTGTTGGTAGTAAATCTATGTTGGTAGTAAATCTATCTGATTTCCATAAAGACTATTGGTCTGAAGGTTTTATTGCCAGAAATTGACAATATCCTCCCCAATTATTGGGCATAAGGTACAGGGGACCTCAGATCCCTACCTTTAGGGAGGAATACAAAGGTTATTATCACCATCTCTGTTTTATTATTTATTTTCCTGCCTTTATGAACTTTCTCTCTAATATTTCCTTCTTTTTCTTTTATAGAAAAATCTAAGAATCAGGAGCCTGCTCCTCTTGAGATTCGAGCTGCTGAAATTTTGAAAGATTGGATGATAAGTGACACTATTGCTGAGGGGGAATATCCTTGATCTGTTGCATTCTTGCTGGAATACAAGAATACTACTTCCAGCTTTATTGCTCGCCCAGTAGATGCAGTCCCTTATCTAGATGTTCCAAAAGAATGCGTTGGTGGTATTTCTGAACCCATTGAGGTAGAGGACGAGGAAGAAAGTATATCGGGAGAGGAATTGATATAAGGCGGTGAGGAAGGAAATGGTGAAAGTGAGAAGAACGAGGAAGAGTCCAGCGGAGAGGAGTCCAGTGAGGAAGAGATGTCCCTTTCTAGGAGATTAAACTTGATCCAGGATGACGATGATGATGATATTTTGTCCAACAGGATAAAGTTCCTCAAGCAGAAGGCCAAAGACTCTATTGGTAGTTCTAAGGTGGTGGTTCAGGAGAAGGAGGTGCATAGAAAGAAGAGAGAAGAGGAGGCGAAGCGAGAGAGAGAGAGAGAGAAAGAGAGAACAAGAAAAAAAGAGAGAAGGAGAAAATAGAAGGGCACATGCGTCAAAGGCCTTGATAGTGCCTTCTGTTGTTGCTATTGAGAGGGCCTCAGTGGCTACTGCTCCTCAACTTTCCCCTTTGATGCTGGAGAAAACAGTGCTCGTGGACGACTGCGAGCGCTCATCGAGCATGGGGGGAGACCAGTTACCCATTAAATCTACCAAAGGAATTGTTTTGGCGAGTACTCCTTTCTCTATACTTCTTTGTTCTTCATTTTCCTTTAACATTTTGTGCTTAACCTGTGTTTCTTCTATTTTTCAGTTTGTCTATGACTATACTGTGTTGCTTCATGGTCGAGCTGAGATGTCAAGGAGAAACTCAGAGCTGGACGAAGCTCTTAAGTCTTTCGAACATGCTCTGACTGATACGAAGGCTTCATTTAATAAGGAGAGGGAAAATTCTGCTAAGGAGCTGTTCGAACTCCGAGAAGCCTACATTGTCCTGATCGCAATTGGCATAGGCGAATAAGGGGTTGGTTGCGAAGGTGGAGCAACTGGAGGAGGAAGCAACGACCGTTCGAGAGAGCGGGTACAAGAAGGCTGAGAGGTGGCGTACGACAACGCCGAGCGTCAGATTGATTATCTTCGGAGAGTATGCTTAAAAAAAGGCAGGGATTAAGCCTTGACTGCTTCTGGGGTTATTGCTGACTCCCTCATTTTTGCCCAGCATCATCCCAATCGTAATCCTGTTGAGGTATCTCCGTCTGCTCAACCTGATGCTCGGGATGACCTTAAGCCCATTACTTCTGATGTGGGAGATGCATCGATCAATCCAGAAGGGGTCATTGTTTCAACTGGAGGTGCTGCCCCAGGTGCTGGTGAAGGTGAGGTCCCCGTCGACCAATCTACTAACAAGGGGAAGGGTCCCTCCACATCTAACCAGGTTGAGGCCTCCTAGGAATTTAAGCTCTATTCTTATTTTTGTTCATATATTGTATTTTTGCTTCTTTCCTTCATTTGTACTGCCTTGTGCCTTTTGATTAAATAAAAAGCAAACTTTTTATTTCATTACTGATTTTTGCTACTTTTGTTGCTTATTTAATTGGCTATAGCTCATTGATTTAGATGATTATATTCCTACTAACTCCCGTTTAGGCCATATTCTTGGTCCCAACATAAGCGCTCAAGCGCGTCGAGATTTTGTAAGGATATGTAAATCCCTGAGGGTAAGAAACTAGGATTATAAAAATCAATCTGAGGTAGTCGCTAAGCTCAAGGATAGGCTCGAGGAGATGGAGGGAATTCGTGCCTCTATGCAGGACGAGATAGACGCCTTGAAAGCAAAACTTTTGGATGCGTCTGAAATCAACCAGGCGGGGGAGTTATTACAAAGAGAAAATGATGCTTTAAGAAGAGAAATTGCTCATCTCAGAGAAAACACTCCATCTGGTCCTCCTTTGGTGCTGCGAGGATCTTCTTCGTCTGCTATAATTGCTCAAACTGACAATTAAGATTCTAATAGGGATATTATCGAGATAAAAGATGACGTTATGCAAGCTTATGTGATTACTGATGGCCTCTAGAGGGATGCCACATGATTAAGACATTTATTTCGAAAGGTTCCTTAGCAGGTCTGGGCTGATGGTTATGATAAAGGGTGGACAGATGCCCCAACAAGACTGAAAGAAGTCGAAGAACTTTTGTTTACTAGGGGATGGCTGAAAATTCTTAAGGAATTAAAATTTCCTAAGGAATCCAGCCCGTGGTATAAATATCAGACCGTTCGCTCATCTATTCTGCGAAATCCTTTTTCGAGGGATGACCATTGGATCCCAATAGATGATATTCCCGCGCATCTTTTAGATCCATGCCCAGAGGTCATTAAAGAATACTTAGTTCCTTATCCTGATGATGGTCGGAGAGCTCGAATAGCAGATTACCTTGCTCATTGTGCTGGGCCATCGTAGGTCTTTAAGTATTTCTTAGTCTTTTGATGTAAATGTAAATATATGATTCTTAATGACAAATACATTTGATTATTTATGTCTTGAGCATTTGCTAACTAAACCTGTGTTAACCTTATTTGTTGATTGCTTGTCATCAATGTTGGACCAAAAAAGTACTTGATAGATCTGATCATAGTATGAATGTTTAGTACAAAAACTTTTTAATCATTTTGGGCTTTTTAATTGATTAAATGATGTCCACTTTACCTTTTAGGTTATGTCGTCACACTTCCTTAGGCCTAAGTGGGGTGATGGCGAGAATGTACCTGATTAATGGGACATTTGCCCGAACATGATTTTTCAGCCAACCTAAGTTAGCGACTAACCTTGAGTTGTCTTTATTGCCTAAGGATCCCCTGTAGATCTTTTATTATTGCCAGAGAAACTCTAGAGGCCAATTTCCTTTTCAACAAAGACCTAAGGAAGGTTAATTGTAAACCTTGATTCACATATTTTAGCTTCGAATGGCATAAGTCTAGCACACTATTGTAACCATGGGAGTTTATTCCTTGACTGCAGCAAGTTGATCATCTTGCTGCAATCCCGAAACTTTGTTATATTTTGAGAGGAGCATACTGCTTAGAAATGATGCACCTTGGAATTCGATTAAGAGATATTAAACAACCAAGATGTTTAGAATGCACGGGCTAATGGACCTTAATTGATAAAAATGATAAATAAAAGGCAACATTAGTTTCTAAATGAAAATTCGCCTAAACTAATGATGCTGAAAAATAAAGGATATAGAATTCTTAAAGTAAAACTTCTTAGGGTTGGGTGCATTTCAGGCCCTTGGTATATCCCTTCCCTCCATCATTTTCAAGTGATATGCTCCCTGTAGGTCGTCCCTTATTATCTTGAAAGGTCCTTCCCAATTTGGTCCGAGTTTACCGTCTGATGGTCTTACAACACTGTCGAGGACTTTCCCCAGGACGTAATCCCCTATTAGAAATTTCCTCGGATTGACTTTTTGGTTGTATTATTTGTCCAGTTGTTGTTGGTAAGATGCTAACTTAACTGGTGCCAGTTCTCGTCGCTCATCAAATAAGTCAAGTTCAGTGAGTAGTGCTTCATCCTTGAGGCCTTGATCGACCAAAGAGGTTTTCATAGTAGAGAGTCCTGCTTCCAATGGGATGACTGTCTCCAATCCATAGGCGAGCGCGAAGGGGTTTTCTCCTGTTTCTCTCCTGGGAGTTGTACGATAAGCCCATAAAACGTGGGGTAGTTCGTCTATCCAGGCACCTTTGGATCTTTCTAGCCATTTTTTAGTCCATCAATCATTGTCATGTTAGAAGCTTCATCTTGCCTGTTACTCTGTGGATACACTACAGAACTAAAGTGGTGCTTGATGCCATGCTCGTCACAAAAGCCTTGAAAGAATTCACTTTCAAGCTGCGTGCCATTGTCAGTAATGATCGTTCTTGGTGTCCCAAAGTGGGTAATGATGTTCTTCCATATGAACCTTGTCATATCAGAGTCCCGAATGTTTACGAGTGGTTCTTCCTCTACCTATTTGGTGAAGTAGTCAGTGCTGACCAATAGATACTTGCGATTTACAGATGCGGTAGGCAGAGGCCCTATAATATCCAAGCCCCACTGGGCAAAAGGCCATGGACTGGTCATTGACTTGAGGTAGCTAGCTGGCTGGTGTACCATAGGGGAGTGCTTTAGCATTTTCACACTTGCGAATGTAAATTCCAGCATCCTTCTGCATGTACGACCACTATTATCCCTCCTTGATTGCTCGAAAATCCAATGATCTTCCTCCTGTATGACTCTTACAAATTCCTTCATGAAGTTCACTAAAAGCCTTCCCGACATCTTCTTGGTGAACGCACTGGAGGTAGGGGCCAGTGAAAGACTTTTTGTAGAGTTTTCCTTTAGGAGATAAGTGAAAGCGAGCAACCTTGACTCTTATCTGGTGCACTAATCTCTTGTCACCTAGCAGTCTGCGCTCCGTAAATAAGTCATGATGGGATCCATCCAACTAGTTGCCTTCTCTATGTGGAGGACTTTCTCTACGACTGGATGGTTGATAATTGGTTATGCGAGGAATTCTATCCGAATGCTTCTCCTTAAATCGGAGTCAATGGCGGAACTTAGAGCTTGTAAGGCATTGGCGTGACTGTTCTACCCCCTGGGGAACTGATGAACATCAACTCTATCAAACTTTGCCATAATCCTCTTTATAACAGCGGGGTAAGTTGTCGTTCTCTCATCCTTAGCGTTGAAGTCTCCACTTATCTGCTTGGACACTATCTTTGAATCGCTAAATACCCGAAGGAATTTTTCCCATAGCAATTGTGCTTTGCTCAGGCCGATGATCAACACTTCATATTCCACTTCGTTGTTGGAGGCTTCAAATCCTAGCCTGATCCCTTATTTGAGAATAGTCTTCTCCGGGGTAACTAATACAATACTTACTTCTACCCCCTGGAGTTGGAGGCTCCATCAACGTAAAGGGTCCAGTTGAATGATTTTGCTCTCTTTTGTTGGTTGCTCAATTTCTAACTGGGCAGTAGGTTGATTCCTCGTGAACTCAATGATAAAATCTGCTAGAATTTTCCCCTTAATTGTTATTCTTGGTTGAAAGTAATATTTAATCTTCCAAGCTCTACCGACCACTTTGAAAGTCAGTCGGTGAGATCAACTTTCCTTAGAACAACTTTGAAGGGATGTGAGGTGATCACGATGATGGAATGAGACTCAAAGTAATTCTCCAGCTTCCTCGAGGCTACCACTAAGGCATAAGCGAGCTTTTTTAGGGGAAAATAATGTTGCTCGACATCCAGAAGTTTCTTGGTTGTGAAGCATACCAGGTGTTGGCCTCCTTCCTTCTCTCATACCAAGACGGAGCTCACAGCATGGTTTGACACGGTAAGATAGAGGTATAAGGGGTCATCTTCACTTAGAATCACCAGCAAGGGTGGCTTGCTGAGGTAGGACTAGAGTTCTTCTAGGGCTTTGGAGCAGTCTTCCTTCCATACTAGGCCCTTATCTTTCTTCAGCAGTTGGAAGAACAATCGACAATGCTCTGAAGACTTAGAGATAAAGCAGTTGAGTGCGATGAGCATACCGGTAAGCTTCTAGACATCTCTAATCGTCTAAGGGGGTGGACTTTTCTGATGGCTTCGATTTGATCAGGGTTTTCTTTAATCCCTCTTTTGCTGACCAGGTATCCTAGGAACTTTCCTGACTAGACACCGAACAAATACTTGCTAGCGTTAAGTTTCATCTGATATATCCTGAGGATCTCAAAGGTTCCTCCTAGGTGTGAGAGATGGCCTCCCTTGAGTTTACTTTTGACGAGCATGTCGTCTATGTATACCTCCATTATTTCTCCCATTTATTTATTGAACATCCCGATGACCTGTCACTGATAAGTCGCTCCTACATTCTTGAGGTCGAACGGCACGACTTTCTAAAAATATAACCCAACAGGAGTTATAAAGGAGGTCTAATCTTGGTCTGGCTCATAAAGTGCGATCTGGTGGTATCCAGAGTAAGCATCCAAAAAGCTCATTCTTTCATACGTTGCTGTGGCGTCGACCAACTGATCTACCTTTGGGAGAGGAAAACTATCTTTTGGACAGGCCCTGTTAAGGTCAGTAAAGTCCATATATACTCTCCAACTTCCATTTCTTTTGGGTACGACAACTGGGTTAGATAGTTATTTGGGGAACTAAACTTCCCGAATCGAACCTGCATCCATTAATTTTCCTACCTTTTTCTCTACTTCCTTTATCTTTTCTGGGGTTGTTCGACGAGCCTTCTGAGTGAGTGGTTTGAAAGATGGATCGACGTGCAGTTGATGGCATAAAATAGCGGGATCTATCCCAGACAGCTCATACGATTCCCAAGCAAAAACATCTAGATTGCGCCGTAGGAACATGGTTAGCTCCTTCTTTTCTAGATCAGTGAGAGAGGTGCCGATCAGAAGTTTCCTTTCAGGCGAGTTGCCTTCAGCTGTAATTTCTTCCAGGTCTTTGATGACCCTACTTACGGGGTGAACCCTAGTTTCCTCCACGCCTGGTCGATCGTACCTTAATTACTATTTTTAAGGAGATACCCCTTTTTGGGCTTCCTCCTAGACTTTCCTCTTGTCTTTCATCTTCTCATGCTTGGGGGGATGGCTGCAATGAAGAATTTTCTAGCCATAACTTGATCTCTACGAATCTCGACCACCCCCAATCTGTAATACACTTGAGTTTTTGATGATATATGGATGGTACAACCTTTATAACATGGATCAAGCCTCTACCCAGGATGAAGTGATAAGGGGATTCGATATCTACTACCAGAAACTCGATAATTTTTAAAATACTTCCCGCCCTGACTGGTAGGACTATCTTGCCTAGCGACATGGTTATCTTTCCTGCAAAGTCGACCAATGGAATGGTGGCCTCTTTGAGGTCGACGATATTCAATTTTAATTTGTGGAACAGGTCTAGGTACATCACTTCGAAATAGCTACATTAGTCGACGAGCAACCTGTCGATATCCCAATTAGTTATCCTGAGTGTGATGACCAATGCATTATGATGTGGTGTTCTTACCCCAACTAAATCATCTTCGGTAAACACCATGTGTTTGCTGTAGTCGACGTCTTCTAGTCGTCGATGCTTCTCGACCTGAGTCTTGGCGGGGTCTATTTGAAAAGCTTGCATAATGGCGGTAAGGTTCTTAACTTCCATCCGAACAGTGTTGTACTTGCTTGAGGTCTGATGCCCCATGAATTACTATAAACTCGTGGCCCATATTATCCCCGAGGACGTTGTTCGGCATCTGGTCACCATTGGCTATGACCTCGTCTGCCTTCTTGTCTATGAACTCGTAGCGATGACCAGCCTGGGCTAGCTCCTCGAGATGAGACTTGAGTGCTTGCAGTGTTCAGTCCTATGACGTCATTCTTTGTGGAATGCACACCTCAGTGCGTTATTTTGCTTCGTTGGATCTCCTCTCATCTTCTTGGGCCATTTGACAAAAGGCTCTTCCTTAATTTTGGTAAGGATTTTATATATCGGTTCCTTGAAGACTATGCTAAGAGCCTAGAATGCTTTTGAGGGGTCATTATTGTTACCGTTTTTTGAGCCATTCCTGCCCCCATTCTTGTTTCCTTTCTTTTGGGAATCATTATTCTCTGTCCCTCTATTCATCTTTGCGTGCCCATTATCCCCTGCATTAAGATGGATTACATCTTCAACTTTAGCATTTTTTCAATACGAGCCATCAGGTCATCGATGGAGTTAACCTCCTTCTTAGTTAGGGATTGGTGCAATAAAGAAGTGCTTGGCAGTTCGATTTTGAAGGATGCCACGACAACCTACTCTAAGCAGTCCTCAATTTCATTAAAAATCTTCCCGTACCTTTTGGCATACTCCCTGAGGTTCTCCTGTGGTTTTTTCTTCATTGTGAACAAAGCATCCATCCGCTTGGGGTGGGAGCTGCTGGTTATAAAGCGACCTATGAATAATTCAACTAGAGCCTTAAAGCTTTCGATAGACTTATATGGAAGCCTCTCGAATAATTTTTGTGCCATGTCTTGCAAATTAGAAAGAAAGATGCGACACATCAATGCGCCGTTGTGGCTCCACAAGGCCATGACATGCTTGTAGTGCCGGACATGATCGATAGGGTCAGTTTTCCCATCATAGACCTTGAATCTAGGGATTGAAAATTTCTTGGGGGCTCCTCTTCTTTTATTGCCCTTGAAAAAGGGGATTTCATCTGAGTGTTAAGAGAACTTCTGGCTAGCTCTCGTGTGGATATGGCTTCTTAGTGGGGTGGGTGCTGGTCCATCTCCCTACGGACCAAGCTCCTGATTTCATCATACTGTCGACCAGGGCTTCTACGGCGTTGAGTTGGCTGTAGTAGTTCTAATCGACCATCCTCTTACCTGTTCCTCTCAATTCTCCATTGGTCGTACTTAGGGCTCCTTCCTCGACTGTGAGATTCACTCACATGAGGGCTAAGAGTCCGATCTTGTCGTCGTCTTGTATTTCTTTCGATATCTCTCTCCATTTTTTCCAATCGCCTTTTTAGGCGAGCATTATCTTTTTCTTGGCAACGCGTGGCTTTTTCTTGCTCTCGAAGTCTGGCCTCATAGGCGTCGACCAACCTGGAAATCTACGTGGACCTTCGAGATCCATGACTCTTTTCAGAAGGCTGCCTTTACTGGCCAAGCATTGGATTTGGTTGACGAATTTTAGAATTTACTCTGGGAGGGTCAGGTTCTTCCAAAACATCGCCGGCTTGAGGTATATTGCTGCTGTGGTGAGACATTGAGGGCTTTCAGTTAATGAGTGTTCTCGTAGGAATAATAGGTGATTCTCACAGACGGCGTTAATTGTGGTATTAAAAAAATATCACAATAAAAGGATTTATGAAGAACAATCACAATAAAATAATAAAGCATATAATCGCACACACAATAACACAACTACGTACGTGGTTTGACAACTTGCCTATGTCCACAGAAAGGTCTATTGTTTTATTAAGTATCTCTCAATATATTTGGTTACATTCCCCTATGCCTCGGGCCAGGGGTTACATTTTATAGATGTAGAATTTTAAATGTTCAAGTTACTCCACGACGTCCATGATGATCCATGAATCCATTGAATATCTCCACGAGATTATAGGGGATTTACTTGGTTTTGGGGCCTTGTGGATTGCACATACTCGTAGCTTATTCCCACAATTTGGGCCGGGAAGCTTTCTAGATTTATTGGGCCAGGTCGGCTACTCTCGATGGCTGAGAATAAAATTGGTCTCCATAATATGAATCTACTATTTTTCCATGAGTTTATATGGAGCAAGTCAATTATCCATTTTCTTTGAACAATTCTATATTTTTATGGATATTTGTCCAAATCTAAGAGACATTACTGGCCCTGGCCTCTAAAAAACATAATACCTTTGAAACATTTATATATTTTCACTTAACGAACATTCTTTTTAGTGAAGACACTAATTTTCAGCGCTGTGCAATGCGCATGCACTTTAAAGTTTTCATTTCACAATGCAAAACAAAAAAATTTGAATAAGAAATAAAGGTCTAGCTCATTAACCACGAAAATGGTAATTCTTGGAATAAAAAACAAATATTAAAGACTCTGAAAGTTACCATATAGCTTAGTAAATGTAAGAATATGAAAATTAACATTGATAAGTAGAATATGAAATATTCATTTCATTTTAGGGAGTTGAGAATTCTGTTGAAGTTGAACTACACAATGCATATCATTTATCACGTCTGTCATCTTCCCTGAAATCAATCATAATGACTAACTATTACATAAAATAATGATAATATATTATTTAATATTTTATTCATGTTTTTGGTTTACAAATAAAAAAGTTGAATAGTATAAAGAACGAATAAAATATTGCACACTTTGCTAAAAGTTATTTAGTTAAAATTAGGCCAAGGTGCAACTAATGTATTGTACAACAAAAAACTATATCCACTTATCAAAATCAATTTGATCCGTTGAAAGAAATATTATATTTTCCCATCACTTATTTCACTTTTTTGATACATGAACCACACGTACCACTATCACATTTAGTGGTAATATTTTAGACCACAATGTATGAGTTTGAAGCCAAAATCATGATTGTAACTTTGTTCACAGTGTGTGCTTGTTAGGCCTGGAAATACAAGATGTTTTTTTAAGAAATCGGCCACAACTAAACCACAAAATCTGTTTGCGCCCCAGTGTATATGTTTGTGGGTTTTAAATGGTTTAACAAAACTAATCTGGTGGGTAAGAGCGGTCTATCAGCGGGTCATTACGGGTCAGAGAATCACTAAAAATTAAAGTGGGATTACAGGTGTTTGGTCCTCCTTTTTTGAATATATGTGTTTTTAATCCAATGTCATTATTTTTTTGATGTTGGTTCCTACTATATTTTTACTCTTGTAATTTTCTACAAAAAGAGACATTAGCGGTTAGGAGAGTTTACATGGAAGTTGAGGGAAGTTCTAGACGGTTATGAGACTTAAAACAATTTAGAAAACACATGGGATGAGAGACTAACAAATCTTTAGAAATGGGACTAAAACCCAAAAACCTAAAAGTTAAAACCTAAAAACCCATAAAATAAAACACCCTCTTAATCCAAACCGATCAAAACCATCACTATCAAAACCCATAAAATTCTGTTGCCCTCAGTCTCTCAAAACTCAATTGATCTCAAGAGGTTGATATGGAAGTTCAAAAGCTTATCAGATTCTGAAAATTGATCTCTCATCCATGCAAAACCGTTCGAATCGGAGGAAGCTTGGGTCAAAACAGGTATTATTCATATTATTTTTTATTTCGTTATGACCATTATTAAACTTTGACATATCGTATTTTGAGATCTGTTTCCTTTCCCTATTTGGAAAATAAATACTACTTGAATGAGATTCTTAAAAGAGCTCAGATTATGGCCCTTATTTTTTTATTTAGTTTAGTGTGTTAGCACTCATTCGAGTTAGTTAATATTTGGACCCTTTTTGATTTTTTATCTCATGTAGTTTTGGATTTTAAACAAACTTTTCTAGTGTGGACATAAAATTTTTTCTATTTTTTTTATAATCCAAGACCAACATAAATTGGAAAAATATTTATTTAGCTGAATTAAGATAAAAAATTCTTGTTAAAGACTATTATTGTCGAGGGGGCTTGAAGGTAATCCTGAGATTAAAGATAATTCCCCCATTAACAACAGTGTTTGGGATTAAGGCAGCCAGGCAACTCAGTGAGGCGACTCAGCGTGGTAACTCAGCAAGGCAACTTAGCGTGGCGGCTCAGTCCTTGGGGATTAAGGCAGCGAGGCATCTCAGTGTTTGGGATTAAAGCAGTGAGGCAACTCATCATGGCAGCTCAGTGTTTGGGATTAAGGCAGCGAGACAGCTCAGCGTGGCAGCTCATAATTTAGCTTGTTGTGTTACTTAGTCACATTGTATATTTGTTTATATTGATCATGGTCTATAATGAGTGTAATGATGTAATGAGTATAATGATTTTTAGTGTGAGGTCGAACGGTACTCGCGAGAGACCATGCTAGGTAGGGCTTGGGAGAGCTTTCATGCTCTATCGAATGACCTTGTCGTGGGAACTTTAGAGGGACTTGGTTTAGAGGATTGAGAAGTGAGGCATCGTTGGGGCTTGTCCTGACCATCTTAGATACACCTGTTAAAACCCCAAAGGACCTTGATCGTGGAACTCCGGGCGGAGCAGCCTTAAGTTCCATCGGGCGTTGAGTTGTGGACCAAACAACCCTCTACTTAATTTCACATCTACTGTAGGTGATGTCACTAGCCAGCTAGACAATGTCAAATCTGCACTTGAGTAAACCACCGTGGTATTTGGGGCTATCAAACAATTGGTGAGCCACCTCTGTGACGACAGCCACCTGACATACAGTGGTTAGGCAAAAGGCATGTCTTGGCATTTAATGTTTATGACGTGGAGCTAACTAGGGCATCATGCATTTAATGTTTGTGATATAAAGTATGAGGGATGTCTTTCACATGTATTAATGACTGAGTTACCTTGGGAGTGGTGTGGGGGACTATTTAAGGACCCCAACCACCTCTGGGGGATATGATGTTCTTTTTGAGGGTTCATAAGTTATTACTAGACCAGAGAGTTCAATCACCCACCATTGTCATTTATTACGGAGCTTTAATACTTGACAGAGATCATTGGGGGTGGTTAGGGTGTTTGGCTGCCTGCCAAGGTGTATCTAGGGTTCTCATTTTCTCTCTCCCTCTAAGCGAAGTTACTTCTAAGTTCATTATTACCTTATGATTTATACACGAGAGATCTGTGAGTTCAAACTGAGTTTATCTTCACTAAGTTGTGTTTGCGTGTCCTGTAGTTAAGCGATGGTTTGATTAGTTAACTTATCATTACTGTACTCAAAAGAGGTTATGCCTCCATCTAATCTAAACTACCCTCTTACATTTGGAGACTCTTCTTGGGAGGCATTCTTCTAAGCAAGGAGTATGGCGCAGGATAACGTTAATCAAAGACTTAACTTTGATGACATTCAACACAATGAAGAACATGCGATGAGAGAGCTGGAGGCTTCAAGGGACGGATCCCCTCGACTAGAGGTACCTCTAGTTCAAACGGCGACAGGTGTCCCTGGGGTGACACAAGCTTTTACGAGCGCTGGGTTGGGACCAACCCAAGTGGCACTCCTCATGAATAAATTTTATGAGTTTTTGCAAACTCCCGTAGCTTCAACGGTGTTGGGGGGATTTGAAGCTAACTCCTTCGTGACACTAGGGGCAGCCCTAACGGACCCACCAAGTGCAGTTCTAACAAGAAAAATCCCAACAAGTATACCCTCTGCTGTATATCCAACAGTCGAACTCCAGGAGTATCAACCGTTCCAACTGTGATGATTTCTCCAGCTGCAATGGGAACTCAGCCTGTGGTCCCTTTGGTCGTTCCTTCAAAGGCATCGACTACGGAAGAGATGAGGAAAGAGATGCAGAAAGAGATGCTAAAATTCATGCAAGCTTCCTCGCAATCTGCGGGTGAGGTAGCTTCGGTTTATGATGACTTTCGGATGCCTATCCCCAGGAATTCAACGATGAGCCCTCCCCAAAGGATTATATTCCTCATATCTTTAAAAAATATACAGGAAAGGGTGGAAACCCGAAGGAGCACATTAAATGCTTTGTGGAACATTTGGGGGCGCACTGCAATAACAAAAAAGTCAGGTTGAGGGAATTTTCTAAATCCTTAACCGATAAGGCATATACATGGTATTCTCACTTAGCTCCTAAAAGTGTTTCCACGTGGGAAGACGAGTTCACCTTGACCCAACTAGGGAGAGAGAAGCAACGAACTGTGGAATACGTAGTGGCATACGTTCGAAGGTTCAAGGAAAGGTCCCTCGATGTGAGGGAGGAGGCTAGAGAATCCAAGATACTGCAGATTTGTGCGGAGGGACTGCTTCCTGAGTACATCCGCTATCTTATTAACGAGACGTACGAGGGGAATTTTACGGCGTTCCTAAAGGCAATAAAGAATATCTCATTGGTTGTACGACCAAAGTGGTGGTGCCTATGATATTCAGGCAGCCAATAAAACCCGTCGAAGGGAGGTATCAGCCCCCACGGGTCGAATATATCGAAGGAACAGATGGGGGCAAGGTAGCGAAGAGGGACAATAAGAGGACAGGGAAGACCCACCACCGTTACCTTATACACTAGAAGCGGCTGTCAGCTGTTACAATGCAATGGTTCAAGGAGGTACAATGTACGAACCAAAGGGCATCCCGGTTGGGGAACCAGACGCTGCAACTAGGGCGAATCCCAAATATTGCAAAATTCATCGAAAGATCCAAAATCCAATGGACAGCTATTTCACGCTAAGAAGAATCATCAACAAGTATGTGAAGGCAGGAACGCTGCAAATCCCTCCACAGAACATTAATAACAACCCACTCCCAGCGCATGGGGCTAATCTGGTGGTGGCCTATGATGAGGAGGCAGAGAGAGAAAAAAGGGAGCTAACGAAGAAGCAAGAGGAGTTTGAAGAATCTTTGGAAGGTTGTACTAGGGGAATGGCTAACGTAGTGTTAGCTTACTATGAAGCAAGTGCTAGAGATGTGGAGGACGTATATAGCATTGAAGGTGAGGAAGTATACCAAGCTATAGAATTCTGTGCAGTTTCAAATTCCCTAATTTTTTCTAGTTCTTCGACCAGGTAGGGATACCAAAGGAAAGTATATTGGAGATAACCCAGGCAATCCTTGATATTACGAGGAAGAACACAGTCCCTTCGTTGAGATGGAAGGGAACCATGGCCAGGTTGGTAAAGAGGTTTCTGTCAGAGATAACTTTCAGCGATGTAGATAGGGCCGTGAGATTCTTTCATAATAGGCCGTTGTTGTGACTGCCAACATTAACGGGGTTAGCTTTGCAAGGGATCTTATGGATGGGGGATCTTCCATCAATATCATGCTAATCAACTCTTTCCACACATCTAATATCCCGGAGGAGAGGTTGGTCCTCATGCCTTTGGTGATTTTAGGCTATGACAACCAGCCTTCCAAGTCCATCGGTTACGTGAACGTTGGGATTATAATGGGAAATATGAGTTCCCACGTCAAATTCCACGTAATAAATAATGCAACTTCCTACCTTCTATTGATATGAAGGGTGTGGATGCACAACCAAGGGCTAGTTCCTTCAACGTATCACCAATGCGCTAAGGTGAATATCAAGGGGACGGAGGTGAACATTAGAGCTACGAAGAGGCCCTTCGCTGTCGAAGAATCTCACCTAGTAGATGCTTCCTTTTACACAGAACTAGAGGAGGACGTAAGAGTCCTAACGAGAAGAATGAAGGGAGCCTGGGTTACCTCGATCAAAGAAAGGATGGGTCCCTTGAATGAGAAGAATAACGAAGTTACAAGTAACAAAGGAATGATAATAGAAGAAGCCCACCAGGTGGTCCCTCGGCCCCAAAACATCTCGAAGTAGATCAAAGATGGGATGATGCCTAGAGTGGATCCAATGGAGCACGAGGTCCAAAGACAAAGTGTGATGAGTCAATTTTCAGGAGGAAGATTTGCTCAGGCTTCTAGAGAGAAGAAGAGGAAGGCAGTGGCGACTACCAGTAGACAGTGCAAAAAGGTGATTATTGAAGAAGGAAAAGTGGTGTATCATTTATAATGGTGTGAACGAGCGGCCGAAGAAGCTGATAATGAGGCTGACCTGATATATAAGTGTTTTTAGTGGATCAGCGGGGGCAATGTATGGTGATAGACAACTCTAACATACAGGAGTTCATGGAAGGTGTCACCGAAGAACCAGACTACATGGCAGATCAACCCAATGCGCAAGAGTTATAGCAGTTGAACCTGGCAAAAGAAGGGGAGGATCCAAGGCCTATTTTTATCCCTAAGGATATCAGTAAGAAGAAATGATAGGCCTTGGTTGAGTTGATTCGGGAGTTTATAGATTTTTTGCGTGGAAGTACACAGAGATGGAAGGGCTGGATGAGGAAGTCAACTGCCACAAGTTGAACGTGATGCCTTCAGCAATCCCGTGAAGTAAGCAATGAGAATGTACAAGCCTAAAATGGACTTAAATATCAAAGAAGAGGTTTAACGCTTATTGACGACAGGGTTCATCAAACCGATACAGCATCCACTCTGTCTATCTAGCATTGTCTCGGTGGTAAAGAAAGATAAAAATTAAATAAGGATCTGTGTAGATTTCAGAGAGTTGAATAGGGACTGCCCCAAGGATGAGTTCCCTATACCCTCCATCGATAGCTTGACAAATGCAACGACGGGTCATAAGATGTATAACTTTATGGATGGATATGTAGGGTACAACCAGATCAAGATGGACCCAAAGATGTAGAGAAAATTGTGTTTAGAACCCCATTGGGAAACTTCATGTACAAAGTAATGCCGTTTGGACTCAAGAATGCTGGGGCTACTTACCAAAGAACAATGATGGCTATTTTCCATGACTTCTTTCACAAATTTGTGGAATTCTATATAGATGATTTGGTCATCAAATCAAGGAAGGAGGAGTCCCATCTGAGCGATTTGAGGAAGGTGTTTGCTCGATGCAGAAAGTATAAGTTGAAGATGAACCCACTGAAATGCGTCTTTGGGGTAATAAGTGGAAAGTTTCTAGGTTTTGTGGTTGACCGACAAGGGGTGCAGATGGACCAGGACAAACAGCGAGCGATCTTGGAGATGCCAAGTCCAAGAATGGCGAAGGAGATGAAGAGTTTCCTCGACAAAGTTTCCTATCTTAGGAGATTCGTGCCTGGATTGGCCGAGATAACACACCCGTTGATGCAAATTTTGCGAAAAATATGAAATTAAAGTGGGAGGAGGTTCACCAGGAGTTTCTTGCTGGGCTGAAGAAGCTGCTCATTTCATCACATACCATGGTTCCCCCACGGGCAGGAATACCATTGCAGCTATACCTCACGTCCACCACGAGGTCTGTTGGAGCTCTGTTGGCACAAGAGATTGATGGGAAAGAATGACCAGTCTACTATCTCAGAAGAATCATGCATGGGACAGAGTTCAGGTATAGTAGCTTGGAGAGGCATTGTTTAGCCTTAGTCTTTGTAGCGCAAAAACTTAGACATTATATGCTATATTTTACAATTCATATTGTAAACAGATGTGATCCTATTAAGTATTTGCTGGAAAGAACTATATTGATTGGTAGGTCAGCTAGGTTGTTCCTCATCGTCTCAGAAAACGACTTGAAGTGCGTGGTTCCTCGCACGATCAAGAGCCAGGTGTATGCTGACCTGTTGGCAATCTTACCCTCTGGGACATTTGAGCCAACTAAAGAAATCATTACAGGAGAGGACTTGCAGGCCAATTACTTAGATACAAGTGATGAAGAATGGATGATACAGTTTGATGGATCTTTGGCAGAAAAAAAAGAGGAGCAGGGGTTATTCTTTCAAAAGGAATGGAGGAGATTTGTCTTTCCTACAAGTTAGATTTCCCTTGTTCCAACAATGAAGAAAAGTATGAAGCGTTAGTACTGGGGTTGCTGGAGGCCCTTCGAAGGGGAATTCGTTCACTTTGCATCAAGGGTGATTCAAACTTGATAATTCAACAAGTGAATGGAGAATATGCATTGAAACACCTGAGCCTGGCACCATACAAAACGATCATTCAGAGGCTTCTCAGCCAGTTCCATCGGATCAAAATTAAGAGACATCCCCGAATGATGAACCACCATACAGACGCTTATGCCACCATTGCTTAGAAAATGGTCATGAGAGACGATACAACTACAGTTGTGATCCAACGAAGAATAACTCCCTCAGTGGTAAGGTCAATTCTGCCGATGGATGACTATTCTGACTGGAGGGGAGAGATTAAAAAATAACTAGAATGGGGGAAAGGAGCAATGGAGCTGAGGGAATTATCCCAATACATTACAAATCAGGGAAATATTTATTTTAAAAATGCGGGAGGATGGTTGTCAAGATGCATCGGCCCAGAAGAAGCAGAGTGGAGGTTGAAGAAAACACACAAAAAGCACCACGAAACAACTGAGATACCTTTTTACAGGAGAATTCAAAGGGAGGGATATTTCTGGCCTAGAATGAAGTAGGACGCAACAGAGCTGCAATGAAAGTGTGATAAATGACAGTTATTCTTCGAGGCAGCTGAATGTCATTTCGTTAAAGCCCAACCTGACTGGAGGCAACCCTATATTGACTTCATTAAATATGGAGTTGTGCCAACAAAGAAAATTGATGTGATATGACTAAAGCGAAGGGCCCCGAGGTTCTATGTTCAGGAGGGGAAGCTTTATCAAAGAGGTTACTTCAACAGTCCATTGCTTTGCATCACGAAGGAAAAAGCAACCGAGGTCCTCAAACAAGCGCATGACCTAGCTCACATAGGAGGGGCCAAGTTGTATGATTAGTTGATGATGCTGGGGTATTATTGGCTAACGATGGAGAAGGACTCTGCTGAGTTCGTTCGAATATTCAAGGCTTGCTAACTTCATGGAAATATGATCCATGCCCTATCATTGGACCTACATTCCCTGGCAATGCCTTATCCTTTTCACACTTGGGCATTTGACCTTGTAGGGGAAATACATCCTTCTTCGAGGGGGAAGATCTAGATACTAGTAGCAACGGAGTTCTTTATAAAGTGGGCTGAAGCGATACCACTAAGAAGAGCAACGGTAGGGATGGTGAGCAACTTCATTAGAGAATACATAATTTTCCATTTTGGAATTCCAAAGGTTATCCTCTCAGATAACGAAACCCCCTTCATCAATTCAAAAGTAACAATGCTCACAGACAAGTACTCCATTATTCATTATACTTTAACAGTGACATACCTAAAGGGAAACGGTCAAGACGAAGCGACTAATAAAACCTTGGTTAATATTTTGGCTAAAACTATGAAGGATTTTCCAGGATCGTGGGATGACAAGATACCAGCTGTATTGTGGGCTTATCGAACAACCAAAAGAAAACCCACAGGGTATACTCCGTTCTCCCTTATTTATGGGGCTCAGGTGATTCTCCCGGTAGAGTTGGAAGTTCCCTCTGCTCGATACGCCTTGCGAAGTAGTATGCTCCCTCAGAATAGGCATGTGCAGTTGGAAGCATTGGATGAACACCGAGATAATGCGATACAACACTTTCAAATGTATACAAAGCAGCTCTACAGGGCATATGATAACTTGGTGAGACCAAGGAAGTTCGTGGAAGGAGATATCATTTTGAAGGCAGCAGTGAAGCACATCAGGGGGATTCCTCTACCTAAGTTTGAAACGAATTGGGAGAGACCTTTCATTGTAAAAGAAGCTCACGATTTAGGTTATTGCTTAATTTCTAGGATGGAAGAAGACAAGCCATTCAAGTTTAACAATAAATGGTTGAAAGTTTATCATGTGTAAGCAATTAAGTTTAGACCATTGTTGTATCTAGCTGTTGTTATGAATATAAAAGTTATTTTTGAATCCTATTATTACAACTCGAGCGGAGATGGAAGAATTATAGAACTCCATAATATACGCAAACAGTGACAACACAAAGAAAATGGCATGAGAAAACATATATCTTTTTCATTCATTTATAAACTTTGGGACATTAGAAAATTGGGAGCTACTGTCCAAGAATTACATGAGAAGAAAAAGGAAAATGTTTAAAAAAGTTCATTGGCCTAAGAGGAAACACAGGTCTGAAGTAGAGAAAAAATCTTCGGGCAGGCCCGAGGAAGCTGCTAGGCAAGACTGTTGGGCATTAATAAAAACCTCTAATCTCGTTTGAGCTTGTGTACACTCGATAAGAAGTTTCTCTCATTTCAGCTTCGCCAGACGCAGAGCCTCTTCGAAGTCCTCCACCTCCTTATTTGCAGCTTCAAGCAGAGGCACTAGCTCAACTAACTTAGCTTCCTCAGCCCATTGATCTCCCGATGTTTCTGCAACAGTTCCCTCTAACTATCCAGTCGTTGGCTCTTCAAAGTTTTTAAGTGCGCAATTAGCCAGTCAAAACGGAAGCCATCTCGACCCAACTCCCTCAGATAGCCCAGGAATTGGTTAAGAAGAGGTCTGGTAACATTTGCCATAGGAGTACTAACGATATAATTAATAATGGTCGCCATGCCCTAAGGCCTATAGCTCATCACGGTGATGTTGGAACGCAGTCAATCCACAGTAAAATTCTCAGGATGGTGGCTTGCAAGCTGCTTAATCACTAAATGATAACTGGCAGGCATTTGAGGAGAACGTTGAAAGACTGTGAGGCAAAAGTCGTGAGGAGATAAGTCGGGAAGAGGAAGCTCACAGCCATATTTGCTGTCAGCGGCAGCATCCGTCGTGGAACTTTGGTCATCGTGACTAGAATCTTTTAAAATAGCGAGTTCTCGGTAAGGCGAGGCAATGGGCGAAAGAACTGGTGGAGATTTTTCTACCACCGAAAAAAATTCACGTGCAACCCGAGAACAGATAGAAGAAATAATAAGTTAAATGAAAAAATCTTAAACAAGTGTTTTCATTGTTATGTCACCATTATAGGTGGAGTTTGCGAATTTTTTTTACAAGTGTTTTCAGTATTAGTCACCATTATAGGTGGAGTTTGCGAAAAATCTTAACAAGTATTTTCGTTGTTAAGTCACCATTATAGATGAAGTTTGCGAAAAATCTTAACAAGTGTTTTCATTGTTAAGTCACTGTTATAGGTGGAGTTTGCAAAAAATCTTAACAAGTGTTTTCGTTGTTAAGTCACCATTATAGGTGAAGTTTGCAAAAAATCTTAACAAGTGTTTTCATTGTTAAGTCATCATTATAGGTGGAGTTTACAAAAAATGTTAACAAGTGTTTTCATTGTTAAGCCACCGTTATAGGTGAAGTTTGAAAGTTTGAGAAATGAGACTCTTTTATATTGTATATTGTCAAGAATAAAATACAAACAATGAGAAACAAAAAGAAACTAGCGAAGTACCTCAGCTGTGGCTGGAGGAAGAACGGGAGTCACCAAGGAGGCCATAACGGCAGGAACTGTTAGGGGCGGGCTTACCTCCTCAGAATCCTCAACGGCACCCCCAACTAAAGAAACCTCAATAGCCGGTAAAGGTCCTTCGCCAACAAAAGGTACCAAGGCCAACACAGGAGCCTCAACTGAGGAGGATGTTTGACCTCCAAGTAACGCCCCAACGTTGGTGGGTGCAGAGGAACCACCATGCTGGTCATAAATTTCAACCCCGACCTTGGGAATAAGCAGCCCACCAAGAGAGGAGGGTGGGACAAGATCTGGAGGAAACTGCAAAAATGAAGCTAAGTGTTAGAAATGGGGAATAAGTATAGAATAAGTGAGAAATACCTCTAAGTGTTACTTACCTCAGTTATGGTACCAAAGAGGTAAATTACAGCTAGGGGTCTCGTCAGCACAGTGGGAAGAAGAATGTTAGCTAACAAAGATGCCATTTCAACTTAAGGCATCCCAGCATATTAAAGTTCAGCATGTTAAATAGAAAAAGGGATGAAGGAGAAAAAATACGTGAGAACTAACAAGTAATTGATAATATGTTACCTCGAGGGAACTTTCTACAATAGGAACGATGGGTAGAAGAACCTCGGGCAGAGGTGATAATTCAGAAGGGCCTGGGGGAGTTGTCTCTGGTTGAGAAGAGATGCCCACAGACTCAACGGAATCACCCCCCACAGTAGCATCCTTCGCACGTTATGAGGCTGAACGATGGGAGTAAGTAACCCGATCATGGGGGAACGGGGAGGAGTTACATTGGTCTAGGAGGAACCAAAATATCCCCCCATGAAAGGGCTCACAGGGGGGCTAGGTCTTTCTTCTTCAACCTCCTACACCAAAGTTATTAAGAATTAAACAGATGCAACTTGGGTTAGAAAAATGGGAGTAAGAACAACAACACACGTAGATACCTCAGATCTAGAGGGAGAATGGGAGGATATAACCACTGGTAAAGGAGGAGAGGAGGCATCAATAGAGGGAGCTGAGGGAAGATGCACATCTCGAGTTCATTTCCCCTGGGACTTAGTACCCAGAGTCTTCTTCGTTGCACCCGTAGCACCAGAACTTCGAGGAACCTTTGAACTCTTCTTTCTCTTCGACCCTGGTTCCGTTGGATTAACTAAGATAGTGGGGAAGGCAGTAGATGGAGGAACGACAGGAGCACGTCATTGAAACTCAGTATTTATTCGTGCTACCTCAACCTGAACTTGCCTTCTCAACTCCTCACTCATTTCTGTAGACATGGGAGGAGGAACAGAGGCATTGGGAAATGCCTCCAAAGGAGTTTGGGGTTGATCTTGAGACTTAGACTTTAAGGAAGTCCCACTCTTGGACTTCCTTATCTTTTTGGCTGGTGGTTGAGAAGGTCCTTTACTATAAGCTACCTCAGTTGAAACCCCTTCACCAGAAATACCTCTTGAAGGAGCAGGCTGTTTGGGTGTTGGGGATTTTTTGGGCTTTAGGATAGCAATAGAAATCATGGAGCAATGTGGAGGAAGCTCAGTGGGAGGTTAATTGGGAGTTTTTCTTAGAGGGAACTCAATCCCAAGAATGAAATTACCTTTCAGCCCCAGCTCCAGAGCAAAAAATAAAAGAACTGGGGGATACATGGGATCCCCCTGGATGAACTCAGAAATTTTGGCCAGCTATCTCGGCTAGTACTTTGTTGCAAATAGAGGGGTCATATCCCCTTGCCTTGTGATGCTTGAAATTATGACTCGTCTACTCAGGGTAGAACTTACCCCCCACGCAGCAATAGATGAGAACTGGGAACATGCCTCACTAAAAGAGACTTTGGGGTGAGATAATTAGAAAATTGGGTGAGGAGCCCCCTGATCAAAATCGAATTGATGGCTGCATCGATTGGGATTGTAATGCTCACTGGTGTATCCCCACTCGGTGAAGAAAGGTATGTACCCCGGTGAAAATATAAGGACCACAACTAGCGAAGGGTCTTCAACGACGAGGTCCAAAGTAGTTGCCTGGACCACCCTTGCTCCATGTTTGAAAAAAACCCAAGTATGGAGGAAGACCTCCTCTTCGTAAGGCCTCATCACAAAACTACCAGGTTGATCAATAATAGAAGTTAACTCCTTTTTATTTTTCCTCTTGTGATAAATAAAGGAGCGTGGAGGCAGAATGGCTCCCTCCGAAGGAGGACGGTTGGTTTTGGCTGCTATGGCAGGGAAGCGAACATAAAGGAAGCTTGTCAGAAGGAGACAATTGGTAAAGTTGGCAAAGTTATAATGACCAAGAGATCATTACATGTTAAAAAGAGTTCTATCAAGCCATGTATAGAGTGATCCCAGGGCAATTGCAGCCAAAAGAAGCCTGATACCCCTGGCTAAACAGAAGGATATATTGATGAGGTTCCTTCAAGGTTGGTCGTTAGGTTTCCCGATTAAAAGGAAACGAGAAAGAATGACAAGGATGTAGGCAGTAAGTTTCAGTGATGTACCTTGACCAGGGGCAGCCTCAGAAGAAATACCTTCATAAGGATCCTTGAAGAAATAGTTGACGAGAGGAGTGAAAGTGGCTTTGTTTGAAGAACCGATGCACCTTCGACATATACGGTCCAACTCCAAACGGTCAGCAGCCTATGGGGCATCCATGTCCTTATCAGAATAGGGCTCATGGCCTGTTGCCTCAAGGCCCAGAAGCTCACACACGTCTTCTAACGTTATTGTAAACTCACCCCACGCAGCAATGAAGGTGTGAGTAGTAACGTTCCAACGAGACACCAGGACAGGAAGGGAAACATTATTCTTGGACAGAGTAAACTCACCGAACCACTTAGCCCGATAAAGACCAATTTTGGTGAGGGTATCAGCATGGGAACTCTGCATGTGGGTGTTCCAGGTAGCAAAGTGAGCAGGAGAGCCTCCAGGCCCTTCGAAGTCAATATGGGACCACAGGAAGTCCCCTCGCTCAAGATAAAATCGAAGAGTCCCCTCTGGGGGGAGAAAGCCCCAGTCAACATCACTTTCATCTTCATTACTAAGCGTCATGGCATCATACTTAGCGTTGAAAATGCAAGTTTTGTAAAACCCAGCAAAATCATTACCCTTGCCAAATATAGGGGACCGGCGGTAGAAACGTAGCTGGTCATGGCGGGCGACAGTCAAAGAGGTGGCAACAAAGGTGGTGGCAACAGGGGTGGCATGTGGAGCATTGGTGGAGGACGTAGTAGGATTGCTTGAGGAGGCCATTGAAGATGACAGTGAAGATTAAAGAAAAGCTTAAAAAAGGCACCAGAGAAGTAATAATGGAATGGCTAGAAAGTGCGAGTGATTGCAGAGGAAATGAATGAGGAGAAAATCTTGAGGAGAAAATCTTAGCAATAATGGAGTTTTGGTAGACTTTCTCTCTCTAAAGTAGATGGGATTTTGAAGAAGCCGAAGAAATGAGAAGTGTTTTGAAAAAATAGACGTTTGAAATCTTTAACCCGTCTTTTGAGTTTCCCATCACCACACATGCAAAGCCGCCTATAATCATTTCAAACAGACATGTGGCACTTCGAGAAGTGTCCTGACAGTTGAAAAGAAGGCATTACGTCATTAATGAAGCGAAGCATGGGGATAGAAAGGGGTTTCTTCCAAGATAAGTTTTGGGGTTTGGCGCCAAATTTTTTCTTTTGTCAGACATATCCAATAACTCCAAACGAATAAGTTGCCCCAATGGTTCAAGAAAGCTATGATGTCCCCTCGCCACAAGTCCAAACATTATTATGACTCAGCTACATCGGGGAGAATTTATAATTTTTCGAACCTAGCGATACATTACAAGGGAGAATTTCATAAGTCTTAATGATTGGGGTAGTCCTAACGAAAACTCACTACCTAAAACTATACTCCACCACAGCAAAAATCGGAGAATTTCACTTCCCCAAAATCAAAACGAGTATTTGAGAAAGTTAGTAGGTCTATCGAGAGAATTTCAAATATTTAAGCTACAACGGTTAAAACTTAGTAAATTAGAAAAAGTTATGATGTCCCTTTGCCAAAGAACCAATAAGCCACAGCGCTTCGACTCTAGCATATCGGGGAGAATTTTACTTTTTCCTGGAGGCGTTAACTGCAGTTGGTTGCAAGGAAGGAAAAGACGCCAGATTTAATTTCACAGAGAAGGTTCATCGGATTGAGAAGTTTTCGTGCAGACATTTCTTGTTTCCACCACAAATCTCTTCACGAAGGGGCAAATGTAGAGAGGGCTTTAAGGTAATCCTAAGATTATAGATAATCCCCCCATTAACAATAATGTTTGGGATTAAGGCAGCCAGGCAACTCAGCGAAGTAGCTCATCGTGGCAACTCAGTAAGGCAACTCAGCGTGGCTGCTCAGTGCTTGGGATTAAGGCAGCGATGTAGCTCGGTGTGGCAGCTCAGTGTTTGGGATTAAAGTAGCGAGGCCACTCAGCATGGCAGCTCAGTGTTTGGGATGAAGGCAGAGAGGCAACTCATACTTTAGCTTGTTGTGTTACTTAGTCACATTGTATCTTTGTTTATATTGACTGTGGGCTATACTAATTGTAAGGATGTAATGAGTACAATGATTTTTAGTGTGAGGTCGAACGGTACTCACGAGAGACCATGCTTGGTAGGGCCTGGGAGAGATTTCATGCTCTATCGAATGACCTCGCCGTGGGAACTTTAGAGGGACTTCGTTTGGAGGATTGAGAAGTGAGGCATCGTTGGGGCTTGTCCTGACCATCTTAGATATACTTGGTAAAACACCAAAGGACCCTGACCGTGGAACCCCGGGAGGAGCAACCTTGAGTTCCATCGGGTGTTGAGTTGTGGACCAAACAACCCTCTACTTAATGTCACATCTACTGTAGGTGAGGTCACTAGCTAGCTAGACAATGTCAAATCTGCACTTGAGTAAACCACCATGGTATTTAGGGCTGTCAGACAATTGGTGAGCCAACTCTGTAACGACAGCCACCTGACATACAGTGGTTAGGCAAAAGGCATGTATTGACATTTAATGTTTATTACATGGAGCTAACTAGGGCATCATGTATTTAATATTTGTGACATAAAGTATGAGGGATGTCTTTCACATGTATTAATGACTAAGTTACCCTGGGAAGCGGATGTTCTTTTTGAGGGTTTAGCAGTTATTACTATAGAGGATAAACATCAGAGTGAGAGATTTATTGCAAACCAGAGAGTTTACTCACCCACCATTGTCATTTATTACGGAGCTTTAATACTTGACAGAGATCATTGAAGGTGGTTAGGATTTTTGACTTCCTGTCAAGGTGTATCTAGGGTGCTCATTTTCTCTCTCCCTCTAAGAGAAGTTGCTTCTAAGTTCATTATTACCTTCTGAGTTATACATGAGAGATCTGTGAGTTCAAACTGAGTTTATCTTCACTAAGTTGTGTTTACGTGCCCTGTAGTTAAGCTATGGCATGATTAGTTAACTTATCATTACTATACTCAAAAGGGGTTACGCCTCCATCTAATCTAAACTACCCTCTTACAATTATAATCAAGAATCTCTAAGATATTAATTTTAGTGTTTAGAATTTTCATTAAGATTCCTAGAGTGCTAATATTTGAAGTAACTTCACATAACTAAAATAATGATTTTTAGATTTTAATATTAATCACTAAAATATTAATATTATTGATTTTTAGAATATTATAAAATACACAAATTTTGAAACATTACTTATTCAATTAATCCTCTAGTTGTAGGTTATCATTCAAACGTTATAGATGCCATAAAATAGTGCGCAAACTATACTGCTATTTCTAGAGGTAAACGATCCACTTTTGTGGCGAGGAACACTTTTGAAAAAATTCCGCTCAGTCTGGTAAACAAAGGGAAAAATGTAGTAAGTGGGATGTAGTTTATCTCGCTAAAAAAAATATTTGGTACAAGCAATATGTTACGACACGTTGATTTTCATCAAAAGGGAGGAGCCCAAAAGTTTGCAATACCCTATCTTAGATCAAGGCGAGTATCGTGAGAATTTTGCGATAGAAATGATTAAGAACAACTTCCCATTTTCTTTTGTGGAGTATAAAGGAATCCGCGACCTCCTTGTCTTCTTGCACCCAAAAAAAAGGCCCATTGCAAGGAACACACCAAAATTTGATATGTCGAGGATCTATGACAGAGGGAAAGCGAGTCTTAAACATTCACTAAAATTCGTTTCCAGTAGAATATGTTTGACCTCGAACTTGTGGTCCTCTATTTCCACTGATGGATATTTGTCTCCCACAACCCATTATGTAGTTGAAAATTGGGGTTTACAAAAGAAGATACTAAATTTTAGACACATACCCCATCCACATAATAACCCTTTCTTGGCAGAGATAATTATTCAACTTTTATCAGAGTGGGGTATTGAAAATAACTTATTTTCTCTTACTTAAAAAACATTTCATATAATGATTGGTTGGTAGATGTATTAAAGCAACATATGGAATGGACCGATTCATTAGTATGTGATGAGAGTTTTTTTACGTTCGTTGTGGTGCACATATACTAAATCTGATGGTATAAAATGGCTTGAAAGTTATCATCTTGTCTATTCTTAAGGTCTGTGAGTCGATGAAGTATGTTAGGGGTACGTAAAGACGAAATATTAGGTTTGCAAGTTGTATATCAAATCTTTCTATCAGTTGTAATAAGAAAGTTCGAGAAGATGTGTAGACATGATGGAATTCGACATATTTTATGCTTGAGAGTGCGTCGTCGTATCGTCATGCATTCAGCCAACTTCAACTCATTGATCCACATTTTATAACATGCCCAACATATGAGGAATGGATTAAAGTTGAACAAATTTCTAGGATTTTGAAGCCTTTATATGACATCATGACTCTTTTTATTCGGAAGCCAGTACGCAGTGGCAAATTTATATATTCCGGGGGTCTGGGAGATTCTGTTGCTTATAAATGAGGAGATGGGTAATTCAGATTTTGTTATAAGTTCTATGGGTCGGGAAATGATAGTGAAATTCGATAAATGTTGGGAGTGTTATAGCATGGTTTTATTATTTGCAATAATCTTGGATCTACGATAACAAATTCAATACATGGAGCTTTTTTTTACTTTTGAAATTTTTATTTACAAACATGTTATAAATATAGACTTGAATTAGTTTTGGTATGAAGATTTAATTTTTGTTTGTTTTTTTCCATAATATAATTTGGATTTGCTTAAAAACACTCAAAGGTATAACAACAAAATAGGCAGGTCAACCCGACCCAAGTTTGACCCGCCCACATTATTCTGCCTAACCCGCCCCTGACCCGCACAGATTTATTCGTATCTATTTTTGACCCGCCTATAACCAGCCATTTGCCATCACTAGTGCTTGTGCATGCACCCCGTGTCTGTTACACGTGTCTCTTACAATTTTCCATCTTTTTATGGCACGTTTCACTATTATAATGAATGAAATTTTAAGATAACCTTATAATACCACTTATTTTAAATTAAGTAAATAAAGTATATGGACCCTGAGGCCAACTTCACTCCCACCCATCATAAGTAAAAACGTTGCAAATTATACTATGTTTGCACAATAAATATGATCACAACAATTAATTATATTGAACTAAGGTGTGAATAAAGGCAATAAATATAACTACCAGGTCAAACATTCATGATTAGTCATTTGATGACAAATCACAAAAGCATCCGACCATATCTTAAGCGGAACTAATAGTCACTTTTCCAACTATATGCATCTCTCAACTTTTCACATTCAGAAAAGGATAATTCTAGGTTGAGAGACGAATTAGACGCATCTGGTGCGACACATTGACAAGTCGCATCGGTATTATCTTGTGTTTGGGATCCACTATTATTGGGTCTGTGTGGAGAGAGAACACGAGCTAATACCGGTGCGACATATCAGTGTGTCACACCAAATATTTCCAATTCGTATGTCATTGTAGAAAGACCCTTCAGTAAAACATGTATCAAAGTTATATACTCATAAAACAATTATCTGTAAGAACGCTGTATACATGGAACATAAAATCCAATAAATACCATAGTTCATATGCACCTAATTAAAACATGTCCATAAATTCAAACTAAAATGAGGATCCCCCATACAAAGATCCACCATATTTCATTGAATGTATTAAGCAAAAAAACAAAATGAAGCCCCCCAAATCTAAACTTGTTAAAACAAAACTCCAAATCCAAAACCATAGATAACTAATCGATTATGTGTGTAACAACTTTATTCTTAGCCCACAAGAACGGCCGAACTTGCCCAGCAAATTTAAAGAGATGCCTAGCCTCATATTATGGAAATAAGCTACGAGTATGTGTAGTCCACACCGCCCCAAAACAAAGTCAATCCCCTATAATCTCGTGGAGATATTCAAGGGATTCGTAGATCATCATGGGCATCATGGAGTTACTTGAACAACTGAAATTTTACATCTATAAATTGAAACCCCTAGCCCGGGGTAAATGGGAATGTAACCAAGGATATTGAGAGATACTTAATAAAATAGTAGACCTCTCCATGGACGTAGGAAAGTTGCCGAACCACGTACATAGTTGTGTTGTGTGTGTGAATATCTGCTTTCTTACTTGATTGTGTTTGTTCTTTATAAAACATCTATTGTGATATTTTTTGATATTACAATTGGCGCCTTCTGTGGGAACGATTGTTATTCCTACGAGAACACTCACTAATTGAAAGCCGTCAATGTCTCACCATAGAAGTAACATCCCTAAAGTCGACGATGTTCATGAAGAATCTGCTCCTCACAGGGTGAGGTCTGAAATTCACCAACCAACCAAATCCACGAAGGTCTACACAGATTTCTAGGTTGGTCGATGCCTATAAGGCTAGATTTTGAGAGCAAGAAGAAGCCACTCGTCGTCAAGAAGAGGAGAATGCTCGCCTAAAAAGGCGACTGGAAAGAATGGAGAGGGATCTCCACAGAAATACAAGACAACGCTATGATCGGACTCTTAGTCCTCGGGTGAGCGAGTCTCACAGCCGAGAAGGAGCCCCAGGCGCGACCAAGGGAGAATTAAAAGGAACATGCAGATGATGGTCGATCAAAATGACTACAGCCAACTCGACTTCGTGGGAGTCCTGGTCGACAGAATGATGAAATCAAGAGTTTGGTCCGTAGGGAGATGAATCAACACCCAGCCCATCTTGGGGCCAAATTCACACAAGGGCTAGCAAAAGGAGATCTTAACACCCATAAGAAGTCCCATTTTTCATGTGCAATAGAATAAGAAGAGCCTCAAAGAAGTTATCAATCCATAGCTTCAAGATCAATGATAGGAAAACTGACCCTATCGATCATGTTCGATAGTATAGGCAGGCCATGACCCTATAGAGCCACAACGACGCATTAATGTGTCACATCCTCCCCTCCAGCCTGCACGATGTGGCCTAAAAATGGTTCGAGAGGCTGCCACATAGATCTATCAAGATCTTTAAGGCTCTGACTGAATTATTTACAGCTCGCTTCATAACTAACAACTCCCACACCCCAAGTGGGTGGACGCACTGCTCACAATGAAGAAAAATCCACAGGAGAACTCAGGGAGTATGCCAAGAGGTACTGGTAGATTTTCAATAAGATTGGGGACTGCTCTGAGAAGGTTAGCGTAGCGTCCTTCAAGATAGGTCTGCCAAGCACTTCCTTACTACACCAGTCCCTAACTAAGAAGGAGACTAATTCCATCAACAACCTAATGGACCATATTGAAAAATACGCCAAAGTCAAAGATGTAATCCATATTAATGCAGGGGATAATGGTCGTGCAAAAACAAACAAAGGGATAGAGAAGAATGATTCCAATAAGAAAAAAAACAAGAATGGGGTAGTAATGGTAACAAAAATGACATATAAAAAGCGTTCTAGGCTGTTAACACAGTATTCAAGGAACTGATATACAAAATCCTCGGCAACATCAAGGACAAGCCATTTATCAAGTGGCCCACAAAGATGGGAGAAGATCCAACGAAGTGCAATAATGCACTTAGGTGTGCGTTCCACAAAGAGGGCGGTCACATGACTGAGCACTACAAATTATTCAAATCTTATCTCGAGGAGCTGGCCCAGAGTGGTCATCTCAACGAATTTATAGAGAAGAAGGCTGACAAAGTCACATCCAATAGCAACCAAAAGCCAAACAGCATCCTCGGCGACCAGAAGATATCGAATACAACAAACACATTATGTTTACTGAAGATGACTTAATTGGGGTGAGAACCCCTCATCATGCCGCATTGGTCATCACACTCAAGATAACTAATTGGGACATCGACAGGTTGCTCGTCAACCAAGGTAGATCTTCCGAAGTAATGTACCTAGACTTATTCAACAAATTAAAGTTGGACATTTCCGACCTTAAAGAGGCCACCATTCTGTTGGTCGACTTTGCAGGCAAGATAACCATGCCACTGGTCAAGATAGTCCTATTAGTCAAGGCAGGAAGTGTTTTAAAGATGATCTAGTTTTTAGAAGTAGATATCGAATCCCCCTATTAAGCCATTCTGGGTAGGGGATGGATCCATGCTATGAAGGCCGTTCCATACTCATATCTATAGAAACTCAAGTGCATAACATATCGGGCGGTGGTCGAGATCCGTAGCGACCAAGCTTTGGCTAGAAAATGCTTCATCCCAGCTATCTGCCCTAAGCACGAGAAGAAAAAGAAGCGAGGAAAGTCCAGGAGGAAGCCCAAAAATGTGCGTTGCCTTCAAAATAACAATTATGGTATGGCCGACCAGGGGTGGAGGAAACCAAGGTCCACCCCACAAATAGGGTCATCGAAGACCTGGAAGAAGTTACAGCTGGAGTCAACTTACCTAAAAGAAGATTTATGATCGGAGCCTTCCTCACCGACCAAGAAAAGAAAGAGCTCACCACGTTCTTCGGGAGAAATTTGGATGTTTTCGCTTGGGAATCATACAAGCTGCTTGGGATAGATCCCATAATTGTATGCCATCAACAGCACATTGATCCAACTTTCAAACCAGTCACTCAGAAAGCTCGCCGAACAGCCCAGAAAAGGTGAAGGCAGTAGAGAAAGAGGTAGGAAAATTAGTGGATGCATGTTCCATTCGGGAAGTTCAATTCGCCAAATGGCTATCCAATCCAGTCGTAGTATCCAAAAGCAACGGAAGCTGGAGAGTATGTAATGACTTGACCGACCTCGACAAGGCCTGTCCGAAAGACAGTTTTCCTCTCCCAATGATAAATCAACTGGTCGATACCACTAAAATGCATGAAAGAATGAGATTTATGGATGCTTACTCCAGATACCACCAGATCCCACTTTATGATCCAAACCAAGATAAGAACTCCTTCATAACACCTATTGGGTTATATTGTTACAAAGTCATGCCATTCGGCCTAAAAAACACATGAGCGGCTTATCAACGACTGGTCACCAGGAAGTTTAATAAAAAAATGGGAGAAACAATGGAGGTATACAGTGATGAGATGCTCGTCAAAAGTAAACTCAAGGGCAACCGTCTCTCAGAACTAGAAGGAACCTTTGTGATCCTCAGGAAATACCAGATGAAACTTAATGGTAGCAACTGTTCATTCGGTGTCCAGTCAGGAAAGTTCCTAGGATACTTGGTCAGCAAAAGAGGGATTGAAGCAAACCCTGATCAGATTGATGCGGTCAGAAAAGTCCAGCCCCCTCAGACGATTAGATATGTCCAGAAGCTTACTGGCATGCTGTAACACCCTGTGTTTTTAATAGTTGATTAAATTAATTAATTAGGAAATTCGAGAAAAAAATAAAAGTTTGGATTTAAATATTCTTACTAATTAAATATGTTGGTTTCTATATATAAAAATAAGGTTTTAAGTGGAATTTAAATCGGGATTAAAATTTGGAAATTATAAATTTTTGTATAAAAATCGGGGGACGATCCGAGCTAAGGAGGATAAAAATAATATTTTTAGAAATCCGACCGTTCGATCGAGCTGAATTTTTCACAACAGCTCCATCTCACCATTCTCTACAATATTTTAAAACTTCAAGCCATTCTGACGGTCGAATATTTCGTAATAACTTTCGAGTGTTTGTATTTGATTAGGACTCAAATTCTTTTTGGTATATAAATAAAGTCACGGGTTTAGGACTTTTAAAAACAATTTCTTCTAATACCTAAGAGCAACAATCTCCTCTTTTACATCTTATTCCTCCCTTAAAACCTTAACTCTATTGGAGAGCTATTTTCAATCCATGTTTTGAAGCTTTAAAGCGAGTTTTCTCAAGATTGTTCAAGAACGTCTCTTTGCTAATTTTTCGAGAGGAATCCAACCGTGTAGTCAGAATTTCTTCTTCTTAATCTCAGGCATGAATACTCTATTATCTTCCTTTGGTATTATGCATCTTAAGTGTCGCCTAAACCCTTAATCATGTTTTTTTATAAAATCAATTAGTAACCTAATTAGAGAAAGTGGACACTTAATTTGGGACTTTTTTATGAAATCTTTTAATATGATTTAATCCTTGAAACCCTTGGGTGCGTAGGTTAGATTATTGGATTTTTAGGGTTTGGGAATGTAGGTTTGCATGTAGAAATTAATGGATTAGATATATGTTATATTGGGACGCGTACAAACTTAAAAAAAATTAGATGATTTATAAAAGAGAACGATTATATCATAATAAATATCATCGCATGTTAAATAAATTAACATTATTGAATAAAATGAATTATGTTGAAAACAACTACGGTGCTATTAATTGAATTAAATTAAATTGGGACCTTTATGATTATATTATCATGTTGTGTTTCTGATTTATGATATTGTGTGGATTATTATTATTCATTTTTACCATCGCGGGGACGAGGGGCTTTTGGGTAGTATACTGCTCACCTTGTTTATAAGATGCTTACTAGGTATAAGACTAGTAGGTAGACTTTGATTATGATTTATGCTTGCTAGGTATGGGACTAGTTAGTGTAGATTCGTGCAGATTTTATATTTCGGGGTGGGGCATATTTTTATACTATATTGACGTTACGCTAGCCTAGGTATGAGACTAGGATGTGTTTAGTGTTAGAAATCCATCCTATATATGTGGTAGGATGTATGTGTAGTTTGGGGACCCTTAGGTGTGGGACGAAGGGGTATTTTGGGGATCTCACATTGATAAATAAGGGTGGGGGATAATAAATGAACGAGAATTAATGCCTCAGATAATAACGGGCATTAAAATCTGGGTGACATAATGTGTGGGGACTGACAGTTTAAACGGGTCAGCTTGCATTTCTATCGTGTCGTGTCTGGAACCTTGTCATATTGCGGGATCAACAGTTTAAACGAATCAGCTGGCTATTGACAAGGGGAAGTGTGACACTTTGGTGGATTACCTCCCGAGGCGGGAGGACCGCTATAATAAAACTGAGAAACATAATGATCTTGGGTTAATTTAATTAAATTAACATAATGGGACTTAGATATATAAAAATCATATTAGTGTGGATTATTGAATTAGAATTTCGGAGGGTAGTTAGTGATTTATATTAATCCCGTTTAATTATCTTATTTAATTAAAATATTCTATTGTGATATTTATCTCGTATAATGCTACTGTCTGGATTCAAGGATCCTATTTGAGGGGAGTAGTGTGTATTCATGCTCGGGGTCTGACCTCGTGCGTTGACTAACCTTTTCAGGATAAGTTTTGGAGAAGCTGCATAGGACCATTTGGAGATTATCGTTTGGAGGTGCAACTGGAGTTTATTTATTTTACTGCTCTAATTAGTTTAGACTTTCCTTTCAGTCGTATTTCATTATGAGACTCTATTTGGGTTTTATTGGGCCATGCGCTTCCAAATTTGTTGAGGATTCGGTTTGAGTATTTATATTTGTTTTTTATTCAGATTTTAATTTAATCATTATTGGAGATTAGATTTAATTAGAGTTTAGCATGTGATGGATCTTTTATCGCTCAGTTGGTCATTATCATGTGGGATTGATTCAATTATTTAGCTTGTGGATTGATTTATATATGTCTCATATCTGTTTCATGCTAAGAATGGTATTTATTTACTCACACCCGGATTGGTTTTGGTGGCGGCCGACGCTAGAATTAAGCGAGGTGTGACACATGCTCGTCGCACTCAACCGCTTCATATCTAAGTCTTTAGAGCGCTGTCGACCATTCCTCTAACTATTGATGAAAGATAAGGTCTTAGTATATAACGGTGAGTGCTCTGAAGCCCTGTGAGATCCGCCTTGGTATGCGAGAAGGAAGGAGGCCAACATTCGGTCTATCATGCAAGGAAGATGCTCCTGGATGAAGAGCAGCTTTATTTGTCCCTAGAGAATCTTGCCTTTGACTTAGTAATAGCCTCGAGGAAGCTGAAACATTACTCTGAGGCTCATTCTATCATCGTGATCACCTCACACCCCCTCAAAGCTGTTTTAAGGAATGCTCACCTCTCCGACCGACTATCAAAGTGGTCGGTAGAGCTTGGAAGATTCGATATCCATTTTCATCCAAGAATAACAATTAAGGGAAAAATTCTAACAAATTTTATCGCTGAGTTCACGGGGAATCAGCCTACTGCCCAGATAGAAATTGGGCAACCAACAGAAGTGGAAGCAAAAACCTTCAACTGGTCCCTTTATGTTGACGGAGCCTCCAACTCCAAGGGGCAGGAGTAGGGATTGTATTGTTTACCCTAGAGAAGACTGTGCTTGAACAAGGGATCCGACTAGGATTTAAATCCTTCAATAACGAAGCGAAATATGAAGTACTGATCGCCGACCTGTGTAAAGAAAAATTACTAGGGGAAAAATGCCTTTGGGTATTTGGAGATTCAAAGCTAGTGTCCAAGCTTATTAGTGGAGACTTCAGCGCCAAGGATGAAAGGATGGAAACTTACCTCGCTATTGTAAGGGGACTTATGGAAAAGTTATATAGAGTTGATGTTCAGCAGTTCACAAGGGGGCAGAACAGTCATGCTGACGCCCTAGAAGCTCTAAGCTCCGCCATTGACTCCGATTTACGGAGAACCATTTAGATAGAATTCCTCGCACAACCAAGCATCAACCAGACAGCCTTAGAGAAAGTCCTCCCAATAGAAAAGGCATCCAGTTGGATGGATCCAATCATAACTTATCTACAAATCGACACACTGCTAAGCGATAAGAGATCTACGTGCCAGATAAGAGTTAAGGCTGCTCACTTTTACTTATCTCCTGAAGGAAAACTCTATAAAAAGTCTTTCACTGGCCCCTACCTCTAGTGCGTTCACCTAAAAGATGCTGAGAAGCTTCTTAGTGAACTTCATGAAGGCATTTGTGGAAGTCATGCAGGAGGGATATCATTGGCTTTTCGAGCGATCAAGGAAGGATACTGGTGGCCTTACTTGCAGAAGGATGCTGGAGTTTATGTTCTCAAGTGTGAGAAGTTCCAAAAGCACTCCTCTATGGTCCACCAACCAACTAGCGAGATCAAGTCATTAACCAGCCCATGGCCGTTCGCCTAGTGGGGCTTGGATATTGTAGGGCTGCTGCCTACCACATCTGGAAATCGCAAGTATCTGTTGATAGGCACTGAATAATTCACCAAATGGGTAGAGTCAGAACCACTCGAAAACATCCGGGACTCTGATATGATGAGGTTCATATGGAAGAACATCATCACCCGCTTTGGGACGCCAAGGACGATCATTACTGACAACGGCACACAGTTCAAAAGTGTCTTCTTTCAAGGCTTTTGTGACTAATATGGAATCAAGCACAACTTTAGTTCTGTAGCATATCCCCAGAGCAATGGGAAAGATGAAGCTTCTAACACGATAATGATCGACAGACTGAATAAATAGCTAGAAAGATCCAAAGGTGCCCGGGTAGACGAGCTACCTCACTTTTCATGGGCTTATCGTATGACTCCCAGGAGAGCAACGGAAGAAACCCCCTTCGTTCTCACCTGTGGAATGGAGGCAGTCATCCCACTGGAAGCAGGACTCCCTATTTTGAGGACTACCTTGGTCGACCAAGGCCTCAATGATGAGGAGTTACTCACTGAACTCGACTTAGCTGATGAGCGACGAGAACTGCCACTAGTTAAGCCGGCATTTTACCAACAACAACTGGCCAAACCATACAATCAAAATGTCAATCCGAGGAAATTTCTAATTGGGGATTACATCTTAAGAAAAGTCCTCGACAGTGATGTAAGTCCATCAGACGGCAAACTAGGACCAAATTGGGGGGGACCTTTCAAGATAATAAGAGATTACTTACAAGGGGCCTATCACTTAGAAACACTGAAGGGCGGGGAGATACCAAGGTCCTGGAATGCTGCCAACCATAAGAAGTTCTAATTTTAGACTTCTATATCTTTTATTTTTTAACATCATTAGTTTTGGCAAATTTTCATTTACAAACTAATGTTGCCATTTTTTTTTATCATTTTAGTCAATAAAGGTCGATTGGCCCACGCATTCTCAACATCTTGGTTGTTTAACGTCTCTTGATCAAACTTCAATAGGCATCCTTTCTAAGCAATATGGCCCCTAAAAACATAACAAAGTTTTGGGATTACAACAGGTTGATCAACTTGCTCCAAAAAAGGAATAAAGCTCGTATGGTTGCAACAATGTGCCATACTTATTGTATTCAAAATTAAAATATATATAAAGCAAGGTTTACGATTAACCTTCCTCAAGTCTTTATTGAAAACACAATTGTCCTCTTGAGTTTCTCCGACAGCAATAAAAGACCTATAGGGGATCCTTAGGTAATAAAGCTAACTCAAGGTTGGTTAAAAAATTCTGTTTAGGCGGATGGCCCATTAACCAGGTAAATTCTCGCCATCGCCCTACTTAGGCCTAAGGAAGTGTGATGACATAACCTAAAAGCTAAAGTAGACGGAATGATATGGATAACGCATATTGGACTGGAAGAATGTTCAAACACGAGATAATAAAAACTCAACATCATTTAGTCGGTTAAAAAGCCTAAAATGATTAAAAAGTTTTTGTACTAATCATTTATACTATGATCAGAATTTTCAACTACTTTTTTGGTCAAACACTAATGACAAGCAGTCAACAAATAAGGTTAATACATGTTTAGTCAGCAAATGCTCAAGACATAAATAAGCAGCTTTATATGTCATTAAGAATCATATGATTACATTTACATCAGAAGACCAAAAAATACTTAAAGACCTACGATGGCCCAGTATAACGAGCAAGGTAGTCCGCTACTCGAGCTCTCCAACCATCATTAGGATGAGGAACTAAGTATTCTTCAAAGCCCTCTGGGCATGGATCTAGAAATTGCGTAGGAATAACATTTATTGGGATCCAACGGTCATCCCTCGAGAAGGGATTTTGCAGAGCAGATCAGCGAACGATATGATATTTATACCACAGGGAGAATTCCTTGAGAGATTTTAATTCCTTAAGAATGTTCAGCCACCCCTGGCAAAAGCAAATTCTTCGGCCTCTTTCAGTCTTACTGGGGCATTTGTCCAACCTTGGTCATAACCATCAATCCAAACCTGTCGAGGATCCTTTTGGAATAACTGTCTCAATCATGTGACATCCCTTTGAAGACTAGCAACAATCACATAGGCTCAATGAACGTCTTGTTTCATCTCGGTGATCTCCCTCCTAAAATTTTAATTGTTAGTTTGAGTAACTATAGCAGACGATGAGGATCCTCAGAGCACCGAAAGAGGGCCAGATG
This sequence comes from Sambucus nigra, assembly GCA_949130495.1. NCBI lineage: Eukaryota > Viridiplantae > Streptophyta > Magnoliopsida > Dipsacales > Adoxaceae > Sambucus > Sambucus nigra. The sequence continues at coordinate 420,149,184 of OX422207.1, forward strand.
GAGTATTTTCTCTGAGACGAGTAATTTCTCTTCTTAGAGCATTATTTTTTCTTTGCAATAACTCCCCTACCTAGTTGATTTCGGACGCATCCAAAAGTCTTGCTTTCAAGGCGTCCATCCCCTCCTGCATAGAGGCACCAATTATCTCTATTCCCTCAAGCCTATCTTTGAGCTTAGAGACTACCTCATATTGATCTTTGTAATCCTGGTTTATCGCCCTTAGGGATTCACATATCCTAATAAAAGCTCTATGCACTTGAGCGCTTATGTTCGAACCAAAACTCTGGCCTAATTGGGAGTTAGCAGGAATATAATCATCTAAATTAATGTGCTACAACCAACCAAACAAGCAATAAAAGTAAAAAGAATCAGTAATGAAACAAAAAATTTTCTTTTTGTTAAATCAAAGGGCACAGGCCATTACAAGTGAAGAAAAAAAAAGAAAAAATACAACAGATGAACAAAACCAAGAGCTGAGCCTAAAACTACTAGGAGGCCTCAACCTCGTCAGACATGGAGAGCCATTTCCCTTTATCATCAGCTTAGTCGACAAGAACCTCACCTTCACCAACACCTAGGGAAGATCCTCTGGCTGGGATAATGGCCCCCTCTGGATTGACTAGTGCAACCCTAACAACCAGAGTAATGGGCTTCATGACATCCTGAGCATCTGGTTAGGAAGAAAAAGACTCTTAAAGAAGATTGCGACCAAGATGATGCTAGGAAAAGAGGAAGAGTTAGCAGGAACACCAACAATAGTTAAGGCTTGATCCCAGCCTTTTTTGAAACATAGTCGCCGAAGATAAGCAATCTGGCATTCAGCGTCATCATACACTGCATCCCAACCTTCATTGTATCCACTTTCTCGAACTATTGATTCTTCCTCCTTCAGCTTCTCCACTTTCGTGACCAACTCCTTATTTGCCTTTGCCACTACCAACTTGTCCACAATCATGATGCCATAAGCTTCATAAAAGTCCGACAGCTCTTTAGCAGACTTCTCCCTCTCCTTGTCAAAGGTAGCCTTCATGTCAACAAGGGCCTTATCGAAAGGCTTTAAATCTTCATCCAACTCTGAGTTTCTCCTCGATAGCTCAGCTCGACCATGGAGTGACACAGTATAGTTAGAGACAAACTGCAAAATAGAAAAGATACAAGATAAGCACGAGATATTAGAGGAAAACATATAATAAAGAAGTATAGAGAAAGTAGTACTTACCAAATAAATCTCATGGGTAGACTTGAGGGCTAACTGGTCTCCCCCCATGCTCGATGAGCGCTCACGGTCAGTCGCGAGCACTATTTTCTACAGCAGCCGAGGGGAGGGTAAGTTGAAGAGAAACAACCACCAAGTCTCCCTCAATAGTAATAACATAAGGCATTATCTAGTCCTTTGAGGCCCGTGCCCTTCTTTTTTATCATTCTCTATTTTTCTCTTATTCTCTCTTTCTCTTTCTCTCTCTAATTTTTCCTCTTCTGCTCTTTTTTTTCTCTCCACCTCCTTCTCCTGAACCACCATCTTGTAACTACTAATAAAGTCTCCAGTCTTCTTCTTAAGAAACTTCATCCTATTGGACATCAGATCATCATCATCGTCATCCTAGATTAAGTTTCTTCTCCTCAGATGGCCTATTTCTTCTTCGTCGGACTCTTTTTCACGGGACTTTTCCTCACTACTCTCACATCTACTGAACGAGCAATAAAGTTGGAAGTAATATTCCTATATTCCTGTAAGAATGAATCAGATCGAGGATGTTCCCCTTTAGCAACAATATCTCTTATCTTTTAAGCTTTCAGAAGTTCTGCATCTCGGATCTCATGAAAAGTATGCTCTTGATTTTAGGCTTTCGCTATAAAAGAAAAAGTAGGAAATATCATAAGGAATGTACGCAGAGGAAGAAAAATAAGTAATAAAACATAGATGGAGATAATAACCTATCTATTCCTTACCAAAGGTAGGGATCCAAGGTCCCATGGACTTATGCCCCCTGATTGGGGAGGATAATGCTAATTCTTGGCAATAAAACCTTCAGACCAATAGTCTTTATGGAAATCAGGTAGATTTACTACCAACACCTTATCAAGACTTCTTGCTTTCAAGGACAGAAGACCCCCACTAGTGAGAGACAAAGAATAACAATTGTAAATCTAAACTAATCCTAAGTTGGTGCCATAGAGATGGTTTATCCTATGAGCTCCATTAACAATCTTCCACATATTTGGAGTACATTGAGCAGGAACTATGTTGAAGTATTGGAAAAATGTAAAAACATAAGGTTAGGGGGAAACGTTAAACCCCCTTATGAAACTAACAGAACATGGATCCAGTGACTACCTTCTAAATCACGAACATTTTTGGGGACTGAATTACACTCTATCTCTACCCAATCAGGAATATTGTAACACTTTCTATACTTAGGAAAAGACTTATTATCGAGCATCACCATAAGAAAAAACATAAAAAACCTAGATACAGTAGAAGAATGATTCACAAAAGGCGAAAACTAGAAGAAGAAGAGAACTGGAACGTATGAGACAGAGAGGAAGCTTGAAAAGCTGAAAAGTCTTGATTTTGAAGGACGAAAGTAATGAATGGAGCCCGAGAACACAATATGCGCACAAGATGACCAAAGAGTATGAAGTGACGGTTAGGTTTTTGGCAAACCAATTTCAAACACTCAAATGATGTTATACACTTCTCAAGAAAGATTTGGTGCCTCAATATCTTACAGAAAGACAAGCACACCTTTCATGCCTCAATAAATTATGTGTATGCCACTATTGGGGCTGCATCCTTAGCCACATGTAAAATCCATCGGCCCGAGTAATGGTCCTAGGGTTTTAGGGGAAATTATGGGGACCAATTTTATTCTTAGCCCACAAGAGCGACCGAACTGGCCCAAAAAATTTAAAGGTCTTCCCAGCCTCATATCATGGAAATAAGCTACGAGTATGTGCAGTCCACACCACCCCAAAACCAAATCAATACCCTATAATCTCGTGGAGATATTCAAGGGATTCATGGATCATCATGGGAATCGTGAAGTTACTTGAACAACTGAAATTCTACATCTATAAATTGTAACCCCTAGCCCGGGGCATAGGGGCATGTAACCAAGCATATTGAGAGATAATTAATAAAACAATAGACCTCTCCGTGAATGTAGGCAAGTTGCCGATCCATATACATAGTTGTGTTGTGTGTGAATATATGTTTTATTGCTTGATAGTGATTTTTCTTCGTAAAACATCTATTGTGATATTTTTTTGATACCATAGATTATATAGGAAAAAACATCCGCACAACAACATATTCAACAATTCAAAGAATGGTGGGGTAATAGTTACCAAGTCCCATTCACTTGGTCAATGAGGCAAGAGATCCTTTGATCGAGTCAATGGTGTCAAAGGTCCTACTTTTCCAACTTTGTACATTAAAATGACAAATATACCCCCAAAATATCTTTGCCAACTATTATCTCATTTTTTGCAAAAAACCCATAAAATCTTTAAAATTCCATAACTTCAAATATACAAATCCAAAAATCACAAAATTTATATATTTGGAAACTACTCATCAAGATCTATCAAACAACACCCATATTCGATATTTTTTGACGAAAAAATCGAAACATATAAATTTACTATTTCTGTAAAACCTCCCTTTTTTCCAGCGAAAACTCTTATTCTCCAATTCGGCCGATGGTGCTGCTGGCGCGGAATAAAAAAAATAAAGAAATAGATGAACAGAGAGAGAGAGAGAGAGAGAGAGAGAGAGAGAGAAATGAGGATAGAGAAACACTCCGACAAGAATTTTGGGGGCCTCCGGCTGTGACACCCCGCTTAAAATAATAACGGGTGGCTAACCCTATACTACATTAAATCAGGAATCTCAGATGGCTCAGTCTCAACATCAACTGACAATATTAAAATAAATAAGGCTAACTACTCGAGATCATATAAGCGAGATGTCAAAATTTAAATAAAATATGCAAAGGACAACAAACCAAATATATGGATATCTAGCAAAGGTAAAATGCACACAAGTGCCATGATAAATGAAGTGCTAGAATAAAGTGAATGAGTGCATACAAGGAAATATACCCGAATAAGCCGTCGGGTCACAGACAGTACAACAACCATAAGGAAGAAATATAAAGAGCTATAAATAACTCTTGGGTGAAAACCCGATGTACAAAATGAATCCTATCTAGAATCATAAAGAAATAAGAAGCGACTACAATCTAAATCCCGCAACAGTCCGCACCTGTTACGGTTCCCAAGACTCTGGACAGAAGGGCATCCGGTATCCATGCGGTAGGACACCTGTAGTAATATATATATATATATATATATATATATATATATATATATATATATATAGCAAAAAAAGAAATATAAACGGGTCCGAGCCCGAGGTGAAAAAATGTTTAGCAAGTGTGTTAACCGTGCATAATAAATATCAATGCACTTATTTCATAATTAAAGTGGAGTCGTACTCTCATGAAACCCCAAACTCACCTCTCATCTAACAGCGCACACCTATTCGCGTCCTGGAATCTTAATTTAGTTACCCCACCTATAAGGACAACCTATCTTACCATAGGCATGGTCTATACCCGCAAGACCTGCCGTTCTAACATAACCCAAGAATCCTTCCCATTCTAATCACACTTAAATAAATTTACACATATATGCCATACTAGGCTTTATTTATTCCAATTATTAACTTAAACAATCATAAGTCTTAATGCATTACATATTAACATTAGGCTTTATTATAAGAGTTTATTCTCAAATTTTCATACATATAACTTAATAAGGACAAAACTTCTCTCCACTCTCAACATTGCACTGCGTTTCGTGCGTGGGGCGTCTTGCAAAGCGAAATCCAAACAAGGAACCCCCCCGATACACTACTCTATGATAATGTCGATCGTAGGGATCCATTATGTCATCCACACAATCATACTACTGAGACATAAGTACAAAAGACAAAACTTCTCACTACTCTCAACATTGCATTGCGTTTCGTGCGTGGGGCATCTCGCAAAGCAAAATCCAAACAAGGAACCCCCCAATACACTACTCCATGACAATGTCGATCGTAGGGATCCATTATGTCATCCACACAATCATACTACTGATACATAAGTACAAAAGACAAAACTTCTCACTACTTTAAACATTGCACTGCGTTTCTTGTGTGGGGCGTCTCACAAAGAGAAATCCAAACAAGGAACCCCCCCAATACACTACTCCATAACAATGTTGATCGTAGGGATCCATTATATCATTCACACAAATTTTATTTCTACAACTACTAAAATTTGGATTACCATCTAAGGTGATTAGGCATAAATTCTTCCAAATTTATCCCTTTAATTTAGTTACTTTTAGCACCTCGAACAACATAATCGATTTGATTTTATCTCATAATCTTGCTACTGACTTATCCTAACAAGTACACCGAGTTTCTGGTATTTCGTATTGATTTCACAGGTATTTGATGTCAATTAAAGAAAGAAAGAAATCGGAAGAATCGAGAAAGAAAAGAAGGAAAGTCAAAAGGGAAAAATTGTAATTTCTACCCCGAATTCGGATAAGGCATCTAAAGAGAAGTTTAAGACATTAAGTTCATGAGCATGTAGGAAGAAACGACACCTCAATCGGAGTCCCTGTGTGAAAGTTATGAGCAGTCAAAGTCTGAAGAAAAAGTCAAAGGAAATCCGGACCGATCCGCATTGCCAAATTCCAAAGAACCCCGGACCGAAGACGAATCGATGCTAAAAGAAAACAAACGAACCAATCCGTGCCGGATCGATCCGCCCAAGAAATAAACAAACCGATCCGAATTTCAGCCAGACCGAACCGAAGGAGGACCGTACCGGTCCGACTGTTGAATTTTAATTTTCTAATCTTCCTCTAATGGAGAGTCCTAGTGTAGCTAAAACTCCTGAAGTTTTGTAGGGTATTTAAACCCGTTTTATTATCATTCTTAGTACGAAGAATTTAGTTAATTTTCCATTCCTTCTATAAAAACCCTAGTTTGAAGATTGATTACAAATTTTAATTCCAAGATTGAAGATTGTCCAGATTTTTGTGGTTACAAGTAATTTTAATTGTTGCTTTTAATGCTTTGGTAAGATTAGTAGTTAATTTCTTCTGTCCAATCTCCTTTCTACATCATTCTACAATTCTTCCTTAGTTTAATCATGGTTTTCTGCAATTCAATATTTTTTTTCATTACTTTCATCATGGTAGGCTAGACTTTTAAGGGTCGGGATGCATGAACCCAACCCGATGTGATAGTTGTTTGTGTATAAAAGTAATCCTCTCAATTTAATGATTTGATTACGACCGTATTGCTAGGAACGCGACAATTGTAGATCTTTGGATCTCGTTTGCTTCGGGGTAACCGGGATGCTTTAGAATACAATTCGAGTGTAACTATTACAATACTGATTTACTCATCCTCTGATTAAGTATGGTGCTGGATTGAACCTCATATACGTAATTATTGGGAGTACTAAATTCTGGGTCTAGTTAATCATTCAAATTTACGATTAGTTTTATACCATCAATACACTAGGGTTGGGGGATTGTATTCCTGTCCTATTTTTCTCATGACGTAGTTCAAATTTTTAAATCATTCATTGTTAGTATTTTAGGTAATTTAGAATAGTTGCATTTCTTTCATAATTTCAAAATTGCATTTAGTTGTGGCCAATTATCATACCAATCATTTTTTCCTTTTTTGTTAGAGTCAGAGTTAGTATTCATTCATCTGTCCAATGTCATTACAATTTTGTTGTCCTATTTCCCTGTGGATACGATCTCGACTTACCATGTTTATTACTAACGCGACAGGCTTGCACTTGAGCCTAGAGAGTACGTATTTCTGAGACAAATTCTTAGTCGAGTCAAGTTTTTGGCATCGTTGCCGGGGAATTAGGTAGACTTAGGATTAGATCGAGTCAATCTAAAACTTTGACAAAAAATTTCCAAAAATCCAAAAACATATAAAAAAAATTCAAAAAGCACAAAAGATTCATCATCATCTCTCATAAGCTGTTAATGCAAAATTCTTAACTCACTACAACTCCCCGTAATACCCCAACCCACATTCACGAAAACCCGATTGTTGAGTACGACCCTGATAGCCCTCACACTCCTAATGCTCCACAGTTCCGGGTTCCACCTCCCACACCGTCACACTCAATCTCAAACAGCACCCCACTTTCCTTCTTAGGACACACTTCAGAGCGCACTACAAGTATACCAAGTGAGGATACCGAATCTTTGAGAGAGAGAGAGAGATGTCACAACATGGTAGTGCAGCTGCCGACGAGGGAGAGGCCCCGTATCACCCTTTGAGAGACGCCTTATATCCCTAGCGCACGTCACTTTGGGATGCATTTTACTCCCGTACAATGCTGGGAAATTTCGCTTCAGAAATGGGGTGATCCAGATTCTTCCCACTTACCATGGACTGGATTCAGAAAAGCCATATGCCCACATTATGGAGTTTGAGGAGGCGTGCGAGACTCTCAGTGATCAAACTTGCACAAAAGATGTGCTCCGCCTTAAACTCTTCCCATTCTCGCTAAAAGATAAGGCTAAGAGATGGCTATGGTCTTTACCTCCAAACTCGATTTCATCATGGAACGAGCTATAATCCAAATTTCTCAAGAAGTTCTTTCCTCCACATCGAACGAATTCCATCAAGGATCAAATTCAAACTTTCTGACAATTAGAAAATGAGTCATTCGAATGATGCTACGAGCGTTTCAATGAGTTAATTGCCTCGTGTCCCCATCATGGTTTTGATAAAACGCAAATCACTTCCTTTATCCATAATGGGCTGAACATTAATTCCAAGCAACTTGTTGAAACCATGGGTAGTGGTCTGTTTGTCGACTTAGACGCTCACGATGCTGAGCTTCACCTGAGGTATGTCGTCAAGACTACCTAATCCTGGGATACATCTGACCCTAATTCTCAAAATCAAAATCGTCAAGTGACCACCACTCCATCGGCGTCCGACCTATTGCATGTAGAAAAAAATTTGACAGCGGACAGTCGACTCGATATGCTTGAGAAAGGACTGCGAGGCCTACGTGAGGTATGTGGAAGAGGACCAACTGGATCCATCCCAAACCCTGTTGATAAGGTGTGTGCGATTTGTGAGGCGGGTCATTCAACTGAGGAATGCCCAACTATACCCGCCTACAAAGTGATGCTTCAAGAGCAAGTCAGTGGCATAAGAGGATTTAAGGGTAATTTCAGTGCGCCACACAGGAATTCTTACAGCCCTTCATGGAAAAACCACCCTGGTTTTAGCTATGGGCAACAACATGCTGCGATGAATCCTAATTCACATGTTTCCCCTCCTCCACCATCACACTTTCAACAAGCTCCACACATGCAAGGAGCATACATCCATCCACCGCGGAGAAGTCTCGAGGATACGATTAACCACTTTATCAATACCCAGACTGCAACTAATGCTAGGCATGAGCGTATGATGAACGACATGAATGTGAACATCTCACAATTGCAATCATTGTTGAGTATCCAAGAAAAGTGCAAGTTTCATGCCCAGGGCCAAAGACCGCCCCAAGGTCAAACTAGTGTTAGCTCCACCTAGACAGAACATCAGGAGCAATGTCAAGCTGTGACCACTCTTCATAGTGGGAGAGTCATTGATTTATCATCTCCCCCACACGATACAACCAAAGATAAGGAGATTTTTCCCGGCACGAAAGAGGCCGAAAATGTCCCCTTGAAGGAAATTGATAAAGAGGACACTAGTGAGCCCGAGGTAGTAGTGAAACCACCCACCACGACACCGTTTCCTTAAAGGTTGATTCCTTACCGTAAAGGAAACCCCCATGATGAAGTGCTAGACGTGTTAAAGCAAGTAAAGATGAACTTACCTTTCCTCAATGCCATTAAGCAAATTCCAGCTTATGCAAAAGTCATCAAAGACTTGTTGACGGTAAAAAGGAGGATGAAGGTAAAGAAAAATGGCTTTCTAGCATAAAACGTGAGCTCCATCCTACTCAATGATCTCCCACCCAAGTTCAAAGATGCTGGTGTACCCACCATTTCCTGCATCATTGGAGAAAATAAAATTGAGAAAGCCTTACTTGATTTGGGAGCAAGTGTCAATATTCTCCCTTACGCCATCTATAGGCAACTTAATTTAGGCGACCTCAAGCCCACAAAGGTCACTCTCCAATTAGCGGATCAAACCGTGAAGATCCCAAGAGGAATAGTTGAGTACGTGATCATCCAAGTTGACACTTTCTACTTCACGGTAGACTTTGTCATTTGGGACACAGAGCCCTCCTTCACCTCGAGCAACCATGTTCCCATCATTCTTGGGCTCCCGTTCTTAGCTACGGCTAAAGAAATCATCAATACTCGGAATGGGCAAAAGCAACTCACTTTTGGGAACATGACTTTAGAGACTAACATCTTCCATATCGCCCAACAAACGGGGGAAGAAGATGATCTTCACGCGGTGAGTCTAATTGACGAAATTGTAGAGGATTATTTCGAGGAAACTTATTGTGAAGATGCTTTAGGGTCCTGTTTAGTGTCGAGCCACGAGAGTGAGGGGACGTACACCGCATTCGAGAGGGAGGTTGAGGAGTTGAGAGAGTTATTTGATGAGAGAGTGTCGGATGAGGACGTGAGAGATGTAAGTTGGGTTTCTAGATTCGAGGAATTACCACCAAGGGATACACGGATGGTTCCCTCCAACGAAAAATTTCCAACCCTCGAATTGAAGAAACTCCCCTCCCATATTAAATATGCATACCTAGGAGAGGATGAGACATTTCCTGTTGTTGTCTCCTCTAGCCTAGACGAAGAACAGGAGGGTAAATTGCTAAAGATTTTGAGGAAGCACCAAAGTGCTTTTGGTTGGTGCATTGCTAATTTGAAAGGGATAAGTCCTTTGATTTTCACCCACAAGATCCATCTCGAAGAGGATATCAAGCCCTCGAGAGAAATGCAAAGAAGGTAAACCCTAATATGAAAGAAGTGGTGAGGACCGAAATAATTAAGCTATTAGATGCCGGTATTATCTACCCAATCTCGGATAGAAAGTGGGTGAGCCCTATTCAAGTTGTCCCGAAGAAATCAGGCATGACAGTGATTGAGAATGCTAAAGGAGAGCTAGTCCCCCAACGTACCACCACCGGGTGGCGCATTTTCATTGATTACTGGAAACTCAATGCGGAAACTAGGAAAGACCATTTCCCATTGCCATTTATTGATCAGATGCTTGAGAGAGTAGCGGGCCACCCTTACTATTGCTTCCTTGATGGTTATTCCGGATATAACCAAATTGAGTAGATGTACTTGACCAGGAGAAAACAACCTTCACTTGCCCTTTTGGTACATTTGCCTACAAACGTATGCCATTTGGCTTGTGTAATGCACCCGCGACCTTTCAAAGGTGCATGTTGAGCCTATTTAGTGACATGGTCGAGAGAGGACTTGAAGTGTTCATGGACGATTTCAGAGTTTTTGGCACCTCTTTCGATCTCTGTCTTGAAAAACTGGAAAAGGTACTTTCCCGGTGTGTGGAAAAGAACTTAGTACTGAATTGGGAGAAATGCCACTTCATGGTCACTGAGGGAATAGTTCTTGGCCACATAGTTTCATCCAAGGGGATAGAAGTTGATAGAGCTAAGATAGATGTCATAGCCGATCTACCCCCACCAAAATTGCTCAAAGACGTGCGCTCCTTCTTGGGCCACGTGGGGTTTTATCGAAGGTTCATTAAGGACTTTAGCGCCATTGCTAGACCCTTAAGCAACCTACTTATGAAGGATAACCCATTTGAGTGGACGAAAGCATGCCAAAGCGCTTTTGAAAAATTAAAAACCATGCTTGTGTCCGCTCCCATCATGTAAGTTCCGGATTGGTCTTTACCATTCGAACTTATGTGTGATGCTAGAAATTATACGATAGGGGCTGTTTTAGGCCAAAGAAAAGACAAACAGGCTCATATCATCTACTACGCTAGCCGGACTCTTATCGAACCACAACTCAATTACTCCACTACCGAGAAAGAGTTGCTAGAGATAGTCTTTGATCTTGAAAAATTTCGGTCCTACCTTATCGGTTCTCCCATTAATTGCTTCACCGACCATGCGACATTGAAATACCTACTTGCGAAGAAAGATGCAAAGCCGCGCCTCATAAGGTGGATCCTACTCTTACAAGAGTTTAATCTTTCCATTAAAGATAATAAAGGAGTAGAAAAAATCGTTACCGACCACTTATCACGGCTTTCGTCCGACATACCTAGTGATCGAATACCCATAGACGAATACTTTTCGGATGAGCAACTCTTTGCTACCTCTTCTTTGCCCTGGTTTGTGGATATAGTGAACTACCTTGTCACGGGACCATCCCTCCCGACTGGACATCGCAAGATAAGAAGAGGTTTATTACTTGGTCGCGCATATTTTTCTACGACGATCCCTTCCTATTTAAATATTGCGCCGACCAAATCATCCGACGATGCGCACCGGATGATGATATCCCAAAAGTCATCTAATTTTGTCATTTGGAAGCTTGTGGAGGCCACTTTTCGACGAAAAAGACGGCCGTTAAAATTCTGCAATGCGGCCTTTATTGGCCCACAATATTTCGGGATGTGAACAATGCTTGTAAATCTTGCAATAGGTGCCAACGGATGGGAGCTATTACCCGACGAGACATGATGCCTCTTACCCCCATACTCATTATTGAGATCTTAGATTATTGGGGTATTGACTTCATGGGTCCTTTCCCCCCGTCCTTTGGTTTCCTATACATCCTTGTCGCGGTAGACTACGTTTCTAAATGGGTGGAAGCTATAGCTACCAAGACAAATGACAACAAAGTGGTTATTAAGTTCCTGCAGGAACACATACTTTCCTGCTTCGGTGCTCCGAAAGAGATAATTAGTGATAATGGCACGCACTTTTGCAATAGGCCATTCGAGAAGCTCATGAGAAAGTATGGTGTCATTCACAAGGTTGGAACGACTCATCACCCATAAACGAATGGGCAAGCCAAACTAGCGAATCGGGAAATCAAGAACATTCTCGAAAAGACCGTCAATCATACCCGGAAAGATTGGTCACTTATATTGAATGATTCACTATGGGCCTATCGTACCGCATATAAAAATCCGCTCGAAATGTCCCCTTTCCTTTTTGTGTATGGAAAACCTTGCCATCTTCCCATGGAATTAGAGCACAAGGCATATTGGGAAGTTAAGGAGGTAAACTATGCCATAGATAAGGCCGATGAAGCTCGCAAGCTTCAAATAAATGAGCTAGAAGAGATACGCAATGATGCGTACGAGAATGCAAAAATTTCCAAAGAAAGGATGAAACTCGCTCACGATAACATCATTCGAAGCAAAGAGTTTCTTCCCGGACAAAAAGTGCTTCTCTATAACTCTCGGCTTTATCTCTTTTCGGGCAAGTTGTGGTCACGATGGTCTGGCCCGTTCGTTGTGAAGAATGTTTTCCCTCACAGAGCTGTTGAGTTAGACGATTTGAAAGGGGGAAATACATTCAAAGTAAATGGACAACGCCTAAAGCCATATCTAGAGGTGTGTGTGGAAGAAGTCGACACCGTTTGGTTGTCGAACCCCATTTACGGGGTAGAGTGAGCTGCTACAGTGAGGTCGTCGTACCCCCGACGCGTAATTACTGAATTCTTATGTATAGTAGACGAGAATCATGTGAAGAGTGAGAGTCCATAGGATTAGGGTACAATAAGGTGATAGCATTCACATGTTTCGAGAAATTGAGTCAAGTTGCGTTGACCATAGATATCGAGAGAATTTTGAGTCCAAACTGATAGGGAGCATGATGAGCATTGAAAACTTTCAGAGGATAGCGATCGCAATTAAGTTAGGGGGAAATCTAGATCAATGCAAGAACCCGTATCGGTTCTTTTCTTTTTGAGACAGACCGGTCCGGCCCGAATCGGTTCCTTTCTTTTAGAGCCAGATCTATTCGGCAATTGAAGAACTCAAAAATTAAAGGAACGGACCGGTTCGGTCACCAGCCGGATCGGTCTGCTTTCTGCAGAATTTCTCCTATTCCCTAGGTGCCCCCTCTCCCCAATCCCTTCCCTTCCCTCCCAATTCATTACCCCATAACCAACCCTTCAATTTCCCTCCCAAATACACTCCCTCTTTCCCTCCAAACCTTTTCCCTCCATTTCCAAAATCCTACCCACCCCTCCCCTATAAATACCCACCCTTAGCCTCCACTTTTCTCCACACCTTCAACCACCTCACTCCACTCTTCTCTCTCCCTAATTTTCCAGCAAACTCTCTCCATTATCATGGCCAAATGACCCTCCCCCGTCAAATACGACTCCACTGAAATCCTACCCTCCGGCCATGGTGAATTCCGTTCCCGCCAAGAGAAGCGGTGGTGTAATCGGTTCTTTGGTCCGGATCGCAAACTCCACATGGAGTGCACGTCCAATGGTCAAGTCTGCCAAATCCCGTCACCGCCCGCTTCATGCCTAGGGGTTAGTGCCGATTCCTTAATCAACCGTACAAAGCGATTTGGGTATCGAGGTTCGATATTTCTATGGCTCCCTTGTTTGAACGGGCCAATTCGAGTCTCAAGCATATGTTGATGGTACAGTCACCCCTTTTTCATTGGCCCTTCTCACGTCCAAGTTTGTCGAATACGACGTTCTCGATGTTCAAACCTTCACATACCCAATTAATTGGCGCCCCGGTCGCTAAATAACTGATTATAGAGCGCATTGCCTCCGATGTTTCATGGAGGGGGCAGACTGTCGTTGTTGGCCGTCTTAACGAGAAAGCACGCCTCACCTTCCAAATTGTGCGTGCCAATATTTTGCAAACGTCCAACGATTCAGCGATGCGTCCCCGTCAGGCCACATTGACATACCACCTCTTCAATCCCAACACTTCCATTAACCTGTCTCGCACCCTATACGCCGACATCATCGCGGCCATGGATGAGAAAGGTGCATCACCCCTTCCATATGCACGTTTGATTACCTCCATCTTCAAGGACGCTGGCATTGAGGCACCACTTGATCGTACTCCCCTCCCCGATCCTTTTGGATAGGGAACCCGTACGCGGAGCGCCAAACAGCTAGCCATCCTCCGAGCAAGGTGGGGAAGTGATAACGAGGACGATACTACCTCGAGTGAGGATGAGGAAGAGGAAGAAGACAAAGCAGGTGCTGATGTGGAGATGGGTGACATAGGTGCGGATGAAGAGTCGGCCGAAGAAGAAGACGACCCGAATTTTGAATGAGCGGGTAGCGACCTCATTAACCGTATGTCGGCCCTTGAGACGAGATTCAACAGTTTTTTGACCGACTACCGTCGCGATACAAGCATGATGTTTCGTTTCCAAGCGAACTTGTACCGACACCAAGGGGATCCCAACGAGCCATTGTCATCCTACTTCTATGACCCCTATGGCCCCGACGAGCCCAACTCTTCCCAACCACCGCCCCAGTGAAGCTTTGGTTATTTGTGACAGTTTTTAGTTATTTCCCTTGACCACATGCTGTATGCTCTTTGTTGTTGTTGTACCACAGTCCTGTTTTATAAAAATCTGCATTTTCTCCATTTGTTTGTTTTATTTATCGCACTTCTTATTTTGCCTTGTTTAGATTTTAGTCCTTTTTGCTTGAGGACAATGCAAAGTCTAAGTTAGGGGGGGTCACAAGTGCGTATTTCTAAAACTTCACAAATTTTCAAAAAATGCCCAGAAATTTCAAAAAAATCATAAAATTTTGAAAAACCCAAAAATATTTTTGTTCAAAATAAATAAAAATTGGAATTCAAAATTTTCAAAAATATCATTAAAAGTCGGATTGAAGTCTCAAGTTGTAAAATTCAACATACACAAAGCCGAAATTGACCAAAGATAGAAATTGAGCGAAAATGGAAGACTTAACGAATAAGTGTGGAGATTAACAAACCCGGTGAGATTCGAGCCTTTCATCTTTGTGAAATTTATAAATCAATCCGAGTTAATTGTTAACTCAAAGTTCTTTTCAACGCCTAAAAATTCGTCGTGGATCTCAATCCTTTCATTTTGATCGGTTATGGAAAACGTGTGTGGTATTGCCTTAAAAAGCACGTTATAAATCTCTAAACTTAATTAATCTCGAGAAGCAAATGGTAAATTAATAAGTAATTCGGACAATGAAGTAGGCCATCATTTGTTACCCAAAAATATTAGCCATAAAAAGATGTGAAAAATTATCCCTTTGATAGCCCAAATTGAGCCGAATAACAGTTATCCTTTTCGTTTGGTACCCCGAAAAACCCAAGTAGCCTGGAATTGCGAAAAGGGAATATTCAATAAGATCCGTAAAGTGCATAAAAAGGGGTAAGAAAAAAATAGATATGCTCAACAAAAATAGCAAGAAAATAAAAGAAGTGAAAACAGAAAAAAATATTGAAAAAGAAGAAAAAATGAGCAGTAGCCTGGAAAAAGTGCAAATGGACATCATAAATGACCTTTCCAATTCCAACCTTCCCTACCATTTTCATTTTACCCAATATACCTTAAAATCCGAAAAAGTCCTCACCGAGTCCGAATTGCAAAATTGGTTACCGCGTGGAGAGCTAATACACCAAAAGATAATAAAAGAGATTGAATGCGTGAATAAGAGCCAATGTTCTCATTTTTAAAACTGTAATCCGTTGATGAGATCGTATCACTATAAAATTTCCGTCTTTCTACTTGTGTGCGTGACTTTGTGTCCATTATATTTGCTCTTTATATCAGGCATACCAAGAGAATAGCCACATTCCGAGTGATTCGTTTGAGAGAGCATCCAGTGAGAAATTGAATCAAAACGAATTTTTGGATAAGTAACGTAATGGTCAATCGGTGGAAATCCGGGGTTAAACTTTTGGCTTCGCACACACGCACTACAATTTGAGACTTGTACATATGACTTGATGATGACTATTTTCTGGAAAAGTTTGAATTATACAATTTTTGCATATTTTGAATTTTCCTTGATTCGAATTTTATGGGTATATTCTCTGCAAACCCTCACGAGACACAACTCGTCCTACTAGGGTGACCAAGGGGTTTAAAGGCTTGTTGCATACGCTAAATGCAATCGCTTGCCCACAAAAAAGGTATTCTATCCCAATAAAATGATTTTCAAGAGTTGAGCCTTGCTAGGATTCTTTTACATTGCTCGGGACGCGCAAAATTCTAAGTTAGGGGGATTTGATTAGGCATAAATTCTTCCAAATTTATCCCTTTAATTTAGTTACTTTTAGCACCTCGAACAACTTAATAATTTTATTTTATCTCATAATCTTGCTACTGACTTATCCTAACAAGTACACCGAGTTTTTGGTATTTTTTACTGATTTTACAGGTATTTGATGTCAATTAAAGAAATAAAGAAACCGGAAGAATCGAGAAAGAAAAGAAGGAAAGTCAAAAAGGTAAAATTGCAATTTCTCCTCGAAATTCGGATGAGGCATCTAAAGAGAAGTTGAAAACATAAAGTCCATGAGCACGTAGGAAGAAACGACACCTCAATCGGAGTCCCGGTGTGAAAGTTATGAGCAATCAAAGTCTGAAGAACAAGTCAAAGGAAATCCCGACTGATCTGGTCCGGACCGATCCGCATTGCCAAATTCCAGAGAACCCTGGAGCGAAGACGGATAGAAGCTGAAAGAAAACAAACGAACCGATCCGTGACGGATCGATCCGCCCAAGAAATAAATGAACCGATCCGAATTCCAGCTAGACCGAACCAAAGGAGGATCAGACCGGTCCAACTGTCGAATTTTAATTTTCCAATCTTCCTCTAATGGAGAGTCCTAGTGCAGCTAAAACTCCTGAAGTTTTATACGGTATTTAAACCCGTTTTATTATCATTCTTAGTACGAAAAATTTAGTTAATTTTCCATTCTTTCTATAAAAACCCTAGTTTGAAGATTGATTACAAATTTTAATTCCAAGATTGAATATTGTTCAGATTTCTATGGTTACAAGTAATTTTAATTGCTGCTTTTAATGATTTGGTAAAATTAGAAGTTAATTTCTTCTGTCCAATCTCCTTTCTACATCATTTTGCAATTCTTCCTTAGTTTAATCATGGTTTTCTGCAATTCAAAAATTGTTTTCATTACTTTCATCATGGTAGGCTAGACTTTTAAGGGTCGGGATGCATGAACCCAACCCGATGTGATAGTTGTATGTGTATAAAAGTAATCCTCTAACTTTAATGATTTAATTATGACTGTATTGCTAGGAATGCGATAATTGTACATCTTTGGATCTCGTTTGCTTCTGGGTAACCGGGATGCTTTAGAATACAATTCGAGTGTAACTATTGCAATACTGATTTACTCGTCCTCTGATTAAGTATGGTGCGGGCTTGAACCTCATATACGTAATTCTTGGAAGTACTAAATTCTGGGTCTATTTAATCATTCAAATTTACGATTAGTTTTATACCATTAATACACTAGGGTTGGGGGATTGTATTCCTGTCCTGTTTTTCTCATCACATAGTTCGAATTTTTAAATCATTCAATTTTAGTATTGTAGGTAATTTAGAATAGTTACATTTCTTTCATAATTTTAAAATTGCATTTAGTTGTGACCAATTCTCATACCAATCATCTTTTCCTTTTTCTTTAGAGTCAGAATTAGGATTCATTCATCTGTCCGACGTCGTTACAACTTTGTTGTCCTATTTCCCTGTGGATACGATACCGAATTACCGGGTTTATTACTAAAATGATAGGCTTGCACTTGAGCCTAAAGAGCAAGCATTTCTGAGACACATTCTTAGTCGCGTCATAAGGGTAACCTGAAAATCTCCAATAAATATCCTTGGGTTGATATAACCGAAATATTCCTTAAGTGCGATACATCAACCCCCAACAATCTAGTACACCATAATCATCCAAGATGTACACCATAGAAATTTCATATCCTTTCACCTATAGGATATATATATATATATATATATATATATATATATATATATATATAATGTACAATGGCTATACCCATAATATAACCGGCTATAGAATGCCAATATACTGCACCATGCTATCATCTTCCAGGGCATCACTCATATACCATCCTGGGGACCACGGTTGGACTCAATATCATCAATATCGTGGCCAACACACACACGATGTCCGGGAAGCGGTCATAGTTCCTAACCGGCAATGAGACGAAACATACCCACCACGTCTCATCCCCCCAAAAATGTAAATCACATAATAACACAATGGACGCTATGACCTGGGGAATATCCACACTCTGCTCCTCGAGCGAGGGTGCTCACCCTCATCGCGCAACTTCCCAATGATAACATGTGCGGGGTATGCTTCACAATACAAGTATATATATCATTCACATGCACAATATATATACATCCATACGATTACATTATATAATTAAACCATCACCTACGGTTTAGATATTCACAACATGAGTATACACATATATGCATATCTACATAGATATATATATATATATACATATATACATACTATCTCTCATTTGTATGTATAAGATTTCTAAATTCGGCTATAAGCATACATAATCCTCAATATACTAGCCGTCATCCCAAACACATTTAACTTACATTGATATATGAATATGATCCCTCAATTGAAGCATATTCATCCATTTCCCTTATGATATGAAAAATCTTCCAATATATATTCAACATTAAGGTTATCACCCCAAAGTTTTATGTGTATAACAATCACTACACTTCCCATCAATATCCAAAGCACATCGATATATCTAGTACTAATTTCGACTACTGGTATGCACATAACTAATAGCCTAAAACCTCAAGCTCAATCTTAAATTTATTCCTAGATTCCATCACATATTAGAACTCCCATTGTTACCTCCACACAATTATATATATAAACTATCTCGACTAGAATTTCAACACAACCTATTCTAGTTGGTAGTACTATCCAATCGCTCCCGATTTTCGACTAAGGTTCAATTGTCCCTATGAACCCTTAATCATAGCACATTTACGATATAATCCTTAAATTCATCATCAATAAGGATACACGACCACTAGCTCTCTCTCGTTAGCCCCCAATCAGAACTTAAATAGAATCCTATCGCTATTCGGATTCGATACACTCATTGGCCCTCGATTTCACATCACGCCCTAACCACTATCTCTCAAAGAGTCCTAAATCATACTTCATATGTAAAATCTCCTATGAACTCGAAATGGAACGTAAGTTCATAAAGAAATTCCCACACTACTCAAATATAACAATCTCCAATACGCACATATATTCGTCTCCAAAATAGTTTGATGTGTCCCCACCGTCATAACATATAAGAAACTCCTTAGAAATCTTCAAATCATAACCCTTTCATCAATTTATAATGTTCTAAATCGATAAGCCCAAGAGAATAGGAGTAAAATTCTCCCTAGGAAAAATTATCCAAAATTTCCCTGTTTCCGAATCGATTCGGCCCCTCCGAATCGATTCGGTCCTAGTTGCAAATCGATTCGGCCCATCCGAATCGATTCAGGACAACTATACCTGTAAGTATTCTATATACCGATTCGATTCGCTAGGGACGAATCGATTTGGACCTAAAGACCTGATGCTTCTGCAACATGACGAATCAATTCGCTAGGGGCGAATTGATTCGGCCAGTTCAGAAAACCACAAAATGTGGCTATTTTCTCCAAACCCAAATTTCTCAAAAATTAAATTATTTCACTTCCAACCATCAAACACTAACCCAATCCAGTTCCCAACACTAAAACCCATCCTATATCTAGTCTCATCAAGTGATACACCCTTAAACCCATGTGTAAACATCAATTGCAAGATTTAAACCACAAAAATCTAGGTTTTGGTACATAACCCAAAATTCAATTATTTTATCCAAAAATTATGAAATGAAATACACAAATGAAATATTTAGCAAGATTAAACACTTGCCTCGAAATTGTAGAGGTTGAATCATCCTCGAGATCGCGTTTGGTCCAGAATTTCCAAGCTTTCCCTTCTCTCTCTCTCTCTTCCTTTCTTCTTCTTTCTCTCTTCTTTCTCTTTCTATCTTTATCACAAATGAGAATGGCTTGATCCCTAAGCCTCTTAAGCCTTTAAAACAATAATCCCAGTTTTAAATGTTAATACACACTTTAAATGACTCGTTTACTCCAATTCGAGCCAACTAACTTAAAAATATTTCGGAACCAAAATAAAACCCAAGGACAGTCATTTCGACTATCTCGACCCATCCGCAACTAATAGAGCACTCAGAATTATCATTCGAAATACTTTAAAATGTCCTCAATTTTTGGACTTCAATTTCCAAATTTAAAAATTCTCCGATTTAAATAAATTTTATTTCTCCCCAAAATTTAAACCTCTCGGTGCCAAAGTCACGGGTTGTTACACCAGCGATATTTTTTAGTGGGCTATTTACGGCGAGTCTCCGATGGGGTGGGAGTGGCGTGGGGTGGAGGTGGGGTTGCTAGACAGAGAAAGAGTGGGGATATGTGTTTGTTTTTAGAGAGAGAGAGAATAAGTGGGTTTAAAATGAGTATATGTGAGGGTACATTTGTCTAAATATATGTAGTCTATAATGAAAAAGGACTTGGTGCATGAAAAAATGTCAATGGGATTTAATGCATCTTTGACCCAATAAATGAGACTAGCCTTGAATTATGCCAAGAAAGATTGAACATCAAAATGTATAAATTAAGTACCAATCATCTAAATTGAATGGCAAAATGTATATGTATATAAAAATACCTTAATATATAGGTATAATAAAAGAATTCCGCACCAAAATGAATAGATGAAACACCAAATAGTTTTAGCTTTAATAACAATAAAAAAATAACCATTAACATAACTAACAGAAACCAAGGACTCAATGTAATGCAAGGTTTAAGTGTGGATTATATGAGTACTAATTCAAATTCATATTTAGATGCTTCCCTTAGTTTCCCCAAATGAACTCCAATCGTAAAAAAATAAGTAAACTTGTAAACATTGATTTAATTTAGTTTTTTTAGTACATTTAATTCAACTACATAAGGGTTGAATTCAAGTTCTCAACTGAGAAAAAGTTAAGGGTGTGTTTGATTGACATGAATTTTTTTTCCATGGAAAATAGTTGTTTGGACTCATATTTTGCCCTTGAACTACCTTGATTGCAAACACTTTATATAAGAGTAACACTCATTCATGTAACAAGTGATCCATCTCAAACCTCATTTTTGTTGGAAAATATTTCTTATTTGCCCATTAAAGAATTGGTTTCTATGGAAAAATGAAAAGTAAGACCAAAAACTCATATCTTTGTCCACTTATTTTCCAACTTCTCATCCAAATGAACTATGTTCCACTCATTTTTGCATGTTTACAATCAAACACACCCTAAATGTAAAACCCATGTCTACGGCACTAAACGCACATGCCCTGGGCACTTAATGCAAGCGCAGTACATTTCTTATTTCGTAGGACAATAAACATAACATAAAGGGGTAACTTTCATATGCATATATAGTCTCAAGTTTTCTACAAAAAAATTATTTCACCAATATTTTTCCACACACCAGTCAATTAATTATTCTACTTAATCAGCATTTCCAATATTGTAATACACTCCCTCCGTCCCAATTTAAGAGTTCACTATTCATTTTTTAGTCATCCCAAATTAGAGTCCACTTTCATTTTTTGGACATAATCTTCGAAATAAGTTCCATGATGGTGAACAAGAGTTAATCTTGATTGTTAATTGAGTGTATCCTTAATTTATATAAAATGAAGACACTGACTCTTAATTTGGGATGCATGGAGTATTTTTTTAACATAATAAATATTGACTAAAGTTATTACAAAGAAAAAATTGGCATAACACTCCTACTATATATAAAGACCAAAATTTTCAAAGGTTTGCATTTTCTTAATTATTTTGCATTGTCATTAAATCAAATGGGAAGTGAAGGTGTTAATCAAGTTGTACAAACAAATCCTACTTCTACAAAAATATTTTTTCTTTATTCGTTTTGTGGATCTTGCAAATGAAATATAAGTTACTAATAAAATAGAATCGTATAAAAAAAGTATACAACCAATCCATGTCTAATATCCAAGTTATATAAATTAAAAATGCTTTGATAAATTACTGAATATTGGAGGCTTATGAAAAAACAGAGACATCATATAATTTTTAGCTCAACAACTATGGTTGCATTTTTTTGTTGCATGCTCCAATATCAAATACACCTTTATTAGCTCAATTCAAATCCACCACTCTTACTTTTAAAAACAAAACCTAATCAACTTGAAATTAAATTTAAGATAGAAGATATGAGTTACATAAGTAGGAACATAAAAAAAGAATAAAATATATCATTATAAAAAATCATCAACCCATTACATTGGAAAAATATATCTGAAAAAGAATCTAAATATGTGTAACATAACTACAAATATATACCTGGAACATTCGATACATGATAAAGCACTTATCAAAAGTTCAAAAGCCTTTAAGTATGAACAAACACACCAAAATATAAAAGTCAGAACCATGTTTTTTATTCTAGGAAAGATGTGAATAACAATAAATATCATTAGTATAACTATTAATCCAATTAATCATATAACAATAGTGAGTGAGAACCATCATATTTAAGACAAAATAAGAAAGTTTTGAACCCAAACCCAAAATGAGTATTGTTTTTTCTCCCTTGTTGATTGTGTAGTTAAATTAACGACCAAGTTTTTGCTTATAAGATTAAGTTGAGGCTTAGGTTGTTAGTGAAACATTTTAAAGTTACTTGGTGAACTATAACACCCAAATAAAATATCTTCTTTACAAACCAATGACTAACTTGAAATGATATCATGTTGCGATAACAAATAGTACTGAAATTTTGGGTTTATACACCCTTAATGTACCCATGTAGATCACATTTCCTTGAGTTATTTCATCAAACATCTTCTCTTCATCAATGGGAAAACCATAAAATTTATAATAAAAATAAGATAAAAACAAATGTATGTGCACCCGTGTAGACCACCAATATGTTTTATTGGGAGAAAAAAAAAGAGAAAAACAAACACATGTAAGATGAAGAATGACATAAATATCGAAAAACAACTAAAAGGAATTCACAAAAATAGTTAATACCAAAACCTTATTTCTCATCTAAAATCGAATATATATAGAAAAATTGAGGAGAATATAATGGGTGTGTCATCATAGCATTCGTAACGATGATAACCACGTCATAACGGTGAGGGAGTTCCTAAAACTTCATAAAGAGTCCAAATTTAATATAAACAGAGAAATATAGTACGATCAATGTGTAGACGCCATATATCAACACCCTTAAACTCCTCCATAGGGTTCAAACAAAGTCCTTTCAATCTCGGACCCTCGATCCTATTCGAATCCTAACAAGGGAACAACAACTTGTTACACATCTCCATAATGTACTCCCATATGTTTCCTTTGCCTTTGTACTTTATTTGGATAAGGTTAGATAAAAGCGTACTTGTCTCAGCCTTTTCATTATTTGCAAAATTTAATTCAATATCTTAAAGGAAACTTTTGGCAACTACCTCAACAAACATACCGCCCCTAAAATATTCTAGAACATTGCGCTTTAACATCATTAGACTTAAGCAATCAGAATGATCCCACTTCTTAAAGTTCGCTTTATCCGTAAGAGGAGCGGGTTATTCCTTCCTTATCTCATAATCTAAATGTATGCAACTGAAAATTATAAGAATGTCCTCTTTCCAATTCTTAAAGTTTTGTATCGTTAAGCACATGAATTGAGGTCATGTTGGCAGTAATATTAACAGAATAAGCAGTAACTTAATCCGAAAGAACAAATAAATTATAAAAGCTCCAATTTAAAATTTATGTCATGGCATATTATAATAAAATAAACTGATAAAAGTAGGACATACATTTTATATGACTGTAATGGTAGAATGGTGGGCCGATCAATGAGAGACCTAGCACAACATTAATATTTAGTCTTTGGATATAAATATTAACTCGTAAGTGGTACATTCACACACATACTGTTACCATGAGGTCTATAGTGAGGAAATTCCTGTAGAATCAATTATCAAATTCCTTCTCCACACTTGCCGATGAATGATTTCCTCGATAGGCAAGAGGTATGTCGTGCAAGTCACACCAAATAAGCAAACCCATACCATAACCTCCCTTGAATAACCCTCATATAAATGTCAACCCTATAACACTCATATCTAGATTTTTAGTTCCAATGCAAAATTCTCTGCTGCCTTACCAACCAATTCTGTTCTCTTTTGCCCATATTTATAAAGGACCCTATCAGTGAGTCTAGAAACAAGTTTAAACCGTTTCTCACATTACGTCCCTATTTTCTCCTGGACACAGGCCTTGTTAGATATTTTACTTACACCTAGGTACAACATAATATAACTGGAACCTAATAATAACAATTACATTGAGGAATTTTTTCTTTCCATTTCTTCCATATTTTAAAAATAAAAAAACATGATAGAAGAAAAGAAGATTTTCCAAAAAGATAAACAACCTTTATCTAAAAATAAATCCTTTCCTTCTCAGAAATGATTCATATTCCCTCAATCTTGGTCGGGTGCTCTACTAGTTATGATATCATATCCGATTGACTTGGAGTATTGTTTTATCCTCATTCTCACCTTCTTCAAAAGAGATAGAAATTTATACCATAGCTACCTCATGGAAAACCTAAATCGGGAAGCCAATCTTCAACCAAATTTTATGACTATGGTAGCTCAACTCGGTGCTAAGATCGACAGTTTGCAATCAGATGTCACTGAATTATATAAGACTAAAACTTAAATGCCTTAGGTTCTTGAGCTAAAATTTTTACCGACTCAGAATATCTCCTTCCCTCCTTCCATGGGTCAAGAAGTTCCTGAACCTATATGGGCTATTAGAGAATACCATCCTATCTTGAAAAATTATGCTCAGCCTATTGGAATGCCTCCACATGTTCCACCTATCAATGGTCCTTCGCATGCTCATCTACATATGACCAATCTTGCTCAACCACTAACCTAAATATGCCCTCCTCATCCGATTCAAAGAGGAAGAACTCAATAGGTATAAGGAAGACCTCAAGATTCTCTCTCACGAGTTTGATCAAATGAAACTCTCTAGGAATTATGTGGACTACACCCATGTTTCCCCTTACCCCAAATCTCGTATTCTCAAGAAGTTTAAGATGCTAGATATTGAGAAATTTGGAGGAAGAGGATCTCCCATCATGCATTTATGCAATTATTATATAACCATAAGCTTGTTAGGCACTACTAAAGAACTTATAGCTCAGATGTTTCAATAGACACTCAAAGAAAGTTTCCATTATTGGTTTTAATCCCTAGATGAGTCCCGTATCTGAAGTTAGGAAGATGTCGCTCAAGAATTCATGGCTCAGTATAATTACAATGATGAATTTGGGGTAACATATCATGACCTACACCTACTCAAGAAAGACCCCCGATAGTTTATAAACAACTTCCTAATTAAATGGAGAAAAAAAGCTATAACCATGAATAGTCGTCCGTCAGAGGAAGAACATGTTAATATTGTGAAGAATAAATTCTTATTGCACATCAAGAACACCATGGGTAGTTATTACTATCCTCTTTTCAAAGATCTTTGAGAATCCAGGTGGAAATTGAGGGAAATGCAGACAGTCAAAGTGTGAAAATAGAATTACAAATGAAGAAGTCATCAAGACAGTTCACTCTTTGAAAGTTTCAAAAGTCAGTTCACAACCATCAATAATGTATATTCCAATCAAGAAACTTCATGGGCACCATAAGTTTGTACAACTCCTATCAAAATAGATTACACCAAGATCTACACTCCCCTATTAAAATTTTATCAGGTACTACTATCTCACAACCGCCTTTTAACACATGTCCAATACTTAACCCACTTCCCATGCATTTTAAATATAATTCTCATTATGACTTATACGAATTGATCATGCATAACACCAATCAATATCAGAACCTCAAGAATGCCGTGAGAGGGTTAATTATCAAAGCAATCATCGCCCCACTAACCATTCCAAATCCAAACACCACTTAAAATCCTTAACCTCGACACCAACCTGGTGTAAATGCCATGCTAATTGATGCTAACACAAATTTCAAATCTTCAATAAAAATCAGGCCAGTATACCAACCTGCATTGCCCACTTCCTTGTATATCTCCTTAAATCCCCTATACATGCCCAAATAACCTAATCCATCCAAAAACTGCTTATGATCGGGCCCTCACTCTTATAACTCAATCCTGGATAACAGTCCGTATCAAGTTTGAAGCGAAAAGCATGAACTTGCTAGATGTCTCAGAGCAGTTGTAAGAATTTGGCATGGAATTTCCATCCATCGTGACCCTGAATAAAGAATATTATACAAGAATAATAAACCTTTACATGGAAGTTATAAGTGGATCCCTCAATCCCATAATTAGTTTGTGTCTCTAGATAAGTTCAGTCTAGACAACATAGTCTAGGTTTGACAAACGTAAGACTCAAGAAGGGAATGGTTTACGAATATTTTGATCTAGTTCTCACCAAAAAAACTCAGAGGATATCTAGTCCCATCTCAGAATCACTTCTTATAAGTAGGGGGAGACATGTACCATAAAGCCCTTGAGGTTGAGTACTTCGACCACTTCGATAAACTAGATGATGAATATAATATTCCCACCTTGTTTATGGGATGATTTTCTTTGAATAGCTCTTGTTTGAAATCAAAGAGGTTTTCGGTGTCTCGAGGTTGATGAAGAAATATGATTCCTTTTCTACCCATCGTAAGTGAATTATATGACTTGTTCAGGATGGTATTACAAGAACCCAATCCCTAGTGCAGATACTATGACCCTTGACAAAGGGAAGAAAATTGCTGAAGAGTTATCGATACTAGAGATGATAGTAGTGAAAAGCAAGATCATTGAGAAATTGAAGAAAATTCAGTCGAACATTACCCTATGGGGGATATTAATGTCCTCACAATTTCACAAAAAATGCCCTCATCAAAATTTTCAATTAAACCCACGCTCCTCCCACTATATCTCCCGATGAGGCTAATCATATAGTCGGAACCTTAACTGTTAAATGTCTCATTACATTTATTAATGAAGAGATCCCCATGTTTTGTGCTATTCCTAACTAAGCCCTCAATATCTCAATTAATATCTTAGAGAAGACCATTACTTTCAATAAAGGTTATGCCCTCAATGTCTGTTCGCTCCGAACACTCTAATGCTTGGGACTTCAAATTAGTGATGTCACCCTAACATTTATTATCATTCATAATGAAGGAAATACTCGTCAGGCTGTCATAGTGTCAATCCTTCTCACACGTGGAGTTGCCCCAATTTTTCCACAAGTTAATTTTTAAGTGATCGATATTCCAGCCTAATTTAACCTGGTAATTGGTGATCCGTGGCTGCATAGTATTCGAGGTTTTGCCTCCTCCCTCCATTAAAATCTCAAGTTCTTTGTAAACAACCAGATTATCACAATCATTGGAGATGATGACAACTCAGATGGTAATGGCTCCAGTAATCCAATCTTAGAGATTAAACACATCACCAATGACATATTACTCTCCGGCTTCAAGGTTAATCCATTAGATCTCATAACCAAGAAAATTTTAAGGAAAAGTTAAGTCCCGAGCCCGCATGTGATTGTTAACATGATCCAAATGTTTAAAAATATGCATTTTATTCCTGGAATAGGGCTTAACCATGGACATCAAGGAATCACTGAACCAATCAACTTGATGGCTACTTACCCGCATTATGATTTAGGGTATCAACCTTCACCAATGAAAATCATGGATCTCTATTAACCATACTAGAAGAGGATATTAAAGAGAAAGGAAGTCATTTTTGGAGATTCCTTTAATATCCATTTCATCAGGGTAGGCAAAAATTTCCCTTATTACGAATTCCCTGAGCTATGATATGACCCAAATGAGAAAAAGATGAAGCTAGGATTTGAAATATTCTTTAAAGATAAGATCACTTGGATTGAAGGGCCTAGTCATGAAGTGAAACCGCTTACCAAAAAGTCCTCGGACTCAACGTCTTCTAATAGCGATATCACTGAGAGTACTGACAACAAAGAGTTTTTGGGCCCTGCTTAACTAGGGATAGATATTTGCATGATCCGCGTTGAATCCAATAAATCAGATCCTACTAAAAATATCATCTCTACTAACAAGCCTCTATGTAATTGGTGGAGATGGCTGGTCTGTCCCTACCAACCAACAACTATGTTACTTACCAACATGAGACTAAACTCACCCATAAATTTGTTATTTTTAACCTTGATGTAAACGAGACCTCTTTTTATGTATTTTCTCATTGTTTTTTTTTCCAAATGATGATGTTAATGAAATAAATGCTTATTTTGAGTATCTTATAGTGCCTTATATTAATTGTATCGATTTTAATAATCAAATAATTGATGAAGATGACTTAGTGAATGAATAATTCTTAACTGATCTCAATAAAGAAAAAACTAAACAACATAACCAAGTTCAAACTAATGATGAGGAAACTAGTGTCAATAATCTTAGTTTTAGTAGGAATCCACGTGAGATTAGAATATGATCGATTCTTAATGGCAAGAACAGTCATAGTTTGAGGAGCTTCTAAAAGAGTTTGTGGATGTTTTCGCATGGTCATACAGCGACATGCTTGGCATTGATCCTGATATTATACAACATTATGTTCATATGTATCTCGAATGCAAGATCTTCAATCAAAAGTTGAGGAAAATTTGACCCAAATTGTCCCTCAAATTCAAAGACGAAGTGGTCAAGCAGTTGAATGTTGGATTTATTCACATCGTTAAAAACCCTATTTGTTTTGAGAACAAAGTCCTTGTGATAAAGTCTGGAAGGAAAGTCCATATGTGGGCAAATTATTGAAATTTGAACAAAGCCTCTCTAAATGATGATTATCCTCTGCCCATTATCGATGTGATCATCGATTACACATCCAATCATTCCCTCAATCATTTGTCGATGGGTTTC
Source organism: Sambucus nigra (assembly GCA_949130495.1). Taxonomy (NCBI): domain Eukaryota; kingdom Viridiplantae; phylum Streptophyta; class Magnoliopsida; order Dipsacales; family Adoxaceae; genus Sambucus; species Sambucus nigra. The sequence goes on from OX422207.1 coordinate 420,178,330, forward strand.
TAGTATACAACCAGATTAATATGCACCTATATCATCAAGAAAAGACTACTTCCACTACCTAGTGAAACTTTCTACCATAAAATCATGTATTGGGGATACTTAACAAAGGGAATTTATCAGTATCTTGCATGGTATTATCCACAACGAAGTCGGGTTTTATGTTAATGAGATGATAATTAAATTCAAAACTCAAGAAGGTCACGTACCTGCGTTGAGAAAATTCTTAGAGCGGTTGAAATAATATCGAATGTGCCTCAATCCACAAAAGTGAGTCGTTGGTGTCACCAAAGGAAAGTGTAACACCTCGCACAAAAGACGAGGCGCTACTATGATTAAAACTAAACTAAATCCTCAATAATTAGTATAGAGCATCTATATTCCACAAAAATAAATATAACGAATCCAAAATTTACACTTCCAAAATAATTACAATTAAATTTCACTTGAAAATAATACTAAGCACTCCAAATATATTACACTGCCAAGCTATACAAAAAAAAAATCCTCCAAACATCGTGCTCTAAAATCCTCCAAAAATTCATAGCGTCCAAATCCACGCTAACTTGCTACTAAAAGAAAAATACGGGGAAGTACACAATATGACAATAATAGATGCTCAAAACAATAATGGTGAATAAATGCAACAATTCAAATCTGAATTCAAGTCCAATGCGACATCCAGGCATTATACCAATTTCATTTATCAATAGCACATCAATAGGTCACCGGGACCTCACCTCACCTAAGCTTCGTAAAGACTCATCCTGGCTATTGGACTTTTGGACTATTTACTGGTGACCATTCTCCGTGCCATATAAACATTTCATGACACCACGACCATAAAAAAATACAATATCTCAATCGAATCACTATTTTAGATTCCAATAGACGTCATGATATCAACAATATGAGTACAAATAAATGAGGAACAAACGACTACTCTCGAGATATTTAAGGAGCATATTGTGTAAACCCCATACCTTAAAATCATTACAAGAAACTCATAAGATTCTGCCTCAAAATTATGATTATACCACTACGTTCCTCGTGCAAAAACATTCAAAACTCGTTCTAGCCCAAACTCGAGAAAACACTAAATAAGCCTTCAAATCTGGGTTGAATATTAAATAAAATTGGGGCTAGGGTTTACAGATAGAGGGAGATGAAAATAGAGGAGGCTACTGATTTTTAAGAAGTCTAAAGTGTGTTTTGAAAGTCCTAAACTCGTCACTTTATGTTTATATACCAAAAAGAATTAGAGTCCTAATCAGATACAAACACTAAACAAAACATTCCACATGATAGGACCGTTGGAATTGGCTTACATTTGGAGGTGTAATAGATGAAGGCAAGAGGAATCTGTATAAAAAAATTCAACTCAATCGAAATATCAAATATATTTATTTATTTTTTTTGCTCTTTAGGTTGGATCCTCCCCTGATTTTTATACAAAAAGTTATAATTTCCAAATTTTAATCCCAATTTAAATTGCACTTAAAACCTTATTTTTATCTATAAAAACCAACATTTTTACGTACCAAAATTAAATAGATTCCAAAAATTATTATTTTTAAATCCGAGTTAATTTAATTAAAACCGTTTTAAAAATCACGAGTTGTTACATACTTCCCCACAAGCACATGAATTTCGTCCTCGAAATTCGCGAAGCCTAACGCTCAAGATAAAAATACAGTGCACAAATGCCTACCCATAAAAATCACGATTAGGGCTCCATACACCTAATCCTACCTGCATGTTTCCCCACGCGCTCTCTCACGAAAAACTACTCGATTCCATCTCTCAAAAATCATCACAACACTAAAGTCATCAAATCAATTTTAAACATACTCACATCAAGATTACTAATCCTAACCTCGATGCTTACCACGTCCTCAACAAAAACTCCCAATCTCCAACGATTTACATCTAACCCACATGCTGGAGCCAAACCCAAAGACCCGAGGATTGTCGTATACCTAAGCTCTGATACCATATGTAACATTCCGCACAAAACACGAGGCGTTACTACGATTAAAACTAAACTAAATCCTCAACAATTAGTATAGAGTATCTATATTCCATAAAAATAAATATAACGAATCCAAAATTTACACTTCCAGAATAATTACAATTAAATTTCACTCGAAAATAATATTAAACTCTCCAAATAAATTACACTGCCAAGCTATACAAAAAAATATCCTCCAAACGACGTGCTCTGAAATCCTCTAAAGCGTCCAAATCCATTCTAACCTGCCACTAAAAGAAAAATATAGGGCAGTACACAATATGACAATAATAGATGCTCAAAATAATAACGCTGAATAAATGCAACAATTCGAATCAGAATTCAAGTCCAATGCGACATCCGAGCATTATACCAATTTAATTTCTCAATAACACATCAATAGGTCACCAGGACTCACCTCACCTAGCGTAAGCTTCGTAAAGCCTCATCCCGGCTATTGGACTTAGGGCAATTGGCGGGTGACCATTCTGATATGGGCGGATGCCCCCAAATTTTAAACTACTAATTATGAGATGGTTCAATGATATACTAAATTTTAATTTTATAAAAATTATTTATATTATTTACGTTAAAAGCACAATCAAACACCTGAAAAATTAAATTAAACCTAAAGTGAAAATAAACTACACTAACATTTTTTTAATTTTCACTTAAACAAAATTTAATTCAATTCAAGTTATACAAACCAAGTATGAATATTATCTAATGAAATTAATGCCGACTTGAATTAAACTTAACCCAAAATTAAACTTGTACCAAATTAAATATGAGTTGTGAATTAAACCAATTTTTATCTTGATTAACCTAGCATGCATCTAAGTGAAGATTTTGCAAGATAAAAATAAATCACAAACACACTACGCCGCGATGTACGAGAAAAACCCACAACGGGAAAAACCTCGGTCGACCCTGCCTACAAGTCCACCAAATATGGTTTTACAAATACAAGACAAAAGACTTACAACACAAGAATTGACTCCGTACAAGTCTCGACGCTTCATCTTGCATCCACCACCGCCTAGTCGAAAACTCCGGAGTCCATCCGAATTTTGGAATCCGCCAACGGGGCCTGGTTATCGTCAACCCACACACGGTGCCTTTCACCGTATGAGAACATAGCAACAAAATAATCTCCTTAATGGGTAGAGAAGAACCCAATGCCAAACAATCTCCAAGCAAAGATAATGGGTGTTAAATACTTGGTTTTGTTCTAGAGATTAAAACATTTTTAACAAAAACCAAGGAGACCTTTTATTGGAATAATAATTCTCTCAACTCATTAGAAAGAATGGAAAAGGTTCTTATGAAAAAGTTGTTCTTGCACTTATTTTATCAGGAAAAAGTAGTGGAGAAATTGGAAGTTTTCAAAAAAACTGTCAAAAACTGTGTCATTTCGTTCGAACGAATCTTCTAATGAGAAAACAACGAAGTTTTCTGAAATCTCATTTGAAGTTCGTTCGAAGTTCTAACGACCTTTTTAATATAATTTCAAGCCATGATTATAGGTATTTTCTATACGAACGCTTGGCCGTCACTTTTGTATTTTTTTTATTTTCTTTGAATTAGTTATGATTTTTCTATGAAAAAGTGTCCGAGAACAAAATCTTTAGATAGTATGAATTAAAAAAAATTAACAAAAAACTAACACCTAAAATAATTTTCCAAGCTCATATATATATATATATTAGTGCATTCATACTTTTGGAGACCTTGAAAAATATCACAAAGTTGATGACATGAAACTTGGCACGAAAACTGACATTAATGATATCTTCACTTTAGGCTAGGCCGCTACGTCTCCAGCTTCTTCAAAAGTCATAGGCTTGAAATATAACATGAACGTATAACCTATGACTCAAATTATTTTGTCCAAAATTAAGCCAACACTACAAATTGACTCAATTGGAAATTTGTCCTTAAAAATCTCCCCCTTTGGCTATTCGGGACAAAATAAAAAAATCCCTAAGGGCCGTCAAGCACGCCTAGACACAATCCCACCCAAAAATAAAATAAAATACAGACGCTTGACTCGACTCATAGGAAATTCTTTGTCGCTTTCAATAATGCCGCTAAAGATGAGATCCCGCACACTTAAATAAACCATCAAACACATAGGGAATATAATAAATTAAAGTGCATAAAATAATAATACTCTCCCTTAATTAATTCTCCCCATTTATCTAACATGATCTACTTAAGAAGACCGAGACTCCCCCTAAGATAAATCTCCCCAAACTAAAGGTTTAGATACCATTTCTCCCCCTTTTTGTTCAAGAGTAAACAAAGGATAAAGAATCATAAAATAACTTATTTATCCCCCAATTTAAGCAAATATTCCCCCTAAACTAAACAAGGGATATGAATAAAGAAAAACAACTTAAACACGCGATGGTGAAAATAATGACAAGAACAATAATGCATAATGGCAACAATGAAGAACAACTAATCCATACAATGATTGATAAATATCAAATATGATGCGATAGCAAAAAAAATATCATTTAGAATGAACTAGTATAAGTGTGTGATATCCAACAAAGGTCGCAACAAAGATAGATACTAATTTTGAATTCAAAGCATATATGGACTAGCTAGCAAGGCAAAGACTCAAAATAAATAAAATATCATATATATATATATATATATATATATATATATATATATATATATATATATATATATATATATATAGACACACACACACACACACACACACACATGCACACAAATATATTAAGGAAGCACGAGAACATATATATAGATATAAACACCACAAATAACACAAAATAAAATGAGCTTTCCACGCTCTTATGGCATAAATGTGCCTTATGGAAACGGAAGTGAAGGGGTGTGAACTAACAATAATTAAATTATGACCCAATCACTTAAACATGTTCAAGGAGTTCCATTTGATTACAAACGTTATCAAACATATATAAAGCCTCATGAGATAAAAATATTGAACTCAAAGAACAAAACAAACAAAATTCATACAAGCCTAGCATATTGATGATTCTACAAACTAATAGAGTAATGACAAAATAGTATAACTAGGATACAAAGTCATTGCGAAATCCCATTGATACATCCAACCAAACTTCCTCATTAATATTCCTTTTCTTTCTCTTTATGAACATATTAACTAAACTAAACAGACCTTAGCTAATTTTTATAATGCTGTTTTTAAGGCCAAATTTCAATGGTATCTTTTCACGCAAAGTAATTTTGTCTTTCGCAAGCCCGATTCTATTGATTCACAATTATGCCGAATAAACATATTTTTCTAATTTTTTGATTCAAAAAACGATTATTGCATGCATAAATCCTCCATAGTCACAAAACATGTAGATGACTAAATTGGTAGGAGAACATCTCACTTAGCTCAGATATTCATATGAAGTTAAAATTTAAAAGAGCTCGTGCATGTGTGCAAAAGAGGCATAAAATTAGAATCCTTTTAGCAATTCAAATTCAAAGTACTCAATATAACCATGATAATGAACAATTTTAAGAATTGAAATTCACAACCAAAAGTTCTAGCCACATGGAAGCAGAAAATGAGGATTCAACACAAGTATATGCCACAAAAAGTGTGTAAGACTCAAATATACACACAAAAAAAATCTTTTTGAGTTTTTCAAGTTTTAAGCCAAACAAAAATTATAACTCAAAATATAAACAAAAATCTTTTTGTATTTTTCATTTAATACTAAAAAAATGAAAAAGTCAACATACAAAAGATAAACAAGTCATAGTTCTAGCATGAGATATATGATGAAGTAAAGACTAGAAAATGACAAACAAACATACAACTAGCAAGTATATAAAAATTAGGATCACGCGATAAATTAGCGTAACCCGCTTTGATACCACTTGATATGGGCAGATTCCCCCAAATTTTAAACTACTAATTATGAGATGGTTCAATGATATACTAAATTTTAATTTTTCAAAAATTATTATTATTTTTTTATTTTAAAAGCACAATCAAATACATGAAAAATTAAATTAAACTTAAAGTGAAAATAAACTACACTAACATATTTTTAATTTCCACTTAAGCAAAATTTAATCCAATTCAAGTTATACAAACCAAGTATGAATATTATCTAATTAAATTAATGTCGACTTGAATTAAATTAAATTAAACTTGCACCAAATTAAACATGAGTTATGAATTAAACCAATTTTTATCTTGATTAACCTAACATGCATCTAAGTGAGGATTTTACAAGATAAAAATAAATCACACATGCACTACGCTACGATGTACGATGAAAAACCACAACGGAAAAAACCTCAAACGACCCTACCTACAAGTCCACTATGTATGGTTTTATAAATACAAGACAAGACTTTCAACACACAACTTGACTTCAACCGAGCCTCGACGCTTCTTCTTGCATCCACCTACGCCTAGTCGATAACTTCAGAGTTCATCAAAATCTTGGAATCCACCAATGGGGCCTGGTTACCATCAACCCATACACGGTGCCTTTCACCGTATGAGAACACCGCAGCAAAATAATCTCCTTTTGGGGTATAGAAGAAATCCAAGCTATCTCCTTAATGGGTAGAGAAGAACTCGGTGCCAAACAATCTCCAAGCAAATATATATATATGGAACTTGGATCAAAACAAAATAATGGGTGTAAAATACTTAGTTTTGTTCTAAAGATTAAAACATTTTTAACAAAAGCCAAGGAGACCTTTTCTTGGAAGAATTTTTCTCTCAACTCCTTAGGAAGAATGGAAAAGTTTTTTATGAAAAGGTTGTTCCCGCACTTATTTTATCAGGAAAAAGTAGTGGGGAAATTGGAAGATTTCAAAAAAACTGTCAAAAACTTCGTCCTTTCATTCGAACGAATCTTCTAACGAGAAAACAACGAAGTGTATTGAAATTCTATTTGAAGTTCATTCGAACGAGGTCGTTTGATCGACCTTTCTAATGATATTTCAAGCCATGATTCTAGATAATTTCGATACGAACGCGTGGCCACCAGTTTCGTATTTTTCTGATTTTTTTTAATTAGTTATGATTTTTCTAAGGAAAGGTGTCCGAGAATAAAGTTTTTAGACAGTATGAATTAAAAAAATAACAAAAATACTAACACCCAAAATAAATTTTCAAGCTCTTATATATATATATATTAGTGCATTTATACCTTTGGAGATCTTAGAAAATGTCACAAAGTTGATGACGTGAAGCTTGACATGAAAATCGACACTAATGATATCTTCACTTTAGGCTAGGCTGCTACATCTTCAACTTCTTCAAACGTCATAGGCTTGAAATATAACATGAACGTTTAAACTATGACTCAAATTGTTTTGTCCAGAATTAATCCAACACTATAAATTATCTCAATTGGAAATTTGTTCTCACACATACTCCGTGTTATATAAAAATTTCATGATACCATGCCCATCAACAAATACAATATCTCAATCGAATCAATATTTTAGATTTCAATAGACGTCATGATATTGACAATATGAGTACAAATAAATAAGGAACAAACAACTACTCTTAAAAGATTTAAGGAGCATATTGCGTAAACCCCGTACCTTAAAATCATTACAAGAAACTCATAAGATTCTGCTTCATAATTCTAATCATACCACTGCATTCCTCACACGAAAACATTCAAAACTCATTCTAGCCCAAACTTGAGAAAATACCAAATAAGCCTTCAAATCATGGATTGAATATTGAATAAAATTGGGTCTAGGGTTTATAGATAGAGGGAGATAAAACTAGATGAGGCTACTAATTTTTATAAAGGCTAAAATATGTTTTAAAAGTCCTTAACTCGTCACTTTATGTTTATATACCAAAAATAATTAGAGTCCTAATCGTATACAAATACTAAAAAAACATTATGGACGATCAGACCATTGGAATTGGCTGAGATTTAGAGGCATAATAGCTGAAGGCGAGAAGAAGCTGCGCAAAAAAAAATCAACTCGATCGGACAGTCGAATGCTTTTATTTATTTATTTTGCTCCTTAGGTCGAATCCTCCCCCAATTTTTATACAAAAAGTTTTAATTTCCAAATTTTAATCCCAATTTAAATTCCACTTAAAACCTTATTTTTATATATAAAAACAACATTTTTACATACCAAAATTAAATAGATTCCAAAAATTATTTTCTGAAAATCCGAGTTAATTTTATTAAAACTGGTTTAAAAATCACGGGTTGTTACAGAAAGCTCTTGGGATTTATGGTCGGTGAAAAGGGAATTGAAGCAGACCTTGTTAAAATCAAAGCAATGATTTATATGTCATCACACCGATCTGAGAAGGAAATTGACGAAAGTTCTAGTACATCAGTAGATTCATCAATTAACTTACTTCCATATACGAACCTATCTTCAAACTCTGGCAAAATTATTCAACTAAGGTCTGGAATGAACAATGTCGAGCAATATCTTACCCAATCACCGATGCTCAAGCCACCACAAATATGTCTTGCCTTTCTTCCTATACCTAACTGTCACCGACTTAAATATTGGTGTTATGCTAACCCAATACATTAAAGATTCATGCAAATAAAGATCCATTTACTGTGTAAGTCAAACTATAGCAGGATATGAGGTGAATTATATTGTGTTGAAAAAGATGTGTGTCACCCTAATTTCGTTCACCTAGAAACTTTAACATTACATGCTTGCATTCCCCATAAATTGGTGTCTTGAATGAATACCATGAAGTACCTCCTAGATAAGCCCACCTTGTTAAGCCTCATGCCCCCATGGATACTCTTGTTGACTGAATTCAACATCGTTTATGTCATGTAAAAGGCTATTTTCCACTACTTAGCAGATAACCTCATGGACGAAGTCGGTGTATGGATTATAGAATTTCTCAATGAAGAAATTATTTGCACTACCCATGAAGAGCTCCGATGGAAATTATGTTTTAGTGAGCAACTAACAACAAAGGATATGTCATCGAGATATTGTTGTTTGTAGCCGACGATTTGCATACTCCCATCACCATCAAGATTGACTTCCTTTGTACTAAAAGCATAATGGAATATAAGGCATGGATGATTAGACTCAAAGTTTCCCTCAAAAGGGGAATCCAATACCTCGATGTCTATGGAGATTCATCCTTTAACATAGGATAGGTTCTTAGTAAATGGAACGTCAAGGATAAAAATCTTCTGCCCTTCCACACTTATCTTAAGGAACTCACTTTCGAATTAAAAGATGTCACATTCCATTACCTCTCTTATTCCAGAAATAGCTTTGTCGATGTATTGGCGACACTTGCCTCTATGGTCCATGTGCCTGAGGGAGTAGGAATCGCCCTACTATAAAATTAGGAACAATTTAAGCCTACCCACTACTATCACATGAAGCTCGCTGCAGATGAAGACTCAAACAAGATCAAATTATGGTATTACGACAACTGGTGCCTTCTCAAGTATGTTCGATACCCTTGAGGGGCTGGAAATAAAGACAACATAACCTTTCAAAAACTCTCATCCCAATAAATATGATGGGAATCCATTGTTACTTTCCTTTTACTTCTATTTTAGCTCTTTTTACTTATTTTCTCTCCTTAATTGGCCTCCAAGCATGTTTGGGACTAATTAGGCATTCTTTTTTTTAGTTAGTCCTTTTTAGTCATTTTAGGCTATTACTTGATAAGCAAGTAATAACCCACCTATAAATAGCCCTTGTATTCTCATTTTGTACTTAATTCCTCAATTCTTGAAATATAATAACTCTTTTGTTTCTCTCTCTATAAATCATATTATCTTGATTTTTAGGTCATTGACGTGTAGTTCACATCAAATTGGTATCAGAGTGGGTGAAGCTCCACACTGGTATTAGTGTATCAGTGTATTTTGTATCAAATTCGTGCACTACTCTTAAATGGCTCCCAAGAAATCCAAAAAACTAAAAGAAGAGATTCAAAAATGAACAAGAGAGTGGGTACAATCACAAGAAGTCTATACCCTTTTCCAAAACCCTAACCCTAATCCTAGAAATCACTACACACAACCCCTGCCCTACCCCACCCTCTACACCAAACCCCCACCCCGAAAACCCAAATCTTGAACCCTAATTTCACCCAAAACCCAAATCCATTCCATAAACCCTCCATTCAAGATCCAAGACAAACTAATTCTAGGGTTTCACCTACCATTTTATGATAGAATCCACAATTTACAAACCCTATCCTCCAAAATAGCCCCACCCTCACTTCCGCAACCATCTCCACCCAAGAAGCTTCCCCACACCCTGTTGACACATGTCGTCCATTTTTCAGCCCTATTCAAACCAGGTCAGCCCACATTACCTGTTAAGTGTAGCCTTGAGCCACCCTAGAGTGATCGAACCCCCTTGAAAACCATCCAGAAAGTCAGGGCTGCCCGGAAACCTCCAATACAACTTCTATCCACGCCAAAATCACCCTGTGGTGGTCGAAATAACCAAGAAAGTCTTTAGCTTCCCGAAAACCACACATGATGTCTTAACAAAGGTCAAATTTCTCCTATGCCAATAGATCTATCCGCGGCCCTAAGTGAAACCCTCCAATATGTTAAAGAACTAGGGTTTGAGGCCAAGAAAATGGTTTTTTACCGTTGGGGTAGATATTTTGATGTTGGACATGAGAGGCAAGAGGAAGAAGATGGATCTTGAAAACAAGAATTGAAAAAACCCTTCCTCAAATTTTCAAGAAAATATTTTGGCCTCAAAAGTCCTTGCGTCTCTTTTCAAGCAAATTTTTTGGAATTTCTCACACGATTCTCCAATTTTGCAAGTTCGAGGATTAACTTTTTTTAAGTCGAGGAGGATGATGAAAATCCATTGTTACTTTCCTTTTATTTTTATTTTTAGCTACTTTTAGTCATTTTCTCTCCTTAATTAGCCTCCAAGTATGAATGTGACTGATTAGGTATTCTTTTATTTTTGGTTAGTCCTTTTTAATCATTTTAGGCTATTACTTGATTATCAAGTAATAACCCACCTATAAATAGCTCTTGTATTCTCATTTTGTACTTAATTCCTCAATTCTTGAAATATAAGAACTCTTTTTTACTCTCTCTAGAAATTATATTGTCTTGATTTTTAGGTCATTAACGTCTAGTTCACATCAAAATCATTTGAGATAAGGCCTTGTTTAAGAGAAATTTTAATGGTAATTATTTACAGTGTATAGCAGGGGATGATATTGAAGAGATCATGTATAAAATCCATAATGGGGAATGCAAAACCCACATGATTGGTTACATGCTTGCCAAGAAGATCATTAGACAAGGGTACCATTAGACGAAAATAGTTCATGATTGCGAAGTGTATGTCAAAAGATATCTCAAATATTAATAATTGCGCAGTGCATATAAAAAGGTATATCAAACTTTAATAATTCACCAATATCCAATACTTGCCTCCCCATGAGCTATATATCATGACTTTTAAATGGCCTTTCTCCACTACCATTGGTAAATTCACTCCCAAAGCATCTCATGGGTATGAATTTATCTTAGTAGTTATTTATTACTTCACTAAATGGTTCGAATTCGAGTCATATGTCGTGTTAAATGCCAATAAATTAGCCAAGTTCGTTCGCATGAACATTATTTATTGTTACATGGTTCCACCACAAATAAACGAGGTGGTTTTATCCAGGAACGAAAGCCTCAAATCCATCATTAGTGAGATGAATAAAAGTTGTTGGGATTGGGCTGACAGGATTCCTTACGCTATTTGGGGCTACCATGTGTCTATCAAATCACCATTAAGGATATCCCATACTTTATAGTCTATGGCATTGAGTTATTTTTTCCCATTGATCTTGAAATACCTTATCAATGAGTCGTGCTTGAAATCTGAGTGGGGGAAGGCACCAAATCCAGTATGATGAATTGACACTTTTGGATGAAAAGTGGCTGAGATCATTATGCCACGTACAAGGGTACCACTGATGTTTTGGATGGTCATTTAACAAAAAGGATAAAGATCACAGTGTGCAAGAAGGGGTCCTCGCCCTCAAAGATATTATGGAACCCATTTGGGAGCCCTGTAGAAAATTTAATCCCTACTAGAGTGAACCGTTCGTTATGGAGAAAATCCTATCAGGCGGTGCAACTATATTAACAAAACTCAACGGAGAAGAGATGATACGACTATTCAACCTAGTTCATCTCAAGAAATTATATCCTTAACCCAATTTTCATCGCGCTACGCACTCTGCACCTTTTTTTTAATAAAAAAACTCATATTTTCCCTCCTTACTGAAACTACATACGACCTAATCCTCACAATGATAATGTAAACATTTATATATATAGTTTAGTTGGATCAATTCCATGTCAGATAGTTTAAGTCTAGCACAAAATTGACCCCAAAAACTTTATCCATAGTTAGACGAAGGTCGGAGAGAGTCTTGTTATTAGAATTTATGGACACTGAAATTGAAGAGTCTTTCTCATTAGAATCTATGGACATTGAAATTGAAGGTCATATGGCCTTTATACATCAAAGCTTTCGCACGTAAATTTTGAAGATTCAAAGATCGTATCCTTTTCTCGTAGTTTTAATTGAATCCTTTCAAGGCTATCACACACGTATACTTTTATATCTTTTGAGAAAAAATGTTTTTTTTGTAATGATAAAGTGGAATGTTTTTGTGAAAATCATTGCATTGCAAGCTTATCTCGGTGAATCGAAGATTCTACGTATAAGAGTGAACATGCTTGGGTTCTGTACTCGTATGCATGGTTACATGAATTTAGGCCAGATATACATTTTTCCTATATCCGTGCACATGGGGTTGAATCCTTTTCGTGCGCATAACCGACACGTTTTGGTCTTAATATTTTCACTCCTTAAATGTTTGCTCATGGGTTCAAATCCCTATCATCTGCACGGATCTCATACGTACCTCATAAAAGGCTTTATACCTAAAATCATGTTCACGGTGGACTTCGCCACCGTGCGTAAGACGTGGTCAAATTTTCAAAAAACTCTATAAATAGGAGATTTTTCCTACCATTTTTAGATATCCTTTTTCTTGAGTACTTTTCACATATATAAAGAGCATTTTTAGGCAAGTGATCAGAGAAAACCATTTCAATTTTCATCTACACAAAGTTGAGAGAAAACTTGAATCAACACTTGATTTCTGATTTGTGGGATTTGAAATTGAAAACCACATAGCCTAGATTTAATTCTACTAGTTTCAAATCTTAATTTGAAGATCTATTCTCAAAGATCTAAAATGAGGTGTTTGAGCTACTGGGGAGTTCAAGTATGGTGCGATCTGAGGATGGAGAATCTGACTTCCGTGTATGGACAAAACTATTTGAGTAATAAGTTTGGACTTAAGTGTGTTGACCTTTCAAGCCTATTACGTGGTGCCTTGAAGATGTAGTGGCCAAGGTAGAAGATCTACATCATCGTGCTGTATTCTGTGCTCATTTTTGTCTTCATATTTTGGAGGATCTCTCAGGTATGGATACGTAAGTATTTTGATCCTTGGATATTTTATATTTGGGTGTTATGATTTTATACAATTATTTTAAAAATATTTTAAAGTTTTTTTTAATATTTTTTAGAAGAAAAATATTTTTTTCGTGACTTTGTTAGAACAAAATATGGTATGTCATTCGAACGAGATATGGTACCTCATTAGAACAGGTTCCAACAGACTATAAACGTACTAACTTTGGACTTCTCTAGAATCTCGTTGGATACATGTTCGAACGAGATATTTTTCTTCGTTTGAACGAGGTTCAAAGTCGTTCGAATGAGCCTGTGAATTTTTATTATTTTCAAGATTTTTCAAATTGCTTTTCATGCTTAACTCGATTTTGGAAAACCTCCTATAAATAGGAGTGCGGAGTAAAAGTTTTATTTGAGACTTTTATATTGCTTTTGAGTTCCCATACTCTCCCCAAAAGCTCTCTATGTTTACCCAAACCCTATTTTACACCCGAGCAGTTCTAGATCCATGTTTCATTATATTATGCTTTGAGATCTAGTTTGTGGAAAACATTAGTTTAGTCTCACATCATATTGATAGAGAAATGTTTCATGCGGTGGATTTCGTGACTGATCTGTTTACATAAAGTGAACTCCGTATTGTTTGATGGTACGTTGAGCCTAGATCGATGGTGATCAAGGCATGTGTGGATTCACACGTTGTGATAATTATGCGGGTGGAGTCTTGCGTTGTATTGAGGAGGATTGGTTGAATATTAAAGACACGTCAAGGCTTATGAGGGTGTTGAGTCATTGTGTAAGTTTTATGTCAATCTTGTGTAATTCCATATCATAGTGAATTCTTTTGGCTAGTTCGTCGGAGGTTTTTTTTCCATTGTGGGTTTTCCTCATACATCGGGATTTGAGGTTTGATTTATTTACTTTATCCTGCACTCAACTAGATGCATATTTTAGGCTAAGATTAAATTGGCTAATCTTTGTAATTACAACTTGTTTAAAATTGGTGCAAGATTTTACTTTGAGTTAAACTTGTTTAATTGAAGTTAAAATGGAGAAAATTAAAAATTAGATTTTATTTAGACCATTCGGGATATACCCGCACTTTTTCAAATTGGTATAATAGGTAGAAGACTAAGTTATCGTGTTGATCCGTGTTTTATGATGGTTTAAGATTGGTTGTTTTTCCTCACTTGTTGTTTATTTTTCTCTCTATGGATTCCCATAGTGATAAGTTATCCATTGATTTTAGTAATGGTAATGATTTTGATATTCGATAGGAGTTTAATGAGATTTATAATCGTGCTGAAAAATGAACTCATTTGAATTTCAAGTCTGTGAAAAGAATTAAATTTCTTGAAAAATATTTTTTTTTATTTTAAAGCTGAAATTATTTTTTTGTGAACAATTCAAACTCAAAGATATATCCTTCTTGAGAATCTTATGGGCATGAATCGTGATTTTAAAATTTTCCAAAAAAGAGTGTGAGGATAGAGTACGATTTTTAGAGAATGAATTAGAGGACTCTAAAAGTTTTAAGAGTAGGGTTAATGTATGGGCCATTGAAGACAATGACAAACCGATAAATATTTTAAAGGCACGTGAGAAGACTCTTAGGGATAAGTTCCCTTACATTGAGGGGGAGCATGATAACTTTATAGGTATTATTAAAAATTTGAAGAATGAATCCCTAACATTTTAATTCTCTAAATGTTTTCATGAGTCTAGAATTTTGAAGTTTGAAAATGATCTAAGAGACTTAAGTAGTGTTCTTACTAGCTTCGATAATTCGAGTTCTTTCGCTGCTAAATCCAAGACCAACATTTGTTTTAGAGTGTTAACCGTTGGCCAGAATGTTAGAAAAGGTCAACCCAAAGGCCATCTCCCTCGTGTTTACACATGTTCTTATTGTGGTAGGAAATGTAACCTTAGTATATTTTGTTATGATCTTAGTAGAGGTCCTAAGAAGTCTAGATCCCAAGTTGCCGAGGTTCCCAAAATTGAAGAGCATCATGTCACACCTATGTGGGTTAGGAAATTAGATTTGGAAGCTTTACTAGTTAGACTTATTGATTCTCTAGTGCTTAAATATGATACTTCTTGTGGTAAATCTAATGGTTGATTGTGTTCGCATGTTTATATACACTAGATTTTGTAATTCATGCTATATGTGTTTGCTAGTCGTACGTGGTTTGAGTCTTTTGTATTTTGATTTTTCATGTATTGGGTCTTATTGAAAAGTACAAAAAAGATTTTATTTCTCTTTTGAGTCATTTTGAAAAATGTGTAAAATCTCAAAAAGATTATAATCTATATGTAGTTTAGTTTTACACATTTTGTGTGGTATATCGGTGTGTTTAAATCCACTTCTTTTATGTTTTTATGTGGCTAGGACATTGATTATGATTTTTAATGCTTAGATTGTTCTTAATCATGCTTGCATAGAGTTGTTTAACTTTGATTTTCTTAATGGATTCACTTTACATATGCCTCCCAACACACATGCACGAGCTATTTTGGATTTTAACTGCATATATTACATGATCTAAGTGCGGTGTTTTTCTAATAATTTTGTCATATACATATATATTTGGATGGGGGATTTGTTCATGTAAGAACCATTACCCATTATTTTTTTGATATTTTATTAAAATTATAAATGTGCGTGGGAAAGGGCTACGAATGAAAAAATCTTCCTTGAGTGAAAGGCCACCGTTGGCAAGAGCCTAAAAAATTGGGAGGCATAGAAAAGAAAATGTTACCAACGCCAAAATTATTTCATTGATTCTTTAATTAATTTGGTGTCTTCAAAATAAAAGTGAAAAAAATGATATATGTATAATTTTAAGGGTGATATAATTTGAAGATCAATGGGTTTGCACAATGAGTCCTAGTTAATTCATGTTTGATGCAATTGATTTGATAATCACGAATATTTTTTAAGCTAGTGTGAATTGTGCCTGTTTGTCCATTTATGAGTTCAATTTACTCGAGGCTAAATATTGGTTTGATAAAGTTAATGCAAATAAGTAGAACTCCTTGAACATTTTTGAGTAATTAGATCATAATTCATTTGTTTTTAGTTCACACCCCTTCACTTCGTTTACCACATGTTTGTTTACACACATAATTACTATGCTAGTGTGTAACGCTAATTATGTTTTGTGTCTTATTTATTGTGTTTATACATATATGTATGTGCATGTGTGCCATTGGTATATTTTACATATTTATATATATGGTATTGTTAATTTTTAGTCGTTATGTTTTCATTTAATCCATGTTGCCTTGTGCTTCATCTTTTAATCAAATTGGCATGCTATATGATCATAATGGTATATCTTATTTCTTTTTTTCATCGGTATTTGATGCTTTATGTTGTATTCAAGTTGGTATCATTTATTGCATCAATATTGGTATTATTTTATCATTGTTTGGATTATTTGTGCTTGTGTTTCCAAGTTGTGTCTGTTGCTCTTTAAACCATTGTATGATATTATTCTTTCCTCTTTATTTACAATTGATATCCCATGTTCTCACATTTTAGGGAAGAAATGGTTCATGAGGTAGAAATGGTCTATTATGCATTCTTTCTTTGTCCATTCTTGAACAAAAAGGGGGAGAAATGGTATTTTTCACATTAGTTTTAGGAGGAGATATTTATCTTAGGGGAGACATCATACCTAGGTGGAGATTATTGGGCATAGGGGGGGGGGGGGGGGGGGTTTCTTATGCATACTTTTTATATTGTTATATTCTCTTTGCATTTGAACATGTATTTAAGTGTGTTGATTTGCAACATACGAAAAACTGACAAGCGAGCAAAGCTACTCAAGGTTTACGAATCAATCAAGTTGTACTTTTTTCTTTTAGAGTTAGGGATTGAGTATTTGATGAGCTTGATGTCCCATAGGAGTTTTTATTTTTGGTTTTATCCTAGAATAGATAAAAGGGGATATTTGTAAGGACAAATTTCTGAATAAAGTCAACTTGTATGTTTTGGCATATTCTATGTTTGGACAAAACTATTTGAGCCATAGGTTAGGACTTGAATGTGTTGACATTTCAAGCCTATGACGTGTTTTTTTAAAAACGTAGCGGCTAAGTTAGAAGATCTAAATCGGCGTGTCGTGTTTCGTGCTCATTTTTGCCTTCATATTCAGAGAATCTCTGGATATGGATGCTCAAATATTTGATCCTTGGAGATTTTATAATTGGGTGTCAGAATTTTATAAAATTGTTTTTAAAATATTTCAAGATGTTTTAAAATATTTTTATCGTCTTTTAATATTTTTTAGAAGAAAAATATTTTTTTTCGTGACTTTGTTAGAACGAGATATGGTATGTCGTTCGAATGAGATATGGTACCTCATTAGAACAGGTTTCAACGAACATCAAACGAGCCAACTTTGGCCTTCTCTAGAATCTAGTTGGATAACTCGTTGGATATGTTTTTGAACGAGATGTTATACTTTGTTCGAATGAGGTTCATAGTTATTCCAACTAGCCTGCGAATTTTTATTAATTTTGATTTTTTCAATTATTTTTCATACTTAACTCAATTTTTAAAAACCTCTTATTAATATGAGTGTTGAGAAGTAGTTTTGTTTGAGATTTTTTCAATGCTTTTAAGTTTCCAAACTCTCCCAAAAATCTCTTCGTGTTTATCCAAACCCTAATTTATACCCAAAAACTTTTAGATATAAGTTTCATCATATTATGATTTGAGATCTAGTTTGTGGGCACCAATGGTTTATTCTCTCATCATCTTTATAGAGTAAAGTTTCATGCGATAGATTTCGTGTCTGATTTGTTTACATATGGTAGATATTGTGTGATGATTGTTGAGCCTGGATCGGTGGATACCGAGGCGTGTGTGGACTCACACGTTGTGACAGTTACACAAATGAAATCCTGCATTGTCCTATGGATGAGCAGTTAAATAATAAATATTAAAGATGCACCAAGGCGAGCGAGTGCATCGAGTCACTGTGTAAGTCTTGTGAAATTTCGTATCAAAGTGAATTTTTGTGGTTGGGTCATTCAAGATTTTTCCTGTTCGTTTTTTTTTCATCATCGGGCATTGTGGTTTGATTTACTTATTTTATCCTCCACTCACCAAGATGCATATTTTAGTTTAAGATAAAATTGTTTAATTTTTTTAATCATAACTTGTTTAAAAATGGTGCAACATTTTACTTTTGGCTAAACCTGTTTAATTAAACTTAAAATTGAGAAAATTATAAATTATCGTTGGTTTAAACCATTCCCTATATACCCACCCTTTCTCACTTATTTATTTGATGGAGCTTTGAACAGATCACTTATTGGAATGCGGGAGAGTTTCAGCGTCCATAGGTAACTTTTTATTAAGTAACAAGAGATAGATACCTCATTGCGTTCTTTAAAATTTATTTTCAAATCTAACGGGAGACTAGGATGCCCCGAGACTTTTTCATCCATTGGTGGGGTTTTCCCCTGGAGATCTTGAATAATGCCTCTTGTGTGGATTTTTGTAGTACTTATTGATTAGTCATGAATATTTCATTTAATACCCTTTATTCTTGTGCATTGGAGCATCCCCATCTTCATTAATTACTATATTGAAGCTCTTATATTGCATAACCTTTGTTCTTGATGTTTAAATTATTCTATGGTTTATTTGATCTTTTATAGATATTTGGGATGCAAAGTGTAAAGTTGGATACATATTGAGAAAGTTTCATCACAAGATGCAACTTCAAGGTCAATATGGTCAGTTCAAACTCCGTATTTTAGTTGTTATAAAATTATCAATATGAAGATCATCAAATTATCTTCACTTGATCGTCGACCGTGCGTCATTTAGATTCGGTATGAAGAAGTTATCGTCGTTTATTCAAGATTTTAACATATTCTTCAACTTCAAGGGTCATGTGGTAATCTGCATAAATTTCAGGGTAATAAAATAACAAAATTTATAGAATTGTGTTATCTTTGCATGACTTCAAACTGTGGGTCATTATGAGTCCGTATGAGGAAGTTATGATGATTCTCTACCGATGCGTGAAAATAGACTTGCCGCAAAAACATGATGCGAATCATAATGATAATTTTTTAGGTTTTAAAAGAATTATTTGGAGGGGTATTTATGGGGTTCGATTCTTTTTATTTAGGGACTTCATTTTAGATTAGTTTTAAGTAATTTTGTCCTCTTTGCTTTGGAGCTTCACTCCCCCTCTCTCTCCTAGGGTTTGTATGTTATTTTCACTTAATCTCCCTTCCTCCATTGTTGATTTATATATTTCCTCTTAAATTTGTATCTTAGTTTTAAATCTTTCTCATCTAGACTTGTTTTTAATACAATTAATTAGTTTGTTTTCATTTCTCTCATATATATTATAAGGACATTTTTGTCCAACATACTTGTATATGTCATTAGCCGTAACACCGTTGCAAAGATTCAAAGTCCATTCATCATCAACGGATCCGTATATCAAAAGGAGAATAAGGAATCAGGGGGAACAGACCTGACCGGACCGATCCGGCCCAGATAAAAGAACCGATCCGGTTCATCCGGACCGATCCGCCTAAAAGGACCGGACCGATCCGCCTGCTGAGTTGAGGCCAGTATACCCCGGATCCATAACGAACCGATGAAGCCAAAATGCCGAATCGATCCGATGCCAACCGGATGGATCCGTCTTCAGAAAAAGAACCGATCCGAGGTCACCGGACCGATCCTCCTAAAGGGACCGGACCGATCCGACGAGGATAATCACAAACAGATCGTGATTCAGATTTTTTAGGGTTTTGACTTCCTATTTAAACCACGTTAGGAGTATCTGATTATGGGGGAGTTTTGAAATTCTGAGAATATCATCTTAAATTGATATATATGCTTATGTTTATCTCATTTCAAACTCGATACGTCACTAGGTATTTGCTTTATCTCATGTGTGTAGGTACATCTTTGATAATCCCATAATGCACACCCTGATGAGAAAAGCGGTAAGATTCCTGAAGAATTGAAGAACAAACGATGCAGCCTTAGTCATATGTACCTCTTTCAGTTTTGGGTTCATGGAAGGGTAGATTTGTATAGGCATTGTTCATACTTGATAATTCGGATTTTTTATGTTTGTTCCGGCATAGACATAGGGGGAGATTTGTAAAGACATTTTTGTCCAACATACTTGTATATGTCATTATCCGTAACACCGTTGCAAAGATTCAAAGTCCATTCATCATCAACGGATCCGTATATCAAAAGGAGAATAAGGAATCAGGGGGAACAGACCTGACCGGACCGATCCGGCCCAGATAAAAGAACCGATCCGGTTCATCCGGACCGATCCGCCTAAAGGGACCGGACCGATCTGCCTGCTGAGTTGAGGCTAGTATACCCCGGATCCATAACGAACCGATGAAGCCAAAATGCCGAACCGATCCGATGCCAACCGGATGGATCCGTCTTCAGAAAAAGAACCGATCCGAGGTCACCGGACCGATCCGCCTAAAGGGACCGGACCGATCCGACGAGGATAATCACAAACAGATCGTGATTAAGATTTTTTAGGGTTTTGACTTCCTATTTAAACCACGTTCGGAGGTTGGTTTTCTTAAGACTTTCAAAGATAAAATCCAGAGTCCTAATACTCCAAGTCTTCACCCTTTTTTGAGTTCCCCAACTCATGTTTGATTCACACAACTTTGCCATACCATTGTGAATCTTTTGGAACCCTAGAACACAAGCTTTGTGTATTTTTCATCTTTGTGGAGAGAACTTTGCAATCGAGGGTTGCGTGTCATTGCCGAGGGAGTCTCTACGAAGTGTTATGACTGCGTGTCATTGAGGAGTGTTGCGGTTCTTCCTTTGCCGATTGGACTGAGGTTCATGTGGGTTCGCTGCGTGTGGATTCATTGCTGTATTTCGTTGTAAATCTTGTAAGTTGCGATTTACTCTTTATAGTGAAATAAAAGGTTTTGCCCTGCGGGGATTTTTCCTTATCTTGGTGTCACATGATTTATTTGTTTATGGGTTGACACACACACGCACTTTAGATGCATGTTTAGGGGCTGAAATTTAATAAGTTTGCCAAATTAGAAATTTGCGAAGTTTTTCAATATCACGCATTCTCAAATTGGTATCAGAGCAGGTTACGCTAATTTATTGCGTATTCCTATTTTTCGCAAAATCGTGTGATATTGATTTTTTGAAAAATCAGTTTTGTGAAAATTCGCATTTTTTCCTATGGAGCACTTATATAATCAGATGCCTATTTTTTATGGGTCTAATTATGCCTATTGGAAAGCTCGTATGAAATCAATTTTAAAATCTATTGACGAGCGGGTTTGGTTGCTTTGCGAAAATGGTTGGACTCCTCCCACGGTCACTGTTAATAACATCACCTCTCTAAAACCCGTGTCAGCCTGGACTGAGGATGATTATAAGTTGTCCAATTTTAACTCCCGTGGTCTAAGTGCTATTTCTGGTGCTATCACTCCTGATGAGTATCGCCGAATCATGACGTGCTCCACGTCTAAGGAGGCTTGGGATGTTTTGAAACTGACACATGAGGGTACGAACGCTGTTAAAGAGTCTAAGTTACAAAATCTGGCCACCCAATTTGAGACTATCACCATGTCTGAGTCCGAATGCTTTGATGATTTTTATGCACGTTTGTCGGACATTGTTAACACTAGTTTTAATTTGGGTGAGGTGATTGATAACACGCGTGTCGTTAAAAAGATTTTGAGATCTCTTCCAAAACGCTTTATTCTTAAAGTCACTGTTTTGAACTCTTTGGGAAATCTGAAATCACTTAAGTTAGAAGAACTTGTAGGAGATCTTCAAACCTATGAGATTGACATGTTTCCTTAAACCATTAAGGCTAAGGATAATGGTATTGCTTTAAAGACTCATTTTAAGAAAAAGAAAGAAAAAGTTTGTGAGTCTGATTCTGAGGAAGATGTTGATTTTGATAATATGGCCTTGTTTGCGAAAAACTTTAAAAAATTTCTCAACATGAAAAGAAATCATTCTTCCAATAAAAAGATTTTTTTTGAGAAAAATAAAAGGAAAGGAAAGGCCAAAGAAAGTGATGAGAGGAATGAATCTGATGAGGAGTGTGAGGAAGATTTAGAGAACATCACCTGTTTTGAATGTGGGGGTAAGGGACATAAGTCGTTTGAGTGTCCTACTTGGCTTAGAAAGAAAGGGAAGAAAGTAGCCATGCCTGCCACACTTAGTGATGATGAGGGAGATGAGTCGGATAAAGGTTTAGGACATGGGATGGTTGTCGCCTTTTCTAGTCGTGTAAGCACACCCAGTTTGTCTCACAAAAGTGCACACGAGAGCGATAATAGTGATTTATGTTCTTCGAGTGAGGGAGAAAGTGAAAGTGAGAGTGGAGATGAAAGTGAGCTCCAAAAATCTTTTAGAGATTTGTACACCGAGACCTTGAAAACAAAGAAGTATAATCGAGATTTAGGTCGTCGAGTTTTAAGTTTGGAAAGAGAAAAAGAGGTTTTGAGAAAGGATAAGTTTGATTTGACCAACACGGTGTCTAGTCTGAAGACACGTGCATCCCAACTCGAGAGTGATCTCGAACGTGCCCGGGAGGTCAAAGTCAATTTTGAGAACGCACCTAAGAAGGTTGAAAAAGTGGTTCTTAAGGGTAAAGGTGAGAAATTAGAAATAAGTCATGACAGTGCTTCTACTTCCCAATTAGCACTCGAGCCGGTTTCCACTTTAGTGTTAGATTCACGAAAGTCTCACCCTAACCCACCTAGGCGTCCCTTTCCTATTAGGAGAGTGCGTCCTAGAGATTTTGAGCGAGGTGTTCCTAGGCCTATTTATGTTTGTTCACATTGTAAGAGGAGAGGTCACCTTAAGGAATTTTGTCTTAAGTTGGGTTATGTGTCACGTTTTTCTTCTACACGTGTTTCTGGCACACATGCACCCACACATGATACTTTACATGCTCCCGGAGACTACATGAGAGAGTTTGCACATCTAGGTGAGCAAGTTAAGTTTTTAGTCAAAACTTCACACGATTTGATGGAGGTTTTTCATAAGTTGTCACCACCTTTGGAAAACCCCTCCGCACCTAATGATTGAGGTTTGACTTTTTTACTAGCATAGGATGTTTTTCATAATGTCATCATTTGCCTATTGCTAGTATGTATCATTTGTATATATATTTTTTTGAAAAATTTTGAAAATACCAAAAAGATTTTATTTTGATAAAATTTTTGAAAAATACAAAAAGAGTTTTTTTCTGGATGAGCATTCAAGATAGCCAAGTCACAACTTCATTCCATATATCCATGTGACTGTTTGATAGAGATTTGAGAGGCTACATCATTTCATCCATGTGCTTAACATTGATCGGAGTCTTTGAGATGTAATTAGTGATATCTTCCTACATGTTTGACTCTTATATCCTTTATTGCACACATGCACTGCTATTTTGATTATTGCACTTGTCTATCTCATATTGGCTTGAGTGTTTCTATCTCAATTCTGTCTATACAATGTACAATATGCGATAAAATTTGACAAGATTGGAATGCATGTAAAAACCGTTTTGGTGAGACTGTGTGTATATCTTCATAACGGGGAGGGGCTGCGAAAGTTGATTCTTATCCTTTGCGCAAAAGCCACCGTTAAAAAAAAAAAAAAAGGACCTAAAAAATGGAGGAATTTTAATATCCGAGGTCCTAAGAGGTTAAAAGAGCCCGAAAAAATTGATAAGGCAATAAAAAGCAATTCATGCCAAATATGGGCCACTTAGGTTTCACCATCAATTCTCCAAAGTTTGAGAATTTAGTATACCTCTATTCAAAATCTAAATCTGAGGGAGTTTGGTTGGAGATTGAAAAACGGGTTTGCACTTCCTTGAAAGTCCTGAAAAAGCATGAAAATCATTTTGGACGTTATTGGTGTAGAAATCACTTTGAGCTTTGATTTGTAGATTTGATATAGTCAATGTCTTATATTTCCAATCTTTTACACCAAAGGAAGCATTTGAGTTCATTCGTTAGGAATATCCAATATTCATCGTGCACATATGTCATGTTTGTATGCTTTGATTTTCCTATCGAATTTTGATCACACCCATTCTTTTACACTATCACCGACTTGGTTGTTTTATGTTCATTCATGGTGTGATTTTATGCCTTGTGTCACCCCGGTACTTTATTGCTTGATTTATTTCTCTCATTTGTCTATTTGGGGACATCACAAAAAGGGGGAGAATGAATTATCTGATTATGGGGGAGTTTTGAAATTCTGAGAATATCATCTTAAATTGATATATATGCTTATGTTTATCTCATTTCAAACTCGATACATCACTTGGTATTTGCTTTATCTCATGTGTGTAGGTACATCTTTGATAATCCCATAATGCACACCCTGATGAGAAAAGGGTAAGAATCCTGAAGAATTGAAGAACAAACGATGCAGCCTTAGTCATATGTACCTCTTTCAGTTTTGGGTTCATGGAAGGGTAGATTTGTATAGGCATTGTTCATACTTGATAATTCGGATTTTTTATGTTTGTTCCGGCATAGACATAGGGAGAGATTTGTAAGGACATTTTTGTCCAACATACTTGTATATGTCATTAGCCGTAACACCGTTGCAAAGATTCAAAGTCCATTCATCATCAACGGATCCGTATATCAAAAGGAGAATAAGGAATCAGGGGGAACAGACCTGACCGGACCGATCCGGTCCAGATAAAAGAACCGATCCGGTTCATCCGGACCGATCCGCCTAAAGGGACCGGACCGATCCGCCTGCTGAGTTGAGGCCAGTATACCCCGGATCCATAACGAACCGATGAAGCCAAAATGCCGAACCGATCCGATGCCAACCGGATGGATCCGTCTTCAGAAAAAGAACTGATCCGAGGTCACCGGACCGATCCTCCTAAAGGGACCGGACCGATCCGACGAGGATAATCACAAACAGATCGTAATTAAGATTTTTTAGGGTTTTGACTTCCTATTTAAACCACGTTCGGAGGTTGGTTTTCTTAAGACTTTCAAAGATAAAATCCAGAGTCCTAATACTCCAAGTCTTCACCCTTTTTTGAGTTCCCCAACTCATGTTTGATTCACACAACTTTGCCATACCATTGTGAATCTTTTGGAACCCTAGAACACAAGCTTTGTGTATTTTTCATCTTTGTGGAGAGAACTTTGCAACCGAGGGCTGCGTGTCATTGCCGAGGGAGTCTCTACGAAGTGTTATGACTGCGTGTCATTGAGGAGTGTTGCGGTTCTTCCTTTGCCGATTGGACTGAGGTTCATGTGGGTTCGCTGCGTGTGGATTCATTGCTGTATTTCATTGTAAATCTTGTAAGTTGCGATTTACTCTTTATAGTGAAATAAAAGGTTTTGCCCTGCGGGGATTTTTCCTTATCTTGGTGTCACATGATTTATTTGTTTATGGGTTGACACACACACGCACTTTAGATGCATGTTTAGGGGCTGAAATTTAATAAGTTTGCCAAATTAGAAATTTGCGAAGTTTTTCAATATCACGCATTCTCAAATTGGTATCAGAGCAGGTTACGCAAATTTATTGCGTATTCCTATTTTTCGCAAAATCGTGTGATATTGATTTTTTGAAAAATCAGTTTTGTGAAAATTCGCATTTTTTCCTATGGAGCACTTATATAATCAGATGCCTATTTTTTATGGGTCTAATTATGCCTATTGGAAAGCTCGTATGAAATCAATTTTAAAATCTATTGACGAGCGGGTTTGGTTGCTTTGCGAAAATGGTTGGACTCCTCCCACGGTCACTGTTAATAACATCACCTCTCTAAAACCCGTGTCAGCCTGGACTGAGGATGATTATAAGTTGTCCAATTTTAACTCCCGTGGTCTAAGTGCTATTTCTGGTGCTATCACTCCTGATGAGTATCGCCGAATCATGACGTGCTCCACGTCTAAGGAGGCTTGGGATGTTTTGAAACTGACACATGAGGGTACGAACGCTGTTAAAGAGTCTAAGTTACAAAATCTGGCCACCCAATTTGAGACTATCACCATGTCTGAGTCCGAATGCTTTGATGATTTTTATGCACGTTTGTCGGACATTGTTAACACTAGTTTTAATTTGGGTGAGGTGATTGATAACACGCGTGTCGTTAAAAAGATTTTGAGATCTCTTCCAAAACGCTTTATTCTTAAAGTCACTGTTTTGAACTCTTTGGGAAATCTGAAATCACTTAAGTTGGAAGAACTTGTAGGAGATCTTCAAACCTATGAGATTGACATGTTTCCTTAAACCATTAAGGCTAAGGATAATGGTATTGCTTTAAAGACTCATTTTAAGAAAAAGAAAGAAAAAGTTTGTGAGTCTGATTCTGAGGAAGATGTTGATTTTGATAATATGGCCTTGTTTGCGAAAAACTTTAAAAAAATTCTCAACATGAAAAGAAATCATTCTTCCAATAAAAAGATTTTTTTTGAGAAAAATAAAAGGAAAGGAAAGGCCAAAGAAAGTGATGAGAGGAATGAATCTGATGAGGAGTGTGAGGAAGATTTAGAGAACATCACCTGTTTTGAATGTGGGGGTAAGGGACATAAGTCGTTTGAGTGTCCTACTTGGCTTAGAAAGAAAGGGAAGAAAGTAGACATGCCTGCCACACTTAGTGATGATGAGGGAGATGAGTCGGATAAAGGTTTAGGACATGGGATGGTTGTCGCCTTTTCTAGTCGTGTAAGCACACCCAGTTTGTCTCACAAAAGTGCACACGAGAGCGATAATAGTGATTTATGTTCTTCGAGTGAGGGAGAAAGTGAAAGTGAGAGTGGAGATGAAAGTGAGCTCCAAAAATCTTTTAGAGATTTGTACACCGAGACCTTGAAAACAAAGAAGTATAATCGAGATTTAGGTCGTCGAGTTTTAAGTTTGGAAAGAGAAAAAGAGGTTTTGAGAAAGGAGAAGTTTGATTTGACCAACACGGTGTCTAGTCTGAAGACACGTGCATCCCAACTCGAGAGTGATCTCGAACGTGCCCGGGAGGTCAAAGTCAATTTTGAGAACGCACCTAAGAAGGTTGAAAAAGTGGTTCTTAAGGGTAAAGGTGAGAAATTAGAAATAAGTCATGAAAGTGCTTCTACTTCCCAATTAGCACTCGAGCCGGTTTCCACTTTAGTGTTAGATTCACGAAAGTCTCACCCTAACCCACCTAGGCGTCCCTTTCCTATTAGGAGAGTGCGTCCTAGAGATTTTGAGCGAGGTGTTCCTAGGCCTATTTATGTTTGTTCACATTGTAAGAGGAGAGGTCACCTTAAGGAATTTTGTCTTAAGTTGGGTTATGTGTCACGTTTTTCTTCTACACGTGTTTCTGGCACACATGCACCCACACATGATACTTTACATGCTCCCGGAGACTACATGAGAGAGTTTGCACATCTAGGTGAGCAAGTTAAGTTTTTAGTCAAAACTTCACACGATTTGATGGAGGTTTTTCATAAGTTGTCACCACCTTTGGAAAACCCCTCCGCACCTAATGATTGAGGTTTGACTTTTTTACTAGCATAGGATGTTTTTCATAATGTCATCATTTGCCTATTGCTAGTATGTATCATTTGTATATATATTTTTTTGAAAAATTTTGAAAATACCAAAAAGATTTTATTTTGATAAAATTTTTGAAAAATACAAAAAGAGTTTTTTTCTGGATGAGCATTCAAGATAGCCAAGTCACAACTTCATTCCATATATCCATGTGACTGTTTGATAGAGATTTGAGAGGCTACATCATTTCATCCATGTGCTTAACATTGATCGGAGTCTTTGAGATGTAATTAGTGATATCTTCCTACATGTTTGACTCTTATATCCTTTATTGCACACATGCACTGCTATTTTGATTATTGCACTTGTCTATCTCATATTGGCTTGAGTGTTTCTATCTCAATTTTGTCTATACAATGTACAATATGCGATAAAATTTGACAAGATTGGAATGCATGTAAAAACCGTTTTGGTGAGACTGTGTGTATATCTTCATAACGGGGAGGGGCTGCGAAAGTTGATTCTTATCCTTTGCGCAAAAGCCACCGTTAAAAAAAAAAAAGGACCTAAAAAATGGAGGAATTTTAATATCCGAGGTCCTAAGAGGTTAAAAGAGCCCGAAAAAATTGATAAGGCAATAAAAAGCAATTCATGCCAAATATGGGCCACTTAGGTTTCACCATCAATTCTCCAAAGTTTGAGAATTTAGTATACCTCTATTCAAAATCTAAATCTGAGGGAGTTTGGTTGGAGATTGAAAAACGGGTTTGCACTTCCTTGAAAGTCCTGAAAAAGCATGAAAATCATTTTGGACGATATTGGTGTAGAAATCACTTTGAGCTTTGATTTGTAGATTTGATATAGTCAATGTCTTATATTTCCAATCTTTTACACCAAAGGAAGCATTTGAGTTCATTCGTTAGGAATATCCAATATTCATCGTGCACATATGTCATGTTTGTATGCTTTGATTTTCCTATCGAATTTTGATCACACCCATTCTTTTACGCTATCACCGACTTGGTTGTTTTATGTTCATTCATGGTGTGATTTTATGCCTTGTGTCACCCCGGTACTTTATTACTTGATTTATTTCTCTCATTTATCTATTTGGGGACATCATAAAAAGGGGGAGAATGAATTATCTGATTATGGGGGAGTTTTGAAATTCTGAGAATATCATCTTAAATTGATATATATGCTTATGTTTATCTCATTTCAAACTCGATACGTCACTTGGTATTTGCTTTATCTCATGTGTGTAGGTACATCTTTGATAATCCCATAATGCACACCCTGATGAGAAAAGGGGTAAGAATCCTGAAGAATTGAAGAACAAACGATGCAGCCTTAGTCATATGTACCTCTTTCAGTTTTGGGTTCATGGAAGGGTAGATTTGTATAGGCATTGTTCATACTTGATAATTCGGATTTTTTATGTTTGTTCCGGCATAGACATAGGGAGAGATTTGTAAGGACATTTTTGTCCAACATACTTGTATATGTCATTAGCCGTAACACCGTTGCAAAGATTCAAAGTCCATTCATCATCAACGGATCCGTATATCAAAAGGAGAATAAGGAATCAGGGGGAACAGACCTGACCGGACCGATCCGGTCCAGATAAAAGAACCGATCCGGTTCATCCGGACCGATCCGCCTAAAGGGACCGGACCGATCCGCCTGCTGAGTTGAGGCCAGTATACCCCGGATCCATAACGAACCGATGAAGCCAAAATGCCGAACCGATCCGATGCCAACCGGATGGATCCGTCTTCAGAAAAAGAACTGATCCGAGGTCACCGGACCGATCCGCCTAAAGGGACCGGACCGATCCGACGAGGATAATCACAAACAGATCGTGATTAAGATTTTTTAGGGTTTTGACTTCCTATTTAAACCACGTTCGGAGGTTGGTTTTCTTAAGACTTTCAAAGATAAAATCCAGAGTCCTAATACTCCAAGTCTTCACCCTTTTTTGAGTTCCCCAACTCATGTTTGATTCACACAACTTTGCCATACCATTGTGAATCTTTTGGAACCCTAGAACACAAGCTTTGTGTATTTTTCATCTTTGTGGAGAGAACTTTGCAACCGAGGGCTGCGTGTCATTGCCGAGGGAGTCTCTACGAAGTGTTATGACTGCGTGTCATTGAGGAGTGCTGCGGTTCTTCCTTTGCCGATTGGACTGAGGTTCATGTGGGTTCGCTGCGTGTGGATTCATTGCTGTATTTCATTGTAAATCTTGTAAGTTGCGATTTACTCTTTATAGTGAAATAAAAGGTTTTGCCCTGCGGGGATTTTTCCTTATCTTGGTGTCACATGATTTATTTGTTTATGGGTTGACACACACACGCACTTTAGATGCATGTTTAGGGGCTGAAATTTAATAAGTTTGCCAAATTAGAAATTTGCGAAGTTTTTCAATATCACGCATTCTCATATATTGTAGTTAACTTTAATATGTTGTGTATCCAATTACATTTGGTTAATATTGTTGAAGCCACCACGTGTTATTTCATGATTTTCTGTGGTATGATTTGTTTGGAAACTTTTGATGGTTTTTTTTATGTATCTTTTATATTTGAAGACTTTGTATGATAATTTCAACAATATTTTTTACACTAAACTCAAATAAGATTTAAGGAGTGACACTCTAGGTGTTTGATTGATTGTCCAAATGACATTCAACCTTTGAAAATGTTCACTTTTTATGTAACCATTTATGCTAAGTACTTCATGGCGGGGGAAATGATTCTAAATCTATAGTTTATTTCTTTTTAATTACTTTAGTCTAAATATTCTTTTAATGTTAATTATAATATAAAATACTTTCAATTTAAGAATTATCTTTTACATCTTTATTTAAGTAATAAATCATTTAGTTTCCAAGCATGTTCTCCGTGGGTTAGATACCCGAACTAGTTGCTATACTCCCATAGAGTGTAGTTATAGTGTAGGTTTTTGTATTGTTGCGATGAATAAAACAATGAAAGTCCTTACACAACCACTCGATTTTTCCTTAATTAAAATGGTGTAGTTGTCGGGAAACGGTATTTGTTACAACTCCATTGATTTAATACATTGCGCATATTTTTGTATTGTTCTTTTCATTCTGATTAGTTTTGTAAACTTGAACATTTGAGTGCCAATAAGCTTGAAATTTTGGCCGCACACCACTTTGTGAATGGTAATTGTAACGGTTCTCAAATTGGTCATAAGGTTAATTCTCAAATGTCCCCAAAACTGTATATATAAAATGACTTATGATGAGTATTTGCAAACTCAAATAAAGGATTACTGGGGAATTAAGGAAGGTGATTTTTATGATAAAGGGCCACAAAAGTTTTACATTAAGGGTGTTGAAAATTATTATGGTAATAATTATCCTCACTATTATAACAACAACTTTCAAAATTCTTTAATAAAATTTTGAATAAATTACACCAAACTCCTTGAACCATCTCGGGTTTATGGGTTACCCCTTAATATTTTTACCCAACAAATTAACCCCCTAAACTATCAACCCGTTATAAATAACGCTAAAAATTGGGTTTCCACACTTTTCCAATCCCCATCCTCACCCACCCCACCCCAAAATTGGGTTTCCACTCTTAATCATTTGTGATTGTAGTAACCTCCATTGTTAAACAAAATTTCTTGAAAACTGATTCCAAATAAATCTACAAAAAGTAAGATACGTTACTTCTAGCCATCACCATAGTGTATTAAAACTTCTGGAGATATTATATTGAATTTATTTGCCTTTTTTTACTGTTATTTGTCCATGTACCAAAATCCATTGCTTCTAACCATCTCAAAAATCCGCTGAAAAATGTTTACTTAAAGCCTCACCGGTCATAGGATTCTCCATGGTGAGCTATTAAGTCGATAACTTTTGGCCAGAGCTCACGGGGTCTTTGTTTCAATGATTTTAAAACTATTTGCCAGATCAGTAGTAATGATATTGGAAAAGTTTATTTTTGTCCACTTAAAAGTGATGAGAGATGTTTTTATGCTATGAAAGTTGTTTATGGAGATGTTTTGGCATTAAGGAATAAGATTCAAAGAGATGAGACGGAGAAAAGGGTTATGAAAAAGTTGTATCATCCTTTTTTCCTACTATTAATGCAGAGTTTAAGGTCTTGTATTTCTCTTAAAGGCTAGAATGCATATCCCCTACTCTTTGGTTGTGGTTGGATAGGGAATGGGAGGGTTTGGTTGTGGTTTAATAAGGGTATGAGTGGGTTTTGCCTATAGCAATGGTGATTATTGGGGAGTGGTTATTATCCAAGTCCGTAAAATAACTGTAGCAATGGTGAAATGATTGCAGCGAAGAAACTTTGGCTGACAATAATGGCAGTTGAGGGAGAGAGGGGGTTTTGGTCAGGTGTGCAAAGAGAGAGAAAAAATGTAAGTTTATTTTTAGTTTTAGGTTTTTAAATTTGGGCTAAGGGTATTTTTGTCTTTTTAGATTGAAAAGGGGCAAGAACTCGCTTTTTAGGGTTATTTATAACGGGTTGATAGTTTAGGGGATGAGTTAGTTGGGTAAAATAATTCAGGGGGTAATCCATAAACTTGAGATAATTCAAGGGGTTTGGTGTAATTTTTCTTAAGATGGTTGAAAGAATTTATGACAATGTTTCTCAAATTTCTTTAAAAAAATAAAAAATTTGAAAATCGTTATCATAAGGAAAATTATTATTGGGAAAATAATTGCATGCATTATTTGAAACCGATAATGATTTTTCTTTCGTAACTTCAAAAAAAGGAAAATGTTTTGAGCCAAATGAGGAACAAATCACGTCTACCCAAAAGGTGAACCAATTGGGACAAAATATCTTTTTAGTATCCCAATGCATAAAAGAGATGCAAGTCTCCTTCATGAAACTTCTTCGAAACGTACAAAGGGTCAGAAATTAGGAGAATATTATTAGGGTTTTATACTTAAAACCATGTAATGACAATAAAAAAGATTGTTTGGTTCATTTGAAATGAGAATCATATTTGTGAGTATGCCTTATATTTATGTTTTAAATATATTATTTATAATGTCGGTCCATTGTACTTATTAGGAATTCCACTGAGTTGGGTTTGACTTGATCATAGGAGATCTGAATTTCGTTTCTAATAAAATTGAACAATTCATAACATAGATAGGGAGTTGACATCCTATAAGTACGGTTTCATGTATAATCCTAGTATTTTATCTCAAGCTATGGGAACCTTTGTGATGGTTTGAGAACTTATATGATAGTTCGAAATAGGATTGTGACCGATACCTTCAAGAATGTATTGATCAGGACCACCCATGAGATTGAAGTCTGAGGGTTGCCTTGTTTAGACTTAGGTAATCTCACACCATTTACAAATAGTGAATACAATATTAATCCCGAAAAGTGTGAGGATTGAAATGCTTGCACAATTATTTCTTTGACTGCTATAAGTGAAATTTAATTTTATATCGGTTCGATAGATCCATGTGTTTTGGGCAACAATTGTGTGAGTAGGTATGTGATTATAATTTGGAGAAATTCACGTTCAAGAAATATCTTATATAGTGAACCCCCTTGATAGAATTAAAAAGATTTGTTTCCACCAGTTAAACTTGATTAGTGGATTATTTGATAATCCGATGGAGTAGAAAAATAATTTAAGTCTAAAAATCTAGTGAATTAATTAGATGTTGGTTAAAATCGATTAGCGGTAGATTGATTGACCAAGGGGGTATCAAAAGCTTAACATGGGGAATCAAATTATATACCATAATCAAATTTGCAAATAAGACCTATTTCTATCAGAGTAACTTTGAGATGATTAGATTAGAGTGAATTCATAACTATTTAGTAGAATTTATTATGATTAAATAGAGACAAAAAATAAATTACGAGGTTGTAATTTAGGATTTCCAAGTATATATTTGGAAGTCAATTTAATTAATTATCTTGGGTCCCTAGTATAGTCCATATGCCCAACTAGTTAGTCACAAACTCTCTGGAAGCCTAGTTTAGCCAAATCTCACAACTTATACTAATATATTTTTTATTTTAATAAATATAATCATTATTAAACGTTATGGGGAGAGAGAAAAAACATTTTTCACATTTGTGTGAAGAGTTTTAGAGAGAGGGGTTAATTTCTCACTCAAAACCAAAGGCTTTCATCTAAAAAATTACCCATACATCTACCTAGCTTTGTGAGGATCATATGCTAGAAGATCCAAGCATTTTGGTATACACAAACAAACTCTTCTAGGACCAAAAGAAGGCAACCAGTCAACTTCAACAAATACATTTTCTCCATACTTTGAGTGCAACTGAATTAACAAAGTTATTGTATTTGAAACCCCAAGTTTAATCTCCTAAATCTGGTGTTTATTTTTCAATTTTCGTAGCATGATTAATCAAAGATTTTTGGACAAATTATTTTTTACATATATCGATCCTCAAAAGAAATGGAAGTAGAAGCGCTTAACAATAAATTTGATTTTTATTTAAAAAACAAAGATGAGGTGGAGATTTGTTCTTCACCTAAGAAAATTTTAGAAGATCAATTCAGTGAGAGTGAATATAACTCCTCTGAAATTCAACATATTATTGATGACGATAAAATTTTCAAGATTAAATTTCTTCATCACCATTATCAAATCACTACAAGTGCCGCAAGAATCGGATGAAAGTCCTAAGGATGTTGACCCGATTCTTGTTAAGGAATTATTTTTCGAAATGCTTTCCAAGATGGTATTTTACCTTACATGTTACCCTCTTACCTTTCCATTTGAAATATCTTTTGAAATGACTTTTTTGGGATCCATTTAAACTTGACCTCAGTTGTATCCAAACCACCCATCCCCCGCCAAAATGTTTTTCCAAATCTTGGTGTTAGTTCCTCTTCTCCGCCCCATATATGCCCCCTTTTATAAATAAAACTTTTATTTTCTGAGGGGCGTGAAATTTAGTGGGAGGCCCCCATTAATCTCACAAGCTCAACATGTTGTGTGAGTGGACCACCAAATTTTTTGACTCTTACTATATGGTAAATTAGTGGTTAAATGGGTACACAGTTGCTTTTTAATATATTTTTTATCTATTGTAATTAGTTAAGTTTTTTCTTCCTTTTTTGTTATATTTGTTTCTAACATGTTTTGTAGAATTAATGAACTTATGATATTCAAG
The DNA here is from genome assembly GCA_949130495.1 of Sambucus nigra. NCBI lineage: Eukaryota > Viridiplantae > Streptophyta > Magnoliopsida > Dipsacales > Adoxaceae > Sambucus > Sambucus nigra. Next base: position 420,213,524 of record OX422207.1, read on the forward strand.
AATCGCTCAATGTTGGGTAGCATCTATCTTTCCCTCTTATCAAATTGTGTTCTTAATTCACATTGCGGACAATACAGCATCTAAATCAGGGGTGTGGGATATGCTTCCTATACCTTTTTTAGTTTCATTTATTTGATTAATGTTCATCACAAGCATGATTTTGTTGTAAAAAATTTAAAAATATTTTCTTTCTTTTTTTCCTATTTGTTGGGCTTTTTACCCAGTTGTTTCTGATGATTTTATTTTTATTTGCTCCATTATGTTGTGCAAACGGTGATGCTCATTGAATTATTTTTCTTAATTATTTTCCTTGATTTTTCATACTATCTTTATTATGGAAAACTTCATGTTTAAATAAATCTTAAATTTAAATCACATTGCACACATACTTATTTATGTTTCATTTAAAGCATATATAATTCGGTAAGCATACAAGCATTGCAGAAACTATTTATCTTGTGAGCTTTTGAGCCAATTCTTCCTTTTGAGTGTGTATACACCAACTCTTATCTCATGTCATAAATGTATTCATGTCATTGGTAATCTCATTATTCTTGTTTTGATCGTTCATTATAGGATAATATTGTGAAATTCAAACTTTTGGATGTTAGTTGATATTATTTCAAAGGAAGAATTATGTGAACCCTTGAAAATGATCGTAGAACATATTGATCATATAACATATTTCCCTAGTCAATCAATTTGAGCGTAAAATATAGATCTTCGTTTTATCACCTAAATTCTATAACCAACTCCACATTAGAGTTTAAATCCTATATACACCTTACTTAACTTTTTTTGGAGAAAACTTGGGAAAATTGATGGATTGTTCTGTGGTGGAATTTGACCACGTGAGTTAACTTATTTTTTGTGTGTTATTGAGAAAGGAAAAGATAAAAAAGATAAAAAATTCTAAAAAAGTGAGAATCCCGTTGCTATAGGAAGATGTAAAAAGTTATAATCCTTTTTATTATTCATTGATTAATATTGAATTGTGGAACTTATGTTCCAAATTTATTTTATCCCACACGTTATTATTGTACCAGGTTTTATCCCTAAACACTTTGAATCCCAAACTCCCTTCATTTCATATACCTAACCTAGCCTACTTTACAACCCTATGAAAGTCTTATGTTATCCTTTGAAAAATATGATTTGAAAGTAAATGTGATTGAAATAAGCCGCTAGGGTTTATTTCACCTTTTATAATTAACGATGTCTTTCGATATTACATTTTTTGTTTGAACTTAGTATTTTTCATCATTGGCATTTGTGTGTCTTTGGATTTAATTATAGTTACTCTTTATGGCAACATGTCCTGAGTGTACACCTTTTTACAGAGTTTAATTTGTAGAGTGAAATCCCCGGTGAGATTTGAGTTGATGCACGCTTGAACTTTTATTCGGATTTGTAAGAGTTTTAACTGAATCATAACTTATATTTGTGCCACTCACCACACACTTTCAAGATTTCAAGATATGATGTATTTACGATAAACTTTCTAGTTTAAGAAATCTCGCATGCTAATGTTTGGTTAAAAACTTTTGATGATGTTGAGTTCATACAAGTTTCTTAGGTAACTATGTTGAGTAAACTTCATGTTTGTGGGTTTCATCCCTAAAAATTCACACGAAACAAAACTCGTCCACTAGGGTAACCTGGGGGTCTAACGACTTATTTCATATGCTAAATGCAATCATGTTCCCCATGAAATTGGCTTTTTATTATTTGTATATATAGCTATTCTAGTATTTGTTTCATTTTTCTCATTTTCATTCTTCTTTATTGCTAGCGATTAGCAGTGGGTAAGTTAGCGGGTATGATTAGTTACGAATATTGCATTTTGTACCCTTTATTCTTAGGTATTATAGAATTCTCGTGTTCGATAGTTCCTATATGTAAAATCTTATATGGGACAACCTTTGTTCTTAATGTTTATGTGTTTTCAAGGTTTATTTTTACTTTTAGATGTATTTGGGATGCAATGTGCGAAGTTGGATACGTTTTGGGAAAGTTTCATCACAAGATGCAAGTTTAACGTCAATTTGGTCAGTTAAGACTCCATATTTTGGACGGTATAAAATTATCAACATATAGATCATCAAATTATCATCACATGACCGTGGATCGTGCATCATTTTGATCCCGTATGAAGAGGTTATGGTCGTTTCTACAAGGTTTTGACATATTCTTCAACTTCAAAGGTAATTTATTAATTTTATGCGGCACAAATTTAAGGGTTTAAAAATACCAAAATGTATGTAATTGAATTATCTTTGTGTGGCTTCAAATTGTGCATCATTACGACTCCATATGATAAAGTTATGTTGATTCTTATACCGACGCGCAGAAATAGACATGAAGCAAAAACATGCTACAAGCCATATCCCTCCTCGATCGATTGACCAAATACGTCAAATGATTGGTTCCTTCAAAATGACGACTTTTCAAGTTTTAAAAGACTTTTTTCGAAGGAATATTATGGGTTTGATTCTTTTTATTAAGGGACTTCATTTTAGGTGATTTTGGCATCTTTTCTTGGGAACTTCACTCCCCCTCTATCTCCTAGGGTTTGTATATTAATTTCACTTTATCTCTATTCCTCCATTGTTGATATATGTATATCCTCCATTGTTGTACTTTGTAGCTTATTTTTAAATCTTTGTCAGCTGACCTTGTTTTTAATACAATTATTTAGTTTGTTTTCATTTCATTTATCTTTTGCTTTCGCTCACATATTATTATAGTTAACTTTATTATGCTTTGTATCTAATTACATCAGATTGACATTATTGAACCCAACATTGGTTATTTGGTTATTTTCTATGGTATGGTTGTTTAAGAAAGTTTTGATAGGTTGATTATTATTAAAATTCCGCAATCACCTTAGTGGATGATATCATGTATCTTTTATGTTTGAAACCTTTGTGTGTTAATTTTAATCATATTATTGACACCAAACTCAAATATATGATTTTATAAAGATTTAGGGAGTGACACTCTTAGTGTTTGATTAATTGCCCAAATGAGTTTCAACCTTTGAAAATATTTTCTTTTCATGTAAACATTTATGCTAAGTACTTCATTGTGTGGAAAATGATTCTCAATCTACTGATTCTTTCTTGTTAATTACTTTACTTTAAAATTTTCTCTAGTGTTAATTCTAGCATAAAATAGTTTCAAAACAAAAATCATCTTCTACATATTTATTTAAGAAATTATAAATCAATCGAATTCTGAGCAAGTTCTGTATGGATTCAATACCCTAACTAGCTGCTACACTCCCATTGAGTATAGCTAAAGTTTAGGTTTTTGTGTTATGGTGGTAAACCAAACAACGACAGTCATTATAAGACCACTTTGTTTTCCTTTAATTACTTATATACATTTTCTTGCACACGCACACTTAGATCTAAGGTTGGATCCAATAAGATCCGTTGCTAATTTGACTTAGGATTTGCATCTAGTTAATTCGCAAATTTAACCTAGATTTGACTCTCATTTCTAATTGACTTAGATCCATTATATTTCTCTCCTAGATGCATGTTAAATAGGTTGAATTTAATATTTGGTCAAGTGATTTTGAAATTGGTAAATTTCTCATTAAAATCTATTCCCCCTTTCCCCCTAGGTTTATATGAGTTGAACACATTATGTAGAACTCATCACCCTCAATTGGTATGAGAGAAATTTCTAGTTTAAGCACTCACGTGTTACAGTATATCTTTCTTGTTTATATTTTTACAGTTATGTTTCATACTCTTATATCTAGTTTAGTGATTGTATTTAGATCTTTCTTTGAGTACAAATTAATGTCGGGATAGTAGCTCTACTACTCATCCACCTTATTTTGATGGCTCAAATTATAGCTACTGAAAAGTGAAAAATGCGTGCAATTTGAAATAGAAGCACAAGACAGTGAGGATGTGTTGAAGATGGGTGGAATTATCCCATGATTGAAGAAGATGGAGTTAGAGTGAAGAAACCAAGGATTTTGTGATCAGATGTCGAGTTTGTGGATTGTAATTATAACTAGATTTTGTTGAATGCTCGATTAGAATTCGTGAGTAAACAAGAGTATAACCGTATACTCAATTGTGAAATAGAAAAAGGAAGTTTGGGATATATTAAGAGTGACATTTGAGGTAACTTCTAGAGTTAAGAAAGCTAATTTTTATAACATTGTGACTATGTATGAAATGATGCGAATGAATGAAGAAAAGATATTAAAGATAATTTTACTAGATGGACTGAGATTTTCAACGCCTCATTTCATCTTGGTGAGAAAATTCTCAAGAATAAGGTTGTGAAAGAGTTTTGGGAAACTTTAAGTTATAGATTCAAAGCCGAAACCAAGTATCTATCCTTAACGAGATAAAATACACGGACATGTGTAATTTTGAAGATTTAGTTGGGTCACTACAATTTTGTAATCAAGAAGAGAATTTTAGTATGTTCAAGCGTAAGAAGTATATCGTGTTTGTAACTGAATATAGTGAGAAAGTTTGTCTATCAAGAGTGATGAGAGATCAAAAGAGAATGTTGAAGTAGATTTGGATTTCTTTGTGAAAAGGTTAATCAAATTTTATAAAAATAACAAGAAGTTCTTTGCAAATGAAAAGAAGTATAAACATAAACCATTCAAATCCATAAGACACCATTCTAATGGAAGTCTTGTTAGAATTGTGATCAAGAGAGGAGGAGAAAGGGAGGAAGATAATTGTTATTGTTGTGATGGAATAGGACATCACATAAATGTTTTTTCCAACTCAAAAAACTTTGAGAATAAAAATTACCTCTACAAATCTAGTTTGAGTGATTCAGAGAGAAAGTCTTATGAGAGTTCATCATGTGAGGAAATTAGAAGTGAATGTCCTTTATGGCGAGGTTAGAAGAATGAGAAAATGAATGTGATCGGAGTATGTCATTCGATAGTGTAGTGAAAATAAATAGGGTCAAAGAGTTAAGTCGTAGATCTCTTAGTGATTCCTAATTGTGTGGAAGTGAAGGTTCACACACATAGTTTCATAGGTACTAGATGAGAGTGATGATGAGGTTAATGACATACAAGAGGCCTTAGAAAAACTTTATCAAAGAATCCTTGAAATTGAAGAAATCAAACATCAAACTCTTAAATAAAATGAAGCCTTTCCAACTTCATCATGATGAAAAATAAGAAAAGGTTGAAAACGTTCAATTTGAGAATTTGAAACTTAAATAAACGATTGATAAGAATGATTCTCTAAAAAGAAAAATCGAAATCCTTTTAAAAGAAAAATAATAAATTGAACTCCAAAGGGAAATTTTAAAAGTTGAACTTGAAAAGATGAAAATTAAGCTTCAACATGCCAAAGACATGAAAATTGATATGATTGATAAAACAAACATTCTTCATAGCAGCTTAATGAACCAAGGTCAAATAAAAAAATGGCAAACATGGTATTATCTATTTTGAACCAATGAAAGAAAAGATTGGTTTTTCAAAATTGTGACACACCGACTAATTAAATACGGGGTAGCTACTCCTGTATTAAATTAATACAAAATGCCAAGTTGGTTCAGTTCATAGCATCACTGTCGAAAATATTTTAATATTTACTAACCACCTAGTATTTAAAAAGTGAGTTGTCCATTTTAAATTAAATCTGATTAACATGAAATAAATGAATTACGAAAAGTTAACATAACCAACACAATATAGTCACAATAGAATAACCAACCAATAATAAAGAGTCTGGAGGAAAAACTCCTCATAACAAACCGAATTCCGAAATAAATAAATACAAAGTCTGCATCACTAAAATTAATTACAACCCAAAGTCTGAAATAACTAAATAATTAAGATGTCTCTAAAAGGAATGGGCGACATGCCCAACAAATGATAAAACTGATAATAGAGTCAAGTTCGAAGATGGAGGCGTCTACTGTCAAGATCCTGTAACTTCCACAGTAGCTACAGCATGTCACCTGAATATAACTCCTATGCATGGTGTCCTTGTGGCTGGGCACCTAAAAAGGTTTTTACAAAAATAGATTTGAAAGCAAACGGGTCAGAGACCGAATGTGAAAATAATTTAAAAATATGCAAGTGTTTAATATCATTAAACAGTTAATATAAAGTACATGATAGTGTGTGCACTCACATGAGTTCCTCACCTCTCAACTAATTGTGCACTCCTATCGTACCCGTACCCATTTCTAGTTGCTCCCATATCTGTCTAGTTCAATGCTAAATCTAACATTTCTATATGATAACCAATTCAAACTCCAACATCTTCTATTTAATAGAGTATTATACCTTATAACACAGTTTCCCCACTTTAGCACTACAATTTATTAAAAATCTTACATTTTCACTTTACAACCGTTGTTAGTATTTATACTCACAATTATTCACGACAATTCATTTCAATCAACAGTATATTAATCTCACCCAAAAATATACAATACTAGCACCCCGAGACTAAGCTGCGGTGCACACATACTCTGATATCAAATCCCGATACATCACGTACATGAGGACCACGTATTTCGAATCTCTCAAGAAACGTTTCATTAACAACAATCACAAACAATGGAGGCGAACATAGTTCACATCACATGGGTCACGCACATACCTACGCTCCCATGATCAGCAGACTTATTAACTTCTTGATAAGACATTCTTTGACCTATGTCCTCGAGGTACCAATATAAATCCCCCCCGTAGGCACACAAAGATTAGATGGCCCTAAACGAACGCCAACCTCCCATGATAGCAAGTACGGTAGGTATGTCTTACACAGATAACTACATATACTAAGCATTCTCACATCTTAGATATTACAATATTTATTAGTGGTATACTTCTCGTTCTTATACCAACTCTTAGTATTATACAAATCACAAGTCCCCGGTTTATATGTATTTACGTCATTAATTATCCTCACTTCGTGATTAGTCACTCGCATCCTAATCCACAAGTGTCATCCGGTTCAAGGCACTATTCTAAATTTTTCTCCTCAATATACCCCAAATCTCCCAACTATACCTACTAGTTAATAAGGGAAAGTTATCTCACCATTTAAATAAGAATACGGGATACTAGAAATCAAATCAGGCCAAAAAGGCCATTCTGTCAACTCGTTAGAAGTCTCGTTCGAACGAGGTCGTTCGAACGAAGGGCTTCAAACGAAAGACCAACTCGTTAGAAGTCATACTTTCATCTCATTAGAAGTTCGTTCGAACGAGGTCGTTCAAAAGACCTGGGCAGGTCTTCTAACGAGATGGCAGTTTCAGCCCAGAAAATCCCAATTCCGTTTTTCTCAATTCTTCTCTCCTCTAAATCCACCCTAAGACCATCCAAATTATGTTTTAACGTATATAAACCATTTCTAATCACCCTAGATCATTCCTTAACACATTTAAGGGGTCAAATCTTACAAATTTCCATGGAATTAATATGAATCCTCAAATATTTCTCCAAACCCTATGAACATGTACTCCTAATTTTCTTATGCTTAATTACTCATCATAAATCCGTTTTTAAATCATCATATGTAACTATTCAAGTATTAAATCAGTCCATTTTCATACTACATGTAAATTCTAACCCAAATTCAAAGTTTCTCCAATAAATTTCATGGGTTTTCTTCAAAAAGTTCAATAAAAGATAATTCCTACACTAAGCATGGAAGAAATATTCAATGCATTAAAAATACTAAATCACTTGCCTTATATTGTTCTTCAGAATTTGCTGTTGAATGTTGAAGGTTGATCTCTCCCCTTTCTCTACAGATTTTCTCCCAAGGTTGAAGATGGTGGTTATGGGTTTTCTTTTGGGAACCTCTTCCAACTCTTCCTATAACTCCCGTAGCCCTCTAACTTGCCAAATGTTGATAATGGGCTTAGTGGGTTACTAAATAATGTATAATTAACTCCTAAAATTCGTAGGCTTTAATCCCCAAAATTTCAAAATTACCAAAATACCCTTTTAAGTTGTCGGTATGGCCCAAAAATGCTCCGTGACCCAAACTAAACTTTCGGCTAGTGTTTTCTGACTATTTCGACCCTTTCGGACTCATTGGTGAACTCAAAATGACCATTCGGTTGATAAAAATAAAATTCACTTTTTAATTCAAATTATTTCATTTCTGACGCGACTAACACGCGCGTCCCAACTAAATTTTCCAAATTGTCGTATTTCAGTCTCGCGACAATTTTAATATTTTCAATGTTCATATATTGCCATATATACACATCATAATCAAATACCAACTCGCATCTCGTTAGTATTTATATCCGGATTAATTTTCAATTAATTCACATTTAATTTAATTAATCCCTTAAACAAATATTGATAAAAATACGGGGTATTACAAAAATAAAAAGTTGAAATCTCTACTTGTAGTGAAAATGAGACCAAAGAATAAATTGCTAAGCTGAAATGAAAGGAAGTTGTCCCTATGTCTTCATCTAGGCCAAAATCCTATGGATGCTCATTTTGTATGGAAAAGAATTATAATTCTCACTTTTACTTTAAGATAAAGAGTCTTGACAAAGTTGAGATAAATATATAATGAACAGAAGCCGGAGTTTGGGATAGATGTGCCTTTTGTACCTATTATAGGTTGCATGGTCATTTTAACCAAACTTGTAGTTACTTGAAGTGGAGAAATTCTAGGTTCATTCAAAATTGGCGGAATTTGTGAAAAGAGATCCTATTATTGAGATTAATAAACTGATGAGAAGAGTTGCCTTTATGGTCAATGAGAGAATAGAGGTTAGGATAGACCTAAATCTTATACTCATATTCCTAGGAATAGGCATACGAATCCTATGAGTAATAAGAGATGGATACCTTAGGTTTGTATAGGTAAGACAAAGAATTAACCAAGAAAGAAGATAGAGGTTGTCCTCCCTCAAAAAAAGTTTGCCAAATAGGAATTAGTATTTTTGCCTCTTAAGGATCTGTTGTGAAAGTAGGGGCTATATGGATTCACTTGTATATTACGTCACACACACAAAGATTCACTTTTTACCAAATTTTATATCATTTAAATTAAGTAAACATGCAACGGTTATGGGAATCCAAATTAAAAACCAAATCAGAAAAAAGAAGAAATAAAGGAAAATCCCTTTCGGGAAAAACCTTTAATTCAGCACTATTCAAGATAAGATGGGCTCGTAATGACTTACAAGTATAATGAATAAAGGTCTTCGAATCTTTAATCTTTAACAGAAAATGATATAGCCCAGTACCACCCACAGGAAGCAGGTCTTTCCTCGGTATCCACCGACTAGCCTTTAGAATATGCAATTCTCCTCTTCTTCAGTCGTAGAACCTTGACTCCACAAATCAGCAATATATAATTTCACTACAAGGGTTTAGAACTTTATATTGTGTTCTTTTTGGTTTAGAAAAGTGATCCTCAAAGATCTAAGGGGTTAGGATGAAAAAAAATTGTAGAGTTTGATCACCAAAATAACTCTAAAAGGCTTTTGAAAAAGTATAATCCCGCATTTCTATTTATAGGAAAAGTTATTGCAAAGAGATATGGATTAAAGATTAGAAAATATTTATTTAAAAACAAAAACACGCGTACTTATTCAAACGAACCGCCACTTAATTTGAACGATGTACCCTATCTTGTTCGAACAACTTCCAATGATACTTCAAACGACATTCCAGAATTAACTAAAAAGGAGACGTTTCAGATCCCATTTGAACGTTGGAACCTCATTCTAAGCCCCCCCCCCCCCCCGGTGCAATTCGTTCGAATGCCATGTCATCTCGTTCTAAAGAGTTAGCGAGTTTTTCAAAAAAAAAATACATTAAAATTATTTTCAAAACATTTTATAAAACAAACTCATTTTAAAAAATCCTCCCGAAATTTATAAGATTTACCAAACCACCTCATAACTCTTCTTGGGTAAAGTTGTGACGTACAATCTTCAATCTTGAAAATGTCACCAATGCTTCTTCTTTTTGAAGACTTGAGAATGGTCATGAAGGTGCAGTCGGGTGTAACGGAATAAGACAAATAAAAATAAAATGAGCAATTATAAATTTTGCTCTTAGAAATCTCCCCCGTTGGCTATTCCGGTACGAAACATGAACCGAAGGAAAATTTGACCCCTAAGACTAATACAATTAATGCCCTCGCAAACCAAGAAATCAAAACGTATAAATGTTTAAGTCTTCAACTGAAAGTCTTCATTTTAAGTGGTCTGTGAATTCATCGTCAAGGTGGAATGACCTACACACATTAGATAAAAGAAATAACGTGACGCATGCGAGTCTAAAGAAAAATAAACTCCCCCTCAATTTGTTCTCCCCTTTTTTTTCCATAATAGACTAAGGATTTGGCACTAAGCATATAACACACGCATCACATGAATCCAAAAGAAATAGCATCATAAAGATAATCAATTAAGCACATGCGATGAAATTTCAAAAAAGCATACCAACTTTTTTGACATTTTTTTTTACTTTTTTCAAGTATAAAAATACATATAGGTATAAATACATCACACCGTGAAATAACACTAAAATATCATAATCATTAAAGCGAAATGTAATTGTGTCAACATAATCATGGGAAATTCAACACAGACATTCATACATAGGTGCACGAAGTCAATGATAAAATTCTAAAGAAAGAACTTAATTTCAACCTTAGGTGTGAGTATGCTGAACAAGATGAAATTAACTCAACTTATGCAACATGCCATAAATTTAAATTCTTCTCAAATCAATAAAGCCAAACTTTTTAATGTTTTTCAAGAGAGTCCATTACGCAAACCCGTTGATCTTATACTTTATAACACCCTTAAAATCTCCCTTATTCAAGAATTCACTCTCAAATTTTTGAAGATGTCATAATGCTCATGTGTAGCAAAGCATCAATGAAAAAAAATGGCCTTGGCTCTTCTTTTTTTAATTGTCGTTAATATTTTTTGCTCTTTTTTTAAATGATGGATTTTAACACAAAGGGATTTTCCTCTTTCGCAGCCTCTTTCCATTTCTTAACATATAACAAAGTTTATATGAAATAAAATTCGTACAATGGTTCTTATAAGCACAACTTACCTCTAGTACATTTGGTTTGTTATTAAACACTATTGAGATGAGAACGTCGTACATTATAAGCAAGTACAATGTTAAAAAATTGCGTGCATGTGTGCAATAAAGATGATAAAAATCTAGCATGAAGAAAGTAATCATCAATGAACAATGAAATGCTAGCTACGCATTATTAAGCATACTAAAGAAAACAAGCCAAGTCTCAAAACACCATGTAAAAGTCACATGAATGGATGGAATGTTGTGGTGATTCGAACATTTTAAGTTCACATCCATATATGATGAAAAATAAAATACTAAAATATTTTGGTCTTCTTTTTTAAAAATAAATTGTCAAAAATAAAATCTTTTTGCAATTTAAATCTTTTTCGATTTTTTAAGATTTTTTCAAATAAAAACATGTATAAACATAGAAATACAATCTAACACTAGAGATAAATGATATGAACATGATAATCACCCTACACTAGATAAAGTACCCGAACTCAATCAACGGAACAAATACCTAAAGATTTCCTAAGAATCTCAAATCTAAGTGCATCTAAAGGCTTCATGAAAATATCGGCTAATTGATGTTCGGTGCTCACAAAGCTCAAGGACACGATCTTCTCCTCAATAAGATCACGAATAAAATGGTCATGTATCCTAATGTGCTTCGTACGGAAATATTGGACTGGATTATAGGATATATGAACTTCACTCATATTATCACACGAAATAGTCATTGTGTTTTGGGTGGTCCCATAATCTTCCAACATTTGATTTATCCATAAGAAATTGTGTGCAATAACTCTCGATGGCTATATACTCAGCCTACGTCATGGGTAAAGAGATGGATTTTTTCTTCTTAGTCAACCAAAAGACAATAGCACTCCGAAAGTAAAAGCAACCACCCGAGTTGCTCCTACAACCATTAACATCCCCGGCCTAATTGACATCTGAATAAGAGAGCAAATGGTCATTGGTATCAACGGAATACCAAATACAATAGGAAAGAGTGCCACTCAATAATTTTATGATACGCTTAAATGTGATCAAATGAGATTATTTTGGGGACGCTTGGTAATGTGCACAAACTCTAATGCTAAAGGCAATATCGGGATAATTAGCGGTCACGTAGAGAAGACTACCTATCAGGATCCTATAAAGAGTTTGGTTTATGTCTTTGTTTAAAGTGTCTTTTGGATTGAGATATGAATATCCCATCCTCAAGTTGACCCACATGGAGACCTAAGAAGTACGTAATCTCACCTATTGTGCTCATCTCAAACTCACTCTTCATCTCCTCCTCAAATATGTAAGCATGTTGGGAACACGTGGATCTAAATACTATGTCATACAGACTTGGGCAACCAATATAGCATCACACTCTCTCCTCACAAATAACATCTTATACACTCCCCCTCTCTCGAAGTCGTGAGCTAAGAGATAAGAAGTGAGCATCTCGTACCAAGCACGGGGTGCTTACTTCAAACCATATGAGACTTTCTTAAGATAAAATATGTGTCTCGAGTGCTATGTCTCTTCGAACCCCTTTGGTTATTACATGTACAATTCCTCCTATAGAATGCAATTAAGGAAGGCACTCTTGACATCCATTTAGTATAACTTGAACCGTAGATGACATGCTATGGAGAGTAGTAACCAAACGGACTCAAGCCTAGAAACAGGAGTGAATATCTTGTCAAAGTCTACACCCTCAATCTGCGTGTATCCTTGAGCGACTAACCTAGAATTATTATGAACTATGATACCCTTCCCATCTATCTTATTCTTGTAAATCCACTTGGTACCAATCACATTAGTATATCTAGGTCGGGGGACTAATTTCCAGACATTGTTCTTGCGAAACTAAAGCAACTCATTTTGAATAGAGGATATCCAATGCTTGTCCTTAAGTTCTTTTTTCACATTCTTAGGCTCTACTAAGGAGGTGTATCCAAAGTAAATAACCAAATTTTCAAGTTGAGCACGGGTCTTGACACCTTGTGTGGGATCAACAAGTATAGCGAAAGGGTCATGACTCTTTCGAACCCAAGAGGTTGTATTCTTTAAATCAAAAGTGGGTTCCACTAGGGTGGTATGAGGAATAATGGGATTGTCACTAGGTGGTGCATCGTTCTCGTACCCTAGGTTAGGATTAAAAGACGTAGGCGGCTCTTCCTCTCTAATAATGACATTTATTAATTCTATAACCTTAGAGCTTTCAAGCTTAAACACCCAATAAGCCCTAAGGATGAATAACCTAAAAATATCCCCTCATCGCTTTGGGGGTCAAACTTTCCTAAGTTCTATCTATCTATCAAAATGTAGCAGGGACTCCCGAAGACACAAAAATACAAGAGGTTGGGTTTATTCCCTATCCACAACTCATATGGCATGTGTAATGTGTGTGGATGAAAATATACCTTATTCACCATATGGCATGTGGTATTAACCACCTCTGCCCAAAAATGAAGCATGGATCTAGCCATCACTTTAATCGTCTGATTCTTCCTCTCAACTATCCCATTTTATTGAGAAGTGCGAATAGTCAAGAACTCGTGTTTAATTCCCATTCCATCACAATAGCTATCCACTATGGCTTCTTTAAATTTTGTGACATTATCACTACACATCTGATTAATAGTGACACCGTATTGGTTTTATAGGGCACAACAGTTGGTTGTCAAGAACTCAACCATATGGGGTTTTTTTGTAAGAAAGCTCACGATAGAATATCTCGAAAATTCATCGACCGTCGTAAGAATAAATCTATTACCGCTAACGCTCTCTGTACGAGTAGGACCCATAAGATCCATATGTATCAACTCCAACACACGAGAGGTAATAATAGTATTCAAATTTATATGGGGACTTTGAGTTTGTTTTCCTTGTTGGTAAGGACATTGGTTTCCCAAGCGATGGCAAGACATAAAGTATGCATTTATTCTCCAACATCTCTAAAGTTCACATGACCTAGTTATTGATGCCAAAGTTCATAGAAGAGATTTTGGCATTATTTCACACAAAGGAGGACATGGAAATGATCCCATAGCAATTATAATCATACCTCACTCCTTATAGTAATAGTTCACTAGATTTATCGTACACGCTACACTCGGATCGGTCGAACTTTATCGTAAATTTTGCATCCCAAAGTTGGCTTATGATAATCAGGTTCTATTTTGACCTTTCAATGTATAACACATTGTCTAGCTTAGAAAATTCAAGTATCTAAACACAACCATGTCCTAAAATTCTAGACCTACTCCCATATCCAAAAGTAACTTTCCCTTCCTTGTGATCCACAAGGTCGGTAAAATACGACTTGCCACCTATTATGTGCCTAGAGAATCCACTATCAAAATACCATTAGTCAGTATCTTGAACCTTGAGAGAAACGTGAACAGCAAGGACTTTGTCATCTTGCTTAGGTACCCAAGTGGAGGTAAACTTTTGTTTGATCTTATCATTGTTGTCTCTAGTCGTAGCATTAGAAGAGTTCTCAAAAGCCATAAACATCCTTTGAAACTCTTCCATTAAGCTTTGTGAAGTCGCAACTAGGAACTCAACTTGATCTCTAAGACTAGCAAAGTCGGTATAGTAGTTTGCGGGAGTATGTGTATGTTGAGTTCTTACTAACTTATAGAAAAATTATCTAAGGTGACCTCTCCTTTTTGCAATTGATACAAACATAGACTTGTTTGGTTATACCTTGATTATCTCATTTGGTTTTACTCTCTTTAGTGGGTTAGGTCGAGGCCCATATGGATCCCCCACAAACTTAGGAACCGATTTGGTTGCAGCATGGAAAGTGGATGCACCGTCATAAAATATTCATTGCATCTCCCTAAAGGAATATCTTTCCTACCTTCTTCGATGTATCCTCTATAATAAACTTGACCTCCCAGGCACGTTCGAGATCTTTCTTAAGTTGAATACAAGGGCTTCAAGTTTCTCATGAATATTCAATGAAGCTTGAAGATCTCATATAAGACTATACCTAAAATGACTCTCTCCTAAAGAAACTCTCATAGAGGACTCTCTCTCTCGACTCTTTCAACTCTTTCTCTAGTGATAACACCCAAAGCGCCAAATATTTATTTTGCTTTTTTTAAAGGACTAGGTGTAAAGCTCGGCGTAGGCTCATTGAAGGACACTTCCTCCCTCACTCAAATTATCATCTCCCTCACTCTCTCTGACATAATTAAACTCACCATCAAGATCATCATGTTTATAAATGTCCTCATCGGCGTGAGACGTACTCAATGTGCTAACATGACCGGTAGTGAATACGTTAAAGTTATGTCCATGTAACGATTCGTCCCTAAAATCCATCGACTCGACATCGCTATCACTAAGAGTGGCGCTGTAGTCAGCTTTTCCCTTATCCTCTCTCTCTTTAACCTCGTGGCACACTCGTAAGCTTTGTGACCCTTACCCTCACACTCAAAGCATTTATTTTCATATTTCTTAAGTCACTCTCATCATGATTTTTTAAAACCTTTCTTGAAAAATTTAAAATCTTTATCTTTCTCAAAACTTTTATTTTATTTGGAAGAATTTTCTTTTCTTAGTTTGATAAAAATTTTGAACTTTTTCACAAAAAAGGAAAAATCGTAAAGATAAAAATCAAATTCGGAATTAGAATAGACCTCCTCTTTCTTTTTAGATTGGGCTTTCAAAGCAATCCCTTTTTCTTTTGGTTTTTGAATTTTAGTGAACATGTCAATTTCATAAGTTTGAAGGTCTCCTAGAGTTCTTCTAACCTAAGCATATTTAAAATTTCCAATAAATTAAGCACCGTATTTTTAGGGATAAAATCGGGGGGCAGGGATCTCAAAATCTTTTTCACAACTCTCGTTTCATGAACTATCTCACCCAAATTAAAACTAGAATTGATAATATAAGATAATCTAGCATTAAATCTATCAAAACTCTTAGATTCTAATATAGTGATAGTTTCAAATTATTTGGTGAGATTTTTGTAGCTTAGAAGCTTTCGCAGCGTTGGTGTCCTCATGAGTGCATTGGAGAGTATCCCGTGCTTCCTTAGACATAGTACAGATCACAACCCGATGAAACTCATCAAGAGTGACTACACCATATATTGCGCTTAATCCATGAGAGTTAAAATTAATCCATTTAAAATCATCATATGTCTAAGAAGTGACATGTTTAGGATTTTCAACATTGTTGTTAGTCACAGTGGGTGGTGTCCACCCTCTTTCGTAGACAAGCCAGACTCTCTCGTTAATCGACTTCAGCGTCGACCTCATTCGAGCATTCCAATATGTATAATTTGACTCATAAAAAAAGGTAGCCTATTATACAAACTACCCATATAATTCCAAAGTAAACATCACATAATAAACTAGTGTAACCGACTCTAATACCAATTTGAGAAAGAAGGGGCTATATGAATTCACTTGTATATTAGGCAAGGGGTTTGGATGAAAAAATTATAAAGCTTAATCACAAAAATAACTCTAAAGGCTTATGGAAAAGTCTAATCCCGCATCTTTATTTATAGGGAAAGCTACTGCAAAGAGATACGGATTAAATATTAGAAAATATTTGTTTCAAAAATAAAAACACGCACACTCGTTTGAATGAACTGCCACCTCATTTGAATAATGTACCCCATCTCGTTCGAATGGCTTCCAACGATACTTTGAATGAGATTCTAGAATTGACCAAAAAGGCGACGTTTCAGATTTCGTTTGAACGTAGGAACCTCATTCTAATGAGCATGCACAACTCATTAAAATGACATGTCATCTCATTCTAACGAATTAACGAGTTTTTCAAAAAAAAACTTTAAAAATCATTTTAAAAACATTTTATAAAACAAACTCTATTTAAAAAAACGTACCCTAAAACTTTAAAGCTCTATCAAACACATACTATCACCCAATCTAATGGCGTACAACAATCGTGCACGTTTGGAAGATACCTTATGGGGGTAAAATACAAGAGGATACAACCATATTTAGTATATAAAAATACTTAGAAAGAAGTTCTTGAGGAAAAGTCTCTCCATTCCAATACTTACAATGGTTGTCACCCAATATAATGATTACATTCCGGTTGTATGGTTCACTACTAATCAATTTGTAAGGATATGTGGGACAATTTTCTTCGGGGACACATAAGTGGTTGCTTATCCACATATAAGAGAGCTTCAAAATAATTTCCCTCACTTCGATAGAAAGAACTGTAACACCTAAGTCATCCTTGAACTCTAACACCTAAGTCATCCTTACCATCCATAAGAGTCGAAAAAACTCTCTCACCAAGTTGGGGTAACATGGTCCGATTTCAGAGAAAACACCAATTCAATCTCTTCCATCCAAGAAGGCGTATAAACGAGTGTCGTAAAAAGATTCTAAATCAATTAACCTCTCCCAAAGCACAAAACGTGTAGCAAAAAGTTCATCAAATCTGGAGCGATTAGAGGAAGTCGAGGCGCGTGGATGAGATTTTGGAGCTATAGTATAGCCTAAAAAAGCTCACCATGACACAAGCGAAGAAATCTTATGAGAAATGGAAGCGTAAACCAAAGATCCTATACTAACACTATGAGTAGACAAATCCCCAAAAAATCTAGAGAAAATTTATACACCCTAAAAGTTTGTCAAGAGAATCAATATTAATTCGAGATAAGTAAAACTCATTAGTCATAGAAAAGATTTCATCAAAATTCATCAAAATAATTATCACCGATCCTTAACTCTAAAACGGAGAAGATTTGAAAATCTAGGAAGGAAAACTTACCAAGATGAAGATTAATCCACTAGAATGAGGTGGAGACAACCTAAATGACTTCTAAGATCATAATATAGGAAGAAGGGATAAGGTTTCAAAGATGAAAGAGGTTTTGAGAGGCAAATGGGTGAAAAATACTATAAATCCTGAATTTGGGCATTTAAACCAACCCAAGTGGTTTTACTGTAGCAGGGGATTCTTGTTGGTTGTGACTCTATTGTTGCGGTGAAACTCCTGTGACAATGAAGGTCGCGACAAGTTACAAAAAAATAATAATGTGTGAAAACAACATACAAACAAGGAAATGTACTCATATGATTTCTTAGCTCTAGGCACCTACATTTTGATATTGTAAATACCATTTAAAATTATCAAGAAAGCTCCAGAAGATCATATCATGGTTTTTGATTATGCCAAATAATCTACATAACGAATGGTTTAGCATTCAACCGCCCAAGGTCAAATGAAATCCATATAAAAGATAGAGTGATTCAAACATATAACTCATGATAGAAAAGTAAACAAAATGAGCATTAACCCGTAAAATCGAAGAATGGAGATTAATGTTTGAACTTTCTTTTGAATAAAAATTTACTTTATTTAAAAAAGAGAAAGAAGTCTCATATACTTGAAAATAAATAAAATTTCCAATTACCATTTTTTCTCCCTCAAATAGTGATTTATGATTAGAAACTTTTAAGTCTCATATACTTGATTTTTCTTAATTTTTGGATGGATAAAAATTTTGTAGACATCACTTTAGATAAAATTTTGCATGTGGCGGCTTTTGCTCTGTAACGACAAATTTTCGAATATAGTCAATCTATATGTTTTGTCTTATTCCGTGATGGGACAAAAATATTGAGTAATATGTTAGGTCTTGAGTGTGTTTACCTTGCAAGCCTGTGACGTGTTTATTTCAAGACGTAGCGGCCAAGTTATAAGTTCTACATTTAGTGTGTCGTGTCTACTGCCACGTTTCATCTTCATCTTTCAAGGATCTCTCAGGTATGAATATGTTTATTTTTTATTCTTGGATAATTTATTTTTAGAAGTTATTTTTATTAAAAAAATGTTTTTAAACGATTTTAAAATGTTTTTATAAAAATTGGCAGGTCGTTAGAACGACATTGAATATGTCGTTTGAATGAGCCTATACAACTTGTTACAATAGTATCCAATGAACTTCGAATGACCTAGTTTTTATACTACACTGGGTTTTCATTAGAAATATCATTAAAACATGGTTCGAACAAGATGTATGTCTTCGTTGGAATTAAATTGACCTCATTCGAATGAGCCAACACACTTTTCAATATTTTGAGATATTCTTCAGAGTTTCTAATCCTTATCTCTTATTTGAAAAACCTAGTATAAATAGGGTTGCATAACGGAAGTTTTCGTTGAGACTTTTTCATGCTTTTTGAGTTCCCAAACTCTTTTAAAAATCTCTCCATGTTTTTGTGATCATCTATGATCAATTTTTTCAAACCCAAACCCTAATTTACACCCATACCTTTTAAAATCCAAGTTTCATTATATTATATGCTTTGAGATCTTAGTTTGTGGGAACCAACGTTTATTCTCTTCAATTTATTGAGAATCATTTCGTGCGATGGACTCCATACAGTATTTTCTACTTACACGCAGCGGACTCTGTGGTATGGTGTTGTGGTGAAGAAGCGATGGATTCAATATTCCAATACGTATACGATTAATGACCCTATTCAGTGAATACCGATGCGTGCATGGACTCACACATTATGGCTGCTTTGCGAGTGGACTCCTTCGTGTTACTGTTGTGAAGGTTGAGGAATGAAGAGCATCAAGGCTTGTGAGGTCATAAAGGTCATTGTATAAGTATAATGTCATGTCCTTTGTAATTTCGTACATAATGATTTTTTATGGCTGGGTCATTTGAGGTTTTTCCCATGGTGGGTTTTCCTCGTACATCAGTGTGTTGTGTGGATTGATTTATTTTATCCTGCTATCACCTAGATGCATACTTTCAGATAAAGATAAAATTCGTTAATCTGTTTTAACACAACAAATATTTTATCGATCCAAGTTTTATTTTGGTTAACTTTTTTAATTGAACTTAAATTTGAGAAAATTTAAAAATAGTGGTGTAGACACCATATTCTAGGACCCCCTAAGTCTCTCCTTAGGTCCCTAGAACCTCCTCCTTTCACTACAAACCCTTGGTCATACTCCGAATACAGATCTAGAGGCAATCGAGCGCTCCGGGGCCCCGTTTGACTCCGGCCAATTCTATCGTCATAGTAAAAGCTCAATGAATATTTGAAGGGGTCTGAATCCCCTTTCGAACTGTCTTCCCCATGCATGAATCAGCATAACGGTTCGGATAACCACCCATTTTACTATCAAAAACCGATCTAAAGTCCATAGGGCACTCCTAGGCCCCGTTTGACTCCGGTCAACTCTATCGTCAAAGGAAGAGCTCAATTAATCTCCGAAGGGCTCTGAATTCCCTTTCCAATGGTCCTTTCCATGCATAAATCGGCATAACGGTTCGAACGAACGAACCATTTAACTACCAAAAATTGATTTAGAGGCCACCGTGCGCTTCCGGGCCCCACTTTTACCCCATTCAACTCCATCGTCAGAGTGAAAGCTCGATGGATCCTTTAAGGTAACTAAAACCTCTTTCATTTTCCCCCGAAAAATGATCTGGAGGCCATCGGGGGTTTCCGGGCTCCATTTGATCAAATTTAACTCTTCAGCTCAAACGAGACTAAATGAATCTTTTAAGGGCACTGAATACCCTTTCCAATGGTCTGATCCATGCGCGAATCAACCTTACAGAACAGACGAACGATCTGTTTTACTCTGAAAGGTCATCAGGCTCTTTCGGGACTCGATTGACCAAAGTCAACTCTCTGAACCGAGAGAATCTCTTTGTAACATTGAAGTAAACGGTCCACTCTATGCATTATTATGACTTACAGTTTGGACGAACGATCCATTACAGTCCAATAATCTCCTGTCCAATAGATCGACGAGCGCTTTCGATCCCCATTTGACCCAAATTCAACTCCCTAACCCGGGAGTGACCCAAAGGACTCTTAAATTTCTATGAATTACCTTTCTAATTGTATGCCCGTGCGTGATTCGGATTAATGGATTGCGTTCTACGATATATTTTCCAAAAAAATCTGTACGAATCTGTTGATTGGCAAGTCCATTTCCTTGCATGTCGGTAGTGTGTCTAGTTTCACCTACTGATTGGTAGGGCTAGGGGTATGCCAATCGTCAGTCCCTTACCCTATAAAAGTAGGGCATGAGCTCACTCTCAGGACACACATCAGATCCATCAATATAAGTAATCTCAGTTACACTCTTCTCCAATCAGCGAAGTTTCTTCGTGTGAAATTCCTTTCCATCTTTCATTCCCATCATTTTCATACTCAATTTAGCATCCTTCTCTCTCATCCAACATCTATCCCAACATTCAAGGGAGATCATTAAGAATCAAGATCAAGCCTCAATTCTCTAAAGAAGGTCCAAATATCCTACTCTCTCTTTAAATTCTTTATTTTTGCATTAGTTACATAAATTCTTAGTCTAGTTTTTACTTTAACATCTCATCCTTTATTAGTTATATTGCACATACTTTATTTTTTATAAAAAAATCAAAATAAAGAAATAGAGGGTTACACCTATAAATTCCAACGGGATTATTCACCACATTTTCTCAAAACTAAAAATATTTTTTCTACACATACACATATAATAAACTCCTATTTGATTTTTCTGTAATAAACCCCACCCTTATTCCACGTGTGAACTACGTGGACTTTGATGCCTTTATAGGCTACGTAGGTGTTTCGGGATAAAACCCGAGACTCGAGTCCAATTTTTTTATTTTTGCGTTTTCATTTTATTTATATATTACTCATATATATCATACTTGTGGTTCATATTTGCTTTTTATCTAATAATAATTGTCGTTCCATGATAATGATCAATATCTCGATAAACACGCACATCATATTTTCTAATTATTTTGAGAACATTCCTTTGGATGACCTCACTCTATCTTTTCCATGATACGAGTCGAGTGATTCCTATCTCCATGTGTATATACACGCACACACACTTCATGGAGAAATTAAGGAAAATAGTAACACAAGCCCATGAGAGATCGAAAGGGCAGGATGGGTGCCTAACACCTTCCCATCCCGTAACTTATCCCCGAACCTCTGAACTATTGATTTTGTAAGCAATAGTTTGTCTTGGATACCACTCTCCCGAGGTCGCGATATGTTCGTTTGCCTGTTTTGTGAAAAATAGGTTGGCGACTCCATCTCTTTACATCACCCCAAATTGACGATGGTCGAAGCGCTCCTAGGAAAAGGGCATGAGACCTTCTCTCCCTCTCCCCTTGTGTGCGCGCGAGCGCCGAAACCCCGAGACGAGAGGAAAGAGCCAAAACGGAGGGATGGCCACAAGTGATTTGTATTTTTTGAATCTTTCCATATATAACCCTATAGGACTTTTAAGTGTTATTAAATTGGGTGTCTATAATTTATTTAGACGTCAATCTGAGCGATTTTTATATGGATGGTCAGTCACTTCATAGGCCACCAATGTTTGATGAGCCAAATTACACGTACTCGAAAGAGCATATGAAATCAACATTTAAAGAGATATATTAGTGGGTATGGTTAGTTATAGTTAAGGGTTGTCCCCACCCATTGAAACTTGGAGTGAAAATGAGCATAAACTATCTAACAATAATTCACATCGCCTAAATGATTTGTTTTGTGATGCCATACCCGAGGATTTTTGTCATATTATGACATGTAAAATGTCTAAAGAGGTATGGGACATACTCCAACTCACTCATAAGGGTACTAGTGTTGTTAAGGCTTCCAAACTTTAAAACCTCACCACTCATTTTGAAACCATTAAGATGGAGGAGAGTGAAACCTTCGATGAGTTCTATGCTAGATTGTCTGATATTATGAACTCGCCAGTTAACTTGGGAGAGAGAATACCAAAAACCCGAGTAATCAAGAAAATCATAAGGTCCTTTCTTGAAAGATTTAATTCAAAAGTGAAAATTTTGAATTCCTTGGGTACTTTAGACTCAAATGAGGAAATACTTGATTCAGATGATGAGTCTGACATCGATTTTGATTATATGGCCATGTTTGCTAAGAAGTTTAAAAAATTTCTCAAGTTTGAAAACAATCGAAAGATGATAATAAGTATAAGAAGAGCAAGTTGAACAAGGTTATAAAATTCCCTAAAAATCATAATGATAAATTTAAGAGGGATGATACTGATAAATACTTTGTGTGTGAGGGTTATGACCATAGGGTAGCTGACTATCCCAGTAAATTAAGGACGGTAAGAAGATGAAGGTATACAATTCCACCCTTATGGTAGTGAACTGGAAGAGGATTCCGATTCCCCCATTGAGCGAGACTACACTTTATTCATGTTTAATCATGTGGGCATTGA
This sequence comes from Sambucus nigra, assembly GCA_949130495.1. NCBI lineage: Eukaryota > Viridiplantae > Streptophyta > Magnoliopsida > Dipsacales > Adoxaceae > Sambucus > Sambucus nigra. The sequence goes on from OX422207.1 coordinate 420,236,829, forward strand.
CGAAAAATCTTTTGATGAATATAATTATGAGTATGATAATTCTGAGGGCTTTGTTTGTGATTCCTAAATGAGTAACGGTGGGAAGAAGAAGAAGAAGAAGAAGAAGAAGAAGAAGAAGAAGAAGAAGAAGAAGAAGAAGAAGAAGAAGAAAAAGAAGAAGAAGAAGAGTGAACTTATAATTTCCTTCTGAGAGTTGTATGCAGAGATGATGAAATTAAAAAAGGATAACTTAAAGTTGGAAGTTGGTTTGAAACAATATGTCGCACATAATGATGAGATTATTTTGATTGAGGATCTTAGGGCACGTGAGAGGACTCTTAGGGAGAAGCTCATATTTGTTGACGGGGAAAGAGATAACCTTCATTGTTTAATAGAGATTTTGAAGAAGGACCCCTTAGTTGTTTATGAATCTCATCATTTATTTTAGTCTAAGAATGCGGAGTCAGATGAGAGATTAAAAGACTCGAGTAATGTCAAATTTGATTTGGAATCTAGGTCAAAAATTTTGGATAAAATGGTAGGCATTGTATGAATCAAATATGACAATTATACAACTTGCTTCGACGATCCAAATTCTTCTTCTATTAAAGATAAGACCATGCTTTTAAAAGAGTTAATAGTTGATAAGGACGTTAGAAAAAGTCAACCCTAGGTAGCATTCCTCCTCATGTCTTCACGTGCACACATTGCGGTAAGAAAGGTCACCTTAGGACTTTTCTCTTTGATTTTAGAGAATGTCCTAAACAGTCTAAGACTAAAGTCACCGAGGTTCTTAAAACCCAAGAGCATCTTTTCACACCTATGTGGGTTAGGAAATCATTTTTGGAGGCTTTAAATGTTAGACTTATTGATTCTCGAATGCTTGCACATGATACTTCTCATGCTAAATGTAATAGTTGATTGTATTTCCATGTTTTCATACTCTAGCATTTGTGCTTCATGTTATATGTGTTTGTTAGTTGTATAATGTTTGAGTCTTTTGTATTTTTATTTTTTATTGATTGGGTCTTATTGAAAAATACAAAAGGATTGTTGTTTGTGTTTTGAGTTTTGTTTTCATGTGGTTTCATGGTTGAAAAAATGTTTACAAACTCAAAAATATTTTTGTTTATGTACAGTTTAGTTTTACACATTTTGTGTGGCATATCGGTGTGTTTGAATTAACCTCATTCCATGTATCCATGTGGCTACGACATTTGATTATGATTTTTAATACTTATATTTGTTTAATCATGATTTCATGGAGTTGTTTGACTTTGATTTTCTTAATAGATTTACTTTCCATATGCCTTCGCACACATTTTACACGAGCTCTTTTGAATTTTAACTTCATATGTTACATGATCTAAGTGAGGTTTTCTCCCATTAATTTTGTCATTATACATATCTTTTTTACTATAAGGGATTTGTGCATGTAAGAACCATTGCCCATGCGTTTATTGCTTTATTAAAAATATGAGTGTTCATATGAAAGGGCTACAAAGGAATAAATTTTCCTTGCGTGAAATGTCACCCTTGGCAAGAGCCTAAAAAATTACGGGGTAAAAGAAAAGACAAAATTTCAAAGGCCAATTAGTTTCATTGATTCTTCAAATAAATTGATATCTTCATAAAAATAAGAGTGAAAAATAAATTATATGTCTATAATTTCAAGGGTGTTATGAGTTGAAGATCAATGGGTTTACAAAATGAGTTCTAGTTGATTCATATTTGACGCTATTGATTTGAGAATCATTAATATTTTCTAGGCTAATTTATATTGTGCTTATTTGTCTATTTATGAGTTCACTTTATTTATCATTATAAGGCTAAATATTTGTTTAATAAAGCTAATGCATTTAAATAGAACTCCTTATACATTTTTGAGTGATTGGGTCATATTTCGCTTGTTGCTAGTTCACCCCCCTTCACTCCATACCACCTTTGTTTAGACACATCGATAATATGCTAGTGTGTAAAACTTAAGTTTTTTGTCTCGTTTGTGTTGTTTATACTTATATATATGCTTGTGCCTCATTAGAGTCTTATATATATATATATATATATATATATATATATATATATATATATATATATATATATATAGAGAGAGAGAGAGAGAGAGAGAGTATCGTTTTATTTTGAGTCCTTCCATTTGCATTTAATCCATGTATGCCACATATTTGATTTTAGTTTCAAATTGGCATGTTATGTGATCATATTGGTATCCTTTGTTGCTTGTTATCATTTATATCTCATTTATGCATCAAATTAGTATCTTTTGTTCATAGTTTGACTATTTGAGCGTATGTTGTTGTCTTGTGTTTGTCGTTTCCTGTTGCACTTTACACCACTACATGATATACTTATTTTTTCTTTATGCCTACCCATATTTCATTTAGGTGGAGAATTGGTTTTATTGGGGAGAAATGATTTTATTATGCATCTTTCATTTTTGTCTATTTTAGAAATGGTATTTCAATCTTTGCAGCCCCGGGGAGATTTTTGACTTGAGAGAAAATGTCCTAACGTAAGTAGATATTGTTGTACAAAGAGAGAGGGTATATTCTTATGCGAATTTATATTTTTATATGTTCTCTTTGCATTTGAAGGCGTGTTTAAGTGTGCAGGTTTGAAATGATGCAATAAAGTTTACATAAGAGAAAAGCTACCCAACGTGAATCTTTCAAGTGTATGTACTTTTTTCCTTTTTGTGACACCCCGACTAATTAAATACCGGGTAGCTACTCCTTTATTAAATTAATTCAAAATGCCAAGTTGGCTCAGCTAATAGCATCACTGTCGAAAACATTTTTATTATTACTAACCACCTAGTATTTAAAAAGTAAGTTGCCAAATTTTAATTAAAGTTTGATTAACATGCAACAAGTGAAATGAAGAATAATAACACCATTCACCCTACCGAAGTAAATAGAATAACCATCACATAATATAAATAAAGTCTGGAGGAAAACTCCTCACTACAAATCCACAAACTGAAATAATTAAACTGAATACTGAATCAATACATGCCAAAGTCTGAAAAACTGAAATGGAAATGTAACTCTAATGGAACTGGGCAACATGCCCTAAAACTGCGGAATACTGAACATGGAATCCAAATGATAGAAGCGTCTAAAAGCAAATCCCTGTAACTTCCACAAACAGCTACAGCTCGTCATCTGAATGAGTATCCTATGCATGGTGTCCTTGTGGCTGGGCACCTAAAATGGTTTTACAAGAAAAATAGATTTGAAAGCAAACGGGTCAGAGCCCGAATGTGGAGATATTTTAAAAACCTGCAAGTGCTTTAAAAACATTTAAAACATTAAATGCAAAGTACATGTTAGGACGTGCACTCACATGGAATTCTCACCTCTCGTCTAACTGTGCACTCCTAACGTAATTACCCATCTAACCGCTAGCTAAGTGACATCATATCTAGCTAGACTGTCATAGGTTCTACCCTTATTGCTCGGTTCCCATTAACATTATAACGATTTCAATTAAATAGGGGCTTAACGTAAATTTCATGTTCTCATATAAAAGTAATACAACTCATTATAGATCATCCCTTTTATTTTATTCCATAGTTACACACAATACCATATGAAAGTTCTCAGTTTAATAAGTGTATATTTTCCACAGCATAAATATACAATATAAGCACCCCGAGACTAAGCTGCGGTGCACACATACTCTGCTATCCATCCCGGTACATCACGTACATAAGGAATCACGTGTTCCGAATCTCTCAGGAATCGTTCAGATAACACAAATCACAAACAGTGGAGGCGAACACAGTCACATCACATGGGTCACGCACATACCTACGCTCCCATGATCAGCGGACTTATTAACATCCCAATAAGTCTTTCTCTGACCTATGTTCATCGAGGTAACCAGTCTAAATCTGGGCAACACGAGGATTAGAGGGCCCTAAGCGAACGCAAACCTCCCGTGATAGCAAGTATGGTGGGTATGTCATACACACAAATCATACACCAATACTAAGTAAGAACACATCTTAGTAATCCCCGTAGTTTAATTGTAGTACTTATCACATTCTCGTACCAACTTAATATATATACAAGTTATATAATCCCGGTCCATATCTATACGCGCCGTAATTTATTCTCACGTCGTAGTAGGCACTCACGTCTCAACTCAAATGTCTATTTGATTTGATCCACACTTATATAATTTACTCCTCATAATATCCCAAATGTCCCAAGTATACTAATACACCATCAAAGGAATGTTATCTCTATCCTCGAATAAGTTTACGGGACTCCAAAAATCAAAACAGGCCAAAAAGCCTAAACTGCCAGCTCGTTAGAAGTCTCGTTCGAACGAGGCTGTTTGAACGAGAGTTCGTTCGAACGAACTGGTCTATCTAACGAGATCTCGTTCGAACGAGATTATCGAACGAACATCCCTCTCGTTAGAACCCCAAACTGTCAACTCGTTAGAAGCTCGTTCGAACGAGTTCGTTCGAACGACCTGGGCAGGTCTTCTAACGAGTGACCAGATTCAAGCCCAGAAATCTTATATACGTTTTTCCAATTTCTCTACACTTCAATTCTCATCCAAACCTCAATCTAACAATTGTTTAAGGTCTCTAATCGTCCCTAAACATGTTAAAGTCACATACTAACGTATTTTAAAGGATTAATTCTTCCTACACATCATCAAATCACAAGTCTCTATTCTTTTCCCCAATTTTTCAAGAACATAAACCCTAGATTTTTATCATCATCAATTCCCAGAATTTAATCCGTTTTCACATCACATAAATTTGTAATTTCTGAATTCAATCTTCCAATAACGTTTCTACATGCAAACCTATACCCAAAATTAAACTAACAACTTCCAATTTCATGGGTTTTCCTTTATCTCTCAAACAAGAATGATTATTAAGATTTCTAACATGGAAGAAACATTTACTGCATAAAGAATGCAAATTAAATCACTTGCCTTGATTCGATCTCTGATTTTGATGACGATTTCCTCTCTCTTTCTGCAGAATTCCCTCTCTCTCTCTTTCTCCAAGCTTCTTCTCCAATGGCTATGGTGGCTAGGGTTTTGTTTTGGGAAAATATTGGAAACCTAATCTAATAACCCCCGTAGCTTAATGGGTCAATAAGGGTTGGTTAGTGGGTTTAGTGGGTCAATTTCCAATCAGATAAAAACTCTTAATTTTCGTCACTTTTAATCTCCTAAAATACAAAATTACCAAAATACCCTTATAAGATGCCGGTATGGCCTAAAAATACCCTGGGACCCAAACTAAACTGCCGACTAGTGTTTTCTGACTATCTCGACCCTTCCGGACGCGTTGGCGCACTTAAAACGACCATACGGTTAATAGAATTTAAATTCACTTTTATAAATAAAATAATTATATCCTGACGCCACTGTCACACGCGTCCCAATAAAATGACCAAATTGTCGTATATCAATCTCACGACAAATTTCATAATTCAATATTCATATAACATCATATATACTCAGTATAGTCAAATACCAACTCACATCTCGCTAGTATTTTATCCGGATTAATTCCAAATTAATTCTCATTTAATTAATTAATCCCAAAAATAAATATAGCCAAAAATACGGGGTATTACATACTCCCCCCCTAATAACTGAATTTCGTCCCGAAATTCGGAACTAGAAAGTACCTGCTAAAACAACTCTGGATAACGTTCGCGCATCTCATCCTCGCGCTCCCATGTGGACTCCTCGACATTGTGATGTCGCCACTGAACACGCACTAACGGAACTATCTTTGACCGCAGCTTCCTCTCACTTCGGTCCAAAATAGCAATCGGCCCCTCCTCGTAGGAGCTATCCGGCTGGAGAACGTTGTCCTCCACAGCAATGTGAGAATGAGCCAAATTATCTCTAAGGTATTTCCTTAACGAGGAAATATGGAACACATCGTGAATCCGATGCAAATGTTCCGGTAACCCAAGTCTATACGCAACCGGTCCGATCCGCTCAATAATAGGAAACGGCCCCACATACCTTGGTGCCAACTTCCCCTTCTTCCCGAAACACATAATACCCTTCATAGGAGATACTCTGAGCAAAACCTGGTCCCCCACTTGGAACTCCCTGAAAAACCTCTTCGCATCAGCATAACTTTTCTGCCGGTCTTGAGCTACCCGAATGCGACTCCGAATCAACTCAATCCTTGCCGAAGTATCCTGAATCACTTTCGGCCCAAGTAGTTTGTTATCCCCCACCTCTAACCAACATGCTGGGGAACGACAAGGCCTACCGTACAACGCCTCAAACGGAGCCATGCCAATAGTGAACTGATAGGAGTTGTTGTAAGCAAACTCCACCAGTGGAAGGTACTGCTCCCATCCACCCCCAAAATCAATAATGCACATGCGTAGCATGTCCTCCAACATCTGATTTGTGCGCTCTGTCTGCCCATCGGTCTGCGAATGATAAGCCGTACTCAATCGCAATTCCGTGCCCATGGCCTCCTGTAATTTCTCCCAAAACCGCGAAATAAATATCTTATCTCTGTCAGACACGATATTTAGGGGCACACCGTGAAGTCTCACAACCTCTGAAATGAAGAGCTGGGAGTGTAGTCAGTCCTTACGGGTAAAAAGTGAGCGACTTTGGACAACCTGTCCACAATTACCCAAACGGAGTCGTGACCCCTCTGCGACGTAGGCAACCCCGTGATAAAATCCATGGATATGCTCTCCCACATCCACACCGGGACCTCCAACGGCTGTAGAATTCCTGTCGGTCTCTGATGATCCACTTTTACTAGCTGGCAAGTGGCGCATTTCGAAACAAACTCAGCAATATCTCTCTTCATACCGCTCCACCAATACTGTCGTCTCATGTCTTGGTACATTTTGTCCCCTCCGGGATGTACCGCGAACCGTGAGCCGTGCGACTCTGCCATCACCTCGTGTCGCAATTTCTCCCCTTCCGGAACTACCAATCTCCCATTGAAGCGTAATCCCCCGCCTGAGCTGACGGTATAGGACTCGGCTCCCTCTGCTAGTAATCGAACTATCTTCTCCTGACAGAACAAGTCATTAGCCTGTTCCCGTACTACCTTCGTGACAATCTGCAGTGTAACGGTCATCACAGACATGAAAGATCGGGCCACTGCATCCTGGTGTCCCAACTCCTTCCACTTTGCCTTCCACACCTCTGCCACCTCATCTGCTGGCCTACGGCTCAACGCGTCTGCTACCACGTTAGCCTTACCTGGGTGATACTGGATATCGAACTGGTAGTCTTTCACAAACTCAAGCCACCTACGCTGTCGCATATTCAACTCTTTCTGCGTGAACAGGTATTGTAGGGACTTGTGGTCCGTGAACAGTTGGAACTTCTCCCCCAAAAGATAGTGCCTCCAAATCCGTAGGGCAAATACCACTGCTGCCAACTCCAAATCATGCGTGGGGTAATTCTTCTCATGAGGCTTAAGCTTACGGGAAGCATAAGCTATGGCCTGTCTTTCCTGCTGTAATACACCTCCAAGCCCTTGCAAAGACGCATCGGTGTAAACCAAATACTCAACTCCCGGTCTCGGCAATGCCAACACAGGTGCTGAGGTCAATTTATCCTTCAATTCATCGAATGCTAACTGACAGGCATCACTCCAAATGAATGGCACACCCTTACGAGTCAGATGTGTCAAAGGACCTGCTATCTTCAAGAAACCCCGGATAAACCTTGTGACACCCCGCCTAATTAAATACCGGGCGATCACTCCTTTATTAAATTAAATCAAGGTGAACAGTTTGGTTCATTCTTAGCATCACTGTCATAAAAAGAAACTTTCCAATTAAACACCCTAAATAATTAAGCTAAGTGTCAAAACCAATTTTTAACATTAACTTCCAAATTTTATTTAAAGAAACGATTTATTTAAATTATTAACAAAGCTCAATGAATAAGATTCACACCACAATAAACTGGAACGAAAGAATCCAATATATGAAACATTCATCAACGAATGTCAACATGCGAGAAAATAAAGTAATACATCCGTCCTGAACGAAAATCCCAAAATAACGAACTAGGAAATAACTGAAATAACAATGTCCCAACATAAAGAAATAATGGAAAGGGCTACACATGCCCATCTGAATGAAAATGCTAGGACCGGATCTGAATGAACGAAGTCGTCTAATCAAAATACCTGCAACTCCCACCTAAGCTACAGCACGTTCCTTCCAAAAGATCCTAAGCAAGACGCCCCTGTGGCTGGGCACCTGAAATACATACATATATATATATATACAAGGGGGAGAGGGAGAGATAAAACGGGTCAGAGCCCGAAAGTGTGTATGATTTAAAATTAGTTTAGCAAGTATTTAAATTGATACAGGCCAATGCAATAACATATTAGTTCGACACTCTCTTGAGAAATTCTCACCTCTCTTCTAGTGTGCACGCCTATCGTACTAACCTTCCCCAAATGGTTTAACTTAACATATTATCATACTAACCTTCCCAATAATTTAGTTTATCTTAACTTACTCATAAGTTTTAAAAACCGAACAATGTCAACGTGTGAAAAGGGTACTTTCAAAGTGTAGCACAACTCTCGTTTTAGCTTCATTAATTTATAAAGTTTCCCAGTGTCATATTATACTCTCATAAAACAAGTATTTCCATTCTGATTCATCAAACATGACTTACTTACCAAATCACAGTAGGTAGTTCCAAGTTTCAGAACTTCATATATATTAAATACTCGTGTAATATATATATTCTAATGGCACCCCACATAAAAATTATGGTGCGGGCATACTCTGCTATCCAATCCCCGTATAAATCGTACTAAGGGAAATACAAGTTCGGAATCACTCTCGAACTGTATCAATACAAACACAAACAATATTGAGGCGAAGTATAGTTTCCAAGTCCAAGAGGTCAGCACATACCCTCGCGTCTCTTAGGACCGTGACTATCGATTCGATAGCCTGTACCTAGGATTCCTATCTTCTAGGGTACGAATCAATATCCCCCGTAAGGCAACACAGGATAAGACCGTCCCAGCGCGGTAACCTCAGGGATAGCAAGTAGCGCGGGTACATTTTTCACATGTATATAATATATGCACACACACAATCATATAAATATACTACTTTCATCATATTAATATAGGTCACTCTCGTTACCCATAATTACAACATTTATCCTTAATTTCACATTATTAGTATTACGCATAAGGTTTCGTCTCTAACCTTAACTCGAAGGGTTTTCTCACTAGTTATGGAACACTCATGGGTTTTATCCATCCAAGTAACAATTTCAGTAGGTAGACATCTATTCACTATCGTAGGTATTCGTCATAATCCCTCACTTGAAATACGTAGTTCGTCATTCCTTAATTAATTATCCCTAAAACACAATAATCATTTCATAATAAAGTTCTCAACACTTAATCATATGTCCTACTGGTCTCTCCTATATCCCAAAACATTTTATTTAATATGCCCAAGGATTATTCCATGATAAATTGATTCAACTAATTAAACATGGGGAAATAAGAGGCTGCCAGGAAGGGTCGATCGATCGACGGCTGGGGCTCGATCGATCGAACCTTCGATCGATCGACGCTCTAGGGTCGATCGATCGATCAAGCAGGTCTGCGAAAATTCTGCAGAATTGCAGTTGCGGATTTCACCAAAATTCTTCATTCAAATTCATATTTTCCAACCCTAATCGTCCCAAAACTTATACCACAAACATAATAACATATTACCAGATGTTTCTAACGTTAAGCATGCGTATAACCATCATTAAACATGATTAAACAACCTAAAATCTCATCTAATCATCAAGAACCCTAAGTTTTCTTAACTTCTATTCTAATCAGTTTTTCTCCAGAATTTCCTTCTACATAATCATCAAAATTCGTGGGTTAATCATCTACATCATATAAGACTTCCAGAATATGGTTTTAATCTTTTCTACATGCAAATTCCTATCAAAAAGCGGGGTTTTCTTCCATAGATTATAGTCCTAATCATTCCTAACAAATATGAATATTGCACCAACGAAAATATGCAAGTTAAACACTTGCCTGGGATTTCAGAGGTCTGGTTTCTTGCTGGTATTGGTGTGGTTGCGTTCTCCTCCTCGCGATCTACGCGTTGGTGGTGACGGCGGTGCAAACGGTGGTGTTTTGGCCTTGAATCTCCTTGAAAGGTCTCTCCTCTCTTCTCTAATGGCCGTTCTAGGATTTTGTAGGTTCTAACCCTAAAAGGCTGACTTAACCAGCTGATAAAGGCTGCTAAAATTCGTGGGTTTACTTACCCTATTTTGTAAAATGACCAAAATGCCCTCCCGGGTCACTAATTAGGCCTAAAAACACCCCGAGACTCAAACTAAACCCCCGGGTACACTTTTCTGACTATCTCGACCCTTCCGGACGCGTTGGCGCACTCAAAACGACCATACGAACAACTTATAAAATATTCACTTTTATATATTAATAATTAATCCCGACGCGACACGGGCGCGTCCCGACTAAAATTCCCAAAACTGCCATTTCATTCACTCGTGACATTTACTATAATCAATATCATATATTACTATGCTCATAAGTAATATTCAAAAATTTCATATAATTACTAACTCACGTCACGTCAATAATTATAACATAATTAATTTCCGGATTTTTATTAAATAATACACTCTCATTAAATTTAATAAATCCCCCAAATTAATATAGCATAAAAATACGGGGTATTACAAACCTCCGGTAGTATCCTGCTAGGCCCAAGAAACTACGAATCTCAGTCGGTGTCGTGGGCTGTCCCCACTCCCTCACCGCGGATACTTTCCCCGGATCAATAGATATTCCCCGGTCGGAAATAATGTGTCCCAAAAACTGGACCTCCTTCAACCAAAACCCGCACTTCTCATATTTTGCATACAACTCGTTCTGACGGAGTGTCTGCAAAACTTGCCTCAAATGCTCGGCGTGCTCCTCCTCTGTCTGGGAGTAAACCAGAATATCATCGATGAAGACAATGACAAACTGATCTAGGAAATCCCTGAACACTCTGTTCATTAAGTCCATAAACACTGCTGGAGCGTTGGTCAAACCAAAAGGCATAACCCGAAACTCGTAAGAACCATATCTCGACAAGAATGCAGTCTTCGAGACATCCTCTTCCCTGATACGCAACTGATGGTATCCTGATCTCAAATCAATCTTCGAGAAGAAAGAAGCTCCTCTTAACTGGTCGAATAAGTCATCGATTCGAGGCAACGGATACTTATTCCGTATCGTGACCTTATTCAACTCTCGGTAGTCCACACACAATCTCAGTGAACCATCTCTCTTATTCACAAACAAAACTGGAGCGCCCCAAGATGAGGTACTCCTGCGAATAAAGCCCTGACCTAACAGCTGCTCTATCTGATCTCGTAGCTCTCGCATCTCTGCCGGAGCCATACGGTACGGTGCATGTGCTATAGGCCTCGTATCTGGCAATAGGTCTATAACAAAGTCTATCTCTCGATTAGGGGGTAGGCCTGGTATCTCCTGAAACACATCCGAATACTCCCTGACGACTGGGATCGAATCTAAAGGAATCACAACCTCCTTAGAGGTATCCTCCTCTAGGTAATACAAATGAGCGGTCGAGCCTCCCTCTGGGCGAGGCATCGCCACTATAAACATCTCTTGCCCCGGAATGGCAAAAATAATGCTCCCGCTGAAGCAATCAATCATGGCTCTATAATCAGCGAGCCAATCCGTACCGATAATCACATCGTGAACATACATATCTAATACCAACATATCTGCAGGTAATACCAGACTACCAATCTCTACCCCCACTCCCCGGCATATAAAGAATATAAGTGACCCACTCCCCAATGGTGAGTCGACACACATCACTGTGCTCTCTGCCGTAGCTAACAATCCTAAGGCTTTCGCGAAATGTGTAGCTATAAAACAATGTGTAGCCCCCGTATCAAATAATACTCGACCTATAGTGCCATGGATAGGAAACGTACCCTCAATCGCGGGCGGTGCCTGCGGAACTGCTGCCTGGTGGATGTTATAGACACGTCCATACTGTAGCTGCCCCTGCTGAACTGGGACTGCTGGAATGGGTGGCAAAGCTGCCATCTGTGGCGGTGCGGGGAGAGCGGCGGGAAACATAGGCCTATGCGGCTCCTGGCGAGCACCCTGCTGCTGCTGCTGTGGGTCCCTGCCCCTATCAGGACAATCCTGTCGTTTATGGCCAGTCTTGCCACAAACAAAACACTTCCCTGGGAAATTCCCTCCTCTCTGCCCCTGCGGTCCCCGGCCTTGGTGGCCGTTACCGTTCCTCCCTTGGCCCTGTTGAAACTGCTGCCCATTCTGCCCCTGTTGGCCCTGATGGCCGTTTGGACCCTGATGGCCCTGACGGAAACCTCACTGTCCGTGCCTGTAATTCCCTGATATGAACCTCTTCTGATCCCCCTGTTGGGAACCCTTCTCACCCTGTCTCTGCCCTTGAACCGATTGTGCCCCACCGGCACCATGTCCTACAGTCCTGCCCTGATGGCTAGACTCTCCCGATCCCTTGCCCTCAGTCATATGAAAGCGGTGATCCTGGCAGTGTAGCAAAGTAGCGTTAACCACATCAGAATAAGTGGCCAACGAAAGGTTCCCTAACAGATGTTGACGGATCCTCCATGTCAACCCGTCGGTGAATTTCTCAATCTTCTTCTTTTCTGTTGGTATCTCATCCGGAACGATATTCAACAGATTTGTGAACTCGGCCTCATACTCGGCCATGGTCTTACCCTCTTGCCTCAGATTCATCAGTTTCATCCTCATTTCCGTGTGAACAGCTGACGGAAAATACTTGCGGTCGAACCGCACCCAAAAGTCCTGGATAGTGAGAGTATCCCTCTCCTCTACGGTGGTAATAGACTCCCACCACTGCAGCGCAGATCCAACTAGCTTGAAAGTAGCTAGCACCTGCTTCTGAACGTCCGTGCACTCATACATTCTCAAGTGCCTCTGTATATCCTTCCTCCATTGGATCGAGACTACCACATCTGAGCTACCTGCAAACTCTGGCGGATGCACTTTCTGAAAAGCGTCACGTACACGTTCCCAAGCAGACGGGAATGCATTTGCCTGTACTGGCACGGCAACCGGCGCCTGAGGTGGTGCCTGCTGAACTACGGCAATCGCGGCATTTACCGCTTGGGCTACAATGGCTGTAACCTCAGCGGCGTTCATCCGTTCCGGCGTTGCATCCCTGGGAACTCGTCGTGCACGTCGTGGAGGCATCTGAAATAAGAATAAAGTTTATAAGTTCACTGTTTATAAACTTAAAATAGCTGAAGAACGAAGTACACAAATAGAGTACAACAGTCCTAAAATATAGGGCTCTATATCAAAGAAACTTAGCGGAAACATAATAGCCGTACAGATCCTAAAGGACACTAGAACCTGATGCTCTGATACCACCTGTGACACCCCGACTAATTAAATACCGGGTAGCTACTCCTTTATTAAATTAATTCAAAATGCCAAGTTGGCTCAGCTAATAGCATCACTGTTGAAAACATTTTTATTATCACTAACCACCTAGTATTTAAAAAGTAAGTTGACAAATTTTAATTAAAGTCTGATTAACATGCAACAAGTGAAATGAAGAATAATAACACCATTCACCATACCGAAGTAAATAGAATAACCATCACATAATATAAATAAAGTCTGGAGGAAAACTCCTCACTACAAATCCACAAACTGAAATAATTAAACTGAATACTGAATCAATACATGCCAAAGTCTGAAAAACTGAAATGGAAATGTAACTCTAATGGAACTGGGCAACATTCCCTAAAACTGCGGAATACTGAACATGGAATCCAAATGATAGAAGCGTCTAAAAGCAAATCCCTGTAACTTCCACAAACAACTACAGCTCGTCATCTGAATGAGTATCCTATGCATGGTGTCCTTGTGGCTGGGCACCTAAAATGGTTTTACAAGAAAAATAGATTTGAAAGCAAACGGGTCAGAGCCCGAATGTGGAGATATTTTAAAAACCTGCAAGTGCTTTAAAAACATTTAAAACATTAAATGCAAAGTACATGTTAGGACGTGCACTCACATGGAATTCTCACCTCTCGTCTAACTGTGCACTCCTAACGTAAGTACCCATCTAACCGCTAGCTAAGTGACATCATATCTAGCTAGACTGTCATAGGTTCTACCCTTATTGCTCAGTTCCCATTAACATTATAACGATTTCAATTAAATAGGGGCTTAACGTAAATTTCTTGTTCTCATATAAAAGTAATACAACTCATTATAGATCATCCCTTTTATTTTATTCCATAGTTACACACAATACCATATGAAAGTTCTCAGTTTATTAAGTGTATATTTTCCACAGCATAAATATACAATATAAGCACCCCGAGACTAAGTTGCGGTGCACACAAACTATGCTATCCATCCCGGTACATCACGTACATAAGGAATCACGTATTCCGAATATCTCAGGAATCGTTCAGATAACACAAATCACAAACAGTGGAGGCGAACACAGTCACATCACATGGGTCACGCACATACCTACGCTCCCACGATCAGCGAACTTATTAACATCCCAATAAGTCTTTCTCTGACCTATGTTCATCGAGGTAACCAGTCTAAATCCGGGCAACACAAGGATTAGAGGGCCCTAAGCGAACGCAAACCTCCCGTGATAGCAAGTATGGTAGGTATGTCATACACACAAATCATATACCAATACTAAGTAAGCACACATCTTAGTAATCCCCGTAGTTTAATTGTAGTACTTATGGCATTCTCGTACCAACTTAATATATACACAAGTTATATAATCCCGGTCCATATTTATACGCGCCGTAATTTATTCTCACGTCGTAGTAGGCACTCACGTCTCAACTCAAATGTCTATTTGATTTGATCCACACTTATATAATTTACTCCTCATAATATCCCAAATGTCCCAAGTATACTAATACACCATCAAAGGAATGTTATCTCTATCCTCGAATAAGTTTACGGGACTCCAAAAATCAAAACAGGCCAAAAAGCCTAAACTGCCAGCTCGTTAGAAGTCTCGTTCGAACGAGGCTGTTTGAACGAGAGTTCGTTCGAACGAACTGGGCTATCTAACGAGATCTCGTTCGAACGAGATTATCGAACGAACATCCCTCTCGTTAGAACCCCAAACTGTCAACTCGTTAGAAGCTCGTTCGAACGAGTTCGTTCGAACGACCTGGGCAGGTCTTCTAACGAGTGACCAGATTCAAGCCCAGAAATCTTATATACGTTTTTCCAATTTCTCTACACTTCAATTCTCATCCAAACCTCAATCTAACAATTGTTTAAGGTCTCTAATCGTCCCTAAACATGTTAAAGTCACATACTAACGTATTTTAAAGGATTAATTCTTCCTACACATCATCAAATCACAAGTCTCTATTCTTTTCCCCAATTTTTCAAGAACATAAACCCTAGATTTTTATCATCATCAATTCCCAGAATTTAATCCGTTTTTATATCACATAAATTTGTAATTTCTGAATTCAATCTTCCAATAACGTTTCTACATGCAAACCTATACCCAAAATTAAACTAACAACTTCCAATTTCATGGGTTTTCCTTTATCTCTCAAACAAGAATGATTATTAAGATTTCTAACATGGAAGAAACATTTACTGCATAAAGAATGTAAATTAAATCACCTGCCTTGATTCGATCTCTGATTTTGATGACGATTTCCTCTCTCTTTCTGCAGAATTCCCTCTCTCTCTCTTTCTCCAAGCTTCTTCTCCAATGGCTATGGTGGCTAGGGTTTTGTTTTGGGAAAATATTGGAAACCTAATCTAATAACCCCCGTAGCTTAATGGGTCAATAAGGGTTGATTAGTGGGTTTAGTGGGTCAATTTCCAATCAGATAAAAACTCTTAATTTCGTCACTTTTAATCTCCTAAAATACAAAATTACCAAAATACCCTTATAAGATGCCGGTATGGCCTAAAAATACCCCGGGACCCAAACTAAACTGCCAGCTAGTGTTTTCTGACTATCTCGACCCTTCCGGACGCGTTGGCGCACTCAAAACGACCATACGGTTAATAGAATTTAAATTCACTTTTATAAATAAAATAATTATATCCTGACGCGACTGTCACACGCGTCCCAATAAAATGACCAAATTGCCGTATATCAATCTCACGACAAATTTCATAATTCAATATTCATATAACATCATATATACTCAGTATAGTCAAATACCAACTCACATCTCGCTAGTATTTTATCCGGATTAATTCCCAATTAATTCTCATTTAATTAATTAATCCCAAAAATAAATATAGCAAAAAATACGGGGTATTACACTTTTGGGTTGGGGATTGAGTCTTTTAGAGAGCTTGATAGCCCTCATGTTTTCGTTTTGTATTTTATCTCGGAATAGCCAAAGGAGGAGATTTATAAGGACAAATTTTTGAATAGTGTCAATTTGTATGTTTTGTATATGTAATGTTTGGACAAAATCTTTGAGCCATATGTTAGATCTTGAGTGTGTTTACCTTTTAAGCCTATGACGTGTTTCTTTGAGGAAGTAGCAGCAAAGTTAAAAATTCTACATTCATTGTGCCGGGTTTCGTGCCACCTTTTGTCTTCAGCTTCCAAGGATCTCTCAGGTATGAATGCGTTTATTTTTTATCCTTGGATAATTTTGTTTTAGGTGTTGTTTTTAGAAATATATTTTTATATGGTTTTAAAAATATTTTTTAAAAAATCGACAGGTCGTTCGAACGAGCCTATACAACTCATTAGAACAGTATCCAACGAACTTTGAACGACCTTTTTTTTGGACTACACTAGTTTCTCGTTAGAAATATCGTTAACACTTGGTTTGAATGAAATGTATGGCCTTGTTCGAACGAGATTGACCTCGTTCAAACAAGCTGGGGCATTTTTTAATATTTTTGAGATTTTGTTCAAAGTTTTTCATCCTTATTTCATTTTTGGAAAACCTAGTGTAAATAGGGTTGCGGAGAAATAGTATTCTTAGAGAATTTTTCATAATTTTTGAGTTCCCAAACTCTTACAAAAATCTCTCAGTGTTTTTGTGATCATCTTTGATCAAGTTTTTCAAACCCAAACCCTAATTTACACTCAGTCGTTTTAAGATCCAAGTTTCATCATACTACTGAGATCATAGTTTGTGGATGCCAAGGTTTATTCTCTTCAACCTATTGAGAATTGTTTCGTGTGGGGGATTACGTACATTATTTGTTGTTTAACACGGTGAACTTTGTGGTTTGGTGGTGTGGTAAAGGATCGATGGATTTCGTGTTCCAATCCGTAGATGGTTGTTTAGCCTGTTCGTTGGATACTGAGGCGTGTTTGGACTCACACGTTGTGGCTGCTTCGCGGGACTTCTGTGTGTCACTGTGGTGAAGGTTAAGGAACGAAGAGCATCAAGTCTTGTTAGTCTGTCAAGATCGTTGTGTGAGTCTATTGTCATGTCCTTTTTAATTCGGTACATAGTGAATTTGCATGGATGGATCATCCGAGGTTTTTCCCGTTGTGGGTTTCCTCATATATCGGCATGTTGTGTGGGTTGATTTATTTTATCCTCCTATCACCTAGATGAATTCTTTAGGGTAAAGATAAAATTGGTTAATCTATTTTTAACATAACAATTGTTTAATCGGCGCATCTTTAATTTGGGTTAACTTATTTAATTAAACTTAAATTTGAGGAAATTTAAAAATAGTGGTTTATTTATTTTGAGACTTTTCCATATATAACCCTATAGGAATTTCACGCTCATTCGTGATAAAGGGTGGGGTACTATTTCTAATTTTTAAAGGTAGTTCTCGTGATCCCAAAGTTGCAGCCCTTACCACATCATCGCTCAAAATTGTGAAACATATATATTTTACAACTCTAACCATGATGATAAAAACTCTCTTACACAAAAAAGATTAACAATCACACACTTTCATCAATATGTTGCATAATATTTTTAATTTCCGGTAGAAGTAGAAAACAAATCCCTTCAATATATTTTGCATGAAAATGCTCAAGTTTATTGTGTGGTGTAAAGTGCATGAGTTATGATAAATACTCCAATATATCAATCTCAATTTACTAAGGCATATTGAGCTATAAAATGTTAAGCATGAACTATAAAAGTTATAAATAAAATTGTTAGTGAGATAAGTAAATATGTAGATTTGCATCAAATTCATGGGATAGAATAATACCTAATAAGCACGGAAGACCAATATTTTACGAGACTAAAATCTAAAGGTACGAACAAAGCAAAGAACATATCTAAAGAATAAAGAGAATGATAAAGATAAATCAACATGTCTATCCAAAAAGAGTAAACTATACACTTTAAGACACCTAAACCAAAATAATCATAATTATTCTTAAACATGGAAAAGACCAAGCCTCGGCTCGTTTATCTAGGGATTATAGCTCCGCTCTATCAATAATTTGTTTCAAAATCCTATCCGGTTCAATCTTCAAATAATTGTGTTTAAAACCCGGTTTGGTATTTGTGGGAGGATAAATAATTTTTCATTTTCCCTTCCCTTTGGAAAACTTTTAATAGGATTCCAAAATCTTCTTCCCCTTCCTATTGACCTTTCGACCCTTATCAAAATCACCTAAATGTGACGTGGGTTAAAGTAAAACATAAAACTCCTTAAGGGGTTATAACTTATAATAATGTGTTCCCCCATAGGGTTGTGGACCAGTTGGGTCGATGGGGATCTTGAGTTATCGAGTCCTAAGTCTAAAGCAAAATTCCTTCAAGTATCCTTCCTTCTTGAAAAAGGAACACATGAAAGTCACTTTACTTTGGTTTTCTTTAGGTATAGTGATGGTTGAAGATTCACCAATGGGAGATGGAAAAATGGGTTAGAATGCTAAGAAATTTTGTTTAGACGTAGAGCCATCACTATCAAAGTCGATTCCACTTTTATTTGAAACGGACAACTTGGCACCAAAAAGCATCTTATCCAACTTTTGAGACCTACCCGCCAAATTTAGCTTACAAGTGGACGCCGATAGTAGTTCCACCTCAAGAAAAGAGATTCGGTTATATAGGGGTATTATCGACTTTTCACGCTCGTGTAAGGACATCCAAAGGAGCTCAATATCAAGATGAAGAAAGGCAATTTCACTTTCATCAATATGTGGTTCACTACATGCGACATGTGGAGCATAGATATAGCTCGCACTACTCTCACTCATTATAGCCATTTTGTTCTTGGCATCGGCTAGCATGGTGGAGAGTTCCATGTTATGCCTTTCGACGTTTATGGATTCCTCATAAAACCTAACATAGTTCACTTGAATATCATTTTCTTCCTCTTCCTCAATAGTGCATAAAGAGAGATTGGGAATAAACATTTCTTCACTAGGAAGATGAGTAACATCTAAAGACTACCATTCAACACGTTAAATTTCTCTCTTGCCATAAAAGCAGTATAATTACATTCTTGAGAGTCATCGTCGGAGTCCGATTTATCATCACTAAAAGTGGTTTGATAAGCGTTCTTACCACCACCGTGACTAAAATTCGAGGGACATTGCTTATAGATGTGCCATCGACTACCACATGTAAAACACGTGAGAGTTTTTGGAGAATCAACTTTCTTTTCTCCACTTCCTTGACCATTTTCAGATTTAGGCGTGTAATTCTTAGGAGCGCCTTTTGATTGAAAACGTTTTTTCCACTTCTTGGAAAACTTAATGAGAAATTCCATATCATCCTCACTAACATCAAGGGACTTAGTAGGCCATTTACAAAATTTTCCATGCCTCCTTAGATGTCGTACAAGTGGATATATGTTTTAAATTAATTGAGGAGACATAAATAAAAATTGCATTGAGTCCCTTCATGTCCCACTTACTCTCCTTTAAATCGTTATCATCCCAACTAGATCTAATATTGTCAACTTGGACATCATCGACAATGGTTTTGGTGCAAGTTCATCCTACAAGCTGTAACACCCCGTATTTTTGTGCATTTATTATTTAATTAATTCGGGAATTTTAAATTACTGGTGTGTTGTAATTTTAATTGAATTAATTATGGAAATATATATATATTTAAATATTAATCGGGGAGTGAATGGTTAATGTTTAGGGAAATTTATTTACTAAGTGAATAGTAATAATTTAATTACGTCATTTCGGGTATTAATGACGGGGTATGCACTTATCCCAGTCGGGAGTCGGTATAGACTAAATTGGGTGTGAGATAAGAATTTTTATAAATTAATTCGGATGCCAATTCTGAGTGCGCGGTTGAGTCCGAATGGGTCGAGATAGTCAGAAAAGAGTACCCGTGGGTAGTAATTGGGTCTCGGGGTATTTTTGGTCATAGCCGGGCCCACACGGGATGAGTTGGACCACTTTAATTAAGCCCATTAGGTGAAAAACGGGATTGAGGGTTTTAACCTAAGGGGGGATTAGGAAATCAGCAGCCAACACAATTCTAAGCCTAGGGCTTGAGAGGGAAATTGGGGGAAACCTTAACAAAAGCCAATTTGGGGATTTTGGAGCCAAATTGAGGGACTACGCCAACGGATCAGACACTACGAACACTTTCAGGCAAGTGGTTAACTGTTGTGATTTCAAAATTGATGATAATCAATTCATATCATAGTGATGTGTAAACAAAAATTCGTTTTGGGGATAAATGGGTACAAAATGGGGTTTTTGTTCATAAAACTATTGAATGAGATTCATAGTATAAATTGTTGTGTTGAACATATCTGAGTATAGATGCTTAATTGGAATAAGAATTTGGAATAATAAACTGGGGAAAATATGGATTTGGAATTTGGCTTGTAGAACAAGATTGATGAATTTTAATAGAAAACCCATTTCGGAAATTGTGAGATAAGTTGAGAAATTTATATACTAGAGGGTGTATATGATGTGTAGGATCAAAGTTCATATGCTTATGTGATGGGATGACTTGATCAGGGGTTGAAATTAAGGTTTACAAACCTTGAATTTTCGTTAATGGTGTAATGCAGTGGGGAAGAAGAGCTGCCCAGGGGTGATCGATCGGGGGCCATCGATCGATCGACGGTCCCAGGAAATTGACAGTTCGGCCAGTTTGTTTGTAATGAGGATTTTATTTGAATTTTAATTCCTTACTTTTATTTGGTGATAGATTTATATGGGACACATATTTTCCTTAACAATTATAGGGTGATATAATTGGGTTTAGGAGGGTGTGGACGGTATGTCATGAGATAAACGAATTTGGAGAAATAATTCATAATTATGGATATTGGGCCGAGGAATAATATTCGGGTATTGTAGTTGGGTGGCACTACATTATTAAAGGAATTTAAGTGAGATATTTAATTGTGGACCAAGTGGGCGAGTCCGAGTATGCTAATAATTATAGGTAAATATAATTGGAAAATTTATGGAAATAAATGTGTGACACATTGTAGGCGAATATGTGGGTGTAAAATTATGAGATGTAAGATGGACCAAGTGAGTGAGTCCAGGTACATTGGTGAAGTGATACCAAGGCATTAAATTAATTCTTGAGAGAGAGTAATTAATTTGGAGTCGGAACATAGACTCGGGAAATATTAAGTTACGAGCCAAATAAGTGAGTCCGGGGTTAATGGTTGGGAGACACAAAGATTATTAAATTAATAGGTGTGATAATTAATTTAATTAGAGTCGGATTGTAGACTCGGGTAGGATTAAATTAATAGGTGTGATAATTAATTTAATTAGAGTCGGTTTGTAGACTCGGGTAGGATTAAATTAATAAGGGTGATAATTAATTTAATTAGAGTCGGTTCGTAGACTCGGGTAGGATTAAATTAATAAGGGTGTTAATTAATTTAATTAGAGTCGGTTTGTAGACTCGGGTAGGATTAAATTAATGGGTGTGATAATTAATTTAATCAGAATCGGATTGTAGACTCGTGAAGGGTACTTATTAATTAATGTGATAATTAATTATATTAGAGTCGGACCACAGACTCGGAATTTGGGTTAATTAATTAATGTGTAAATTAATTGTATTAGAGTCGGACCACAGACTTGGATTGGTATTAAATTAATATGTGTGTTAATTAATTTAATTAGAGTCGGGCGATAGACTCGGGGAAGTATTAAATTAAAATATGTGTTAATTAATTTAAGGAGAGTCGGACCATAGACTCGGGGAAAGTATTATATTAATTGAGGTGTGAATTAATTATATTAGAGTCGGACCAACTATTAAGTGAGAAAAATAATTACGTTGAGTCGGGCCACAGACTCAGGAAATTACAGGCAGTGTACGGAACTTTGAGTACACGGTAAAGCCGGGGATTATCTTATATATATACGGTGTAGTGATAGTATATATATATATATATATATATTGTGTGTGATATTACATTACAGGTAGTGTACGGGATTTTGAGTACACGGTAAAGCCGTGTTTATATTATATATATACGGTGTAGTGATAGTATATATATATACGCGTACATATTGTGTGTGATATTAAATATCAGTGATTAGATATCGATTTAATTTATATACTCTAATGCTATCAAGGGAGATTGCGCGATGTGGGTGAATCCCCTAGCTTGAGGAGTAGGGCGAGTATATCCCCAGGTCATAGCGTCCGGTATATATGGGTGAGGGATTTATCTCACTTTCAGGGAAGGAATATGACCGCCTCCACTACGTTTATATTTTGGCCCAAGTTGGTGAGCGATTCCAACTTGGGGAACTAGGTTTTGTGAGCACACCTAGTGAGATAGCATTTTAGAGGGAATCATCCGACGAGGGTATACTCGAAGGGATGGATATACGTATGTTATATGTGTGGATATTGTGGTAAAGGTATGTATATAATGGTAGAAAATATTATATACGGGTAATAATACGGTGTGTAATGTATTTACTTTATATAACTTGTGACACGGTTATATGTTACTATTTAAGAGGAATTAATTAAGTTAATTGTGAGATAACTTATAATTCAAGAATCATTATACTCGGGTTAGAGTAGTATGGCAAGGGATGGTTATACCAGGACTAGTTGAACGGGGTAGTACAACTAGGTGGGGTTAGGGTAACCGGTAGGTGTGCACAATAGTGGAGGGGTGAGAATGTCCACAAGGAAGTGCGACACTAACTTAAATATGAAGCGCATTCATGCATTTTAAATTACTACAGTTAATTCATTTGCTAAATATTTTCCAAATGTTTTGGGTTCTAACCCTTGCTATAAAAATATTTTCAAAACCTTTTGGGTGTCCAGCCACAGGGACACCAGGATTGATATTCTATTCCAGGGACACGGAGCTGCGGCATATGTGGATGTTAGCAGGAGTTTGGATTAGACGCATCATTCATTCATTCCTAGAGTAGGAATCTTGTATCAGTTTCAGTTTTATTTAGGGCTTGTCTCCCAGACTTCTCGGTACAATTTTCAGATTTGTTTTATTCCGATGTTGAATATTGTATTGGATTATTTCACTTTGGTGGCCAATGGTTTATTCGGCAAGTTGTGTAATTAATTATTTCAGATGAGTTCTATTTAGTTGTGTGAATGATTTATATTTATTTCCGCATGTACTGTTTTGTTTAATTAAAAAGTTAAAATTGGCACCAGTTTTTGGAATACTAGGTGGTTAGTAAGTTTTAAAAAGTTTTCGACAGTGATGCTAAGGATGATCCAACTGGGATTCCTGTTTTAATTTGGTATGGAACTGATCACCCGGTATTTTATTAGGCGGGGTGTAACACAAGCACACTATTCCATATTCAATCATCCATAGACATCAAGTAAGTTGTCATAAGAGCTTTCCAACAATAATAATTACTGTCGTCAAATTAAGGAGGTTGTAGGATTGAACTTCCATCCATTGCACACAAAAGGATCTAAAACTATGTTTTTACATTTAAAACTTGGAGACCTTTTTTTATACCAGTTGAGAGTGTGCCTCACAATGATACATACCCAAATAAAAATTAATTCCCCTAATTCTAGAAAAAAGTTTACTAATTTATTATTAAAAGGTTTTTGCCAATCCGAAATTCTAAATGACAAAATATTTTACTAGATTTTAGAATCTCGAGTTTTATCTTCTTATTTAAGACAATGATTATAAAAATGCGTAAGGAGAGAGATGGTGAGGGGTTTGGACGCCGACTGGGTGTGTGCTCATTTGGTCGATGGGGTTAAAGTGGTTAGGGTTGAGTTCCATCTCATGTTTTTTCTCGAGGGTTAAGTGTTTAGGGCGGGAGATGAAAATTTTTAATAGTGGGAACTTAATTTTTTAGACATCTTGTTTGGTATATTTTTTGAGACAGCAATTACTTTATGGTCTTATTTGGTTTACTTTATAAGATGGATATAATTAACCATCTCAAAAAGTAAACTCTTTTGAGACGGCTACAATTAGCAGTCTAAAAAAATAATAGTTTTTGAGACGGCTAATTATACTCTTCTAAAAAAGTATGTTTTAAAGACAATATTTTGTCTGTCTCAAAAAATAGGGTCTTAAAAGTAACTTTTTTTGTAGCGAGTAAAATAAGCACAAGACCAGATGTACGAGGGAAAAACCCACTAACGGGAAAAACCTCGAGCCGATAAGAAGGACAAATGCACTCTGGTAGAGTTTTACAACGATAAGATAAAGACATAGAACCACACGATCGTTACCACTATAAGATAAAGACATAGGAGAGAACCGACGGCTGAAGTATACTGCACAATCGCTACCAGTTTTGGTCCATGACAAATGTCATTAAATCATTCGCCAAAAATTTCTTCTTCATAGTTGAAGCAACTTGTTTCAAGATAGAGCCGTCAAGAAACAAAAATGTTACACCTAGGATTTTGAGGGAATCCTATAGATATGTATGTTGGAGTGTTTGAAAGATGTGGTGATTTGAATATCAAAACGAGTTTTCCAAGCCAAAAAAGAGAACATATTTACTCACTAATGAAAATAGCTTTTTAAGCAGGAGGTGAGTAAATAAACTTTTGTTAAAAATAATGTGTTGAAGAACTCAAATAAGAGGAGGGGAAAATATGCTCTCAAATATGTGAAGTGTTTTTAAGGTAATATAGACAAATGCATGCCATGTGACTGACACATGTCCCTCAGGGGTCAATAAGCGTAGTCGTCCGAATATCTATGGGAAATAAGGATAATTCTCGAAAGATGGGGTAGATGATGTGGAAAAGCATTACTCATAGGACTCTATAACTTGTAAAAAAAATTAACATAAAAAGAACTAGAAGGATATGACCCTTGTACCTATAAATAAATGAGATCTCACCCCATTTGATGGTATGCACTTATATCTTTTAAACGACGAATTGGAATCTCAGATAGCAACCCTATCACTCCAATCATCCTTTGTTCTTCTAAAAAATGAACTATTTTCCCTCCCTTTTCTCGTGGACGTAAGCAAAATGATTTGTCAAACAACGTACATCATGTTTTCTAAATTTGGTGCATTCATATTACTTTATGGGGTTAAATCGTAATATTAATTTTATTGTGGGTTTAATATCCCAATAATTTGGAGCCATCTGTAGGAAATTTGCGTAAATTCTCATCATTGTGGAAAACATATGCCCTATAACAAATATGAGTGATAACCATTCTCATGATTCGCACGTAATAAGTCGCGTCCATTTTGAGATACAAGTCGTCATGAGGGAGAAAATTCCTGTCAGATTCCCTTCTCTTCCCAGGCGATCTAGGTCAGGGGGCGCTCACGCAGAAGGTCTGGCCTTATTCTATCATTCCATACTCCATCTGCCAAACAACTCGTGGAAAGAGTATCATCCTAACTGGCCAGTATTTATGAAGAAAGGCTAGATCACCACGATCAAGAGGTTGCCCGTCTAAGGAAGCAACTGACTCAACAATCATAAGATCATGGTTCTAGTTATCATAATTTATTCCCCTAGTAACAGGATGTATATCCATATTCAAAGAGCTTCTAGATACATAAGTCCTCATGTAATTCATTCTAACCCGCAGAGTGTTCATCTTTTGTCGGTACACTACTCTGTTAGCCGCAACCACCAACAGGTTCAGCCAATCGAATTTATGCAGAGCGACAGGTTGGCTAGACCAGAAGCACGGTAAACTTCAAATCCACCAAAGAAGTTCTCAGTTATAAAGATTAAAACTTATAGCGGGAAGGCGGATCATGCCCATGACATCAGGCACTATCGTCAAAGAATGTCTTTATGGATCCACCATAACTCCCTCGTGTAATGGGTCTTTCCCTCAACTTAAGGAGAGATCGGCCTGAAGTGATTTGAGAAGGTATGTTGTATGTTGATCTCCTTGTTCAGGGATCTAGCTTAGCAATTCACAACCCACTTCATCACTAATAATAAAGCAGTCAAGTATGTGGACTCAATGATCTCTCTCAAAAAGAAGAAATGAGAGACCCTAAGGAAGTATGCATAACGGTACAGGGAATTTTTTAATGATATAGATGACTACAACGTATAAATCACCTTTTCATCCTTTAAGTGCAGCATTTCCAAGTCGGACGATCTCTATCAATCCTTGACGAAGAGGCCAACATCGACTATGGACGATCTCATGTAGAAGATGAACTAATCAACACAGAGAATCCAGACGATCAAGGTTCTAAGCATTTGAAAAATAATGACACAGAGAAAACCTCTAAGGGAAGAAATTAATCCTCTCCTACGAGGAAGGGATCATGAAGTGACGTCGGTGAAGGATAACCCAAGGCGCAGACTAATGGAAGCATTTTCTAGGTGTTGGAGACTTTCTTTAAGGATCTTATCTACAAGTTGATTCCATAGATCAAAGATAAGACGTATTTTAAGAGGTCGCCTAAGATAGCTAGGGATCCAGGAGACAAGGATGTTAACTTTAAGTGCACATATCACCAGGATTATGGACACCTTTCAGGGAATAGTAAGATGTTTAAGAAGAATTTGGAGGAGCTCATACAAGTCAGTCACCTTAAATAATATATTGACACCTCCAGGAACATGTTTGCATTCAGGATAATTGTAGTTCATAAGGAAGACGATGATATCCTGCCTATGGGACTGGTCAATACCATCCACGGTTGCACTGATCCTTCACAGTGCACTGGTAAAAAACTCAGGGAGAAATTTATGATTATGGCTTGCATCCAGGAGGCTTTTTAGGTAAATATATCCAAGTCCATATTGTCCAAAAGGGAGTGCAAGGGTATATATTTTGATTGGGTTATAATGTTCATCGATGATGATTTGGACGGCATGAATTTTTCGCATAAAGATGTGACGGTCCTGACTTTACGAATCGTCAATTTTAATGTCAGAAGTATTCTAATCATTCAAGTAATCTCATCAGAGATAATGTACGTGAGTCTATACAAGATTGACCACAATATCAAAAACCTTGATAACAAGGTTGGGACACTAATTGGTTTCAACAGAGATGTAGAAACTTATATGGGAAAGATCAAGTTGCTAGTTAAAATTGATCCAGGAAAGCATGAGCTAAAGTTTCATATTATCTAGTCAAGGTTACCTTATAATTCCATTCTTGGCAGAGGATTGTTCCATGATACGAAGGTTGTCCCCTCATCTCTTCACCAAAAACTCAAGTTCCTTAGCGATTAGGGAATCATGGAAATTTAGGGAGATCGGGTAGCGTCTCACAGTTGTTTCGTAACCACTATCAATATGAATCAAGATCAGCACAAGAAGATTTATAATGATAATGATTCAGAGGATGATCAGCCCATGTATTAACTATAGGGGATTTGGCCAAGAGTGGAAGAAACTCGGGCAGCCCTCACCGAACAAGTAATGGAGGAACTCATCATCATTCCTTTGGTTTCATCTCAATCGGATAAATAATTTTTGATTAGATTAGAATTACTAGAGGAAAAAGTGGAGCGACTCATCCACTTCCTCGGGACTAATATCTACATCTTCATATGGCAACCCTATGACCTCCTAAGCATGGATCTAGACATTTCTTGGCATCGGTTGTATGTGGATTTAAATACCCGATAAATCAAGTAGAAGCCAAGGAAGTTAGTGAAAAAAATCAAAATTATGGAAGGTGAAGTTGAAAACCTCTTCAAGGTCAGCTACATTAGGGAGGTTCAATTACTGGATGGGATCTCAAACACCGTTATTGTTAAGAACAAGAGCAAAATGTGAAGGGTGTTAGTGGATTTCACCAACCTCAACAGGCACTGCTCGAAGGAAAATTTTCTATTGCCACGGATAGATTAGCTGTTGGATTCAATAATCAGACACCATGGCATGAGTTTCATGGATGCCTACTCTGGGTATCATCAGATATCATTGTTTATTTCGGATCAAGAGAAGTATAATGCCTCGGTACGAATTTATGGATTACCCGTGACAACCTCGGTCTGACCCGAGCATTAGGTGTGAAGTGCAATGAACAATATATATAATGTTGCTACTCTAGTTTTATTTTAATTAACATTTTGCTTATTTAGCATGCGATCCCAAATTCAAATCAAACTACGTGAGAGACCTATGGGGAGCACCCCAGAATCAAAGCATATAGAACTATTAACGTAATATAAAAGAGAGTACTTACCTGTATAAAGCTCTCAAAATATGAAACTGTACCTAACCTGCCGTAACAAAATGAGGGAGAGATCCAAATGCTCAATGGGAAATATACAAATGTAATATAAAATCGAATGTCAGAAAGAAGACTCGAACACGTTATACCTACCTGCACATGCAATTACCTTGTATATAGATATATACATACATATCCATATACTTAGTTCATGAAATTATTTTACTTCTGAAAACCTTATTTATCCCGATTAATTCACCTTAATCTTGTAAAGACTTCCTTTTTCTCATTTTGACATTTATCCCTTTATTTAACACACATGGTTAAATATTTGAAATAACTCCATTTGGTTTGACCGAAAGCAAATCCTTTACCAAAATCAACCTATCCATTTTAACCAATCCACGTTAATATTTTCATTGAAAATCGCCCTTTCAATACACGCAAACACCGTGTTAGAAAATACTTATCTAGCCTTTGAAAATCTTTCACAACACACCTTTGTGTTAATTATGGGTTAAACCACCTAAGTTGCTTAACTACCCATTTGCCCAATTCGCTTCACCTTTCCTTTACCTGGTGGACATTAATCAATTTACACATTTACTTATCCATTTCACCTTTACCGGAACATTTATTAATTCATTCAAGTAAGGTTATCTTAACACATTTCCACCACACAACCCATTTCTCGACATATTCCTTATTCCTTATATTTTTCTCGAAATCTTTCAATAATCGCATACTTTAACGGCTCCACACCGACGTCTATACGCACTATATACTCTGTCCAGTGATTTTAGGTTTTCACCCCAAGGCCCCGGGCCCTCCTTAATTTTATCGAAGTCATCCCAGTTCCTTTTTAATGTGTTTTAAGATTTTGCAAATGCCCACATTATTTCACTTTTCCTTTACCCGGCCGAAGCCAAAACTCGGGGTTCCATCCTAACTTGTGTTACACTTTGAAAATCATCATTTTATGTCCCTTACACTTTAGCCTTGATTTTATTCCAAAAATTATGTTCATTAGGACTATCATGTGTAACACCATTTTCCAACAATTTAATTTCATAAAAGTGTTCCACTTTACGTAAAATTATCATTTTACCCATTTGCTTATAAACTCGCCTTTTACTCCATTTTCACAAATGTTAATTTTCCAAGCACCATTAAGTTACCCACACTAACTTCTTAGTGTTTTTAACACCTTAACACCTTTTTAACCTTTTGGAGTTATAATCTTCTCAATTAGAAACATCTTTATTTCAATACTTTCATTTCCAAGAATCATTGAACCTATTAGACTATTTTATAAGAAAAATACCATTTGCTTTTATCAACGCATGTAGTCTTATAACCTTACACTTATCACCTATAATCCCTTTTTCACACATTTTGAAGACTATAATTTTTACCTTTCTTATTTCATGTTTAAACCCAACAAAACCTTCTCTAAACTTGTTTATATATTCATTGACAAAATACTATAAGTTTATACGCATGAGAAGATGGATTTTAAATTTTTAAATACTATTAATGAGTTAAACATATATTTCATTTTGGAAATTCATAATACTTGCAAAAATGTAATTTCAAGTCATAAAAGACATTCTATTTCTTCAAACTTAACAAATGTCTATTTTCATAAAATCTTCATTTTTGTAAGAAACTTTGGAACATTATTTTACCAAATATTTTAGCAAAATCAACATCATTTATAAAACATTTTATTCCATAAAATGTTTAACATCAAACTTCTAAAAATGCACCATTTTCATAAAAATCCCAATCTTTATTTCAAAAAACATTGAAATGTGTATTTTTCATTTATTTCATCAGAAATGGCATTTCCCAACATTTTTATTTCATACAAATATATATTATTAATTTTTTTTAGAAAACCCAACATCATTTTCCTAAGCATCCTACTCTTAATTTTATAAAAATCAAGACTAAAATGTATAAAATAGAGTCTTAATCTACGAGTATATTTTTTCCACCTCAATGAAGATCCATCAATAGTAAGCATGGAAGATCTAATAAGATGGCAACCCCCCACAACCTGAGGTGGCCTCAAGGAGGTTGCCCCACTCAAAAGCATGCTCCACTTAACTTCCAATTGAAACCCATTTAAAAACCCTCTTCAAACTCCATGAAGGCTCCATATTTATCTTCTCACAAAAATCCCCTAAGAACACCTATACAAATTCGTAGCTATGCCCAACAATGGTGGCCTCAAGGAGGTTGCCCCGCTCCAAAGCATGTTCCATTTAGCTGCCAAGTGAAACCCCTTCAAAAAAAACCTTAAATCTCCAAGAAGGCTCCATCTTCATCTTCTTCGAAAATCCCCCATCAACACCTTTACAAATTTGTAGTTATGCGCAATAATAGAGGAGATGGGTATTTAAATATTGGATATGATGAAGACTTGAAGAAATAATGATTTAAGGTTGATAGATGGTGGTGAAATGGTGATTTGTGGTAGAAGAGTGGTCGAGAGAAGCTCAAAAATGGTAGAAGATCCACTCCACCCTCTCTCTCTTCATCCAACTTCCAACGACTAAAATGACCCAAACAAGCCTTATAAAAACCCACTAAACGCTAAAATCCTATTTTTACCCAATTTGGGTTCACCGAAGCTCGATAACTCATCAATCCAACGGCCCTGAATGAGATAGTGCACAAGGGCAGTCTGACTTAAAAATTCGATTGGCCTCGTTCGAACAAGATTCGACCCTCGTTAGAATGAGAAGGGCGTCTTGTTCGATCCCTTACTTCTAACGACCTTCGAACGACCCTGATCATTTATGCAATGGGATCTCATTCGAAGCTCGATTGATCCCTTTCTTCAAACGATCCTTGATTCTCATTCGAACAACCCATCTTTCATTCGAATGACTCTTCTTGTATTTTCTTAATTTTTCTCCAATTTAACCCATGACTTCCACTAATTATAATTAAGCCTCCAAACATAGTCAAATTAGAATATAATCCCAATTATAATTATCTGAATCCCAAGGTTCTCATTTTAGTTCAATATATGCGTAAAAATAATTAAAATATTAGTGCGGGGTATTACAAACTTCCCTCCTTGGGGAATTTCGTCCCTGAAATTCTCGACCCATCCATTCTTCAAATTCATGAGGTTTCCAAATCTAATTCTAAGTCATACAAACCCTCTAAGACAAAATCATTGAAGCCCTCAATAACTAAGATTACATTATGCGCCCTTACAAGGGGTTTGTCACCCATACGACATGATCTAACGCTCACCATTTTAGTAACCATGAACGTCACATAACCGACTATGAGTATCCACTCACTTGATGGTCATTCTCAATAGAGTCCTAGGACTGACTTTGCTATCACCTAGAGCATACCGGTACCTTTAAGGGAACCCTCTATAGTGATCGACACTCACTCAAGAGTGAACTGCAGTGCGACCAATCATTAAATTCATCAAAAAGAACCATTTATAATCTTAGGACTACACATCCTGCGTCCCACGAATTTTTATGTTATCCCGACCACATAAATTTTTCCTGATCTTGATATTATCGATACAATGCTAGTTTCTCACACCGAGAAGTAATACACCGATCAAATAATCATCGCGCGTTCGGTTGACACCTTCCATTGCGTCACTATGATGACCCTAATACTACTCTAGGCGTATCACCTTTGAGCACTCACTTGAGTTTTGCTCTAATATACTCACTGTGGCAAATCAACCCCGTGTGCTAAGTTTCTTCTATCAGATCCACTGACTTCCATATTGGCCAGTCGAATGGTCGTTAATCCTAAGGAAAGCAATTAATATGAGCAGACTATGTGGTTGAAAGTCCAGCCACCTCCACACTGAACTTTGTGCAATAGCAAGAATACCTCAGATAGGGCGAACCTAGTTAGTGAGTTGTATTGACCATACCCGACCCACTACACTCTAACAGGCCCAACCACATCATACCATGTCATGGTACTAATACAAGAACCACATCCGTGAGAATAGCGATCCCTGGTTACCAAAACCAAAAGGGACACATAAGAGTCATAAGGAACAAGCAATCATCCTGAGAAAATCTCGCCCGTACGCATCAAACTATGATTTACGGAAAGGGAACCTACGCCTTGTGATTGAAGTCTTATTACTCATCCCAGATGTTCTCACTAGGTACTATCCTAGCCACATACCCTGGCGTTAGTCACCAATTATGATGAATCGAATCACACCCATTCATCCTCTCAATACGAAATCAACAAACGAACCCGTCATTCTTTAGAAAGTCAAATGCCCGACTTCCCTCCTTGGGGGTGAGACCCTTCCCCTCGCATCCGTGGCATACATGAACCACTTTAGTTAGCGAATGACTAATGCCCTTGTTTACACTGACCCAGTCCATTTACCGGAGACAATATCATCGACCTGCTACACATAGGTTACCGTTTGCCTTACTGTATCATGTTCTCCACTCTAAATCCTTTTAGGCAGTATTACGTTCTACAGAGACATTCACCTTATTGTGTCCTTTGACTACACGAGATTGTGACCAAGCTTACTTACAGGTTTTACCCAAACTGAACTCACATGACAACTATATCGGCCTCCATTGACATTCTAAAAGTAGTGGGTACCACACAGGACTATATCTTTTAATTCGTATCGACTTGAAAGGACGTGCCAAGAATTAGTCCTTACCTTTATAAGGCTATCCTAGCATATACTACCTATACACGCCAACATTCTAATCGTTCTTTGTTATTACCCCACCTCAATTACCATTTCAAGTCTCCACATGGTGTCGTCAACCTAAGTCTCAAATACGTTTCCTAATACTCCTCAAAATTAAGTGTCTCACCTCCACTATTAGTCATTCTATGACGCCCGACATCACGCCAAATAAACGACATGAGATTCTAATCCCTCCTTGGAGGATACACCATTTATCCGTGCCGATTCCAGAAATCATACCCGACATATACGTTGTTCTACTCGTCTAAACCTTGACCAGAAACCTGAGATCATCACCTAACCCTCACTACAATCATTACTAGGACGCTAATGCTTCCTCATACCAGACTTAACTAGTCTTCTAAGGACACTAAACACATTTTATGTAAAAGTCCCCCAAAACTCGATAAGATTCCATCATCCATGACTTCCTCATGTAAGTTCACTCTACTAACCTTCCAATACCCACATCGCGATTACTTAGTGCTCACAAAGACAGTAGTTTATGGGTTTCAACATATTGTGAAACTTAACCACCCAATACCTTAAGATGTCACAGACAATTTGTCCTACAACACTCTAAGATGCCCTTAAACCACACTCGTACTAGGACTACCACATATCTAGCCATTATATCGATGGCTAAAATTATCCTTGACACTTAGATAACAATTTTATCTTTATTCCAAACGATTGTGACCATAGGCCATGTACCAAACCACAACTAATACTACTAAAAATTCTGGCAGGATACAGGACGTCTCCCACAACCTATAAACCTCTAGGTCTACATCACCGACATCACTAACGATCTTATTCCTTAAAATCACATGCTATCTTCTAAGGCCCCGACATAGAAGACTACCTAGAGTTCACTCTTAAATATCCCCAACCATCATCATTGCATACATAATATACTTGTCGTAATTTATCTATAATTCTTATCATACCCTACGAGGTACAACCTTCAATCAAAAGTCACTAAGACACTTACTTTTAAGGATACTATCTTATCGACTTAGACCGAGTACACATCCCAAGTGTTAACCAGCACGGTTCAATATGCCCAAAAAATCATCAATTGCCTTACGACGTGATTCTATCCCAAGGATCGAATTCACCTAACCACGCTATTAGTATTAACTACCCAAAGTACCTATTAAGAGAACTGAATGCATCCCTATCATAAATCAATGTTACTTAGGTAGGACGCACTATCCACCTAATTTCCATCGCGGAATTTACACGATGCGTATTTCTAACTCAATAGACGTCATTCACCATACTTTACATCTTAATTGGCTTCTCATCTCATCACAGATTGACACACAATCACACCACACTAAAACATGTGATGTCACCACTATTGGCCTGCACGAACACTCATAACTTACTAGCATATCTGAATCAGAAGTGCGAAAGCGATTAATAACGACTAACTTAGTCACCTGCCACTTGGCAATGAATTTACCCATCGTGCTAACCTCTTTGACTTCACCGTCGAGGATAAGAACTAAACCGTCACCAAAACTATCGTGACCATCCCAGACCAACACTGATGTTGAAAGATCCACTACCTACCTCACCACATCACTCCCGAATGAAACCTCGAACATGAAGATCTGATACTATTTTAAATGCCCCGGCCCAGTACGAATTTATGGATTACCCAAGGTCAACTCGGTCTGACCCGAATGTTAGGTGTGAAGTGCAATGAACAACCTATATAATATTGCTAATCTAGTTTAATTTTAATTAACGTTTCACTTATTTAGCATGAAATCTGAATTTCAAATCAAACTACGTGAGAGACCCATGAGGAGCACCCCGGAGTCCAAGCATACAGAGCTACTAACGTAATAAGAAAGAGAGTACTTGCCTGTATAACGCTCTCAAAATATGAAACCACACCCAACATGCCTTAACAAAACGAAGGAAGGAGTCAAATGCTCAGTAGGAAATATACAAATGCAATATAGAATTGAACAGTAGAAAGAAGACTCTAACATGTTATACCTAACGAACATGCAACTACCTTGTATATAGATATATACATACATATACATATACTTAATGCATGAAACTGTTTTACTTCCTAAAACCTAATTTATCCCGATAAATTCACCTTAATATTTTAAAGACTTTATTTTTCTCATTTTGACATTTATCCCTTTATTTAACACACACGGTTAAATATTTGAAACAACTCCACTTGTTTTGGTCGAAAGCCATTCCTTTACCAAAATCACCCTATCCATTTTAACCAATCCACATTAGTATTATTATTGATAATTACCCTTTCAATACATGCAAACACATGTTAGTATTTTCATGGAAAATCACCCTTTCAACACACGCGAACACCGTGTTAGAAAATATTTATTTAGCCTTTGAAAACCTTTCACAACACACTCTTATGTTAATTACAGGTTAAAGCACTTAGGTTTCTTAACCACCCATTTACTCACTTCGCTTTACCTTTCCTTTACATTATGGATATTAATTAATTTAGACATTTAGTTGTCCATTTTACCTTTATAAGAACATTTATTAATTCATTCAAGTTAGGTTATCTTAACACATTTTCACCACACAACCCATTTCTCGACATGTTCCTTTTTCCTTATCTTTTTCTCGAAATCTTCCAATAATCACATACTTTAATAGGCTCCACACCGCCGGCTATACCCACCATATACTCTGGCCAGTGATTTTGGGTCTTTCACCCCAGGACTCTGGGCCCTCCTTATTTTTTCCGATATCATCCGAGTTACTTTTTAATGTGTTTTAATATTTTTCAAATGTCCACATTATTCCACTTTTTCATTACCCAAACTAAGCCAAAACCCGGGGTTCTACCCCAACCTATGTTAATCATCATTTTATGTCCCTTACACTTTAGCCTTGTTTTTATTCCAAAAATTATGTTCACTAGAACTATCATATGTACACCATTTTCTAACAATTTTATTTCATAAAAATCAAGTTCATTGACTACCTTTCTCATTTCATGTTTAAACCCAACAAAACCTTCTTTAAACTTGTTTATATATTCATTGCCAAAATGCTACAAGTTTCTATACATGAGAAGATGGATTTGAAATCCTAAAATCCTATTAATGGGTTAAACATACATTTCATTTTAAAATTCATAATTCTTGCAAAAATATACTTCCAGTCATTAAAGACATTTTATTTCTTTAAACTCAACAAATGTCTATTTTCACAAAATCTTCATTT
Source organism: Sambucus nigra (assembly GCA_949130495.1). Taxonomy (NCBI): domain Eukaryota; kingdom Viridiplantae; phylum Streptophyta; class Magnoliopsida; order Dipsacales; family Adoxaceae; genus Sambucus; species Sambucus nigra. Next base: position 420,273,416 of record OX422207.1, read on the forward strand.
TTGCAAGAAACTTTGGAACATTATTTCACCAAATATTTTAGCGAAATCAAGATCATTTCCAAATATTTTATTTCATAAAATGTTTAACATCAAATATCTAGAAAATGCACCATTTTCATAATAATCCCAATCTTAATTTCAAAAAACTTTGAAATATGTATTCTTCATTTATTTCAACAGAAATGGCATTTCCTAAATATTTTTTATAACATAAAAATGTTTATTATTAATTTTGATATAAAACCCGTGTTCATTTTCCTAGGAGTCCTACTCTTAATATTCTAACAATCAAGACTACAAATGCATACGATAGAGTCTCAATCTAAGAGTATATTTTTCCCACCTCAGTAAAGCCCTATCAATGCTAGGCACGGAAGATCTAAGAAGATGGAAACCCCCCACCTCCTAAGGTGGCCTCAAGGAGGTTTCCCCACTTAAAAGGATGCTCCATTTAGCTTCCAAGTGAAATCCTTTCAAAAACCCTCTTCAAACTCTATGAAGGCTCCATCTTCATCTTCTCCAAGAATCCCCCAACAAAACCTCTACAAATTCGTAATTATGCCCAATAATGGAGGAAATATGTATCTAAAGCCTGGATATGATGAAGGCTAGAAGAATATGATGGTTTAAGGTTGATATATGGTGGTTAAATGGTGGTTTGTGATGGAAGAGTGGTAGAGAGAAGCTAAATAAGGGTGGAAGACCCACTCCACCCTTTCCATCTCTTCTTCCAACTTCCAACAACTAAAATGATCCAAACAAGCCTTATAAAAACCCATTAAACACCAAAATCCTATTTTTACTCAATATGGGTTCACCAGATCTCGACAACTTATCAATCTAATGGCCCAGAACGAGACAGTGCATAAGGGAAAACTAACTTAAAAATTCGATTGGCCTCATTCAAACGAGATTCGACCCTCGTTCAAATGAGAAGGGTGTCTTGTTCGATCCCTTTCTTCTAACAACCTTCGAATGACCCTGATCATTTATGCAATGGGATCTCATTCGAAGCTCGATTGATCCCTTGCTTCAAACGATCCTTGATTCTCATTCGAACAACCCATCTTTCATTCGAACGACTCTTCTTGTATTTTCATAATTTTTCTCCAATTTAACCCATGACTTCCACTAATTATCATCAAGCCTCTAAAAATAATCAAATTAGAATATAATCCCAGTTATAATTATTCAAATTCCAAGGTTTTCATTTTAGTTCAATTTATGCAGAAAAATAATTAAAGTATTAGGGTGGGATCTTACAAGAAGACCTCATTCATCATTACCTTGGGGATTTAATGTCACAAAGTAATTCCATTTAGTTTGAAGAATGTAGGGAAACCTACCAACATCTTGTGACCAAGATGTTCAAGGAGTTTACTGGCTCAATCATGGATGTCTGCATTAATGACATGCTCATCCAGAGCAAATAATCAGTCGACCACATCAAGGATCTAACGAATGGCTTCAAAATCCTCAGGGAATGTAAGATGAAGTCGAACACCTTTAAGTGCATTGTTGGAGTAAGCTTAGGTAATTTCCTAGGGCACTTAGTAACTTAAAGAGGAATAGAAATTAACCCTGACCAGATCAAGACTCTAAAGGTATTCTAGAAGGTCGACCACTATCAGAGATGTATAGGTTCTCACCAAAATGCTGGTTATCTTGAATCGATTCATATTCATATCAGCAGACAAGTATTGGTCATTTTTCCAAGCATCGAAGAAAGTAAGTTCAATATTATGTACAAAGGTGTATAACCGGGTACTTAAGGTAATTGGAGAATACTTGGGTCTCATCCCTTATTGTTAACTCCCACGATCGATGAAGACCTTTACATACATCTTGTCATCTCACGACATGCGTTCAGCACAGCTTTGGTGCGATTATAGGACAGGGAGAAGAGGTCAGTTTACTATGTCAGTCATACTACCTTTGAGGTAGAAACTAGAAATGCCTATTGAGAAAATGGTCCTAGAATTAGTAATAGCATCTAGGAAGCTGAGACACTACTTTGATGCTTAGATAATAGTTATACCCACGACTTATCCATTCAATGAGGCCTTTATAAATGTAGATCTCTCCAATAGAATGATGAAGTAGTCCTTGGAGGTGGCATAATTCGACATAAATTTTGAGTCACGAAATGCCATCAAAGGTGGGTTATGGCCAATTTTGTAACCTAATTCTCAACATCTCCACCAGGAAATGAGGAGGAGCCGAACCATATTCTGGAGTCACTAGCTGCAAATGAGGACTATTAGAAGTGGAAATTATTCATTGATGGGGCATCCAATGAACGTGGTACTGTAGTTGGAATCGTCTTTGTCACGCCTCATGGGTGCCTCATAAAACAAGTAAAAAAATTAGGTTCCAATAATAAGGATGAATACTAAGCTATGATTCACGATCTTCAAAGGAATATTAGCTTAGGATCTCACTGTATAACAGTATATTGTGGCTCTCGACCAATCATAAACAAACTCAACGTAGAGTACGAAGCCATAGATCCCCAGATGCTCACTTATAAAGACAAAGCAAGGAGTCTCCTCCAACATTTCAGGTTATCCACAATGAAGCAGTTACCAATAAATAGTAACAGCGCTGCAGACACACTAGCTACTTTGGCGTATTCCATCGACACTAACTTGAAGAGAACAATTAAAGTAAAGTATATAGATTGACCAAATATTGATGAACGGGAACCAATACTTGGTGTCTTAAGAATCGAGACATTCCCATCATAGATGGATTCGATCATCATATATCTGAAGATCGACGATCTAGCATCAGACAACAAAGAGGAGCACAATTTAAAGATCCAGTCAGCAAGGTTCTGCTATAACTCATAAAGCAAAATTTAATGGAGATCACTCATCGATCCTCTACCAAAGTGCATCCATCTAGACCAACTGAAGATATTTTTAACGAGATGCATAAAGGCAGTTGTGGAGCTCACGTGGGGGCAGGTCACTAAGTTATTAGGCGAACTCACAAGCATAATGGTGGACTTTTATAAACAAAAGATGCCTTTAAGTTCGCCTGAAAGTGTGTCAAGTGACAAAAGTTCTCCCTGATCATCAAACAACTGACTGGAGACATGAACCCTCTCACGAGTCCCTGAATCTTTGCTCAATAGGGTATAGATATTGTGGGACCTATACCAGTATCACCTTACAATAGGAAGTACCTGACAACTTCTACCAACTACTTTACAAAGTCGGCGGAGGCAGAGGCGCACACCCACATCAGAGAAGAATATTCCAGGCGATTTGTCAATAGGAATATCATTACACGGTTCGAGATCTTAAGAGAACTGGTCACCGATACAGAACAAGATTTGATAACGATGTTTTCTAGGACTTTTATGCAGAGTATGGGATTAGAATTCACTATGCATCAATGGTGTTCCATTAGTGCAACGGCCACGCTAAGATCACTAACAAGACTCTGCTATTAAAAATGCTAAAGAAAGATAGGTGGACTGTAACACCCCTTACTTTTGAGCATTTATTTTTCAATATTAAATTACCTTGTGGGTGGGTGTGATTTAATATAATTGAAAATTAAAATGGGAATTTAAAATAAATATTAATTTTTGTAGAAGAGTTAATATTTATGAGAATTGTATATTTACTAATGTGATAAAGTAAATAGAATCATACTAAATGTTATTGCGTCGTGTGTGAGTATAAGCGGTGGGAATCGATTATTTCTCAATCAGGGCATATATGTGTGAGCTATATGAGGTTGGGATAGGACTTTTTATTATCGGAATATCGGATGACAATTTGGAGTGCACAGTTGATCCGGGATGGGTCGATATAGTCAAAATGAGTGCCTGGGGGTGTATTTGGGTTCCGGGATCTTTTGTTCTAGTTGGAATCGAATAGGGGTATACGAGTCATTTTACGAGTGTATTATCATGTAAAGCTGGGATTAATAGAGATATGGGTTATTAGGCTTATGAGAGAGTTGTCCAATCTCATTTGTGAGAAAATTCACTTGAGAGAAACCTAAGAAAGAAGAGAAAAAGAAGAGAAACCTTGGGATTTTTCGGCCATATCCACAACTACGAAGAGGATTCGGATTCTACAACTTTAAGGCAAGTAATTAAACTTCATAAATGATTCTTGTGTGTGAATTATTGTATAATTAATTGGTGGGTTGTTGTGTTTTGGGCATTAAGGGTTAAATCTTAATATTGTTGATAAATTCTTGAATTCGATGTTAGATATATGATTTGGATGGTGGAAATATTGGTGGAGTTAAGTTAGAAATGGGTTATATAGATTTGGGTTAATTTCGTAAGGTCTGGAGAACAAAAACTAATAATGCCAACCCGGTCCGAAAATAAAATGCGGTTCGATTCGCTTATGAGGCATCGGAATGGTTCGTTTATGAAACCATCAATTCGGTTCGCACATTATACATTTCCAACGATTATTTAACTCCTCTCCAATTGAGCTTAGTGATTGAGAACCCTATAATACGAAGTGATATTAATGTTTATGATGTAAAAACGTTTATATTATTATGACATGAGGTATGCTATTATGACAGAGTCCCATGGGTAGTGATTTGTGGTACATCCCGGTGGGGATAAGATGTACCAGGTAATGTACCAATAGTATTGGTGGTCAGGCATGAAAAGGGACATAGTTGAGTTTGTCTCTAAATGTGCCACTTGTCAGTTAGTGAAAGTGGACCATGAGCGACCTGCCAGAATGTTGTAGCCGTTAGAAATTTCGGTATGGAAATGGGAAAGTATATCAATGGATTTTATCACGGGATTACCGATGTCGCAGCGGAGGTCATGATTCCATTTGGGTTATCGTGGATCGTTTAACCAAGGCGGCACACTTTTTCCCAGTACAGGCGGATTTCACGACAGCACAATATGCCCAACTTTTTATAGCCAAGATTGTGAGGTTACATAGGGTGTCGATTAATACTATATCCGATCGAGATAAGATCTTTATTTCCCATTTTTGGCAGAGTTTTCAGGAGGTAATGGGGACTGAGTTGCGATTGAGTACGGCATATCACCCTTAGACTGATGGGCAGACTGAGCGAGTAAATCAAATGTTGGAAGATATGCTCAGAATGTTTATACTTAATTTTAGGGGAGGTTGGGAGCAATATCTTCCATTGGTAGAATTCTCATATAATTCTTACCAGTTCACTATAGGTATGGAACCTTACGAGGCATTATATGGTCTACCATGTCGTTCACCCGCTTATTGGTTGGAAGTGGGGGATAATAAACTTCTTGGACCTGAGATAATCCAATATACTTCAGCTAAAATTGAGCTTATTTGGAATCGCATAGAGTTGCGCAAGATCGACAGAAAAGCTATGTCGATGCGGATCGTAGGCATGTGGAGCTGGAAGTGGGAGACCAAGTGTTGTTAAGGTTATCCCCTATGAAAGGCGTGATGATATTTGGGAAGAAAGGAAAACTTGGGATAAGGTATGTAGGGCATTTTCCCAATAATTGAGAGGATAGGGTTTGTGGCATATAGGTTCGCTTTGCCGGAACATTTACAGAGAATTCATGATGTGTTTCACGTCTCGCCGTTGAAGAAGTATAAAAGAAGTGAGATGGCTTATTGGCATATTTCGTTGGAAGAAATTGATTTACAACCTAATATCTCATATGAGGAGCAACTGATTGCCATTTTAGAACATAGTGAGCATAATCTACGGTCGAAGGTAGTGCCCTTGGTTAGAGTCCAGTGGGGGAATCACAATGCCGACGAGTCGACATGGGAGATATAGGAAGATATTCGAGACAAATATCCTTACCTCTTATTACCAGGAATGCTAGAATTTCGAGGACGAAATTCCTCCAAAAATGGGGGGGTATGTAACACCCCTTACTTTTGAGCATTTATTTTTCAGTATTAAATTACCTTGTGTGTGGATGTGAATCAATAAAATTGAAAATTAAATTGGGAATTTATGATAAATATTAATTTGTGTAGAAGAGTTAATATTTATGCGAATTGTATATTTACTAGTGTAGTAAAGTAAATAGAATCATACTAAATGTTATTGAGTCGTATGTGAGTGTAAGTGGCGAGAATTGATTATTTCTCAACCGGGGAATATATGTGTGAGTCATATGAGGTTAGGATGGGACTTTTTATTATCGAAATCTTAGAAGACAATTTAGAGTGCACGATTGATCCGGGATGGGGCGAAATAGTCAAAATGAGTGCCCAGGGGTTGTATTAAGGTTCCGAGGTCTTTTTGGCTTATTGGACTTAGATAGGGGTATACGAGTCATTTTGCGTGTGCATTATCATTTAAAGTAGGGATTAATAGAGATATGGGTTATTAGGCTTATGAGAGAGTTGGCCAATCTCATTTATGAGAAAACCCATTTGAAAGAAACCTAAGAAAGAAGAGAAAGAGAAGAGAAACCTTGGAATTTTCCAGCCATATCCGTAACTACGAAGAGGATTCGGATTCTACAACTTTAAGGCAACTGGTTAAACTTGCTAAACGATTCTTGTGTGTGAATTATTGTATAATTAATTGGTGGGTTGTTGTGTTTTGGGTATTATTTTGCTGATAAATTCTTGAATTTGATGTTAGATATATGATTTGGATGGTGGAAATATTGGTCGGGTTAAGTTAGAAATGGGTTTTAGAGATTTGGGTTAATTTCGTAAGGTCTAGAGAAAGAAACTAATAATGCTAAACCGGTCTGGAAGTAAAATGCGATTCAATTCATTTATGAGGCATCGGACAGGTTCGTTTATAAAACCATCGATTTGGTTCGCACATTACATATTTCTAACTCTTCTTTAACTCTTTTCCAATTGAGCTTAGTGATTGAGGACCCTCTATTACGAAATGATATTAATGTTTATGATGTAAAAAGCGGGATAATGATACTACGTGATTGTAGGGAGACATCCGGATAGTTATGGAAGTATATTATGGAGATTAATACTCCGATTCCTTATTTAAGATATTGGGTACGGGCTAGTTGAGAGAAGTCATGTGTCCTGAGTTATATCAAACTTGATGATTAATCAAATGTGCGATCGATTATTAAAGCTTAAGTGGGTGATTGAGTAATAAAGCGGATTTGGAATATACGTGGGGAAGTATCGACTAGTGTAATGAGTGTTATACACAGGTAGCTGGGTTTATTGACATATACACATTCAGATATGTATAAGTATGTGTGCATATATATATATTATCTGTATGATATATTATGTGGAACATACCCCTCTAGTGCTATCATGGGAAGTTTTGCAATGTGGGTGAATCCCTTGGCTAGTGAATGCAGGGAAGTATAGTCCCCATGTCATAGCGTCCAGTATTTATACAGTGTGACTTTTATCATGGGTGATAAGTCTTGGGTATGATTCGTCTCGCTTTCAGGTGAGAAACTATGGCTGCTTCCCATACATTTGTGTTTTGTTTTACCAAGTCGGTGTGAGAGTCCGACGGTTGGTACCAAGGATGGTATGAGTATTCCCGGGAAGATGGTAGCACTTAGAGGCTGCATTCAGTGAGCTAATGCTCTGAGGGATGGTTAGTATTCATATAATGAGTCACAGTTATGTGTACTTGTTATGAAATGATTAATCATGTATGATAACGAGAGTAATATTATACAGGCTTCAAAAATTAATGTGTGAAACAATATGCGTATAAGTAGTGAAAGTTATTTGTATTGAATGGGTAAATGATCATAGAGATTAATATTTAAAAATGGTTATGTTATGGTGTAAACAAGATACGCGAGTGTGGGTCAATGCGTAGGCATGAGGGTGGGTTATCCATAGATGAGTTGGGTAGCTTAACTAAAATATAAAATTCATGCATTTATGTGCGCGTTGTAGTTGAGGGGTGAGTATGAGTCTCAAGAGAGGGAGGCACCAACTTAATTATGGATTTCACATTCATAATTATTATGCATTTTAATTCACTTGCTAAAATATTTTTAGAACCGGGCACTGACCCGTATCTGTCTTTTCTTTTTTTTTCCTTTGTTGTATCTTTAGGTGTCCCACCATAAAGACGCCATGTTTGAGCTTCCATTCCAGAGTTTATGGAGTTGCAGCATATGTGGGATGTCGCAGGATTTTTGATATAGTCGCATCTCATTTTTGTTAATCTAGTTAAGCACCAGCAGTGTTAATCGGGCGTGTGTTGCCCAAGTGTTGTATTGATGTATATACTTTATATTTCAGACATTTGATATATTGTATGGGACTGTTAACCGACAGCTTATTCGGTTATTTTTGTTGTGTAGTTATTGTTACTTGTATACATGTTCATGTTTTGTAGTTCCCGTTAATGGATTTAAATGTGTTATATTATTGGAACTTTTGGCATCCGCTTTATTTTAAATTTTGGGTGTTTAGTTGTATTTTTTATCTGTGCGACAGTGATGCTAAGAATGAGCGATTTGAGATTCTAGTTTTATTTTAATAGCGGGTTGGACACCCGTTATTTTAATAAGCGGGGTGTCATATGAACGAACTCCCTTTCATCATTTAGACGTACAGGACAACATCGTAAAGGCAAACTAAGGAAACACTCTACTCTCTAGCTTATGGTATGGAGTTTTCCATATCTATTGATATCGGATTCCCAACTCTCATATCATTTTTTTAGATATGGTCGCAACTACGATTGACTGGCTCACGAGTTGGATTTGGTCGAAAACCAAAGGGATCAAGCTCTCATATACTTAGCATCTTACCAACAAGAATTGGCAAAACAGGATGACAAGATGTTCAAGGTCAGCGAATTCCAGGTCGAAGATTTGGTTCTGAGATAGCTCATGCCAGTGGTAAAGAAACCTTCAAATGGGAAGTTGGCACCGAATGGCAAGGCCCACACAGAGTAGCTTCAAAGGGTGGTGGCGGATCCTGTCACCTAGAAGAGTTATATAGAACAGTAGTCCTAAGGACATAGAATTCCATGAACCTTAGGAAGTTTTATCATTAGATAGGGATCAAAAATATTTTTTCTTTTATGCACAATAAGATTATTAATCATTAATTAAAGAATTTCTTTAGTAAATTATGTTTCATTATCTTACTTGTTCAAACCCACTCAAGTAGTGGTACGACTTAGAATAAGGCAGTCACCTAATAACCTGGACCTGAAAATGGTGGTACAACCCAAGTTAAGTTGATCGGTCTATAAGAGGAAAATACCCACCTAAGAATTGGGTGGTACAACTTAGATGTAAGTTGGTTGCATACGTTTGGCATCAAATTCACTCAAGCAGTGCTACGACTTAGAACAAGTCGGTTGCGTGAGAACCTAGCACTAAACCCACCTAAAAATGGTGGTACAACCCAATTCTAATTGGTCGGACTAGAAGAGGCAAAAAAAACACCTAAGAATTGGGTGGTACAACTTAAACGTTAGTTGTTTGCTTGTGCTTGACATCAAACCCACCCAAGCAGTCGTATGACTTAAAACAAGTCGGTCGCTTGAGAACCTGGTACTAAACACACTTAAAAATGGTGGTATAATCCAAGTTGGGTTAGTAGGACTAGAAGAGATCAAACCAACCTAAAAATTAGGTGCTCCAACTTAGACGTAAGTTGTTCGACTATGTTTGGCATTAAATCCACTCAAGTAGTGGTATGACTGAGAACAAGTCTGTTACCTAAGAACCTGACACTAAACTTACCTGAAAATAGTGGTACGACCTAAGTCTGGTTGGTCGGCATAGAAGAGGCAAAAACTCACCTAAGAATTGGGTGGTACAACTTATCTCTAAGTTGTTCACCTATGCTTGGCATCAAACCCGCTCAAGCAGTGGTATGACTTTAAATAAGTCGGTCCCTCAACACCTAGAACTAAACCCACTTAAAAATGGTGGTGCAACCTAATTTGGGTCGGTCAGTCTAGAAGAGGCAAAAACCCACCTGAGAGATGGGTGATACTTGGTAATAATTTGCTCGTCTATGCGTGGCATTAAACCCACCTTGAAATGGCGGTACAGTCTAAGTGGGGTTTATCGGACATTAACAAATATAAAACCTATTCAAAAAATTAAGTGGTACTTGAAAAGAATGGTCGCACCCATTGGGGGCACCTATCAAAAGTGGACGGTCAAACTAACTTGTAATAGTTTATATGATCGACAAGAAAATAAACAATGAAACTAAATTGTAAGAGTTAAACATGATCAATTAGCATATATTTCATAGGCATAATCAGGGAAATAAACTACTAAACATACCATACATAAAAGAAAAATGTTAATCGAGACAATGAAGTGGGATTACTTACTTTCATTAATAGCATCAAAATGCCTATAGTCCTACGAAAGGAATGAATAACGGATAACAAAGTTGAATAAAAAGGAAAAATAACCTAAATTGGAGTTAGGGATGACTTCCCCCTGACTTACAATGATAGCTCCTGCCTTAGGTAGAGTACGGATATCAACGATGACCTAGTTTGCGATCTTAAAAGCTTATCCGGTCTCCTCCACATCCTGGTTTTCTTCCATAGCAATAAGACCATTGGTAGGAGGATCGGAGGTATCGGGATCAAGGGCACCCACGCTATTGGGTTCTCCAACGGAGGGTGTTCGATGTAGGTTGGATCATCTTTAAGGACTTTACCCCTTTAAAGGTCGGCCACCCAGCCTTTATTGAAGACAACAGAGTCATGATAGTCCAGTTGTAATGCAACCTCTTAGACTATCGCCTTAAATCCCTCATCATAGGCCTTATTGAGGTCGTCCTCATTCGCCATCTCTAGAGTCCTCGTCTGCCATTAGAGGATTAGTTTATGCTAGAACTGTCGATATAAGGCAGTATTCAGTTTGGATAACTCAATGTTCACACGACTGAACTCAAGTTGAGTTCTCTTAACTTCCTCCATATCCTTATCTTTGGTGATTATTTCATCCTTTAACTTCTGAGTGAGATAGTTCACCTCCAGGTTTTTTATTGCTAACATGTTTTTTAAATGTTATTTCCATAAAGAACCCTCTCAGGTCAATCATATCGGAGGGCAACATCGTTGCTTGAGCGACGGAGTACGCAACCTCCACATCTCTATGATATGAATCAACAAAGGTGATCGTCTCTTTTCGTTTCATAAAGGTAATCTTTCGAGGATGATTCCTTCAAATTTACAGTGGGGAAGTCTTGGCACATCCATGTGGTTATTGTCCATTGATGACCACAAGTCGATTTGATGATGTCCAGGGAATAGGGGCACAACAATCCACTTGATTATTCTCTGTCCTTATTTTTTTTGCCTGCTCGACCTTCCTTTCCCTTTAGCATTCAAGATCTTGGGCTTCCTTTTTACGGAGGTTCATGACCCTCTTCTTTTGTCAAACCATAATTTTTTTGGCTTGTATGTCTAGGTCCCCTTATTTTTGTAAGTTATCTCGGCACCTACCAAATCAACTGATCTTCTTGGTCGGCTTGTCATACCTTCAAGAACCTATGGGACATGCGTGAAAGTGAAATCCTCGGTGCAGAAATTCTACTTTACTTCCACCTTTTCCTAGGGAAGACCTGATACGCTAGCCTCACTGAAAGATAAAAGGGGATACAGGTGACTAAAAGTGAATCCTCTTCTTCGGCCTCCTCCTCTCGATTGTCATTGGATTTGTTCAAATAATGTGAGGGACTCTTCCCCTAAGTGAACTCCTCTCGCAGCTTCACTTGGCACGGGAGTGGCTATAGGGATGGATTCATCACTAACCATTGTATAAACATAAATGGTGACTTCGAGAACAATGGTGAAATTTTTTACTAAGTGATGGTCAATTCATACCCAAGCAAAATGTGATTCATTCTCCATTGAGGATGAACGTCAATCAAAGTTCGTATTTTTCCAAACAAGCTAAAATATCTCAGTTTAACTTGGTAATATTTTGGCTTACGATTTAAGAAGCAATCTACACAAAAGGTGTAATCGATTAGTAATGAGATAAAAAATCATAATGTTATGGAAATGATAGGTGACCTATTGTGTTTTCCTTTCGTTGAAGGAACCTAAAGTCCATCGCAATTGTCACCATACAAATACCTAGAAAACACCAGGATATTCCTCTCGGTATCCTTCTACGATTTGGGCAAGTATGTAACCAAGTTAGGTGACTTATCCATGGCCTGAAAATGGTATATATTCGTACTTAGGGAACAATTCGGATCGTAATAATACCTAATACCGTTGACACCAATGTTGGTCCCACATAACTGGTTTATGTCCACTGACCTATTACTATCCAGTAAAAACTACTGTCAGCCTATATTAGAAGTATTCAATAGTATCAGAATACCTCTATCAGCAATGGGTAGAGGGGAAAGATAACTCCCCTCTAATACCACCACTATTATTAAAGTGACTTCAGCATTAGGAAGATCGAAAATATGTTCATCTTTTGGTGAAGTCCTAATAAAAACATCATCAATAATTAGGTACTTGGTATGACATTCCTCGAAGTCATTTGTGGCAAACATTTTGTATTTCCTCCCACATCTAGACATAGTAGAGATATGAAGAAAAAATAAATGGGAACAAAAATAATTAGGAACATTGATGTAGAAAACGTCTAGAGAGAGAGAACATTGGAAACACCTTGCATAACAAAAAAAATGGTAAAGGTACATTTAAGGTTTTTGAGACCGTATACCTTTTATTGACAATTTCAAATCAGTCATTATTTGTTCATTAGATCAAAAACATGCTCCAATAGCAGCACAGTACACGTGCCATAATTAGTCAAAAAGACTGCTAGCAGTTTGTAAGGTTCAAGGAATGGGAAGCATACGTGATAGTAAGTAATCATTACTACCCACTTCTAAAAGTGGGCATGTGTGAAGTGGGAAATAACGATTGAAGAAATATATGGTGACATGTGTCCATGCACAACTAACAAGAATAGGCCAATCAGCAAAAAGGTCGATCACCCCAGTACTGGTGGTAATTAAAGGGAATATAACCGAATGTATGCCAAGTGACTGGCACGTGGACCTCAGGGTCAACAAGCATAGTCGATTGAATATCTATGGGAGAAAAGTAGAAATCTAGGAAGATCGGGTAGATGAAGTGGACGACCAGTCCTCATAGGACTCTATAACTTGTAAATATGATTAAGATAAAGAGACCTAAGAGGATAGGACCCTAATACTTATATAAAGGGATACCTCATCCAGTTTGAGGGTACAAACTTATATCTTACATACGGTGACTTGGACTCTCAGCTAGCAATCTTATCACTTTAATTCTTCTTTGTTCTTCCAAGATATAAACTATTCTCCCTCCCTTCCCCATGGACGTAGGCAAGACGATCGACTAAATCATGTACATCGTGTTTTCTGTGTTTGTTGCATTCATAGTATTTTTGGGTGATAAATCATAATATTACTTTTATTATGAGTTCAATATCCCCTACAGTTTAATCAGCAAAAATATTGTTTCAAATCTCCCACTCTTAGTTTGGAAGAGTAAACAACACTTAACTATATAGCCTTTTGATCTGAAATGGTTTAAAGGCTCAAGTGCTAGATGTCACACTCTTATGGAGTCAAGTAATCACTTCAAGGTCTTAGTTACCCAAAAATTTATACTTGACGCATAAACTAAGAAGATCTTAAGTAAGATCTTATGCGAAAAGGCACATTCGACATTATCATATGTGTCTTGCTAGAGCATCGGTGCAGGGAAGAAATTCCTCTTTATGGAGAAACAAAGTGATAATCAGGTCGCTCAAAAAGCTAGATATTCTGCACATGACACAAAAGTCCAGCAACGCATTGTGGCTGCAGCAAAGAAGATCTTCGTTGGATCATCATTGTGACGATAATGCAGGTCACGGGAATGTCCAAAGATTTTGCCCAGTTTTCCTTACGAAAAAAATTAAAATATGTTTTTGGCAAAATTGAAGTATGTTTGATCCTCTCAAAATCATCCATACTTAAAATACCCACAAAGATGCAATTATTTATAAAATAAGTTTTTTCATATGAAAAGTATATTTGCATTGTGTATTTGCCAAAACAAAAACCAATATTAATTAAAAAGATTTTTCAATTTATAAAAACAATTTAATCGAGATGTGAATCTAAGTCCGCTAAGCCTTATACCCTTCCTAAGTGGTAAACTTGAGGTTAGATATTTAGTGAATCTAGGATGTTGATGAAGCTTTTCGATGACCTCTTGAACATACACTCAAATATGTTCTGACAAAGAATTTAGACAATCTATTATGTGGAGCACATCGAGTATATTATACTCTTACATTATGTTGTTATTATTCAATGTTATACCCATTATCTATGTACTTTCTACTTCTCTTTGACTTTTTCATGTCAAAAGTGGGGCAAAACATATAAGATAGGGGGATATCCTCTTGACTCCTCTATCATTTGAGAAACATTATTGGGGGGGGTGAGAATCTTCTATTTAGGAGAGACTTTTGATGAAGGGGGGATCATATTTGATTGAGAATGATATAATTTAGATGGATTTTATATTGTATATGATTTCATGCTTATTTATTGTAACAACCCGCGTAATTTTTAGGGTATTTTCAAAATAAAGAGGAAAAATAAAGTTTTTCATATTGCTCAAATATGTTGGTTATGATTTTAGAAGAAGAAAACTTCAAGCGGAATTGAAATCGGAGTTAAAACGGATTTTATATGAATTTTTTAATATTTTGGCTTATGGCATTTTTAAGGGAAACTGTAAGATTTTAGGCATGATCGATTGATCGATGATTTTCATAGGTCGATCGATGGCTAGAGAAAGCGTGCGCTGCAAGCAGTTTTAAGTGTTTGTTTTGGTTACAACTCTATTATTTTTGCCTTATTTAAAGGGGTCGTGGGTGACTATTTTGGAAGCATCTTTTGGCACAAAAATATGCAACAAATATATTTTATTTCCTCTCTTTTTATACACAAGCAAACCCTTTAATTTATGCATTCAACCTTAGGTTTTGAGGTGTTCTTGGGGGTTGTTTTGGTGTTGATTCTTGGACGAGTTTTTGATGATTCTTGGAGTTGTTTTTCATGGCTTATTCTGTGATTTCTGGGCAAATTTGTGTTGGTTCTTTTTGGTGGTTTAAGGTATGGAGTTTTACACAATATTCTCCTTAATCTCACGAGTAATATTCTCGTTGTTTTCTTATGATTATTGACTCATATTTGAATTGCAAAATTCATTAGAATCTGGAAATTATTTGTTGGAATCTAATTTTTTTATTCATGTGGTATTATTATTGTGTTGAGCATGTTGTCATGAGATTTTAATATGGCACTGAGGTTGGGCACCCGCCAATATTCCTTTTTTTAAAAATATGCTAAAAATGCAAAGGCGCGTATGGTGGTGAGGCCTGGTGACCCGGTCAATGTGTTGTTGAGAAATTATATTGATATACTTGCTTATGAGATTCGCATTTGATTTGAATATTCGTACTCGTATTGTTGCGCTTTATTCATCGCTAATATTATTGTTGAGCATCTTCTGGTCATATTGTGTATTTCCCCGTATTTTCTTTTACTGGCATGTTAGCGCAGTTTTTTGGGCGCTTTGGATTTGATTGGGATGATTTATTGCGAGGATTATTTTGGGAAGATTTTAATACAAGAGAGAAGACTTGAATTGTATTATTTTGATGTATAAAGCATTGGATATTTGTATTTATTTTTTAGTTAGATGTTGTATTTAATTCGAGAGACTTGTTGTATGTATTTGAAGAGATTTGAGATTAGTGGTTTCTCTCTTGTTGTTATGGGAATTAGATGCCCTATACCTTGTTATTTGTGGATTCAGATTTATTTTATCGATGAGTAGCGCGCCGCTCTCTCCCCTCGAGCAGGCGGGGTGTTACATTTATATCTTTATTATTCATATTTATTTCTTATCAGAGGATTCATAAAGAAAGGGGAGTTACTCTTTATGCATGTCATGCATGCATGATCTTTTGGTTGTGATTCATTTATTTCGGGTATTGTCATGACATTATGGCTCAATCCCATATTTTAGACTTGAATTTTGGTTTATCAATTGTCTTATGGATTTCATGCACATTGTGACACACTACTCTTATTATATGGATAATTTGGTGTGAGTTTGGTTGTCATAATCAAGATTTTTGGGGGTTTGCCTCAAAATAGGCAAATTGAGAGATTTAAAATGTAAAAGTTTGTATATATAGTTTGGTCGGATTAATTCTGCGTTAAAGAATTTGAATATAACATAGGATCGAGACAGAAGGCTTGATTAATAGTTATACGATAGTTGGAGAGAATCTTGTTCATTTGAACTACAGACACTAAAATTGAAGATCATACGGCCTCTCTATATAAAAGATTTTGCACGCAAATTCTAAAGATTCAAATATCGTATCCATTTGTGGTAGTTTTTATTAAATCATCCCAAGGCTAACACACATGCACATGTTTATCTCTTTTGAGAACAATGATTTTCGTAATGATCAAGTGGAATGTTTTTATGCAAATCATTGTCTTGCAATCTTATTTACGTAAATCTGAGATTTTTGCTATAAGTGTGGGCACGACTGGGCTTTGTGCACATGCGCCCAGCTGCATAGACTTACTTAAAGTATATGTTATTTATATATCCATGTGAACGGGGTTAAATACTTACATTGCATGTGGATATAGGTCTTATTAAGAGTCTATGCTATATAGGTCTTCCATCTAGTTTGGATATTAAGACAAAAGCTAAATTTTTTAGACTTAAGCTCCTCTATGGGTAATTTGTATTATCAAGCTAGTAGTCTACTTCAAATTGGAATCGTCAATAATTCGACCCTATCCAAATTGGCTACAACGATATAAAATCCACACATATAGGACACTAATCTCACATCATGCATATTAAGCGTAGCAATTTCAATTATGGGAAGTGATAAATTGTTGCTTAAATAATTATGTTAATGCTCAACACGTGTACCACACCTTCCTCAGCCTGATTGGTCAAACTTGTGTTTGTTTACACTCACAACATTTCCACACACTTCACACCGTTCGATCATTTTAATTAAAAGTTGTGAATGTGAGATGAGATGATCCCTGTGAGGGCCAAACCAATCAATCAATTACCTAATAACCTATTGTAAATCATTTAGCTTACCTCATACACATATTCTTCAACCGCTCGATCAAATGTTAACTGTTCACTTCAATCTTAGTTGTTTGTTTAAACGTGACCATTCAGACTCTTTCACTCCATCTATAAATAGAGCCTTCATCTTTGAGTCTGAGACTTTTTTCTGAATCTAGGGAGAGAGAAAATAAATACAGATAGGAGAGGTTAGAAAGAGAAAACATTTTCCCGAGAACAAAACCAAAGAGAAAATCCTTAAGAGAAAATGTTTTTTTAAATGAGAAAGTTTTAAAAAACAGAGAGAAAAATCTTTTGAGCGATTAGAAGTTTTTTAGGTTTTTCAAAAACATGCCTGAGTTGTGATTTTAGCCATTTAAACTCCTTATAAGTTTTTTTCCCCTTAAACAACCTTCAAAAGTGTTTGCATATTGATTTTTCATATAAAATCAAGAATCTAACAAAGTGGAACATTTGCACACACCCAGTGTTAAGTCTATTTAAAAATATCAGTCTCAAAATCTTTTTCATAACAATTTTTTTACGAACTCTGATATTTTTTTGTGGATCTCGCATTTGCATGTTATATATTCTTTTAGATCCATATTGTTCTAGATCAAAGGCAACATATATCAGAAAATCACTTTTGACTTTAGATGTGGACTGTTTTGAAAACCTGATTTTTTATTTTTTGAAGTCTGTTTCTTCACTATATCCTATTAGATCTATTTTTGAACAATCTTACCATATCTAAGGTTTAATGAGATATATTGGTATATAGTGTTGACATTTGGTCATTTAGACTGCTATTGTAATTTACTAGAATAATTTGAAATATAAGTGTGTGTGAGAACTCTTGCATGTTCATATAGACTAATACACACCACTTACACTATCTCACACACTTCACATAGTTTAAGTGTGGTTTTTTCTTAGATAACTTGATCAATTAGTCTACGTAAAGAACTCTACAGGATTGGAGGTTCAATGGCTTGTTGGTATATTTCTTTTATTTTATTTGGTCCTGTTGCATGTTGTAACCGTGCTCCTGTGTTTATGGATTTTTTGTCTTGTGGCGTAGAGGTCACCGTGGATGTTTCCCCTAACTTTGGGGTTTTCCCACGTTTAAATCTTTGTGTGAACAACTCTGGATGATCTTAACTCTTACTTGCTTCCATAACCTGAACTAGGTTTATTAGAGTTTTTTTAAAAAAAAACTTTCTTACCAAGGGTTTTAAATATCAAATCTATATTACTATTTTGATTTAACACATCTTATGTCAAATCTTAGTTTTACAAATAAAAATTTCTTCAACAAGCTTTTCAAATTCTCAATCTTACCTTTAACTTTGTTAAATAATTAGATTGAGTCATTGCAAGTGGTATCAGAGCATGTTTTAAAAAAGTTTTTTATCCAGAGCTTCTCAAACTGTTTTTATTTTTCAAAAAATGGAAGAGAAATTTCAAAAACTTAGTAACCTCTCTAGACCTCTTGTATTTTATGGACACGATTTTACTTACTGGAAAGTAAGGATGATTGCTTTCATCCAGGTCACTTTAGCGAATGAGATTTGAAAACTATTAAAAATGGTTATTCACATCATATTATACCTATGAGTGAAGGAATCATAATAAGCATTAAGAAAATGCTGAGTGAGTTCACTAAGGAAGAGAAACAACTGTCTCTCTACAATAATAAGGGTAAAAACTATTTTATACATGTCTGTAAATGAGCACGTGTTCAAAAGGATTTATATAAGCATAACATCTAAAGAAGCGTGAGACACACTTGTCACTACCCATGAAAGTGATGCGCGTGTTAAGGCTTAGAATACTCAAATGCTTGTTCAACAATATAATACCCTTATGCTGGATGACACAGAAACATTTAGTGACTTCTACATCAAGCTCACCGATATAATCATTAAACTGCATGTTAATGGAATCATGTATGATATAAGAGAAATTGTTTATAAAACACTTAGATCTTTGCCATCTAAGTTTGATAACAAACGTTATGGCATTGAAGAAATGGACGATCCAAATTTGACCCCCAAAATGTTAAGTAACAAGTTAAGAACAATAGAGATGGAATTAGAATATAAGAAACACATGACCTCTACTGTAAAAGAACCTTTGGGTCAAATTTAGTCTTTTGTTCTCAAATGAATGTGCCTAATTTAAATGTCCCTGGCCTTGACATAGAGTTAGGAGATGATTGTGATCTTGAGAGTCTTGATAACTAGATATCTCTTATAAGCAAACAATTTAAAAAGATTATAAAGTCTATGAATGCTATGGCTACAAAACAAGGTAAATTTGGTTATCAAAACTTCCAAAGCACCAAACCCCATGACCGTAATGGTGATAGACAGACCAACAATAAAAATTAGAGGACCAAGAAAGACCTTAGAAATATTCAATGCCACAAGTGTGGAAATATAGATCATTGTGCCAATCAATGCAAATATAATATTAAGACCACACCTAAGGCCTATATGTGTAAGACTTGGGAGGATTCTAGTGACTTAGAAGATGGTGAGTCTGAATCATTCGAATTAAATGAATCATGCATGTCTTTTTATGAAAAAAAATTATATTCTAATAATAAAGCATGATTACCTCTTGATTAGGTTATTAATGTTATACCTGCTGGCACATTTGTAATGAATTGTATGTCCAATGTTGCTACTGTTAATACTTCTGATGAGTCAAGTGTGTGCGTGGGTCAATGTGACAATCATTCCGATGAATTGAATGGGTGCGTGAGTCCCAAATCAAAAATTGAATCGTTGGGGTGTAATTTACACACTTCATTTAGTGAGTTCGATGATGATGATTTACCTAATATTCAATAATTGTATGCTAAGACATCGAAAAAGAGTTCTAAAGTAGAAAAAATGATAAAACACTTGACTGGACGAGTGGAAAGCTTAAGTAAGACTGTTAGGCAAAACGTCGAGGACTATACTAGTCAGTGTGTGGCTCGTGAGACAGAAATAAAAAAAATTATTTCCAAAATAAATGAACTTTCTAAGAAAGACTGTATTTTGGAACAAAGATAGTTGAAAGAATAAAAATAAAAGGTTTTAAATGTTTTCACCTTGAGACAAATGCAAAACCATATGATAAAATTATCAGCTCTAGCAATATAAATTCTGAAGACAAAATTAGCCTTGGCTTTGATAAAAAAAACATAGGAACAAAGGTTGTTAGCCAAAATATTTCTAAAACTATTTTTGTTTCCTTTGGGAATTTACTAAAATCACCCGGCTAGAAAGCTCATAAAGTCTTTTTAAAACAATCAGTCACATAAGACACAAAGACTGTGCGCAGCCCTAAGCAGATACTTGACAACATATCAAAGTATGTTCCCCCCCCCCCCAAAAAAAAAAAAGAGAATTTGGGCAAAACTCTAAATTTGTTGCAGTTAAGCCTCGTTTTTTAAATGAGTCTAAACATATTTTCAAAAGTTTAAAAAAAGTGTAAATCCATTCTCACATCTTTACTGTAGTTAGTACGATGTTTGTGGACATTCTCTACTTAAGTGATTTCAAAATTGTCTATATATGCCAATTTATAATAACTTTAACTATTCTAAGAAAAGACGTAATATTTAAGTTCTCCCTAGGCAAACCAATGAAAACTCTAACTTAAAAAAATAGGAATAAGTCTCACACCAAGAAAAATCCATTAAGGCAAACCCCCTAGTCTTTTTCTAAGTCAAAGGCCCAAAATTATTTTAAAACTAGGGCCATTTGGGTTTGAAAAGATGACTTAGTACCCCAATTGAGGTGTAACATTGTCATAACTGCGTTAAAGGCTGAGCGCACCTTTTTTGGATAGTACCTTGATTCCGGGTGTTCTAAATACATGACCTAAGACAAGACTAAACGAACAAACATGACTAACTTCTTTGGAGGAAATGTCATGTTTGGTGACGAAGTCTCGTCCTAGATCATTAGTAAAGGGACACTTCAAGAAGAGGGTTTACCTATCCTTAATGATGTTCTTCTGGTTGAAGGTTTAAAGTCCAATCTGTTAAGTATATCTCAGTTTTGTGAATCTAATCACACGGTTACTTTTTCCAAAACAGAGTATAAGATTTTAAATAAAGATGGTAACTACATCCTTACGGGGAATAGAAGTCGGGATAAATGTTATATAGTCATTCCTAGTGTTGAGTCCTATAAGTTAATAAGATTAGATGACTCTGATATGTGGTATAATAGATTGGGTCATACTAATTTTGATAACTTAAGTAGATTGAGCTCCCAAGAGTTGGTTAGAGGTTTACCCAAAATAAAAATTTCTCGAAAAATTATTTGTGGTCCTTGCCAGGTTAGGAAAATAAGTAAAGCACCTCATAATAAATTTAAGGACATTATGAATTCAAAACCACTCGAACTTCTACACATGGACCTTAGGGGTCCCTCCCGTACTATGAGCCTTTATCGAAACAGTTACATTCTTGTCATTGTGGATGATTTCACATGGTATACTTGGGTAACCTTTTTAAAAAATAAATCGGACACATCAGGAGAATTTCTCATAATCCTTTTAAAAATAAAAAATGGAAAGGATACCCAAATATCACGTATTAAAAGTGGCAGAGGTGAAGAATTCAAGGAGACTAGAGTAGTAGAATATTGTTTTGGTAATAGATATAAGCATGAGTTTAGTGCTCCTAAAACTCCGTAGCAAAATAATATTTATACGAGGAAAAATCAAATAATCCAAGAAATTGATCGGGGCATATTACATGCCAAAGGTCTGCCAAAATACTTTTGGGTTGAGGCAGTCCAAACAACGTGTCATGTTATTAGTCGTGTATACCTTAGGAAGATTTACAAACAAACTTCATATGAACTTTGGTATAATAAAAAACCCTCTTTAAAATACTTTAGAACCTTTTGGAGTGTTTATTACATTGGAAAGATAGGGAACACCTTTGAAATTTGACTACAGATGTGATAATGGCATTTTTCTTAGATACTCTCAAAACATTAGAGCCTATCGCCTCTATAATTATCGTTCCAAAGCTCTAATGGAATCAATTAGCATAGTTGTTAATGACACTGCCACTGGAAATGCTGAACTAGATCATTTTTTATGGATGAGTTAGAAAACTTTTTTTAAATCGATTCACCTCAAATAATTAACCCACTGCCAACAAAAGTCCCTACGGTACCAGCCTGGGTTTCTAAAGACCATCCCCTTGAAAAGGTAGTCAGTGACCTTGAGGAGCATATGAGAACAAGATCATAACTTCAAAATATGGCTAACTTTACATGCTTTACTTCTCAAGTACAAATAAAGAATGTAAGTAATGCCCTCAATGACTCTCACTTGATTAACACCGTGTAAGAGGAATTAGCGTAGTTTGGGAGTCATGATGTTTAGTATCTTGTTCCTTAGCCAAAAAATAAAAAGGTTATCAATACCCATTGGATTTTTTAAAACAAAGCGGATGAATCAGGGACAATCATTATAAATAAGATCAGATTGGTCGTGCAAGGATACTCTTAGATTGAGGGAATATGCTTTGAAGAGACTTTTGCTCCGGTAATAAGGCTCGAGTGTTTTGGACTTCTCCTCGTACTAGCATGTCATTTGTAATTTAAATTCTTTCAAATGGATGGTGAGTCCATTTTTTTAAATGGAATTATAACTGAGGAGGTATAAATAGAACAACCCAAGGGATTTATTGATCCCTCTCACCCGAATCATGTCTTTCGATTGTAAAAGGCTTAAAACAGCTTAAAGTAAGCCCATTGGGCCTGGTATAAATGCCTCTCAAACTTTTTATTCAATAGCGTGGAGGCAATGACCAGACATTATTTGTCCGTAAAATAAAAACATTGCTTTGATCGCACAAATTTACATTGATGACATCATTTTTGGTTCAACTTCCCAGTAACAAATTGATGATTTTTCTCAAATCATGTAGGGAGGGCACCAAATGTCGCTTACGGGGGAGTTGCAATACTTTCTTAGTTTATAAGTAAAACAGATGAGTGATGGTCTATTTATATCTCAAACTAAATATGTGAATTATTTGGTTAAGAAATTAGGTTTAGACAATGCGAAAAATAGCACGAACTCCCATAAGTACCACGTCTAATATATCTAAATATGATAATGGGAAAAATGTTGATCCTACCTTATATAGAAGCATAATAGATAGCGAGTTATATCTAACTATATCCAGACCTAATATTATGCATGTCATATGTGTATGTGCACGTTATCAATGTAAACCTAAGGAGTCCTATTTACTATGTGTTAAACATATCATTAAGTATGTTAGGGACACTCTAGAATATGGTATTTGGTACAATAAGGATACATCTAACATTATTGTTGGTTACACTGATGCGGGACGGATAGGGTGTTCCATGATTATAAGAATACCTCTGGTGCTTGTTATTATGTAGATAATAACCTGGATGGTTGGAGCAATAGGAAACAAAATTGCAAATCATTATAACCTATTGAGTCTAAATATAGAGCTACTGGTAGCTATTATGCTCAATTATTACGGATCAAACAAAAGCTTAATGACTATGGTATTTTAGAGAATCAATTGACCTTATTATGTGATAATTAGGTTGCTATTAATATATTTAAAAATCCTATACAACACACTAGAACTAAGTACATTAAAACTAAACATCACTCCTTTCGTGGTTTGGTAGAATCTAAAGAATTACTTATCGAGTATTTGCTAACTGAGAAACAATTGGAAGATTGCTTACTAATCCCCTAATAACATTATATTTGAATCTTTAAGGAAATACATTGGGATGATTATGTTAGATTAATTTTTACCTTATCTGTCATACCCTCATGTCTATATCGTGCTTATAATTTGTCTTTGAGGATTTAGGGCACGGTCGATTCACAAATGACAAAAGATGGCTCCTCTATCTGTTTAATGTAGAAGACACCTGATATGACCCATTACTATTGTAGAAGGGTGTCTACCTATAAAAAAATATAAATAAAAATATTTTTTATTGGAAATATTGAGAAGAAACCCACCCAGGTCCCGGCAGAAACTCATATTGGGCAGGAACCCCCCCAAGGTCCCGGCAGAAACCCATATTGAGAAGGAACCCTCCCAGGGTCCCTCCAACACAAAAGTGTCATATTGGATAAGGAACCTCCAGAGTCCCTCCACCGCAGAAGTGCCATATTGGTGAAGGAACCCTAGAGTCCCTCCACTGCAGAAGCCCAAGTTGAGAGGGGCCACTGCAAGGGTCCCTACAGAAACTCAAGTTAAGAAAGAGCCCGCAAGAGCCACTGCAGAAGTCCAAGTTGAGAAAGGCCACCGCAGGATTCACTGCAGAAATGACATCTGAGAAGTACCCCGCAAGGGCCACTGCAGAAGCCCAAGATCGAGAAGTGCCACTGCAAGGGTCGCTGCAGAAATGACATTCGAGAGGTGCCGCCATAAGGGCCACTGCAGAAGCCCAAGATCGAGAAGTGCCACTGTAAGGGTCGCTGCAAAAATGACATTCGAGAGGTGTCGCCGTAAGGGTCACTGCAGAAATGACATTCGAGAGGTGCCGTTGCAAGGATCACTACGGAAATGACATTTGAGAAGTGCCCTGTAAAGGCCACTGCAGAAGTCCAAGATTGAGAGTGGTCGCCGCAAGAGTCACTGCAGAAATGACATTCGAGAGGTGCCGCCGTAAGGGACACTGCAGAAGCCCAAGATCGAGAAGTGCCACTGTAAGGGTCGCTGCAGAAATGACATTTGAGAGGTGCCGCCGCAAGGGTCACTGCAGAAATAACATTCGAGAGGTGCCGCCGCAAGGGTCACTGCGTAAATGACATTTGAGAAGTGCTCCACAAGGGCCACTGCAGAAGTCCAAGATTGACAAGGGCCGTCACAAGGGTCACTGCAGAAGTGACATTAGAGAAGTGCAGCCACAAGGGTCACTACGGAAATGACATTTGAGAAGTGCCCCGCAAAGGCCACCGCAGAAGTCCAAGATTGAAAGTGGCCGCTGCAAAAGTCATTGCAGAAATGATATTCGAGAGGTGCTGCCGCAAGGGTCACTGCGGAAATGACATTTGAGGAGTGCTCCACAAGGGTCAGTGCAGAAGTCCAAGATTGAGAAGGGCCACCGCAAGAGTCACCGCAGAAATGACATTTGAGAAGGGCCATCGCAAGGGTCATTTCAGAAACTCAAGTCGAGAAAGGCCACTACAAGGGTCCCCGCAGAAGTCCAAGTCGAGAAGGGGAACCACAAGGGTCCCTGCAGAAACTCAAGTTGAAAAGGGCCACCTCAGAAGTCCAAATTAAGAAGGACCATCGCAAAGGTTCCCGCAGAAACTCAAATTGAGAAGAGTCACCACAAGGGTCCCTGTAGAATCCCAAGTTGAGAGGGACTCTGCAAGGGTTCCCGCAGAAATGACATTTAAGAAGGAACCCCCCAAGGCTTCCTCAACAGCAAAAATGATGTTTGAGAAGGAACCCCCCTATTAGGGTTCCTCAACAACAGAAACTTACTTGGAAAGAGGGACCCGCAAGGTCCTCCCCCCTCAGCTCCCAGAAAACTAAGTAAGGATGATGGGGTGTCTACCATAAGCAACCCCTCATCATGAAAAAGAACAAAAGTACTAACACTTATTTTCTTGTACAGGTTGCCTAGTTGAGCAAGCAGGGATCAAGTAAGCCAGTTGGGACCTCCTGGGAGTTTTTGGCTTGGCGACTGAAGGATAAGGTATGTTGGGCAAGCCCAACCACTTAGCACTATAGGATTGAGAGAATACTAGTAGGAAGACCCAAAAGTCACTCAAGACTACACACACTTCACACTTAGTCACAAGTGAAGTGAGCAGCCAAAGGTTTGGCTGCTGAAATTCTGTTACTAAAGCCGTTTATTAAAAATAAACTATTTAAGTAACTCCGAGCCGTTTTTTGAGGAAACTCTTTTCTTGAAAAAATAAAACTATTTGAACACAAGATGTATTTAACAAAACAGTATGTACGAGATCTATTCAAGATTTGAATAACAGGTTTATTAAACAGTTTTAAACAAGCTTTTAAACCCATCACAACCAAGAATGAGACGAGAAGATGTAGGAAGATTAAGTACAAGATTTTTACGTGGTAAAACCTCACCAATTGAGGAAACATCCACGACTCCCTCTACGGAGTAAAACAAAAATCCACTATAAACAAATTTAACAGTTATAAACTATATAACAAACATGCATACAACTCAGACCTATATAAGTTTAGGAATGTACCCTCTGGTGTCCTTATAACTTCTCTGCAGTTCTGATTGTTGATGTTGTCCTCTCAGTTTGTTAACTCCAATTTGTTCAAGCTCTTTACGTCGACCCTTTTTTCTCAAGATCTTATTACCAACACTTTTCGTGTTGTAGTGCGAAAGTGTTTGTGGAGGTTCTCTCTAACACATGCATGCACACACTCACACTTATTAAGTACAAACAGTCCTAGCAAAATTACATATAAGTCTATATGCTGTGATTTTTCTTTTTCTCTCTTCTCACAAAACTTTGAACCTGTTTGACTTTTAAATCAATCCCAGAATCCACGGATATCTTGCTTAGAAGACAGTCAAGATCTTAATAAATCTCAGAGTTTTGAAAAGATTTTCGAGATTGAAAACCTCCAAGTGTGATTCCAAACTAGGTCAACGGTTTAGTTTTAAGAGAACTAGAAACAGAAAACATTTTTGTTGATTTCAAAGTTAAAAACATTTACAGAAAATGAATCAACAAAATATTTCTCAAGCTGAGAAACAAACATGCAAACTAAGTGTAATATATCATGAAAAACTTAGATCTGAAAATTTATATATACAAGAACAACAGATCTAAGAAAATGATTAAGTTGGAAACAAGATCCAAAGAAGAAGAGGTTACAGCAACAAACCAACTCTCAAATCATCTTTTAAAACACTCAAACACTCAAGGTTGTGTTTGGTAAAGTATAGAGGTTTGAAGGTTTATATTTGGTTTGAACTGTGTAGACGATTTAGGGTTAGGGTTAAGGTTTCTAACTCTTTCTCTCTCTTCTGGTTTCTCTCTTATCTCTCTACTCTCTCTTTCTTTTTTCTCAAAGGACGAAAATGGCAAAAAGTCTTCGAATGCTGAGAGTATGAGCCTTTTTATAAGAGGCTGGGAAGGTTCGAGAATAAGGATTGAAATCAAGGGACCAGATTTAGTCAAGTTCAATTGACTTAGATCCAAGGGCATACGGTATGCGGTGGTTAAAGCTCTCCTGATTGGTTCAAAGAGGATCACAGGGATTATGATGGAAGACATGCAGAACGTTTATAAGAACGATCCAAGGGATGAAAATGATCACTCGATTTGTCTCAGCAAGGAAACACACTTCTCACCAATCAGAAGCTAACACATGTTAGCATATGAGGTGAGATAAAATGCGCGTCTAAAGTAATTACAATGTAAACCCTGAAGTCTCTGCCGCTTTTGGTTTCTACCAAAACCAACTTTGAGACAATTAAACCAACATTCTAAAATAGCAGATTTACCCCCATAACCTTTTAAAACCAAGTTTTATTAATAAAACCTTATTTTTAAAATGTTTTAAAAAATCCCAAAAAATATTTAAAAATAATATTGGGGATTTAAACACACACAACATATATACACACACTAATATGCAATATGACATGTAAATGATTCATTCTACTGTGTGTGAGTGTTGATAATTAGGTCTAGGTACCTTCAATCAAAGATGAAATAGAAATGCAAGCTCTGAGGTTCTTTGGATTCTAGGTTAGACATAATTTTGTCACAATTTCCAAACTAGATGAACACTTATACAATATAGACTCAAGTGAGTCAAGAGTATAAGGTGCTTCCATCTCCCCCTTTGGAAATATGAGATAAAATCTCCTTTGAGTCAACTAGGACTCGTAGGGCGACAAAAGATAAGAAAAACCTATTCCTGTAAAGATTCTATCTACCCAAATCCTAGAAAACAAAAGTACATAACTCAACTATTTACAATTGAATACCCTATAACATCTGTTGAGAAAAGATGTACAAACACCTGCAATGAATCACTAGGATCAAGTTGTTTAGCATATATAAAGAATCATTAGAGACTCAAATTTCTCCCCCATTTTTTCTCAAATGGACAAAGGGAAAAACTTGGATAATCAGCAAATGTATTACTCAGCACAAACCATACCAATAGATTTACGCAAGGAAATGAATCTATTATAATCTAGAGGTTTGGTGAACATATCTGCGAGTTGCAAATCAGTAGGAAGATAATTGATTTCTAATTCCTTAGTTTCAACCAATTCGCGTATAAAGTGATGTCTAATTTTTATGTGCTTTGTTCGCGAGTGTTGAACAGGGTTTTTAGAAATATTAATCGCACTTTGATTATCACAATAGAGATGAAATTGGTTTTCTTGAATACCATAATCACTTAGCATTTGTTTAAGCCACAGTAATTGAGCACAACAGTTGCCGGCGGCTATGTATTCAGATTCGGCTGTCGAGAGTGATGTGCAGTTTTGTTTCTTACTACTCCATCCTACCAAGTTATTACCTATACATGCTCCTGATGTGCTTTTACTATCATCAGTACACCCAGCCCAGTCAGCATTAGTGTACCCAATTATAGTGCTTGGTGTGTCATTAGTGTACCAAAGTCCTAGATTCAGAGTGCCTTTTACATATTTAGTGATACGTTTAACAGCATTTAAATGGCTCTCTTTAGGGTTATTTTGATAACAAGCACATACACACATAGCATACATAATATCAGGACGTGAGGCAGTAAGATATAGTAAGGTTCCTATCATACTATGATATAGAGTAGGATCTACGGATTTTCCATTTTCATCTTTAGAAAGTTTTAACGTAGTACTCATGGGCGTTTTAGCATCTTTAGCACTCTCGAGGCCAAATTTCTTTACTATCTCTAAAGCGTACTTAGATTGCGATACAAATAATCCTTCTGAATTTTGCTTGACTTGAAGGCCTAAGAAGAATTGTAACTCCCCCATAAGGGACATTTGAAATTCCTTATGCATAGTTTCAGAGAAGGATTTTACTTCTGAGGGAGAAGTTGATCGAAAGATAATATCGTTAACATAAACTTGAGAAATAATGATGTGTTTGTCAAAATGTTTGACAAAAAGATTTTGATCATTTCCACCTCTTATGAAACCTTTATCTAAGAGGAAACTGGAAAGACGCTCATACCAAGCTCTAGGTGCATGTTTAAGGCCATACAGAGCCTTTTTAAGACGAAATACATGATTTGGATATTGAGGGTCAATGAACCCTTTAGGTTGTTCTACATAGGTCTCTTCAGTCAATATTCCATTAAGGAATGCAGATTTGACATCCATTTGGTAAAATGTAAAATGCATGTGGCAAGCTATAGCAAAGAGCAGACGAACAGATTCTAACCGAG
The DNA here is from genome assembly GCA_949130495.1 of Sambucus nigra. NCBI lineage: Eukaryota > Viridiplantae > Streptophyta > Magnoliopsida > Dipsacales > Adoxaceae > Sambucus > Sambucus nigra. The sequence continues at coordinate 420,302,955 of OX422207.1, forward strand.
TAACATGAGCTAAGGTCTCGTTAAAATCTATTCCTTCAATTTCAGAGTATCCTTGAGCAACTAATCTAGCTTTATTTCTAATTATTATCCCATTTTCATCAATCTTATTTTTAAAAATCCAACGTGTGCCAATAACCTTTTTGTGATCAGGACGAGGAACAAGATACCAAACATCATGAATGACAAATTGAAGAAGTTCTTCCTCCATAGCAAAAATCCAGTGAGAGTCATTCAATGCCTCATTTACATTCTTTGGTTCCACAAGGGAAACAAAACATGCATAATGTGCATAGTTTCTTAGTTGGGATCTTGTACGCACTAGCTCACTAGGGTTACCAACTACGTTATTTATGGGATGATCCTTAGAAACCCAGTTAGGTACTTCAGGTGTCTCAATTGGTAATGAATCATCTATTTCAGGAGAGTTATTTTCTAAAAATTTTGTAGGCTCTACCTCAATAGTTGATTCACCAGTCTTACTCTCTACAGTAGTGTCACTCACAATTACATTTATGGATTCCATCAAGGTTTTAGTGCGAAGACTATACACTCGATAGGCTCTACTGTAAGGTGAGTATCCTAAAAATATAGCTTTATCTCCCCTACTCTCAAATTTGGACAAGTGTTCCCTATCTTTGCATACATAACAAGTGCTACCAAAAGTTCTAAGGTACTTAAGATTGGGCTTTTTCTTGTACCAAAATTCGTAAGGGGTTTGTTTGGAATTCTTTCTAAGATAGACCCTATTTATGATGTGACAGGAAGTACGAATAGATTCTACCCAAAAATACTTAGGCAAATTCTTGGCATGTAACATAACACGTGCCATCTATTGAAGGGTACGATTCTTTCTTTCGGCAATTCCATTTTGTTGAGGAGGCTTAGGAGCACTGAATTCATGTTTGTAACCATTATAGTCACAGTATTCAATAATACCAGTGTCTTTGAATTCTCCACCTCTATCACTATGGATTCTATTTACTTGAGTGTCCTTTTCATTTTCAATCCGAAGAAGTATTCTTAAGAAAGTTTGAAAAGTGTCAGACTTTTGTTTTAAAAAGGCTACCAAAGTAAATCTGGTGAAGTCATCAACCATAACTAAAATATAACTGTGTCCACAAAGACTAACAGTTTGGGAGGGACCCATTAGGTCCATATGGATGAGCTCCAAGGGATTGGAGGTAAGAACATCATTAACTTTCTTATGAGGTGCCTTAACAATTTTACCTTCGTGACAAGAACCACAAACAATATTAGGAATGTGTTTGATTTTAGGAACTCCTCTAACTATTTCTTGAGAGGTCAGTCTACTAAGGTTATCGTAATTTATATGACCCATTATGTTATGCCATATCTCGTTGTCATCCATTCTGGCAACATTACAGATTTCAGATTTGTTCATGACAGTATAACAATTGTCAGGAGTCCTGAATCCTGTAATTATGCATTCACCTTTTTCATTTAAAATTTTGCAATTGTTCTTTGAAAAGGTAACAGTATGATCTGAGTCACAAAATTGCGATATACTAAGTAGATTTGCCTTAAGACCTTTAACTAGAAGGACATTTTCAAGAACGAGAAGTCCATCTTCTTGGAGAGTTCCTTTGCCTATGATTTGAGATGAAACTCCATCACCAAAAATGACTTTACCACCAGCAAAGCTGGTTTTGTTTAAAAGTTTAGTTTCATCCCCAGTCATGTGCTTAGAACATCCAGAGTCTAAATACCAACCAGATGATGTGTGTTCAGCTTTTAGAGCAGTAACAACTATGTTACACTTCATTTGAGGTAATAGATCATCTTTTCTAACCCAAATTGCTCTAGTTTTCATTTTGTGCTTATTAGCTCTCAATTGATAAAATTTGCGAGCATTAGATTTTTGCTGAAAAATATTTTGCGCATGATTTTGAATTTTATGAAAAACATGAGCATTTGGTTTAGGAAAGTGCTTAGGAATCCTTTTAGGAAATATTCTTTTAGGTTTGGTCTCTTTCTCTTTCTATAATTAGAGTTTTTATCTGGTTGTCTCGGAAGTATATAATTGTTGCGGCTCCTTCTAAAATAGTTAAAATTCTGATAGATATGAGGATTATAGACAGGTTTAACTAATCTCCTAGCATAGCAACCGTCAAAAGAATGACCGTATATGTCGCAATAGGAGCAGTAAAGATTTCTCAAAATTGGGGTCTCCTTAGGAAAGTCTCTAAACAAAGGTTTTGAGAAGTTTTGAGGTTGAACTCTATTCCTAGGTGTGACAGTCTTGAATGCAGACTCACTCTTCCTAATAAAGGGGCAGACGTATTTAGCCTTAGGTGAACTTTCATGTTTAGAGAAACTTGATTCCCCAATGTTAAAATTTTGATGCTTTGAATCAAACTCAGTTTTTAGAGAATGAAAGTCTGGGCATGTTTCAATAGGCCTTTTGCCTCCTGACACAAACTTGATAGGTTCAAAAGATTTTGTTTGTGTCTTCAAATTGGGGCAAAACCCTATTCCAATTCGATCATCAGAATTGGTTTTTGATTCAGCAACAAATTCATCAAAACAGTTTGAATTATTTTCAAATTTTGTAAATTTTTTGAAAACAATTGCTGTCTTTTCTTTAGTTTGTTCCAATTCTAACAATGTCCCTTTGTACTTTTTCTCCAAAATTTCATTTGTTTCAGTCAAATTTCTGAGTTTTTCATCAAACATTTTAATTTCACTTTTATGAGTTAGACATTGGGTAGTATACTCTTCATCATTCAGTTTAACCATTAGGCTTAGATCTTCTAACTTCTTAGTGAGATCTTTCACAATATTTTCTAGTCTAGTTCTTTTCTTGAGAGTTTTAGCATAGAGGGTGTGAATATCTGGGAGGTCTTCATTGTCCGAGTCACTAAGTGTAGTGTGTGAAATGACCCCTAAGGCTTCATTCTTTGTACTCACACACCCATTGACATCGTCATTATCGCTTTCCCTTTGACTCACACACCCCGAGGAACAGATAGCAATATTCTCAGTAATCAAAGAATCTAAACCAGTAACAGCAGTATTCGAAACATCAGAAGTAGAATTACTATATTCATCCTCATTAACAAACACAGGCATATCATCATTATAGATAATCTTGGCAAAGAAAGACATGCAAGGATAAAAAATATCAGATGACTCAGGCTCCTCATTTTCAGATTCACTTGAATCATCCCATGTTTTTCAAATGTTGGCTCTAGTGTATTTGTTTTGAGTGTTCAAGTTAACTCTACAGTCTTGTGCAATGTGTCCTAGTTTACCACATCTATAGCATTCAGTCTTCCTAAGGTCTCTGTTAGGTCTAGTGTGAGAGTCCTTGTGATTTTTGTCATGGCTTTCCTCATGAGGTCTGTGATTAAAAGGAGTTGGATAATTGGACTTGCCTTGTTTATTTGCCATGTTGTTTCTAAATTTAATGATTTTATTAAACTGTTTTGACATTAAGGCAATCTGATTGTCCAAACTCTCTATATCGCATTCCTCGTCAGAATAATCATTGGAAGTATTAAACTCAGGCTTAATCAATTTAGAAGAGAAGCTTAGATTGGAACTAGTCTGTTTCCTATGGGACTAGGTTAATTGTTTCTTAAATTACAGCTCCATTTCCACAGTTCTTAATTTACTACTGAGTAGTTCAGGAGTGAGATTAATATCACACATTTCCTCAATAGCATATATTTTGTTATCAAATTTCTGTGGTAATGATCTCAGAATTTTAGATACAATTTCTTGTCTATCATAAGTTATCCCATTAGCATGCAGTTTGGCCACAATATCAGTCAGGTTCATATAGAAGTCATCAAATGACTCAGTCTCAGACATAATTAGGGAATTATACTGTTGAATGAGCATTTGAGTTTTAACAGCCTTAACACCAGTGTCACCTTCATGAGCAGTAACTAAAGTGTCCCAAGCTTCCTTAGAAGTGGTACAGGATGAGATTCTTTTGAACTCATGTTCATTTATAGACATAAATATAGCATTCTTTCATTTGTTATTGTTGCGAGAAACTTGTTTCTCTTCTTGTGTGAACTCACTTAAAACTTTCTTAACCCTCTCATTACTTCCTTCAGTGGCTGGTTTTGTAGGAAAAGTGTAACCATTTTCAACAATATCCCAGACATCATCTCCCAGAGTTCCTTGAATGAAAGCAATCATCCTTACTTTCCAGTAAGCAAAATTGGTTCCATCAAAGATAGGAGGTCTGGTCAAGTTACCAAATCTTTCATTTTTCTCGTCCATATTTGATTTTCAGAAACACAGGATCTATTTAAAAGAAGTTTACGAAGCTCTGATACCAATTGAAATTCTGTTACTAAAGCCGTTTATTAAAAATAAACTATTTAAGTAACTCCGAGCTATTTTTTGAGGAAACTATTTTCTTGAAAAAACAAAACTATTTGAACACAAGATGTGTTTAACAAAACAGTATGTACGAGATCTATTCAAGATTTGAATAACAGGTTTATTAAACAGTTTAAAACAAGCTTTTAAACCCATCACAACCAAGAATGAGACGAGAAGATGTAGGAAGATTAAGTACAAGATTTTTACGTGGTAAAACCTCACCAATTGAGGAAACATCCACAACTCCCTCTACGGAGTAAAACAAAAATCCACTATAAACAAATTTAATAGTTATAAACTATATAACAAACATGCATACAACTCAGACCTATATAAGTTTAGGAATGTACCCTCTGGTGTCCTTATAACTTCTCTGCAGTTCTGATTGTTGATGCTGTCCTCTCAGTTTGTTAACTCCAATTTGTTCAAGCTCTTTATGTCGACCCTTTTTTCTCAAGATCTTATTACCAACACTTTGGCATATGAGGCGAGATAAAACGCGCGTCTAAAGTAATTACAATGTAAACCCTAAAGTCTCTGTCGCTTTTGGTTTCTACCCAAACCAACTTTGAGACAATTAAACCAACATTCTAAAATAGCAGATTTACCCCATAACCTTTTAAAACCAAGTTTTATTAATAAAACCTTATTTTTAAAATGTTTTAAAAAATCCCAAAAATATTTAAAAACAATATTGGGGATTTAAACACACACAATATATGTACACACACTAATATGCAATATGACATGTAAATGATTCATTCTACTGTGTGTGAGTGTTGGTAATTAGGTCTAGGTCCCTTCAATCAAAGATGAAATAGAAATACAAGCTCTGAGGTTCTTTGGATTCTAGGTTAGACATAATTTTGTCACAATTTCCAAACTAGACGAACACTTACACAATATAGACTCAAGTGAGTCAAGAGTATAAGGTGCTTCAGTTGCTCACAAGAAAAGAACTATTTATAAAATGATTTTAAAGGAGAGGATCCTCTAAACCCCTCTCAAGAAAAATAATTTTAGAAGGGGGTCCTCAAGACCCCCTCAAGCTTACAGAGATTTTAGAGGAGGTGGTCCTCGAGACCCCCCTCAAGTTTACAAAGTTTGTACCAAAAGTTATCGTTTCAAAAGATATTTAGAAAATCAGATATATTGTCTCCATTAGAAGACATATTTGCTTTTGAACTTTGATTGGAACTAGGGGGCATCTGCCAGAGGGGACAGGCAGAGTTGCCTACTGGTAGGGATAAATAGTACACTGCAGACACTGTCCCTCACCAACCCTCTAAGTTTTGGCGCTAAAAGTGTCAACCCAGCCTTAGTACCCAAGTATAAATAAGGCCCCTGGTCAAGGTCATGAGATAGAGAAAAAAACTCAATAGCAAAGTCACTCTGTCAAAATCACACCAAAACCTCTCTAGTATTCTCTCCCTGCTCTCTCTCTAAGTTCTAAGTGCCTTGTTCTTTCACTCCCCACTGACAACCATCACTCTCAGGAGCTCCTCTTGAGAAAATTACTTTTGTTGTGAAAGTTCATCTTCTTGCAGGGAGGGAGTTCTATCTTGAGCTCCATTTTTACCAAATGGAGAAGGTCTCATCAGAAGCTGCTCTTGAAGACCTTGCAGGCAGCGTCCATTAGAGTGGGTCACGCCTCACCCTTTCCAGTTATTCATAGACCCCAGTCTCACTACCCTCCTACATTTGGCGACTCTTCTGGGGAGGTATCCTCACTTCCATCGACAAAGAAGGTTATACGGTTTCTAAGCAGCTGGTCTTGGACGACACTCCAGCTGGAAATGGAGTTCAGAATGACCAGAACACCCAAGAGGAGGTGTTAATGACCGGAGCTACAGAACCTACTCCTCATGGAGGACATACTAGTGCAATAGCAGTTGCTCCATTGACAGTAGCGGCACCCTCTGTAGGGGTCAGCCTCTGCAGCACCAACAACAGTAGAGCTGGCTCCTCTACGGATGGCGGTGCCGAAACAAATAGTTATACCAGTGAAGATTCCCACGGGAGAAACCAGCGGCGCCATAGGTGGCGCCGACAAAAAAAAATAAAAGTGGAGGCCGAGTAACCCTCTAAAAAAAGTGGTAGTGAAGGATTCGCCCTCAAGGACACCTTAAAAGAGACTCTACTCACTTGCACGACATATCTTACTCCCGATCAGCTAAGTAAACTACCTTGCTTTATAACTTGTTGAATATGTTCATTTCACAAGTCTTTGTTTATGTTTTACTAAGCATTTCATATATATGCCAAATAATTTAGTTGGTAAAAAAAAATTCATACATGCTATAAATTCTTGAGACGCGCAATGATAAAATTCAAGAACATCCGTAATAGTTCTTTGTTGGTATAGCTCACTCAAAAAAAATATCCATAATTAATTTTATGGATTTTATCCACATAAATGTTTCCAATTTTCAAAGCCACGTGCCCTTTTGTTAAATATTATGAATATTTAAAAAAAAAGGGACAACCATAACATGCTATTTATTATTTTATTTATATTATTGTTGATACCAAATTTAGTCTGTTGACGTGGATCAGTTAAGTGGAGACACGTGTCAATCTACATGGCACTTACAAACATTTCTGAACAACACCTTGACTTCGAGGAACTCAACCTCCCCGATCAACTTAGACACTCCGAGCAATAGGTGCTCTCCGAGAAACTTTACTGTACCGAGCAACTCATGAATACCGAGCTACTCAGGCGGTCCGAGCAGCTTAGGCGGTCCGAGCTGCATCTCGTACAAAGCATTAATGTCCGGATAATCAATAAATCGACTGCGCATTAAATGCTCATTATTATCATACAGATGTATACGTCTATTGGAAAGCTATGTATTACCCTTTCACATTTACAGCCTGAGGGCTATAAATACATTGTATCATCCTCATTGTAAGGGGACTCGGAATTTCTTGGTGAACTCATTATCAAGAATTCTGCAAACAGTCAGTATTAACACAAACAGTGGACGTAGGCCATTCATTCAAGGCTGAACCACTATAAAAATCTCTTGTCTTATTTATTTTTTATCTGTGATTAAGTAATTAGAGATAATCTAATTTTTTACATCAACAGATTGGCGCCATCTGTGGAAAACGACTGAAATTCTCGTTTTTCACCAAAACAATTTATCACCAATGGCTGATAATCCTGAATCCAGTAATCGAAACGCTGGAAACCCCCCGAATCCATCCGCTCCTCCAAATGTCCAAGATCTGGCTGGAATTATGGTCAATTTGGCTCAAGGCCAGACGGCTATGCAAGAGACTATGCGAAAACTCATGCAAACTATCCAGGGTGGAGCGTCGACCCATTCAGGACAACGAAGTGTTCAAAGAAATACCCGTTTAGTTTCTTCGCGTATTAGGCAAAGCGACTCATATCGCACTGAGAAAGATGATGATTTTTCTTATCAAACGGGTCGAACTTCGTCAGTACGAACCACAGATACTGAACAACACATCACTCTCTCTCCAGAAAGGACTAGTGCATTGGAGAGATTACGTAGGATCTCTCCTTTTGATCGATTGGGCCCTAGGAAGAATAAAAATCCTCCTAAGGCTGTGTCGAGAAACTTTCGACGACCATCTGATCTAAGTGAGGGTTCTGCCCAATCACAACCAGTTGCTCGACAAGATAGATTTCAGGAAGCGACTTCAACACGATCAATTGCTCAAACCAATAGGCCCGAGGAGGGAAAGGATGCATGGAAAGGCTCTTTTCAAAGGTTGGAGGATAGACTAGGGGAAATGGCTAAGGCCAATAATACTCTACAAAGAACTTTTTTCCAAGGGACGCCTTTTATACAGGCAATTGTGGATTTTCCCACACCATCGAAGTTCAAAGCACCTGGTGTGACCCCTAAATATGATGGAAAAACTGACCCTGTCCTTCATATAGAACAATACCAAGCTGCTGCCGACATCTATGCCGTGCCAGACGAGATGAGATGCAGGGCATTTTCGGGAACTCTTACCAAATCTGCACAAATATGGTACAATAATCTTCCTCGGGGGAAGATTTCAGCTTTCTTTCAACTGGCCGAGCACTTCATTGGAAATTTCTATTTTGGAGCAAAATCAGTTAAATGAGTGGCACATTTGTTAAGTGTTAGACAAAAAACAGGTGAGAGCACCAGGGATTACATAACTCGTTTTAATAACGAGAAGCTCGAAGTTATTGATTACGAGGAAAAGATAGCAATTACTTCTTTGATGAGTGGATTATTGCCCAATAAATTGTACTATACTTTGGCCAAAGATCCACCCAGAACCATGTCAGAACTAATGGCAAAAGCGGCCAAGATCATGAATGCCGAGGAGGCTATGGCTGCGAAGAAGAACATGGACACCAAAGAGACCAAGGTGGAGGTTGATAAGGCTAAAAAGAAAGAACATAAGAATAATTGTGGTGACAAGCAGTCAAAAGCAAATCCATCATGGGAAATATTGAAGAAATTTGAAAATTATACCCCTTTGAAAGTCGAAATAAACCATGTCCTGGAAGAGATCAAGAGCAGCGAGGAACTAAACTGGCCTGAGAAAATGAAGTCATATCCTGACAAGAGGAATAAGGCCAAATATTACGAGTTCCATAAAGACCATGGTCACACGACCAAAAATTGCATAGCTCTCCAGAATAAAATCGAAGCACTCATCAGACGAGAAAAGCTGGCCAAGTATGTTGATCGAAGAAATGAAAGAAAAAGCAACGACCGAGAAAGACAGAGGTCTAGATCCCCTCGTCGAGCAGAAGAAAACAAGAAAAGAGATCATGAAGATGATCCAGAAGACGATCCCGATCTCCCCAAGAGACCAAGACAGCCAGAACGTGAGGTATTTTCAATTCGTTTTGGATCATTTGATTGTAACGTTATTACAGGTGGAGATGCAGGAGGTGGGGACCTTACTGCAAAAAGGAAAGCTTACCTCAATGAAGCTCAAGCTTGTTCATACATTCAGCGAATAAATCTAGCTGAGGATGATCGCCCGAGGAAGGTGAACAAAGAAAAATTGGTCATTGGTTTCTCCAAGAACGACCTCGCAGGTGTACTATATCCTCATAATGATCCACTGGTGATCAAAATGAGGATGAAGGAAGTAATAATCTCAAGAGTACTGGTAGATAATGGTAGCTCGGCGAATATCATGTTCTACTCATGCTTCAATAGTTTAAATCTAAAGTTGTCTCAGTTGGAACCTTATCACAGGCCCCTCCTCGGGTTTTCTATCGAGAAAGTCTTTCCATTTGGGACGATCAAGTTGGATATGTTCATCGGTACATGGCCTGCTTGTCGAATAGAAAGAGTAAGTTTCTTTGTGATGGATAAGAATGCCCAGTCAGCTTACAATATCATCATGGGAAGGGTAGGTTTGAAGAAGTTCGAAGCAGTACCATTTACTGTACATCAATGTCTGAAGTTTCCAACCAATTTTGGAGTAGGAGTTGTAAAGGGTGACCAAAAAGTAGCTCGAGAATGTTACTACTCATCTGCCGAGCAAGAAGAACTGGAGGAATCTAGGAAAAAGACTACGACCTACCAAGTGGATGAAGGTGCAGAGATTGAAACATTGGATCCTAGAGACGAGTCGCAGCTCGTGAAAGGTCAGGTGGTGGAAGCTACTGAAAATATCATTTTGGACGACGAGCACCCGGAACGGACAACTCAAATAGGTTCGTCGTTAGATGCCTCACTAAAATAGGAATTGATAGTTTTCCTAAAAAGCAGAAAACAAACTTTTGCTTGGAGTCATGAGGATATGCCAGGAATAGACCCAAATTTCTTATGTCACGAGCTCAATGTGAATAAGGAGATCAAGCCAGTGAAGTAGAGACAAAGAGTGTTCAGCCCCGAGAAGAACCAATCCATACAAGAGGAGGTCGAGAAGCTCCAGAAAGCTTGCTTTATTGACGATGTCAAATATCCAGACTGGTTGGCAAATGTAGTAATGGTGAAGAAGAAAAATAACAAGTGGAGGATGTGTGTAGACTTTACCGACCTTAACAAGGCATGCCCAAAGGATCATTTTCCTTTGCCCCGAATTAATCAATTAGTGGATGCTACCTCGGGACACGAGTTGTTGAGCTTCATGGATGCTTATTCTGGTTACAACCAGATTAAAATGAAACTTGAAGACAGGGAGAGTACCTCTTTCATTACCCCTAGGGGAACTTATTATTATAATGTTATGCCTTTTGGTTTGAAAAATGCAGGTGAAACATATCAACGGCTGATGAATAAGGTATTTTCCGAACAAATCAGTTGCAATATGGAAGTTTATGTTGATGATATGCTGGCGAAGAGCAAGAGAGTTGCTGACCATCTAATTGACTTAAGCCAGACCTTTGATCAACTAGATAAATATTAAATGAAGCTGAATCCCACCAAGTGCATATTCGGAGTATGAGAAGGCATGTTCCTCGGGTATATTGTCAACCAACGAGGAATCGAAGCAAACCCAGAGAAGATCAAGGCTCTATTGGGACTACGATCTCCAACGACGAAGAAGGAAGTACAAAGTCTCATTGGGTGAGTTGCAGCACTTAATAGATTTGTATCACGAGCAACAGATAGATGCCTCCCATTCTTCAAAACACTCCGAAAAATGTTTGAATGGAATGACGAATGCGAGAAGGCTTTTCAAGAGTTGAAGAAATATCTGGGAGCACCTCCACTGTTATCCAGGCCGGTGATGGGGGAAAGATTGTACTTGTATTTGGCAATATCGAAGAATGAAGTTAGCTCGGCATTGATAAGAACGGAGGATAGAGTGTAAAAACCAATCTATTACACTAACAAAGCCTTCCGAGGAGCAGAGATCAGATATCCAAGACTAGAAAAGTTGGCGCTAGCTTTGATCGAAGCGAGTAGAAGGATGAGGCCATACTTCCAAGCTCATACCATAGTTGTGTATACCAATATGCCGTTGAGGCAGGCTCTTCATAAACTGGAAAAGTCGAGACGATTGATGTACTGGGCAGTAGAACTTGGTGAATATGACATAATTTATGAGCCTAGATCGTCACTTAAAGGGCAAGCAGTACCAGATTTTATAGCAGAGTTCACCTATCCTGACACGCACGAGGAGTAAAAGTTGAAAACCGACCAACCTGTGGATGTTACAGGATCATCAAATTTAAACCCCGATCAACTTAAGTTGGTCGACGAGCAAGAGAAGATGGTCGACGAGCATCAAGAAGTACTAGAGGAAGATATAAGGAAGCCACGAATATTCCGCCAAGTAACTCTGTCTAACCAAGAGTTTGATAATTATATACTTTTATGGAATTTGTATGTAGATGGATCTTCGTGCACTGCAGGTTGTGGAGCAGGGATTATTTTGAACAGCCCGGACAAGGTCGATGTGGAGTATGATCTGGGCTTCCAATTCAAGGCTTCTAATAATGAGGCTGAATATGAAGCTATGATTGCAGGTCTTAATTTGGAAAAAATCATGGGGGCGGAGCAAGTTATTGTATTCAGTGACTCGCAGTTGATTGTAAATCAAATGCTGGGAGTATATGCAGCCAAAGGAGAATTAATGATCAGGTATCATGCAAAAGTAATGGAAGTTTTATCAAGCCTGATTGCAGTACAGATAATTAGAATACCAAGATTAGAGAATTCAAGAGCAGATGCCTTAGCTCGGTTAGCTTCAGCCACACGCACCGAGCTATGAAGAACAATCCCGATAGAAGTCTTGGCTAATCGGAGCATAGACGAAGATCTGATGAAGAACTTTATTACCCTTGATTTAGGACCATCTTGGATGGATCCTATCAGGGCGTATATTGAAGAAGGGTATTTGCCAACTGATAAACTCGCAGCCAAGAAACTGAAGTTTAAAGTTGCTCGTTATGAGTTGACCAATGGTGTTCTATATAGACGAGGTATTATAGCTGGCTTGCAGAGATGTGTACATCCCACCGAGGTGAAAGACTTGATCGAAGAAGTCCATGAAGGGTCTTGTGGAGCCCATGTAGCAGGTCGGACACTTCTGCAAAGGATCATGACGCAGGGATACTATTGGTCGATGATGAGGGCTGATTGCATAGCCTATGCCAAAAATGTGACAAATGTCAACGCTTCTCCACTATCCGAAGAACTCCCCAAGCATTGTTAACACCCATTACTTCCCCTTGGCCATTTGCCATGTAGGGAATTGACTTGGTCGGGCCACTTCCAACGACCAGAGGAAGGTTTAAATATCTCGTCGTCGCAGTGGATTACTTTACTAAGTGGGTGGAAGCTGAGCCCCTTATCGATATGACATATGACAAAGTGTATCAATTTATATGGAAGAACATCATTTGTAGATATGGTCTTCCTCGTGCATTCATCACAGACCATGGAACCCAATTCGACAACGAGGAGTCTGATGCGTATTATTATCAGTCGAACATATTGAAAACCCACTCTGCACCAGGCCACCCTCAAAGCAATGGACAAACTGAAGTGACAAACAGAACGTTACCGAATGGCTTGAAGAAAAGATTAAATGATGCAAAGGAAAATTGGATCAACGAGCTACATTTTGTACTATGGGCTTATCATACTACTCCACGAGCAGCCACAGGAGAATCTCCATATATGCTAGCATTTGGAAGTGAAGTTGTTATACCTGCCGAGATGGGTCTCCCCACACACATGGTGCTGAATTTCAACTCTCCTATTAGTGACTTGATGAGAAGATTAGATTTGGATATGCTCAAGGAAGTTAGAGAAGAAGCAGCAATCAGAAACGCTGCATACCAGCAACGGACAGCTCTGTTCTACAACAAGAGAGTAAAGAAATACAACCTGAAAGAAGGAGACTATGTGCTAAAGAAAGTAATTCAAAAGCACAACAAACTGGAAGCTAACTGGCATGGGCCCTACAGAGTAACAGAGGTTGTTCGACCAGGGACGTATAGAATCGAAACCTTAGAAGGAGAGGAGTTTAAGAATGCATGGAACGCAGAGCATCTGTACAAATATTATCAGTAATTTAATCTCTATGTAATGCAGTTTTCTTCGATATGAATAAAGTTTTGGATATTTCGCCCAATTCTCTCCTTTTGTTGAAATTTTTTCGGAGTACTAGTGCTACACACTACACATCAAGCCCAGAAACACCAACTACGGTTGGTTGGGAAGAAAATCCACCAGCTAAGGCTGGTCGGGAATAAGAAAATACATCAGCTAAGGCTGGTCGGGAATAAAAAATTCCCAGAAACACCAACTACGGTTGGTTGGGAAGAAAATCCACCAACTATAGTTGGTCGGGAATAAAAATTTCCCAGAAACACCAACTACGGTTGGTTGGGAAGAAAATCCACCAGCTAATGCTGGTCGGGAATAAGAAAATCCACCAGTTAAGGCTGGTCGGGAATAAAAATTTCCCAGAAACACCAACTATGGTTGGTTGGGAAGAAAATCCACCAACTATAGTTGGTCGGGAATAAACATTTCCCAGAAACACCAACTACGGTTGGTTGGGAAGAAAATCCACCAGCTAAGGCTGGTCGGGAATAAAAATTTCCCAGAAACACCAACTACGGTTGGTTGGGAAGAAAATCCACCAACTATAGTTGGTCGGGAATGAAAAATTTCCCAGAAACACCAACTACGGTTGGTTGGGAAGAAAATTTACCAACTAAGGTTGGTCGGGAATAAAAATCTACCAACTAAGGTTGGTCGGGAATAAAAAACCACCAACTCCGGTTGGTCGGAAACAGTTGGTTAAACAAATGAAAGTCATTTCAGGGCTTAAAATTAAAAAGTGATAAATTTTTTATACTTATGACATTTTAGATTACCACCAAATTTGGTCGAGAAACAAAATATCACTAACTCTGCTTGGTCGTCAGATAATTATCATCAATTCAGATAGTCAACAATAAATTTTCACCAACTCTAGTTGGTCGACAATTTAAAATAGCACGAAATATCTTTATCTTTTCAACAGATATACATGCACATTCATTAGAAATGTCTTACAAAATATTTCCAAAGACAATGACAATTAAGATTGCAAAGAAAACTAGAAGTTTTTCATTAAATCCAGAACAAAATACATTGAGAAACGAAATACATATTATATGAGAAATTATTACATCAAAAATCCTATTCTATTGGTTTCTTCCCTTCTGCCTTTGAAACAGGCTCTACTCCAGCAGGAGGATCGTCTAAGGCATAGGGGGAATTGATGAAATTTAAATCTTTGAGCATCCTGACATTCATTACTGAGGGACGATCAAGTAGGTGCTCGGGGCGAGATATCTCAACGTTGGAATGAAGACCGTAATCACCGAGATACTTTGAAATCAGGCATCGAGGAATGGCCCGAACAGGAATCCAGTTCATATCCAGTTTGAAAGGTGGCACTGGCAACTCGAGCAACCCAGGGTCATAGTAATCCCACAAATAGTGACCCTGTTACAACTGCAGCACACCCAAAGCATTCAGCCATCCTTGCTTGTAACCTTCATTATTTACATTTTGGATCCAATCATCTAGATGGTAGAGGGCTTCATTATAACCAGCCATCCATAACTCTCTGGGCTGCTTGTGGAATTGGTAAGTCAACCTTTCCAGTTGCTCGTGGAGAATTTTTACAAAAATTTCTTTATTCTCCAAGGCGGATCCTTGTGTGGAAAGTTGCTCGTTAAGGTCTAAAATATTCTTGGATATCTCTGCCAGAGCTTTATTCTTCGCAACTAACTGAACTGCTTGATTTTCCAAAGATGCTTGAGTTCTTACCTCTTCAATAGTAACCCGAGCAGCTCTTGCTCATCCACGAGCAGAAGTAGAGGCTCCAATTCTCTTTAAGGTTTCCAATTCGTCTCTCAAATTGGCATTTTCGACCTCCAGGAAAGAGAAACCTTCGTCATTAACAGCGACCAAAGCTCCCGAGGTAGATGCTGTTGATTTCAATTGGGATATCTCTCCTCGCAAGCTATTATTCTCCTGCTCTAACAGTTTGGCGATCTGCCTATGCTCTTCAACCTCAGTCTTCAAAGTCCTCTCCTTCACATCATAAACAGCGAACAACTTATCATATCCTTTCTCAGCACTTAGTTGTTGATACTTTTTCTCATATCCCTGATGCAAAAGGGCTGTAGACTCCTTGTATTGTTGTTGAAGTTCCTCAAGAGTACCCTAAAGGTCTTCAATAATCTCGTAATATGCAACATTGTTGGCCACTGCACGGTCGAGCAAGCATTTCAAATACTGGTAGGCTTCTACTGCTCGCTGAGAAGTGTCTGGACCGAGGATATCAACGATTTGAGCTTCATTCAAGTCAGCATGGCCAGCCTTGAAGTAGTCGTTACATTTTTTCATCAGTTATGTATCATGGGCTGACAAGAGTTCCATTCTAGCCATAAACTAGTAAAGAAAAGAGATAGAAAGAATCAATAAAATGCAGACAGAGCAAGAAGAATGCAAGCAGAGCAAGAAAAATAGAGTTGAGTTGCACAACTAAAAACTTCAAATTTTATTACATCATAAAAGAAGTACATAGCCCAGAGTTATATTTAACAAAAAAGCAAAGAGAAAAGGTCCGAACAACTCTACACCTTCTCCTTGTCTCCTAAAACTTTCTCGAGAGGCTGGGACGAAGAGGTAGGTTGCTCGGATGGCATAGAAGGTTACTCGGAGGGTGTTGGAAATTATTCGGTTGAAATGCTGGTTGGTTGAAGTTTCTCGCAGGAGGTCTGGATAATCGGGGGATGAGAAATTTGATCTTCGATCACCATAGAGGATTCTTCAGAATCAGCTTCGTCTTTTTCTTCTTCCCCGGGAGAAGGAGGGGGACCAGGAATGTGTCGCCGAAATAGGTCTGAATTCTCATAGACATTCATCTCTCTCAGAGCAGCCACCCAACCATCCCTGAAATATTTAAGGCTACCATACTCCATTTGTGAGATCATGGCAGCCAAACCCTTATTCCAATCCTTGTCCCAGCCAGTACTGAAGGACTTCTTAACGGCAAGTTTCCTCTTCGCCTTCTCTGAGGAAACCTCTCAGTCATGAGCTCCTCGGCAGCTTTTAATTTCTTTTTTGCCTCTTCCCTCTGGCGATCCGCTTCACGGAGTTTATCTAACTCCTCTTCAGTAGTTTTAATCTTGGTCTCAAGCTTTCCAGCATTTTTGAGCTTTTCCTCAAGCTCAATATTCTTCTTCTCACATTCTTTCATTTTCCTATCCAACTCCTGAGAGGCCTCCACAACTTTCCCTTTCTCTTGCTCAATAGCTTTTAATTGCTTTTCCCAAGCAGTTTTATCTTCGTCATACTTCTGACGAGAATCCTTTAATGACTGTATCAGACCTACAAGAGCTTCCTCCACACCTGACGAGGAGCTCGAAGCTTTAATAGCTTCATCCTTTTTCAAAATGGTGTTGAAACAAGTTACCAACTGGAAAAAGAAAATAATTGTAAGTCAGTGCAAGTACATAATATTGAAAAGTGAAAGTTTAGATTAGTAATACTTACTGAGGCAATATGTTGAGCTGCTAAGGTGGTAACCCTATCCCGGGGAAGAGTGTCTTCAAGACCTTGGATTTCGGGGATAATCCAAGACTTCACAGAGCTCATGGAAGAGCTCGGAGCAACGAAAGTGGGAACACCACTTCCAGCAGTTAGAGGTTGAGAAATGAATTCAGCCACTTTATCCGAGGAGCTTTTCTTCAACTTCCCCGTGGGAGAAGGAACATTCTTGACCAAGGATGTCGTCTTGGTCGGTGATATAACTATAACCTCGCTTGGAGGGGAAACAGCTGCAATCTTGCTTGGAGCCACAGGGGGCTTCTCGGCAACCTTCTTAGTAGCAGCTGGAGGAGGTGCCTCAATTTGTCTTGTCCCTTCTTCTGGGACATCTTGCTTACTTTTATTTGCCTCTCCAGCAGTAGAGGCAGACTTATCGAAGAGGGCAGGAGCTCTTCTTCTCTTCATTCTGTCACTGAGTGGAATATGCGATTCAGGAAAAGAACCTTCAGAAACTGGTGCTGGTTCTATGTTACTTATCACTGGACGAGCAGTGAAAGACGAGGTGTAACTCTTGTACTGCAACAAGTATGAGGATGATCTAATATGTTCATCAGCGACAGTTTGATGCAAACCCCAGATAAGTTTCAGATGCTTTGAATTAACTTATGTCTCCTTTGGAGACCTTCTTTTGCTGTCAACTGCAAATAAATAAAAATCAAAATATCAGTGACGCATTTTATCGAATATAAAGAAAACATGATTTCAAAAACTAAATAAAACAAAAACAACCTATCCCATTGCCATAGGGAGGGCATCTAGGACCCTGATATACGTCATTTTCAGTTAAGGGAGCATGTTGCCAATTTTTCATAACAACTCCATGCTCAAAGTAATCCCTGTTGGCATTTGGGAGATTGACAACTAAAGCCCTATTTAAAAACCTAGTTTTCAAATAAAAAGTACTATCACTGACAGCCCATCTATAGAAAAACATAATCTCTGGAATCCCTAAATGGGTTCCATGAATCTGATTTAACCTATGGACTCCATTAACTATTCTCCATATATTGGGGGCTATTTTTGCAGGTACTACATCAAAATATTGACAAACTTCCAAACACAAGGGGTTTGGAGGAAAAGAAAAGCCACATTCGGCTACAAAGAGACTAGGGAACCAATGTCCCTCAGCTAAACGAAAATAATCAGAAGGACCAGAAAGTTCTTCAAAAATGACCCAGGAAGGAATAGAAAAATCAGAACGAAATTTATCAAGCGACTCAATAAGGTAAACTATGATGAACAAAGAAAATAAAAGAGAAGGAAGAAGATCTTACAGAAGAAGGGTAGATCAGTTGATAACGAATGATGGAAGGAATGAACGCACAAGATGGAGAAGAAATGGAGAGATCAAAGATACAGATTTGAAAAAGTAAGAGATGATAGGATTTTCTGCAACGCTTAAATACCTTACCTTGGGAAGGGGTAAAAATAATGATTACAAAGAAAGACGTTTGCGCTACCGGCGGCTAAAAGGACAAAAAAGGCTCAGAGACCAAAGCAGTGGGAAAAATTCAAAAAGTCTGATTCTATGAATTCGAAAGGAAAATTAAATACAAGGAAAACACTCCTAAAATTTAGGATGACTATTTAATCCCGCCATATTTCGAGAAGAATGTTCCACAATCCTCAACCTCGAATTTTGAAACATTGGGGGCTTCTGTTGATACCAAATTTAGTCTGCTGACGTGGATCAGTTAAGTGGAGACACGTATCAATCTACATGGCACTTACAAACATTTTTGAACAACACCTTGGCCTCGAGGAACTCAACCTCCCCGATCAACTCAGACACTCCGAGCAATAGTTGCTCTCCGAGGAACTTTACTGTACCGAGCAACTCATGAATACTGAGCTACTCAGGCGATCCGAGCAGCTTAAGCGGTCCGAGATGCATCTCGTACAGAGCATTAATGTCCAGATAATCAACAAATCGATTGCGTATTAAATGTTCATTATTATCATACAGATGTATACGTCTATTGGACAGCTATGTAATACCCTTTCACTTTTACAGCCTGAGGGCTATAAATACATTGTATCATCCTCATTGTAAGGGGACTCGGAATTTCTTGGTGAACTCATTATCGAGAATTCTGCAAACAGTCAGTAATAACACAAACAGTGGACGTAGGCCATTCATTCAAGGCTGAACCACTATAAAAATCTCTTGTCTTATATATTTTTTATCTGTGATTAAGTAATTAGAGATAATCTAATTTTTTACATCAACAATTATGATGAATAATATAAAATAGAAAGGCAAACACAGATTCAAATGGAATCATTCGTTAATCATGATAAGCAATGGTGTAAACACATATGACTTTTAAAGTACATTCATTATACTCATAAATAGTACCATGTATGGGGACAAATCTAAAAAGTGTACACAAATAAATGTTAACATTGACTTTATAAATACTCTTTATCAAGATGCTTTGGGTTGCTCGACTCTTAAATTAGAGACAAAATGCTTTGGGTTTATCGACTCTTAAATTAGAGACAAAATCAGCAGAGCGTAGGTTGGGTTCTCGACATGACTTGCCAGGATAAGAGATTTGCGAGGATAAGTTCTCCCAAAAAAATACGAAACTAGCTGAGTTTAGTTGGGTTGCTCGACAGTTAAAAATGAGACCCACTAGTCAACTTATCACCAAGTATACTCCTCGATTTATCACCAATAAATGTTATCCTCGAGACCCCCTTCCACGTGAGAAATACCTCTGACGAGGAACCCACCATATGTGAAATAGCAGACGAGGAAACCCCTCCCAAAATCTGGCATGCTTAATACCTCTCACCAAAACATCCATTCAGTTGCCAACAGCCTCCTTGAAAAACGGAGTCGCCAGATGGATTTTTTTTACCCGATTGAATCACAATAACAGTGTGAATAGATGGATCTATCATCACAACTCACAAAAATTATACGAATAAAAGGCAATCAAGCCCTAATTCCTTTTTTTACTGCGTGATTGAGCAATGAGATGCAGACCGCAAGGAAACCAAAAATCACTCGAGCTCGTGGCTTGTTTTTTCAGGTCGAATAATCATTTCAGGGGATTTAAACCAAACGTAAGGGATGAACTAAGGTAGGGACCAACATATGAGCAAAAGTTACAGATGAGCTCTCAAAAAAAAATCCACCACCAGACCTATAACAATTTTTTATTTCCAGCCTGTAATATTTCATTTGATATATAAGAAAGAAAAATAACAAAAAAAAGATGGGGGCGTTCCAAAGAAATACACATGGCTATTCCCCCAAAGACCCCCTCGTTAGACGAAGTGTTTGCATGTACCTTCTCTCAAGGGTGCGTCTTTTAACAGGAGAGAGTTGATAAGTTTTCACCATGCACTCGTTTAAAATAATAGTCACGTATGAGGAACCATTTGTTTTTTTCCATTAAGACACTTGCCTTCCTCGAAATTAAGATCAAATTGCTACGATTCTTGCCCATTGCTCGATATAAAAAATGAGACACCTCACACATAAGTCGAAGTGATTTGTGACGAGCAAGATAAAAAAAAATAATAATAATATAATTATTGTTATTAATATTTTTTTTGAAAAAAATTGAAGATACTTTGAGATTTTTTCAAGTTGTATCCTCAAAATAATTTGCGTGATTCACTTCACGTATAGTTATATGAGTTGGTTTTATATAGGACAAAAAAAAATATTTGTCAAAGTATACACCCCAAGTAAATCAATCATATCCCCAGACTTTTATTCAGAATAGTTTGCGTGATTAATTTAACATTTCATTAATGATAGATAGTTTGTATCAGAGTAATTCATTATGTGAAAAAATAGAAGATCTCTTAATTCTTCACTCAAACATATTTGTCCCATTTGTTCAAAATATAAATGACTTTGAAAGTTATATATTACTACACCATTGGAAATATTCTCTTTTTAGTCATATTAATTGCTATGCATTTCAAAAGTTTTATTGTGCATCTAAAAGATTATAGTTGCTTCAATGAAAACTCAAGTATCTCGCCCGCTTGGATGCAAGCAATGGGGCTAGAAAGCACATACACGAGTCTTTGATAAAGAAAAAGTTCAAATTACATATTGAAGTATGCTCGACTCCAACATGAGCATTCTTATTCAGATTCAAAGGCAAAATCAAGTAACAAAAGTATGACGTATAAAATATACTTTCTTAGCAAAGTTTAATGCTTATGAAATGACAAGTTATTGGATATGGCTCAAGGTGTCTCCCCGTGCTTTTTTTTTTACTTGCTAGTATATCTCCACCTAATAAAATAAAGCAATAGGTGCGAGAAGACAAAAAGTAATTGCAAAAGTATAGAATAAAATATAAGGTGCGACAGTTGAGCACCTAAGGCTCTAAGGGCACCGGAGCGCTCACGGTTTTGAACAAGTGCCAAGTATAAATATAAGGTTTGATTGTTTAGCACCTAAGTCTCCAAGGGCACCGGAGCGCTCACGGTTTTGAGCAAGTGCCAAGTATAAATATAAGGTGTGCCAGTTGAGCACCTAAGGCTCCAAGGGCACTGGAGCGCTCACAATATTGAGCAACTGCCAAGTATAAGTATAAGGCACGACAATTTAGCGTCTAAGGCTCCAAGGGCACCGGAGCGCTCATAGTCTTGAGAAACTGCCAAGTATAAATATAAGGTGCGACAGCTTAGCACCTAGGGCTCCAAGGGCACCGGAGAGCTCACAGTTTGGAGCAACTGCCAAGTATAAATATAAGGTGCGACAGTTTAGCACCTAAGGCTCTAAGGGACCGGAGCGCTCACAGTCTTGAGCAACTGCCAAATATAAATATAAGGTACAAAAGTTAACCTAAGGCTCCAAGGGCACTGGAGCGCTCACGGTCTTGAGCAAGGGCCAAATATAAATATAAGGTGCTCTAGATGAGCACCTTAGGCTCCAAGGGAACCGGAGCGCTCACAATCTTAAGCAAGTGACAAATATAAATATAAATATAAGGTACGACAGTTTAGTACCAAAAGCTCCAAGGGCATCGGAGCGCTCACAATATTGAGCAATTGCCAAGTATAAGTATATGTGCGACAGTTTAGCACCTAAAGCTCCAAGGGCGCCGGAGCGCTCACAGTCTTGAGCA
Source organism: Sambucus nigra (assembly GCA_949130495.1). Lineage (NCBI taxonomy): Eukaryota > Viridiplantae > Streptophyta > Magnoliopsida > Dipsacales > Adoxaceae > Sambucus > Sambucus nigra. The sequence goes on from OX422207.1 coordinate 420,324,967, forward strand.
AAGGCCAAGTATAAATATAAGGTGCGCCAGTTGAGCACCTAAGGCTCCAAGGGCATCGGAGCGCTCGCAGTCTTGAGCAAGTGTCAAGTATAAATATAAGGTGCGACTGTTTAGCACCTAAATCTCCAAGGGTACCGGAGCGCTCACAGTCTTGAGCAAGTGCCACGTATAAACATAAGGTGCTCCATATGAGCACCTAAGGCTCCAAGGGCACCGTAGCGCTCACAGTCTTGAACAAGTGCCAAATATAAATATAAGGTGCGCCAGTTGAGCACCTGTGGCTCCAAGGGCATCGGAGCGCTCACAGTCTTGAGCAAGTGCCAAGTATAAACGTAAGGTGCTCCAGATGAGCACCTAAGGCTCCTAAGGCACCGGAGCGCTCACAGTCTTGAGTAAGTTCCAAGTATAAATATAAGGTGCACCAGTTGAGCACCTAAGGCTCCAAGGGCATCGGAGCGCTCGCAGTCTTGAGCAAGTGTCAAGGATAAATATAAGGTACGACAGTTTAGCACCCAAGGCTCCAAGGGCACCGGAGCGCTAACAATTTTGAGCAACTTCCAAGTATAAATAAAAGGTACGACAGTTTCGTGCACAAGTCTCTCGACATTGCAAGACACTGCTGCAAGAGGGGGCTAATATTGAGAAGTCCTCAAGCAAGTGAACAAATAATAAAATAACTTAGAGTGTGGGGATCCACTTAGAGTGGCTCCACCTTCCCAAGATTGTAAGTTTGACAGAAACTAGCCTAGGGCGAGGGGATCCACCTTGAGTGACCCCTCTTTCCAAACTTGATGCTAATGAAAAGAACTCATGGTGAGGGGCTCACCGTGAGCAACCCCTCTACCCAAGATGAAAGGCCACAGAAGAAGGCCAAGGGCGAGGGGCCCACCGCGAGTAACCCCTCCGCCCAAGATGAAGGGCCACAGAAGAAGGCCAAGGGCGAGGAGCTCATCGCGAGTAACTCCTCCGCCCAAGATGAAGGGTCACAGAAGAAGGCCAAGGGCAAGGGGCTCGCCGCGAGTAACCCCTTCGCCCAAGACATAAGTCCACAGAGGAAGGCCAAGGGCGAGGGGCCCGTCACAAGTAACCCCTTCGCCTAAGAGGAAAGGCCAACAGAAGAAGGCCAAGGGCGAGGGGCTCACCGTGAGTAACCCCTCTGCCCAAGATGAAAGGCCATAGAAGAAGGCCAAGGGTGAGGGGCTCACCGCGAGTAACCCCCATCTAAGATATAAGTCCATAAAAGAAGTCCAAAAGCGAGGGACCCACCGCGAGTAACCCCTCCGTCTAAGATAGAAGGCCATAGAATAAGGCCAAAAGCGAGGGACCCACCGCAAGTAACCCATCCACCTAAGATAGAAGGCCATAGAAGAAGGCCAATGGCGATGGGTTCACCGCGAGCAATCCTTCCGCCCAAGATGAAAGGCCACAGAAGAAGGCCAAGGGGCGAGGGGATCACCGCGAGTAACCTCTCCGCCCAAGATAGAAGGCCACAGAAGAAGGGCAAGGGCGAGGGGCTCACCGCGAGTAACTCCTCCGCCCAAGATAGAAGACAACAGAAGAAGGCCAAGGGCGAGGGGCCCACCGCGAGTAACCCCTCCGCCCAAGATGAAAGGCCATAAAAGAAGGCCAAGGGTGAGGGGCTCACCACGAGTAACCCTTCCGCCCAAGATAGAAGGCCACAGAAAAAGTCCAAGGGCGAGGGGCCCACTGTGAGTAACCCCTCCACCCAAGATGAAAGGCCACAGAAGAAGGCCAAGGGTGAGGGGCTCATCACGAGTAACCCCTCCGCCCAAGATAAAGGGTCACAGAAGAAGGCCGAGGGAGAGGGACTCACCGCGAGTAACCCCTCTGCCCAAGACAGAAGGCCACAGAAGAAGGCCAAGGGCGAGGGGCCCATCGCGAGTAAACCCTCCGCCTAAGAGGAAAAGCCAACAGAAGAAGGACAAGGGTGAGGGGCTCACCGTGAGTAACCCCTTCGCCCAAGATGAAAGGACACAGAAGGAGGCCAAGGGCGAGGGGCTCACCGCGAGTAACCCTCCGTCTAAGATAGAAGGATATAGAAAAAGGCCAAGAGAGAGGGGCTCACTTTGAGCAACCCCTCTACCCAAGATAGAAGGCCACAGAAAAAAGGCCAAGGGCTAGGGGCTCACCATGAGCAACCCCTTTAAACAAAGTAGAAGGCCATAGAAGAAGGCTAAAAATGAGAGGCTCATCGTGAGTAACCCCTTCGACCAAGTTTATACCCTGATAAGGAGGTCCACTATAAGTGGCATCACTTATAAAACTTGGGATGAAGTGACATAACATTTAATTACCCTAAGGGGAATGACGAAGAAACCCTAGGGTCCCTGAAAAAAAAACTAAATTTATGGCGTATAAATCCTTTTGGTCTACCCAACACAAAAGACTTTGCACGAGGGGCTAATGTAGAAGGGTGTCTACCTACAAAAAAATATAAATAAAAATATTTTTTTATTGGAAATATTGAGAAGAAACCCACCCAGGTCCCGGCAGAAACTCATATTGAGAAGGAACCCCCCAGGGTCTCGGCAGAAACCCATATTGAGAAGGAACCCCCCAGGGTCCCTCCAGCGCAGAAGTGTCATATTGGATAAGGAACCCCCAGAGTCCCTCCACCGCAGAAGTGCCATATTGGAGAAGGAACCCTAGGGTCCCTCCACTGCAGAAGCCCAAGTTGAGAGGGGCCACTGCAAGGGTCCCTGCAGAAACTCAAGTTAAGAAGGACCCCGCAAGGGCCACTACAGAAGTCCAAGTTGAGAAGGTCCACCGCAGGGGTCACTGCAGAAATGACATCTGAGAAGTGCCCCGCAAGGGCCACTGCAGAAGCCCAAGATCGAGAAGTGCCACTGCAAGGGTCGCTGCAGAAATGACATTCGAGAGGTGTAGCCATAAGGGCCACTGTAGAAGACCAAGATCGAGAAGTGCCACTGCAAGGGTCGCTACAGAAATGACATTCGAGAGGTGTCGCCATAAGGGTCACTGCATAAATGACATTCGAGAAATGACATTTGAGAAGTGCCCCGCAAAGGCCACTGCAGAAGTCCAAGATTGAGAGTGGACACCGCAAGAGTCACTGTAGAAATGACATTCGAGAGGTGCCGCCGAAAGGGCGACTGCATAAGCCCAAGATCGAGAAGTGTCACTGCAAGGGTCACTGCAGAAATAACATTCGAAAGGTGTCGCCGCAAGGGTCACTACAGAAATAACATTCGAGAGGTGCCGCCGCAAGGGTCACTGCGTAAATAACATTTGAGAAGTGCCCCGCAAGGGCCACTGCAGAAGTCCAAGATTGATAAGGGCCGCCGCAAGGGTCACTGCAGAAATGACATTCGAGAGGTACCGCTGCAAGGGTCACTACGGAAATCACATTTGAGAAGTTCCCCACAAAATCCACTGTAGAAGTCCAAGATTGAGAGTGGCCGCTTCAAGAGTCACTGTAAAAATGACATTCGAGAGGTTCCGCCGCAAGGGTCACTGCGGAAATGACATTTGAGAAGTGCTCCACAAGGGACACTGTAGAAGTCCAAGATTGAGAAGGGCCACCGCAAGGGTCACCGCAGAAATGACATTTGAGAAGGGCCACCGCAAGGGTCAGTTTAGAAACTCAAGTCGAGAAGGGCCACTACAAGGGTCCCCGCAGAAGTCCAAGTTGAGAAGGGGCACCGCAAGGGTCCCTGCAGAAACTCAAGTTGAAAAGGGCCACTACAAGGGTCACCGCATAAGTCCAAATTGAGAAGGACCATCGCAAGGGTCCCCGTAGAAACTCAAATTGAAAATATTCACCGCAAGGGTCCTTATAGAATCCCAAGTTGATAGGGACTCTGCAAGGGTCCCCGCAGAAATGACATTTAAGAAGGAAGCCCCCAAGGCTTCCTCAATAGCAAAAATGATATTTGAGAAGGAACCCCCTATTAGGGTTCCTCAACAACAGAAACTTACTTGGAAGGAGGGACCCGCAAGGTCCTCTCCCCTCAACTCTTAGAAAACTAAGTTAGGATGATGGGGTGTCTACCATAAGCAACCCCTCATCATAAAAAAGAACAGAAGTACTAACATCTATTTTCTTGTACAGGTTGCCTAGTTGAGCAAGCAGGGCTCAAGTAGGCCAGTTGGGACCTCCTGGGAGTTTTTGGCTTGGTGGCTGAAAGAGAAGGTATGTTGGGCATGCCCAACCACTTAGCACTATAGGATTGAGAGAATACTAGTAGGAAGACTCATAAGTCACTCAAGACTACACACACTTCACACTTAGTCACAAGTGAAGTGAGCAGCCAAAGGGCTGGCTGCTCACAAGAAAAGAACTGTTTATAAAATGATTTTAAAGGAGAGGGTCCTCTAAACCCCTCTCAAGAAAAATTATTTTAGAAGGGGGTCCTCAAGACCCCCCCCCCCCCCCCCCCTCAAGCTTACAGAGATTTTAGAGAAGGTGGCCCTCGAGACCCCCCCTCAAGTTTACAAAGTTTGTACCCAAAGTTACCATTTCAAAAGATATTTAGCAAATCGGATATTTTATCTCCATTAGAAGACATATTTGCTTTTGAACTTTAATTGGCACCAGGGGGAATCTACCAGAGGAGGCAGGCAGAGCTGCCTGTAGATAGGGACAAATAGTACACTACAGACTTTGTCCCTCACCAACCCTCTAAGTTTTGGCGCCAAAAGTGCCAACCCAGCCTTAGTACCCAAGTATAAATAGGACCCCTGGGCAAGGTCATGAGATGGAAAAAAAACTCAATAGCAAAGTCACACTGTCAAAATAACACCAGAACCTCTTTAGTATTCTCTCTCTGCTCTCTCTCTAAGTGCTAAGTGCCTTGTTCTTTCACTCCCCACTGACAGCCATCACTCTCAGGAGCTCCTCTTGAGAAAATTCCTATTATTATTGTGAAAGTTCATCTTCTTGCAGGAAGGGAGTTCTAACTTGAGCTCCATTTTTACCAAAAGGAGAAGGTCTCATCAGAAGCTGCTCTAGAAGACCTTGAAGACCTTGCAGGCAGCGTCCATTGGGTGGGTCACACCTTATCCTTTCCAGTTATTCATAGACCCCAGTCTCACTACCCTCCTACAGCTATGATTAGATTGGTAGTTATTTCTATTTTATATACTCTCTCTTGATTATTTGCTCGTTGTCCATTTGAGACAAAATTGGGGAGAAGAATTGAGTTGATCCCGAGGATTGATTATAGATTTAAAATTTCAAAATTTAACACACTATATTATGAGTATTTTCATGCAGGCATTCAACTTCTTTTTTTCCAGATTTAGGGTATTGGTTTGTATTGTAGTCGAGTTAAGTAATTTTTTTTTCTTACTCTTATTTTCAATTATAGGAAGGGAAATGGTAGTTAGAATTTGTATAGAGCTAAAAAAAAAAAAATTTGGCTACAAGTACCCTTGATGTACTTAAGGGAATTTATCTTTAATATCCAAAGAGGGAGATTGAAACACCCTATACGGTTGACTTATTAGGAGTCTATACTATATAGGTCTTTTATCTAGTTTGGATATTAAGATAAAAGTTTATTTTTTTACACTCGAGCTCCTCTATGGCTAATCTGCATTATCAAGCTAGTAGTCTACTTCAAATTAGCATCCTCGATAAATCAACCTTATCGAAATTGACTAAAGAGGTATAAAATCCACACACATAGGACACTAATTTCACATCGTGCATATTTGGTGTTTAAATAATTATTCTGGATATTACAAATTTTTAAGTAATTTTTTTGTTATCAATTTTGATTTAAAATCAATTATTTTCATTTAATTAAAAAATCTGAAATTGAATTTAAAAGTTTTGGGGTAGCAATTTCAATTATGGTAAGTGTTAAATTGTATCTTAAATGATTGTGTTAATGCTCAACACGTGTACCACACCCTCCTCAACCTGATTGGTCAAAAATTTTACACTCACAACATTTGCACACACTTCACATGGTTCGATCATTTTAATCAAAGGTTGTGAATATGACATGAGATGATCCCCGTGAGGGCCAAACCAGCTGATTAGAGCCATTACGTGTTAAACGACTATAAATTGTTTTGCTTACCTTATACGCATCTTTTTTAACCGTTGGACCAAATATTGATCGGTCACTTCAATCTCAACTGTTGGTTTAAACGTAACCTTCCAGACTCTTCCACTCCATCTATAAATAGACCCTTCGTCTTTGAGTTTAAGACTTTTAACTCAGTCTAAATAGGGATAAAATAAAGAGAGATATAATAGGTTAGAGAAATAAAGAGAAAATATTTTCTCGAGAAAAAAAAACAGAGAGAATCCTTGAGAGAAAATGTTGTCGGGGTGAGAAAGTTTTGAAAAACTAAGAGAAAATTATTTTAAGAGTTTAGAAGTTTTAGCTTTTTAAAAAACACACCTGAGTTGTTAGTTTATCCATTTAAACTTCTGAAAAGTTTTGTTCTCCCTTAAACAGCCTTCACAAGTGTTTGGATCTTAATTTTTCATATAAAATCAAGAATCTAACACAGTGGAACATTTGCACACACCTAGTGTTAAGTCTGTTTAAAAATATCAATCTCAAAATCTTTTTTGTAACAATTTTCTAACAAAATATAATATTTTTGTTTGGATCTCGCTTTGCATGCTATATATTCTTTTAGGTCTATATTATTATAGATTAAGGGCAACATATATCAGAAATTCACTTCTAATTTTAAATCTGGACTATTTTAAAAACCTGATCCTATATTTTGTGAAATATGTTTTCTTTTTTATATCCTATTAGATATATTTTTTAACGATCTTACCAAATCTAAGGTTTTAAGAGATATCTTAGTATATAGTGTTCAGATCTAGTTATTTAGACGACTATTGTAATTTGCTAGGACAGTTTGTAATATAAGTGTGTGTGAGTATTCTTGCATGTTCACATAGACTAGTACACACCATTTACACCGTCTCACACAGTTCACATAAGTTAAGTGTGGTTGTTTCTTGGAAAACTTGATTGATAAATTGACGTAACAAATGCTACTGGATTAGAGGTTCAAAGGCTCACTGGATCAGAAAGATTACATAAGAGGTGAGCTCAAAGGTTTAGGTATATTTTGTTTCATTTTATTTAGTTCTTGCATGCTTGTAATTTGTAACCTTGTTCTTGTGTTTAGTGGATTTTTTGTTTTATGACGAGAGGTCATCGTGGATGTTTTCCCTAACTTTAGAGCTTTACCACGTTAAAATTTGTGTGTGAATAACTTTGGATAATCTTAACTCTTAATTGCTTTTATAACCTAAACTAGGTTTATTATAGTTTTTTAAAAATGAAAACTTTGTTTCCAAGAGTTTAAAATATCAAATCTATACTACTATTCTGATTAACCAAATATTGTGTCAAATATTGGTTTTATAAATAAAAGTTTCTTCATTAAGCTTTTCAGATTCACAATCTTACCTTTAACTTTGTTAAATAATTAGGTTGAGTCATTTCACTCCCAGTAAAGCTAACGCGGGAGTTTCCAAGATAAGTAGAAATAAGTTAGGCAAAGACCCACAAGGTAAACATAACGGTAGTCCTTTAATTACATCACATGCATTAAATTTTGCCACCAAGTCACACACCAACATAGAGAACTAGATCCATTTTCCATCATCTAGTCATATCAGTCATTAATAGACACACCATAATCTACAGAATATCGATTAAAGAAATTAGTAATGCTGGGAGATGAAAAGGGAGGAGGCATGGCCTACAGGAGCCTCCCTACTAACCACAGATACAACATCATGGGGCTTCCTCTAAATAAGGTCAAAGTGTCACCTTCTAGTCATCAAGACCATTCAGGGTCTCAGCAAAAATAGTGGTTATGGGATTACAATGACAGTCCATCCATAGAACTATGGTGGCAACCTAAGAATCTGCGCTCACATCACCTATCACCAGAAGCAACTCCTGTTCATACTTGACAACAGTCTTCAAACTCTGCTCTAAATCCAAAAAATCCTTTTTATTTATACTCCTAATCGAATTAGAAAAGTATTTATCATTAAATTTCACCGTAAAATACCCATAATTCAAATTATCCATATCTTCAAGTGTGGTGATACTCTCCCATCAATGTAAAGCATCTTCAGTCAACTTAAACATTGCTAACATTTACTTTTGCATATCTGTACAATCCACCATCCTTCAATGCCTCTCTATATCACGCCTCCACTGGTGAGCGGCCATTGGGATAGATCCCCCGATAAAAGTGGGGGAATTATCCTTTCTTAAGTTGACTCTCACATTATCCCTTGTCAAAGTGGGTGCAACCTGCTACTGGGCCTCTTGGTCTCCCCACCGTTTTTTAACTTTTTAAATGAGTTTCGTGTAGCGGGTGAGTATGAGTACAACCTATAAAATAGGCTTTGAGTTACGCTTCATTGTAAGAAATCATTCTTACCAATCTCCCTTCTAGTTAACTCCATGTGTCTATTCTGGCTACGAAGCGGTGGAGAAGAGTAGAAGTACACTTCTTGTCAATTCATTCATACACTTGATAGCTCAGTTTATGAAGTCAACTCCTCCCTCGGGACACTATTGTGGTTTCCATGGGGATAGGGTATCCCTGACTTTAATTGGTCCTTCATTACACCCAAAACAGTAATTTGACACGATTTAAAACTGTGCCAAATCAAATCTGGCACGGTTTTGAACTGTGCCAGAATCCGGTATTCCAAACTGGTCATTTTTTTCTGGCACGGATTAAAAGTGTGCCAGATTTATATAAACAAAAACATTTCTGGCACACTTTTAAACCGTACTAGAATTTGATATTTTTTGCACAGTTTTAAACTGTGCCAAATTTTTTGATAAAAAAATTAATTATAAATAATATTACCCAAAAAAATCAACAACATTTTCACTATTTTTTGTACATATTTTACTAAAACAAAAATTCAATAATAATGCAAAGTCCGCAAGGCAAAAATAGTACAACAACAACAATACAAATAGTGTGCAATAACAGAAATATACATTGAGACAATAAGTCCAATGAAAATTAATGGCTCATATTCCATTAATCGAAAAACCATCTTAATACATATGAAATTTGTCTCAATACATGATGCAATTTGGGAAATATATATCAAATACAACAAGCATGTTCAAACACATCAATTAATTGGTCGTTGATTAGGCATGCGGTCTACATGAAGTGTATGATGGTGGTGACCACAAGGCGAAAACCCCTCCTCACCACACAACGTCCAAGTATTATCCTACAAAAACAAATAAGAAAAGATATTAGTATCGGACCAAAAAGTCAAGTTATTTAACGTTTTACCTATTCTAAAACCCAGTTTTTCCATTAATAACTAGAAAAATGACAATCAATCATAACACCCTTTCATTTCCTAGCGAATATTTTAGCAAACTAAGACATGCGCAAATGCATTTAGGTATATTTTCTATTCCCTTGAATTTTTTTTCAATTTATTGTACTTGTAAATTCTTTATTATTTTTAAGTGGATTTAGTTTTGTGGTTTAGTAAGCACAACTAGGATGTTTCCTCCATGAAGGTTTTACCGAGTCTAAATATTGAACTTTTGTTGATTCTTGCTTATTTCTAAATTGCCTTAGATTTTTGCCTAATCTAACAGTTAATTAATTTTGACAAAATCTTAATTAAAAATATTCAAAATTAAAGCTAACTTAGATTATTAGAGTAAATTTTTAATAGCGTTACATCTTGTAATAGCATTTCAAATTTATTTATTCAAAACATATTACTCAAAAGATGAATTCGGATATAAACTAAATTTTTAAATAAAATTAGAGGTTAAACTTTGGGTTTAAGGTCTCAGTGAGTTTATTTAGAAAGAACCATCACCTTCTCCCAGATCAAAGTCTGAAATACTGGTTGATGAACTACATCGTGGGCCCTCTCCCAGAGGCCCGTTGCCAACCTTTCCACCACAGAGTAGAGGATTAGCTATGGTAGCTCATGCAAGTCAAAACAGTAATGCCTCTGAGCATTCCAGTGTTGGTACTTCTTATGTGAGGCTACAGGGTGGGTCAGCTTGTCCCGATTGTGCTCTCCTCTTTGGCGACATCTGAAATTGAAGATAATGTCTTATCTGTAATGAGACAAAAATAAGAGTACAGAGAAAGGCACTTATTAAGACATGATTACTACATTTTATGGTGATATAAGTTTTAAAATGTAACAAACAAATAAGCGTGTATTTGCACAAATGCAAATATCATATATACCCTTCTTCTGCCTACGAAATTTTTATTTGTCTAGAATTGAGTTTATTTACATGACATTCATCTAGGATCAGCCTTGACAAAATAAAAAAGCATATCAAATGTGATAAAGATGATAAGTGAAGTTCTCAACCTTGACAAAATAAGAGTACAAATAATACATTGCCTTATATGATGGGACCAAACTTAAAGTTGAATTGGCTCAAGAAGCCATAGAGAAAATCACTCGGGGCTATGAAAACCTTTTCTCAAAAAGTCTTAAGAAAATTCAATCTTCATCCTCGGATCCTAAAAAAGCGGAGGAAGAGATGATTAAACTAAATCAATAAAAAAAAATAGAGGTTCACAGATTAGAACTCCTTGTAAAGTTAAATATCATTATCTCATTTTTCTCTTCTAAAATACAAAAGAAGTTAAACTGAGATTAAAGTTATCCATTTTCAATAGAGTTAAGTTAATGTATTCTGCTATGCCTTTACAACTGAAATAAGAATAAATAAAACCTTACTTAAAATTTAGATGGTCGAAATATTTGCCGATGTTGAACACTGCACGGGCTACACATTCATCTTATCTAATTTAAACATATATACAAAATAAAAGTAGTTGAGATGACATATCATATCAATACGATATGAAGTACAATAGTCCCAATGAATATATGATAAACATATAAACTATTGGCAAATCAGTACTACATTAAAATAACAAAGTAATTGAAAAATGAATCTCTTTTATATCTTTTAAGAATTTGTCATTGTGACCTCTTCACGTTGGGCTCTCTTTTGATACAAGACATAGTGTTCCAAATGTGTTATCACAACGTTGCACAAAATTACTTCTAATTCATCCCATGAAAAGCAATAATTTATACCTATAAATCAAACAAACACAGCCTATATCAGTTTATCCTCAACAACAATCAAAGGAAACCCTTAATTTATTAACAAACTAACAATGTAAGTAGATATATAAATTACGTTTTCTCAGATAACTTATCCCCTCAACTTACAAAATACATATATGTGTGAGGACTTAATTAATAAAATAATTAAGGAGACAATAACTTATAAAAACCTTAAGCAAACAAATAAAATTACTTCTTTAATTTAATCAAGCCTTAATAATATAATACTACAAAATAATTTGTGTATGCGAACTAAAACAACCATAACCCAATTGATATTTAACTTTACAACAACAAAATTGGACACCAAGGAATAAAACAATTTCTTTAACATGAAACAATTAGAACCCAAAAATCATAGATCAAAACAGATTAATCCACAACAAACACGTATTGTATTCAATCAATAAGAAATATTAGAAAGCAAAATGTCAAAAATCGGATTATTTACCTTTTTTGAAACAGATCAAGAGAGCTAATAGCTAAGGATTTGCTTTGCACGATCGGGATCGAGGATTAGGGATATAGAAAGCATGTATTAAACAGATACTACACGAAAAGGGTTTGCTTTGCAAAATCTGGATATGGACTGGGATGAGGGAGAGGGAAAGAGATAAAAATAATGAAATATGTTTTAGCTAAGGGTTGTGTAGAAGCGGGAATCAATTTTGGAGGGAAAGAGAGGAAGCGGAAGATTGATAATGAAAGATAAGAGAGTACGGGGAGATGAAAAAAATGGAAGGAGATTATTTTTTTAGGGTATTTATATTTTAGTTAGGTGTATTCAATTTGGCACACTTTTAAATAGTACAAAAATTTAGCACAGTTTTAAACGGTGCCAGACTGTCATTAAACCGTTTCGAAATTTGGCACGGTTTTAAAGTGTACCAGATTTTTAATATCTAGGTGTACCAAATTGCTATTTTTGGTGTAGTGCTTAGTTCGACCTCCTAATGAGAATTGAGGTCCTTGCGCATACGTCTCATCCATAGTTGCTTATCACTCACCAAAGCATACTTCGTTTCCCGAGTCTCGCTTTCCCTAACACAAACTACCCCTCATGGGAGTCATCTTATCTACAGGGTAATTATGAACAAGATGCCTTAGCATTGCTCGCAAAAGGCACATCAAAATCCTTCATTGTGTCTTTACGAATAATAGCCGCAAACTCCTTAGCTCCCAAAATAAATTGCCCCTACCTAGCCTGAACGGAGGAATTAAAAATCAAACCCTCTCTCCTATCTTCAGATTTCCTGGTGTTTGTCATCTGAAAATATGGGAGCAAACAACGTTAGACTTGAAGGCCTAAAGAGTATAGATCAATAAAAAGGAAACAAAGATCAGTAATGCTTAATTTATAACAAACTTAAAATCGTTGAGACCTAATACCATGCTCTGATACCAACTGTAACACCTCGCATATTTTGGCACTGAAGTTTATCAGTCCCTGATGCCAACTTATGTCGAGCGTTAAAATTAAATGCCATTCTTATTATGTGACATAAATATGAGGCATTTAAAACTTTTTCCACAGTACATAAATCAAGATAATCCAACGAATATAAAACCATTAACCACAATAAGATCCATCACCATGCTAAACTCTAATAAATAAATTTTAACTCCAATAATAATAAAACTCAAATGAGATAAAATCATCTAAAAAAAGCTCTCTAACTAAAACCCATAAATAACTGGGGAGTCAAATTACCCACTAAATCTAAAAAAAACTGTCTTATAAGTAAAATGAATGGAAAGGAAACTAAACTAATGCAATAAAGTATACTCCATTTGTAAGTCTGTGAATCTTCAAAACAATGTAGCTACACTCTGCAACCTATCCTGAAAGGTTAGTCAATAGTGAGGGGTTAGGGCCTACTACACGAATACTAGTTACTCCTCCCATAAAAAAGTAAGTCATCTCATTGCCCAAATATAATTATGTTTATTTCAACATTAATTAAATCGCTTTCCATTAATTTATTTAATTCATCTTTCTCAATATTAATTATATTATCGATGCAACACCATTATATCCAGTCAACATTTCTATTGTCCCTGCACATAGTCATAGTGTACCTAATGTCTCACTAAATCCAATCCATAAACATCACTATAGCCCATCAACCTAATTTTCGTTAACTCGCTCATACTGTGATGTTCCCCACACAAGTCACATCACTACAACTGGTTAGCCTAGGTGTCGTAATCATTGTAATGGCTGGCCCATACTAGACACTGCACATATTCATTACACCAACACAAAATATTAAAGTAGCCAACACATTATGGGTCCCGCAGTCATCATAATGGTCGGCCTACCCACACTCGCACATATAATAACGCACATCAATTTGTCTTTAATACCCGTTTATTATCTTAGGTATTAATTGTCTTTTCTTTATCAAGTTTTCATTATTATAACTAGCCCCCACCTATAATCCAGGAATCACAACTAAATCCATCCCTAGTACCATACCTAAAGATCACCAAACCATAAGTATAACCTAGAAAGAATACCTCAAACATACTCATCACTTAATCTCACTCCTATGATAAAACAACATAATGGCGTATTACCAAGTAAATACACAAATATACAAATAAACACACTTAGTCCCATACCTACATACCTAGAAAGTAACATACTAACCACAAAGTTGAAAATATAACTCGTGTTCGTAAGTCCCAACGTCCCAATAATATTATTTTAGTAACATACACAATTACTACATTTAAATCATTCTTAATCCAATATTATATTTCTTTATATCAAAATTATACAAATCCAATTCCATAAGCATTAAACAAGTCTAATCATGTGATTTGCAAGTTCTACAAATTATCCTCACAAGTTGTCTAAATTCAATATGTTGATACGAGTGATAATTAAGCGAACTAAATCATAATCCAATTCAAACATGCGTATTATAAAAATTTAGCAACAAATTAACACATTATACATCATAATAATCGTCTACGTAATTTTATAAAGCAACAAGTCTATTGAATTACATATATTGTGTAATATGTGATTCGTCCCAACAACCCAAAACAATAAAGTATAATAATCTAAGTAAGCCTGTGGTGTTTCGAGTATTAAATTCAATTTCAGAAGTTTTTAAAAACAAAATTATAATTAAGGTACCACTTTACCTAATTAAGTTGCTAATCATGTTAAGAAAACACGCATAATTAATGTTTAGGCAACATTTAAGTTAAATAATACTTAAGGAGAACAATATTGATATTCTTGCCCAAAAAGAAGGGTTATGAAAAATCTGAGTCTACCACTACGTTCTTCCTGTGAAAATAATCAACTTTGATTTTATGGCCTTCTTCAAAATATTCATGTAAAGCCCTCCAAAATTGAGTTGAAGCTTTTTTAATGGAGATTTAGGATTGGAAATATAGGGTCCCAAAAAGGAGTTGTAAAAGTAGGCATGAATAGAATTTTAGTCCAAGATTCCCTTTTTAAAACAACGAAAACCCAGCTCCTAAAGATTCCTAAAATAAAAAGGCAAACCCACACACACAGTTAAACTGACCCACGCGTGCATAAGTTATCCCCCATCCCAATAACCATCCGCTATAACGAAAGCTGGGTCTCTATAGCGGTTAGTCGAGCCCGCTATAGCAATATCCAACGTTGCTATAGTAGTTACCCACAAGCCCACAATTCTTTCATCTCTCAATTCCTTCTGCTTTCCAATTTTACTTTGGATTATTATCTAACAACAACCTTGTTATTATATTCTAGACCAAACTAACTCCTGCTTCAAAATTCAATTTCAAAAGGCCTAGATTTATAATTTAAGAAAAAATGTAAAATGTCAAAACTAACTTGTAGGTTTAAACCAATTTACCAAAATATTAATTTAAAATCATCAAAATAATCTTTTAATAACCAAAAAATTACCAAATTCAATTTAAATCAAACGTATTTAATTAAATTCAAATTCCAACGAAAATAATAATTTTAATTAATTAACCCAAATAATTAATTAAATTTGATTCAAAAATACGATAGGTACGTCTCATAGAGACTGGGAAAATTAGGCATGGTAGTTGGAATATACGGGTGCACACCCAAGATGGCGAAAAATTCTTTATAAATCGAACAAACTTCATCCAACTCAAAGCGGAACACATGGTCAATCGGATATCAAAATTATAAGGCCGCTTCCAAGAGGCCCTACTTAATTTGATGGTTGCTCACAAAGTGATCGAGCGCAAGTTAAAAGATGCATAATCAACTCCATACAAGCTAATATCCTATAAATGATTATGGTAAGCAACGTACCCCCTAGTTAATAGAATTGCCATTTGAGAAGAAAGACTATGAATAAAAGGAAGAAAAAGTTGAAGGTGAATGGTGACCTAAAAGGCCACACTTAGGCCCTTTTATAGTAAAAACGCCTCACAAGGTGGCAAGGAAACTAATCTACCAAACTTGCCCACGAAATTATATGTACCATCACAGCCGTAAGTGGGTACAAGAGCTGAAAAGCTAGTACTTCTCATTGACATGCCTATAATCAAGCCAGGGGGCCTATTGATCGGTACCCCCATTTATGGGAATTCCCCCTTTCCATTTGTATCCCTCTCCCCATCTGAATAGCCCCCCCCCCCCCCCCCCCCAAAATGATTTTATTATCATTAAGGCCCTGACTTGTCTTTATCTATCCTTAACTAAAAAAAAGTTTAAAAAGAATTTCAAATCGCCCAAATTCTTTTTAAAAAATCTCATAATACCCTTAGTGGAAAAGTAAAAAGTGCATATAGAATCATCCTCTTAATCAAGATAATTAAATAAAAATGCACCATTTATATATATTGCCTTGGGGAATTTCAGGTACATCTCCGTAGTAAAATAAAAGTTACTAAAAATAGTAAAATCGTCGAGATGCAACTAGAAACTTTTCCTTAGTCAATACCCTCACTAATAGAGTCAAACACGCTTCCCGCGATGGCGAGAAGTACACCCTTTAGTCCTAGAGCTGTAGGATGAGGGGATATAGTCATTAAAAACTACAGGCGTAGTATAAGAGCGTGTCAATTCTCGAATGTGCTCAACCGCTGATGTCAGCCAGTCTCGCACATCCTTCACCAAAGATGTTTGCATCAAAACGGTATGCAAGAACAATAAGAAAAGATATCAAAGATAGTAAATGCAAAGGACTCAAAAAGAAAAATGAAAAAGAAGGATAGACATGTTACCTCTAGACGAGAATCATCCGTTGTTAAAGGAGGAAACCTGGCAGATCAGCGTGAGGGAGATGAGGGATCTTCGCTCTCTTTATATCCTTCATCGGAAAATATCGAGAAGGTAGCCCAAACACATGAAGTGGAGGGAGATCCACCACCCTAGCACAACTTCTTGATGCCTCATTCGATGTTACCAGTATTCTACTACCTTCACCTCTAACCTACGGAACTGATGCACCAGCCACATCATAAACTGTCGGAGGCATCAACCAAGTATATACAAATTCTAAGTAGTCATATATCATTACCGCCTCTATGAAACTCAAATATTCATCACCAACCATGGCCACCTCCCAAGCCTCATCCAACATCTTCTCCTGGTCCTTCATGTGAATCGAAGGAGATGCAGGGGGAAAAATTATCTTGCCGACCATAACCGACCTTATGACTCATTCCCTTAGGTACCAATGGTACCTAAACTCATATGACATCAACCGGGGCATCTGCATATACATGTCGGTGATGCCCATGTCCTCGATTTTTCCACATCAACGGAAGAGTCACCTACCTAAGAGAGACCCAATTATCAAAAAAATAATCCAAAATGACAAAATAATAAATCTTAAAAGAAAATTCAAAAAGAACAAACCCGAGCACTAGTGAGGTTCTTCAAGACATTCCTCACATCCTTAAAATAAGGAAGGGACTTCGAAGCCTTATTTTTATCCCTCTACCTCTTCATCCTCGGCCACAAACCAACATTTGGGTCCTTCAAATGCATCAAATGAGTGTTGAACCCGATCACCTCATAAAACCATACATAAAACACTAAAAATACAAAAATATTTTAAATATAACAAAACTGCAAAAAATAATAAATTAAGAGAAATAAAAGAACGAAAATAAAATAACTTTAAAAGATATGACGATGACATGAAAATGACCAGGGAACATCGACTGAAAGCATCCAAAGAAAAGTATAGCAACACCAATGCTAGACTCCCTCAATTATAATGTTGGATCTGAGTGAAGTCTCGTGAGAATAGCAAGACCGATAGATGTATATCATCCCCACTCTTTGATACCAAATAAGAATATAATAAAAAGGTAAACCTTTTATCGAACATACTGAACATATGTCACAGTAACCTGTTACTGTAACAAAATATCTTTCAAGTCGGCTATGCTAACTGACGCTCCAGAGCCATTCCACTATAAAGGCCTTAGAGTCGCCTTTATTGCCTCCCTCACAAAGTGCATGGAATGATCCACCTGTACTTAACAACCTCACATGACAAACCCAAGATCTGATACACATCCGCCGATGCCACTATCATCTCTCCAACCATCTATGTCTTATATCGCACGTAATTACTAGAGATCGGGGCATCTTATCTAAATAATTTCTAAGTCGCCAAAGCTCGCGCCTCCCACCAGACTTTACAACTATATGGGGGGATGCTCCCACACACCCTTCATGCCCATAGACCCCCAAGCGCGGATAGTAGAAGAAGAAATCCCCACCTATAAGGCGTACCTTAAATAACTCATAAAAAAATTCGAACTCCAAAACCATTTAATATGATAACAAATATTTTACGAACTCTTTCTGCACTCTTTAGATCCTCGTAATTAGATCGCGGTCCCTGTATTGGTTGCATATATTCTTTAGGTCCTTAAAATTAGACTTTGGTTCTCATAATTATACTTCGATCCCCGTATTGGTCGTATGCCCTCTTAAGGACCTCAGAATTAGACCCATTCCCTAAAAATTAGTCCATGAAACCTATATTGGTCCTATACACTCTTTAGGTCCTCTAAATAGGACATTGACCCCCAAAGTTAGGCTGCAATCCTCATATTGGTCTCATACACTCCTTATGTCCTTATTATTAGACCCTGGCCCTCAGAATTAGGTTGCGAGCGGGCACAAAATCTCTTTAGGTCCTCATAATTAGACCTTAGCCCTTATAATTAGATCGCAATATTTGTATTGGTTGCATACCCTCTTCAGGTTCTGAAAATCAGACCTTGGCCCCCCAAATTAGGTGGTGATCTCCATATTAGTCGCATATAATCTTTAGGTACTGTAAAGACATTATTTTTATTATCTGTTATCAATTGAGTATGATGTATGCCGCTACAACTGTCGAAGAATAATTCAAGATCATTCAAGCATCAAAACGGATCCGAATATCAAAGTCCTTCAACATTCAAGCCTCCGCGAGATAAATTTGGTAAAGGTTGTATTTTAATTCCTAAGCATTTCACTTAGAATATTGGGATAACTTTTATCAAATATTTTCTAAGTGTTGGAGCGGACTTTTTAAGTTGTTTGTCAAGAAAATATTTTTTGAAGTTTTAAGGTGGAACATTTACTGGCGAAAGAAATAAAAATTATTTTTTAATTTTTTCGTTCGAGCGACATACCTGCTTGTTCGAGTGACATCATGTCTCGAGCGAAGCTCGTTTGAGCGATGCGTGTCCTCGTTCGAGCGAGATAACTTTTTTGTTCGAGCAACGCGCCGCCTTAGATTTACTATAAATTAGTTTTCCAAGTTGGTTTTTGTTCAGAAGACCTGTGAATTTTCAATAGACGAAACTGCTTTAGAGAAATACTTTATCTTCTCACTTTTAGGGTTTTAATCCTTTGTTTTCAATTCACAAATCATCCCAATAGTTTATGCGAGTTATTTTGGAACCCAAGAACATATCTTGTGTCAAATTTCTTTTGTAAGGAATATCTCTATTTCTGATCTAGGTGCCCATGAGGGGAGTACTGGGTTGAAGACGACTGCGTGTCAATAGGGAGTGCTCGTGGGTATTCCTGGGCTGAATTGGAACTGCAATTCTTGCTGACTCTAGGTTGCGATCTATGTGGGTTTTCTACGGTTAACTCATTGCGAATTTCATTGTAATCATTGTAAGTATAATAGTGAAATAAAGGTTTTGCCCGAAAGGCATTTTTCCTTAAATCTGTGAGTCAACAATTTTATTTGTGATGGTTTGACACACACACATACGTAGTTGCATGTTTAGGGGCTGAATTATTTTGGTTTGATATATTTCACCGATTAAATAAGTCTAAATTGAAAATTTGTGAATTCGGTTTAATCAGTATCCCACATAGCTTTTATAGGTACTCAAAAATAGACATTGGCCCTTAGAATTAGATTGTGATCCTCGTATTGATCGCACACACTCTTTAGGTACTCATAATTACAAATTTGCCCTCAAAATTAGGTTGTGCATCCCAATATTGATTGCATACCCTCGTTAGGTCACCAAAATTAAACATTGGCCCTAATAATTAAGCCGCAATACCCGTATTGGCCGTATACCCTCTTTAGGTGATCAAAATTAAACCTTAGACCTTAAAATTAGGCCACAAACCTAATATACACTTTATGTCCTCAAAATCAGACCTTGGCCATCAAAATCAGGTCACAATCCTCACACACTCTCGTTATCCCTCATAGTTAAGCCACAATCCTCACTTACACTTTAAGTGCTTAAAATCATATATTAGCCCTCGAAATCATGCTGCAATCCTCACACACTCTCTTAGCCCCCATAATTAGGCTGTAACCCTCACATACACTTTATGTCCTCAAAATCAAACCTTGACCCTTAGAATTAGACTTCAATCCTCGCACACGATTTTGTCCCTCGAGATTAGGCCACAACCTTCGCATACACTTTAGGTCTTCATAATTAGACACTGACCCTCAAAATTAGGCCACGACCCCCAGTATGGTCATAACACACCTTGGGATCTTAATAAATCCATAATCCTCTCCGTAAACTACATTACATCTTGCGCTCCCTCAGTGGACCAATCCCTATTAGAGTTTCAAAATAAGTGGTGACTCAATAATCGTAATTTCTATCATGTTTCTATATTTTGATGACCCTTCACTTATCCTAATATTTACCATATAGGGGGATCTGAAAACACCCTATCCTAATAACCCTACACTCCTTTAAAGGGTTAAAATAAAGTCCCTTCAATCCTGGATCGCCGGTTTTCTTTCAAATCCTAGTTAGAGAACAATAATGCTCTCCTCGGGTATATTTGACATTGGTTAAATATTGAACTTGAGAGTTATTCCATTAGAAAATCATAGAGCTTTTAATTATCTTTCCATCTATTTTAACCGTGCATTAATCGAACTTCCGGATATAAAGTTATGGCCCTAAAACATAATTCTGCGTGTACTGCCTATAAGTAGGACACCTCATGTGCCTACATGAAGGTATGGTTTACTTGGTAAGAATGCCTGGCCAACATACCGATAGACATGCCAGGGACCCTATCGATCGACAGGCCTATGAGGGAAAACTTTACTTTTTCGATTTAATAGTTACCTCCTAAAAATAAACCCTGACCTTACTTGTATGGGACCTCAATTTTAGTGCGATAATAATTTGAATTTAAGATATATCAGTTTCCCACACATTCTCTCATACATTCCCTTACAACACCCTAGCCTACCATTGGCCACTACTCCACCGCCATCATCCATATACGAAAAATTAGCAAATCGAGTGTCCAAAATAGATTTTAAAATAGTTTTAAGGTCTAAAACCCTTTTACATTTACTATTGTCATAAATTCTACTTTGCATATCTTGGTGTTTTAATTCTTATTATATTTGTCATGTTCTCTCATTATCTTTAAGAATTCATTAATTATAATTTTTTTATTATCATATACACTTTCAAATATGTTTTTCATAAACGATAAAACTAAAAGGGGCTTAAACCATATTCCCAATTTGGATTGTTCCCATTACATTTTCAATCCAATCATTATATTTCATATGCTTTTCATAAATCAAACTAGATTCCTAAGATTCAGATTATGATTTAGACCTACCTTTGTCCATTGTGCGAATAATGTGAACTTTGATGCCTTTTTTGGTTACGTAGGCATCCCAAAATTACTTTTGGTATTCAACTCCGTTTTTGTCCATTTCAACAAGTTCATTATATATTTTATTACTTCACTAATGTAGTTTGTATATTTTATTCGTATATTTGATTATCTCACCTTTATTAATTATTTAGCGATCCCATATATGCATACTCACTTTTCCTTAATGAGGTTACAATTTCGAGGTATTGTTCACATTTATAGTCATTTTTTACATTTATTTTAATATATTACTCATGTTTACCTATTTTACTCTTCTTCTAGTTGTTCCATTTATTTTTTCTCACTCCTTCTATAGTGAGGTTATGATTTTTGGATTTCTCTCACATTTTTATCTTATTAGGAGAATTCATTCCCATCCTTCCCACGATGTGGATATTATGGGAGGATTATCAGAACAGTTGTGAGTGGTTGACACGAGTCCCACAAAGTTATCAACAACTAAAACTCAAGGAGATAAGGATGGATAGAGGCCGATCAGTGAAAATCTCAAAATTGTATAGGCCCAATCAAGTCACGTTTGTAGTTCAAAGTCGTGGAGTCCACACGACTCAATCTCTTTTTCTTCTCTATAAATGTAACCCACGCCCATGGGAAAAGGTGAATGTAATCATTATTATCAACAATCGATCAATAAATAGATAAAGCAACACCCCGTGGATGTAGGCACATTGCCAAACCATGTATATATTATTTCATCGTGTGATTAGTGTTTATTTTTAGCTCGACTTGTTTGTGTTGAATTCATAATAGTAGGATTTTACTACTTACAATTAGTGCCATTTGTGGGAAATAATTTTCTTCTCACAATTAATAAAATAACAAGTAATGATGTGTTACTCACACAGTCCATGCCTACCATCTGACAATGGTCGTTAGAATGAAGAAAATGGACCCCTAGCACCTAGCGTCAGGTCTGAGGTCCGCCCAACAGGAGTCGTAACACTCCTAACTCGTGTTATCGTCCTTACATGGATAAAATTGTGGAAAGAAATGAACAACTGGAACAGACCCAGATCTTACGACTTGTGGACACTTATGAACGACGACTTTGTCAACAAGAGGATGCCACCCACTCCAGCGAGATGAGAATAAGAGCATTCGGCATCATTTAGAGAGAATGGAGTGATATCTCCATAGGGACAAGCATAATAGCCATGCTCGAATCCTTAGCCCTCGGGCGAGCAAAACTCACAGTCGAGGAAGGAGTTCGCGACACGATCGGGATTGCTCCAAGCACCTGAGCTCACCTGATCGTAAAAACAATAAAGGTGCTCATCATATGAACGATATTTGCGATCTTATCCAACGAGAGATGGACAATCACCCTATTCGTCGAGGATATAGATCCATAAAGCAACTGAATAGGAAGTACCTCATCGTCTAGATGAAGTCCCTTTTCTCAAGATCAATTGAAGAAATAGAACCTCCCAAGAAGTTCGCTACCCCTGAATTCAAAATATATTATGGAAAAACTGACCCTATCAATCATGTTCGCTAGTACCGGTAAGACATAACTCTTTAGAGTAACAACGAATCCCTTATGTTTCGCATATCCCCTTTTAGTCTAGGGGAATCGCAAAAAAGTGGTGAAGTTACCACACGACTCAGTCAATAATTTCAAACAACTCATAGAGGCTTTCATTGCGAGATTTATCACCCGTAGTTCTTATCTAATGAGGATGGACCCATAACTCACCATGAAGAAAAAGCCCCGGGAAACCTTTTGGGAGTACCCTCAATGGTACTGGTAAACTTATAATGAAGTGGAGGATTTTATCGAGCAGGTGGTTGTGGCTTCATTCAAGATTGCCTTATTGATTCACTCTATATTTCACTGATGTCTCATGAAGAAAGAGGTGGGTACTATCAACGACCTTTCGAGAATTGAAAAATATATGAAAGTGGAAGATGTGGTAGCTGGAAACTAGATTGATAATGGTTGGCAAAAGGCGATCGAGAATGAAGATAAAGAGAATGACCCTAAGAAGAGGGCGATAAGAAGAATGGAGGATCTAAAGGCAATGATAATATATGTCCCACCAAGTCCCATCAGGCAACCAATACAATCTTCAAAGAGCCAATCTCTAAGATCTTTAGTAAGATTAAAGACTAACAGTACTTCAAGTGGCCGAGGAAGATTATATGAGATCCATCGAAGAGAAACACTGCCCTGAATTATTCTTACCACAAGGAGCATAGGGACAAGATAGAAAAATATAAGGAACTCAAATCCCACCTAGAATAATTGGCCCAGGAAGGTTACCTCGATGACTATATGGAGAAAAAGAGCACAAAGACCATTTTAGAGTGCGATAGAAACCCAATAACATCCTAGATGATGATGAGACAGGACACGGGTTCATGGCCATCCACGGTGCTTTAAGTCTTAATCAGATGCAAAGGAGTTTTGTTCTGATGGAATTAAAAACGATTACGCTGGTCATGGAAACCTTACAAATTGACCTTGTTAAAACCTCAACGGGCAAGCGCTGCCGAATAGAAGACATTGACTATAATAAGCACATAGTTTTTACCAAAGAAGCCTAGTCATAGTCAAATTTCGCATCATGATGCGCTAGTAATCATTATCAAACTTGGTAAATGGGATGTGGATAAGATACTCATTGACTATGGGAGCTCTTATTCAAAGGTCATATACTTAAAAAAATTTAACAAGATCAACCTTAAGATATAAGATTTGAAGGAAGTGACCACACCTTTGGTCGATTTCACAACAAAGATGATTATGCCACTAGGAAAGGTATTATACCAGTATGAACTGAAAATATTTAGAAGTTGGTTGAATTTCTAGTTGAGGACATTAAGTCCCCCTACAACACATTTATAAGACGAGGATGGATCCATGCAATGCAGGTAGTTCCCTCTACTTATCACTATAATCTTAAATGCATCACTGATCAGGGGATAATGGAGATAAGGGGAATCAATTTATTGCTCGATAGTGCTTTATCGCGCCATCAAGACTAAGTAAGAAAAAAAGAGAAAGTGGTCGTAGACGAGGCAACCAAAGAAGGAGTTGTCCCGTTTAAGTAGTAACTAAAGTACGGGATACCTAGGGCAAATAAATATGAGTGGCCCCCATAGACAGAATCATAGTACCATTAAAAAAATCAAGTTCGACGTCTCACACCCGAAAAATAAGTTTTTGACAAGCAGCTCCCTCAACAATCATAAAAAATGGGAATTGATCTCTATTCT
Source organism: Sambucus nigra (assembly GCA_949130495.1). Lineage (NCBI taxonomy): Eukaryota > Viridiplantae > Streptophyta > Magnoliopsida > Dipsacales > Adoxaceae > Sambucus > Sambucus nigra. The sequence goes on from OX422207.1 coordinate 420,349,476, forward strand.
CAAGGAGAATGAATATGTATCTACTTAGAAGCCGTATAATATTCCTAGGACTAATCCCGAAGTCATGTGCCGTAAACTTCACATGGATCTAGAATTTGCATCAATCACACAAAAGGTACACCGAATAGACCTAGATAAGGCAAAAGCTATAAAAGAAAAAATGGGGGAACTTCTGGAGTCAAGGTCTATTAAATAAGTTCAATTCCCCAAGTGGCTCTCTAATCTAGTTGTCATTAAGAAGGGTAATAGGAAGTGGATAGTCTGTATAAACTTCATGAACTTGAACAAATCCTATCCCCAAAATAACTTTCCTCTACTGATGATTGACTAGTTGGTTAATGCCATAGCCAACCATGAATTTACGAGCTTCTTCGATGCTTACTCAGAGTATCATAAGATACTTTTATTCGGACCCGACTAAGAGATAACCTCATTCATTACTACCCTCAAGTTGTACTCTTACATAGTCATGCCATTTTGGCTTAAGAATACAGGAGCAACCTACTAATGATTGGTCACCGAGATATTAAAACATCAGTTGGGTGGCACCATGGAAATCTATATAGGCGATATGATTGTGAAGAGGAATCACAAAAGTGACTATCTTCCAGGCCTAAAAAATATGTTTGAGGTCCTAAGATACTATAATATGAAGCTTAACATAGCCAAATGCTCTTTTGGAGTACAACCCAAAAAGTTCTTGGCCTACCTAGTCAACCAAAGGGGATCAAAGAAAACCCTGACCAAATTGAAGCAATTAATAATGTTCAACCACCTAAGATAATTAGCGATGTACAAAAGTTAGCTAGGATGTTAGAAGCACTAAATCGTTTCATCTTTAAGTCCTTTGAGAAATGTCGATCATTCTTTCATCTCTTGAAGAAATAAAAGGGCCAGACCTGGAATGAAGAATGCTCAAAGGCACTTGAAGAAATCAAGCTTTACTTTAGCCGACCACATCTGATCGTAGTCCCACATCCTGGTGATCCAATTTATTTATATCACGCGGTGTCCTACCATACAGTTAGCTTGGCCTTAGTGTGAAAAATAAGGGTACAAACCCCAAATCTATTATGTTATAAATAAACTATTGGATGCTGATAAATGCTACCTTCCTCTAGAGAAACTAGATTACTCTTTGGTGATCGCCTCACGTAAATTGAAGCATTATTTTAAATCCCACTTAATCATAGTTATAACCTCCTTTCCACTCAAGGAAATCCTTAGAAAGGTCGACCTCTCTGGACGAATATCCAAATAATCGATGGAATTAGGGAGGTTCGATATCCATTATTAACCAAGAATTAGGATCAGATGATAAGTCTCATCACAATTTATAGTTAAATTCACTTGAGGGTAAAATCCTGATGAAAAGGATCACACCGACTAAGTTTCCACCGAAGAGCTTGACAACATCAATAAGTGGATAGTGTACATTGATGGAGCCTCCAACTCAAAAGAATATTGAGTTGGAATTGTCCGTGTAACACCCAATCACACTTTGTTAGAGAAATGAGTCAGGTTTGGATTTGAATCATCCAACAACGAGGCCAAATACGAATCCCTCGCCATCGGATTAAAAAAGGAATTAGACCTTGGAGTAAGTAATCTTAAAGTTTTCTATAATTCAAGGTCGGTGTCCAACCAGATATCAGGAGACTATAATGCAATGGATGAATGCATATCAGAGTATTTGCAAGTCGCTTAGAATCTAGTCACTAGGTTTAAGAAAGTTTCAATCCAATAATTTCCCCGAGGAAACCATAGCCTGTGGATATCTTGGCCACTTTAGCCTCAGTCGTCGACTCCGACCTCAAATGAACGATTGAAGTGGAATATCTGTCTCAGTTAACCATCATAAAATAAGTCACTAACGAACAAGTTCTCACCAATTAGAAAACTCCCAAATGGATGAACCCAATCACTACATAACTATAAGAGGACATTATGCCTACTGACAAGAAGCAAGCCCAACAGATCAAGATGAAGGTCGCTCGATTTTACATATCACTTGAAGAGAAGCTCTACAAACGGTCTTTTATTGGGATATACCTACAATGTGTGCACCCCAGTGATGTCAACCAAGTCCTATCCGAGTTGCACGAAAGAATATACAAGAGTCATGTTTGAGGAAGATCTTTGGCATTCAAGACCATAAAAAAAGGATGCCGATGGCCTTACATGCAAAAAGATGTAGTCTTTTAGATCAAGAAGTGTCAAGTATTCTCTCTTATTCTTCGTTAGTCATCTAACGAACTCAAGTCTTTGACTAGTCTTTGGCCTTTTGCACAATGGGAATTGGACATTGTTAGTCACAAACCCACAATACCCACAATACTTAAAAATCAAAATTATCTCTTGGTCGGCTCTAACTACTTGCCTAAATAGACAGAGACTGAGCTTTTGGTGAATATAAGGGACATTGATATGATCAAATCTATCTAGAGAAATATCATGACCCGTTTGGCATGCCTAGGAATATCATCACTAATAATGAAACGCAATTTCAAAGCGAACCATTCTAATACTTCTACACTAGTCACGACATAAACACTACAATAATTCGGTGGCCTATCCCTAAAATAGTGGGCGGGTTGAAGCTTATAATAAGGCAGTGCTCGACATAATGAAAAAACGGTTGATGAAAAGAAAAGTTACTTGGGTGGATGACCTTCCCCATGTCCACAGGGCATATCGAACAATACCTGGGAGGTCGACTGGGGAAACACCCTTCGCCTTGAATGTGGAATATAAGCCATCATCCCACTGGAAATTGGCTTACCGACTACGAGGATGATCGTTGTCGATCAAAGACTAAATAAAAAAGTCATAAGGAATGACTTTGACATGGTCGAAGAAAGAAAGAAATAAGTCTCAATCACATTGGATTCCTACCAATAGTAGTTGGCAAAGCAGTATAATAAAGGAGTAAATTCGAGGAAGTTCTAAGTCAGAGACTATATGCTAAAAAAAAGTCATCGATAATACGAGGAAGCCATCAGATGAAAAGTTGGGTCATAACTAGAAAGGATCATTCAAATTCATTAAATATGAACTCCAAGGAGCCTACTATCTGGAAATAATGGGGGTAGGGAGATACCGTAATTTTAAGCTTTACGAAAACTTAAATTTTTATTATTCCAACTTTTTATGGATGATTTAAGTTCCATTAATGCAATTAGTTTTCTTATTAATTTAAATGGTAGGCTAACATTGTTACTCATAAACTTTCATCATCGTGTGTCCATCATCATTAAAAAAATCATTTAAATTTATTCGTTAAAGCTCTAGTCAACCTTTTAATGCCTTAAAGAGATTACACTTAATCATATCTTGAGGATTGCGACTTTTCGTCACTAGCAAACTTGAAAACATCAAGAATTTTTCAACCGATAAAAAGACCTATAGGGGATTTTTAGGCATTAAGTGTCCCGACTTTAGTCGGCTAAAATCCTGAAGGGGTGGATAGCCCTGCGACCAGGCTCATTTTCTCCAAAGTTTGTCCTAGGCCTAAGTTAGTGTGGCGACACTATCCCAAAAGGTGAGGCAAATAATAAAAACATGTTCTCCATGGAAAATGGGAAAATATATGGCATGGGGTAAACTCATAATTTCATTCACAAAACATTCATTATACAAAGAAGGCGGGGTCAAATAGATTACAAAATAAATTTACAAATAAACGAAAACAATAATCATCATTGGTGAGTCGTCAGCTCAGTTACAGCAGCTCGACGATCATTGTTAGGATAAAAGTTTCATCGTTGTTATGGTCCAAAAAGTAGTTCTTCACTAGTTGAAGAGTAATGGCTTCAGTGGGTATCCAACACTCATCACTCCCAATTGTAGGATGCTAAAAAGCATAACATTCCACTTGGTACTAGTACCAATTTTCATAAGCCATATGTTTGGCATGTTCCAAGTGAAAAGGGTAATCCAACCATCCTTTATCGTAGCTAGTGACACAGACTACACGGGGACCCTTTCGAAAGTGATACTTTAGCTTCATGACCTGGCGATGCAAGCCTTTCTTGATCGTCTCGTTTCTCTTAAAACCCTCTTCGTACTTTTTGAGCTACTCCCTTAGAGAATTATTCTCATTATATAACAGATCAACAATATCTCAAACCTCATTGACCTTGGCCCGAAGAGAAACATCCATTCGATTTTGGTCGCCATGAGCACTTGTCATCTTTTAAAGTGCTTACCAAATAAACATGATGCTTCCTAAGCTCTCTCGGGAGCATCCCGATAAAGAATGAGGTCCAAATATTCATTTTATTGAGTTATTAGCACCAATGACAATTTGTTATTAGACTATAAATATCATAAAGAAAGGCAATTATAAATTGAAAATATAGCAAGCATACACAAGTATTATGATGTGATCGAACAAGTCGCAAGTACAGCCAAAACAGTGAATCTTTTTCATTAAATGTATGGAAGTTGGTTAACCCTTACAAAGAAAATAACCAAAAGATAACAAAAATGTAGTATAAGAATCCCTAGGCTAATCCAACTAGCTTGACCTACTTTTTATGTCATCGTGTGCTATTGATAGGCCATAGGCTTGTTTTGGTATTATGACACCCCACCTGTTTTAATCACGGCTAATCAATCCTTTACCAAAATAAAACAGGAATCTCATTGATGAATTAGCTTTTTTGTGTGTCGTTGTTGTAAAAGCTCTTTAATCAAAAAATCTTCACAACCCTATAAAAGTAGACAAAACTAGAGTATAATGGTAAGTGAGGTATCAATCCAAATCTAAGGTGTGAGCATGCTAAACATGATAGGATAATGAATATAATTCACTTGATTCTTTTTTTTAAAACTTTTGGCTTATTCTAATTTTTTTATGTTTTTCAAATATTAAAATATTTTTTAGGTGAAAATGTGAAGTAACATTAAACTAATATGAGAGATGAAATTAACAAACTAAATAGTGTGCCAAATAAGAACTAAGTAATAAGAATGAAATGAAATTAAATTTGAGAAATATTCAAGGAATGAAACTTAACCTCCACTTTATCAATTAAATGTGTTAATTATTCTAGTTTACTAATTTTCCAAATATTAACTTATTTTATCAATTGATTCTCATCATTTGACAAAACAAACTAAAATAAAATTAGTTAATCCAATTTTCATCCCCACAACTCAAATGAATAATTGATTTAGAAAAATTATATAAATCACTCGCTAGAATAAATTCATATAATAAATCATAAATCTAACAAAATTTTAATGTATGAGTATAATAAAATATAATATACTCTAATTAGTGGGTCATTCTATCTCTAGTTTGAATCCAAAAATTAGGAGTATTAGATTTTAATCATTTCTCAAGGATAGTTTACCATTTCTCAATGCATAAACTCATGTAGAAATTAAAAGAAAATTAAATAAATGAAACAAAGTAAACTAGATTAATTAATACATTCAATTGAGTATATGGGGTTCATTTCACTCCTTGAATGGAGTGATTAGCCAACCATAGTCATAATCCAAGAATAAGTGAAACCAAGTAATAGCATAGAATGATTAGTAAGAGAAGAATTAATCAAACCCAATTTTGCCTTCAACTTGAAATAGAATCTTCAATTACAATCTCTCAATATTTTTTTTGGTAAAGAAAAAAACTAAAACTAAAAATTTATCTCTCTTCAATCTCTCTAAAACCCTAATTTGCTATTTTTTTCCACCAATGGGGCCTTCTATCTTCAATATATAGTATATGCGTGGATCACGGGGGGTAAAAATGGGAGGACAAGAGTGTATGGGATATGAAAGGTATTGAGGTCAGGGTGTTTAGGGAATTATTAGAGGGTGCATGTGGTTTGGATGTGAGGTCATGATAGTGGGGAGAATGAGGGTATTTTGGACATAAGGGGATAAGTTGGTTTTAAAACATGTGCGAGTTATGTTATTTTGGCTTTTGATCTTTGGTATCTTTGGCAGGTAGGAAAATCGTGAAAGGCTTGAGGTAGAAATGGGTTTGTTGGTTGGATTAAATGGTTTTGGACTTGTTGAAATGCGTATGGGTCGGTCAAGGTTGGGAGCAGGGGTGTCGCCAAGTTATTGGGTTTACGGTCAGAAGGGGGTCGCCAGGTCGGAGCTTGGGAAGATAGGATAGCTGAAAGGTGGATCTAACTCGCGGGTTGATGTCGAGGTGGAACGGGTTGAGGCGCGCCGGCGAGTATGGTCGTGGTTCAGGTCGCCCGGAGGCAGGGGATGGCTTCGGGTTTGGGTGGTTGCTGGAGGATCTCTGCCAGCGGTTTAGTTGGGCTTTGGTGTCGCCGGTAGGAAGATTGGGAGGCCTAAGGGGTCGCCGGCGATGGGGTAGAGGTTAGGAAGGTGGGGATGTCGCCGACGGGACTGGGGTTGGTCATTCCGGCGGGTTCAGCTCGGGTTTGGTTGGGGATTGTTTGGTTGGGGAAGAAGGTGAATAAAGGGATTAGATGGTGGGTTTATGTTTGGTAATATTGGGATGAGAGAGAGAGAAGTTAAAGGTGTGTGTTAATGGAGGTAGGAGAGAGAGTGAAAGAGGTGTAGGGAAGCAGATGAAATGGGGGTTATAGTGTGTGGTTAGGTATATGGTAGTGTAGGTGAGGGTGAGAGAATGGCTTGGGTGTATGTATGGAATAGGGTATTAAGGTGTGAGTGAGTTAGTTAGGTGTGTTTGGTAGTGTACGGTATTTGTGTGTGTGTGTTAGTTTGTGACCCTTAATAATAAAGACTCAACTAAAATTAAAAAAATCTAACTAAAAATAAAACAAACTAAAAAAAATAAAATCCTAAGCTTATATAAAAACTAAAATAAAAGAAAAGAAATAAAAACTTAAAATATAAATGAAAACGGACGTTTGACCTACAAGATAAACATTTAAGTACATAAGACCCATATTGCCGAGAATTAGCAACTAAAACACATCTATTTGGGGTATAAAATGTACGGTTTTGGGTGCTTATCACACCACCCCCAAACAGAGCATTGTTAGTCCTCGAGCAATAAGATAGAGGGAAAGAGAAAGATAAGTAACCAGAAGTGTACCACTTTTGCTTGCACTTGCGATTGCACTTAGCATGTGCAATAAGCCTTTAAACCTATAGGTTGCCTTACAGGACAAGTTGTGTCTCGTGAGGGTTTGCAGGGAATATAACCACAAAATTCTTATTTGTAAAGATTTATTGAAAGGCAGTCAATCTCTTATTAGACGTAGAATAATCGTACAATTCATCACATGAGAAAATATTTTCAGAAATACAAGCTAGAATGTAGAAAATGTTAACTAAGTAAATACACAAGGCACATCCTTCCTAGAACTCAACGTATGTAGTGTGAATCAGGCAAAATGGGTTGAGTATCATTAGAGTAATTCCTAGATTGCCTTGTCGGGATCAACGCCTCAACTTCAAATCTCACTGATATATCTCTCTCAAACGAACTCTCGATATTTGGGTAAGTGTATCGCTCTTGTGTGTGAGGAGGTGAGTAAATGTAAGCAAGTTCAAAAGTCTCACACACACATAAGAAAGAACGAATAATTTTAAAGAAAATGATCTCATGAAAGAATGTTAATCACTATAGTGAGAACGTCGAGAATGTTAATCACTATAGTGAGAACGTCGAGTTATTCACCACATAGACTGTCATTTGCCCGAACACCTAGGGGCGTATATGGATGATTATGGGTGAGGGGAAATGAGACGGAAAGGATACGATGATATGAGGTACGATGGATGGATGATATGATAGATGTGTAATGCGATGGAAATGGATGATATGTGAGAAGATTGTTCAATACATGAAGAAACAATGTCTTTATTTAACAAGGACTAAACTACTAACTACAAACTCTCTTTCTTTTTTTTCGATTTTTCTTCTTTTTTTTTTTGTCTATATTCTTTATTTTTATGCTATTTTTGCTATAAAAAAAATTGTTTGTTTTTTGTTTTTTGTTTTTCTCTCTCTTTTCAAACCAACACTGAAGAGATTTAACATTTGGAATCAACACTCTTTTATTTGAAAATGAAAGATAATATATGAAATGAGTGGGGAGGGTATATCAATGGTGAGGGGAATAGATGTGAATATGGAATAATATGGGAATGTAATGGGTGAGTGAATGGAAATGTGATATGGAAAAGTGGTAGGTGTATGGATGAAAACCAAGTGATCGGGACAAATTTAAAGACACATGTTTCTTACAACTCGAAAAAGATGTCATTCTCAGTGATCAAGCCAAATTTTAATGAAGGATAATGAGATCATGCAACAATTAAAGTGCGGACCCAAACGAAGTTGAATAAACTTGTGACTCGGAGATTGCGTAAAACTCTCTAAAAGGTGGAAGGCACGAATCTCATAAGATAACGTCTCTACTAGTGATCCTTAAGGTTCTCTTGGGAATTATAGTACTCCTCAACTCTAAGCCGTAGTGGCGTGATAAGTGCGCAAATTTTGTTGAGTCTAGAAATTCATAGTGCAACATGCCTTGTTACATATTACATAAACCATTTAGAAAAAATATTCTCTAGCTTGATTCCTAGACTTAAAAAGATGGATGATTGAAAATTCACATCAATGAGTGAGATGAAAAAAACTGCACGAAATTTTAAAAACCAGGTTCAAAAATCAAAATTTTCTAAAAGAGGTACAATTATGATAAAATCCCCCCCCCCCCCCCCCCAAACAAAAAGGAACATCGTCATCGATGTTAAGTAAATGAATTTTAAAATTGAGAGCATAAGGTAGGAAAGAGATTACCAAAATCAACCGCTAATGAAGTGGACATGTGAAGCTAAGATGAAACCTGGATAAATGAGTGAGATAGAAAAATATATACAAGTCTATAATCCTGATAGAACATTGGGTGGTGTGAAACACCACCCCCAAACAGGATAAGACTCATACTCAGAAAAAGCGGGTTGCCTCCCAATATCGCTAAGTTTAACGTCTTCAGTCAGACCGATGGAATCTCACCCTAAAGATAAGATCTATGAAAGCGCGGGGCAGCAGAAGAATGGGTGATTAGAATCACCCCCAAACAAGACTGAACGGTTAGTCTTCATAAATGGGGTCAATAAGGTCAATCTGTTCGATGTGAGTGGAGCCTAGCTCCAAGAAGGGCTTCAAGTGTTGACCATTGACCTAAAAGAGGCTACCATCCTTAGGATTTTTCACGATGATGTCACCATAAGGAGTAACTGACTTAACAATGAAGGGTCCAGACCACCTAGTTTTCAATTTCTCGGGAAAGAGATGCAACCGAGAACTATAAAACAAAACTTTTTGACCAGGGTGGAATTCTTTGCGCATGATGCTTTGGTCATGGATCCACTTCATTTTGTTCTTATACTTCTTGGACAAATCATAGGCATCATTTCTGATTTCCTCCAATTCATTAAGTTGCAGCTTCCTATGGACACCCCCCTCATCAATATCTAAATTAAGGGCTTTGACGGCCCAATAAGCATGATGTTCAAGCTCGAAAGGAAGGTGGCAAGGCTTGCCGAAGACCAACCGATAAGGAGACATGCCAATTGGAGTCTTATAAGTAGTACGGTATTCCCACAATGTGTCATTCAAGCATAAGGACCAATCTTTCCTATTAGGATTGACGGTATTTTCAAGAATTTACTTGATCTCGCGGTTAGAAACATCAACTTGGCCACTCGTCTGTGGGTGGTAAGAGAGACCAACCTTGCGGGTAACACCACACTTTTTGACAAGGTGTTCAAAAACTCGATTATAAAAATGTTTACCCCCGTCACTAATGATGGCTTTTGGGGTTCCAAAACGCGTGAAGACATGCTCTTTGAGAAATTGGACCACAATTCGATGGTCATTGGTGCGGCAAGCAATTGCTTTGATCCATTTGGAAATATAGTCAACAGCAACTAGAATATACTGAAAACCATAAGAGGAGGGAAATGGTCCCATGAAATCGATACCCCACACATAAAAAATTTCAACAATAAGGATGGGGGTGAGAGGCATCGTATAACGATGAGAGAGACGCCCAGAGTGTTGGCAATTGGAACAAGCCTGGCAATATTGATGGGAATCGCGAAAAAGGGTAGGCCAATAGAAATAACTTTGCAAAATTTTTGCGGTAATTTTCTTTGAGCCAAAGTGGCCTCCACAAGCACTATTGTAGCAGAAGGACAGAATACTGAGTTGTCCACATTAGGGAACACAATGATGAATGACTTGATTGGGGCAATACTTGTAGAGAAACGGGCCATCCCAAGAGTAAAACTTCACATTCGCCATGAATTTGGAGCGATCCTGTTTCGACCAATGATAAGGAAGTTGATCGGTAACAAGGAAGTTGAAAATATCAGCATACCAAGGCGAGGTGGAGATGGAAAAAAGTTATTCATCGGGAAATGACCCAGAAATTGGGAGAGGATCACAGTCAGACGTGACAGTAATGCGAGAGAGATGGTCAGCAACAACATTTTCGCAACCTTTCTTATCGCTAATTTCAAGGTTAAACTCTTGGAGTAAGAGAATCCACCGTATCAATCGTGGTTTAGAATCCTTCTTATGAAAAATGTGCTTAAGGGCAGCATGATCAGTATACACGATGATAGGGGAACCTATGAAATATGAGCGAAATTTATCAAGAGCAAACACAATCGCTAACAACTCCTTTTCAGTGGTCGTGTAATGAAGTTGAGCATCATGTAGGGTTTTGCTAGCATAAGAGATGACATGTGTGCGCTTGTCAACTCGCTGGCCAAGAATGGCACCAAGTGAAAAATCAGAAGCATCACACATGAGCTCAAATGGGAGAGACCAATTGGGAGGTTGCATGATAGGAGCGGATGTGAAGTCAACTTTTAGGTGCTCAAAGGAGGCAACACATGCTTCATCAGAGATGAAAGGGACATCTTTAGATAAAAGGGTTGTCAAAGGTCACGTAATTTTTGAAAAGTCCTTAATGAAGCGCCGATAGAAACTCGCATGTCCTAAGAAGGAGCGAATATCCTTAACAGACTTGGGAATGAGGAGTGAGGAAATCAAGTCGACCTTTGCTTAATCGACCTCAATACCGGAGCTGGAGACAACATGACCTAAAATAATATCCTTTTTTACCATGAAATGGCATTTTTCCAAATTTAGGACCAACTTCTTTTCTTCACAACGCTGAAGGACCATAGTGAGGTGAGATAGGCATTGTTCAAAGGATGAACCAAACACAGAAAAATCGTCCATAAAGACTTTGAGAAAATGCTATACCATGTCACTGAAAATACTAGTCATACACATTTGAAAAGTCGCAGGTGCATTGCGAAGGCCAAAGGGCATACGAGAGTACGCAAATGTGCCAAATGGACAGGTAAAGGTAGTTTTTTCTTGGTCTTCAGGGGCAATAGGAATTTGGTTATACCCTGAATATCCATTAAGGAAGCAGTAGTAAGCATGGCCTGCCAAGCGTTCAAGCATCTGGTCAATGTATGGGAGAGGGAAGTGGTCTTTGCGAGTGACTGCATTGAGCTTTTTATAATCAATATAAACATGCCAGCCGGTTTGTATACGGGTAGGTACAAGCTCATCGTCACTATTTTTGACAACGGTGACTCCAGACTTTTTAGGCACCACATGAATGGGACTGACCCATTGGCTATCTGAAATGGGATAGATAATACCCGTATCAAGCAATTTAAAAATTTCAGCTCAAACGACCTCTTTCATTACTGGATTGAGTCGGCGTTGTGGCTCACGAGAAGTCTTGGCATTCTCCTCTAAATGAATGCGATGGCTACAGACATTGGGGCTGACACCTTAAATGTCGAAAATGGTCCACCCTAAAGCAGTGTTATGTTGAGTGAGAGTGTGGACCAATTGCTCTTCTTGATCCGATGTCAAGTCAGAAGCAATAATGATGGGTGATATTGGTTTGGGCCTAAGAAAGTATATTTCAACTTAGCAGGTAATGTCTTAAGCACCAAACTAGGTGATGAATCAGGAGAGGCATCGGACTCAGACGCAGAAACAGAGTTCGGGAGAATATCGGGACAGGGGTTGACTAGGTCATCCACAGAAAGAAGAGTATCGATAAGGAGAGGCTCAAATGGATGAGCCCAAGTGGAAGTGTCCAGCAGAGGTGTAGAATCTTACAGGGCATTGACCTTGGATATGGAGGAATCAATATCAAAATCGGACCCAAAGTGAGCCAAACATTAGTGGATAGGATCTTCTGGGTAGGTTGTATCCAAGACTAAGGAGTCAATCATGCAAACCTCATCAATATAATCAACATCGGACTGTTGTTTTATGAGGTGGAAAATATTGACTTCGACGGTCATGTTGATAAAAGAAAGATTCATTGACCCATCTCGACAATTGATGATGGCATTGGCAGTTGCCAAAAAGGGGGGACCCAAAATGATAGGAATATTGGTTGGGTCAGGAGCAGAAGTGTCTACGATGATGAAATCCACAGGGTAGTAAAAGTCAAACACTTTCACCAAAACAACTTCAACTATTAGTTTAGGCACTTTCACAGAACGGTCTGCAAGTTGAAGAGTGATTCGTGTAGGTTTCAAATTTTGTAAACCTAACTCAAGGTAGAGAGAGTAAGGTAGAAAATTAACACTAGCTCCAATATCAAGCAAAGCCCGAGTAGTGAACTTATATCCTAACATGCAAGAGATAATGGGACGACTAGGGTCTTTATATTTCACAATACAATTCTCATGGATGAGGGACGTGGCTTGTTTAGTGACAAAGGCATCACGAGGAACATTTGTTTGTCGCTTGACAGTGCACAAGTCCTTCAAGAATTTTGCATAAGACGAAACTTGTTGAATTGCGGTGACGAATGGAATGTTTATGTGAACATTCTGAAATACTTTATTGATCTCATCAAATTGTTGAGCTTTCTTTGTTGGGGCCAACCTATGAGAGAAGGGGGCTTTAGGGATAAAGCCAGTGGTGACCTCAGTAGATTTAGAGGCAGTCTTGTCTGTGGATTTATGGGGTGGTGGGACTTGAGGAAGAGGTTCTAATGGGCAATGCTGGGTGGGTGGGAGTGGAACATCATGGGGAGCATCAACACCGTTGTCAACCTGTTTACCGGATCGTAGAGTACTCGCCGCTTTCATGTCCGCTTGGTATGTGGGTGGAGTGGAAGTGGATCCAACCTCATACGCCGACTCCTTTCCATTCCCCTTAGGGTTAGGAATGGGTTGACTCGGAAAATGACCTTTCTCTCCCTCGGACTCAAACTGATTAAGACGTTGCTTAAGCCTTTGGATGGCTTGAGTCTGTGCTTACGTGGTTTGTTATTGAGTCGTGATAAATTGAGTCAGAATATTCTCAATAGATGAGGTGGATGATTGTGATGGAGGATCATAAGGGGGTTGGGGAACCAACTCTCGGTTAGAACAAAGCGACTGTGAATACTCGTAGGACGGAGGTGGGACAGGGACAATTTGATGATTGGGGTGGGACGGTCCTCCTTGGGGGACAAAGGATGAGGGATGGTTTTACTGGTGGTAAGTAGCATGGTGGTGTTGGATAGGAGGGCGATGTTACCTTTTCGGGTTTTGGTTAAACCCCGGTGGACCACCAACATGTTGTTGTGGTTTTGATGGAGCAAGGTGATTGTCGTACATATAAGAAAAATAGGGATGGTTCCTATTATTCGAATTATAAGTAAACGACAATGGTACGGGTTTCCTCGTGGTATCAAAGGCACATGCTTGGGGTAGAATGGGTTCGGGATCATCTTGAATGAGGGGGCACAAATGAGATAAATGATCCTGACTTAAACAGACATGACAAGAAGGACTAGACTGGTTGACGTTCATCAATTGTTTAGAAAGAGAAATATTTTGTTGCATAAAACAACTGAGAGCATCAGCAGTTTTAGTCAAAGTGTTTAAGCCATAAAGCAAGACTTTAAAATTGGGATCATGTTTTACCTAATAAGTGCTACCTACTCGTGGTGGCTCGGATTTCAAAAATTCAATTGTGCCCTCCCAATCTTGGGAGTCATCGCCTAATTCAAGGAGAAAATTATAGGCGGCAGTGGGAGTTAAGTGCATGAATTTGCCTTTGTGCATGTACTCAATCATGGTGCGAGAGGAAGGAATGAGACCATTGTAAAAACTATGAACGAGGCGACTCTTCTCGAGGCCATGATGTGGGCAACTATTGATATAATCTTGAAAACGGCCCCGTGCTTCACAAAATTGCTCGGTTGGCTTTTGGTGAAAATCCTGAATGACTTGGCGCATCTCATTGGTCTTACTTATGGGATAAAACTTGGACATGAACTTCTTCACAAGTTGTTCCCATGTATGGATAGAATCCGGTGACAAGGAATGTAGCCACATGGATGCTTTATCATGGAGAGAAAATGGAAGCAAGCGAATACGAACATTTTCTTCATCTAAGTTTTGATTTTTGAAAGTAGCGCAAACCGTGAGAAATTTTCGCAAGTGAGTGTATGGAGACTCACGTTAAAAACCATGGAAATGGTCATCGGACGAATTTCAAATTGATCCATCGGGGTGGGTGGAAGAACTATGCAAGATGGTGGGGTAGCCGTTATCAGGGCAAAATAGTCCCTTAAAGCACGCTCTTCAGCCATGGTGGGTGAATGAATGGTGGGAATAGAGATGTCAACTCGGGGACAACTCAAAGTGATAGGTGGAATGGAAGAAGCAAGGGGAACACTTGGTTCTCCTAATGTGGAAGAAACGGGAGAAAGACTATGTGAACGAATTAATCGATGATTAACTCGTTGCCAGGTGGGCATGCAAAGAGGGATTTGTTTTTGGTTTTTTTAGATTTTTTGGAAAAGAAAATATTTTTGGAGTTTTGCTTTTGTTTGGAAAGATAGAAAATATTTTTTTGAGTTTTTTATAAAAAATAATATAAGAATATATTTTTGGATTTTTTGGAAGAAAAAAGGTGGGGGAAAATTTGGACTCGAAGAATTTGGGAAATTCACTAAAACGGACTACCAAAAAAAAGGAATTGGAAACGCACAAGTTAAAGAAAAATCCCTACTAGCACATAACCAGTTTTTATCTTGAAAATTGATGAAATGGGTAGTCAAATTATAATGAAATCCGCAGGCGATAAAAATCACGAAATTTATATAAGTGATCGCCTTTTGCAAAATGTGTGTTCCTACTTTAATCATAAGATGCCAAGAGGCTTGCCATGGAGATTCGCCACAAAGATACTACGACGAAACGATCGGCCGGTACAACGCTGGGGACAGTACAAACCCGTTTTACTGGGCGGCCGCACTTAAAACCCAGTTTCCCTAGACACTTCTGTGCCACAAAGTGAACCGTTCGAGAGTTTTCCCGGTGGAGAGGACTCTACGGGTTATCCTACAAGTCAAAATGATCAAAAAGGGGTCTACGAACACCGTATCCTATGGGGCTATCTAGTTGATTGATTTTAAATTAGTGATGGCTAGGGTAGCACACAAAGGATAAGTGATTGAGTCGGGTGATGAAATTCATTCTCGTGAGTGATCGGACGTAGGTTTTAGTCAATTTAATTCATCATGCCATTCAAAATTAAATGCAAGAATTAAATCACACAAGAGCACGTAGGAGCACACAAGGTATGAACTCACTAACAAGAGGGCACGAGGGTATAAAAGATGTACCTCCCATGGTTTTTAGGTCGTGGGGTGACGAAATTGTTGAGCCGATCGGGGGGAGAATATGCCAATCTCAATCGGCCTCGGGAGTCCGAACGACCCAAGGTAGAGAGGCTTCTAAATCCTCGCCAATGGACACCCTCTCTCTACCTTGTTCGGTTTTCCTATCACGCTTTCTTCAATTATTACAATTTTAAAATGAAAATGAAATGGTGTCTCTATGCACCGCAATACAAGCAAGGTAGTAAAATCCTAAATACAAGCCTTCTAAAATAAAAATAAAAATGGTACTAAAATTGAAAAATACAATACAAGTGAATCACAAAATTTGGGAATCCTCTCAAGCACGTTTAGCTCCAAAGATCGGGAACGGCGCCATTTGATGAATTAGCTTTTTTGCGTGTCGTTGTTGTAAAAGCTCTTCAATCAAAAAATCTTCACAACGCTATAAAAGTAGACAAAACTATAGTATAATGGTAAGTGAGGTATCATTCCAAATCTAAGGTGTGAACATGCTAAACATGAGAGGATAATGAATATAATTCACTTGATTTTTTTTTTTTTGGACTTAGTGCTTATTCTAATTTATCTATTTTTTTCAAATATTAAAACACTTTTTAGGTGAAAATGCGAAGTAACACTAAACTAATATGAGAGACGAAATTAACAAACTAAATAGTGTGCCAAATAAGAACTAAGTAATAAGAATGAGATGAAATTAAATTTGAGAAATATTCAAGGAATGAAACTTAACCTCCACTTTATCAATTAAATGTGTTAATTATTCTAGTTTACTAATTTTCCAAATATTAACTTATTTTATCAATTGATTCTCATCATTTGACAAAACAAACTAATATAAAATTAGTTAATCCAATTTTCATCCCCACAACTCAAATGAATAATTGATTTAGAAAAATTATATAAATCACTCGCTAGAATAAATTCATATAATAAATCATAAATCCAATAAAATTTTAATGCATGGGTATAATAAAATATAATATACTCTAATTAGTGGGTCATTCTATCTCTAGTTTGAATCCAAAAATTAAGAGTATATTAGATTTTAATCCTTTCTCAAGGATAGTTTACCATTTTTCGATTCATAAACTCATGTAGGAATGAAAAAAAAATTAACTAAATGAAACAAAGTAAACTAGATTAATTAATACATTCAATTGACTATATGGGGCTTCATTTCACTCCTTGAATGGAGTGATTAGCCAACCATAGTCATAATCCAAGAATAATTGAAACTAAGTAATAACATAGAATGATTAGTAAGAGAAGAATTAATCAAACCCAATTTTGCCTTCAACTTGAAAAGAATCTTCAATTACAATCTCTCAATATTTTTTTTGCTAAAGAAAAAAAACTAAAACTAAAAATTTCTCTCTCTTCTAGCTCTCTAAAACCCTAATTTGCTAAAAAAAAATTCCACCAATGGGGTCTTCTATCTTCAATATATAGTAGATGCATGGAGCATGGGGGGTAAAAATGGGAAGACTAGAGTGTATGAGATATGGAAGGTATTGAGGTGAGGGTGTTTAGGGAATTAATAGAGGGTGCATGTGGTTTGGGTGTGAGGGCATGATAGTGGGGAGAATGAGGGTATTTTGGACATAAGGGGATAAGTTGGTTTTAAAACCTGTGGGAGTTATGTTATTTTGGCTTTTGATCTTTGGTATCTTTGGCAGGTAGGAAAATCGTGCAAGGATTGAGGTAGAAATGGGTTTGTTGGTTGGATTAAATGGTTTTGGACTTGTTGAAATGGGTATGGATCGGTCAAGGTTGGGAGCAGGGGTGTCGCCGGGTTGTTGCGTTTACGGGCAGAAGGGGGTCGCCAGGTCGGAGCTTGGGCAGGTAGGATAGCTGAAAGGTGGGTATAACTCGCGGGTTGATGTCGAGGTGGATGGGTTGAGGCGCGCCGACGGGTATGGTCGTGGTTCAGGTCGGTCGGAGGCAGGGGACGGCGTCGGGTTTGGGTGGCTGCTGGAGGATATCTGTCGGCGATTTAGTTGGGTTTTGGTGTCGCCGGTAGGAGGATTGGGAGGCCTAAGGGGTCGCCGGCGATGGGGTAGAGGTTAGGAAGGTGGGGTTGTCGCCGACGGGACTGGGGTTGGTCATTTCGATGGGTTCAACTCGGGTTTGGTTGGGGATTGTTTGGTTGGGGAAGAAGGTGAATAAAGGGGTTAGATGGTGGGGTTATGTTTGGTAATGGTGGGATGAGAGATAGTAGCTAAAGGTGTGTGTTAATGGAGGTAGGAGAGAGAGTGAAAGAGGTGTAGGGAAGAAGATGAAGTGGGGGTTATAGTGTGTGTTTAGGTGTATGGTAGTGTAGGTGAGGGTGAGAGAATGAATTGGGTGTATGTATGGAATAGGATATTAAGGTGTGAGTGAGTGAGTTAGGTGTGTTTGGTAGTGTATGGTATTTGTGTGTGTGTATTAGTTTGTGACCCTTAAATAATAAAGACTCAAGTAAAATTAAAAAAAAAATTCTAACTAAAAATAAAACAAACTAAAAAAAATTCTTAAGCTTATATAAAAACTAAAATAAACAAAAGAAATAAAAACTTAAAATCTAAATGAAAACTAAAGTCCTAAAAAATATAATCTAGTAAAACTAAAAAAAAATTAATCCTAATAAAATAAAAACTAATAAAAATAAAAATGCCCTAATAAAAATAAAATAGAAAAATAGAAAACATAACTTAGAAAATACTAAATAAATCAAAAATAAATACTAAAAAAAATAAAATGACTCAAACTAAAAATCTAAAAAATATTAAAAAGGGACAAACTAAACACACACAGGGTTTGGGGTAGGTTTAAGCTCGGGTAAGATTACGAGGGAGGGAATTGGCTCCATTCAACACGCATTTGCCTCGATATATAGCTTTTGACACCGCAAACGGACGTTTGATCTAGAAGATAAACATTTAAGCACATAAGACCCATATTGCCGAGAATTAGCAACTAAAACACATCTATTTGGGGGTATAAAATGTACAGTTTTGGGTGCTTATCACTCATATATTCATTATTAACATCACTATCGAAAACCAATTAATTACTAATAACCTATTAGTCCTAGTGTCAAAATTTCAAACTTCTAACTTACGTCAACAAAATTCCATTAATCAACACCAATTATGAAATTAATAAACTCACACAACTGACATAAATAAAATTTAATCAACAACTCTCGGTAAAATTCATATTATCTTTAATTCAAATAATTGAAAGTAAAACAGCAAAAATAAAATAAATAACAACAGTTGGGCAACGTGCCCTAATATAACTCTGAAATACCTCATATCTAGATATCATGGATATAAGTGACTAATCAATCCCTGCAAGCATTCACAGCTGCTGCAGCATTGTCTAACTAGATTAATGATTCATCCAGTCGTCCCTGTGTCTGACACCTAAAGGTTTTAAAAATATTTTGCATACGGGTCAGAGCCCAAAACCTTTTGATAATATTTAGCAAGTGTTTAAAATACATTAATAAATATGTTATGTAATCTTTAATATTTAAACTAGTGTCGCACTCCCATAAGATACTCCTCACCCCTCATCTAAAGTGCACACCTAACGCATGTATTTTAAACACCCTAGTTACGCTACCCAGCTTAATTAGCATCACCCATCATTTAAGTCCCATACTCCGCCTTATGCCCCGCGTATATTATTATACACATAGAATTTATTTTAAATGTTCGCCTCAGCTTATTCATTATAAATCTCATTGATAATCTGTCAATTTATTTCAAATAACTTTCACTAGTTATTTACTTACTATTCACATGTTAGTGTCATTAACTCGTATATATATTCATCTTTCTATATATACATATATCATTTAGCATTTTGGATTTTATCCTCCCGGATGTATATAATTTATTGCTCATTATATTCCTTAATTTGTCCGTATATATATTTCACACACACACACATAAATATATATATATATACACACACACACACAATATACTAATCACATCAAGTATATCCATACTTATATATCACGCACCAATATAAGTATAACAGTCATCCCTCAAAGTAATATCTCACTTGATGCGAATCTCTAGAATGTTATCATTATCCATGAAATACTCGCATCATCCTAGTTACCAGTGGTCGGATTCTCACACCGACTTGGTAAAACAAATCACAAATGTATTGGAGGCGGCCATAGTCCTTCAACAGTGAGTCATAACCATACCCACAATTATCTCACTGCGAATAAATCACGCAATCATAAATATGGCGTTATGATCTAGGGATACTCTCCCTGCATTCACTAGTCATGGGATTCACCCACATCGCTCAACCTCCCATGATAGCACTAGAAGGGTATGTTTCACATAAATATATCATACACACATAGATATATCAATATACACATACATATATACTGTCTCTATACCCGCATATATCAAAATCGAACTAACCGTGTATATTGCTTATTGCACTAGCCTATCCATCCTGAATATAAGTCCAATTCAAGTTCATAAGTATTCACCTACTTATTTATATAAATATCTCATTACATTTTATTCTGAATTACAAAGCTTATCACACTATCCCGTATCACAAATCCATCCAAAATTCCCATTCGAATTCATTAATATATTTTTGACATATATTTTCGAGTGTCATTCCTAAAGACTCCTAAATCCATACCTTGGATTCATTCCCATAAAATCCAAGGATAAAATAATTTTTCTTAAAAAATTCCGAGTCCTATGCTCATATACGGACATCCTAAAATAACCCGAGTTTTATTTCCTCCTAAAGATGTTGGTCTCACGCACCATTCATAGAAAAATCATAACAACTTAAAAAAATTAAAAAATTACGAGGTCGGCGGCCACGCGTTCATATAAAAAAGATCTAACTTCATGATATGGGCTAAGTAGGTGATCCGAATCGATTCGGCAATAGGGCGAATCGATTTGCTCCTGTCGAATATCCAAGACGGGCTGCCATGGCTTTTATGCCTTTTTCGCCCAATATCACCACCAAAATCACTCCCAAAAATCATCCTAACATAATATAATCCTACCCTATCAACATCCATCGTAATGGTATATGTTTATTTATTTAATTCATCAATTATACATCCAAATCATAGGGTTTATTTGCAGATTTCATGGGTAATACTCATCAATCAATTTTATGAAATCATTTCACAAAACCCATTTTCTGTTATAAATCTCAACCCAAAAATTCATATTTATCACCAGCTATAATATGAATTAAAACACACATATAATATCAAAGCAAGATAAACACTTGACTCAAATTTTAGATCATATGAACTTCCTCTTTGTGCGTTGAATTAGTTTCGAAAATGACATCTTGATTCCTCTTCTTCTTCCTCTCTCTCTCTCTCTCTCTCTCTCTCTCTATATATATATATATATATATATATATATATATATGTGTGTGTGTGTGTGTGTGTGTGTGTGTGTATAAGAAATGAAATGGTTGCCCTAAGCCATTCCTTAATCCCTCTTTTGTTATAAATCCCAAAATTGGGCATTAATCCAATTGTAAAATGACTCGTGTACCCAAATGCGAGTCCCGACTAGTCTAAAAATCCTCCGAAACCCAAACACTACTTCCGAGTACTTAATTTTGACTATTGCGACCCATTCTGAATCAACCATGCACTCGAAATCACCATCCGAGTCACTTATCAAAAATCGCCATTTTATTCCTAACACGACCACCGCGCGTGTTCCGAATAACATACTATCAACTTGTCGTTTTTACCCACTTACGAAGTGATATAAAAAAAAAAAACTTCATTTACTTACCCCACAAGTAAATATAGTACACAGATTTATTAATTCGATACTCGTCAATTAATATTTAATCCGTTCACTTTATTTCTCAAATTATTAAATTACAAGCACTCGTGTAATTTAAATACCCACAAAAGTATGGTGTATTACAGATATGTGGCTTCCATTACTTCATCGGTGCTTTCCTTATCCTAACCAATAACTTCACCCTCTTCTTTGTTCGGGTTTGAGGAGAACCTGGATTATGAGCACCAAACAATTCGGACTTAGAGAGGACTCCTGCCTTGAGAAAAGCTCTGTCCTATCCTTTTTTTAAGAAGTATTTATGAATTTAGTTCAACTATTTCTTAGCATGGGTGAAGGAATCATCCCACCCATGGTCATAGGCATTATCCTTGGCCCCTAGGGCCTCAGAAAAAGTTTATGCAAACTCTTTAATAACCTTCTCTAACTGCTCGATCTTAAATTTTAGTTTGGTGAGCTCCAACTCCTTGGCCTTATTATCAACCTTGTAGGCCTTCTCGACAACCTTAAAAGAATTTTGCGACTCACTTAAAGTGTGGTCCAAGTCAGCATTATCCACGTCTTGGTTGTCCGTTATATCTAAAATATCGACAAAGTCTACCAAGAATAATAAGACAAAAGTCGATCAAAGAAAGTTAGTACAACAATAAATTTTGAAGTAAGAATTCGAAAAAAGTGTAAGAGCTTACCAATGACAATGTCCGGGCATTATGTAAGAGCAGTTGGTCGATTGAAAATTTATAAACCAACTCCAGGTTGACCTTTAAATAGACCCCCTCAATAGAGCGGGGGCCAAGTCAATATTTTTATCCACTGACATGTTAGAAGTTCTGTTCCCCTTTTCGAGGGCATTTACCTTCTTGGTTGGAAAAATAGTTATAAGGTTGGTTTCAATCTTGCTTCTCTTCACAAAATGAGCTTGTGATTTATCAGGGAAATCCCCAAAGTTGACAGGGCCAGACGGACCTTCGAATTCCTTAATTTTGGAAGGTTGTGCTTTTGAAGAACAAGGGGTATTGGCCTCCTCCAAACAATTAAGGATATTTCACCTCTGTAACATCTCATCTTATGAAGTAGAAGGAACCACTGTAAGAATTAATGAGATATCTACAAAACTCAAATGAGCCCAATGAGCTCACGCTTAACACCCCGTATTTTTGAGTATGTATAATTTAATTAAATTGGTTATTTTAAATTACACGTGTGACATAATTTAATTGAATTAAAATGCTACGTGTTTATTAAAATATTAATTGAGAGAGATAATGATTAATATTTACGAAACAAAGTTACTAAGGGAATAGCAAATAACTTGTGATAATTATTATATGTTTTAGCGAGTGATATCGATGTGACTGTGTTATATCTCTATTGGAATTCACGTGTAGAATATATTGAGATCGAGATAGAAAATCTATGTAGAGTGATTTGGACGGCGATTTCGAGGGCAAGGTTGATTCCAAATGGACCGAAATAGTCAAAAGAGTGTACCTGGGTATACTGTTTGGGTCGCGATGCGATTTTAGACCAACTCGACACCACGTAAGGGCGTCTCGATCATTTAGGAGCCTAGGGTAAAAGGAATTACAAATATATTGTTCTAAAAAACCCGCCTAGGCTTGAGGCTTGGGAGAAATGCCCCGCCTTATGCTTGGTAAAACCCTTAAGGCGCACTTTTTCTCTAAAAAAAAATAATGCTTTAGTTAAAAGATATCGCCTTTTAAAGATTTTTTTACAAACCGGACATCATCCAAAATAATCAAATAGTATTTTAATTTGCAAATATTCAGACATATTTTTATGATATGTACAATTTGAGTATTTTAATAGCCTTGTTATGGTTAAAAGATATTAAAATATATTTAAAAGGCCTAAACGCCTTTTCACGCCTAAGGCCCGCCTAGGCTTCTAAGGCTTAAGGCTTGGCCTCTATGCCTCGATCACGCCCTGCGTTTTCTATAACCTTGATTAGAGTGTCATATCAGCCCCTTTGAGTTGTGGGTTCGGGTTACTACACTTGAGATTGAGAGGAGGCCGGAGGAGAAGAAAAGGAGAAGAGACATAGGCCATTCCACACCGCTACACACCACGAACATTGTTGGATTCGAGATCAGAGCAAGGAAAGGGCATTCTCACCATCTCAAAAGGTAAATCAGACCGACTTGATCAAGGAAAGTTTTTATCTTGCATTACTTTGAGCATGTTATAATACCCATGTAGTGTAGGGTTGAATTTTATGGTTTAAATGATGATTCTTGGGATTTGGGTGGGTGGAAGTCATGATTCGAAGTAGGATTCCATGTGGAATAAATCCATGTATGTACATAACACGAAATTAGAGGATATGGTATGACTAACATGAAAGAAATCTAGGTGAAATTGATGTATATGCATTAAGAACACATAAACTAGGGTTTTGATGAAATATGAGTTTCAATTTGTTCATGGGTAGATTTCTTGTAGTCTTGATGTGTTATTTACGTTAAAAGTTGTACCTACATGTATATTTAATGTTTGGGAATGTTGGATGGGAGTTTGGGGAAGTATTATGGAGTTTTGATAAAGTTTTAATAGTGTAAACTCGTAATAGCAATGAAGAAGACGATACGGTGAAATGCAAATTGATTCGGTTCGAAGATCGAATCGATTCGGTGGGCGAATCGATTCAGAATCCCTACCAAATCGATTCGGCTGCCCAATTTTTTATGAGTTTTTCCTTTAATGTTATATTTCACCATGGAATTAATTACGTGAAACTTTGGTAATAGTTTAGTAATTATATCAAGACTTAGAGGTGGTCAGTAGACATTTAGTTAGTGCTCGGTAAATCTTAAAGAGGGTAAAATTAGGATTAGGACCGACGATAGTTAACCGATTAAGATGCGTATCGGGAATTTATGATTTGGGTTACAGGAAAAGTAACCCATGACCTAAGGCAATTACGAGTAGTATAGTGATGTGTTAACTACTAAAATAACTTAAGGGGTAATTGGGACCTTTCGGGTAGTGAGTATTACTCGAAATATAGGACAATAATAATATGCGTGAATTATTAGTATGTCGAGTATTCAAGAGGTATAAATACTACGTATGGGATATATTATAGGTTGTGTGTATACCTATACTCATGATATACATATAGGTTATATGAATACCTACTATGTGTTTTATTATGTGTGTGAACATACCTTATGTGTAGAGGGCAATTCCACTTTGACAATTCCAGCGAGGTCCGGATGTGTGCCCCAGAATATAGAACTTAGGGCGGCTCACTATGTGTTTTGTATTAGTGGAACTGGCAGGTCATTTGGGTACATTCAGTATTTGTGTATCCCAATGGCTTAGATTATGTTTATCTCCAATGTGTGTTGTTGATTTATGGTTCAAGGAGACATTATGAACCGATAGTCCCCGATTTGGTACGAGAGGTATATGGATTTGATAGCAGAGTATGCCTGCATCGCGGTGGTCATTACGAAAGATGTTGTAGATGTATATATATTATAGATTGATATATATATAATTATCCTACTTATGTGTAATGGTAGAAAATATAGATAGTGTATATATCAAAGTAATTTTAAGTATGAGCAACTTACATAGATGGTGCAATAATAATATTCGGGTATAGTGAACTATCGGCTTGACAGTAGCATATCGTATGGGCAGTACGGAGAAGCTCAACTGAGTGTGGTTAGTTAGATACTTAGGCTTAGTTAAGTCCGATATCATGGCCAGGTGTGTAAAATGGGAGACATTTGGTGTGCACTATAGATGAGAGGTGAGGAACTTAAAGGAATGTACGTTGGACTAACGTGTGTATCTAAAAAATGCTTTTATTACTGCAATTCAAATACTTGCTAAATATTTTTCAAAGGTTTTGGGCTCTGCCATATGTCAAATATATTTTTAAAACATTTTAGGTGTCCATCCACAGAGACGACATGCTTGATGACTCATTCTAGGGATGCATAGCTTCAGCATTTGTGGAGGCTTGCAGGATTTGTTTAGACGCTTCAGTTATTCATTCCTAAATTAGGACTTAATGTCAGTATTTCATTGTGGCATTTTGCCCTATCTATTGATACATACTTTTAGTTTTGTTTATCAGACTTATGGTTTGGATATTACTTTGGAAACGATGGTTTATTCGGTATTTATTTCTATATATTTATCTCGTGATGATCCGGACTGCTATTATTTGTGTGAATGGTTAAGTTATTTCATTTAAAATTCCACATGTTGTTATATGTTAATGAAAGATAAAATTTGGCACCAACTTAATTTAACATAGGTGGTTAGTAATTTAAAGTTTTGATATGATGCTAAGAATGAACCGAATGAGATTCCTGTTTATTTTAACAAAGTACTGATCACCCATGATTGAAATAGGCAGGTGTCACAGATGGTATCAGAGTATCAAGTTCTAGAGTCCATATGATCTATATGGCTTCTTATGTGTTCTTTGACATATATCCCTATTATTAGGACTTTTGGACTCACTTTTACACATATGAGATTACGTTCTTCTACTACTATATCTGTATAAATTGTAAACTCATACAATTTGATATCATTTTAGATGCCACCCAGGAGAGGACAGCTGGCAAGGGCAGCGACGATAGTCGATGAGAGAGAGGCTCAATAGGAGCCACAGGCTCCGTAGGGGACAGTGACGGTAACAGAGGTGGACGCTATTGCGGCGCTGGTAGTTAACGTCGCTATGATTGCCATGGCACTCCATTTTTCTCAGGCCCAGCCATCACAGCAGCCAGTGGCATGAATTGTTCAGCCAGTATCATCTTCGCATGGTTGAGTGTAATGACGTGAAGAAATAGATGTTGGCCACTTTTAGACTTGTTTGAGCTACTTTACAGTGGTGGGAGTCCATTACCACTACTGAGGAGAAGGATATTATGCCCATTGTTGAGTTCTAGGTGTGGTTTGATCGCAAGTACTTTTCGCCAACCATTGAGACCGATATACATAAGAGTTTTAATGAGGTGGTTCAGGGTGACTGTTCCATAGCTTAGTATGAGGAGGAGTTAACGCATTTGGCTAATTTTGTGCCAGACAAGGTGAACAGTGAAGAAAAGAATAAATTAAGGTCTATGGATGGACTAGCCTAGAGGATCAGGCAACACTTGATAGGAAACCCTGCATTGAGGACTTTTACGGAGGTCGTCAATGCCGCATTTCTCTATTATCAGGATCATTTCCTCCATCTGAAGGGAATCAAAAGAGGGGGTAAGCCTAGGCATCCGGTCAAGGCAGGTAGGAACATTGCTAGTGGAATATCACAGCAACAGTCAGGTCTACATCAGGTTCAAGATTTTTGGCAGGGGAATTCGGCCAAGAGATTTAGATGTTGGTCTTATTATCCCGAGGGAGGTTTCAGCCAGGGCCAACAGGGTCCTTAGCAAAAGCAACTTATTCCTCTGGGCCTCCTGGTCTAAGGGAATAATTTGGGAGGCTAACACGGCCAGCAGTATTGGCAGCCTCGATAAGGCCATTAGGTCTAGAGGCACAGAAAATTCCTGGGGAATTATTTTACTTGTGGAAAGACGGGCCACAAAATGAGAGACTGCCCACAGCATAACAGAGCGCCACAACAGTAGGGTGCCCAGTAGGAGAAGCAGGTGCAATTACCCCAGGTAACACTAGTACCACTGCAGCAGGGGAAGTTAGAGTACAAACGTGTCTATAACGTTTGAGTTACACTCACACAACAGGCACTACCAGCACTACCAGCAGTAGAGGGTACATTTCATATTCACGGGCTTGAGGGAAGGATTTTATTTGATACGGGAGCGTCACACTCATTTATAGCTACCAGATTTTCATGTGCGGTAGGTTTATTAAAGATAGTCGGTAGTCTCATTATGTGTGTAGATTCACCTTTGGGTAGTGGGTCGTTTATACATTCGATCTGTAAGGGTGTGGATATAGACGTGGGTAGATTATGTTTACCTATCTACCTTCTAGTGTTAGATATGGAGGGTTACGATGTTATCTTGGGTATGGACTGGTTAGCTGGATACCGGGCAATGGTGGATTATTTTGAGAGGACCATTGTGTTCTCTCTTCCAGGGCAGGAGATGCTCTTAGTGGCAATACTTCTTCCCGACAAAGGGTCAAGCGCACATTTATATTATATTAAGGAGGCTAACTCACAGGAGGTAGTTTTTCCTTTAGACTCAATTCCATTAGTGAAAAATTTTGAGGATGTGTTCCAAGAGATACTTGACTGTTGCCCAGTCGATAAATTGAGTTCGTTATTGACCTAGCGACAGGTACGAGGCCGGTCTCTTGAGCGCCCTATCGCATGGCCCTTTTAGAGATGTAGGAGTTGAGAGAGGAGATTCAACAGCATCTGGAGTAGGGTATATTAGACGGAGTACATCACCGTGGGGTGCACCGGTGTCATTTGTTAAGAAGAGGGATGGATCACTTCGCCTATGTATTGATTATAGAGAGTTGAATAAGTTCGTGATTCGAAATAAGTACCCGCTTCCTCGGATCGATGACATATTCAACCAGTTATGGGGAGCAACTTACTTCTCCAAGACAGATTTGAGGTTGGGATATCATCGATTGCGCGTCAGAGAGGATGATATTCCTAAGACTACTTTTTTGACACGGTATGGGTTATACGAGTTTAGGGTGATGCCGTTTGGGCTCACCAATACGCAAGCAGTGTTCATGGATCTGATGAACCAGGTTTTCAAAAAGTTCCTTGATCAGTTCGTGATCATGTACATCAATGATATTCTAGTTTACTCTCATTTTGATGATGATCATGCCAAGCATATACAAATGGTTTTATAGAGATTACAGGATCACCAGTTGTACATTAAATTCGAGAAGTGTAGGTTTTGGCTTCGGGATGTACAGTTTTTGGGCCACATTGTGTCTGACGAAGGTATTATTGTTGATTAGAGTAAGGTATCAGCAGTGAGGGAGTGGGGATAACCCATGACACCGATCGAGGTTCATAATTTTTTGGTGCTGGTCGAATACTATCATTGATTTAGTAGGGGGTTCTTGAAGATTACGGGTTCGTCAATGAATCTGACTTGCAAGGGGGTGTCGTTTATTTGTAATGACCATAATTAGTTAGCTTTTGATGAGCTAAAGGACAAATTTACCTCAACAACTGTACTCACACTGCCTAGGGGAGGAGTGGAGTATCGTGTTTACATAGATGCATCCTTATGGGAACTTAGGGGTGGACTATAACAGGAATAAAGGGATATAGCTTATGCGTCTCGCAAGATTAATCCCAGCGAGAGGAATTACCCCACGCATGATCTTTAGTACGCATCAATTGTGTTTACCTCGAGGATTTGAAGGCATTATATTTTGGTGGAACAGTTTACCTTGTTCACATACCATAAATCACTTCAGTACCTGTTCACGCAGAAAGATCTAAATATGAGGCAAAGGAGATCGCTGAAGTTCGTGAAAGATTACTAGTTTGATATTTAGTATTATCCTGAGAAGGCTAATATGGTAGCAGACGCGTTGAGCCGATAACCTGCTGGGAAGATAATGTAGGTTTGGAAGGCGAAGTGGAGAGAGCTTCGACACTAAGATGAGGTTTCTAGAGCCTATATGTCCGTATTGGCTGTTAAACTAGAGATTGTTATGAGGGTGGTGAGAGCACATACAGGGGATCAGTTTGTCATGTCAGAGTTTGCCAGTTGTTAGTTAATGGGGGGAGTCTTATTCGATTAGTTCCTAGGTAGGTCTGCACTTTAATGAGAAACTCGTGGTTCCAGAAAATGAGGGTTTGAGACATACAGTTATGTCAGAGTCTCACGGGCTGAGGTTTGCAGTATATCACGGTATGGATGAGATGTACTAGGATATACATAGGCGGTCTCAGTGGTCGGGGATGAAGCGAGACATAACAGAGTTTATCTCAAAGTTTGCTACCTTCCAGCTAGTGAAGGTTGACCACCAAAGACTGACAGGGATGTTACTGCCACTCGAGATTCCTGTGTAGAAGAGCGAAAGTATCTCCATGGATTTTATTACTGGGTTACCGATATCACAGCAAGGTCATGACTCCATCTGGGTGATAGTGGATCGATTGACTAAGGAGGCTCATTTTTTACCCACGGATTTTGAGACGAGACAGTATGTGCAGTTGTTCATTACTAAGATAGTGAGGTTGCATGGGGTCCCGATGAACACCATGTCAAATCGGGACAAGATTTTTGTGTCCCATTTTTGGCAGAGTTTTCAGAAGGCTATGGGCATAAATTTACATTTTATCACAATGTATCACCCACAGACAAATGGATAGACAGAACGGGTTAATCAGATGTTAGAGGATGTGCATACTTGACTTCAGAGGTGGATGGAAGCAGTACTTTCCATTGGT
Source organism: Sambucus nigra (assembly GCA_949130495.1). Lineage (NCBI taxonomy): Eukaryota > Viridiplantae > Streptophyta > Magnoliopsida > Dipsacales > Adoxaceae > Sambucus > Sambucus nigra. The sequence goes on from OX422207.1 coordinate 420,379,352, forward strand.
GGAGTTTATGTATAATAACTCCTACTAGTTCACCATCGGCATGGCACCATTTAGGGCACTATATGAACGGCCTTGCCGTTCTCCCACTTGCTAGTTAGAGGTGGGGGACAACAAGCTAGTGGGGCCATAAATGATTCAAGACACTATTGCCAAGATTGAGCTAATTTGAGGGCACATTCGTATAACTCAAGACAGGCAGCAGCGTTATGCCGATGCAGATAGGAGGCACATATAGCTGGAGGTTAGTGACCAAGTGTTGGTACGGGTGTCTCCTATGAAGGGGCATGGTGTTCTAGAAGAAAGGGAAGTTATCGTTGAGATATGTGGGATCGTTTCCTATTATAAAAAGGGTGGGACCAGTTACATATAGGTTGGGTTTACCAGAGAACTTATAGCGAATTCGTGATTTCTTCTAAGTGTCGTCGATGAAGAGGTACTAGAGGAGCGAGAGGGATTTTTGGCATGTTCCATTAAAGGAGATAGACTTGCATCCAGATATCTCTTGTGAGGAGAGACATGTGGCAATACTCAAGCGTGGTGAGCGTAAGTTGTGATCTAAGGTGGTACCCTTGCTTCGAGTTCAGTTGGGACACCACAATTTTGACGAGTCGACGTGGGTGTGGGAGGATGACATGCGCGAGCAGTATCCAGAGTAATTTCGAGGGCAAAATTCCTTTATAAGGGGGAAAGTATGTAATAATCAGAAGTCGCGTGTAGACTATATTGAGGTTGAGATAGGAAATTTATGTAGAGTGACTTGGAAAGCGATTTTAAGATCACGGTTGATTTCGAATGGATTGAAATAGCCGAAATAGTGTACCCAGGTGTACTGCTTGGGTCCTGGAGAAATTTTAGACCAACCCGGCACCATATAAGGGCATTTTGGACATTTATGAGCCTAAGGTAGAAGGAATTCCAAAAATTATAGTGATATATCAGCCCCTTTAAGTTGTGGTCAAGGGTTACAACACTTGAGATTGAGAGGAGGCCATAGGAGAGGAAAAGGAGAAGAGACCTAACCCATTTCACTCCACGAACGTTGTCAGATTTGAGATCGGAGTAAGGAAATGACATTTTCACCATCTCAAAATGTAAATTAGACCTACTTGATCAAGTCAAGAGTTTATATTGCATTACTTTGAGCATGTTACAATACTCATGTAGTGTAGGGTTGAATTTTATGGTTTAAATTGTGATTCTTAGGATTTGAGTGGGTAGAATTCATGATTCGAAATAGAAATCCATGTAGAACAAATCCATGTATGTAGACAACACAAAATTAAAGGATATGGGATGATTAACATGAAAGAATTCTAGATAAAATTGATGTATATACATGAAGAACACATAAATTAGGGTTTTGACGAAATATGAGTTTTGATCTGTTCTAGGTAGATTTATTGTGGTCTTAATGTGTTATTTACATTAAAAATTATCCCTACATGTATATTTAATGTTTAAGTATGTTGGATGGGAGTTTGAGAAAGTATTATGGAGTTTTGATAAAGTTTTAAGGGTGTAAACTTGTAATAGCAAAGATGAAGAAGATACAGTCAGGTACGAATCGACTCAAAATCCCTACCAAATCGATTCGATAGTCCAGTTTTTTATGAGTTTTACCTTTTATGTTATATTTTCCCTTGCTATTTAATTACGTGAAACTTTTGGTGATTGTCTAGTAATTGTATAAAGACTTAGAGAAGGTCATTAGACATTTAGTTAGGGACTCGATTAATCTTAATGAGGGTAAAATTAGGTTTATGACCGACGATAGTTAACCGATTGAGATGCATATCAGGAATTTACGATTTGGGTTGGAAAAGTAAACCATGACCTAAGGCAAATACGAGTAGTATAGTGATGTGTTAACCACTGAAATAACTTAATCGATAATTGGGACCCTTCGGGTAGTGAGAATTGCTCAAAAAATACGACAATAATAATGTATGAATTATTAGTACGTCGAGTATTCAAGAGGTATAAATACTACGTACGGGATATATTATAGGTTGCGTGTATACCTATACTGATGATATACATATAGGTTTTATAAATACCTATTATGTGATTTATTATGTGTGTGAACATACCTTGTGCACAAAGGACAATTCCACCTTGACAATTCCAGCGAGGTCCGAATGTGTGCCCCAGAATATAAAACTTAGGGCGACTCACTATGTATTGTGTATTAGTGGCACTGGCAGGTCATTTGGGTACGTTAGGTATTTGTGTATCCCAATGGCTTAGAACTATGTTTGTATCCATTGTGTGTTGTTGATTTATGGTTCGATGAGACATTTTGAACCAGTAGTCCCTGATTGGGTACAAGAGGTATATGGATTTGATAAGAGAGTACATATGCATCGCGGTGTCCATTTTGGGAGATGTTTTATATATATATATATATATATATATATATATATATATATATATATATGTGTGTGTGTGTGTGTGTGTGTGTGTGTGTGTGTGTGTGTGCAAATATAATTATCCCATTTGTGTGTAATGGTAGAAACGAATTATAGTGTACATATGAAAGTAATTTTATGTATGAAAAACTTAAATAAAATGTGCAATAATAATATTCGGGTATAATGAACTATCGACTTGACAATGGCATATCGTATGGGCGGTACGACGGAGATCAACCTAGTGTGGTTAGTTGGATACTTAGGCCCAGTTCAGTCGGGTAGCATGGCTAGGTGGGGAAAATAGGAGATGTTAGGTGTGCACTATAGATTAGAGTTAAGGAACTCAAGGGAGTGTACGTTGGACTAATGTGTGTATCTAATAACTGCTTTTATTATTGTAATTTAAATACTTGCAATATATTTTTCAAAGGTTCTGGGCTCTCACCTGTGTCAAATATATTTTCCAAAATATTTTAGGTGTCTAGACATAGGGATGCTAAGCTTGATGACTCATTCCAGGGATGCGTAGCTGCAACATTTGTGGAGGCTTGCAGGATTTATTTAGACGGTTTAATTATTCATTCATATATTAGGATTTATTGTCACTATTTCATTTGGGCATGTTTCCCCTTTAGTTGATACATTCTTTTAGTTTTATTTATCAGACTTATGGTCTGGATATTACATTGGAACCGATGATTTATTCGGTTTTTCTTTCTATTGATTTATCTCGTGATGATTAGGACTGCTATTATTTGTGTGAATGGTTGAGTTATATTATTTAAAATTCCACGTGTCGTTATATGTTAATGAAAGATAAAATTTAGTACCGAATTCATTTAACATAGGTGGTTAGTAATTTAAAGTTTCGACAGTGTTGCTCAGAATGAACTAATTCAGATTCCTATTTATTTTGATAAAGGACTGATCACCCGTGGTTAAAATAGGCAGGGTGTCACAAACTCCTCCTCGGATGGAACATAAATTTTTGGTTCCTTGTCTATCGATTGGGTAACAAAGGAAATGGTGGTTCAAGTGTAGTTCAGCAATAACGAGGCGGACCTTGGATGCTCAATACCAATACATAAAGGTCTCTTGAGTTTCTAGACCTTGCTTAATTCCCACAAAATTAATGTGTAATTGGCTGGTCTCTTTTTTCTTGGATCTCTATACACAAAACAAAAGGCAACTAAATCAGTAAAAATCAAACAAGGCTTAGTCGAATAGAAAAAGAATAATAAAAAATAAATATAACCTACTTCATAACCCTGAAAGGACATCTAAAAGCCTGATAGGGCTCATCACCCTCAGTAATGGGAAAAGTCTCCCACTCGTTCACTATAAAGTCGTGAGACTAATAATCCTTATTGGAATCAGACAAATTCACCACAAGCACCTTCTCTGCTTTCCTCGCCTTCGGGCAGAAGGTATAAGCATCCGTCTTCACTCATATGTTACAATAAGCGGATCTCTGGGATCCCTAACTAAATTTAATATAACTCATTCATTATATTCACCCCATTCACTATCCTCAATATGTTTGGGGAACATTAGGTTGGAACCACGCCAAAATACTAGCAAAATTCCAATAACGGTTTATTTAATGGGAAAGTTATGTCGGACTTAGAAATGAATTAAGAGAACATCCAATGACATCCCTCAATATTATAATAATCTTTGGGGGTTTCTCCAAACTCAATCACTACCCACTCGAGAATGGAGAAACGCCTCATAAACTCTTCAATGGACTCCTCGCTGATTGGATAAATACTTTTCAAAAGTAAAGAAAGAATAACGACGGGGAAAGTGAAGACAATCGTTTGAAGAAAATTACAAACAAATAAAAAAGGAAATGGGGAAGAACTTACAGTAAGAAGTGAAGGATGAAGAAGCTGTGAGTTCTTTTTGAAAGATTGTAGAAGAAAATACTCTCCAAATGGCAGTTCAAAAGTGATTAAATTGCCTGGTTTAAATTTTAAGACAAAAGGTCATCAGTAGCCAACACGTTCTTGAATGATGGCAAACACGCTTATGTCATTTAGTTAAAAGGTACTAGATTACTAACGTACACCTGAAACATCGGGGAAAATTATAACCGTGCCCTTTAAGATATTAAAGTCAACTTTAAACTTGAAAACACCAAGTGTTGACACCATAGACTCATTCGGCGATAAAATCTCACTTCTGACCATAATCAGAGCTACACTCAATGGGCTAAAAAATCTTTGCACCCCATTCAGGCTGCAAAGCATCAGGGGCAATTGTGAGGGAATTATCCAACCAATTATGAATGGAAGACATGTGTTCTACAGAGTTGGCAATAATTAAAACTCAAGGAGATAAGGATTGATAGAGGTCGATAAGTGAAAATATTGGAATTCGATTCGCATAAACAAGTCACGTTCATAATCCAAGGTCATGGATTCCGACATAACTCGATCTTTTATTATTTTGTATAGATGTAACATGCATTGTAATGCCCTAACTCAGATTTATGAGTTACCCCTAGGTCAAGCCGATCCGTCCCAGACGTTAAGTGTGAACTGCAATGACATAACCTAAATAATATTGCTAGTCCAGTTTTATTTAATTAACATTTCACTCGTTTAGCATGTGATTCCAATTCATATCAGGCTACATGTGGGACCCGTGGATAGAGTTCTCGAAATCCAAGCATTCATAACTACTAACGTAAAATAAAATAAAACTGCACACAAATTGTCGTAACAAAGAAGTGGGAATGAGTTGAATGCCCATTGGGAAATACAACAATGCAATATAGAATCGAACGGCAGAAAAGTGACTCTAACACGTTATATCTACGTGCACATGCAATTACCTCATATATATACATATAAAAACATGTATGCATGAGACCTTTTTTACTCCAAAAACGTTACATGTTCCAATTAATTAATATTAATCCTATAAAAGACCCCTTTTTTCTTAACTTAGCACATTTCCTCATTTCATGCACCCGGTTAAATACTCAAACAAAATACCATTTGTTTAGAGAGAATACTTCTTCTACTGAAATCATTCATTTACTCATATCGAATTTACCTCAGTATTTTTCTTGAAAATTGCCCTCCAACACATACACGCACCGTATTAGAATATACTTGTTTTCCGTTGAAAGGCTTTCATAAACACACACCTGTGTTAATTACGGGTTGAGGCCTCATTAGAATGCTTAATTACCCATTTAATTAATTCACTTTACGATTATTTTGCTTTACCTGGACATTAGTCAATTTTTTTATATTACTTGTCCTCATTATCTTTTGAACCAGAATATTTATCAATTGCATTTCAAGTTAGGTTGTACTTTCTTATATTCATAATAAAACCCATTTTTTTACCATGTTCCATTATTTTTTTCTCGAAATCCTCCAAACAACCACGTACTTTAACAGGCTCCACACCGCCGGCTACTCTACCATATACTCTAGCCAGTGTTTTGTGTCTTTCACCCTAGGGCTCCAGGCCCTTCTTAATTCTTTTTCGATCTCATTCGAGTCCATATTAATGTATTTTAATATTTTTCAAATGTCCACATTATTTCACTTTTATCGATTGAAGTCAAAACTCGAAGATTTCACCCCACTTCGTGTTACACTTTGAAAATCACCATTCCTTGTCCTTTGCACACTTGCGTTGATTTTATCCCCCAAATCACTTTCAATTAGGATCATTTGTGTAGCATATTTTTATACATTTTTATTTCATAAAAATGTCCCACTTTACGTAAAATTACTATTTTATCCATTTGTTTCCAAACTTGTCTTTTCCTTCATTTTCACAAGTGTTATTTCCTCAAAACATTACTAAACTATACATATTAACTTCTTGAATGTTTTTACTCATTAACACTCATTTTTTACCTCGGAGTTAGCACACTTTTCAAGTTAACATCTATTTATCTTTTTACTTTTTTAGCAAGGAATCATTTGGCATTTTAAAGACTACTTCATAAGGAAGACATCATTTTCCCTTATCATCACATATAGTCTCGAAAACATACACTTATCACATTTTTCCACACTTATTAACACACTTTAAGGGCTTAAATTTATATTCTCTTTATTTCATATTAGAACTCATTAAAACCTTCACTAAACTTGTTTATATGCTCACCATCAAAATACTACAAGTTTATATATATGGGAAGAGGGATTTTAAGTCCAAAAATCTAAGAAAATGAGTTTAACACATGATTTATTCAATAAATTTCATAATACTTGTAAAAACAATCTTTTAAAGACTAAAAGACATTTTTGTTCTTCAAACTTGAATAAGTGTCTTACTTCATAAACTTCCTATTTTTTCCACGATAACTTCAAGGCTTTGTTCACAAAATATCTCAACAAGATAAATATTATTTATAAACATTTTATTTCTTAAAATGTTTAACACTAAGTTATCTTGAAAATATATCATCTTCTCAAAACTTTGAAACCATTTGTAAAACCATTTTACATAAATCATGAGAAAATGTCCTTTTATAACATTCATGTATTATACTATTAAAACTCTACATATAAGACCAAACACTAATGAGATAGAGTTATTTAAACTTATAAAGTAGAGTTTTCCACCTCAAATATGCTCTAAAAATGGATGGATGAATGTTGAATAAGATGACAACCTCCCACCTCCTAAGGTGGCCTTAAATAGGTTGCTTAGCTCCATTAAGCTTGCCTCCTCGGTGCTCCATGAAATCTCCAAGAAAACCCCTTTCATGCTCTTTTATTATTATTCTTTTCTTCTCCAAAAATCCCTAATGTCATTATAAATCAATACTTTTCCCAAAACATGATGTAAATGGGTTTTATAGGCTTAAATATGGTAGAATATAAGGTAAATATAGCAGTTTAGGGTGGAGGGGTGGTGGTTCCAGGGTGCTGAATGGTGGTGGAGCTCCATGAGAGCTCTAAGTGTTAAAAGAGGGTGAAAATATAATTGGTGTGGGGTGAAATGAGCTAAAACCCTCCTCAAATACTAGAAAAACCCTTAGGGAAAAATCCCTAAAATGCCCAAAGATCCCGCCACGAATTGATCTGTTGCCCATGGTCTAGTATTTAACAGCGTTTTCTGATCCTGCAAAATTAATTTTTGTAGTCTCGTTCGAACAAGATTTAGTCTCATTCGAATGAGAACTCTATCTCGTTCGAGCGGACTTCGAATGAGGTTCTAACGTGAGTGGATTTTCTAAACGATGATATTTCATTCAATGATCGTCTGAAGCATCGTTCCAACGAGATTGGTATCTCGTTCGAATGACAAAGGGTTTCGTTAGAATGACTCTGTATCTTCTCCAAAATTAATTTAAGGCCATTCCAATGCAAATAATTACACTAAGGCCACTATATTCCCAAATTTGACCCAAAATTCATCTTACAAAGTTTAAAGCCCAATTGGGTCATATCTAGTCACCAAATTACACAGGTAGGGTCAAAATCGTCAGAGCGAGTGTTACATGCCCCTGGAAAAAAGGGGCATGTAATCTTTATTATTTAGAATCGATCAAAAAAGAGATAAATCAACACCTCGTGGATGTGAGCACATTGTCAAACCATGTATATACTGTGTCACTGTGCAATTAATCTTTATTTTTAGCTCGACTTATTTGTGTTGAATTCATTACGGGAAGATTTTACCACCGATATATATATACACACATTGTCTAATAGATAGGACAGAGGTCCTATAAACCTTTGTTATAGGTTAAAATCCTATTGGACGCAATTTTTTTCCATATAATTTTTTGGATTTCGATATCATGAAAGACGCTTTGAATGATTTGAATCCGAGACGTTTGATTACCTTCTTTATTGTTTATTAATTTTTTTGACAAAATCAAAGTGATCAATATATATATATGTGTGTGTGTGTGTGTGTGTGTGTGTGTGTGTGTGTGTCTATCACATTTGACACACGCACATACATATTCATGCACTAAGGAGAAAGATAATACATTGCAGAGCCCATAAGAGACAAAAAGGCCAAAAGGGTGCCTAACACCTTCCCACTCCATAGCATAGTCCCCGGGACCATATCTTATTTGGTTTCACATGCATTAGTTATCTTTTACCTATTTCTTTCGAGGTGGTTCCTTCTTTTGCCCATTTTGAGAAAAATAGGATGGCGACTCCGATCTCTATATATTCATGTCTCATATCGCCATCGACGACTACTTACGTTCTTTGTGCCTCACGAGCACAGCTCTCCGCATATGTCGTCGGGGTCGAGATGGACATAAAATTGTTGTAAACATTCACATTATAAGTTCAAAACTAATTTGAGGAGTATATAACGATAAAGTGAATTCTAATATTTTTGTGCCACAATTGTTTTGGTATCCTAACATGAATCGTGTGGAAATTTTATGCTTTGATTTATGCACACTGACCCCTTAAAGTACCAAATGAGATACCCCACATATGAAATCAACATCACAAAGCAAGCAAGAAAACATTATGAGATTATACTTATCCATGGGGTAGCGATGTACTTCAGTGCGATCTCGTTTTGATGACGTATGTGGCCAACGATACTCTGTTGCAGCCAAGATAGGCAGGTAAAGCTTGGAGGATACATGTCACTAACCCACATATTATCAAGGCGAGTGAATGAATCGAAATGTTCGTTGATTTTGGAAGGAGGGTAGGAGAGAGTTTTCAACAATTAAAGGCATGTAAGAGATAATAGAAAGAGTCATTGATCAACATAGGGAATGAAGCCATTGGGGTGTTATACGGAGTGGGATGGGAAAATAAAAAGGGAAAGATAGTAGCTTCTTAATGAATGGGTAGAGAGATCGAAAGACATTTGTAAAGAATTGAATAAACATAAGAATATGAATGATGATGATACATTCCATTTGAGCATTTATATTATATGAAGATAAATAATGACACAAAGCTAAGATCATCAATAAAACGTGGAAATTAATTGGGCTATAACTTTTATTTTTATATTAAGTTGTTTTTTTTATTAAATGAAGATCAACAATGACATGAAGCCCAAAAATGTAACGTGGAAAATAATCGGGCTACAAATTTCATTTTGTATTAAGTTATATGACATGATATGATATATGATACCAAAAGATCATAAAGGTCTTGTTTATTATAAGAAACTCATTGATCCCTATAACCCCTTTACCTCTAAGTTGAATAAGGTTATAACTATAATGACTCATCCAGGAAACTACTTTTCTTTTTAATTTGATAAATTATTATCGAATAATTATTTCCCTTGGATCATTGATAAATGGAAAATGGTATATGATTATGAGTTGGAGTATAAAGGGAATTTACGAAATTATTAGATTTATTGAAAACTTTTAAGAATTTTGTAAGAATAAATTGAGAAACTATTGAAAGTCAACCAGACAAATTGACAAAATCATGACTTTGCGAATATTGGTGAGAATTCTAAAATAATTTTGTGAATTATATTAGGATTTATGTACGTCTTATGGATTTTTTAGACTATAAATGAACAACTGTGGAATATTAAATTAATTAATTTCGGAGACCTTGTTAAGTTCCAATTAGGATTGGAGGCCAATTCAAAGGAAAATGTTAATTGAATTTGAATTACAAGATATTTTAGATGAAATGAGATCTTTTTACTAAAATATATCTGCTAAAACTATAAACCATTGGGAAATGCTAAGGTTTCCCCTTTTATCCAGACGACCGCTAGGTGTTGGAGTACTAACAATTGGGTTATTTTTTGAATGACTTGGATAGTCATTTTAATGGCTATCATCGGGACGGTTTTAATTCCTTCTAACAACATGACAAGTTTTTTTTTTTTAACTTAGTCAAAATTTAGTCTCTTAAATACAACCACACTTACTGCATGGTGGGGGTCATTTTATTAGTATAGATGTTTTTTGAGATATAGAGGGATACCTTTAGGGGGTATGGGATATGAAAGATAAGAGAGATGACGAGAAACAATAAGAAAATGAAGAAACCTCAAGGGCAAGACAACTAGAATATTGGTTTTGTTTGATTTAGTTGTTACAAGAGTTTCCAACCTCGAGTTTCTTCCTGTTATTTTATGAGTGTTTCTTGTCTTGGGAGGTCTTGGTTAGACTTGATATATCTCCCCCACATAAAAAGTCGTTGGAGACTTGGTGTCATAATCTTGACAAAAAAAATTACGCTTTCTTACTTGGACTTTGATGAGAGTTGTTTGTGTGTGTATGTATTCCCACACTTATATAAGATATCCATGCTAGTTAGTATGCATGTCTAAATGATAAAATGTACATTTTAAAGAATTTTACATGAAATTCCTTTCATGGATTATCACTGTAGAATGAAAACACGTTCATATATAAAGCAAAAAAAGTATTTCAAAACTTCTGGAAAGGGCTAATGTGTGTAAAAATGATTAAATTTATAAAAACTTGATTCTAAAAGTTGATAAATAAATATACATGAACCTTATGTTGAAAACAAGGACATATGAATTGTTGGGGATCGAAACCTAAAATCCAAATTCATAACTAGGAATATAAAGTTTAAATTCATATTTTCAAAACTTAACTACAATAATGCATTGGTCAATGACACATTATGAAAGTCATCGGTCATTACAAGGACCTTCAAAATTATAAAGTTTCTTAATTTTAAACCATGTAATTTTATATATTTCACTCTGGAAACTTAAACTCTTTGCTACATAAATCATAATCAAGCTTTCATTATGAGCACAAGTTATAGGAAGTTGACATGATACGAGGGTTGAATGAATAATTTGACAGGTATAAACATATATGTGCGTGTAAGTTAATAAGTGAACTGGATCAATCAAGGCAAAATAGGGTGTTGGATTTGATAACAAAATAGATAATGGTATAAATAAACACGCAATGCACGTGTAGCCGAGGGGTATTATGTAAGTGTATATGTATACTAGCGCTTTATTTGGATTGGCTTATTCCGATTTCCAAAATATAATTTGAGACTTTTGTTCTTGAGGTTGTCTCGATAAAACTTCACATCAAGATATACTCATCGGACTTCATCAAATTTTATCCCGTCGTCATTAACATTAATGTCTTTAAAAATGCCACTTTACGTTGAGGCAAAATGACTTATAGTACTTAATTCAAACTTTATTATATTCAAATTAATTTTTCATAATTGGAAAATTTGTTTGTATATGCGTATGACGATATGAATTTTTGGGATTGGTGATATATATATATATAAAATACTTGAAGAAAAACTACATAAGTATATTACATAAATCAGCGGGCCGAACGTGCGGGCTTCGGGCTTGCCCGATTCAATTTACAATCCTAATTCAATATATGTAATGGTTGATTCGAGGAAGAGTGATTCAGAATTTTAGGTTGTATTTGAGGGAGTTCAACTCGATATTTATATAAATGCCCACCATGTAATTTGGCAGACTGATGGTTTTACGGATTGACATATTAAAAAAATTGAGACATACGAGGAAGCGCCACCCACGTATGTCATATTCCCCAATCAGTATTTTGACAAGGAGGATAATACAACTTCTTCCTCATCTATCCGTTCAACGTTTGAAGTACATCGAGTTTTGGAGTAGGAGGTAGAGACATCCAGACAAAAGAATTTCGAGTCGGAGGCTTATAAGTCGAAGCCTTCTCCAAGTCACATTTCGATTGGACACTTTCTCTCGAACCCGTTAAGTGCAATTACCACTACACACCAATGAAGCCTTCGAAGTGGGACAAATATATATAGGATGTTTTTGATTTATTTATGTTAAATATAATTCGTGTTAATGTCACTACACCAAAAACAGTAATCTGACACGGTTTTAAACTGTGCCATAATCAGGTGTTCCAAAATGGCCAGTTTTTTCTGGCACAACTCAAAAGTGTTTCAGATTTGACCAAACATGAATACTTTTGGCACACTTTAAAACTATGCTAGAATTTAATATTTCTGGCACACTTTTGGCACACTTATAACTGTGCCAGATCGAGTACATTTTGATTCTCTTTTGGCATAGTTAAAAATTGTACCAAAAATTGATACACTTTTAGCACGGTTTTGACTGTGCCAAAATTTTTTGATCAAAGAAAAAAAATTAATTATTTAAAAACAAGAAAATTCACAAATTGCGAATCTCGAAAGTTGTTGATAAACTAATGTACATACAAACTTCAAAATATTGCAAGTAATAATAGTTCATAGACCAAAAAAATTGGGCAGAGTTTTAAATATTTTCTGGACATTCTAGAACCTGTTAACACAATACCTGCGTGATGTAAAGACCGCACGACCATAAAATATAATAATAAAATTACAAAAGCCCACACAACCATAAAAACTAACAATAAAACTATAAAATCCCACACGGCCATAACACAAAAAAATAGAATCCTGAATATTAACAACATTATGTAAATAACCCCCTTGTTGTAGACCATTGACTTTATGTGTTTCGCGTGGATAAAAGCTAACGACAAAATGTTATCCAACAAAAAAATAAGATACAAAAGAGATGATATTAGTAAACGAGTAATTTTAAAAAAATCTTATTCAAGCTGAAAATTTGAATATGCGAATTAAAATTATTATTGTATTCACAAATCGAAATTCTTGTGACTACGTGGTCAGCTCCTACGAGTTACATTAGTCCCATGTGAGGTGGTAGTGCCTCTTACGGGGCCGTTTGGGGAATGGTTTAAGTTTTCACCCTTTAACGTCTTGTTTTTAAGCCTAATCTAGAAAATTTTAAATTATCATCACATTCTCAAACCGAGTGACCCGTGACTACGCGGTCAATTCCTACAAGTTACAATAGTCACATTCAAGGTGATCGTGCATTTTAAGGGGTCGTTTGAGGGTTGGTTTAAGTTTTCACCCTCAAACGATATGTTTTAAGAATAATCTAGATATTTTCAAATTATCGTCATATTCTCAAATCGGGAGAACCGTGACTATGCGATCAGTTACTACAAGTTACACTTGGTCTCGTGCGAGGTGTTCGTGCCTCTTACGGGGCCGTTTGGGGGTTGGTTTTGGTTTTCACCCTTTTAACGACTTATTTTTAAGCCTAATCTAGATATTTTCAAATTATCATCATATTCTCAAACCGAGAGACCCGTGACTAAACGATCAGTTCCTACAAGTTACATTGGTCTCGTGCGAGGTGTTCGTGCCTCTTACGGGACCATTTGGGAGCTAGTTTGGGTCTTCACCCTTTAACAGCTTGTTTTTATGCCTAATCTAGATATTTTCAAATTATCGTAATATTGGGAAAAAGGAGTAGATATATGACTTTCAAGATTTTTCAACTTCATTTGTAAAACTATTTTGATGTTGTACCGCCGATGTCGAAGAATATTTGTTGGTTGTGTCTTCGCCTCCACCAAAGAAGGAACCCAATCCCGAAAATTAGTATGTAGATAGATGCACCCAAGACTTGACCCAAAAGCTATGGAAAATTTGTGACTTTTTGGTCTTCCAGTAGGTTGAGAGCCTAAAAAAGCATAACAAGTTTCAAATTGGATAAATACTAAAATTTTGAACTTTAAATTTACTTTATTTACAAGATTTTAAAATAACTATTAAGAAAGTAAATTTTGTTTTAAATCAGCAATCACAATATTAGTTTAACTAATATTAAATATGCAAACAAATATACACAGGGGTTAAATATGACAACAAAGGTTAAAGAATTCAAGTACTTGAGACGAATCCGATCAAAATCCCAAAATCACAAACTTAGTGCTTGGATATGAAAATCTCTAAATTTGAACACTAAGCGATGATCTCACCCCAAGTACATAAGCAAATAAGTCAATAAATTGTGAAATTAGAATTACCTCAGATTCGATTTTAAAAAAGACTTAGAACATTAAAAAAACCGATTAGCAAAGCAAATCGTATTGGAACAAACTGAACCAGAACGAATATTAAACAAAAACTACCAGTCGTATTTTGGAACAAAGTTAGTTGTTGATACCAAATTTAGTCTGCTGACATGGCTCGATAAAGTGAAGACACGTGGCAACAACAAGCATTTTCGAGGAACTCACATGCTCCGAAGAACCATACTACAACGAGGAGCACTGATACCCCGAGGAACTCATACGCTCCGAGGAACAAGAACTCTCCGAGGAACTCTTGAGTACCGAGAAGCTTAGGCGGTCCGAGCAACACCTCAAACAAAGCATTAATAGCAGGACAACCAACAGTTTGACTGTTCATTAAATGCTTATCATTCAGACGCATACGCCTAAGGAGCATTGAATGTATCACCCTTTCATATGTACATCATTTAATGTATTACCCTTTCACATTACAGCCCCAGGGATATAAATACATTGTACAATCCTCATTGTAAAAGGGTCTTGAGATAACTTGTAATTGAGAATTCCAATACAATCAGCAATACCATAACAGTGGACGTAGGCCATTTTTATAAGGCTGAACCACTTTAAAAATTCTTTGCCTCATTTATTTATTTGTGATTGAATAATTAGATATGATCTAATTTTTTACATCAACAGATTGGCGCCGTCTGTGGAAAACGACTGGTAACATCGTTTTTCATCAAAAATAATTCATCACAAATGGCTGATATTCCAGAATCCAGCAATCGAAACGCTGGAAGCCCTCCAAATCCATCTGCTCCGCCAAACATTCCAGATCTGGCTGGAATAATGACAAATCTGGCTCAGGGCCAGACCGTCATGCAAGAAACTATGCGACAACTTATACAAACCCTCCATGACGGTGCACCAACTCATTCAGGGATGCAGAGTATTCAAAGAAATACTCGTGCGCCTTCTTCGCATACTAGGCGTACCAATTCATATCGCAATGAGGATTCTGAAGATTTTTCTTATCAACCTGGATGAACTTCATCAGTGCGAGCCACAGATACTGAACAACGTATCACTCTCTCCCCAGAAAGGACCAGTGCGCTAGAAAGATTAAGCAGAGTATCTACTTTCGATCGATTAAGTCCTAGGAGGAGAAAAAGTCCTCCTAGAGCCCCATCGAGGAGTTTTCGACGACCATCAGACTTAAGGGAAGGATCTGCCCAGTCGCGACCAGCTGCTCGTCAAGAGAGATCCCAGGAAGCCACATCAACGCGATCAGCTGCTCGAACCAATAGGCCCAAGGAAGGAAATGATGCATGGAAAGGCTATATTCAAAGGTTGGAGGATAGATTGGGGGAAATGGTTAAAGCTAAGAACCCCCTACAACGAACCTTTATTCGAGGAACACCTTTTGTCCAGGCCATTGTAGATTTTCCAACGCCATCAAAATTCAAAGCACCTGTTGTGACCCCCAAATATGATGGAAAGACTGACCATGTCCTTCATATATAACAATACCAAGCTGCAGCCGACATCTATGCTATTCCAGATGAGATGAGATGAGATGCAGGGCATTCTCAGGAACTCTTACCGGATCTGCTCAAATATGGTATAATAATCTTCCTCGGGGTAAGATCTCAACTTTTCTTCAACTGGCCGAGTTATTCATTGGGAATTTCTGTTTTGGGGCAAAGCCAGTTAAACGAGTAGCACATTTGTTAAGTGTTAGACAAAAATCTGGTGAGAGCACCAGAGATTATATAACTCATTTTAATAATGAGAAACTTGAAGTCATTGATTATGAGGAGAAGACAGCGATTACTGCTTTGATGAGTGGACTACTGCCCAACAAGTTGTACTATACTTTGGCCAAAGATCCACCTAGAACCATGTCAGACCTGATGGGAAAAGCGTCCAAGATTATGAATGCCGATGAGGCTATGGCTGCGAAGAAGAATATGGATGCCAAAGAAACCAAGGTGGAAGGCGATAAAGCTAAGAAGAAAGAGCATAAGAACAATGGTAATGACAAATATTCAAAAAACATGTCGGTATGGGACGTGATGAAGAAATATGATAATTATACTCCTTTGAATAAGGATATTAACCATGTTCTAGATAAAATCAAGAACAACGAGGAACTAAACTGGCCAGAGAAAATGAAGGCAGACCCTGACAAGAGGAATAAGGCGAAGTAGAGTTTCATAAAGATCATGGTCATATGACCAAAAATTGCATAGCTCTTCAGAATGAGATTGAAACACTCATCAGATGAGGAAAACTGTCAAAGTATGTGGATTGTGGAAGCGAAAGAAGAAATAACGACCGAACAAGAGAGAGGTCTAGATCTCCTCATCGAGCAGAGGAGAACAAGAAAAGAAACCATGAAGTTGATCCAGAAGACGACCCCGATCTTCCCAAGAGACCAAGGCAACCAGAACGAGAGGTATTTTCAATACGCTTTGTGTCATTTGACTGTAATGTTATAACAGGTGGAGATGCAGGAGGAGGAGACCTTACTGCCGAGAGAAAAGCTTACCTCTGTGAGGCTCAAGCTTGCTCATACATTCAACGAATAAATTTAGCTGAGGAGGATCGCCCGAGAAAGGTGAACAAAGAGAAATTGGTCATTGGTTTTTCAAAGAATGACCTCGCAGGAGTTTTGTATCCTCATGATGACCCATTGGTGATCAAGATGAGAATGAAGGAAGTAATAATTTCAAGAGTACTGGTCGATAATGGTAGCTCGGCAGACATCATGTTCTACTCGTTCTTCGATAGTTTAAATCTAAAGCTATCTCAATTGGAGCCTTATCATAGACCGCTCCTCGGCTTTGCTGGCGAGAAAGTATTCCCACTTGGGACGATCAAGTTGGATATATTCATTGGTACGTGGCCTGCTTGTCGAACAGAAAGAATACGTTTCTTCGTGATGGATAAGAATGTTCCATCATCATACAATATCATCATGGGAAGAGTAGGATTGAAGAAGTTCGAGGCTGTACCATCTACAGTGCATCAGTGCTTAAAATTTCCAATAAATTTTGGAGTAGGAGTTGTGAAAGGTGATCAGAAAGTAGCTCGGGAATGCTATTATTCATCCGCCGAGCAAGAGGAACTGGAAGAATCAAGGAGAAAGACTACTACCTATCACGTGGATGAAAGTGCAGAAATTAAAACATTGGATCCTAGAGATGAGTCGCAACTCGTGAAGGGCCAAGTGGTGGAAGCTACTGAAAATATCATTCTGGACGACGAGCACCCTGAACGTACTACTCAAGTAGGTTCGTCGTTGGAAGCCTCACTAAAACAGGAATTGATAACTTTCCTTAGAAGCAGAAAACAAACTTTTGCATGGAGTCATGAAGATATGCCTAGAATAGACCCAAATTTCTTATGTCACGAGCTCAATGTGAATAAGGAGATCAAGCCTATGAAGCAGAGAAGAAGAGTATTCAGTCCCGAGAAGAATCAAGCTATACAGGAGGAAGTCGAGAAGCTCCAGAAAGCTTGCTTCATTGAAGATGTTAAATATCCAGACTGGTTAGCAAATGTGGTGATGGTGAAAAAGAAGAAAAAATGGAGGATGTGTGTAGACTTCACCGGCCTCAACAAAGCATGCCCAAAGGATCACTTTCCATTACCCCGAATTGATCAACTAGTAGATGCTACCTCGGGACACGAGCTGCTGAGTTTCATGGATGCTTATTCTGGCTACAATCAGATTAAAATGAAACCTGAAGACAGGGAAAGTACTTTTTTCATTACCCCTAGGGGAACTTATTGTTATAATGTTATGCCTTTTGGTTTGAAAAATACAGGTGCGACATATCAGCGGCTGATGAACAAGGTCTTTGCTGAACAAATCAGTTGCAATATGGAAGTCTATGTTGACGATATGCTGACAAAGAGCAAGAAAGCTTCCGATCATCTAGTTGACTTAAGTCAGACTTTTGATCAACTGGATAAATATCAAATGAAGCTGAACCCGATGAAGTGCATATTTGGAGTACGAGAAGGCATGTTCCTCGGGTACATTGTCAATCAACGAGGCATCGAGGCAAATCCTGAAAAGATCAAAGCTCTGCTAGGGCTGTGATCTCCAACGACGAAGAAAGAGGTGCAAAGTCTTATAGGACGAGTAGCAGCACTCAACAGATTTGTATCACGAGCAACTGATAGATGTCTCCCATTCTTCAAGACACTCCGAAATTTTTTTGAGTGGAATGATGAATGTGAGAAGGCTTTTCAAGACTTGAAGAAATACTTGGGAGCACCTCCACTGTTGTCCAGGCCAGTGATGGGAGAAAAATTATACTTATATCTTGCAGTGTCCGAGAATGCAGTTAGCTCGGCGTTGATCAGAGTGGAGAATGGAGTGCAAAAACCAATTTACTATACGAGTAAGGCCTTCCGAGGAGCAGAAATCAGATATTCAAGGCTGGAAAAATTGGCACTGGCGCTGACTGAGGCGAGTAGGAGAATGAGGCCATACTTCCAGGCTCATACCATAGTAGTATATAATGATATGCCATTGAGGCAAGCCCTTCATAAACCAGAAAAATCAGGGAGATTGATGTACTGGGAAATAGAGCTCGGTGAATATGATATAGTTTATGAACCCAGATCATCGTTAAAAGGGCAGGCTGTAGCAGATTTCATAGCAGAGTTTACCTATCCTGATACCCCCGAGGAGCAAAAGTTACTCGATGATCAACCTGTGGATGTTACAGGATCATCAAACACAAGCTCAGACCAACTCCGGTTGGTAAAAGGGTAAGTGGATGTTACTGGATCATCAAATTCGAGCTCAGACCAACTCCGGTTGATAAAAGGGAAAGAAAAGATGATCGACGAAGAGCGAGAAATATCAGGGGAAGATGAAAGGAAGCAACATATATTTCACCGAGGAACTCTGACAGATCAGAAATTTGAAGACAAGTTACCTATATGGAGGCTATATGTAAATGGCTCATCTTGCACTACAGGATGTGGCGTGGGGATAGTTTTGAGCACTCCGGACGATGTTGACATGGAATACGCCCTACGTTTCCAATTCAAAGCTTCCAATAATGAGACTGAGTATGAGGCCATAATTTCAGGTCTTAATTTGGCAAAAATTATGGAGGCGCAGCAGGTTATTGTCTTCAGTGATTCTCAATTGATCGTAAATCAAACGTTGGGAGTATATGCAGTTAGAGGAGAATTAATGATCAGATATCATGCAATGGCAAAGGAGCTGGTGTCAGAATTTGTCGCTATTTAGCTGGTCAGAATACCGAGAATGGAGAATGCAAGAGCAGACGCCTTAGCTCGATTAGCATCAGCTACTCGTACCGAGCTACGAAGAACAATCCCAATTGAAGTTTTAACTGGTCGGAGTATAGATGAAGATTTGACGATGAACTTTATCACCCTTGATTTAGGACCATCTTGGATGGATCCCATCAGAGCATATATTGAGGAGGGAGAATTACCAATTGATAAGCTCGCAACCAAGAAATTAAAGTTTAAAGCTGCTCAGTATGTATTAACTAACGGTATTTTATATAGACGGGGAATTATGGCAGGATTGCAGAGATGTGTACATCCCTCCAAGGTGAAAGAATTGATTGAGGAGATCCATTAAGGGTCCTGTGGAGCACATGTAGCAGGTCGGACACTCTTGCAAAGGATGATGACGCAGGGATACTACTGGCCGACGATGAGGGCTGATTGTATAGCCTATGCCAAGAAATGTGACAAGTGCCAGTGCTTTTCCTCCATCCGAAGAACTCCACAAACATTGTTGACACCCATAACTTCCCCTTGACCATTTGCCATGTGGGGAATAGATTTGGTTGGCCCGCTGCCAACGACCAGAGGAAGGTTCAAATACCTCGTCGTCGCAGTGGTTTATTTTACTAAGTGGGTTGAAGCTGAACCTCTCATCGATATAACGTACGACAAGGTGTACCAATTTGTTTGGAAGAACATCATTTATCGATATGGTCTTCCTCATGCCTTCATCACAGACCATGGAACACAATTTGATAATGAGGAGTTCGCTGCCTATTGCCATCAGTCAAACATTTTGAAGGTCCACTCAGCACCAGGCCATCCTCAAAGAAATGGACAAACTGAAGTGATAAACAGAACGCTGCTAAATGGCTTGAAGAAAAGACTGGATGATGCAAAAGCAAACTGGATCAACGAGTTACAGTCAGTACTGTGGGCTTACCGAACTACTCCCCAAGTAGCAACTAGAGAATCACCATATATGCTGGCGTTTGGAAGTGAAGCTGTTATACCTGCCGAGTTGGGCCTTCCAACACACAGGGTACTGAATTTTAATTCCCCTGTCAGCGACTTAATGAGAAGACTGGATTTAGACATGCTCGAGGAAGTTAGAGAAGAAGCAGCCATTAGAAATGTTTCTTACCAGCAGCGAACAACTTTGTTCTACAATAAGAGGGTGAAGAAGTGCGACCTGAAAGAAGGAGACTATGTGCTGAAGAAAGTAATTCAAAAGCACAATAAGCTGGAGGCAAACTGGCATGGACCATACCGAGTTACAGAAGTTGTTCGATCAGGAACTTACCGAATAGCAACTTTAGAAGGGGAGGAGTTTAAGAACGCATGGAACGCAGAGCACCTACGCAAGTATTATCAGTGATGAATAAAATGAAGATATTCTGCCGAATTCTTTCTTTTTATTGAAAGTTTTTCGGGGAATACTAGTGCTATACACTACTCGGCAAAGCTCAGGCTACTCAAATTTTTTCTCGAAAATGCCAACTCGACAAAGCTCAGGCTACTCAATTTTTTCTCGAAAATGCCAACTAAGGTTGGTCGAGAAACCTATATTCCTCCGGGAAGTAAAGCTACCAATATTCCTCTGGGAAGTAAAACTACCAATATTCCTCCGGGAAGTAAAGCTACCAATATTCCTCCGGGAAGTAAAGCTACCTATATTCCTCCGAGAATTAAAGCTACCTATATTCCTCCGGGAAGTAAATCTACCTATATTCCTCCGGTAAGTAAAGCTACCTGTATTCCTCCGGGAAGTAAAACTTGTATTCCTACGGGAAGTAAAACTATATGTTCCTCGAGAAATAAAAGTATTCCTAAAAATGCCAATTTATGTTGTTTAGGAAGTAAATATATTCTTGAAAACGTGCCAAAGCTCCTCGTAGAGGAAAAACCCACTAACTGTAGTTAGTCGATAAGGAAAATTTACCGACCTTGGTTGGTCGGAAACATTTAAGAAAAAAATCTACTAACTATGGCTGGTCGGGGATAAAAACCCACTAACTGTAGTTAGTCGACAAGGAAAATTTACCGACCTTGGTTGGTCGGAAACATTTTAAACATTTTTTATATTCGTAACTTTTTACTAAGTTGGTCAAGAAACAAAACTTTATTATTAAGTGATCGAGCAACATAAATGATACTCGTAACTTTTTAATTATTACTAAGTTGGTCGAGAAACAAAATATTATTTTTGCCAAATGACTACCACAAATTCAAGCTATTCGACAATAAGTTGATCGACAAACTACACAAAATCGTTATCTTTTTAACAGATATGCATGCACAGATGTAAAATGTTTTATAATTACAAGACAATGGCAATTAAGATTGCGAACAAAAATGAAAGTCTTTCATTAAATCCAAAATAAATTACATTGATAATGAAATGTATACAAATTTATTACATTAATATTCCTACTCTACTGGTCTTTTCCCCTCTGCTTTTGACACAGGTTCCTCGCCAGCAGGCGGATCATTTAAAGCCAGGGGAGAATATATGAAGTTGAGATCCTTTAACATCCTGATATTCATCACGGATGGTCGATCTAAGAGATGCTCGGGACGAGATATCTCGGCATTTGAATGGAGATTATAGTCACCGAGATATTTGGAAATCAAGCATCGAGGAATGGCCCGAGCAGGGATCCAACTCATATCCAGTTTGTATAGTGGCACAGGTAGGTCGAGCAACCCAGGATCATGATAGTCCCACATGTAATGACCCTGTTCGAGTTGCAGCACACCTAAGGCATTCAACCAGCCTTGCTTGTAGCCCTCATTATTGGCATTCTGGATACGATCGTCCAAGTGATAGAGAGCTTCGTTGTATCCATCCATCCAAAACTCCCTGGGCTGTTTGTGGAATTGATATGTTAGTCTTTCCAGCTGCTCGTGGAGATTTTTGATGAAGATCTATTTATTCTCCAAGGTAGACTTCTGCGTGGAAAGCTGCTCTTCCAGGTCCCTGGTCTTCTTTGACATTTCAGCCAATGCTTGTTTCTTCGCCATTAACTGGAAGGCCTGGTTCTCTAAGGCAAACTGAGTCCTCTGTCGAGGAATCCGAGCTGCTCTTGCTCCCCCCCGAGGAGCTCTTGCTCGACCACGAGAAGGTGTATAAGGGCCAGACCTCTTCAAGGTTTCCAACTCGTCCCTCAAGTTGGCGTTCTCGACTTCCAAGAACGAGAACCCCTCATCAGTCACTGGGATCAAGGCTTTTGAAGTAGAAGCTGCAGACTTCAACTGTGACAACTCTCTTTGAAGATTGTTATTCTCTTGCTCTAATAATTCATCTATTTGCCTGCATTCCTCGACCTCGCCCTTCAGAGTTCTCTCCCTCACATCATAGCAAGTAAAAAGTTTCTCGTAACCCTTGTCGACAATGATCTGCTGGTACTTTTTCTCATAACCCTCATGCAAGAGGGCAGTGGACTTTTTGTATTGTTGCTGAAGATCTTCGAGGGTGCCTTGGAGATCCTCGATCATGTCGTAATAAGCCACATCATTGGCCACTGCTCGATCAAGTAGACACTTCAGATATTGGTATGCTTCAACTGCTTGTTCAGAAGCATCTTGACCGAGGAAGTCGACGACTTGTGCCGCACTCAGATCTGTGTGACCAGCTTTAAAATAATCATTGCATTGTCTCAGCAGCTTGGTATCGTGAGCAGATAATAATTCCATCCTAGCCAGAAACTAGCAAAGGAAGAAAAAGCAGTAATCAATAATCAAAACAGAGCATGAAGAAGAAAAAACAGTATGAATAAACACAAGTTCAAGTTTTATTATATCATGAAGATCAGAAGTACAAGATTCAGAATTACATGTTCAGGATTACATTTGTTAAAGAAAAATATAAAGAGAAACCCGAACAACTCTACACCTTTTCCTTGTCTCCCAAAACCTTCTCGGGAGGCTGGGACGAGGAAGTAGGTTGCTCGGAGGGAATAGAAAGTTGCTCGGGGAGCGCCGGCAGTTGCTCGGAAGAAGTAACGATTTGCTGAGGTTCCTCGTTAGCATGCTGGATGGCTGGGGGATGATCTCCCATCACAATAGAAGACTCTTCGGAGGCAGCTTCGTCCTCTTCTAAGTCTTCAGGAGTTGGAGGGGGATCAGGGATGTGTCGCTGAAAGAGTTCGAAATTCTCATCCACTTTCATCTCCTGTAGAGCAACGACCCATCCATCCCTAAAGTACTTGAGGCTGCCATATTCTGCTTGCGACACCATGGCAGCCAATCCCTTATTCCACCCCTTGTCCCAGCCAGCGCCAAAAGACTTCTTCACAGCCAATTTTCTCTTCAATTTCTCCGAGGAAATCTTCTCGGATAGCAGGTTATCAGCAGCTTTTAATTTTCTCTTAACCTCCTCCTTCTTCCGATTTACCTCCCGAAGCTGACCCAACTCTTCCTCGACAACCTTGAGCTTATTCTCAAGCTCTTCAGCATTCTTGAGCTTCCCTTCGAGCTCTTTATTTTTCTCCTCCAAGTCCTTTATTTTCTTCTCCAACCCCTTGGAGATTTCAGCAACTTGAGCTTTCTCCTGCTCGGTAGAGGCAAGCTTGTTCTCCCAGATTGCCTTGTCAGTAGCATATTTTTGGCAAGAATCTTCCAAAGACTTAATAGCTTCCTTCAGAGCTTCCTCCACACTAGATGAGGAGCATGAAGTTTTAATCGCCTCATCTTTCTTCAAAATTATATTGAAGCAGCTCGCCAACTGTGAAAAGAAAATGAAAGCAAGTCAGAGATAGATATAACAAAGGAAAGATGAAAAGTTCAAAGCAACAAGACTTACAGAAGCAATATGGCGAGTAGCCAATGATGTAACCATATCCCGAGAAAGGTTCTCTTTGACACCTTGGATCTCAGGAATGATCCAAGTCTTCACCGAGCTCATGGCAGAGCTCGGGGGAACAAAAGTTGGAACACCAGTTCCAGTAGTTGGGGGCTGAGCGATGATGTCAGCCAAATTGGCCGAGGAGCTCTTCTTCAGCTTCCTCGGGGGAGCAGGAATAGATTCAACCAAGGAAGAACTCTTGGTCGGTGATATTACAATCACTTCTCCTGGAGCAGCAGCCTTGCTCGGGGCCACTGGAGGCTTCTCGGCGACCTTAGCAGGAGCAGCTGGAGGAGCTGCATCAACTTTCTTTGGCCCTTCTGGGACATCGTGTTTACTTCTTTTGGCCTCTCCAGCACCAGAGGCAGGCTTCTCGAAGAGAGTGGGAGGTCTTCTCTTCTTCATCCTTTCACTCAAAGGAATGTGTGATTCAGGCGAAGAACTTGCAGAGGCTGGCACTGGTTCTGCTTCACTTATCACCGGACGAGCAGTGAAAGAAGTGGTATAGCTCTTGTACTGCAGCAGATACGAAGCTGACCTAATGTGCTCGTCGGCAACACTTTAATGCAAACTCCAGATAAGTTTTAAGTGCCTTATATTTACGTCTGCTTCCTTTGGACACTTTCTTTTGCTATCAACTGCAAATAAATAAAAATTACAATATCAGTGGCACATTTTGTCAAACACAGAGGAAGCATAATTTCAAAATAAATAAAATAAAAATAACCTATCCCATTGCCATAGGGACGGCATCTGGGACCCTGATACACTTCATCTCCTGATAAAGGAGCATGTTGCCATTTTTTTATAACAACTCCATGCTCAAAATAGTCCCTATTGGCATCCGGGAGATTGATCACTAAAGCCCTATTTAAAAATCTAGTTTTTAAATAAAAAGTGTTATCACCAACTGCCCATCTATAGCAAAACATGATTTCTGGAATCCCTATGCGAGTTCCATGGATTTTATTTAACCTATGCACCCCATTAACTATTCTCCATGTATTGGGGGCTATTATTGCAGGAACAACGTCAAAGTATTGCCAGAA
The DNA here is from genome assembly GCA_949130495.1 of Sambucus nigra. NCBI lineage: Eukaryota > Viridiplantae > Streptophyta > Magnoliopsida > Dipsacales > Adoxaceae > Sambucus > Sambucus nigra. The sequence goes on from OX422207.1 coordinate 420,404,789, forward strand.
TTCCAGACATAAGGGATTGGGTGGAAAAGAAAATCCACACTCAGCAACAAAGAGGCTGGGGTACCAATGTCCCTCAGCCAAACGAAAATAATCAGAAAGCTCTTCGAGAATAACCCAGGAGGGAATAGAAAAATCAGAGCGAAACTTATCAAGAGATTCTACAGGAAAAACCATGATGAAAGAAGGAAATGAAGAAGAAGGAAGAAGATCTTACAGAAAAAGAGTGGATCTGTTGGCAACGAACGGTGAAAAGGATGAACGCACAAGAGAGTAAGGTAATGGAAAACTCGAAAATATAAATTTGAAAAGGTAGAAGACGATGGGAGTGTCTGTGAAGTTTAAATACTTTGCCTTGGGAAATGGTAAAGTAATGATTACAAAAAGAAACAATTACGCTACCGGCGGCTAGAGAAACGAAAAGGGCGCGGCAATCGAAGCGAGAAGAAACGATTAATCTACCGGTGGCTAAAAGGACAAAAATGTACACGGAGATCGAGGCGGTTATAAAAATTCAAAAAAGCCTGATTCTACGAATTTGGAAGGAGAAATAAATACGAGGGAAACACTCCTAAAAATCAGGAGGACCATTTAAAGCTACCATATTCCGAGAAAGAATGTTCCACACTCCTCAAAGTTCGAACTATGAAACATTGGGGGCTTCTGTTGATACCAAATTTAGTCTGCTGACATGGCTCAATAAAGTGAAGACACGTGGCAATCTACGTGGCAACAACAAGCATTTTCGAGGAACTCACATGCTCTGAGAAACCATACTACAACGAGGAGCACTGATACCCCGAGGAATTCATACGCTCCGAGGAACAAGAACTCTCCGAGGAACTCTTGAGTACCGAGAAGCTCAGGCGGTCCGAGCTGCACCTCGAACAAAGCATTAATAGCAGGACAACCAACAGTTTGACTGTTAATTAAATGCTTATCATTCAGACGCATACGCCTAAGGAGCATTGAATGTATCACCCTTTCATATGTACATCATTTAATGTATTACCCTTTCACATTACAGCCCCAGGGCTATAAATACATTGTATAATCCTCATTGTAAAGGGGACCGGAATTTCTTGAGATAACTTGTAATCGAGAATTCCAATACAATCAGCAATACCATAACAATGGACGTAGGCCATTTTTATAAGGCTGAACAACTTTAAAAATTCTTTGTCTCATTTATTTATCTGTGATTGAATAATTAGATATGATCTAATTTTTTACGTCAACATTAGTTTCATTTTTTTTTAAATTATATTGTTTTCTACCTGAACAAAAACACACAGATAGGAAATATACCAGATTATATAAACACTAGCAGATCGTTCGGTTTTTTAAAAAAGAAAAATATTACATTTGACTTGTAGATATAGCTTGTAGATATATCCATTTAACACACAGGTAGTCATTTAGCGTATTTGGCTTGTTAACTCATCATTTAACTTGTAGATATAGCCAATTTCAACCACGTAGGCATTTTCACAAACACAAGGCAACATAAACATCTAAATACAACATAAACATCCAATCATCTAACCATTTTGATAAGCCAAGCTAAGCCAAAACAACAAAGATAGATAAACAAAAATATTTCATAGAGATGAACAAAAAAATAACAATGCTAATTAAAGACCAAATTGGTGAAAACCCAAGATTGTACCTTCAAATTAAACACAAATCCAAGTTATAACTAGAAAAACCGAAAAACATAAAAAACCAAATTCGTGAGAAACCCCAAAACCAAAAATGAAAATCCTAATGAGAGAGAGAAAGATAGAATACCTAAGGTATTCCAAATTAGATAAACAAATGTAAGAAAAAGAATATAAACATAATTTCCCCAACACATTTTCGAAATCAAAAGCAGATCCTTAAATTAGAAAGAATAAATCGAATGGAATAGAGAGACTACCTATCGGATGAGGGCGAAGCTGAGGGTGGCAACGGGGACTGAGGGTGGAAGCCTTGTCGCTGAGAGGATGAGGGCATCGTTGTAGGTTTGTGTTATGGGGGGAGGGGGGCTACCAGTGAGTAGAGAGAGCGAGCGAGGGACCGGTGAAAATAAGAGAGAGGTACAAGAGGGAGACGAGAACGGGAGCCCAAAAGTAAGAATAATATTTTTGGGGGTATTATATATTTTAGTCAAGTGTGCTAAATTCTGGTACACTTTAAAACAGTGCCAAAATTTGGCACAGTTTTAAACTGTGCCAAATTTTTAATATCAAGGTGTGCCAAATTGTTGTTTTTGGTGTAGTGCTTTGTTGATGTAATCATTGTCTTAATTTAATGCAGTAATGTACTTATTGGCTTTACTTAACATGCTAATGTATTTGTCTAAATAATAACGCAAACTCATATTTAAATCATATTTAAGTGGACACAAACTAATACAATAATAACACTTTATCTAAAATTAAGTGCGTCTTTCATCCGAAGGGATCTAGAATTCTTATTAATGCACATATGTTGTCTCATTGGCTGTCTCCCCAACTCGTCATGTGTCGAGTATAGTCGTTTCTTCTTCTCCAGTACACACAAGTGCGGGGGTCCGATTGAGAACAGTCTTTGTTAGCTATATCTTCTTTTGCCTTTCTTTCCAATGCCTTCTCTTTTTTCAAAGCAATTCTCACCATCGCATTCAACAGGGTCTGCTTCATGTTGGCATTGACTAATTTTATCTCAACAATCGAATGCAAAAAGTAATTTAAGTCCGTAAAAAACTCATGAATGTTGCTTATGGCAAAACCACTGATAATTTCCTCCATTACTTCTTATAATATATGCCAGCGTGTCGATGCACTCTCGGTTGAGTGAATGTCGGGAGAACATCGTCTTGAAATGACACGTCCTCCATCGAAACAATGTATGGTTCCTTAATAGGCATAGAGAATTGTATGAGCTTGGAAGCGAAGGGTGCACTTCCACCTAATATGGAATGAGTCCTATCCATTTTACGTAGTTTGCACCACATTTGTTTCTCTTTGTTATATTTTCAAGTTCCCTTTCAGAATGAGGTACAATTAATGAACTTGGAAAAGTCCCTAATCTCCAAATTGCATGCTTGAGTGGGAAGAGGGAACACATCATGGTCCGTATGATCGTTGGGCAAGTTTTGCTCAAATAAATGCACAAAATTTACTCGTGATCTAACTAATAGTGACAAATCATGTTGTGAGAGAACCCACACAACGGTGCTCGATATGTTGATGCTCCTTATTGAATTTGTAGGCCACATTTTCTCATAACCCCATTTTTCAGACTGGCTCTATACATGGAGTCCTCGAATAAATCGACCAAACATTGCCAAAGTAAGGCATCCTTATTTTTTGAAAGTTTTTTTCTGATGGATATCATCAAAATTTTGGGTTTAAGGAGTTTCTTAAAACTCGATCTCTTGAGTTGGCTCATAAGCGAAGTTTTCCATCAAAATTTTATAAACGAATAGTTTCAAATGCAATCAAGTATTTAAGAAAATTGATAAAGAAGTTGATGGTAAAGAAAATTATGGAGCATTTATCATCCGACTTAAGGGAGATCTTCACTACGGGTGTTAAAAAGGAGTTGTCCATCTATCTGACTCTATACCCATAAACCTGAGTTTTCACTCTCAAACGAAATTTCTTCCCTCCCAACATTACTCGCCGCCTATCTCTTCTTCTCTTTTTATCGTTATTCTCTCTCATCAAACAAATATTTTATTCTCTCTTCGTTATACTTCTCTCTATCTCAAACAAATCCACAACACTTGATAAGAGGTTGGACTTCAACTCTCCATTTCTTATGTAAGATAAGGCATATATCCATGGTGCTTAATCCTATTGGATTTGATTTGGGATTGGGTTTAGGCTTTATGGTTCTATTACACAACTACCAATTCATAATTTTTTAATGCCAACTACTAATTAGTTTTTTTTATCTTTGTTCATAAAGAGCCAACCAAATCAAGTATTTTTATGTTTTTTTTCAATTATCATTACATTTTTTCTATTTTATATCCTAGTTCCATTTATTTGTATTTCATTATGGGTGTCTTAAAGTCTTTCATTGTGTATCGCTTGGTAGTTTTGAATATTTGTTGCATATCGCCATTACGGGGTTGTCGATATCGTTTTGTATCGCCGATTTGTAATAGGATTTTAACTCATCGAACCCGTTACATGTCCCTATTACGAGGCTATCGGTAAATTATAACTTGACACATGTTCGATACTCCCGATAACGTTACCCTGTTACCGTTTTCCTTGCGTATCCCCAAACCGTTATTGAAGTATAATAATTCTTCATTTTTTCCACACTAGGAAGTTGTCCTAGATTCGTTATTTTAATCGATTAAGATTTAAACTTATGATTATAATGGTATGATAGAAAAAAAAAAGGGGGGTGAAGCTGTGGTTTTCCCATCCCATCCTAGTTTTAAGATCTTGTTCTCTGTCTCTTGATGTCATTTGATGTATTTGTAGTGGATGCTGCCAACAATTTTCTAAATATATATGCCAATCCTCTGTATAAATGATCAATTAAAATTGTAATTGTGATTTGTAAAATTAAAAAGTCCTTGTTTATTCTAGATATTTCGTGAACACTTTTCTCATCTTGATTCACACTCTTACCGATGTACATTAAGACTTTCTCCCTCGTTTGTCATTAACACTTGTAATATGTAGGTGCCATAAGTATTGAGACTTTCCTTGTGAAGTTCTCTTATAGTGAATTTGTTCAAAAATTCGTTATTTCCAGAAAACTAAAAAAAAAAGGCCTTAATGTTTTTCACTGTGTAATTGGTCTCTAATTCGTATTCATTTATGGCATGTTCTATTTGACCTCTGTGTCTGTTATTGCCTGGTACTACCAAATTCCTTCCAGTCATTTTGATAGCTTTGATCTTGATTTAAATGATTTTCAACATCATCTTTTTATTTATTTTTGAATGTACTTTATTAGAGGACAGCTCCCAAACCGATGAGCTAAAAAAATATGTTCAAGTATAAATTGAAAAGTCATTTTTTCATCAACTTTTGATTTAAAGAATGCTATTATGATCCTAGCCTCCTAGATGACAATGCAATACCCAATATTGCAATAGGCTACCACAGTCTCCATTATATATGCTATGAGGAAATAATTAAAATGTACCCTAATGCTTCCTTTCAAATTATATTAGCCGCAAATATGCAAAGTTCAATGTCAAATACATTACAACATAAACCAACTTACGTAATGACTTATTGCCAATTTTTTTGAATTCAACATTAATACAAAGTTTTCCATTACAATTATATGTTTAGTTATCACTAAATATGTTTTCCACTTCTTATATATTTCAACTAGGGGTGGGCACGGTCCGGTCCGGTCCGGGTTTTGCCTATTTTTTGGACCGGACCGCATATTCGGTCCTTAATTTTTTTGGACCGAGACCGGACCGATTAATTCGGTTAACCTACTAATTCGGTCCAGGCTTTTTTCGGTCCGGTCCAGGGTAAAATTCAATCCTGACCCTATTTTATATATATGTACATTTTATGAATGTTTTTATCTATTTTTCTCACAAATATATATACAAAAAAATAATACTCAAAAGTCCAAGTGATATTTACATGGTTTTGTTTAACCCAAATAAAAAAATGTCTATACATATATAAAATGTTCCAAATTAAATTCACAAGTTATATACATTAATTCAAAAACTATACATAAGAAACACAATAACATTATTTTTATTATATATATATATAGGAACCGGTCCGGTCCGGTCCAAATCGGTCTTTTAATATAGTGGACCGTGGACCGGACCGGTTTAATCGATTTTTAGTTTTTGTGAATCGATTTTCGGACCGGTTTGAAAATAGCCTTAATTTTCGGTTCGGTCCGGTTCGGTCCAATCGGTCCATTCGGGTCGGTCTTTTTTTTGTCCACCCCTAATTTCAACCGCCATTCACTTATTTTTTTTCTCTTATATCTTTTGGTTGCATTCATATTTGTGTTGGTATTTGCCATCGTGACATCAAGTCTCATAATTTTCTTGTAAGATTCTCATGACTAATGAGTATACTCTCCAATACAGTTGTATGTCAACTTGACCAAATCCTAATTTTCTCTTTTGGGTTATGTGTACTATATCAAATACGTAAACCATGAACATAGCCTATCATCCACTTAACTTCTATTTTGTGTAAGAAATTGGTAATTGTCATTTTCAGTACATCGTCGATTATTGAAAATGTGAATATAAATGATTATGGGCTTAATCGGAGTTTTCTTTCAGATTTTTTCAGTTACATAAATATATTATGGATTTTGTTTCTACATTATTTATCTATGTTTTTTATTTTGCAAGGTTGACTTTGCGACCGGCTAGTAGAATTATTACTAAAAAATTCTGTTAGAAATAGGGTTGTTGGTTTATGTGGGCATTGTCTCCACGGTAAGTGGATTGTTGTGGGAAACAAACTCACACGACAGTACATTTATCGCGGAGAAGTGGCCTTTGTCCATAACCCTAGAGCAAAACACAAAAATAAGAGTGCAAAAATAGAATTTTATATTTTGGGAAGCATAATAAAAAATATTCCTCTGAGATCTCCGAGGGACCATTTTAAAACTCTCAATGGTCTTAAAGCATCTCCAATGGTAATGCGGATTGGAAAATTTTAATTAGCCACGTATGATTCATACATGATGGTATTGAAAAAAGGTCTCCAATGCAAACTTATACAATGAATGTAAAAATAATTTGGCAATAATGATTATCCACATTGTGCAAGAGACCCTGCAGGGATAGAGGGTCTCTTCCATATTGTGAAGGCTTTCCCCATAGGATCCACATCCATTAAATCCAAAATATTTTCTCTGATGCAACTATGAATGTGGTTATTTTCTTCCCTACTTGATACAATTTAAGTTTAGACATTTGCATTAGAGAAGATGCAGATCAATTAGGTTGGCTAAAGCGGACCTGATTTGTATAAATATGAATAGCTAAATGTTAATAAAAATAAAAATAAAAGAGGTAACAAATATCTTCATATAATGGATTCTTGTTCGTAAAACTTTGATATTTTCCCACTGGAATACTTTTTTAATGATAATACTTTTTTAGACATTCGAATTCCATGGGTTTTTTAACGGTTCCCTCTCTAAAGTTTCAACACGAAATATGCCTGATTGTACCACTTGAGTCACGTGATAGGGACGATGTCAATTTGCTTCCAACTTATTGGATTTATGTGTAACTTTCTTTAAAACGTAATCTTCCTCTTTTAGTGTGCTCAACTTGACTCTTTTATTATAGAATTTAGTCATGCATTGTTGACATTCTGCTACTCTAAGTGCAGTTGCCTCCCTGACTTCGTCTACCAGATCTAAATCTAGCCTTCTCGCAAAATCACTTATAGGAGAATCAAAATTTAGCACTATGTGACTTGGTAGGCCGATCTTAACTGGGACCATGGCCTTACTCCCAAAGGCCAGCATGTAAGATGCCTCTCTTGTCGTTGTTCGTGGTTTTGTCGCATGCCCATAACACATGTTGTAGTTCATTTATCTAATTTCCTTTGGGTACTTAAAGCCTCCTCTCCATTTCATCCAATAAAGTTTGATTTATGAGTTTTGTCTGTCTGTTACATTGTGAATGACCTGGTGATGAGTGCAACTTTCTTATGTTAGCCTAGTTGTAGTATTATTGGAAATCATTATTGTCAAATTGGGTTCTATGGTCCCTATGAAAGTGTGAGGGATCTCACACTGGCTGATCACATTCTTCAATATGAACTGAAAGACTTTTGCATAGGTGATCGAGTGCGAAAAGTAGCGCGTGTAAAGACGCTAATCATTGTTTTAGTTTCACCGCCTCAATATAAAAGAAACCTAAGTTACGACTACACTCAACGGGTGAGTATAGCGGTAAGTCAGGTATCGAATCCACAGAGAATGTTTGATAGATCGTAACAGATTATTAATCCAGAAATAAAAGTGTAAAAAGGTGATGTGTGCTAGGAAATAAAAGAAAATAAGAAGTTAAGTCTAACTAAAAGTAAAGCGAGGATCGGGATAACATTCAACCATACGGATCGAAACAACTACTAATTAGAATTTTGGCTCGAGAGCAATTTAATCGAGCATTATCAATTAATCATAAACTTCACACAATAAGGAATTTAAGTCAAAGTTGCGAGAATAAACAATTAACCGAAGATTGGTCATACGCGAATTAAACTCGGATTATCGCTTTAAACACTAACGTTGCATGACAAAGAAAGTTAAACGCATAATAATCCGACTTTAATTCACGCGGGTTCAATTAAACGCAATTTTACACAAAACCTGATTTTCGGAGCTCGAGGCCCGTTAATGGCGGAACGACATCCCGACCCTAATTATCTAAGGGCACATAATGATTAAAGTGAATTACAAGTAATTAAACTAAGAAAGCAAGATATAAAGCAATTAAACTAATTATCAAAGCATGGAAATTATTCTACAAAGCAAGAAATAGGTAAGAACAATTATATAAATGGAGATGGAAGTGGATAGTTTAACATACACAACCCATATGATTGTCAACCCAAAGAGAAATGAAGCCAGGCTCTCCAAACCCACAAACCCTGGGCTAAACTAATAAAAACTGAATATATGAATGAATTACACAAAATTGGGTTATATAGTAAGTTCGAATAAAAGAAAAGAAGAAAGAAAAGAAGGCAAAAATATCTGCAGAAACAAAGGATCGATCGATCGACCCCTTTGATCGATTGATCGATGGATGAAATCATACCAAAAAATATGAAGGATCGGTCGATTGATCCTTCTGATCGATCGATCGATCAAGTAGGGCAGAACCTCCTTTCCTCCTGTTTTGGTGTCAATGTTTTCTTCTCCGCTAGAATCGCCGTAACTTCTTCATTCGGGATCGGAATCGCGCACCGTTCATGGCCACGTGAAGCTTATGAGGAGGGCTACAACTTTAGTGAGATGTCGGTCCAGGTGCCCAAACTGTGAATTGACTGGAATACCCTTGAACGTGCGAATGCGTATGGGACTTTAGCGGAATGCGTTCGAACTCCATTCGTAGTACCTAAATACCTACAAAAGCCCAATTATACCTCATATAGCATGTTAACAATATAAACCGAGGTTTTCTGGTTAATTGGCTTAAATATAGAGATTAAGGCACCCGAGGGGGCTAAAATGCGTAGGTTCGACGGATGAAATATGCAATATCTGCGTATTATCAATAGGTTGTCTCGATGAGTGGTTCGCCCTCCACCTATTTTATGAAGTAATCCACCGCTACCACCAAATATTTGAACCTTCCCTTGGTCTTCGATAATTAGTCGATTAGGTTCATATCCTAAATATCAAAAGGCCAAAGTGATGTGATTGGCACTAGCTTAGCCCCTGGTCTTTTATGTATTACTCCAAATTTCTGAAACTTGTCACATTTTTGCGTGTATTCTTTGCAGTCTTTCCTCATTATTGGCCAATAATATCCCTAGATGGATATTATTTTCACTAGTGTCCGACCTGCTGCATGCACTTCACATGCCCCTTCGTGTATTTCTTTGACTAGATTTGGTTCCTACATAAGATGAACATATCTCATCATTAAGATTATAAAACCTCTTTTAAAAAGCACTCACTTGTCCATAACGTATTTAATGGCCTTGTAACAAGGTGGCCTTATCTCTTTTTGGTCGGTCGGTGAAATGCCTTCTTCCAGGTACTTGACAATTGGATCCATCCAAGATGGGCCCATGGTTAGCTTTAGGAAGTTTACTTCTTCTGCACCAATGCTCATTTGTAATAAAATTTCTACAAGTACGGTTCTTCTTTGGTTGACTATAGTAGCTGATGCGAAATGAGCTAATGCATCTTCCCTTATATTTTCAACTATGTGGATTCTGATCATTTGGAGTGATTTTAACTTTGGGACTGGTATTTTTACCTTTGTAAAGTATTTCAACATATTTCTCTCTCTTACTTCATATTCTCCCAACACTTAGTTCACTACTAGTTACGAGTCATTATGAGCCTTTGTCTGCTTGACTCCGAGTGATATAGTCAACTCTAATCCAGTAATTAAAGCTTCGTACTCTGCTTTATTATTGGATGATTCAGACTTGAATCGTAAGGCATATTCTACGTTAGCCCCATCAGGTGTGTTGACTATCAGGCTAACTCCGCTATCGCTAGCACATGACAATTATCGAACATTTTTTATACCGATAGCTCGTCATTGAAGCCTTCTTCTACAAGGGAACCATCTTTAAGAAACTAAGTATTGAAACACTAGCTATAATTAAGCTAGTCGTTTTGAGATAAGGATTCTTTCGAGCTTTGGTCCTGCTCATCTGGAACTGCGATAACTTATTTGGCTGCCTGTTGGGTCTGCTCGATTGGGATAACAAATGCTGTTTCAGTAGCTCTTTTCTCCTCATAGGTGAATTCTGTAATGAAATTTGCTATAGCTTGGCCTTTGATTACAGTCCTCGATTCATATGAAATCTCATATTCGCTAAGATCTATTGCCCATGCCATCAACCTGCTATATTTTTCAGGTTTATGGATGGTTTACCGGAGTGGGAGATCAGTGTAGATTACTACAAAGTGAGCTTAAAAGTACGGCTTTATCTTCCTGGATACGGAACAAAAATTAACCAGCCACGCCCCGCGACCCGTGATAGGTTAAGTTTTTAAACCCTTAACCCGTTTAAGTATAAACTCCCTAAACTCGTTCCGACTCCGCCCCGCCCCAACTAAATTAAATGGGTCAAAACTCGCCCTGCCCTGCGGGATGAAACCCATAATTTTTGCTTTTTTTTAAACTGATTTTGTTCTATAAAAATAAAAATAATGAGTTTTTAAGCAAATAAAATATATCAGTAAATACCAAAACCTCAACATCAATTTCTTAGTCTCAAAACCTTAACAATTTAAGTCCTAAATAACACAATTTAAGTCCTAAATAACAGAATTTTAAATGACTTAGAAGTCTCAAACAACATAAACTATTACAAATAACATCAATTATTACACAACAAGACTCAAATAACTTCAACTATTACACAACAAGCCTCACATAACTCGACTATCACCATTTTATAATCTCCTCATCATCATCAACTCAAACCTAGAAAAAAAAGCAGCGACTTAAAATTTCATTAAGAACTCAACAACAAATAAAAGTTTCATAACATAAAATAAGAAAACAAACTGGAAAAAAAAATTACTTGCTTTCTGCCGAGCCAGGAGGAGGTGGGAGGAATGAGTAACACAGGGAGTGTTGATGCAAAAAACTAAACTAAACCTAATTAATTGATCACAAATAAATTAAGTAAAAGAAACAAGACACAAGAGATTTTTAGAGTGGTTTAGCTCAAAGAAATAACCTACGTCCACTGTTATGTATTGATTGTCTTGATTTGTTTTTTTATTTTCGGTCCTATCTAATGAGGATGATACAATGTATTTATAACCCAAGAGGTGTCTTAATCCTTGTCATGTGAAAGGATGGAATGCCTTTATTTGTTAGGCAATTACATCAATACATAATGATAATTAAATATATGAATGATGTCGCTACATTGGCAATACAGGCTGTAAGTCTGCTGACACTTGATTGGCTGTACAGATTGGATTTCTGACTGTTGGTCGGGCATCCTATCATACTGACTTGGACTTGTTCCACACTGGATGACACATGTTGGCCTATAATTGGTCTATGTAGGATGGTAGATTTTGGTATCAACAAAAGCCCACAATGTTTTATAATTGGAGTTGATGCGAAAGTGTGAAATATTATGCTTCAACAATAGCTCGGGCTCTTTGATTTAGCTGCAGACCTTCCGTACTTGTGAATTTTATCTACTCGATTGATGATTTTGGGGGCGAATGGAAATTTTGTAAATATTTTAAATTTCAGTGAACTTTTACGGGGTATCTTCGTCTTTTCCTTTATTATCCGCCGTAAACCCAAACAGCATTCTCTTTAATCATTACTTTTTCCAGTTTCCGATGCGTCTTATAAAAAAGGCGGTAAAACTTCGATTATCTTCTACCTCTTTCTTCTGATTCTTCCATTGGGTTCTTTAATTTTGTGCGATCATTTTATTTTCTGTCTTTAGCTCTTGCTGAATCCTTAAATCTTTATAAGAATCTTTCTTCTTTTCTTCTTTGTTTTCTTCATCATGGTTTACTCTATCGAGTCACTTGATAAGTTCAGAACCGATTTTAATATTCCATCTTGGGTTGTATTAGAAAATCCCACTTTTCCTTATAATTTGTTCCCTCTTGCTAAGGGTCATTGGTTTCCCTCCATCTTTATTTCTAAATGTGGTTTCACGTTTCCTCCCAATCCCCTGTGTTTGGAGTTTTGTCAATATTTTGATATTATACCTGCAAGAGTGGCTCCCAACATATGGAGAGTTGTAAATGGAGTTTATAGATTAAATCAAATTTATGGAACCTATCTAGGGATTTTAGAAATCATGTTTTGTTATAAGTGGGTAACTAGTGATATCACCTTTTATTTGAAAACTAGGGCTGTTAGTAAAGCTTTGGTAGTTAATCTCCCTAATTCTAATAGGGATTATCTTGATCACGGGGTAGTTGTAAAAAATTGGCAACATACCCCTTTAGTTGGAGGTGCTAAATACCAAGGACCTAAATGTCCGCTTTTTGGCAATGGAATAGGTTATTTTATGTTTAAGTAAAATCGCCTTGTTTATGTTTGATAAAATGTCATACTGACTATAGTTTTATAAATTTATTTGCAGTTGAGCAAAAAAAAGAAAGAGCCCCAAAGAGAGTGAAATAAATTTGAAAGAGTTGAAGTTTATCTGGGGTCTTCACAAGGTAGTTGTTGAAGATCACGTCAAGTCTGCCTCCTATCTGCTCCAGTACAAAAACATTGTTTCTTCATTTATTACCAGACCTCTTGCCTCTCCTGATCTGGTAATTAATCTTGAACAATAGGTTACTGTTGATTCCGATACTCCTCTGTCTGAGAAGAGGAAGTTTCCTGACCTTTAGCGGTAGTGCTTCTAGCTCCCAATCATCTGTTGAAGGAGCCAAAAATAAAATAGGGGATGTTATGAAGCCCCCAATAGTCCAGTACCTAAAGATCCAGCCCCCAAAGACCCGGCTCCTAAGAATATAGTTCCTAAAGAGGTTGACGCTCCTCTGAGGAGACTTAAGAGAGGTCTTACAGAAAAGCAAGTTGGCCAAGTGACCGATCAACTGTCCTTGGTCGATTTACCCTCCTATGATGTTGTTCCTCCAATATCTATTACTCATGGTTTGGCTAAGAGTTTGATCAAGTCTGGAATGCTAAGCTCCCTAGAACGAAGGTCTCTGAATTGGCTACTCAGAACCTTGCATTAGTAAGTAACTTTCATTGTTTTGGTTTGGTTATCATTTATATTACTCATATGCTCACTTTGCTCTTCATCTTTTATAGTTCTTAGTACACTTCAATAATATGCTGGAGAAGGATAATGCAATTAAGGCTTCTTCTTCTTCAAATAAGGTAGAGGAAGATTTATCTAGTTTGAAGAAGTCTCTGCTTGAATCTCAGCAGGCTTTAAAGATTAAGAAGAGCACTTGGGTAGAGAAACTGAAGACAGTTGAAACTGCTCATCAAATATCTGATACAAATGCCCTTGAAACTGACCGCACGGCCAAAGAAGCTAGACTCCAGAAAGAGGAAGCTGTGCACAAGAAAGAAGAAGCTGAGCGCCAGCAAGAGGAAGCTGAGCACAGGGCAGAGGAAGTTGAGTGCAGGGCAAAGGCTACTGAAGAGCTTGTATCCTCTACCAAAGCTAAGAGAGTCTACTGTGAAGGCTTCCTTCAGTACTGGTTGGGATAAGGGCTGGAACAAAGCCATTTATACTGCTTCTGCTCAGATTAAGTATGTGAAGTAAAAATGTTTCAGAGATGGTTGGGTTGTTGCCCTTAAAGAGTTTAACACAAATGGAGACTTTGAACTTTTTCAGAGGTATATTCATGTTCCTTCTCTAGTCATAGAGGATGAGGTTGAAGATGAAGCTGCTTCTGAAGAGTCTTCATTTATGGTTGAGTCTGTTGCCAAACAACCTGAAGTTTATGAGTCTTCTATTCCTCCAGCCGAGCAACTCCAGCATGTATCCCCTTCTTCTAAGCAGAACAAGAAGGTTGAAAGTGATAGGGAGAAGGTGTAAAATTGTTCGGCATTTTTTCCTTTTACTTTTGTTATCTATTTTTCCTTGATTTTGATTGTACTTGAACTATTTGTTATCAATAAAACAACCTTTGATGTTCCTTCTTTGTCTCCTATTGATTATACTTGTTTTCCATCTTTGTTGTTGATTGGTGGTTATTTTGTTCTTGCTAATTTATTGCTAAGATGGAAAAACTGTCTTCTCATGATACCGAGCTACTGAGGAAATGCAATGCTTTTTTTAAAGCTGATCATATGGACTTGTTCGAAGAAAAAATCACTCAGTTGCTCGGTGTTGATGCCACATAGTAGGATAAAGAATCCTACATTTGAAGTACTTACTTGATAGGGCGGTAGCAAATAATATTGCCTATTATGAAATGATACAAGAACTTTAAGAACGGTATAAAGAATCCACTGCGCTGTTGCATCAGAGCTATGAGCAGAAATATCAAAGCTCAAGTGTAGGTCGGGGCTTTGATAAATTTGTCTGTGTTTATAATAAAAATGAAGCTTTACTTAGGTTTGAGGTTGAAGAAACTAGGATTGTTTCCAAACTCCTGGAAGAGGAGAATAATAATTTGAGGAATGAAGTGAACCTTCTGAAGTCTTCCTCTGGAACTGTTGCTGCTACTACAGATGAAGGTTATTCCTTTTTAGAAACTGAGAATGCCACATTGAGGGATGAATTGGAGGCCTTAAAGAACATTAAATTCGCCTCTTCTTATCGAGTTAGGAATAGATATGATCGAGGAACCACATAGGAAATTAGGACCCAACAGGCCCTTGCCAACCAAGCAGTACAACTAAAAGAAAATGATTGAGCTATTGCTGAGATGTCCCAAAAGCTGCATACCTTATCTAAACAATTATCTACTCAATCTTCCCAATTAGAGGCTAAGGATGGGGTACTTAAGAAGGTGCAATCATAAGTTGATAAATTAACTTTTCAATTCCATAAACAACCGAGAGAATTTTGGATGGGTGGGTATAATGAAGCTTTGGGATATTATGACGATAGACTTCAACAGGCCCATAATGAATCCTATAAATGGGGTTGGATAAATGCTTTAACTGTGATCAAGGTGGATGGAAATGACTCTCTATGGGATTTATATGATCTGGGATTGTTGCAGCTTGATAATCCTCCATTCAAGTTGGATGTTAATTGGGTACCTGTTCACCGTATTCCATAGTGCTTGATTTTCAAGTACATGGGGGATTACAAGTTGTATGATGAACTAGAGATCATTCGTCCTCCTCATTTACTTGACCGTCCTAGTAGCAGTAATACCAGGATGCTTCAGGACCTTAACTTCATCAAATGATCCTCCTGCTGGCATAGATCCTATCTTTAAGGCCGAAGGAAAGCATCCTGTGGAATAAACTTTTGTATTTTATTTTTTCTTGTTTAAGCAACAATATGTACTCATTTAATTTCATTTAATGAAAAAGTTATTTTATGCATGGATCAACTTTTGGTCAATCTCTGAATGTTTTGCTAGCCTGTGACTATGAATGGATTAACTTTTTTAGTTAATCTCTAGTTTTTCATCGGTTCTATTGATATTATTAGGATTATCCTAAGTTTTTTACCAATTACCAATATTTCACCATGGTTCTACAAATGTACCTGGATTTTATGGTAATTACATTAGTTACCTTGGTTCCCAGGCGTGAGTTGAACATTTGTCCATCTTTTAGCCCAGTTTAGATGAAAATTATTCATCCGAGTCTTCATTAACCAAGTATTTGGAACTTATAATTTTGCCTTACATGGTTGTAGATGTTCTACAACCAACTTTATTGGTAGTCTTGGTTAATATCGACCAACTTTGTTGGTGGCCTTTACTGATACCGACCAACTTTGTTATTAATTTTCTTGATGATGCCGACAAACTTTGTTGGTGGCCTTCTTGATGTCGACCAACTCTTTTGGTGGTCTTTGTTGTTACTGACTAACTTTATTGGTGGCCTTCATTGATACCGACCAACTTTGTTGGTGGTTTTGTAAGTGCATAGCACTAGTACTCCGAAAAATAAAATAATAAAATGACAATTTTAGAATGTCATGTTATCATTAATATTGAAGTGAACTGAGTATAACATAATTATATTTACTGATAGTACTTCTTTAGGTGTTCTGCGTTCCATGGGTTCTTGAATTCTTCCCCTTCAAATGTCTCAATTTGATATGTGTCTGGTCGGATAACTGCAGTAATACGATAAGGCCAATACCAATTAACTTCTAGCTTATTGATCTTCTAAATTACTTTCTTCAAAACATAATCACCCTCTTTTAAGTTGCTCGGCATTAACCTCTTGTTGTAGAAATGTGCAGTCCTTTGTTGATAGGCTGCATTCCTTAAAGTTGTATCTTCATGGACTTCTTCTAGCATGTCTAAATTCATGTTTCTCATCAAATCATTGATTAGGGTATTGAAGTTAAGAACTCTATGCATAGGTAAACCTAGCTCAACAGGAATTACGGCTTCAGTACCAAATGCCAATAGGTAGGGAGTTTCTCCGGTAGCTATTCTGGAAGTTGTTCGGTAAACCCACAATACAGAATGCAGTTCATTGATCCAATTTCCTTTTGCATTTTCCAACCTTTTCTTCGGCCCATTCAGCAAAGTTCTATTAGCTACCTCTGTTTGTTTATTGCTTCGAGGATGACCATGAGCAGAGTGGATTTTTTAGACATTGGACTGGGTACAATAAGTAGCAAATTCATCGTTGTCAAACTGTGTGCCATGATCAGTTATAAAGGCATAGGGTAAGCCATACCTGCATATAATACTCTTTCAAATAAATTGATAAACCTTTTCATAGGACATATCGATCAATGGTTTAGCTTCCACCCATTTAGTAAAATAATCAACAGTTACAGCCAAGTATTTGAACCTTCCTCGGGTAGTCGGCAAAGGCCCGACCAAGTCAATTCCCCACATAGCAAAGGGCCAAGGGGATGTGATTTGTGTTAGGAGACCTTGTGGAGCCTTGTATATGCTGGAAAACCTCTGGCACTTATCACACTTCTTGGAAAAATCTGCACAATCTGCTCGTATAGTTGGCCAGTAGTATCCTTGTGTCTGAATTCTCTGTAACAACGTTCTTCCTACTACATGGGCTCCACAATACCCTTCTGTAACACCCCGCTTAAAATAATAACGGGTGGCCAGCCCTATACTATATTAAATCAGGAATTTCAGATGGTCCAGTCTCAACATCAACTGTCGGTACTATATAATATAGGACTAACTACCCGATATCATATAAGCGAGATGTTAAATAAATTAAAACATGCAACATAACACAACCCAACACTACAAAATTTCTAATAAATAAGAGAGATGCAAGAAAGAACTAGGATAAACGAAATGCTATATTAAAACAAAATAAATAACTACAACTGAATGTACGAAAGTAGACCCGAATAAGCTGTCGGGTCACAGCTAATACAATAACTGGAATGGAATAAATATAAATATCTACAAATATCCCTTGGGTACAAACCCGACGTACAACATGAATCCTTACCTAGAATTTTAAAGAAGTAAGAAGCGGCTACAAAATACATCCCGCAACAGTCCGCATCTGTCACGGCTCCCAAGACTCTGGACAGAAGGTCATCCGGCATCCATGCGGTAGGATACCTGTAATAATATATATATACAGGCAGGAGAGAAAAGTAAACGGGTCAGAGCCCCGAATTATGAAAATATTTAGCAAGTGTGTTAACCGTGCATAATAAATACCGGTGCACTTTATTTCATAATTAAAGTGAGACCGCACTCTCGTGGAACCCCAACTCACCTCTCATCTAAAGGCGCGCCCTATTCGCGTCCTCAAATTTTAGTTAAATTACCCCCATTGATTTCAGGACAACCTAACTTATCAGGCCTAGCCTATATCCACGAGATCTACCTTCCCGTCATAATCTAAGAATCCACCCATTTCTAAACCCACTAGATTATGATTACAACAATTATGACATAATAGGCTTAGTGAATTCCTATTTATAATATCACGAATTAAAATATCAAAATTCTTAAAACCTTACCCCTACATATATATATATATATACACATATATAGGCTAAAGTATAAGAATTAATATCCTTAATATCATGTACATGGAATCTTTGCAAAACTTCTCTCTAGCCTCAAAATTGTACTACGTTTCATGCGTGGGGAGTCTCGCAAAGCGAAATCCAAACAAGAAACCGCCCCGTTACACTACTCCTGACAAGGTCAAGACCAGAGATCCGAGATGCCACAAAGGGAATTACTTCTCTCAAATCTCGACATGGCATTGCGTTTCGTGCGTGAGGTGTCTCGCAAAGCGAAATCCAAACAAGGAACCACCTCGTTACACTACTCCTGGGCAATGTCGATCCTAGAGATCCATAATCCTTAGCATACAATTTAATACTACCATTACTACTAAACTATAACTACCAGAGAAAGAAAGAAAGAAAAGAAAAAAGAAAACAAATGAAATAAAATAAAAGAATCTCCAATAATATCCTTGGGATGCTGTAACCGAATTATACTTTATGTGCGATACATCAACCCCCATCAATCTAGTACACCATAATCATCTAAGATGTACTTTACTAAAATTCTATATATATATGCCGAATCGATTCGGCCTGTGGCAGAAGCCCAGGTCTTTGGACCCGAATCGATTCGCCTTGGAGGCCGAATCGATTCGCTAGGCCGAATCGATTCGGAAACAGGGTATTTTGAGGTGTTTTTCTCCATAGTGATTCCAAACCCTTTTTGGTTGGGTTTATTGATTTGGGGCCTTCTCTTATGATGTGTAAGAGATATGCTCTTGGAGACATATAAGAAGTTTCTCACACATTAGAATTTTGGGGACTCCTTAGGGTAATTTGGGAGGAATGTATCCATGTATGTATTTGGAGTTGTGTATGGAGATTTTGGGGGAAACCTTTTGGGATTTAGGATCCTAATTATGGATTAAAAGTAAGTATAGATGTGATGTGAGGCTAAGAACTCTTAGATAGAATGGTGAGGGCATGTTGTGAAATTCTAGGCCAACTTTTATGTCAAATCCTTATAAGGATAGGATATCTTTAAGATACGATTTGGGGAAAAATGGAAGAGTGTAGTTGCACACCCTTAGTGATGATAAAATTTAAGAAATAAATCCGAGAGATCTTAAACTAGGAGATTCACAAAAGTGATGGAACCGTAGTCGAAATCGAAAGCAATGGGATTTCTTGATGAAGATAAGATTGAACTTGGGGCTTATAGACTATTAGTTATGTGCATACCAATAGTCAAAATGATTACTAGATTCTCTAATGTACTCTCAGATATAGATGAAATGTGTAGTGATGGATTCCTACGCAAACTCTTGGGTGATAGCCCTAATGTTGAATATATAGGTATAGATATATACATACGGTTTTGGGAGACTATTCATCATAGGAAAATGATTGAATATGTTTCAAGTATGGGATTATATTCACATATCGAGGTAAATTAAAGGAATTGTGGTGACGGCTTGTATAATGAGGATTAAGTATACTTATAGTCGGGTATATATATATCTTATTCTTATGAACGAGAATTATAAATAAATATATATATATATATATATATATGGATTATGTGAATATATGTATATTTATGTATCTATATAGATATGACTATATGGATATATTTATGTTGTGGTCATACATGATATGGATATTTAAACCGTATATGATGGTTTATTATTTGATCATATGATTGGATCATGTGGATTATATATATTATGCATGTGAATGATATATATACTTATATGGTTAAGCATACCCCGCTCATGCTATCATTGGGAAGTTGCGCGCGTAGAGGGTGAGCATCCTGGCTAGAAAAGCAGGGTGTGGATATTCCCCAGGTCATAGTCGTCCCGTGTGTTATTATATGATATATATATTTATTTTGGGATGAGACGTGGTGGGTATGTTTCGTCTCATTGCCGGTTTGGAGCTATGACCGCTTCCCGGGACGTCGTGTGCGTGAGTTTACCACGAGATGGGTGTCGTTTAGTCCCACCATGGTGGCCCCAGTATTGCTACGTGAGCCGGGCACTGGGAAGATGATAGCAATGATGCAGTTTTATCGGCGCTATATATAGCCGGGTATTTATTTGTGCATGGCCTTGGTACACCATATATGGTATGTATACAGGGTCATGGGATTGTATGATGGTATGTATATATATATGGTGAGAATAAAATACCTATATATATATTTATATATCCTATAGAGGAAAGGATATAGAATTTTAGTAAAGTACATCTTAGATGATTATGGTGTACTAGATTGATGGGGGTTGATGTATCGCACATAAGGTATAATTCGGTTACATCATCCCAAGGATATTATTGGAGATTCTTTTATTTTATTTCATTTGTTTTCTTTTTTCTTTTCTTTCTTTCTTTCTTTGGTAGTTATAGTTTAGTAGTAATGGTAGTATTAAATTGTATGCTAAGGATTATGGATCTCTAGGATCGACATTGCCCAGGAGTAGTGTAACGAGGTGGTTCCTTGTTTGGATTTCGCTTTGCGAGACACCTCACGCACGAAACGCAATGCCATGTCGATATTTGAGAGAAGTAATTCCCTTTGTGGCATCTCGGATCTCTGGTCTTGACCTTGTCAGGAGTAGTGTAACGGGGCGGTTCCTTGTTTGGATTTCGCTTTGCGAGACTCCCCACGCACGAAACGTAGTACAATTTTGAGGCTAGAGAGAGGTTTTGCAAAGATTCCATGTACATGATATTAAGGATATTAATTCTTATACTTTAGCCTATATATGTGTATATATATATATATATATATATATATATATATATATATGTATGTAGGGGTAAGGTTTTAAGAATTTTGATATTTTAATTCGTGATATTATAAATAGGAATTCACTAAGCCTATTATGGCATAATTGTTGTAATCATAATCTAGTGGGTTTAGAAATGGGTGGATCCTTAGATTATGACGGGAAGGTAGCTCTCGTGGATATAGGCTAGGCCTGATAAGTTAGGTTGTCCTGAAATCAATGGGGGTAATTTAACTAAAATTTGAGGACGCGAATAGGGCGCGCCTTTAGATGAGAGGTGAGTTGGGGTTCCACGAGAGTGCGGTCTCACTTTAATTATGAAATAAAGTGCACCGGTATTTATTATGCACGGTTAACACACTTACTAAATATTTTCATAATTCAGGGCTCTGACCCGTTTACTTTTCTCTCCTTCCTGTATATATATATTATTACAGGTATCCTACCGCATGGATGCCGGATGACCTTCTGTCCAGAGTCTTGGGAGCCGTGACAGATGCGGACTGTTGCGGGATGTATTTTGTAGCCGCTTCTTACTTCTTTAAAATTCTAGGTAAGGAGTCATGTTGTATATCGGGTTTGTACCCAAGGGATATTTGTAGATATTTATATTTATTCCATTCCAGTTATTGTATTAGCTGTGACCCGACAGCTTATTCGGGTCTACTTTCGTACATTCAGTTGTAGTTATTTATTTTGTTTTAATATAGCATTTCGTTTATCCTAGTTCTTTCTTGCATCTCTCTTATTTATTAGAAATTTTGTAGTGTTGGGTTGTGTTATGTTGCATGTTTTAATTTATTTAACATCTCGCTTATATGATATTGGGTAGTTAGTCCTATATTATATAGTACCGACAGTTGATGTTGAGACTGGACCATCTGAAATTCCTGATTTAATATAGTATAGGGCTGGCCACCCGTTATTATTTTAAGCGGGGTGTTACACCTTCATAGACTTATTCAATTAAATCTTTCACTTCAGCTGGATGTACACACCATTGTAGACCAACAGTTAATCATCTTCTATATAGCACACCACCATCCAGCACATATCTTATAACTTTATATTTTAGCCTCTTAGCTTCAAGTAGGTCGACGGGAAGAATCATATCTTCAATATATGTTATTATGGGATCCATCCAAGATGGCCCCATATCAACTGTAATAAATTTGACCATCAGATCTTCATTAATGCTTCTATTAGCAAGTAGCTCAATATGGATAGTTCTTCGTATCTCTGTGTTGGTTACTGAAGCTAATCGAGAAAGCGTATCTGCTCGGGTATTCTCCAATATTGGAATCCTAACCATATGAACTGCTAGCAAAGTGGCAATTACTTCCAAAGTTTTGGCCAAATATCTGGTCATCAGTTCTCTTTTTGTTGCATATAAGCTCAACACCTGATTTATATCTAACTGCGAATCATTGTACACCACAACTTGCTCGGCGTTCAGTGGTTTAGTTAGATTTAAGCCAATAATCACAGCTTTATACTCTGCCTCATTATTGGAGGCTTGAAAATAGAATCGTAGAGCGTACTTTATATCTAGATCGTCTGGAGTATTGAGAATGATTCTAGCTCCATATCCAGTTACACAAGATGGCCCGTTAACATACAGACTCCACAGGGGAATATCGTTGTCAAGTGCTTGGTTTGTTAGAATCCCTTGATGGAAGATTTTATCCTTCGCCTCCTCATATTTCCTCTTCATCTCCTATAGTCCACTGGATGGCTCTAATTGGTCATTTTCTATAATTTTCCCTATTTGGAGTTGGTCGAGCGTATCTCCAGTAGGTCTGTTGACTCCTACATGCTGCTCGGCTAGAGTTCCTTATTGCTCGGGGACCTCTAAATAAGTGAACTCTATAATAAAATAATTCACAACTTGGCCTTTTAAAACAGTCATTGGTTCATACACAAGGTCATATTCCCCCAACTCCACAGCCCAATACATCAGTCTTCAAGATTTCTCTGGCTTATGCAAAGCCTGTCTTAATGGTATGTCAGTGTAGATCACTATGGTATGGGTTAAAAGTATGGCTTCATTCGTCTATTGGCTTCAATTAAGGCCACTGCCAATTTCTCCAATCTGGGATATCTAACTTCTGCTCCTCGAAAAGCTTTGCTAGTGTAATAAACTGGCTTTTGAACTTCATTTTCCTCCCTGATTAAGGCAGAGCTAACTGCTGACTCAGATACTGCCAGATATAAATATAGCTTTTCTCCCAGCATTGGTCGAGAAAGTAGTGGTGGTATTCTCAGGTACTTCTTCAATTCCAGGAAGGATTTTTCACATTCATCATTCCATTAAAAGGTTTTTCTGAGTACCTTGAAGAATGGCAAATATTTATCCGTTGCTCAGAAAACAAACCTATTGAGTGCTGCTACGCATCCAGGTAGCCTTTGAACATCCTTTTTACAGGTTGTAGATTGCATTTTGATTAGATCTTTAATCTTATTTGGATTAGCTTCAATACCTCTTTGATTCACTATATACTCGAGGAACATTCCCTCTTGCACTTCGAAGACGCATTTGGTGGGGTTTAACTTCATTTAGTGCTTTTCCAATTTATCAAACATATGGTTAAGGTCGGTAATATGATCAGAAGCTTTTCTGCTCTTTGTGAGCATATCATCAACAAACACTTCCATATTTTTACATATCTGCTCCTAAAATACTTTGCTTCACCAGTCTCTGATAATTAGCATCTGCATTTTTCAGACCAAATGGCATAACATTATAGCAATAAGTTCTTCGGGGAGTAATAAATGAAGTACTTTCTCTATCTTCTGATTTCATTTTGATCTGGTTATAATCAGAATATGCATCCATGAAACTCAGTAGCTCGTGCCCTAAAGTAGCATCCACTAATTAATCAATTCGTGGCAAAGGAAAGTGATCCTTCGGGCACGCTTTGTTCAAGTCAGTAAAATCTACACACATCCTCCACTTGTTGTTCTTTTTCTTGACCATAACTACATTAGCTAACCAATTCGGATACTTCTCATCTTCAATAAATGAAGCTTTTTGAAGCTTCTCCACTTCTTCCTGTATAGCCTGGTTCTTCTTTGGGCTAAAAACTCTTCTCCGCTTCTTCACAGGTTTGACCTCCCTATTAACATTAAGCTCATGACATATAAAATTTGGATCTATGGCTGGCATATCTTCATGACTCCAAGCGAACACCTATTTTCTTTGCCTCAAGAAAGTTATTAACTCCTTCTTAAGGACTGGTTCCAATGATGCTCCTATTTGATTTGTTCGTTCTCGTTTATCATCATCCAGAATAATGTTTTATGTTACCTCCATCACTTAGCCTTTTACGAGCTCAGATTCATTTTGTAGATCTAAGGTTTCAACCTCAAACTCATTGTTCGGCTCAGATGTATCTACTTGATAAGTGGTTATTTTTCTCTTTGTCTCCAGCATATCGTCTTCTTTGGCAGAGGAATAGTAGCACTCCCGAGCTACTTTTTGATCTCCTTTCACTACTCCAACTCCAAAGTTGGTCAGAATTTTCAGGCATTGATGAACAGTAAAGGGTACAGCTTCGAATTTCTTCAGACCAACTCTTTCCATAATCATATTATAAGCATAATGAACATTTTTGTCAATTACAAAGAATCTCACCTTCTGTGTCCTGCTCGTCGGCCATGTCCTGATCAATACGTCTAGCTTGATAGTCCTCAAAGGAAACACTTTCTCACCTAAGAATTTAATAAGTGGCCTGTGATAAGGTTCCAGTTGATTGAGTTTTAAACCCAAACTATCAAAATAAGGATAGAATATGATGTCTGTCGAACTATCGTTATCCACTAATATTCTTGCTACCAATACTTCTTTCGCCATGACTCTAATCACTAAAGGATCATCATAAGGATACAATGCTCCAGATAAATCATTTTTAGTAAAGCCAATTACTAGCTTATCCTTGTTAATTTTTCTTGGTCGGTCTTCCTCGCCAAGGTTGATCTGCTGGATATAGGAACCAGCTTGAGCCTCATTGAGGTAAACTTTCCTTTCAGCTGTATAATCTCCTCCTCCGGTATCTCTACCTGTAATCATATGACAATCAAAAGATCTAAAAATGAGTGTGAATACCTCACGTTACGATTGTCTAGGCTTCTTGGAAAGATCAGGATCATCTTCTGGATTATCATCGTGGTTCCTCTTCTTCTCTTCTCTGGGCTTAATTGGGGATTTAGATCTCTGTCGACCTCTGCCTCCATTTTTCCCACTATTATACTGATTAACAAATATGTCCAACTTTCCTCTTCGGATCAGCGCTTCCATCTCATTCTAAAAGGCAATACAACGGTTGGTAGTATGACCGCGATCTTTGTGAAACTCACAATACTTTGACTTGTCCCTTTTATCGACATGTGACATCAACTTTTTTGGCTAACTTAAACCATTGTTGTGCTTGATTTCTTCCAACACATGATTTATGTCTACCGTTAAAGGAGTGTAGTTAGTGAATTTTCTGAGCCGATCCAGACCTTCCTTTCCCTTCGAACCCCTACGCTCGTTGTGATTCTTGTGCTCCTTCTTATCTAACTTCCATTCTATTTTTGCTTTCACTTTTGCGTCTGAATTCTTTTTAGCAGCCATGACTTCCTTAGCGTTCATAATCTTCGCTGCTTTGGCTATCAATTATGTCATCGTCTTTGGTGGATCTTGTGCCAAAGTGTAATATAATTTATTAGGGAGCAAACCACTCGTTAGAGCGGTGATTCTAGTCTCCTCTTCGTAATAAATAACTTACAGTTTCTCGTTGTTGAAACGAGTGATGTAATCCCTCATACTTTCTCCTTCCTTCTGTCTTACGCTGAGCAAATGAGCTACTCATTTTACTGGCTTTACTCCAAAGCAAAAATTACCAATGAATAGCTCGACGAGTTGTTGAAAGCAAGAAATTTGTCCCCACGGAAGGTTGTTATACCAGATTTGAGCAGATCCAATGATTGTTCCCGAGAATGCCCTATATCTCATCTCATCAGGAATAACGTAGATATCAGCAGCTGCTTGGTACAGCTCTATATGAAGAACTGAATCGATCTTCCCATCATATTTGGGAGTGAACACTGGAGCTTTAAACTTGGTCAGGGTAGGGAAATCTACGATGGTTTGCACAAATGGGGATCCCTTAATAAAACTTATTTAGAGGAGATTCTTGGCCTTGGCCATTTCTCCCAACCTATCCTCCAAACGTTGAATAAAACCTTTTCAAGCTTCACTGTCAACCCCAGGTATATGGGTAACAGTTTTTCCATGTCGACTAACAGATCGTGTTGAACTTTCTTCTTGTGAACCTTACCTCTGAATGGATCTATGATTTCACCGGGTGCTTAATTTGGATTGGGTTGAACCTTCCTTTAAATCACATGGTCGAAGAGTATCTCTAGGCGCAACCCTTTGGGCATTTCCTTTGGGTCCCAGATGATCAAAAGGAGAGGCCCTACTTAGCCTTTCTAAGACACTCAATCTTTCTGGGACGAGAGATTGTCCATCAGAGGAATTAGTAATCCTGATGGAGGAAGTTGCTCCAGGTAGGTATGAAAGATCTTTTGAAGTTTTGGAACGGCTACGCCAGACACTCCTGGATGGCGGCGGCGGCATATTAAATTGTACAGGAACTCCATCTTGCAGAGTTTGGGCCAACTGTCCTATGGTATTTTTCATAGCCTCTTGACCTTTGGCTAAACTAGCCAGAATTCTGGTTAAATCATGGTTATTTGGAAGGGCAGAGGGATTAGGTGGAATTACCTCATTTCTGGTACTTGATTCAGGAATCTCATCCATTGATGGTGAATGAGTGACAACGCTTGGTAATACATTCCCACATACGACGTCAATCTGTTGATGCAAAAAACTAGACTAAACCTAATTAATTGATCACAGATAAATTGAGTAAAATAAATAAGACACAAGAGATTTTTAGAGTGGTTCGGCTCAAAGAAATAGCCTACGTCCACTGTTATGTATTGCCTACCTTGATTTGTTTTTTATTTTCGGTCCTCTCCAATGAGGATGATACAATGTATTTATAGCTCAAGAGGGGTCTTGATCCTTGTCATGTGAAATGATGGAATGCCTTTATTTGTTAGGCATTTACATTAATACATAATGAGAATTAAATATATGAATGTTGTCTCTTCATTGGCAATACAGGTTGTAAGTCTGCTGGCGCTTGATTGGCTGTATAGATTGGATTTCCAACTGTTGGTCGGGCTTCCTTATTGGTCGGACTTCCTATCATGCTGACTTGGACTTGTTCCACACTAGATGACACGTGCTGGCCTGTAATTGGTCCACGTAGGATGGTAGATTTTGGTATCAACAGGGAGTAAAAACAAACAGGTGACGCTTAAGTTGTCAAAATAAACATTCCCCAAAAAAATGGCACCAACAAATTAATAAATCATCAACGAACCAGACAAAAAAATAACTAACACAGGGAGTAAAAATGTTAAACATACCTGATTGAAAAAAGAAAGGCTTTACCTGATTTGTCTATAGAGACCTGCTTGAACAAAATTAATACATAGTGCATTGCATGTTTAGAGAGACCTGTTTGAACAAAAATGTAGAGAGACCCACAATGTAAATTGCCTAGAAAAAAATGGATTTACCTGCTTGAAAAAAGGGAGACAACCACGAATTTGTGATGTTATTCAAAACAAACAACCAATTATTCCTAAATTAAAACAAATAACTATTAAAAAAGCGAACCGGTAAATTATTCCTAAATAAAAACAAACAACGATTAAAAAAATGAAGTAGTAAAAAAACTAACCAATCTGTGATGTGAACCCTTGAATTTATATGTTGTGTGAACCCTTAAATGGGTACAAAACGAAGAAACAGGTCCGCTGTGTGACCCCTTAAAAAATGAAGAAATGGGTACAAAAAAACTAACCTTGAAACGAAGAGTTGTTGTGTGGCCGAAATTGGCTTGAGAGTGAGACGCACGAGAGAGAAAGAGAGTTCAGAGAGAGGCCGACTTGAGAGAGAGAGAGAGAAATGATTTGAGAGTTGAGACGCAAGAGAGAGGACAAAGGAGAGTGGTGGTCGGTTGCTGCTTGAGAGTGTAAGTTAAGGGAGCTAGGGTTTCTTTCTTAAGATTATATATATATATAAGTGGTGGGAGTGTTATTAAGTTAGTATAATAAGGATATAAAAGTAAATTTACTAAACGGGGCGGGTCGAGCATATTCTGATAAAACCTAAACTTTCCCTGTTTGATAAACGTTTTTTTAAACCCAAACCCGCCCCTTTTATTTTAAATGGGTTTTTACCCCGCCCCATTAGGGACGGGTCGGGTTAAATTGCCATTCATATTCCTGGATGCTACTATTAATGCCAAGGCTAATTTTTCCATTCTGGAATATCTAATTTATGTGCCAGTAAAGGCTTTGCTCGTGTAATATGTCGGTTTATGCACTCCTTCGTTATTTATGATTAGGGAAAAACTGACTGCTGCTTTTGACACCGCCAGACATAGGTACGATTTTTCTCCTAGGATTGGCCTTGACAGTAGTGGGGCTTTTTCCACGTATCTCTTCAGCTAGCAATTTGCCATTCTTCCATCCATTCAAAAGAGTTTTTGATGACTTTAAAGAATAAGAGACATTTATCTGCAGCTCTATATACAAATCTATTTAAAAGTTACTACTTGACATATTAGGCTTTATATCTCCTTGTTATTTTGAGGGCTGCATATTGATCAACGCCTGGATCTTGTCAGAGTTGGCCTTTATGCTTTTCTGATTCACAATAAAGCCCATAAATTTGCATGCCTTGACTCCGAATACACATTTGGATGGATTCTTCTTTATTTGGTACCTTTTCAATTCGTCGAACGCCTGGCTGAGGTCATTTATGTGGTCATCTGCCTTGATGATTTTGGTCAACATATCATCTACGTAAATCTCCATATTATTACTTATTTTCTTGTCAAATACTTTGTTCACCAGCCTTTGGTAAGTGGCATCTATATTTTTAAGTCCAAAGGCATAACATTATAGCAAAAGGTACCTCGGTTGGTGATGAAATAAGTCTTCCCCTTATCTTCTGGCTTCATTATAATTGGTTATACCCAATGTATATATCTATAAAGCTCAGTAACTCATGACCAACTGTTGCGTCCACCAATTGGTCTATTTGTGACAAAGAATAATAATCCTTTGGGCATACTTTGTTTCATTATGTGAAGTCCATGCACATCCTCCACTTATTATTTTTCTTCGGTACCATGACCACATTTGCCTACTAATCAGGATACATCACATCTTCAATGAACTCGATTTTCTTCAATTTGGCCACTTCCTCTTGTATTGGCATATTTTTCTCTTCTTAGAAAACACGTCATTTCTGCTTAACTATCTTGGCTTCTTTGATTATGTTAAGCTCATGGCAGATAATGGTAGGGTCTATTCCAGGCATATTTTCATGATTCAAAGCGAATACATTTTTTCTAGTTTGGAGGAAGTTTGTCAGCTTCTTCTTGAGGATGGGGTCTAGGGACGAGCCAATTTGGGTTGTCCTCTTAGGGTGCTCGCCATCCAACTTCTCTTGTTATCAACCTATCTTCATCTCGAGGATCTAAAGTCTCAATCTGATATGTTTGAACTAACTTCTTCCTTTCCTCTTCATTAAACAAGGTGTAATAGTACTCGCGTGCTTCTGCTTGATATCCTTTCACCACTCCCGTACCAAAGTTGGTGGGGAACTTGAGACATTGGTGAACAGTTAAAGCTATAAATTCAAATTTCTTCAGGCCCACTGTTCTAAAGATGATGTTGTACGCCAATGAGACATTCTTGTTAAGTACAAAGAATCTCAAATTCTTTGTTCTGTAGGTCGTTCAAGTCCCTATAACAACTTCCAACTCAATTATACCCAGTACGTACACTTTTTCTCCTAAAAATACAATCAGGGGCATGGTTATATGCTTCCAATTTTTTGTCAGATAGTTTCAACCTTTGGAATCACATAGGTTGAGCTCCCATTATCCACCAGAACTCTTTTTACATTTTTATCGTAGATCATCACGATGGTTACCATTGAATCGTCATGTGAATACAGTAACCCTGAGAGGTCATCCTTGGGGAATATTAAGATCAGCCTGTCTTTGGTGACCTTGCGAGGTCGGGTGTCTGCCACTGCTGTCATGTTAACATCATTGTTGCTGATGCAAGCTCTTGCCTCATTGAGGTATGCTTTCCTTCGGCTGGTTCATCATCTCCACCAATGTATCTTCTTGAAATGAAGTTGCATTCGAAAGAGATCGTATTTAACTCTTCTACGGGCTCTTTAGGTCGTGCTGGGAGGTTGGGGTCCTCCTCATCTTTATTATTTCGATCTATTTTCTGGTCTTAGTTATTAGCACGAGGTAATCTTGATCTCCTCCTATTTTTCCAGTATTCATGGGCTTGTATGGGTCTGTCATTTTTGTCCATATATTTATTGAGTTTCCCTCCTTTGATAAGGGTTTTAACGTCATTATTCAAGGCTAAGCAATCACTGGTTTCATGCTGTGATCTTTATGAAATTTGCAAAACTTATTATTGTCCCTTCTTCCACCGGGAGCTCTTAATTTTTATGGCCGTTTTAGTTCACCATCTCCTCAGATCTCGTCGAGGATATGGTGCATTCTTAATGTTAAGGGATTATATTCATCAAACTCATGGTATAACCTATTCTCACCTTTCCGGTTTAAGCCTTCTTTTGGCTTCTCTTTTCTCGTCGAACTGGCACTTTCTTCAAACTTTTCTATGGCTGAACTCTTTTACCGCCATGGCCTCCTCTGCGTTCATGATCTCCGCTGCCTTGGCCAAGAGTTTAGCCATATGGTTTGAAGGATCTTTGGCCACTGTCCAGAATATTTTCCCAAGCAATAATCCGCTCATGATTACTGTCATGGACACCTTTTCATTGTAATATACCAATTTCAATTTCTCAGCATTGAACCTGGTGATGTACTCTCTTGTCATTTCATCCTAACGCTGATAGACGCTTAATAAGCGAGCCACCTTTTTACCAAGTTTTGCTCTGAAGCAAAAATTATTCATGAAGAGGTCGACCAGTTGCTTAAACTCTGAGATTTCTCCTATAGGTAACCCATTATACCAAATATGAGTAGGTTCCATGAGAGTGCTTGAAAAAGTCGTGTAGCGCATTGATTACCGCGTGAAAAGTGTGCGCGTGTAAGGTGCGCAGTCGTTGTTTTCGTTTCATCGCGATAATATAAAAACCTAAATTACGACTACACTCAACTGGTGAGTATAGCGGTAAGTCGGGTATCGAAAGATCCACTGAGACGAGTTGTTAGAATTTATAAGATTTAATATTCCGAAATAAAAGTGTAAAAGATGATTACAAACTAAAAGAAAAGTGCATGAAAGGGAAATGATTAATCTAGGTGAGGGAAAATAAAGCTAGACTAACAAAGCGATAAAACTATAGGTTGCGTCGAATATCCCTCATCCGAGTTAATTTGTATAAAATAGTTACATGGGTCGACGAGTTATTACAAATGCGTCTCGTTTCGACAGTTAATTAAATCAAGGGTTGTCACGCCACTAAATCCGCATAAAAGCCTAATAAGATTTTGGCGTCAACAAATACCCCGAAAATTATGCGTGAAAGGTCGTAAGCACAGGACATACATGATATGCCCCCTCAAATCTCCTAGGCGTAATAACTAGGACAACGCACCCGAAATAGACCCGTAAACACTATCACCAAGCAAAGCAACGCGTTAACTCGAGTGAGTTCCATTCAAACACGACCTAATTTATATTAGCTAGAAAGCATGGTAAAAACGCGACAAATCTACACTAGAAAGCAATTAAATCAAAGCACGTAAAGAAAGCATGTAAACCTAAATTAGAAAGCAATAAATAATGGAATACAATCTTACAAACCCAAATGTTGTCACACCATACGAGGAAGAAGAAAAGAGCTCTCAACTCCCAAACCCTAACCTAAAATCTATCCTAAACTAGTTATTTATGTTATTTACAACAAAAAGGACTTATATACCAA
Source organism: Sambucus nigra (assembly GCA_949130495.1). Lineage (NCBI taxonomy): Eukaryota > Viridiplantae > Streptophyta > Magnoliopsida > Dipsacales > Adoxaceae > Sambucus > Sambucus nigra. The sequence continues at coordinate 420,436,894 of OX422207.1, forward strand.
CTGGGAGAAGGAATAGAAAAGAAAAGAGAAAAGAAAAGAAAAGGAAAGGAAAAATATCTCATGGAAACAGGGGATCGATCGATCGACCCCTTTGGTCGATCGATCGATCATGAACAAAATATCCCATATCGATAAGGATCGATCGATCGATCCTTTTGATCAAGCGATCGATCAAGCAGGTATCAGCCAAGCAGCCTACTGCATTCCCCTTTCTTCCTCTTCTCCTCCTCTTTTGGTTTCATTATTTTTCCCTCCGCTGAAATCACCGTAACTTCTTCATACGGACTCGAAATCGCACACCGTTCATGGCCACGCGAAGCTTACGAGGAGGGCTACAACTTCCGTGAAGATGTTGGGCCAGCTGCCCAAGCTGTGAAAAGACTAAAATGCCCCTGAATGTGCGATCATGTATGGAAATCGAGCAGAATGCGCCCGAACTTCACATTTAGCATCCAAATACCTATAAAAACTCAATTAACCCCTGCAAAATATGTTAACGTAGAAATCCGAGGTTGTCTGGTTAACGAGCATAAATATAGGGAATAAGATACCCGAGGGGGCTAAAATGCATAGGTTCGGAGGATGAAATAGGTAATATTTGCGTATCATCACACCCACTAACTTACACATTGCTAGTCCTTAGCAATGAAATAGGATGCAACAAGAACTACAAGCAAACCAAAAGCATGAATAGTACAAAAGTATGGTATAAAAGCAAAAGGCCACTTTCACGGGCAATTTAATTGCATTTAGCATATGCAATAAGCCGTTAAACCCCTAGGTCACCCTAGTGGACGAGTGTCGCCTCGTGAGGGTTTTCAGGGACAGTACCCACAAACATCACATGGTTTCCTCAAAATAAGCCCAACCCAAGATGCGACAAGCCCAACAATGGCGAAAAGGATTTCATACGCATTATTAGCAAAGTGAATGAATTCAAACAAAAGTCCAAATCATTAACATTATAGAATGCACCTCATAGAATTAAAACTTTAAAATGTGGGAGGGGAACGAACACATGCAAAGTGTAATTTGGCAAAAACTTATATAAACCGGATACTAAATTAACGCAAGCATATATTCAATCCTCATGGGCATTACACTCATCAAATGAAATTCACTTGAAACAGGGAGGTAACACACGGAACATGCGGGCTAAAGAGTAAATATAAATGGAAACTAGGCCGCACACATGTCACAAATGAAGAGCGCTATATATAAACTGAAAAACTGTAATCACAATGAAAGATACCGCACATTAAAAGAGGCAAAATGCATTTTCACAGATTATCAAAACTATTATAACTTTTAAATTACATAAACCTAAGATCACATAGGACTTTAATAGGGTTGTAATGTAGGTTAGGTTAGGGTAAAAAATGAAGGAATGTATGTACGGATTCAAAGTGTTCGGAATGAAAACTTGGAATAATGGGAAAATGCGGGGAATATCAAAATTGAAAAACAAGCTCCAAAACAAGCATTAGATATATCAATCGAGAGAGTAATCAAAGCTTATTGAACACTATACACAATATTTACAACTTTCTCTTTCTTTTCTTTTCTTCTTTTTCTCATTTTTCTTTTGTTTTCTCTTGCTTTTTGCTTTCTCCTTTTCTTCACTTTTTTCACATGTCTTTTTCTTTACTTTTCAAACTCTCATATGCCTAAATTGCAACCGACATGAAAATAACATCATTCAATCCCAAGCAACATTCCAAACAAAGGTATGGAAAGTGTATGTATGGTTTATAACTCCAATTTGGAGTTGGTTATGGGAATTTGGGTGTGAAACGAAGGGCTATATTTAGGCTCAAAGGGGTTAACGAGGGTAAACATATAAGGGTGAGGTCAAGGCTAATATGGGTGATATAACAAAGAATGCCTATGATCATTTCCAAAAGTTTACGCAATTCTCGAGTCAAAACAATATATGAAAATCATGATCAAGTAACACATTTCAAGTATGAACTCAATTAATGAACGATCAAATGAAAGAATAGTGAGATTACCAACGAATTCAACGTTTTCAATGAGAAAAGAATAGCGTATGCACTCACAAATGACGAAAGGTACAAAGCTTACTCGGCGTAAGTATATACAATGCAATAAAAGATTATCGAGTTATAAAAATCTTAAACCAAATCAATATAGCAAGAGAAGTGCATGTGCTCATGGGATTAAAGTTTAATTCGTGAAGTTATTCATAATATCTATAAGTGAGACTAAAGTCTAATAACTTATAAAATCGAGAACATGCATCATTGGGTTGTCTATTGGATCGGGCAATTATTAAAATTTATCATCGGAAACAAGGGCAAAATGCCCAAAAATGGAGAAAAAAGAAAGAAAATCTTTTTAAATTTTTTAATTTTTCTAAGAAAAGCCTACTAAATAACTAACATGTGAGCAAAAACATGGACTAAATAAAGAAATGGATAAAATATCCCACACCCCCTAGCTTAAAACTTGACATTGTCCTCAATGTTAATTAAGAACCAAGTCAAAGAGAGGAAAATAACGATATTACCCAAAAGTGGAACGATCTCTGTAAGAACAAGTCCAAAGAATCTACAAAACAAGTTAGTACCGAGCATAACAAAAACAAATAACAAAAAGTTAACTAATTACAAGAGACTAAATTAAAAGGGAAAGAAAAAATAAAAAGTTAACTATATACAACCTACTATTTAGGCCCCACACTAACTGTACACTAGAGGTCTAAATAGCTGAGGGTCCACTACAAAAAAGATTTGACTTTAGAGGATAACCGGTGTACCCTCACATACAAGCATGCCTTCCGAAAAATATGAATTCCATTTGAACAACGAAAGGCATGTGTAAGGCGGAAGAAATGAGCCATCGCCAATTAAAATTTTTGGAGGGACGATGGGGGGTTTGGATTGAACGGGCGACAAAAATATGCGGGGACCGAGAAAAGACGAATATCCTCCCAATGATTTTGAAATTGGAATGGGAGACGGCGCACACGAAGGCACGGATGCGATCATGGAAGGCGACTCGAGCAAGTACTCCTCATCGGCGAAAAGGTTTAAAGCATTAAAGTTTAAAACCGAATCATCGGGTACTTGAGACGGTGTGATAATAGAGAATGAAAATGGGGATGAAAGAAATTCAAACTCATGAGATGAATCATCATCACATGAAGATTGAATTTCGAATGAAATAATATCATTTTCAATGAAATGTTCTTCTTTGGGGGCCAAAGAAGAAATCATTTCATTGCAAATAGATATCACGTCATTTTCATCCTCACTTTCAATATCTATTATGCAACGGGCAAAGTCTAAAATGGTTTGTTCCAAAGTAGGCACAAGTACCTCATTTGGTTCAAAACATTCCTCGACCTCAAAAGTCTCGAAAGCAAAATCGTCGTCGAACTCAAATAGTAAATCCAAGTCATATTCCCACGCACGATTTTCTTCCCGATAACAATTTTCAATTTTCTCATTTTCATATATACGCAAACCCTCACCGAATGTCATGGGTCGAGGTGCGGATGCATGAAAATGGAAACTTTGAAAATTACCATCGGACTTAAATGAAAACTCATTATTATAGGAATTTTGAAAACTATTCGAATTCGTTTCAAAATTCCTATTATAATAAGGTAAAGGCCCAAAATCATTGTCATCGTCATCAAAATTCCAATAACCTAAATTTTAACTTTCGTTATACTCTCCCAAAGTCATATTTGAATTTGTTATACTTTGGGATTCTAAATATTCACCGAAAGTCATAGGTTTGCGAGAATTTTGAGAATTATAACAATGATTACCGAAAGAATTGAAAATAAGACGTGCTTACCCCAAAAGCGGCTCGAAGTGGCGGATTCCACAAAATAGGTGCGCACGGGGAAAATTCGAGCGTTTCTAAGTGCTCAAATGTGGAAGTCCTGCAAAAAGGTTAGAAAATAATACAAATAGAAAGAAAATAATATGAAATACTAAATCAAATAAAGTCTAAAATAAACAAGTCCCCGGAAACGGCGCCATTTTGATTACCGCGTGAATAGTGCGCGCGTGTAAGGTGCGCAGTCGTTGTTTTCGTTTCACTGCGATAATACAAAAATCTAAATTACGACTACACTCAACTGGTGAGTATAGTGGTAAGTCGGGTATCGAAAGATCCACTGGTGAGTATAGAATTTATAAGATTTAATATTCCGAAATAAAAGTGTAAAAGATGATTACAAACTAAAAGAAAAGATGCATGAAAGGGAAATGATTAATCTAGGCGAGGGAAAATAAAGCTAGACTAACAAAGCGGTAAAACTATAGGTTGCGTCGAATATCCCTCACTCGAGTTAATTTGTATAAAATGGTTACATGGGTCGAAGAGTTATTACAAATGCGTCTCGTTCCGACAGTTAATTAAATCAAGGATTGTCACGCCCCTAAATTCGCATAAAAGCCTAATAAGATTTTGGCGTCAACAAATACCCTGGAAATTACGCGCGAAAGGTCGTAAGCACAGGACATACATGATATGCCTCGTCAAATCTCCTAGACGTAATAACTAGGACAACGCACCCGAAATAAACCCGTAAATACTATCACCAAGCAAAGCAACGCGTTAGCTCGAGTGAGTTCCATTCGAACACAACCTAATTTAAATTAGCTAGAAAGCATGGTAAAAACGCAGTAAATGGAAAACGATAAATAAACGCGGTAAATCTACACTATAAAGCGATTAAATCAAAGCATGTAAAGAAAGCATGTAAACCTAAATTAGAAAGCAAGAAATAATGGAAAACAAGCTATATTAATGGAGAAGAAGATGAAATTACAATCTTACAAACCCAAATGTTATCACACCATATGAGGAAGAAAAAAAGAGCTCTCAACTCCCAAACCCCAACCTAAAATCTATCATAAACTAGTTATTTCTATTATTTACAACAAAAAGGTCTTACATACCAAGTGGGAAAAGAAATAGAAAAGAAAAGAGAAAAGAAAAGAAAAGGAAAAATATTTCCTGGAAACAGGGGATCGATCGATCGACCCCTTTGGTCGATCGATCGATCATAAACAAAATATCCCATATCGACAAGGATCGATCGATCGATCGATCAAGCAGGTATCAGCCAAGCAGCCTACTGCATTCCCTTTTCTTCCTCTTCTCCTCTTCTTTTGGTTTTATTATTTTTCCCTCCGCTGAAATCGCCGTAACTTCTTCATACGGACTCGGAATCGCGTACCGTTAGCGGCCATGAGAAGCTTGCAAGGAGGGATACAAATTTTGTGAAGATGTTGGGCTAGGTGCCCAAGTTGTGAAAAGACTAAAATGCCCTTGAACGTGCAATCGTGTACTGAAATCGAGCGGAACGCGTCCGAACTTCACACTTAGCATCCAAATATCTATAAAAACTCAATTAACCCTTGCAAAACATGTTAAGATAGAAATTCAAGGTTGTCTGGTTAATGAGCATAAATATAGGGAATAAGATACCCGAGGGGGCTAAAATGCGTGGTTCGGAGGATGAAATACGCAATATTTACGTATCATCACGCATCTCATCGGCTATAAAGAATATATCACATGTTGATTGGTATTTACCAACATGTAATGTAGTTTCCTTCACACATATGAGCGTTCACAAGAAAAAAGAAATTTACAGGTGCAGGATAACTGACCACAGAGGTTGTGAAAAGATATCCATGAACAAAGCTTCTTTGTAAAGGGTTTTTAGTTTTGATGAGATAGCCTAAGCGGTCATATATTATCTTGATGGATCCCTTATATGGTTGAGTTTCTTTAACTTCTTTGTTAGTTTGTCTGTGACTTTCAATCGAGCATTCTTCTCTTAGGTTGACTTGTTTGTGACTATTTGATGCCCTGGTATAGCACCTTGAACTATTTTCCCTTTTGGGATCCATCCTTCTGTATTATGTTCTTTTTGTGCCTTCTTTGAAGTGCAGATGTGCCCGCGCCCCTCTCCTTCCCAACCTATCAAATGTTAGCACTTTACAGATCCTTTCAAAGGCACTTACCCCTTACTTCGAGTACGTTTGATCATCATCATCATCATCATCATCATCATCATCATCATCATCAGTAGTACTCATAGTGGAGGTTTTACCTGACTGGTAAGAGGATGCTTCAAGTTCAGACTAGTGTGACCAAGCAAATCTGCTCATCTCAGATCCCAAATTTAGCCTTTGGGGATTTTTAAAGCTTTTCCTCGGCTCTCTTACCTTATATCTCGGTAGGTGGTAAGTGGATGCGATTCCTTTATTTTGCCCAGGCCTTTTTCCAAGGACGGAGTGATTGGGGATGGTTTTGGTCGTCTTTATGATGCCAACACACTTTGGGTGAGTCGTCTCATATTTTCTTGCATAGCTTCCTGGATTTGAACCAGGCAACACAGGAATCCAGCTAAGTTCCCTATTCTAATAGGGGTGGAGGGTGGTGCATCCTCCTTTTTCGTACTACTTTACGGGTGTTTGGCCATTGTTGCAAAAATGGTCATAAAAACAGAGTATATATGCAGGAAAACATAGTGTGGGTGTATTTCTTTATATTTTTACTGCGGGGGACTATTTTAGGCTATAAATGAGAGTACTTTGCATAGTCTTACACATAATATGGTAATGCAAAAATAAATAAGGTATGCCAAGCAAGAAAACAAATGAATTTTCTAGTATAATCAATGAGATAGGTGTTTAATGGAATTTGGAGGATTTTGCAGGAAAATCCAGATTTTTTACAAATGTATAATTCATAATTGGATGAGAAACAACTAGGCTTTAGTCGTTCCCACAAACAACGCCATTCAGTTTTCGTCTAAAAATGGATTCAAGTTGATCTTAGATAGAGAAAAACCTAATCAAAGATAACAAATAATATGTACGTAATGTATATGCAATTAAATATAGATGAGAATGAGGATAAGAGGATTAACATTAAGAAATAGGTGGTTCATCCCTTAAAAATGGGCCTACATCCGCAGGTGGTCTCGTTGCCTATGTATTAGATCCGTACAATATAGTGTAGTATTTAGATTTCCGACAATAAGGGTGTTGGGAATGTTCTTGCAGGTTGATATATGTAGATTGAATGATTGCTCGCTTCGATCCTTATGGGGAATTTATCTTTTTATAGTGATTCCTATAAAAGGAAATGTGTGTTGGCCAGTATGGGCCAAAAGGGGGCATATTTGATTCGTGGAGCACTTCCTGATTTGTTTAAGATTTCACCCCTTAAGGAAAGGTCTAGCACATGCTGGCCGTCTGGCATGCCAGACACATGTTGTTGGCCAACCATCAAAGTCCCATACTGTCACTCTACCTTGCTGGCATCCACCCAGGTGGAGGATACGGTCGAGCTCCTGGCTAGGCCGAGCTCTTTTACTATAATCTCTTTGACCGGGGCCGAGGTCTTCTGATTATGAGATGTTCAAATATGGTATAACAATGTGTAAACTATATTTCTGTCCACATAATATTCACATTGTATTATTCCACACCCACCCAAAGAAAATCCAGTAAAACCTCTATAAATGAATACTCACGGGATTGAAAAAAATTATTATCTTAGTGTGATTATTTATTTATCGACAAATGAATAATTTATTAATTTAGATTAATTAATATTTTATGAATTTACAAAGAATTTTTTGTTTTCAAAGCAAATACATATGCGTATATATCATATGAAAAGCCACAACCATAAATTCATGTGCTAGTTAAAATTTCTAATAAACATTAAAAATAAGAGGATATAGAGGGATTTTCAATGTTACCATTGATGAAGATATCATTGATGCGATAATGAATACGACTACCAATGAGGACCATGATGATCCAGATGATAGTTGTGTTCTACCAATTGTTTATTCAACAAAGGCATTTCAAGCAATAATAATATTGAATACTACTTGCTACAAAATGAAAAAGATATACCAAATGTGATGTCTTCGTTGTAAAAAATAATGGACAAGGCTGAGTTTAGTTTAGGTGCAAAGAAAAAATAAGCGACTTTATAAGCGTTTTTTGAGAAAAAAGGAGTTAGGTAAAAAGTCCGTTCATATGCATTATGAAATTTTATGTGTTGTTTGTTTTTGTATAATATTTAGTTATTAATTTACATATTCAATGGATCTAAGGAAAATTAGAAAAAAATATCATCTTATGCATTAAGCGAAATTATTATGTTAATACAAAGGCCCGGGTCGGGAGTAGAGTTTGTTTATTATCTAAATGAGATTCTTATGTTATGAGTAGTGCTACAAACACTAACTATTAGAATCAATTAGATATATATTGTGCTTTAAATGTATTGTACCATAGTGGAACCTACACTTTGATACAATTATTTAAAGCACATTCGGTACTGGATTGATAGCGAGAGTTGGTGAATGTATTATTATTCATATGGAGAATTTGGCCCAAAGTCATCTTCTACCGTATATTTGGATTTATAGGACACTAGTTTTCATGTTTATAAATATAGTCCCTATGGTACAATAACATTTATTTGTGTGGTCCCTTAGAGATAGGAGTATATAAAACAGATAAATTGTTATTTATTTTAGTTAAAAAAATATTTATACCCCTTACTTATACTCATTTAAAATTCACTTACTTTATTTCTAAAAATAAACACATAACCCCACCCCACCCACCGGAATCCTCGCCTGAACAATCTGCCAGAATTGCCGAAATCGTCACCGGAGACCAATGGAATTCTTGTCGAAAATCGTCGGAATCCTTGTTGGATTGTTTCTCTCTGCCTTGTTTCTCTATTTTCATCAAGGTTCTAAAAAACGCTGGGTGTGACCGAAGTGTCGAGGCCAAGCCTTAGAAGCCTAGGCGGGCCTTAGGCGTAAAAATGTGTGAAAAGACGTTTATGCATTTTTGTAATATTTTTAACTATAACAATGGTATTAAAAATACTAAAATGATACATACCTTAAAATATGTCTGAATATATGCAAACTAAAATACAATTTTTTTCAAATACTAAGAAAAAAAAAAAAAAAGAAGAAGAAAAATGCACGTTTTTTTGGACAAGAGGTAGAGAGATTTGAGATACCATTTGTCTTTTGATTGTTTTGAATGAGATATTGATCCGTTTTTTTAAAAAATGCGCCAAAAGTTTTTTACCAAGTACAAGGTGTAAAATGCTTAACGCGGGCGTTTACGCTCCGTCTAGGCGCGTCATTTAGAACACTGATCTTCGTCTATTTTTTTTTCTGCGCTGCGCCAGCGGCACCATTGTCAGAGTTGAAGAATAAGTTTTTCACAAGAAAAAAAAGAGTTTTTATTGATATGTTTATAGATCTCGACAAGTAGATTTGAAATGTATAAATTTTGTGAATTTTAAATTTGAAGTTCTGAACTTTTAAAGTTTTAATTATTTTTTTTATATGAATTGTAAAATAATATGTTAATTATCTAAATGTTTTTTTTTTAGTACATATACTAAATTTATAAAATATTATAGAGGGTTGGAAGCGAAACTATTTCCAAAATGGTCCTTATTTCTTATGTTATTCAACATTCATTTGTAGATGTTTTAGTGGGTTAGACATTTGGAGTGGAGCCGCAGCCCGAAAGTTAAAGTTGAATAAAATTAGAGGTGGAGAGCTAGGGCTCCATATACAGAACTTGGGATCTCCGATTCGGCAGAAAATCTAGGGGTGCATGGACGACATGGCAGCATACTACCCTCCTCCAGCGCACTACCCGTCTTTCTACCAGGCCCCTCCTCCTCCAGCTCCAGCTCCAGCGGTGGCTCAGCCTCTACAATATCACCAGCAACCTCCCTTCGCTTCCTATGCACCTCCCCCACCCTATTCACACTCTTCCTACGACCAGGTTCGAACCCTATTCGTTGCTGGCCTCCCCGAAGATGTCAAGCCCCGCGAAATCTACAATCTCTTTCGCGAGTTCCCCGGCTACGAATCTTCTCATCTCCGTACCCCTACTGCTAAAAACCAGGTCCATCCACCCCACTTTTTATTTCTTTACTTTACCTTTTTTACTTCTTTCTCCATTTTTCATTACAACCAAATCAACCTTCTTTTTATTCCAATACAATTTTACTAAAAGCCTCGATTGCTTGTAAAAATGACTTTTTACCCTCCCTTTAGTTTTATTGCTTTTCAGTATCATTCCAGTTTACTTTTCTCTCTCTTTTCTAGCTCCCGGTTAAGGTGACTAATTCAATTGAAAAGAGAATGTAGTTTCATCTATTTGCGCTTTTATCAAAATGAACATGGTTAAATATTTCATAACAATACTTGAACCGTATGTCAATATTATGCGTTGAAATTGAGCGAGTTAACTTCATTCTTATAAGTTTTCTTCTTATCATTTAGGAATCCCTAAGGATTTAATTTTTGATGATGATTTCATTAATTTTTGGAGCCGTGCGTGTCCACAGAGTTTCTGTGTCCACTAAGTGTTCGCCTTTTTTAAAATGTCAAACAAGTCCATCACTTGTCGTACTGGAGTCGGAGTGTTTGACACTAGTACGTCACCTATGGAAATGGGTCCGTGTTTCTGAGGAGGAATCTGAATGATGTTGAGATCATTCAATTTAACTCACTATCAAGTTTGCTAGATGGGTGTAATTTGTGTACGTATAGGGAGGATAGGAGCATAGGGTGTTTAAACGGTGAGGGGTTTTCCTGTGGATCTTTGGCATTGCTGTCAAATTACATGTTTTTTCTTGGCTTGTGGCTCATTGAAAGATCAACACTTGTGACATGTTGCAAAGGAGAATACCCTTCAAATGTCTATCCCTTTCTTGGCGTTACCTTTGTAAAGATAATGATGAAAAGTTGGACCATTTATTAATTCATTGTTATTCCACTTTCTCTATGGTACAAGTTTTTTTTTTTAAGAGCTGAATTTCTCGGGAGCTCTTATTAAATTGTGTTTGGAGATGTGTACTTTTGGCCATGTTTTTGGCCTTGTGGAATGAAAGAAATGTTAAAATCTTTAAGGGTGAAGAGGAAGAGGGGTGGTTATGGGATAGGGTAAAGTTTAAGGCCTTTTTTACCCTTTTAAGGATTTTCCTTAGATGTCGCTTCATTTGCGGTGGGCTGACACGATAGCGTCAAATTTTTTGATGTGGCAGTTAATTTCTGATTTGGATTGTTTGTAGCAAGGGGATCTTGTTTGTAGTGCTGATTAGAGTTAGATTTAGATTGACCGTTAGCGTGGTTGCTCTTTTGTAGGCGTTTGGAGTTTGCTTTGTATTTCATTTTGTTTTTATTGTATGTGGACTGCGGGTCCACTCCAATTGTGCCTTCTTTTTTGAATTCTCAATAAAAAATTGTTATTGATAAAAAAAACTATCCTTCCTATTGTCTAGTTGCAGAGGTGATATATATCGTATTTTTATGAGTAATTGACTATTGAAGATAACAACATTCTTTACAAAAGTTAGATTCTTGCTAGTTTGAAATACTGAAAACATTAAAATTGATATGTTTTGGATGCTTCTCAATGCAAATTACTTAGAAAAGGTTCTAAAAAACTTCCAAGTTCCTAATTTGAAAATATCAAGAAATTCTCAAAGGAAATATTCACATTGGTACACACTGCAGAAGGTCTTGGAAAGGTGGACGGGGGATGTTTTAACGAGGGGTTGCCTTGAACACGTCGGAGTCCCCATGGGGTGCTTTCTAAGCCACCTTTTCAGCCACAACTTCCTTTCTTGTCAAAACAGTAGCATGAATAGCAGGCCGGTAGAACCCGGAAGCTGTGGCATAGATGTTTGCTTGCTGATTTTGCAGCAAACGAGGCGGTGGTTTCAGTAGAGGTGCACAACCCTGAGGCCATGGGTGAAGGGCTTTGGGTGCGTGGTCACGTCTAGAGGCTTCCTTTGTAGCTGAAGTTTGTGGAAGGTTCATCACCACCATTTTATCTAGGCTTTCAATATGTCAATCTGATCCCGTCATTTGATGTGACTAACTAGAGTGGACCATAATGTTCCTGTTAGTCGTTGTTAAACAAGGAAACTGTAATAAAAGGAAATAAATTAAATAAAAGAAAAATAAATATGATTCGCTAACTATTTTTAATCAAAATATATATCCCTAAATTACCCCCCTAAAATGTCTCTGCAATCCGATCTACCCAGCATGCACATCATTTCAACAATAACACCCTCAAGGGATCTAAAAGGGTCACTCAATTAGGCCTTTGGGAACCACTCAAGCTGAATACCAGCATCATTTCTCATCTAGTGAGTTGACTATAATATGTGCTGTCCCATTACTCGAGGGACAATGTTTGATGCCTTCTCTTAAAAGTCCACATTTGAAAGGGTTAGGAGATTGTTGGTTATACCCAATAAGGAGAGGACTCTCGGTTATGTCCATTCTATACTTTTTGCACAAGCTTCCTTTGAAGTGTTTGATCATTATAAATACTATCCTTACATCATTGTTAAAACATATAAACCCATGAAGATCATTAGGCTCATAAACAGTTGATGTATCCATGTGCAGCTTCGGTAATGAGACAAACTGCAAGATATTCTAAGGACAATTGATTAGGTATATAGGGACAAATGAGTTATGATTTAGGTATCATTAAGTTACGTAATTTTCAAAATTAGTAAAGTTGCACTTGTTAGTTTGCGTGTCCCTGACTCACATGTTTATTTATGTTTGGTTATGCTTGGCCAATTAACTACGAATTGAACATGAGTAGAGTGACTTTAGTCTGGAGTTTAGGTGAGTTCTTCAGGCTTCATTGAAACTTTAAGAACTCAACCCTTGACAACCAATAGTTACTCCTTTTAGCATATTTTACGCCATTTCTCGTTTGAGTATATGACCGATTTTATTTACTTTTCAGGATATATCCTTTTCAACAAATGGGAATAGAACTAATACCTTGTGCCGTTTTGTGAATGGAAATAGTACTAAGATTGCCTTATTTTTTCTTGTTGTGGTTGTAATTGTGACTTGTGCCAATCCTTCCTTTCCTAGTCTTCCTTTTATTTTATATTGATATTAATTTGTTTCCATAAGTTGAAGACATTATCTCAAGTCTCAACTTATCAAAAGATGAAATAGTGATAGCCTCTTGTACTGAGTGGTTATTCTCCTTTGGTAAGAAGTGGGATGTTGTTTCTGTACTAATGACTTAGTAATGGTTTTTTGAAGAGGAGAAAAAGGATGATTGGGAATCTCAATAGTTGTCTAAACCACGTGTCACCTTTTATTTATTTCATACAATGAAACAGTGGGAGAGAGTGATTGAGTATAGATTGAGATTGAAAATAACAGTATATGAGAATCAATTTTGGTTTATGCTTGGGAGGTCAATTATGGAAGTGATTTATTTATTGAGGAGATTAATGGAGAGGTATAGGGAGAAAAAGAAGGACCTTCATATAGTTTTTATAGATTTGGAGAAAGCATATGATAGGATACCAAGAGATATAATATGGTGGGTTCTGCATGAAAAAGGAGTGATACGTAGAGATATTGACGTGATCAAGGATATGTATGATGGGGCCATGACTATAGTAAGAACATTAGTTGGAGAAAGTAGTGAATTCCCAATTACTGTTGGTCTGCATCAACATCAAGGTTCAACACTAAGTCCTTCTCTCAGACTTTTTTATGGACGAGTTGACCGGACAAATACAAGATGAAGATGAGGTGCCATGGTGTATCCTATCTGCAGATGATATATTTTTAGTGGATGAGACTAAGACGGAGATTAGTACTAGATTATAATTGTGGAGAGAAATTCTAGAAATAAGAGGATTTAAAATAAGGACCTATGAAGCACAAATGCGGGTGTGGCAATTCGAAAAATATCAAAAAAGTAGGATTCGGGTGCATTAGGAAATATAATAAAAATATAAATATAATATAATATTCCTTAATTTTATGTAGATTGTACATTAGGTTATATACAAATTAATAACTACTTCAATAAATCTCCAACATAAAAATTGGACCATAACAAAAAAGATTTAAGTGATAATATCATTCTTGAAAAAGATCTATTCTCAAACTTCTCACTACTTAATTTCAGATTTCATACTATGTATCTAACTATTGAACACCACAAATGTAAATCATTATGGAACTACTATTCAGTGTTACTACTCGAGGTCGAAAAATGTTGAAAGTTGATTTGCAATAACATGACAATGTTGAGCTTGAAGATCCACATCAATAAAATTCACGTCAATGATTTTCAATTCAATATGTAGCTTTCTAACCCTCGAATCTCTGTCTTTGGCCAGCTCCCACCCTCTCTCCTTCTCAAAGTTCCATCCAATCTAGACTATATATTCTCATAGCTTCACAAAAGACGTTGATAAAAAATCACCAGAAAAATTGGTTGACGGAAAAATCAGAATTCTTAAAGAATCCATTAAGAATCCGTAATTAAATTTAATTAACATAATTGGATACGCGGTGGGTGCGAATCGGAAGAGAATCAGGTGAGAGTCGCACTCGATTTGGGTGCGATTTGGGTGCGATTTGGATGCATTTTGAAGAATCCGTGCTTCATAGGGCAGGACTAAAATAAAATAGGATTAAAACAGAATATGTGGAGTGCAATTTTAGTAGTAATAGGAGGACAAATGGGGATGTGGTGAAATTGAAGGATCAAGAGATACCTAAAAATGATAATCTTCATTATTTAGCCTCGATTATCCAAAAAGATGGAGCTATTAATGATGATGTTACTCATAGGATTAAAGCAGGGTGGGTTAAGTGAGAAGTGCTACCTACGTATTGTGTGATAGGCGTATATCTTTGAAGTTAAAAGGAAAATTTTATAGGACGGCCATTAGACCTTATGAGACAGAGTGTTGGGCTATAAAAAAATAAAATTTGTAGAAAATGAGTGTGGCGAAGATGCAAATATTAAGATGGATTTGCGGTAAAATTCGAAAGGATAAAATTAGAAACAAACAAATTCGTGAAATGATAAAAGTAGCTCCTATAGAAGATAAATTGAGAGAAAATCGAATTGAATGGTTTGGACACGTCAAGCGTAGACCAATGGATGCCCCCGTAAGGAAGAGTGATTTAGTTAGTATTGATGGTAATGCAAGGGGTAGAGGTAAGCCAAAATTGATTTTGTGGGATATTGTTAAAAAGGACATGCTATCGTTCTGGTTTAATGGTAGATATTGCACTGAAAATAATGTAATAGGATTCATGTAACTGACCCGAAATAATTGGGAAAAGGCTTTGTTGAGTTGAGTTGAGTCGAATTCAAATATTTGTTTCATAAAAGACGGTTTGAAAAATTGACTTAATGTTAACCTCCCAAAATTCCAGAAATTAAGGGGCTTTGCCAAACACATGATAGTAAAACCAAGTCATCCTCATCCTCATCCTCATCCTCAGTCAACCTGGCTTCTTTTTTGGGTTTCAAACAACCCTTACATGCAGGGGCGGCGGATGGACATAGGGCCGAAGGGGAGCGGCGGCCCCGGTTCAATTTAAAAAAAAAAAAAATATATATATATATATATATATATGGTTTTTAAGTAAAACTTCAAACTTCAAGGTATACCTCTAATTATTTACAAAACTGAGGGTGTAAAAAAGGTTGTAATTAATTAAAATAATAAACATAAAAACAATGTCTGCTATATCTTTGTAGTTGTAGTTGTTTGGACATTATAAAGCTATTATTTGTAGTTGTTTGGGCATAATAAAGATATAATTTGTATAAAACTTGAAATAACCCAAAAAAAAAATCGCCTCGGGAGCTCCTGCCCCCGAACCCCTGTTGAACAAAAATCCTGGATCTGCCATTGCTTACATGTAGATATTTCATTTGTATCGAGGCTTCCATTGATTAGGTTGGTCAAATTCCTCCAATTTTTGGACTAGTAATATGCTTTAAAGTGGCTATAGTAAAGTTGTTTATGCTTTTTTGCCTTTTTAAGGTTATCTCTAATGTTGATCGAGTATTTACTTTAAATAATTTGTAAGTTATATGTAGAAGGAAAACCAACATTTAGCTGCAGGTGAAGCATTCTGTATTTTTAGTTCTGAGGTTCTGGGAACATTATTAATCATTTATCTTTAATTTTATGGTCAAGGTTAATGTTCGAGTTATTATCAAGCTCATATATTTCTCCAATGTTTTGTGAGTTTGTGGTCGCTAATACACATTTTGGGTATTGACAGCCATTTGCATTTGCTGTCTTCTTGGATCAACAGTCGGCAGTTGCAGCGATGCATGCACTGAATGTAAGAGTAGTTTTCATATGCATGTCTCTGATAGTTTGAGAAGTGAACACTTCTAATTACATAGAAGCTGATTTAAATACAAAACTATCCCATGAATACAGTTCTGTATGAATAAATTTATAACTAGTATAATATGTATACACACACACACACACACACACAATAAAATTACAAAAACTGACTACATTTTTATCAGAGGCAAGATCGAAAAATCCTTCAAAAAAAATGTTTCAGACAGAAGGAAAAGGAGAAAATCGAAAGTAAAAAGCTAAGTAGACAGGCAAAGAAAACTCGAGGCAAATAATCTTTCTCAACTGGTGAATATTATGCACGTTGTTGGCATTTTATATTCATATTGCCAAATTTTAACAAACATTTAGGCCCAGTATATTTGTGGAAAACAAGGTTGTTTTCCAGAAAAAAAATCAGTTTGTCCACAGAAATAGAAAATCAGAAAACGCATTCTAGTTTGATATTTTTCCAAAATAGAAAATTGGAAAACAGTTTTTCGAATTTTCCAATTTTCCAGAAAATTGGAAAATCACTTCAAGAAGTTTTCCACCAATCCTCATAAGTCCCATTATTACCTTTCGACCCTGAACTTTCTATAACTTAAGTTGTGTCTAGATCCTTAACCATTTTGGTAATTGCATTTGAATCTTTTAATTTTCTATAAATTACATTTTGGCCTTAATTTTTTTTAGAATTACATTATGGCCACTGAAATTTCTATAAATTATATTTTGACCCCTTAACTTTGTGTAAATTACATTTGGACCATGAACTTTGTGTATATTACATTTGACCTCTAAATTTTCTGTAAAGTACATTTTGAAAACAATAATTTATTTCTACCAAATGAACGCATTTTCTAGTTTCTAAAATTTTCTATAGAAAATGAAATTAGAATTGGAGATGAAAATTGGACATAGAAACTGAAAATAAATTTCCACAACTAAGAAGGGCCATACTATATGTCATATCCTAACACAACTATTATCGCCTTGAGCTCAAATGAAGAATTGATACTATAGTCTATAGCCCTTAATCGATGTGCCTGTGTTGGAAATTCATAGAGCTTTCAGGTTGTGTGCAACAGTTTAAAAGAGAACCTTTGGTTCTGTGCACAAGATTATTATTGTAGGACATAATTTTTTTTTATTAGAATTGTGGGACATAAATCCCAGTGTAATATAGTGCACTTTGGTGATGCTTTTTTTTTTACTTTTTATTTTATATATATATATATATATATATATACACACACACTGAGAGCATTTTGTCCGATTTTGTTTCTAGGGAATGGTTTTTGACCTTGAGATGAATTCCACTTTATATATTGATCTTGCAAAATCTAATTCCAGATCTAAGCGCTCAAGAATAGGTAAATCACAAATTGAATTTCTATTTTTGTCCTTTTTTTCTGTTTTATTCTTTGTTCATGATTAGTGCACTGAACTCTGTACTTGTTGACCATGACAATCAGATGATGAAAGACCTGGATCGGAGAAGAGGATAAAAGGAACTGGTAAGATGATGCTCTGAAACGCTCAGTTAGAAGTTTGAACCAATGAGCTTCTTTATCAACAGCTCTTTACCTATAAATTCTCTGTGTGTAATCTGATTAGGTACTGTTTGGGAAGGGGTGAAATGTTTCACTTGGGTGAGAAGTAAAATGCTGAAAAGTATGTTCACACATTCAAGTTAAATTTTTTGTTAGCATAAAATTGTAATTATTTGTGTATGCTATAATTATAATTGGATGAAATAGTGTAACTGAGAATCTGTGGAAATACTTTTCACCATTTTATTTTTCACCCAATTGAAAAATATTAAATCCCGAACTAAACGGAGCCTCATTTTCCTTTCGTTAGTCACGTGGTGCTTTTCTGGTCTCGTAGTTCAGGATACTAGCTAGTTAGTCACATGAGAACACGTTATTCTAAAAGCTCACATTGCACATGTTTTGCACGCTTGGGCACTAGCAGGTGTTGGCAGCGTTCACATGCCTGGAATGGGTAATTCTGCTTACAACATGATTGGTTATCCATCTACACAAAGGTCATCTGCACTACTTAAGCACATTTTTATTACTTAGAAGTGATTACACAAGCAAAGGGCATTTTTCTTACTATGATTGCTTCTTCCTAAGGGTCATCGGCCAAGTGAATTCAGTTACTAACCCTAGTAAGATATCACATTCATGAAAACTCTTATCTGATATTTTCATTTTTTTTTGTTGTCATGATTTAGTCATGGACACTTCGATGGTAGAGCTGTGAGTGATGCTACTGCTGCAAAATCGGTAAGCTATACTTATCAGTATATTATTATATTTTAATCCACGAGATTTTCACTTTGTGTAAATTGCTTGTACATTTAAAAATATATATTTCTAGAGATTGGTTCGGCCGTTCCGTCCAATTTCTATGATGGTAATCGTCACGCATTATTCCTTCCTCCTTTTATCCCTTTATTTTTTTGATCATGAGCAGTTTCTTCAATTAAGCCTCCCTGAATTTACTTATGTGATTGAAATTAGCTATTCCTCAAATTTCGGAATATAATGTTCCAAAGTTTTGAGTTTTTTGGTCGTCATAGAAAAGTAAAAATCAGACCACAGGGTATTTCCTGTGTATTGGTATCCTGATTCCATGACCTGAAACATTGTGGGTTCGTCTGGTGGATATCCAAAAATAGCCTCCTAACTTCAGCCTTTAGTTTTTTTAGTTTTTATATGTATAGGAGATTATTATATTGAGGTGGAGTGGATGATGTGTTCTGGGCTATGAAGCATAAATTCTTCGAAATCGTCAACCCCGGATCAGATTCTGATTCCTCTCAGATTCACACTCACTGCTTATTTAATCTTTTGGATTAACTTTAATAACTCTTTTAGTCTTGTAGGATTCTCAAAGAATGCTGAACTTTATCAACAATTGACATCTATTAAGTCAGGGGGAAACTATGAGAAATATTGTTTGATGTAAAATTTTAGAGGGAGAGAGAGAAGAGTATATAGAGTGTTAGGCTGTTAGGTAAAGAGAACGATTGACTACAAAGTTGTAGTGAGCTGAGTTGAACCACTTGATTTTTACCATCACTGATGTGGAATTTGAAGCCTGGTCTGGTAATAGTGTTGCAAATTTATGATATCTCAGCTTTTGTAGAAATGGTTTGGGCAAAGTTGTATTCGAGAAAGTACTGTTGCTAAATTTTGCTACATGGGGGGTTAAAGTGTGGACAAGTGTTTGGCTGTAGAGTCTTTACATGGATGATATTATCATTAAAATATTTTTGGTTGTGATCCCTTAATTTTATTTTGAACTCAGCCAATTTTGTTCGTCTTTGGTTGATCTTGTGTAGTAGCTTTTTAGTTTTTCTGGTCTGAACTTTAAATATCGGTGTTCCAAAATCTTCGCCTAGGGCTGCTGAAGGCCTGCCTAGGCGCTAGGCGATGGTGATCAGCCGTCTCGTGTGGACAAATTATTTATACATTGATTTGACTACATAGACTTGGTATTGAACCATTAAGTTAAGGGTAATGATTGATTTTTAGAATATTACATGTAAAGATAAAAATAAAAACCGTTTAGCCGCTAGTTGGCCTCTTTCCTCCTTCCACCTTTTAGAACATTGCACATTTCAGTCTCTCCACATTTCAGCCTTGCTTTAAATTCTTGTGTTGGTTTTCTATTTTTTTAACCGAAACGTCCCCTTAGTTTTTTTAGAACTTGTTGATTTATCGTCTAGAGGGTCCATTGTACCGCTAGCGCCTTTTAGAATACTGGTAAATACTTGATTTATTTATTATTTATGAAGCACAAACACGCGTGTCGCATCGACACGGACATGCAGACATGACAAATCTAAAAAATTTAGGACACGACACGGCGGGGACACAAAGCCAAATAAATATTTCTTTAATATTTTGTATAGATTTTTTTTGACTTTAATACATTGCTAATTCTTCATTTTAGACTTAATCGTTAAAAAATTTGTCAACTTTGATCGACACGTGGCATTTTTAATTAAAAGTGATTCTAAATTCCTAAAAATGTAAAATCATAAAAAAATGTATTTTTAATTTAAAAATAATTCAAATAACAAAGAAACAAAAAGAAAATGTAAAAAACCCATCTTCAGCACCTTCGGCCAGCACCACCTTCCGCACCTTCTGCAAGTTTCTTCACCACCACATGCCCCCACCTTCTTTAACACAAAAAACTAGACCCACAAACACCACCACTCCAGTCGACCACTAACAACCACCTGTTAACCTCAATCGCCGCCATCACAACCAACAGGCATCACCCAGGCCTAAACCTTCAAATCTCAGATCTGATCTGAACAGTTGTATCAAAACTTGCACATACCCAACAAATCGATTCAAATATTGAACAAGACCTAAGAAACCTTGAACAATTCAAATCTTCACAAGAACGGATATGTAGAAATTAAACCAAACCAACCTTGAACAATTTAAATCTTCAACAAAACCCCTCAAATCTTGAACAAAACCAAGCAAACCTCGAACGACACCCATTTATATAAATTAAACAACCTGCGTTTGAAGAAATCAAACCCATTTTTAGAAATCAAACTACCACCAACCTAAATCTCAAGTCGATTTGTGTGTGTGTGTGTGAGAGAGAGAGAGCAACAGTTGCGTGGGAGGCGGGGGTTAGGGTGGGGTGGTGGTGGTGTCGGAGATGGGTGTGGGAATTTGGGGGGGGGGGTTACGGTTGCTGGATGTTGGGCAATGTCGAAGGAGGTTAGTGTTGTGTCTCTGTGAGAGAGATGAGAGAGTTTTGAATTTAAGAGATTTTGATTTTTTTCTTCAATTTTTAGAGTTCTTTTGAATTTTTGAATTTATTTAAATTGTTTTAAATAAAAGGATAAATTACACCAAACTCCTCTCA
Organism: Sambucus nigra; assembly: GCA_949130495.1. NCBI lineage: Eukaryota > Viridiplantae > Streptophyta > Magnoliopsida > Dipsacales > Adoxaceae > Sambucus > Sambucus nigra. Next base: position 420,458,038 of record OX422207.1, read on the forward strand.
ACTATCTCGGATTTACAGGTCACCCCCCTCAATTAAAATATACTACAAACTCACTCCCTAAACTATTAATCCGTTACAAGTGCGTTCAAAAATCGGGTTCCTTCCTATTTTAGTCTAAATGGACAAATATACTCCTCAACCCAATTAAAAAACCCAAAACTAAAAAAAAGAAAAAAAAACTAAACCTTTCTCTTTCCACACAACCATATGAACCGAAACCCAACCTCAAAACCCATCTCCTCCCTCCTTCAACGCAGTAGCCATCACTACCCTCACCCGCAACCACCTCCTTCACCACCACGACCAACAAACATCACCCACACCACCACCTTCAGATCTCATATATAACTTGAATAGTTGATAAACCAACAAACATTGAACAAAACCCAACAAATTGATTCAACAAATCGGTTTAACCAATCGATTCAACAAAACGACCAGTTTCCAACCTATATTATTACATCCAATTGACCCATGAAAAACTCTCAGCCCAACTCTGCAACAACATCAAGTACTCATTCCCCAACGAATCTCATAATATCAACAATTTTTGCTCGCAGATTCATCGAAGGTTAAATGGAATTGTAGAGGTCGAGGTGGACCGTGTCGCTGAGCTGGAGCATAGAGATGACTGTAAATCCATTATCAATCCCTCACATTTGGCTTTATAGTACTTCCAGTTGAAAGGAACACAATTTATTTTAAGAACTCCTATCGATGGTTAACGCGGATGATTTGGTGTAGATGGTGACCGAGGGTTGTTCGTCGGCGAGTCCATTTGGTGGTGGGTTTGGGAGTGGGAGGGGGAGGGAGGCATGAGTAAGAGAAAAGAGGGGGGAGGTGGGTTTAGGGTTTTGAAATGGTGTGTGGAGAGTGATTTAGTGTTTTTTTTTTAGTTGGGTTTAGGGGTATTTATGTCCATTTAGATTAAAAAAGGGAGGGAACCCGGTTTTTGGACTTATGTATAACGGATTGATAGTTTAGGAGGTGAGTTTGTCGGGTATTTTAATTGAGGGGATGACTCGTAAACCCGAGATAGTTGAGGGTGATTTGGTTAATCTATCCTAAATTTAAAAAGCCACGTGTCAGTTAAGATTAACAGTTTTTTTTAACGATTTTTGGCAAAGTCTAATTTTTTAAATTAAAATCTACTTAAGTCTCAAATCGAGAATTAGTAATGTATTAAAGTAAAAAAAAACATAAAAAATATCAAACATCACATCAATACTAAATCCCATACTAGTAACATCCAAAATGCAAAAACTCATTCTAAACATTAAACAATTGAACTCCAGTGGGTTAAGTGCTCTAGTGCTCCTCATTCCTCATCATCTCCAACATCTTCACCAAAAAAACATTTCATCCAACTATGGCTCGTTTAGTGAAAGGTTTGCGACCTATAATATCCCAATCCCTTCAACCTCAAATGAAGAAAATGTATCTCTGCCCACATCCCATATCTTTCTCTCATCTTCCTTTTATTTATTTATTTTTTTGCAATAGAAGTCGAAAATTACTATGCACATCATCAAGTCTTCAGCACGTTTTGGAGTCAACTTGTTTCTCTTCACGGAACTTATAAAAAAACAACTCCTCCAATTTCCTCTAAACGCGAAGTAGAACTAGGTTGGCCAAGGTTTGAAGTGTGGGTGTAGAAGAGCCATGGATAACACACCATAAACGATGATCAAGAACTCCTCTATCATTCATAGAATCAAACTCATTGAACTCATCGGAAAGAGATGAAAACTTTCCAAATTCAATGTTAATTATTTGATGCTTGGTCACATTTGGAAAGAATCTTAACAAGCACTTTGCCCTTTCAGTTTTGATTCCCACATCCTTATGTTGCTCAACACGATTTGCACCTCCACTAAGGGCATACAAGAAGATGTCCCATGGTGTATGTTGTTTGTGGATGATATAGTTTTAGTAAACAATTCAAAGGAGGGCTTAACGATGAGAGCAAATACTTGGAGAAAAGTTTTAGAGCCCAAGGGACTAAAAATCAGTAGAAATAAAACGGAATTTATGGAATGTAAATTTAATAATGAGGCGTTGGATATCATAATGTTAGAGATTGAAGAAAAAAACGATAAACCAAACTAATAAATTTCGTTATTTAGGTTTAGTGTTACAAAATAATATATTGATGAGGATGTTACGAGTAGAATATCAACTGGTTGGATGAAATAGAGACAAGCAAGTGGGGTGTTATGCGATAAGAGGATAACTAATAAATTAAAAGGAAAATTTTATAGAACAGTTGTTAGGCCAACGACCCTATATGGAGCGGAGTGTTGGGCTTTAAAGAAAAAAATATGAACAAAGTCTCCATGTTAGTGAGATGAGGATGCTCCGATGGATGATAGGAATTATTAGAAAAGACAAAATTAAAAACCAATATGTGAGAGAAAAGTTGGGAGTTGCTCCCATTAGTGATAAATTAAGGGAAAGTAGATTTATGTGGTATGGACATGTGTTGTGTAGACCAGTAGATGCACTTATAACAAGAGACAGATTATTGGATGTAGAGGGTAAAAGAGAAGGGGTTGCTCTAAGCTATCGTGGGAGGAAATTATTAAGAGAGATCTTAAGGAATTAAGCATCAATGATAATATTGCATATAATAGATTATAATGAAAAACGAGCATCCATGTGGTCGACCCCATATGATGGGATTAAGGCAAGGAGGAGGACGATGATGATTTTTTTTTTCTTATCAAAAAATTAATATTAAAAGGATAATCCAACCAATTAAAGGAAATTACGAAATAGAGAGGGAGAAGAGTGTTACATGCTTTAGTGTCCTTCGAGTGAAGGAGCCTTCCGGAACAGAGAGAAGGTTGGAGTTGGAGAGGGGGAGAACTTTCGGCGATGGTGCGAGGAAACTTTTTTGGCGATGTGAGCTTTTTTTTTGTTTTTTGTTTTTGTTTTGAGAGGATTAGCGATTGGGAGCCCTAACTTTTACCTTTGAGATATTGTAATTCGTAAAAGAGTCGGGTAAGTAAAAATTAAAACCTTTAACTTGTGAAAATCTTTAATGTACCATTAAAAAGATGATTTCCCAAAGTTTTCCCCGTTTTTTAAAGGTATTCTGTTTTGGCACCTGATGTATACATAACGTGTTAGCCTGTGTCCAACCTTTTTTTAGTGCCTTATAATATCGGACACGATATGTGGCATATCGGACACGTGTCCATGCTTTGTCTACGTGTGTCTGTGTTATTTGAGTGTTCGACACATGTACGAGGCCTTCGGGGAAGTGTCCGTGCTTCATAGTTTATTATGTGTGTGTGTGTGTGTATATATATATATATATATATATATATAGAGAGAGAGAGAGAGAGAGAGAGAGAGAGAGAGAGAGGCCATCTCAGGTACGGACCTGAGACTGTGCAAATCCAGTGCGGATCATTTTTTAAAATAGTAAAAACTTGATTTTTTTGTCCATTGTGAAGAGATCACTTGCAAAAAGTTTCGAAAAAAAATTCAATAAAAAAATGGGTGAGATCAAGGTTGTCAAAATGTATATCGAAGCCGTATCATTTTTTTACAAAATAAGTATCGTATTGTATTGTACGATACACTTTGATTTACCGTAATCATATAATTAATTATATATACATTGATATATATATGTGTTTGTGGGTGTCTAAAAATTATATGAAAGACAAACTAACACAATTTATATGGAATATTAAGTATTATTGTCATAAACATAAACAATTCAAAATATAATCAAATGCTCATCACACAATAAAAAAAAAATTACAAGTTTCTATCTCCCATCAACAAAAAACTGTTATTCTTTCACATTTGTTAATTAATTTTTAGTTAATTAATGTTTAAAAAAGCTCATGATTTTTTTTATTTGATCAAGCCCGACAAATTTTAAAAAATAATGTTAGTCCATAATAATGATTTTTTTATTTATTTGATTAAAAATTAGTTTTGAATTAAAAAGAACATTTTTGAAAATATGTTTAATTAAATGTCAAATGGAACATTTTTTAAGGCCTAAACTTAAATTAAACCAAAAGTTAATGCAAGGCATAATATATAATATATAAAGGTTGCACCGCTTTAGCAAGGGTTCGGGCGAGGTTGATGTAGGCAAGCCTTACCTCCATTTAATGGAGAGGCTTGTTCCAAGACTCGAATATCGCTTTGGGTTTGCAAGCTCTTGCCATCGCACCAAGTTCGACCTCTAATATATAATAGTATATTATATAATATTTACTTGATACAATGAGTATCCCATTTAATGCCTGATATATCTTATATTATTATATTATATACATACATCTCTTATCATTTTTTTTTAAAAGAGGTGAAGTGTATAAAGGAGGTGAAAAGGAGTCAGACTTAAAAGAGAGGAAGGAAAGGAATATCGCAGGGGCAAAGAAGGAAAAGAGTCAGAACAAGAAAGAGAAGAAGTTGCAACTGAAATTGAAACCTGATTCTGAAATTGTACCTGTAATCGAAACCTGAAGCTGAAATCCTACCTGAAATTACAGCTGAAAATGAAGACCTGCTTCAAAACCCCAGTTCATTTCTTCTCTACAGATTTCTATTCTCATCGCATCATTTTTTTTACATTAATTCTCTAGTTGTATAGGCGAGACTTACAAGGTTTCGATACTTTTGGCGATACAACACGTGATGGCTCCGAGACGATAGTTATCATGTATCAGCTGAGATATTGACAACCCTGGGTGAGATGATCACCAAAAGTTTCAACTGGTAGAAAAGCACATATCCATCATTTTTGCATCTTATTTTTTAAAATAGTAAAAAAATAATTTTTTTGATATTCTAATGATCTCCATAGTGAGGAGATCATCTAAAAAAAACATAAAAAATTCAATTTTTTACTAGTTTTGAAAATTGGTATGTACGGGGTACGTATATATGAGGTCCTTAAACGAGACTCCTTGTATATATGTATGTGCATGTGTATATATATATATGACCCCATGCCGGGCTACTACTAGTTGAGCCTGTAATTTGTTTTCAGTCCCATGAGAAAGGTCATGACATGTATGACGCCCCGGGACGGAGGCCGCCTATTGAGGCCTGAGCTATTATATGGGTGGGAGAAGGCCATATATGCGTTCAACCAAGTAGACATCAATATGATGATGATGATGATTTTGTGGGGGATGAGTTGACACGGCCTGGCAGCACCTCGGGTAGAGGTTCTCAGGTTTGATGGTTGGATGAACCCTGACACCTTTGTAGATCGACTCAATTCGATCGAAAAGATCTTTGAATACAAGAACTTGAGATGATAAAATGTGACTGGTGGAGACAAAATTTGAGGGTATTGTGGAATGAGCTCATGAAGTGGGTAGAGAGCAAGGGATTCGAGCCCATATGTCATGGTTAATTATGAGGTAGTACTGCGAGAGGGGTTCATTCCTCACTCATACCGTCATGAGTTATTCACACGACTCCAGACTCTGCAACAACGGAGTTCTCTATCGTCCTCTATTACGTGGATTGATTCCAGTTGTGTTCTCTAGCCAGTTTATTGGAGGATGAGGAGCAGTTGATAGCCTTTGACTTTCAAGGGCTGGACAAGCCCCGTATCCACCAGGATCTTCTAACTGTAAGATACTCTAACGATGGCTTTTTGCCATCGAATATGAGGAGCAATTCTGCTCAGTGCCATGCGCATCTACATTCGGTCATTCGATATGATTGGTGTACAGAAGGGCGAGGAGAGTCATATCGGGCCAATCAAAGGCTATGTTCGCGGCCAGATGTGCCACAATGCATTGGAATTCCCAAAGAAGTTGAGACCCATGTTGGAGGCTGAGCTTGAGAATGATTACGAGGCCGATCTACCCGGAGATGAGGTGCGCGAGGCATTGGTGGCTCGCACTATTAGGTTCCCTCCCAATATGGCCCTCACAAGGGTAGTTGGGTTGTTTATCCGCTTAGTATATTTTTGTCCTTTCATTTCCATGGTGGTTATATTCTCTTATTTTTACGTATCCGGTGGCCCTCGTAAGGTAATTGTGTCTTTTGCCCGTTTGGGATATTTTTTGTCCTTGTATTTCCTTGGTGGTTATTCTCTTATTTTTACCTTATTAGTTTTGGACTTCATCTTTTTGTTAGTAGAGTGGTGGAAGCGCTATTCGACAAAGTGTTAGCTTCTACGTTGTTCTTTTTCCCTTTTGCTTGTTTTCCCAATTTTAGTGCGATGCCCTATTGCACACTCTCTACCCTAAAGACTACATAAACAGTTGTAATCACCCCATTTGGGGATATGTGAGAGATTGTTTTTGTTCTTTTATGCCAGTTGTCGTGTTACATCATTTTCATTTGTTGTTCATCTACGAATTGTTTGCTTTAGTATATTATCGACCTTCTCCTTTCCATATACGCCAATTATGTAAGACATATGACAGTGATGTGCATTTCAATGTGTATTCACAAAACTAATCAAAAACTGCTTATTCATGAATTTGAATAATCTGACAATGAGTTCTACTTTGGCAGAATTCTTCAGCACCTTTCGTTCAGCAAAATGGTAACGCTTGTCCCACATTATTTGTGGCTGATCTGGGCCCAACTTGTTCAGAGGAAGAGCTGATTCAAGTTTTTTCAAGGTATGGAGAGATTTTTTATATTTTTTTAAATGTGAACTTTTGTAGAACATAGTGCAACTCTTTGTTTGATTTTGGGCCTTTCTCAGATTCCCTGGTTATCTGAAATTGAAGATGCAGAGCACATATGGAGCACCAGTTGCATTTGTTGATTATAAGGTATTTCCATATTGTATATAAAGGTTATCTCTCTCTATATATAGAAGCAGACTCTCATACATACCAAGTTTACATACTTGCTGGCGCAAACCTATTTTAATAAAAAATATATATTTTTTTTTGAGTTAAATTTTTTATATGGTATTTAAACATTTCAAGGGACCCATGTAAAAAAATCAGCTAAAAATAACTTTTTTTGCTATTTTTAAAAAATCGGTCAAACTTGACAGCTTTTAGCAAAAAAAGTTTTTTTGAGCTGATTATTTTTACATGGGTCCTTTGAAATGTTTAAATAACATATAAAAAAATTCAACTCAAATATTTTTTTTACTATTGTAAAAAAATCGGTATGTAAACTTGGTATGCATGAGAGTCTGTCTCTGTGTGTGTGTGTAGCTTGTGTTTCATGGGTTCAATTGGGCTTTCGGGTTCCCATGTTTTGGGCAGCTTCTGTTTTGTATTTTAATCTTAGTTGGCATGACAGGATTGATTGTGAGTTTTTAGTGCAGTTTTTCCTTTTCTGTTCCGTTTAAAGCTGGTTTAGTTGTAGGTGGACAGCTTGTTCCCTTTTGATGTGCTAGCCATTTGAGTCTTCTTGCCTTCTTCTTGCATCTGGCTAAGTTAAAATACGAGTTTCCTATAAAAATTTGAGAAATATTTTCACTTCTATTCATATATGTACTAATAATGTTGCATTAACTCAAGAAAGTCATATCCTAACTATTTGAATCAGTTTCATGAATATTGTACCAACATTAGCGCTTGCAAAGGCCATCTTTTATATTACATCTTCATCTTCTATTTAATTTGTGCAATTATTGGCTTGTACTGCACCTGCTTAAAATATCTGTCTATATTTTTCGTAGTGTTGTTTTATTTATTTTGAATATGTTTATTTTATCATTTCTTGTCTGTGATCAGGTTTAATTTTTATTATTGTTATTTTGATTTAAATTGTCTATTATATTTATTTTAGTTTAGTGTTTCTTCGGTATTTTCGTAATCTAGGCTTCTCTTTGGGGATCTTCCTCGCTTTTAGGGATTTAATCTAGTGTTTGTTTCTATATCAGGTTTCAACCCACACTCCCTCGAAACAATTTACACTCCTCAACTTATCAAGATAATTACAATCCACCCCTATACTTCATAAAATTATTTCGAGCCCGTACATATCAGCTTCTGAGCTTTCTAAAATTCTTGATTGAGCCCCTAATATTTCAAAACCCTCAATTAAAGCCTAACTTCATTTCCCGGTACATTTCCAATTGTTGTGGGACAAAGGTGGTGATGTTGTGTATGGGATATATATGGAGGCTTGCATAGAATTTGAGCGGGGAAGTTGAGCCTCAATCAGGGAGCTTCAAGCTCGCCTCGATGGTTGGACTCGTGCAAGCGAGTTTGTATATATATAAAGAGCTTCAAAGCTACCAATTTAGATTCGTCTCCATCATGAAATATGAGGAGCACCACTGTCGTCAATGCCTCGTTAAGTTTTTGAAATGGAAGCGCCGCGTGATCATTGAGTGCGTGAGCATGCAAAAGAAATGGCTCAATATTTCGACCATTTGTCTACAGGTGTGATATCCGACTAACGTCGTTTTCGTGTATTATGATGATGCTTGCTACCCCATTATGCATGATGATGGCTTGTCTGAGGATGCCGAGGGACATTCAGAGAATGGTATGGTTCTTGGGTTATTTCCTTGTGATTTTATTTTTTGAGGACGAAAGAATTACTCGTATCAAGTTCCGAGAGTTGAGAATGGTTCGATAGCATTTTCGCAAGGTAGTAATATGTCATGGTTGATTTCTTCCCGCCCTTCGAAAAGATGTTGATTTTGACGGGGTCAGTTATTTTGGTGATTAATTTTGATGTTGGTGCGTTGCGTTCGATGGGCGCGCTTGACCGTGGGCATGTGGATCTATTTTGGGGGACGTTTGAGGCCTATCTGGAGGTTTTGAATTGCCTACCCTCGAGCGTGCTCATTATGAGAGACTCAGACAACATTTGACATCGTTGGACCTTCCCAAAGCGGTGTGTTATGATTATCGTGGTAAAGTTCATGGTCAAGTTTTTGCTCTTCGATTGTGGTTGGACTTCATGACCTGTTGCGTTTTTGCTAGTTGATACACTGGATGATTCTGAGGATGAATCCTCTCCTAAGTCTTCATGACCTGTTGCGTTTTTGCTAGTTGATACACTGGATGATTCTGAGGATGAATCCTCTCCTAAGTGGGGGAGTCCACTTATGGTGGTTTTGTTCCGCTGCTTTAGTACTCCTACACTCATGGCGAGCTTTTTCAAGTGGGGAAGAGTGATGTATACGTGATGCTCAAGGATTTCATTGTATTTTTACTTATTTTATTTTCATATCTTGTGTGGTTATTTTCCTTCTTTTAGTTCAATAGGCTGAGGGTAGTCCCTTGGAATATTCAAGAGTGCACTTACCTTTTAGGGTTATCATGGCTAGCCAAATAGCTTAGCCTATAAATCAGGTTTTTGACCACCCATTGTAAATGTAGACCTGTCAATGGGTCGTGTCGAGTCGTGTTCGGGTCTTATTGGGTTCGTGTCTAAACGGGTGACTTTTTTATTGTGTGAAAAAATCATATCCAAACCCGACCCGTTGTGTTACCGTGTCGTGTTCACTCGTTAATTTTCATTAAGATAATGAATTATTTTGAATTGTATGCAAGTTGACATATTATCTCATTTTTGAACCCTAGTAGACCCATTAATTCATTGACATTAATAAATCTCTCATTTAGTGAAATTTATTATTATTAAATTAACATTATGTTACATAAATTATTTATAAGTTCCAAGAGTATATCTTATTAACTTAAATTAATGGGTCATAACGGGTGAAGGGAATCAACACTGACTCGACCCGTTAACTATCGTGTCTTATCGGGTTAGCATTGATATGACCCGAAACCATTAAGGGTTCACCCATTAACTTATAACTTCATGTCGGTTCGCGTCTTTCTTCATTTTGCTAGGTCTAATTGTAATCACTACTGTTACATTAAAGATTGATGAGAATTAGAAAGATAATTAGGCAATTTGCCTCTAATCAATGTTGTGTAGATTAGATTTAGATTAAATTGCTTCCGTTCCCACCACACATCACCTTTTGGGGCAAATCATTCCCTCAATAGATATTTTGAGAGTTTTATCTCTTGTATTGAAAGGTGTTTTATTTGAGTGCCATTGACACCGTTCACTTCATGAGATGTTTGTATAATTAATGGAGTTAAACTCTGTTGTGATGTGCAATATTAATCTTGACAAATCAAACCAATTAATTGGCAGTTGTACAAGTGAATACTTGATGAGCTTGTCATTGGTCAGTATAACATAGGGGCCGGCAATATGGGTTATTGAGGATGAAACCGCCCATAATCCACCCAAAATAATGTGTTTGGATCCCATTAACTGTATTTGTGGGTCAAAATGGTTTGAACAATCCAATAAGATGGTTTGTTGGCGGGTCATTAGCGGGTCAAAATGGTTTTGGACCCTCACAAAAATAAAACTCAAATTACTAAAGAGTTAAAAGATTTTTTTTATTCAAGTATTTACTTGTATATTTTTTTTCAAAATTATTATACCATATTTATTTGTATATGGTATAATAATTGTTTTTTCAAAAAAAAAAAAAAAAAAAAGTGGGTCAACCCGACCCGGCCCGGATGTAACCCTACCAAACCCGCCCAAATTATTATGTCCGACTCGCTTTTGACCCGCCCAAATTTATCCATATCCATTTTTGATCCGTTCATAACCGCCCATTTGCCACTAGTAGTATAACATTACAGTGGACGTCATCAATATCATGTTATTGTTTTGAAAGAATTGATGCTCAATATGAGAGTATTTCAGGCCATTCATAATTCACATATAAATAAGTAACGTAAGTGAATGCGAATTTGTTTGTTACCATGGATTGATGAGAAAGAGGATTCTGCTTTACCCTGGTGGTTCTGTATAGTTTTGCAATGATATGTGGCAACACATTTGCAGGATGCTGCCTGTTCAAGTGAAGCACTAAATCATCTACAAGGGACGATTCTCTATTCATCCCTGCCCGGCAAGGGCATTCGCCTAGAGTATCCTTTTGAATGTTCACTGACATACGATTTTGGTAAGCTTAGTGGTTTTTGTTTTTATTTGCCTTTTGCAATTGAAGTTTCCCTTGATCATAAAATTAGGTTTGCGAAATCACGGATGGGAATGCGTAGTAAGAAGTCGAGGTAAATGGGAATGCATACGAAGAAATGAAGTAGCAAGAGTACTCCTTCTGTGGCCCTTGTCACTTTACTGTGTAATCAATCATTTCATGGTTTTGTACCAAGAAATAGAATATAAGATATTGCGGTGATTGCTATTTGAGTTTTTAGCTTTTCCTTGAACTATATTTACAACTTTCTAAATAATAGATATATTGCAAGTTATTTCTTTTGTTCTTTCATGTGTTCTGATCACTTTTTGTCATGAATCCTTAATTTGCTGTCCGTGAGTTCATCAATGTTTCAACCAATAAGCTTTAAGAGTCATGTTTACCACCAATTAAGGTCATTAATTTCAAACTCTCCTCCCGTCCTCATGTCCCTCGTTCTTAACTACTACCATTTTTTGGTAGGAAAGAGAAAAAAGTGGAAGGAAAATGAGTTGTTATAAACCGTCTCCTGAAAGGAATATTTTCATCCTTCCTGCCTTTTGTTTTTTGATGGGAAGGAGAGACAATCTTCCATGAATATGTGTTTAGTAGGAAGGAGAAGTAAAACCTGCTGTTTTATCATTTATATCTTTGTATTAAAAAAACCTGGATTTATTTAATATGATAAATCTATAATCTATATATATTCCCTTGTGAGGAAGGCATGAGTAGTTATTGTTTGGTCCACACATAAAAAGTTTATTACGCACTTAATATATTATAATTATCAATTGTTTGTGGAGAATTAAAATGAATTAATAATAATATAGAAATATTGTTGAAAATTGCGTGTCACAGTTTCTTCACAGTTTCTAGTAGCAATCAGTGCTCAATAGAGTATTCATATTCTGTGTCTCTCTTACTTTTAAAAGTGATACAATTTGACGAGTTAAAAAGAAAAAACAAGGTAACAATTATTCAACCAAACGTCTTGGCACAGTGGTAAAAGATTGCTATTGAAAGAGTTTTGGAAGTGAATTGAATTTGGTCCCCAGAATAATGCTTGGTTAGCGAAAGTCACGAATCTCGAATGGGGATTAGTCGAGGTGTGGATAAGCTGGGGAGAACACTTCATGGTATGTTACAAAAAATAAAAAAAACAGTTCACACGATCAATGAACAAGTTAGTGAGATTGTGTAGTTATAATGGGCTGATTCGTTAGATATGATTTATATAAGAGTAGTGATACTTTTATTGAGTGTTAGTACCGATTTAGTATCGGTACTGTTTTATTTGATTGTACATATGTGAGATTTACAACATTTTCTGATAGGATCCACACCATAATACAAACAAATAAAACAACATCGATACTACCACCCGATGTGTATAACATTTTTCTATATATAAATGGTGATGAATCTCTTGTCAATTGATTATACATGACTATAAATGGGCCTGGTTTGGGAGATATTAAACTCGTCATGAAATTGACCTGAGATGTCAAACTCGACATGCAGGACACGAAATTGATCACTGCTAGGCCTAGAAAAAAATATACTTTTTTACTTTTCCTTATTCCAAATAAAAAATATGCTTAATCTTTATACTTTTATTCATTTCTTTCAATTTTCTAATCTACCAAACAAATAGTTAGGAACTACTGGAGGGACCTTCCATATATTTTGGGATCCGGCTTCTATAGAGTAATGGTATAACTCTAGAGGAAGAGTGATCATCTTAGTCATTTATTTGAACATGAATGGCTAAGATTAAATAAAAAATATATGAAAATAAATTTTGAGTATTGATGTTCTTTCAAACAGTTAGGTAGTGTAATTTAACCACAATCTTTCATATTTTCATGGAGGGATGTGATAATACACCAACTTTAGCCTCTAGAGTTATTTTGCAACTCAAGAGGAGCCCAATTCTCCATTTTGAGTTTCGCATACTCCTTTAATACTTAGGAATATCATTAACATTCCCTCACATATGGGTTTGGTAACAATAACCTTCCTAGTATTTAGATATGCTAACAATTTAGTGCTCATTTGGTTCGAGTTTTTTTGGCCGTTTAGAAACTTGATATTGGTAAATCTATGTGCAATGACGGAACAATGAATTAATTCTTGGCGGGGCACAAATCATTGTCGGGAGTTTGGGTACAGGAGGCCTCAATTTTTTTTTTTTTTTTACCGTTATTTCTAAATATTTAATTGATAATTTGTATTTTTAGATAATTATAGCTCAAATAAAACAATATCGGATACAATAGCACAAATTCAAGACTCCATATTGTATTTGATTGAAACAAAACCAAAATCGTTAAAATTATGAGAATGAGGGAAATGAAAAGTGAAATTGTCAAGTGGGTTAGAGTGTGTATAATATGCATGTGTTTTGAAAGTTCAAAGTAAAAATGATATATTTTGGGTTAATTATACTTGGACCCCCTGAACTATACCTCTACCAACAGTTCACCCCCCATTCTTTCAATTTTTTTAAATACCACCCATACTCTGAAAACGGTTACAAGTAGCCCCTGCCGTTTAGCTCCGTTAATTTTTTGCGGGAATCGTTAAGCATGTGCATGATACATGACTTTAACTAAGGGCATTTTTGTCTAAACCTAATTATTTTTGAAAAAATATTGAAATAACAAAAAAAATATTTAAATTACAACAAAATATTTAAAAATTAAGAAAATACCAAAAAAATATTTTAAAAATATCAAAAAACCGTGGAAAAAATGTACAAAATTTTTAAAACATTTAAAAAATATGAATATATATTTGAAAACACTGAAAAATACCAAAAAAGGGTTCCAGCAATGAAAATTTATTTTAAGCAAATAAAAAATGATTTTCAACAATAACAGAATAATTTTCAGAAATAAAAAAATGATTTCTAGTGATTAAAAAACTATGATTTCCGAACAATAAATGGTTTCCATAAATAAATATGGTTTTTCCATGATACAAAATTATTTATAGCAAATAAAAATAGTTTCCATCAATAAAAAAATATTTTAAGCAAATAAAAAATGATTTCAAACAATAAGAAAATAATTTTCAGCAATGAAAAAATTATTTTCAGTAATTAAAAACTATTTTTAACAAACAAAAAATGGTTTTCGCAAAAGAAAAAATTATTTATAACATATAAAAATAGTTTTCAAGAACAAAATATACGATTTCCAACAACAAAAATTATTTTCAGCAAAAATAAATGATTTCTGGTAATAAAAAAAATTAAATCCAACAAACAAAAAATATTTTCCATAACTAAAAAAACGGTTTTTCCAAGATTAAAAAAAATTTAAAGCAAATAAAAGCATAAAAAAATGGACACCACAACAGCAGCAACCGTCCCTCCCCCTCTCCCCCCCCTGTCCCCATCCCGCCACCCCAGCTCCGCCCCGAACAATAAATGGTTTCCACAAATAAATATGGTTTTCCCATGATTCAAAATTATTTACTGCAAATAAAAATAGTTTCCATCAATAATTTTTTTTTTAAACAAATAAAAAATGATTTCAAACAATAAGAAAATAATTTTCAGCAATGAAAAATTATTTTCAGTAATTAAAAAGCTATTTTAAACAAACAAAAAATGGTTACAATAAATAAAAAATTGGTTTTCCCAAAATAAAAAATTATTTCTAACAAATAAAAATAGTTTTCAGCAACAAAATATATGATTTCCAACAACAAAAATTATTTTCAGCCAAAATAAATGATTTCCGGTAATAAAAAAATTAAATCCAACAAACAAAAAATATTTCCATAACTAAAAAAATGGTTTTTCCAAGATTAAAAAAGATTCAAGCAAATAAAAATGGACACCATAACAGCAGCCACCGTCCATCCCCCTCTCTCCCCCCCCCCCCCCCCTCCCCCCCCTCCGCGACCTTTTATTTTTTTGTATGTATGTGTTTGTGGGTGGGTGTGCGTGTGGATGTGGATGTGTGTGTGTGTGTGAGAGAGAGGGCTTGGGAAGAGAGATGTGGGGAAAGAAAGAGAAAAGAGTGAGAAGGAGAGAGGAATTATTAGGGTTTTTAAAAAAATGCAAAAATATCGAAAAAGCCCTTTGACAAAAGTCAGTTTTTTTTGGGTTAAAAATTTAACAGTGTTATCGTTTGGGGGCTATTTGTAGTCGTTTTCAAAGTACGAGGTGATATTTGAAAAAAAATACTAGAATAGATTATAGGGGTGAAGTGTTATTAGGGATATAGTTCACAGGGTCTAAGTATAATTAACCAATATATTTTTATCCTCAACTTTAAAACTAAACATATTTAGCCTTATGTATATATTTCTTTAGAAATGCCGGGGTGGGAAAGCAGTTCCACTGTCCATGTGTAAGTTGATGTTTTAGAATAAGAAGTCAATCTTGTTATGAATTGAAAGAGTTTGTACGTGAATTTACTATGTTAAATTTTTAGAAAATACAACTGCTCGAACCAAACGAATGCTTCAATAAATCACATAAAGGATGGATTCATTTAAGTTCAGATTGATCCTCGAATTTTCAAAATTGATAAAAAAATGATGTGAAAATGAAAAAAAATCTGCGACTAGTTTCTCAAAACACACAGGTTGTTTTATAATATACCGAAAGCACGTGGAGGTGATTGTAATTGTTATCGAAGTTTAATTTTGTATGCAAGTAAGTATTAGGCAGATGGCCTACATGCAAAGGTGTTTGCCATGCTGAGATGAGATAAAATACTTTTGCTCCTGCCAGCCTTGAAATGTAGCAGCTTTATGACACTTGAATAGGCCCAGTTCATAATGAAATGAACTGGGGAAACACAAAAACTGCCTCGCATATGCCAGTTGTTAAGAGGTAGTGCGTTGATATTCAGTCAACTACTCTGTGGACCTTTTGAGACAGCAAGTTTTTTATTTATATTTTTTTGTCCTCAAGTCAATTGTCTGAAATTCTACTCGAATCCAACCCACTTGCATAATTATGTTATGATAATCTGGCAAATTAAACTACACTAATTGGCCCCATGCTCTTGAAATAAAACAACTAATCATCGTTCAGATAGTCATTGTTACTTGAAAAAGTAGGTAACTATAAAGATGGCTATGGCTAAGCTCTTGTTCCCTAACCATAATATCATTATTCTGCTTAGTCACATGCAATGTTAAGACTCAATTCAATGCCAGTTTTTGTATTACACTGATATCGCTTCACTTGATTTATGTGATAGCAATTTTGGACTTTTTTGCGGGGGGTGGGGAATTTGTGGGAGTCGAGGGGAAACAATTGCTACTATTTACTGCTCGTTTAGTTACTTTTTGTCCTTTTTTGAAATTCCATCCCATGTTACTAAATTGACATATAAAGTTTGAGTTTTGAGGAACAAATTAATATTATATAAGTTTTCGTACAATCAATTAAGACAGTTTAAAATAAACTTATTAATTTAAAATTTCTGGAATGTTGAAAAATTCACCCGAATTAATCACCTTTGGTGTATCCGTGTGAGGCTTTTAGATGATGTGGAATAATAACTGGACACTAATGGCTGGGGGATGAACAGAATTTTCCTTAGCTAGTCTAAAGAAAACAATACCCTTTGCGTCCCAAATTACGGTAGGTTCTAAAATAAAAGTAATGTTTCAAATCATAATATATAAACAGGGTTGGAGCCAGATGGACAAACTCTTATATTTGCTTTGTATTCAATATTAAGGTGGGCAAAATATTATAATTGATAAAATTTGATCTATTTTTTTGTAAAATTTTTCCATCTATTATTAATAGGGCTTTTTACGGTCTACTCATTGGCCTGATAATTTTGGACTAAAAAATCCGGCCCAACAAATTTTAAACGATTAGGTCCAACATATAAATACCCCGAAATTAAAACAAAAATGCACTTTCAGAAAACGAAGCGCCAAAAACCCTCTTCAATAAAAACCCTAACCGTACTGTCTGTTCGATCAAAACACCAAAACGATTTTCATCATCGATCAAAATTTGGTCAACAACCACATATAAATACCCCTGAATTCCAATACGAACACACTTCATATAAGTTAAAGGGATCAAACCCTAATCATTGAAATTCTACCAAGCATTTCAAATTCTCAATCAAATTCTTCCAAACACCACTAACAAGTATGGATACCTTCTCATATGTATATGTTCTTATGTTTTGTAATGTATAAATTTGTAGACATTATACATGGATTGATCAGATCACATTTTTCTTCCTCACGATATGAAAAAAATACATTTGTTGCCCAGATTTTAAATGCAAAGCACACTATTTGCATGATTTGAATAATGTACATTCCTATTTTATTGCGTGTACTCTGTGAATTTTGCGTGTACTTTCAAAAAGTACACGCAAAATCCACAGAGTACACGTACGTTGAAATTGAATTTGTTCAGTCCAATATGCATGTACTTTTTTGTTTTAATAATGACGAAATTTATTTTCTCCTTTGCATCAATGATGAAGTGAATAGATTATTTGGTTTTTCTACTACTATGAAGACATTAATTGCTCTTTTGATGTGCAAAAGTTTCAAGTAACTGAATCGAAAGCAAAGGATTTAGCAAAATGAATTACATGTGGGGCAAAGAAACTATCTATAAATATAATTGGAGCGTGCAGTGAAGTGACAGAGCAGACAATGGGATTTCCTAATAAAACTTCTCAGTGTCTTACATGTGCGGCCAAAGATATTAGAGAATGTGAAGGTTGCTTTGAGTTACTCTGATTTCTGTACATGAGAGAATGTGAGGGATAAATATCTTTCATACTTGCATCGCAATACTTGCAGTTCCTTGCCTGGCGACATTTGGATGTTGAATCAATGCTCTTTATAAAGAGCGTTGATTCAACATCCAAACGTCGCCAGGCAAGGAACTGCAAGTATTGCGATGCAAGTATGGAAGATATTTACCCCTCTATCTGTAAAAGTAATTGGAGCGCACACTGAATGGCAGATATGACTTTGGGATTGTCTAATACAACTTCTCAGTGTCTTATACGTGGGGGCAAAGATATTAGAGAATGTGATGGTTACTTTGAGTTTTTTAGATTTTTGCACACAACAATGTATATTTATTTTATATAAAAAGTTGTACATATTTGAATAAAAATGTCATGATGTATTTGTTTATTGTAATACCCCGTATTTTTATAGATTTTAAATTATGGGATTTATTAAATTTAATTGAGATAAATTAATTTAATTTTAATCCGGAATGTTGCTTTGAATATTTACTAGCGTGACGAAAGTTAGTAATTATTGGAAATTTGTTATTTGTTGCATTTTTGGATGAGTATAGTAATATATGAGATTTATTTTTATAATGTTGTCATGAGTGAATTAAATGACGATTTCGAAAATTTAAGTCGGAACGTGCTCGTGTCACGTCGGGACTAATTTGGTTAAATAAAAAAGTGAATATTTTATAAGTTGTTCGTATGGTCGTTTTGAGTGCGCCAACGCGTCCGGAAGGGTCGAGATAGTCAGAAAAGTATACCCGGGGGTTTAGTTTGGGTCTCGGGGCATTTTTAGGCCTAATTGGTGCCCCGGGAGGGCATTTTAGTCATTTTACATAAGTGGGTAATTAAACCCACGAGTTTCAGCCAACCTATATCAGCCATTAGGTCAGCCTCTTAGGGTTAGAACATTCACAAATCAAATGACGGCCATTGGAGAAGAGAGGAGAGAGCTCCAAGGCAAACCAAGGCCAAAAAGCCACCGGATTTCACTGCCACCACCACCACCGCGTAGATCACGAGGCAAGGAACGCAGCCATACCAAAATCGTCCGGGAATCTGCATACCAAAATCCCAGGCAAGTGTTTAAACTTGCTATTTTCGTTGATGCAATCTTCATGTTAGCTTAGGAATAAATTGTGATAAAAACTATGGAAAAAAACCCCATTTTTGATAGGAGAACCCATATAGTATTGATGTATATGTAAATTCTGGAAGCCCTTGCCATGTAGAGGTAATAATCCACGAAATTTGGTGATCATAATAAAGAAAGATTGGAGAAAGATTCATTAGAAAATCTGTTTAAGAAAATTCTAGGGTTCTTGATAATTGGACATGATTTTAGGTTGAAAATCCATGTTTAATGATAGTTACACGCATGCTTTACGTTATAAACACCTGGTATAATGTTATAATAATGATAGTAGGATTTTTGGGGGGATTAGAATGAAAACACATCGTTTTAGATGAAGAAGTTGGATGAAACCCGTAACTGCATTCTGCAGAATTTTGCCCAGACCTGCTTGATCGATCGATCGAGCCTAGAGCTTCGATCGATCGAAGGTTCGATCGATCGAGCCCCAAGCTTCGATCGATCGACCCCTCCTGGAAGACTCCTAATTCCCTCTTTAAATGCGTTAAATTCAAATTGTCGTGATATAATTCTTGGGCACTCTTGATAAATTGATTTGGGAGACATTGAGGACCAGTAGGGTATATGAATAAATGTTGAAACCTTTAATCTTTAACGAGAAAGGGTATTTATGGGATATTTACTTTAGGTTAGTGGATTTATGAATTTAAAGGGTGATGTGCGTAAGAGAGTTACGTTGGAACCTAATAAAGACACTTACTGAAATTCAGATTTGTGAGGATATAGCCCACGAGTGTTAGGTAATAAGTGAGAAAACCCTTCGAGTTAAGGTTAGGAGTGAAACCTTATACGTAATTCTATAAATGTGAAATTAAGGATAAATAGTATAATAATGGGTGACGAGAAGAACCTATATTAATATGATAAAGTGGTATATTTATATGATGGTGTGTACATATATTATATACTTGTGAAAATTCATGCCCACGCTACTTGCTATCCCTGAGGTTACCGCGCTGGGGCAAGTCTTATCTCGATGGGACCTTTATGGGGGATATTGACTTGTACCCTAGGAGATAGATATCCTTGGTACTGGCTATCGATGTGATAGTTCAGACGGTCCTAAGAGACGCAGGTATGGGCCATCCTCTTAGAGACTTGGAATCTATGCTTCGCCTCAATATTGTTTGTGTATTCATGTTAATACAATTCGAGAGTGATTCCGATTGTATTCCCCTTAATATGAGTGATATGGGGTTCTGGATAGTAGAGTATGCACGCACCATAGTTTTATGAGGGGTGCTGTTACTTTATATATATTATACGAGTAGTTAATATATATATGAGATTTTGAAATTTGAAACTGCCTACTGTGATTTGATAAGTAGGACATGGTTGATGACTCTTATAGTAAATACTTGTTTGTGAAAAACAATATGTTACCGAGGAACTTTATATATTAATAAAAAGCTAAAACGAGAGTTGTGCTTCTAATTGGAAGTATTCTTTTTAAACAAAAATATAGTTTGGTTTTGAAATCTTACGAGTAAGTAGATACGCTAAATTATTGGGAAGGTTAGTATAATAAAATGCTAAGATAAACCGTTGGGAAGGTTAGTGCGATAGGTGTGCACATTAGAAGAGAGGTGAGTATTTCTCAAGAGAGTGACGCACTAATATGTTGTTGCATTGGCCTGCATCAATTTAAATACTTGCTAAACGTATTTTAAAATCAAACACACTTTCGGGCTCTGACCCGTTTCCTATCTCTCTCTCTCTCTCTCTCTCTCTCTCTTGTATATATATATATGTATTACAGGTGCCCAGCCACAGGGGCGTCTTGATTAGGATCTCTTGGAAGGAACGCGCTGCAGCTTAGGTGGGAGTTGCAGGTCTCTGGATTAGACGACTTCATTCATTCGGATCTACTCTTAGTACTTTCATCAGTTGAGCATGTGTAGCTCTCTCCATTATCCCGTTGTTATTGGGACATTTGTATATCAGTTGTTTTCAGTATTGTTACTATGGGTTTTATTCAGTTTGTATTGGTGAATTTAGTTTTCTTATGTTGACATTCGATTGACGAATGTATTATATTATTTGGTTTACTGTGATGTGATTCTAAGTTGTAGAATTGTTGTTTTTAAATAAATAAATCTTTTTCTTAAATTAAAATTTGGAAAGCATGTATGAAAATGGTTTTGACACTTAGCTTAATTGTTTAGGGTGTTAAATTGGGAAAATGTATTTCTATCGACAGTGATGCTGAGAATGAGCCAACTGTTTACCTTGATTTAATTTAATAAAGGAGTGATCGCCCGGTATTTAATTAGGCGGGGTGTCACAGGTGGTATCAGAGCATCAGGTTCTAGTGTCCTTAGGATCTGTACGGCTTATTATGCTTTCAGCGTTGCTTTGTTTGTTATAGAGCCCTATGTTTAGGATTGTCGATTCCTTTGGCGAGATTTCGTTCTCCTGCTATAATGTGTATGCATTAGTGAATTCTAATTTCGTACGGATGTGTGCGTGTGCCGAGCGATGACGGATGTCAGAAGAAGACCGTTAAGCATACATCAGGAGGCAGGGCTCAGTTGAGATTAGGAAATATATTCAAGGATGACGACCGTAGTCGAGGTCACCTCCATTATGGCACGAGAAGCCAAGACTTGAAAGGCGACTAAGGTGCAACAATGATTCTCAAATGCTGTTATAGTCAAATGAGGTACGGGGGTAAACTTACCCAACGTTTTACAAAGACGTGTAAAGACTATCAACGGGAAATTTTAGAAACGCGAAAATTGTATGTGTCTTTACCAAAGGCGGTAAAGTATCCAAAGGCTTAATGTAGAACGGAGTGTGGCAAACCGAAAGTGAAAATTTAGAGAAAAATTTTCTTGGCTTTCGGGACGAAATTATAATGGTTGGAGACAACTACCAATTTTAGAAGTGGAATGCTATGCCTATAGGAGGACCTGAGGTACAGTGTTGACCGTTTGTTCCTTCCTTAACCGTTCAGGATGAGAAGCAAATGTGGTCCTGAACTCTTCGAGGGAGGGCATATCAGGGGTCCATTCGTGAATTTGAATCTTAACCGTTAGCCAATTTTGTATTGAAAGATGTAGGTACAAGTGGGGAAAACGACTCCAAGTGGAAGACCAACTCGTAAAAATAGTTGATAAACTCGAGGAGGAAATTTTGGTGGACGAACGATCCAGAGGTTGACATTATCATATTGTGTCAGAATAAATGATAACGCCTCTTTGTGGAGGAAGTTAAAAGAATCGAAGAAATTAGTCAAGAATGAGACTGAATGCAACGGTGGTGGTATAGCACCACAGAAGGATGTGGATGCACATCAGGAAAACCATTAAAATGCTTCAGGCAGTTAAATTCTTACCAATAGATGGTAAATTCAGTAAGTACTAGTATAGATAATAACATGATCTTTATGGCCTAAGAAGGCTATGGAACAACCGGGATGGTTAACAGAAATCGAGTCTACTAATGTCCGAGGAAAGGACAATCCTAACCGGGTTAGTAGGACAGGTGATAGGTGAATTATGTGTTGAGGTATTTTGTGCGGAGTGAGATCGCTCACGATAATATGTTCCAAAGTAAGTATAAGGGCAAGAATACGGTGCCTAGTAAAAAGGCAATGAGTAAAGTAATTTTGTTTTGGTTTGGGCAGACGTGTTACGTCCGAAAACCATTTGTGCAGTCAAAACGATTACCAGGATGGAAGTATAAGTTGTATCCTTAGGATACGGCGTGTTTATGTGACATGAGCGAGTCACCATATTTTGTTTATTGCTAGATTGGCATGTGATATGAGTTTAATGCATATCATTATAAATGTTACCACTATGTGAATATTTCTCTTAGTATAACGGGATTTTTTTTTCTTTGGTGCTATCCGCGGGGGATGAATGAGCATATTACAGTGTTTTAAAATTTATTGAGGTTACTCGTTGTAGTGATACGATACACGAGTATGATATTATCCTTGTTAAAACGTTATAGAAATGGGTAGTATGATAGTGGGCATTTATTGAGAGGCTATTGGAGTAGTTGCATTGGTGCAACATGTTTCATGTTTGCTTTGGCGAGGCTTACCTGTAAGGAAGTTGTACTCGCACTTATATTATCTATCCTAGAGACTTCGTAGGAGATAGTGGGCTCGAGATATTCGATGCCAATGTATGTATAGACTTTGTTAGTATAATTCCGTATGAATCGGGATTTACCATTGAGCAAAAAAATTTAACTCAGTATTATGTTTAGCACTCCGGACTTAGTGATAGGAAGAGTGCATTTCTATATTTAACCTTTAGAGATGTGGGAGTTAATCTTTATACCCTATTATTAGGGAAAGGAATTTCGAGAATTCCGAGTGTATGTATTCGAAGTTTTAAATCCAATTACCATTAACCAATACGGGACGATAATGAAATTGGTGAAACGTTCTTTGTTAAGCATAATTACGGAGAACTTGTAACTTTTCTGTCAAGGGACGGAATAAAGGGGTATATTCTATGGACAGAGGACCAAACGGATTTCGATAACCGACAATGATAGGTAGTAGTGTATCGGGGGGGTTCCTTGTTTGGATTTCGCTTTGCGAGACATCCCACGCATGAAACTTAGCGTAAGGTTGGAAATAGGGAGACGTTTGGTCACTTTTCCACGAGTTTGGTACCCTGGTCGAAATGGGATCAAGTAATTATGTATGTAAGTTGGAAGTTGAATTTTGTTTTAAGGTTTTTGGAGCCGGATCTTGTGGTAGGAAAACATTGAAAGTTATCCCCACAGGTTGAGGGGTGGAACTATGATAAGGAGAATTTAAGAATTCTGATTTCTAGGGTGATTGAAGTACCCGAATATCATAACCGCGTAGAGAACACAAGGTGAATAAAGAGTTGGAATGATTTTTAGCATGGATTACCTGGAAAGAACTTTATATCATACAAAAGAGATGACCTTTAATTATTCTGATGAATAGAGTGTTAGTGATTTATTTTGGTTGTTGTACCTATTTGGGAAAATTGTTGTACATATCTGAGGAAGGTGGAGATTATTATTCCTCTTTTATTGTCATGGAATTTGGATGCCCTATTTCTTCTATTCCGTTGAATTTAGTTAGTTCTACAGATGAGTAGCACGCCGTTCGCTCTCTCAGGGCGTTTGAAGTGTTGCAAAAATGTGGGCATATTGGTTTACTACAGTTAAAATGGTCCGAATCGGAGGGACATGGAAATAGACGTGTGAAATATATGTTTGTGGGAATAGTATGACGAAGTGGTAGTGATAGAGTGGATTAAACGTCACATGAGGGGCGATAATCCATACATAAGTGTGCAATTAAATAGCACGCCCTAACTTGATTGGAAGGCTGTGGAAGTCGTTCAAGAATTGGTATTCCTTGAATAGAGTAGAATTTAAAGATTATGAAGAACACCTGGAGCGGAGTTGTTATTAGTCAAGTGTGAGAGCGACTTGCGCATACAAAGAGTAAGGATGTTAGTATGGTATAAGAGATCCAGAAGTGCGTTTCGTGGAGAGAAGAGCACGGGTCGAAACTTTCGGCCTACTCCATGGAGGAAGGGGAGTATTACGTGTCATTTAATGTGAGACGTTTCAAGGGAAGAATCAATGTTTAGCGAGACGTAGTGAGTAGTCTCTACATGCACCGCCCATAAGTAACGTTTGGTTGAAAGCGGAGAATCAACTAAAGAATTTTGTGTTTATCGACAATTCCTGAAATTGGAAGAGGTCGGTAAAGTTGGTACAGTTCTTGGATGGTTTGCTATCGTCAAAACAAGATTAAGGGTTCATCCCAAACATGTGAATTAAGCCGATGAGAAGGAAGTGATTGATATTCCTTTGGGATCGTCTATTATATTAACTAGTATGCCCCAGACTTCCTTTGAAAGGAAGGATCGCGCCAGTGCATAGTCCGACGCAGTATAAATTTCTGAATCAGGATGAGATTGGTAAATTCCACCTTTGATATGGGATTTCAGGAACCAGCGGAGATAAGATTTCATTTCGATGTGGTGCTAGCGTGTCAGTGGAAGAGAGATATCCAACATCACCTATGCATAGTAGATTGCAATGAGGTGAAAAAGAAAATTCTAGCCACTTTTAGGTTAGTGGGAGCAGCGCTAAAGTGGTGGAAGTCGATTACCACAGTTGAGGAAAGGGATACATTAGCTATTGTAGAGTTTTGGGTTTGGTTCGACTGCCAGTATTTCCCGCCAACAATCGAGGCTGAAATGAGGAGAAAATTCAGCGAGGTGACTCAGGGGGACCGTTCAGTGGCCGATTATGAGGAAGAATTCACTCGTTTGACCAATTTTTTACTGGATAAGGTACGCGATGAAGAAAGAAATAAGCCAAAGTTCATGGATGTGTTTGTCTGGAGGATTAGACAACATTTGATTGGTAATCCCACTTTAAAATCTTATACGAACGTCGTTAATGCATCACTCCTTCACTGCCAGGAATATCGCTTCCACATAAAAGGAAGCAAGAGGGGAGTGGAACCCAGTCAGTCGGATAAAGTGGGAGGGAACAGTACCAGTGGGGTATCCAAACAACAAACAGGGGGACATCAGAGGCTGGATTCCCGTAAGGGGAATCAGGCCAAGCGTTTTAGGTCTTGAGGCTATGGACATGATGGCCAGGACTTCCGACAAGGCCAGCAAAGAAGGGATCAGTGGAAGGGTGAATTTATTAGGAGGTGTTTCGTTTGTGGGGAAGCGGGACACGTGAAGAGAGATTGGATTAAGAGAGGCAGGGGTTAACTACATGACGAGGTCCTAGATATACAGCCACTACAACAAGTCATGGGTGCGTTAGGGCAGGGGGAAGCTGATCAAGAACTCGAGGATCAGCCATTGCATCTAGAGTATGGAGGTAATTATCTTTTTATCCTATGGTCATGGGGTATGTTTTGGGTGACATTGAGGGTGTTACAATATAAAATTATTTTTTTTCACTAAAATTCGCGAGTGAGTAGGATTTAGTGGGTGCGCTGGCCGTAACAATCATAGTATGTTGATAAAATTTTACGTCAGGTAGCAGAGTCCTTTGATGTTAACCAAGAGAGAGTGGAGGTGTACACTGAGAGAAGGTTTGAATTATGCGAGGGGTTACTACTTTCGAGAATTATGGTAGTAGGGTTGATGATTTTCCCAAATATCGGCTAGATAGCGATGGATTTTAACTATTGTGGAGAGTGAGGGTAAGTTTTGGTGTTCGCGACCCCAGGGTATGAATGATTTTTACTAGGTATCACCTGAGAGGGAGTCTAACCTATATATATGTATATATGTTGTATTGTGTGGTGCGATAGACACATAGTGAGGTCTCGTGTTCTCATATTTTACCCCGATAAGTAGGGGTGTTTACTGAAGTGAATCAGGGAGGTTAGATTTATTTTTGAGCAGGGAGAGATAGCTCGAGGTTTATTTTGCGCAAGAACTAGTGATAGTAACGGCGCGTTATTTTATATTGTCTTTTATAGCTTAAGGGTAGGCGTGTATGCTTTTGTGTTAAGAGATAAGTATTTGGGGGTACGTGCTATGGACTGAGGGTCTAACAGATCTCAACGACCGATAATGTTAGGTAGTAGTGTATCAGGGGGATTCCTTGTTTGGATTTTGCTTGCGAGACGTCCCACGTATGAAACTTAGCGCAACGTTGGAAGTTGGGAGATATTTGATCGTTAGTACATGGGTTGGGTACCCCCGCCATTATATATATATATGTGATATGACTACGGGTTGGAAGTTATATTACGACTTTCGTGCGGTAAATCACGGGGATAGGGTGTATGGGCACTCGAGTTAATTAAGGCAACTTTTGTGCGGTCAAGCACGGGTAAGGGTGTATGGGGGCCATGGTTAATTAAAATGCATATTTGTGTAACTCATAGTTAGGAGTGGGATAGATAGATGTAGCGAGCTTAGAGGCACAGGAATAAGGAGTGATATTCGAGACTTGGAGTACTAGACTCATCTTAATTTCAAGGACGGAATTTCTTTATAAGGGGGGAGTATGTAACACCCCGTAATTTTAAGGATTTAAAATATAATAATTTTTGGGAGAAATAAAAATATTTGAATTGGAGAAACTAAAATTTGTAATTTGGAGAACTTATTTAAGTGGGAAGAATTATTTATTTTTGGCGACCTTAAGTTTAATTGTTCAAAATTTCGTGTGTCGCATTTTGAGGCCAGAATTGTAGAATGTTATAAAGTATTTCGGATGACGATTCTGAGTGCGCGGTTGAGTCCATATGGGATGAGATAGTTAGAAAAGAGTACTCGGGGGGAGTAATCGGGTCTCGGGATATTTTTGGGTATAACCGGGCCCACACGGGGTGATTCGAGCCATTTTAATTAGGCCCATGTGGCCAAAAAGGGGATTAGGGGTTTAAACCTAATTGGGGAAGTGTTGAACGATAGTTAACACAAATTCTAAACCTAGGGCTTGAGAGGGAATTTGGGGAAAGCAAACCAAGAGCCAATTGGGATTTTTTGAGCCAAGTTAGGGGACAAAAGTGAGTATTCTTCATCAACACCTTAACTACACCAACAAATCAGACTCTACGAACAACTAGAGGCAAGTGGTTAACTTGCTGTGATGTTTAAATTGTGATATCCAATTCATATTTTACTGATGTGTAAATTAAAATCCGTTTTTGGGTATAAATGGGTACAAAAGGGTTTTGTTGTTAATGGAACACTTGAATGGGATTCAAAGTAAGAATTAAGTGTGTTACATATCTTTGAGTATAGATATTTGATTTGAATGAGAAATCCAGAATATGAAATGGTGGAATTTGAATTTGGAAGTTAGATCGTAAAACAAAATTAGTTGAAATTAATGGAAAATCCATTTCGGTAGTTATGAAATAGGTTGAGAAATTTGTATGTCTTAAGGTCCAAGTGATGTGTAGGATCTAAGTTAAACAAGTATATGTTGGGGGAGATTTGATTAGAGGTTGTATCGAAGGTTTAAAACCTCAGAATTTTCATTAATGGTGGAAAGACAGAAACTGAGAAGATGCTGACCTGATCGATCGATCAATCGAAGGAATGGATCGATCGATCTATGGTAACAGAATTTTGGCAGTTTCGCTTGTTTTATATATATAAGGGAAATTAATTTTGGATTTAATCCCCAACTTTCATTTAGTGATAAATTCATATGTGGCACATATTCCTTAACAATTATAAGGGAATATAATTAGGTTTAGGAGGGTGATAATTGTATGTAACGGGACCGTTAAATTTCGGGAATTAATTCGCAGGTATTGGGTTTGGACCGAGGGAAAATATTCGAGTATTGTAGTTGAGTGGCACTACATTATTAAAGGAATTCAGGTGTAATTAATTAGTTATGGAGCGAAATATAGAATCGGGTATTAACGATGGTAAGACCAAGTGAGCATGTCCGGGTATAATGGTTGGGCGACACCAAGTCCTAAATTAATTAATGTGTAAATGAATTAAAATTAGAGTCAGACCATAGACTCGGATTGGTAATAATTAATTAATGTGTAAATTATATAAATTAGAGTCGGACTGTAGACTCGGGAAAGTAATACATTATTAATGAGGAATTAATTAATTTAGAGTCGAACCACAGACTGGGGAATATACATGCTAGTGCTACAGGTTTTAGTACACGGTAAAGTCAGGATTTATATATATATATATATATATATATACGGTGTGCTGTTAGTATATGTAATGTGTGTACCTTGTGTGTGCTATTAAATATAAGGGACTAGATATTTATTTATGTTATATACTCTAGTGCTATCAATGGAGGTTGCGCGATGTGGGTGAATCCCCTAGCTTGAGGAGTAGGGTGAGTATATCCCCTGGTCATAGCGTCCGGTGTATGGGTGAGGGGTTTATCTCACTTTCAGGGAAGAAATATAACCGCCTCCACTATGTTTATATTTTTGGTCCAAGTTCGTGAGAGATTCCAACTTGGGGAACTAGGTTATGTGAGCACACCTAGTGAGATAGCACTTTAGAGGGAATCATCCGGTGAGGGTATACTCGGAGGGATGGATATTCATATGATATATGTGTGGATGGTGTAGTAAAGGTACGTATATAATGGTAGTAAAAATTATATGCGGGTAATAATACAGTGTGTGATGTAATTGTTTTATATAACTTGTGTCGCAGTTATATGATATTATTTAAACTAAATTAATTAATTTAATTAATGAGATAACTTACAACCCATGGATAATAATACTCGGTCTAGAGTGGAAAGACAAGGGAGGATTACAAGGACTAGTTGGACGGGGTAGTACAACTAGGTGGGGTTAAGGTAATCGTTAGGCGTGCACATTAGTGGAGGGGTGAGAATGTCCTCAAGAGAGTGCGACACTGGCTTAAATATGGAGCGCATTCATATTTTTAAATTACTGCTATTAATTCGCTTGCTAAATATTTTGAAAATGTTTCGGGTTCTAACCCTTGCTATAAAATGTTTTTTGAAAACCTTTTAGGTGTCCAACCACAGGGACGCCACACTCGATATGCTATTCCAGGGACACGAAGCTGCGGCATATGTGGATGCTAGCAGGAGCTTGTATTAGACGCATCGTTTATTTATTCCTAGAGTTGAAATCATTTATCAGTTTTAGTTTTATTTAGGTCGTGTTGCCCAGACTTTCAGAACAGTTTTCAGATTTATTTTATTCAGGTGTTGAATGTTTGTATTGGACTATTAACTTTGGTGACCGATGGTTTATTCGGCATTTAGTTTATTATTTATTCAGTTGATTTAATTCAGTCGTGGTGTATGACCTATATTATCTTTCCGCATGTTGTTGGTTGTTTAATTAATAAGATAAAATTTGGCACTAGCTTTTTGGAATACTTGGTGGTTAATAAGTTTTAAAAAGGTTTTCGACAGTGATGCTAAGGATGAACCAGCTGAGATTCCTGTTTTAATTTAGTATAAGAGTGATCACCCGATATTTTATTAGGCGGGGTGTCACAGATGGTATCAGAGCATCAGGTTCTAGTGTTCTTAGGATCTGTGCGACTTTTTACATTTTAGCTTAGCGTTCTTTGATGTAGAACCCTATCATAGGATTGTTGTATTATCATACGTATGCACATTCACGTTCTTCTGCCAATTACTTTATATTTATGGGTGAACTCATACGATTCGATTCTCATTTCAGACGCCCAGGAGAGAGAGAGCAGCTAGGGCCGCAAGGGGAGGTGAGACTAAGGAGGCTCATCAGGAGACAAAATTACCGCAGCAACTGCCAGAGATGATTTCGACAGTACATGTAACTGAATTAGTGGCGCAGGCAATTGAAGCAATGATGATCGCAATGGTAAGGTACTTTCCACGAGATCAACCACAGGCATTAGTGGTACCGGATGTTCAGGCCCACCCGGGGCTGTCGGGGTGGCAGCAAGTACGAGAGGTTTTTCAAAAAGGGCATTCGTGAGAGTTTCGAGGGGGTTCAGATGTGGTGCTAGCGTGTCAGTGAAAGAGAGATATCCAGCCTCACCTACGCATGGTAGATTACAATGATGTGCAAAAGAAAATACTATCTACTTTTTGGTTAGTGGAAGCAGCGCTACAGTGGTGGGTGTCGATCACCACAGTTGAGGAAAGGGTTACATTTGCTATTGCAGAGTTTTGGGTTCGGTTGGACCGCCAGTATTTCCCGCCAGCAGTCGAGGCTGAAATGAGGAGAAATTCAGTGAGGTGACTCAGGGAGAATGTTCAGTGGTCGATTACGAGGAAGAATTCACTCGTTTGGCAAATTTTGTACCGGATAAGGTACGCGATGAAGAAAGAAAGAAGTCAAAGTTCATGGATGGGTTAGTCTGAAGGATCATACAACATTTGATTGGTAATCCCGCTTTAGTAGATTATACGGACATCGTTAATGCAACAGTCCTGTACTAGAAGAAATATCTCTTCCACATGAAAGGAAGCAAGAGGAGAGTGGAATCCAGTCTGTCGGATAAAGGGGGAGGGAAAAGTACCAGTGGGGTATCCTAGCAGCAAACAGGCGAACATCAGGGGCAGGATTCTCGATAGGGGAATCAGGCCAAGCTATTTAGGTCTAGAGGCTATCGACAGGATGGCCAAGACTTCCGACAAGGCCAGTAAGGAAGGGATCAATGGTAGGGTGAATTTATTAGGAAGTGTTTCGTTTGTAGGGAAGCGGGACACGTGAAGAGAGATTGCCTTAAGAGAGGCAGGGGTTAACTACAGGACGAGGTCCTGGATATACAACCACTACAACAAGTCATGGGTTCGTTCGGGCAGAGGGAAACTGCTCAGGAACCCGAGGATCAACCATTGCAGCTAGAGTATGGAGGTAACTATCTTTTTATCCTATGGTCATGGGGTATGTTTTGCGTGACAGTGAGGGCGTCACAATATAAAATTATTTTTTTCACTAAAATTCGCGAGTGAGTCAGATTTAGTGTGTGCGCTGGTTGTAGAAGTCATAGTATGTAGATAAAGTTTTCCGTGGGGTAGCCGAGTCCTTTGGAGTTAACCACAAGAGAGTGGAGGTGTACACTGAGAAAAGGTTTGAATTATGCAAGGGGTTACTACTTTCGAGAAATATGGGAGTAGGGTTTATGATTTTCCCATATATCGACTAGATAGCGATGGATTTGAACTATTGTGGAGAGTGAGGGTAAGTTTTGGTGTTCGCGACACCAGGGTATGAATGATTTTTACTATGTATCACCTGAGAGGGAGTCTAACCTATATATATGTGCATATATATTGTATTGTGTGGTGAGATAGACACATAGTGAGGTCTGGTGTTCTCATATTTTATCCCGGTAAGTAGGGGTGTTTACTGAAGTGAATCAGGGAGGTTAGATTTATTTTTGAGCAGGGAGAGATAGCTCGGGGTAGGGTGCAACCGGTACGGGTTTTTACCGTACCGTACCATTTTGGTCCTAAAAAAAATGGTTTTGGTTTCATATTATGAAATACCGAAAACCGATTTTACCGAAACCAAAAATACCGTAAAAAATTTGGTTGGTTTTGGTTTTTAGATACAAAAAACAGATTTACCGAATTTACCGTACCGATATCGTACCAAAATTACCGTACCGAAATATCGTACCAAACTTTTTGTGCAGTGTCAAATTATTTTGGGTATCATACTACTTCTATTTATTTTATTTCTCATGAGTGAGTTTTTATATTCTCTTTGAATTTAATTTATTTATTTGAGTATTTGGTTTAAGTGTTAAATAATCACATTAATTAAACATATATTTTGTTTAATTAATCAAACATTTAACTCAAAATGAATTAGGCAGCATTTTGTTAAAATAAAAAGAGCCGTTTGTTTTGTTGGCTATATTTCCGTTTTGCCCTTATTTCATTTGGGCTTTATATTGTGGTTTGTGTAGTGATCTTTTTTTAGGGTTTCCATTTCATTTTTTTTTACCTCTTTCTCTCTCAAAAAGTGTGGCCGTCATTTTTGTTTGAGCTCTCTCTCTCTCATTTTTTTCTTCTTCTTCTTCAACCTTGGGTTGATTTTGAGAAATATTTTTTTGGGGAATTTTATTTGAGAACACCATTTTTTATTTTGAGATTTGTCTTTCGATTTGGTGTGGTTACTTCGTTTAGAGATCGGGTTTCCGGTGACAATTTTTTCGGCGCCAGCTGTATTCAGATATGAGTTCCCTCCGTGTTTTTCGGTGATTTTTTTTTCGACGAGTTGGCTTTTCCGGTGAAGGTTTATTTTTTCGGTGTTGGAGGTGTGGATGATTTTGACTTTTCAGCAAACATTTTTTGAGGTAATAGCTCCCTCATTTTTTTAGGCTTATCATCTTGTCTCACTCTCCTCAAACACCAGCTCCCTCATCTCATCACACTCTACTCCGGCTTCAGTAGAGGCAAACCGGTCAGTTTGATCTTGTCTCACTCTCATCGGTCTTTGACAGAGGTAAACCGGTCATTTTTGTCTCGTCTCACTATCCTCCGGCTCCGACAAAAGCAAACCGGTTAGTTTGGTCTCTTATCTGTTTAAATCTATTGTTCCAAATGCTATAAATGCTAGAAATTGTACCTGTTTGTGTATGTTTCTAATTGTTCCAAACAACTAGAAATGATAGAAATTATAACAGCTAGAAATAAGTATATCGAAATATATACCAGATTTACCGAACGCATAAATCGATTTCAAATTCTGGTATTTATCGGGAAAAAACCGAATTGAAACCGAAATTACCGAAACCTAAAAAACCCAAAAATACCGAAAAAACCGAAAAACCGATCGGTTTGGTTTTGGTTTTTGTTTTGATGTACCGGTCGGTAAATTGGTACGGTACGGTTTTACCATATAGAATGTGGTTTTGGTATTGGTAAGGGGTCGTTACCGACCATACCGTACCGGTTGCACCCCTAGCTCGGGGTTTATTTTGCGCAAGAACTAGTGATAATAA
This sequence comes from Sambucus nigra, assembly GCA_949130495.1. Taxonomy (NCBI): domain Eukaryota; kingdom Viridiplantae; phylum Streptophyta; class Magnoliopsida; order Dipsacales; family Adoxaceae; genus Sambucus; species Sambucus nigra. The sequence continues at coordinate 420,491,308 of OX422207.1, forward strand.
GGGTGAGGTATTTTATGTTGTCTTTTGTAGCATAAGGGTAGGTGTGTATGCTTTTGTGTTGAGAGACAAGTATTTGGGGGTACGTGCTATGGACTGAGCATCTAACGGATCTCAATGACCGATAATGTTAGGTAGTAGTGTATCGGGGGGGGGGGGTTCCTTTTCTGGATTTCGCTTGCGAGACATCCCACGCATGAAACTCAGCGCAACGTTGGAAGTTGGGAGATGTTTGATTCTTTAGTACATGGGTTGGGTACCCCGACCATTATATATATATATATATATATATATATATATATATATATATATATATATATATATATATATATCTCTGTGATATGACTACGGGTTGGAAGTTATATTACGGGTCACGGCTAGCATAGTCGGGTAACTTTCGTGCGGTAAAGCACGGGGATATGGTGTATGGGCACCCGGGTTAATTAAGGTAACTTTTGTGCGGTCAAGTGTAAGGACATTTTGTCCATAATTTTTGTGTATGTCATAAGCCGTTACATCGTTGAAGTAATTCAAGCTCACATCGTCTTCAAACGGATCCGAATATCAAAGAAAGGAAGGAATCAGAGTTCTGGTCACCCGGACCAGTCCGCCAGTTTTAAAAACGAACTGTTTCGCCCCCGGACCAATCGATCCGCCTTGATCTTGGACCAGTAGACCCCGAACCGAATGCAAACCGAAGAGACCTCTTACAAAAATGAATCGGCCCGACCCGCCTCAGATCCGGACCGGTCCGCCTGGGATAGAATCGTGTAGATCGTGGTTAGATTTTTAGGGGCCAGTTTTTTCTTTTATAAACCCACTACTTGGAGTTGGTTTTAGAGGACTTCTACACACGATTTTCAGAGTTAATAAACTCAAAGGCTTCACTTTTGTGAGTTACCAAAACTCATGTTTTGATTCACACAAATTTCCAAATTATTTTGTGAATCGTTTTGAAACCCTAGAACACAAACACTGTTTTGTTCATACCCTTATGGAGAAGACCATCCTTCTTCTTCATTGCTGACCTCCTGGAAAGGGAAACTTCCAGCCGCCGACTACAGATCCGACACCTGCGGGTAATTCTGTGTCACTGTATTTTTCATTGTAATCCGAAATTGTATGTTACAATATTATAATGAAAATAAATGGTTTTACCCCTTTGGGGGATTTTTCCTTACATGTGTGTGTTTGAATATCTCTTGCATGATTTCATATTATTTCAATCACACCTTGTTGCTTGTTTAAGGTTTATTTGGGTTGAACTGAGTTTGATTATTTAATTTCTTATTTGAACGCAAGCGCATACTCTTTCAAATTGGTATCAGAGCAGGTTACGCTAATCTATCGCGTATTCCTATTTTTCGCAAATTTTTTCTAAGTTATCAATTTTTTGAAAAAATTGAATTTAAAAAAAAAAGAGCGTGTTCAAATGGAGAAATCATATAATAAAATGCCAATTTTTGACGGGACAAATTATGCATATCGGAAAGCCCGCATGAAGTCGACTTTAAAGGTCATAGATGAACGGGTTTAGATTTTAGTTTAAAGAGGGTGGACACCTCCCTCCATCACTGTTGAAAACGTGACCAATTTAAAACCTGTCACTACATGGACTGAAGATGAATTTAAATGGTCTTATTTTAATTATAAGGGTTTGAGTGCTATTTCCGGATCCATCACTCCTGATGAGTTCCGACGTATCATGACGTGCACCACGTCAAAAGAGGCATGGGATGTTTTGAAACTTTCCCATGAAGGAATTAATGCTGTGAAAGAATCTAAATTGCAAAATTTGACAACTCAATTTGAAACCATCACCATGCATGAGACTGAATGTTTTGATGATTTTTATGCTAGGCTTTCTGACATTGTTAATACTAACTTTAATCTTGGTGAATATATTCCTAATGCAAGAGTTGTGAAAAAGATTCTTAGATCATTGCCTAAGCGTTTTATCCCTAAAGTCACTGTGCTAAATTCTATGGGTAATTTAAATACGCTAAAGTTGGAGGAACTTGTAGGAGACTTGCAAACATATGAAATTGACATGTTTCCTAAATCTGTGAAGTCTAAAGATAAGGGAATTGCACTTAATGCCCAAGAGAGAAAAAGTGAGGGGACGGCAAGAAATAAAGTAGAGTCATCTAGAAAGAAAGATAGTGAAACTTCTGATTCTGAGTGTGATTTTGACTTAGATGATTTGGCTTTATTTGCTAAAAACTTTAAGAAAATTCTCAAATTTAAGAAAAGTGAAATTTTAAAGATAAGAAGAATTTTCAGAAAAATAAGTCTGAAAAGAAAAATGAGAAAGATGTTAAAAACCCTCCTAAAAGGGACAGTGAGAGATGCTATGAGTGCGACGGTAGGGGACATAGAGCTTTTGAGTGTGCTACTCGCCTTAATAGAGAAAAGGACAAAGATGCCAACAATACTACCCTTAGCGATGACAGTGAGGTCGAGTCGGTGGACTCGGGAGATGAGTCACCGCATGAGTGTAACTTCACCGCGTTCATGGCGAGTCATGTGATTACTCCTAGTGCACCTCAATGAGGACGCTACTTCACAGGGACACCTCGACAGTGAGAGTGATGCAAGTGAGGGGAGGATGGTGCAAGTGAGAGCGAGAGTAATCTTCAACGCGCCTACGCCGAGTTATATAATGAGTCATTCAAAACTAAAAAGCGTAACAAAACGTTAGTTCTTAGGATCACTGCATTTGAAGAAGAGTTAAAAGAGATAAGAGATAAAGTGTCCTCTACCTGCACCGCATTGAGAGAGAGAGAGTCTGCCTGCGGTAAGCTAAAAAGTTTGTTTAGAGAGAAAGAAAGTTGTTTTGAGAAAGAGAGAGGGTACTTGACTAAACAAGTGGCTAGTCTTACGAGTAAGCTTCATTCCTCCATGGAGACTCGAAAGAAGCTTGAAGCCCTTGTTGCCCAGCTTACTCATGATCTGGAGAGAGCACGGGAAGTCAAGGTACAAATCGAGGACAGATCTGGGAAAATGGGAAAGATGCTCCTCGTCCTCGCTTTAGGTTTTGGTGATAGGTAGGGAATAGGTTATGATGGTGCCTCCACGTCCCAAATTGCACCCGGACCTGTTCCTGAGTTTACTACGACTCCTTATGGTCATCGTAAAAAACCTCTAAGGAGAGTTCGATCAAGAAAAGTAAACCAAGGTCCGGCTTTGACTGTGTTCTTTTGTACTTATTGCAAAAGAAAGGCCACCTCAGGGAGTTTTGCTATAGTTTGGGTCGAACTCGACGTACTACTGCTCCACCACATCATTCTGATGATTTTGCCAGTCTGAGAGAGCGTGTTGAGTTTTTAGCTGCCACGTCTCAGTGTTTGATGAAGGAATTCAGATGGATGTCTTTGCCGTTAGTGAATGCTTCTCACATTCCAGCTAAAACCAACAACAACAAAGGCAAGTAAAAGTTCACTACTTCTTGGGTACCTAAGAAAGATAAAAAGGCCTTTGTTGTTCATGTCGCTCTCAAAGTACATAATACCTCACAGTGGTATTTTGACAATGGGTGCTCCAGACATATGACAAGTGATGCCTCATTTTTTACATCTCTTGAGGATTATCAGGATGGCAGAGTCACCTTTGGAGATGAGAGCAAGTCTAGCATTATAGGACGTGGTACTGTCGAGTTACCTGGATTTCCTAAGCTAGAAAATGTTTTGTACGTCAAAGGTTTGAAAGAAAACCTTCTCAGCATTAGCCAGCTGTGCGACGCTGACTTTACCGTAAAGTTTGACCGGGACGCTTGTAATGTCTATAATCAAGCCGGTAAACTTTTAGTGCAAGGGGTGAGGACAAAGGATAACTGCTACTGGACTGATCCCACATCCTCACTTGTCTGCAACAGCGCCACGATCACTCCTATGGATCTGTGGCACCAACGTCTAGGTCACGTAAATATTAGATATCTAACTCGCTTAGCTAAAAATGACCTAGTACATGGCTTACCATCTCTTGGAAGGCCAACTTTAACGGTTTATGGACCCTGTCAATTGGGAAAATAAATTCGTAGTCCCCATAAGAAGTTGCATTCCATTACCACCTCTCGTGTTCTTGAACTTATTCACATGGATCTTATGGGTCCTACTCGTACTGAGAGTTTGGGTGGTAAGAGGTATATCCTCGTGATGGTAGACGATTTCTCTAGATATTCCATCGTAGGTTTTCTGAGAGAGAAATCCGATGCTATGGAGTTTTTAACGACCAAGTGCCGTGTCCTGTAAAATCAACATAAAGTCACTATTAACAGGATATATAGTGACAACGGTACCGAATTTAAGGAAGCAAAGGTAGATTCTTATTTTGATAGCCTTGGGATCAAATATGAGTTTTCTGCTGTGAAGACTCCTCAGCAAAATGGGATTGTTGAGAGAAAGAATAAAACGATCCAATAGATGGCTAGATTTATGCTTGTAGGTCGTAAGGTTTCTAGGAGATTTTGGGCAGAGGCAGTGTCTACTGCATGCCACATGGTGAATAGGGTTTACCTACGTCCACACACACTTAAGACGCCTTATGAATTGTGGACTGGAAAGAAACCTAACCTTGCATATTTTTGTGTTTTGGGGAGTAAATGATACATCCTACGGGATAGAGAGCATTTAGGAAAGTTTGACTCCCGGAACGACGAGGGAATATTGCTAGGATATTCATCGAACAGCAGAGCGTACCGAGTTTTTAACCTGAAGAGCTCTAAGGTTATGGAATCAATAAACATCACTGTGCAAGATGACGAACCCTCGACAGCTATTGATCCTAACCTACAGTGTGAGGATGAGGACTTCTCTGGGAGTGACTTACTTGTCCCTCACCCACACTCTATGGAACCTACTCCCGTATTAGGGGACACACCAGCTTGGGTTCGCAAGAGTCATGATCCTTCTGCCATTGTTGGCGATCCCACTCTAGGGGTCAAGACTCGTGCTCAGCTAGAGAACGTTGTTAGCCATCTTTGCTACACGTCGAAAGTCGAGCCCAGGAATCATAAAAAAGCACTCAAGGATGAACACTAGATATCTCCTATGCAAGATGAGTTGCTTCAATTTCAAAAGAACAATGTCTGGGAACTTGTCCCCCGACCTAGTGATACTAATGTGATAGGTACCAGGTGGATTTTCAAGAATAAAATGGATGAAAATGGTACCATAATCAGAAACAAGGCTAGGTTGGTTGCTCAAGGCTATACACAGATTGAGGGTGTAGACTTTGGGGAGACATTTTCTCCTGTTGCGAGGCTTGAGTCCGTCCACTTACTACTCGCCATCGCATATCATCTGCGCTTAAAGTTATATCAGATGGATGTCAAGAGTGCCTTTCTGAATGGCATTCTACAGGAGGAGGTTTACGTGGAACAACGATTTGAAGACCCTCAGCACCCAGAGCACGTCTACTATCTGAGGAAAGCCTTGTATGGTTTGAAGCAAGCACCCCGTGCTTGGTACGAGAGGCTTACTTCCTATCTCTTAGCCCGTGGCTTCAAGAGAGGTGGAGTTGATATGACGTTGTTCATTAGGAGAGATGACGGTGCAATTTTGGTTGCCCAGGTCTATGTGGATGACATAGTCTTTGGATCCACGTGCTCTCAACATGCTCATCACTTTGAAGAGGAGATGAAAAGTGAGTTTGAGATGAGCATGGTTGGTGAGCTTACTTTCTTCCTTGGTCTCCAGGTTCGTCAGCTAGAGGATGGGATGTTCATCTCCCAATCCAAGTATGCTAGAGAACTAGTGAAGAAATTTGGTTTAGACTCCGCTAAGCATGTACGTACACCTATGAGTACTTCTATGAAGCTTAGTAAGGACACTTCAGGCAAGGACATAGAGCAAACCTTATATCGGAGTATGATAGGCAGTCTACTCTACTTGATTGCCAGTCGTCTCGACATAGCCTTTAGTGTTGGAGTTTGTGCGCGGTATCAGGCGTCTTTAAAAGAGTCACACTTACTTGCTCTAAAATGTATTATCAAATACGTGAGTGGGACTCTCTCATACGGTATTTGGTATTCCTTTGATACCGATGACCGTTTGTTCGCCTTTTCGGTGCCGATTGGGCCGAGGATGCAGATGGTTGTAGGAGCACTTCTGGTGGGTGTTTCTATTTTGGTTCTGCTCCTATCTCTTGGTGGAGCAAGAAGCAAAACTCCATCTCTTTTTCCACTGCGGAGGCTGAGTACATGACCGCCGGGAGTTGTTGCACGCAACTCTTGTGGATGAAGCAAATGTTGGAGGATTATGGGATTTCACAGGACACCATCATCATTTCCTGTGATAGCACAAGTGCGATACACATATCCCGCAATCCCGTCCAACATTCACGCACAAAGCACATCAGGTTACGCGAGCACTTCATACGTCAGTTAGTTGAGGAGAAGGCCGCATCCCTGAGTTTCGTTCCTACCAACCGTCAGTTAGCCGATATCTTTACGAAACCTTTAGATGCCCTTAGATTTGAGAGTCTTAAGAAGTCTTTGGGGATTTGCACAGTTGACTGACGGGTTGGTCCATGTCTAGCATAGGATGCATTGTCATTATCATATCATCTGATTCCTATTGCTAGATTGTATCATTAGTTTGTTTTACTTTTGTTTGTTTATTATTTCGTTAAAAGCAAAAATTCCAAAAAGATTTCCTTTTTAGAAATTTTTTGAAAATCCCAAAAGAATTTTATTTTGATAAATTTTTTGAAAAATCCAAAAAGATTTTTTTTGCACCTTTTATGGATGAGCATTTAAGATAGCCGAGTCACAATTTCATTCCATGTGACTGCTTGATAGAGATTTGAGACGCTACATCATTTCATCCATGTGCTTTACATTGTTTGGAGTCTTTGAGATGTGATTAGTGATATCTTCCTACATGTTTGACTCCTATACCCTTTATTGCACACATGCACGGCTATATTTGATTATTTCACTTGTCTATCTCATATTGGCTTGAGTGTTTCCATATCAATTTTGTCTATACAACGTTCAATATGCGATAAAACTTGAAAAGATTGGATTGCTTGTGAAAACCGTTTTGGTGAGACTGTGTGTTTAAATTGATAACGGGGAGGGGCTACGAAAGGTAATCATCTATCCTTTGTGCAAAAGCCACCGTTAAATAGGACCTAAAAATTGAGGAATTTTATTATCCGAGGTCCAAAGAGGTTAAAAGAGCCCCCCAAAAAATAAAAATAAAGGCAATAAAAAGCAATACATGCCAAACATGGGCCATTTAGGTTTCACCATCAATTATCCAAAATTTGAGAATTTAGCATACCTGTATTTAAAATATATATCTGAGGGAGTTTGGTTGGAGAATGTTTAAACGGGTTTGCACTTCCTTGAAAGTCCTAAAAAGCATAAAATCGTTTTGGACGTTATTGGTGTGGAAATCACTTTGAGCTCTGATTTGTTTATTTGATTAAGTCAATGTCTTATATTGCCATTCTTTTACACCAAAGGAAGCATTTGAGTTCATTCGTTAGGAATATCCAATATTCATCGTGCACATATGTCATGTTTGTATGCATTGATTTTCCTATTGAGTTTGATCACACCCCTTCATTAACTCTATCACCGACTTGGTTGTTTTGTGTTCATTCATAGTGTGATTTAGTCCTTGTGACACCCCGCACTTGCTTGGTTGATTTATTTCTCTCGTTTGTCTATTTGGGAATACAAGGGGGAGAATGAATTATTATTATGGGGGAGTTTTGAAATTTTGAGTTTTCTCATAAATTGGTATATATGTTTATCTCATTTCAAACTCGATACGTTACTTGGTATTTGCTTTATCTCATGTGTGTAGGTACTACATGGATTATCATTGGATTGCACACCCTGATGAGAAAAGCGTTGAGATTCCTGAAGAGTTGAAGATCAAACGATGAAGTCTTATTCATATGTACCTTTTCAGTTTTGGGTTCATGGAAGGGTAGATTTGTATAGGCATTTTGATTCTTGATAATTCGGATTTTTTATGTTTGTTCCGGCATAGACATAGGGGGAGATTTGTAAGGACATTTTGTCCATCATTTTTGTGTATGTCATAAGCCGTTACATCGTTGAAGTAATTCAAGCTCACATCATCTTCAAACGAATTCGAATATCAAAGAAAGGAAGGAATCAGAGTTCTGGTCACCCGGACCGATCCGCCAGTTTTAAAAACGAACCGGTCCGCCCCCGAACCGATCCACCCTCTATCCGAACCGATCCGCCTTGATCTTGGACCAGTAGACCCCGAACCAAATGCGAACCGAAGAGACCTCTTACAAAAATGAACCGGTCCGACCTCAGACCGATCCGCCTTAGATCTGGACCGGTCCGCCTGGGATAGAATCGTGCAGATCGTGGTCAAATTTTTAAGGGCTAGTTTTTTCTTTTATAAACCCACTAAGTGGAGTTGGTTTTAGAGGACTTCTACACACGATTTTCAGAGTTGATAAACTCAAAGTCTTCACTTTTGTGAGTTACCAAAACTCATGTTTTGATTCACACAAATTTCCAAATTATTTTGTGAATCGTTTTAAAACTCTAGAACACAAACATTGTTTTGTTCATACCCTTGTGGAGAAGACCGTCCTTCTTCTTCATTGCTGCCCTCCTGGAAAGGGAAACTTCCAGCCGCCGACTACAGATCCGACGCCTGCGGGTAATTCTATGTCACTGTATTTTTCATTGTAATTCGAAATTGTATGTTACAATATTATAATGAAAATAAATGGTTTTGCCCCTTTGGGGGATTTTTCCTCACATGTGTGTGTTTGAATATCTCTTGCATGATTTCATATTATTTCAATCACACCTTGTTGCTTGTTTAAGGTTTATTTGAGTTGAACTGAGTTTGATTATTTAATTTCTTATTTGAACGGAAGCGCATAAACTTTCATCAAGCACGGGTAAGGGTGTATGGGCCCCCTGGTTAATTAAAATGCATATTTGTGTGACTAATAGTTAGGAGCGGGAGAGATAGATGTAGTGATCTTAGAGGCACAGGAACATGGAGTGATATTCGAGACTTGGAGCACACGGCTCATCTTAATTTCGAGGACGAAATTCTTTCTTAAGGGGGGGGGGGGGGGGAGGGAGTATGTAACACCCCGTAATTTTGAGGATTTAAAATTTAATTATTTTTGGGAGAAATAAAAATATTAGAATTTGAGAAACTTAAATTTATGATTTGGAGAACTTATTTGAGTGGGAAGAATTATTTATTTTTTGGCGACCTTAAGTTTAATTGTTCGAAATTTCGTGTGTCGCATCTTGGGGTCAAAATTGGTGAATGTTATAAAGTATTTCGGATGACGATTCTGAGGGCGCGGTTGAGTCCGGATCGGGGGTAGTAATCGGGTCTCGGGGCATTTTTGGGCATAGCCGGGCCCACACGGTGTGATTCGGGCCATTTTAATTAGGCCCATGAAGCTAAAAACGGGATTAGGGGTTTAACCTTAATTGGGGAAGTGTTGAGTGGCAGTTAAAACAAATTCTAAACGTAGGGCTTGAGAGGGAATTTGGGTAAAGAAAACCAAGAGCCAATTGGGGATTTTTGGAGCCAAATTAGGGGGCAAAAGTGAGTGTTCTTCATCAACACCTTCTACACCAATGTATCAGACTGTACGAATAATTAGAGGCTAGTTGTTAACTTGCTGTGATGTTTAAATTGTGATATCCAATTCATATTTTAGTCATGTATAAATTAAAATCCGTTTTTAATTATAAATGGGTACAAAAGGGTTTTTTTGTCAATGGAACACTTGAATGACATTCAAAGTAAGAATTAAGTGTGTTACATATCTCTGAGTATAAATATGTGATTTGAATGAGAAACCTGAAATATGAAATGGTGGAATTTGAATTAGGAAGTTAGATCGTGAAACAAAGTTAATTGAGATTAATGAAAAATCCATTTCGATAGTTATGAAATAGGTTGAGAAATTTGTATGTCTTAAGGTCCATGTGATGTGTAGGATCTAAGTTAAACAAGTATATGTTGGGGGAAATTTTATTAGAGGTTGTATCGAAGGTTTAAAACCTCAGAATTTTCATTAATGGTGGAAAGGGAAAAACGAAGAAGATGCCGACCTGATCGATCGAAGGAATTGATCGATCGATCGATGGTCCCAGAATTTTGGCAGTTCCGCTTGTTTTATTTATAAAAGGGAAATTAATTTAGGATTTAATACCTTCTTTTATTTAGTGATAAATTCATACGTGACACATATTCCTTAACAATTATAAGGGGATATAATTGGGTTTAGGAGGGTGATAATTGTATGTCACGGGAGGATTAAATTTGGGGAATTAATTCGTAGGTATTGGGCTTGGGGCGAGGGAAAATATTCGGGTATTGTAGTTGTGTGGCACTACATTATTAAAGGAATTTAGGTGTAATTAATTAGTTATGGGGCAAAATATAAAATCGGGTATTAACGATGGTACGGACCAAGCGAGCGAGTCCGGGTATAATGGTTGGGCGACAGCAAGTGTTAAACTAATTAAATTTAGAGTCGGATCATAGACTTGGATTGGTAATAATTAATTAATATGTAAATTAATTAAATTAGAGTCGAACTGTAGACTCGGGAAAGTAATACATTATTAATAAGGAATTAATTAATTTAGAGTCGGACTACAGACTCAGGAATATACAATCTAGTGTTACGGGTTTTAGTACACGGTAAAGCCGGGTATTTATATATATATATATATACGGTGTGGTGTTAGTAGATGTACATGGGTGTACTTTGTGTGTGCTATTAAATATCAGGGACTAGATATTAAGTTATATACTCTAGTGCTATCAATGGAGGTTGCGCGATGTGGGTGAATCCCCAAGCTTGAGGAGTAGGGTGAGTGTATCCCCAGGTCATAGCGTCCGGTGTATGGGTGTGGGGTTTATCTCACTTTCAGGGAAGGAATATGATCGCCTCCACTACGTTTATATTTTTGGGCCAGGTTGGTGAGTGACTCCAACTTGGAGAACTAGGTTATGTGAGCACACCTAGTGAGAGAGCACTTTAGAGGGAATCATCCGGTGAAGGTATACTCGGAGGGATGGATATACTTATGATATTTGTGTGGAGGGTGTGGTAAAGGTATGTATATAATGGTTGTAAATATTATATGCGGATAATAATACAGTGTGTGATGTAATATTTTATATAACTTGTGTCGCAGTTATATGATATTATTTAAAGGAAATCAATTAAGTTAATTAGTGAGATAACTTACAACCCATGGATAATAATACTCGGTTTAGAGTGGAAAGGCAAGGGAGGATTACAAGGACTAGTTGGACGGGGTAGTACAACTAGGTGGGGTTAAGGTAATCGTTAGGTGTGCACATTAGTGGAGGGGTGAGAATGTTCTCAAAAGAGTGTGACACTAACTTAAATATGGAGCGCAGTCATATATTTTAAATTTCTGTAGTTAAGTCACTAGCTAAATATTTTCAAAATATTTTGGGTTCTAACCCTTGCTATAAATTGTTTTCCAAAACCTTTTAGGTGTCCAGCCACTGGGACGCCAAACTCGATATTCTATTCCAGGGACACGGAGCTGCGACATATGTGGATGCTAGCAGGAACTTGGATTAGATGCATCGTTCCCATTCATTCCTAGAGTAGGAATCATTTATTAGTTTTTGTTTTATTTAGGGTATGTCGCTCAGAATTTCAGTATAGTTTTCAGATTTATTTTATTCAGGTGTTGCATGTTTGTATTGGACAATTTACTTTGGCGACCGATGGTTTATTCGACATGTAGTTTATTATTTATTCAATTAATTTAATTCAGTCATGGTGTATGACTCATATTATCGTTCCGCATGTTATTGGTTGTTTAATTAATAAGATAAAATTTGGCACCAGCTTTTTGGAATACTAGGTTGTTAGTAAGTTTTAAAAAGGTTTTCGACAGTGATGATGAGGATGAACCAATTGGGATTCCTGTTGTAATTTGGTATAGGACTGATCAACCGGTATTTTATTAGGTAGGGTGTCACAGATGGTATTAGAGTATCAGGTTCTAGTGTCCTTAGGATCTGTGCGGCTTTTCACGTATCAGCTTAGCGTTCTTTGATGTAGAACCCTATCATAGGATTGTTGTATTCTCATACGTATGCGCATTTACGTTCTTCTGCCAATTACTTTGTATTTGAGGGTGAACTCATACGATTCGATTCTCATTTCATATGCCGCCCAGGAGAAAGAGAGCAATTAGGGCCGCAGGGGGAGGTGAGACTAGGGAGGCTCATCAGGAGCCAGAGTTACCGCATCAACTGCCAGAGACGATTTTGACAGCACATGTAACTGAATTAGTGGTGCAGGACATTGAAGCGACGATGATCGCAATGGCAAGGTACTTTCCACAAGATCAACCACAGGCGTTAGTGGTACCGAATGTTCAGGCCCACCTCGGGCCGTCAGGGTGGCAGCAAGTACGAGAGGTTTCTCAAAAAGGGCATCCGCGAGAGTTTCGAGGGGGTTCAGATGTGGTGCAAGCGTGTTAGTGTAAGAGAGATACCCAGCGTCACCTAAGCATGGTAGATTGTAATGAGGTGCAGAAGCAAGTGGTAGCCTCTTTTAGGATAGTGGAACAGCGCTGCAGTGGTGGGAGTCGATCACCACAGTTGAGGAAAGGGATACATTAGTTATTGCACAGTTTTGGGTTCGGTTTGATTGCCAGTATTTCCCACCAACAGTCGAGGTTGAAATGAGGAGAAGTTTTAGTGAGGTGACTCAGGGGAACCATTCAGTGGCCAATTACGAGGAATAATTCACTCGTTTGGCAATTTTTTTATCGGATAAGGTGCACGATGAAGAAAGAAATAAGTCAAAGTTCATTAATGGGTTAGTCTGGAGGATCAGACAACACTTGATTGGTAATCCTGCTTTAGTAGCTTATACGTACGTCGTTAATACAACACTCCTGCACTGCCATGAATATTGCTTCCACATGAAAGGAAGCAAGAGGGGAATGGAACCCAGTCAGTCAGATAAAGTGGGAGGGAACAGTACTAGTGGGGTATTTCAGCAGCATACAGGGGGACATCAAGGGCAGGATTCCCGGTTGGGGAATCAGGCCAAGCGATTTAGGTTTGGAGGCTATCGACAGGATGGCCAGGACTTTCGATAAGGCCAGTAAGGAAGGGTTCAGTGGCACGGTGAATTTATTAGGAAGTGTTTCATTTATGGGGAAGCGGGACACGTGAAAAGAGATTATCTTAAGCGAGGCAGGGGTCAACTACACGATGAGATCCTGGATGTACAGCCACTACAACAAGTTATGGGTGCGTTTGGGCAGGGGGAAGCTGCTCAGGAACCTGAGGATCAGCCATTGCAGCTAGAGTATGGAGGTAAATATCTTTTTATCTATGGGCATGGGGTATGTTTTGGGTGACAGTGAGGGCGTCACAATATAAAATTATTTTTTTCACTAAAATTCGCGAGTGAGTCAGATTTAGTGGGTGCGCTGGTTGTAGAAGTCATAGTATGTAGATAAAGTTTTTCATGGGGTAGCCGAGTCATTTGGAGTTAACCACGAGAGAGTGGAGGTGTACACTGAGAAAAGGTTTGAATTATGCGAGGGGTTACTACTTTCGAGAAATATGGGAGTAGGGTTTATGATTTTCCCATATATCGACTAGATAGCGATGGATTTGAACTATTGTGGAGAGTGAGGGTAAGTTTTGGTGTTCGCGACACCAGGGTATGAATGATTTTTACTATGTATCACCTGAGAGGGAATTTAACCTATATATATGTGTATATATGTTGTATTGTGTGGTGAGATAGACACATAGTGAGGTCTGGTGTTCTCATATTTTATCCCGGTAAGTAGGGGTGTTTACTGAAGTGAATCAGGGAGGTTAGATTTATTTTTGAGCAGGGAGAGATAGCTCGGGGTTTATTTTGCGCAAGAACTAGTGATAATAAGGGTGCGGTATTTTATGTTGCCTTTTGTAGCATAAGGGTAGGTGTGTATGCTTTTGTGTTAAGAGATAAGTATTTGGGGGTACGTGCTATGGACTGAGCATCTAACGGATCTCAATAACCGACAATGTTAGGTAGTAGTGTATCGGGGGGGTTCCTTTGTTGGATTTCTCTTGCGAGACATCCCACGCATGAAACTTAGCGCAACGTTGGAAGTTGGGAGATGTTTGATCGTTAGTACATGGGTTGGGTACCCCGACCATTATATATATATATATATATATCTGTGATATGACTACGGGTTGGAAGTTATATTACGGGTCACGGCTAGCATAGTCGGGTAACTTTCGTGCGGTAAAGAACGGGGATAGGGTGTATGGGCACCCAAGTTAATTAAGGTAACTTTTGTGCGGTCATGTGTAAGGACATTTTGTCCATCATTTTTGTGTATGTCATAAGCCATTACATCGTTGAAGTAATTCAAGCTCACATCGTCTTCAAACGGATCCGAATATCAAAGAAAGGAAGGAATCAGAGTTCTGGTCACCCGGACCGGTCCGCCAATTTTAAAAACGAACTGGTCCGCCCCCGGACCGATCCTCCCTCTACCCAGATCGATCCGCCTTGATCTTGGACCAGTAGACCCCGGACCGAATGCAAACCGAAGAGACCTCTTACAAAAATGAACCGGCCCGACCTCGGACCGATCCGCCTCAGATCCGGATCGGTCCGCCTGGGATAGAATCGTGCAGATCGTGGTCAGATTTTTAAGGGCCAATTTTTTCTTTTATAAACCCACTACGTGGAGTTGGTTTTAGAGGACTTCTACACACGATTTTCAGAGTTGATAAACAACAGACAGGGGGACATCAGGGGCTGGATTCCCGTCTGGGGAATCAGGCCAAGCGTTTTAGGTCTGGAGGCTATGGACAGGATGGCCAGGACTTCCGAAATGGCTAGCAAAGAAGGGATCAGTGGCAGGGTGAATTTATTAGGAGGTGTTTCATTTGTGGGGAAGCGGGACACGTGACGAGATATTGGATTAAGAGAGGCATGGGTCAACTACAGGACGAGGTCCTGGATATACAACCACTACAACAAGTCATGGGTTCGTTCGGGCAGGGGGAAACTTATCAGGAACCCGAGAATCAGCCATTGGAGCTAGAGTATGGAGGTAACTATCTTTTTATCCTATGAGCATGGGGTATGTTTTGCGTTACAGTGAGGGCGTCACAATATAAAATTATTTTTTTCACTAAAATTCGCTAGTGAGTCAGATTTAGTGGGTGGGCTGGCTGTAGCAGCCATAGTATGTAGATAAAATTTTTGTGGGGTAGCGGAGTCGTTTGGTGTTTACCACGAGAGAGTGGAGCTGTACACTGAGATAAGGTTTGAATTATGCGAGGGACTACTACTTTCGAGAATTATGGGAGTAGGGTTGATGATTTCCCAAATATCGGCTAGATTGCGATGGATTTGAACTATTGTGGAGAGTGAGGGTAAGTTTTTGTGTTCGCGACACCAGGGTATGAATGATTTTTACTAGGTATCACCTGAGAGGGAGTCTAGCCTATATATATGTGTATATATGTTGTATTGTGTGGCGAGAAAGACACATAGTGAGGTCTTGTGTTCTCATATTTTATCCCGGTAAGTAGGGGTATTTACTGAAGTGAATCAGGGAGGTTAGATTTATTTTTGAGCAGGGAGAGATAGCTCGGCGTGATATTTTTTGTTGTCTTTTGTAACATAAGGGTAGGCGTGTATGCTTTTGTGTTAAGAGACAAGTATTTGGAGGTACGTGCTATGGACTGAGGGTCTAACGGATCTCAACGATCGATAATGTTAGGTAGTAGTGTATCGGGGGGATTCCTTGTTTGGATTTCGCTTGCGAGACGTCCCACGTATGAAACTTAGCGCAATGTTGGAAATTGGGAGATATTTGATCGTTAGTGCATGGGTTGGGTACCCCGACCATTATATATATATGTGATATGACTACGGGTTGAAAATTATATTACGGGTCACGGCTAGCATAGTCGAGTAACTTCCGTTCATTAAAGCACCATGATAGGGTGTATGGGAACCCGGGTTAATTAAGGTAACTTTTATGCGGTCAAGCACGGGTAAGGGTGTATGGGCGCCCTGGTTAATTGAAATGCATATTTGTGTAACTCATAGTTAGGCGCGGGAGAGATAGATGTAGCGATCTTAGAGGCACAGGAATAGGGAGTGATATTCGAGACTTGGAGCACTAGGCTCATCTTAATTTCGAGGACGAAATTTCTTTGTAAAGGGGGGAGTATGTAACACCCCGTAATTTTGAGGATTTAAAATTTAATTATTTTTGGGAGAAATAAAAATATTCGAATTGGAGAAACTTAAATTTATAATTTGGAGAACTCATTTGAGTGGGAGAATTATT
Source organism: Sambucus nigra (assembly GCA_949130495.1). NCBI lineage: Eukaryota > Viridiplantae > Streptophyta > Magnoliopsida > Dipsacales > Adoxaceae > Sambucus > Sambucus nigra. Next base: position 420,507,671 of record OX422207.1, read on the forward strand.
TATTTTTTGGCGACCTTAAATTTTTTTGTTCGAAATTTCGTGTGTCGCATTTTGAGGTGAAAATTGGAGAATATTATAAAGTATTTTGGATGACGGTTCTGAGTGCGTGATTGAGTCCGGATGGGTCGAGATAGTCAAAAAGAGTACTCGGGGGGAGTAATCGGGTCTCGGGCTATTTTGGGCATAGTCGGCCCCACACGGGGTGATTCGGGCCATTTTAATTAGGTCCGTGTGGCCAAAAACGGGATTAGGGGATTAAATCTAATTGGGGAAGTGATGAACGACAGTTAATACAAATTCTAAACCTAGGGCTTGAGAGGAAGTTTGGGGAAAGCAATTCAAGTGCCAATTGAGGATTTTTGGAGCCAAATTAGGGGACAAAAGTGAGTGTTCTTCATCAACACCTTAACTACACCATCAGATGAGACTCTACGAACAATTAGAGGCAAGTGGTTAACCTGCTGTGATGTTTAAATTGTGATATCCAATTCATATTTTAGTGATGTGTAAATTAAAATCCGTTTTTGGGTATAAATGGGTACAAAAGGTTTTTTTTGGTTAATGGAACACTTGAATGAGATTGAAAGTAAGAATTAAGTGTGTTAGATATCTCTGAGTATAGATATTTGATTTGAATAAAAAACTCGGAATATGAAATGGTGGAATTTGAATCTGGAAGTTAGATCGTAAAACAAAGTTAATTGAGATTAATGTAAAATCCATTTCGTTAGTTATGAAATAGGTTGAGAAATTTGTATGTCTTGAGGTCCATTTGATGTGTAAGATCTAAGTTAAACAAGTATATGTTGGGGGAGATTTGATTAGAGGTTGTATCGAAGGTTTAAAACCTCAAAATTTTCATTAATGGTGGAAAGACAGAAACGGAGAAGATGCTGACCTGATCGATCGAAGGAATTGATCGATCGATCGATGGTCCCAGAATTTTGGTAGTTCCGCTTGTTTTATATATATAAGGGAAATTAATTTAGGATTTAATCCCCTACTTTTATTTAGTGATAAATTCATATGTGACACATATTACTTAACAATTATAAGGGGATATAATTGGGTTTAGGAGGGTGATAATTGTATGTCACGGGACGATTAAATTTCGAGAATTAATTCGTAGGTATTGGGTTTGGACCGAGGGAAAATATTCGGGTATTGTAGTTGTGTGGCACTACATTATTAAAGGAATTTAGGTGTAATTAATTAGTTATGGGGTGAAATATAGAATCGGGTATTAACGATGGTACGGGCCAAGTGAGCAAGTCCGGGTATAATGGTTGGGCGACACCAAGTGTTAAATTAATTAAAAATAGAGTCGGACCCTAGACTCTGATTGGTAATAATTAATTAATGTGTAAATTAATTAAATTAGAGTCGGACTGTAGTCTCGGTAAAGTAATACATTATTAATGAGGAATTAATTAATTTAGAGTCGAACCACAGACTCGGGAATATACAGGCCAGTGTTACGGGTTTTAGTACACGGTAAAGCCGAAATTCATATTATATATATATATATATATATATATATATATATATATATATATATATATACGGTTTGGTTTTAGTATATGTATATGTGTACTTTGTGTGTGCTATTAAATATCAGGGACTATATATTTATTTAAGTTATATATTCTATTGCTATCAATGGAGGTTGCGCGATGTGGGTGAATCCCCTAGCTTGAGGAGTAGGGTAAGTATAGCCCCAGGTCACAGCGTTCGGTGTATGGGTGTGGGGTTTATCTCACTTTCAGGGAAGGAATATGACGGCCTCCACTACGTTTATATTTTTGGGCCAGGTTGGTGAACGATTCCAACTTGGGGAACTAGGTTATGTGAGCACACTTAGTGTGATAGCACTTTAGAGGGAATCATCCGGTGAGGGTATACTCGGAGGGATGGATATACATATGATATATGTGTGAAGGGTGTGGTAAAGGTACGTATATAATGGTTGTAAATATTATATGCGGGTAATAATACAGTGTGTGATGTAATTATTTTATATAACTTCTGTCGTAGTTATATGATATTGTTTAAAGGAAATTAATTAAGTTAATTAGTGAGATAACTTACAACCCATGGATAATAATACTTGGTTTAGAGTGGAAAGGCAAGGGAGGATTACAAGGACTAGTTGGACGGGGTATTACAACTAGGTGGCGTTAAGGTAATCGTTAGGTGTGCACATTATTGGAGGGGTGAGAATGTCCTCAAGAGAGTGCGATACTAACTTAAATATGGAGCGCATTCATATATTTTAAATTACTGCAGTTAATTCACTTGCTAAATATTTTCAAAATGTTTTGGGTTCTAACCCTTGCTATAAATTTTTTTTTCAAAACCTTTTAGGTGTCCAGCCACAGGGACGCCAGACTCGATATTCTATTCCAGGGACACGGAGCTGCGACATATGTGAATGCTAGCAGGAGCTTGGATTAGACGCATCATTCATTCATTCCTAAAGTAGGAATCATTTATTAGTTTTTGTTTTATTTAGGGTATGTCGCCCAGAATTTCAGTATAGTTTTCAAATTTATTTTATTCAGGTGTTGAATGTTTGTATTGGACTATTTACTTTGGCGACCAATGGTTTATTCGGCATGTATTTTATTATTTTTTCAGTTGATTTAATTCAGTCGTGGTGTATGACTCATATTATCTTTCCGCAAGTTATTGGTTGTTTAATTAATAAGATAAAATTTGGTACCAGGTTTTTGGAATACTAGGTGGTTAGTAAGTTTTAAAAATATTTTCGATAGTGATGCTAAGGATGAACAAACTGGGATTCCTGTTTTAATTTGGTATAGGACTGATCACCCGGTATTTTATTAGGCGGGGTATCACACTCTGTTAGGTATTACCATGAAACGGAGGATATATATTACCGCCTTTAGCATGTATTTTGTTGAGACTTGTATGAATTGTTTGTGAGAATATTGGATATACTTTTTTGTTAAATATGCTTGTATTTTATTGTTTTAGTCTATGTTTTATTCTAATTTTCATGTATTTTATTTTTTGTACATATCATTATAGTTTAGTCATTTAAATTTTATTTATAGATCAATCGAATGGGGATGAAGATGAAGGCAAGATAAGTAAAGAACTAAAAAGGAGCAGTTCTGAAGATAGTTATTCATCCAGTTCTAGTACTAGTGCTGGTGTGGCATTGAAACCTACACGTGCTGCAAAGAAGAATGACCAGTATCGGTAAAATGTTGTTAGCTTTCTTCATGATTTTGGGCCGATTAAAGAGAAAATAAATAATAGGCATATTGAACTTCTTAAGAAGACTCCATTCTGGGAGATTTTCAATGCTTACTACAGAGGGGAAGTAGTAGAAGTGGACCATAAGAAGATCGATAAAAATAGTTTATTAATTATTGAGCTGTACAATAAGGAAACAAAAAGTTTCGATATGAAGAGTATGATCATTGAAATAATACTAATAGATATAAGTGAAATATTTGGCATACCGTTGGTTGAGGGAAAAAAATCAATAGAACTAAAAAAGAGACCAACAATGTCTCAAAGACCAGCATTTCTTGTACGATACTTCAAAAAAAAAGATAGTCAGATATATTGGCGGGTTTGAAGAAATCGGTTGAGTTGGACACAGACGAAGGCATTGCCGATTTGTAAAACTTGTTTGTCTCCACTTCTTGACCATGTTATTTTTCTCCAACTCAAACTTCACACTAGCAGATTTTTTTTTAAAATACATCAACATTATTGATGAAATGAATGGCTATGATTGGGCATCTGATGTGCATGAGTTTCTCATCAATTCATTTGATAAAACAACAAGTTCAAAACCTAGCACAACAAGTGGATGTGCCATTTCTCTACTGGTGAGCAAAACAACATCCTGATATTATAAATATACAAACCAATAATCACGTGTACTATTAAAGTACACGTGATTTTTTAAAGTACACATGATATTTAAACCAATTCATGCGTGTACTTTATTAATTTCAGGTGTATTTTCAGATTAGACGTGATGTAACAAGTGTATTTTCAAAGTACATGTGTATTTTACAAAGTACACGTGTACTATGTTTTGTAAATATAATAAGTTTACTTTGTACAAATCACGTGTACTTTCAAAATACACATGTTATATATTTTGTAAATATAACAAGTGTACTTTATAAACTACACGTTAACTTATATTGACAAAGTACACGTATACTTTGTAAAAATCACGTTTACTTTCAAAAAACACTTGTTATATTTAGAAAGTACGCATTTAACTTTGCGTGTATTTTGTCAAAATCATGTGTACTTTCAATTATGAATAACTAGGTAATACAATTATTAATATCATTTTGTCTTTTGCATGATCACACTATTTGGCATGTGAGAAATTGGATATTATTCCTCCTGATGAAAAATTTAAAGATGAGACTCCAAAATTCCTCAAATGAAAATTGTCTTCTTTGAGAGATTGGTTTGTGGCGAATGACATCGCAACAACAAATTTAAAGGAGGCTATAAATAAACCAGCTTGTAAGGATAGTTTTGTACAAAGGGAATCTCAATTTGAATGGCCCAGTTACTCTTTGAACATTTCTGCAGTTAGTCCTATACATGCTGATTCATCATCAGAAAAAGTTTCCGAAGATTTTAATGATAATTAGTTATCATTAGTTTGGAATATGCCCCTTAAAAACATGGTGAGTCAAAAGAAAAAGAAGGAAAATGCTCAACCAAAGGGAATTGTTAAACCAACAGATGCTGAAATGTGTGAGAAGGTTAATTTGGAGTAACAAATTGCTAGTTTGAAAATAGAATTGTTGGAAAAAATAACCAACTATCTAAAGCAGCTGAAGACCTTAATTGTGCACAAAATAAGGGCGCCTTTTTGGAGGTGGAGAGTGCCAAACTTACCATTGTGAATGTACAGTTGCAGTTAGATAGTAATTCCCCTTTGAAAGCTCAAGAAGAAATAAAGAAGTTGATGGTGGAGAATTCCAACCTTTTGAAAGAAAAAGAGTTAATAAATAAGTTGGAGGTGGAAAATGCCCAACTTGTCTTGTTAAATAATTCTTTGAAAGAAAAGATTGATCAAGCCATGATTAATGACTCAGATAGAATTAAAGAACTGGATGAGTTATTGAGGAAACGGGCTGAAACATTTAGAAATTTGGAACAAAAAAATGCATTTCTGTCTTACACTAATAAAAATCTAAAAAAAAGGTATGATGATGTAGTGGAAAAATTGAGAGATACAGATGTAGAAAAGGGGACATTGTTGCTGAATCTTAATCAGTTAGAAGTTAAAAGAGTTGAACAGGTACTTTTGATTAAAATACAGTTGTATCATTTTTCTATATTGTACAAGAAGTAATTTTATAAACAAAGTACACGCATATCACGTGATCTTTATGAGCAAAGTACACATGTACTTTTGGGTGATATGCGTGTACTTAGTTTATAAAATACCCAAAAGTACACGTGGAATTATTTTTACATTTACTTGTATATTGAAAATTTTCACATGTACTTTGGCCTTCTTTTCAAATAATGAATGTACACACATAGTTTTGTTTATTATCATTGAGGTTTATGGCATGTTTAATATTTAAACATGATGTTTTATTTTCACCAGGAAGCAGAAAATAATAATCTCAAGAAAAAGATGGAAGATTTGTCTTCTTCATTATCTAAAAAGGATGAAGAAATAAATTCAATTTACAACTCAATGGTTTTGAGAATACAGGAAAGAGTTGACATGAAGACCAAGATTGATGAACAATATATATATATTCACATCCTATTCATACTTTGTCAAAAGGAGATGAACACAATAAGGCTTTTACTGTCACAAACAAAAGAAAAAAAGGGTAGAACAATAAAGGTCAGAATAAAAAGGGCAGAACAAATGCAACACATGAAGTGGACCTGAAAATCTACAAGTGTTCAAAATACCTTGAAGAAGATGTCCAGAATAAATTGGATCAATATTTGATGGGGGAGAAGGAAATAGGGTAAATCTTCTAATTGTTTATTTTTGTATTGAACTTTATGCATGTACTTTATAAAGCACATATGTACTTTATAAAGTACATGGATCTCTTTTTCAAGTACATGCATTTTTGCATCTAACTTTATGCGTGTACTTTATAAACTACAAACATATTTCATAAAGTACACGCATTTTTGTATCTAACTTTATGCATGTACTTTATTAAGTACAACCATTTCATAAAGTACACCCTTATTTTTATGAAGTACGCGCATTTTTGTATTGAACTTTATGCGTGTACTTTATAAAGTACACGCATAAAGATAAAATACACGCTTATTATTATATGATCATAGATTATATACATGTTTTAATTATTCTTCTAACGCTATTTTCTATATTAAAATTCAACAATTGTCTCTTTATGATGGAGGATGCCTTCGTTTGCGGGGACGATATTAAGGAATTGCTGAAAGGCGAAGAAATATCGAACTAGATAATTCGATGCTTCTCTTATTTATTGGAGACAAAATGAAGAAAAATGGGCTTGGACCTACGCACTCCTTTAACTTATATGATTGGGTAAGAAAAATAAAACCTAAAGTATTTTCCATCATTTTAAAATATATATTATCATAATTATCTTACTAACAAATCTATTACTTTTAACAGGAGTCCGTACGAAAAAATGATCATGAAATGCAGAAAGAACAGATAGAAAAACATATTATACAATTTTTTGGAATTTCTGATATTCTTTTCATTTTCATGAGACATTCAATTGGAGCAGATGATGCAGGCCATTTTACATTGTTAGTTATCTACAAAGAAATAAATAAAGTTGTCCATATGGACTCTCTTCGTCCGTTGGAAATAAATTCATACTCATTATGCTACAATAAAGCCAAAAAAGTAGTTACGCCCTAAACTTATTTACATTACATGCACTCTTGTATTTTATATACTCATGGTTTTTTCTCTTAACAATTTTCTGTTTTCAAAGAAACGTTGTACAAATTGAAGGTCGAAGCAGCACTAATAGGTAAAAAAGGTACAATAACAAGATCCTTTGAAGGGACGAAATTCGAAGATGCACTTTCCAATGAAGAAAAAATAACAATAGACTAGCTCTTGAGTCATGATGTAAACTTTGAACTACTCCAATATAATGAATGCGCGAGACAAAATAATGGGTAAGATCAAACAATCTTGAATAAGTTACATTTTAACAAATTTCATCCGCATTCTTCTAACTGATTTATTTGTTTTATTTTAATTTCAGTGTTGACTGTGGGGGTGTATTGTATATACTACATGGAATAAATTTCCAGAGGAAATTCTCTCAAAACATCATTTGAAGATGACGAAATTCTCTAACAAAGAACCTATATAGTTAATGAAGTTTTATTCCATGGTTGTTAATATGAGGAAATTGTAAAGTTTATATCTGTATTTATATTTTTTTATTCAATACAGTTCCATATAATTTCTATAATATTAAGTGTAAACAGGATGTCATGTGTACATAGTAATGAATGCGTGTACTTTAAAACAAATCCAAAAGTACACGCATGACATCACAGAGTACACGTGAATATATGCGTGTACTTTGGGAATTACGCGTGTACTTTGAGGTCTGTTCCTTTATTTGCATTAGAATTCCAAAGTACACGCAATAGATAAAACAGTACACGTGAATTTATAATGACATATAACAATACACAGATTCTATGATGAACTCTGAAAATGGTACTGCTGGTGCGGACTAATAAACACGTAGGCTATACAAGAGAATAAATATATTTGTAGTGATAGGTTACACAAATCTAAATTATAAACATATTATGATTGTTTCATTTGACAATAACAAAGAAAGAATCACAAAATACACACAATGAGGCCAAATATTATGTGTGTACTTTACAACATAACACTTTGTATTAAGTTTTTTTTAAAAAAAATTTCATAACAAAGGATTTTAATTTTTTTCTGTATATATATATTCAATGTATTTCCATATAATTTCTAGTAAAAAAATTGTGCCCCTGGTGAGAACCATTCAACACGTAGGAATAAAACTGCTGTATATACTTATTCAGCAGGACACAATAACCAAAAATAATTTATTAAGCTCAACTACTCACTATCCCAACTACTTCTGGTCAAAGAAATAAATAGTTTAACCTTTCCTATAAAAGAGTAATATTTGTTCCTTTCTTAACCATTACATCTAGGGTAAAGATTATATAATGAGTATTCCAGCAGAAAAGTTGTGAGATACTCTTGAGAGAGATGAAAGAAATAAAAAAAAAGGGAAATTAAGGAAAATCTTTCCTCGTATGAAACTGCCTTTGAGCAGTTTCAAACATATGTGAGGGAAGGATACTCTGGACTTCCACCCAATTCCATAAATTTATTTGATGTGGATGAGGACCCTCCTCAAACACATGGAGACCTCATGTCTTTCTGTAGACAAGAAGTTCTCTCAAAAATCACCAAGCTGAAGGAGAAGAAAGCGCACCATGAAGGCCTTATAGCTGTTATAGAAGAATTAAATTCGATTATGGTCGACTTTAATTGACTCTCTCGCTGACACCATAGATGCCTTTAACAACTTTCCCTAATAGAAGCCTTCTTTAGTTTTTTCAGCTTTTGTTATGTGATAAAATTGTACTTTATTTTTCTGTTTTAATAAAAAAATTATTTCTTTCATGCATGTATTCTCATTTATATCATACACCAAATATAATAAAGTACACTGAACCTTTATAAAAATGATCACGTGTATTTTACTAAAAAAAAGAACAAATTACACTGTATTGTCAAAAATGTAAACATTAATATCATTTATTGTAAAAAAAATTAACATGTCAAAACGCAATTACATGATTTACACAATTACAATGATTTGATTAAACGAAACAAATACATCAAGCTATTATAATTGATCAACATGCAAACATTTCTTCATAACAAGTATAAACTTACAAATGATCGAATAAATGCAAAGGAAAATCTAGGTTAAACAAAACGCAAAGGATTGATTTCTTCAAACAAATAGATAACTTTTTCTTTGACAGGACAAAGCTCGTTGAACAGAAGTGAAAAGAAATCATAAGATCCTAAGTTAATGGAGAGAACGAACCTGTTTGACAGAAGCGGAATGAAGAAAGAGAAGGATGTGTTTATTGAAAATGCTGCCAATCGCTGATTAGGTAAATGATAACAAAATGAATGACATGTCGAAAAAGGTATTTATAGGGACCTAATCGTTTAATTTTTTTTTGACCCAGTTAAAACGCCCAAAATGTCTGATCAAGAGACTAGACCGTAAAAACCTATTATTAATATCCAGGAGAACTTTCAGAACACGAGGTGGACAATTGCCCACAATGCATTATTCTTACCCTGTAGCTTTGCATATATAATGATCTTTGTGTGTACAATTTGATATCTACCACATGTCACTTTCAAGTTAAATTTGGATTACTTAAAATTTATGAATTTTAAATAAAGACCCCTTTAATAAGGAGGTGTGAGTTTGGAATAATTGGAGAAAAGAGTAGGGTGGCAAAATGGCACACAATTCGTAGCACGACATAATTCACACTATTTTTTTTAGGGAGTATGGATAAAATATAAAGAAATTTGAGTCCTTAATGAGTGAACCCGATAAATACAATATCTTAATGAATAAAGTTTGAATTAGCCATTAAATGAATCTATAACACATTCATTAATATACTACTCTATTTCTTCAAAAATAAAATAAAAAAACACTACCCTATCACACGAGTATTTGGTTAATCAATCAAAGAAAAATCTGCCCATATCCATTAATTGCTGTTAAAGTTATAGGGATCTATTCCAAATATTTAAATCTTCCTATGAATTTTAATATTTATTATTTTATTTGGTACTTTGAAGAACACCAGTGCACCAAATCTACGGACTAAGATATGCAGGTGATTCGAGTGTTCAACCGCTCCCACTACTACTAGGTTCTCTTGGATGCCAATGCCATTTGACCAACAGGTTTTGCATTAATAATAATAATAAGAAAATACTCCCTTATAAGACTTGATTCCAAACATATCTAAAATTTGTGTGAAGGCAAGGCCGGCCCTCAGATGTTAGGAGCCTAATACGGACATTTACTCGGAGTCATTATAAATATATATTAATAGGGGATTTTGAAAAAAAGTATAATCTAATTCAAAGTGTATAAAAATAGAAAATTTCACATAATTTTATAAATTCAGTCTATCAAAAATAATATGAAAAAGGTACATATATCAAATAATCCCTCGAACGTTTTTTAATACTCATTTAGTCCAAATTTTTTTATTTTGTTTCAAAAAGTTCTTTGCCACATATTTTGAAGGAGTGCCGCTGGCGCGGACCTCTAAAAATAAGAGAATATTGATTGCTTGAGGGACTAAATGGGGTAAACTAAAAATATGTGTCATTTTAAAAAATATATATTTATAGTAGGAACTTATAAATTCACAAAATTTATAAAAAAAAAAAAAAAATTCATCAAAATTTTAAAAGTCCATAACTTCGAATCTACAAATCCAAAATTCACAAAATTTATATATTTGAAATCTACTCGTCGAGATTTATCCAACAACATCCATATTTGATATTTTTTGACAAAAAAATCAAAATCGATAAATTTACTATTTCACCAAACCCTCCATTTTTTTCGGCGAACACTATATTTTTTTTTTTGCGAAAAACCTTCTTCTCCGGCGCTGACAATGGTGTCGCTGGCGCGGACCAAAAAAATGAAAGAAATAAACGAAGGGAGAGTGAAACGGGAAGAGAGAAACAATTCAACGAGAATTCCGACGGTCTCCGGCGAGGATTTCGGCGTTCCGATGAGGATTCCTATGGGTGGGGTGGAGGTGAGGTCATGTGTTTATTTTTAGAATGAATTTTAAATGAGTATGATTAAGGGCATAAATATAAATATCTCTTTAACTAAAACAAATAAAATTATCTGTTTTGTGTACTCTTAACTCTAAATGGACCACACAAATAAATGTTATTGTATTACATGGACTAGATTTATAAATTCGAAAATCACTATCCTAAAAATCAAAATATAAAAAAAAACATGACCCTGACTTTAATTCTCTATAATTAATATATCAAAAATTAAGTTGAACAAATAATCACATAATTTTTAAAATGAACTTTTCTTTTACAACGCAAATGAAGTTAAGGTAGGAAAAAAAGACTTCTCACAAACCTAGATGCGACTTGAGATAAAAAAAATAGATAGTAAAATGAATATTTAAAGAGAACCTTTCAATTTAATTAAGCACTCAGAAGATCATGAGAAATTCAATTTTCTCGCTATATTTGTGTTGTGAATTTGGCCTCACAAACAAAATAGAGATTAAAAAATGTGTTTAAATTCGAGGCTTGTGTCGTAAATTAGCCCTTAGAATTTATAAGTTTGATCACTACATCTTCATTATTTGGGATTATAATAGTGTTAAATTTAAAATTTTAGTTTAAATTGAAGAAAAAAATAGAGTTACAAAAATATTTTTTCACATTCGGGGCCCCTCGCTATCTGGGAGGGTAAGGCAACCGCCTCAGTTATTTTGGGTCAGGGCCGCTACAATGTGAAAATATATATGACTCGATAAAATTGCTTTTCACATGAAAAATGTATTAATTCTTAGGCCATCTTTTTATTTTTATTTTTAATTCTATACTATTATATTAAAAACTATTTCTATTGTGAGCAAGTCACTTAGTGTGGTAGTTAGTTTTATCAACAAGGAGCGTTTGGTTGTCCTAAAATACAATGATATGGAGCATATATTAGATGATGTATTTTTTAATAACTTTTTTTTTTAAATTTTATGAATTAGATTGACTATTTGAATATTCCATATTCAAAAAATCCAAAAAAATCATCTCACCTGGCTAAAATGAACTAAAAGTACAAATAGTTATATGTTTTTGGAACGAACCAAGCATCCTATCATTAATAGTATAATTTTTGCAAAACCAGTTTTTATTTTATTCATATCAGATCAGAATTCAAAAACAAAATTAATTTGATAATAACATGTGCACAATAGTGTGATATACTGTACTATATTTACTTGATTTGGTAGAGAGATAGAGTCAATAACATTGAAGTCACTCCACCTAATGTTGGACTTTCAACCAAGTAACTGGTGGGCGGCAATTCTTAAATTTTACTGCTCACTCGCTCTCTCTCTCTCTAGCAAAATGCCACGTGTTCTTGTTTGAACTCTTATTTCATGTCACCTGGCCACAAAATTTCAACACAAATGGGTGCCTTACTTCTTAGTCAAAACACCCAATACAACTAACTGAAAATCAATCTCCCTTCATTAATGAGCTTGACTTCTATCGTCATAGGGGTAACCTTCAAAGTCAAACCTGCTTACTATTTTTTCCTTATATTTCTTCGCGTTATACCTTAACCTGCCATTTATATTTCACAACCCACAAGTGTCTATGCTGGTTCATTCATTGTTAGCTTTGTTTGTATTGATTTTCTGAGATATCAATTTATTTTTGAAAAAAAAACTAATTACATAAACTGCCAGGCTTTATCAGCCTCCTCTCATATCCCACCTACCATTAGTATCAACATAAAAATAAAATAAATAAAACAACAAAAACATATTCCCAGTAAAAGTATAGAATTACTATTTGGGCGATGCTCTTTCCATATGTAGTATTTTTGAAATGTCCAACCTTTTTGCTCCTTTTTTTGTGTACCTTAGTCTCAAGGGCAGAGCCAAAATTCCACGTAGGAGTACATTAACATTAAGCAATGGGCATGCAATAAAAAAAATACAATACACCAAGCAAAAAAAATGAACCTAAACAAAGAAAAAATAACTGAACACCTGAATTTCGATAGTAATAGTATTATAATATCTATTGCCGTTTTGAAGGACGAGTCTTTAAAAATTCGAATTCATAAATTATAGAATTCTTAAATTATAGAATCTAGATCAATCCTTAAACTAAGATCCTGATCAAGGTACAGAGTCATGCAACCGACAAGAAATTTAACTCCCATTGAATTGCGAATCGCTGATTTAACATGTTTCATCCCCAAAAATGTTCTCTTCGTAGTTGCAGTGGAAACAGGGAGAGTCAATACAAGACGAATTAATCTATCAACCATAGAATATTTCTCCGACTTGTTACAAATAGTTTTCGACACAAATCACTAATAGTAAAATATTTTGAAATTCAGGATCACTAGCCACCACTACGCCATAAACTTGAAATGGTAACGATTTTGGACCCTGACCCTGAGACAAGATCACGGCTCTGGACCGTAACCATTTTGAGAATGCAGTCCCCTATGCTGTGTCTGCTTAGGCAAGGATGGTCTGAACAAATAAAAATCTATTATTATGTTTTTCAATTTTAAAGAATAAAAACTTTAAACACATTAACCCTATAAAAACTTTGCACCAATAAAAATCGATTTGTTATGAAAACCCAATTTATCCAATTTTATCTTTGACCCTAAAACACGCATCTAGGTGATAAGCAGATAAAATAAATAAATCCAACACAACACGCCGATGTACGAGGAAAATCCACAAGAAAAAAAATATCGGATGACCCAACCAAACAGTATACTATGATAAGGTTTTACAAAGACTAGATAATAGACTTACTCAATGACTTGTCTCCCTTGCAACCCTTGACGCTCTTTTATCTTCAACCTTTCCTACACAGTGTAACGTAGGAGTCCACCTGTAATACCCGACCCCACGACTTTGACCGTAACCTTGTGATTGGTAACTTGGTAGGACCCAATTGGGCTTTAGACTTTGTAAGATGGACCTTGAGTAAGATTTGGATAACTTCGTGACCATCGTTCTTGTCGAATTGGAGTTTTATGGCTAAAGTTTATATAGTGAAAAATAGAAATCGTTCGAACGAGGTGTTCATATCGTTCGAACGATATTCTAACAACTTGGAAATTGTCGATTTCCCCCGTTCTCTAGAATTGCGTTGGATGCCCCCGTTCAAACGAGGTGCCTAGTCGTTCGAATGAGGGGCTACTTCCCATTTGAACGAGGTGTTTGTCACGTCCCATTTAACCCTAGATTTTGGCCTCGTTAGTACTTGTTAGAAGTCTTGTTCAAAAGAGAGATAATCTCGTTCAAACGAGGGAGAAGGTCGTTCGAACGACCGGGTGAAACTCTAAAAATTATACACATTTTAATGTGCTGTCAAGATGTGGAGCGTCAGATCAGATGACGTGTTGAGCTCCCAGCGACTCGGATAAAAACGTGGAACAAAAGACTTAATTGACCTTTGGTCGAAAGGTTGAGTGTAGCCCTGAGGGTTTTGAAAGTATTTAATATGAGTTTGGCTCATTTGAGCAAACCTAAATCATATTTTTCCTATCTCTTTAACTCTTGGAGCTCTTCCTCCACCAACCACCACGCACCACCCTAGCACCACCATCTCTCCACCCAACACTACCATATTCTAACCCATTTTTACAATATTTAAGTCGTATAAATCAATCTACACTATTGTTGGGCAAAGCTACGAATTTTGGAGATATTGTTGAGGTTTTTTTTTGAAGAAGAAATGTAGAAGATCAATGGGGTTTGAAGGGGGTTTGCTTGAAGCTTTCATGGAAGCAAAGCTTGGTGGAGTTAGACAACCTATTTAAGACCATCTTAGGAGGTGGGAGGTTGCCATCTTCTTTTACATTCATCATATCATTGTTGGAGCTTCTTTGAGGTGGAAAAAACTCTACTTTTAGCTTAAGAACTCAATTTTTTCATTATATTGGTCTTGTAGTTGAGTGTATAAGAGTAGGATGCATATGTGATTTAAGATAGTTATTTCTTATGGTTATGAAAAATGATTTTTGAAAGATCCCAAGAGTTTGGAGAAAAATGACATATATTAAGAAATCTTGATATCTAATTATTTTATGGAATAAAATGGAATTTTTGAATCAATAGACATTTACTCAAGTTTTGAAGAAAAAAAAAAATACTTTTTAGCTTGAAAAGCATGTTTATACCAATATTATGAAATTTCTAGAATGCACCATGTGTTAGGCCTATTTAATATAATTTTTAGACATAAAATACATCTTCTCGTGTATAAAAACTTGTAGTATTTTGATGGCGAACATATAAACAAGTTTAATGGAGGTTTTATTGGGTTAAACATGAAATATAGAAAACATAATTTCAGCCCTTGAGGTATGCTAGAAGGTGTAGAAAATGTGATAAATGGATATTTCAAGACTACATGTGGAAATAAAGAAAAAAAATGATATTTTCTTATAAAGTTGTCCCCCAAAGGCCAAAGGGGTTTTCTTAGTAAAGAAAGTAATGAAATAAATAGATTTCCAACTTGAGAAGTATGTCACTCCAAAGTGTTAAATAAGTGTTAATGAGTTAAAAAACATTTAAAAAGGTAGTGTGTATAACTTAATAATGTTTTTAAAAATAACACTTATGAAAATAGAAAAAAAGACAAAATTGAAAACAAAATGGGTAAAATGGCTATTTTACATAAAGTGGAACATTTTTATGAAATAAAAATATTGAAAATGGTATTGCACAAATAGTTCTAACTGAAAGTTATTTTTGGGATATAATCCACATAAGTATTTACAGGACAAGAATTGGTGATTTTAAAGTGTAACATAAGGTGGGGTGAAACCCCGAATTTTGACTTTGGCCGATAAAAAGTGGAATAATGTGCACATGTGAAAAAAATATTAACACACATTAATATAGACTCGGATGACACCAAAAATAATTAAGAAGGGTCCAGAGTCGCCCTGGGGTGAAAGACCTAAGATCATTGGCCAGAGCATATTGTAGAATAGCCGGAGATGTGGAGCTCGTTAAAGTATGCAGATATCTGAAAGATTTTGAAAAAAAGATAATGAAAAGTGAAACATGTCAAGAAATGGGTTGTATGGAGAATATAAGAAAAGACAACCTAACTTGAATGAAATTAATAAAATTTTTAGTAAAGGATAGCGTGGACAAGTAATGTAAGAAAGTTGACTAATGTCCATGAGGTAAAAGGGATGGTAAAGTGAAGTGATCAAATGGGTGATTAAGCTACCTAATGAGTTTTAATCCTTAATTAACGCAAGAGTGTGTTTATGAAAGGCTTTCAAAGAAAAATAATTATTTTCTAATGTGGTACTTGCGTTTGTTAAGGTGATTTTCAAAGAAAATATTAAGGTAAACTTGATATGAGTAAAATGGTAATTTAAGTGAAAGAAATGCTTTTTTCTTAAACAAAGGTTATTTGTTTAAAGTATTTCACCGGGTTTGTTAAATCAAGAAATAAATGTCAATTAAAGTAAAAGAGTTTCTTTACAAGATTGAGGCAATTTATCGAAATAAATAACGTTTTATGGAATAAAACTAGTTTCATACGTTAAAGTACACACACACACACACACACACACACACACACATTGCATTATTGTATTTTCCCACTGGGCATTTGGCTCATTTCCCCGTCTTTGTTACAAAAGGTTTGGTGCGGTTTCATATTTTTGAGTGTTATACAGGTAAGTATCCTTTTTATTTTACGTTAGTAGCTCTGTATGCTTTAATTTCGGGGACGCTTCCCACGAGTCCCTCACATAGATTAATATAAATTGGAATCACATGCTAAAAGAGTGAAATGTTAATTAAATAAAGCTGAACTAGTAATATTATTTAGGTAGTCACATTGCACTTCACAACTAACGCTCGGGTCAGACCGGGTTGGCCACGGGTAACCCATAAATCCGTAC
Source organism: Sambucus nigra (assembly GCA_949130495.1). Lineage (NCBI taxonomy): Eukaryota > Viridiplantae > Streptophyta > Magnoliopsida > Dipsacales > Adoxaceae > Sambucus > Sambucus nigra. The sequence continues at coordinate 420,524,476 of OX422207.1, forward strand.
TGGAGCTTTTCAAATGGTATCAGAGCTTTAGGTTCAAGGTTCCTTTCGGGAGTGACGTGGTGAGGTCGATAGTGGATCTTTCGATGTCAGTGTTATTTTTGGACTGGTCACGCTAGACAGGTGACGATTTTGATTCGTATCCTCTCCGATAGAGTCAAGGAAATTAGCACTACGGGAATTGTGTGGTCTAGTAGCACGTGGTCATGTTAATTGTCATTAATAATTTATATGCTTCTGATTTAGACATGTTAACTATTTGTGAGTGTCTGTGCGAGCCAATAGTGACGACATTGCGATTTTTAGTGTGAGGTGGTTTTGTGTTAGCCCTTGATGTGAGATGCCTAGTAAGGTGAGTAACGTCCATTGAATTAGGGGCATAAATTGTGTAAAATCAACTGTGGAGGATAGGTGACTAGAGTGTCATGTATTAACAATGTTGATTTTGTGATAAAGACACATTAAGTTCTTTGGTTAAGTACTCTCGGGTAGTTAATAATAATGTTATGATTAGGTTAACTTGATCCTTGGGTTAGTATCATGTCTAAACATTCGATAATTCGGTGGGCATGTAGACCCGTATCATTCATTGCTTGAGGATATGTACTCGAATGTAACCGATGGGGTACTATCATTATAGGTAAGTGCCTTGGTAATTGTCGATTGAAAATTGTGTCTGGCAAGCTATAATGAGAGTTACTGGACATTTGTGGTAAGTATAATATGTGTGTAACAATGATGGTTGAAGTGACGTAGGAGTGAAACCTAGGTAATCTTACATGATAGGGTTTTTGAGAATAAGATGTAACTTGTAAGGAATAGGATCCTTAGTGATGTTAGTGATGTGAACTTAGAGGCTTATAAGTTGTATACGACATCATATATCCTGCCAGAATCCGTAGTAGTGTCAATTTATGGTTCGATACGTGGTTTATGGCAACAAACATTTTGAAGAAGGTTTTCAAACCCTTATTGGATCTCGAGGAGATATTCGTAGGTTAGACCTATGCTAGAGTTTAAAAAAAAGGGAAATAATATTCATATCTAAATTCCAAGGCCCGTTCTAGTGGCCTATGTGATGGCGAAATGTGAGGCAGTTTAAATGTGAGTATGATTTAAGGAAGTCCTTGGAGTGTCCTTGGGACTGATTGCGTGTGTCATCATTGAGGAATAAAAACTGACTCGTTATGATGCCTTGAGGTGTTCAATGGTTAAAGTACACCATATGTGGATACGTGTAGGATATTATCTTTGTGAGTATTCAATGGCCAAGTTATAGATATTGGGAAATCGGTATGGCATACCTACAAGACTAGAATCAAATGTGATGAAATCCCTTGAGGTTTTTGAATACTTTTACGTCGGGGTGAGCTTGCTATCCTTTGGGATCCAGTCAAGTTCGGTACCATTGAGTGTTAGTATTCTAATGATGTTTGTATCTCAGGTTATTGGTAAAATTTTAAAGAGTCAATTAGTGTATGTTCTTGGTACCGCCGTTCAAATTGGCACTGATGGGTGGTGTAACCTTCTAAGGTAAATTAGAAGATTGTGTAATGATTGGTCGTGATGTTCAGTTGTCGTAGGAAGACTAGTATGGGAGGTGTAGTACTGGATTTTAAGGAGTACGACGAAATACAATTGGGACTTAGATTGATCATGTAATGTTAACGAGTTGAAAATAGTACCCTGGAAGGGATATCTAAGCATGATTAGGGTATTGACATGTGTTGACTGTATTATTTAGAATAGTCCTAGAAGGATAAGGATTGGTTCTTGGCATGTCTTTCCAGACTGGTACGTATTAGGAAGCATAGACCTATGTAGTAATTTCTATCCTTATAGAGCTAATGGTGACCGGTGTGGCCATCATGTAATTTTGAATTTGGTAGAATCTGGAGATAGGCGCAGTGATGACCTTGTGTCAGTGGAGGTTATAATAAGGTGAATGCTTCGCTTAGATGGGAAATGCTTAAGGAGACGTTTGAAATATGACCATGGTAAGATAAATTAAATATTAACCTTGTTGTGTTAGATTGGTCACGACGTCACGTTGACTAGAGAAATGGACAAAATCGGCGTTACCAAGGTGTTGGCATTCGTCAACCAGAGTGGCTCACTCTTGTCAAGGTTAAAAGGAGGAATCCTTATTTTTAAGAAGGGAAGTACATCATTTGACTTACCAAAGGATAATAGGTTCGTATATTACTTTCGCCTCGAGGAAACGTTTAGTTCGTGATTCGATTCGTTACAATTGGTTACTCGAGCCTTGGGGTGATTGTACTAGGATCGGGTGAGAATGCCTGGGAGGAGTCGTAGACCTTGAGCGTATGGCATAGGTTCACCTTTCGTAGACTGTAGTTGTTGTATGTGGATGGGATTCTCTCAAGCTGGTTGTTTTTTCATTCTGATATGTTGTGTTCTTTCAGTTCTGGTAGTCGAGGGCTGTATTCCTTCAGTTCTGACAGTTGAGGACGGAGTCCTTCAATTCTGGCGATCTGGTGTTGTTTCATATTGATGGTTTTATCATAGCGTGGCTTGGATGAGTATGAGTGAGAATAGACCTGGTATGATCATTGTAACTCGACAATTGGGCGTGCTCTTATTCAAAATATTCCTTTATTTGCACAAGTTCTGTGTACGCGTGGTTGCACCTTCTGTCGTACAATTTGCTCGTAGTACCCTTTTTCTTTAAGATTTACGACCTTATGGATCAGTCCATACGATAATTGGAAGCTCTGGTCGTAAAGAGCAGGGTGATGATTTGAGGAAATCCTATAGCATTAGAACTCGAGGAAACATAGCACACAATGTTCTTTTGCCTTAATGATTGATTTAGTGCAATACTCAGGTGAGTGTTCTATAGTTAGATGCCTAGAATTATCCTAGGTTCATAAAATGATCTTGTAGAAGGTGTCAGTCGAACGAATGATTTGGGACATAATTGGCATGTCGCCCCCCGATGTGAAGGATTAGCGATGCAAGGTTTGTATCGAGTTAGGGGAACTTGTGTGGTCAGGGTGACCCGAGAATATAAAGAGACTCAGGATGTGTCATCCTGAGAATTAAAAGAACTTATGATGATAGATTGGGTGATTAGTTGCATGCCATTTTCTCTTGGGTGAGTGTCTATCACTAGAGAATGTTTCCCCAGTAGAGGCGCTGATATTCTTGGGTGTTAGCAAACAAGTCTTAGGACTTGATTGAACGGTATCATCAATCAAGTGGAGACTCGAGGATTGTTATGTAATTTTAATGGCTAGCCTGATGTGAGCGTTAGAACATGTTACATGTCGAGTTCCATGGTGATATCCCCGTGTGAAGGGCGTACGATGACTTTTTGGTGATTGAGGACTTCGATGACTTAGCCTTGAAAGATTTCCATGATTTAGATTGAGGATTGATAATCTCGAGAATTTGTGGAGTTAATGGATTAATAATTTCGCGGGTGAAATTCCCTAAAAAGGGAAGAATGTATTACCCGCCCTGTGGCTTTGACCTTACCCGTGTGATTTGGTAACTTAGTAGAACCCAATTGGGATTTAGACCAGGTAAGACGGAGCTTGAGTCAGATTTGGGTAACTTCATGGCCTTTGTTCTTGTCGAATTAGAGTTTTATGGCCTAAACTTTATATAGTGTAAAATAAAATTCGTTCGAACGAAGTGTTCATGTCATTCGAATGAGTCATTTAAACGAGTTTCGAACGAACTTTTATGACTTGAAAATGGTCGATTTCCCTCGCTCTCTGGAATCTTGTTTGATGCCCTCATTCGAACAAGTTGCTTAGTCGTTCGAACGAAGGGGTATTTCCTGTTCAAACGAGGCTCTTCTCATGTCCCATTTAACACTAGATTTTGGCCTTATTAGTACCTTATTAAAAATCTCGTTCGAATAAGGGGGAAGGTCATTCGAACGATTGGATGAAACTTTGAAAATTTTGCACATTTTAATGTTTTGTCACGAATGACATGTCGAGCTCTCAGTGGCTCAGATCAAAATGTGGGACAAAAGACTTAATTGACCTTTAGTTGAAATATTTAGTGTAGGGGCATTTATGAAATTTAACTCTTAGGGTTTTGGAAGTATTTAATGTGAGTTTGGCTCTTTTGGGAAAACCTAAATTACATTTTTCCTCTCTCTTTAGCTCTAAGAGCTCTCCTTCTACCAACCCCCCCACACCACCCTAACACCACCATCTCTCCACCCCAAACCACCATAGTCTAACCCATATAAACCCATCTACACCATTATTGGGCAAATCTATGAATTTTGAAGATATTGTTAGGAGTTTTTAAAGAAGAAATGTAAAAAATTAATGGGGTTTGAAGGAGGTTTGCTTGGAGCTTTCATGTAGGCAAAGCTTGGTGGAGCTAGGCAACCTCTTTCAAACCATCTTAGGAAGTGGTAGGTTGACATCTTCTTCTACATTCATCCTACCACTGTCAACGGGTCGGTTTGGGTCGTGTACGGGTTACGGGTCAAAACACCCTAACCCATACACGACCCGTTAAGCCTAACGGGTCTAATAACAATACCCAAACACGACCCGTTAATATTAACGGGTACACGACCCAAACCGTTAACACCCGTTAATATTAACGAATCATTTTGGGTCGAAATGGGTAACGGGTTGGGTGACCCTATAATACCCGTTAGTCTTCAATACTTTAAAAATAATGGGTTTTAATTGTAATTTTTATTGGGTATAGATTGGGTGACCCTATAGCACCCGTTAGTCTTTAAAGATTTAGAAATAATGGGTTTTAATGGTTATTGTTATTGGGTACGGGTTGGGTGACCCTATAGTACCCGTTAGTGTTAACGGGTAGAAACGGGTTAAAACGGGTACAGGTAAATTTCCAAACCCGAACCATTAGTGTTAACGGGTCTACCGTGTCAACCCGTTAATGACCCAAACCCAATAAGGGTAAACCCATTAACTTATAATTTCGTGTCGGGTCGTGTCGTGTTAACGGGTTATCGTGTATTTTGACAGGTCTACCTACCATTATTGGAGCTTCTTTGATGTGGGAAAAGCTTTACTCTTAGCTTAAGAACTTTATTTTTCCATGGTATTGGTCTTGTAGTTGTGTTTGTATGGTTGCGAAAAATGATTTATGAAAGATCCCAAGAGTTTTGAGAAAAATGATATACTTCAAAAAACCTTGACATCTTAAAATTTTATGCAATAAAATTTTTGAAATGATATTTCTCTTGTTGAAAATATTTTATTAACAAATGTATTAAGGTTTTCTTGTGAAAATTGGGATTTTTGCATAAATAGACATTTACTCAAGTTTTGAAGAAAATAAAATGTCTTTTAGCTTGAAAAACATATTTATTCCAATATTATGAAATTTCTAGAATGCACAATGTATTAGGCTTATTTAATAGGGTTTTTAGAGTTAAAATCTATCTCTTCATGTATATAAACTTGTAGTATTTTGATGATGAGCATATGAACAAGTTTAATGGATGTTTTATTGGGTTAAACGTGAAATAAAGAAAATCAAAATTTCATCCATTGAGGTGTGTAAAATGGTATTAAAAATATAATAAATAGATATTTTAAGACTACATATGAAAATAAAGGAAAAATGATATTTTCTTGTAAAATAGTCCCCCAAAGGCCCAAGGGGTAAGTAATGAAATAAAGAGATTTACAACTTGATAAGTATGCCACTCTAAAGTGTTAAATAGATTTAATGAGTTAAAAACATTTGAAAAGTTAGTGCGTGTAACCGAATAATATTTAATGTTAGTGCGTGTAACTGAATAATATTTTAGGAAAGAATACTTGTGAAAATGAAGAAAAAGACAAGTTTGGAAACAAATGGGTAAAATGATCATTTTACATACAGTATATTATTTTTATGGAAATAGTGTTACATAAATAGTACTAATTGAAAGTGGTTTTTGGGATAAAACCGACGTAAGTGTTTAAAGGACAAGAAATGGTGATTTTAAATTGTGACACAAGGTGGGGTGAGACCTCGAATTTTGACTTCAACCGATAAAAAGTGAAATAATGTGAACATTTAAAAAATATTAGTAAACATTAGAATGGACTCGGATGACACCAAGAACAAAATAAGAAAGGTCCGATCCCTGGGGTGAAAGATCTAAAATCATCGTCCAAAGCATATATGAGCATAGCCGGCGGTGTGGAGCCCTAAATGTATGCAATTATTTGGAAGATTGCAATAAAAAGATAATAAAAAGTGGAACGTGTCAAGAAATGGGTTGTATGGAAAATATAAGAAAAGACAACCTAACTTGAATGAAATTAATAAATGTTTCAATAAAGGATAACGTGGAGCAGTAATTTAAGAAAATTGACCAATGTCCATGAGGTAAAAGGGATGGTAAAGTGATGTGATGAAATAGGTGATTAAGCTACCTAAAGAGGTTTAACCCATAATTAACAAAACAATGTGTTTATGAAAGGATTTCAAAGAAAAATAAGTATTTTCTAATGTTGTTCTTGCGTATGTTGAAAGGTGATTTTTTTTATAGAAAATGCTGAGGTAAACATGGTATGAGTAAAATGATAATTTTGGTGAAGGAAACGTTTTTTCATAAACAAAGTGTATTTGTTTATTGTATTTAACCTGGTGTGTTAAATCAAAAAATAAATTTCATGTAAAAGAGTTTTTTTTTATAAAATTGAGGAGAATTAATCAGAATAAGTAACGTTTTATGGAATAAAAATGGTTTCATGCATTGAAGTATATATCTGCATAGAGATTGGGTCTAGTGCGGACACAATAGTGCGCACTAGATGAGGACGCTTAGTATATAATACACGGGTGTGGGCTTCGGTTGTTTTAAAAAAACATCTCACCTTATTTGCTGCTATGTCACCCGTTCTCCCCACAAACCCACACTCTCCCAAATCTCAGCCCAAGTCCTCTTCCCCAAAAATGATTCCTCCCCAAGTTGAGATGATCAACCAGAAGTAGGTATTAACCCCTACTCACCCAAGGTTCGATTTCATCCCAGGTATCAAATCAATCCGTTTATTATTTTACAACCCTTTTAATCATTTTTGGAAATCATTTTGAATATCTCTGTTCGAAATTTAATCAATTTTGAAAATCAATTTATGTCCTGTATGAAGTTTCTCTATGTGTTAATTTCTTTTGCTTTTTTTAATAATTATGCATTTTTACTTACTTTTTTTTAATAATTACGTTTTCTTACTTTTCGGGATATGGATTCCCAAAAAAGTTCATTTGACTCCCATATTTTATGTAATTGCGGAGATCGTTCGGAGATGCGAACGTCAAAGGCGACGGAGAATCCAGGACGATGTTTTCTTGGGTGCCCTAATTTTAAAATTAGTTCTTTTTTATGGTGGATTGATACCGAGAAATCAGTGGATACCCAAAAATCAGCAGATACCAAAATAACAGTAGAAATTAAAAGCCATGAGCTTATTACGAAGATAATGGAGTTGGGCAGAAAAATTGATGAATTAGAGAAGAAAATTAACAAAATATTTGCTGGACAAGAGAAGTAGATTGCCAAAAAAATTGTTGGATGAGAGAAGAAGTTTAACAATTTCTACTTCCATTTCAATTGTATTGTGGTTGTAGTTAAAGCAATGTTTATTATCAAGATTTTGGTTTAGGAGATTGAGTACTCTACGTAATGTGAAAATTCAATTTGGGTTATGTAATGCAATTTCTGTTTGCGTTATGTAATTTTTCGTTTTGATATAGTTTGTGTTATGTAATGTAATTTCTGTTTCATTTGAATTATGAATATTCATAATAGTCCATGAGCATCCAGTTTGTTAATGAACACTCATAACTGTCCATGAATTTTCAAGTTGACAAATTTAATAAAATTAGTAAATGAATATTCAACTAGTTAATGAACTTTCAAGTTTATTTCTGTCGAATTGTATAAACAAATTTATTTATGGTCTTCCTTCGAATTTTATAGACATGTGTATTTCTTTCCACCTTCACTGCTTGAAACTTGCAACTCAAAATCACCCCATCTTGGAATTTATAAAATATTTCATTTGTATAAATACCAACCATCTGCACCAAAGCATCATGAAATATTTTCATTTTTGGTTTCTCGGTTAAGTTTTTGTGATCGACAAACAACTTTTCATGACGTCGATGCATAAGCGCCCTACCAAATTGGATCATAAAATTCACAAGCGAGTTCTTTTTAGAAACATATTTAAAAAAAAATGCACGATCACCTTCAGCTCGTTGGCTACTTGACATTCCAGCGGAGAAAATATGATTCACTTAAGCAAAAACACATTTGGAATGAATATCATACGTAGAATGGAGCCACTTATTGTCAGTTAAACAACTCCTACCAACAAGATCAAACCATTTCGCATCAAAGTCTTCCCTCATTTCACAATTCCATATGCAATCGAAAAACTCCATATAGTAGGCATTAAACTTTGTCGAATCAATTTTTTCAAAAAATTTCATCAAAATGTGCCAACTGCAATACCTGCGATAGTTTTGTGGGAGGGATTTTGATATTTCTCTTATCATAGCGGGATCTTAATCAATAATAGTCATCTTTGGTGAATCGCTTAACATAGCTTCTAAAAAACGGTTGAAAAGCTAAACAAATGAATCTAAGGTCACATCACTTAGAAATGCAGATCCAAATAATATAGTCTGGTAATGGTTATTAACTCCCATAAGTGGCACAAAAATCAGACCATAGAGATTGGTATTGTATGTGGTATCAAATACGACCATATCACCGAAACAATTGTAATCTCGTCAACTAGTTGCATCAACCCCAAAATAATGCTTAATCCTTTGTTCACTATTGGTTGAGATTTTGTAAGTGAAAGGAAGATTCCTTCCTTCATATAGTTTGAAAAACTCGTGCAACATATCTCCATCGTGCCCTTTCAATTCATTGCGTCTATCCCTCTCTTGGTTGTATAAATCTTTTGGAATGAACCCAATATTTCAAACCCACCCGCTTGCACTCCAAGAAAATTGAATTGTTGGTGCGATGGTATATTGATCATTTCAAGCTGTTGAGTTAAAAACTTTTGGTAAGTAGAGGTGCTACGATGATATCTCAAAAAATGCATTTTCGTTGGCGTCGATAACAGGTGGCTATAACCCTCCATAAATGAAATAACTAGATATGTTCCACTTGAATACCTCGCAACCATAATTTTTTCTTTACAACCTTCCCTAATTGAACCCTGACGTCTAGAAGTCTCTGGAACCTCTACAAGGTTGCCCTTTCCTTGTCTAAAACAAACACACTCCTTTCTTATAACCTCGTTACTTTTCATATCCATCTTTTCAAACCAATTACTAATACTAAACCCAACAGCTGCCTTTACATATGCATTGTAAAAATCTTCATCAAGTGTTTGGAACTCTTGGCCAATTTTTGGCTTAAGTTTTGGCGCCCTTTAGGGTTGGAATCATTATAAATATAGTCTGAATTTAATGTAACACATTGTTTCCCTCTGTCAGCCTCAATATCTAAATTGACATTTTGCTCAACCTCAATCTCAAATGCCATATTTTCTCCAATCCACATTTCTTTATTAATGCTCGAACTATCCATTTTCTGCCCAAAAGGCAATTTTTTTTTAGCTCAACCATTATAAAAATAAGAACAATAAACATCAAAACATGAAAACATGAAAAACAATTATAATAATGATTAGACACACACACACCTAAACAACTTAAGTTTTTGCGCACTTTAGGGTTGAAATCATTATTAATATCGTCTGAATTTAACGCAACACATTGTTTCCCTCTGCCAGCCTCAATATCTAAATTGACATTTTGCTCAACCTCAATCTCAAACGCCATATTTTCTCCAATCCACATTTCTTTATTAATGCTCGAACTATCCATTTTCTGCACAAAAAGAAAAAAAAATTAGTTCGACCATTATAAAAATAAGAACAATAAACATCAAAACATAAAAAATAGTTATAATAATGATTATACACACACACTTAAACATTAAAAATATTTAAGTCATTGAAAATTTATTTTCAATGACCAACAAAAAAAATAAAAATTATGCTAGTGGCCTACAAACAGAAATTAAAATCACTAATGCTATAACTAATTGGTCTTCAATGGCCTGTAAATAAGAATAATAACCCATATCGAAATTGATTTACAAGAATAATATCCTATCGAAAACATTACATTCTTGTTTTAGACCCAAATAAATATTGATTCACCTTTTCAATCAAGATTTATTATTTAGTTAGATGACTTAATAGAGATCAACAAAAAAATTCGTTTTGAACTTACCCCTCTTTCTGTACTTGACCTTGTTTAGTCATTTTCGGCCATAGCAGGTGGTGCTGGTTGATCATCTCAGCTTGGGGAGGACTCATTTTTGGGGAAGAGGACTAGGCTGAGATTTGGGAGAGTGTAGGTTTGTGGGAAGAACGGGTGATATAGAAACAAATAAGGTGAGATGTTTTTTTTAAAAGAACCAAAGCCCACACGCATGTGTTATATCCCCAACCAAGCATTCGCATCTAGTGCACACCATTGTGTCCGCATAAGAGGTAATCTCTCTCTCTCTCTCTCTCTCTCTCTCTCTATATATATATATATATATATATATATATATATATATATATATATATATGAGGTAATTGCACATGTATGTAGACATAACGTGTTAGAGTGTCTTTTCTGCCGTTCGATTCTCTATTGCATTATTGTATTTTTCCACTGGGCATTCGGCTCATTCCCTTGTCTTTGTTACGGCATTTTGGGTGCGGTTTCATATTTTGAGAGCTTTGTGTAGGTAAATATATTTTTATTTTACGTTAGTAGCTCTGTATGCTTGGACTCTAGAGACGCTTCCCACGAGTCCCTCACGTAGATTAATGTAAATTGGAATGTCATGCTAAATAAGTGAAATTCTAATTAAATAAAGCGGAACTAGTAACATTATTTGGGTTGTCTCATTGTACCTCATACCTAATGCTTGGGTCAGACTGGTTTAACCATGAGTAACCCATAAATTTGAGCCGGGGCATTACACCACCCATGCTAGCTGCCACAACCCACGAATTCATGCACACCTCGATATCCACCGATGAGGCTCAACAACCGTCTACAGAGTCGAAACACGAAATCCATCGCTTTTTAATCGTAATGCAGAAAATAGCAAGTACGGAGTACACCGCACTAAACACGTTCTCAATACATGATGATGAGAAATAAGCTTTGGTACCCAACACGAAATAGCTCAAAGTATTTGAATATGTAAATTTGATTCTTTAAACTTAACGGGTGAAACGAGGGTGGAACTTTAGTAAGTAGGTAATGAATTAATTTTTGCCAAAAGTTCTTAAAAGATATGAGTCCAACACGCCTTAAATAGTAAAAACACATATTTCAAGGCAATAAACTCGATCGAATGAAAACACATATCTCGTTCAATTGAGAAGTGCTTTTTATTCTTACGAAACTCCAGTTCATTTAAACGATCAAGCTTTCTTATTCTAACGAACTTACAATGAGCTTCTAACAAAAAATGGTCTATTAAGTAGAGAAGCCTCATTTTATGTTCGTTAGATGGTCGTTCCAAAGAGATTCTAATGTCATTATAACGAGATCATATTTCGTTCCAATGAAAAGAACGTTTTGTTCTAACGAGATTAGAACAAAAAAAATAGTTTTCTTCAAAAAAACATTCTAAAATTAGTTCCAAACACTTTGTTAGAAAACAAATTACCCAGAAAAATTATCCAAGAACCATATTCTAAAATGCATCCATAGCTTACGAGATCCTCAATAAATGTGAAGACAAACTTGTTACTAAACACGACACAATGTATATAACATTGAAACTTGGTTTCTACATCTCCATCAAACATATAATAGGCTTATGAGATTTATAGTACCAAGCCTAAGCTATGACTAATATGTTTTGTCCGAAATTAAGCAAATTTTAAACAAATTTACTCGATTGAAAATTTTTCCTTACAAATCTACCCTTTGGCTTTTTTGGGACAAAACCAAAACAAAAATCCTATCGGCCGTCAAGCTCTCTAAAAAGAATCAATCCCCAACCCCAAAAGGAAAAAGAGTACAGAATCTCAACAAACACAAACTCTGAGTAACTTTGCTTGCTTAAAAACTTTGCTGCATGTTGTAAACCTGCACACTTAAACACACCCTCAAATGCAAAGAGAATATAACAAGTATAAATTCTCATAAGAATAAAATTCGAACTATGCCTAACAATCTCAACCTAGGTAAGATGTCTCCCACTAAGATAAAGATATCCTAATCATGCAATAAAAGATACCTTTTATCTCCCTTTTTATTCAGGAATAGATAAAGTAAGAAAGTATAAAACTATTACTCCCTCAAAAATCAAATCTCCCCTTAAATGTGTGATTATGAGATACCAATTTTAAAATAGGGAGAAGGGAATAAAATCGCACAATGGTGTAAAGTGTAGCAAACACACAACATGACAACATAAGCACAAATAAGCCACACAATGGTCAAACAATATTAATATCGATGCAAAAAGATAACAATATGAATACGCAATATGATGTCAATTTGAAATTACCAATTTTGTGAAAAAGGAATTTCAATGCACATAATGACAAATACTAATATGGTCATATATCATGCCAAAAAAAATTCTAAGATAAAGCATATGGCAAACATGGAGTAAATGAAAATCGTAAATACTCAAAACAAATGATAATGTACATATAAATATGCAAAATATACCAATGAAATATCGACACATATATATAAGTATAAACAACCACAAAAACTCTACACAAAACACATAATCTTTATACACTATCATTGTATCTATGTGTCTAAACACGTGGGACGGAATTAATGGGTGTGTACTAGATACAAATGAATTATTTCCCAAACATTTAAATATGCTTAAAGAGTTCAGTCTGACCACAAAACTTTATCTAATTAAGATTTAGCCTCAAGTGACAAGATAAAGTGAACTCTACGAACAAATAAGAATAATGCGCACAAGCCCAGAATATTGATGATTCTACAAATCAATAACTTCATGAAAAAATAAGCGTAACTAGAATTCATTGTGCAAACTCGTTGATCTTCAACTATAATACCCTCAAAAGATAAACATATTATTTTCTTTTCCTTAAATTTTTTTGAAGCTATCACTTTTGAAAACCAAACAAACTAAAAATGCTGGCCTTGGGAAAATTTTCTACTTTTTTTGCCTTTAAATCTTTTCATTAGGCTCTTGCAAACGATGGCTTTCCCGCAAAGGAGATTTGATCCTTTCATAGTCCTTTCCCGTGGACCCTCATATTTTTAATAAAAATCAAACAATATTATGGGCAACGGCTCTTATATGCATAAATACCACATAGTCACAAATTATATAGATGACAAGATTGATGGGAGAGCATCTCACATAGCTCAAGCATACATGTGAATTTAAAATTCAAAGAGCTCGTGCATATGTGTGCGGAGGCATATTCAAAGTTGAATCCATAAAGCAAATTAAAGTTGAAACAACTCCATGCAGGCATGATTAAGAACAATCTAATTATTTACAAACATAACCAAATGTACTAGCCACATGGATAACACATAATTAATTGGATTCAAACACACTAATATGTCACACAAAATGTGTAAAACTAAAATACACAAAAATCAAAAATCTTTTTGAGTTTATATAAATTTTTCCAAAATAAATATCGATTTAATAAACAAACTAACTCAAAAGACATTTAAAATCTTTTGTATTTTCATTATTACTCAATAAAAGAAAAAAAGATAAAACTAGCAAACATATATATCATAAAGCACAACAAGTTTATATAAACATTCGAACACATTCAACCATTAGATATAGCATGAGAAGTATCATGTGCAAGCAAACGAGAATCAATAAGTCTAATATGTAAAGCCTCCAAATCGAATTTCCTAACCCATGTAGTTGTAACATGACGCTCAAGGGCTTTGGGTACCACCGTGACTTTATTCTTAGACTTTTAGGACCGTTTTTATGATCATAGCAAAACCTCTTAAGGTGACCTTTCTTACCGTAATGAGTGAAAGTGTAAACATTCAAAGGGTGTTACCTAATGGTTGACCTTTCCTAATATTCCTTGTTGACTCTATCAAATGCATGGTCTTTCTTTAGTAGCGGACGCATTTTGATCATCAAAGCCAATTCCACACTTATCATCTATGATTTGGACAGTGCATAACATTTTATCCTAATTTTTTGACCTAGACTCCAAACCAAATTTGACACGATTCAAATCTATTAATCCACTACACCAAAAATAATAATTTGACACGCCCTGATATTAAAAATCTGGCACAGTTTAAAACTGTGCCAAATTTTGGCACCGTTTAATGACAATCTGATACACTTTAAAACAGTGCCAAAATTTGGCACTAATTTAAAGTGTGCCAAAATTGAGCACACTTAACTGAAATATAAACACCCTTACAAAAATCCTCCTCCCAATTTTTTTTTGTCTCCCGCCCCCTGTCCGCTCTCAAATCAGGTATTCCGCTCTCTCCTGCTCCACCAAATTATGCAAGGGGCAATGCATCTTTTTTATGACAACCCTAACTACTATTCTCACTATTTTATCAGATCTCTCTCGTTATGTGTTGACAGTATGACCATATCCCTTGATGAATGACGCGCTATAATGGAAGCAACTCTAGAAGAGTCGGCATAGCTAACTGATGTGGCCCACCTAGAACACGATGACTCGTATAGTACAACCTACACAACCAGGTATGAGATGTCCTACGCCAATTCCGGATGGAAAATTACAAAAGGTGCTGTTCTCAAATCATATTCTATGTTTTTCTTGTAAATATTATATTTGTTTTTTTTGGGTTAATCATTTTTATAGTTCAGATGTTTTGGTTATCCCACTGCACTGTGAAGTTATGATGCAGCTTCTTGTACAACTCGTAGGGTTTTGAATGAACCATATGTAAAATTAGCAGTAATTAACTAAAATATTGATAGTTCTGTTTGACCCCAAAAGTTTTATGGACATGTTTTTTGGAAATAAGTCCAAATTCTATTGTAATGCATACTATAATTGACACGGATCTGTTGTGACAAGGTGAATGCGTATGAAATGTATATGCCCCAAACTATGCAAGGGGTAGTTTCTTCTGCTATTGCAGAGAAGATTGAATCCGTGGACCAATCTCCTTCAACATAACTCTCTGAATAAAAGAAGGTCAGTAATTAATTGTATTTGTTTCTGGAAATGTCTATAACTTTAGGGTGGTAATAGTTTTAGGTTTTTGGATATCTTGGGATCTGGATTTACATGTGCTGATTTGATTTTATATGCCATTTTTCTAAATCTATATTGTATACTAGAAATTGTGTTGACTTTAGGGTGTTAATTAATGATATTTGTGTATCTATAATTTTTTTTGTAGTATTTATTATATGAACATGACAGAATTCTGACTTAGGGAACACACATCAAATTGGTTCAACTTATCATGGTAAGTTTCATAAATAATGATAGAGTATTGATTAATACTTAATTTTATCTACTATCAAAGGGAACAAAAATTAATTTAAGAATATAGTATTAAAAAACATGGAGTTAATTTATGGAATTTTTGAATTTCAGACATTTAACGAGTAATCACAACATATGTGGTAATGTAATACACATTTATTAAATAATTTGGGGTAATATCTATAAACCATTTGTAAGCTTGTGTTGATATGGACATCTTTTTTTTATGGAGCTATAACGAAACAAATTCATTTCACCACCGAAGATGTTTTCTTATTTTTGTATACTTCCTTCCATCTCATATGTTTAATTTGTTTGTTTAGATTTATATTCCAAAATTAGGGATTTAATTTGTTTATAAATTTTATAATTGTGGTTAACGTTTTTAACGGGTTTGGGGAGAGGAACCAATACTAGGACTTTCATTTTACAATTGCAATTTATCTGCGATGAACATATATGATGGATTGGTTCTTGTTATTAGTGAGTTTGCAATGGCAATTTTTCTTTGCAGTTTATTATGTGAACGGTTATGTTTTGATTCGGTATCTAAACTATGTTTTGTTTTTATTTGGTGTAAAGAAAACATTTGCTAACATATATCTCGGGTGGTAGTTCCATTGAACATGAATGTCATTTTGGGGATCACTTTCATTATGAAGCTGGCCTATCACAAGGGATAAGTTAAGCTTATCACTCTTACATTGTGTATATAGGGCATGTTTAATAACAGTTAAAATTATAGGAATTGGTCTATTTTGACAGTGTAAGAGCAGTGCATGTTTGAGGGGCACTGGTATTTTTGGAGTTTCACCATCTAACCATCTTAAGGAAAACTTCAGCTCTCTGGCATTAAGGAGCAAGGTACTGATACACCAATTCACTAAGTTTGTTTTATAAAATCTAATGTTTTATTTTTATTTTTTTATATTGTGAGTTTATTTCATATTTTTTTTTTCTTCAAATTGTGTGTTATTTAGCTACTTACCTTTATATTGGTGTATGACTTTTTTTAGGTTGATAGCGGAGTCGATAGTTGCTCAAAGTGTGTACGAGTATTTATTATAGAGAATGGTTGTCCGATGGGAAAATCATGGAGACGGCTTGGTGGTGAGATGGTTTAACATAAAGATGGATTGAGCAGACGATTGATCTTTAGTATCCTTGTTAAATCCTCCTCCTCTTGAAGTGGAGGAAGAAGATCGTTCCAAATGTTTGTCAAGTATTTTTTTGGCATAATTATTGTTAAACTTTCCAAGTATTTAAACCTGTGTAATTTGGTAGTATTATTATCTCAACAGTAAAGGAGGTATATACACTAATATTCGAAAGTATAATTTGGTCTCTGCTGGATTTTATTTATGTACATTTATTTAAGGGTCATGAACATAAAGTCATGGCTATAGTTTGTGTGGATGAAGAGAAATTGTGAGTAAGCAGTGATAGGGGAGGTGCCATTTTCATTCGGGGTGCTATTTTAGTTATCATATTCGCTAAATAATGTATGAATTCTTCGATTTATGTGTTATAATTTGAATTCAATGTGTGAAAGTTCAGTTATGTTATTTGAATTCAACGAGATTTAACTTCATGTCTTATGTGTTGTTTTATTGTAATCTTTATTTAGGTTTACTTAATATTTAATAGAACATCGCCCCATGAATATAAGACAAACGAGGAGTCGGACGTGGCATTGTTGCTTCTTCTTATAGAGAAGACTGCAAAAACCACATAATCTTTCGATAAGCCGAAATTCCTTATTTTTCCTTGTAAGTACTCTTTGCGGGTCATTTTATAGTCATCTCATATTATATTGTTTAGTTTTAATAGTAAGAGATCTTTTGAGGACACATCTCTTCACTCCCTTGTCCCGTACCTATCTTTCAAACAGCTATATAGCTGTTATACATACTGCCTATATATATAACAACTATATATATATATATATATATGGAGTCGTTGGGATTTAGTCCCACTTTTTAATAATTGATAGTTGTTGATCTCCAGCATTTTAGATTTTTGTTGTTAGTCATTTTCATATAAATGCCACCAACCACAATGAAAGTTAACTTATAGTCCTACTCATATAAACGCCACCATTTCTTTCTACTAGCGACCTATCCTTATAATCAGTTGGAAGCATGAAACAAAAGGTATTTTCAAGTTTACATAAGTTTATTGGTATCTTGTCATGCATCTCAAGCATGCTTCTTAACATGCATTTGATAACAGGTACTCTTAAGTTTACATAAGTTCCTTATTTTTGAAAAGGCCGTTGACAAAAAGAACATTGACTAGGGAAGTCCATACACCTTGTAGATATTTACCACAAAAACTTACTTGTGAGCGCATGTTTCAACTTACATAGTAAGGCACTATGGCACTAAGTCCTATCCTTTATGCTCAAAAACTTTTGAATGAGCCTCTCTTTATGCAAAAGTCCTTTATAGTAATCCAATAATTAAGAGGGGCTTATTTAAATTGATACTATACCTAATTACGTAGAGTCCTAATTTTAGTAATTAACTGAAAGGAGAAACATAGATAAACTAGGAACCAAAAAGACTACTCCTATCTAATGCTAAACATCATAAGTTAAAATAAAAAACTAAATAAATTATAAGCACAATCAACAACAAATATCTAGATTATGCTTAAAAACATGCCCGTTAGAAGTTGAAAACCCAAATCAACCCCCAAACAGCCACGTAAGAAGCACGAACACCTCGTGCGGGACCAATATTACTCATAAGAACTGATCGCGTAGTCACAGGACCCCAGTTTGAGAATTTGAGCTCTTGATTTGAGAATATGACGATAATTTGAATATATATAGATTAGGCTTAAAAACAAGCCGTTAAAAGGGTGAAAACCCAAACTAACTCCCAAACTGCCTTGTAAGAGGCATGAACACCTTGCACGGGATCAATATAACTTGCATGAACTGACCGCGTAGTCACGGGTCTCCTGATTTAAGAATATTATAATAATTTGAAAATATCTAAATTAGTCTTAAAAACACGCCGTTAGAGGGTGAAAACTCAAACTAGCACCCAATCGGCCCTGTAAGAGGCACTAACACCTCGCACGGGACTAATGAAACTCATAGGAACTTACCGTGTAGTCACGGGACTCCCGATTTGAGAATATGACATTAATTTAAAATATCTATACTTTGCCTTAAAAACACGACGTTAAAAGGGTGAAAACCCAAAGCAACCCCCAAACGGCCCCGTAAGAGGCATGGGCACCTCGTACGGTACCAACGTAACTTACATGAATTGACCGTGTAGTCACGGGTCTCTTGGTTTATGAATATGACAATAATTTGAAAATATCTAGATTAGGCTTAAAAAACCATGCTGCTAGACGGTGAAAACCTAAACCAGCCCTCAAACGACCTTGTAAGAGGCACTAAAACCTCGCATGGAACCATGTATGTCATAGAATTTGACCGCGTAGTCGCGGATCGCCCAATTTGAGAATGTGATGATAATTTGAAAATATCTATATTAGGCTTGAAAATTAGCCGTTAAAGGGTGAAAACTCAAACCAACCTCCAAATGGTCCCGTAAGAGGCATGAACACCTTACACGGGACCAATGTAACTTGTAGGAACTGATCGCGTAATCACGGGTCTCTCGGTTTGAGAATATGATGATAATTTAAATTTTTTTAGATTATACTTAAAAAATGCCATTAAAGGGTGAAAACTCACACCAGTCCTCAAACGGTCCCGTAAGAGGCACTAACACCTCGCATGGGAGTAATGTAACTCGTAGGAGCTAACCACATATTCACAAAACTATCGGTTTGAGAATATAATAATTGTAACTCCTATATGCAATTTTTCAACTTGAATAAGATATTTTTTTAAAAGTTACTTGGTCACTAATATCATATCTTTTTTGTATCCTATTTTTTGCATGATAACGCTTTATCGTTAGCTTTTATCCACGTGGAACACACAAAGAAGTCAATGGTATATAACAAGGGGATTATTTATTTAATGTCGTTAATGTTTATGATTCTATTTTTTATGTTAAGGACGTCTGGGCTTTTGTTGTTTTATTGTTAACTTCAATGGCCGTGTGGGATTTTGTAATTGTATTGTTATATTTTATTGCCGTGCGGGTTTTACATTACGTAAGTTTTATATTAGCAGGTTTTTGAATGTCCAGAAAATAGAGGAAACTCTGCCACTTGTAATATTTTAAAGTTTGTATGTACATTGATTTGCAATTTGTGAATTTTCTTATTTTCAAATAATTAATTTTTGTTTCTTTGATCCAAAAATTTGGCACAGTTCAAAACTGTGCCAAAAGTGTATCGAATTTTGGCACGGTTTTGAACTGTGTCAAAAGTGTAATCAATCTGGCATAGTTATAAACCATGCCAAAAGTGTGTTAGAAGTGTTCTTGTTTGGCCAAATCTGGCACACTTTTAAACCGTGCCATAAAAAAAAGTCATTTTGGAACACCTGATTCTGGCACAGTTCATAGCCGTGCCAAACTTGATCTGGCATAGTTTTAAACCATGTCAGATTACTATTTTGGTGTAATGATCTCTCCTCTAGCTCAACAATTCTTGACTCGAGTAAATGTCCGGACTCCTCAAACTCTAGAAGATCTTTCTTCATAATCTTCATCAAACCTCAAAGGCTATCTCTCTCACCCTCAACGCTCTCTTGCTTCTCTCGAAAAGTCCTCTCAGATGACCTAAGATCCTTAATAAAAACACTATCATCATTCACAACGGCATGCTCTTTAAACCTAGCTTCTAACTTTAAATTATCCCTCTCCACTTTAAAAGAATCCACATGCAACTCACGAAAGGCAACTTGAAGTTCACTCTCCTCCTCCTTCTCTTTTTCATCGTCATTCTCATTCTCTTCTTGACTCTCTCAATCATCACTCATTTGGTATTCACAAAATATGGCTTCATAAGTAAAATGTTTCAAATATCTTCACAGGAAGATTTCTCATCAAAGCTCACATGACTAGCCATGAATACAGTGTAGTTGCGCTCAATGGGGGAATCAGATCCGTCTTTCGGATCACTGTCACTAAGGGTGGAATTATACACCTTCGGTTTCTTGCCTTCCTTTTTTAGTTTAGTGGGGCACTCCACTATCCTATGGCTATAACCCTCACAACCATAACATCTTTCCGACTCATTCCTCTTAAGGTTCTCATTACAATTCTTAGGGAAGTGATCGACCTTGTTATACATGTTTTTTTAAACCTTTTTGCATCTTTCGATTGCTTATGGAATTTGAGAAATTTCTTGAATTTATTTACTATCATAGTTATATCCCTGAAATTATGTCAGATTCATCATCCGAAAGAGGTGTTTCCTCCTTTCGAGCTTTTAAATCAATGCCTTATTTTTTTTCTTCGTAGTCTTGGAGGAAAACATGTCAAGCTCAAAAGTTTATAAGTCATCTACAAGCTCTTCAAGTTTTGTAGAATCTAGAGTACCCAAAGAATTAAAAACAATCACTTTTCAATTAGATCTTTCAATCATTGACCTTAAGATTTTCTTAATTACTCGGTTGTCGAGTATCTTTTCTCCCAAGTTAAAAGACGAGTTAAATATATCAGACAGTCTAGTGTAAAACTAATCAAAGGTATCAATCTATAATATCTCAATCGTTTCATACTGAGTGGTGAAGTTTTGGAGTTTGGAAGACTTAGCAGAACTAGTTCCTTCATGGGTGATATGAGTATGTCCCAACCCTCTTTTAACATTACACAAGTCATAATATGACTGAACTCTTCCTGGGTGATAGAATAAAATAGAGCATTTAAATATCTAGAGTTACTACTTGCTAACCTATTCTCAAACTCACTCTATGATTCTACGAGTTTAGTAATCCTATCCTCTCCAACTAAGGTAGTAGGTGGAGTCCAACCATTTAAAAAACTTTCCATACCCGCTCATCTATTGTCTTAAATGCTGGCTTCATGCACATTTTTCAGTATGCATAGTTTGACCCATCAAACATTGGGGTTCTAATACCTTCAAAATCACCAAAGTTCATGCCTAACAATAAGAGATCAAAACATAATAATTTAGCGTAACCCACTCCGATACCAATTTGAGAATGCCATACCCTATACGGTGTGTGCTTAGGCAAGGATGGTCCGAACAAATAAAAAGTATATTTTTATGTTTTCAATTTTACAGAGCAAAAACTTTAAACGTATAACCCTATAAAAACTTTGCACCAATTAAAATCGATTTACTGTGAAAACTCGATTTATCCAATTTTATAATTTTTCCCTAAAACATGCGTCTAGGTGATAAACAAATAAAATAAATAAATCCAACACAACAAGCCAATATATGAGGAAAATTCACAATGAAAAAAACCTTGGACGACCCAGCTAAACAGTTCACTATGATAAGGTTTTACAAAGACTGGACAATAGACTTACTCAATGACTCGTATCCCTTGCAAGCCTTGACACTCTTCTATCCTCGACCTCTCTTCACATTGCAATGTAAGAGTCCACCCACACAAGTTGCCACAACCTATGAATCCATGCACGCCTAGATATCCACCGATGAGGCTCAACAACTGTCTATGAAGGAGAAACACGGAATCCACTGTCACTCCCATGGATATCTAGCGACTGATGGGAATGGATTATGAGGGGCATCATATTGTGGTGGATTGTACCCTGCGGGTCACATCGGAGGCGGTGTTGGATGGTTTAAGGGTTATGGGTAGAATTATGTCTGGGGATTCTCTTTAGATTTCTGTGCTGAGGGAGACACTACTGAAGAGGTGGGTTGACGAGACATACAGGTGACAGGTGAGACAAACGACCCGTCTGTTTATTTTGTGTGAGACCCCGCTCAATGAAATACCGGGTGATCAGTCCTATATCCAATTAAACAGGAATCTCATATGGATCATCCTTAACATCACTGTCGAAATTTTGTAAAAATTACTAACCACCTAGTATTCAAAAACTTCTATCCAATTTTAATCTTTATTAATCCAGATAAAAAAAATGCGAAAATTAAAGTAACACAAACCATGCTGATAGAATTAATCATCACATATAATGACAAACTTCTTGTCGAATAAACCCTCGACTATAATCCAAAATCAATGTAAATAATAGTCATAGATAAATCCCATATAATCTGAAAGAGATACTAAATAAATCTGGGAGCTACATGGTCGAAGTAAACTGAACTAGATCCCTACACTATTATTAGAAAAGACAGAAGCGCCTATCCAAATCCTGTAACATCCACATGCCCGCAGCAACGTATCCCTTGAATTAATTAAGTCTGGCGTCCCTATGGCTGGACACCTAAAAGGTTTTGAAAATATTTGAAGCAAGGGTTAAAACCCAAAACATTTTGAAAACATTCAACAAATGATTAACTTGTAGTAACATAAAATGCATGAATGCGCTTCATATTTAAGTTAGTGTCGCACTCCCTTGAGGACAAACTCACCCCTCAACTAATGTGCACCCTTAACGCTTCCCTTATAACTCACCTAGTTATGTATCTCGTAACTAGCTCTTGTTATAACTCTTTCCTGACACCCTACTCTAGTCCGAGTATATTTAATATAATTTATAAGTTATTTCTCACCTTAACTTAATTAATCGTTTTCCCTTAAATGCCATATACATTCACTAGTTATATAAAAAATACAATATTCTCCATGTATTTAAATTACCCGTATATAATTATTCACCCCATTATATATGTAAATTTATCTTACAACAATCACACATATGTTGAATATGAATATAACCCATATATGATTCATACAATTCACTTCATATATTTAATTACCCGTATATAATTATTTATCCCATTATATACATAGAACCATATTACAACATTCACACATATGTTGAGTATATATATACATAACCCATCCTCCCGAGTAATATCTCTCCGGATTTATTCTCTAAAGTACAATCACACTAGGTGTGCTCACATAACCTAGTTACCCCAAGTTGGAATTTCTCACCAACTTGGCCCAAAATAGAAATGTAGTGGAGGCGGTCATATTCCTTCCCTGAAAGTGAGATAAGACCCTCACCCATATAACGGATGCTATGACCTGGGGATATACTCTCCCTGCTCCTAAAGCCAGGGGTTCACCCACATCGCGCAACCTCCTTTGATAGCACTAGAGCATATAAATTAAATAAATATCTAATCACTGATATTTAATAACACACAATATATATATATATATATATATATATATATATATATATATATATTTCCCCGTGTACAAAAATCCGTAGCACTAACCTATATTTTTCCCCGAGTCTGTGGTCCGACTCTAATTTAATTAATTTACACATTAATTAATTCATTACTTTCCCGAGTCTATGGTCCGACTCTAAATTAATTAATTTATCCCTTAATTAATTTATTACCTTGGTATCACTCAACCAATGTACCCAAACTCGCTCACTTGGTCCGTATTTTAATATTTCCCGAGTCAATAGTCTCACTCCAAATTAATCTACTCCTCTCAGTAATTAATTTAACGCCTTGGTATCACTCAATAAATATACTTGGACTCGCTCACGTGGCCCGAAATTAAATATTACCCGAGTCTAATCCCCGACTCCAAATTGTTTAGTTTTCCTCTATAATTAATTAAAATGAGTAGTGTTGCCCTACTACTATACCCGAACTTATTCACCCAGTCCGTTATTTTATTTTTCAGAATTTATTTCCCCAAATTCATTCGTAATGTGTCGCACTTAATTCCCACACCACTCCCAGTTATATTCCCTTATAATTGTTAAGAATTAACTCCCATAATTAAATTTTCTCTTTTAATTATACAAGGTGGGATTTGCAACTAAAAATTTTGCCCATATAATTTCCAAGGCCAAACTGCCGAAAATCTTGAAGGGTCAATCAATCGACCCCAGACGTCGATCGAATGATCGAGCAGGTGGTCATCTTCTCAGAGGTTATGTTTTCACCATTAATTAAAACCTCCAATTTCTAACCTTTCTCTAAGTCTAATCCAAACACAATCATCACCATAACTACATAAGAATATGATCAGGGACTCTCACAGAACTTCAAACACAATTTAAATCCCACGAATTTCTACTTTTCCGATTGGGGCAATTTGTGGGTTTCCACTCATTAAATCCCAATTTCATCTATTTATCCCAAATTTGTCCATAATTTCTACTGGGTTTTCACATTCAATTCAGGTATTTATCTCAGAACCATGTAGCATAATTAAACCTTACTTTGAATCGCATTCCAGTGTTCCATTAACAAAAACCCCATTTTTGTACCCCTTTATACCCAAAACGAATTTTGGTTTATACATCACAAAAATATGAGATGAATATCATAAATAAATATCACAGCAAGTTAACCACTTGCCTTTTGGATTCGTAGAGTCTGATCCGTTGGTATAGAGGCAAGCTTGATGATGAACTCCCAAATTTGTTCCCTGCCTTGTCTCCCAAAAGATCCTCAATTTGCACTGTAACTGCTCCCTATAGTTTTCTCTCAATACCCTAGGTTTTCACTTTGTGTTTCTGTCGTTTCCCTTCTCTCAGAATTAGGTATTAAACATAAATCCCTTTTTTAGCCTAGTGGGCCAAGCCCTAGTGGCCCAAATACCCTCGTGTGGACCCGACTATGCCTAAAAACGCCCCGAGATCCATTTACTACCCTCGGTACTCTTTTTCGACTATCTCGGCCCATCCGGACTCAACTGTGCACTTAGAATTTGCATTCGAATTAATTTATAAAAATTCTTATCTCACACCCAAATTAGTCTATACTGACTCCCTGTTGAGATAAATAATTGACACGTGTAAATAAATTATTACTATTCACTTAGTAATTAAATTTAACTAAATATTAACCATTTACCCTGATTAATATTTAAATATATATTACCATAGCTAAATATTAAATGCACAGAAATACGGGTGTTACATTTTGCTTTTTCTTGGAGAATTTATGGTGGCGATGAGCGTCGACGTCGTTCACTTATGGTTTTTACCCTACTGGCGGATTATTTCAAACGTACATCTGTAAGATTGGGGGAGATTTACTTTAGTGTCCCTTTATGCTTCTCTAGATGGATTTAACCAGTGCTACCGGTAAACTTTTTGCTGGACCCACGTACCTTCTGGAGGTAACTTTAAGTTTATTTTCCTTTATTTTCTTCCAATCCTTCTCTTATTTCTTTTCTTCTGATTCCTTTATCTTTTTGCAGAAGTGGTTTTACAAAGTGATTGGGCTCAACGTGGGGTTAGTTTCCCTGAAGGATAGCGGTATGGGGGACTTCTGCAGGATGTACTAGTGGCAGAAGTCCAACAAACAGTCGAACTACTCCTTGTCCCTGAAGGACATACGATAGGTGTTGA
Organism: Sambucus nigra; assembly: GCA_949130495.1. Lineage (NCBI taxonomy): Eukaryota > Viridiplantae > Streptophyta > Magnoliopsida > Dipsacales > Adoxaceae > Sambucus > Sambucus nigra. The sequence continues at coordinate 420,550,412 of OX422207.1, forward strand.
ATGACTAGACGAGCGACGAGGTTAACATCTATCTTTTCCTTTTTTTTCATATCTTTATTTTGGGTGGATAATTATTCTTTGCCGGGGATGTAGGTGACTTTCTACCCTTGGGGCATTTCTTCACTGGCCACGGGGGTTACGGGTATGCATGCGCAAATGCGACGACTATTGGCGTGTTTGTTTCGGTACGTCTAGTTCTTGGGGGAGAGATTTGTGAGGCAGATTATGGAGGAGGAGGTGGAGTTCCCACTATCGTCTCCCTCAGAGTATATGAGGCGTGTGAGAGAGATGACGAACGACACCAGGGAGGTGGCGATGATGGGAGAGCCCTATACGCTCTATATCGATATGAAAGTGAGTTACGACTAATTCAATTTTGTGATCAGTTGGTTGATGCCTTCCTTTATATATAACTTGGAGATAATACCTCCTCCTACCACAACTTCGGGGAGGGGTACTAGTGCACCGGTAGCATCGGATCACAACATAAGGGGTGATATGGCTATAGTGGTGGTGTGTGTGTGTGTGTGGGGGGGGGGGGGGGGAGGATCCACTTGTTTAAGTCACTTTTGCTTTTTACAATTTCTGATTGGGGAGGCGTTGAGGGTGTCCTACTATCCTTATGCATCGGTAGTTGGGTTGGCGGGCCTTACTGATGAGGCGCTCCATCCCGAGCTGTACTTTTTTTCTTTCTCTTTTCTTTCGTGTTTCTCGCTCCATTTCCTTGCTTTTTACTGACTTGCTTGACTTTTGTTGTTTTCTCTTTCTCTTGTAGTTATTGCGGGTGCCAACTAATTGGTTGCAGGATATCAAGGATTGGATGGCCTCTATGTCTGGTTATGTGAATAAGTGAACCACTTCTTGTATGGTGTCATGACGCGTCTAAAAAAGTGTGTGCAACACGTGTATCTACATCTCAAGTATAAGCCGGTCGCTCAAGTAATACCTCGGTAAGTCGGGTGTTAAACTCAAGGAATAGGACGAAGATCGCGACCATAACTATGGAAAGGCATCTAGACCTTGTAACAACCTGCGTAATTTTGGGCTATTTTAATTAATTTCTAGAAAATGGAGGAAAATAAAGTTTTTGATAAAGTTATTTTTATTGCTCAAATATGTTGGATATTATTTTTAAAGGCGAGAATTTCAAACGGTTTCGAAATCGGAGTTAAAACGGATTTTAAAATGATTTTTAAATGTTTTTAACTCTTGGAGTTGTTTTGACTTCCACCTCTTCATTTCTTTGCCTTATTTAAAGGAGTCTTTTGGATTCCAACTCTTCATTTCTTTGCACTATAAAAGGAAGTCATGGGCAACCCTTTTAACATACTTTTGGCACAAATTTTGGCAGCAAATATATTTTATATTCCTCTCCCTTTTTAATTACACATTGACCCTTGAGATTTATGAGTTTTAACCTTAGATTAGAGGTGTTCTTGGGGCTATTTTGTTAGAGGTTCTTGTAGGAGATTTTTGTAGATCTTTTGAGTTTATCTTGAGGATGTGATCGTTGGTTTCTCATCATGGTTTGAGGTATGGGGTTTTACACAATATGCTCCTTAAATCTCGCGAGTGTCATTCTCTTTGAATTCTTGTTTAATTGAACTCATATTTGAATTGATAAATTCATTGAAATCTGGAAAATAATTGTTGAAATTATTTTGATTCATGTGGTATCATTATATTGTTGATGAGCACATTGTCATGAGATTTTAATACGGCACGGATGTTGGGCACCCGCCAAAATTCCTGTTTCCCGCGCTATGGCTTGATAAAGCATATACGGATGTGGTGAGGCCTGGTGACCCCGTTAAAGTGTTGTTGAAAAATTATAATGATGAAATGCTATTGAGATTTGCATTTTGATTTGAATATTCATACTCGTTTTGTTACGCTTTATTCATCGCTAATCCATATTTGTTGAGCATCTTTCTTGTCGTATTGTGTACTTCCTCATATTTTCTTTTAGTGGCAGGTTAGCGCGGATTTTGGGGCGCTATGGAAATTGATTTTAGCGAGGATTGTTTGGGAACGATTTGTATTATTTTGATGTATAGAGCTTTGGAGATTTGTATTTTATTCGAGTTAGATAGTTGTAATTTTAATTCGAGAGACTTGTTGTAATTGAAGAGATTGAGATTAGTGGATTTATATTATTGTGGGTTTATTTAGATGCTCTATACATTGTCACTTGTGGATTTGGATTTATTTTATCGCATTAGCGCTCCGTTCGCTCTCCCCGGGCGGGCGGGGTGTTACAGACCTAAGTATCAAGTCACTCACAAAAATAAGAAAAGGTGATGAAATTAAGTCCTATGAACTAATAAAAGTAACTAATGAATGCAAACTAACTAATAAAATCAAGACTAAATTTATTGAAGGTTTGGAAATAAACTATGAGAGAAAATAGGGATGGAATACACTCCCCCGAACCGTCGGAAATTATGTTGAATATAAAACGTTCAAGAATTAAATATATAATTCAGAGAAAACCTTAAAATTATTTAAGTACCAAATATATGAGGATTGAACTCCGCACAACACCTAGTCAAAAATAAAATTAACGTGAAATACACAATTCCCGACATGCATATTATATCCTTAAACACTCCGGTTACCTATAGCAAACGAAGTTAAAGGGTTTAAAATACTTGTTCCGAAAAAGTATCAATCCTCCTAAATATTTATTAAATTTTATCCAATTTTATATTCATCCATAAGACCTAGGTTAGGTTCATGTACCCCAACACTTTAAAAAAAATTAGCCAGACATGGAATAATCAACTTTTTGTGCATGATTTTTACGTTGCATGAAATCACGGTGATATATATAATGCAAGTAAATATATAATCAATCATTAATTTAGAAGAAAGAATAATTAGAACCTAAAGATGCAATTTTGAAAAGAATAAAGAAGAAGACAATACTTGTATTGAGAATATGTGAAAAAATAAGACAATAATATATGCTTCTTGTTCCTCTTCTTGCTTGCCTTCTTCCTCTCTCCAAATGTATGTGAGAACTAGGTTAAAACTAAACTAAAATAAGTCTCATAACATGTAACAACTCATTGGGTCGTTTTTAGAAGAGCTTTAAACCGATACAACTCTAAGTAAAAAAATTAGGATAAAGGCAAAATTTGTGCTACAGGCCATTCGAACCTATTTGCCTTAACCTCGAACCGGTTTGCCCCCGCAAACCAGTTCACCTTTGATCCGAACCAATTTGCAAAAGGTGAGTTTTACTCTTTTTCCCCTGGATCTTTTATCAACTTCAAACACACATAAATTTTTCACCGTAGCTCGTATTTGGGTACATTTTTTCCAGTATGCTCATAGCTTCAAGATTTTCAACTTTACTGTGGCTTCTTATCTAGGTTGAGGCTGAAAAATTACTTAAATTACCTTGAATCTACTGTCCTTTTTTTCTTTATTTCTATTTCTCTCTCATGTTCACTTGCATTAAATACTTGTAAAATAAGAGAGAAATACACAAAATAAGAAATAGTTGCCAAAAAGGGTTAGTAGCATGAATATGAGATAAATCTTGTCTAATTTCTCCGTGCAGTACCATAAAATAACCAAAATTAAGGGGTTAAATATGATATATTTATATCTAATCATGACGCCAAATACTTCTGATGAGGGTGATGAGGGTTCTAGATCCGGGAGTGGACAGTCCACCGCCCGTCATAAGGGGAAGCGTGTGCACCACGGGGGGTCGAGGGTTTGGTTGGAGAGGTTGTGAGAGAGAGATTTCGGGCAATGTCACGTTGTATTTTTCTTTTATGCCTTTTCTTTTGTTCTTACAAAAATGTAATAATGACAAACAAGGATTATATAAATTTCATTTGTTTTTAGTGACTTAATCTACATGCACTTAATTTTCGGCTGAGATTTCTCATATATTTGCAAAGACAGTGATAATTACGAAACTGATTTTAAAAAAAAATATTTTTATTTTACGAATGGAGGAGAAAAAAAAAAGAAATAAATCAGGGATTACCTTTTTTCTAAGTAAGAACTTTTGGAAATTGATTTTTGGCAAAAGAGGAAAAATGGAATTTTTTTAAAATAGGGGGTTACTGATCGGCATACCCTTTGTCCTGCCCATCGACATAAAGGGCAAGTGAAATCACTCATTTGGCCTTGATTTCACTTTTTGCATACTTGGACTACTTATAGGGCAAAAGGATTGATGAGGTTCTGGGTGATTTGTCTTTTGTGAGGGTTTTTGGGTATAATAAGGGGTTTTAGGGGTGTATTTCTCACCATCATCCATTTTCTCGATTTTGCATCTTTCTTCTCTTTCGCAAATGGATCTCCCATTATCTGAAGCCGTTTCTTCCTACCTTGAGGGTTTAGAGGCCATGTGCCTTTATAATGTCAACTATAATACTTTTATCTTGCGACGAGTCTCTTTATGGTGCAATTGGGCTATTTACTGGAATCTTCTTGAGGCGATGGTACAATTCTGGTACCCTGAGTATCATTTTTTTTTGTTTTTCCTAGATGAGGTATGCCCTGCTTATGAGGAATTTTCAACGATGCTTGGGATCATCCCCATCATGGCGTTGGCTATGCCCAACTTATCCCATTCTACCGAGTGTCTTCACCTGAGTTACTTTACATCTCTCACTCGACAAATAGGTCATTTTTCCATGGAGGGAATATTTCCCTCTCTATGGTTATGAAATCGGTGTGCTATAAGGACTTATTTAATGCTAGTTTTACTGGAGCTATTGCCTTGGGCCTGACTGTTAGGTTGTTACAGGTGATGGGGTACCAAGCGACTAGTAGTGTCATGGATGTCTTACAGCTATAGTCCCGTGGCAATAGTGTTGGAGGAGACCATGAATGGTCTTAATGCTGGGAAGGAGGGTCATTCTTATTTTCTGCGGGAGACCCTTGTGATGCTGTTCATGTGGATTTTTGACAGGTTTCACCTGTCGGTCCCTCCTGAGTATCCCTTGTTGGGTGTTACAAATTTCTTTGTCCGACCCTTTTTCAGTTTCATCCCTTAAACAGAGAACAAGGTTAAATGGTTCTTGGGGCACTGGGCCCGATGTCTTCGTTAGTGTATGCCATGGTGGGGGGACTTACAATCGATTTTGTAGTTATGAGAGTACCGGTATGTGCGGATGGTTGGCCTTCGACAGACTTCCTTCTATTTTCCTTGGCGGATTTTATGTCAAATGGGGTGGGAACAGATAGTGCCTCCTCAAATAACCAAATTGTTCCTGATAGAGTTAAGTGAATATTTACGGATGATACTGGAACCTTTATGACAGCGTCGCCGACCGTCTACCAGTCCATCATAATTTATCTGAGGGGCTTGATATGTGTCTAGGGACTATCTAAGATGGATATGGAAATGAGTAGTTGTGAAGATCTTGGAAGCGAACACTGGACAAAGGTGTCTTGTTGCCTTCAACACCGTGGAGGAGGGTATTATGGTTTCGGCAAAGCTTATCAAGGCATACCGTTGCATGGATCTCATTCAGAGCACAAATCCAGAGTGGGACACCTGGGGACCTCTGGGAGCAGGCAATGATAATGAGGCAGGGTCATGTGGTAGTTGAGGGAAATATTTTGTGAAGTTGGGAAATTTTATTTGAGGGTGGTTTATATTGGTTTTTTGGGATGTTTTAGGATTTTTCTGTGAAGCTGGTTATTTGGTAGGGACTAGGTAGGTTGTTTGCAGGTTGGTTTTATTATTGGGAAGGGAGGGTCTGTTTGACTCCCTTTACTGATATTTCATGTAATGGATGTGTTCCTTGATTAAAAATAAATGTGATTTTGATAATATTTCGTTGTATCTTTGATGAATTTTGTATTTGACCTATCTATACCAATCTCAAAGGAAGACATAATCCTTTCACGTAAATGATAAGATGGACCGCCATTCTCAGGGGTTAGAAAAGAATAGAATTTTGTGAAAAAGAAAGGACCGCACCCATGTGTTTCATATGGGCTGCCTACGTACCTAAGTGGGTTTTGAAATTTTTCACGTGTTTCATTTTGTAAAGAATTATTTTGAGAGGATCAGGTTCCATGTAGTTCTGGTTAAGGAGAAATGAAGATCTTTTTTTTAAATAGAAGGGGGATGAGAAGAATCATAGCGCGATAATAATTTGGATTAAACGTGAAATTTCTTGAGACGATCCAAATTGACTGTACGTGCCTTCTCTTCTCCGTCGAGGTCTATGAGCATACGGTGCCACCTGATAAAATTTTCTTCACGATGTAGGGGCTACTCCAATTAGGTTTGAACTTCACTCTGGGTCCCCGAGGGGTTCTAAAATTTCTTTAAGGGCAAGGTATCCTTCTTGGACACCGCGATCCTTAACTTTCCTGTTGTGATTGCGCTATCCGATGGTGGTACCCCTGTATGTGGTATCAAGCATTAAGTCTCTTTTCATCTAAGAGTGATAATTCTTCATAGTGGCTCTGATGATTTTCTTTTTCGTAAATATTTTCTCTCGAGCATGACATGTAAGGAAGGTACTTTTAGTTCAACGGGGAGAACTGCGTCCATGTCGAATACTAAGGAATCAGGGGTAGCCCCAATAGGAGTTCTGATAGAGGTGCGATATCCCCAGAGGGCTTAGGGGATCCGATCGGCTCAGTCTTAATAACTTCCAGTCAGCTTGCTGATGATGATTTTGAGGATTTTATTGGCGACTTTGACGGTGCCATTGGTTTCAGATCGATAGCGAGAAGACTTGTGACTTTGAACTCCATACTCATCGGCCAACTCTTTAACTTCAGCTTTGAAGTTGATTCCATTGTCTGATACCAACTCATGAGGAACCTCGTATTAGAAAATGATATTCTTTCTAATAAACTTGGCTTATTTTATTGCATTCAGTATTGCATATGACTCGACTTTGACCCATTTTATGATGTAGTCAATGGCGACTAGGATAAACTCCTGACTGCTAGAAGCTTTGGGAGTGAACTTCCCTATGATGTCTGTGTCCTAGGTGGACAAGGGCCAGGGAGAGGTCATGTTGTATAATTTTTGAGGAGGCAAGTGTTGGAGGTTGGAAAACTGTTGGCATTTGAGGCATCTTTGAACATAAGCAGTGCAATCTTAAACCATGGTAGTCAAATAGTATCCTTGATCGATAATCGTCTTAGCAAGCATCTGACTGTTTATATGCGACCCGCATTCATATATGTGGATCTTCTGCATCCTTCCTTCAATATCATCCCCTTCTATGCAATGTAAATGGGATCCCTCGAAGTTTCTCTTAAAAATTGCTTTATCACAGATGCTGTACTGGACAACTAGTTTGAGAAGGGTTGCACGGTCTTTTTTATTTGCATCTCATGGATACCTACCATTTTTGAGGAGGCGAAAAGTATTATAGTACCATAGCCCTATCATGCCTGGGCTTTATTCGGTAACGAGCTCTATGTGGTAATAGTGGATGGGTGTATCTTATTTCTTAACCAGGAAAGGGGACATTATTATTCCTTCGGGCATATCGACCCTAAAGGCATGGGTTGCAAGGGCATCAGTTAGGCTATTCTTTGTGCGAGGAAGGTAATGGAAGGTAACATATTAAAACTGGGAGGCAATCTCTTTTAGATAGGAATGGAAGGGTAGGAGCATCTCGTCTTTGACTTTCCATTTCTTAGAACTTGTCCGATAATGAGGGCAGAGTTTTCATAGACGTCTAGGTGTTTAATGCCTTCCTGGAGGGTGATCTTGAGGCCTATAGTGCATGCCTTGTATTCAATCATGTTATTGGTTCAAGGGAAGTCCAGCTTAATGAAAATGGGGGTGTGGGAGTCATTGGTAGCAATGAGGAGTATCCCAATGTCGTACCCTGTCTGTTAGTAGCTCCATCAAATAAAATTTGCCATATGAGATCCTCCTGAGAGGCACAGAGAATGTTTTCATTTGGTAATTTAGAGACCCAAAACATCTTCTATCTGAGATCCTCCTAAGAGGTGCATATAATTTTTTTATTTGGGAATTTAGAGACCCAAACATCGATTCCTTCCATGAGATAATCAACAACGTAGTCGGATATGGACCTCCCTTTCATGGCTTTCTATGCATGCCGTACACAATATCGAATTCGGCTAGCAACATCAACCATCAGGCCATTCGACTTGACAGAGAGGGTTTCTTTTGTAGATATTTGACGGGATCCATTTGGGAAACTAGTCTGATGGGAAAAGCAAGCATGTAGTGTCATAATTTATACGTGACCCATACTAAGGTGACACACGTTTTCTTTAGAGGTGTGTAGTTGACTTCATACCCAACCAATTTTTGACTAGAATAGTAGATGGCCCTTTCCTTACAGGATTCCTTATTGTATTACAACGCCCCTGCTATGGTATTCGTGACGATTAAGTACACGAGGAGGGGGAGACCTGGCCATAGAGGCATGCGTACCGAAGGTCGAGTGAAGTATCGCTTAATTTTGTAAAATTCTTCTTGACAGGACTCGTTCTAGACTTTAGTTGAATCTTTTCGAAGAGGTTTGAAGATGGGTTCAGGGAAAGAGGTTAGTTAGCTGATTAATTGACTGATGTATTAAAATTTACCCTGGAACCCTTGAATATCCTTCTTCATCTGGGGTGGTGGAATTTTGAGTATGTCTTTTAGTTTGGTAGGGTACTCTTTAATTTCTTTCTCACCAACGATGAACCTCAAGAGTTTCCCCTTAGTGATGCGAAAAATGCACTTTTGTGGATTTTGCTGCATTTGGTATTGTTGCTGCTGCTTGAAGAATATTCGAAGGGCGAGAATGTTACCTTCCTGAGTCTTGAACTTGATGATCATGTCATCAACCTAAGCCTCAATTTCTTTGTGAATGAGGTCGTGCAAAACCTTTGGTTCGTTGTCCCGATATTTTTTAGCCCGAATGGCATGACTGTATACAGAAAGTTCCTTAAGGGGTGATTGTGGTTAGGTTTCATATTAATCTTGTTATAACGGGAAAATTTGTCGATAAATAACTTAAGGGTATGACTGGCCCTATTGTCTATGATCATGTCGATGCTTGGTAATGGGTAATCATATTTTAGGGATGCTTTGTTCAAATCCTGGTCGCCAACGCACATGCAGACTTTTCTTCTTGACTTTGGCATGAAGATTATAGTTGCGAGCCGTGCAGGGTATTCAACCACATGAATGAAACCCACGTTCATCTGTTTGACTACCTCCTCTTTGACCTTGTGGGACCATTCCGTTCAGATTTGTCTTAACATCTGCTTAATCGATTTGTATTTTGAGAATGTTGGGATCTCATGTTAAGATATCTCTAGGTCAATACCAGGCATGCCATCATTGGACCACGTAAATATGTCTATTGACTCTTTAAAGAGCTCTTTGAATTGTGTACGCTCATGCTCATTAAGGGTGGACCTAATCCTAATCTTGCACTGATGGCTATCAGAAAAGGATAACAATAAATCTCTCATCATCACTAGTTTTAATGCGGTTATGTTATTTATTATTTCCCTTTTTGAGATTAGTTAATAATTGTTCATTTATAAAATACTCATCATCAAAGGTCTGAATAGAATTAATGAAAATAATGTGAGGAATAACAAGATACTCAAAATCCTCATTTATTTCCTTTTTAGTGAAAACAACGTTGATAACCTTATCAAAAGAGGCCTTTGTTACAATTAGATCAAGAAACAGATAAATAGAAATAGGTGCACAAATTTGAATAGGATAAACATTAGGGTTGAGATGATCTTGAGTAGGTTGGACTGGGATTGCATGCCAATTTAGGAGAGGCATATCAGTAGTTGTGATCTGAATGAATGGGCCCAATGGGGAATAATCTTGGTGAATCATGCAGAGACTCATCCCCTATGTCTACTCAAAGGATTCCTCGAAGTCACTTCCCTTGGACTTCTTAATAATAGCCATAGTTTTCTTTGTTTGAGGATCTACTTCATGTTTCCATTCTTCATCTCAAGTGTTATTGTCTTGGAAGTAATCTCCAGCCCCGATTTCATCTTCTTATTGATGTGGTCATACCATAGCCTAGATAATCCACAAAGGGAAAGTCTTCACCCTCATTGTCAAATCTTCTGTTCAAAGAGTCCCCCGAAATGGTCTTTTCATTATCTAGGCTTGTTTTTGGTCATGATCGATAGAGTGCTTTAAGTTCAGCCGGTGAAGGTTGATAGCCCAAGCCATATAGGGGAAAGATATTTTTTAAGATTATGGGCTTGAGGATTCCTTACTGGCGTCGCCTTAGCCCCATTCTGGGCATGAAGTGCGTATGCTTAAATGTCTAAATTACATTTAACATTCATGTGAGGGTTGTGCTCTAGACATACTTGGTCTTTGAAGTTGTCCCCTGCTAGGATGAGGAGCGTATCAATTCTGAAATTGGAGAGGACTATGTCATTGGTCCCATGCTGAATTTCCAATACTGGATTATTGGTGTTGGCACTGCCTGAACTATCGTCGTCCCCCAAAATGGTGATAACTTACCTTTAGTAGAGAACTTTAGTTTCTGATGGAGAGAAAAGGATACTCCTTGAATGCTGTGGAGCCAAGGGCTACCAAGGATTAGGTTGAAGTAAGCCGGTATGATGCCGACTTGGAATTACGTCAAAGGATTGATAAGTCCAACCCGTTGTGTGAGTGTTATGGAACCCATTACTTCTCGACGAGTGTTATCATAGGCATGCACAACAACAAATTTATGAGTGAGATCACTCACTTTCAATCCCAAGTAATTAAAAGTTCTGAGTGGACATATATTGGGAGCATACCCATTATCCACAAGTGATAGTGTGACTGTCTTTTGCAAGACTTTGACGGAGATATTAACAGCATCGTTATGATCAGGGCCCAATTTTGGGATTTATTCTTAAAAAAAATAGAGAAGTCTGGTAGAGTTTGAGGATCTGACCATATTCACTGCTTCTTTTGGAGTAGTAGAGTGAGATACTGTGGGTCCAGTGATGAGATTTATCAGGGCATTTTGGTATAGCTGTGAGGAAATGAAGAGTCCTCATAAGGTTATGCTGGCTTGGGTTTTTTAAGATAATCAAGAACTTTGCTTTCTTTTATGGTCATTTCTGGAATTAGGAGCTCCTCAGAAACTCCCTTTACTTTGTCTATTCCGGTTGAATGGGGAATCGAATCTTTGTAGTACCGTCCTAATCTGATCATGTGGTTCACAGAGGCAGGGAAGAATAAGAATCCTACGGTTTAATCTACTTCGGACTGAATGGATACTTTGTTGATTTCTTAATATAAATCCTCAAAAGAGATCTTTTTCCACAAACTGGCAATTGAATTGATTTATTCATGGTTCGGTTCATCATCTGAGCTATCAAGGTCACCCCCACCCAATGGTGATGACGTCTTCCTGCCAAGAGTAATCAATGTATTCGATAACCTCTACAACCTCAATATATAAATTTTCCCATTCAACGGGTAAGTGGAGGAGTAAAGGGACCAGCCATCTTTGGAGTTTCAAAGCAGTGAGAAACTTAGAGATGCTGAAGATTTCTTCCGTCTGGCAAAAACGTATCATCCATGATATGTAAAACGTCATCAGACTGATTTCCTCAACGGGTACCACTCACTCATCTGATTCTCGAGACCACTTTCGACTTCTATGAATAAACCACTGAATTTTTGATAGTCGATTGAATTTTTACTGCTAATTTCCGTCCAAACTTTTGGAGTTGGTCTAGCACAACAGGTAGTTCCATGCCTCCCCCTTTGATCGGATGCGGACGGTAACACAGGCCCTCGTATAGAGAGACAGACTGAGAGAGCTTGATCAATAAAGTATATAGGGTGCAGGATAAATAATGGGCAAACCTTGAGAGGTTTGGGTGAGAGTCTGGGATGTTGGCTGATTTGATAGGCAAAACTGAGCAGGTCAAGCTCAGGGTTTATTTATAAGAATATGACATTCGTTTTGGTTCTATGTGCTAGAAGATGATTGTGAGTGTTGGGCTTAAGAAAAACTAATGGGGTGATGATACCCCGATATATCTGGCCTTGGAACACATTTCTGAGATGAAAGCATTTGTCAGTGGTGTGGCCTGCATCTTGGAGAAAGTCACAGGGGGAATCGGATTTGAAGTTTTTAGGGAATGGTTTTGGTGATGGTCTAGGTTCTAATGGTTTGGTGAGATTTCGGGCTAACAGGGCTTAGTAAATTTTTGATAGGGGAGCATGGAGCTCAGTGAACTCTAATCTAATTGGATTGGGGTGATTTTCTGGTGCCCAAGAGGTAGCAGGTTGTGATATGGTTTTGATGGTTGAGAATGAGGCATTAATGGGCTTCTTATACATTCTCGGTGTAAACTGTCCTATTAACTTTTTTGGTTCATACTCCACTTTGGTGATACCTTCTTCGATTCTACACTAGCTTCTTAGAGGGCTTGGAAGTGCGAGTAGTACTGTCCTCCCATATATGCTCAAACACGAGGTAAGAAGCTCTTCTTCACGATGGTCACTTATTACTCCTCTCAGGGCTAATTGGTCATGTGGATTTTTTTCTCCACCTTCCAATGAGGATACTCATTGATTACCTGGGATTTTTCTTTAGAAGCTCTAGGTCTATGCGTGTGACCTCTAACTCTTCGTTGTACTTGTACTAAGACATGAATTCCCGAGCTACATATTCCCAGCTATGGATCCTGGATTCTTCGAGAGACAAGAACCATCGGAGGGCACTTTCATTAAAGGTTTACTGAAACATTTGGGACATTATTTCTTCTAAGGAACTGAGAAGGGTCATAGCTCAGTGATAGCTTTGTAGGTGCACTAATAGGGATTCGCTACCCCCAAAATTATTACTTTTTGGAATCTTAAACTTCTCTCGCGGTCTGGCTTTTGGATAAGGAGGAACATGGGTGCAAGCCTTGTAGTTCCCAGAGATTTTGACATGGTCAAACTTCTTTGATAACATCTTGATGTCTTCCTTTACCTTGTTCAATTCTTCTTCTTTTGGATCCACATGTACTGGTTGATTTTCCCCTGGATGGGCAAGGTTTGGAATTGAGAATTTAGCAGGTGGCGACCTATTTATTGGCGAGGCATACGGTATATGCGAGTATTTTTATGAAACCCAAACAGTCTCAGGGGCAATTGGATCCATAGCACGAGGAAAAAGGATCTCAGGTTTATGAGCATCTGGAGTCTAGGCTTAATGTCGCTGCATTTGTTGGACATCAGTTTGGAGATTGTCAATCTTGGCGCTGAGTTAGACTAGGATAGCCATGAGATCTGTCTGGACATTCGGTGATTGGTCGATGTTTTCCATGAAGATTTGTGGAGGTAGATCCCAAATTCAGTTAAAGTCGTAGAAGAAATAGTTGAGCTCCCGGGGGGTTGACGGAAGACCAAAACCAACAGGGAGCCAGGCTAAAGTCGGGTATGCGATCGAACTGAGAGGGAAAATAATTTGGGTTTATTTTTGCCAGAAAAGTGGGAATTTTTAGTATTTGGGAAATAAAGGAAAAATGTTTTTAGCATATTTGTTTTTTTTAAAAAGAGGGAAAAATGAGAGAAATCTCAGCATAATTGTTATTATGAGGGTTTCACTTGTATTAGGTTTGCCTAAATGCGAGAATAATGCTGGACAGGCCCCGAGCCCGTGAAAAAATAGGGTTTAAAAATATAAGACCCGATTTGTCTTGTTTCCAGGCTCACGGACAGGATCTTATTTTAAAAAAGGTGAAATAACGCAATAATTTGAGCGGTATGTTGACCCAAAATTTTGGCAGAGTTTTGTGTGGTAACCGAAAAACTAATTTTGAGTGCCCTAAGGATGATGCCTAGGTGGTGTTTGTGCACTTTTTGGGTTAGTTGAAGGGTTTCCCCCTTTGAAATTATTTCCACGATATACCTCTTGCCTATAATGCAATCATTCATCGGTACGTGCGGACAAGACATTTGATATACCTTAGTGTATGTAAATTGCCTCACGATAAACCTCATGGAGATGGTATGTGTGAGATTGAATTCGATATACTTGACATACGCGAACGAGATTCTTTCTATATACCTCTCGTTATAAGTTCGATCAAGTGATATGATGCGGGGGAAACGTTCAATATACATGGAAAGTATGAGGCCATTGGAAGGTGAAAGCCATATTGCTTAGGTTAACTGCACTCGAGTGACGCCGGCACCCACCATGAAGAGACCCCCCAGTACGGGACAAATTTTGGTCAATATTTCCATGCTCTGGTGATGTAGTGTGCAAAATGCATGAATCTTAATTGGTATTTTTTGGAGAGAGATGTTTTTTATTTGAATGCTGTGTAAGGGGGTACTACCAATATGAGGGAGAATATACCAGTAGCATGAAAAGTAAATCTAGCATGGAGCATGAAGACTATAGTAAGCATGGTGATAGGGAAGCATGTGAAATATATAAATGAGTGAGATGTGTAAGATAAGATAGTGACATGGTAATAGTGTAAGTGATCATGGGAATATACACAAGTGAATGTGTGTGCTAGTGAAGCAAAGCATGGATATTCTACAAGTGGTGTGTGGAGCATGTGAGTAGTGTTAAACTACATATAAGTGTAAGTGTGTGAAGTGATCATGGAGAATACATATAACTGTGTGAAGTGAGCATGTACAAGTGAGTGAAAAGTGGCATATACATGAGAAGAGAGCATAGTAGAGATAAGCATGAGATAGGAGAAAAAGTAAGCGAGAAAAGGGAACACATAAGTAGGATCATATGTACACATGTAAAAAAGTAGGAGAGAAAAGAATAAAACTCAAGTAGAAATATAGTTTAGTCCTCTTAAAAAAAGTTCCTCAGCGGAGCCGCTACTGCTGACATCTAGGGTCGGATTCCCTTCGATGCGCGCGGATACGGGTGTCGGTCATCGTTAAGTGGGGGATAATGTGAAGAGATTGATTCGCGAGCCTATTTTGCTCAAAACATGTAAAATAATGTTACCACCTCGAGAGAACAACATCAAGCTCAAATTAATGCTTGCAAAAGCAGGTAGTTCGAAGGTCCGAGGACTAAGTTACGGAATGGAAAGGTGTTAGGCTCCCTTTTGGTCTCTGATGGGTTAATGTTAATCTTCTCCTTTTTAACTCTGTGATGTGTGTGTACACGTGTATTGATTAGGCATAAATTCTTCCAAACTTACCCCTTTAATTTAGTTACTTTTAGCACCTCGAACAACGTAATCGATTTAATTTTATCTCATAATCTTGCTACTCACTTATTCTAATGAGTATGCCGAGTTTCTGGTATTTCGTACTGATTTTACAGGTATTTGATGTCAATAAAGAAATAAAGAAACCAGAAGAATCGAAAAAGAAAAGAAGGAAAGTCAAAAGGGCAAAGTTGTAATTTTTACCGGGAATTCGGACGAGGCCTCTTAAGAAGAGTTGAAGATATCAAGTTTACAAATGCATAGGAAGAAACGACATCTGAATCGGAGTCCTGGTGTGAAAGTTATTAGCAGTCAAAGATGGAAGAAAAAGTTAAAGAATAATCGAACCGATCCGGTCCGGACCGATCCGAAATGCAAACTTTCAGTGAACCCCAGACTGAAGACAGATCGAAGCTGAGAGAAAAGAAATGAACCGATCCATACCGAATCGATCCGGCCAAGAAATAAATGAACCGATACGGATTCCAGCCAGACCGAACCGAAAGAGGACCTGATCGATCCGATTATCGAAGTTTTATTTTCTTACTCTTTCTCCAATGGAGAGTCCTGGTCAAGCTAAAACTCTTGGAGTCTTGTAGGGTATTTAAACCCGATTTATTATCATTTTAACGACGGAAAATTTATCTAATTTTTCCTTTTACAGTAAAAACCCTACTTTTAAGATTTATTGAAATTCTATTTCCAAGATTGAAGTTTTTTCAGATTTCTGTGATTACAAGTAACTTTAGTTGATGCTTTCAGTGCTTTGGTAAGTTAGTTGATTACTTTCTTCTGTCTAATATTCTTTCTACATCATTCTTCAATTCATCCTTAGTTTAATCATGATTTCCCGCAATTCAACAATCGTTTTCATTAATTTCATAATGTTAGGCTATGTTTTTAAAGGTCAGGACACATGAACTCAACCTGATGTGGTAGTTGCATTGGTATAAAATTAGTCCTCTAAATTTAATGATTTATTACGACCATATTACGTAGCAACATAACCATTATAGATCTTTGGATCTCGTTTGCTTCCGGGTAACCGGGATGCTTTAGAATGCAATGCGAGTGTCGCTATCGCGTTTACCGATTTACTCGTCCTCTGATTAAGTATGATGCTGGCTTGAACCTCATATACGTAATGCTTGGGAGTACTAAATTCTGGGTCTAATTAATCACTTAAATTTATGATTAGTTTTATACCTTCAATACACTAGGGTTGAGGGATTGTATTCCCGTCCTGTTTTCCTCATCATATAGTTCAAGTTTTAATTTAATCATTATCAGTAATTTAGGTAATTTAGCATAGTTGCATTCCATTCATACTTTAGTGCATTAAATAAATATTTTCAAAATTGCATTTAGTTGTAGTCAATTCCTAAAACTAATCACCTTTTCCTTTTTCTTTAGAGTCAGAGTTTGAATTCCTTTTTCTGTCCAACGTCGTCACAACCCTATTATCCTATTTCCCTGAGGATCGATACCCGACTTATCGGATTATTACTTGAGCGACAGGCTTGCACTTGAGCCTGGAGAGTACGCACTTCTAAGACACATTCTTAGTCGCTTCAAGTTTTTGGCACCGTTTCCGGGGAATCTAGGTAGATTTAGGTTAGATTGAGTCAATCTAAAACTTTGACCAAAAAAATTTCCAAAAATCCAAAAACATATAAAAATTTGAAAAAGCACAAAAATATTCACCATCATCTCTCATAAGCCCGTTAATGCAAAATTCTAATATCACTCCAACTCCCCATAATACTCCAATCCACATTCACGAAAATCCAATAGTTGAGTACGATACTCATAGCCGTCACATTCCTAACGCTCCACAATTCTGGGTTCCACATCCCACACCATCACACTCAATCTCAAATAACACGCCATTTTCGCTTTTAGGACACACTTCAGAGCTCGCTCCGACTATACCAAGTGAGGACACAGAGTCTTTGAGTGAGAGAAATATGTCATAACACGGTAGTGCAACCGCCGACGAGGGAGAAGCCCCATATCGCCCGTTGAGAGGCACCTTATAGCCCGAGCGCACTATCACTCCGGAATGCATTTTACTCCCGTATAATGCAGGGAAATTTTGCTTTAGGAATGGGATGATCCAGATACTTCCCACTTACCATGGAATGGATTCAGGAAAGCCATATGCCCACATCATGGAATTTGAGGAAGCATGCGAGACTCTCAGTGATCAAACTTGCACAAAAGATGTGCTCCGACTTAAACTCTTCCCATTCTCGCTAAAGGATAAGGCTAAGACGTGGCTATGGTCTTTACCTCCAAATTCGATTTCATCATGGAACGAATTACAATCTAAATTTCTTAAGAAATTCTTTCCTCCACATCGAACGAACTCCATCAAGGCTCAAATTCAAACGTTTCGACAATTAGAAAATCAGTCGTTCGATCGATGCTTCGAGCATTTCAATGAGTTAATTACTTCATGTCCTCATCATGGTTTTGATAAAATACAAATCATTTGCTTTATCCATAATGGGCTGAACATTAATTCCAAGCAACTCATTGAAACCATGGGTAGTGGTCCGTTTGTCGACTTAGACGCCCACTATGCTGAGCTTCACCTGAGGTATGTCGCCGAGACTACCCAATCCTGGGATACATCAGACCCTAATGCTTAAAACCAAAACCGTCAAGTGACCACCACTCCATCGGCGTTCGGCCTATTTCATGTAGAAAAAAATTCTACGACGGACAGTCGACTCAATGTACTTGAGAAAGGACTGCGAGACCTATGTGAGGTGTGTGAAAGAGCACCAACTGGATTAATCCCAAGCCCCATCGAGAAGGTGTGTGTGATTTATGAAGCGGGTTATTCAAGTGAGGAATGCCTAACTATACCTGCCTATAAAGTGATGCTTCAAGAACAAGTGAGTGGTATAGGAAGATTTTGAGGGTAATTTCGGTTCACCTTATAGCCCGAACAGTGAAGATCCCAAGAGGCATAGTTGAGGATGTGATCGTCCAAGTTGACACTTTCTACTTCCTAGTATACTTTGTCATTTGGGACACGGAGCCCTCCTTCACCTCGAGCAATCGTGTTCCCATCATTCTTGGGCGCCCATTCTTAGCTAGCTAATGCAATCATCAATACTCGAAATGGGCAAATGAAACTCACCTTTGGGAACATTACTTTAGAGACTAACATCTTCCATATAGCCCAACAGAAGGGGGAAGAAGATGATCTTCACGCGGTAAGCTTAGTAGATGGGATCGTAGAGGAGTATTTTAAGGAAAACTATTATGGAGATGCCCTAGGATCCTATTTAGTATCGAACCCCAAGAGTGAGGGAACGTACACTAGATTCGAGAGGGAAGTTGAGGAGTTGGGAGAGTTACTTGATGAGAGAGCGTCGGATGAGTACGCGAGAGATGTAAGATGAGTTTCTCGATTCGAGGAGCTACCGCCGAGGGAGACACGCATGGTTCCTTCCAGCGATAAATTTTTGACCCTTGAATTGAAGAAACTACCCTCCCATATTAAATATGTATACCTAGGAGAGGACGAGACATTTCCTGTTGTTGTCTCCTCTAACCTAGACGAAGAGCAGGAGGGTAAATTGCTAAAGATTCTGAGGAAGCACCAAGGTGTTTTTGGTTGGTGCATTGCTGATTTGAAAGGGATAAGCCCTTTGCTTTGCACCCACAAAATCCATCTTGAAGAGGATGTCAAGCCCTCGAGAGAAATATAAAGAAGGCTAAACCCTAATATGAAAGAAGTAGTGAGAACCGAAATCATTAAGCTATTGGATGCCGGGATTATCTACCCAATCTCAGATAGCAAGTGGGTGAGCCCTATCCAGGTTGTCTCGAAGAAGTCGGGTACGACAGTGATTGAGAATGCTAAGGGCGAGCTAGTCCCCCAATGTACCACCACCGGGTGGCGCGTTTCGATTGATTACCGGAAACTCAATGCGGGAACTAGGAAAGACCATTTCCCCTTACCATTTATTGATCAGATGCTTGAAAGAGTAGCGGGCCACCCTTACTATTGCTTCCTTGATGGTGAATCCGGATATAACCAAATTGAGGTGGATGTACTTGACCAGGAGAAAACAACCTTCACTTGCTCTTTTGGTACGTTTGCCTACAAACGTATGCCATTCGGCTTGTGTAATGCACCTGCGACCTTTAAAAGGTGCATGTTGAGCCTATTTAGCGACATGGTCGAGAGAGGACTTGAAGTGCTCGTGGACGACTTTAGCGTTTTCGGCACCTCTTTCGATCTTTGTCTAGAAAAGTTGGAAAAAGTGCTTGCCCGGTGTGTGGAAAAGAATTTAATGCTAAATTGGGAGAAATGCCATTTTATGGTCACTGAGGGAATAGTTCTTGGCCACATAGTTTCATCCAAGGGGATAGTGGTTGATGGAGCTAAGATAGATGTCATAGTCGATCTACCCCCACCCAAATCGCTCAAAGACGTGCGCTCCTTCTTGGGCCACGTGGGGTTTTATCGAAGGTTCATTAAGGACTTTAGCGCCATCGCTAGGCCCTTAAGAAACCTACTAATGAAGGACACCCCATTTGAGTGGACGAAAGCATGCCATAGCGCCTTTGAAAAACTGAAAACCATGCTTGTGTCCACTCCCATCATGCAAGTTCCGGATTGGTCTTTACCATTCAAACTCATGTGTGAGGCTAGTGATTATGTGATAGGGTCTGTTTTGGGCCAAAGAAAAGACAAACATGCTCATGTCATCTACTACGCTAGCCGGACTCTTACCGGACCACAACTCAATTACTCAACCAAAGAGAAGGAGTTACTAGTAGTAGTCTTTGCTCTTGACAAATTTCGGTCCTGCCTTATCGGTTCTCCTATTACTTGCTTCAGCGACCACACGACATTAAAATACCTACTTGCGAAGAAAGACGTAAAGTCGCGCCTCATAAGGTGGATCCTACTCCTACAAGAGTTTAAGCTCTCCATTAAAGATAAGAAAAGAGTAGAAAACGTCGTTGCCGACCACTTTTCACGGCTTTCGTCCGACGTACCTAGTGATCCAATACCCATAGATGAATACTTCGCAGATGAGCAACTCTTTTATACCTCTTCTTTGCCCTGGTTTATGAACATCGTGAACTATCTTCGCAGATAGAGATTTATTACTTGGTCGTGAATGTTTTTCTATGATGAACCTTTCCTGTTTCAATATTGCGTCGACCAAATCATCCGACGATGTGTACCGGATGATGAGATCCTAAAAGTCATCCAATTTTGTCATTCAAAAGCTTGTGGAGGCCACTTTTCGAGGAAAAAGACGGCCGCCAAAATTCTTCAATGAGGCCTCTATTAGCCCATAATATTTTGGGATGTCAATGATGCTTGTAAATCTTGCACTAGATTCCAAATAATGGGAGCTATTACACGACGAGACATGATGCCTCTTACCCCCATACTCATTATAAAGATTTTTGATTGCTGGGGTATTGACTTCATGGTCCCTTCCCCCCCGTCCTTTGGTTTCCTATACATCCTTGCTGCGGTCGACTATGTTTCCAAATGGGTGGAAGCCATAACGACTAAGACAAATGACAAAAAGTGGTGATTAAGTTCCTGTAAGAACACATACTTTCCCGCTTCGGTGCTCTGAAAGTGATAATCATCGATAATGGCACGCACTTTTGTAATAAGCCATTCGAGAAGCTCATGAGAAAGTATGGCGTCGTTCATAAGGTTGGAACGACTTATCACCCACAAATGAATGGGCAGGCCGAACTAGCGAATCGTGAAATCAAGAAAATTCTTGAAAAGATCCTCAATCCTACCCGAAAATATTTGTCACTTAGATTGATCGATTCGCTACGGGCCTATCGTACCGAATACAAAAATTCACTCGGCATGTCCCCATTCCGCTTTGTGTATGGCAAGCCTTGCCATATTTCTGTGGAATTAGAGCACAAGGCCTATTGGGCGATTAAGGAGTTGAACTATGCCATGGATAAGTCCAGTGAAGCTCGCAAGGTTCAATTAAATGAGTTAGAAGAGATACGCAATGATGCGTACGAGAACGCGAAAATTTCTAAAGAAAGGATGAAACTCGCTCACAATAATATCATTCGACGCAAAGATTTTCTTCCCCGACAAAAAGTGCTTCTCTATAACTCTCGGCTTCACCTATTTCTGGGCCAGTTGCGATCACGATGGTCTGGCCCATTCGTTGTAAAGAATATATTCCCGCACGGAGCTATTGAGTTAGACGATTTGAAAGGGGGAAATACATTCAAAGTAAATGGACAACGCCTAAAGCCATATCTAGAGGCGTATATGGAAGAAGTCGACACCATTTGGTTGTCGTACCCTGTTTACGGGGTAGAGTGAGATACTATGGTGAGATCGTCGCACCCCTGACGCGTATGGGGTGAATTCTTGTGTATAGTAGACGAGAGTCGTGTGAGTAGTGAGAATCCCTAGGATTAGGATACAATAAGGATGGAGCGTTCACATGTTTCGGGAGAATGAGTCGAGTCGCTTTGCTATAGATATCGAGAGGATGTTGTATCCAAAATTGATAGGAAGTATTGTTGAGCGTCGAAAAATTTCGAAGAGAATGATCGAATTTAAGTTAGGGGGAGAAATCCTTCTCAGTGCAATAACCGGATTGGTTCTTTTATTTTTGAGCCGGACTGGTCTGCCCCAGATTGGTTCATTTCTTTTAGAGCTGGATCGATCCGATAATTAAAGAACTCAAAAATTAAAAGGATCGGACCAGTCTGGTCCTAGAATAGCCGGATCAATCTGGTTTCTGCAGTCTTTGCTCCTTCCCTAGGTACACCCTCCTTCTCCCCAATACATTCCCTTTCCCCTAATTCATCCCCTTTTCCCTCCCAACTCTTTCCCTCCATTCTCAAACCCTTCCCCCACTCATCACCTATAAATACCCACCCATTGCCTCCATTTTTCTCCACACCTCCAACCACATCCCCTCTCTATTCCCTCTACCTATTTTTTCTAGTACCCTCCCTTTGTCATAATGGCCCACCGAGCTCCCCTCATCAAATATGACTCCACTGAAATCCTACCCTCCAAGAGGAGCATTGGTGCAATTATTTCTTTAGTCCGGATCACAAACTCCACATGGAGCGCGTAGTCCAATGGACAGAGCCGCCCAATTCCGTCACCCCCCTTTTCATGCTTAGGGGTTGGTGCCGTTTCCTTAATGAACCATACGAAGCGATTTGGTCCGTCGAGGTACGCTCTTTTTATGGCTCCCTTGTTCGAACGGGCTAATTCGAGTCTCAAGCCTGTGTTGATGGTATCATCATTCCCTTTTCTCTGGCCCTTCTCACTGCCAAGTTGGGCGAATATGACGTTTCCGACATTCAAGACTACACATACCTAAGGAATGTCTCCCCGATTGCCAAGGAATTGATTATGGAGCGAATTTCCCCCGGCATTTTATGGAGGGGAGACTGTCCCTGTGGGCCGACTCAATGAGAAAGCACGCCTCACATTCCAAATTGTGTGTGCTAACATTTTCCAAACCTCCAATGATTTCGCCATGCGGCCCCGTCAAGCCACATTGACATACCATCTCTTCGATCCCAACACTTCCATTAACCTGGCTCGCACCCTATATGCCGACATTCTCGTTATAGCCATGGATGAGAGAGGTTCAACACCACTTCCATATGCACGCCTGATTATCTCCATTCTCAAAGATGCTGGCATTGAGGCTCCGCTAGACCGTACTCGCCTCCCCGGTACCTTTGGATAGGGAACCCACACTCGGAGTGCCAGACAGCTGGCCATCCTTTGGGCAAGGTGTGGAAGTGATGACGAGACCGATGATGTCTCGAGTGAGGAAGAGGAAGCGGAAGAGGCAGCTACCAATGTGGAGATGGGCGAAGTTAGGGTAGATGAAGAGTCGGCTGAAGAAGAAGACAACCCTGATTTCGAATGGGTGGGAAGAGACCTCACTAATAGAATGTCGGCCCTCGAGACGAGATTCAACAACTTTATGATCGACTACCGGCGCGATACAAGTATGATGTTTCGTTTCCAAACGGACTTGTACAGACACTAAGGGGACCCCAACGAGCCATTACCACCCTACTTTTATGACCCTTATGGCCTTGACGCGCCCAACTCTTTCCACCCACCCCCCAGTGAAGCTTTGTTGGTTTGTCGCAGTTTTTAGTTGTTTTCCTTGTTCACATGGTTGTATGCTCTTTCCTGTTATTGTACCACAGTCATGTTATTTAAAAATCTACATTTTCTCCATTTGTTTGTTTTATTTATTGCACTTCTTTTTTTGACTTGTTTAGCTTTTCGTCCTTTTTGCTTGAGGACAATGCAAAAGTCTAAGTTAGGGGGGTGACAAGTGCGTATTTCTAAAAGTTCACAAATTTTCAAAAATGCACAAAAATCTTTAAAAAATCATAAAATTTTGAAAAATCCAAAAACATTTTTCTTCAAAATAAATAAAAATTGGAATTCAAAATTTTCAAAAATATCATTAAAATTCGGTTTAAAGTGTCAAGTTGTAACATTCAAAATGCACAAAGACGAAATTGACCAAAGATGGAAATTGTAAGAAAATTGACGACTTAACGAATAAGTGTGGAGATTAACAAAACCCGGTGAGATTTCGAGCCTATCGATCTTTTTAAAGTTTTTAAATCAATCCGAGTTAATGGTTAACTCATAGTTCTAATTCAGTGTTTTAAATAAGTCGTTGATGATCTCAATTCTTTGTTTTGATCGGTTATGGGAAATGGAATGTTGTCTCGAAAAGCGCGATACAAATCTCTAAACTTAATTCATCTCGAAATGCATATGGTAACTCAATTAGTATGTTGGACAATGGAGTAGGCTCTCGTTTGTCACCCAACAATATTGGCCAGCAAAAGTAGCGAAAAATTATCCCTTTGATAACCCAATTGAGCCGAATAAAATTTATCCTTTTCGTTTGGTACCCCGAAAAACCCAAGTAGCCCGGAATTGCGAAAATGAAATATTCATTAAAGTCCATAAAGTGCATAAGAAGGGGCAAGGAAAAGAATAGAAATGCTCAACAAAAATAGCAAGAAAAGAAAAGAAGTGAAAAACAGAAAAAATAGAGAAAAGGAATAGAAAATGAGTAATAGCCCAGAAAAAGCACAAATGGACATCATAAATGACTTTTATAATTCCAACCTTCCCTACCATTTTCATTTTACCCAATATACCTTAAAACCCGAAAAAGTCCTAACTGAGTCCAAATTGCGAAATTGGTTACGGCGTGGAGAGCTAAGACACAAAAAGATAAAAAAAGAGATTAAACATATGTGTCAGAGGCAATGTTCACATTTTTCAAACCGTATTCCATTGATGAGATCTTTTCACCCAAAAAGTTTCGTCTTTCTTCTTGTGTGCGTGACTTTGCGTCCATTATATTTACTCTTTATATCCTGCACACCGAGAGAATTGCCACAATCCGAGAGATTCATTTGAGAGAGCAACCTGTGAGCATTTGAAATCAAAGAAAATTTTCAGATAAGTAACGTAATGGTCAATTGGTGGAAATCCGCGGTCAAATTTCTGGCTCTGAACACACGCACTATGATTTGAGGCTCTTGAACATGACTTGATGATGACTATTTTCTGGAAAAGTTTGAATTATACAATTTTTGCATATTTTGAATTTTCTTTGAGTCAAATTTTGTGGGTATATTCAATGCAAACCCTAACGAGATACAAATCTAGGGGTTTAGAGGCTTATTGCATATGCTAAATGCAATCGCTTGCCCGTGAAAAAGGCATTCTATCCCAATAAAATAATTTCCAAGAGTTGAGCCTGGATAGGATTCTTTTAAATTGCTCGGGCGCGCAAAGTTCTAAGTTAGGGAGATTTGATTAGGCATAAATTCTCCTAAACTTATCCCTTTAATTAAGTTACTTTTAGCACCTCGAACAACGTAATTGATTTGATTTTATCTCATAATCTTACTACTGACTTATTCTAACGAGTACGCCGAGTTTCTGGAATTTCATACTGATTTTACAGGTATTTGATGTCAATAAAGAAAGAAAGAAACTAGAAGAATCGAAAAAGAAAATAAGGAAAGTCAAAAGGGAAAATTTTTAATTTTTACCCAAAATTCGGACGAGGCCTCTAAAGAAGAGTTGAATATATAAAGTTTACGAATGCATAGGAAGAAATGACATCTCAATTGGAGTCCTGGTGTGAAAGTTATGAGCATTCAAAGATGGAAGAAAAAGTCAAAGAATAATCGAACCGATTCGGTCCGGACCGATCGGAAATGCAAACTTCCAGTGAAACCCGGACCGAAGACGGATCGAAGCTGAGAGAAAATAAATGAATCGATTCGTACCGAATCAATCCAACAAAGAAATAAACGAACCGATTTGGATTCAAGCCAGACCGAACCGAAGGAGGATCGGACCGATCCGACT
Organism: Sambucus nigra; assembly: GCA_949130495.1. Taxonomy (NCBI): domain Eukaryota; kingdom Viridiplantae; phylum Streptophyta; class Magnoliopsida; order Dipsacales; family Adoxaceae; genus Sambucus; species Sambucus nigra. Next base: position 420,575,988 of record OX422207.1, read on the forward strand.
ATCGAAGTTTTGTTTTCTTACTCTTCTTCCAATGGAGAGTCCTGGTCAAGCTAAAACTCTTGGAGTCTTGTAGGGTATTTAAATCCGATTTATTATCATTTTAACGATCAAGAAGTTATATGATTTTTCCTTTTACAGTAAAAACCCTACTTTGAAGATTGATTCAAATTCTATTTCCAAGATTGAAGTTTGTTCAGATTTCTGTGATTACAAATATTTTTAGTTGATGCTTTTAGTGCTTTGGTAAGTTAGTTGATTACTTTCTTCTGTTTAATCTTCTTTCTACATCATTTTTCAATTCTTCCTTAGTTTAATCACGATTTCCTGCAATTCAACAATCGTTTTCATTAATTTCATCATATTAGGCTAGGTTTTTTAAGGTCGGGACACATGAACTCAACCTGATGTGGTAGTTGCATGTGTAAAAAATTAGTCGTCGAAATTTAATGATTTATTACGACCGTATTGCGTAGCAACATAACCATTGTAGATCTTTGGATCTCGTTTGCTTTCGGGTAACCAGTATGCTTTAGAATGAAATGCGAGTGTCACTATCGCATGTACTGATTTACTCATCCTCTGATTAAGTATGGTGCGGGCTTGAACCTCATATAAGTAATGCTTGGGAGTACTAAATTCTGGGTCTAATTAATCACTTAAATTTACGATTAGTTTTATACCTTCAATACACTAGGGTTGTGGGATTGTATTCCCGTCCTGTTTTCCTCATCATATAGTTCAGGTTTTAATTCAATCATCATCAGTAATTTAGGTGATTTAGTATGTTGCATTCCATTCATACTTTAGTGCATTAAATAAATATTTTCGAAATTGCATTTAGTTGTAGTCAATTCCCAAAACCAATCACCTTTTCCTTTTTCTTTAGAGTCAGAGTTAGGATTCCTTTGTCTTTCCAACGTCGTCACAACCCTGTTGTCCTATTTCCCCGAGGATCGAAAACTGACTTATCGGATTATTACTTGAGCGACAGGCTTGCACTTGAGCCTAGAGAGTACGAACTTCTGAGACACATTCTTAGTCGCGTCATGTAAAACATAAATGGTGGGAGAATGAAATCATCCAATTCGTGTCATGGAAAGGACGTAGCGGATTCATCCGTAGGAGTGTTTTGTAATACCCATATTTTTTATGATTTAAATAATTATGAGATTAATTATTATTGTGGGATTAATTGAATTAAAATGTGAGAATTTAATTGTTCATTAATCCGGATTTAAAATAAATATTAACTAGTGTGCCAACGGTTAATACTTACTGATTGAATATTACTGTGTAATATGTAATATGGAACTATACACTTCGGTAAATTGTCAAGAATAAGAAATACGATAATTTAGTAAATTAAGTCAGACGCGCGTGTGAGTCGTGTCGGGAATAATTTAATGGAATAAAAGATTAATTATTTTTTGGGTAGCTCGTATAATCTTTTCGTGTGCGTCGTAGAGTCTGGAAGGGTTGAAATAGTCGAAATAGTATACCCGGGTGTTTAGTTTGGGTCCCGGGGCAATTTTAGGCCTAACCGGCACCCCGAGAGGGCATTATGGTAAATTGTATTTTTGGGATTAATTAATGGACGAAAATTAGGACTTATACTATCAGCCAAGGAAAGTACATTAGGGTTAAAAGTTAGAGAAAGTTAAGAATGGCCATAGAAGGTGTGAGGGAGAGCAAATTCCAAGAGGAAAGGCCCAAGTTTACACCCCGTTGCACAACCGCAACCACCATCGTGTAGATCGGGACAAGGGGAACACACCCATACCAAAAACGTCAAGAAATCAGACGACAAATTCGAGCAAGTGTTTATAACTTGCTGTACCTTAGCATTTATCATACTCATGTTCGTATAGGGTTTTTATAAACATGTTTTAGTTCATAAAAGTGATGAAAATTGGGGAATTAGGATATATAAATCGAATATGAGATTTGTTAAATTGAAACCCTCCATGTATGGACACTAGATATAACGTTTTGATGAACTTATGTGAAGAACGAAGCTGAAAATTATGTGTTCTTGAATAAGAATTTGAAGAACTAGGGTTTTGATAAATTAATTTGGGGATTCCATGTTTTATTAATGATTCGTAATGAATTGATGATTCTAGGAGGTTAGAATTCATATATAATTGATAGGATTCGAATTGGAACTGTTTGTTTGGAGTTTGGGATGTTGATTTAGAGGTTTTAGGGTTTGAAATGGTGGAAAAACGCTAACATTCTGGGTAGGAGACGAACAGTGCAATCTCGCGCGAAGTAGTTTGAGCGATATTGCATCTCGCGCGAAGTCGCCTTAGCAACACGTGGCAATCGTTCGAATGACATGCCATCTGGTTCGAGCGGTAGGGTGAATTTCTGAAAAATTTCTTAGGGGCAGTTTTGGGATTTGTCTAATCTTTACAAGTGAGGGAAATTACCAGTTAAGGGATTTGAAACGAGGTACGTCTACAAGGAAGTAGGTGAGTTTTATATTTTAATTAATTCGGAAAGAAGTGTTACTTTGGAAATTACTAAAGAATTGTGTAAATTTAGTAATATTATAAAACACGTAACGATGAGAATGAAATACGATGGGACATATACAAGAAGGTTGGGAAGAATGCCTAATAATATTAATAGGATATGTGAATGCCTATTACTTGTTTAATATTATTTGTATAACATACCTAGCTACTTGCTATCACGGGGGGTTGTGTAAAGACAGTCTTATCGTGGGGGACCTTTGGGGGGATATTTGACTCGTATCTCGAAACATAGTACTGTGAAGACTTATTTGTGAGTTAATTAGTCAGCTGACTATGGGAGCGTATGTATGTGCGTGACCCATAGGTATGTGAAATCTGTTTGCTGCCGCTATGTGTGTTTTCTGTATATGATTCGTGGGATACTTCCAAACCGACAGTCCTTATTAGAGTACGAGATGTACCAGGACATGATAGCAGAGTATGCAATGCACTACCGGTTTAGCATTGGGGTGCTGTATTAGTATATGTATATTATAGCGGTGAATGTATATATATATATATATACTTGTGATATTCCTACGGTGAGATAATTGTAGGTTATTGAGAAAGTATAGTCGTAAGTGACATAAGCTGCAAATATTTAACCTAGTGTGATAACACTTAATCAGATTAATAAATGATGGTATTAATAAGGTGAAAAAAACTGGGAATTATGAGTTACTACCACGAGGTATAACAAGAAGTATAAATAGTCATCTTATTAGAAGCATTATGAATGGCTAGGTGAAAATTGATGTACGTTAGGCGTGCACAATAGACTAGAGGTGAGAATCTCATGTGAGAGTTCGAACTAACATGCATTTGACACTTGTTTTACTGCAAATTTTAAATACTTGCTAAAACAAATATTTTTACACATCGGGCTCTGACCCGTTTCTTGCATCTCTTTTCTCTCTTGCTATATATATGTATTATATCAGGTGCTCAGCCACAGGGACACCAGGCTTATAGATTTGGATTGCTTGGTATGCTGCAGCTGTTGTGGAAGCTGTAGTGATAATACGCAAATATTGCGTATTTCATCTCTCGAACCTACGCATTTTAGCCCCCTCGGGTGCCTTAATCTCTATATTTAATCCCGTTAACCAGACAACCTCTGTTTATATTGTTAACATGCTATATGAGGTATAATTGGGCTTTTGTAGGTATTTAGGTACTAAGTATGGAGTTCGAACGCATTCCGGTGAAGTTCCGTATGCAATCGCATGTTCAAGGGCATTTTATTCATTTTACAGATGCGCACCTGGCTCAACATCTTCATTAAAGTTGTAGCCCTCCTCGCAAGCTTCGCGTGGCCGCAAACGATGCGCGATTCCAATTCAGAACAAAGAAGTTACGGCGATTTTAGCGGAGAAGAAATGCAAGCCAAAATAGGGAAAGATGCAGTCTGCCCCTGCTTGATCGATCGATCGACCAAATGGTAGATCGATCGACCCTTCCCATTTTTGCCCGTCTTATATGATTGATCGATCAACCAAATGGTAAATCGATCTACCCTTCCCATTTTTGCCCGTTTTATATGATCGATCGATCGACCCTTCCCATTTTTGCCCGTCTTATATGATCGATCGATCGACCAAATCGTAGATCGATCGACCCTTCCCATTTTTGCCCGTCTTATATGATCGATCGATCGACCAAATGGTAGATCGATCGACCCCCTGTTTTTGAGCAGATATTTTGCATTTCTTTTCTCTTTTCTTTTCTAATTTAATTCCCACTTGGTATATAAGCCAATGTTGATGTAATAAACATAGGTGAACGTTTTTAGATAGTTTTAGAAGATAGAATAGTTAGGGTTTGGGTGATTTGCTTAGTTATTCTTCATTTCATCTTGGACTGACAAACTTTTGGGCTTGAATGTTGACTATTCATCATCCCCTCCATTAATATAGTTTGTATTTCTTCATTTCTTGTTTTCTAGTTAATTTACAAGCTTTCTAATTTAGGTTTTCTTGCTTTATTTACATGCTTTGATTTACACGCTTTATAGTATAGATTTACCGCATTTATTTATCACTTTTCATTTACCGCATTTTTACGATGCTTTCTAGGTAACTTAAGTTAGGTTGTGTTTGAATTGAACTCACTCGTGTTGACGCATTGCTTTGCTTTGGTGATGGAGTTTACGGGTCTATTTCGGGTGCTTTGTCCTTGTTATTACGCCTAGGGGATTTGACGGGGCATATAATGTATGTCCCGTGCTTACGACCTTTCACGCATAATTTCCGGGATATTTGTTGACGCGAAAATCTTATTAGGCTTTTATGATGATTTAGGGCGTAACAACCCTTGATTTAATTAACTGTCAAAATGAGACGCACTCGTAATAACTCGTCGACCCATGTAACCATTTTATACTAATTAACTCGGGTGAGGGATATTCGACGCAACCTATAGTTTTACTCGCTTTCATAATCTAGTTTCATTACCCTTGCCTAGATTAATCTTTCCCTTTATGCATCTTTTCTTTTAGTTTGTAATCATCTTTTACACTTTTATTTCGGAGTATTAAATCACTTAAATTCTAGCATCTCGTCCCAGTGGATTCTCGATACCCGACTTACTGTTGTACTTGCCTCACAAGTGTAGTAGTAACTTAGATTTTTATATTGAGTTGGCGAAGCGAAAACAACGATTAGCGTCTTTACACGTGCTACTTTTCGCACTTAATCAAAATGGCGTCGTTGCCGGGGACTAGTTTGTTTTAGACTTTATTTGATTTAGTATTTCATAGTATTTTCTTTCTATTTGTATTATTTGCTAATATTTTGGAGAACTTCCACATTTGGGCTCTTAGAAATGGTCGAATTCTTTTCGCGAGCACTTACTTTGTGGAATCCGCCATTCGAGCTATTTTTGGGGTAAACATGTCTTATTCCAATTCTTTCGGTAATCCTTGTTATAATTCTCAAAATTCTAGGCCTATGACTTTCGGTGAATACTTAGAATCCCAAAGTAAAACAAATTCAAATATGACTTTGGACGAGTATAACGAAAGTCAAAACTTAAGTTATTGGAATTTTGATGATGATGACAATGATTTTGGGCCTTTACCTCCTTATAATAGGCATTTTGAAACGAATTCGAATAGTTTTCAAAATTCCTATAATAATGAGTTTTCGCTTAAGTCCGATGGTAATTTTCAAAGTTCCCATTTTCATGCATCCGCACCTCGACCCATGACATTCGGGGAGGGTTTGAGTATGTATGAAAATGAGAAAATTGAAACTCATTATCGGGAAGAAAATCGTTCGTGGGAACATGAGTTGGATTTATTATTTGAGTCCGACGACGATTTTGCTTCCAAGACTTTTGAGGTTGACGAATGTTTTGAACCAAATGAGGTACTTGTGCCTACTTTGGAACACGCCATTCTAGACTTTTCCCATTGCGTAGTAGATATTGAAAGTGAGGATGATAATGACGCAATATCTATTTGCAATGAAATGATTTCTTCTTTGGCCCCCAAAGAAGAACATTTCATTGAAAATGATATTATTTCGTTTGAAATTCCAACTTCATGCGATGATGATTCATCTCATGAGTTTGAATTTCTTTCATCCCCATTTTCATTCTCTATTATCCCACCGGAACAAGTACCCGATGATTCGATTTCAAACTTTAATGTTTTAAATCCTATCACCGATGAGGAGTACCTGCTCGAGTCGCCCTCCACGATCGCATCTTTGCCTTTGTGTGCACCGCCTCCCATTCCAACTTCAAAATCATTAGGAGGATATTCATCTTTTCTCGGTCCCCACATGTTTTTGTCACCCGTGCAATCCAAACCCCCCACCATCCCACCAAAACTTTTAATTGGCGATGGTTCCTTTCTTACGCCTTACACATGCCTTCCGTTGTTCAAGCCAAAATAGGGAAAGATGAAGTCTGCCCCTGCTTGATCGATCGATCGACCAAATGGTAGATCGATCGACCCTTCCCATTTTTGCCCCGTTTTATATGATCGATCGATCGACCAAATGGTAGATCGATCGACCCCCTGTTTTTCAGCAGATATTTTGCATTTCTTTTCTCTTTTCTTTTCTAATTTAATTCCCACTTGGTATATAAGCCAATGTTGATGTAATAAACAGAGGTGAATGTTTTTAGATAGTTTTAGAAGATAGAATAGTTAGGGTTTGGGGGATTTGCTTAGTTCTTCTTCATTTCTTCCATGATTGACACACTTTTGGGCTTGAATGTTGACTATTCATCATCCTCTCCATTAATATAGTTTGTATTTATTCATTTCTTTGTTTCTAGTTAATTTACAAGCTTTCTAATTTAGGTTTTCTTGCTTTATTTACATGCTTTGATTTACACGCTTTCTAGTATAGATTTACCGCGTTTATTTATCGCTTTCCATTTACCGCATTTTTACGATGCTTTCTAGGTAACTTAAGTTAGGTTGTGTTTGAATTGAACTCACTCGGGTTGACGCGTTGCTTTGCTTTGGTGATGGAGTTTATGGGTCTATTTCAGGTGCATTGTCCTAGTTATTACGCCTAGGGGATTTGACGGGGCATATCATGTATGTACCGTGCTTACGACCTTTCGCGCGTAATTTTCGGGATATTTGTTGACGCCAGAATCTTATTAGGCTTTTATGACGATTTAGGCGTAACAACCCTTGATTTAATTAACTATCAAAACGAGACGCACTCATAATAACTCGTCGACCCATGTAGCCATTTTATACTAATTAACTCGGGTGAGGGATATTCGACGCAACCTAGAGTTTTACTCGCTTTCATAATCTAGTTTCATTACCCTTGCCTAGATTAATCTGTCCCTTTATGCATCTTTTCTTTTAGTTTGTAATCATCTTTTACACTTTTATTTCAGAGTATTAAATTACTTAAATTCTAGCATCTTGTCCCAGTGGATTCTCGATACCCGACTTACAGTTGTACTTGCCTCGCAAGTGTAGTAGTAACTTAGGTTTTTGCATTGAGTTGGCGAAACGAAAACAACGATTAGCGTCTTTACACGTGCTACTTTTCGCAATTAATCATGTAGGTCTTCGTATTAGATGCCTCCATTATTTCATTTCCATTCTTTATAGACTTTCTATTTAGGGCATGTGTCGCCCATTCCTTAGACAATATTTCGGAGAAAATGTTCATTTTACTTTCCGTTCATTTTCATTTGGATTTATGGTTACTATGGTGCCTGGTTTAGAGTTTTGAACTGGAATGTTTTACTGAGTCTTAGTTACTTCAGCATGTGATTTTGATTCAGTATTTTATTAATTAATTATGTGTGGATGGATTATGTTTAATTTCTTGGATTAGTAATTGAATGATTAAAATATATATATATATATATATATATATATATATATATATATATATATATATATATATATATATATTTTGGCACTAGCTAAATTAATTATTAGGTGGTTAATAAGAATTCTATGTTTTCGACAGTGATGCTAAGAATGAACCAACCGAACATTCTGTTTTAAATTTTATAAAGGACTGATCACCCGATATTTAATTGGACGGGGTGTCACAGGTGGTATCAGAGCATCAGGTTCTAGAGTCCTTTAGTATCTGCACGGCTTACTATGTTTCAGCTTTGTGTCTTTTGATATAGATCCCTATCTTTAGGACTGGTGTGATCTTAATTTTGCGATTTCGTCTTCAACTATTTGAGATTTAGTAATAACTGTGGACGAATAAAATTATTTCTCATCTCAGATGCCTCCTCAACGTGCACCAAGAAATAGACAGGCCCAACCAGAACAGCCGGTAGTGCCGACTCAGGGGACAATGAACGCAAGAGAGGTTGCCGCAACTTTGCATAGGCGATGAATGCAGCCATAACGGTGGTGCAGCAGGCCCCACCCCAAGCTCAGGCAGTAGCACCTGTTCCAGTGCATCCGTTTCCCACTGCATGGGAAAGAGTGAGAGAGTCCTTTCAGAGGGCATGCCCCCCCAGAGTTCATGGGCAGTTCAGATGTGATTATTGCTAGTCAGTGGAAGAAGGACATACAGCGACACCTTCGTATGTATAAGTGGACTGAAGTTCAGAGGCAAGTTTTGGCTACCTTCAAGCTGAGAGGGGAAGCCTTATAGTGCTGGGAATCCACTACTACTACTACTGAGGAGCGAGATTTGATGATGATCAGTGATTTCTGGGTGCGGTTCGACCACAAGTACTTTCCTTCCGCCCTCAAGACCGAGATGAGGCAAAAACATTTAGACCTCACTCAGGAAGGGAGAACAGTTGTGGAATATGAGGAGGAGTTCACACGATTGTCAAATATGGCACCAGATGAGGTGCCTATTGAGGAGAAGCGCATTCAGATGTTCATGGATGGCCTCACCTGGAGGATCAGGCAGCATCTTCTGGGTAACCTCTCATTACAGACCTATTCGGATGTGCTTAATGCAGCACTGCTGCATTGCCAGGACTACCATTTCCATATGACTGGTGTAAGGACATTTTTCTCATGTCCAACATGTTACATTTGTGTATGTCGTACGCCGCTACATTTGGCACGTCACCTCACGATCTCACATGACGTCCTCTATCCGAATTCCGGGAATCAAGCATTCAACATCTCCATTAATGTGTCCCACATCTTCCTCAACGACTTCACGTTCCAAGATTTTAGGGACTTAATGCAAGTGGTACGCAAGGGAAGTCAAAACAGTGAAAAAAGGCACGATAGGGGAGTTCAAGGGCATTTTCGTAATTTCACATCCATAGTTCGGAGGTCTGGTCAACTGTAAAGTTGAATAGCTCGCCGCAATGAAGATACTGGAAGAAACGACACCTCAATCCGAGCTACGGTGAAGGAGTTATGACCTTTTGAAGTTGGAGAAAATTCCTTAAAGAATGCTGTTTTCTTTTAACCCCATACCAGAATGGTACCCCAAACCGCATGGGGAACCGGTTCGGGGTACTCCAGAGCCGGTTCGGGGTACCTGACGCTGCAAAAGTCCCCAAGTTTTAAAACTCTTTTGGTTTCCTTATAAAAGCCAACTTCGGGGGAGCTGTTTTGCAAGACTTTAGAAGACGTTTTTGAGAGTCCAAATACATCTAGTCTTCATATTTTTGAGTCCCAAGACTCATGTTTTGATTCACACATCCTTGCCAAATATTTGTGATTCCTTTTGTAACCCAAGAACACAACTTTGGTTTGTTCAACCCTTGTGGAGAAGCCGTTTCTCTTCTCCATTGCAGCCCTACTGGAAAGGGATAGTTCCAGCCGCGACTACAGAATCTGATAGCCGAGGGTAATTCTTAGTCAACTTGTATTTTCATTGTAATCTGATTGTAAGCCGTTTTCTTACAAATTATATTGAAAATAAATGGTTTTGCCCCTGTGGGGGATTTTTCCTAAAATTGTTTGTTTTTATCCTGCATGCTATATTTTATTTGATAAATCATCTAGATGCATGTCTTAGGGTTTAACTAAAATTTGGGATTTATTAAAATTGGTTTTTATTTGAGAAGTCGCAATATTTCCGCTGCAGCTGCACTCTCAACTGGGAGCAGACAAATGGGGGAGTCCAGCCAGCCGGGCAGGATAGGAGGTAATGGTGCCAGCGGGGCACAACCAGCTCAGGGTCAGCAGAGGTCGGTTGATCAGAGTTCCCAGTAGGGGATTCTAAGCGATTCAGGTCAAAGGGTTTCCGTCGGGGCCAGGGAGGTTTTTGGCCTGGCCAGCAGGGTCAGCAGGGCCAGCAGCAGTTTAGGCAGGACCAACAGGGCCAAAGGGGAGGTGGGAACGACCAGCAGGGCCGAGGACAACAGGGGCAGCGAGGGGGAAAATTTGGTGGGAAATGTTTTATATGTGTCAAGACGGTCCACAAGCGACATGACTATCCTAAAAGGGGTAGGGCCCCATAGCAGCAGCAACAGGGTGCTCGACAGGAGCCCCAGAGACCAATTTTTCTCTCCGCCCTCCCAGCACCACCTCAGAGGCCAGCGTTGCCAGCTATTCCAGCAGTTCCAGTTCAGCAAGGGTAACTTCAGTATGGACGGGTTTATAACCTCCATCAGGCCACAACCCCACAGACACCAACCGTAATTGAGGGTTCGTTTCCTATCCATGGCACTATGGGTCGGGTTTTATTTGATACTGGGGTATCGCACTGTTTTATAGCTACTCATTTTGCAACGGCTTTAGGGTCATTAGACATAGAAGGGAGCACGGTGACATGCGTAGACTCACCACTGGGGAATGGGTCTTTGATTTTATTTATATGCTGGGGTGTAGGAGTAGAGATTGGTAGCCTGGTTTTACCAGCTGACATGCTAGTCTTAGAGATGCATGAGCACGATGTTATTATTAGCATTGATTGGCTCGGTGCGTACATAGCCATGATAGATTATTTCGGTGGGAGTATCATCTTTGCCATTTCGGGGCAGGAGATATTTTTGGTGGTGATGCCTTACCCTGAGGGAGGCTCCTCCACCCATTTGTACTACATAGAGGAGGATACCTCTAAAGGGGTCGTGATTCCCTTAGATTCTATCCCAATCGTTCGTGAGTATTTCAATGTATTTCCGGAGATACCGGGCTTACCCCCCAGTCGAGAGATAGATTTTGTCATAGACTTGATGTCGGGCACCCGATCGATAGCGCGTGCACCGTACCGTATGGCCCCAGTGGAAATGAGGGAGTTACGAGATCAGATAGAGCAGCTGTTAGGTCAGGGCTTCATTATAGGAGCACCTCACCTTGGGGAGCTCTAGTGTTGTTTGTGAAAAAGTGAGATGGTTCACTGAGGTTATGCATGGATTACCGAGAGTTGAACAAGGTCACGATACGGAATAAGTATCCATTGCCTCGACTCGATGACCTGTTCGACCAGCTGAGGGGAACAACCTTATTTTTGAAGATATATTTGAGATCGGGATACCATCATCTATGAATTAGGGAGCAAGATGTGTCGTAGACTGCTTTCTTGACGAGATATGGGTCCTATGAGTTCAGAGTCATGCCATTTGGGTTGACAAATGCTCCAGCCGTATTCATGGACTTGATGAATCGAGTGTTCAGAGAGTTCTTGGATCAGCTTGCCATCATTTTCATAGATTAAATCCTGATATATTCACACACTGAGGAGGAGCATGCCGAGCACTTGAGGAAGGTTCTTCAGACTCTACGAGATTATCAGCTATAAGCTAAGTATGAGAAGTGCGGATTCTGGTTACGGGAGGTATAGTTTCTGGGGCATGTTGTGTCGGAATTGGGAATATCAGTTAACCCGAGCAAAGTGTCGACGGTGAGGGAGTGGGGACAACCCACGACTCCGACGAAAGTGCGTAGTTTCTTAGGGTTAGCCGGGTACTACAGGAGATTCATCTGAGGCTTTTTGAAGATAGAAGGTCCGTTGACGAATCTGACTCGTAAGGGAATTCTGTATATTTGGGATGATAATTGTCAATTGGATTTTGATGAGCTGAAAGACAAGTTAACTTTGGCACCAGTTTTTGCTTTGCCCAAGCCGGGAGTAGAGTACCTGGTGTACACTGATGCTTCTTTACGGGGACTCGGGGGAGTACTTCAGCAGGAGGAGAAGGCTATAGCTTTTGCCTCCCGCAAGCTAAAGCCTCACGAGAGGAATTACCCCACCCACGACCTAGAGCTAGCAACGGTTATTTTTGCATTGAGGATTTGGAGACATTACTTGATGGGGGAGAAGTTTTGCTTGTTCACAGACCACAAGTCACTGCTGTACTTTTTCACTCAGTGAGAGATGAATATGCTTCAGCGCAGATGGTTGGAGTTTGTGAAAGACTACCAGTTCGAGATACAATACCATTCGGGAAAGGCTAACGTGGTTACTGATGCGTTAAGCCGTAGATCGGAGGGCGATGTAGCATACATTTGTATCTGTCATGACAATCACACCAGAGATTATTACGAGGGTGATACAGGCACAGTCAGTTGATAAGTTTTATCAGGAGAAGATTTTATGACTTTTAGCTGAGGGTGCTGATTCCTACTCAGTAAGTTCTAATGGAGGTTTGAGGTTTAATGGGAGACTGATGGTCCCAGAAGGAGAAGAATTACGTCATGCCGTGATGACACAGTCTCACGGGTCCAGATTTACGATACATCCCGGAGGAGATAAGATGTACTAGGATATGAGGCGGCAGTACTAGTGGAGTGGGATGAAGAAGGACATTGCTGAGTTCGTGTCCAAGTGTTTTACTTGCCAGATGGTAAAGGTAGACAACTAGAGACCGTCGGGGTTACTTCAGCCATTGGAGATACCTACATGGAAGTTGGAGCGTATTTTTGTGGACTTCATTACTGAGCTACCTACATCACAGCGTGGTCACGATTCCAAATGGGTTATAGTGGATCAGTTGACCAAGGTGGTTCATTTTCTGCTAGTATGGATAGACTATACCACGGGCCAGTATGCACAGTTATTCATTACTGAGGTTGTTAAGATACATGGGGTGCCCCTGGATATTGTGTCTTATAGAGACAAGATTTTTGTGTCGCATTAATGGGAGAGCTTTCAGGAGTCCATGGGTACAGAGTTGAGATTGAGTTCAGCTTATCACCCATAGACGGATGGACAAACAGAGTGTACAAATCAAATGTTGGAGGATATGCTACGCATGTGTGTCTTTGACTTTGGAGGAGGACGGGAGCCGCATCTTCCACTGGTGGAGTTTGCTTAAAATAACTCCTATCAGTTCATGGTCGACATGGATCCATTTGAGGCATTGTATGGAAGGCCTTGTCATTCTCCCACTTGTTGTCTAGAGGTGGGGTACAACAAATTGCTCGGACCTAAGGTAATTCAAGAAACCTCAGCTAGGACTGAGCTCATCAGGAGTCGCATTCGGGTAGCACATGAAAGATAGAAGTGCTACGCTAATGCGAAGCGATTCTTCCAAGAGTTTAGCATCGAGGGCCAAGTATTACTGCGGGTATCTCCTATGAGAGGGGTAATGAGGTTTTGGAAAAAGGGGAAGTTGGCTCCGAGGTATATGGGACCATTTCTTATTATCGAGAGGATTGGTCCGGGGGCATAAAAATTGGGGTTTCCAAAGCATTTGCACCGCATTCATGATGTTTCCACATCTCGTCGTTGAGACGATACCTTCGAGATGACAAGGCCCATACTCACATCGCGATAAAGGAGATTGATTTGCAGCACGGAAACTCTTACGAGGAGAGACCAGTGGCTATCCTAGACCATAATGAGAGGAAATTGAGGTCGAAAGTGGTTCCACTTGTTCGGGTGCAGTGGCAGTAACACAATGTATAAGAGTCTACTTGGGAGCGGGATGTGAATATGCGAGAGAAATATCCAGACTTATTCGCACCAAGTATACCTTATTCTTTTTTTGAATTTCGGGACGAAATTAAGTTATTGGGGGGATGTATGTAATACCCCATTTTTTTATGATTTAAATAATTATGAGATTAATTATTATTGTGAGATTAATTGAATTAAAATGTGAGAATTTAATTGTTCATTAATCAGGATTTAAAATAAATATTAACTAGTGTGCCAAGGGTTAATACTTATTGATTGAATATTACTGTGTAATATGTAATATGGAACTATACACTTCGGTAAATTGTCAAGAATAACAAATATGATAATTTAGTAAATTAAGTCAGACGCGCGTGTGAGTCGTGTCGGGTCTAATTTAATGGAATAAAATATTAATTATTTTTTAGGAAGCTTGTATGGTCTTTTCGAGAGAGCCGTTGAGTCCTAAAGGGTCGAGATAGCCGAAATAGTATACCTGGGTGTTTAGTTTGGGTCCTGGGGCAATTTTATACCTAACCGGCACCCCGAGAGGGCATTATGGTAAATTGTATTTTTGGAATTAATTAATGGACAAAAATTAGGAGTTATATTATCAGCCAAGGAAAGTACATTAGGGTTAAAAGTTAGAGAAAGTTAAGAATGGCCATAGAAGGTGTGAGGGAGAGTAAATTCCAAGAGGAAAGGCCCAAGTTTACACCACGTTGCACAACCGCCACCACCATCGTGTAGATCGGGACAAGGGGAACACATCCATACCAAAAACGTCAATAAATCAGACGACAAATTCGAGCAAGTGTTTATAACTTGCTGTACCTTAGCATTTATCATACTCATGTTAGTATAGGGTTGTTATAAACATGTTTTAGTTCATAAAAGTGATGAAAATTGGGGAATTGGGACATATAAATCGAATATGAGATTTGTTAAATTGAAAACCTCCATGTATGTAGACTAGAAATCACGTTTTGATGAACTTATGTGAAGAAAGAAGCTGTAAATTATGTGTTCTTGAATAAGAATTTGAAGAACTAGGGTTTTGATAAATTAATTTGGGGATTCCATGTTTTATTAATGATTCGTAATGAATTGATGATTCTAGAAGGTTAGAATTCATATATAATTGATAGGATTTCTAATTGGAACGGTTTGTTTGGAGTTTGGGATGTTCATTTAAAGGTTTTAGGGTTAAAAATGGTGGAAAACGCTAACATTCTGGGTAGGAGACGAACAGTGCAATCTCGCGCAAAGTCGCTCGAAGTCGTTCGAGCGAGATTGCATCTCTCGCGAAGTCGCTTGAGCGACACGTGGCAGTCGTTCAAACGACATGCCATTTGGTTCGAGCGATAAGGTGAATTTCCGAAAAATTTCTTAGGGGCAGTTTTGGGATTTGTCCAATCTTTACAAGTCAGGGAAATTACCAGTTAAGGGATTTGAAACGATGTAGGTCTACGAGGAAGTAGGTGGGTTTTATATTTTAATTAATTCGGAAAGAAGAGTTACTTTGAAAATTACTAAAGAGTTGTGGAAATTTAGTAATATTATAAAACACATAACGATGAGAATGAAATACGTATGTGACATATACAAGAAGGTTGGGAAGAATGCCTAATAATATTAATAGGATATGTGAATGACTATTACTTGTTTAATATTATTTGTATGACATACCGAGCTACCTGCTATCACGGGGGGTTGTGTAGAGACAGTCTTATACTGGGTGACCTTCGGGGGGGGAGGGGGGTTATTTGACTCGAATCTGAGAACATAGTACTGTGAAGACTTATTTGTGAGTTGATAAGTCAGGTGACTATGGGAGCGTAGGTATGTGCGTGACCCATAGGTATGTGAACTATGTTCTCCGCCACTATGTGTGTTTTGTGTATATGGTTCGTGGGAGATTTCCGAACCGACAGTCCTTATTAGAGTACGAGATGTACCGGGACATGATAGCAGAGTATGCAGTGCACTACAGGTTTAGCCTTGGGGGCACTGTATTAGTAGATGTATATTATAGCGGTGAATGTATATATATATATATATATATATATATATATATACTTGTGATATTCCTACGGTGAGATAATTGTAGGTTATTGGGATAGTATAGTCGTAAGTGACATAAGCTGCGAATATTTAACTTAGTGTGATAACACTTAATCGGATTAATAAATGATGGTATCAATAAGGTGGAAAAAATTGGGAATTATACCACGAGGTATAACAATAAGTATAAATAGTCATCTAGTTAGAAGCGTTATGAATGGCTAGGTGAAAATAGATGTACGTTAGGCGTGAACAATAGACGAGCTGTGAGAATCTCATGTGAGAGTTCGAACTAACATGCATTTGACACTTGCTTTACTGCAAATTTTAAATACTTGCTAAAACAAATATTTTTACACATCGGACTTTGACCCGTTTCTTGAATATCTTTTCTCTCTTGCTATATATATATGTATTATATCAGGTGCTCAGCCACAGGGACACCAGGCTTAGAGATTTGGATTGCTTGGCATACTGCAGCTGTTGTGGAAGTTGTAGCTCTTCGTATTAGATGCCTCCTTCATTTCATTTCCATTCTTTATAGACTTTCTATTTAGGGCATGTGTCTCCCATTCCTTAGACAATTTTTCAGAGACAATGTTCAGTATACTTTCCGTTCATTTTCATTTGGATTTATGGTTACTATGGTGCCTGGTTTAGAGTTTTGAACTGGAATATTTTATCCAGTCTTAGTTATTTCAGCATGTGATTCTGATTCAGTATTTTATTAATTAATTATGCGTGGATGGATTATGTTTAATTTCGTGGATTAGTAATTGAATGATTAAAAAAAAATTATTTTTGGTACTAGCTTAATTAATTATTAAGTGGTAAATAAGATCTTTATGTTTTCGACAGTGATGCTAAGAATGAACAACCGAACATTCTGTTTTAAATTTTATAAAGGACTGATCACCAAATATTTAATTGGGCGGGGTTTTTCATGTTCTAAAAAATAGTGATAAAAATATAAGTGCTCGTCGAATCACAAATCTCTATGAAGGACAAAATGTGCATGTCGGGCTAGAAACAAGTATGTAGGAGTATTAAACTCACAATATATATATAATATGATATAAAATATCTATTAACGATCGGGTCTTCGTGGCCATTTGTTATATGGGGAATGGATATATTGGGCCTATTTTTTTTTAATGGAAAAGGGCAATGTAAGCTAGACTTGCTTGCATAGACTGTTTTATAAAATGGGTGGAGGCAGAACCATTGACACGAATCACTGATCGAAATGTCAATTCCTTCATCTGGAAGTTCACCATGAACATATTTAGTGTACCCTTTGAAATAGTAACTAACAACAAACAATAATTTGATCGTGTTCGGATCGACAACACGTGCGATTAGTTTAGAATCAAACACTTCTTCTCTACCCCTATACATCCAAGATGTAATCGACAAGTGCAAGTTATAAACTGCATGATACTACATGGGCTGAAGATTGAATTTGATAATTCAAAGGGGTTGTTGGTAGAGAGACTGACTTCAGTACTATAGGCAAACCAAATAAAGACTTGGGGTCCCACTAATGCAACATTATTCGCTCTAACCTACGATACAAATGTTATTGTACCATTTGACCTGGAGCTACCTAGTCTCAATATGTATTGCTTTGAGCGGGAAGAAACTGAGGTACGGATGAAGGCTTGTTTTGATGATATAAAAGATAAAAGGAAGGAGGTGATATTAAGAATGGTTGCCACATAATAAAAATCCACCAAGTACTATAATTAAAGGGTTAAGAACTGAACATTCAAAATTGGTGATCTCATTTTTCGAAAAGCGATGCTATAACCTAAAAATCCAAATCATATAAATTGGAAGACAACTTAGAAGGCTCATACGTCATCATGCATATCGTCCGTATGTGGATATACGAATAGAAAGATCATGAAGGCCGAAAACTACCATGCCCATGGAATGTTGAGAACTTAAATGTCTACTATCAATGAACATATGTGCAGAGTAACATCATTTAGTACCTAGCTTATTTTTATTCATAGTTATGTATCCCCATTTATTCTTTTTATTTAGTGACGTTTACCAACACACAACTTCGAAACTATAATTATTTATAAAGTGCACGTTTCCTCTTCAATGCTTTGTTCATATTTTTACACACTTAAAGTTTTTGGTAAATGCTTAATTATATAGAAAACACAACAAAATGGTTGGATGAAGGTTAAACATCGGATATTATCCTTGACATTTCACTCCAGACTCACAGGTAAAAGAAATCTAAGCACATGATAAGGTCCGAAAAGTATTTTCCAGATTTATGTTAGTCTAAAAAAAAGTTCATCTCATCATCGAGTAATCTAATTGACCCCATCAAATCTGATCCATCTGACCAGCGCAGTCCAATGCATGTGGAATGAAGACACTCCAAGTTAATAAAGTAAAACCCAATCACTCAGTTGATTAGTAAATGGGGTATATAACTCATACTATGGTTAATAGCCTCTAAAAATCCAATTAACTCATGATTGGGGTATGGCTGACTGACGATCTGTCAATACCGAAAACTTCAGTTGTTCTAACCTTCAAAAATTCATTAAATTATTGAGTTGTAATTTAACTTACGAATGATTTTCATCGAACATATCTGAATCACCTATTGAGTTATGATTTAACTAGCAATTGATTTTTACTAAAAACCTCAGTCTAGATCACTTATTGAGTTATGATTCAACTGACAACTTGTTTTAACTGAACACCTCAATCTAGACCACTCACTGGATGACTTTCTGACAAATGATAGATACTAAGCACCTCAATCTTATCAATATTCGTCATTCATGACTTACTTATGGTCAGTTGGCTACCGAACAATTCAGTCTATTTATCCATACCGATGGCCAATTAATGCCAAACACCCCAGCCTATGTATTAATATGGATTTACTTATGACATTGATGGTTGCCCAAACAATAAGAAAACAGTTATTCATTCATACAATGGAAGGATACATTCACTCAAGAAAAATAGAAATGATAGAAAATAAATCATCGATTGAAAAACTATTTATAATTTGCAAGTATTTTATAAAAAGTATTACATGAATAGATGTTTTAAAGTGTTCTTATAAAAGATCAATATTTAAGAAGTTGGTAAAGAGGGGGGTGGGAGGCCACCAAATTCTTCACACATTGTGCGATGAAGGTCTTTAATGCTGGATGAATCTTTTGATGACTAGGGATCAATGATTAGTCCTCAGTTGTCTTTAAAGTTAGTAATGTCCAAGAAGGATGGCATGGGATCCCCATTGTCTCTCGTGTAGTCAGCTGGATAGTAGTTGGACGAGTAAAAGTTAAGACGATCCTCCTTTACCCTTTATACCTATTTAGGAAGTATTCTAACTTCATTAGCCCTAGGTACAAGAAGTTAAAAAAGGTTTTGAGATAGTTGAGCTGAATGAGATGCGCTAAGGACCTTTCAATTTACACTGTCACCTTCAGCCCATTATCTTTATTGACCAACTTCCTCTTTATCTCAACGATTTTATCCTAAAAATGAGTGTTTTCTTTTTTAACCTTGGTCTTCTTAGTGATAGTCGTGTCCTTCTCTAGGTCGGTTTGATGCTCTTTTGATCCAACTCATCATTCGTTTGAAAACCGTTCTCAGTAATTAGACCAACATTCAGTTGAGGAAAGGTTGGTGTTTCCTTCTTATGATCTCTCCACTAATCAGCCACATAAGAAGAAATGATCCCAACCTATATGGAAAAAAGTTGTCAGAATTAAGCAATCAGAAGGCTAAAAACATAAAGTCGAATGATGTTTTACCTTAATACCCAAATGAATGAGATCCTTAGCGCAGTCATTCGTAACTACCTTCAAACTAATTATCTCCCCAACTCCTAAGGCATCTATAAATACCTAGTAATTATCATCCACATCCTGGAAATGCAGACGAGCAAGCACAGTCTCCTCAACACCAATCGACTCTTTAGTTAAAATCACCCTTCGGCAGGCAAAAGTCGACGTGGCTTCCTTAGTACGAGGTCTTTTTTTGCCTCTCCTTTCCAAAGATTGGTCTTCTATGAGTTTAAGGGAGTAGTCTCCTCGGGGTCTAGTTAGTGAATGCTTGCAAATGGTGGTAAGGTAGATGAGAACTAGAGTTGGTGGGGGGGGGGGGGGGCTTTTGGTGTTGTCTTGGCGCTCTGAAGAGCTGCTCGGTATGTAACATGAGACATGCCACCACCAACTGAATGAAAACCATTGGTTAGTAAAAAAAATATAAAAATAACGATGTGAAATCAAAGTATATCCAATCATACCTAATGACTCTAGGAAATGCGCATGTTAGAAGGCAAGAAGGATGTGACTGTTTTTGGTCTGTTCTTGAAGACGAGCAACAACTTAGTTTTAAACCTCCTCACCTCTTGCTATATATCCATGTTTTCTCAACCTTTACAGATCACATATTTCTCTGAATGCGTGATCTTTCTCTAAAGCTTGGCGAACTCTTTCTTGCCTCTCCTCAGAAATGTTTGGTAGCTCGTTGAAAATTTGTATAAATAAGGAATATTTTTTTAGTACAGGCAGTCCAAAAAAAGGAAAAGTAAACTTGTACAAGCTGAAGACTCACTCAAATTTGTTATATTCAAGACCAAAGGGGTGGTGAATAGGTGGCCGGTAAGATTGTTTTGGTCATTCGGTTCCAACCCTTACCCATGAATGAAAAGGAATCTATGCCTCTCATCATGATTGGAGGACGGAAGTGAGTTGACAAACCCAAAATTCCTATTTTTGTAAGAAAGAGTGTACCCCCCCTCCCTTAGAAGGCTGACTTGAGATACACCATCAAGAATTTAGCCATGGTCATCAGGTTTTTGGTTCTAAACTAATAATGGAAGTGCACTTTTAAACCAACGAATATTCTTCAGGCTTTCGATAAGAGTTGGGATGGTTCAAGATTGATGAAGGAAAACACATCCTAAATAGTTTTTGTCAAAGGAATGTCACGTCCATCCTAGAAGAAATTTTTGTCAAAACATACTTCCCCTTCCCAAGGGTTGGGGAGCCGATCGATCTCGTTGACCGAATGGATTGCAAGTGAATTGGGGAGATCAAGATATTGTCCCCATCCATCAGTTATCTCTTCGAACATTAAGTTCAGTACCTTTCGCGGGCCAGGAGCACTATTTCTTAACCCATAAGATCTAGTGAGATGAGGATTTGAAGGGCTAGTAACCTGAATAGTATTCTGACCCTTAATAGTTCATACAAATATGGAAACTATAAACAAAGAGGCCCCATATGTGGAACCTCTCCATTTATTATGCTTTGGGTTACAAGCATATACAATTTCAAACATGTTTGTCAAATGTTTTTGACAATGGCATCTCTCTAAGGGTGCACATTTGATATTGTGGACAAAGGGTTGAAGCCAAGATACATATTTAAGCAAAGGAGACTTAGAGGAAATAAAATTTGACGAAAGGGGATTTTCATCAGGTTAATTGGAAACAAAAGAAATAATTCTAGTGAATCAAAAGATGAAGTCCAAACTCATTGATGCCAGACTTAAAAATTTAAAAGAATTGAAAAGAACGGTATATAAGGAAGTGAAAATGATGAGTGTGATGTTATGCTTCAAATATTATGTTGAGTGTCCAATACCTACTTATTTACAATGTTGATTATGGTATATAATATGATTCCCCATATTGTGTGTTCGATACTAGCCTGGCCAAATCAATTTGTCATTAATCAATTTAACCAACATCTAACCAATCCATCGAATTTTAGCAAAATTTAATCAATCAATCGACTAATTTGGATTGTGATACCCCCTTAATATATTTAAATATGAGAATTTATTAGATGTTGGTTAAAGTCGATTTGCGGCATTGACCAATGGGTTTGTATACTTAAAGCGAGGAATAATATTATATACCATATCTACTTTCAAAATAAGAGCTCATTACTCCTATCAATTTTGATATATTTAAATCGGAGTCCATTAATAATTATTAAGTATAATTAATTTTGAGTAAACAAAGAAAGAAAATAAATTATGGTATTATAATTTGGGATTTTTTAATATTTATTTGGAAGAAAATTCAATTATTTTATCTTGGGTCCCTCGTGGTCCATATGCCCAAGTAACCAACCCAAATTCTATAAAAACCCAATTTAGCCCAATCTAATGACTTATACGTATATCTATTGGTACATTTTAGGTTTTAAGTTGTATACTCGTAATCAAGGATTAGAGAGGGAGAGAACAAAAAATACTATTTACGTTCTTGTGAAGAGTCTTAGAGATAGAGGTGCATATCTCACTCAAAACCAAAGGTTTTCATCTCAAATGTGCATGCACACATCCTACTTTAGGAGGATCATGTACTAGAAGGTCCAACCCCTTTGGTTCATTCTATCAAGCCTCTGAGGACCAAAATAAGGCAACTATGTAGACTTTGATGCCTTTTTTGGCTACATAGGCATCCTGATGTTATTTTGGGATTCAAATCTATTTTTACCTATCGCATTTATTTCATTTCCACATTTTATCATGCTACCCATGTAGTTAATATATTATATAGGTTTTTACGGTCTAGTCCTTGGACTAACAATTTTAGACAAAAAAATCGGTGAACTAAATTTTAAACGATTAGGTCCAACATATAAATACCCCCAATTTAAAAAAATCATAAACCTAATCGGCTATTGGAGTTTTCTCTGCAACTAACGACTATTCTCCGAAATCGAAAATAACATCAATCTTATGCTTTGATCGTCTGTCCTATAATCGATTACAGTGTTCTTATTCGATTCTACCTGTATCACTTGGCTCTATCATTTGTAAGTTTATCTTTATCAGCAGTTGATTTTTCTATTTTCGATCGATTACAATAAGTATACGTCCTTTGTTTTAATTCAAGAGACTCATTGTAATATTCATTCATGTGATTGAATAGCTTTTTATACGTTATATATGTATATGTTTTTAATTTGTGTTTTTTATGCATTTATGTTTGGATTCTTAATAAATAAGTTATATTTATTAATATTTGTAATTCTTAGTTGAATGTGCTGAATGAATATTATTGATGTTTCATTCTAATTTTAAGAGTCCTTGATTTTCATTTGGTATTGAATCACTTATTGATATAGGTCCGCGCCAGCGAAAACAACCAGTTCGATATCAGTTTTCAAAGTACACGCAATGTTTATAAAGTACACGTGATTGATATTTGATAATATGTTTGTGGTTTATTGCTTCCTGTACAGGTTTTTAAAAAGCGCCTGTAAGTTTATATTAATTATAAATAAATATTTTTATATTTGATGCATTAAATTATTGCACACATTTTTAGAATTGTTGACCTTGAAGTAAATGTTTTTCGTCTCTGTTTTACTGCAGGACATTATGGTAAGTAGTGTAATAGCAAGGTGTTGTTATTTGGATAATATGGATTGTATTGAAATATTTGAAGATAGCTCATTAGATTTCATATGCAATGAGTTGTGTATTAGGTTTACTAATTTGAGAAGTGGGAGTTTTTCATTGAGGTATTCATTTGGTGATGAATGTCGGTTCATGTTGGTTTGTGACAACGATGTTTGTTGTATGTTGCGGTCCCAATTGATCGTGAAAGCTAATTTCATTTGGATATATGTCATTGATTCATTACCATTTCCATGTAATACATGTCGTGAACGGGTTGACTGCTCTAATCGAATTTTTGAAGGGGTTGACTGCAGTAATACAAGGTCTGAGAGGGTTGACAGTGGTGATACAAATACACAGAGGTTAGAGTCTTTATCATCAGGCACTAAAAATGATTTTAATAGTTGCATTGAAAATGACTTTTATCTTGGAGGTGTGGAGTCAAGTAAGTCGAAAGTCTATCTTTCGAATGATTGGAAGACTTATATAAGTCATGAGCAACAGTGTTTTGAAGGAGGTGTAGTGGAATTTCGGGATAAATTGCGAAAGTATGCCGTTGAGGTTGGGTTCAAGTATGTGTATTTGAAGAATGATAAAACTCGAGTGAAGGCTGAATGCTCTAAAAAGACTACTGAGAATTGAATATGGAGAATTCATGCTTCATTATCTACAATAAATGGATACTTTTACATACGTTCAATGAATAATGAGCATACATGTAGAGGTGTCTTTCGTAGTCCGTTAGCCAAAATGATAGCCTCCAAGTTGGTTTCAACATTGGTAGCTAATGATCTTAGAGATAACCCGCTATTGAGACCAATTAATGTAGTTAGAGATATGAAGAAGAATTATGGTCTTGATATAGCTTATCAACATGCATGGCATGCGAAAGAGATGGCTGCTGTTGATATACATGGTGATAAAAAGGTTTCTTATGCATTAATGAATAACTATCGTGAACTTCTATTGCAGTATAATCCTGGGTCGCATTGCATCCTTGACGTGGAACATGAGAGTAAAAAATTCAAGAGAATATTTGTAATGTTTAGAGGATGTATTTATGGATTTCAATACTGCAGACCTGTTTTATTTCTTGATGGTGCCTTTTTGAAGAGCCGTTACCGTGGAACAATACTATCAGCTACTGCAAGGCATGGGAACAATGGTAAATGAATTTTAAATATTTTATTTTGTGTATTGCATTGAAATTTTGATTGTTCCATTCCATAACATCAAAATTTCAAGCATAAAAATATAAAATACCTTTGAAGGTCTTTGTTTTAGTTCACGTGTACTTTTCATTTTTCTACGTGTATTGTCATGATATGTCTTATTATGTGTAATACTAAGTAAAGTACACGCATAGTGCATGTAAAGTACACGTGAATGTTTTTGTTAATGTCATGTGTACTTTTCATTTTTATGCGTGTACTTTGATAATGATGACTTTATGTGTAGTAATAAGTAAAGTACACGCATTTTACATGTCAACTACATGTGAATGTTTTTCTTAATTTCACGTGTACTTTTCATTTTTATGCGTGTACTTTGATGATGATGTTATGTTGAATACAAACTAAAGTACACGCATTTTACATGTCAAGTACACGTGAATGTTTTTCTTTATTTCACGTGTACTTTTCATTTTTATGCGTCTACTTTGACGATAGATGTTGTTATTTAGAAATAATAAAGCAAAGTAAATTTTAAAAATGTAAAGTACCTTTGAATGTTTTTGTTTAGTTCACCTGTACTTTACATTTTTATGCGTGTATGTTGATGTTAGTCTTGTTAATAATAAAGCCAAGCAAAAGATTGGAAAGTAAACGTGCATTTTATCATGTGTACGGTACATTTTTATGCTTTGCCTTGTTATTTACAAACAATTTAGATTAAACACAATATATTTCCCATGTGTTTTAGGGTCTGCGCCAGCAGCATCAATATACAAAGTATTGTACATGGATATGTTATTTATTTTAATTTTAATATATTTTTAAATTTCAGGACTTTTTCCTGTTGCATATGCTGTTGTTGATTCCGAAATCGAAGATAACTGGATGTGGTTTCTAGTCAATTTGCATAGTGCAGTAGTTGAGAAATATCGAAACATAACATTTATATCAGATCGAAATAATGGATTACTTGAAGCTGTTTCGAGGGCCTTCCCGTTGTCTGCACATTCCTACTGTATACATCATTTACAAGGGAATATAAAAAAGAAAATTCGTGGGAATTGTGCTGGATTTCGAAAGAAAATTGTTAAAGATTTTTTGTCTTGTGCATATGCTGTCTCAGTAGATGTATTTCACAAGAATATTGAAGCATTGAAGAAGGAAGGAGGAGCTGCTATTGCCGATTTCATTGATAGTTTGCCTCCCGAGAATTGGTCCTGTGCATATTTCCCTGGTAAATGGTATGGTGACATGGCATCTAGTGTTGCGGAGTCATTAAATTCATGGATATTGGAGGAAAGGCATTTACCAGTAATGAATATGCTTGATAAATTGAGAGTGAAGATTATGAATTTCAATGCAAACAAACTTGTTGAGTCTGACACTTGGGCAAATGAGCTATGTCCTTTTTTTCAAAAGTTACTGAATGAAAATTGGAATAAAAGCCGACATTGGACTATTAGTCGCTCAAGTCAAAATGTATTTGAAGTTCATTCAGAAGTGCGAGCAACAGTTGACTTAGGAGAAAGGACTTGTTCTTGTAAGATTTGGCAGATTAGATGTTTTCCATGTTCTCATGCTGTATGTGTTGTGCGGAGGAAAGGGACCAGTATTTATGATTATATTGAGGAGTACTATAAGGTATCTTTCTACAGAGAATCATACTCGATACCTATAGTTCCTCTTCCTGATTTGATTTCCTTAAATATTCCTATTCCTGAAAATCCATCTATCCTTCCACCAATGACTAAGAGACCGACAGGCAGGCCAAGAAATAAGAGAATTAAGTCTTCTGGTGAGATCACAGTAAGGGAAGTTACTTGCTCGAGGTGTAGTAAAACGGGTCATTACAGGTCTACTTGTAAGGAACCCATTTGACTATTTTTAAAATTGTTGAATTCATTCATTTTAACCATTTGATTGAATAAATTAATTAATAAACCATTTGTTTCACATAAATGAATGTAATTTATTTTTAAGTCTCATTCTTTAGTTTTTTTTTGTGTGTTGCTGTACACATAATTTTCATAAAACATACATGATCATTATTCCTTGTGTTCACGTGTACTTTACCTTTGTATACGCATGTTATGTACAGTACACGCGCATTTTGATGTCCAAAGAAATTTTAGGTATTTTAGCAATAGTCCCATTTGTGAAAGTTTTGTTTGTCCTAATCCCATTTGACTTTTATATTCATAATTGGTCCCATTTAGCAGTTGTGGATGGTCAGTTCAATATGCGTGTACTTTATAAAAGCATGCGTGTACTTTACTTAATGTACATGCATGAAGTACACGCATAATATAAATTTAATGTGCGTGTACTTGATGAAATGTGCGTGTACTTTATGAAGTACACGCATTGATAATTAAAGTACACGCATTTAAATATAATTGTACATGCATGTTTTAGAAAACTACAAGCATATTGATATGACAAAAATCTAATTCAATATACGTGTACTTTATAAAAGCATGCGTGTACTTTACTTAATGTACATGCATGAAGTACACGCATAATATAAATATAATGTGCGTGTACTTGATGAAATGTGCGTGTACTTTATGAAGTACACGCATTGATAATTAAAGTACACGCATTTAAATATAATTGTACATGCATGTTTTAGAAAACTACATTCATATTGATATGACAAAAATCTAATTCAATATACGTGTATTTTATGTATTCTGCGTGTAATTTTATCAAGTAGACGTATATAAATGCATGTACTATTTCGAAAATGGTTTTTGACATTACAATCTGCTTGTATTTTATAAAAGATATTTGGGTCACTCATATTCTTAAACTCCTATGGGTATTATGGTCCGCACCAGCGACATTATTATACAAGTACTAGTTGTAAGCCTGCGCGATGCACGAGAGAGGCGCAATGTACGAAACATAAGAAAAAATATATCTAAAAAATTTGTAACAAAAATATCCTTCTTATTTACATTTGCACTGAAGAGCGAGGTTTTAATTAAAAATACAACTTGTAGTTATTTAATTACAACATGTGGTGATATAAAATATTATAATTTAAAAAAATATCATTTCGAAAAACCATTACAACAATATAATGCACTATGTAGTACATATGTTTCTAATGCTCGATGATTAAATAACTACATTTTCTATTATAAATTGGACCAACATCAATGTTAAATGTAAAAAAATTCTTCTTAATGTTTATTGTGATTATATCAATGGCCATAGGGTAGTGAGACATGGAACCATTCCACTTTATTTTTCATTACAAAGAGGGATGAAAAGAGGGAGAGAGAAGTACGTTGGAAATGAAGAGTTGTCACTTTTGAGGAAGTCAAATACTTGAAAAGCGTAACTGAGTTCGTTGGAAATCAAAGAGACAGATTCACAAATAGAGACACCTTTAAGATAATTGAGTAATAATTACCCAATGCCACTTGTCAGTAATAATTATCAATAAATGATGTGCCACGTGGATAGGCTAATTGCAAAGCATAATAAATGCCCTGTTTTGCATTTTAGAGTATATAGAGATTTGAATCTGCTTGTACTTTATAGACTATGCATGTACTTTATAAAGTACACGTGTAATATATAGAGTACACGCATTTATATAATGTCTTGAGTACACGCATTATTATACCATTATTTCAATAGGCGTGTACTTTATATATTACACGTGTACTTTGTATTGTACACGTGTAATATATAGAGTACACGCATTTATATAATTTTTTTGATGAAATGTTATAAATGTTAAAATTTTAAAAAAAACACGTGATCATGTTTATAAGGGTTCACGTGTACTTTACTATATTGGGTGTATGACATAACTCAGAACACATTCATGAAAGAAATAAATTTTTTATTAAAAATAAAAAAATAAAGTATAATTTTTCAAATAAAGAAAACTGAAAAAACTAAACAGGGCTTCTAGTATGGATGTTTGTCAAAGGCATCCAGGGTGTCAGGGAGAGAGTCAATGAAATTCGACCAGTGTCGAATTTTTTCTTCTATGACAGCTACAATGCCTTCATGGAGAGCCTTCTTCTCCTTCAGCTTTGCGATTTTCAGGGGAACTTCTTGTGTATAGAAATAAATGAGTTTTTCATGTGTTTGAGGAGGGTCCTCATCCACATCAAATAAATCTATGGGATTGGGTGGAAGTCCAGAATAGCCTTCCCTCACATATGTTTGAAACTGCTCAAAGGCAGTTTCATATGAGGAAATATTTTCCTAAATTTGCCTTATTTTTTTTTTATTTCTTTCATCTCTCTCAAGAGTTTCTCGCAAGTTTTCTGCTGGAATAGCCATTATGTAATCTTTACCCTAGATGTAATGGTTAAGAAAGGAACAAATATTACTCTTTTATAGGAAAAAGTGAAAGTTATTTATTTCTTGACCAGAAGTAGTTGGGAAGTGAGTAGTTGAGCTTAATAAATTGATTTTGGTTATTGTGTCCTTAATGAATTCTTCAAAGTAGTTTTCAATTAAAATAATAAATAATTATTATATTAACCACTGCGTGTACTTTAGTGAAAATGCGTGTACTTTGGATAATTAATTGTACTTAGTAATTATGACTTGTATTTTTCGTGAAAACTAATTTTACATTGTTTCATAACAATCAGATGCATTGTTTGTCTAAACCTTACGTGGATTGTGGTCCGCGCCAGCGGAAAAAAACCATTTTGGTGTAATAAACATTTTAAACAATACCAAGGTTCTAAAAAACGCGGGCGTGATCGAGGCGTGGAGGCCAAGCCTTAAGCCTTAGAAGCCTAGGCGGGTCTTGGCGTGAAAAGGCGTTTAGGTTTTTTAATATATTTTAATATTTTTTAATCATAACAAGGCTATTAAAATACTAAAATTGTACATATCATAAAAATATGTCTGAATATTTGCAAATAAAAATACAATTTGATTATTTTGGATGAGATAATGGTCCGGTTTGCAAAAAAATCATTAAAAGGCGATATCGTTTCACTAAAGCATTGTTGTTTTTAGAGAAAAAGTACACCTTAAGGGTTTTACCAAGCATAAGGCGTCAAAATCTTAAGGCGGGGCGTTTCTCCCAAGCCTCAAGCCTAGGCGTGCCTAGGCGGAGCCTAGGCGGGTTTTTTAGAACAATGACAATAACCAATATAACACAAAACAAATTACAAATATATGTTTTGAATTTAAATCACAATTTATAGATGTTTTTTCCCATTTCGGGGGAAGAAATATTTTGGCAGAAGAATTTCCCTGAGTACATATGCTCTTTGTTTTATCATGTCAGGGTCTTGAAAGAATTTTTGCATTTCTTTGTTTCTGCTTATTTGCTCAATATAGTACATGCAGAATACCCCACAGTCAACCCTGAAATTACAATAAAACAAATATAAAAATTAGAATGATGTGATGAAATTTTTTGAAAGGATACAAATTAGTAATTTTTAGAAATGAAGTTTTTCTTACCCATTATATTGTTTAGGGCATTCGTGATCTCTTTATTAGTTCAAATTTGAGATCACTTTGCAACAAGAAATCTACAGTCCTTCTTTCTTGCTCTGTCAATGGATCATCATCCATTGTAAACTCATTTGGGGTGCCTTCCTCAAATTTCCTCTGAATTTTGTAACCATTGTTTTTCATTGTTTCTGCTTCAGTCTTCAATTCGGACAATGATTTTCGGAAGACAGAAAACTGTTAAGAAGACAAATATTTAGTGTATACAAATAAAAGAGTATATGAAGATGAAAGAGTGAAAAGTTACACCCATAATATAAAAGTACACGCATATTTTATTTTTTCATATCACGTGTATTTTAAAATATGATGGGTGTACTTTGCCTAATGTGTTAAAAGTACACGCATATTTTATTTTAAAATATCACGTGTATTTTATTATATGATGCGTGTACTTTGCCTAATGAGTTAAAAGTACACGCATAATATTAAAGTACACATAACTTGTATTGGTTCATTTCACGTGTATTTTAAAATATGATGCGTGTACTTTGATAATCTAGGTAATTATGTACAACTAATACAAAGTACATGCATTATATAATTCACGTGTACAAGTGTATAATATAAGTACAAGTAACATTACTAATTAAGTTTAGGCACTAACTAATTTTTTTGCATCATCGAAGAATGTTGTGTTCTTTTCTGTGTCATTCGGTCGGAGGGGATCCATGTGGACCACTTTATTTTCTTTAGTGTATATCACAAATAATGTGAAATGTCCTATACTATGTCTAAGTACAATGAACAAATTATTACAACTGCCTAAGTATTCAAATAAATCCTTGTATAATTTCCCCTTCTTATTGACTCCGTTTGTTCTACAAGCTTCTATCTGAATAAAAATTATAGACAAGTGTTAATAAGAAAAACTGAAATATTGTTTATCAGAACTTTCATTTTATTTGTACTTACCCAACAATAATAAGAAAAAGTGTGTGAGTAGGAGAGCCCTTCCTCTGACAATTTTAATCTCAATACTTCGCAAAAGGCAAGTATTATCTGTTTCACACAATATAAAATGGTGAGGAAATAATAATGTTGAAATTTAATGGATTTCTAATATTTGGACTACACACTTGGCTTGAAATTTCTTGATTTTTGAGGACTTCAAGTAAATCTTCCCATGGGACATACGAAACCATCCCTTGGAAAATAAACTCCCTGCATTTTATATAATCAATAAAACATTAGTATAATAATAATAACCTTATTCTTTTGCACCAAAAAAATATAAATTAGCGAAGTGATAAATCATAAAACAATAAACTTTACCCTGGCTCAGCAATTTTAATAAACTCTTCAATCTTTTTCTTCGAAGCTTCATCGAGATATTTATATGCTTCGATTGCTTCAAGATTGACGCGAGTTTCCTTCATTTTTTAAGCTATTGTTGTAGGGCCTTTTCTAAGCTTTGACTCTTTTAGTTTCTTCATTGGTTAAAGTTTTTCTGTTTCGCCGTCAACTTTTCTTTTCATCTGACCTCTAGTAAGAGGTCCTTTGCTTTTGGATATTTTGGGGCTGCCCTCAACTTTCTTTGAGGCTAATTCAATCTATAAACTCGAAATTTCGTCAAGGAGTTGTTTATTAATGTTTTCCTGATATATTTAACAAGGAATGTTGGATTGTTAGCATTTTTTGAAAAAATGATTGATTTTCACTTACGTGTATTTTATATAATACACGCGTGTATTATATAAAAGTGCGTGTATTTTATAAAGTACACACGTGTATTATAAAATACGTATACTTTATAAAATTTATAATATACCTAAAATTTATAATAAAATTAAGAAAGTGTAGCGTGTAATAAATATCTATTGTATTTTATAGATACCTGGTCAGTTTTTTTCAATTCTGATTCTTCAAGCATTTTCTTCAACTCCGAAATTTCGTCATTAAGGATTTTATTATTGTTTTCTTATAATACAAAAAAAATGTTACATTTTAAACAATGCATTATTTTTAATAAAATAATGCATGTAGTCTTCATTATATCTAATATCAAATAAAACTGCATTAAAATATTATGAAATAAAACGGCGTGTACTTTGAGAAAACTGCGTGTACTTTGAGAAACCTGCGTGTATTTTAAACGTGTACTTTAGGAAAACTGCGTGTACTTTAGAGGAAAACTGCGTGTACTCTGCATTCAAAAGTACTTGTTGAGTTCTTTTCCACTCTGACTCCTCAAGATTCTGCCTCAAAGTCATCTTTTCTAATTCCGCATCTTTCCATTGTTGCAATGTATCATCATACTTTCTTTTTAGATCTTCATTAGTCAGAGACAGATATCCATTCTTTTGTTCCAAAATTCGTGTTGATTCTGCCTGTTTTTTAAATGATTCATCTAATTCTTTAATTCTATCTGAGTCACTCATTGTGACTTGATCAAGCTTTTCTTTTAAAGAATTGTTTAACTCAACTAGTTGGGCATTTTCTACCTCCACCTTATTTAATAACTCTTTTTCCTTCAAAAGGTTGGAATTCTCCACCTTTAGGTTCTTCACTTCCTCATGGGCTTCAAAAAGTGAATCATGATCTAGCTGCAACTGTACATTCAAAATGACACTCTCCACCTCCAAAGAGGTCACCTTATCAAGTGCAACATTAATGTCTACAGCTGCTTTAGATAGTTGGTTATTTTTTTCCAACAACTCCCTTTTCAAAACAACAATTTGTTCCTCCAAATTAACCTTTGGTTGATCTTTTCCCTTCTTTTTCTTTGGAGTCACAATGTTTTTAAGGGGAATATTCCAACCATGTGAAAACTCATTGTCATCAATATCTTCAGCAACATTGTTTGATGATAAATCAGCATGTATAGGACATTCTATATATATGTTCAAAGAGTAACTTGGCCCTTCAAACTGAGATTCCTTTTGTACAGGACAGTCCCTAGAAGCTGGTTTACTTGTAGCCTGCTTCAAAGTTGCTGTTGCGATGTCATTCTTCACAAACCATTGTTTCAAAGACGACAACTTCCACTTCAGGAATTTTGGAGTATTTTCTTTATATTCTTCAACAGGAGAAATGATTTCAAATTTCTCACATGCCCAATACTGAGATCATACAAAAAACAAAATGAATTTAATAAGTGTACTTGACAGAAGATATAACAAGAGTATTTTGAGAGTACACTGGTTATATTTACAAAACATAGTACACGTGTACTTTGTAAAATACAAGTGTCCTTTCACATGATATAAGACGTGTATTTTCAAAATACAATTGATATTTAGCGTGTATTTTCAAAATAAACGTGATATAAGACCTGTATTTTCAAAATACACGTTAAATATCACATGTATTTTGAAAATACACGTAATATTTTCAAAGTACAGGTATGTATTGGTATGTAAATTTTGAAATATCAGGAATATCAAGTGTACTTTCAAAATACAGGTGAAAATAAACGTGTATTATCAAAATACACGTGAAAAATTCACGTGTATTTTGAAAATACACATTAAAATAAACGTGTACTTTCAAAATACACGTGAATTTTTCACGTGAATACACGTTTATTTTCAAGTGTATTTTGAAAATACACGTTTATTTTCACGTGTATTTTCAAAATACACGTGAAAAATTCACGTGTATTTTGAAACTACACGTGAGTATTGCTATGTAAATTTTGAAATATCAAAATGTTTTTTTGCTCACCAGTAGGAAAATGACACATCCAGTAACTGTGCTAGGTTTTGAACTTGCTGATTTGTCAAGTGAATGTATCGGAAACTCATGCACAGCAGATGCCCAATCATATTTATTCATTTCCTCAATATTTTCAATGTATTTCAACCAAAATTCTCCAAGGGTGAAGTTTGAGTTGGAGACACACAATTTTAACAAAATCAGCAATTCCTTCATCTGTCTCCAATTCAACTGATTTCTTCAAACCATTCAAAATTTTTGACTTTCCTATTCTTTTTAAGAAGAACCGTGCTTGTAATCCAGATTTTTTAGTAGTATTCGGTCCCTTTTTCAGTTCTATTGATTTTAAACCCTCCACCAGGGGTATGCCAAATATTTCACTTATATCTATTGGCATTATTGGAATACTGCTCTTCATAAGGAAACTTTTGGTTTCCGTATTGTACAGCTCGATAATTGATAAAATATTTTTATCCGTCTTCTTGTGGTCCACTTCTACTACTTTCTCACTGTAGTAGGCATTGAAAAGCTCCCAAAATGGAGTCTTCTTAAGAAGTTCAATATGGCTATTGCTTATTTTATCTTTAATCTGATGCAAATCATGGAGAAAGCTAACAATATTTGACCGATATTGGTCATTCTTCTTTGCAGGACGTTTAGCTTTCAATGCCACACTAGAACTGGAACTGGAACTGGATGAAGAACTATCATCATAACTGCTCTTTTTTTGTTTCTTTCCTCTTCTTGCTTTCATCTTCATCCCCATTATATTGATCTATAAACAAAATTTAAATTACTAACCTATAATTATATGTACAAAAAATAAAATACATGCGAATTAGAATAAAAAATAGACTAAAACAATAAAATACAAGCGTATTTAACAAAAGTACATGCAATATTCTCACAAACAATTTATACAAGTCTCATCAAAATACATGCTAAAGGCGATAATATATATCGTCAGTTTCATGGTAATACCTAACAGAGGTTGTTCGACAAGTGAAAAACCAAGATTCTCTACTCCTAACATATTCAGTAAAGAAGTGATACAATAGTTGAATGCTAAAAGCTCCAACATTATCAAAACCCCTTAAGCAATACTGCTCAATTCGTTTAGCTAAATCCTTCGCTTTCGATTCAGTTACTTGAAGCTGTTCCACATTAAAAGTGCAGTAAATGTCTTCATAGTAGTAGTAGAAACCAAGTAACCTTTTAGCTCTATCGTTAATGCGAAGGAGAAAACGAATTTCGTCTTCATTAGTACTATTCACTGTCAATGTGAAAGGTTTTGTATTGTTAAGATCTTCGAACGTGCAAGCAGCAATTTTGTAGTTGAACATGGTTGATCGTACGATTCCTAAACAATAACACAACATTGCAAAATAGTACACTCATAATACACATTAGTACATGGACACTGGATTGAACAAATTGAATTTCAATGTTCGTGTACATGGACATTGGATTCAAATGCAGCTGGCTATTGGACAAAAAACACTCTTAAATATTAACAAAATAATAATACTTCTTAAAAACTCATGGAAAATAAATCAAATGCCGCTGGCGCGGACCAAAATAACATAGGATTGATGAAATATGGATTTGAAATTAATATTTTATAGAGTACACGTATAAAACATAAAAGTACACGCATAATGAATTGAGAAATACAATTTTAATATGCGTGTACTATGTGTATTTTGCGTGTACTTTATAAAAGTACACGCAAAATATACATAGTACACGCAACACAGGGCTTGTACATGTAGGTATTCTATAGAGTACCCGTATAAAACATAAAAGTACACGCATAATGAATTGAGAAATACAATTTCAATGTGCGTGTACTATGTGTATTTTACGTGTACTTTATAAAAGTACACGCAAAATACACATAGTACACGCAACATATGGCTTGTACATGTAGATATTCTATAGAGTACACGTATAAAACATAAAAGTACACGCATAATGAATTGAGAAATTCATTTTCAATGTGCGTGTACTCTGTTAATTTTGCGTGTACTTTTAAAAAGTACAAGCAAAATACACATAGTACACGCAACACAAGGCTTGTACATGTACATATTCCAATCCATATGATGAATACAATGTTTGATTTCATCATTCCATATGATGAATACATTCTAAATATATGATGAATAATACGCATGAAAAAGAAGAATGTGATTTCATCAGTCCATATGTCTACAAATTTATACATATGAGAACACAAAATACACAAGGACAAAAAGGTGATAAGAGAATGTATACATACTTGTTAGTGCTGTTTGGAAGAATTTGATTTAGAATGTAAAATGTAGAACTTCAACGATTAGGTTTTGATTGAAGAGAGTTAGGGTTTTGATTGAAGAGAGTTAGGGTTTTGATCGAACAGAGTTTCTAGAGCTTCGATCAGGAGTATTTATATGTTGTTGTTGACCAAAATTTGATTGAGAAATAGAATCGTCTTGAGGTTTTGATCGAAGAGACGGTACGATTGATACAAGAGAGAATACAATGTTTTTGGCGCTTCGTTTTCTGAATGACGCTTGTTTTAATTTCGGGGTATTTATATGTTGGACCTAATCGTTTAAAATTTGTTGGGCCTGGTTTTTTTGTCCAAAATTGATAGTCCAAGAACTAGACCGTTAAAGCCCCTATATTATACTTATGTATCTAATTCTCTTAGTTTTTACTCTTTTATTGGTCCCACATATGTATACTCACTTTACCATAGTGAGATACATTTTCAAGGTGTCGCTCAAATTTATATACCTCCTGTACATTTTTAGTCGTATTATTTATACTTAGTTACTTTATTATTTTTTCTGGCGAACCCATCCATAGAAGTCACTTTCTCCGTAGTGAGGTTACATTCTCAGGGCCCTGTCTCATATTTTATCTCCATAGGGAGATTCAGACCCATCTTTACCATGATGTGGATATGATGACTCCACTCTTAACACACACGCTTGCACTTACATACATATACATACATACATACATATACATATATATATATATATATATATATATATTCAATCTCATTCCACCTTATTCACATCCCACACACTACACATTTACCACATACACACATATTCATACATTTAGGGTACGGATAATATTTTATAGATCTTATAAGAGATCGAAAGGGAGGAGTGGGTGCCTAATACCTTTCCACTCCATAACATAGTCTTCGAGCCCACATATTATTTGGTTTCACCTGTATTAGATATATTTTAACTATCTCTATTGAGGTACTTCTTCTGCCTGGTTTGAGTAAATAGGTGGGTCACTCTAACCTTTACACATTCACACAACTCATAGCACTGATGATGACCGCTTATGTCCCTTACTACCATACGTGCACCGCTACGAGAGCGTGCCCCATCGAGAGGGGTTAAGATAGATGCAATGGTGACACCGATGGGAACATTTTGAAGACATGACTATGTTTATATGGGGTTTTATTTTTTTTTCTTATCGTACATTATTTTGTCTTTTCACATATGTGCATACCTTCTCTTCACTCTTACATTTATTTCTCCCACGTTCTCTTGTATATGATTTCATGATCACTATTCCCTACTCCTATCATTTATGTTATATTACCCTTGTATATCTCTCTGATCTCATGTACATTCTTATCCCTCTACCAATTCTATATATTCATTTCTTTTGTTTTCTACTTGCACATATTTTAACACCTGTATATTTGTTTTTCCCATCACATGCTTCCTTTACTTGTACATATTTGCAAAATTCACTATAGTTGTATGGTAACACATCTTACCTCACGTATATACTAGATATTTATCACAGGACATTTTGCATACATCCACTTGAATATAATGCTTCATTGTTAAACTTATTTATTTAATCATACATAGTACTTTGCATAAAGATATTAAAAAGACTCGTTCATTTTCATACTACATTACACGAGCATTGAGTTTTAACCCTACATTTTCCCCTACTTGGGGTGGAGGTGGTGGTGTCTCATTGTGATGGGTTGTCGGTTTCACAGGGCACGTTTAACCTAAGAAATAGGCTCTTACCTTCCATTGTCTAAGTACACTCGATGTATATCAAATGGTTACCCCACATCGTACCGCCTGAACAAACTCACGATGGGAGGTATATAGCTAGAATTTTTTCACGAGCATAAATTATATTGAATTTTCTCTCACATGTACTATCACCACATGGAACATAGTGAAGCAATTGACGTATAATCAGGTATATGAAATTACTTTTTCACACATACCGATGAATAATTACCCTGATAGGTAAGAGGTATATAGTGGAATTAATGCCTGAAGAGGGAATCATTACAATAACCTCCTATGTAGTGCCTCCATATATATGTATACCCTAGGACACTCATATCTGTATTTTTGATTCTAACGTGGAACTCTGCCAAAACTTTGGGTCACACTATCGCCTGATTTTGTGCTATTTAGCCCATTTTTAATGCAGGACTCTGCCTGTGGGTTTGGGAATAAGTTTAAACCGGGTATTTCATTTTGTACCCTCTTTTTTCCCAAAATCGAATCATGTCCATCAGTTCACTTATACAATAGGAAGAACATAGTACAAGTGGAACTTAATAATAACTACTACAGTGAGGAGCTTTTTCCCCCTTTCTCATTTTCTTCATATTTTTAAAATACCAAAAGACATGACTTTTTGTAAAGATAATTAAAATTTTCCTTTTCAACAAATAAGTCAATTTCCTCTCAAGAGTAATCCCTTTCCCCCAAGCTTGGACTAGAACCTTGTTGCTTACGAACTACTATCTAATGCCCTTAGAGTTCTACTTCATCCTCACTTTCACTTGCTTCAAAAGAGTCATAAAGTACATACCGTAGATACCTTGTGGAAAGCCTAATAAAAAAGTTAGCCCTCAGCCAAATTTGATGACTATTGTAGCTCAGCTCGATGCTAAGATCGATAGCCTGCAATCATATGTCATAAAATTACATAGGATAAAAGCCTAGATGCTAGAGATTCTCGAGTCAAAATTTTACCAAACTTGAATACAGACTTCCCTCCTATCATGGGTTAAGGAATGCCTGAACCTATGTGGGCCCTAAATAATACAATCATGCTCTGGGAAATCATGCTTAACCAATTATAATGCCTCCACATGTTCTACTAGCCAATGGGCTTCCTACTATTCATTTGCCCAAGCCTAATCTTACTCAACTAGGGGCTAACCCTCCTATTCCTATTCCGATGTACCCTAAGGAAGAAGAAATAAGTAGGTTGAAATAAGACCTCCAAATGATCTCTCATAAGTTTTTTAAACTGAATCTCTTTGGGAACTATGTGGATTATACCCATATGTCCCCATATCCTAAATCTCTTTTACCTGAGAAGTTTAAAATGCTGAACATCGAAAAGTTAAAAATAAGTGGACCTTCCATTGTGCATCTACGTAACTATTATAGAAACTTTATCTTACTAGGTTAAATTGAGTAAATATTGGCACAAATATTTCAATAGACCCTTAAAGGAATTGCCCTTCATTGGTTGTTATACCTGTATGAATCCCACATTCGAAGTTAGGAGGATGTCACCCATAAATTCATGGCTCAGTATAAGTACAATGAAAAACTAGAGGTAACTCATCATGATTTGGAATTTCTCAAGAAACACTAGGGAGAATTTGTAAATAGTTATAACTATGACCAAATGTTCATCAAAGGAAGAACCTGTAAGCATTTTAAAGAAGAACTAAACACCATGGGTAGTCAATATTACCCCCACTTCATAACTTTTCGAGAATCTGAGGTGAAAAATTAAGAGAGTGTCACCAGTTAATATGCATAAATATAATTAAAGATGAATAAATCAACACATTAGTTCATTCCCCAAAAGTTTGAAAAACCAGTTGCTTCCATCAACAACATATTCTCTAATCCATCTGTGGGTACCCGAAATTAGGACCGTGGGCCTGGACGAGTTGCCGAGTCCTAGCGGCCCAAAGTCCAGTCCCCTCATCTCTTATTTTGATCCGGTATCCCCCTACGTTCTCATTAAGGGAAGTTATAAGGGAGATGGAAGACGTGGGGGAACCCATCACCTCCACTTACCTACATGTACATGTATATATTAAACCCTAGGTCCGGGGCAAAAAGACAGTTTTTGTATTCTCCGTAATTACTCTCCGGAGTATATAGAAATAATATTGACTGCACCACCGTGGACGTAGGCACATCTTTGCTGAACCACGTATATTCT
This sequence comes from Sambucus nigra, assembly GCA_949130495.1. Classification (NCBI taxonomy): domain Eukaryota; kingdom Viridiplantae; phylum Streptophyta; class Magnoliopsida; order Dipsacales; family Adoxaceae; genus Sambucus; species Sambucus nigra. The sequence goes on from OX422207.1 coordinate 420,615,843, forward strand.
TTGTTGTGTGATTCTCATTTTATATTCCTTATTCTTACTTGGTGAATGCTTTCTTCTTATTTATTTATGTTGCACAATAATTGTCACCACAATTGCCGCCGTTTGTGGGAAGCGTTCATCTTTCCCTGAGAAGAGCCCACACCAAGAAAGGAGTTTAAGATGTCTGGTCATAGCAACAATGCCCCTCAGGCAGGAGATATTCAAGAGCCACCTGCTCCTCGCAGGATTAGGTCTGAAGTTCGACGTTCAAATCAGAGAGCTCGCCTGGAAAGGCCAGCCTCAAAAGAAAGTCAGGACCAGCGAGGTCCACAAAGATATCCAGATTGATTGATGTGTACGAGGCAAGGCTCCACGAGCAGAGGGAGTCTTCCCGCAGATACGACGCTGCGAATGCTCGCTTGAGAAGAAGACTGGAAAGACTGGAGAGGGAGCTTCGTCCTGATAATAGGAGACGTCCATATCGCACTCCTAGCCCTCAGGCGATCAAGTCTCGCAGCCAAAGAAGGATCCCTAGGCGAGAATCTCAAAACGTCGAAGGAGGCGAGTCAAACGACGACCTCCATGAACGACTGCGAAGAGCTCGCTGCTACCAGAGCCCTGCTCGCAGCGACGAAAACATACTAAATCTAGTCCGTAGGGAGATGGACCAACATCCTGCTCACCATGGAACAAGATCAACCAGAGAACTCGCAAGGCGAGCTCTCAAAACCCAGATGAAGTCACTCTTCACGAGGGAAATCGAAGAGGAGGAAGCCCCCAAGAAATTTACCATTCTAAGGTTCAAGATTTAGGACGGAAAGACTGATCCCATCGATCACGTCAGGCAATACCGACAGGCCATGACCCTCTGGAATCACTGAGATGCCCTGATGTGTCGCATTTTTCCCTCGAGCCTGCATGATGTAGCACAGAACTGGTTCGAAAGGCTCCCCCACCGGTCGATCAGGAATTTTAAATCCCTAGTCGAAATTTTTACGGCCGGATTCATTACCAGTAGCTACCATCCCAAAAGGATGGATGCTTTCCTAACAATAAAGAAAACGCCTCAAGAGACCCTCCGACACTACGCGAAGAGGTACTGGGAGTTATTCAATGAGATCGAGGACTGCGCAGAGGAAGTGGCAGTGGCCTCCTTCAAAATTGGGCTCCCTAGTTCTTCCCTCCTATACCAGTCCCTGACGAAGAAGGAAGATATGACTATTGACGACCCAATGGCCCGAATCGAGAAATACGAAAAGGTGGAAGATGTCACCCGCCATAATACAGGAGAAAACGGTCGAGCTAAGCTCACTACCAAGGGAAGTGAGAAAACTAAGAACCAGAAGAAAGGAGGAAAGAACGGGGGGGAAAATGGCTCCAAGAACGGAGGAAACCATGACTCGTCGAAAGTATTCCAGGCAGTCAACACCATCTTCAAATAACCAATTTATAAAATTCTCGCGAAGATCAAAGATGCGCCATTCATCAAATGGCCCAGGAAAATAGGAGGAGATCCCTCGAAGAGGAACAATGCGTTAAGATGCACTTTTCACAAAGAGGGAGGACATAAGACCGAGCACTGTAAAGCTCTTAAGTCTCACCTCGAGGAGTTGGCCCAGTCCGGGCATTTGAACGACTTTATGGAAAAGAGGGCAGAGAAAGTGGCTGCTAACAGAGAGGTGAGACACGACAACGTGCTGGAGGATGATGCTGGACATGAGTTCGCAGTAATCCACGGAGCATTTGACGTCAAGCAGATACAAGGGAACTCAGCTCGAATGGAAATGAAAAAACTTACAGCGGTAATGCAGGCTTTTCAAATCGATTCAGCAAAGTCACAGTCAGGAAAGCGTCGACGAGAAAAGGACGTCAACTATAACAAGCATATTGTTTTCATGGAGAAGGTTTGGTGGGAGTAAGGACCCCACATCATGATGCCCTGGTCATTACACTCAGGATAGCCAACTTTGACGTCGGCAAGCTGCTCGTCGATCAAGGAAGCTCATCTAAAGTAATGTACCTCGACCTATTCAGGAAATTGAAGTTAAGCGTCGCCGACCTAAAGGAAGCTACTGTTCCTTTGGTCAGCTTCGCTGGAAAAATGACCATGCCCCTGGGCAAGATAGTACTGCCAGTGCATGCTGGAAACATCTCCAAGATGATCGAGTTTTTGGTAGTTGACATCGACTCACCGTACCAGGCCATCCTCGGTAGGGGATGGCTTCATGCGATGAAGGCAGTATCCTCGACCTACCATCAGAAGCTCAAATATGTAACCGAGCGAGGAGTAATGGAGATCCACGGCGACCAAGCGATGGCGAGGAAGTGCTTCATAGCATCCATCTGACCAAAGCCAGAGAAGAAGGCCGGTCAACCCAGCGAGAAAGTTGAAGAAGGTGTGATACCTTCCAAGTAGCAATTAAAGTACAGAAGACCTAGAGTAGAGGAGACCAGGCTCCTGCCCTCCGAGTGTGTCGTCGAGGACCTGGTAGAAGTTATGGCTAAAGTTGGTGACAGTAGCAGAGTCTTCTTGATTGGAGCATCTCTCACCGACCAAGAACAGACGGAGTTGACGACCTTGCTGAGACACAACGTAGATGTTTTCGCATGGGAACAATACGAGCTACCTAGAATCAATCCTAGTATGGTCTTTCATCAGCTGCACGTCGACCCCATATTCAAGCCAATCATACAGAAGGCACGTTGAACTGCACCCGAGAAGGCTAAAGCGGTCGAAAAGGAAGTCAAAAAACTGTTGGATGTAGGATCCATACGGGAAGTGCAATTCCCCAAGTGGTTGTCCAACCCAGTAGTAGTTCCGAAGAATAATGGGAAGTGGAGAGTTTGCATCGACTTCACTGACCTCAACAAAGCATGCCATAAGGATAGTTTCCCCCTCCTAAAGATTGACCAACTAGTAGACGCCACTGCAGCTCACGAGCGAATGAGTTTATTGGATGCATACTCAGGATATCACCAGATCCCCTTGTATGCCCCAGACCAGGACAAAACGACATTCATCACGATAATTAGGTTATAATGCTACAAGGTCATGCCCTTTGGGCTCAAGAATGCAAGGGCAACCTATCAGTGGCTGGTCACTAAAATGTTCAAGGATCAAATGGGAGACACAATGGAGGTCTACATCGATGACATGCTCGTTAAGATCAAGAAGAAGGAAAATCACCTCTCGGACCTGTCAAAGACTTTCGAAATCCTTAGGAAGTACCGGATGAAACTTAATGCGAGCAAGTGTTCCTTCGGTGTCCAGTCAGGAAAATTTCTTGGGTACTTGGTCAGTAAGAGAGGCATATAAGCTAATCTAGATTGGATCGATGCAATCAACAGGGTGCAACCCCCTCGAACAATCCGGGACGTGCAGAAGCTCACTCGAATGCTCGCTGCCTTAAATCGCTTCATCTCTAAATCCTCCGAGAAGTGCAAGCCTTTTTTCCAGCTTCTAAAGGGGAGTAAACCGATAGAGTGGAGCTCAGACTGCTCGCGAGCTTTGTACGAGCTTAAGTCCTACTTAAGCTCTCCACCGCTGCTTGTCATACCACAACAAATGGATTCTTTGTACCTGTACCTCTCCGTTTCCAATCACACTGTCAGCTATGCGTTAATATGCGAGGTGGCAGGAATCCAACACCCCGTTTACTACACGAGCAAGACCTTATTAGATGCCGAGCAAAGGTACCTGCCATCGGAGAAGCTTGCCTTTGCACTTGTAATATCCTCGAGGAAGCTGAAGCATTATTTCGAAGATCATACTATCATCGTCCTTACATCGCATCCCCTTAAGGTGGTCCTAAGGAAAGCAAACCTGTCGAGCAGACTGTCTAAGTAGTCAGTCGATCTCGGTCGGTTTGACATCCAATTTCAACCAAGGACAGCTATCAAGGGTCAGATCCTTGCTGATTTCATTGCCGAATTCACGGGCGAAGAACTCTCCGACCAACCTCAACCAACAAGGAAAGAGAAGAACCAAGCAACAGAGAGAACCTCGAGACTCTTCGTTGATGGAGCCTCCAACTCAAAGGGGGCAGGGGTAGGCATTGTCCTCATCAATCCAGAAAACACAATCCTCGAACAAGGAATCAGGCTTGGATTTGTAGCCTCCAACAACGAAGCAGAGTACGAAGACCTAATAGCCGATCTCCAAAAGGCACAAACTCTAGGAGCAAAACGTTTACAGGTGTTCGACGACTCTCAACTAGTCTCCAATCAGATAAGTGGAGATTACAATGCAAAGGATGAATGAATGGCAGCCTACCTCGCCTTAGTGAGAGAATTAGTGTCAAGCTTTGAAGAGATCAACATCCAGCAGTTTCCCAGGGGGAAAAACCGTCATGCTGATGCCTTAGGAGCCTTGAGTTCGGCAGTTGACTCTGACCTTAAAAGGGTCATCCCCATCGATTTCCTCATTTGTTCGAGCATTAACCACAACAGCAAGTTACCAAACGTGGAACAAATACTCCAGGTGGGATCAGCCCCCAGCTGGATGGACCCCTTAAAGGACTATTTAAAGGATGGCACGCTCCCAGATGATAAGAAAACTGCCCACCAGATAAGAGTCAAAGCTACTCGCTTTCACTTATCCACAGGAGGCGACTTGTATAAGAAATCCCTTTCCGGTCTCTACCTTAGATGCGTCCACCCAGGTGATGTCGAGAAAGTTCTACATGAGCTTCACGAAGGAATCTGCGGAAGTCATATCGGAGGAAGGTCTCTAGCCTTTCGAGCAATGAAGGAAGGCTATTGGTGGCGATATATGCAAAATGACTCCGCAGTATATGTCCGCAAATGCCTGAAATGCCAATTCCACGCTCCTATGGCCCACCAACCCACCAACGACCTGAAGTCCCCGTCCAGCCCATGGACCTTCTTCCAATGGGGAATGGACATCGTGGGACCGCTGCCTACCGCCGCTGGAAATCGCAAATACCTGTTGGGTGCGACTGACTACTTCACCAAATGGATCGAGGTTGAACCCTTGGCGAACATTTGAGATGCTAATATGATAAGGTTCATATGGAGGAATATAATCACTCGGTTTGGAATCCCCAGAACCATCATCACTGATAATGGAACGCAGTTCGAAAGTGGCTCCTTTCAGAACTTCTATAACGAACACGGGATCAGACACCACTTCAGTTCGGTGGCCTACCCTCAGAGAAATGGCCAAGCTGAAGCTTCTAACAAAACTGTGATCGATGAATTAAAGAAGCGATTAGAGCGAGCTAAAGGCGTATGGGTAACAGAGATACCCCATGTTCTATGGGCGTACCGAACCACTCCTCGGCGAGCAACAGGAGAAACCCCATTTTCGCTGACATATGGCATGGAAGCAGTCATCCCACTAGAAGCAGGTTTACCAACAATAAGATCCAACCTTATCGACCAAGTCCTGAATGATTAAGCATTGCTCGCCGAACTCGACCTAGCCGACGAGCGCAGAGAGCTAGCCCTCGTGAAGCTAGCGAACTATCAGCAACAACTCGCGAAGCATTACAACAAAAGGGTTAGCCCGAGGACGTTCCAAGTTGGGGACTATATTCGAAGGAAAGTCCTAGGCAGCACAGTGAAGTCGTCAGACGGCAAGCTAGGCCTAAACTGGGAAGGACCCTTTAAAGTAACTAAAGACGATCTTCAAGGTGCCTATCACTTGGAAACGATGGAGGGCAGAGAAATACCACGAGCATGGAACGCAACTAATCTCAAGAAATTCTATTTTTAGATCTTTTTCTTGTATTCTTTTGTTATGAAAACAGAAGTTCATTTTCCTTATTACTAATGAAAGTTACTTAATTGGTTACACTCTAATTGGTGACAGCTGCATTCATCACACATCTTTTCCAAATAACAAGCACATTGATCACTATAGCAGGGGAATACCCCTCCTCAGGTCATCGTCATAAAACACGAGAGACCTCTTAGCATTTCCCCTGGCAATATATGAATCCCTACAGGGGATCCTTAGGCAATACGACCAAATTTTATACTGGTCATCAAACCTACTTCGGTTGAGTAAAATCCTGATCGGATGAAGACATCCAACACCAGGTGTGTCCTCGCCAATTGCCCCACTTAGACCTAAGGGAGTGTGACGACACAACCTAAAAGGTAAAGTGGAGCATAATGGTATCCTAGTATTATACTGGACTGGGGGGACACTTGCATGACAAAAAAAAAAACATTACAGAGCAGCAAGAGTATGAAAAGTAGGATGCACACATTTAGTCAGCAAAATTGCCCAAAACACAAACTTTTAATTAATCCATCATACTTACAACAATGGTAATACATGTTTAGTCGGTGAGCTCGCCCAAAGCATTTACATTATCAAAAATACAAAAAAAAAATAACTAGCAAAATCTCAATGGGGTGGAAGCCTCCGAGAAAGATAATCAGCCACTTGAGCTCTTCGTCCATCATCAGGAGTAGGAGCTAACTCTTCCACCACCTCATTCGCATCCGACTCCAATAACTACCGAGGAATAGCATCGATGGGGATCCATCGATCATCCCTCCGGAATGGGTTAGGCATCAGCGTGGAGGAAGACATCTCATGACGATACTATAGCACCGAGTTCCTCGGGACTTGCAGCTCCTTCAAGGCACTTAGCCGCCCCCTGATAAAAGAAAGCTCCTCGAACTCAGACAGCCTTGTTGGATCATCCGACCAGCCTTGATCATAACTGTCAGCCCACGCCTTCCGAGGGCCTTTCTTGAACAAGTGCCGCAACCGAGTGACGTCCTTTTGAAGCCCATCAGCGATTACATATGCTCGCTGAACATCACCGCGGAGTTCTTCCATTTCCCTATCGCAAAGTTATTCTCCTTCCCTGCTTCTGATCCTGGTGATCCTACCAGCTCGCGGAAGGGGAGGGCGAGTGAGACTTCGCGACATAGGAGGTGTAGCATTATGATCAGCTCTAGTTCGCTATGATGAGGAGCCTTGTAATACTGCTCGAACAGTGCTCGACGCTTGCTCCCTGAGTCGTAAGACTTCTCTCCTCAGATCTTCATTCTCCTGCTGAAGAACCTCCCCTACTTGGTTGATCTCGGAGGCCTCTAATAGTTTTATCTTCAGCATATTGATCTCCTCTTACACTGAAGCACCAATGTCCTCCATCTCCTGGAGCCTGTCCTTTAGCTTGGCCACGAGCTCAGATTGCTCCTTATACTTCTGATTTCTAGACCTAAGGGACTTGCAAAGCTTAACGAAGGCCTGGAAAACTTCGAGACTCGCATTGGGACCAAGGGTCCTACCCAACTGGGAAGTAGCAGGAATGTAATCATTCACATCATTTAACTACAAGCAAGAGAAAGAAAAGGGAGAGAAAGGGACAAATCAGTACAAGCAGAAATGAAGCCTTTTCATTAATGAAGATTGAAGTTACATCGAACTGAAAAAAGAAAAGTTTACAGAATGGAAAAAACAAAAATACAAAGCAATCCTATCTAACTAGCAACCTCAGGTGGCCCAGAGGTTGATGGCCCTTTCCCCTTATTAGCATCAATAGGAGCACTGTCCTCGGCAGGGGTGGTCTCTGTCACCTTAATAGGAGAAACGTCAGCAGGGGGCACCTGAGAAATAGGATCAGAGCCTTCAACGGCTAGGGCAGGGTCCTCATCTACGACTGGCCTCGACCCTGGGTCGTGCTCGTCAAAAAGGGGAGATGCAACATCTACTCCAGCAGCAATGAGAGCCTTGTTCCATCCTTTCTTGAAGTTCAGACGGCTAATATAGCCTATCTGAACTTCAGCATCCTCATATGCTGCGGCCCAGCCAGAATTATAAGAGTCTTCCCTGGTAGTAATAGCCTCAGACTCCTTCTTCTTCAGCTCTTCAGTGAGCACCCTGTTCTCCTCAACGACTGTAAGTTTGCTCGAGCAAACCAAGTCATACTCCTGCCTCAGCTCCTTCAGATCTTAGACTGTAGCGTCCTTCTCCTTGTTGGTGATAGCAAGAGCTAAATCGGATGAAATCCGAGCAGCATCAACGGCTTTAAAGTTGGCCTCGAGCTTTTTACCCTTCAGCTTCCGGGCATAGTTCTCTTGCTCCAGATCACTACTCTTCTTCACCAGCTCATCGCGTGAATGATACAGCACGGCGAAGTCAGTAACAAACTGCAGAAAAAAAAAGGCAATAGAAGTGGAAAATGGGGGAAGTCAGAAAAGCATAAGAGAAAAAGGGAAAAACCTTACCAGAGCAAGCCTCTGACAAGCCTGAAGGGCCAAGTGCCCTGACCCTACTGCCCTTTGGCGATCAGCCGGGAGGACAGCTCTCTCGAGCAAAGCCGGGGCCAACTGAGGAGAAATTGCCATGGAGGCCCCCTCGGGCAGAGCAGACATCGGGACTAAGGCCTACCCGGCCTTTGTCCTCGCTTCAGCCCTCCTCTTCTCCTCCTACTTCTTGCTCTCTTTCCTCTTCCTCTCCTCCACCTTCCGTTTCTCCTCTATTTTCTTCCTCTTTTCTTCCTTTTTCCTGTCTCTCTCTCTCTCACCTGCTCCTCTTCCTTACTTTTCCTCTCCTGCTCCTGAGCAGAAGATCGGGAACCAGTAGCCACAGCCCCCGAGGCATATTTTTTCTTTTTCGACCTCTGTGCGAGGAGCATGTGGTCTTCATCGTCATCATCCCGAATCAGGTTCTTCCGGGGTGGAACCATTCCTTCGCTCGAACTTCTAGAGGTACTCGACGATCCTCGAGCTTCAGAAACCTCCCTCCGATCAGAGGAGCTAATACTGCTAGAGCTCCCTCCCCTCAGATCACTTACAACTCCAACAATGTCACTCTCAGAGCTACTCTCTTCCTCGTCCAATTGGATAGGACCTGCAGCAGTCTCTTCAGATGACTCAAACTCTGGGATACTATCCACAGGCCTCGCTATAAAGCTGGAACCAACGTTCTTGTACTCGAGCAGGAAGGTAGCAGATCTGGGGTGCTCGCCGTCACCTAAAGGCTCCCTAATTTTCCAAGCCTTTACCAATTCTGAAAGATGGACCTCGTTGAGTGCAGGTTCCAATTTCTTTGACTTCGCTGCAAAAGAAAAAGCAAAGAAGAGTTAGAAGGATTACAAATCAACAAAAATCAAAATAACAGTACAATGTCTACCTATGTATTCCTCCCTATAGAAGGGGACAGAGAACCTCTCAGACCTCGACCCTTTAAATTGGGGAGAAAACTGCTAATTTTTAACAAGGAAACCTTCTTGCCAGTAGTCCTTATGGGAATCAGGTAGATTTACTACCAATACCCTGTTAGGGCTCCGAGCTTTGAGGCAAAGGACAACAGAACTAGTTCGAGAAAAGGAGTAACAGAAACAGACCTCGGCGAACCCTAACCTAGTTCCATACAATTGATTTATCCTATGGATGCCATTTACTATTTTCCACACATTGGGCGAGCATTGTGCAGGAACAATATTGAAATAGCCAAAGAAATGCAGGAACAAATCATTGGGAGGAAAAGTGAGCCCCCCCTGGGAAATCAACAGAACATGGATCCAGTGAACATCATCTATCTCTCTAACGTTTCTAGGAGGGGAGGAACATCACTCAATATCTACCCACACGGGAATGTTGTAAAACTTCCTAAACTCAGAGACTGACCTATTCCCAATCTTCGCCATTGAAAAGCCCTAAAAAACTACAAACTCAAAGAGAAAGAACAGAGAAAAGATACAGGGAACTTATAAGATAGAAGACCAATTGGAACGATGAAGAAGCACGAGCCCAAACGGCAAGGAAGCAATGAGACTGGAGATTGAGAGAAGAAAATACGAAGTGCTAGAACTCGCAACGAATGAGAAAATGCTGGAAAAATTGGAACGACAATAGAGAAGTACCTATTCCAAGAAACCTTCAAATTCTACTAATCATAGTGCACAAGATACGAGGCGGGTCGCCAAAATCAGCTTCACGGTTTCCAAAGAATTGCAAAATATCCATTATGGCTAATCATTTAAATCTATTGAGCCCATAAACATGGACCAACAAATTTAGGGGCTATTATGGGTACCCGAAATTAGGACCATGGGCCTGGACGAGTAGCCCAGTCCTGGCGGCCCAAAGTCCAGGCCCCTCATCTCTTATTTTGATCCGGTCTCCCCCCACGTTCTCATTAAGGGAAGTTATAGGGGAGATGGAAGACGTGGGGGAACCTATCACCTCCACTTACCTATATGTACATGTATATATTAAACCCTAAATCCGGGGCAAAAGGATAGTTTTTGTATTCTCTGTAATTACTCTCCGGAGTATATAGAAATAATATCGACTGCACCACCGTGGACGTAGGCACATCTTTGCTGAACCACGTACATCCTTTGTTGTGTGATTGTCATTTTATATTCCTTGTTCTTACTTGATGAATGCTTTCTTCTTATTTATTTGTGTTGAACAATAATTGTCACCACACCATCCACTTTATGGGCACTAGAGTCCTGCTCCACTACCATTAAAATATATGACACCGAGATTCATGCTCCTCTCTTCAAATGTTATCCAGCCCCCATTTACCTCAATCTTATCAAGTCATTGTATTCTCATCGAGTACCTGATCCAGTTCCTATATTTTCAAGCACGGCGCTCATTGTAGTTCCCGTCAGAGCATTAGGAACACCGTAGGCAAGTTTCATAACCTCAAGAATTTTGTACAAGGACTTATCGGCAAGGGCATCATCGCCCCTTCAGTTGGGTCAAACCCAAACTCCACCCATAATCCTTTACCTCCATACAAAACTAGTTTTAATGCCATGTTGATTCTGGAAGATTCAGACATTGAAACATCAACCAAAATCAAATCCATAAAAAACACTACTTCACCCATTCCCTCAAATAATTCCCTAAATTCATTACAAGTATGCATAGCTAACCTAGTTCATTCAAAAACTGCTTATAATCGAGCCCTTACTTTGATGACACGAGCTTGTATATCAATCCGCACTAAATCTTATATAGAGAGTATGAATTTTTTAGTTGTCATAAAGCAATTGAAAAATTTGGAATGAAATTTATGTCTATCTTAACCCTTAGGGAAAAATATTATATAAAGATAAGTAACCTCTACGTGGAACTGGTAAGTGGGACCGTCAATCTTATAACTCGTTTGTGCCACTAGAAGAATTAGTCTAGACAATATAGTTCAGGTTTTGATGGAAGAAAGCCTAAAAAAGGAAATGGTTTATTAATCTTTTGATCTCCCTGTTATAATGAAACTCAAAGGATACCTAGTCTTGCCTCAGAATAACTTTTCCTCGGCATGGGAGGATATGTACTTTGAAGGCCTTGAGCTTGTTGAATGTATATATTTCTCATGGAATAATTGGATAACCTGTATATGGTCGGACGAGGACTCCAACCACTCAAATGAATCAGATAATGGATACATCTTCTTTTATGGAATGATCTTCTTTAAATAACTCTTATTCGAGATTAATGAGGTTTTCAGTGCACCAGAGGTGGATAAAGAAACATGATTCCATTTCTACCCCTTGTCAATGAATCATATGACCCGTTCATGATGATACTATAAGGACCCAACTGCTGCTATATTTACTATGTCCAGTGATAAGGGAAGAAAAGTTGCTGAAGAGGAGAGGAAGATCATAACAAAATTTAACCAAACCCAAGAAAATATCATACTATGTGGGCTATTCATGTATTCACATCAACACAAAAACTCATCAAATTACTCATGCAATCTTAAGTTCCTCCCACTATGCTCCTGAAAAGGCCATCTACATCATTGGTACGTTATCCACTAAAAGTCTCATTACCTTTGTGGATGAGGAGATCCCTACAATTGGTCCAGGCCATAACTATACCCTCAACATATCAGTTTATATCCTTTAAAAGATTTTCCCATTGGTATTAGCTAATAATGTATATATCCTTAATGTCAGTCCACTCTGAATGGTCTGATGCTTTGGGGATGCAAATTAGTGACCTCAGTCCTACATCTTCTATGGTGTATTCTTACAAAAATAGTCATAGTTAAGTTCTAGGACCAATCCTTCTAACATTAGGGATTAGCATAATCTGTTCACAAGTCAACTTTAAAATGATTGATATTATGAATTACTTCAACCTGTTGCATGGTCACCAGTGGCTACATATTATCTTAGGTGTTACTTCCTATCTCTATCAAGAAGTAAAGTTCTTTCATATAATCAAATTATCATAATAAGTGGAGGTGATGGTGATTCATACGGTATCGACATTAGAAATATAGTCTTAGATATTCAACATAGCATGCTACTCTCTGGCTTCAAGATCGAGCCACTCCCTCTCCCAATAGGGAACAAGTTTAAGGAAATGGTAGGTCCCGAACACATCCTACATAGGAATGTCAATGTAATTTAAATATTGAAAAAATTGACATCATACCCAGAATGGGGGTTGGTCCTAGACAACAAAGAATCACCGAACTAATCATTTTGAAGACTGCTTATCCAACTCATGGTTTAGGATACCAACCTTCACGCACAAAACTCGTGTCTCTCTACCAACTATATACAAAAAGAGGACACTAAAAAGAAGGGAAGTTATCTTCAGATATTCCCTCAATAATCTCTTTATCAAGGAAATATAAGATTTGGCCATATTATCATTTCCTTGAGTCGTCGTATGGCCCAATCGAGGAAAAAATGAAAATAAGTTTTGAGATATTCTTTGAAGATAGAATCAATTGGATCTAAGGGTCTAAACATGAAGTGAATCCATTGATGATAAAATCCGTTGATTCAGTCTCTTCTTACTGAAAAAACACCAAAAGCACTGATAGTGCAGAATACTTTAGCCTTGTTGAACTCGGGATGGATGTTTACAAGATCCTCATCGAATCCTACATATCATACTCAGTTGAGGGGATCATCTCTGATGACAAGCCTCTACGCAATTGGTGGAGAATCTCAGTTAATCAGCCTCTACGCAACTTACTCGTTAATTTAATATTTCTTATCTAAATATAAATGAGTCCTTTTTTAGGAGGTTTTCATTGTTTATTTTGTAAATCATGGTTTCACTAGAATAAACATATTGATTCTATTAATCAAACAATTAATGAAGATGATGTAATGAATGAATAATTCTTAACTGATCTCAATAAGGAAAATTTTAGGCAACATAACAGTGTTTAAACTAAAGATAATGAAACAAATGTCATTGATCTTAGTGCAAGTAGAAATACGCGTGAGATTATATTAGGATCAACTCTCATTGAGAAAGAACAACTATAATTGGAGGAGCTTCAGAAAGAGTTTGTTGAAGTTTTTACATGGACTTATAATAGCATTCTCGATATTTATCCCGAGATTGTGTAAGACAAGATCCCTACGTATAATAAGTGTAAGACCATGAAGAAAAAGTTCAGAAGCTTTGACTCAAATGGACCCTCAAGGTCAAAGACAAAGTATTCAATTAACTGAATATAGGTTTTATTTGCACGATTGAATATCCGACTTAGATCGCCAACATAGTCTGTGCTAAAGTCTATAGGGAAATATCGCATGTGCATTGACTATTGAGACTTGAACTGAGCCTTTCCCAAGAATGACTATCATCTACTCAACATCAATATGATGATAGGAAACACTTCATCGATGGCTTCACCTAATACAACCAGATTAAAATGTAATCAAATAGTCAAGAGCAACCTATTATCATTACCCCATGGGGACTTTCTACTACACTGTCATGTCGTTTGGTCTTAAGAATGCCGAGGCTACATATCAAAGGGTATCCACAACCATCTTGCACGATCTTACTCATAAAGAAGTTAAGGTTTACATCGAAGACAAGATCATTAAGTCCAAAACTCAAGAAGGTAACGTACCCACCTTGAGGAAGTTCTTCGAATAGTTGAGGCAATACTAAATGCGCCTCAACATGCAAAAATGTGTCTAACCAAAGGAAAACTCATGGGATTTATGGTCAATAAAAAGGGAATTAAAACAAATCCAATAAAAATCAAAGTTATCCTCAACATGTCTTTGCCTCGAACCGAGAAGGAGGCATACAGTTTCTTAGAAAAACTTTAGTATGTCAACATATTCAATAGTTAACTCACTTCCATTTGTGAACCTATCTTCAAACTCCTTTGAAAAATTCCACTAAGATATGAAGTGAGCCATGTCAAGAGGCCTTCGATAAAATCAAGCGGTTTCTTACCGAACTGTTAGTGCTCATGCCATCACAACCCTGTTTACCTCTCCTTCTATACCTAACTATCAGAGATACAACTTCTAGGGAGATATTGGCCCAATATATCCAGGAGTCACATAAATAAAGGGTCATGTACTATGCCACTCGAATTCTAGTGGTATATAAGGTGAATTACACAATATTGGAAAAGGCGTATGCCAGTCTAGACTGGGTCACCTAGAATATTTGTCACTACATGCTTTCATTCCCTGTCAATATAGAGTCTTAAATGGATCTCATGAAATATTTCGTAGAGAAGACCTATGTGTAGGGCCATATGGACCGATGGTTAATCCTATTATCTGAATTTAACAATATCTATGTCATATAAAAGGCCATCAAATAAAGACACATCTTTGAAAACTTTGAAGATCATCCTATGGAAGAAGTCGATGTGTGAATCATAGAGTTTCCCGATGAAGAAAGTCTCTTCATTACTCCTAAAGAGATGTAGTGGAAATTGTTCTTTAACGGAGCAAAAAAAAAAGAAAGGACATGGTATTGGGATATTATTAATTGTGCCCGATGATTCACATACTCCCATTTCCATCAAGATAGACTCCCACTACACTAATAATATGAAAGAATCTAAGTCATGCACGATTGGGCTTAAAGTTTAACTAAAAAGGGGAATCCAGTACCATGATGTCTATGGAGATTTGAATCTTATCTTAAGATAGGTATTTAGGAAATGGAAAGTAAAAGACAAAAAACTCTGACCCTTTGACACACATCTCGAGGAACTCGCCTCAAAATTTAAAGATGTCACTTTCAATTACCTCTCCTATTCCATAAATAGGTTTGTCGATACATTGGCCTTATATAGTTTACATGACTAAGGGAATAAAAATTTCCACCTTAATATATACAATTTCTACCACATAGATCTCACCCTTGAGGAAGACTCATATAAGGTTGGGCTATGGTACTACAACGTCTAGTGCCTTCTCGAGTATGGTTGATACCCTCAAGGGGTTATTGAAAAATACTGCATAACACTCCGAAAACTCATACCTCAGTAAATCACTTGCGATAAGACCCTGTTTAAGAGAGACTTTGATGGTTCCCACTTATAGTGCATAGAAGGGGCTAATGTTGGAGAGATTATGTAAAAAATCCATAGTGGGGAATGTGGGCCCCATATAAATGGGCATAGTCTTGCCAAGAATATCATCTAACAAGGGTACTATTAGACTGATGTTATCCATGACTGCACAATGTATGCTAAGAGATGTCTCATATGTCAGCAACTCGAAAATCTCTAACATCTGCCTCCCCTTGAGTTATACAACCTGACTTCTTTGTGGGCTTTGTCAACTTGGGATATCTATGTAATTGGGAAGGTCACTCCCAAAGCATCTAGTGGGTACAAATTCATCCTAGTCTCGATTGATTACTTCACTAAATGGGTCAGAGCCAAGTCATAAGTCATTAGGAATGCTAAGAAACTGTCTAATTTTATTTGCAAGAGTATCATATTCCATTACAAAGTTTCTCATGAGATCATATATGATAATGATGTCCATTTAGAAGAAAAGTCACATGACTGATCAAAGAGTACGAGATTCAAAGACACAAGCCCTCACCATACAAACCACAAATAAATGGGGTTGTTGAAGTTGGGACTAAAAACCTCAAGTCCATCCTTATCAAGATGACTAACGAATGTCGAAATTGGTCCGACAAAATTCCTTACTCTTTCTAGGTCTATCGCGTATCTATTAAAATACCCACTGGGGCAACTCTGTATTCCTTAGTCTACAACATAGAGGTTGTTTTACTCGTTGAGCTCGATATACCTTCCTTATGAGTCATGATCAAAATTTAAGTAGGAGAAGTCTATTGGTACCAAAACCACTATGATGAATTGGAATTTTTGGACAAGAAGAGGCTGAGAGCATTATACCACCTTAAAGGGTATCACTGTCGCTTGGCACGATCATTCAACAAAAAAGTCAAAGACTGTGGCGTACTAGAAGGACACCTCTCCCTCAAAGATATTATCGAACCCATTTGGGACCC
This sequence comes from Sambucus nigra, assembly GCA_949130495.1. Classification (NCBI taxonomy): domain Eukaryota; kingdom Viridiplantae; phylum Streptophyta; class Magnoliopsida; order Dipsacales; family Adoxaceae; genus Sambucus; species Sambucus nigra. The sequence goes on from OX422207.1 coordinate 420,632,052, forward strand.
CTGTGGAAACTTTACGCCCAATTAGAGCGGACCATACCTTGTGAATACAATCTTATCATGCTATGCATCTATAATACATACCTTGACGGGGAATAGATGATACGACCAATCAACCTTGATGATCCTAAAAATTTATCCTTAATCATATTCTAATTCAATAGGCATTTCTCACCTCTCTTATGTTATAAAAAAATCTATTTCCCCTTTAAAGAACTAAGTAGGACCTGATCCGCTCAAAACATATGTCTATAACAAAACTCCCTTTTATCCCCCACATAGGTACGTAAACGGACCATATAGTGACTTTGGGCATGATCCTTTCTTTTTCACAAAATGATATTTTTTTCTCTCTTCAAGGGGCATAAGTCTCTCTCAGCATCTTAAAATTAGATAGAAGGATTATGTATGCCTTACTAATTAGTATAGATAATTCAAACATAAATGATTATTTCCCAAATACATAGTAAAGATATGCTCAGAATCAATATTAATTCCATAAAGACATACTTTATTAAAAAAAAATAGAACATCATAATCACAGAACCCTTCTATTACACCAATATTGTTGATGCCAATGTCAAACCTACACTTTGCCAAACCTACACCAACACCAAGCCACATTTAATAACAAACCCTTATCATCTCCAACGAGCTACCCATAAATTTTCAAAAAACACCCATGCTAAGAGCCAAAGGGACCCGTTGCATCACCACTACCATCATCATTCTCCTCCAGAGGCCCCTAATAATCTCCACCTTCGGTTCGTACTCATACCCAATCAATGGATCGGTACACCTTAAAAATCTTAGCGGGATCCACTCACCACCTTGAACTGCCTCCACCTAAACGAACCACTACTGACTATCCTCCTCTCTGCAGACCTTCAAAAGTAAATCCCTTTAAAGCCACTACTAATACCCAGTGGACACTAATGATGATTCCCCCATAGAAAGGGTCGGATTTCGGCCTGGCTATCATCGCTAACAAAAACTCCTCAAGGACATACTCTGTGATTTAGTCAAATCATTTACACGAAAGAAGTATCTTCTACCGGGAGGAATGACTTTTCCAAACCTAACTAATTCATGAATATCTAAGAGAGGTTAAAATAATTATAATGAAGGCACATAAGTGAAATGTAAGGATGGTCATCTAACTATATAACATGTGTTAAATTTCCTCACTAGGGAATGAAATGACTTAGAGCATCGACTCCATTTTCCATTAGCTAGTGATTCACGGTTGCACCGTAGTCGAGACAAGGTCGACTAATACAGTTAAATTTCTAGAAGATGGAAAAAGATGGGGCTTGACTAACTTGAACCTCACTACCATCCACACGCACAACATCTTAGGGCTTCCTTGTGAGGAGGTAGAAGAGCATGCCTTTTAGTCATCAAGGTCATTCAGGGTCTCCACTAGAATGGTAGTTGTAGGGTTGCAATAATGGCCCATCAATATAACAATGGTGGAAATCTAGGTATTTATACTCATGACACCCATCACTATGAGAAACTTAGCAATTAGTCCTAGTCTAACAACTCCACTATATCTTGCAGAATGGATAATTTGATTCATAACTGACTAAAGCAGTACTAAAAGTTCATTTTCTCCCCATGCACTATGGGTTGTGCCATAAAAGGAGAAATGTGAAGATTTAGCTCTGTTCATCCCGTGAAGATCGAGTAAAATCCGTTATGGTAGCGGAGACGTGAGGGTATGCACCTAACATGATAGAGAAACACTCATAGGTAGGATAAACTTCAACCAAGACGAAGCAAAATGTATGGTCCAAAACTATAAGGTTGATTCTAAAAGGCCCCACTTAATCTGATGGTTGTGCCAGAAAGTGACTAATCATAAGTTAAAAGCTGAGAGATCCACTTTATACAATCTCCTATCCTTTAGATAATTAAGGTAGGTATAATATCCCTATGTCAATGGAATGGACATTCGAAAAGAAATCTTTTAAGAGAGAAAAAAAATAAAAGGAGCATAATGATCCTAAAGACCACATTTGACTAATGTCTTACAACATGATAAAGAATCCAAGTTGCTAAACTAACCCACAAAATCATGAGTACCATCATAGCAAAAAGTGAGTACAAATGGATAAAAGGCAAGTACTTGACACTGAAATGCCTATAGGTACGCTAGGGGACTTGCCGATCGGCACCCCTATTTTTTCAAAAATTCTCTTTCTCCACTTTTATATCCTTCTTCGTCAAAAAAATGCCCCCAATAAATAATTTTTATCATAAAAGTTCCTCGATTGTTTTTTATCCATCTTTACCAATATTTCCAAAAATTTCAAATATATCACAAACTTGTTCAAATCCCATAAAACCCTTAGTGAAAAAGTACAACTGTATGTAGAATAAACCACTTAATCAAGAAAATGAAATAAAAAAACTCACCATTTGTATATATATAGCCATGAAATTTCAGGTACATTGCAAAAAATAAGAAAATACTAAAAGAAAGTAAAATTATCGAGGTGAAGTCCGAACTTTTCCAAAATCAACAACGATCACTAGGGGATTGAAGATGCGCTTCTCGCGATGATAGAGGTGGATCCTTAATTACTATAATCGGAGGAGGAAGAGATGCATTTGTTGGAAGACGTAAGCACGCTACAAGAGTGGGGTCAATGTATGAATGTGTTCGGTAGCCAAAGCCATCCAGTCACGTACATCCTACACCCAAGATGTTCGGACTGACACATATTGAAAAGGGAAGAAAGAAGAGAAATCAAATTTAGCAGATATAAAGATGAGATCAAAAGGAAAAAAATTAATAAGAAGGATGAACATGTTACTTCTAGATGAGTGTCTTCTTCTTGAAAGAGAGGAAGTCTCGACAAATCAGCATGAGGAAGGTAAAGGATATCCACTATCTCCATCCCTCTTATACAAAAATACCAAGAAGGAAAACATACTCACGAAGTGGAGGAGGATCCGTTTCCCTAGCACTGATACTCGAAACCTGGCGGAACGCTCTGGGTATCCCACTACCTCCCCCTCCAACATCTTAAGGAGGCGCCCTAGTCACATCGTAAATCGACAATTACATAAACCAGCTCGTGATAAAGACCAAGTAGCCGTATGCCATTATTATTTCCATTAAGTGTGAATAATACTCTACAACCATGGTCTCTTTCTAAACCTCTTTTTAAATCCTCTTTGATCCCCTTATATTAATCGAAGGACTAATTAGTGGAACGACCATCTCTCAAACCATCCCCTGCCTGATAATCCCCTCTCATAGTTACCAATTGTAGCCGAACTAGTGGAATAAAAATGACACATCTATATACGCATGTTAGTAACACCCATATACTCCATCCTCCAACGCCAAGGGAATAACGTCACCTACCCAATATAAATACATTCATAAAAGATACAATCCAAAAATAGAAAAATAATAAATTTTAAAAGAAAATGCAAAAAAGCAAAAAGAACCTACCTGAGCGCTCGTGAGGGAGTTCAAAATAATCTTTGCATACTTAAAGTAGGGAAGGGAATTTGATACTCTATTCTATTTCCTCCACCTCCTCATCTTGGGCCATGCACCCCTCCCCCCAATCCCGCAGATGCATCAAATGGATGTTGAGTTCGATTACCTCATAAAACCATACCTCAAATTGTCGAAATGGACAAAAATCAATCAAAAATCAATAGAACATAAAAAATAATACAAAATAAAAGAAAAAAAATTACAAATACCTTCGAAAGATACCGTTCCCCTGTAAAGGTGGTCCGACGACAACGGATGAAAACATCTGGGGAAGAACAGAGTGATGCCATCATCAAACTCCCACAGTCATAATGTTCGATCTGGGGGAAGTCCTATGGAAAAGGAAAGAACCACAAATGGATCTCTCCCCCACTCTTCGTCAACAACGTGGTCCCCACCAAAAATAGAATGAAGCGGCACATCGTCGACCTCACCTCTTGAGCATTCATTACGCACACTTATCACCTCAACAATACCACCCTCAGGTATGGCACACTAACCGATACACCTCATCCAACCCATTATAGATGCCCTAGAGCCACTTATATCGCATCACTATTAAAATGCAGGCAATGGTCCACTTGAAACTTTACCTCCTCGCACGGTAGACTCAAAATATGGTACACATCCATCGATGTCACCGTGATCTCCCTCATCCTGAAATGGAAGGTATGGATAGTATCAAACCACCTATCACCTAGAATGGATAGAGTAACTGAGGATTAAGGAGTAACATGCATAGAATCCTCCAAATCACCAAAGTTTGTGCCTCACACCAGGCCCTTTACTAGTGTAGGGAGATGCTCCCACACTTTCTTCACACCCCGAGAACGGATGGCCGAAGTAGAAATTACTACCTACAAAACTCACCTCGAATAAGTCCAAAGATTTACAAAATCTGAAAAGATAATAAAATATATATTTCAAAATAAAAATAAAAAATAACTCAACAATATAATCACTTACATAAATTCTAGAATTCTACATCTTGTACGATGACTCAAAGGCTCCCTCACCAGAAAACGAGTATCCTCCACTAGTTTAGCAACATGCAAAATACTTTCAAACCCCTATGGTTTAGCACCGTGGATAATCACCTCAACATTGGACTTTTTTTTCTAGAGAGAGAGGGATATTGCACGTATTTAAGGTGATGAGAGAGAACCTACCCTCACCCTTATTTATAGGAGGCTAAGGGGCCTGCCAATCGTTAGGGCTGAGGGCATGCATGTCAACATGTGTCCCTTGGTAATATACGTAAGACCATCTATTTAGGTTCCTTGTCATTAGACATGGACCAACCCCTGCCAATAGGCACCTTCATCAAAATTTCTTACAAATATCCCTAAAAATTCCAAAATAATCTCCAAAAATTCACAAAAAATCCCAAATTACATAAAAGCTCAAAACACATAAAAACGTACATACGATACAAAAATTTACGAAATTTAGGATTGTATATTCAAAAATAATTTAAACATCTTTAAAAAATCTGAAACCTTTCAAGATATTCTCCTATCATCACATATATTATACAAATCTCCTTTACATTCTTTTGGTCCTCAAATTAAGATGCTATCCTTGTATTGGTCGCATACAGTCTTTCGATCCACAAAATTAGACCTTGGTCCTCAAATTAGGATGTTATCCTTATATTGGCCGTATACACTCTTTTGGTCCTTATAGTTAGACTTTGTCCCTCATAATTAGACCTTAAATTGGTTGCATACACTATACAACCTTAAAATTAAACTTTGGCCCTTAGAATTCTGTTGAGATTTCCATCGTAATTAGGTTGTGATCCTCGTATTGGTTGAAAAAAATCTTTAGGTCCTCATAATTAGACATTGGCCTTAAAAATTAGGTCTCGATCCCCATATTGGGCATATACACTATTTGGGTTCTAAGAATAAGATTTGACCCTCAAAATTAGGTCGTGATCCTCGTATTGGTCGCACACACTCCTTAGGTCCTCGTAAATAGAACTAGGCCACGATCCCTATATTGGTCGCATGCAATCCTTATATCCTCAAAATTGAACCCTACCCCACCGAATTAGGTCGTGAGCCTTGTATTGGTTGCACACACTATTTAGTCCATTTGAATCAAACCACAATCCTCAGATACACTATAAGCCCTCAGAATTAAATTGCAACTCATGAACACACTTTAGGTCCTTAAAACCATACCTTGGACCCTGGAACTAGTTCTCATAAAATCCATTATCCTCTTCAAAAACTATTTCTTGTCTTGCGTTCCTTCGATGGACCAATCCCCACTAGATCTCCGATACAAATATGACTCAACAATCACAAATCCTATTGGGTGTTTGTATTTTGATGGCCTTTCGCTTATCCTAATCTTTGTAGTCGAGGGTATGTATATACAACCTATACCAACACCCCTACACTTTTCCATAGGCTCCCAATAAAGTCCCTTCAATCTCAGACCCTCAATCCTCCTTTAAAGCCTGTATGAAGATTAGTAATTAAGAAAGCATCAGGGGCTATATCGATTTACTTATATCTTACGCTTAACACACAAATTCACTTTTTACCAAATTTTATCTTACTTAAATTAAAGTGAACATGCAACTGTGATGTGAATCCAAATTCCAAACCAAAACAGAAAGAAGAAGGAATAGAGGAAAATTTTCGTTCGGGTAAAACATTTAATTCAACAATGTTTAAGATGAGACAGACACTTAACAACTTACAGACTACTTAGAGTTCCACAAAGTATAATGTTGAGAAGTCTTCAAATATTCAATAGAAAATGATGAAGTCCAGAACCTCCCACAACAAGCAGATCTTACCTCAGTATCCACCGATCAGCCTTTTCAGCCGTAGAGCCTCGAATCCATAAATTAACCGTAGGGAATTTCTCTACAAGGGTTTAGAAACTTTATATTTTTTTTGGTTTATAAAAGTGATCCTAAAAGATCTAAGGGGTTTGGATGAAAAAATTATAGAGTTTTATTATAAAAAGAGATCTAAAAAGGCTTGTTGAAAAGTCTTATATCACATATCTATTTATAGGGAAAGTTGTTTCAAATAGATATGGATTAAAGATTTGGAAAATATTTGTTTAAACATAAAAAGCAGGCATACTCGTTTGAACGAACTGCCACCGTGTTCGAACGATGTACCTAATCTCATTCGAACGGTTGGGAACCTCGTTCTAATGACCTTCTGAATCTCATTCGAACAACATGTCCGTTCGTTCTAGCAGGCCAACGAATTTTTCAAAAATCTTTAAAAATATTTTGAAACCTTTAAAATGCAAATTCCTTTAGAACAACCCCTGAAACTTTTAGGCTTTACTAAAATACCTCATAACACTTATTGAGTGAAGTTGTGACGAATGATCTTCAATATTGCAAATGTCACCAACGATTCTTTTCTTTCAATACTTTGATAACGGTGATGAATGTGTAGTGGGGTGTAATGGGATAAGCAAAAAAAAATGAGTAATTATAAATTTGCTTTTATAAATCTCCCTCTTTGGCTATTTCAGTACAAAACACAAATCGATGCTAAATTGACCCCTAAGTCTAATACAACTAATGCCCTCCCAAACCAAGAATCGTAAATGCATAAATGTATAAGTATTAAGCTGAAAGTATTCATTTTGTTTGGTCCTTAAAATCATCATCAATGCGGAATGACCTACACACATAAGACAAAAAAATACTGTGGCACTTACAAGATTAAAAAAAAATCCCCCTCAATTTTTCTCCCCCTTTTTTGTTTGTAATAGACAAGGGTAAAAACTAAGAATGAATAATAAGCATCACATGAATTCGAATGAAATAACATCACACAGATAAGCGATTAAGTACATGCGATAAAATTTTGAACAAGCATACTGACTATTTTTTTTTTTTGAAAATTTTCAATTTTTTCAATTATAAAAAGTAAGTATACGTATAAAAAATACATATAGGTACAAATATATCACACCACGGAATAACACAAAAAATATCTTAATCATGTAAGCGGAATGTAATTGTGTGAATATTTTCCACGGGTAAATCAATGTAGGCTTTCCTAATAAAGGCGCACGAAGTTAATGAGATACTTATAATGAAAGAATTTAATTTCAATCTTAAGTGTAAGATTTTTGAACAAGATGAAAATTACTCGATTTATGCAACATGTTATGAATTTAAATGCTTCTAAAATCAGCAACGTCAAGCTATTTAATGCTTTTCAAGAGAGTCCATTGAGCAAACCCATTGATCTTTTACTTTATAACACCCACAAAATCTCACATATATAAGAATTCACTCTCAATTTTTTCGAAGATATCTTAATGATCATGTGTAGCGAAGCATCAATGAAATAAAAAGATGGCATTAGAACTACTACTTTTGTGTGCCGTTAATATTTGTGGCACTTTTGAAATTGGTGGATTTTAACTAAAAGAGAATTTTCTCTTTCATATCCCATTTCCATTAATTAACATATAATATTTTTTTTTGGGAAACAAATTTCGGGCAATGGTTCTTACAAGCACAACTTACCTCTAGAACATTTGGTTCATTTTTAAACACTACTGAGATGAGAACAGCGTATTCGACACATGATAAGCAAGCACAATGTTAAAAAGTCCATGCATGTATGCAATAAAGGTGATAAAAGGTCTAGCATGAAGAAAGTAATCATCAATGAGCAACGAAATGCTAGTCGTAGATTATTAAGCACACTAAAAAAATGAAGCCATGCATCAAAACACCATGAAAAAGTCACATGAATGGATGGAATATATGGGTGATTCAAACATCTTAAATCCACATCCATATATGGTGAAAAGAAAAATTTAGAAATCGTTTTGTCTTTTAAAATTTTTATCAAAAATAAATCTTTTTGGAATTGTGCAAACTTTTTCTTAAAAATGGAAAATCTTTTCAGAATTTTCAAAATATATCAAAAAGCATAAACAAGTATAACTATAAGAATACATAGAACTACAATCTAGGGATAGGGACAAAATATATGAACATGATAATCACCTTACACTAGATAAATTCATAACCTCAATCATTAGGCCGAGAGGATTTCTCAAAAGAAGTAGTCATCCCTTGAAATTCCTTGATTAAACTTTGAGAAATTTTGACTACAAATTCGACGTACTTGAAAAAACTCTCAAAATATTTACGATCATGTGTGGGAGCATGAGTAGGAACATATGTGGGTGTGCATACATGAACATAAGTGAGAACTCGCATGGGAGCATATTGGGGAACACACATGTGTGAAACTCTCCCTAGATTAAAATAAAATTCCCTAAGGTGATCCCTTTATTTACAATGGGATTAAACATAAATAGGTTTGGGCCTACCTTGGTTAAAATGTATAGGATGTACTATCCTTGGAGTTTTAGGTCGAGGGCCTTAAGGATCCATCATAAACTCCAGAACTGGATTGGTGTGGAACAAGAAGTCGATGCACCACCGTAAACTAATATTGCTTCTCGTTAAGAGTTAACGCGGGACCGAGGAACATCTTGTCAACCTTATTAGATGTGTCATATACAATTACCTTGACCTCCCGGGCACTTTCGAGATATTTCTCAAGTTTGGATACATGGGTTTTAAGTCTCTTATGAGTCTTCAATAAAGCTTGAAGATCTTTCGTAAGACTAGCGACAGTGTCAGTTAAATCAACCTTCTCCTTACCAACCACAACCAATTGATCATAGAAGGAAACTTTCAACTTCTCGAGTTGACTCACTGCTGCCTCATACTTTCTCAAAACTTTTATCACCTTTCTTAAATCAAACACCCTGAGAGACAAACTCAAATTTTTCTTTTTGGTTCTTAAAGACTCTTTGTAAAGTTTTTCATAGGTGCATTGAAGTTCGCCTTCCCCATCACTCAAATTCTTCTCATCACTCTCACTATCATAAAGAACAGTTCGAAAAATTATCGAGGATATTATGTTTTGAAATGTCCTAACCGACATGGGACGAACTAGAATTACTAATGTGATAATTAATAAATGCAAGACACATTTCATGTGGTGATTCATGAACATAATCTACCGGTTCAATGTCACTATCGTTAAAAGTGAATTTATTAGCAACTTTTCCTTTGCCCTGTGTCTGAAGCCAAGTGGGATACTCATGGGATTTGTATCCTTTCCCCTCACATTTAAAACATCTCACTTGATCATTCTCATAAACATTCTTATCCTTATTAACATTTTTATTTTTCTTAAAACTTTTGTTTTCATTGGAATAATTTTCTTTGTTAAATTTGAGAAATTTTTTTCGAATAAGGCAAGATCATCTAGATCAAAATCCATCTATGAGTCAGAATTTAAAAACTTTTTTTTTCTTCTTAGGCTGAAATTTAAAAGCAATCCTTATTTCCTTATTCTATTTAGTTTTAGGAAACATATCAATTTCATAAGTTTGAAGGTCTCATACGAGTTCTTTTAACCTAAGGGTATAAAAAATTCCCAACTACTGTAGGGATAAAACGGGATGGTAGTGGTCTCAAAATGTTTTTCACAATTCTCAAATCTAGAATTATCTCTCCCTAATTAAAATAAGAATTGACAATATCAAATAAACATGCATAAAACTCATCAAAAGTCTCAGATTCTAGCATAGTGATAGTTTCAAACTATGTGGTGAGATTTTTTAGCTTAGAATCTGTCACAGTATTAATACCCTCGTGGGTGATTTGGAGAGTATCCCACGCTTCCTTAGAGGTGGTACACATCATAATCCAATAAAATTCATCGGGAGTGACAACACTAGAAATTGCACTCTAGCCACGAGAGTAAAAATTACTCCATTGAAGATCATGCTCTCTCCAAGAAGTGACATGTTTAAGACTTTTGACATTGTTGTTAGTCACAGTGGGTGGTGTCCAACCTCTTACACACAGAAGCCAGACTCTCTCGTCAATCGACTTTAGTGAAGATCTCATTCAAGCTTTTCAATATGCATAATTTGACCCAAAAAAAATAGGTAGCCTATTATACAAATTATCCATATAATCACAAATTAAGGATCACATAATAAATTAGTGTAACCTACTCTGATTCCAATTTGAGAAAAAATGGTACTCTAAAAGAATTCGTAAAAAGTTAGGATCATACGATAATTTAGTGCAACCCGCTCTGATATAAATTTGAGAAAGCATCATGGTCTACATGGATTTACTTGTATCTTAGGCCAAACATAAAAATTCACTTTTTAACAAATTTTATCTTATTTAAATTAAAGTGAACAAGCAAAAGTGATGTGAAGCCAAATTACAAACTAAAACAAAACGAAGAATAAATAGAGGAAAAATTCCTTTCAAGAAAAACCTTTAAATTTAGCATTGTTTAAGATGAGATTGACACTTAAAAACTTACAGACTACTTTGAGATTCTTTTAGTATAACGTGGAGATGTCTTCACATATTTAACAGAAAACGATGGAGTCCAGCACCGCCCACCACAAGAAGATCTTGCCTAGCAACCCACCAATCAACCTTTGGAATACCTAATTCCAATCTTCTTCGACCATAGAGCCTCGAATCCATAAATTAGCAGTAGAGAATTTCTCTATATGGGATTAGAACTTAAGATTATCTTCTTATTGGTTTGGAAAAGTGACCTTAAAAGATCCAAGGGCTTTGGATCAAAAAATTATGGAGTTTCTTCACAATAAGAACTCTAAAAAGGATTGTTGAGAAGTCTAATCCCGCATCTCTATTTATAAGGAAAGTTGTTGCAAAGAGATATGGATTAAATATTTGGAAATTTTTTTTTAAAAATAAAAACGTGCATACTCATTAGAATGAACTTCCACCTTATTCGAATGATGTACCGAATCTCGTTCGAAAGGTTTTCAGAAAACATCAAATAGAATTCATGAATCGACCAAAAAGGTGACATTTTTTATCTTGTTCGAACGTGGGAACCTCATTCTAATAACCTGTTCAATCTCGTTTGAATGACATGTCATTTTGTTCTAATGAGACAATGATTTTTTCAAAAAATTAATTTTAAAAACTTTTGAAAACTTTTGAATGCAAACTCTTTTAAAACAATCCTTGAAACTTTTAAGCTTTACCAAACCACCTCATAACACTTCTCAGGTAATGCTGTGATGAACGATTTTTAATCTTGCAAATGTCACCAACAGTTCTTCTCTTTGAAGATTTTGAGAACGTTCAAGAATGTGCAGTGGGGTGTAACAAGATAAGCCAAATAAAAAATAAATTGTGTAATTATAAATTTTTCTCTTACAACAATGCTCATAAATCTTTTTTGACTTTGGCCAAATCTCGAACCCGAGAATCCTTCCATTAAAAAATCATAGAGCTCTATATCCTCATTCCAATGGTCGTGATCGTGTGTGAATTGAATTTTTGGATAAATTTTTTTTGGACCAATAACTAATTTTGCAAGACTTCCATATAAGAATGGCATCTCTCCTACCTATAGGCAGGTAGGGTTTCTTAGCATGCAAGTCTAGACAAACTACTAAGAACGAAGTCTAGGGGACCTTTTGATTTGTAGACCCCTTAGGAAAGACTTGTCCTTTTACCCTTTTTGTTTTCCTATATAAGGAAACCATGACCTCACTATCAGTGCGAAAAGCATTCCAAATTTAACATGCATTATTTTCCTGACATTCTGTCATACATTCTCTTATATCTCCCAACTTCATCTATAACCACCACTCCACCATCATTATCCATACACTAAAAATCAGTAAACAAAATGCTCAAAAAAGATTTTGAAAGTGTTTAAAGGTCTAAAATCTTTTTTATATTTTTCTATTCTCATAAATACCATTTTTGCATATTTTGGGGTTCACTTTCCTTTTATTGTTGTTATATTCCATTTATAGCTTTAATACTACCTTTTTACTATCGTGTATATATATACTCTTTAACATAATATATTATTTCTTGCTACGGAGCCCGGAAGGGGGTTGTGGATACTGCTGTAGGAAACTCGGATGTTGGATATCTCACGCGCAGATTTGTTGAAGTAGTTTAACACATTGTAATTGAATCATCAAAAATTTCATTTGGAGCGTGAAGTGCAATTAGATCCATTTTTGGAGGGGATTAGATTATTATTATCAATTAGAATTATTTATGGTTGGCTTAGTTGGACTAAGAAAATGAAGTATCCAGGTTTCGTTTAGAAAAAAAACAAATGGTAATATATATATATATGTATCCTAAAGTGTATTTTCATAAATTAAAAAAAGTAAAAAGGGGGCATAAATTATAATTTCTAATTTAGAGTGTTCTCCCATATTTCTACACTTTCACCATTTTAACCTTCTTTTCATTAATCAAAAGAGACACCCTAGATTCGAATTATGATTTAGTCCCAAACTTTTTTCATTTTGCGAACTACGTGCACTTTGATATCTTTTTTTTGGCAAAATTGGCATTCTGAATTTATTTTAAGATTCAAGTATGTTTTTACCTATCGCATTTAGTTCATTTCCATATTTTATCATCATACTCATGTCATTAGTATATTCTACTCAAGTAGTTTGTTCTCACACTTTTCGCTCTTTTAGAGATCCCACATATGCATACTTAGTTTACCATAGTGAGATCGACTTTTAAATAATCCTCGAACTTGCCCTATTGGGTTGTGGTTGTTAAGTCCCTTATCCTCAGCACTAAATTTTAAAACTTTAATATTAGGGAAAACTTGCTAGGCCACAACCTAAAAGAAAGCCTCACACTCATGATCAGAGTTCGTAGATAATAAATCACCAAAGTTTACTATAACATAATATGATTCAACCATTCAATAAAATGCTAAATCCATTTATAGTAATAATAAGAGACTCTATCACAATCTTTTGATCACAAAAGATATTCCTCCCATACAATTTTTAAAGTAAAATCATAAAATCCTCTAAAAGTAACTAAGAGTGAAATCTATAATTTAACAGGTTAAATAAACATTTTCTCAAAACTCCAATCTCTAAATTCTACCTTGGCCTCTAATGATCTTTTGTAGCTTCTATAATTCTCCGTGGCTTATATGGCATTCACAGATTCTATCTTGAGGAACCAAGGAATAACAAAGGGATGAGCTCAAATAGTTCAACAAGGGTTCCAACAAGATGTCCTCATCCCACCTAATATTGTTAGTGCTAACAAGTAGAAGATATACTAGCAAAGTGATGTAAATATAACGCAAATAGTAAGAATAGTTAAAGTAAGAAATTAAGAAAGGAATGATTATGAATTTCCCAACCCCTCAGATTACCTAAATGACCTAAGGATCAATATCCTAAAGGTCTTAAACTCATCGGATTCCCTAATGGCTCTATATCCAATGGCTCACCATCATAGTCTGGGGCCTATATTTTCATACAAATAGACCTCTCAACCTCCATGACCATATTCCACGTGTCTTTGACCTGGTCATTCCACAGGGCGTGGCCTCTTCACCTACCCAATTTAGAGATGTGCAATCCATGGTCTACTATTAGCTCCACAGCCTTGGCCGAGATCAGCCAAGGTGCAAGCCCCAGAGTAAGCCTAGGATCAATCTCGATAGAACTAACCGTTTTGACCTCGAGCACTAAGCATGAGGCCTTCTCCAGATATGATGCATCAGCCTAGAAAAAATGTTGTGGCCTTAGTATCGAATCTGATCTCAAAATCACTCATTTAGCATAATATAATACTGCCCAAGAGTCCATGACCTCAAAGAAATAGTTAGAACTCTCGATCTTCTACAGTAATGGTATTTTAATAAAATTAATGTTTTTAAACCCTAATTATCTCATAACCCAAATCCTCAAATATCAAAGGTAAAACCCTTAACAAACCTTTCAAGGTAAATAAAAACTTTTTCATAACACTCAATCTCTAACTCCAAAGTCTTACCTCATGTACGCTAATAGGAAACCTCTAAAATTAAGGATTCTCCCAATGAATAGTAATATTCCTAGGTCCCCAAATCCCAACTAAACAGTGAAAATCATGGTTTCTAAAACTCGATGAACTATAATTTTCCATGGACTTTAAATCCCGTAAAGATACGTGTACAATAAATGACGATGGACTCAAAACCTCGAATACATACAATGGCTCATCTCATTCAATAGAAAACATGGAAACTAAGATTTTAATCGAGGAAGAGAGGAAAAGGACAGATCCCTTACCTTAAAGGATTTTAGTTTGATGAACAGTAATCCTCTGCCACCTTTAAATGCTTATCTGGTGAACAGTAACTCTACACATCCTATTAACTCCTTGATGAACAATATATGTCCACGTTCTCTGATCTAGCAGTATCTCCTCTCACTTTTTTAAAATCTCACTTTCTCCCTCAAAAGTGGAACATTTATTTTTTAGCATCTTTGGGAAGTGTGCCAAGGGTTGTTATTTATAAAAATTACTAGGGAACCTAGGGTTTCCGCTTATAGAATCACCTTTCCACAAATACTTCTCCAAAAAGGCTTCTAGAACCTCCAAGAATTTTTCTGAAGTTATGACCTAATTTTGCCACGCCATCATTTCACATGCGAAGCCTTTGCAAGCCTATGCCACTAAATGCCGTAGCTTATTACTTTAAATTATGGCCTTCCTTTTACCTCTGCAACCTATAATTCAAAGGTCATGGCATCTATTCAGAACTTAACTTGTGGACATGGCCTTTTATAATATTATAGCCTACTAGGATCCTAGGTTCCTTATAACCTCCCCAACTTAGAAAATTAAGTCTTTGGAATTTAAAAAATTAAAAACAATAGCTCAATCCATACCTTGTAATTATTGTGGGTACTTTTCTTTTATGATTGACTCCAGCTCCCAAGTGTCCTCTTCCCTATCCTGGTCTATCCAAAGTAGCTTGACTAGAGAAATGGTCTTGGTCCTCAGATGATTTCCCTTACTTTCTAAATTTTTTAATGCGGCCTTATCATATCTCAAGTCTTTGCGTATCTCAATAGGTTCATGGTTAATAATATGGTTATGGTCTTTAATATAGTTCCTTAGCATTGAAATATGGAACACATTGTGCACATGGGACAAGTTTGGGGAAAGATAAAATCTGTAGTAAGTCTTCCCAATATCTCAAGTATCTTAAAAGGTCCCACATACCTTGGATTTAATTCTCCTTTCTTTCCAAATATCATAATTCCCTTCCTAGGGGAAACCTTAAGAAATTAATGGTCCTCAGCCTTTAAGTGCCCATATCTTCTTTTGATATTTGCCTAACACATTGGTCTACTTTGATCATTCCACAACCTTATTATACCATCTCAGGCCCTAACAAATGTCTTTATCCCACATCATCCAAACACAAAGGGTTGCATAATCTTCTACCATATAAGGCAATGTATAAGGGGACATTTTGAAACTTGATTGGTAGCTACTGTTGTACATAAACTCCACTAGAGGTTGGTGGTCTTACCAACTTTTACGAAATTCCAAAACACAAGCTCTTAACATATCTTTTAGGTTCTGATTGGTCCTCTCTATTTGTCTATCTATCTGTGGATGGAAGGATATACCAAATCTAGTCTCGATGCTATTTCCTTTTGAAAACTCTTCCAAAATCCTGAGGTAAATTTAGGGTCACGATCAGACACTATGGTGACAGGCACTCTGCGGAGTCTTAAAATTTTCTTGATAAAAGGTTTGGCTAATTGATCAACATTGGTCGTGGTCGTGATAGCAAAAATATGTGTGAACTTAGTTAATCTATCCATAATAACCTAAATAAATCCCATTCAAACTTCGTCAATCCATATATAATAACCTAAATGAAATCAATTCCTCTTTGTGTCCGGGGAGTCCAACTATAAAGTCCATAAAAATATTTGCCCGCTTCCATCCTGGGATAGGAAAAGGGTTATAATATCCCACCTAGTCTTTGGTGATTGGCCTTAACTTATTGGCATACTAAGAACTTGTCAATAAACTCCGGAGTTTTTCTCTTAAAGTTAGGCCACCAAAACTTTTCCTTCAAGTTTTGGTACATCTTAGTACTTTCTAGGTGAATTACAAAGGTTGAGGAATGCCCACTTTCCAATACCTCGGCCTTAATCTCATCATTCGACAACACACAAATCCTTGTCCCAAATTGTAAGGCTCTACGGTCATCTATCATAAAGGATGAGATCTCTTCTTTCACTATTTGTTAACAAATTTTTAGTATCTCAGGGTTTACATCCTGTATGACTTTTATCTTCTCAATCAAACTTGGTTCCACAATAAGGGCCTCTAAATTTATGTAGTTTTTATGCCTTATGACCTCAATTTAAAACTCTCCAAATGTTTTAGGATCTGTTATTGACTAGTAATCTTCAAATCACTAAGGGAACCCTTTCCATTAAGGGCATCGACCATTACATTAGCCTTAATGGGGAGATACTTAATCAAACAATCATAGTGTTTAATCAACTCTAACCATGTACTCTGCCTCATATTCAAATATCTTTTAGTGGAAATATAAGTAAAAATCTTATGGTCCTTGAAAATTTCACAACTCTTTCCATATAAATAATTTATATTAATCTTCAAGGCAAAAACTACCGTGGATAACTCTAAGGCTTGGGTGGGGTAGTTCTTATCATACGGCCTCAACTGTTGAGAGGCATAAGTAATAACCTTCCCATTCTTCATCAACACACATATAAGGCTTTGGACTGAAGCATCACCATATATCACATCACTTCCTCCTTCCTTAGGTAAGGCCAAAATATACACGACCACTAACTTTTTCTATTTGAAATCTCCCTTCACACTCTGCAGACTATATAAACTTCGTATTCTTTAATTTTTGTGACCTAAGAAATATTCTAGTTGTTCCTTTAACTCCTTTAACTTTGTGGGAGCCATCCTATAAGGCGACTTTGAATTGGGCACAGTTCCAAGCACAAGGTTAATGATAAACTCAATTTCTCTATTCGGGGATAATCCTAATAATTCTTTTAGGAAAACATCATTGAATTCCACAGCCACATGGGCATTGCTAGGATAGTCGTGGTCTTCTCAGGATCTTTCACATAAGCTAGATATCTAAGGTACCCACCCTTTAACATCTTTCTAGTCCTCAAAGTTGATATTAATAAAGGTTTTCAACTAGATTTAGTATCTAAAACTCAACTTTTTTCTCCAAGTTTTACACTAGGTAATCTCCTTACCAGAATAATCTATCTTAGCAAGGTGGGTGGATAGCCAATTCATACCTAGGATTACATCAAAGTCTTCCATTTCTAAGGGAGTTAAACTTACTATAAAACATTGCTACCCTATCTCTGTGTCATATCCCTCATATATGGTCGCGGCTCTAAGCAACTTCTTACTGGGATATCAATCACCAATGGTGGGTTTCGGGTTTGTGGATTTTTCGCAACTTTATGTGAAAAGTTAGTTGATATGAACGAGAATGTCGCCCCTAAATCAAACAGTACATAAGCATTTTAATAATTAATAGTAATAGTACATGATATCACATCCACGACCTTCTCGACCTCCTTAGCATCCAAGGTAAAGACTCTGGTTGGAGCCTGTGGTTTTTATGCGCCTTTCTTTGGCAGTCTATAATTACGTTCTTGTGGATTGGTTTTCCACAATTGTAGCAGCTCATCCCCAATGGAAGGGCCTTGGAAAAATTCCACTTCATGCCTCATTTGAATTAAGTAACTTTCACTATGTCTGCCTTTTCACATTGCTTTCCCCCACGACCCCCTAATTAGGTCTTTGATTTTGAGTTTGGTTTCGTGTCTTCTCTTCTCTCTTTACATCATCTCTGCCTTTTCTCGTTTATCCTTTAGCCTTCATCCCATATTAAAGTCCTACTCCATGATCTGAGATACCTCAATCATTTCTGTATAAGTTTGAAGTCTCATTCGTATAGCCCTATTGTGAAGTCCATACTTCAATCCCCTTTTAAATTTCCTAATTTTTTCCTCATTGGTGTCATCCAGATAAGGGACATAAAGTGATTACTCCGCAAAAATTATTTCATATTCTACCACAAACATAGTTCCTTGAGTTAGTTCCATAAATTCCACATTCATCTTCACTTCGTTCACCGTCTGGAAATACTTCTCTAGAAACATCATCTTGAATTTGTCTCAGAAAATGGATGTGCCCTATCCTCTTAGTTGCGTTCTCTTGACCAGATACCACCAACTATCTTCATCGTCCTTAAATATAAATTAGTCAAAGGACACTCTTTGCTCCTCTGTAAAGTTCAAAACCCTAAAAAATTTCTCTATCTTCCTTATCCACCCATCGGTCTTTAATGGATCAGGATCTCCTCTAAAAGGTTAGGCCCTAACTTTTTGAAATGCTTCCTAACTTTTTAAAATGTTCAATTGTATAGCCCATTTTCCTCTTCTTAGATTTCCTTATAGTCATAACTCTGACTAGGGACTCCTCAAACCCAACCATTATCTTGGGCATAATGTTTGAGTCAGGAGGTTCTGCAGCTTGTTTCGCTCTTCAAACATTACCTCTTGCCATAGTTTTCTTGAAAATAATCACAAATGGATAAGTTTGATATCTTATAAGAAGGTCTCTAAATAAGTCTAACTACATTATAATATCTGTAATATGCCTAAAGTCCCCATGATCGAATGCTCTTCTACTAGTTATAATGCCCATTGGCGTTGCCCAAGTAGGTTGCGGTTGTTAAGCCCCTTATGCTTAGCACTAAATTTTAAAGCTTTAATATTTGGGAAAACTTCCTAGGTTGTGGCTTATAAGAAGGCCTTAGCCTCATTATCAAAGTTAGAAGATAATAAATCACCACAGTTTACTATAACACAATTCTATTTAACCATTAAATGAAAGGCTAAATCCATTCATAGTAATAACAAGAGCCTTTACATGCCTTTGATCACAAAAGATATTACTCTCAAACAATTTCTAAAGTAAAGTCATAAACTCCTCTAAAGTAAAATAAGAGTGAAATATATAGTTTAATATTCTAAATAAACATTTTCTCGAAACCCTAATCTCTAAATTGTTCCTCGGTCTTTAATGCTCTTTTGTGACCTCTATAATTCTTTGCGGCCTATATGTAATCCACGACCTCTATCCTAAGGAAACAAGGAGTGATAAAGGGGTGAGATCAAATAGCCACTACACCATAAAGGATATTTTGCAACTAATATTGCATTTAATTTGTAAGTGTTTATAACACTTACAAAATTAACAATGATTTTTGACACTTGGAAAATTTGTAAGTATTCAAAACGGTTACTATACTTTTGGTTTTATTATTCCCCAAACCTAAAAGTGTAAAAATCAAATTAATGCTCCAACACAATTTACTTCCCTTATTTTAAAAGATTTCATCTCAATTCTCCCTCCTAAATATTCTAAAAGTCTGTTGGTTTCGTCTCAGTTTCTCGGCCTTAATATTCCCAAAATAGCTAATTGACTAGCCGTCAAGCTGCAATTGTACTCCTCCCTACCTTAATATACTGCAATCGACTAGTTTCCCATATCTAAGGATTGGGCTGTTAGTAATTCAATTTTTATGGCAGAGGATCCCAACAAAGAAAATAATCTTGCTAAATGCACTCCCAAGTCATTTGTCATTCCTAATTAGCGTCCGAATTCTCTAGAGCCATAGATTTCACCTTAGAGGTAAACTCTACCATCAGTTGAGTTTTTTCCACCAACTATGAATCTTCATGAGTTTATGTCTCTTAGGGAAGTCAATGCTTTCCATGAAGAATTCCAGTACACGATGTCTCGAACCTCCATTTGAATATCAGATATCTCTTGTTCTAGTGTGGAACAACAACTTCAGGGTCTTCTCTAAGCCCTACCAGCACCGTCCTATTACCAATCGGAGGCATCTCAAGCTTTGAAGCTATTTTAAAGCTTTTCTAGCATACCATTCGAGTCTCTTACTAACTTATCTTTCCTTAGTGGATTTAATATAGCCTTCTCCTGTGTCCTAGCGTAATGGTCTAGAGGCACATGTTCTACAAAAGTTAACCACTACTGTTTTAAATCTCTCAGTCTTTCTAAAAATTATGGCTTAAGTGGATGTAGGGGCGATTTATGTGTAGACCAACCCCAATATTCTCACTATAAGTTCGAGGTGGATATGTGCCTATAAGAGTTGAGGATTGTTGAGTATAGGAGGGTTGACCTTTTTATTGAGAAAAATTAATTAGAGAAGAGGTTTACTCAAATAAATATTGAGCTGGAAGTGACTACCATTTGAGGAGGCTGACTTTCAATCAAGGTTGAATCACTTTCTAGGAAAAATACAAGTCTCTAGTAGTAGTGCGATATCTTTTAATTAAATATTAGTCCAACTTAAAGCCAAAAAGGTCATGTATCAAAAAATTTGAGCTAGTTCTAGGTCTTTTGTATTTAGACATGTTATCCACACGTAATTGTTAATATATTTCATTATGATTTCGAGCCTTTATTGTCTCACTTGCAATATGGTTGGATATACGCCTTAAAGAATCAATCATTTGTTTTTCTCATGTGTATATTACCATTCATGTCCCTTAAATGGTATGATCCACCTTCGAATGTTCTATAAATTTAAAAATGTCCTTCCCATTTTGGGGACCATTTTTCATGGGCTGAATCATTTCATCCTAAAGCTAAGATGGTTTTCCAAATCAAATATCCTTCATTAAAGGTCATTTTTCTCTCATTTGTTATAGTCGATAGTTATCTTCTTATTTTGGACCAATATGTCGTTTAACGTTCTGACTCTGTCCTCATTTACGTTTTTAAATTCCATGTGCATATCTTGATCATAGCCCTCTATAGTCAGTTCATTTTGGTACATAACTCTCATTGAATGGACATCATCATGCCCATAAGTCAAAGAATATAAAGTTACTCTAGTACTTGACCTTTTAGAAGTATTATAAGTCCATAATACTTCTGGCAGTATATTGTGCCAATCTCTTAGATTTTTCTGAATCACTTTGCTCAAGTTGTTCTTAGTTACCTTGTTTGTAGACTATGTATGACCATTTGATTGAGTATAATAGGGAGTTATCTTAGTCAAATATTATTCCTAACCTTTAAGTAAATTCTAACACCATTTCTGACACAAAGTAGCTTGTATTGTTCGAGGTTATGGTTTTTGGAATTCCAAACCTATGCCCAATATTTTCCACAAGTCTTCTCCTTCATTTTGGGTAACTGACATTAAAGCCTTGGCTTCTACCCACTTGGTGAAATAATTTTTGTTACAAGTAGAAAACTGTGCAACTTGGAAGATTTAGGATAGATTTTACGAATGACATTAATTTCCCAATCTCTAAATGTTCACGACTTCACCATATATTGCAAAATAATAGTAAGTACATGTTTTATAGGACCATGTTGCTGACATTTTTGACAATATTTAGAAAATTCCATGAAATTGTTCAAAATGGAAGGTTAATAAAAGTTTTTTCTACCAATTAGTCCCGTTTACTAAGTATGTAGTTCAATAGGTCCTAACATTTTTTTTGCTCCATCAGGTTCCATAAAAAAAGATTTTTGTTCCAATAGGTCCTATTTGTAAAGATGCAGTGAATATTCACTATATGTACAAATAGGACCTATTAAGGAAAAAATATTGCAATAAGACCTATTAGTAAATGTCCCGTGTAAATAGGACTTAATAGGAAGATCCCCTTAATAAAAACATGTTTTCTTAACAACCGCCTTATCTTAGGACCATCTTTATGAGCCCTATGACTTCATGGACTCAGTAATGTCTATTAAACCTTTAACTTTGCTTCATTATAGGATCATTCCATCATCACCTCTTTTGAAAAGCTGCAAGTACATATAACATAATTGGTTTCTCTTAACCTAGAAGACCTATCAATTCTAATATTTGGGTATATTAGATTTTCAATTAATGGTCTTCTTTAATATTTATGAAACATCTATATTTTTTGTTTCAACCAAAGGCCACCTATTATAAAGTAGTGGTAAGAGACCACTGATGGAACTTACTTTTAATTTTTCTTTAAAGTTATCATCAGGCTTAAAACCTGAATCTTTTTGAGCCATTTCATTAGCCTCTTTATTTAAAAACCTAGGAACATAATTTAATGTGACTTCATCAAATCTAAACTGTAAATTCGAAGCCACCTGGTTATATAAGGTCAAACCATCATTGAAAAATCTGTATTCACGAGTTAACTGACTTATAACTAGATGAGAATCCCCACAATTTTCTATTACAGAAGAAATACATCTTTAAAGGATCTCTATGACCATTATGACAACTTCATATTCCACTTGATTATTGGAACATATGTTTTCTTCCAATCTATACCCACATTTGGTTTTAATATGCTCATGGGACTCCATAATTACCCATATTGCTGACATTATTTTTGTTGTCGAACTATTGCTTCCAGGGGATAAAGGAAATATACCCCATTTCATCTTCACCTTCTGGATTAACCTCACATGAATGATCTACCAAGAAGTAAGCCAATTCCTAGCTGATTGGCGTCAAATATTATATTTTATTATCCTTTTCTATATAATATTGTAGTCCTATCCTTATTAAATCACATGAATTATACTGCTTTACCGTATAACCTTGATTTTCATGATTATTCGCTTTTGCAAGGTTTATTTGAGTATTTACCAGGTTTAGGAAGCTAATGGCCAAGCTTGGAATCATTCAAAGAAAGAAGCATCCATAAACACACTTTTAAGGGCAAAATGGGAATTTCCTAAAGATAGTAGCGGGGAAAGGAATGTTTAGGTTTAGGTTTAAGTGGTGCATCAATCCGATCTCTAATGAAGAAGTTATGAAGAGTCAAATATTAAAATTGGGAAAGTGTAAAAAAGCTTTGGTTCAACACAAAATTCAGACCTTCTCACCGGGACTCTGTTGGAAATTTCTTGACCTTGAAACAAGGAACACATCAATTAAAAAACAAGCGAATTAGAGGTTAAACGAAGAAGTTACAACTTTGGGATGAAAATGTAATCATGAAAACTGTGTTGATCAGACCGTGACACGCGGCAGTGACAAATCGTGCCATGTGGTACCTACGCATCATGCCATGTGTCACCATAAGATGATAACATATGCCACCATAGGATGGTAACATGTGTCACCACGGGATGATAACATGTGGCCCCATCAGATCATGATAAGTGGCGTCGCCGAATTTGGACACGTGTCACTGCTGTTTATTAAAATTAAATGGGGTTGGGGAGAGTTGAACTCATGACCTCCCTCTCCCGCATCCTTTCCTTTAACCATCAGACCAATCAAATATCTAATAATTATAATGACTCCAATAATATATAACCCATACATTGAGCACAACCTAGTGTGAGTAAGCATACTCCCCACTTCCCATGTGCTTAATTCTTACTGCCAACAACCCACTTCCCACGAAATCAGCCACCCCATGCCCATACTAAACAAATTCATTTGCACATCATCACCTCTTTATTATTTAATTAAATCACCCATTATTATATAATTCCATTTTTAACCCCTAAACCAAATTTTCGAACCTTTAAATAGGCCATTTGAAGACACATTTAGACATCCAGTTTCTTAGAGTTAAACTCAATTTTATAGTAGGAAAATCTCTTTTAATTTTAAAAGTTATTTTGAAGGTTTATTAGTTTAATGTTTTCTGAGAGATTTACGATATTGTAATATGAAGGTTAAGTGACATATTCAAATATTCAATATAAAATTTTCTCATTTTTTTCAAGTAAGTGTTATTATTTTTACCATTTTCTCTCACGTGCTATTTTATTTAATTATTTAAACATACTTTCTAGTTAACTAAATTAGGTTGACATTAATGAACTCACCTTGGGTACATAGTTACTTCACTATGGTATGATGGAACAAACTTATTTTTATGGAATAATCGTTCTCGTAATTACACCTAGGAACCTTAATGGAGTATATCACGTACGCATTGCTACCTTACGTTTATAATTTTGAAAATATTACTGTTGCCAAACTCAAATTTAGGATTTTATTAAAATCTGGGGAGTGACACTCTGGGTTTAAATAATTGTTCAAAGTATTATTAATCGTGTTTTAAGCTTATTTAACCATGTAACCATTTACAGTATGTATTTCGAGGTGAGGGATTTAATTCCCAACCCATGGCTTTCATATTTGTCAATTAATTTAGTTTTAATACTCACATAGATTAATTGTAGTATAAAACTTTTAAAATACAAAAATTGTCTATATCATTTTCCTTTCGAAGTAATAAATAAATGATATTTAAAATGACATTCTATGTGGATTTGATACACTAACTCGCCGTTATACATATGAAACAAGTGTAGTTAAATTTAGGTTTTTGTATTGAGATACCAAACCGATGACAACGATAAGTGTATTTACATGACCCTCAGTTTTCACCACGATAACTAGCCTTATATATCTTTTTGAGGTACATAGTGTAGACAAAACTCAAATAGATCTAACACCCATTTATCAATCATTGTCATCAAAATAAGACCTATTAACATGTATTTAATAAAATTAAACTTTGAAATGACATACACTTCTCTAGGCAAAAAGTAATATCTTAACTTCATTGCTGCGAAATATAAGGTTAAACATAGTTTTCCATTAGAGAGTATCTACATTAACACTCATTCAAAAATCAACTTAGATAATACACAACCTAGCCATTATTCTTCTCACAGTCTTGTGCAAAAAACACTCCAATACAGGCCTCAGAGGTAGAAATGTACAACTTCGGTAGTGTAATACGCTATATTTTTATATACTTACATAAATATAATTGGGTGCTCATGACGTTTGACACCATTAGATTTGTAATTGTATATATAGGTATTATATAACTAAATTGGAAATTAAGATGTGATAAAACATTAATAAATATTTTGAAGTGTAACTGCGTATTATTGGAGATTATGGGTTGGTTTAGGGTTTAATGTTAAGGATTTCCTTGTTTGGATTATCCCCTCGACATCGGTTCCCAATGACTATGACGTAGTTAATAATAATGTCGTGTTACACCCAAACCAATTAATTACGATTTTAGTTATTTATAATTTAAATTGGATAATATTTTGTATGCGGAATAATTTTTAATACTGAATTATAGGTATTACTTTATGAGTTTCGATAACATTTAAAATAATGATTTTTAACTTAAAAAAAGGCATTTTGGACCTAGTGGGTCATTATTAAGAATTAGGGATTTTTAGAATTTTTTAAGGGTTAATTTGGGCAAGTTACTCAAGGGCTTATTTTAGTCCGAAGCCCAGTTTCGTTTTTAAGGGGTCGCAATGAGTCTTTAGAAGATTGATTTATCACATAGACACAATTTGGGGATCAAAGAGCTTAGAGAGAGGAAGACTCAATGAAAAGGAGGGAATTCTAAGAGACTTTGGCCCTTGTTCTTCATTAAATTTTAAGGCAATTTTCATTAGAATATTTGTATGATTGACGTTGATTTAAATTATGTCTATATATGTAACCACAAGCCCTAATTGCAATGAAGGTATGATTTATGAATTAATAAGACTAATTAAGTAGAAATTAATAGCAATTTACTTTGGTTTGGTTGAATTCTATTTGAATTTGATTTAAAATTGATAGATTATGTATAAGAATTGACTTCTGGTAAAAATTTTTCATAAATCCCTTAATGATATGCATTCAAATTGATTAGGGTTGGATTTCTAGGATTCTTGTTTTAGGATTGGGTTTTATGACCGAATCTTGAATTAATATTGTATTTTTAATGTTGTAATCATGTTTTATTTATGGTTACTTTGTTCATAAGTTATATAAACCTTATATGAAGGTTTGGGAGTCATTAATGGAGTTTTGGATTGATTTTTTTTAATCCGAGAAGATGAAATCCGTTGTGGGATTGTTTGGCATACCTGAAGAGGGAGGTTGATCGGTATAGATTGACCGATCGACCAGTAGTAAAAGATAATTGAAAATTAGCTTTGGGCTTAATGGTATGGATCTTTGGGCTTGGGGATAAATTTAGGTTTTCTAGGTTTTCCTTTGGATTTATTTAACTTTAGTAAAACATGTTACTAAAGTGGTTCATAGGTCTTTAATATATGTTAAATTCATTATTTACCTAACTTTGTAATGACACTAAAGTGAATAATTCCTAAATATAGTTTAGTTTTTCATTTGTTATGAGAATCTCTTTTATTATTGTTACATGTGTAAAATTCACAACATGTGTGTACTCTTGGATATTGTACTAAGGGGGATTCCATTATGGGGGAACATATGGCACGGACCTTGATGGCACCTCGGTGAGTTAAAGAGTAAGACTTGGTCATGTAACCCCTAGGTCACACGTCTAGGTACCCTCATCCAAGAGGGTTTGATGGGGACATTTCAATATACTTTAGTGTGATCATTTGTGAAGGATAAAACTTATATATGGGATTCACTTGGGGATTGGGCATTTACATGCATGTATTATCTAGGATTGTTGGGTAGGATAAATATAAAAGACATTTAAGAATGAGAGAAGTTTGTTTATAGTTATGATTTATTCCAATTTTGGTTATACATTTATTCTCTTTGGACTTGATGTTAACGTTGTGGATTTAATGTTTCAGCTCCGAGGTCGCTCATGTCATAGCTTTGATAGATTTCGTCGCTGTCACCCATACCTCTCATTGTGTATACTCATTAGGATGTCGGTGTCCTTGTCCTGCATTCCAAATTCTATGATCATTTTTACTATTTAAGTTTAGCATGGGGAAACTTATGTAGTACTTATACATTTTATGTTTTAAAAAACGGATTGTGATGATGCTAGGAATCACCACTTAATTTTATAGGATGTTCAAGATCTAACTTAGTTAATAGTGGAGTAATATATGAATGAAGGAATGTAAAAAACAAGAAGGAGACGAGATAATGGAGAAGACATAAGAATATAAAGTGGTTAAGCCAATAGGCCTACTCTACTCTGTAGGGTTTGTGGTGTATGTATTTCTATAAGGCTCAAATGGCCATGGATATAACCCCTCAACATTTCTATCTATTCTGGTAATAATTTACTAGAGTTTAGCTAGGGTTTTAATCACTCGATCCGTAATGAAGATGACGAAGGTTTCTTTTATAAGCTTGGGGTGCATAGTGCGCCCCCAAGCATGCAACCTATGTGCCTGAGGTAAATGAGCCAAAGAGAGATCAACACTTGTATAGCACATGTGTAATCCATGATGAAAAAATATTCCCTCACGTGAGGGGAAGATCTGCAATAACAGTATAGTCCATGTGGGCTGACGATGCACAAATCGTGTGCCACGCGAAGTGATGATGTCGGCTCTGATGGCCTCTGGTCGAGCCACAATTGATGATGGTCCTCCGAGTAAGCTAATGCGGGGCTGAAATAGTTGCCTCAAACATAGTCAATACGATCTTGGCCTCCCCCTGGTGGTACGAGGAAGACATGAGGCAAGGCTGAGAGGGTTTGAGGCAATCACAGAATGGTGATCTGGTTTTGTTGAGGGGACGTGGTTGGTGAGGTTGAGTGCCCGAAGGCCGAGACTGCTGGAGGTGGGCCTATGGGCATCGACCCACTAGTATATGAACTCGATGGATGCTATACTAGGGTTGTTGAGATGAGTTGAGTCTAGTCTTAGACGAGACTAAAATTATGTATATCTATCACCCCCTATCCCTTAGTCCTCAATGTGAGTGGAAGGCTGAGGGCTACTGTCGGCCGACCCCTTGTGTCGTATGTTACAATGAGGATGCATACCATCTTGGATGAGGTTGAAGGGGTATTTTCAATGTCCCACGCATAGGTGTTAGTTGAGGGTACATGGTGCTGTTAACGCCCATTTTTAAACCAAAGTGTGTTTTAAGCCCAAATTCAATTTTCAAATAAAACTGTTCCAATTTTTAGTACGCACCAATTTCGTGGAACCAATTTAAATTAACCCAATTTTATCTTCTTAATTCTAACACATGCATTTAGGTGATAAAAGCCAGTAAAATAAATCAAGTCCACAAAATGCACAACGCCGATGTACGATAAAACCACTAAGGGAAAAAAACGTCTGATGGCCCAAGACAGACAATCACTATGATACGGTTTTACAAAGAACATACAATAGACTTACTCAATGACTCGATACCCCATAAGTCTTAACGCTCTTCTATGCTTCAACTGGTCCTCCACAGTTTAACGCAAAAGTCCACCTATGCCAGGTTCATAACACACGAGTCAACGTATGTCTCGATATCCACTGCTACAGTTATGACAACCGCCTATGATTCAAAACATAGATTCCATCGCATTTTTACCACAAAACTCGACGAAATAATGTTCAACAGAGATGAACAAACTTCAGATGGGGCTAAACCAAGATCTCTATTGCATATGTCTATGAAAGATTGGATACTTAAATATAAAGGATGTTTTTAAATTGAAAAACCTTTGTAGACAAGTGTAATAAAACGAAAGGGTTCTGTTCTGTAATTTTGGATTTGCAAATCTCGAATTTCTGAGAAAACTTTCCTTAAGTGAAAAATCTTAAGTCGACAAGTCGTTAAAGCGATATTAGCCTGTCATTCGAACGAACCTGCGGATCTCGTTTGAATGAGATAAGCATGTCTTTAGAGTGACTTCCGTATGTCGTTTGAATGACTGTAGATGTCGGTTGTTCATTGAAAACTTAAGGGAGATATCTACACGACTCTAAAACGTATTTATCTCAGAATAAACGAAGTTAAAACATTTTAAAATCTTTTTTAATAAAATAACTTCCTTAAAACAATTTTCGAGTACCATAAACATTATGTGTTCATACCTGAAAGTATCTTAGAATGCAATATGATATGAAGATGTGAAATGTGCACCAATAAACACGACATGATCTATCTTGAAGCTTGGCCGCTACGTTTTCAAAATAACACGTCATAGACAATGTGGGAATTGTGATAAGTAAAAAATCAATCTATGACTCAAATTGGTTTTTGTTCGGAATAATGCCTATATATACCGATTGATAGTATTTGGAAATTTGTCCTTACAAATATCCCCCTTTGTCTATTCCGTAACAAAACTAAAAAAAGTGAAATGCCTAAGTCGGGCTATCAAGTCGAATGACGTAAATCCCATCCCATAAACAAAAAAAGAAAATACTGGACATGATCTAGTAAATAAACGTGGGATCGGTAGCATAAACTGTCTCCATGTGGTGTTGTCGCAAAATCTCCAATCTCTGAATAATCATTTCATACACTAAACAAACAAATACCATGTGAAATATGGAGGTACAAATGATATAAAACCTTATGATACCAAATTGTAAAAGAAACCATTTATTTAACGTGTGAGCAAAACATATGATAAAAAATTGTATACACATTTTTCAATATCGTTCAAATGAAAGATACCAATACGTAAACAACATGATCAAAATATGATAAAAATATATGTGCTGATCAAACAAAACTCCCCCTCCATTACATACTATCTCTCCCCCTTTTTGTCTCGGATAGACAACCCGAGAAAAAGATAAAAAAAACATGTACGTATCTTACACGAAATAATCATATGAAGCATATCTAGATAAATATGAGTAGCCGGCTAATATTGATCACAAGATACCAAATTGTAGCTATCAAATCGTCACAAATATGGATCATCAATATCAGGAATGATGTGACTAAACAAATCAATGCAGTATATGAATCGAATATGAATATTCACAATCGAATGCATGTAAACTATCGAAACCAACCCAGATATACCAAAATAGTGTAATATAAGCATATATATGAAGCAAATAGAAAAATAGAAAGAACGGCAAAATTCCATCCCTAGTCGTTCGAATGACAATGCCATGTCTCTTAAACGACATTGGCATCTCGTTAGAATCTGGTAAGAAACAACTTAAAATAGTAGCATGTCGCGCGAAGAACTCGAGAAACGACCTATCTTGCGACCATACCTGATATTTTTATTCCGTGTTTCTCTTGATGTGAGATCCACTCTTTGAACAACATTGGAATGTCTTTTGAATGACATCCAGAAGTCATTGGAACGATTTCAAAATTTTTGTTTTCCAACACTAAAAATGTTCAAGATTTGCCCACTGAATTTTTTTTCTCAAAACAGCAACTGGAACTACGAAACAACAGCAAAACAGGCTCAAAAAAGAGAAAAATAAAAGTATGAATTACATGCTAACATAATACCAATGTGCCTAAACATGGATACTAAATGAAATGGCGTGAACTAGAATAAATGAATCATAACTTAGACTCATCGAAACGATTAGGAAGCTCAAATTGATAACTAAATATAATCAAACTAAGTTTTATCCATATGTGAAAATTAATAAATTAAGATTAATGAACTAAACAAACAACATGCACACAAATATAGAATTTTGAGGATAATACCAAAGAAATAGTGTCATGACACGATTTTTCAACATTAGCATTCGTGGTGCAAACCCATTGTAATTTTTCCATCCAAACACCCTCATATATTCATATTTCTTTTTCCAGTTCTTTTGAGGCTTCTATTTTTCTCACCTTAGAGAAATTCTGTTAGCCCATTTTTGGCATATGTTTCTTTTGTTTGCCTCATTTTTTTCTCGGCCACTTTTAAATGGTGGCTTTCACAACGTGTTTATTATACTCTCACATCCATTTCGCATTCACACTCATTATTTTTTTAATTAAACAATATTTATCCTCACAGGCAATGATTCTTACATACACACATCCTCCTAAGTCTAATTATGCATAGATGACAAAATTGAGAGGCAAATCTCTCACCAAACTCAAATATGCATGAGAAGTCAAATATTCATAAAAGCTCGTGCATGTGTGTGCGATAGCATATATATAAAATCGAATCCAAATACAAATCAACTTCGAAACAACCCCATTATTCAATAGTTAAGATCATTCTAAGCATCTATAATTATGAGCAAATGTCCTAAACACATGGATAATGAAATAATGGAGGTCCAAGCACACCAATAAGCCACATCAAACATGTAAACTCACGACACAAAAATAAACATAAAATCTCTTTGTGTTTTTCAAAAAATGTTTTTGACTTAAAAATAAAATCCTTTGGTAAATTTTCAAATAAGACCCAAATAAATGAAAAAATATAATACAAAGAGATAAACATGTCATAAAACTAGAAAAAATAAATCATGTTCAAACACTAGCGTATGGCAAATATAGTTAACACAATCATCCGTAAGAAATAGCATGGGAAGCATCATGTGCTAGCATGTAAGAATCAACCAACATAGCATTTAGCTTCTCCAAAATAGATTTCCTAATCCAAACAAGTGTATACCTAACACAATGAGTTTTGGGAGCCTACGGGGCACTACACTTAAACTTCCTAGGTTCTTTTCTAAGATCTTTTAAAAAATGCCTAAGGTGACCTTTCCTACCACAATGTGAACTTGTGTAAAACACGATGAGAAATGCAACCTTTGGGTTGACCTTTTCCAACACCCTGGGATGTGTTTGCTGCTCTAAAACAAATTATGGTTTTGGATTTAGCAATGGAAGCACTAGTACAAGATAATCCACCACCATCACTACTTGAATCATTTAAATCATTTTTCAACTTCTAAATTTTATACTCAAGCAAAGAATTAGGCTCCTCTTTTTTTAGGAACACTTATTTATATTTTTAATTTCCCCTACAAGGTTATCTTGCTCCCCCTAAATGTGAGCAAACTTATCCCTAAGAGTCTTCTCATGTGCCTTATAATCATCAATCAAAAACTATCCTCTTTGGTAAAAACCCTAGAATTCTAAAAGTCCTCTAACTATTTATCTAAAACAAGGACTCTATTCTCAATCTCTTCCTTGGCTAATTCTAAATAATTAAATTCATCATACAAAGCAACAAACTTCTCACTAATTATATCTCTTTGAGTTTGAAACATTTTCATATATTCAATAATAGGTTTAAAATGAGAATTTTCTTCTTCTAGAATTTTAATTCTTTTTGCAAACTTCAAACTCAAAAGATTTAATTCGTAAAAACTTTGAGAATCCATCGAGAGAAAAACAGACCAAGAGTGAGAAACAAATATCCACCCCAAAAGAAACACTAAATAGGATAAAAAAAAAATAAGATAGTTCAACCTGCTCTGATACCAATTTGTAAATGCCCCTTTTAAAACCAAAGTGTGTTTTAAGCCCAAAGGTAATTTTCACACAAAACTTTTCAAATTTTTATTATGCACCAATTTTGTCAACTAACTTCAATTATCCCAATTTTATCTTCTTAATCCTAAACATGGATCTAGGTGATTAAGCGAGTAAAATAAATTAGGTCCATAAAACGCACAACACCGATGTACGAGGAAACCACTAAAGGAAAAAACCTCGAATGGGCCAAGCTAGACAATCACTATAATACGGTTTTACAAACTACAGACAGTAGATTTACTTAATGACTCGATACCCCACAAGTCTTGACGCTCTTCTATGCTTTTATTGCTCATCCACGGTTCAATAAAGGAGTCTACCAATGACAGGTCCACAACACACGAGTCCATGTATGTCTTGGTATCCACCGACACAACTATGGCAACCACTTACGATTCAGAACACGGAGTCCACAGATTCTTCACCGTAAAACTTGACGAAACAATATTCAACAGAGATGAACAAACTCCAAATACTGCTAATCCAAGATCTCTATTGCATAAGTGTATGAAAGATCGAATCTTGAAACACAAAGGATGTTTTTAACCTGAAAAGCCTTTATAAACAAGTGAAGAAAAATGAAAGGACTATATTATGTAATTTTTGTTCTGCACACCTCGAAATTCTCAGAAAAAATTCCTGTAAATAAAAAATCTTAAGTCTACTTATCATTAAAACAATATTGGGATGTCATTCAAACGAACCAGCAGATCTCGTTTGAACGAGATAAGTATGTCATTAGAATGACTTCCACATGTCGTTAGAATGACTGTAGATGTCGTTTGATACTCCAAAACTCAAGCGAAAGATCTACAAGACTCTAAAACGTATTTATCTCATAATAAACGAAGTTAAAACATTTTAAAATCATTTTTGAAAAAAATAACATCCTCAAAATATATTTCGAGTCCCATACACATTATGCGTTCATACCTGAGTGTATTTCAGAATGCAATATGATATGAAGACATGAAACATGCACCACTAAACATGACATGATCTATCTTGAATCTTGGTAGCTACGTCTTCAAAATAATACGTCATATACTATGTGGGAATCGTGATAAGTAAAAATTATATCTATGACTCAAATTGGTTTTTGTCCAGAATAATACCAATACATATCAATTGACACTATAAGGAAATTTGTCCTTACAGGTCTGACACATGTCATGCATCACATAGGTTTGGGTTTTGTCCAAGAGTGGCGGCTACAGGCCTTCTACGGGGAAATGTGGCCTAATGATGTCCTTATGGGGGAATGTTTGTAATCATTAGCACATTTAAGTACCCAAAAAATCAATTCACTTTCTCTTTCCTCAAACCCAAACTTCACCCACTTTATCGCTTCTTCTACAACTTCTCAAAATCAGTTTCTCTCTCTTTAAACCAGGGTTTCCAGCATCCTTTAAGGATCTGCCTCTTTCCTTAACAGACCGTCCTCCTCAGGAAACCTGCAAGATTATTTCTTTTCACTGTTTTATCCCTTAATTTGTCTTAGTTCCATTTTTCATTTTTTGGCTATAGTCTGCATTTTTCGACTACTAGCCAAGGTTGTTCCAGGGCTGTTTTTATGGTTCTTTTAAGTGTATAAGGCAGTAGATAGTGAGTTAGGGTAGATTTTAGAGTTACGATTTCTTTTTTCGATGTTTGTGAGGTTCGTTGGTGACACTCTGATCTTCTTCCTCGGCGAACACCTTCATAGGTGTTCTTGTTGTTTTTGTTTTAAAACGTTTAAGTTTCTTTATTTGATTCTTCAGTTAACCCTAGTCAAACTGCCTAAGCGTTATTGAATGTACGAACACTTAAACGAGGCAGCAAGACTATTTCCACACTTGAGAGACAGGATTCTAAAGGAGATTCGTCGGGCTGAGGATGAGGCTAAACATTGAGTTGAGGCCTAACCTACATTCCAATCAATCCAACCCACTTACCGTAGTTCATCCACCTTTGCTCCTTACTTGCCCTTCGTCTTCGATCGAACCAGGCTTCATTTAAATCAATTGTGATAGTATGTCTAACACCTCACATTAGGGGTCTCAGTGTCTGTAATCCTCTGAGGGCTACATCCCTTCTACCTCTACTGACTCCGAGAGAGTATATTCCTTTGATGAGGCCATGAGGGTACCTTCGTCTCGTTAGGAGGAGTCTGAGGCTGCCGAATCTTCTAATCGCGACCTTCGTATTCATGAAATCTTGAACACAAAAGAGTCAAGTGTATAGGTAGCATTTCCCCCACCGTCAATGGTTGTTCCTTTCTCGGCCATCCATGGGATCGAGTTTGTTAGTAGGTGTCAAGGTGGAGTTTCGACCGTTAAGGTTGAGGATGACTCTTCAGATTTAAACGAGGTTCCACTTAACAATAACTATGCCCAAACCTTCCCTAGTACCGTTAGCGAAATAGGCCTTCTGATGTGGAGACATTTGTATGGTGTTAAGTCCACAATTCATATGAGATTACCAACCAGGTACAAGAAGGCCTATGACTTCCATGAAGGTGAGACATCCGTCTATGAACAAATGCTCATGGTCGTGTTTAGACTTCCCATCCACTCCAATATTAGGGCAATTCTTTCCAACTCAGGGCTATCACTAATGCCAATGTCCCCAAATGCCTGTAGGATCCTTATCGGCTTTGTCCAGTTCTGGCATCTGATCTATAAGACTGGCCTCACTATCTTGATCTTTTGGGAATTCTATAACATTTCGTGCACTAAGGCACAACCTGGATACAATCATCTCGTAGCTAGAAACACTAACAAAAAGGTTCTACTCGTTAATCAGACTTCCAATCATAGCTGGAAACCCAGTTATTTCTTTGCGTTGAGATATTGGGAATTTGATGCCAATGTCCCCAACAATGTTGTGGCCCCGAGAGTGTCCCAAAGATGGGAAAAAGCTTTGATGTTTGTTAGAATTGATCCTAATTTGAGAATAGATGACAAAACTTGTATTGACCACCTTCGGTCTCGGGATAGTGGTCTAGTAGAGTTTGAATAATTGATGACCCCACCCCCAAAATTTCTTAAAAGGATGGGTTTGGGGGTTGACCTGACTGAGCTGTGTAAATTATAAAATTTTCTCAAATATTAGTGTAGGATTTATTTTATCATATTTGTACTAACTCAGGTCTCTTCATTAGAAGTTAGTCCACCTAACATCTCTAACCAACTTTAGGACATGGCACATCCATTAATTAGTAATTTGCTGAGAAGAATGGCCAAGAGGGAAAACCCCCCAAAGAAGACCACCACTGGTGGCCCTGGCCCGGCTGACCAGCTTAAGAAAAGAAAGGAGTCAATCGAAGGACTTTCACGTATCCCTCCTCAATAGAAGAAAATGAGGAGGTCTGATACTCCCATGGAAGCCAACAATAGGGCTATCATAATATCCTCTGATTATGTCCTTGTCGACAGGCTGTCCTTATTATCGATTAGTTCGGACTCTGTTATTACAGACCAAATGAGGGCAAGGGCTGTTGTCGGCTCCTGGCCACCTGAATAAGATGGTAGGTTCTTGGAATCGATGGAGCCGGTTCTTCTGTCCAACTTCGGCCTCCATAGGTCCACTAAGGTAATTTATCTCAACTCTATTGCGTCTTGAATTATTGTAAGTGCTATCTCGTTTCGTACTAACTTTTTACTTGTTTGTCTTGCAATCTCCCTTCTCCTTCCATTAGTTGGACCAATGGGTCCAGGATAATATTTCTTCTGTCCAAAAGGATTTTAAGGCAATCAAGGGAGAGGAGGACTTGAGGAAGACTTTGAAGGAAAAAAAGCTCAATCACCAGTTTAGGATTGAGGATATTCAGAAGAAAAGGCAGGCCGACCTTATAGCTCAGAAAAGGGCATGACTCCATGATGAATGATTTGAAGTAGAAGCACAAGGATGAGATGAATGTTGTGAAGAAAAAGGTTGTGGAAGATTTCAAGGCCAGGGATGAGTTTGTTGCATACAACCTCCAATACCTAAAAGGGGAGCCCGATTGTGAAGTTTCCTGACATCTTGTACCTGGGTAAAGTATTTGAGGCCTTCGATTTCTCAGACCCATCATCAGTCACGACACTGAATGAAATTGAGGCTGAGGGTTTTGCCAAAAAAAAGACAACCACAAAGATATCGATGAAACTATGGGCTGAGATGACCGGGGGTGCCAACATTGAAGGTGAAGCTCAGACCCAGCTCACTACTGATAATTTCATCTCTGATGAGGCCGATATGCAAGCATAAGATTTTTCAACATTGGTTTTTCATTTTTTGTTGGGCGACCGTTTGTGGCCTTGTACCATTGCCACTTGTAAACATTATCTTTTGACATTCTCGTCTCTTCAAACATTTGAACATGTCTGTACCTTTAACAATGTTTGTATTTGCTGATGTAGACAATCATTTTTGTCTGATATGCAATATACATCTTTTTGATCTTTTTGCCAAGTGTAGTGTCTGCACCTCTACAACTTGTCACCTTTAATTGGTGTTTTAAGTATGATGCTTGTGAGTAAACTTATAATAAGCCGATGTCTAATCAACCAAAAATATAATTTTCATTTTTTGTGTTTGTCACTAAGTAAATGATGTTATCACGTAGGTCCATGTAACACCCCGCCTAATTAAATACCGGGTGTCCAGTCCTATAACAAATTAAAACAGGATATACAGTTGGCTCATTCTTAGCATCACTGTCGAAAACATTTACAACTCACCCAATACCCATTTAAGCTGGTGTTAAAACTTTCCAAATTTTAATTCAACAAAATCCATTTTTAGTTTAAGAATAACACAACACATTTTATTCTACAACACTGATAACCGAATAGATTACACAAAATAATTTAAATGCAATTGGAATAAACATGCCCAAATAATAGTCCATTACAGTAATCCCAACAATAACAAATGTATTAAAATGACATGAACACAATAGTATATGACTCCGATGGAAAATGATAACTGAAATCCTTTGGGCGACATGCCCTAACTATAGGAATACTGTGAATAAAATGAAGATAGGCGACTAGGCAATACTCCATAGCTCCATAGCTCGTCATAATCTGCTAAGATTGGCGTCCCTGCTGCTGGACACCTGATATAGAAGGTACAATAGGAAAGAAAATACGCAAGGAAACGGGTCAAAGCCCGATTGTGAAAGTGATTTTAAAAAAAACAAGTATTTAACAAGTGGAATAAAGAATTTATTGTGTACATGTTAGTATCCCACGCTTACTTAATATTCTCACCTCTCATCTAGAGTGCACACTTAACGTTTCCTATTAACCTCCTAGTTAATGGTTACTCTTTACCAATTCCATAATATGATTCCTTTCCAGATTATAATCCCCGTATGTCCCATACCATACGTCGTATAATCATTCATTTACATTTCTCATTTATGCGAATCGTTTCCCATTAACATGAATCATTTCTCATTAATATGAATTAATCTCTTCAATAAATATTCATTTACTTATTTCAATTCTTTTCTCAATTCCCCGTTATCTACAATTATCACACAGTAGATAGATTTAACCACGATATACATTCATTCATTTAATTTATTATTATATATATATATATATATATATATATATATATATATATATATAAATATTCATATATAATACGGCACCCCGAGTCACAGCTGCGGTGCAGTGCATTACTCTTCTATTATGTCCCATCATCGCTGGTCGCCGAATAGGGGACTAAAGGTTCGGTAAGGATTTCACGAACCACAATAACAACATACAAATTGGAGGTGAACATAGTTCTCGTATCCATGGGTCACGCACATACCTACGTACCCATAGTCAGCGAACTTATCAACTCCCCGATAAGTCTTTCATAGACCTATGTTCTTGAGCGACAAATCAAAGATCCCATAGATTCATCAGGATATGACTGCCCTCGCGTGAAAACCTCTCGTCGATAGCAAGTAAGCTAGGTATGTCATACACATAATCATAAATCAATCAAATAGGCATTATCATACCTATAATATACTATCAACAAGGTACTCACATTACCCTTAGATTATTCCCATACATAGCGGTATATCTCTTAAATCCCACGTATTAAAATATCAAAACTTTACTTCTTAATTTAATTATCCCCGAACCTCACTCAATATTCAAGGTTCAAATAGGTTTTTCCTCAACATAAATTCAGTAAGAGGTCACTAATATCCTACTGGTCCATATCATCATATCTCCCGAATTACTACGAATTAAACTCTCCCTTTAGTTAAAACCGATAGTTTCAAATCTCTTATAAACACATCTTCTTTCACTTAGGATTAAACCCTCTTGTAAACTTAAGGATACCCAGGTGTTATATTCAATCACCCCTACTGGTCCTATCTTTAATCCTCATGCATACCACTTAGAATCCAACAAATGAATCTAGCAATCGAAATTCCTTTAAATCAATTATCATTATTCTAATCAATTAAATCCCAATCAAATTAATTCAAATCTTATCTAGGGCTTACTGATCTTATATAAGTCCCGTAATATCCAATTAATAATCACCAAAGATCCACCAAAAGTTTGGGATAAGAATCAACATTAAAAAGAAACAACTTTAGGAATTCTGGGGAGGTCGATCGATCGAAGGCAGGGGGTCGATCGATCGATCACACAGGTAACAGCTCAATTTTTCTGCATTTCTGCAACTACGGGTTTAGCCATTTTAGATCATTCAAACATTCATATTAACATCCCAAATGACTTATGATCCTTAGTACATGATATAACAACATATATAAATGATTTCTAATCATCTAAACATCCTATAATCATCAAGAGATTGAATTAAAAGCATGTTTATATCCACTTTTTCCAGAAAATTATCAATATAATATTTTCAAGAACACATCAATGGTTTTCATAATTTCTTGAACAGATTCATGATTATTTCGTGGATTACTAACTACCTACAACATGAGTTTGATTCCTATATATTTTCAGTTTCCAGAAATCCATTTAACATCTCCATTATTTCTTCCAAACGTGAAAAAAAATCATCTCTTTTAATAACTATTCTAACATGGACAATATACAAACTTAGATTGCCATTATCAAACACTTGCCTCTAATGAAGGTTTAATCCTTTGGTGTAGTATATCTCAGGTGGTTCTCCCTTCTCCGGTCAACCTCCGGTGGTGGTTGGTGGTGGTGACCCATGGTTCTTATTTCTTCTCCTTCCCAAGTAAACTCTTCTCTTCCCAAGCAACCTTTCACTCTTTCTAGGAAGATGACTTCTTTATTTTGTGTAGAGGAGATGAATAACTCACGTACACTTAATCTTCAAATACTTATAATAGGACAAAATCCGAAATCACTATTCACCCCCCTATAAAAATGACTAAAATGCCCTTTTGGGTTGTCTATTCATTTCCAAATGACCCGAAACCCAAATCCAACATCCAAATAGACTTTTCTGACTATTTCAAACCTTTCGAACGCAACGACGCAGTTAAAATGACTATAAGGTTGATAGAAAATAAATTTCCTTTTTAATTTAACAAATTAGTCCCGACACGTCCCATACCGCGTCCGACTAAAAATTCAAATTACCGAATTTATATCTCATAGCAATTATCAATAATCATCTCATTCATATATTACCTAAATATCTTTTAATATCCTCAATTCGGATAAAACCCCAATTTTTAATTAATAATAAAATCCAATTAATCCATTAATTTAAAATATAACTCATTTTAAAAGTCATTAAAAATTACGGGGTATTACAGTCCCCCCTCGTCATTATCAAGAATGTGTGGACGAGACTTGTCTCTTCATGCACCCTCATATCGCTAAGAAAGTTTTGAGCTTGTATCCACCAAAATCTAATGTTTATGCAACTATACTTAAATGATTTTCAATTTGTGTTTTTCACCACCTGAGTGATGTCGTACATCGATCTCCCCTCTTGGTGTTATTAGGAGTATATGGATGAGACGAGACTCATCATACACTCTCACATAACGTAGAGATTTATGACCTTGAATGCACCAAAATCTTATGTTTAAGAAACCATACTTAAATGATTTTCAATTTTTGTTTTTCACTACCCGAGTGATGTCATACATTAATCTCCCCTCTCGACGTTGTTGGGATGTATGGATGAGATGAGACTCCTCATACACTCTCATATTGTCGAGAGAGTTATGACCTTGAATCCACCAAAATTTGATGTTTAAGTAACCATACTTAAATGATTTTCAGTTTTTTATTTTTCACCAAATAAATTATGTTACCACAATGATTTTCCCTCTCGATGTAATTGGGAGGACATGGATGAGAGGCGATTAGGCTCTCCTTGAACTCTCGTATCACCGAAAATGAGCTAAAACTAATTCACCATGGAAATGTGTTCGTTAGTTTAATATAATTCAAACCATGAAGTAATTAACTACAACAGGAAGGTATGTGACAACACTTGTGTCTTTCATTAATATATATAATCCTAAAATTTTGTACAAAGAACTGTCGTGCAAATTCATAAGCAATTCAAATTTTATTGGTAGTATCTCTTCAGATGAGCAGCATTCCAAGGGTTAAAAAGGGTTCACCTTCTTGGTTTTCTAATCAGTAAGTTCCCGAGATGACCTCCTCCATTACTCTGTATGTTCCATGACAATTAGGGTGCAACTTATTCGGTTTCTACCAAACTTTCTTCAAAATAAGGTCACCCACTGCTATCGGCCTGAATTTTATTTACTTATTGTAGAACCTATCACGTCTCTATTATTTTGCGACTGTCGAACTTCAGCATCCTCCCATCTTTCTTCAATCATATATAAATCAAGCCTCCTCTCGACTTCATTAGCTTTAGGATCATAGGTTTGAACTCTGTGGCTGGGAAGTCCAAGCTCATTAGGGATGACTACTTCAGACCCGTAGGTAAGAATAAATGGTGTTTGGCCTTTCGGTGTCCTCTCAATTGTCTTATAACCCCGTAGGATCCCGTGTAGCTCTTTTATCCATAAAAAATTTGCATCCTCCATCTTTTTCTTTATTCCATGAAGTATATTTTGGTTTGTGACCTCAGTCTGGCCATTGTCTTGGGGTTTGATTGGCATAGAATAAAACTATTTTATTCCGACTCTACCATAGTAGGCCTTCAAAATACTTGTTCTTGAATTGCTTACCATTATTTAATATTAAGGTATGGGGTAGTCCATACTTACAAATGATCTTCCTCCAGATAAATTTGAACATATTCACCTCAATAATGGAAATCACTGCCTTGGTCTCTACCTATTCTAAGAAATAATTAGTAGCTTCAATTAAATACTGGTAATTTCATGCTCCCTTTGGAAAAGGACCCACTCAGTCAATTCCCCAAATTACAAATGGCCACAGTGCTGAGATAAACGAGAGTGGTTGGTGAGGCGAATGAGGGATGAGTGCAAATCGTTGACATTTATCACACGTCTTCACATAGTAGGGTGCATCTTTCGTTAGTGTCAGCCACCAATAACCCTGAGTAATAATTCTCTTGGCTAGAGATTGCCCACCTTCATGGATTACACATGACCCTTCGTGGATATCTTGTAAGACATAGTTGACCTCTTAAAGGTGAACACATCTGAGTAAGGGTATCAAGAATCCTCTTTTGTATAGCACATTTATGATGATAGAGAATTTTGTTGCCTTATATACGATCTTCTTTTTCCTGGCCTTAGATTCTGGGAGCTCTCCATTCCAGATGTACTTAATTAATGGATCCATCCATGAATCTCCTTGAAGACGTGTGTGCTCGCGTTCAAATGATCAAATTATATATAAAACCCTTTTAACACAAACAAACCCTAAACATGCAGCAGTATGTGATTGAATAAATTGATAGTCTACGCAAGAACATTCAAACACATGCAATTAAGGAAAAATCCCCCACAGGGGCAAAACCATTTATTTTCACTATAATTTGTAAGAAAACGGCTTACAATCGGATTACAATGAAAATACAAGTTGACTAAGAATTACCCTCAGGTATCGGATTCTGTAGTCGGCGGCTGGAAATATCTCTTTCCAGGAGGGCTACAATGAAGAAGAGAAACGGCTTCTCCACAAGTGTGTGACAATAAAATATCCGCAGGTGTCGGTTCCTATGTCGGCGGCTGGAATTTTCCCTTTCCGATAGGGCTGTAATGAAGAAGAAGAACGGTCTCCTCCACAAGGGTTGAACAAACCAAAGTTGTGTTCTTGGGTTGCAAAAAGGATTCACAAATATTTGGCAAGGATGTGTGAATCAAAACATGAGTCTTGGGACTCAAAAATATGAAGACTAGATGTATTTGGACTCTCAAATTCGTCTCCTAAAGTCTTGCAAAACAACTCCCCCGAAGTTGGTATTTATAGGGAAATACATGAAGAGACCCACGATTTTAAAATGCTGAAATTCTATCCAGCGTACAGGTACCCCAAACTGGTTCGGGTACCCCTGCGAACCGGTTCGCCCCCCTGAACCGGTTTCGGACTGGGTTCGGGAAAGTGTGCTGGGAACAGGTGCTTAAACACTTAGAAAAATTCCCAGAATTTTCAATGAACATATCTCCATTTTCAACGGGCCATAACTTGTTCATCGTAGCTCGGATTGAGGTGTCGTTTCTTCCAGTATCTTTGTTGCGGCAAGCTCTTCAACTTTCCAGTTGACCGGTCCTCCGGACGGTGGCTGTAAAATTACAAATTTGCCCTTGAACATCCCTATCATGCCTTATTTCACTGATTTGACTTCTCTTGCGTACCACTTGCTTTACGATCCTAGAATCAAGAAACGTGAAGTCGTTGATGCAGATGAGGAACACATTAATGGAGATAATGCATGCTTGATTCCCAGAGTTCGGATAGAGGCCGTCATGTGAGATCGTGAGGTGACGTGCCAGATGTAGCGGTGTACGACATAAATTACGACATAAATAAATGAAACATTTCGGACATGAGAAAAATGTCCTTACAAATCTCCCCCTATGTCTATGCCGGTACATACATAAAAAATCCGAATTATCAAATATGAAATTGCCTATACAAATCTACCCTCCCATGAACCCAAAACTGGAAAAGGTACAAATGAATAGTCTTCATCGTTTGTTCTTCAAATCTTCAGGAATCTCAAATCTTTTGTCATCAGGGTGTGCAACATATAGATCTGCAATGTAGTACCTACACAAATGAGATAAAGCAAAATACCAAGTGACATAT
Organism: Sambucus nigra; assembly: GCA_949130495.1. Classification (NCBI taxonomy): domain Eukaryota; kingdom Viridiplantae; phylum Streptophyta; class Magnoliopsida; order Dipsacales; family Adoxaceae; genus Sambucus; species Sambucus nigra. The sequence goes on from OX422207.1 coordinate 420,675,935, forward strand.
CGAGTTTGAAATGATGAGATAAACATATATATATATAAATTTATGAGCAAACTCAAATTTCAAATCTCCCCCATAATAAGATAATTCATTCTCCCCCTTTTTATGATGTCCCCACATAGATAAATGAGAGAAACAAATCAAATAAGCACGAGCGGGGTGACACTAGGATAAAACCACACCATGAATGAACACAAAGCTACTAAGTCGCTGATAGCGTAAATGAAGTGGTGTGATCAAATTCGATAGGAAAATCAATGCATAGAAACATGACATATGTGCACGATGAATATTGGATATTCCTAGCGAATGAACTCAAATGCTTCCTTTGGTGTAAAATAATGACAATATAAGATATTGACTCAATCAAAACAACAAATCAAAGCTCAAAATGATTTTTACACCAATAACGTCCAAAATGATTTTATGCTTTTTTAGGACTTTCAAGGAAGTGCAAACCCGTTTATATTCTCCAACCAAACTCCCTCAGATATTATTTTGAATAGAGGCATTCTAAATTCTCAAACTTTGGAGAATTGATGGTGAAAACTAAGTGGCCCATATTTGGCATGTATAGCTTTTTATTGCCTTTAAAATTTTTCGGGCTCTTTTAACCTCTTAGGACCTCGGATATTAAAATTCCTCAATTTTTTAGGTCCTTTTTAATGGTAGCTTTTGCGCAAAGGATAGATGATTACCTTTCGCAGCCCCTCCCCGTTATACAAAAACACACAGTCTCACCAAAACGGTTTTTACATGCATTCCAATCTTGTCAAGTTTTATCGCATTTTATACATTGTATAGACAGGATTGAGATGGAAACACTCAAGCCAACATGAGATTGACAAGTGCAACAATCAAATATAGTCGTGCATGTGTGAAATAAAGGATATAGGAGTCAAACATGTAGGAAGATATCACTAATTACATCTCAAAGACTCCATACTAAGTAAAGCACATGGATGAAATGATGTAGCGTCTCAAATCTTTATCAAACAGTCACATGGATAAATGAAATGAAGTTGTGACTTGGCTATCTTAAATGCTCATCCATAAAAGAAGCAAAAAAAAATCTTTTTGATTTTTTCAAAAATTTTATCAAAATAAAATATTTTTTTGCTTTTCTTAAAATTTTCTTAAAGGAAAATCTTTTTGTATTTTTTTTTCACATTTTTTTTAAAACAAAAAATATATACAAAATGATACATACTAGCAATAGGCAAACAATGTCATCATGAAAATCACCCTATGCTAGTAAACAAGTCAAACCTCAATCATTACGTTTAGAGGGGTTTTCCAAAGGTGGTGACAACTTATGAAAAACCTCCATCAATTCTTGTGAAGTTTTGACTAAAAACTTAACTTGCTCACCTAAATGTGAAAACTCTCTCATGTAGTCTCCGGGAGTAAGTAAAGTATCATGAGTGGGAGCATGTGTGCCAGAAACACGTGTAGAAGCAAAACGTGACACATACCCCAATTTAAAGCAAAATTCCCTAAGGTGTCCTCTCCTCTTTCAATGTGAGCAAACATAAATAGGCCTAGGAACACCTCTCTCAAAAACACTAGGACACACTCTTCTAATAGGAATGGGACGCCTAGGTGGGTTAGGGTGAGACACATGTGAAACTGTCACTAAAGTGGGAACCGGCTCGGGTGCTATTTGGGAAGAAGAAGCACCGTCATGACTTATTCCTAACTTCTCACCTTTACCCTTAAGAAGCACCTTTTCAACCTTCTTAGGTGCATTCTCAAACTGGACTTTGACCACCCTGGAACGTTCGAGATCACTCTCGAGTTGGGATACACGTGTCGTCAGACTAGACAACTTGCCGGCCAAATCACACTTCTCCTTTCTCAAAACCTCCTTCTCTTTCTCCAAATCTAAAACCCGGCGACCTAAATCCCTATTGTACTTCTTTGTTTTCAAGGTTTCGGTGTACAAATCTCTAAAAGCTTTTTGGAGCTCACTTTCATCTCCACTTTCACTCTCACTTTCTCCCTCACTTGAAACGCTCAAACCATCACTACCACTTTCGTGTGCACTATTGTGGGACAAGGTGGGTGTGCTCACACGACTAGAAAAAGCTACAAACTTCTCACCACTAGTCTCTTCACCCTCACCTTCACTACTATCACTAAGTGTGGCGGTCATAGCTACTTTATTTCCTTTCTTTCTAAGCCACGTAGGACACTCAAACGACTTATGTCCCTTACCCCCACATTCAAAACAAGTGACATTCCCAAAATCTTCCTCACACTCCTCATCGGATTTATTCTGTTTTTCCCTCTCACCACTTTCTTTGGCCTTTCCTTTCTTTTTATTTTTCTCAAAAAAATTCTTTTTATTGGAAGAATTATTTTTGTTCATGTTGAGAAATTTTTTAAAATTTTTCGCAAACAAGGCCATGTCATTAAAATCAAAATCTCCCTCAGAATCGGACTCACAAACTTTTTCTTCTTTTTCTTAAAATGAGTCTTTAAAGCAATGCCATTATCCTTAGCCTTAATGGTTTTGGGAAACATGTCAATCTCATAGGTTTGAAGATCTCCTATAAGTTCTTCCAACTTAAGTGATTTCAAATTTCCCAAAGAGTTCAAAACAGTGACTTTAGGAATAAAGAGTTTTGGGAGAGATCTCAAAATCTTTTTAACGACACGCGTGTTATCAATCACCTCACCCAAATTAAAACAAGTGTTAACAATGTCCGACAAACGTGCATAAAAATCATCAAAGCATTCGGACTCATACATGGTGATAGTCTCAAATTGGGTGGCCAAATTTTGTAATTTTGACTCTTTAACCGCGTTCGTACCCTCATGTGTCAATTTCAAAACATCCCAAGCCTCTTTAGACGTGGTGCACGTAATAATCCGACGAAACTCATCAGGAGAGACAGCTCCAGAAATAGCACTCAGACCACGGGAATTAAAATTGGACACTTTATAATCATCTTCAGTCCAGGCTGACACGGGTTTTAAAGTGGTGATGTTATTAACAGTGACCGTGGGAGGAGTCCAACCATTTTCGCAAAGCAACCAAGCACGCTCGTCAATAGATTTTAAAATTGATTTTATACGAGCTTTCCAGAAGGCATAATTAGACCCGTCAAAAACAGGCATTTTATAATATGACTTCTCCATTTGAACACGCACTTTTTCAAAAATCAATTTTTTCAGAAAATTGATATCTTAGAAAAATTTTGCGGAAAAAGGAATACGCGATAGATTAGCGTAACTTTCTCTGATACCAATTTGAAGACGTGTGTGCTCGCGTTCAAATGATCAAATTATATATAAAACCCTTTTAACACAAACAAACCCTAAACATGCAGCAGTATGTGATTGAATAAATTGATAGTCTACGCAAGAACATTCAAACACATGCAATTAGGGAAAAATCCCCCACAGGGGCAAAACCATTTATTTTCACTATAATTTGTAAGAAAACGGCTTACAATCGGATTACAATGAAAATACAAGTTGACTAAGAATTACCCTCAGGTATCGGATTCTGTAGTCGGCGGCTGGAAATATCCCTTTCCAGGAGGGCTGCACTGAAGAAGAGAAACGGCTTCTACACAAGTGTGTGACACAAAAATACCCGCAGATGTCGGTTCCTATGTCGGCGACTGGAATTTTCCCTTTCCAGTAGGGCTGCAATGAAGAAGAAGAACGGTCTCCTCCATAAGGGTCGAACAAACCAAAGTTGTGTTCTTGGGTTGTAAAAAGGATTCACAAATATTTGGAAAGGATGTGTGAATCAAAACATGAGTCTTGGGACTCAAAAATATGAAGACTAGATGTATTTGGACTCTCAAATTCATCTAGTCTTGTCTTGCAAAACAACTCCTCCGAAGTTGGTATTTATAGGGAAATACATGAAGAGACCCACGATTTTAAAATGCTGAAATTCTATCCAGCGTAAAGGTACCTCGAACCGGTTTGGGTACCCCTGCGAACCGGTTCGCCCCCCTGAACCGGTTTCGGGCTGGGTTCGGGAAAGTGTGCTGGGAACAGGTGCTTAAACACTTAGAAAAATTCCCAGAATTTTCAATAAACATATCTCCATTTTCAACGGGCCATAACTTTTTCACCGTAGCTCGGATTGAGGTGCCGTTTCTTCCAGTATCTTTGTTGCGGCAAGATATTCAACTTTCCAGTTGATCGGTCCTCCGGACGATGGCTGTAAAATTACCAATTTGCCCTTGAACATCCCTATCATGCCTTGTTTCACTGATTTGACTTCTCTTGCGTACCACTTGCATTACGAGCCTAGAATCAAGGAACGTGAAGTCGTTGATGCAGATGAGGAACAAATTAATGGAGATAATGCATCCTTGATTCCCGAAATTCGGATAGAGGCCGTCATGTGAGATCGTGAGGTGACGTGCCAGATGTAGCGGTGTACGACATAAATTACGACATAAATAAATGAAACATTTCGGACATGAGAAAAATGTCCTTACACTCCTTAATTAAAATTCAAGTAGAATTCAACCCCATTGACATCTTCTTCTATGGTAGGCCTACGTAAAATTTCCACCTGAACTGTGTGGCTGATCTCTATCCTTATTGTCGATGATAACCTTTCCTAAGCATCCACTTGGATATTATTAAGCCAAGGAATTCACTTGAGCTTTAAGTACTTGGCCATCTTCTCATCCTTGGCTTAATAAATGCCTCAGATTTGGTTCATGACTAATTGTGAGTCACTGTGGATGATCATTTGGATGACACTCAGTACCTTGGCAAGGGAGATACCTGCCAGTAAAGACTCATACTATAACTCATTGTTTGGTGCCTTAAAGCTAAACCTCAAAGTATACTCAATATATATCATATCTTGTTATTATTTTGAATATACACCTCATTCCCCTATATATTATGGCAAGCATTTGGCGAGGATAAGATCTAAAGCTAGTCCTAGGCTTTTGTTAATTTGAACTTATATTTACGCACTTCTTGACTTCATAGAAGACTCAATTAAATTTTCATGGACATATCTAAACTCCTTTTTATTTTTTAGGGCATTACCTGACCTTTGTCAATTTGACAAGAGCTCAATATTAATAAGTAAAACTATCTCTCAGCATTGATTGGGCATCTAGTCGCTTGAGGGGTATAAATTATCCTCATTAAAACCAAGTCAGATAATTTCACTCATTATGATCCTGGCCTTTGTCCTAAATAATAATTAAACTTGGCCTCCACTCACTCAAGAAAAAACTATGACCAAATATAACATTTTGTGTTGGATAAGATAAAGTAAACGAGGATGGAGTTGAATGAAAAATGCGAAGAGACTTAATGATTAAGATGAGAAACTCATCAGCAAAGCTTTCATTAGCGTTAACCATGGAAACTATCATGGTGCTCTATACGTTCAGGATATGTTAAGACAAGGCTTGTACACAATAGAATATTTGGGTAGACTTGTTGTATATGTTCAAGCAAATAGCTTCTGAGTTTGTGATGACTAATAATAGGGATTATTTGTGTGATACCACATAAAACATATAACTATATTGATATGTTTAAATAATAAATAATACGAGAGTCAAAATAATTTGTATAATTCTAAGCATAATTGGCATAAAATAAATAATAACATGTTGATAAAGATAAAGTAAAATGGTACACAATAAACCTCTGATACCAAAACCCAAATCATAATAAATAAGCTTCACACTAGAATAAATAAATGTTTCAATATATGAATATCCAACCTTGAATTAATAAACAAACTCCAACATAAATAATCATAAATACAATCATCCGACCCGAGAAATACTAAAATGGAAAACTAAGTACTAAAAGAAATGCGATGAATAAATATGATCACGCAAGCTCAACTTCTATATCCTATGAGTGGAAGCTGGAACTAGGAAAAAAATGCTTAATAGATCACGATTGAAGGAGTTATTGATGCCTAAGATCTAAAAAAAAGTTCCACAAATAGGATTAAACCTAAGAAGTCTATAATGAGTAAGAATGTAATTAAATATTGCCCCATAATAACAATAATGCATCTTCCTCCTGTATTTTAGTTATTTTTAGGTTGATGCAACCCAAATAACTTAAATTTAGCATGAAGGTATAATCTCAAGCCTATGTGAACCCATGTTGCATAATTCTATCTCGTCTCAAGTATTCATTATTTACATGGTTCCAAAAGCTAGTATTTCGTCTATACATCTCTTGTATATTCTCAGTAAAGTAATCCTATCACATAATCCACTAACCAGTGAGTATGCCAACTCACATGCAACACAAATGGGCTATGCTCATGCCTATAATTCAAAGCACGAAGGACTATCCCTACTTCTTTTGGGGATCACTCGTGCACACTATGGATAGTTATAGGACATTCCAATTGTATAACATCAAAATATAAACCAAAGGAAATTATTACCCTTTCTACCGGTCGTACAACATCCATATCGAAGGCTATACGAAAGGACTCTCCCATTTTTCCCACTTGGGATACAAGTACGTCACTATTAGGATCGTGGTACATATGACCAAGGTAAATTCATTCTTAATGATCAGGGTACCTGTGCGATCAACATCATATGCACCCTATCAAATCCCTCATAGTACATCACCCACGAGCTCGCACGCACCCTCAGTACGCTTGTATATAGAACACATAATCATTAATCAATCCTACTCTAAGGATTACCCAAAGAGTCTCTAAAATCTTGATTTAAATATTTTTAATTATTTAAAAATTAAAAATCAAACTGATACAAAGTCGTTCAAATGAAACCCTAAAGTCATACAAACTAAAACCCAATGTCGTTCGAAAGAAATCCCTAAGTCATTTGAACCATAAGCCTAAATCGTTCGAACTAGAAACAATTGTCATTCAAATGAGATGTCATTGCTCATTCAAATAAAACCCAATGTCATTCGAACAAGATTAGTGCAACAATCATCTTCTCCCTTGCGTAGAAACTACCGTAACTAATTCCAAACCTAAGTATTAAGCTTTAAAAATCATAATAACCATTCTACTTATAAAATAACATGTATAACCACATTACTAACCTATACTAACAAGTTTTAGGTTATTAAATATCCAATTGATGACCTAATTTTGTATTATGAGAATTGAACCCTAAGTTTATAGGTGAAACAAGGTTTATCAAATTTGTTCACACATTCGATTCAATAACAAAAGAAAGATGAAGGATTTTATAGACTATCATTACTATGATTCAAATCTAATGTTTTTACAGTCTGATAACTTGATTTCGGGGTTAAATTAAAGGATTTACCATTAAAACAACCATAGTTCATCAATATTTGATTTAGTCTTAAACATATAATTAATCTAATTACGAAATTAGGATATTATATGATTAAAATAAGATTTTCAGGGATTAAATCCAGATTCTAATGAACTACTATTATTCTAACACAAACTTAATTAAATTATTAATTAAAGTAAACTTGCATGTAATCGATTTTACAAATCGAGTCCGAAATCCTCAATCTCTTCAACCACCTTTTGCTCTCTCAGCCTTCTTAGCTTCTGGGGTTATTCTATAAGGTGATATGATTGATTAGGTTTTCTAAATTAAGTAATTAAAGGCTCTAATTCTGAAATTAAGCCTAGGCAAAAAAATAGGCATATCCCAATAGGCCCAAAACATGCTTCAAATGGTCCAAAACATGGCTAGAATCATATACTAAACCAATGGACTTAAATTCCACTATTTTAAGCTAAGAGGGAAATTTATGAATATCCCTAAAGTCTATCCTAAAAGAAGACATATTTTATAAATTAATTAACTCATTAACTAAATTTATAAGTCGATACGAGTATATTAAGTTAAAACTTAAATATGAATTAGTTATGTGTGGATCGACATTATAAGAAACTCCTTCACGATCGATGGGACCTGGTGTCGAGGGAATAATCCAAATAAGAAAACTCTCGGTGCCTAGACCCTGATCATTCTATATTCTCCCATAAAACTATGTCACTTAAAATATTTACTTAGTGAATAACTGTGTATTATGTCGGCTTCTAAAAGATGTGAATTCACATAACACATATACGCATCACATAACAATATATATAAATATACTAAGTGACATATCACATGTCATGATAGACAAATTAATATACAAATAAACGATTAAATAAATGAAAGAAAAATGTGGGGTACTACATTCCTCCCCCCTTAAATATGTCATTTCGTCCTTGAAATTTGACTTTTATATACCTGACTCGAATATATTAAAGTGACTTGCTCGCATGATGTCCTATATCTACCATGTATACCTAACCTCATTGTGGTGTCCTGACTAGACTCTAACTAATGAAATGTCATCCAATCGTAGAGTCTGCTCACTCCAGTCAAGAATGCACAAGCGTCACTTTGGGGATCGATATATGCGGAATAAACTTTTTAGCCCTTGAATCTTTAATTAAACAAATAATAAAAAGAGTTCAAATTAAAACTAGGTGTGAAGAACAACCTTAGGGTTTAGAACACAATACCTTTTGTAGATTCAGTTGCAATCCGATATGGAGAAAATTATTTATTGATGCTCAGGTGCTGCCTTATTCTGGATTTCTAAAAGCTTTATTAATCTTCTGTATAGCTTGGATCTTCATTATATGTCCTCTATAAATCTATGTAGTTCTATGGAAAACTTTTGAGATAAAAACACTTTCTTTTAATTGAGATATAGTGGTGTCTGTCTAGGCCTCTTCATAAAAATTGGAACAGTGTTTTCTCTTACCTCTTTCAAAACCTAATGATCAACAATAATGATTAAAAATCCTTACCACACCTTTATATACAAGTATTAAAGGCGGGCTGGGGACAAACTAGGTTACTTGAGAGTTTGGAGCTAAATACTTTGGTATTTGGACTACAAAAGGGATCCAAGACAAATTATTAAATTAGCTTCCAAATAAATACTCAAAAATCCAAAATTATAATTAGCGTAATTTATTTTCTATCTTTATAAAATAAAAATTAATTTCATTAAATAATTATAACTGCACTCTAATCTCAAAAATCATTCGGATATAAAAAGATCTTATTTGAAAAGTTGATAAGTGTACATAATATGATTTCCCGCGTTAAACTTCTGATACTCACTTAGTGAAATCAATTTATCGCTAATTGAATTTAACCAACATATAATTAATTCTTTGATTCTCAAAATTAACTTATTTTTCTGTTCCACCAGATTATAAATAATCCACTGATGAGGTTTACTAGTGGAAATAAATCTTGTAAGTTTATCAAGGGGATATCACAATCCAAGGTATTCCCGAATGCGAATTCCTCTTAATTAAGATCTCAGACCTATTTATATAACTATCACTCGTTATGTGGGTACATCTGATTCAACCTAAAATTGAATCGCACCCATAGCAATCAAAGAAATACTTACATAAGAATTCCAATCCTTATAATTCTCAGTGTTAAGAATCAATGCACCCTTTGAGAAAAGTGTGAAATTGCACGAGTCTAATGAAGACATGCCTTAGACTCAAATATAATGGGCGGTCTTGTTCAGTACATTCCTGAGATGTATCGATCACAATCTTCTATTAAACTATCACACAACTTCTCGAACCATCATACATGTTCTCATAGTGTGAAATAAACTATTAGGATTGCATCACACCCTTTTCGATAGAGCATACTATGTTCATCAAACCTATGAACACTATTGGCAAGTTGGTCAACCCAAATGTCATGATTTAGAACTCATAGGATCGTGCCAAGATAGAAAGGTCGTCTTCTTAATTTTTTCCTCCCAAATTTGTAGTTGATGATACCTCGAGCTCCATTCGATCTTTAAAAATAATGACGCTACACTTAACTGATAGAGCATGTCCTCGATGCAAAATAGTTGATACTTGTTCCATATCTTGACCTTGTTCAGCTCTCGATAGTCTGTACAAAGCCTTAACGAACCACTTTTTTCATCATAAACAACAATGGAGCTCTATATGGAGACGAGCTACTTTGTATGAACCCCTGACTCAAGATATGCTAAATCTGCTCTTGTAACTCCCTCATCTCCAATTAAGCCATATGGTGCGATACCCTCGCAATGGGCTTAGTGCTCGATTATAAATCTATAATAAAATTATCTTTCATACAAGTGATAACCTTGGTACCTTTTCAATGACGTCTCCAAAATCCTAGACTACAAGTATTGACTCCAAAGATACAGTGATACCCTTGGATGTACTCATATCGATATAATTTAAGTGAGCGTTAGACCCTTACTAGAGCCTTGGTATGACTATAATGAACATCTCACGTCCTGGAATGGAAAACATGATAGCCTTCCTGTTGTAGTCAATTTGTGAGTTATACTGTGCTAACTAGTCCATACCCAAAATGACATCATAAGTCCACATATCCAAAATTAAAAGGTCATCCCGAAAGCACAACTAAAAAATCTCGATTGCCATGTACCTACAAACCTGATGTAGGGAAACACCCCTACCCACTGGGGTATCTATATGCAACGAGACCTCAGTACAAATATCTAATAACCTAAAGTCACAACAAAAGTACAACTAATAAAAGAGTGGGATGCTCTCATGTAAAATAAAACTAGTGCATAACTACCATAAACATATAATGCATACTTTATGGCATGTGATGGGATCTGTTGGTCTCGCTGATAAACGTTGAAGATATGTCCATAGTGAAATTTCGATCAACCATGTGTTGAGTCTCTAAGTGGTGGTGGAAAATTTTAAAACTGAGATGGGATTAATTTAATCCAGCTTATGCTCTTCTAAAAATGGCACTGGTCGTCTTACTTTCCCATGCGAAACCTCCTAAAAAAGTGGACCTACGCACCACATGTAAAGCATGAACCTCTTAAGCGGCGATCCTATTATCTCTAGATTTAGGGTTAGTCCTACCGACCTCTCTGTACATGGACCTATTGCACCTGATGTTATTGGCCCTCATGACCCTACAACTTTGCCCCTGACCACCCCGACGGTGTTGATAATTCAAACCTTAAAACCTCTTCGAGGGTTGCTCCCCTTATGGTGATCCCCTCTACTGTTGAGAACCTCCTTGATCTCAGGATGGCTTGCTTATCTCTCTTGTCTTTGGACGTTATCTGGTCCATGAAACCTTCATAGGAGCCTTATCTCTCTAGAAATTATTGTGGTCTTGATAATGAAGCAGAGTAACGTCCATTATCTAAGTGTAAGTAGTGAAGGTCAGATTGTCAAGAAACACCGATTTGATCCTATAAATGAGGCCCATGAGGAAATAATTTATAATTTTTGTTGATCGACTCTAGGGAAAAGAAAGAAAAACGAGTAAACTCCTTATTGTATTCAGCTATCGTACAATCATCCTAAAGAAATATCAGAAAATTCATCCTCATACACGCTCGAAGAGCTGCTGGGAAATACTTTCTTTCAAACTTCTCCCAGAACTAACCAATGGTCAGCCTCGACCTCTTTGCATCTATGGTGACTGACTCCCACCACTAAAGTGCATATCCTACAAGATTAAAACTAGCTATCATTCTCCTACCTCTAAGCACTCTACCAGATGTAGGTGTCTATCGATGTATCGCCTCCACTATTGGGAGACATTAAGGTCTGTAGAACCGGTAAACTCTGGAAAATTTGCTTTTTTAAAGGCATTACTTGATCTTTATTATATTGATGTGGCATGAGAGGGGGGAACAACCACGGATGGTGGCGATGGTGGTGGGTGGCCTTAGCACATGGAGACCACAGTGGAAATTATCATCTGAAGCATACTGGCTGCCAAGTTTTTCGGCGCTAGGGTCGGTGCCCGCCTCTATGGTTGTGGTTATTCACCACTTGAAAGACGATAAACAAAATTGTATCAGTAATATACAATATAAAAATTCAAAATACTAGATAGTTTAGCTCTAAAGTATAAAAAAAAAGCAACGCAAAAAGGTGATGGACGCACTCAAGACCCTAGGACTCTAGAACTTAGAATGCTCTGATACCAACTGTGACACCACACAAAATGCATAACAAAATTTATCCCTTCTAAATATAAATATACAAATATCAAAATAATTTGTATCATTCTAAACCTGACTGAAATAAAATAAATAATGACATGCTGATGGTGATAAAGTAAAATTATATTCAATAAACCTCTGATGCCAAAACCCAAATCATAATAAATAAAATCCACACTTGAAAAAATTACCATCTTAACACATGGACATCCAACTCTGAATGAATAAGCAGAATCCAACATAAATAATCTCAAATACAGTAATCCGATTTGACAAATATCAAAATGCAACACTAAGTATTGAAAGGAATGAAATAAATAAATATAAGCACGTAGGCTCGACATCAACATCCTATAAATTGAAGATGGACCTGGGAATGAAATGTTAATCAGTCCTGAGGTAACGGTTGCTTCCTATGATCTAAAAAATAGTACCATAAATAGGATTAAACCTAATAAGTCAACGATGAGTAAGAATGTAACTAAATTCAGGCCACAATAAAATTATTGCATCTTCCTCTCATATTTTTAGTTTCTTTGAATTTAACCCAACCTAAACAACCTAAATGTATCTTGCAAGTCTAATCCCAAAACCAAGTGAACACATGATACATACTTATATCTCTTCCCAAGTATTGATTATTCACATGGTTCCAAACCCAAGTATCTCGTCTAACATATTTAGTATAATTTGAGTAAAGGAATCGTGTCATATAATCCACTAACCAAGCGAGTATGCCCTGCTCACATGCAACGCATATGAGTTATGCTCAATCTCATAAATGAAAGCACGAAGGCCTTTCCTTACTTCCATTGGGGATCACACTAGTGCGCATTAGGTATAGTTATAGGACGTACCTATCCTATAACCTCAAAACATCAACCTAGGGAAATCACTACGCTTTCCTGTCAATCGTACAACCCCCATGCCCAAGGATATACGAAAGGACTCCCATGTTTACCCCACTCAGGATACGAGTATGCGAGTAGTAGGATCGGGGTAAATATGACTAAGGTAAATCCTTTCTCAATTTTAAGGGTACCTGTATGGTTAATATCATATGTGCCCCATAAAATCCCTGCTAATAAGTCGCCTATGAGCACATACACACCCCCTCAGTATGCTTTCACATAGAAAAAGTAAACATCAATCAATTCTACTCTAAGGATTACCCAAACAGTCTCTAAAATCTAGATTTAATTATTTCTAATTATTTAAAAATTATAAACCAAACTAATATAAAGTCGTTCAAACGAAACTTTAAAGTCGTTCGAAAAAAAAACCAATGTCGTTAAAATTAAATGCATGTAAGGACAAATTTTCACATTGAGTCAATTTGTAGTATTGGCTAATGTGGTTTATCAAAACACTTAGTTTGTTAGGGTCTCGTATACTTAAGCCTTCAAGTGAGGATAAGTTAGCGGACGTATTTGCTCAAGTCATGTTCATATATTACATCATGTTGCTTTCTCATTCACAAAGGTATATGACCCATTTGATATTTGGAGAAAAACGTTTTGAGGCTTTAGATGCGTTTAAAATGGTTTTTAAAAGTGTTTTAAAAATATTAGATTTTTCTAGGTCGTTCTAATGATAATTTATATTTCGTTAGAACGAGGTTCATTATCTCGTTTAAATGAGAGACCAAACGAGGTTAATAATCAAAAGCTTTGCCTTTTCGAGAATATCGTTAGATGTCTCATTCGAAGCTTGTTCTAACGAGATTGGTACCCTCATTCAAACGAACTTCAAATGAGGGAAAACAAACCACCCCCCCTTCTGGAATCTCGTTTAATATCTCATTAGGTTTTTGTTCAAACGAGATTAGGTACATCATTCGAACGAGGTATCATGTTATTCGAACATCTCAGTGCGCTTTTTAAGAAATTAGATTTTTGTTCCGTTATTTCCCACCTTCCCACATTTTTAGAAAAATAATTTTTAAAGAAGTGCGTTGCATCAGTTAAGGCTTTTTCATGCCTCTTTAAGCCTAAAACACTTTGGAAAATTCTCTCGAAATATCCTTTATCCTTTATGATCCAATTTTTCAAATCCAAACCCATATAAACTTTTCTTCACAATATGTTTGTGGTTGTGCACTGGATTTCGCACAGTTGGAAACGGTAAAGGCAATTGGTGGATATTGAGGCAAGGAGTTATTTTGAAGCCGTGTTGGATTGCACAGAGTTACACACGAAGGTTTTGAAGACTACATTTGCGTGGTCTTGAGGAGTAAAGTTTTGTTTTAAGTCAATCGAGTCTTCTTGTAAAATCATATATGCTGTTAATTTTTATAGGCGCTGGTCGTCCGAGATTTTTTCCATTTAGATTTTGCTCGTACATCGAAATCTCATGGGTTGTTTGTTTATCTTTATAATTGAATCTTTCATTCTTACTTTGTAATTAGGTTAATAAGATTAAAATTAGAAAGAAACAAGACGTACTACCTAGACTGTTACTTACTTGTTTCACGTGTTTGAAAATTAGTGTAAATTTAATAAAGTTAAACCCAAATCATATAGCTGGGCCTTATCAAATTGGTATTTAAGGTTGTTTCTAAAAAATACTTAGATGGATCTTGGTGGTTATATGGAAGGTTATTCGTCAAATAGATCACCCGTGTTTGACAGAACAAATTACACTTACTAGAAAGCCCGTATGAAATTCTCTTTAAAATCTATCGATAAACGTGTATAGTTAGCTACTGAAAAAGGGTGGTCTCCACCAACCATTATTTTTAGGGAAGTAACTATTTTAAAACCCACTGAGTAATGGAGTGAGTCTTAGTTGAAATTAATTAACTTTAATTTATAGTTTTAAATGCATTATTTAGTTCGGTTGCTCCTGAGGAGTTTCGTCGTATCATGGCATGTGAAACTTCAAAGGAAGAATGAGACATTCTTCAACTTACCCATGAGGGAACAAATGCAGTTAAAGTATATAAACTTCAAAATCTCACTACCTAATTTTAAACCATTAATATGAGCGAGAGTGAAACTTTCGACGAGTTTTATGCACGTATCTTTGATATTGTTAACTCTTGGTACAAATTAGGTGATAGGATTCTAGAAAATAGGGTCATTAAAAATATTCTTAGATCTCTTCCTAGTCATTTTAGTGCTAAAGTCACTATTCTCAAATAACTAGGTGTGTTAGATAATTTAAAACCTGGAGAACTCGTAGGTGGTCTCCAAACTTATGAGTTATACATCTTCCCCAAATATAAAAGAAATAAAGATAATGGAATAGATTTTAAAGCTTTAAAAGAGGAAGTTTCTGAATTCGATGAGTCCTATTGATACTAGTGATATGGCTTTATTCACTGAAAAATTCAAAAGGTAAAATTCCAATTTGATAAACCAAAGTTAGAGAAAAATAAAAATAATAAAGTGGGAAGAAAGTTTAATGATCGGGATCAAAAGAAATATAAAAATAAAATCTTTAAAAGGATAATTCAAAAAGGTGTTTTGAGTGTGAGGGACGAGGTCATAGAGCGTACGAGTGTCCCACGAAGCTAAAGATACAAGGAAAATACAAAGTTGTCTATAATGCTACTCTTATTGATAGTGACAATGAGTATGAAGACTCTGGCGACTCTATTACATCTAGGAATAACTTCATTTCTTTTATGGCTAGTCATGCAAGCTCCACAATTATGTTACATCCTAATGATGAAAATCTTTTGCTTGACAATCTTGAAGTTGAGTCTAACCTCTCATAAGGTGGTGAACGTGTTGGTAGCTTGAGTGAGAATGATGTGGAAAACAGGGATGTCCATTTCGTCTGTTCTGAGTTATACACTAAGTCCCTGAAACTTCATAAGCATAATAAGAAGTTAACTTTTAAGGTGTTGATTCTCGAAAAAAAGTTGAAAGTCCTGAAATAATGAGACTTTGGCTAGTTAACTAAATGAGATTAAGGTTTCTCTCTGTAAGAAACTTATTGTGGTGGATAAAGAGAGGAATGATTTGACCGACACTTTGGCTCGCATCATCAAAGATCTCCACAAATCTTTCGAGGTTCGTAAGTCGCTTGAAGCTAAAGTTTTCAAAGTTAAGAATGATCTTGAGGTTTCTCATGAAGTCAAAGTCACTCTTGAGAATAACTCTGGGAGAATGGGGAAGTTGTTTCTCGAACCAATCCTAGGTTATAAGGATAAATGTTATCAAGAGAGAAAAGGTATAGGGTATGAAGAGGGTGAAACGTCCAATTTTAACTCTGTAACTATAGCCAAGCATGTTTCCAATACAAACACTCATAAACCTAACCCACCAAAGAGAGATCTACCTAATCAACCTATTAAGGTGAGACCCAATCAATCGTATATTTTCACTTTTTGCAACAAAAAGGGTCACCTTAGAGACTTTTGCTACAAGCTTGGGAAGAACTCTCATACTCATGCTCCCACACCCCATTATAGCTATTTGGCTAGCTGAGATAATAAGTTGAATATGTATTCCACATTTCTAAAGGGTTAATGGAAGAATTACAAAGGTTGTCCACGCCTCATGGTAATACTTTCAAACCGAATACTAGTAACAACAAAATAAAGAACATGAAGAAGTCAACGCCCATAAGTTACACTCCTAATTTCTTCTGGACATCAAACTTGGTTGCACAAGAGGTTGGTTGATATGATTTTTCTCACACCGTTACCTTGCATACACATAGTGTCAAATATCCTTTAGGTAGTGAGATTTTCTCTCACAGGCGAGTATTATTATTTCGTGCGATAGACCATGTGTCCTTATATGATATTATTTTCTAGTCGAAGTGCATATTCTTCTAGTCTTGGATTTTTCTCCATTGCATAGTGTTTTATATATGCTTGATTAGATTTGTTTTTTAATTTTTGTTGGTCTTTTAAATAAAAATTCGAAAAGATTTTTCATTTTTTTGTCATCATTTAGGATGTGTAATTAAGATTTTCGGAATACCATTTCATTCGATGTTCACATTACTTTCCATGGTGAGATAGACTAAGTTATATGCTACTTGTGCTTAATTATGCGTCTTTATGATGAATGATGCCTTTTTATGAAAATTCCTTCTATGTTGGTCTCATCTCGTCACCTTATATGCACATACCTTATGCCGTATCTTTAGAATGTTGTATCGCTTTGCTTTTGCTAGGTGAAATACGGTGTTGTCTTATCAATCTTGTCTCTTCATAAAATTTTGCATGTAAAAAACATTGCTAATAGTTTAATTATTTTATCAAAATTAAGTGTGCAATGGAAAAGGGGATATGAAAGGAGTAATCTTCTTTAAGTTAAAAGCCACTAATGAAAAGAGCCTAAAAGAATATTCGGCAAATAAAAACAGAATTGCTAAGGCCAATTTTTTTCCATGGATACTTCAAAATCTCAATTCAAATAATGATATCTTCAAAATGTTGAATGATATTGAAATAATGTTGATTTTGAGGGTGTTATAAGTCGAAGATTAATGGGGTTGCACAATAAGTCCTAATATTGCATTTATGAGTGACACTATTGGCCGGAGAATCATCGAATCTTCGAGGCATTATTTATAAAAGTGAGTTGACTTTTATCGAGTCCAAATTTTTTACACTAAGGTTGATTTGGGTACTTATCTATTAGGATTGTTTTTTGGCATTGTGCACTTGTGCATGTATTTATGTTGATGCTCCCTTGCATTACCCATACATTCCATCCCACTTTTTGAATATTTTGTTACAAGTCCTTGGTGTTTCTTTTTCTCAAAAACTTTAAAATCTTAAAAATATACATTTAGCTTGCTTATGTTTGTAGTGGTTTTATCCCATTTCGTTATTGATCCATATTGTGATGATATTCCACTACGTGTCTCTTGTGATGTTTTTTCTTTCTATTTGTTAGACTAACCTCGCAAGTACATGTTCTGTCACTTTGTCCTTTTTTGGGAAAAAGGGGAAAAATAACTTTAGGGGGAGTTTTAATATTATTGATTTATTTCATTTTATTTATACTCCCACATGTCGTAGATCGTTTGTTTATTTTATATGTGCATGCATTCTTCTACATGTACGTACGATGGAAGCATCACAGAGATCATTTGTTGCTAAGTTGTTAGGTTATCTTGTGTCTTTTCCTTTTTGGGTTTGGGATGGGCATTATATCGACTTGACATCCTGGCTTAGCGATTCAGTCTTTTTTATGTGTTTTGTCCCAGAATAGCCAAAGGGGAGATTTGTAAGGAAAAATTTCCACATTGAGTCAATTTGCAGTATTGGCTAATTTCGTTAATCAAAACACGTAGTTTGTTAGGGTGTCGTGTACTCAAGATTTCAAGTGAAGATAAGTTAGTGGTCGTATTTTCTCAAGTCACTTTCATATCTTATATCATGCTGCTTTATTATTCCCAAAGGTATATCACCCCTTTGATATTTGGAGAAAATATTTTGAGGCTTTAAATATTTTTTTAAATGGTTTTAAAAGTGTTTTGAAAAATATTAGATTTTTGCAAGTCGTTCAAATGACATTTCATATGTCGTTCGAACGAGATATCAAACGAGGTTAATAATTGAAAGCTTCGCCTTTTCTGAAATCTCGTTAGATGTTATGTATTGGCTTATCTCGCCTCTTTTCTCTATAGTAGGAGGTTGATCGAAGGGACCCAGATTTTAGATCTCTTCTCTATGGAAGGAGGTTTCTTTCGTATCAAGAGTGTGTTGGGGAGGTTGGGGAAGACGGATTGGATCAAGAGGCGACCTTGTTTGTTACGTATTATAACACATTGGGTGACCAACAAGGATGTAGCCAGGAATTTTAGTATGGGGGTGGAATAGTGACAAAGATTGGGGATTTGAGAGTGGGTGCGAGAGTCCGTGAGCCAAACCTTTTTTGAGGTTAATTTTTATTTTATAGAAATTATCCGTATATTCAACAATCAATTACTAACAATAAAATAATCACAATATATTAACCCTAAAATCCTTACTATCCATTCCATGTTCATTCAATTGGTTAAATTTCTCTCTATATATATTAATAGATACCATTATACTTCTATATAAGTTAAGTATTTTAATAACCAAAATAGTTTCATCAATTTCTAACATTTCAATCTATAAAGCAATATTTATGTGAGTTGCAAGAGAATAACAAGGTTTGGATTATTTACCAAAACTCCTCTTAAATTGTTAAAAACTTTATTTTATTTTGCGAAGGCAGAAGCCCCCTCTGGCCCCATGTGGCTCTGTCCATGGTGACCAACTTTAACCTATTATAATGTTGGGTAATAATTCTTTTTAATGCAATTAAAAAATGTAGACAAATTAATGCAATTAAAAAAATGTATAACTAAAAGAATAATATGTTATGCTTTGAGCTTTAAAACAATATACAATATTACCAACAAGGACTAAAAAGTAAATAATCAATATAATTTTCATATAAGTTTGATAGTATTAAGGAAGCTCTAATTTTCAAGTGTTGTATAACATCATCCTATGTTTATTTATATGCATTATGAATTTGAAATGGCATTCATCATATAAGATGAGCTATACAACATCTGTCATTGAATATTTAATGTCATATGATACTATAAAAATTATAAAAAGAGTAATTTTATTGTGACTGAATTTTTATAAATAAATTATTATGGTGAGATTTTATTGATTGATTTTTGGTTCACATTAACGTAAACTTCAAAAATCAATCAATAAAAGTTCTTCGCGTCAATTTGTCAATTCAAATTCAGTAAAAAATTCAGACGAAGTGCATTTTTGTTATAAAAATTAGATAAATAATAATAAGCAGAATAGTAGAAGAAATGGTAGAGAGGGTGAGAATGGTCTATTCAGTTGTATCGTTATTGTTTTGGGACGCAAAGTCAAGTCACAACGGTATCTATCCATCCACCGACCACCGACCTACCCTCCACCTCCTAAATAAAATTAAAATCTAAATAATTCTATTCACGACAACAACAATAATCGCTTTCTCTTTCCTCTCCTCACCACCATCCAACACCAACATATATACAAACACGATCTCTCTCTCTCTCTCTCTCTATTTGTATTTCTCTCGCCTACCCATATATCGACTCATAACTTTTATAAGCATTTACGTCCGGGAGCAAAATGGCAACCCAGCTAATTATCATTACTACATACATGGTAACACCGAGCTTTTCTTAAACAAAATATAAACACAGTAGGTACAGCTCGCTGTACAGAGAGAGAGATTTTGTCGGTGCTTTTACAAATATAACTACATATATATATATATATGGTTTAAGTAAATAAAGTTAGAGGGTTAGGCAGATGACAAGGGAATTGAAATAAATAGAGGGGAGAGAGAACAAAAAACGAGATGGAAGGGGGAGAGGGGTGTTGTTCAGGGAAAAGGAAGAGTGAGAGGCCGTACAAAGGGATAAGGATGAGAAAGTGGGGAAAATGGGTGGCTGAGATTAGAGAGCCTAATAAAAGGTCTAGAATTTGGTTAGGCTCTTATGCTACACCTGTCGCAGCGGCCAGAGCTTATGACACCGCCGTTTATTATCTACGTGGCCCAACAGCCAGGCTTAATTTTCCGGATATGTTGGCCGCCGGTGACGCGGATGGGGATTTGTCGGCGGCTTCTATAAGAAAGAGAGCAATAGAGGTGGGGTCCAGAGTGGATGCGTTACATAACTCGGTGAACGAGAACGACGTCGTTCAAGAACAACCCGCACAATTAAAACCCTGTTGGTTTCAACAGAAGCCCGACTTGAATGAGAAACCCGAACCCGAAGATCCAGATGCTGATTACTGGTAACTGGTGAGGTCAAGATCTCTATTACTTACCATGTAGTACCACTGTACGAGGTAATTTGGAGCTAGTGTTATGTGTTCATTTTTTTTCCAATTATCTCTGCAAATAGATAAAACAGTTTCTTTCTTTCTTTTCCTTTTTTTTTTTTTTTTTTTTTTCAATTTGTAGCAGGAAATAATGTAAATATCTTTGCCCTTTACGTTCCTATCTTATTACTTTCTTTTGTTGCGCTCTTGAGCAAATTGATTACCATGTTTTTCTTTTTTTTATTTCATCTTATATTAAGAAATTGGCTTTGTTTAAATAATCGGCGAAAGTGTAAAATTTTAAGTTGATCTGAGATGTAAAAGTTATCATCACGCTGTTGGTGATGTTAACATGGTTCCTTAAGTGACGCAAGCAACTTGTTTAAACGATGTACATATAATAGAAAATATATATATTGCATGAATGGAAAATTAAATCATTTTTATATCTTGATTTGGTTGGACAATACAACGAGCTGAGTGTCAGTATTGTATTTTAATTTACCGGTTAGGCACATTAACTCAAAACACAAGATGATAAATAAATGAGCAATGATGCATGAAACGAAAGTTAGTTATGTGTCAATGACCCGAAAATGTGCATTCAGTGACACTCTAGAGGGTAGAGAATGAATCCCAAGTGTTCATTTGACACTAAAGGGTCATGATTAATTCACTTTAATAAGAACTAAAATTTAAATGTACATGTTTTTCAAAATATTTTGTATATATGATTTTTTTCCCCTTAATATGGGGCGGGAGGAGGGGAGGGGAATCAAACGTTTAACCTCTTACACAATGGGTAGGCTATAGCCTATCCCTAGTGGTTATTAGTTGATGTAATTCAGTTGGTATTAAAAAAAAGAATTGTAATTTGTAAAACTTTATCTTCTAAACTTATTTCACAAATTTAGAGGGGCTTAAATGGTGTTTCGTATAATAACAACTTTAATAAGTACCTCAAATCAAGTTATATTTAATAATAACTACATATGAATGATAGATTACCACTATTTCCCTTGTGATATAATCTAGGGAGTAGATTAACAATCACGATGCTCCAAAGGATTGTGCTTAAATCACATGAATGAGATATTTTGAAATAAAATTAATACTTAGATATACTATATAATAGAAAACTTCATTGGAATATTCACTATAAAAAAATATACATTTATGATATTATTGAGGGACAGAGAGTGGCGTGGGATTAGTCGAAGCAAAAGGGTAAGTGGAGGAAGGGGGGACAGCAATGGGCCTACAATTGCTTGAGTTGGATGCAAGTGGTCATTTTTCTAACTACTAGAAAGTGATAAGATTGTAGTTAGGTATTTTTCTGGTTCTCCACTATTGTTGATGTCGAGGTTGTGGGCACCACAGATGAGAGAAGAGGGGGAAATCACCATTGCGATCTTCAAAAGATATAATTACGGGTGGGAAGTTGAAGAACAAGTGCTTTGCTTTGATGCTGATCAAACAAACTAATTGAACGAGATTTTCCTGTTCAGTTCAATGATTATGAAGACAACTAGGCCTGATTTGATGACGCAGAATTAAAAGTGGAATATCAAAAATAATATGTCATTTCAATTAAATAAAATAATCTCAATCCATAAATTTTACAGAAATGATATTGTAACCGAAATGTTGATCGAAAGTGGAGATACCGAATGAGGTGAAGTGCTTCTATTGGTTAATTTGTGGAGTCCACGTCAGTGGGACCAACAACCCACCAATAGCATGCTGCCACGCGTGATTTCTGTCAAAATTTCGGTTCCACTAGAAGGATGAGATTCTGAATAGTTTCTCACCTTAAATCAAATCTCATTTTAGAGATAATGGGTTGCCATAACTTAGGTAAGTTGAAATCATATCCCATATGGGATAAAATTATCATATTCCACCCCTTCAAACAAAATAATCATATCCCACCCCTTCAAACAAGGCCCTATTGTTCCATTCGGTATGCATCGTGTTCCCATAATGTTTTCCTTTAATAAAGAAAAGTTATATGTTAGTTAGGGGTATTGATTCAAATTAGTCGTGTTCAAATTGTATTGTGGTACGTTAAGTTCAAAAGCTAATTTTAAATGCTAATAACTTAAACTGAGTATTTTAATTAATCGTGTCTGGTGTCATGTTATAATGGGGTGGTCTCAATAACTCATATTATCGTGTAAAAAATGTCTTGACTAATGTTAGTGTAAACATGAACCTATCACGTATGCATGACAAGAAAAATCCCATATAACTAACTTTGAAAAGTGTTATAGTATCACTGGATATTATTTCAAAATCTTCTCGGCATGTCATAAACCCCGAAAAATATCTACCAGAGAGTATAGTCAAATTCTCCACTTTACGCGGGAGTTGAATTGACAATTATAAGTAGTTGTCAAATGTGACATCAACGATGTTAACCATATAAAACTATTGGTGATTATTGGCATTGATATGGTAGTGGAAATTATATTATATTGATTTTAAAAATAAATAAATTTAATATAATAAGTTAAAGTCACTAGTCTAATAAAAAAATTATGCGATTTCCAAAACAGTATGACATTTTGTGGGGTAAAAACTAAAAAAAAGTTTAGTTTGTCGCACAGAGCCCCCAACTCCAGACTTTGTGCATGTGGGTATTTCGCGATGTTTGGATAACCGAGGGAAGGAATCACCTGTGGCATACCAACCCACTTGGGACAACCACCTTTTTCCAGTGACTCTTTTAATTATGTATACCTTATAATTCAAATATTTTCACCACTCATCTCAATATGAAAATCATTCTCCCAATTTGTAAAATTCTTCACAAGCTCATTCTCACTCCCAATCTTAATCCAATGGAATTCAACTCACAAACCCAAGAAGATAAACTCATAAAACTCAAGTGAAAACAGGTGAGGATAGTCACTAAGAAAAATATCTTTGAAGAAGAAGACACATTGTTTTGCTCTTAATGGGCAAATACTTCGGAGGATCCAATCCACCGCATAAATCAAATAAGGCTCGGAACGTGGGAGAGATTTGTGGACAACTTTAACCGGTGAGATCCAATGCGACAAGTATCGAAATGCGGGTTCGCTCACAACAACTTTGTGGGGGAATTATTAATTGGGTGTGAGCAAATTGTGTGCCATTGTGGAAGATTCATTACGAGACTAAGCAACAGCGACACTGATAGGGACACTATTCCTCTTGCATAAGATAGGTACAAGATGAAGGCAATAGATCCTTTATGATCATAAAGTGCTACTATGATATGAAGGGCACTTCAAATAAAATGAAAAGTCCAATTCTAGCAAGCAAGATGAGCACAAGGAAATGCACCCTGACTAGTGGAGAGTGTCAACAAAAGAGTGGGGGCAAAATTTCCTACGTCATAGATGGCCAAGGAACGAGCGGTGTTGCGATGTGCTTAGTCTAGAAAAAAATACACCTTTCTAAAGAGCAAATGAACAATTGCAACATTTTATCCCAATGAGAAACGAGCAGCTAATTGCATGCGACGAAACTTGTAAATAACATGAGCATGAATTGTATTTGAAGGAGGAAATATGTAGTTTGGCTTAGACAGCGATGAAGAAACGAGAGAGAAAAGAGGTGAGATAAGCCAATACATGGTTTTTAATGTGGAGCTGAGGACCAGTAAGAAGCTTGGCTAGTTTCTTATCCTCGACATCCTTCTTCGAAATAACTTCCACGTCCTTAAAACAATAGTTTTTCCATTAAATATACAATGCATTTCCAAGACCCTTCTTGTCAAGATCAGCGTATGACGAACATGAAGTAAACCAATGGTAACTCGTTTAACACCTTTTCCTTGTCCTTTTAAAAAGACGATGAATGAGTATTCGAGTCCAAGGGAATCAAGGCAAGTAGCTCGCACACATTTTCCAACGTAATTCTAAACTCTCCCCACCCAGCCATGAAAGTATGATTTAACAGTGCTTTAGCAAGAAATATGAGCGAGCAAGGCCTCTCTAGTTCTTGTTTTATATTTAGTCCAGGCAGATTAATTACACAACATACCAATCCACATCGTCCATGTGATTGCGCTAGGCCGAAGTACAAAGAATTTGGCTGGTAAAAAAATCTACTAAGGGGGTGGGCTAATCACTACTTCAAACTTTAGACATTAGTAGGTTATCGATCCACTGAGAAGCGAAGAACGGTGGTGGGAGGAACGAATGACCCCGTGGTCACTTCCTCAAGCTCTTTTAAAAGAAAATTATTTTAGCGTGAGATGACACCATTACTACCATTTTCGTTATCAAGAAGATTTGTAAGAGTATTCGTATACTCGTGCACTCCATCGGCAATTGGATTTTCGTATTCCGTGTTAAAAATATATTTTGAGTATATTTTCTTTTAGGTCGTTCTGGCCAAGCATCGTGAATGAATTCATTAGAAAGCTTCATCAATACTCAATCGGACATTGTTCATAATCACATTCGTTGGAATACCACTTAGGCTAAGGTAGTGGACTTAATATACTTGCACTTGTTCCATACTCAAATTAAGTTTTTGATAATTGAAAAATATTTTTTTGTGTGATTTTATATGGATTTGATATTAGTGATATAAGTACGCAAAGATGTGTTCATATAAATCTTTTCAAATGCAACATTGCATTAGTACATCATGTGTGTTTTTGTTTAAGGTTAAAAAACTACACAATTTTTTCTCGTGACTTGGTCGCATAAGCGAAGGAATGCTTCCCGCTCGCAAATGCTCTTTATTGGTCTCTGAGTCTTTCAGAGATATTTTTCTATTTCACGGGTGTCAAGCGTGACCTTTCTCCTCACGGACCATTTGTGTCAGCTGTGACACCCCGCCTATTCTAATAATGGGTGATCAATCCTCTACTAAAATAAAACAGGAATCTCAGTCTGACTCATTCTTAGCATCATTGTCAAAAATTAAATTAGTTACTAATAACCTATTAAGCCCGGTGTCAAATTTAAAACTCAATAACTTGCCTTATTAAAACATTCAACCATTTAGAAAACCATACCATCATTTAAATAAACATTCCAATTTAAATAAACATTCTCCACAAGAATAGAATTAATACTGCTAATGTAAGGTAAATAAAAATGACCGAATAACTCTCGACAACTCCAAATACTATCATCTAAGTAATAAGAAAATAATGTACCAAGTCTAAAAGAAAATTTGTCCAATAATAGGCAACATGTTAGAAATAAAAGAAACACTGATAACAACATATATAGATGACAATGATAAAAGCGTCTAATCGAACCCTGCAGGCATCCACAGCTACTGTAGCATCATCTTACTAGAAGGTCAACTAAGCATGTTGTCCCTGTAGCTAAACACCTAAAAGGTTTTGAAAAAGGTTTTTTTATATGGGCCAGAGCCCAAAACCATTTTAAAAATATTTGCAAGTATTTAAAATGCAAGAATGAATATGCAACAAAATTATTCATTTTCATCTGTTGTCGCAATCACATAAGATTATCCTCGCCCCCCATCTATAGTGCGCACCTAACGCATGTATTTTAATCTCCTAGTAATGTTACCCCACCTAACTAGTTTAGTCACTTAACGTAACCCAATACACTAAACCTCTAGGCCAACCGTGCTACACACATTATACTTTACTTTGTTTCTCACTTAGCTATCACGTAAACTATATCATTATAATTCTCAATTATAATCTTAGCGTTAAACAATTCACATAATTGTACACTAGTTATAATTTCAATGTTTATACATTTGTTTTATTCACACATATACATATAACACTCTTTTATACGTATATACGTATTAACCCCGAGCTGTCCTCCCATATGCATTACCTAGTATGCTTCAGGATCCAAGTACATCACGTACCATCCCTAAGCCACCAGGTCGGAATCTCACCACTAAACCCAAATCGTAAACACGTAAACTGGAGGCGGTCATAGACATACATCCATGGGTCATAACCATACCACATTACCCCCATCGGACTCTAAACTCGCATACATTGGTCATGTAACAGTCCTATGACCTGGAAAAATGACTTAACACCTGTTGGTCATGCCAAGGCGGACCGCCCATTGCGCACAACCTCCAACGATAGCATCTCTAGAGTAGGTATGATCACACACACACACACACACACACACACACACACACACACACACACACACACACACACACACACATATATATATATATATATATATATATATATATATATACGATTAATGATGCATATACATCTCGTAGCGCTAGCCCACAAATCTTGAGTCTATCCCGACTCCCGATTCATCAAGTATTCACTTACTGATTATAAATTCTTTAATTTCACAATTTTGGTCACCATGTTATTCTACTTGAGCCCATAGCTTAACTCTTTCCGAAATCCTAACCTGATTTCATAATCATAACCCGAAAGCTACTCACCTTATTACACCCGTGATTTCGTACCCCGATTTAATCCCCATTTAACTCAATATCGTTTGTAATCTCTCTTATATATTCCCAGGAGTCATAAGTCACCTATCAGACTCCATAAACCCAACTGAACCTTCAATAGCCCACGAAAAATCACACAACACAAGGGGATACAGGAAAGCTAACCGAACCGATCTGCCTAGTTATCCAAACCAGTTCGGTGGGAGAATCTATTCGCACCGAATCGGTTCGCTCCCCACTTAGCGAACAAGTTTGGTTCACCTGGGCAACAAACCAATTTTTGACGGGATTCATCATCTTCCCGTAAGCCATATGAGTCCCCCGCATCAATCAAACCTCTAACATGAATTTCCCATCAATCCCAAACGTATTTACACACGTCTCTACATCCAAATCAAATCGAAAACATTTAGATTAATGAGATTATCGATTTCTCATCAAGAATTATTCAATATCTCAACTCTAATTCAAGATTTCATCAACTATCATTTTAATCATCCAAGATCGTATTATTATAACTCCAATACTATCAGATTTATTATGTAATTACTTTCAAATTCTTTCTCGATTAATTCATTCACAAAATCCCCGTTTTACATGTTATCCCACCCAAAGATTTGTGTTCCTATACCAAATTTATACATGAACGATTGAAACCACAATAATAATTATTGCAAGATAAACGCTTTCCTTAAAATTGTAGAGATTCTGAATTCTTCCCTCTTATATCCTCTTTACGTACTGATCTTGTTCCCGGAATGATTCGATTCCCTTCCTGGATCATTTCTCTTAACTTTTCTTGGATTTTTCCTTTTCTTTTCTCTCCTCTCCCAAAGCCTAGGTTTCTTGGATGGTGGAATGGATCCCCACTCCACCTCCTTTCCTAAATATAACCCTAAACATCATTAATCCCAAAATTAAGTCTAGTCCAATGTATAAAATGACATGAATGCCCTCTTTCGGATCCCGTTTAGCCTAAAAAGCCCTCGATACCCAAATACAACCCCCGGGTACCTATTTCTGACTATCTCGATCCATTACGAATCTTGGGTAAACTCGAATTCTCCATTCAAGTTACCTAACATTAAACTTCCATCACATTCCAGACACAACCCTATCCGCGCATCCCGAATGAGATACCGTTAAACCTGTCAATTTTACTCACTCACGACGTAATGTAATTTAACTCTATTTCATTTACTTATCACACAAGTAAATATAAATTCACATAAATATTAATCTTTTTATATGCTAAATAATATTTATTCCAATCTCTTTATTTCTCAATTTAATTAAATTACGTGCACACGTATATAATTTAAAATACTTTAAAATACAGGGTGTTACATACTTTTCCCTTAATAACTGAATTTTGTCCTTGAAATTCAGACATACCTAGCCTTTCATATCATCCTTCTGCTCCCATGTTGACCCACGACTACATTGTGGTGTCCCCACTATACACACTAACGGTACCATCTTGACCGAAGTCCTACTCACTACGGCCCAAAATATTGATTAGTCTCTTCTAATCATTATATGTTGATGTACTACATCTTTCCTCCGATACCTCCTTGATGATGACACATGGAACATATCGTGAACCCGCTTCAAGTGCTCCAGTAAGTCGAGCCTATTCACAATTGGCCCTACCCTCTCGATGATGAGAAAAGGCCCCACATACCTAGGCGCCAACCTCCCATCTTCACAAACTCTATCATTACCTTCATGGGAGATATTCGCGGTAACACTAGACCACTTACGTCAACTTCAAAAAATTTATGTTTGCAATGACGTAACTCTTTCGATGTTTCCGAGCTACCCAAAAATGACTCCTAATTAACTCAATCCTTGTCGACGTTTTCTGAATCACGTTCGGATCAAGAAACTTGTTACCCCCCCACCTCTAACCAACCAGAGGGCGGATAACAAGGTCTCCCGTACAAAGCCTCAAAATGCGCCATACCAAAAGTAAGTTGGTACGAGTTATTACTCGTAACTTTTATAATGATAATTACTACTCCCAATTACCCCTTAAGTCCAGAATGCACATTCCTAACATAACTTCCAACATCTTAGTCACTCTCCCAACTACCCATCGGTCTGCGGGTGATACACCTTGCTCAACCGCAACTCCGTACCCATCGCCTCGTGACAATTCTCATAGAGGTGGGACACAAGGAATTTATCTTGATCAATAACAATGTTGGGTTGCACCTCGTGTAGTCTCATTCTCTTTTTACAATGAAATATTGTGCACACTGCCCCCGATTGTGTAATTCACCCCATTTAGTAAAAATTGCTCCACCTCGGTCAAACGATCCCAATAACCCAGAGGGAATCTTGACCTTTCCGCGATGTTGGTAACCCAAAATCAACTTCATCGATATACATATGCATTCCGTTACTAGAATCACCAATTATAGCAAAACTCTATTTAATCGCCTAGGATCAACCTTTTTCCATTTAACGAGTGGGGCACTTGAAGACCAACTTCGCTATGTCTGGATCCACACCAACCCACACGTACTCTATCCCATATTATTTGGTACATCTTATTCCCCCTCCTGGGGTATGCCAAAATTGTGACCCATGTGTCTGCTCCAGAACTGTGCACCTTGTAGGTCACTGTCGTCTGGTATAATCAAGCCACCCTTAGAACTTGACTGAGTACGAATTCGCTTTACTTCCCAAAACTATTGGACCCTACCTTAGCAAGAAGGATGCCTTTCTTGTGTCTTCACGGTCCTTTGATCCATCTCGACTGTGATATCTCTCCTTGTTGTATATGTTTGGACTACCTTCTTCCTCTAACGAAGTTCCGTCTACCTTACCATCCCAACTCTACTTCTAATGGCCCTATAGACATACTAATTAGGCATAAATTCTTCACATTTATCCCCTTAATTTCGCTATTTTTATGATCCCGTGCGGTGTAAATAGATTGGATTTGTCTCATATTTATGCTACTAACCCTTTTTGGCAAGTATTTCATATTTTGTGTATCTCTTATGTGTTTTACAAATATTTCATGCAAGTTAGTACCAAAGAGAACTCAAAATAGTGAAAGAAACCAAGAATTGGGGAGTTAAAGGGCATTTTCGTAATTTTTCAGCCATAGTCTGGAGGTGGGGCCAACTAGAAAGTTGAAGATCTTTCAATGACAAGAACACTGGAAAAAACGGCACCTCAATCCGAGCTACGATGAAGAAGTTATGCCCATTTGAAGTTGAGAAGAAATCCAAGAAAAAAGCTGTCAGACCCGAACCGAACCGAAGCTGAGAAAAAGAAACCAGCCTGCCCATTTGTCACGCTCCAGATCCGTTACAAAATTAGTCACGCACCAGATCCGTTACAAAATTAGCCACGCTTTCTAAGTGTGGCAAATTGGCAGATACGAGATTTTTATTTTGTGCTTATCTTTTAGCCAAAAGAGTTTTATGTTTTGGGGACTCTTCTAAACGACCCTTAGCCTATATATTTAGTCATTAGGACTCTTTTTATGAAGATTTCATTGATGTAAAAGCTCCATAACAAGTAGGAACATCTAGGAGAAGAATTTACATACTTTGCACCATTAATTCAAGAGTTTTTCCGGTTTTTCTTCAATCTTTGATTTCTTCTTGCATGTTCTTGTTCTTCAATCGTGGTAACTTTTATTTCCAGCACTTTTATCATTATTCACCATGTTAGGCTAGGTTTTTAAAGGTTGGGATGCATGAACCCAACCTGATGTTGTAGTTGCGTGCATATAAAATTAATCCGCTGAATTTAGTGATTGATTATGACCGTATTGCGTAGTTACACAATAATTGTAGATCTTTATATCTCATTTGCCTCTGGGTACTCGTGATGATTTAGGGTGCAATTCGAGTGCTACTATCGCGATACTGATTTACTCATCCTCAAATTAAGTATGACGCGGACTTGAACCTCGTATACGTAATGCTTGGGAGTACTAAATTCCAGGTCAAATTAATCAGTTAAATTTACGATTAGTTTTATACCATCAATAGTCTAGGGTTGGGGGATTGTGTCTCTACCTTAATTTTCCAATTAGTTTTAGTTAACTTCTTTATTTTTTCCTTTTCCCTTTCTCACTCAATCATCTTATTTTTATTTCTTTTTAGTGTCAAGTTAGGGTAAACAGTCTTACCTTTGTCGTCACGTTCACTCGTCCTAGTTCCCTGAGGATTCGATACCCAGACTCGCCACTATACTCCGCAAGAGTGTAGTTAAAGTTTAGGTTTTTTTGTATTGTGGTTGGAAGCCGACAACAACGACTAGCGTATTTACACGAACGCTCGATTTCTGACTCAATCACATACAGTTCAAATCATTTACCTCCATGTTACTTTATCTCGGATGATATCGAATATCGAATTAACCAGGGCGCCCATACAACGTATACCATGTGCATATATGCATAAATACCACAAATGCAACTTACATGCATCAAAATCGGCCTCGTATGCTCTCCATGACTATGCAGTAAGGGTACACTCGATTACCCTACTAATCGTGGCTCAATTCTTTTTTAGATTTCCCCACTTATCAACTAGTGACGCAAATATTTTCTAGTACTTTCTACACTGCTCCGCTGGCCTTAAATTGTATATAAGCTCTTCGCTTGAAGCATTATCTACATACGTGTAATGACTAATGTACTAAACCAATTTTCTAGATCCCCAAAACGTTTACCAACTCCCAAAGCTTACTAAGGTTCATACGCGGGATGTCTCACCAGAGAAATATAAATAAAGACTACTTAGCTTTATCAGTTATCGAGATCCGTAAGCCCAAAGCACATTACCGGGACCCTCAAAAGTCCTGTCCCCAAAAGTCACTATATCAGGTTCCCAACTCCCACATCTCTAAAGGAGTCATACAATACAACACTCTCACTATCACTAAGTTCCCAGCGCTAAGTCAATAATAAACTTAATCTTTCAGCTCGATGATAACACTGGTATCCCCTGAATCACATCAGTAAAGTCCCTACGCACAGGAATCAAATATAATAATATAACTATACTCTTCGAAGTCTCTTCCCTAATATAGTATAGATGTGGGTTGGCTAGAGATCAAGGCTTCTCCAGCATGGCCAGCAGGGCCAGAGACAGGGGGATTTGATGGGCATGTCTTTTATATGTAGAGATCAGGGCCACATGCATCGAGCTTTTTTGGAACGAGCTAGAGAACAAGAGCAGGGTGCACAACATGGGCAACAGTTGCAACGGTTCTTTGGAAATTTTGGGCATGAGTATTACATTTGTTAACCAGCTGAACAGCTAGTGTCATTGGAAATTGAAGGTATGCTTTCTATCCATAGGCCAATGGGGGCGAGTTTTGTGTGGCACGGGTGCATCATAATATTTTATTAGCACTAGATTCACACGTGAGAGGGGTTTAGTGGAGGTAGCGCCAGTATTATTATTATGAATATATAATTATCGTTGGGTAACGAGGCTCTCTTTCATTCCATCTGCAGGGGAGTGAATATGGACACTGGGAGGATATGTTTTAGTGGATTTACTCGTTTTAGAGAGGCATGATGTTTTAAAATTATGTTATCCTAGGTATAGACTAGTTAACGATGGTTAGATCAAGGGTGGACTATTAGAATAAGTCTATCGTGTTCGCTATTCCAGGGCAGGATGTGTTACTTTTGCGATGTCTCGTCCTGAGTGGCCTCGGCCCTGATGGCCACCCCCATTGTTCCTTTGGCCCTGTGGAACATGATGCTGGACATGTTTGAATCCACCGTCTCCCAGTTGGAATCCCCCTGATCGGAATCTCTTTGTCGGATTCCCCTGTTGAGTATCCTACTCATGGTGTCTACCCTACTATTGTTGCGATGCCATATTAACATTGTTACCTCCAGTCTTGCCTTACTGGATAGACTCCCCAACTCTCTTGGCTCCCTTCATATAAAATTGGTTATCCTGGTAGTGAAGAAGTGTGGCATTGACGACTTCAGTATAAGTTCCCAATGTCGGATTACCTAACAGATTTATCGGATCCCCCATGTGAGTTAATCAGTAAACTTCAGTATCTTTTTCCCCTCCGTATCTACCTCGTAAGGCACAAAATTCGCCAAAACGGGTGAATTCCTCCTCATACTTGACCACTATCTGACCCTCTTGTGATACGTTAAGAAACTTCCTCTGCATCTCTGTTTGAATAGCATGCGGAAAGAACTTACAGTCGCACCGCACCCAAAGGTCCCCAATAGTCATGGTATATGTATCCTCAGATGTGGTGACTAACTCCCACTACTGTAATGCCGCTCCTATAAGTTTAAAAGTTGCTTAAATCTGCTTCTGAGCATCACTGCACTCAACCATATGTAAATGCCGTTGGATATCCTTCTTCCATTGACTAGAAGCAACAACATCCACCCTCCCCTGAAACTTTGACAAATGGTCTTTCTGAAAGGCCTCTCTAACTCTTTCCCACACCGACGGTATTGGGTGGGCCGGGACGACAGGTGCCACTGGATGCTGTGGCTGGGTCTGGGGAAACTGTTATTCCATGGTAGTCATTGTGGCATTAACCACTTGTACAACTATAATGAAAACCTCAACAGATGTCACCGTCCTCTACGCTACCTACGGATCCAGTTAAGCCTCTCCTCCGATAGCCCTCCTGGTTGCGCTAGTTGGTCGTCCTCTTCTGTTTGGCATATGAAACCAAATTGAATTCATATGAGATTCACTTTAATTATACACAATAGCAGAAAAACGTAAAAATACAATATGAATTAACAGTCCTAAGCATAGGGTTCTATATCAAAGAAAACGTAACGCTAAAAATGTAGCAAGTCCGCACATAGTCTAAGGACACTAGAACCTGATGCTCTAATACCATCTGTGACACCCTGCCTATCCCAATAAAGGGGTGGTTAATACTCTACTAATATAAAACAACAATATCAATATGGCTTATTCTTAGCATCACTGTTGAAAGCCAAACTAGTTACTAACAACCTCTTAAGCTCGGTGTCAAATTTTAAAACTTAATAACTTGCCTTATTAAAAAATTCAACGCTTTAGATAACCATACCATCATTTAAATAAACATTCCAACTTAAATAAACATTCTCCGCAAGAATAGAATGAATACCAATAACGTAGTGTAAATAAATATAACTGAATATCTCTCGGCAACACTAAAAAATATCATCCAACTGATAAGAAAATTATTTAGCAAAGTTTAAAAGAAAGGATTTTTAAAAATGGACAGTATGCTCGAAATAAAAGAAACTGTGATAACATAATATGTATATGACAATGATATAAGTGTCTGTTCGAACCCTGCAGGCATTCACAGCTACTGCAGCATCGACCCGCCCCATTGCTAGGGATTAGGATTTCATGCATGGACGGGGATGGGAATGACGCCCCTGCCCCTCCCCATTGACATTCCTACCACACGTGGAGAAGCGTGATATAAGTGAAAAGAGTAACCTTATTATCATCATCTTTGTCAAAAAAACTCTAGAGAGGAAAAATTATTTGAGAAATTTTCATAATTTTTTTTTAAAGAAACAAGTATTTGAGTTAAATTACTCTAGAGATTGAAACAACAATTTTCTTCTTCACTTATCTCTTATGTGTTTTTGAGATGTTTGTTTTCAAATATTAACCACAAGTCGTATTGAAACTTAAATCATTTCTACCTTTATTCTTGAGAAAATATATTTATATCTTTATCCTTGAGAGACTTGTGTGAATCTCCCAAATATTCATTGTTGGTTTAAGTGAGCGAGAGTATTTTTCAACACTTTCAAACCCTTCAGGATCACTCATATCCTAGAAAGTGGTATCCTAGCATTTGGTGTCTTCTTAACAAGGTTCATCTTCAACTTTAAAAAAAGAGTTTAATTTTGGGGGTGAACCTTTAAAGACATTAGTTGAGGCCAAACTGGTCACGGTTGTGTAGCGTTCTACAAATATTGACACATTTTATAGAATATATGGCGTGAAAGAGTGTATAGTAAGTTAACGCATTATGTGATTGTAAGTCTTTAATTTCTATTTATAAAATTCTATCGTAATTTATTTGGAGTTCATTTTGTCCTGAGTTTTTTTCCCGCTAATGGGTCATTTCTTTGTACAACTTGGCGTTGTGTGATTGTGTTACTTATTCTATATTTAGATTAATCACATAATCTTGAAGATAAAATTTGGTGTAATCTAATTTGGACATTATTTTTCACAAAAACCTAGGTTGTGTTAATTGTGCCCGTAAGGAATTAAAAGAAAAAAAAAATTATCTATTACATTAATAATTTTGATTTGGGTACCTTCACTTGATCTTGGATTATAGTAAAAATATTCTAAACTAATATCAGGGTTAGACCTCATTTTGAAGGTTTAATTTCCTTGAAGTAGACCTAGAGTGTGTATTATGGAGTTAAGCATGTGTGATCGTATTAGTGTCTTACTTAGTTATAATAACTACTATATTTTTACCGAACTTGTAACCCCATCTAAATTTTTGGATCACTCCATTACTGACATTAAAAAGGTTTATGTTAGCAGTAGTGATAGTGATGAAGAGGATCTTCCTGATTATTACGTTAGGTTAGCTTTGCTATAAAAACCCTTATTACAAATGTTAAACTTCTTACGAAAGTAAAATTTTTTCCAAAAGAAAGGCCTTCGAAGAAGAACGATGATCAAGCCTCTTCCGAGTTTTCTAGTCAGAGGATTATTTTACTTGGAAAAATCATAGCCCTTGAGAATGAGAAAACTAGTTTCTCCCATGAGCTAAAATATTTAAAGGAAGAAAATAATTTCTTTCAAGTTATAAAAGATCATGGACATTATCTTTACCCTAGACTAAAGCCCTTGATTTATTCTTTAATGAGTTCTTAGAGTTTCTTCATGAACTTGTAGAAGATAATAAGATACCTATGGTTGAAGATGAATGTGTGTCCACCTTGAGAAAGGCGAGAGATTATTTGACCATCTCTTTGGACAAATTGAAAAGGAAGCTTCAAATTTGTCACGAATCCAATGTTAACCTTTTAAAGAGGATTATAAATTTTATTAAAGAATTGGATTCTAATAGATAAGAAACTCCTTAAGGTGAAACATCGCATTTTAAATCTTCATCGTTAAAAGGATCACCATTTATTGAGCCTATTTCCAAAAGTATTCAAAACTCTAGGAATGTGGTGGTGTGAAACATTTGAAGGAGAAGATTGTTGTTCTTCCAACGTTTATTAACAAAAATCAATCATTGCATATTATGAGACCTATATTGATAATGATTTTTTCTATTGTCATAAAAAGGGTCACATGAAAGATTTTTGTTCCAAGTTTAAGAATGTTCAACTTTGTGAGAAGATTGTTCATAAAAATTACGCTCATGTTTCTCGACCTAAAATGTTTCCATGTGATCATTTCTATAAGAAAGGTCATTTAAGAAACTTTTTCTATTTGCTCAATACGACTTTGTGTTTTCACAAAGCTAGGAAGAATGGGATTTTTTTAAGGAATAATCCAAAGGAAAGGTAATGTGTGGCCATCCAAGATTTAACGGATTTGCCCCCAAAAAAGTGGGCATGCTGGGATTAAGGAAGAACATCCTCTTTTTACCACTCACACGATATTCATGGGCTCTCATGGACATAAATTGGCTGTCGTCAAGGGGTGTAAAAATAAAAAGAATGGAGTCGCTAGCTTATTTTGCTCAAAATAATCAAAAGATGTAGCCGTCCCTAGAGAAACGACAACAAAGACAAACTGATATATATGAAACCAAATAGATCACCTGTTCAGGGACTAAGTTAAGGAATGAGAAGGTGTTAGGCACCCATTCCGCCCTTTCCGTATCGTAAAGAATGGAATACGTATGTCTCATGGGGCCTATAAAAACATAATAATGAGAAAAGGCTCCATTATATTCAATACACTAAATTATAATCCACTATGAGGAAATGGATACGCGAATTTGACGGGGACTGCAAAAATGAAAGAGAATAAAAATATGGAAAATATAATATAGCGTGATCAACACAAAGAATTACGATTTACTATAAGGAAGTGAACATGCATGTCTTACGGGGTTGCTAAGAACATATAAACTAGTATATATGCATATATATGATACTAATAAAAGTAAGAAAGAATAAAGTGAATACATACTCGAATCCTGAGGAAAACTCGGGACGCCAAGTAGCCAAAAATGGCATCAAAGTCTACGTAGTTCGAAAGCATATAAGGGTGGAATTTAACCCACGAACCCAAAACTAGAATTTTATTATTTTGATTTGTTTAAAAACGTGCACAAGTGTGGAAAGTGTAGTAAAAATGGAAGGAAAGTTCTAAGTTGGGATTTAAGTATCAAATCCTCTTTTTTAGTTTTTTGAGTTTATGAAAATAAATTTAATGAATATATAATTAATAAGAAGGTGAGAAAATGACACCTAAATGTGAACAATATACTAGTAAGTAGAAAACTGATTAGTAGCACTAAAGCATCAAGTTTGAATGAATAGGATTTGGACCTTCTATGATGTTTGAATTCTTACTTTAATGGTGATGTAGGTTGATTTTGGTGGTGATGTGATGGTAGTAAAGTGGGTAAGAAAGGTGAGGTGTGTGTATGGTGTGATTAAATGTAGGAGGAATGTTATAAAAGGGATGTGTAACAGGCCACTCACTGATTTTGAAGAAATGACGTTTTGGGATCTGGAAAACGAAGGTCCCCTCAAATAAGGTCATGACCTCCTTAAATAGGAAATTTTTAGGGGTGGGGGGTAAGCCTAGAACTGCTTATCATCATACCCTCTGACTTGCAGGCTAAGAAAAATAACCATATGCCGATCGACAGAGGGTTAGGCGTGCCTATAGGCAGTCCGAAATGGACTTTTTCACAAAAATGGCATATAATACAGGTCGTAAGTTCAATTCGCACACGGATGGTACCGTTGGAAAGAGGATTTAGAGATATACAAAATTTCATTGAGAAAATTTGGGTTTCGAGATTTGACCAAAGGCAAACAGTGCTTAAAAGCGCACAGTGACATCTGGATTAGGATTTTAGAGTAAAAAGGCAAGTAAATGTGAACCGTAAGGACGATTAGGGAACGGTATGGACCATTAGAAAGGGTATTTAGATCCCTAAAAAATTTCCCTGATTTATTATGGATTTCAAGAGTTAACCAAAGTCAAACGGATCCCAAAAGGGGCCGATGCCCTCTAGTTTAAGGTTTAAAGTGAAGGATAGGGATCCGAGGGTTTCAGGATTTGTATTTAGGACCTATGACGGTGTATGAGGGGTAATATAATGGGGGTACTGGAATTGGGTGTCTACAAAAGGATAACATATGCAACGTGTTCACCACAAGAAGCAAAGAAATATTCAAAAATCTTCCAACTTCTAACCTAAACCCGAAACACCATGTATGAATCTTGTGTGGATTAAGAAGGATAGTATGAAAAGGATAGATGTAGAGATACAAAGTGATCCTAATATGGTTCCCATAACCTCTAATTGATAAAATGGTTTCTCAATGTTCTCACGACTCGTAGAACGCTTATCTCATTCTTCAGCTCATCTTATTCTTTTTGTCATGTTTTCATCGCTTTTGTATATTTTACTTGAGATAAGTGTTGATTATGTGCTTGTTAGTTAGTTGGATAATATTCTAAATCAATGTATGATCTCTTTCATATTACTATGTATATTGGTTCCATTTATGCCTACGTACTCTCAAAATTGAAATTTAAAGCTTGAAAGTCGTAATATTCTTAATACTTGATTAATATATATAATGAATTGTACATAGTACAACATTCTTGAGAAATTATTTGATAAAAATATTAAAACAAAACAAATTCATTTAGGCTTTATGGTGTCTTAAAAATGATTTTGATTTAGAAAAGAGGTGTCACTTTTGCCTTGTGTGTGTGAGGTGTTTCCATAATTGTTGTTGGAAATATTAATGAAAATATATTCAAAATCATGAGTGTTAAAGGGGTTAAGACTACAACATAAGGAAAGTGGGAGTCTTACCTTTGAAAATTGGAAATAAGTTGTCCGCCTTTTTGTTAAGCGTGAAAGTCACCAGTTGCAAAATTGTTTGAAACATGTTGTCTCAAAAAAAAAAAAAAAAAATTATATATATATATATATATATATATATATATATATATATATATATATATATATATATACACACTCAACTCAACCAAGCCTTTTCCCAATTATTTGGGGTCGGCTACATGAATCCTATTTTTTCATTCCATTCTGTCCAGTACAATATCTTCGGTTAAACCACATGATATCATGTCCTTTTTTCTATAATATCCCACCAAGTTAATTTAGGCCTACCTCTACCCCTTGTGTTACCATCAATACTAACTAAATAACTGTTCCTTACAGGAGAATCCATTGGTCTACGCTTGACGTGTTCAAATCGTCTAATTCGATTTTCTCTCAATTTATCTTCTATAGGAGCTACTTTTACCGTTTCATGAATTTGTTCATTTTTAATTTTATCCTTTCGAGTTTGATCACAAATCCATCTTAGCATTCGCAAAATCTAGGATAGACTCTCCCCCGTCGTTCCTATCTCCAAAGCCATATCCTCCATGCACTATATCATATCCTACACGATCTTCTCCTACATGGCCATTAAAATCTTCACCTATATAGATTTTCTCACCTACGGGTATTTCTTGAATTAGTTCATACATTTGTTCCCAAAATTGTACTTTAGTGTGCTCATCTAATCCTACTTGGGGTGTATAAGCACTAACAATATTAATTATGTTTTCACCTAATACTAATTTTACAAGTATAAGTTTATCACCTTTCCTAATAATGGTTACAATATCGTCCTTAAAGTTCTTATCTACTATTATTCCAACTCCGTTCTTATTTCTATGTTTTCATATATAATATAATTTAAATCCTGTATTTTCTATTTCTCTAGCTTTCTCACCGACTCATTTAGTTTCTTGTAAACAAGCTATGTTAATTTTTCTTCTTATCATGGTATCTACTAACTCCATCCATTTTCCTATCATAGTCCCTATGTTCCAATTCGCTAACCTAAGTCTAGTATCCTGGACTAGCTTCTTTACCCGCACGCATCCAGCTTGTTGTAGGAACCCTTGTGTATTTATTGTCACACCCGAGCGCCTATGCGATGCTCCTTACCTATTTTTCGAGACACTCGATGGCAGGCTCAACGCCCCTTGCCTATATATACAAAAATTGGGGTAACAACAAGGGTGTGAGACCTAAAATATTTTAATCATAAACTGCTTATTTGAGGAAGAAAAAATTTCTAGATAAAATGTTATATTTTCAAGAAAAATATTTCGTATTATATGATGAGAGTATTACTTGGACTAAATTCTTTATCTTGAAATTCTAGATCATCTTGTATATAATGGGATGTGATAAATTATCTCCATTGGAATCATTTCACATTTCACATTTCACATTTCACATTTCACATTTCACATTTCACATTTCACATTTCACATTTCACATCTCATATCATATATGAGATCCCATAATATTATCTTATCCACCTTCTCAAAGGAGGCTCTATTTTTCCATTCGGTATGCGTGGTGTTCACATAATTTTTGCCTATAATAAAATTCAAGTCATGGAGAAAAGTTATATTTAAGCTAGGAGCATAAATTAAGACTACTTGTGTTCAAATTGTATTGTGCTACATTAAGTTCAAGTACCAATTTTGAATGCTAATAGATTTACAATGAGCATTTTTTAGTTAGTTGTGTTATAATCGGGTGGTCTTAGTAACGTGTGTTATTATGTCAAACATTGTTACACCTAATATGCGGGTATACATGAACCTATCGCGTATACATTACAAGAAAAATCACATATAACTAACAAAGACCCCCCCTTTGAATAGTGTTATAGTATCGTTGGACCTTATGTTGAAATCTTTTTGGCATGTCTTAAACCCCCCCAAAATATCTACTAGAGAGTATAGTCAAATTCTCCACTTTTTAAGAATTTGGTGTTTTATAAATGAGTGTTCTACTAAAAAAAAACTAGACCGTGTGTGTGTGTGTGAATAGGTTTAATTACAAACTAGGTCCCTTTTTTTTGTCAATTTTGGTATTTCTATCAATTTTAACAATTCTAGCACAATAATCAACTAGGTGAAATGATAAGAAATATATGGATCTATATTTTTAGCATTAGTTACGAAATTTAAGGTGGTCTTTGTAACGTGTGTTATTATGTTAAACATTGTTAGACCTAATATTCGGGTATACATGAACCTATCGCGTATACATTACAAGAAAAATAACATATAACTAACAAATCCCCCCCCCCCCCTTTGAATAGTGTTATAGTATCGTTGGACCTTATGTTGAAATCTTTTTGGCATGTCTTAACCCCCCCCCCCCCCCCCCAAAAAAAAAAATATCTACTAGAGAGTATAGTCAAATTCTCCACTTTTTAAGAATTTGGCGTTTTATAAATTAGTGTTCTACAAAAAAAAAAAACTAGACCGGGGTGTGTGTGTGAATAGGTTTAATTACAAACTAGGTCCCTTTTTTTGTCAATTTTGGTATTTCTATCAATTTTAACAATTCTAGCACAATGATCAACTAGGTGAGATGATAAGAATAATATGGATCTATATTTTTAGCATTAGTTACGAAATATAGGTCAATTATGAAAAATAAACACTAGATGGAAATCCTAAGGTAAAATTAATGGTTTATACTAGATTTAAGTGATATCTAAGTGATGTGTGTGATGTAAATGAAGTACATAGCATAAACAACATATAAATAGCCCACAACACAGAATTTATGAGGGGAAAAAACCCCACCAAGGGGTAAAAAAATCGGGATGCACTCTAATCTCTCATTAAACTTGAAAAGGTTTTATACAATGCAAGAAATTACCTTTCTCGCATGCACTCACGAGACGTTACCTATGAACATTGAACTTTCCCCCACTAATGATGAGCGATCCATCCTAACCTCCATTAGACGAACATGGAAGTACATTATCTTCCTTAGAGTCGCAACATGCTCTGAACTCTACGGTAGCTCAAAGAACCTACTCTTTAGATCTTGGAGTGTAGATCTTCAATTCTAATGTAGAATGGTTTAGATTGAATCTAGGGTAAGTGAATCTGATTTTAAAACACTCCCGATTACTCACAAATCATAGATCTAGTGTAGATGTAGATTTTCACTCAATTTTGGAAGGAAGACGTGAATTTGAATAAAAATATGGAATTTAAATGCTCTTAACCTTGAAAATACTCTCCAAGTGTTTGATAAGTACAGAGGAGCTCGAATATTTTAAAACAGAGGTAAAAAGAACCAATTTATAGTAAATTTTGAAATATAGGCCCGTCATTTGCATGGGGGTTAATTGGCAAGTCAAAACATGCCCGAAATGTGCAATCGTGCACACAGGGTCAATTTGAACCTGTGCAAACGCTTTTAGGCAGAGGAAAAAAAGCCTAAACAGTGAAGGGCTATGCTCAAGGCCCCAAATTAGGGTTGTGACAATGAATTAAGCTATTAAACCAGTTTGTCTTAATTAGAGAACATTTTAAAAAATATAGGTCTTTCCCAAGGTTATACACATCACTTCGCAAAGTTTAAAATCACTTATTCAGTTTCAAAATGTCGTTTTCAAAAACATAATGAAAAACATGTGTGTGTGCATAGCCTTAGACGTTCAATCATAATCCTATGTCAAAAGGATATATCTTTAAAGTTCTGCAACAAAAGTCTTTATGTTATAAAGAATCCAAGAAGATCTTCAAAGTTCAATTTTCATGAAGACTAAAGAACAAAACTCTGTCTCTCTCTACACAACATCAATAAGGGATTACTATTTTTGTCTTGAATATAGAGAGACTTAAATGTTGCGATATGAAAGATAGCAATCCAATATATATAAGGACATATTGTCAATGTATCAATGTTCCTTGCAACAATTTATAAGATTGCCTTTATTCAGTTTGGAAACTACTTAAGTTATAGGTTAGGATTGCGTTCAGTTAGTCCTTCAAACCTCTGCATGTTGAAGGTCGTAGAATCCGAGTTAATGCTACATCAAGTTTCGTGCCGAGT
Organism: Sambucus nigra; assembly: GCA_949130495.1. Classification (NCBI taxonomy): domain Eukaryota; kingdom Viridiplantae; phylum Streptophyta; class Magnoliopsida; order Dipsacales; family Adoxaceae; genus Sambucus; species Sambucus nigra. Next base: position 420,719,280 of record OX422207.1, read on the forward strand.
TTTATCTTCATCCATGGGATCTCAAGGAAGGTATGAATGGTGTATTATATTGATCCTCAGATTTCATTTTGGGTGTTAATTTTTTTTTAAATTAATAGAGGCTCATTTTTCAAAAAAGGATTTTTAAAGAAAAATATTTTTAGCTTTTAAAGTTGTTCGAACGAAGTTTGATTTTCGTTCAGATGATAATTGGGATGGCATTCGAATGACTTGAGATTTCGTTAGAACGAAATACCCAAAGTTGTTCTAACGAGTTTCAGTTTTCATTCAAAGGACTCATCTTGGGATGCGTGCTGTTATCTTTTACTATTTTTTCCACAAGTTACAGGGACATCATTAAGAGGGGGGTTTAAAAATCAGTTTTATGGACAAAAACAAAAGCCTCTTAAACCCTAGTATACACCCTTGTTTGATATCCAAGAATCATCATAAAATGCTTATTTGATATATCAATTATTTTGTGCCAAGGTTGTTTACTCTATATCTATTGAGAGTTTGTTTTGCACGATGTATTCCATGTTTGTTGCGGTGAGGATTTTCTAGCCAAGATCCTTGGACACCAAGATGTGTGAGGAGAAGGCGTTGTGATGATCATGGCTGGATTCCTGTGGTGTTTCTATGAACAAGGTTCAAGTAGTGAAGGTTGGACCAAGTCTTGAAGATGTCGAGTCAAGTCGAGTAAGTTTGTATGTCACTATTTTATTAATCATGTATCATAGTGAATTTATGTAGACTATGTCGTCCGAGGTTTTTAACATTGTGGATTTTTCCCGTACATCGCGGCGTTGTGTGATGTAACAACCCGAGGTCTTGGAGACGATGATATATTTATTTTGGGAGAAATAAATATTATTTTAATCGATGATTTATTAAATTGGCAATTGAGGTCAAGATTTGGAGTCGTTAGAAAGTGTTTCGAATGGCAATTCTGAGGGTGTAGTTGTGTCCGGAAGGGTCGAGAAAGTCAAAATGACTTTACTTGGGGTCTATTTAGGTTCCAAAATAATTTGAAGTTTGTTTGGCTCGAATTAAAGTTACCGAGTCATTTAAAGTGTGTATTATCATTTAAAGATGTGTATCTTGGGAGTTAGGGCTTAAAAGCCTACGGGAGATTTATTTCTCCAAAGAGAGAAAGAGAAATAGAAAGAAAGAAAGAGAAAAGAAGAAAGAAGAAGAGAAAGAAGGAGAAAAGAGAGAGAAAGTGGAGTTTTCCCGCATCTACGCAATTTCGAGGACGGATCAGACCCTACGAACCCAAGGCAAGTGATTAAACTTGATAAATAATTGTTGTGTACTTTTATTTCATGATCTGTGGATCAAATTTATGGGTTTTAGGTTTAGTTTATCAAAACCTAACTTTTGGGTATAATCTTAGATTGGTTATGTAGATCTTTGATTTGATGTTAGAAATTAGTTTAAATGTATTCTAGGATGAATATTAATGTTATATATGTGATTGGGTTGAAGAGAAATGAAGAGAAGATGATAAATATGAATTTTGGGATTTTTGGCCTTACTAAAAAGTAGCCATTTTCGAACCTCCAGGTAGGCCGAATCGATTTGGCCCCCCTAGCCGAATCGATTCGGAAATATGCAGGTGCCCAGGTCTGAGTGAACGAATCAATTCGGACCCCAGTTGAATCGATTCAGCCTGAGACAGAGTCCCAGGTGTGATGACCCAAATCGATTTGCCTTAGAGGCCGAATCGATTTTCCTTAGAGTCCGAATCGATTCGCTGGGCTGAATCAATTCGGAATTTGCCCGAATCGATTCGAAAACAGGGCTTTTTGAGGGATGTTTTTCTATGGAGAATTTCATCGCGTTTCGTTCGAGGTTATCGATTGGGAACCTCTATAGGAATTATTAGGAGTATGTTTTGGAGACTTTTAGAGAGTTTCCCTTATAAGGAATCATTGGAGTCATATAGACTTAAATTGAGGAATACCGATTTGAGATTTTGGTATACACTAAGTGGGGAAGCCCACCTTGATTGGAGGTTCTATTTGGAGATAATAATTAAATTCATATTTAAGAATGAGAATGAGTTTAGAGATAATGGGTTTTAGGATCCAATCCCAAATGGGATAACTTTAAAAGGTTCACGAAATAAATTGAACCCTGTTATGGATGGAGGATTATAAATGCTAATTAGTGAGCATACAGATATAGAAATATCCTTAATGATGATTGATTTGGGAGAAGTCTCACACAATGGGAAATGCTAAATGTAGTGCATTAGGATAAAAAATATCCTTAACATAAATGAATTTGAGAGACAATTCATAAAAAGCGACATGTGAGCTTCAAGCGTGAAATAGTATACTATACTAAGTGGGGAAGATGTGTGAGAATTGACGATTAGTATATCAAGAGGGAAATATACTAAACAATTATGATTAATCAAATTGCACTTAAGGGCGTATAAGAAATATTAGAACAATGTGACAGGTATACTTTATATGATGGTGTATCTTTATATGTTGTGATGATGTATGTATGCCTTATGTAATGGTATATATATATATATATATATATATATATATATTGAAGCATACCCCCTCCTTGCTATCATTGGGAAGTTGCGTGCGATGAGGGTGAGCATCCTAGCTCAAAGAGTAGGGTGTGGATATTCCCTAGGTCATAGTCATCCATTGTGATTATTATGCGATATATATATGCACTCTTTTGGGGGGTGAAAAGTCAGGAATATGTGACGTTCTCACTTTCCGGTTAGGAGCTATGACCGCTTCCCAGGATGATGTGTGCCTGAGTTGATCACGAGGTGTGTGTCGTTGAACCCCACCAGGTGGCCCCAGTTTTCTACGGGTATGGGCTACTAGAAGATGATATCAAGTGAGACTGCATCCTCGAGTTATATAGCTCGGTTGGATGGTTATGATATTGTTGTTGTGCTTGTACTTGGGTATCGAGGGCATAATGGACCTCAACGACCAACATTGCCAGGATTAGTGTATCGGGGGGGTTCCTTGTTTGGATTTCGCTCCGGTGAGACGTTCCACGCACGATCCATAGTGTAACGTTGGAAATTGGGGAGAAGTTAGTCATTAGTGCTCATATTTATATATATCACCTAGACCGACGATCGACAGTGCCAGGAGTAGTATAACGGGGGGTAACTTGTTTGGATTTCACTTCGGCGAGACGTTCCACGCATGAAACGCCGTGTACTGTTGAGAATTGGGAATATTTATTAATTAAAACGAAATAATAAGAATTTGGGTTACATGCATCATGTATTGAGGGAATAATTAACCTCAAAGATCAATACTGACACACCCCAACCCAGTTACTTATAATTAAGTCTGAAAGTCAAAGTGAGTCAAACCATAATTAATCTAACCAAACCATAAACACGAGATTTAATTTCAGTGTCATCATTGTAAATCCATATAACTGAAAGCCTTTTTACAACATCAAAGTAGTCATGTCCATAAAATTTTTCTTGAAGGATAAGTTAACTTAATTACATCATTTACATTTACACAAAATCATTGTTTCTTCCGTTCCTGACTAACCCAACCCGACCTCCTAGATTTGGCAGTGACATCGCGTTACCTAAAAAATGTGAACATAGGAACCGTGAGCAAAATAGCCCAGTGAATGCATCACTACTATACTACTGCATGAATTTAAATGCAATAAATCATGTCCATATAATTATGTATTAACTTATCCGGCTCATTAATAATGAATGACCAATTTTTCGAATCATGATTCACATATCCTGTCTAAATAGACAATTCTCCCCCATTCCTGGTCGAGGAGTAACCCCTTGTCATTAATAGACAAATCTCCCCCATTCCGGGTCGAGGAGTAACCTCTAATTTCGGTAAACCGAAATGAACAATTTTATATTTATAACATTATGATCATATTCATAACATTATACAAATATATCATTCCAGTGAGTACACTCACCTTGGTTGACAAATATGTATTCACGTTTCCTTCGGGTGGAGCTGAATTGGGTTGATTTGACCTTACACCTGTCAATCCAACTAAATCAGTATTGAATCTCAATAATAAGTATTATCCTAACATAATTATGTAACTTTCAAGACTATACAGCAACAATATAATTCCACATAAGTTACGTTCCATAAAACACAAGTAAAGACAAAATAATGCTATACATGTTAATAAAGTTATGAACATTCAACCGTAAGAAATACCTCGTAAGGAATTTATTACCAAAACCAAGTAACATGAAAGTATACTTCTCAATATATATAAACATGAAACATGTACTCAAAATACTCTTTGGAAAGAGGAGATAACAATATTCTTTCATGGGGTATCTAGTATGGCCTCAGATTATTGCCCTCTATACTCAACCATCCTATATTCATAAATTGTATAAATACAGGGGTCCAACCTTATCAATATGAAAACATATATGAATATACTTTCTAGTACAAGTGACGGTGTAATTTTTCAAGCTTCCTCGAGCAAGTTATGACCATTTCTTTACAACACAAGAAATCTGCCCTACATGCTCCTCTATTGTTCCTTCGTATTCCCAGAATTTTCATAATTTTTCTACAAAATAACTTTCCTTGATTTTCAATTCATTTTCAATAAACATACTGAATAGTAAAGAATTAAAGTTTCATAAATTTTTGACTTCATTTGCTATGTCAAAACCTTGACAAAACTCAGGGCATACCGAAATGAAATATACAAACAACAACTATATACCAACTTGAAATCATTATTACGGCCTAACCACAAGGAGATAAATTCTAATTTTCGGATATGATATGAATATATAAGTCTAATTTCATATACAATTGGAATTTATCAGTTCCAATAAGCACACAAAGAGATATTCAAGTTTGAATACAAGGGGTTTCAATACAAAGCAATTTTAAGGGTTTATGCATTCAACCTCACTTAAACTTGCATATATCCATACATATGCACCCAATCATGAAAGTTAAATAAACAAATAAAGGATTTATATGATATAAATCATAAATATATGAAAAATAACAAGATTTGTAATTAGGATTACCTTCGGGACTTTTACGTAATTTCTACGGATTTTTCTACACTTTTTCTCCTCACTTTTTCTTCCTAAACTTCTACTTTCTCCTTCCTCACCCTAACAACACTTCATACTGAACCTAGGGATTAATTTTATGTAGAAATAAGTTATAGGGAGAATTTTAAGTCGGCCAAGGCTGCCTCCCAAGCCAACCAATTAAATTAAACCATTTGGTTTAATGAAAGACAATTTACCACTTAGAGGGAATTGACAGATTTGCCCCTTGTTCGTAATTTTGGCCTAACGTCTTACTCGTACATCCGTTTGATGTACCGTTTGTTGTTTTACAACCCTAACTCATATGTATACAATTATATAGTTTTCACCTCAAGTCAATGGTTAAGTTATAGAGGTCAAAACTAGTCTTAAACAAGGACATTTCTATCTAAAATAACAAAAAATTGTGTTTTGGAAATAATTCGACATTTCATGATTTATGAAAGTAGGATTAGACTAATCATAATCACTTAACATTAGATATACTAATTACACATTATTAATATCACATAAGTAAAGCATGATTTAAATATAATTTATCATAATTATATTCAGGTTGTCACAAATACTGTCAGAAGTAGTGTAATGGGGGGGGGGGGGGGGGGTTCCTCGTTTGGATTTCGCTTCGGCGAGACGTTCCACGCACGAAACGCAGTGCAGTGGTAAGAACCGGGGGAAGTTTTCTCCTTAGCACTTGATGCTAATAACTCATATATATATGATTACATGCCAAGATGAGGGCATAACTAGAATATATGAAATTCCAGTAAGAGAATGTTGAAGTATTGTGATTATGTTAAATTGTGGATGGTTATGAAACTTTATATGTTCAATAAATGAAAAAATGTAAAGAGAGATATAACATTTAAAATAAAGTAATGTTGTGGATGAAACTTATATAAGGGTAGATTGCGAGATAAGTTAGATAATCTTAAACGAATATTCATTTTGGGATCTAGTTAGATTTTATTGCCTAATTTATATTTGGGCATTCATTTAGAGACCACGTGTATACGTTAGTGCGCGCTCTAGTCGAGAGGTGAGTAGAATGATTATGTAGAGAACGATTCCATTAAATCATGTCATAATGCATTCATAATTATTTTTCATTTTAATGCACTTGCTATAAAATGTTTTCAACTCGGGCTCTGACCCGTCTACGTTTTCTCCCTCCATGTATATATATTGTATTACTTTAGGTGTTCCTCCGCAAGGACTCCATTGATGTTTATCCATCCAGTGTATTCGCGGAGCTGTGGCAGTAGCAGACTGTTGCGGCATCTTGTTTAAACGATTCCTATCTTTTATGTATCTATATTAGGATTCAGTTTGTATCTCGAGTTTATACTCAAGTGTTGTAGAATATCTCTTTTATACTTTCCCTTTTCAGATTATTTGCATTGTCTGTGACCCGACAGCATATTCGAGAAATTTACTTTGTACAATTTGTTGTACTCTTGTATTCATCCTTTACATATTGTAGAGTTTGTTGTATCATTCATCATAGTTAGATGTACTATTATTGATTGTTTGTTGTATGGTTGATTTTTCTTGGTGTAAATAAAATTTTAAAATTTTTGACAATCCGTTTTTAATAATCTCGAGTAGTTAGCCTTATATTATTTAGTATTGTCAGTTGATGTTGAGACTGTGCCATCTGAGATACCTGAATTAATGTGGTATAGGGCTAGCCACCCGTTATTATTTTAAGCGGGTGTCACAGATGGTATCAGAGCATCAGGTTCTAGTGTCCTTAGGATTTGTGCGGGTGATTACGATCTTCCATAAGCGTTCTTGATGTAGAGCCTTATTGTAAAGACGGTTGCATTCTTTTGTCCATATTTCTTCTATTATTTGAAAATATTTGAAAGGCGTTCTGATACAATTGCTCTTGTTTCAGATGCCACCAAAGGGAGGTCGTTCAGTTAGGGAAAATAAAGGGGCTGAAAATGTGCAACCCCAAATGCCTCAAAGGAACATAACTACAGATGAAGTTCGTAATATAGTGGCACAAGCAGTAACTGCTGCCATTTCCACGATGGCGTAGCAATCTGCCATTCAAGCATCCCAAACCCATTTAGGATTGTTTTTATGGGAGAGAGTGACGGAAGATTTTAGTAAGGGGCATCCTCCCGAGTTTGTAGGGGAGTTGATGCAATGGCTGCAAGTTAATGGAAGAATAATATGCAGAGGCACCTCCATATGGTTGAGTGTAGTGAGGTGCAGAAGCAATTTTTAGCCACCTTTAAGCTATCGGGTGCGACTCTCCAATGGTGGGAGTCTGTCACCACATATGAACAGAGAGATACTTTACCTATAATAGAATTTTGGGAACTTTTTGATCGAAGGTATTTTCCTTCCCCGACTTGAAATATGAAGATTTTTCAAGGAAATAGAACGGTGGCAGAATATGAAGAAGATTTTTCTAGATGGGCAAAATTAGTACCTGATGAGGTAAATACGGAAGAGAAACGTATATCAAAGTTTGTTCGATGTTTAGATTGGATAATCCAACAACATTTGTTAGAGAGTCCTAAGTTTGTGACTTTCGTCGAGGTAGTGAACGCGGCACTACTAAAGTGTCACGAATATCGTCTCCGTTCGCAAAAGGGTAAGAACTTTGGGTATTCGAGTTCATCAAGTAAGTTTGGCGATGAGAGTGCCGGTAATGCAAGTGGGTACAAGTTTGACTATAGAGAGTCACAACAATGTTCTGGTCCCCAGGAGGGGAAGAGAGGATTTATGGGTAGATGTTTCTTTTGTAAATAAATAGGTCATAAAAAGAGAGATTGTCCTAAAAGAGGTAAAGGACCACATTTTGATGAAGTTTTGGAAGTACAACCCCTACAGCAGATTCGAGGTCACTTTAGACCAGAGGACTTTGTTTGGGAGCCCATTGATGAGGAAGGGAAATTGGATTAGAGATGGATAATGTAAGTTAGTTTTCCTTTGTGAATATGATAATTACTATATGAAGTTTTGGGAATATCGTATGAGAGATAATGGTGAATGGGTAGTGCTATAACCCTATTATATATGTGATGACCCTAAAGGGGAATTTTGAGCAAGTTAGGCTCTTGTGTTGTTATCTTGTAAAATAATAGATAATTTTATAATACGCTCAAAAAGAGCTATAAACCTTGTGGTAAATATAAGAATTGGTGTTGTGTGTTAAGTAGTAATGATAAAGCTAATTCTTTTTATATAGTCATGATAGACTTATAAATTGTTGTATTCCAGATATGGATGAGCCTTATAAATGGCAATATGTTAAAATGATATGAGATGTTATTTCTGAAAAGAGTTCAAAATTTGTGGATTGATGGGACGCAGGAAAATTTTAGCTCATAATTATGCTAATTTTTGTGAGCTATATGTTGTTATATGTATGATGATTTAAAAGACCTTGTGTTGGTCATAAGGCACTTTATGTAAATATTGTAAGACATAAACCAAAATATTTTTTTAACTGATTTTCAAAATAAAACTTTTTCTAGGCCTTGGGCCATATCAAAATGATTTTTTCCCAAAATATTTTTAAACTCTAGTCCGGATTTAACAAACTCTCAATCCCCGACGTCGCTTCATAGTAGTGTATTGGGAGGGTTCTTTGCTTGGATTTCTCTTAGGCGAGACGTCCCCCGCAGGAATGTGGCGAATGTCAGGAATTGAGAGGAGTTATTTCTTGGACCATTCAAAATTTTTTACACTATTAATATTGCTAGTATTAATTATAATTATGGAATTGTTAAACTTTAGAGGCAAAAGAAGCCTCATTATGATTGGTACGAGAAGAAAGCTCGAATATAAAGGGTGTATGGGCACCCTAGTGGTTAATGAATTGGTTTTTATATAAAATAAAATAAATTAAAATTAATTCGTTGTGGGAAGTTAGAGGATTGGGCATATGATTAGTGAGGATGAGTGTGGTAGGAACTAGTTGAGCTTTGGAGAATTAGGTTTAGTTAAATTTTGAGGACGAAATTTTTGTAAGTGGGGAAGTTTGTAACAATCCGAGGTCTTGGAGACGATGATTTATTTATTTTGGGAGAAATAAATATTAGTTTAATCGGAGATTTATTAAATTGGCAATTGAGGTCAAAATTTGGAGTCATTAGAAAGTGTTTCGAATGGAGATTCTGAGGGTGTAGTTGTGTCCGGAAGGGTCGAGAAAGTCAAAATGACTGTACTTGGGGTCTATTTAGGTTCCGAAATAATTTGAAGTTTGTTTGGCTCGAATTAAAGTTACCGAGTCATTTAAAGTGTGTATTATCATTTAAAGATGTGTATCTTGGGAGTTAGGGCTTAAAAGGCTACGGGAGATTTATTTCTCCAAAAGAGGAAGAGAAATAGAAAGAAAGAAAGAGAGAAGAAGAAAGAAGAAGAGAAAGAAGGAGAAAAGAGAGAGAAAGTGGAGTTTTTCGGCATCTACGCAATTTCGAGGACGGATCAGACCCTACAAACCCGAGGCAAGTGATGAAACTTGCTAAATAATTGTTGTATACTTTTATTTCATGATTTGTGGATCAAATTTATGGGTTTTAGGTTTAATTTATCAAAACCTAACTTTTGGGTATAATCTTAGATTGGTTATGTAGATCTTGGATTTGATGTTAGAAATTAGTTTAAATGTATTCTAGGATGAATATAAATATTATATACTTGATTGGGTTGAAGATAAATGAAGAGAAGATGATAAATATGAATTTTTGGATTTTTGGGCTTACTAAAAAGTAGCCATTTTCGAACCTCCAGGTAGGCCAAATCGATTCGGCCCCCCTAGCCGAATCGATACGGAAATATGCAGGTGCCCAGGTCTGAGTGACCGAATCGATTTGAAACCCAGCTGAATCGATTCGGCCTAAGGCAGAGTCCCAGGTCTGATGACCCGAATCGATTTGCCTTGGAGCCCGAATCGATTCGGAAATAGGGCTTTTTGTGGGATGTTTTTCTATGGAGAATTTCGTCACGTTTTGTTCGAGGTTATCGATTGGGAACCTCTATAGGAATTATTGGGAGTATGTTTTGGAGACTTTTAGAGAGTTTCCCTTATAAGGTATCATTGGAGTCATATAGACTTAAATTAAGGAATACCGATTTGAGATTTTGGTATACACTAAGTGGGGAAGCCCACCTTGATTGGAGGTTCTATTTGGAGATAATAATTAAATTCATATGAAAGAATGAGAATGAGTTTAGAGTTAATGGGTCTTAGGATCCAATCCCGAATGGGATAAATTTAAAAGGTTCACGAAATAAATTGAACCCTATTATGGATGGAGGATTATAAATGCTAATTAGTGAGCATACGGATATAAAAATATCCTCAATGATGATTGATTTGGGAGAAGTCTCACACAATGAGAAATGCTAAATGTAGTGCATTAGGATAAAGAATATCCTTAACATAAATGAATTTGAGAGACAATTCATAAATAGAAGCGACATGTGAGCTTCAAGTGAGAAATAGTATAGTATATACTAAGTGGGGAAGATGTGTGAGAATTGACGATTAGTATATCAAGAGGGAAATATACTAAACAATGATTATTAATAAAATTGTGTCTAAGGGCGTATAATAAATATGAAAACAATGGGACATGTATACTTTATATGATGGTGTACCTTTATATGTTGTGATGATGTATGTATGCCTTATGTGATGGTATAGTGAAGCATACCCCCTCCTTGCTATCATTGGGAAGTTGCGTGTGATGAGGGTGAGCATCCTAGCTCAAAGAGCAAGGTGTGAATATTCCCCAGGTCATAGTTGTCCATGGTGATTATTATGCGATATATATATATATTCACTCTTTTGGGGGGTGAGAAGTCGGGGGTATGTGATGCTATCACTTGCCGATTAGGAGCAATGACCGATTCCCGGGACGTTGTGTGCCTGAGTTGATCCCGAGGTGGGAATCGTTGAACCCCACCAGTTGGCCCCAGTTTGCTAGGGTATGGGCTGCTGGAAGATAATAGCAAGTGAGCCTGCATCCTCGAGTTATATAGCTCGGTTGAATGGTTATGATATTGTTTATGTGCTTGTACTTGGGTATCGAGGGCATAATGGACCTCAACAACCAACATTGCCAGCATTAGTGTATCGGGGGGGTTCCTTGTTTGGATTTCGCTTCGATGAGATGTTCCACGCATGATCCGTAGTGTAACGTTGGAAATTAGGGAGAAGTTAGTCATTAGTTCTCATATTTATATATATATCACCTAACCCGACGATCGACAGTGCCAGGAGTAGTGTAACGGGGGGGTTCCTTATTTGGATTTCGCTTCGGCGAGACGTCCCATGCATGAAACGCCGTGTACTATTGAGAATTGGGAATATTAATTAATTAAAATGGAATAATAAGAATTTGGGTTACATGCATCATGTATTGAGGGCATAATTAACCTCGAAGATCAATACTGTTAGAAGTAGTGTAATGGGGTGGGGGGTTCCTCATTTGGATTTCGCTTCGGCGAGACGTCCCACGCACGAAACGCAGTGCAGTGTTGAGAACCGGAGGAAATTTTGTCCTTAGCACTTGATGCTAATAACTCATATATATATGATTACATGCCAAGATGAGGGCATAACTAGAATACATGAAATTCTAGAAAGAGAATGTTGATGTATTGTGATTATGTTAAATTGTGGATGGTTATGCAACTTTATATGTTCAATAAATGAACAAATGTAAAGAGAACTATAACATTTAAAATAAAGTAATGTTGTGGATGAAACTTAGATAAGGGTAGATTGCGAGATAAGTTAGATAATCTTAATCGAATCTTCATTTTGGGATCTAGTTAGATTTTATTGCCTAATTTATATTTGGGCATTCATTTAGAGACCACGTGCATACGTTAGTGCGCGCTCTATTTGAGAGGTGAGTTGAATGATTATGGAGAGAACGATTCCATTAAATCATGTCATAATGCATTTATAATTATTATGCATTTTAATGCATTTTCTATAAAATGTTTTCAACTCGGGCTCTGACCCGTCTACGTTTTCTCCCTCCATGTATATATATTGTATTTCTTTAGGTGTTCCTCCACAAGGACGCCATTGATGTTTATCCATCCAGTGTATTCGCGGAGCTGTGGCAGTAGCTGTTGCGGTATCTTGTTTAGACGATTCCTATCTTTGATGTATCTAGATTAGGATTCAGTTTGTATCTCGAGTTTATACTCAAGTGTTGTAGATTATCACTTTTATACTTTCCCTTTTCAGATTATTTGTATTGTCTGTGACCCGACAACATATTCGGGAAATTTACTTTGTACAATTTTTTGTACTCCTGTATTCAATCTTTACATATTGTAGAGTTTGTTGTATCATTCATCATAGTTAGATGTACTATTGTTGATTGTTTGTTATATGGTTGATTTTTCTTGGTGTAAATAAAAGTTTTAAATTTTTGACAATCCGTTTTTAATAATCTCAAGTATTTAGCCTTATATTATTTAATATTGTGAGTTGATGGTGAGACTGTTCCATCTGAGATACCTGATTTAATATAGTATAGGGCTGGCCACCCGTTATTATTTTAAGCGGGTTGTCACATGTGATTGATTTATTTTATTCTTACAAATCACCTAGATGAATGCTTAGGGAAAGATAAAATTGGTTTAGTTTACACAATGTATGTTTAAAACGATGCTTGAATTAAAATTGAATTAATTGCTCATTCAGTTAATTTAGTTGAAAATAAAAAAATTGGTCTTTGGCAATCCATATCCCTATTAGCCCTTGTTAGCGCATTGTCAAATTGATATCAAAGAAGGTTACACTACGTTATTATTTTGATCTTGTTTTAGTCTTTTTTTAGGGTTGTTTGTTCGTTTCTCTCCATGGGTCCTCAAAATGATAAGTTTACAGATGTTTCTAGTGATGAGGATGGTTTTTATATACAAGAGGAATTTAATGAGCTTTATAGTTTCGCGAAAAGGTTACATAAGTTGAATTTGAAATTTGAACAAACATTAAAACTTTTGGAAAAAGTAAATTTGTCTTTAAAAAGTGAGAATGAATATTTGCAAATTATTCAAAGTCAACAAGATATTCTTTATAAAAAGCTCAAAGAGTTGAAATTAGAGGATAGGGTGAAAGAACGTGTTGTAGAAGATAATGATAAATTGAAAGAGGATTTAAAGGAACGTGAGAAGACTCTGAGTGACAAACTCAATTACAATAAGGGAGATAAAGATAACCTTCTAGGAATGACTTAAAAACTGAAGATTGAGTCCTTAAAATTTATGAGTCTAATTCTTTGCTCGAGCCTAAAGTTATGGAGTTATAAGAAAAATTAAGATACTCGAGTGATGTTAAATTTGATTTGGAATCTAGGTCGGAGAAGTTGGATTATATTGTAGGCACCTTCCAAATAAAAAATGACAATATAGATAGTGGCTACGATGATCCGAATGCTTCCACTCTCAAAGTCAATAAAAAAAATTGAGAGAGTCAATCGTTGCCAAGGACGTTAGAAAAGTTCAACCCAAAGGTGACATTTCGTGTGTCTACACTCTCACACATTATGGTAGGAAAGGCCACCTTAAGAATTATGATCTAAGGAGAGGTCCTAGGAAGTCTAGATATCGTGTCACCATGGTTCCCGAAATCCGAGGCGTTAAATTTTAATTTGTTTGGGTTAGAAAATTGTATTTGGAGGCATTTAGTGTAAGACTTGTAAATTCTCTCATGCTTTCATATGATTCATCACATGCTATATTCTATATGTGATTGTGCTTGCATATTTTCGTACACTAGTTTTTATGCTTCATGATGTATGTTATGACTAGTTGTATGATGTTTGTATCTTTTGTATTTTGATTCTTATTTTTTGAGTCTATTTAAAAATATAAAAAGATTTTGTTTGTCTTTTGAGTCGTTTTTTGAAAACTTTAGAAAAAACTCAAAAAGATTTTTGTCTGTTTAATTAGTTGATTTTAAACATTTTGTGTCATATATCAATGTGTTTGAATCCAATTCATTCCATGGTTTCCACATGGCTTGAACATTAGAGTATCGTTTACAATGCATTAGATTGTTTCTTCATCATGACTTGCAGGAGTTGTTCGAATTCAGTTTGATTAATGGATGCATCTAAGTATTTCCCCTCACACATACTTGTACGATCTCTTTTGGATTTTAACTACTTATATATCATGAGCTAAGTGAGTTGTTCTCCAATCAATCTTGTCATATGCATATCAATACATCTGGGGGATTTGTGCATGTAGGAACTATTCCGCTGAGTTTGGTCTCAGGAATGTAAAAAATGAGAGTGTGCAGTGGAAAAGGCTATGTAGGGAGTAAATATCCTTTGCGTGAATGGCCGTCATTATTAAGAGACTTATAAAAATAAAATAAAGTCAAAAGAAAAGAAAAATATATGTCAACGCCGAAGTTTATAAATTGATCATCAAAAGTGATGTCTTCGAAAAGAGAGAAAAATGAATGTTTATATTTTTGAGGGTGTTATAACTTGAAGATCAATGGGTTTGCACAATGAGTCCTAGTAGTTCATTATTTGTTTAATGTTATTGATTTGAGAATCATCAATATTTTATAGGCTTGTGTGCATTTAGTCTGTTTATCCATTTGAGATCACATTATTTATCACATAAGGACAACTCTAAGTTGATAAATTAACGCAATAAAATAGAACTCCTTGGACCATTTTGAGTGTTTGGGACATATTTGTTTTTTTTTTCTAATTTGCACCCCTTCACTCCGTACCACATTTAGTATTGACACATTTATGCCATACGAGTGTGGAAAGCTAGTTTATTTTATGCCTTTTGAGGTGTTATACTGCGGGGGTTCATTTATTTTTAGCCCAGTAGAGTAGCCGACCAGCCCAGCATGCATAAGAGAACTTCCCAGCCCAAACTAGTTATTTATAAAAGACACGTGTATTTGATACGCACTAAAACACTTACCGATAAACTCAAACTAGTTACCAATAATCTCAAGGGAAATATTCAGGGGCACAACGAATTATCCACATGTTAATTGAGTTCCTTGTACAATTCAATCTCTGATTGTACACATCTATAAATCGTAAACCCTAGCCCGGGACAAAGGGATGTAACCTTGAGCATTGAGAGACACTAATAAAAATATAGTAACCTCTCCGTGGACGTAGGCAAGTCGCCGAACCACGTGTATCGTTGTTGTGTGTGTGATCTTTACTTTCTGCATTTATATTGTGATATTTCTTGCACTCGCAATTTACGTCGTCTGTTGGAAACGATTTCTAATCCTGCGAAAACATTCATCAAAAGAAATCCCGTAATGTCTCATCATAACAGCAACATTCCTTAGGTTGGCGATGTACAAGAAGACCCAGTCGCACTTAGGGTCAGATCAAAGATTTACCAGCAACCAAATCCCAGGTTTCGTCAAGAAAGGTATCCTTTTAAAGAAAGCCAAGGACCACCTAAGTCTACCCATATCCAGGTTGGTCAACACTTACGAAGCCAGGCTTCATGAATAAGATGAGGCCACATGCCTCTAGGTGGAAGAAAATGCTCGCTTGCAAATGAGACTTGAAATGATGGGGAGAGATCTCCATAGAGATACGAGAAAGCATTGTGATAGGAATCCTAGTCCTTAGGCAAGTAATACTCGCAGCGAATAGAGGATCTTGAGGCGCGACCAAGATAGATCTGAACATGGTAGGTAAAAGCGTGATCGATCCAAACGGTCGATCAGAAAGGCACCACAGAAGCAATGATCGTCAGGATGAGAACATCCAAATTGTGGCCATAGAGAGATGGACCAGCATTCAACCCATCAAGGAGTTAGATCCACCAGGGAACTATCCAGGAAATCTCTCAACACCCAGATGAAATCCCCTTTTTCAAGGGAGATTGAGGAAGAAGAACCCCTAAAGAATTCTTTTGTTCCCAGGTTCAAGATTTATGATGGAAAGGCGGATCCTATAGACCACGTTCCACTTTACAAGTAGGCAATGACCCTATGGAGCCATAAAGACGCCTTGATGTGTTGAATTTTTCCTTTTAACCTACATGACGTAGCACATAAGTGGTTTGATAAGTTGCCCCACATATCGGCTAAAATCTTTAAGGCCCTAACATAGGCATTCACCTCTTTCTTCATCACCAGCAGCTCCCACCCTAAGTGGATGGATGCATTACTCACAATGAAAAATAATCCGCAATAGAACCTTCATGATTATGCCAAGAGGTACTGCAAAGTCTTCAATGAGGTGAAGGACTTATCGGAGCACATTGACCTTTCATCCTTTAATATTGGTCTGCCAACCACATCTCTGTTACACCAATCCCAGACAAAAAAGAAGCCAGCACCATTGATAACCTTATGGCCCATATTGAGAATTACGCTAAGGTTGAGGACGTGGTTTATTCTAATGTAGGGGATAATGGTCAAGCAAAGATAAATAAGGGGGAGATAAGAGTGGCACTCCAAATAAAAGGAAGAAGAATGGTGTCAAGAACGACTCTAAGAATGGGAGTAAGACTGATCCCTCAAAAGTGTTCTAGGTTTTTAACACAGTCTTCAAGGAACCAATCTATAAGATCTTGAGCAAGATCAAGGATCAACCATTCGTCAAGTGTCCCAAGAATATGGGTGGTGACCCAATGAAAAGAAATAATGCATTGAGATGCGCATCCATAAGGAGGGTGACCACAGAATTGAGAATTGCAAGGATCAGAAATCACTCTTGGAAGAATTGGCCCAAGCAGGGAATCTCAATGAGTACATAGAAAATAAAGTTGAGAAGGCTACAACCAATAGCGGTTAGAAACTTCACGATGGTATTCATAAGAGTCACCTAGGAGGGAGGTCATTGGCCTTTAGAGCAATTAAAGAAGGTTACCAGTGGCCTCACATGCAGACAAACGTAAATACCCATGTTTACGAAAGTGAGAAGTGCCGGAAATTCTCTCCTATGATCCATTAGCCAGCTAGCGACCTAAAATCTCCTTCGCCATTTTCACAATGGGGACTAAATATCGTGGGATCTCTACCTACTGAACCTGTAAATCTCAAGTATCTGCTAGTCGGCACAGACTACTTCACCAAGTGGGTAGAGGCAGAACCAATGGAAACATTCGTGACACCGATATGACAAGGTTCATTTAAAAAATCATCATAACGCATTTCGGGGTACTAAGAACTATCATCACCAATAACGACACGTAACTTTAAAGAAACTTCTTTCAGGGTTTATGTGATGATCATGGCATCAGGAACCACTTCAATTTTATGGTATATCCCCAAAGCAACGGTTAGGCAGAATCCTCCAACAAAACCATACTCGATGCCCTGAAAAAAAGGCTAGAAAGAGCAAAGGGCACCGGGGTAGACGAGCTCTCCCATGTTTTGTGGGCCTACTGTACTACTCTTAGGAATCTAACTGGGAAACATCCTTAGCACTCTCCTACGAGATGGAAGTTATTATCCCACTTGAAGCAGGTCTCCCTACCATAAGAACCACTTTGGTCGACTAAGGCCTAAATGATGAGGCATTATGCACTAAACTATACTTAGAAGATGAGCGAAGAGAACATGTTATAATCAAGTTGGATTCCTACCAACAGCAACTGGTCAAGCCGTACAGCAAAAAAGTCAATCCAAAGAAATTCCAAGTAGGGGACTATGTCCTAAGGAAAGTCCTCGGTAGTGCCTAAAATCATCAGATGGCAAGCTGGGACCAAACTGGGAAGGACCTTTTAAGGTAATCAGGGATGACTTACAAGAAGCATATCACTTGAAAACGCTGGAAGGTAAGGAGATACCAAGAGCATAGAACGCAACCAATCTCAAGTAGTTCTACTTTTTGTCTTCTTTTTCTTTTATCACCACATTTAGTTTATGCAAATTTGTATCTCAAACTTATGTCGCTTACAAGTTATTATTCAATGAATAATTGGTAGTCATATATTGGTAGTCATATCTTTTATCACCACATTTAGTCATATATTGGTTGCTTTGAATTTCTTTATCTCAGTATTATGCACCCTTTCCAAATGATAACTCCTTTAAGCGTAGGAGAAAATTACCTTCGGCTACCTCAGGCCAAAAACTTCCTAACGCACAATAGAACTCCAGGGGATTACAACAAGTTTTCCAACTTGTTTCGATCAAGGAATATCATGTGTCGAGCAGGGTTTACAGTAATTATAATAAGTTAATGGAATAACACTGCTAAGGCATATTGGAATGGGAGAATGTTCGAACACAAGTTAGGTAACTCATTTAGTCGGCTAAGAGCCCAAAATGACTAATTAGAGATACTAACTCATTTAATCGTCAGGAAGCCTAAAATGATCAATAAAATTATTTGGTAGAAAAAGGTCCTACGTGGTCAGGAAATACTAACTTTCACCGATTAGCAGTCAAGACACAAAGGTAGTCATTAACTCATATTTAGTCTGTACATGCTCAAAATGTAGAAAGAGTTGATAATTAAATTTTATACATCGATAAAATTTGAAAGTACAGTTACAAGAATACAGATACCAACTAAAAATCTAGACCAATTATGGGTGGTGATCAAGATAATATGCTAGACATGCTTTTCGACCATCGTCGGGGTTTGAGGAGAGCACCTCCTCATTGTATTCAAGGTAATGATTAAGGAGCTGGGCAGGAATGGAATCAATGGGGACCTATTTATCATCTTTCAAGAAGTGGTTATGATGAGCAGGATAATCAATCTGGTATTTATACCACAAATCTGAACCCTTGGGAATCATGACTTCCCAAGGGAAGTCAAATACCCTTGCTTAAACGCCACATCCTTAGCCTCATTTAGCCATGTTAGAGCATCAGTCCACCCTTCATCATATCCAGATGCCCACGCTTCTTAAGGACCTATCCTGAACAAGTTCCTCAACCTCATAACATCTCGTTGGAGTCTAATTGTAATAACGCATGCCCTTTGGACATCATTTTTTAGCTCAACAACTTCCTTCCTAAGAGCATCATTCTCGACTTGAAGCACTTCACCCATTTGGCTCACATCTTTGTTCTCCATAAATTGGGCCCTCAAACTATCTATTTCATCTTGAAGTGTGGAACTGATGTCCTCTATCACTTGGAGATCATCTTTCTATTTGATGACCACTACGGATTAGTCCTTGTACTGCTCAGTCCTCGCCCACAGAGATTTGCAGATATTTATAAACTCCTTGCAAGCTTGTCTATTGATGTTTGGCTCTAAAATCATCCTCAACTTTGAGGTAACAGGGTATAGTCCTCATCGGGCTACAAAAAATGCAACAAATAATATTACAATCAAACATCAATATACTCACAAGAGAAGAGCACATCAATATAAACAAAAAGTCCTATTTTTATTAATTGATAAAGGGGGACAAAGGCCAGTACAACTAGATGGATAAAGGATGATTACAGGGCATAAAAAAAGAAGAAAAGAAAAGTCCTAAGCTGAAGGCCTTATTCCTTCACCTGCTTAGATTCATCTACTGCCTTTCCCTTATCGGTAGCCCTCTTTGCTTGGTCAGCAAATGCTTTGACCTTAGAAGACTCGTTCTTAGTCTGGTCGATAGGCTTACCAATGTTTGGCTCTTCTTCTGTAATAGGGTTAGGCCCATGAGAATGGAAATTAAAGAGCTCAGAGTCAGAGGGAACTCTCGTGGTCTCCAGTGCTTGATTCCATCCTTTCTTGAAGGAAACCTTTTTTCCATAGCCTAACTAGAGCTCGGCATCATCGTAGGCCTCATTCCATCTGGTCATATACTTGTTATCCTTCTCATCAGGGAGTTCTTCCTCTAACTTTTGAACCTTTCCATCTAGGCTCAGGTTTTCTTCAACCAACTTATTCTACTCGGCCACCAAGTCTTTGGTAGCCTGGCGGTCATCATAGGACTTTATCATTTTCTCATTTTCTCACTCCCAAGCAGCGTGGGCATCAGTTAAGTCTTTTTTTGGACATCTTTTAGCTTCTGTTATTTTTGGACTAGTCAACATAACCATCGAAGAGGGTAGAAAAATTGCATAGAACAAAGAATATGTATGTCAGAGCGAAGATGAAAAATACATAACTAAAGAGACACACCTTGGCAGACTTGAGTGCTAGCTGGGTTGACCCCATCCACGAGGAACACTCGCAGTCAGCCGCAAACACAACCCCTTTCAGTAGGTTAGGGGCAAGGGCAGGGGTGTTGGCCACACTGGACCCCTCAGCATCAGAAGTGCAAAAAGGGGCAGCATGGGCCTTTAAGACCAACCTCCTCTTGGCCTCCTCTGTCTTCTTCTTCTCTTCTTATTTCTTTCTCTCCCTCTTTCTCTCTCTCCTTATCTTTCCTTTTTCTCTTCTCTTCTTCTCCTTATCCTTTACATTCACCTTAGCTCTTGGGCTAGAACCACTAGCCCTTTGGGAATCAACCTCTGTTGTCTTCAAAGATTTTATTTTGTCAGAAAGCATCGTTTGATCATCATCATCAATTTTTAGCACTCTCCTCTTTACGGGCAGGTGGAAAAAGTGGTCTCTGTGGCTCATTACGGTCTCCCAGCTGTTGTGGGGCCCTATCGCCCTCTGGGCAATCCTGACGCCTATGGCCATATTTACCGCACCCAAAACATCGGCCTTTGAAGTTACCTCCCCTCTAACCCTGCTGTACACGGCCCTGTTGGCCGTTACCTCCACGCCACTGGCCTTGTTGGCCCTGATGTGCACGCTGTTGGCCCTGTTGTTGACCCTGCTGTCGGTGTTGGCCCTGCTGATTAGGCTGGCCCTGCCTATAGCACCCATATCCCTGCCTAGAATCACCTGAACGGAATCGCTTAGCAGGGTCCCCCTGATGGGAACTCTGCTCGTGCTGACGAGTCTGTCCATGAGATGGTGCCCCACTGGCGCTATTACCCCCGGCCCTGCCCTGCTGGCTGGACTATACTGCTCTCTTGCTTCCCTGAAGATGGAAGCGGTGATCCTGGCAATGTAGTAACGCTGCATTGAGTACATCAGTGAAAGTACTCAGAGATAAATTCCCAATAAGGTGCTGACGGATCCTCCAAGCTAACCCGTCAACAAACAACATAATCCTCTTACTCTCAGTAGGTGCCTCATCTGGCACAATGGTGAGAAGTCTCGTGAACTCCTCCTCATACTCAGCTACAGTAACATTCTCTTGCTTCAGATTTAGTAATTTCCGCCTCATCTCAGTCTGCACTGCGGGTGGAAAATACTTGCGGTCAAACCGCTCCCAGAACAACTGAATAGGGATCGTGTCCCTCTCCTCCAAAGTGGTCGTGGATTCCCACCACTGCAATGCGGCTCCCACCAGCTTAAAGGAATCCAATAACTGCTTTTGCACATCAGTGCACTCATACATACGAAGGTGCCGCTGGATGTCTTTCTTCCATTGGCTAACTGTAACAATATCGGAGCTACCAGAGAACTCAGGAGGATGCGCTTTCTAAAAAGCATCCCGAACCCTCTCCCATGCAGATGGAAGCTGTGTTGGTACTGGCGCCATTGCCTAAACCTGGGGTGGAGCCCACTGAACTACTGCTAGTGCGGCATTCACCGTCTAAGCAACAATGGCGGCTACTTCATTTGCATTCATTGTGCCTTGTGCCGAAACTGCTGGCTGTTCGGCCTGGGCACGCCTATCCTTCGGAGCACGTCTCGGAGGCATCTGAAACGTGAAGAAGTTTATTAGTCTACAGTTATTATCAAATCTCAAATAGCTGAAGACTTAAACGTAAGACAAGAGTACAACAATCCTAAAAATAGGGCTCTATAGCAAAAACGTTAAGCTGAAAGCGAAAATAAGCCGTACAAATCCTATGGACACTAGAACCTGATGCTCTGATACCACCTGTGACACCCCAACTAATTAAATACCGGGCGATCACTCCTTTATTAAATTAATTCAAGGTGAACAGTTTGGTTCATTCTTAGCATCACTGTCGTAAAAATCAACTTTCTAATTTAACACCCTAAATAATTAAGCTAAGTGTCAAAACCATATTTAAACATTACTTTCCAAATTTTTATTTAAAGAAAATGATTTATTTATTTATTAACAACATTTCAACAATTAAGAATCACACCACAATAAACCTGGAACACAATCCAATTAATTTAAAACATTCATCAATCGAATGTCAACATACGAAATATAAAGTAACACAATTCAAACTAAATAAATCCCATAGTGACAATACTAGAAATAACTGAAATACAAATGTCCCAATAACAATGAAATAATGGAAAGGGCGACACATGCCCAATAAATGAGAATGCTAGAAGTGGAGTCAATAAAGGAAGCCGTCTACGCAAGTAACCTGCAACTCCCACCTAAGCTGCAGCACGTTCCTTTCAAGGGATCCTAAGAAAGATGTCCCTGTGGCTGGGCACCTGAAATATATACATATATATACAAGAGAGAGGGTGAAAAAGAAACGGGTCAGAGCCCGATAGTGTGTATGATTTAAATTTTTTTTAGCAAGTATTTAAATTGATACAGGCCAATGCAACAACATATTAGAGCGACACTCTCTTGAGAAATTCTCACCTCTCTTTTAATGTGCACGCCTATCGTACTAACCTTCCCAACGGTTTATCTTATCATTTTATCATACTTACATTCCCAATAATTTAGCTTATCTTAACTTACTCATAAGATTTCAAAACCGAACAATATCATTGTTTAAAAAGAATACTTCCAATTAGCAGCACAACTCTCGTTTTAGCTTTATTAATTTATAAAGTTTCCTGGTGTCATATTATACTTTCACAAAACAAGTATTTACTATTTGAGTCATCAACCATGTCCTACTTATCAAATCACAGTAGGCAGTTTCAAATTTCCAAATCTCATATATATATTAACTACACGTATAATATATATAAAATAACAGCACCCCAAATAGAAATATGGTGCGTGCATACTTCTACTATCCAAACCCCATACCACTCATATCAAGGGGAATAAAAATTCGGAATCACTCTCGAACTGTATTAACACATACACAAACAATATCGAGGCGAAGCATAGATTCCAAGTCTCTAAGAGGATGGCACATACTCGCGTCTCTTAGGACCGTCTGAACTATCAATTCGATAGCCTGTACCAAGGATATATATCTTCTAGGGTACAAGTCAATATCCCCCATAAAGGTCCCATCGAGATAAGACTGTCCCAGCGCGGTAACCTCAAGGATATCAAGTAGCGCGGTATGTTTTTCACATGTATATAATATATGTACACACAATCATATAAATATACCACTTTTATCATATTAATATAGGTTCCTCTCGTCACCCATAATTACAACATTTATCCTTAATTTCACATTATTAGTATTACGTATAAGGTTTCATCTCTAACCTTAACTCGAAGAGTTTTCTCACTTATTACGCGACACTCGTGGACTCTATCCTTCCAAGTAGAAAATTCAGTAGGTATACCTCTATTCACTATCGTAGCTATTTGTCGTAATCTCTCACTTGAAATACGTAGTTTCATCGTTCATTATATAATTATCCCAAAAGCAAAATTCTCGTCTTATAATAAAGTTCCCAACACTTATTCATATGTCCTACTGGTCTTTCCTATCTCCCAAACATTTTATTAAGAATACCCAAGAATTATTTCACGATAAATTTAATTTAACTAATTAAACAAGGGAAATAGGAGTCTGCCAGGAGGGGTCGATCGATCAAGGTCTGGGACTCGATCGATCGAAGCTCTATGCTCGATCGATCGATCAAGCAGGTATTTTGATTTTCTGCAGAATTGCAGTTACGGGTTCTACCAATTTTCTTCATCCAAATCCATGTTTTCCAACCCCAAACGTCCCCAGAATTCTACTACTAACATTATGTCAATATACCAGATGTTTCTAACGTAAGGCATGTGTATTTTTATCATTTAAACATGGATTTTCAACCCAAAATTCATACACAACTTTAAGACCCCTAAGATCTCTAAATCATGGTTCTAATCTGTTTTACCCCAGAATTCCTTTCTTAATTACAACAAATTTTCGTGGGTTATCTTTCTACATCACAAGGGACTTCCAGAATAAGGTTTAAGTCTTTACTACATGCAAATTCCTATCAAAATTTGGGTTTTCTTCCATATATTTCATCCCTACTCAATCCTAAACTAATATGGAAATTGCACCAACGAAAATAGAAAGATAAACACTTGCCTGGGATTTTCGACATTCTGATTTGCAGATGTTTTTGGTGTGGTTGCGTAGCCCGTTGCGCGATCTACGCGTTGGTGGTGGTTGTGGTGCAAACGGATGACTTTTGGGGCCTTGGATTGCCTTGGAAGCTTTCTTCTTCCATCTCCTATGGCCGTCACTTGTGTTTGAGTTTCTAACCCTAGAAGGTAACCTAGGTATCTGATATAACTCCTCTAATTTTCGTGGGTTTAATTACCCAAAAATGTAAAATGACCAAAATGCCCTCACGGGTTACTAATTAGGCCTAAAAACGCCCCGAGACCCAAACTACACCCTCGAGTACACTTTTCTGACTATCTCGACCCTTCCGGACGCGTTGGCGAACTCAAAACGACCATATGGGCAACTTATAAAATATTCACTTTTTATTTATCAATAATTAGTCCCGACGCGACACGGGCGCGTCCCGACTCAAATTTCCAAAATTGTCATTTTATTCTCTCGTGACATTCAATATAACCAATATTACATATTACTTTGCTCATTAGTAATATTCAACAAATTTCCCATAATTACTAACTCTCGTCACGTTAATAATTATAACATAATTAATTTCCGGATTTTTATTTAATAATTAACTCACATTAAATTTAATAAATCCCCAAATTAATATAGCATAAAAATACGGGGTATTACATACTTCCCCCCTAATAACGGAATTTCGTCCCGAAATTCGAAAAATAAGGCATACCTGGTAAAAACAACTCTGGATATCTCTCGCACATATCTGCCTCGCGCTCCCAAGTGGATTCCTCCACATTATGAGGCTCCCACTGGACCCGCACAAGTGGAACTATCTTCGACCTCAATCTCCTCTCACTATAGTCTAGGATAGCCACCGGTCTCTCCTCGTAAGAGCTGTCAGGCTGTAAGTCGATCTTATCTATCGCAATGTGAGTATGGGCCATATCATCCCGAAGATATCGTCTCAACGACGAGATGTGGAATACATCGTGGATGCGATGTAAATGCTCTGGCAGTCCCAACCTGTATGCAACCGGACCAATCCTCTCGATGATGGGAAATGGTCCCACGTACCTCGGAGCCAACTTTCCTTTCTTCCCGAACCCATCACTCCCTTCATAGGAGATACACGCAATAACACTTGGTCCCCCACACTAAACTCTCGGAAGAACCGTTTCGCATCGGCGTAGTTCTTCTGCCTGTCCTGGGCTACCCGAATGCGACTCCTGATCATCTCGATCCTCGCGGAGGTCTCCTGAATCACCTCTGGTCCTAGAAACTTGTTATCCCCCACTTCGAGCCAACAATCTGGGGAACAACAAGGTCTTCCGTACAAAGCCTCAAATGGAGCCATGCCATTCGTGAACTGATAAGAGTTATTATAAGAAAACTCTACCAGTGGAAGATGTGGCTCCCAACCTCCTCCAAAATCGAGAACACACATGCGTAGCATATCCTCTAACATCTGATTAGTATGCTCTGTCTGTCCATCTGTCTGTGGGTGGTAAGCTGAACTCAACCTTAACTCAGTACCCATAGCCTCCTTAAAGCTTTCCCAGAAATGTGATACGAAAATCTTGTCTCTATCTGACACAATATTCAGGGGCACCCCATGTAATCTGACAATCTCAGAAATGAACAACTGAGCATACTGACCCGTGGTATAATCTGTCCGCACCGGCAGAAAATGAGCCACCTTGGTCAAACGGTCTACAATCACCCATATGGAGTCGTGGCCCCGCTGTGATGTAGGCAACCCCGTAATAAAATCCATGGAAATACTCTCCCACTTCCACGCGGGTACTTCCAATGGCTGAAGCAATCCTGACGGTTTCTGGTGGTCCACCTTTACCAGTTGGTAGGTAGAACACTTGGACACGAACTCGGCGATGTCCTTCTTCATCCCACTCCACTAGGGGTGTGCACAGGTCGGTTCGGTTCGGTTTTGGACCGCAATTCAGACCGAACCGATCGGTTCGGTTTTGGAAAAAATCAGACCGAAACCGAACCGACGATGAAAAAAACCGCCAGTTTCGGTTCACATCGGTTTCGGTTCGGTTCGGTTTCGGTTCGGTTTTAACCGATTTTCAGTTTTGGTCGGTTTTGGAGGTTGGTTAATGGTGTTTGGATATAAAAATAAAAGATATTTAAGGGTTTTTTAATATATAATATTGATGTCGATTTGGTTCGGTTCGAATCGGTTTTTTCTTTGTCTAAACCGACAACCGAACCGATATTGTCAATTTTTTAAATCCTTAAACCACAAACCAAACCGGGCTAAAAAAAACCGCCGGTTTCGGTTCGATCCGGGCCGGTTCGGTTCGGTTTTCCGTTCGGTCGGTTTTTTTGCACACCCCTACACTCCACCAGTATTGTCGCCTCATATACTGGTACATCTTATCGCCTCCCGGATGTACTGCAAATCGGGACCCATGAGAATGAGTCATCACTGCATGATGTAATTCTGCTCCTTCTGGAACCACCAATCTCCCATTAAACCACAAACCTCCATCAGAACTAACAGAATAGGACTCAACACCCTCGGCTAGAAGTCGCACAATATGCTCCTGGCAAAACGGGTCTGTGGTCTATACCTGTATTACCCTCGTAACAATCTCGGGTGTGACTGACATCACGGATATGAAAGAACGTGCTACTACGTCCTGGTGACCCAACTCCTTCCACTTTGCTTTCCAGACGTCTGCTACTTCGTCTATCGGTCTACGACTCAACGCATCAGCAACTACGTTGGCCTGTCCCGGATGATACTGTATGTCGAACTGGTAGTCCTTCACAAACTCTAGCCATCTCCGCTGACGCATATTCAGCTCTCGCTGAGTGAACAGGTACTGCAGCGACTTGTGGTCTGTGAACAAACGAAATTTCTCTCCCAACAAATAGTGCCTCCATATCCTCAATGCAAAGACGACCGCTGCTAACTCCCGATCGTGGGTGGGGTAATTCTTCTCATGCAGCTTAAGCTTGGGGGAGGCAAAAGCTATGGCCTTCTCTTCCTGCTGAAGTACTCCCCCAAGTCCCCTTAAGGACGCATCGGTGTAAACCAGGTACTCCACACCCGGCTTCGGTAATGCAAGGACTGGCGCTGAAGTAATCTTGTCTTTCAGCTTGTCGAAAGCCAACTGACAAGCGTCATCCCAAACATATGGTACCCCCTTGCGAGTCAGATTCGTCAATGGACCCGCTATTTTGGATAATCCCCGAATGAATCTCCTATAGTAACCAGCTAACCCCAAGAAACTACGCACTTCCGTCGGTGTCGTGGGCTGTCCCCACTCCCTCACCACTAATACTTTACTCGGGTCAACTGCTATCCCCTGCTCAGAAACAACATGCCCCAAGAACTGTACCTCTCGCAACCAGAATCCGCACTTCTCGTATTTAGCATACAACTGATGCTCTCGTAGATTTTGAAGAACCTGCCTCAAGTGCTCGGCATGCTCCTCCTCGGAGTATGAATATATCAAAATGTCATCTATGAAAACGATGACAAAATGATCCAAGAACTCTCTGAATACTCGGTTCATCAAGTCCATGAAAACGGCTGGAGCATTTGTGAGTCCGAACGGCATCACCCGGAACTCATAAGACCCATATCTCGTCAAGAAAGCAGTCTTCGAAACATCCTGCTCCCTAATACATAGCTGATGGTACCCCGACCTCAGATCTATCTTCGAAAAGAAAGTTGCTCCCCTCAGCTGGTCGAACAGATCATCGATTCGAGGCAATGAATATTTATTCCGTATCGTGACCTTGTTCAGCTCCCGGTAGTCCACACACAATCTCAGTGAACCATCCCTCTTCTTTACAAACAAAACTGGAGCGCTCCAAGGTGAGGTACTCCTGCGAATGAAGTCCTGACCTAACAGCTGCTCTATCTGATCTCGTAGCTCTTGCATCTCTGCCGGATCCATACAGTACGGTGCGCGTGCTATAGGTCTCGTATCTGGCAATAAATCTATGATAAAGTCTATCTCTCGATTGGGGGGTAGGCCTGGTATTTCCTGAAACACATCGGAATACTCCCTGACAACTGGGATCGAATCTAAGGGAATCACAACCTCCTTAGAGGTATCCTCCTCTATGTAATACTAATGAGCGATCGAACCTCCCTCTCGGCGAGGCATCGCCACTACAAACATCTCTTGCCCCGGAATGGCAAAAACAATGCTCCCACCGAAGCAATCAGTCATGGTTCTATAAGCTGCGAGACAATCCATACCAATAATCACATCATGCTCGTGCATGTCTAAAACTAACATGTCTGCAGGTAATACCAAGCTACAAACATCTACCCCCACTCCCCGGCATATAAAGAAAATAAGGGACCCACTCCCCAGTGGTGAGTCTACACACGTCACTGTTCTTTCTGCTGTGGCTAACAACCCTAAGGCCTTCACAAAATGCATAGCTATAAAACAATGTGTTGCCCCCGTATAAAACAAAACCCGACCCATAGTACCATGGATAGGAAACATACCCTCAATCGCGGGTGGTGCCTGTGGAGCTCCTGCCTGGTGGATGTTATAGACACGTCCGTACTGTAACTGCCCCTGTTGCACCGGAGCTGCTGGAATGGCTGGTAGGGCTGGCACCTGGGCTGGAGCTGGGAGGGCAGGTGGAAAAAGTGGTCTCTGTGGCTCATTACGGGCTCCCTGCTTCTGTGGGGCCCTATCGCCCTCTAGGCAATCCTGACGCCTATGGCCATGTTTACCGCACCCAAAACATCGGCCTTTGAAGTTACCTCCCCTCTGACCCTGCTGTCCACGGCTCTGTTGGTCGTTACCTCCACGCCACTGGCCCTGTTGGCCCTGATGTGCACGCTGATGGCCCTGTTGTTGACCCTGCTGTCGGTGTTGGCCCTGCTGGCCCTGCTTATAGCCCCCATATCCCTGCCTAGAATCACCTGAATGGAATCGTTTAGCAGGGTCCCCCTGATGGGAACTCTGCTTGTGCTGACGAGTCTGTCCATGAGATGGTGCCCCACTGGCACTATTACCCCCGGCCATGCCCTGCTGGCTGGACTCTCTAGCTCTCTTGCTACCCTGAAGATGGAAGCGGTGATCCTGGCAATGTAGTAACGCTGCATTGAGTACATCAGTGAAAGTACTCAGAGATAAATTCCCAATAAGGTGCTGACGGATCCTCCAAGCTAACCCGTCGACAAACAACATAATCCTCTTACTCTCAGTAGGTGCCTCATCTGGCACAATGGTGAGAAGTCTCGTGAACTCCTCCTCATACTCAGCTATAGTAAGATTCTCCTGCTTCAGATTTAGTAATTTCCTCCTCATCTCAGTCTGCACTGCGGGTGGAAAATACTTGCGGTCAAACCGCTCCCAGAACAACTGAATAGGGATCGTGTCCCTCTCCTCCAAAGTGGTAGTGAATTCCCACCACTGCAATGCGGCTCCCACCAGCTTAAAGGAAGCCAATAACTGCTTATGCACATCAGTGCACTCATACATACGGAGGTGCCGCTGGATGTCTTTGTTCCATTGGCTAACTGTGACAATATCGGAGCTACCAGAGAACTCAGGGGGATGCGCTTTCTGAAAAGCATCATGAACCCTCTCCCATGCAGATGGAAGCTGTTCTGGTACTGGCGACACTGCCTGAACCTGGGGTGGAGCCTGCTGAACCACCGCTAGTGCGGCATTCACCGCCTGAGCAACAATGACAGCTACTTCATTTGCATTCATTGTGCCTTATGCCGGAACTGCTGGCTGTTCGGCCTGGGCATGCCTATCCTTCAGAGCATGTCTCGGAGGCATCTGAAACGTGAAGTAGTTTATTAGTCTATAGTTATTATCAAATCTCAAATAGCTGAAGACTTAAACATAAGACAAGAGTACAACAATCCTAAAAATAGGGCTCTATAGCAATAACGTTAAGCTGAAAGCAAAAATAAGACGTACAAATCCTATGGACACTAGAACCTGATGCTCTGATACCACCTGTGACACCCCACCTAATTAAATACCGGGCGATCACTCCTTTATTAAATTAAATCAAGGTGAACAGTTTGGTTCATTCTTAGCATCACTGTCGTAAAAATAAACTTTCCAATTTAACACCCTAAATAATTAAGCTAAGTGTCAAAACCATATTTAAACATTACTTTCCAAATTTTTATTTAAAGAAAATGATTTATTTATTTATTAACAACATTTCAACAATTAAGAATCACACCACAATAAACCTGGAACACAATCCAATTAATTTAAAACATTCGTCAATCGAATGTCAACATACGAAATATAAAGTAACACAATTCAAACCGAATAAATCCCATAGTGACAATACTAGAAATAACTGAAATACAAATGTCCCAATAACAATGAAATAATGGAAAGGACGACACATGCCCAATAAATGAGAATGCTAGACGTGGAGTCAATAAAGGAAGCCGTCTACGCAAGTAACCTGCAACTCCCACCTAAGCTGCAGCATGTTCCTTTCAAGGGATCCTAAGCAAGACGCCCCTGTGGCTGGGCACCTGAAATATATACATATATATACAAGAGAGAGGGAGAAAAAGAAACGGGTCAGAGCCCGATAGTGTGTATGATTTAAAATTTGTTTAGCAAGTATTTAAATTGATACAGGCCAATGCAACAACATATTAGAGAGACACTCTCTTGAGAAATTCTCACCTCTCTTCTAATGTGCACGCCTATCGTACTAACCTTCCCAACGGTTTATCTTATCATTTTATCATACTAACCTTCCCAATAATTTAGCTTATCTTAACTTACTCATAAGATTTCAAAACCGAACAATATCATTGTTTAAAAAGAATACTTCCAATTAGCAGCACAACTCTCGTTTTAGCTTTATTAATTTATAAAGTTTCCCAGTGTCATATTATACTTTCACAAAATAAGTATTTACTATCTGAGTCATCAACCATGTCCTACTTATCAAATCACAGTAGGCAGTTTCAAATTTCCAAATCTCATATATATATTAACTACACGTATAATATATATAAAATAACAGCACCCCAAATAGAACTATGGTGCGTGCATACTTCTACTATCCAAACCCCATACCACTCATATCAAGGGGAATACAAATTCGGAATCACTCTCGAACTGTATTAACACATACACAAATAATATCGAGGCGAAACATAGATTCCAAGTCTCTAAGAGGATGGCACATACTCGCGTCTCTTAGGACCGTCTGAACTATCAATTCGATAGCCTGTACCAAGGATATCTATCTTCTAGGGTACAAGTCAATATCCCCCATAAAGGTCCCATCGAGATAAGACTGTCCCAGCGCGGTAACCTCAAGGATAGCAAGTAGTGCGGTATGTTTTTCACATGTATATAATATATGTACACACAATCATATAAATATACCACTTTTATCATATTAATATAGGTTCCTCTCGTCACCCATAATTACAACATTTATCCTTAATTTCACATTATTAGTATTACGTATAAGGTTTCATCTCTAACCTTAACTCGAAGAGTTTTCTCACTTATTACGTGACACTCGTGGACTCTATCCTTCCAAGTAGAAAATTCAGTAGGTATACCTCTATTCACTATCGTAGCTATTTGCCGTAATCTCTCACTTGAAATACGTAGTTTCATCGTTCATTATATAATTATCCCAAAAGCAAAATTCTCGTCTTATAATAAAGTTCCCAACACTTATTCATATGTCCTACCGGTCTTTCCTATCTCCCAAAACATTTTATTAAGAATACCCAAGAATTATTTCACGATAAATTTAATTTAACTAATTAAACAAGGGAAATAGGAGTCTGCCAGGAGGGGTCGATCGATCAAGGTCTGGGACTCGATCGATCGAACCTTCGATCGATCGAAGCTCTATGCTCGATCGATCGATCAAGCAGGTATTTTGATTTTCTGCAGAATTGCAGTTACGGGTTCTACCAATTTTCTTCATCCAAATCCATGTTTTCCAACCCCAAACGTCCCAAGAATTCTTCTACTAACATTATGTCAATATACCAGATGTTTCTAACGTAAGGCATGTGTATTTTTATCATTTAAACATGGATTTTCAACCCAAAATTCATACACAACTTCAAGACCCCTAAGATCTCTAAATCATGGTTCTAATCTGTTTCACCCCAGAATTCCTTTCTTAATTACAACAAATTTTCGTGGGTTATCTTTCTACATCACAAGGGACTTCCAGAATAAGGTTTAAGTCTTTACTACATGCAAATTCCTATCAAAATTTGGGTTTTCTTCCATATATTTCATCCCTACTCATTCCTAAACTAATATGGAAATTGCACTAACAAAAATAGCAAGATAAACACTTGCCTGGGATTTTGACATTCTGATTTGCAGATGTTTTTGGTGTGGTTGCGTAGCCCGTTGCGCGATCTACGCGTTGGTGGTGGTTGTGGTGCAAACGGATGACTTTTGGGGCCTTGGATTGCCTTGGAAGCTTTCTTCTTCCCTCCCCTATGGCCGTCACTTGTGTTTGAGTTTCTAACCCTAGAAGGTAACCAAGGTATCTGATATAACTCCTCTAATTTTCGTGGGTTTAATTACCCAAAAATGTAAAATGACCAAAATGCCCTCCCGGGTTACTAATTAGGCCTAAAAACGCCCCGAGACCCAAACTACACTCCCGGGTACACTTTTCTGACTATCTCGACCCTTCCGGACGCGTTGGCGCACTTAAAACGATCATACGGGCAACTTATAAAATATTCACTTTTTATTTATCAATAATTAGTCCCGACGCGACACAGGCGCGTCCCGACTCAAATTTCCAAAATTGTCATTTTATTCTCTCGTGACATTCAATATAACCAATATAACATATTACTTTGCTCATTAGTAATATTCAACAAATTTCCCATAATTACTAACTCTCGTCACATTAATAATTATAACATAATTAATTTTCGAATTTTTATTAAATAATTAACTCACATTATATTTAATAAATCCCCAAATTAATATAGCATAAAATACGGGGTATTACACTTATTATTATTATTATTATTATTATTATTATTATTATTATTATTATTATTATTATTTTACTTCTTTTTCCTCCTCCTCATCTCTCTCTTCTCCCTCTCCTTCCTCTTCTTCTTCCTCTTCCTCTTCCATAATTGTTTTAGAGGGCCCAACTTCAGGAACCTTCAATTTACGGACTTTATCAACCGACCGAGCAATAAAGCTGTTGGTTGTATTTTTATACTCAAGAAAGTAAGTTGTAGAGCGTGGATGCTCACCGTATGGAAGTCTCTCCTTAATTCCCTAAGCCTTTGGGAGATTAGGAACACTCACCTCTCTCAAATCAGGCTCTTAATTTTTTACATGAGCTGTAAAAAAGGAGTAAGAAAACATTACTCAGAGGACAAGAAAATAGTAGCAGTGAGAAAATGAACAAAAGAAGAAAAAACAATAACTAAACCGAAAAAAAGGAGAGCGACCTATGTGGTGATCTTCCTCAAAGTCAAAAATTATGGGGCCCCGGTATCTCTTGCCCTCAAGAAGGGGAGGATGCTGCTAATTCCTAGCCATAAACATATGATACCAGTAATCTTTATGAGAATATGGGAGGTTTACAGCCAGAACTCTATCCGCCCTTCTCGTCTTCAAATATAAGATGTCTTCAATGGTGTGAGACCAAGAATAACAATAACAGAGCTCAGAAAGACCTAGATTAGTCCCATATAGCATATTTATTTTGTGTGCCCCATTTATAATCTTCTAGACATTAGGGGCACACTAAGCAAGGATGACATCAAAATATTTGAAGAATCAAAGGAAAAGAGGGTTTGGGGGAAACGTTATCCCACCTTGGGTGATCAGTAGGGCATGAATTTGGTGCCCCTTCAATGTCACGAACAACTCTGGGGAGAGGGGCACAATCGATTTCAACCCATTCAGGAATGTGATATATTTTCCTACATTCGACTATTAACTTATTATCTAATAGCTCCATGGATAATACAACTGAGAAAAACCCTTACTACAGACAGAGAAAAATCACAGAAGTGAAAATAAATAAAAGATGAGCAGAACTTACAAGAATTAATGGAAGCTTTGAAGAACATGAGACGCTGAAGGAGTATACACTGAATCTCGGTAGACAAAGGAACGTTTAAAAGATAACTTACGAAGGAGATGTATCTTAGTTTGAAGTTCGAGCTAATGATAAAACACGACAATCTAGGAAGATTTTGGCACTTCATATAACTGCTCGGACCAGTGTACCCTTATTCCTCTAATAAAACTATAAGCTTGGCCTCGAACGAGCGTGTCCTCCCTACTTCACCAAAATTACAAAATTGCCATCACAGTTTTTATAGGCAAGTTTAGGCCTTGGGCCTCAGACTTACATAAAATTTGTTGCCCGAAACGCTTTTCACAAATATTTTTGGGTTAATTTTTGGGGTTCATTTATTTTTAGCCGAGGAGAGTAGCCGACCAGCCCATTATGCATAAGAGGACTGCCCGACCCAAATCAATTATCTATTAAAGAGATGTGTATTTGATACGCACTAAAACACTTATGGATAAACTCAAACTGGTTGCCAACAATCTCGGAGGAGATATTCAGGGACACCCCGAATTATCCAAATATTAATTGAGTTCCTTGTACAATGCAGTCTAATTGTACACATCTATAAATTGTAAATCCTGACTCGGGGCAAAGTGATATAACCTTAAGCATTGAGAGACACTAATAATAACATAGTAACCTCTCCGTGGACGTAGGTAAGTCGTCAAACCATGTATATCATTGTTGTGTGTGTGATCTATACGTTTTGCATTTATAATCATTTTCGTGGACTTTATTGTGATATTTTCTGCACACACACACACACACACACACACACATATACATATATATATATATATATATATATATATATATATATATATATATATTTATATATATTGTATGTTTGTTTTGAGTTTTTACGTACATTTAATCAATGTTCATCATATTTGATTAAATTATTGTCATATGCTTCAAATTTGTATCAAATTGGTATCATTTCACTTCACATCGCCGAATATGCTTGTTTTCCTTACGATCATATGTGTCAAATTAAGGGGGAGAAGTTTTTTTATATTATGTACCTTGCCTTTGTCTACCCCCCCAACAAAAAAAAAGGGGGGGGGGAGAAGTATTCTCTAAGGGGGAGATATTTATCAAGGGAGGAGTTCGTTTTTTCATATGGGATTTATATATTTTATATTTTTTTGCATTTGAAAGGTGTGTTAAGTGTGTAGGTTTTAGTGACGATGAGGCAAATAACCACAAGAATAAAATTACTTAAGAGTTAGAGTTAGTCAAGTGTCAGTTTGTACGTTTTCCTTTACGGGGTTTAGGATTTGGCATTAGAGAGATTGGAGACCTAGTAGTCTTTTTATTTTGGGTTTTATTCATGAATAGCCAAAGGAGGAGATTTGTACGAAAAAAATTCAATGTGTTAATGTTTATTGTAAAATTTTGTAATATTAGATATATTCCATTTAATCAAAATAATTTAAGTCATAGGTTAGGATTGGGTTATGTTTGTCCTTCAAGACTGTGCATGTTGAAGACCGTAGCGACCAAGTGAAAGCGACATCAACTTATGTGCCGAGTTTCATCTTCATCCATGGGATCTCAAGAAAGGTATGAATAGTGTATCATGTTGATTTCTGGATTCTATTTTGAGTGTTAATGTTTTTAAAATTAACTAAGGCTAATTTTTCAAAAAAGGATTTTTTAAAGATTTTTTTTTTAGTTTTTAAAGTCGTCCGAATGAAGTTTGATTGTCATTCAAATGAGTGTTTCAATGGCATTTGAACGATTTGAGATTTTTTTTGAATGAGATACCCAAAGTCTTTCCAACGAGTTGGAGTTTGAGTTTTTATTCAAATGAATTGCCTTGGGATGCGTGCCATTATCTTTTACTATTTTTCTATAAATTAAAGGCAAAATAAAGTTATTTTCAAGAGAGGGGTTTTGAAAATTAGTCTTACAGACAAAAACAAAAGCCTCTTAACCCTAATTTACACCCTTTGTTTGAGGTCCAATCATCATAACATGATTATTTGAGATCTCAAGTTTATTGAACCAAGATTGTTTACTCTACATATTTATGAGAGTTGGTTTTGCACGATGGATTCCATGTTTGTTACGGTGATGGTTTGCTAGCCAAGATCAGTACACTGAGACGTGTGAGGCGCATGTGATGTGGCAATCATGGGTGTAACCCTACGGTGTTGCTATAAAGAAGATTGAATTAGTGAATATTGCACCAAGCCTTGAAAATATCGAGCCAAGTGGAATAAGTCTGTCTATCACTATTCTATAAATCCTATATCATAGTGAATTTGAGTAGGTTAGGCCATCCGAGGATTTTTCATTGTGGGGTTTCCCCATACATTGCGGCGTTGTGTGATTTATTTATTTTATTCTTGCAAATCACCTAGATGCTTGTTTATGGTTTAGTTTACAAAATGTATGCTTAAAACGTTGCTTGAATTAAAATTAAATTAATTGATTATTTGGTTAATTTAATTAAAAATTAAAAATTGGTGTTTGGCAATCCATATCCCAATTATCACTTGTCAACGCATTTTCAAATGTATTTATATAAAATATTACACTCTCAATCTCCTCCTTTGTCTATTATGTGGCAAAACGCCAAAAACCAAAAATATTTTGATGACACCTATCAAGCTCACACCACATTAGCCATATAATGAGAGAAGTACAATTTAATAAATATGAAATCCATAAATCAATGATACATTAAAAGGCGAGTTTGAAATTTGTGATTGAGCCACGTTAACATTATTATATCTAAAATACATGTATCAAAGATTTAAGATCATGTAAGTAAACATGCTCAAACCTCCAAAAAATCAATATGAGATATATAGATGGTAAAAATCAAGAAAGCGTATGCAACTAGATAAAGGCATCTAACATCATCAAACACAACTGGTTGGCCCGAAAATATACCCAAAGAGGGGGTGAATTGGGTGTATGGGTATAATGAAAATTTAAAACTTTATTAATTATGTTGTAAAGTTTAATTGCAATATGACAAATCAATTTAATATCAATAAATCAATCAATAGTAATTATAAGAAGTTGAAAGAGAGATAATAAAACCTTACAAACCAAGATTTTAATGTAGTTCAGCCATTGCCTACGTCCATGTTCGAGACGTTACTCGAGAACTTCACTATCTCCGATTCACTTATGTTGGAACCCAAACCTCACAAGGAACACCACCTTGCAAAACCACGACCATCAAGACACTAAAATCGTCCTTGCTCAAGCAGTACCCATGCAATTGGCCAAGGAATTTAAATGTCTTGACTACCCACAAGAACGACACTACTGGCCGACAAGATAAAATGAAGTTAATCGTAAGTCTTAACAATAATATTTGTAATGGAAACATAAAGCCAATTGTATTTATTGAAAATAATGAAGTGGGTTTACTTTCTCTTTGAAAATAATTTTCACAAGTATGATGCTCAAATGGCTTTTTGGGTATATCTTTAGCACAAGTGGGTATTGGGTTTATAAATTTTCTAAAGAGGTATTGAAATGGAAGACTTTGGTTCAAGTGGGTTTTCTTGAAGCTAGAGATTTATTGGATTTTTTGGACTAA
The DNA here is from genome assembly GCA_949130495.1 of Sambucus nigra. Classification (NCBI taxonomy): domain Eukaryota; kingdom Viridiplantae; phylum Streptophyta; class Magnoliopsida; order Dipsacales; family Adoxaceae; genus Sambucus; species Sambucus nigra. The sequence continues at coordinate 420,757,194 of OX422207.1, forward strand.
AAATCTTAAATGGGTTTTAGGATTTGGATGCTCTCTTTAAGGGACTTTTGGATATTGACACAATCTAAGAAGATGGAAATTTACTCAAGAAGATGTTGTTGTACGCTTGTATGTTTTAAAATAGAAGTAAGAGGATCAATTTATAGTGTTAGGCAGCAGCCGAATGTTCGTAAAAGGTTGGTAATAAGTTTAGTAAGGTTTGGGGTATTTGAATAAAACATTGGAAAGTTTTACCAAAATCAATCTAGAAAATATGACACTTTTAGTCAACTAAAAGTCAAGTTTAGTCTATTAAAACTCTTTTTGATTATGGCTTGGCCTGTTTTAGTGGGTTGTCTCAAAAATTTTAGCTGACTAAACTTCTTTTAATCGAGTAAAACTAAGGTTTAGTTGACTAAAGCTCTCAGGTTTTAAGCAATAGGAAGTTGGGTTTAGGGCCATGATTTAGGGAAGACTTAGGGAGCTCTATGGTAGGTTTAGGTTATTGGTATTTGAGTAAATACAAGCTAAAACATGTTAGTTTACTTTTATACAATAGTTACTAAAATATAACAAGAAAATATAGCTATGATCTTCTGTGTTTCTGAGCATTCACTTGACATATTTGAGTCAATCAAAGGTGGTTTGTGTTATGATGCATGATTTAAATTGATCACTATAAGTTGTGGGATGTGATAATGTATTATTTTTTTAACAGGTTAACGTTGAACAACTCTTTGAGGCTTGAAATATTATCTTTGAGTACCTTGTGATCTTCATTGTATTTGGCTATGATCTTCATTGTCTTGGTTAGAGCTTCATTGTTTTGCATAAATATGATTGCATGGTTGAATGAATGATGTGTTCCATGTGACATATCTCATAATGTATTGAGTGAGCGTTTTAATTTCAAGTACATTATAGAGAAGATAATGAAGGTTGATCTTATTTCAATTGTGTTATCATTATACAAAATCCTTTTGGTATAAATACTTTTGCTTTCAGAATCTCCCCCTTTTTATTATGATAATACATTGGATATTGTTTGGAAAAAAGTTTTAAAGTGTTATCTTTCTTTGAGACCTTGTTTTTCAAAAAACTATTTTTCTCCCCCTTTGTTGTAGAATCTCATTTTCTTATCATATTTCTCCCTTTTGTCATTATCAAAAAGGGTGGGGGTGGGGGTCTTTTTTGAAAGTGTATTTTTGAAGTTACACATATTTCTTGATATCATATGACTTTTATACTTTTTCCTTTCTTGTCTGCATAAGTGGGTTAGTACATACTAGAATTCATGGGTTTAAAGCAATGATTCCAGCTTTACTCAAAGTTTATGGGTGAATATCATTAAGTTGAGTGGTAAATTGAATGTGTATTTATGAGATATGTCACTCATATGCAATGTGGTGAGATATTCGTGATATTTATGAGTGTAGTGGGCATGTTTATATGAGAGTAAAGTTTTGAACAAAACATTAAACTTCATTTAAATTTAAACAGGAATTACAAGAAAAGCCATTCATCACTAGAACTAAGGATAATAGGAGAAATTTGGGTTAGAGGAACCAGTTGCATGATTATTTTATTCGGTTCCTTGATTATTTTGAGGTTATAGGTGGGGAAATTTCCCGTTCTCCATGGGCGTGTCCAGATAGGGAAAGGGGGCGCATGATGAAGAAGCTCTTATGTGGCCCAATATGGCTTGTTAGATGTATTGGTCTATTTTTTTTACCATGTGGTCCACTGTTAGGCGTAGCGATTGTCGGCATTTTGGAATATTTTAATGTAGTTGTTTTGTTCATCCATTCATCAATTAACTTGTTTATGCCATTTTTGATGATCATGGGCGAGAGAGGCAACAATGTTTTCAAAAGTTTATGTACAACTCATAAGATGGTCATAACGAGTGTGAGATACAGGTACTTCATCATGCATCCAAAAGGAGAAAGAAGAGAACTCAGGAGTTTAATTTATGACAAGTGAGTGTGTGGAATTTAGATATTATTGAGGAATGTCAAGTCTATGGGTGTTTCTCTCTTCTTCTTTTTCTTTTTCTTCTTCATCATCATCATCATCTTCTTCTTCTTCTTCTTCTTCTTCTTCTTCTTCTTCTTCTTCTTCTTCTTCTTCTTCTTCTTCTTCTTCTTCTTCTTCTTCTTCTTCTTCTTCTTCTTCTTCGTCATCTTTAATATCTTTCACGTGTTCATGATTTTTCCATTCACCATGGGTTTTTTAAAGCCCCATGAATTTGAAGATACATTTTGACAAGATGAGTGTATCGGTTGGAGGAGGGGATCGTGAGTGCATAAGAGGGAAAGTAACTAAGATTTAAAAAAATGGTGAAATCATCCCTAAAGGGAGACATATACGACCTCTTTTTGGATAGGTCAACATGCGGTGCATAAGGAAGGTGAGAAGGTTGGTGTGGATACCTTGTTGGATACACCAATTAACAAATATGTCAAGGTAAGATATGGAGCCATAAATACCACCTCTAGTAATGGTACATTAGGATATTTGGCTGTGAATGATCCTTGAGGTGGCATTGAGTTCATTGAGGGAGAGATGGTATGTGCTGGCATAAGCGACATTTCATCCTGTAAGAAAATTCATTTCACCAACGGGATTGAAACTAAGAAACTCCTCCCATTTGTGGGAGACATATTTATCGAACTCGGAGTTTGGAATGTCAAGGATAGTAAAGATATCATTGAGTGTAAATTTAAGCGGTGTTTTGAGAACATATGACTATAAGGTATCCTTTTTATTAGAGAGGATAGCGTACAAGATGCGAACGAATGTTTGATATTCGATTTCAGATGTTTTTAGAAAGTTAATCCACCTTGATTGTCGAACATCTCGTAGATGTGGGGAAATTCAGTTTCAAGAAATGTGGAGGGAAAAATTCTCCCGGGTGTGACTATTCTTATGGAAAATGAGGACATGAATACCTCTTTGTGATGAGGGTGTTTGTGTAAGTGAAAGTTAAGGTTAAGAACACTTTCATTTTCACTCTTGGATTTTGGTAGGTGCTCTTGAAGAGGAGGCCATTATAGGTTTTGGGAGGAAAGGTTTTTGAGTGATAAGAATATAATATTTATGAAAGAGAGGATAGTGGATATATGCAAAAAAATACCTATGGTTTTATGTGTGTGTGTGGGGGGGGGGGGGGGAGGGATATGTGGGTATGAGTTTATTATTTCTGAGAGGCATCTAGGTGAAGTAAATAAAATAATCAGGAAGCCATTTGGTGAGAAAACACAACTTTGGTTGCTATAGGGACTTTTAGTTGGATATGTGTCAACTTGCATAGTTTAGTGGGCTGGTTTAGTCGACTAAAACCCCCTATAATAAAAAAAAATCTTTAATTTGATGTTATGAATTTAGATGGTAGTATGTGAGGATCATATTATCTTAGGAATGCTTAAAGTGTTAGTGGAAATGATAAAATTCATGTGAATAAAGGAGTATAAGTGTCTAAGAGTGTGTAAGTGGGTAAAGAGTCAAAGCGTAATATGATAAATGTGATGTGACAATTCAATAGGCTTAATTTGAGAAGATGATAAAATTAAATTCTTTATTTTTATTCAAGAGTTTCACATTCAGCCTTCATATTTCATGTAATGTAAGTTTCTTTATTCTTTGTTTTTTATAATTGTTTTAATGATGTCATATTTTTTTGTATTTGAGGTCTGATGATGCATTTGAATGGGACACAATATCATACTAAGAATTATATGTGGTTATAATTAAGGGGATTTGTTTTGTTTCTTACTTGATTTTCATTATTTGGTTCTTCATGAATTCCTTTTGACCATTTGTTTCCTTTAAAATTAAATGGTTTGACTAAATGGGTTTGTGATTCATTATGTCTTTTTTTTTTGGGGGGGGGGGGGGGAGGGGAGGGATATCTCTATCTTTTATTTGTTTGATGATTGTGCAAAGTCTTAAGTTTTCATGAGTTGATTGTATGGTTAGTTATGCCACAATAGGTGCAATATTTTGAGGGATATCTTAAATTACATTGAACATAAGTGTGATTTTTTCTTTTCATGTGATGCTGAAGATGACTTCTTTTTTAATATAAGTTTGGATGATTCAAAAGTGTGATCATTATTTTTGCAAAAGGTGCACTTGAACGAGTGATTGTTTCAATTGGTTTTTTGGGGGGGTTTATCTTTAAGTTTCAAATAAGAGTCTTTAGGTGTAAAAGTTGTATTTGATTCTTCTTTAAATTTAGATTTTCCAAAAATAGGTGTTATGGGGTTTAGCTCAATTTTCCAAAAGAGTTTCTAAGTAGATCAACTTATTTTCACAGTTGGTTATTTTCACTTTGTAAACATGGTGTGTATTTTCTTTTGTTCATAGACACAAGTTGTTTTTGAAGTTGATTATTTTTTGGGTAAGAATGTTATTTTCTTTCTTAGTGTTTTCTAGTTCAATAAATAAATCATTGTTTTCATTTTGAATTGTTATATGTGAGTCAATGAGGTTTTTGTAACTTGTAACTAATGTTTTATAAGGTTTATTTAATTGGTCCTATTCATTAATCATTTATTCTTTTGAAAGTATTTATATATCACGGGATTTTGAGTTTACCTCATCATTTTTTGTGCAGAAGGAAGACATTCCAATTTCTCTTCGGATGATGGCATTGAGAAATATTCTAAGATAACTTCATCCTTTGGTTTTATAAAAAGAACTTCTTCTTCTATATTTTGTTAGTATGAGGTTTATTACGTATGGATTATTGAGTTAAGAGGTCCTTCTTTGGAATTCTTTTCTTCTACTAATTCCTTAATAAAGAAATTCCACAAGTCATTTTCTTCCTTGAAGTGAGATACCTTGGCTAAAACATCATGATCTAAGAATGAGCGTAATATCTTTAGATCTTCAATGTTAAGTTTATTTTTCTTTTTAATGTTTAATCTAGATACAAGGGGTGAGTTTTTTATCACTAATTACTTTCCATAAGTAATAATCAACGGATTGGATAATAAGAGAGATATTTTGGTTTTCCACAATTTGTAAAATCCTTCTGAAAATATAAGAAGGTCATAAATTTGCAAAATCATTTTATAAATACTTGCCATTTTGATCTTTAAACTAAAAATATAATTTAAAAAATAAGTATCTATGAGCTAAGCTCAGATAGCAATTGTTGGCTCGAAAATATACCCAAGAGGGGGGGAGGGGGGGGGGGGCTGATTGGGTATATGGGTTTAATGGAAATATACAAATTTTCTTAACTATGTTATAAAGTTTAATTGTAGTTGAAAAATCAATTTAATAGCAACCAAATAATCAATAGTAATCATAAGTAGTTAAGAAAGAATGCTTAATAAAGCTGTACAAATCGAGATTTTAATGTTATTTGGCCACTGCCTAGCCCACACTCGAAACAGTACTCAAGAACTTCATGATCTCTCATTCACTTATGGTGGAACCAATACCTCACGAGGAATGCCCCCTTAAAAACCTCAACCAACAAGACGCTAAACTCTTCCTCACCCAAGCGGTACCCGCACAATAAGCAAAGGACTCTAAACTCCTTAACTACCCACAATGAAGACACTATCGGTCGAGAAGATACAATGAAGTTAATCGTAAGTCACAATAATAAGATCCATAACCGAAATGTAAAGCTAAGTAGCTTTACTAAAAATAATGAAAAGTGGGTTTACGTTCTCTCTAAAAAGTTAATAAACAAGTTCCATAAGTATGATGCTCAAATGGGTTTCTGAGTATAGCTTTTTCATAAGTGGGTATTGGGTTTATAACTTTGCTAAAGAAGGATTGGGATGGAAGATTTTGGTTCAAGTGGGTTTTCTTAAAGATAGAGATTTCATAGTGTTTTTGGGACTATAACTCTCAATGGATTTTGGGATTTGGATTCTCTCTCTAAGGGACTTTGGGATATTAACACAATAGCTAGGAATATGGAACTTTACTCAAGAAGATGTTGTATGCTTATATGTTTTTGAATGGAAGTAAGAGGTTCTATTTATAGTGTTAGGAGGCAACCAAATGTTAGTAAAAGGTTGGTAAAAAGTTTGGTAAGGGTTGGGGTATTAGGATAAAAGGTTGAGAAGTTTTACCAAAATTAATCTAGAAGATATTGCACTTTTAGTCGACTAAAATTCTTTATGGTTGTAGGTTGGTCTGTTTTAGTGGGTTGTCTCAAAACGTTTAGTTGTCTAAACTTCTTTTAGTTGTGTAAAACAAAGGTTTAGTTGACTAAACCTCCCATATTTTAGGCAATAGGATGTTGGATTTATGGCCATGTTTTGGGAAGGTTTACGGATCTCTAGGTTAGGTTTAGGTTATTGGGCTTTGAAAAAATACAAGTCAAAACATGTTACTTTACTTTTGAACAATAGTTCCTAAATTATAATAAAATAAATAAAGCAACAATCTTCTATGTTTTTTAGCATTCTCTTAACAAATTTTACTAAATTAATGTGAGTTTATGAAATGATGCATGCTTGAGCTTAATCACCATAGGATGTAGGATGTGATAATGTGTTAGCTTGTTTAACAAGTGAATGTGGAGAAACTCTTTGAGACTTGAGAGATGATCTTTGAGTATCTTATGATCTCATTATATTTGGTTATTATCTTCATTGTCTTGGTTTAGAGCTCCATTGTATTGCATGAATATGATGTAATACCCCGTGATTTTGGAGCATAAATATCTTTTCATAAATCAAAAATTGAAAAAACTATTTTTTTGGATTTGATTATTTTTAGTATTTAAAAATGTTGGTTTTGATATATAAGATATAAGGTTTTAATCAGATTCGAAATTGAGAACAAAATTGGATTTTTTCAACTTTTCTTCTATGTCGGTTGAACAAGAGGGAATAGATTCGCCCATAGCGGGAACGGATTGGCCTGGGGGGGGGGGGGGGGAATCGATTCGGCCCTGGGCAGGGGAGATCGATTTAGTCCGGGGGAGATTTGTCAAGTTTGCTTATTTCTAGGTGTTTGTGTTAGTTTTGAACTCTTTTGTTTCCCTCTATTAAAAAGGTTCGGGTTTAAACTTTTTCAACACTTCTAACTCATCTCAAAAAGCAGTAGCCTCCCAATTATTCTTTCCTCTCTTTTAAAAAACCTAAACCCCATCCAAAATATATTTCAACTCAATTTTTTAAGATTCAAATCAAGTTTTCTCAAGAACAACCAAGAACGAGTTTTTATTATTTTTGTGAGAGGATCTCAATCATATAATCAGAATATTGAGGCGACTTCTTATCAGTCATGAATATTTCTACTATTCCCCTTAAGTGTTTGTAATACCCCGTACTTTTAAAGGTATTTAAATTACACTGTGGATGTAATTTGGTAATTTGAGGAATTATTATGAATAGTAATATTGGGATTAATGAGGGAAATTAAATAAATTCAATATTATAAAGTGAATAGTAAATATTAGTTTTCGAATGACAGATTAATATTTACGTGTATTATATTTCGAGACTAAGTATATGAGTAGATTATTTTTATTACATGTCGCAGTTGGGTAAAGCGACAAAGAAAAATATTTTAAATTGGAAAACACGAGTATTGAACGTGTTGGGTCAAAATAGTGAATTTTAGTTAAGTGACTCAGATGGAGATTTCGACTGCGCCACTGGGTTCAAAATGGCCAAGATAGTCAAAATAGAGTACCCGGGGGTAGTATTTAGGTTTCGGGCATTTTTGGACTAGTAGGGACTCGTAACTGAGTACACGAGTCATTTAACAATTGGGTATCTACCCAATTTTGGATTTAAAGAGGTGGAAGCCCTCATTACCCCCAAATATCAGCCCTAAGAGAGAGAGAGATAGAATAGAAAAAGAAGAGAAGAAAGAAGAAGAAAGAAAAGAGAAGAAAATAAGAGATTTCCGGCCAAAATTCGGGGGATTCGACTCGTGGTCGTCGGATTTAATCCACGAGGTAAGTGTTTAACTTGCTTTATGATTTACTATTTTTAATTTCTCATATTGTAGTTGGTATAAAACTAAAGATTTTTGGGTTGAAATTTCATGGATCAAACGGGTTTTCGGAAGATTAAAATGGATATAACTCGATTAATACCCAATTTGAGAAACTTGGAATTTATTGAAATTAATTGTTGAATATGGGTTCTAGGATGATTAGAACCCTTTCTATATGTGTATTTATGGTTGTTTGAGGTTGGTTGATCATGAGAGAGGAGATAAAAATCTTGGAGGTGTTTTAATGGAGGTTTGGATTTTTGAAGAAGAAGGTGAATAGTGACCAGTGTCACTTCCAGACTATTTCGGACAGGAATATCGCCAATTCAGCTCTCGGTCAAATGAAAGTTGTTGAAATTTTCGATATGGTCGCGTGGGCGCCGACCATATATTTTTTTGATTTTTTTTCGAATTGTTAGGATTTTTATAAAATGGCAGTTCCGGGGTGAAATCACCTACTCGGAAATGCATTCGGAAATCGGAAAAAATAAAAGCTAGAATTCTTTGGAGATAAATATTTTGGGTTCCTAAAAATAGTTTGGGGAATTCTAAATATTTTTTTTAGTAAGGTACGTATCTTGGGTTAGTTTAAAGTAAACCCCAAGATTTACCCAAATAGGGGTGTTTGGGAGGAGTAACACTCGGGGTGATGTTTCGGTGAGCAAAATTTTATATAAGTAATTGTGCGTAGAAAACACACTTATATGCCAATTTTGGTCGAGTAAAATCCTATGAGGTGACTAGGATGAAATTTAGGATACGAGCTAAAGAGAATTGAGCAGTCATCCGATACGTCTATTTATGACAATTATTATAGGCGAGAGGAATGCCTATCGTTATTTATGGAACAAATAAATATATCGGTGTTGTTGGTATTGTCATCGTGCGGTGAGAAAAGCTCAGAAATAATATTTTGAGGATTAGTTAAAATTGATAAATGTATAGGATATTCGAGAGAGAAATATACTACGTAGGAAATTTATTATACGGATTGTGTGTATGCCCGAATGCTATTATATACGTGGGTTAAATAATTACCTATGGGGAATTATGTATAGGTGAGAGAAATACCTATAATTATAATATGGTTGTGTGAATACCAAATTGATGATATATTTATATAGGTGGAATTTGTACCTATATGATTGTTTATTATGTGTATGACATACCTACCATACTTGCTATCACGGGAGGTTGGCGTTTGTGTGAGGACAATCTTATCCTGTGTTGCCTTCGGGGGGATTTCAAATTTGGTACCTCAAGAACATAGGACTGTGAAGGGCTTATTTGTGAGTCGATAAGTCTGCTGACTATGGGAGCGTAGGTATGTGCGTGACCCATGGGTATGTGAACTATGTTCGTATCCAATAGGTGTGATTTGTATTGATACGGTTCCTGAGTGATGCAGAACACGTGATCCTTATGTGCGTGATGTACAGGGATTTGATAGCAGAGTATGAGTGCACCGCAGTTGAGCCTAGGAGTGCCATATATGTATATATATATGTATTGTGATTAACATATATGTGCACTTGAGATAATCCACGGATGCTTAGTAAATGAGGATGACTAAGCCACTTATATTATAGTTCGGTGGATGATTAATATACTTGTTGCGTATAGTATATTGTATATATATATGAGATGAGATATCATATAACCTAACCTTGTCTAAAGTGAAAAGAATGAATAAAGTGTGATATTACTTTCGATTAATGAATATCCGGATTTATATAAATATGAATCTTATGTTCTAATGAGAACTATTAATAAATACGGGATGGTATAAATATGGTATGTACTGAAGGCCTAATGGATCCCGATGATCAACATTGTCACGTAGTAGTGTATCGGGGGGGTTCCTTGTTTGGATTTCGCTTCGCGAGACACCCCACGCACGAACGTAACGTAATGTTGAGAATGGGGAGAAGTTTAGTCCTTAGTACTCGAATTGATGAGGATTATTAGAAGATGGGTAATTACATTAGTTAGGCAGGGTAGCTTAACTAGGTTGTTTAAAAAGGTATGCGATAGTTGTGCACTATTAGAATAGGGGTGAGGTGTATCTCATGTGAGAGCGATACTAGTTTAAATATGAGAAATAACATGTTTTTAAAATATAAATTTTAAGCACTTGCTAAAATATTTTCAAAACTCGGTCTCTAACCCGTTTCTCTATTTTCCCCTCTTGCTATATCTATATACATATAGGTGTCCAAACACAGGGATGCCTGGATGATGATTCTTTCGAGTCAGACGTTTGCTGCAGCATCTCTGGATGCAAGCAGGTTTATATTAGACGCTTCTATCATTGAGATCTAGATAGGAAGTATTGTAGCAACATTCGGGCTTATGACCCAACTGTACTCATTTATTCTTGTATCGCCTTTTAGTGCAGCATTCGATTTGGTTGTATTATTGTACCGATTGTTCGGTTATTTTATTTTATTTCATTTCAGTTGCTGCATATAAACTGTTGTAATTGTTTTATTTGAATGGTTTCGTTAAAAAGATTAGTTAATTAAAAATATGACGCCAGCCTAATAGGATATTAGTAATAAAATTATTTTTCGACAGTGATGCTAAGAATGAACCATATGAGACTCCTGTTTTAATTTGATATAGGAGTGATCGCTCGGTAGTTTATTAGGCAGGGTGTCACAGTGTTATATGTATTAAATATTCCCTAAACCTTAATTAATCATATATTCTTAAAATTAATTAGGAAAAATGAAAGTAAATTCGGTGTTGATTTATTAAATCTAAAAATATGATTTAAGACTTGAAACAATTGGATGCTTAGATTAGTGGTTTGGATTATGGTAGATTTGTAGAACGAACCACATATTGGAATTGAAATATGAGCTTGAAATAACATTTTGACTTATAAATCATGATTTTATGTGTATATGTGTGGAAGAAAAATTATTGTTGTGTAACATTGTTAATACGGGTGTTAAAATGAAATTATGTATTAATTGATAAAATATCACTTGTATTGAAATTGTAGAATTTTATAACTTATGTGAGTATTTGGTAGAACCTGATTAATTAAATGATTAAATAGATCCGAATTCGATGAAATGTAAATCGTAGGATTAATGGGAGGATTGTGATGTGAAATTAAAAAAATAAATTATTTGGATATTGTTCGTGTTAATATTTCAATGCCTCGGGAATGTTGGGATTTTGAAGGAGTAGTTTCACTTTAACCCGTTTTACAGGTTTCTTGCTAGGTATGGGACTAGTAGGTAGACTTTTTTGGTGTTGGTACTTTCTAGGTATGGGGCTAGTGAGTGTATGCTTCTACGGTTGGGTAGTTCTTAGGTGGGGCTAGGTAGTACGCTATTAAATTACTCTGTTAGCCTAGGTGCGAGACTAGGAGATGATTTTCATAGGTAATCTTCCTAGGTGATACACTGGGTAATACTTATGGTTTGGTGATCTCTGGGGATGGGACTAGGGGTGATTGTAGGTCGTGATACCCAAATTATGGGTGCGGCTATTTGACAATAAAGAGAACTTTATTAAGAATTAATAATTAATGCATAAGATAAAAAAAGGGTAATAAAAATTAGTTTGCGTCACCAATATTTGTAAAACTAAGGATAATTGGGTTGGTTGGCTATAGTGACGTGGGTGTTTATTTGTGTGTCTTCAATATGCTGAACTAACGATAATTAGGTTGGTTGGCTATTGCAACGTGTGTGTGTGTGTGTGTGTGTGTGTGTGTGTGTGTGTGTTGACGTCTCCAATATGTGCAGGGCTAACGAAATTGAATTGTCTGGTTATAGTGACGTGTCGAGTGTGGAACATCACCAATATGTGCAGGGATAACGAAATTGGTTCGGCTGGTCATAGTTATGGTAATTGGTGTCATGTGTTAAAATTTGGGCCTGCTCGAATATGAGAAGGATCAACAGAAAGGTCCGCTGGCTATAGTGGAGTCGCTTTAATAATAATTGGCTAATTGTATTAAATTAAGTTAATGGATGTAAAATAATTAAATATTGAAATAACAATTGGTTTTGAATAATGGGGTAGCTCAGCTATGTGGGTAGTTAGTGTTATTTTATCTTACTCGCATGCCGTTATATCATTTAATTTAAAATATTGCATTGTAATATTTATCTCGTATGATGCTTATGTATGGATTCATGAATCGTAATTAGGAGGAGTAGCTGGTATTCATGTAGTGGGATCTGGACCATTATGTTGACTAACATTTCAAGTATAGTTTCTAGAGTAGGTGCATAGATTGGATTGGATATTCGTGAAGTGCAACTGGAGTTTTATTTTATCGCGTTGGTAGTTTAGGTTTATTTCATTTCATCGTTTTATTTATGAGATAGCTGTTTATGGATTTTTTGGGCCATTTAGTTCCACAATTGTTTATGGTTTCTTTTGAGTTGGAGTTACCGTTGGATTATTTCATTTAAGTATTAATATATCTTTTGCAGTTGAGTTTTATTTTCGAGTTAACTTGGTGATGAAATTTCTTGTGTGGATGTTTATATTTGTTGGATTAAATTCGGATTATATCTTATGGAAAAAGTTTTTAATGTCTCATATTTCTATCACATGCTAAGAATGGTATATTAATTATGACGCCCAACGTAGGTTGGCAATTGAGACTAGCCACCTCCAATATCAAAATGCACGAAGTGTCACAGTTGGTAATAGAGCCTGGTCTTAGATCTCGTTGGTTCTGAGTCTGTTTAGCTTATGTGTTATTGATATTTGATTCCCTTTGTTTATATATACTCTCTAAGGTATTGCGTCTAGCATACGCATTAGTTGTGTTTATTAGATTTAGGGAATTTTGTATTAAGGTCTATGTACGCATTAAGGTTAGAAATAGTAATCCTGATGTGAGGATCTTTAGAGTTTATTTTGGAGACGGGAGTTATTTTGAAGATTGTTAATACAGATGTTAGGCATTTATAGTATCGATGTGGTGATGTGATGTGATTTGATTTGAGAACGTTAGCGTTGTGATGACTTTTGGAGATAGAATCGAGTAGTGATTCTTGGGAGATCGCAATACACCATTATTTTCATAGTTATATATATATATATATATATATATATATATATATATATATATATTACTTTTATTCGTGGGTGCATGTAAACCAATCGTGGAATTCTACGAATATGCATATGTGATCCTTATTTTATTTGCACGACTTTTAGATTTTACGTTTACGCTTCGTCGAATTTTGAGGATGAAATTCATTTATTAGTGGGGGAGACTGTAATATCCTGTGATTTTCGACCGTAAATAGCTTTTTATAAATAAAAAATAAAAAAATATTTTTTTGCATTTTATTATTTTAGTATTTAAAAATGATGGTTTTGATATATAAGAAATAAGGTTTTAATCGGATTTGAAATCGGGAACAAAATTGGATTTTTTTCAACTTTTTTACTCTGTCAGCTGAAGGTAAAAGATTCACCCCTAGGCAGGGGAACAGATTTGCCCAGGGGAGAATCGATTCGTCCCAAAGGGAATTGATTTGGTCCGGGGAAAATTTGACGAATTTACTTATTTTTAGATTTTTGTGTTGGTTTCAAACTCTTTTGTTTTTCTATATTAAAAAGGCTCGGGTTTAGACTTTTCGAACACTTTTAACTCATCTCATAAATCAATAGCCTCCCAATTATTCTTTCCTCTCTTTTACAAAACATGAACCCCATTAAAAATAAGCTTCAACTCAAGTTTGAAAATTCAAATCACGTTTTCTCGAGAATAACCAAGAATGAGTCTTTATTATTTTTATGAGAGGAACGCAACCTTATAATCAAAATTTAAAGGCGACTTCTTATCAAGAATGAATACTTATATTGTTACCCTTAATTATTGTGTTTTAAATATTTAATAAACCTTAATTAATAATATTTTCTTAAAATTAATTAGGAAGATTAATTAGGGAAAAAGAAAGTAAATTTGGGATTGTTTTTGTTAAATCTAAAAATATAAATTAAGACTTGAAATAATTGCATGCTTAGATTAGTGTTTTTGATTACGGTACATTTGTGGGACGAATCGTATGTTGGAATTAAAATATGAACTTGAAATAACATTTTGACTTTTAAATCATGATTTAATATGTTTATGTGTGGAATGGAAATTATTATTGTGTAACGCTGTTAATATGCATGTTAAAATAGAATTATGGGTTAATTGGTAAAATACCACTTGTTTTAAAATTGTAGAATTTGACAATTTGTGTGACTATTTGGTAGAACTTAATTAATTACATGATTTAATGGAAGTCATTTGGATGGAATTAAAATTGTACGACTAATTGGAGGATTGCGATGTGAAATCAAAAATATAAACTATGTGGATATTATTCGTGTTAATATTTCGACGCCCCGGGAACGTTGGGATTTTTGGGAAGTAGCTTTACTTTAACCGGTTTTTATAGGTTTCTTGCTAGGTATGGGACTAATAGGTAGACTTTGTTGGTGTTGGCACTTTTCAGGTATGGAACTAGTGAGTGTATGCTTATACGGTTGGGTATTTCCTAGGTGGGGCTAGGTAGTATGTCATTACGTTACTCCGTTAGCCAGGGTGCGAGACTATGTGATGATCTTTGGTAGGTATTCTTCCTAAGTGATAGACTAGGTAATACTTATCGTTTGGTGACTCTAGGGATGGGACTAGGGGTGATTGTAGGTTGTGATACCCGGATTATGGGTGGGGCTATTTGAGAATAAAGAGAACTTGATTAAGAACTAATAATTAATGCCTAAGATAATAAACGGGTATTAAAAATGGGTTTGTGTCACCAATATGTCCAGAACTAACTATAATTAGATTGGTTGGCTATAATGATGTGGGTGTTTGTTTTGTATCTCCAATATGTGCAAAACTAACGACAACTGGATTGGTTGGCTATAGCGGCGTGGGTGTGTGTTGGCTTCACCAATATGTGTAGGGCTAACAAAATTGGGTTGTCTAGCTATAGTAACGTGTCGTGCGTGGAACATCACCAACATATGCAGGGCTAATGAAATTAGGTTAGCTGGTTGTAGTTATAGGAATAGGTGTGATGTGTTGAATTTTAGGCGTGCCTGAATATGTGCAGTATCAATAGAAAGGTCGGTTGGCTATAGTGGTGTCGGTTTAATAATAATTGGCTAATTTCATTAAATTAAGTTAATGGCTTTAAAATAATTAAATATTGAAATAACATAATTGGATTTGAATAATGAGGTGCCTTATCTATGTGGGTAGTTAGTGTTATTTTATTTTACTCGCATGTCCTTATATCGTTTAATTTAAAATACTTTATTATAATATTTATCTTGTATGATGCTTATGTTTGGATTCATGGATCATAATTGGGAGGAGCAGATGGTATTCATGTGATGGGCTCTGACCCATTTCGTTGACTAATATTTCAAGTATAGTTTCTAGATTAGCTACATGGATTGGATTGGAGATTCGCGGAGTGCAACTAGAGTGTTATTTTATCTCTATCGTAGTTTAGATTTATTGCATTCCGTTATTTTATCTAGGAGACAGTTGTTTATGGATTTGGTGGGGCATTTTGTTCCACGGTTATTTATGTTTTCGTTTTAGTTGGAGTTACACTTCAATTATTTCATTTAAGTATTAACCTATCTTTTGGAGTTGAGTTTTATTTTGGAGTTAGCATGGTGATGGAATTTCTTATGTGGATATTTATATTTGTTGAATGAAACTCGGATTATATCTTGTGAAAAAAAATTTAATGTCTCATATTTATGTCACATGATATGAATGGTATTTTAATTATGACGCCTGGCGTAGGTTGGAAGCGAGGACTGGCCACCTCCAATGTCAAAATGCATGGGGTGTCACATATGATTGCTTGGTTAATTGGATGATGTGTTCCCCGTGACATATCTCATAATGCATAGAGTGCTTGTTTTTATCTCAAGTAGCTTAGAGAGAAGATAGTGAAGCTTTATCTTATATCAATTATTTTGTCATCATACAAAATCCTTTTGGTATAAATACTTTTGGTTTCACAACAACATGTATATGCTCCTCCTTCATGAAACATCTCTCCCAAATGAATTTTTTTCCCCCTAAATATGATAATCTCTCAATAAAGAAGTAAAAGGGAACTCCTCCTATCTGTGACATTTCTCCCCCTTTTTGACACGAAAAGTTAAAGCAATGTAGAAAGGCATTGATAATGGGCATAGCATTGTAAAGATAGCAAAAAATCACAATATATAAGCAATACTATAAAAGAAAAAGCTAGAAAACATGTGATACAATTAATGTGATACTGAAGATACGAAACGAAAATCATCATTAGTAAAAGAAATATACAAGATCAATGAATCTGAAAACATGAACTAGAAAATAAGATATATCAAGCATGTAAGCAAGTAAAGTAGGGCACGTGACATAAGCATATATAACCTGAAGAGATCACAAGAACAATAAATATAGCAATTAAAAGCTCAAAGGATATGGATAATCGAAAATCCATACAAATATCTAAATGTATAATCATCTAAGCACATGATAAAATAGTCCAAAACATAATAGGAGTAATACAAACAAAATATCCAAAAGTACTAACAAAAAATTACATAAATGTCTCAAAAAATAACATAGAGATAACAA
This sequence comes from Sambucus nigra, assembly GCA_949130495.1. Lineage (NCBI taxonomy): Eukaryota > Viridiplantae > Streptophyta > Magnoliopsida > Dipsacales > Adoxaceae > Sambucus > Sambucus nigra. The sequence continues at coordinate 420,773,788 of OX422207.1, forward strand.
ATCTTTAATCCTCATCAATCCACTCATCAACAATATCATTATCCTCATCATAGTCCTCATCATCATCATCGTCTCGCGAGTACAGGAGCACAGGCATGAGCATGATCAGGAGCAATATCATATGCATGTGTAGGAGTTGTAAGTACAGGTTGAGTACCTTTCAGATAATTCTCATCAATAGTCATCTTGTTCATCAGATAAGTCCAATTAATATCCACCTAATTTATACAAAAATCAAGATAATCATTTATAGCCATCATCTGAGCACACATCCTCTCAAAGGCATCTCTCATAAACGTAAAATGAGTATCAAAGTACTATCATGATGGTTGATGAGTAGATGGATCTAGAGTTGGCAATGGTAATGGTAACGAAACCTCTCCCTCTAGATAAATGGATTATGTCAAGGGTTGTCTCAAAGTATAACATGTAGACCGAGAACTGGTAACACTCAAAATTAGTCCTAAAATAGAAGTGGCCACATCAGTTTAAAGTCTAAGAACACCTAAAGAATACATGTATCTGTGACACCCCGCCTAATAAAATATCGGATGATCAATCCTTTACCAGATTAAAACTTAATTATGATAGAAATACTAAGTCAGACTTTCTCATGATCATGGTAGAAATACTAAATGGTGGAGGGGGTCATACTCCCTCCTGAAACTAGAATAAAAATAATATCGCACCCATATACGAGATGGTATGACCTGGGGATATACTCTCCCTGCTCCGTAAGCCAGGGGATTCACCCACATCGTACAACCTTCCTGGATAGAATTGGAGATATAAACATACATAAATATATCATTTGCATACAAATATATTTATAAACAAGTCTTATATATATACTGTAACAATACCCGTATATATAATATATATCACTTCTCAATTCCGTCATCTGGGAGTCCTAATATAATATCTAGAATCCCCTATAATAATATCCAAGTTAAAATTTAACTCCCCATGCACTTGAGGGAAGAAAACTGACAAATTCATCAAATGCGAATCGATTCGCTCTTACAGCGAATCGATTCAGAACAGCGAATCGATTCGGTCTCAATCCGAATCGATTCAGAAAGTTTTCTACAAGCAGGTCCTTAAAGGAGAATCAATTCGATCTCAATCCGAATCGATTCGACATGAGACAGCCTTACAGGTCTTCCTATGCAAATCGATTCAGTCTAGACTCGAATCGATTCGCCCTGTTCGGAGCTCACTGTTTGGGCGATTTCATCTTCTCTAACATACCCAAATATTCACCCATTCTCCACTTTGTGGTTTATTATCTCGACCAAAAACACTATAATCATCCTAACACTGACTTTTAACTAACACATCAATTAATTTATGGTATTACACCATTTCTCTTAAATTTAAACCCTAAAACCATTAAAACCCTAATTTATCATTTCTTTCCATTTCTACACACCATTAACATGGGTTTAATGCTAGAAGTTATCAAGAGATAACAAAACATCAATTTTCCCAATATCAGGTTTGATTTTTTACTAACGATTTCGATCTCAGACAACCTTACGTAGAAAAATCATAACTAATTAAAAAAATTAGAAAAATACGCGGTCGGCGCCCAGGCGTTCGTATCGAAAAGATCTACAATTTTTTTTTTTTACAAATAGCCGAATCGATTCTCTTCCTAGCCGAATCGATTCGGAAAGCAAGTTAAGTTACTGTTCATCGTCTTCTCCAATTTTTCTCTTTAGTCCAACACCCAAACCTCCATTAATACACCTCCAAGCTTTTTGTCTTCTCTTCCATCATCATCCAACCTCAACCAACAATATATTCACATATAAAAAGGGTTCTAATCATCCTAGAACCAATAACCAACAATCAATGTCAATAAATTCCTAAGTTTCTCAAATCGAATACTATCCGAGTTTTATCCATTCAAACTTCTGAAATAACTGTTTTGATTCACGAAAACCCAACCCAAAAATATTTATAGTTTATTAACACCAACTATAATATGAGATACACACTCAAAAGAATAAATCAAGTAAACACTTGCCTCGTGGATAAAATCCGACGACCTCGAGTCGAATCCCGCGGAGTTTGGCCTGGAAATCCCTTTCCTCTCTTCCTTTCTCCTCTTCCTTTCTTTCCTTCCTATTTTCTCCCTTTTATTTCTTCTCTTTCTCTCTCTTAGGTATTATAAGAGGGAGATAAGGATTTATCCCTTATAAATCAAGAAATAACTCGTTTACTCAATTGCGAGTCCCTACTAGTCCAAAAATCGCCGAAACCTAAACGCTACCCCCGAATAATGTGTTCTGACTATCTCGTCCATTTCGAAACCAACCGTGCACTCAAAATCTCCATCCGATTCACTTAACTAAAATTCACTAATTAAAATCAACAAATCTCAATACGCGTGTTTTCCAATAAAATATTATCCTTTGTCGCTTTACCCAACTGCGACATGTGATTAAAATCATCCAACTCATTTACTTAGTCCCGTACAATAAATATAACCCATGTAATTGTTAATCCGATGCCAGCAAACTAATATTTACTATTCACTTTAAATTCTAAATTTATTAAATTACATTCTTAAATTTCAAAAAAACTATTCACGATAATTTCCTTTAATAACCAAATTACGCCAATTATGCAATTTAAAAATATATAAAAGTATGGGGTATTACATAATTCCCCCTTACAACAGAAGTTTAATCCTCGAACTTTGCTTACAACCTGTATCACCAACGTAGGATCGCTAATCACACTATGTCCTAGTACACCGAAGTCGAATGGTGCTAACACCCTACCATGTACTAGTTCATGGTACCCACCTATCTCAAGGCTTATATTCTAGCGCACTAGCTTAACCACAAGCTTAGCTAAATTTCCATATGCTAAAACACTACCTCGGTCATAAGGTTAATTCTAACAATGATAAATCACACCTAGTGCTTCTATAGACGCACACAAGGGAAAACGAGCCTATAATCAGAACTTTAACGTATCGATCTTATCGGAAAGCCGACACCCTAAGCGTCCATTCGTCTACACCTTGACTTAGAATTTCCTTCAAAAAGGAAACTACACTAGCGCTTGACTACTCCCGATAACCTTATCTCTTATTTCAGGCGTGCTAAGTCTTGTTGCACTTATATAATTGGATTATTGCGTACCTCATATGACATGCAATCCAACACATTCCAATTCCATTTATAGTTTCCCCCAAGCACCTCCTTCGGCTTTATATACTACGTCCCTTCTATTTCGAATGGTATATAAAATCAACACACTTCCTCGGATCGATGCCAACACTTGTGTACTTCTAACCTGAATAATTCAAAATTCAGTTCTTCCCATCCCTAGAAAGTTAATCCTACTTAAGGTTAACCAACCAATATTCTCGTGGTTAACTCACTATAATCTTCCTACATTAACGCAACTTGCCCCACTGGACTTATTCCATGGTAGTCCTAAGATCGACGTGTTTTCCTACACACGTAAGATGAGTACTATACTAACTATATCCCTAGCGGCCAAGGCCTTTCCTAACTCTTGAAATTAGCTCGGTTTCATGCGTGGGACATCTCGCAAAGCGAAATCCAAACAAGGAACCCTCCCGTTACACTACTTCCTCGCATCGTCGATCATCAAGATATAACGTCCTAAGGCACACCATCGGGATGTTCTAAAATCCTATCTCGTAATCGTACTAATGCGCTTCTACCTCTATGTCCTTCCATATCGACAAAATGGGAAGTCTAACTAATCGGGGACCCTATACTCTGTACAAGTATTACTAACATCATAACCAAAGCATACTACCTTAAAATTTTCCTTTTAATCAAGGCCTGTCTATAAGCCTCAAATCAATTCTCTACATCTTACCTCACCCATTACTTACGGGGAGAGAACCATTTCAATGTTTTTCCATAGCACTTCCATCTCCTTAAGCCTCCAACCATGACATGGATCTCAACTTATAGTGTTTCTTCACACTAGGTAACTTATCATCAAAACCAACATCCTAGCATCCCATAACATCCCTCCACTCCCGACGTTATTAAGGTTCGTGCATGGAGTAACTCGTAAGCAAAATTCAATCAAGGAACCCCTGCGATACACACTACTTAACTTGTCAGTCGTGAAGGTCCGTTAGCTTCAAATATGCGATCGGAATAATCCCATCTCATTTATCAGGAAAATGTGGTCTAAAATCCTTCTTCTTTCTAGGAGCCATATCACAAAGCGCTTGTACTAACACTAAGTCCTTTGTGCAAACATCAATGAGTTTAAACTCACCGCCTAACGATAAATCCTGCATACCTTAAATCATACCTATAAGGTCGTCACGCACTAAAATCGGGAAAATGGAACATCTACTCATTGATGTTCCATCTAAACATATAATAAATGGTGAGCTCAACCCGTATCCAGGTGAGATATCGCAAAAATGACCTGTTCTAACCTGGAACCGCGGGTACGATAGCCTTGCAATCATTAGCCTTCTATCGCTCCGACCAATCAAAAACATATTATGTATAGCACATACAAACGAGTAGTGCAAGACCAAATATAAGCTCAATATATCAACATCCTCTTTCCCAACGAATGAAGAAAAATAGTAACCCTCTAGCGCGGAAAAACATATAGATATACCCTCTATAATATTACTGATACAGGCACAAAACTTGAATCATGCACACAAATCTAGGGTTAGAAAAATACTGTGATGCTATCTAGCCACATAAAATATACCTCCTTCATGTGAGGTGAAACTCATAACAATAACTCCGCCAATCTCCCTGACTGCTCCAATTGGTTTCCAGACATAGTACACTTTTCATAACCGAACCAAAAACTACTTTGATCAATGCCCCTTCTAGGCACCCTACTCTTGTCATTAAACTCATACCGGGCAGGGTTAAAGCGTGTGGTTGTATGCTCCACATTACAACATTACCCATCTATGGACACCCTGACCATGTAAAGGTTATCAGTATCTCTAACTCTATAACCTCAATCCTGACACTCACCTTCATAGTTCACTTAACTTCTTCGTCTAAAAGGAAACTACACTACCGGCCTCAACTGGCCTGTTTCACTGATTCCCCGGGTCGATGTCCACCTGTGGGGTTTTACGAACACAATTTCTCCATAAGTGTTAGCAACACTTACGAGTGAGCTTATCATTCCACTGAAGGACTCTTTCTTCATTGTACCTACCTTAATTCGGTAAAAAGCTCATTTATCCAAGTCACTCTTTATTCACCGTCGGCCTTTGACCGATACTTATGTGAATAAACCAGAAATTAAATTCTCTTCATTCCTGATAAACCAATGGAATTCGTGATTAAAACCATCCGTAAAATGCCTCTATGAGCAAAGCATCCCTCTCCCTCAATATGGTGACCACCATTCCCACTATTTCAACATTGCTCCAACGAGTGAACAAATTTCCTCAAATTTTCACATCTGGGCATTTCCATACCTTGCTCCAAATTGAAGCTCCTGAGACTTCTACTTCCTTTGGATAACACTACACAGTTTCTACGTAACTTAACTTCAATGTATGGTCGTTATCAAAGACCCTTTCAAACTTTTTCCCAATTTACTTCACTGGGTAGGTTAAGTTTAGCACCACTCTCTACTACAGTGATACATGGATAATTATAACTACTACACTTTAGTTACCGCTGCAGCAATCCATGACAATGCCACAAAGGGATTGACCCCTACTGCGGTCCCCATCCCCGATTTCAACTTATAGCTCCAACTAAGCCCCACCTCCTGCTGCCCTCATAACGGCCTTCCGTGGTCGTCCTTCATCGATCAGCACTCGAATCTCACCCGAGCGTGCAAAAGATTTACTATAATCTTAAATAATAGCAGGAGAATGAAATCTCACAATAGGAATCAACAATCCTAATGATAAGGCTCTATATCAAATAGAAATCAACGCTAAAAGCGTAGTACATCCGTACATATTCCTAAGGACACTATAACCAAATGCTCTGATACCATCTGTGACACCCCGCCCAATAAAATATCGGGTGATCAATCCTTTACCAGATTAAAATGGCAATCTCATATGGTTCATTCTCAGCATCACTGTCGAAAACCAAATTAATTACTAATAATTTATTAGGGTGGCATCAAAATTTTATTTTAACTAATCTTTTTAATCAAACCAACCAAGTAAAACAATCACAACAGTTTATATACACGAAACTGAAATGAAATAAAATAACCAAACACTCGGTACAACATAATACAACAAAATCGAATGCCGCACTAAAAAGGCGGTAAGAGAATAAATGAATACAATTGAGCTATTGGCCCGAATATTACTACAATCCTTCCTATATAGATCACAAGAACAGAAGCGTCTAACTTGAACCTTCTTGCATCCACAACTAAGGCAGCAATGTATGACTCAAAAGAATCATCATTCAGGCGTCCCTATGTCTAGAAACCTAATATATATACGTATATAGAAATAGAGGGAAAATAGAGAAACGGGTCAGAGCCCGAGTTTTGAAAATATTTAGTAAGTGCTCAAATGCCATATTTTAAAATATGGAATATCTCATATTTAAATTGGTATCGCACTATCATGGATACACCTCACACCTCTTCTACTAGTGCACGCCTATCGCATACATTTGAAACAACCTAGTTAAACTACCCTATCTAACTAATCTCTTTCATCCATCTTATAAATCCTCATAGTATCACCTACCTTGCGTGATATAATATAAGTTATACGGTAAGCTATTACATAAGCTTTTAGTTTATATAATCATCCCTGTGATATATTTATAGTCCTTGTTTCTATATAAAACTATACCGTTCATATTCCGTAACTTTCACTAGTTTAAAATAGCATATTTACTTTAACATATAATATCCCTCACTATAAATGGTTCTCGCTTGAACCTACAATTCACATTTGCATTACCCCGGATATAAAACTACCGAAAGAGGAATAACATCTCATTCATTTTTATACTTTGCACTATTTAAAGTTATATGATATCTCATAATCATATACAAGCAATATACTATAAACAACAAGTATATTTATACCCATTTTACAATCGTAAGTATAATAACCATCCCATTGAGTTATAATTCGAGGATGCAGTCTCAAAGTCCCAATCCACATCCGGGTTTGCTCAACTTAACCCCGGTACCAAGTCAGACTTTTTCATGATCATGGTAGAAATACTAAACGGTGGAGGCGGTCATATTCCCTCCTAAAAGTGGAATAAAAATAATACCGCACCCATATACGAGATGGTATGACTTGGGGATATACTCTCCCGCTTCGTAAGCCAGGGGATTCACCCACATCGCGCAACCTTCATGGATAGAACTGGAGATATAAACATACATAATATATTGTTTGCATACAAATATATTTATAAACAAGTCGTATATATATATACTGTAACAATACCCGTATATAAAATATATATCACTTCTCAATTTAATCATCTAGGAGTCCTAATATCACATCTAGATTCCCATATAATAATCTCCAAGTTAAAATTTAACTCCCCATGCACTTGAAGGAAGAAAACTGACAAATTTAGCAAAGGTGAATCGATTCAGAATAGCGAATTGATTCCGTCTCAATTTGAATCAATTCGGCCTGAGACAGCCTTATAAGTCCCCTTATGCGAATCGATTCGGTCTAGACCCGAATCGATTCGCTCTGTTTAGAGCTCACTATTTGGGTGATTTCATCTTCTCCAAAATACCCAAATATCGACCAATTCTCCATTTTGTGATTTCTTATCTCAACCAACAACACTATAATCATCCTAACACTGACTTATAAGTAACACATCAATTAATTTGTGGTATTAAACCATTTCTCTTATATTTAAAACCTAAAAACATTAAAAACCTAGTTTATCATTTCTTCCCATTTCAACACACCATTAACATCGGTTTAACACTAGAAGTCATCAAGAGATAACAATAAATCAATTTTCCCAATATCAGGTTTGATTTTTGACTAAGGATTTCGATCTCGGACAACCTTCCGTAGAAAAATAATAACTAATTCAAAACGAATCTAAAAAATACACGATCGGCGCCCACGCGTTCGTATCAAAAAGATCTAGAACTATTATTTTTTGACAAAGAGCCGAATCGATTCTCTTCCTAGCCGAAACGGTTCGAAAAGGATGTTGAGTTACTATTAATCGTCTTCTCCAATTTTTCTCTTTAATCCAACACCCAAACCTCCATTAATAAACCTCCAAGATTTTTGTCTTCTCTTCCATCATCATACAACCTCAACCAACAATATATTCACGTATAAAAAGGGTTCTAATCATCCTAGAACCAATAACCAACAATCAATGTCAATAAATTCCTAAGTTTCTCAAATCGAATAATATCCGAGTTTTATCCTTTCAAACTTCCGAAATACCCATTTTGATTCACGAAAACCCAACCTAAAAATATTTATAGTTTATTAACACCAAATATAATATGAGATACACACTCCAAAGAATAAATCAAGTAAACACTTGCCTCGTGGATAAAATTCGACGACCTCGAGTCGAATCCCACGGAGTTTGGCCCGAAAATCCCTTTCTTCTCTTCCTTTCTCCTCTTCCTTTCTTTCCTTCTTCTTTTCTCCCTTTTCTTTCTTCTCTTTATCTCTCTTAGGGATTATTAGAGGGAGATATGGGTTTATCCCCTATAAACCCAAAAATGACTCATTTACTCAATTGCGAGTCCCTACTAGTCAAAAAATCCCCGGAACCTAAACGCTATCCCCGGATACTCTATTCTGACTATCTCGGACATTCCGAAACCAACCGTGCACTCGAAATCTCCATGTGAGTCAATTAACTAAAATTCACTAATTAAACCCAACACATCTCAATACGCGTGTTTTTCAATAAAATACTGTCCTTTATCGCTTTTTCCAACTGCAACATGTGATTAAAATCATCCAACTCATTTACTTAGTCCCGTATGAAAATATAACCCATGTAAATATTAATCTGATGCCAACAAACTAATATTTACTATTCACTTGAAATTCTAAATTTATTAAATTACACTCATAAATTCCAAAATTACTATTCCCAATAATTTCCTCTAATAACCAAAATACGCCACTTATGCAATTTAAAAATCTATAAAAGTATGGGGTATTACATACTTCCCCCCTTACAATGGAATTTTGTCCTCGAAATTCGGTTACAACCCGTATCACCAATGTAGGATCGCTAATCACACTATGTCCTAGTACACCAAAGTCGAATGGTACTAATACCCTACCATGTACTTATTCATGGTACCCACCTATCTCAAGGCTTATATTCTAACGCACTAGCTTAACCACAAGCTTAACTAAGTTTCTATATGCTGAAACACTACCTCGGTCGTAAGGTTAATTCTAACAACGATAAATCACACCTAGTGCTTCTATAGCCACATATAAGGGAAAACGAGCCTATAATCACTACTTTAACGTATCGATCTTATCGAAAAGCCGACACCCTAAGCGTCCATTTGTTTACACCTTGACTTCGAATTTCGTTCAGAAAGGAAACTACACTAGCACTTGACTACTCCCGTCAGCGTTATCTCTTATTTCAGGCGTGCTAAGTCTTGATGCACTTATATAATTGGATTATTGCATATCTCATACGACGTGCAATCCAACACACTCCAATTCCATTTATAATTTACCCAAAGCACCTCCTTCGGCTTTATATACTATGTCCCTTCTATTTCGGACAGTATATAAAATCAATACACTTCCTCGACGTGGTGCTAACCCTCGGTATTTCTAACCCGAATAATTCAAAATTCAATTCTTCCAATCCCTGGAAATTTAATCCTTCTTAAGGTTAACCCACCAATCTTCTTGTGGTTAACTCACTACAATCTTCGTACATCAACGCCACTTGCCACACTGGCCTTATTCCATGGTAGTCCTAAGATCGATGTATTTTTTGACACACGTAAGATGATTACTATACTAGCTATATCCCTAGCGACCAAGGCCTTTCCTAACTCACAACATTAGATCGGTTTCATGCGTGGGACGTCTCGCAAAGCGAAATCCAAACAAGGAACCCTCCTGTTACACTACTTCCTCGCATCGTCGATCATCAAGATATAACGGCCTAAGGCACACCATCGGGATGCTCTAAAATCATATCTTGTAATCATACTAACGCGCTTCTACCTCTATGTCCTTCTATCTTGGCGAAAAGGGAATTCTAACTAATCGAGGCGCCTATACTCTGCACAAGTATTACTAACGTCATAACCAAAGCATACTACCTCAAAATTTATGTTTTAATCAAGGTCTGGCTATAAGCCTCAAATCAATTCTCTAAATCTTACCTTACCCATTACTTACGGGGCGAGAACCATTTCAATGCTTTTCCATAGCACTTTCATCTCCATAAGTCTCTAATCATGACATGGGTCTCAGTTTATAGTATTTTATTCACACTAGGTAACTTATCATCAAAACCAACATCCTTGCATACCATAACATCTCTCCACTCCCGATGTCTTTAAGGTTCATGCGTGGAGTGTCTCACAAGAGAAATCCAAATAAGGAACTCCTATGATACACTACTACTTAACTTGTCGGACGTGGAGGTCCGTTAGCTTCAAATATGCAATCGGGATAATCACATCCCATTTATCAGCAAAATTTGGTCTGAACTCCTACTTCTTTCTAGGATCCATACCACAAAGCGCTTGTACTAACACTAAGTCCTTTGCACGAACGAAAACAATCTTAAACTCACTGCTTAACGCTAAATCCTGCATACTTATAAGGTCACCACGAACTAAAATAGGGAAAATGAAACATCTACTTATTGAGCTTCCATCTAAACATATAATAAATAGCGAGCTCAACCCGTATCCAGGTAAGATATCGCAAAAACACTAGTTCCACTCTGGAACCGCGGGTATGATAGCCTTACAATCATTAGCCTTCTATCACTCCTACCAATCAAAAACATATTATGTACAACATATACAAAACGAGCAGTGCAAGACCAAATATAAGTTCAATATATCAGCATCGGCTTTCCCAATGAATGAATAAAAATAGTACCCCTATAGCTCGTAAAAACATATAGATATACCCTCTATAATATTACCGATAATGGCACAAAACTCGAATCATGCACACGAATCTAGGGTTAGCAAAATACTATGACGCTCTCTAGCCATATAAAATATACCTCCTTCATCTGAGGTGAAACTCATAATAATAACTTCGCTAATCTCCCTGACTGCTCCAATTGGTTTCCAGACATAGTACACTCGTCTTAACTGAACAAAAAACTACTTTGATCAATGCCCCTTCTAGGCACCCTACTCTTGTCCTTAAACTCATACCGGGAAAGGTTAAAGCGTGTGGTTGTACGCTCCAGATTACCACATTCCCCATTTATGGTCACCCTGACCATGTTAAGGTTATTAGTATCTCGGACTATATAACCTCGATCCTAACACTCACCTTTATAGTTCCCTTAACCTATTCGTCTAAAAGGAAACTACACTACCGGCCTCAACTCCCCTATTTCAATGAATCCTCGGCCGGATGTCCTCCTGTGGGGTTTTACGAACACAATTTCTCCATAAGTGTTAGCAACACTTACAAGTGAGCCTATTATTCCACTGAAGGACTATTTTTTCATTGTACCTACCTTAATTCGGACAAAGCTCATTTATCAAAGTTAGTCTTTATTCTCCTTTGACCTCTGACCGGTCCTTATGTGAATAACCCAGAAATTGAGTTCTCTTCATTCCTGATAAACCAAAGGAATTCGTGGTTAAAGCCATCCGTAAGATTCCTCTATAAGCAAAGCATCTTGCTCCCTCAAATATGGTGACCACCGTTCCCACGATTTCAACATTGCTCCAATGAGTGAAAAAATTTCCTCAAATTTTCACATCTGGGCATTTCCATACCCTTCTCCAAGCCAGAGCTCCTGAGCCTTCTACTTCCTTTGGATAACACTACATAGCATTCGCATAACTTAAGTTCAACGTATGGTCCTTATCAAAGACCCTTTCAAACTTTTTCCCAATTTACTTCACTGGGTAGGTCAAGTTTAGCACCACTCTCTACTACAGTGGTACGTGGATAATTATAACTACTTTACTTTACTAGCCGTTGCAGCAATCCATGACAATGACACAAAGGGAGTGACCCCTACTGCGGTCCTCATCCCCGACTTCAACTTATAGCTCTAACTAAGCCCCACCTCCTACTGCCCTCATAACAGCCTTCCGTGGTTGCCCTTCTTCGATCAGCACCCGAATCTCACTCGAGCGTGCAAAAGATTTACTACAATCTTACATGATAGCAGGAGAATGAAATCTCATAATCGGAATCAACAATCCTAATGATAAGTCTCTATATCAAAAAGTAACAAATGCTAAAAGTGTAGTACGTCCGCACAGATACCTAAGGACACTAGAACCAAATGCTCTGATACCATCTTTGACACCCCGCCTAATAAAATATCGGGTGATCAATCCTTTACTAGATTAAAACAGGAATCTCATATGGTTTATTCTCAGCATCACAGTCGAAAACCAAATTAATTACTAATAACTTATTAGGCTGGCGTCAAAATTTTAATTTAACTAATCTTTTTAATCAAACCAAACATGTAAAACAATTACAAAAGTTTATATACAAGAAACAGAAATGAAATAAAATAACCAAACACTCGATAGAACATATTACAACCAAATCAAATGCCGCACTAAAAAGGCGGTAAGAGAATAAATGAATACAATTGAGCTATCGGCCCGAATATTACTCCAATGCTTCGTATCTAGATCACAAGGACAGAAGCGTCTAAAAAAACCTGTGTTGCATCCACAACTGCATCAACAATGTCTGACTCGAAAGAATTATCACCCAGGCGTCCCTGTGTTTGGACAACTAATATATATATATATATATATATATATATATGTATGTATATAGCAAGAGAGGGAAAATAGAGAAACGGGTCAGAGCCTGAGTTTTGAAAATATTTAGCAAGTGCTCAAATGCCATATTTTAAAATATGGAATCTCTCATATTTAAACTGGTATCGCACTCTCATGAGATACACCTCAACCCTCTTTTACTAGTGCACACCTATCACATACATTAGAAACAACCTAGTTAAACTACCATGTCTAACTAATCTCTTTCATCAAACTTCTAAATACTCATACTATCACCTACCTTGCGTGATATAATATAAGTTATACCGTAAGCTATTACATAAGCTTTTAGTTGATATAATCATCCATGTGATATATTTCTAGTCCTTGTTTCTATATAAAACTATACCGTTCATATTCCGTCACTTTCACTAGTTTAAAATACCATATTTACTTTAACATATAGTATCCCTCACTATAAATGGTTCTCGCTTGAGCCAACAATTCACATTTACAGTACTCTGGATATAAAACTACCGGAAGAGGAATAACATCGTATTCATTTGTATACTTTACACCATTTAAAGTTATATGATATCTCATAATCATATACAAGAAATATACTATAAACAACAAGTACATTTATACCTATTTTACAATCATAAGTATAATAACCATCCCACCGAGTTATAATTCGAGGATGCAGTCTCAAAGTGCCAATACACATCCGAGTTTGCTCAACTTAACCCTAGTACCAAGTCAGAATTTCTCATAATCATGGTAGAAATACTAAACGGAGGAGGCGGTCATATTCCCTCCTGAAAGTGGAATAAAAATGATATCGCACCCAAATACGGGACGATATGACCTGGGGATATACTCTACATGCTCCGTAAGCCAAGGGATTCACCCACATCGCGCAACTCCCTGGATAGCACTGGAGATATAAACATACATAAATATATCAGTTGCATACAAATATATATATAAACAAGTCATATATATATTGTAACAATACCCGTATACATAATATGTATCACTTCTCAATTCCGTCATCTAGGAGTCCAAATATCACATCTAGAATCCCTTACAATAATCTCCAAGTTAAAATTTAACTCCCCATGCACTTGAGGGAAGAAAACTGACAAATTCAGCATAGGTGAATTGATTCTCTCTTAATGCGAATCGATTCAGAATAGCTAATCGATTCGGTCTCAATCCGAATCGATTCGAAAACTGTTCTTCAAGAAGGTCCTCAAAGGCGAATCAATTCGGTCTCAATCCGAATTGATTCGACCTGAGACAGTCTTACAGGTCCCTTTAGGCTAATCGATTCGGTTTACACCCGAATTGATTTGCCTTGTTCGGAGCTCACTGTTTGGGATATTTCGTCTTCTCCAAAATACCCAAATATCCACCCATTCTCCATTTTGTGGTGTCTTATCTCAACCAACAACACTATAATCATCGTAACACTGACTTATAACTAACACATCAATTAATTTGTGGTATTAAACCGTTTCTCTTAGATTTAAACCCTAAAACCATTAAAACCCTAGTTTATCATTTCTAACCATTTCTACACACCATTAATATGGGTTTAACACTAGAAATCATCAAGAGATAACAATACATTAATTTTCCCAATATCAGGTTTGATTTTTGACTAACGATTTCAATCTCGGACAGCCTTCCATAGAAAAATCATAATTAATTCAAAACAAATCAAAAAAATGGGTGGTCAGTGCCCACGCATTCGTTTCGAAAAGATCTAAAAATTTTATTTTTTGACAAAGAGCTTAATCGATTCTCGTTCTAGCCGAATCAATTCGGAAAGGATGTTGAGTTACTGTTCACCGTCTTCTCCATTTTTTCCCTTTAATCCAACACCGAAACATCCATTAATACACCTCCATGGTTTTTATCTTCTCTTCCATTGTCTTTAACATCAATCAACAATATATTCACATATAAAAAGGGTTTTAATCATCCTAGAACCAATAACCAACAATCAATGTCAATAAATTCTTAAGTTTCTCAAGTCGAATACTATCCGAGTTTTATCCGTTCAAACTTCCGAAATACCCATTTTGATTCACGAAAACCCAACCCAAAAATCTGTATAGTTTATTAACACCAACTATAATATGAGATACACACTCAAAATAATAAATCAAGTAGACACTTGCCTCGTGGATAAAATTCAACGACCTCGAGTCGAATTCCGCGAAGTTTGGCCCAAAAATCCCTTTCCTCTCTTCCTTTCTTTCCTTATTTTTTTCTCTATTTTATTTCTTCTCTTTCTCTCTCTTAGGGCTTAGACAATGGAGATAAGGGTTTATCCTTTATAAACCCAAAAATAACTCGTTTACTCAATTGCGAGTCACTAGTAGTCCAAAATCCCCGAAACCTAAATGTTATCCCAGAATACTCTATTCTGACTATCTCGGCCATTTCGAAACCAACCATGCACTCGAAATCTCCATCCGAGTCACTTAACTAAAATTCACTAATTACACCCAACACATCTCAATACGCGTGTTTTCCAATAAAATATTATCCTTTATCTCTTTACCCATCATTCAACTCATTTACTTAGTCCCGTACGAAAATATAACCCATGTAAATATTAATCCGATGCCAACAAACTAATATTTACTATTCACTTTAAATTCTAAATTTATTAAATTACACTCGTAAATTCCAAAATTACTATTCATAGTAATTTCCTCTAATAAGCAAATTATTCCACTTATGTAATTTAAATATTTGTAAAAGTATGGGGTATTACAGTAACTAGTAATCGTGCGACCATAAGCCCAGGCCTCCTGAGACAACCTCCATAATCAAATAAGGATTGTATATAAAATGATGATGGACCATTACATGCATAAAAAAACCAATAGAATAAGATTAATATTGTGATCTAAGTCAAGGCATAAGGTTATAGATATCCACAAAATAAAGTATGGAATACCGCTTCCTCAAGATAGTCCAAAGAAACAAACTCCTTACCCAAGACATATCCCGATCGACTTAATGTACCAATCTAATCATGTGTATATATGATATCCATGAAAGAGGAATAACGATGATCATCAACTCTCAGAAGACTAAGATGAGATGCAAGAACATCCTCAATAAGTATAACCTCAAAGAAATGAGTAAAGATGAAAAAAATCATAGGATCAGTGGTAGTTATGACCATGTTCTCGTAGAACTCCCAAAGAAGAGTAAAGTTTATCGATGAGTGCAACTGTAGCAATCGTGATATAGAAAGACTCTGAATGAGGTATAGAAAAAACAAACCTTCATTGGTACGCTCAGTGTGTTCCATGTCAACATCTTTATCCTTCCTAATAGCACTAGACATGAAACCAGGAGCAGAGGCACTCGGCTTCTTAGTAAGTTCTCATGATGTGTGTGGAGGTGATGATGGTGATTCTCTTGAACTTAATGTCTTACCAGGACCTCTCGACCGTCTAGGAGTCACTCTTTACGTGCATTTGATTTTTTAAGAACCGTGATGGAAGAAATATAACGAAGTATGCGCAAATAGAAAATGGGGTGAATCCCAAAGAGTGAATGGGACAAAAAAGGTATGGAAGCCAAAAACACCCAAATATCAACCTCAAAATGCAAATCAACACCTAGAATGATTAAATCAACCTAGATAAACTCTAATTAAAAGTAATTACTTACTAGAATATAAAGTACATAAAATCCAGTCAAAGTAAAAAACTAAGATTTGCACATCAAAAACCTCCAAGAATGTCCAAAATAGCTCAAGTATCACACATGCAAGTGAAAAATCCTATCTCACACTCAAAATCACCTCGGATTTTGCTATGGTAGCATAGGATTCGAAATTAGATGAAATAAGCCTTAATTTCATTTAAATGGTCGAACTGTTGCGAAGTACGTGCGCACGAATTTCGTTTTTCCATACGAATGGTGCTATTTTGGCATTGTGCGAATGGTTTTATCCATAACACTTTATTCAGGGAAATCTCCATAAAAAGACGAAGTGTAGCATTCCAAAAATAAAAACTCTCATAATATGATATGAATGTATGAAAAGGCATGAGAAAATATTCATGTATGACATGCACAAATTAAAGGACTCATACACACATATGTATAAATGCAAATCTAATAGGAAAATTATGATAGTGATTAGAAATCATATGATTGTAACACCCCGCCTAATAAGATACCGGGCGATCACTCCAATATTAAATTAAAACAGGAGTCTCATATCGAATGTTGAACTCAAAGAATAAATAAATGCAGTTGGGCCTTTGGCCCGAGTGTTTATACAGTACCTCCTATCTAGATTACAAGGATAGAAGCGTCTACTGAAAGTCATGCACGCATCCACAGCTGCTGCAGCTGACGTCTGACTCGAAAGAAGTGTCATCCAGGCGTCCCTGTGTCTGGACACCTATATATATATATATATATATATATGCCCGAGTTTTGAAAATATTTAGCAAGTGCATAAATGCCTTATTTTTATAAAAAGGTTTTATCTCATATTTAAATTTGGTATCGTACTCCCATGAGATACCTCTCACCTCTCCACTAATAGTGCACTCCTAGCGCATCCCTCTAAACATCCTAGTCAAGCTACCCAGCTAAACTAGTCTATCATCCAACCACTATCAACCCTAGATAGTCCAAGCAATGTACTAAGGGCTAAACTTCACCCCAGTATCAACGCTATGCCATGTTCGTGCGTGGGGTGTCTCGCAAAGCGAAATCCAAACAAGGAACCCCCCGATACACTACTACGTGGCACGGTCGATTGTCGAGATTCGCCAGTCCCTCAGTACAGAAAGATATATATAAATATATATACCATAAGAATTAATAATATAAGAGCACTAAGGATTAAACTTCTCCCCAGTCTCAACCCGTTGCCATATTCGTGCGTGGGGTGTCTCGCAAAGAAAAATCCAAACAAGGAACCCCCCGATACACTACTAAGCAGCAAGGTCGATCGTCGGGATCCATTAGACCCTCGGTACTCGATTCATCCATATATATATACATTTTACCATAACCATCCGGATCTATCTCCCGGAGTGAGGATTCAAATATCAAGTATTTATCAATACTTTCATTTTTATAAAAACTTCCCATTTCTCTTTTTATACTCAGGAAATGTAAATATAAAAGCCAATTCATTATCATGAATTGCTTTAACAAATCATATACTTTTAAAAGCCAATTTTATTATCATAAAAATGCTTTTCTGTTTTATATCATCCCATTTCCCTTTTTACACTCAGGAAATGTACCCAAAGCCATTCCCATTATCATGAAGATGCTTTGATCAACCATGCTTCCACATCCATTCTTCCATCCGGGAGTGCTACCGAAGCCAAACCTTTATCCCATTTCCCTTTTTATACTCGGGAAATGTAAATTAAAGCCAATTTATTATCATAAATTGCTTTAATAAAACTAAGACCTAAAAATAAGGCATTTATGCACTTGCTAAATTTAAATATGAGATCTAAAAATTTAAATATGAGATCTCATATGCAATTTAGATCTACAAATTTCATTTTTTGACCAAGAGCCGAATCGATTCGACCTGGCCGAATCAATTCGGTTAAGGCGCAGGTCCTACTATTCATCGTCTTCTCCGAGACGATTTCGGCCATTAAAGCTTCTCCTAAGATTTTTCCGCCTCACCCAACATCCTACAACCTACACCAACTACAAATACACATATATTAAGGGTTATAAACATCCTAGAACCCTAAACCACCAATTGATTTAGGTTAAAACCTAAGTTTCTCCAATTAACAAATTTTAGGGGTTTATTCGTTTTAACTCCCGAAAACCCGTTTTATTCACGAATACCCAACCCAAAATCTTTAGGGTTTGTTTATACCAAACTACGATATGAGATTTATGCTCATAAGTAAATAAAGCAAGTAAACACTTGCCTCGTGGATATAATCCGACGACCTCGAGCCGAATCCCGCGGAGTTTGGCCGGAACCTCCTCTTTTCTCTCCTCCTCTCTCTCTCTTCTCTCTCTTCTCTTTCTTATTTTCTCCCTCTCCCTCTCTTTATAAAGAAAGAAAAAGGTTATACCCCTTAAAACCCAAAAACGACTCGTTTACTCAATTACGAGCCCATTTAACTCTAAAATTCCCCGAAACTCAATTTCGACAATCGGACACTCTTTTTCGACTATCTCGGACATTCCGAGACTCATGGTGCAGTCGAAATTTCCATCCGAGGTACTTGATCGCAAATCACTATTCTAACCCAAAATAACTTTATGCGGGTTTTCCAACTAAAATCTGACCTTTTTGGTCACTTTTCTCCACGACGACATATAATTAAATCACTTCGACCTATTTAGTCCCAAACATGATCACAACATTCATTGAAAATCATTAAATCCTCGAAAATCCCAAAAATCAGTATTTCGAGAAATTCTCCAAATTCCTAATTTATATTTAATTATGGGATTTAATTGTCTCCAAAAGGGCGGGTTGTTACAATGATAAGCATGATTTGATGAACACATTTTCTTTAAATCTTTATTAATAACATAGTTTGAGAACTCATTCAAAACAAAAATTAATCAATTCAACAAAAAATATCAAAATTCCTTTCAAATCTAATCAAGTAATTTTGTATCTTAATCATGGCATGATTCGTGAATAATTATGGGTGACAAAATCAAATAAATACACATAACCAAGTCATAAGAATTATAAGTGATGCTTAAGTTTATCATTCAATTAATATCCTTTTAAGATTCCTTAAATGGTAGTCTTTATCCATATATCTCCCTCATTGATGCTCAAGCTCTGAAGACGATATTAAACTATGCACTATAAGAAAATGTAAAAAGCCTTATCTTGTTTTTCTTGACTTGAATTTTCTAGAACTTGTCTTTGGCTCTTTTCATCATATGTTGGATTTTTCTACGATGGATTTCACACATGCTTTAGTAGACTCCTATTAATGATACTTAAATTCAAGTCAATGGTATCTCATCAATGGTATCCCTTTTCGTCTATAAAAACTTCTCATCAATCAACTCTATCGAGTAAATGACATGCACGTATACTTTTAAATGGACCATAGAAATATTTAAAAAACCAAAAGGAGATCTCGGGATTTAATCATGATTAAGTCAATAACTAGATGCAATACACATAACTATAATCATATGAATCAAGTGATATGCAAGTGCACGTGTAAAGTGAAATCACAACCAACAATTTCAACAAATTTGATTTTCATGATTCGCTAAGGTTACGTTTGATTGAAAAGTTGGAAAATGAATTGAAAAGAATTGATTTCCATGAAAATCTATTCTAGAGAAATATTTTTCATGCAAAACTATTCGAGCGGTTGTTTGATTGGTTTTATTTTTCAACTGAAAATTTAGATATTTTCCAACTTTTGTTCTTTGATTAGCACTATTTTCCAACTAGAAAATAAGAGGCTCATGAGAACTATATACGTAAAATTTCATTTTTTTTTGCAAAGTTTTAAATTTAAAACTAAAGAAATAAATATTATTCAACTTTTAACACATATAATACAAGACATATGTCATTAAAACAGTAGTAATATAAACACAAATTAAAAGGATTAAATGTTCATTCATAACTAAAATAACTAGAAAAACTAAAAAATCTACTGAATATTTAATATGTGGGAACTGTAAAAATAAAAATTAACCTAACAAAATCAATAAGTCTTAAAAATACTAAATATTGATGTCAATTTGACGATTCCCGCCCAAGATTGTCAACTGCCTCATTTTCATCGTCTAAGTCCACCTTAATATTTTCACTAGCATAATTTGCATTCATTGGGGGAAAGGCATTTCCTGATAAACCCTAATGATGTGGTAATATCGTCACTAAAAATAATACCCAAATCATGGTAATGTAGACATACAATCCCCTTTAACTTCGCTGCATCAGGTTTATCCTAAATACAAAATATATAAAAATAAATAAATAACCAAATTTCATTAAACTAAAAAATAGTAAAAATAAATAACAGTAATCTTATAAAAAAATTGGTTCCACCTTAATGTACTCTTCTCAAACATTGGGATCCACTGTGATCCGAATAGTGTTGGCAACCCATAAAAACCCGAGTAACCTTGAACAGCTCATGGAGATTCGTATAATATTTTTCAAAGTCTTTAAATGTCCTTTTACATTCTCCTCAACAACAACTACACCACATTCATAATATACGCGCTCAACCACCTTTATAAGCTGAGTTCTTGTGAATCCATTGCCCACTCATTTTGTCCCGGTTAGCACATCTTCAATGAACGTTTTTACCAATCGTTCATCCATCTCATCAAAATCCCGCAAACTCATTTTATTTTGACTACCGCTCGCATTACCATTGTCCTAAATGCACCCACTAACTGGTAATTGTTTGGGCTCTTTCCATTTTGTAGTATTGCCTGAAAAAATAAAAATAAAACAAAATATTAAGAAAAAATTTGCATATGATATTCAATAACTATTCTAATGACTAAAATACAAACTCAACACCATTTTGTTTAAGTCAAAACCCATAAAAACTTTACAACATATTTTTTAGCTCAAAAAACACACAAACTTAACAACATATTATTAAAAAAACAAATATCACAATTAAAACAAATCCCATGTGTGAGTGATTATGACCAAATTAAAGAAGATAATTGTGCTTTTAAATAACAAAAAAAAACTAGAGGGATTAATAAATTATATAACAATTATAAAAGAAAGAATAATTTGAAATGGTAATACATGACAACATAACACAAATTTGTGAAACTCCACATTATTACACTCTAAAAAAAATCAATCCATCAAACCATTTTTTGTTATCAATTTATCATTCTGTAAGCACATATTTTTATAAGTCCATTATCAATTTATTATGTCATATACGGCTACACCATCGAAGAACATTCAATATACATCAAAGATGGATCCGAATTAATCAAGTTCTTCATCATTCAAGACTCCGCAAAGTTTACTTTGGTAAGGTTTTGTTTTAAATATCTTAACTTTTCACTTAGAGCTTTTGGGATATTTTTTCAAAATATTTTCTAAGTGTTGGAGCGGACTTTTTCGTCAAATTTAAGAATGAGTATTTTTTTCTAAGTATTGGAGCGTACCTCGATTTTGACGCCCAGGTCGTTCAAGCAACATAGCCATCTCGTTCGAGCGACATTGGATGTCGCGAGATGTCGTTTGAACGACATCTGTAAGTCGTTCGTGCGAGACTTCTATCTCGTTCGAACGAGCATATTTTTCGAGGTGGCGTGATTTTGTATAAATACTCATTAAAGGGTTTCATTTTCATGAAGAAGTCACAGCGT